>CM059036.1:36177500-39168750 GCA_030279155.1 Forsythia viridissima
CCGCAATTGATCAGTTATCTTACGTCTGGACAATCTTCTGTATTATGCACCCTAGTTCTGTATATGCGGTAGAATATGGATGGAGGAGCTGCTGGCAAAGGAGCCACTGCAGGTGTTCCAGAATGGGAAGTAGGGGCCACCTCCGTCTGGTTAAACCTCATGTAGCGGTTGTTCTGTGGTCCGGGGTAGCGCTTTCTTCGAAAACGATTGAAACGGGGTTTAGAAGAGCGTCGTCCCTCCCTCTGATAGCGGTCTCCTCTGTCTCTTTCATCTTTTTCCCTGTTCTCGATCGTCTCTTTCAATCGGATTTCAGCTAGATCAGGTCTACCAACTGACTGTAAGTCTTAGGTTGGCTGTTTTGGACATCTCTTTAGAAAGAGGTGTGCATGTGAAGTTCGATCACCAGTGCATATAAGGCTTTGTCATTGGTTACAGTCTCGATCTTGTTGATGACGTTGCTAAACCTCTTGAAATGGCTCTTTACTGTTTCTCCTTCCTTCTGTCAAATGTCATGGAGTTGGGCAATATCGGCTATCATTGTCCGGTTGCCAATGAAAATGTTGACGAACTCTCTTTTGAGCTGAGGCCAACTCCTGATGCTTCCTGGTTTTAACTTATTGTACCACCTCTTCGCATCGAATGTGAGCGTGGTGTAGAAATTTCGGCACTTCACTACGGGGGAGTGACCTTGGTGCTTCGTCTTGTATATGTTGATGTGATCCGTAGGGTCGCATTTTTTGTTCTATTTGTCCATCAGAGACATTCTGAAATTCGCGGGTACCTCCATGGCCTTCATGTAATTGGTGAATGGGAGGTTCTCGTCGTCATCATCCTCATAGTATTATAACCTTTCCTTTTCGTCCTTGGGACTCGCGAAAAAATTTTTTGGAACCTTCCTCCTTTCCATGCAGGCGTCACTGCGATCACTATGCCTGCTGTGTGTCTGTAGGAGTGGTGCTATAGAGGATCCCACCCCCAACCTATCAAACACGCTGGCATAAGGAGATGGCTGGTTTCTAAGTGCCGGATGAGGTCTTTCCTCTTGATTATCCCGCGAGGGTTTCGAAATGATATTCCGAGCGTTTCTATCGTTTGAAACAGGCGGGTCATCCTGAGATCGACGACTTTCTATTGAGCCGGACCTCGAAGGGCTTCACCGAACACGGCTACGCTTGGGTCCATGTTGGAGGGATTGGTTCTCCAACAGTTCATCAGGTCCTGGTTCTCCTGCTCGACCGTCCGCTTCTGTCGTTGTCTTCTCCTCTTACGGCGAGTTACGTTCTGGAGATCTTGAACGCTTTCCTGCCGTAAGTCAGTGTGGTGGGACTCATCTTTTTCTTCCATGGAATTTTTGGTTGCCATGTTCTTCCTGGTAGAAAACATGATTTTTTCCACAAGTTTTAGGTTGTGTAACGTATTTTGTTTCCCACAGACGGTGCCGATATATTGACGTCGAAATCTACACTTTCCACGCGTCAACAGATCTCCAGTCACTCCTCTGCCAACATATATGTTACCTACACACTAAGACGACCGTTAGGCACCAACGATCGCCGACCCCTTTTTTCTTGCTGATCTTGGTGCCTAACGGTCATCCTAGTATGCAGGTAACATACATGTTGGCAGAGGAGTGACTGAAGATCTGTTGACGTGTGGACAGTGCAGATTTCGACATCAACAACAATATCTCACGATATTTTGTGATATATCGCGAGATATTGGTTCCACAGATTAAATGGCAATAAATGGATTTTCTACTACATTTCTTTATCGCATGACTACATTTTGAGCCAAAATGTAATGGTATTTTCACTTTTTCATTCACTCCATTTTCTCATTAGTTCATCATTTCCGACGACTCTCCAGCGACATTTTTCCTTCCATAGTCTCAATCTTGACTTGAATCTTTATTTTCCTTCCAAGTTGTCCACCACTATGTCTGAAAAAGGTAATTTTTATTCTTGTTTGAATGTTCATTTTTTTGCCATATTTTTGTGTTATATACCTTATGGAAGTTATGTATTTTCAATAGTCGCAAACATTTATTTTTGTGTTACATACGTTGTGGAAGTTCTTATTTTTGATATTTTCATATAGGAAATCTCGTTTTATTTTTTGAAGACGCGACAGTAAATATGAATAAGTTTGTGGTTGATGATGAGTACTTGGAAGATGATGAGATAGAAATAGAGAATTCTCCTGGTTTAAATGATGATTTGGTTGAAGAATCGAATGAGATTGCACCTGAGGTATGGATGAAGTTTAAGGATCTCGATGAAGTATTTTCGAACTAATATGAACATTTCAAAGAACAAGTCATCATGTGGTAGTAACCTCATTTTCGGACATTCTCGTGTTCAAACTTCCAATAAACGAGGATTAGTTGATAAGGATTCTAGTGTTCACATGTTGGATCCAAAATGCTCGAAGACGAAGGGGGCTCCAAAGAAGCTTCGAAAAAGGGGTCATTGGAAATAGGTGCATAAAAAACGAAAGTATGTTAATACGTCTCTTATTAAAAAACCAAAAAAGAAAAAAAAAATGGTCTGGGCGATCGCCAACCCAATTGAAGCAGAAGCAGAATGCTTTCTGCTTCAATTGGGCTATCGCCCAAAAACTGCCTGGGCGATTCGTCATGCCAATTTTCATTTCTTTTTTCTCTACCATTTTTTAGCTGCTTAATTGTGATATTTATTTGCACAGGTGGCTTCTAGTTCAAGTAAAGGGAAGAACGTAACACAATCCAACATACATGACGCTAGTGAAAGCTTTATCCAAGCACCCGAAGCCCATTACCCCATCATCGACTTATCGTAAGGTGCTCAATACAACCATGGCTACCAGGTTACAGAGTAAACTTGGTGTCAACTTATAGGTCGAGTCAACAATTGAATTCAATGTATCCTCTAGTTCGACAATCCGAAGAAGTAATTTCAACAAACTTGTTAGCCACTCCAAGATTCTACGTACTCAACAATCAATAAGTTTATGTGTTCTTGTAATGCAAAAAATAAAATAAAATAAAATAAAATTGAACTTCGTTCACAAACATGTAATATGCCTTTATTTTCTAAGTTTACGAAAATCATAAATAGTTTGATCTACAGTTTTCTAATAAGTCAAATTTACGATTACAATATTTTTATTTTTTAATAAACATAACTGTTTTTTTTTTTCTTCTAAATGAACATAATTATTTTTTTACATTTTTTTTTCGCCTCCATAACTGTGATAAAATGAGGTGGTAAGGCCAAAATGTAAAGGTGTAAATTCAAATTTAAATGAGGGGCATATTAGTCATTTAATCACATACGGTAAACAAGTAGGTAAGGTTGAGTGTACAACCTGCATTTTTCATTTCCTGGCATCAGCAAGCCGACATTTATCTGCAGTTGTCATAATCAGCCACTGACTTCCACGTGCCACAAAATGGGCAACGTGGCAGCAGTTATGGTCTGTAGTGACCGACCGTTGAAATCCAGTGTGCAAAGGTGCGATTAGTATATCATAATATGGTTGTACGTCACATTCCATCTTCACATGTTTCAATGCATTACATCATCCACCGTCTAATTGGGAATGACAAAACTGAAAGGTACAACTGCCGTATCCATGTTTTTTTCAAGAAATATGGGCACCCAACAATTTTTTTTTTTTTTTTTTTTGCCAATTAAACAAAATATATAAGTATAATTGTGATAAAGCACATGTTTTTTTTTTATTTGATCGAATGATAAAGCACATGTTTTAATTCTATTAATGATCGAGTATATGCTATAAAAATGAAATAATAAATATACAAGCAAAAACCAAACATGTATTACTTATTTTTGTTTAACCAACAAAAAAAATTATCTATTATTTATATGTAAACAATAATATGATCAACTCGCTACATCAATTGAGATATGATGATGATCAGATATTGACAGTTGCAACATATTTGGGAGATGCTTGAAATTGGCATGTTTTGCTTTCAAACAAAGCAACTAACAATGAAACTGTGTATTTGTATGTAACTATAGAAGTAATGATGTAGACAATTTCCAAACATCTTAATCGCTAATAGCATTTCTAATGCAGGGAAATGATTTCTCGTCTCTTGGAGGCAAGAAATCATTGCCCACCTATTAAGGTGTAAGTAGGTGAGCAAGGATTTCTTGTCTCCAATGAGCAAGAGATCATGACTCTTCTAATGCAATCATGTAGATTGTTGTACATGTAGCAAGTAAAATAAAGACGAGAAGAAAAACATTTCTAATGGAGTTATAAACTGAAAAATTTGTAGTTCATGTGTACAAGAGAGAGTAATAGATGAATTATAAAAAATTAAATAAAAGATTATTAACGTAAATTCTAATTGAGATAAATTATAAAAAAACAAAATAAAAGAAATTTATCATATATTTTGATGGACATAAATTATAAAAAAATAAATAGAGGATGTTTAGTACATCGTCTAAATGTGGACAGTATTTTAAACATTCGTTACTTTTTTCTTTACTATATAAGTAATCTGGGATGATATGACACATATTTTAGTTAGTTTCATAGATGCATTAGAGATGCTCAAACAAGATTTGACATTTTCGTGTTAATGGTCCAATATTTTTCTATTTTTTATTGGTTTCCGTATTTGAATCACATTTATGACCTAGCTAAATTTGATTTTGTAAATTTAGATGAAGAAAAAGTGAACGTTTTTGTTTCTTGTAGTATGTTGGCGGTGTTGGAAATATATTTTAGGTGTTTATAAGTTACAAGTCTTGTAGAATATATGAATAAAAAGTAGATAATAAGTATAAATTTTACAAATATATAAATAAAAAATATGTTTAATCAATTTAATAAACTTAAATTATAATTTAAGTACGAACAAACAAATATTTAAATCGATGCTTGTTTGTTAACATTTTTTGTAAATTATAAGTTGTGAATAAAAATCAATATTCTAAAAAGTGTAAAACGTGACTAAGTATGGAGACCGAACTTCTAATTTTTAGAGCCTAAGCGAGAGTGAGACAAAAGACAAAGCGAGAGCGAAACGTGAGACGTGACTAAGTATGGAAGTAGCGCTTCATGCCTAGGTTATGCGGGCTTTTTAGAATAAAGATAAAAAGTAGTTAAAAGTTGCGAGTTTTACAAATTTTATAGATATAAATAATATTTGATCAATTTATAATTATTTACAAATACTATTAAACATGCTTAATATTTACGCACTTCAAGAAAAAGTTGTCAATATGGTCGATTAGACGTTGGAGTAGGTATGGTATGAATTCACTCAATTCTTGGAGAAACTGTATTGGAACAAACACGTCATAATTCAACTTCATATATATATATATATATATATTAACAATAAATAATTAAAATGAAGAATCAGTCTTGTTCACTGTTACACTGTAAAATCCGGGCTTATTTGCACAAATGGTCCCTGACTTTTGTACTTATTGTGGGTTGAGGATTTATCTTTTCATTTTTAACAGTTTAGCCCCTATTTCAAATATTTTTGACGACAATGGTCATTTTCATCAATTCCCATCCAAATGAACGTAAAATTTGACAGGGGAAATTTTTTTATTTAAAAAAGGCTTATTTGCACAAATAGTCTCTAACTTTTGTAAAAGAAAATTTGCAGCAAAAGTCCATACTCTTTCAAAAAGTGTTGAAAGTCCCATAACCTTCTAATTCTAACACATATGATCCCAAATTTTTTTGACAATTTTACCCCTAACTTAAATAAATTAAAAATAACTCATAAACTTTTTCAAAAATACAAATAAGTCCTAAATCTTTTTATTTTTTTTTACAGATTTACACTTAAAATAATAAAAAGTGTGTCATTAAGTATCAAAACTTTTAATTTTCTTCACCAAAATGACATTTAAAATGTGTTTGATTAAAATCAAATTTTTTTAGTAAAAGTTGTTGAAATGTGTGGTTGAAAAGTTGTGGGACCATAAAATGTGTGGTTAAAATTAATTGTTGACTTTGACTTTAGCTTTTTAGCAAAATTAAAATTGAAAACAAACGGACTTTTAGAGTCTCTACAGATTTTGTCCAGTGGTCCATTAATTAACAAAAAAAATTTACACCATGATCAAAATTTGACCAATTTAAAATTTTAATTTATTTTTCATATCAATTACTAGATGTGGCAAAATAGGCCAGCCCAATGGGCTTGCCCAAATAGCCCGGTCTCTGGGCTGGGCTGGTCCAATAAAAATTTGATTAAATAAAATTTAGGTCAATTTAGCCCGGTACAACTAGCCAACCGGGTTGGCCCAATAATTTTTTTTGTCCAAGTCCCTACCCCACACTTCAAACACCATCTGGAGGAAGATGGTAGATTTTGTTTTTTTTTTTTACAAAATTATAAGTAATAATTTTGAAAAAATAAGTTAAAATGTAAGTTGGGCTGGTCCATTGGCCCTGTGGCCCAATATCAGGCTGGGTTGGCCCAGCAAATACCAGCCCATGTAAAATTAGGTTAGGGTTAGTTCAGTTCAATCTTTTATGTAGCCCGTCTAATTTCGGGTTGAGCCAGTCCATCTGGCCCATTTGCCAGCTCTACCAATTACTAAATAATAATTAAAAAATAGTTCTTCATAATCTTCAGCCCACCACCACCTTTTTTTTTAATTGGTATGAAAAATAAATTAAAATTTTAAATTGGTCAAATTTTGATCATGGGTATAATTTTTTTGTTAATTAATGTACCACTGGACAAAATCTGTAGAGACTCTAAGAGTCTGTTTGTTTTCAATTTTGATTTTGCTAAAAAATTAAAATCAAGGTCAACAATTAATTTAATCACACATTTTATGCTCCCACAACTTTTCAACCACACATTTCAACAACTTTTACTAAAAAATCTAATTTTAATCAAACACATTTTAAATGTCATTTTGGTGAAGAAAATTAAAAGTTTTGAAACTTAATGACACACTTTTTATTATTTTAAGTGTAAATCTGTAAAAAAAAATAAAAAGATTTAGGACTTATTTGTATTTTTGAAAAAGTTTATGAGTTATTTTTAATTTATTTAAGTTATGGATAAAATTGTCAAAAAGATTTGGGGTCATATGTGTTAGGATTAGAAGGTTATGGGACTTTCAACATTTTCTGAAAGATTAGGGACTTTTGCTGCAAATTTTCTTTTACAAAAGTCAGGGACCATTTGTGCAAATATGCCCTTTTTAAATAAAAAAAATTTTCACCGTCAAATTTCACGGTCATTTGGATGGAAATTGATGAAAAGGACCATTGTCGCTAAAAATATTTGAAATAGGGGCTAAACTGTCAAAAATAAAAAGATATGTCCTCAATCCGCAATAAGTACAAAAGTCAGGGACCATTTGTACAAATAAGCCGTAAAATCCGATACATGGTTGAATTGGCTTGTCCTCTAATTTTAAATGTACCTTTTAGAAAGAGATTTTTTTTTTTTTTTTTTTTTAAGAAAGCGATAGAAATTTAATTATATTAATTTTTAGATGAGAAATAAAATTAAAGAAATATGAAATGATGTAATCTTGTGTAATATGTGTTAAAAATAATGTATATATTTTCAACTTAGATGAGACGTAAAAATTGAATATATCGTGTGATGTTGACTCTCAAATCGATACAATCTTGAAAAGTTGTTCAAAAATTAACTTAGTTGATGTATTATGAAAAATATTTGAAAATATATGACTTGACAAACTTAGTGAGTCAAGAGTGTATAAAATAATTGAAAAATTGGTGAAAATAGTTCCTAACATATGCATTTTGTATGTTTTTGGTTCCTAATCTTTTATTTTTTACGGAGAGGTCCTGAAGGACCTGAACTTATGTGTTTAGGCAATCAAATAGTTATTTTAGATAGAGTCTGTCTAAAATATCCGTTAATTTTACGCGTTGTTTACACTATCCTTAATAGTAGTGGCAAATTTGTTAATTCTAAAATAAATAATGAAAAATAAAATTTTAAAAAGAATCAAAAATAAAACGAAAGAATTAAAAATGATCATTTTCTTCATCCCCAACCCCACTATACCCATCAACACACACCTCCGCCACGGATCATTTTTCTTTTTGATCTTTTGTTAAATTTGTTTTTCATTATTTATTTTAAATTTGACAAATTTACTCCTATTATTAATGGATAGTATAAAGCACATGCAAGATCATTTGCACACCTAAATGCATAGGTTCGAGACCTTTTTGCTAAAGTTGAAAGGTTATAGACAAAAACACATGAAGGGCATAAGGGATCATTTATGCTAATTTTCCAAAATAATTATAATTTCTCATTATATTTATTGAGAATCGAGTTTGTATCACTTTATAGTTCAACAATACGAAATTTCATATTAGTTTTAACTGTAAAAATCATACATCATGAAATATTGTCTCTATCTTAACCTAAAAAAGTTTACTAAAAATATAAACAATTAAAATTTTGTTAAAATTTAAACGTATAGATAAAATAGTCATCCAATTAGTCAAGTTCACATACGTTGAGAAGAAAGACTAAAATTTGGAGTGGAGAAATTTGGGATTCTTAGTTTCTATTTTTATAAATTTATTAAAGGAAACATTTGGACACCCAAATGTATTACATATGATGTCTATACATAAGAATTTCAAATAGGTACTAACTTTATATAGGATTATTATTAAACATAAATATTAGAAATAATGCTATTCATAATCGTTCACTACTGGTAGTCATCTTACGTGACATTACTCAATTGGATGAATTATTTATAATTAATGATTATAAACACATTACTCAATTAGAGTAAATAAATCATTCAATTGAGTAATGTCACGTGGAATGATTGTTGATAGTGAACGACTATGAATATTATTATTCAAATATTAGTCCAACAAAATTGCCATTCAATCCTCCAACATTAAATTAATTTCTTTCCCTGGTTTTCAACCAACTCAGATTATCATAATATTTGTAATTAGATTTTAAAACAAAATATTTCGCTTGTAACATGTCATATAGATCAAGAGAATATGTGGAACATAAATGCTAAGTAATAAATTATAACAATAAACACATATCTCACAATTATGTTTTTATGATAAATATATCTAAACCCACCAAACTTAATAATTATTTAAGTTACATTTTACATTGATGTAGTACACGATAAGTACAATTCGACTCATCTAAAAAATATAATACTATATACTAAACTAACAACACAAATTCCAAGAGAAATACAATGCAACTCACCAAATGTTTTAATGGTATACACTACAATTTTTGCATGTAAATTTGTTATTATTTATTTGGTAACACACCTACTCTTGTATCAAATATATCTAATAACCCCCCTATTCAACTGTTTTTTTTTTTAATTATTGATTTATTCTTTATTATTGAGTTAATTCCCTTGAATTTTGTCATGTTAAAATTGCAGCCATCATCCTCAAATTTTGCCTTCTTTGCACTTTTGTCATCAATCATTATTTTTGAAAGCGTGGTCTCTGATAAAAAAAAATTTTGGCACCGACCTTCTTCAATGACAAATCCTCTAGTAATACTGTCAAATAGTCATGTGACACTCACATAATGAAAAGAGAAGGAATTATTAATACCCATCCACTTCTTAATCTTTTATTGTTCACCTAATTTCTTGGATTCTATTTAATTAGATTTATTAAGGGGAATATTACACAGGCTTCATAATGGGCACACAGGTGTACATAATGTGTATCCATACATTAATTTCCCTATTTCTTTACCTACTTGGATTACGATAATATTTGTAATTAGATATCAAAACAATATATTTGGATGAACGCCACGTTACATATATCACAATAATATGTGGTAAATTAAATGCTTAATTATATTAGAACAATAAATGCACAACTAACTAACAATGTTGTTTTTCACTCACTAAATATTAAGTACTTAATTACAACTCGACTTTAAATATATATTTAAGAGAGAATTAAAATACGACTTACCAAAGTCTTATTATTTAACTAATTAGCGTTTAAATGCTGACAATATATTTTTCATAATAAATATATTTCGACACATCAAACGTTGTAATAGAACGTGGGTCACCAAAACGAGCTGTCATACGTTCAAATCCAACATAGCGTAATTTTATTCTTAATTAAATCTAATTACAATAAAAATAACTTTATTAACTTGAAGAGTTCTCATTACAACTTTTGAATGTTATTTTGTTATTATTTAATTCAAAACAAAACTACCCTTGTATTATAATACCTCTATTCAGCTGCTATTATTTGTAAATTTCCTTGTTTATCCTTGATTATTATTATTGACTTAATTTCTCTTGATTTTTGTCATTTAGAACTCTTTTTAAGGCAGATAAATGTAAAGAACAAGAAACTATTTTGTATTTTTGCTTTTTTGCATTGTTAGTCCCCGTTCTTCTTTTAATTACTGAACTAACCTCAATAATTTGATACATTTTTATTTTTGTTCTCCTATTTTCATTTCAACTGCGGATTAAAAAAATAAAATTAACTATTAGTTTGGAAGCTGGATGTTTATAATACTTTTAGAATTTTTTTTATAAAAAATGTCTAGAACTATTTATGTTTATATATTATTTTCAATTTTTTTGACATTGTTGTATATAATTTAAAACAAAGCGATCACTTTAATCTACTCAAATGCGTAGCCATATCGTTATCTGTCACACGACATGCATAGTTTTTACATGTCAATCGAGTTTAACAATATTCATCGTTCGCATCAGCTTAACACACTTATATTTCATTGACTATGGTACTTGTTTGCGACGTAGAGTATAAATTTTTCATCTAAGTGTAATAACCTAATTACTCGAATAGCAAACTAATGATTGAAATGTCTATATGTCGATATGTGTTGCCGAATTCGTGAATTTCAATGTGTTAACATGTCTATGAATTTTTAGGTTAGTGTTTCGTTTTAAGTACGAGGCATAGTTTTTAAATTTAAATACTTTTATCGTATTTTTTGAATTATTTGGTCAACAATTAAGTTGTCCGTAATATCATTGGCTTGATTGTAGATTCAATTTTGTTATTGAATTTTCTTTATTTTGGAAAGATTTATAAAAATAATGTGATGTACCCGTGCACTCTAAAGCCTAAATTTATCAACATGTTTGCTTATTAGATATTTATCGTGTTTGACTAAATTTAATATGATGTATTAAATAAAATTTAGTGTGACAATACTTAACATGTTTATCGTGACAATTCATTGTACAAGATATATGACATTTTTTTTTTCAAATTCCTTTCATGTATATTTGGATAATAACACTTCGATCGTTTGCCAATTTATTCTTTACCTTTCTTTAATAATTATATTTTTCTCCATCATTCTCTAATATTTTAAACCTTTAATTCAAAATTAATTGTACAGAGCTTATTAAGAAACGAAAGAAAATCATTTTAAATTGAAAAAACCCGGAAAAAAAAAGAGAGAGAAATTTCGGAAAAACGGTGAAAAATATATTTAGCCGTGCGGCTTTTCTTAAAAACGTGTCTGATGTGTTGTCAAAATGCTATCGCTAAAAAAACAATTAATGTTTAAACACGAACGAAGATGCCTATCTGGAAAAAAATGAGGTGCAAAGTCAAAATACATAAAAATAAATAAAAGGTCAAATTCCTAAAGGATAAAAAAAGAAATTAAAAGCAAAATCCGCTGTTGGAATAGCCCATTGGAATTCCAAGAATGGCCCATGGTTTTCCTCTTCCCCTCCCTGAAATCAACTGTATTGTGTACCACCACCCCATGTCTATCTATTATATTATCCATTTTAAGTACCAACACAAGAATGCAAAAATTTCACATCTGTATTTCTTTTACCCCTTTACAGCAGTTCCTAGACTCATACTGTATAATTATGAGTACCTAAAACTAAACTATCGTATCAGTGTTATTATATATACAGTTGGTTATCAAGAACGCCCAAAATCCTGTGTTTTTCCCCTGTTTCTTTGCCTGTAAAAATCTGCTCATATTTCTTGTTATTGGGTTTTTATTGAATAACCAGATCATAATTTTGCATTTTCTTGTGTTTCTGGAAAAAAATCCATATCCTATTTTGCAAATTCGAGTGTAATTTGGATGAAAATGAGGATTGAGGAAAACATGAGTGATGGAAAAGTTAAGGTAAGTAATGAGTCGAAGAGGAAGCGAAGGCAGAAGAAACTGTTGCCGGTTCAGAGACTGTATAAGACTTGCAAGGAAGTGTTTGCCAGTTGTGGCCCTGACATTGTTCCATCACCTGAAAAAATCCAATCCCTTGCGGATGTTTTGGGTACTAATCCCCCCACCCTTTTCTTTCCTTTATTCTTGGCGTGTATTTTCAATCAACTAAATTTTAACTGCCAGCTGGTGATGAGATTGCAATGATCCCATTGAAATTTGGGAAATTGTTTGATATGTATTACCAGACAACACTGTATTGAATAACAAAACATATTTGAACTGCCCCCTCCCAAGGCTATTTGTTTTCTAATAATACATATCAAATATATAGCTAGTGTCTCTACCAAGAATAGAGGACATGGTCAAAGTTTTTTTTTTGAGTTTCCACGTTTGGGTCCTCGAATTTTTATTTTTTGGGTCAATGTTAGAGCAAGTTAAGGATTTTACGCAATGAGTCGTATGGTTGATGCCGCCATTATTAGGATCTTGTACAGGATTACTGCTGTTTTACATTCATGAACTCTTTGCAGGGGCGGATCCAGGTGGGACTCCCCTTTGCTGGAGTCCCCCTTTTGCAATGCTATCAGCCTTCTTGAAATAGCTGCATGCGCCAAATATACTTTTTTACCTGTCTCGAAACTTCATCTACATATCCTTGGTCCAATAAATTTGGAATTTTTTACAAATTCTGTGGCTGTTTGCTCTTGACAGTGTGACATGATGTACTATTTTTAACTATAGTGTTTCTAGCCCTATCCTTTCAGATTTCAGTCTACGGGCATGTTTGGTTAAACTTAGAAACATGTAAAGTTCTTTTTTTATTCTAAACATTTAGATAAGTTATTTGAAGTAGCTAAAAAAGTTACTTTTTTAAAGAAATTTTTACCTTACTATATATGTACTTGTACAAGTAAACCTTTTAAGCGCCTAACATGCCAACGCGTCTTTCAACAACGGCAAGTTAAACATTATTCTCAATACAATACGTGTCGGCTACTTGAATTATTTTTTCACCATTAATCCCCATGTTAAAGTTTTTCTTTTGCTCCCCACACTATTTGTTTTTCCCTTAATGAAAATGTGGCTGATGGGGCTGCCAAAATTTTACGATCCCATCTGTCAACTGAGTTTTGCATTCCCGTGACCTGCTTTTGTATATGCATAAGGTAAAAAGAAATGCTACTTAGTCTAAGTGGCCAACTTGTAGGACATTTTTGCACCCTTAGTGCACTTTTGATAAGCATATCAAATACTGGACGGTACAAGTACTAAAATTTGTAACTGTTTGTTCTTTAAACTTGTCCAGTGGAGCGTTGCCAAACGTTCCATCAAGACATTGCTAGTCTGATTGGAAATTGAATCTCGACTTAAAATCAAATTGGAAAGATAATATGCCTAAAATATATAAGGCTATGGCATTTCAAGCTATTCTGTATTACTCATTTCTGAATTTCCATCACACCTTTCTTTTAACATACCTGATTTGCAGTTATTCCTTCTATAGTTGCATTCAAATGATTAATAGTAAGAGTCATGTGGTATGCAAGGAATTAAATTCGTCTTTCACACGTGTTAATGTTAAATTTTTTTTTTTTTTTCTAAATGTTTGGGACATGATACTAAGATGAAACAAGGGCCTAGAAATAAGTAATGAAAAATGAATTCCTGTACGCATTGCGAAAACTGCTGTCGTGTTTTCTTTATCCAGATTCTTGTCTATAAGGCTAAACTAACTTTAATGCCTGCAGACAAGATGACTCAAGCAGACGTTGGCCTGAGGCCTGATATGCCGTTTTTCGACAGTAAACAATCTCCTATTATAACATATCTACACCTTCACGAGTGTGACAAATTCTCGGTATGTAATCTGCTCTGCATCCCCGACTTCCCCCATCTCCATTTCCCCAAATGCCCATTCGTGGCATGTCTGGTAAGGAAAATTGTGAGCACAAGTGGAGAGAGTATTAAAAAAGAAAAAAATATTAAAATCTTGTTTATTATGCTCTCGAGTTCTATCTAATACTGCATGTCAAACATGCACTCATAGTCTCTATCATTGTGTTGCTTGTTTGTCTCTTATATCATTGCAGATTGGAATCTTCTGCTTGCCACCATCAAGTGTCATTCCACTCCACAACCATCCTCGAATGACAGTTTTTAGCAAGCTTCTCTTCGGAACTATGCATATCAAGTCTTATGACTGGGTGGATACTATGGATAAGGGGGATGTAGCCCCCGATGGTGTAGCTCCGGTTGCTAATCCTTCAAACAGTATGTTTTCAACTGAATCTCATCGCTCTTGCTCCCTGTTTCTCGGACTCCACTTTTATCCCTTGTGGTTAAAATTTATTTGAAAATCCCTTTTTGTTATATTCTTGAAAGATGGCAATTAATATTTTTTGAAACTGCAGTTAAATAGTTGAAAATCTGGCAGGCTCTCGTGTTGAAATGTATGGAGGGAAGTTAACAAAAAAATTCTGTATGGCATGTGCACTAAAAGAAATATTGTACAAATTGAAAAGGGGTGAAGGAATGAGGAAATCCTCGAAATTTGTTTGCCTAGTCAAATTTCATTTTAATGAAGTCCAGGATAGTTTCACAAACTACATCTGGACGAGTTCTTCGGGAATAGTATTGTTAACGTAACTGGTAGTTATATTTTTTTAAATACTTGAATACTCCGTATTGAGGAGGCTAGTTAGTCAAAAGCCGGTTTTAAGTTTAGCCAAACGTGTGAAAGGACTGGGCTAGAAACGCTAAAGTTAAAATGCATATATCATGTCACGCTGTCAAAAAGCAAACAGCCCAAAATTGGTAAATATCCAAAATTATTGGTACCAAGGATATGAAATTTTGATACAAATAAAAATAGCATATTTGGTGCATGCGGATAATTCTTGAATGCTGATAACATTGTAAAGGGCAATTTTAACTGTCAGATAATTTACAGGTGATTTAATGCTAAAAATAAAGAAAATTCAGAACTTTTCCACTGTTAATCTGTTGTAGGCTATCCCGATGGATTGCATTTGGCAAAGCTAAAGGTCAACTCGGAGTTTACCGCACCTTGCAGCACTTCCATCCTCTATCCAACTGATGGTGGCAACTTGCATTGCTTCACTGCAAAGACAGCATGTGCTGTACTGGACGTGCTCGGCCCTCCATATTGCGATGCCGAGGGTCGCCATTGTCAGTACTACTTTGACTACCCGTTGGCCAATTTTCCAGGTATTGCACCATTCATCATTGTAGACAAATTGTTTTCGTTAGCTTTCCATGATTTTGCATGCATGTCTGTCTATGTTTGACTCCAAAAGGCGTACATATGGAAATGTTGTCCAGATTAAGCAGACAGTTTCTCAAGCACATGTTTGATATAAATTATTGGATAGAGCTACACGGTGCATTGGACATTGGACAAGATTTTAACTTCTTCTTGAATTTTTAATTTTGCCAATCATGACTAGGTTACCAAAAACACTCTAAACGAGTATTTCTCACCTTATCCTCAAATGTTGCCCCTACTTCTCTATATTTGTATGACATGATAAATTATACTGAAACGACAAAGCAAGAGTACAAAACACTCTGTTTTCTTAGTAAACACCATAGATGGGCAAGTTTGTGCAAGCAGTTGGGGGCATTTTTCTCATAGTTGATTATGGAAAGACTCGCTCTATGATTTTTGATGAAACAGTTGATTGCTTGCCTGTGCCCGAGGAGGAGGAGGACGGCTATGCGTGGCTGCAAGAGAGGGAGAAACCCGAGGACTTGGTTTTACTCGCAGCTCCATACAACGGACCAAAGTTAATGTAAACTTGATCTCAACAATGGAAGCAATTTTCCATGTGTCAACGACAGTTGCACCGGAGCAGGCCTACATTTTGCTTGTTTCTTTCCATTTTTTTTTTTTTTTTGGGTTTTGCCCAGGGAGTGGTATTTCTCTGCTCTCTTAGGTCGTTTTATGTACATACTTGGACAAAACTAAAGAAAAAAATTTGAGTGTTCAATATGCACACTGAAAAGTAATTTTTGGAAATGCATTGAGAGAAAATGTGAAATGAGGTTTATTTTCAATCCTAGTTTTTTCTTAAATTTTTGAGTATAATCGTGGAAATTTCTTAGGCATTGGGACTTTGTTTCATCTTGAAAGGTCTACATTATTAAGTTAAAACTATTAGCTCAAGCTTATATAAATATATTTATTTATTTATTTTTCTTATAGATTGTACAGTTCAAAATAAAAAATGGTAAATTTAGAGTCGATCATTGTTGTTGCACTTATGGATTCTAAAGTCATATGGCTAAAATTTAATTCAATTAAAGTTATATTTTAGCGCTAAAAGATTAACGTGCTCCTGCAATTGCAAAAAATCGTTATTTTTTATTATACTGTTTTGTATGAGATTGTTTTATTATTATATTTTTTATGATACTGTTTTGTATGATACTGTTTTATTATTAAATTTTTTAATGATACTATTTTATCTATCATACTGTTTTATTTAAATAATGTGCATTGATATATTTATATTATACTTTTATCTTTGATGCTGTTTTATTATGATAATGTTTTAACTTATGATATCTATATATATATATATATTATAATACCGTCGAAAATTTCACGCAAATATTTTTCTGCCATTTTTTCTTTCCATTGATTTGGTAAATTCTGCCATAAATGCTGCATAGGAGTTTGTTTTATTTAATTGGTTTCACACATTGATTGTTTTTTTCTTGCAAAAAACAAAGTGTAACATTTAATATTATATACGATAGATGCAAAAAAAAATTCAAATTCTTTAATTGATTTTATACAAATTTGCTTATTCTTATTTAAATATCTGTAGACAATTATTAGTAATAACAAATTTGATTGATACGTTAATTAATCAATATAAGATTTAGAGTATGTAAATATTACTAATTGTCTACAAATAAAATAATAATAAATTTGCATAATATCATTAATGCAATCTCCATCTTTATAATTTAGAATATCAATTTTCAAATTATAATATAAAAATTAGTGGGTAATTTAATGAGCCGTACTTAAAATTAAGCCGAACGCACTTCTTAAAAATCAGAAAATGATAATCAAGCATTCCTTTAAATTCTTTTTATTTTATTTTTTTTTCTTCGTTAACGAAGAAACAGTTAAAATTAGTTGTAATTTACAAAATATATATAAATACAAAATCTGACTGTTAAATAGAGATAGGAAAACACATTCATTTGATTTAAATAAATGATAAGATTTAAATTGTTATTGTAACTGAAAAATCCATATAATAATATTTGTATCAATTATTAAAAAAAAAACTTATCAATGCATACCCAAATATTATTTTTCAAATTATAATAGAAAATTACTCAATAATTTTAATATTATATTATTTATATTATATATTACATAATATTAAAGTATTTATATTATATTTTATAATAATATTATTATTATTTATATTTACACACAGGGAGCAAAAAAATATAATTAAATCAAATGACAAAATTTTAATATTTTATAATATTAAAATTTAATTAATTTAATTAATTGATTGTCCAACTTTAGGTAATTAATAAAAAACATATAAATAATCAGTATTCCAATATAATTTAATTAAGATGAGCTTTTCAATGTTTTAATTTTGTATGATACTTGGTTAAAATGAATAATATTCAGAATTAACATTTACAAAAAAAAAATGTACATATTCCATAACAAGATATATTCACTTGAAAACACAAAACAGATGAGGTTATGTGTTCCAAGGTCTTAATTTATACCGGTTGAGAAATTTAAATAAGTTATGTTTTCAAAAATATTTAACATCAATGCACGAGAATTATTGACAATAATGTAATAGTTTTCCAAAAATTGATTTATTTTTCCCACAAAATTTTTATGCTTCACGTAGTAGGTTTAAATAGGTTGCAGTTTCAAAAAAAAAAATCAATACACGGAAAACATATTGTGTTATATTATCAAAAAGATCCGTTTTATTGATTAAAAATAATAAGTTGATTAAACTAATAAACTAAATATGATAATTTCAAAATTAAATTCATACGATTCAAAGCACGTCTCAGTTCGACCACACACGTAGTTTTCAAATAAGGGTTTCAAAATCTAGATTAGTTATATTATTTTTTTTAAATATAAATGAATAATCAAATATTATTTATATGATACTCTTTTTTATTTGAATGTAATAAATAAACAATATACTCTTAGAATATTTTAAATTACTATCATGAAAATTAAGTGTCGTGCATCGCACGGGTGACATACTAGTTGTTATTAAATGCAAATAGTATCAATGATCTTGTATAACTAATGAAATATTTTAAGAACAATATTATTATTTCAACTATTAAAACATCTTGTACTTAGTTTTATCTATGATACTGTTTTATTTAGATGATGAGCTATGGTATACTTATAATATGCTTTTATCTTTGATACTGTTTTATTATGACAATATTTCAACCTATGATACTGTTTCAATATATGATATTGTTATTAAATATAAACAGTATCAATGATCTTGTACTATTAATAGAACATTTTAAGAACAATATCATTACTTCAACCAATAAAACATTTCTACTTAGTTTTATCTATGATACTTTTTTATTTTAGATAAAGTACTATGGTATACTTATACTATGCTTTTATCTTTGATACTGTTTTATTTCACTAATGTTTCAAACTATGATACTGTTATTGAGTGCAAACAGTATCAATGATCTTGTACTACTAATGGAGTATTTTAAGAACACTATCATTACTTCAATATTTAAAACATTTTGTATTTAGTTTTATCTATGATACTGTTTTCATTCAAAATGCCGTCGTAGATATTGTTTCAATCAAAATGCCGTCGTAGATATTGTTTCAATCTATGATACTATTAATTTATTGGGTTGTAGTTTGTATATGTAATACTGTTTTATTAAGATACTTTCATGTATGATAATGATATATTAAGATACATTTATCTATGATACTGGTTTATTAAGATACTGTTTTAGTATGATACTGTTAAGACGTGACAAACTAAAGATTGCCGTTTTAAGTTAAAGATACTACTTCAAATGGCTAAAATCTATCGTAAGCAGTGGCAAAGACATTGGTCTAGACTGGCTCGTTAGCTCGTCGGGACGGTTTTGAAAATATATTTTAATAGAAATTCTGAGCACATATGCGAATTCTATGGCCGTTTCTGCTATAATACTATTTTATTATGATATTATTTTATAAGATATTGTTTTCTATAATACAATATCAAACAACACACATGACTAAACAACATAAAGAATAATCTAATGGCCAACTTTCATCAAAGTATGCCAACATCAAACATTTTCATTCCTACAGAAATTCAAGCTGCTATTTACAGCAACAAATCATGGCCACAACTAATATACTTCCCAAACATTTGCTTCTACGCTCATCCTATCATAAACAATACACTTATACACCACAACCACCAACTCCGCCACCACTCCAGATCACTGGGTGGTTTACCCTTCCAGATACTAAAATCTTATCCACGCCAGGAAAGCACATTCCACTCAGTACACGAAATATAGGTTCAAGATTTGGTGTTGTCCTCACATTTTGTTCAAATGGAGAAGCTTTCAGATGCTCATTACTTATAGCAACGTCAGCATCACTTTTTAAGAGAGGCAAAGCATCTTCCAGAGAAAAAGAACTAATTACACTATCTTACGAGGATGAAGAGCTACCTGCACTCAGAATTAACAGTTGGAATAGCTGGTGGCAAATGAACATTTCTAAAATCTTTCCTGAATTCACAACCTGCGCACAGGCATACCCATTCTTGTGATACCACTGTTCCACCTCCACCTCAACCTCCGCCTCCGTAGGAATTGAAGTTAGAATTTTCAACTACAAGCCCAATAATCTACCTCCGTCGTAGAAGAAGTACTATTCGTATGCTACTCAGCCGCGATGGAGGAGGTTTTTGGAGGTGGAAGAAGACGCCGATTGAAAATATAGATAACATGGGTAATGAGATTAATTTGAAATATTGCTGAAGAGTATGACTTAATTACAATTTTTAAAAATATTTTGACCTAATTTGGAACAAGTCACCTACATGTGACTTATAGGCAATTTCCCCAATAAATTAGCTGTCGAACAGCAAAATGGCTTGTAGACGTGAACCAAAACTACACAAAAAGAAATTGGTCCTCAACAAGAGCTCTGTAGTCGAAAAACAGTTAAAGATTCAGAACGGGCCTCCGATGCAGCTTTGAGCTCCCATTTCATGAAGCCCGTGTGAGTAGTGCTAGTGGCCCATCATGTTACACGGTGTCTAATGGAAATCTTTTTAAAGAAGGCAGGCTATACGAAGCTCAAAATAAAATACACATTTATGTTAAATATGGCAAAATTACAACATAGACCCCAAAAGGAAATACGATCCATTAAATTTGCATTTAATTTGGGAGAAAATCAAATCAATGAAATTAGCCATAAAATCGTTATGCACAAAATTCCAAAAATTCTGCAGTTAAAAGATTCATAGTTTAACCAAAAACCCAAAGAAATCGATGGGCAAAATCAACTATTTGAAATTACAGATATTCAAAAAATCACAATTATTGGCAAAAATTCTGAAAAAACTGGAAACTTAAGATGATTTGATTACACTCGTAGACAATTTCTACAAACAATCCATTATTGATTCTATTAAGGGTAATTGTACGGTTTTATTTTTTCACTGTTTGATTTTTCATATCGTCATTGTTATGTTTCGATATTGTAATTATGACAATCCTTCTACATAATGATTACTAGTTTTCTTTCCTTTTTTCTAGGGTAAATAACACTGGGATCCCGAATCTTTGTAACGATGGAGTCCCGAACCTTCAATATCTATCACCCCGGGTTATTAACCTTTAAAAATGCGCGATCAAAGTCCTTATGTTATAAAATCGTTAGTTTGACCGTTAAATTGTCAAATTTTTCTTAAAATGACAACATTTCCCTTTTCGAATTAAAATAAGAAACAAAGAAAAATAAAAATAAATACAAAATTACAATCTACCCCTTCCTCTATTTTTTTTTATTAAAACCACCCAATTCATTTACGGTTATATATCCAGGCGCAACAAAGCCACCAAAAGTTGCTCCACCACCCCCAACAATAAAGGCGCCAGAATCCCATTCTGTATTTCGGAACATATTTGTAAACGAGAAGTTCAACACAGAGACAAAATGGATCTACAAATGGTTGAAATTAAACAATCGGAACAGATTTTGCAAATAAAATTAAATTTTTCGGATCAAAAGCAAATGCCTCTGTATTCACAACTTACGCATACTTATGTATCAGATTGGGACACCATTAATCTTATCAAATGCATAAACCTTGAAGCTAGATCTAACGATAACTTAGAAGGTTATGAAAAGCCAAATATGTTCATATATGTATCATATTTGGTGGATTCAAACGTCTTTTTGGTATTCATTAGTTGTGGATTTGAAAGCTTTATTCGAATTCACTGGCGGTGGCCGTCTCCAGAGCCTATATGTATTTGAATCTTGATTTCCAATAATGTATCCGTTGTGTAAAGATTAGAGTTTTAGAACTTGAAGTGATAACAATGGAAGAAAAAATATATAGAGAAAGATAGATTAGTGAAAAAGTAGGAGGAGGGGGTTGATTGCAATTTTTATTTTATTTTATTTTTTCTTTGTTTCTTATTTTAATTCTAAAAGGGTAATCTTGTTATTTTAAGAAAATTTTGACAATTTAACGGTCAAACTAACGATTTTTTTAACATGATGATTTTGCTTGCGCGTTTTTCAAAGATTAAGGACCCGAGGTGCTAGACATCCAATGTTCGGGACCCCATCGTCACAAGGTTCAAAGGTTTAGGACCCCTACTATTTATCCTTCTTTCTATGTTGGTTAAAGAACTAATAATTACACACTCGTGTATTTTTTGAACTCATATTGTTCAAATAATTTATGTTTATGTGTTGAAAATATATTATAATATCAAATATTGATATTATAATATATTCAAATATGATTTAATATATTTTAATAAATTACGGTATTGTATAGATGGAAGTTATATGGCTTTCAAGCATCTATTTGCTGCTAGCAGTAATTATTGCTATTGGTTTAGTAATTTGACTAGAAGTAGGCTTTTACTTCTCTTCCACCACTTTTATTTCCATCACATTGTTTTTAGCTTCCTTGTGTGCTTGGGTTTTTATTAGGCTAGTATTTTTTTAACTTCATATTTGAAAGAATTGCCTACTAAGTGTTATTGTTTACATGGTCTATTCTCATCAAATTTAGTTGTGAAAACTTGCTTGAGAATTTGATTTTGAACTTGTTCTTTCTACTTATGGGATGTGCCCTACAAATCTTGGTGATGGTTTCGGTTAGATCGGTGGATGGTGATTTTTCTTTCACACCAACTTTTAATTCTTTGTTTGGCTTGTTCAGCATGCATTGTAAATGCATTTATGAAGTTTTCTTTGACTCTTGGAAGATGCTGATTTGCTTCGATGAATTTAAATTTCAAACTCAATATGATTTCTACAATACCATATTGAGTTTAATGGGGGATGTTGAATTTATGAAAAGATTGTGATATTATTCTCTTTGATATTTTTTCGATTGTATGAGATTATTTTTCTATATAGTTGATTGTGTGATTATTACATAATCTTTCTTTTTAAGACTAATATAACACTATAAATAACATCTTCTACCTTGTTAGGTTAACCCCATTTTCTACCATAATTCTATTTTCAAGTTTTTTTCCGATTTTTCAAAAAAAAAAAATACTTGCAGTGTCCGTTTTAGAGGATTTATAATGTTTTTTTGGGTGGAAACAGTCGTCTAGGCAATACGCACGGCTATGCCGTGATGTTCTACGTTTTTTTTTTTTTTTTTACCAAATTCTATCATTTAGGTTTTTTTAAAATCGCGTTTTTCCATCCTTTTGACTTGTTTTCCTCTTTTTCAGTCATGGGAGAAATTTTTAAACAAAACCTAGCTAACAACTCTGCTAGCCTCTTCTTCATTCATCATTCTAATCACCCGTGGATGATGCTTGTTTCTACTAAACTTAAGGGTGTCAATTATGGCACTTGGTGCCATTCCATGTCAAATGCACTCAGTACGAAGAACAAGTTTAGGTTTGTTGATGAGTGTTGAACAACTATTTGCAGATAAGCCCACAGAATTTGCTCTTTGGCAATGGTGCAATGATATGATTCTTATGTGGATTTTCAATATTGTATCTGACGATGTCTCCACCAGTGTAGTGTATATGAAGACGGCCAAAGAAGAAGTATGGGATGATTTCCAAGAACGTTTTTTTCCAACAAAACGTGTCTTGTCTCTTTGAAATTAAACGTGAACTTGTCACTTTGGAAGGAAAAATCATGACGAAGTTTGTTCCATCTATATCACAACTTGCTGACATATTCACTAAAGCTCTCGAGAAGAAAATATTTCATTATTTGTTGGTCAAGTTGGGAGTTCACATCATTTACTCACCAATTTGAAGAAGAGTGTTAAAAATATATTATAATATATTCAAATATATTGTAATATATTATTTTCCTACTTAGTAGTAGATCTGTTAGCTATATATACTTGTATATTTTATACAGATTTTAATTGAATAAAGATTATTCATTCTTCCAATTTTCCATAATGATACATTTAAATGTAATTTCCTATATTTTACATTTTGTTATCATGTTTATTGGTAAATTTTAAATTACATGATCTGATATTTTTAGATTCTTCTTGTTAAAATAATGTATGCCACACAGTTATGAGATATTGAGTGTAATTTTAAATATGTCTAATATTTTTTGAACTCATGTTGTTCAACTAGTGTATGTTACATGATTGTGATACATTTAGTTTAATTTCATGTATGTTACTGATTTTTTTTTTTTTTTTTTTTAACTATGTTCATTGGTGAATTAAGAACTACAAGCAGGGGCGGATTTAGGGCTGGGCCTCACTGGGCCAGGCCCAGCCCTATTCTCCACCCCAAGTGTTTCTTAGTTAAAAAAAAAAAATTGTTTTCCTTGGCCCAGTGATGAATATAAATGGCCCAGCCACCCAAGTGCAAGACCAATTAACAGGAAGCCCATTTTCCATGATTCCATCATCAATTAGTATTGGATTATTGATTAAATTCAGCCCATTCCATCCTTCACATTCATTTCACGTTCTGTATTTTGACGAATGACGACCTGAATGGCTGAATCCATCAAGCACCACCGAATCAGCCACCTCCGTCTTTCATGCTCAGGCCTGAAGTTGCTGGATTTTCAAATCGCAAATCGCAGGAGCTAGGAGCCGTGATATCACAAATTGCAGTAGGACATTGTCGAATCTCAAATCGCAAGAGTGACGACTGACGAGCCCTAATTTCCCAAATCGCCGCAGCCCTAATTTCCCCAATCGAAGCATCTATTTGAAATCATCACTTATTCGGTCAATTCCAGTAAGTTTAATTGTTGTTGGAATTTTGCTTATGGTGTTTTAATCAATAGAAATGCTGCTGTGCTGTTGAAATTTGAAATCATCATTCATCACCTCATTATTTGATATATTTCGAATGCTGCTGCCTGTTGCAATTTCAATTTTGGGAATGCTGTTGAAATCGTATAATTTTAGTGCTAATCATGAAAATTTTCATTTTGCTGAGGCCTCATTAAAATAGGGTTAAAAAAAAAAATTCGGGGGCGCTGCCCCCGAACCCCCATATAATTTCTCCTCCTCCGGCCCACCCCTATGCCATATCCTGGCTCCTCCCCTGATTACAAGTTCTAATGTTTTTTGGAATTCTATTGTTAAAATAATGTATGCTACGGGAATTAAGTGTAATTTCCTATATGTTTTAAACTCCTATGGTTGTTCAAATAGTATATGTTACATGTTGAGGATACATTAAATGCAATTTCTTGTATGTTATTGAATTTTTATTTTTATTTTTACTATGTGCATTGGTGAATTAAGAATTACATGATCTAACGTTTTTTGGAATTATGTTGTTCAAATAATATATATTACGTGATGATTATACATTGAGTGTAATTTTTTTGTATGTTATTGTGTGTATTCATTATGGTGTGTGTATTGATGGATATTTTAAGTATTATGGTATGAAATCACATTGTGATATGATATGCTATTTTTTGTTTTGTTTTGTTTCGTCGTGTGATGTGATGAATGTGTTTCGTAATTTGGTATGACACATCTTACACGTTGTGTTATTTTTAAAATGTTGAAGTTGTACAAGAACTATAAATGTTGTAAGTTTAATTTTCATGTCATAATACGAGTGCCTACTTTATATTTAATCTTAACATGTCTAAAAAGGAGGCATTCACTACTAGAAATGGAGGGTAATAGTGACGATCACCAATTAATTAGCGACATTATTTTTTGTTTTTGTAAATAATGAGATTAAATTATCGATGGATTTAGTGATGGAAGATTCCATTGCTATTTTGTTGGTAAAAAGAAAACTAAAAAATATTGTCATTAAAATTTTGAATTGGTCACATTAAAATTTTAAAATAAAATTTTCTGACGGATTTTCCAACTAATGATTCTGTTGGTAACTATATGACCAAAATACCCACGAAAACGAACTGTTGGTGAAAAAATTATTTAAACATTCAATTTTTTTTTTTTTTTAAAAAAAGGTAAACAATCACATGTGACCAAAAAAAATAAAATTTGTGAGAAAAGGGAAAATAACAAAAGGTGATAATTTCATCATATACTACAAAATATAAAATAATTTAAAAAATACTATCTAATTTTTTTTATTCTAAAAATACTGTTTTTTTATTTATGTAACACTTGTTGTTATATTTGTTATGTTTGTTAATAACAAATATAACACATTTATTATAATTAAAATAACAAATGTAACAAATGTAATAACAACTATTACAAAAATAAAAAACAGTATTTTCATAATAAAAAAAATTTAATAAGTATTTTAAAAAATATTTTATTTACTGTAGTTATTTGTAAAAAAACCCCTAACAAAAATGATACATAAATTGTGCAAAAATGTGGAATGCGTTGGATACATAAATTTTATGGCTAAACATGAATTTCTATATATTAAACACTAGGGTAATGTACAATTTTGGTCCCTAATATTTCAAATTTGTTACTAATCTACTCCAACTATTTTGTTTAGTACCAGACATCTCCAACTTTTCAAGTAATTGTAAATCACGTCTCCATTGACATATTTTGATAGATTTGCCATCTTATTTTATTAAAAAAAATAGAAAAAGCTAAAAAAAAGTAAAAAAAAAAAAAAAATTACAAATGAAGTCTCATAACTTTTAAAAAGTTCAAAATAACTCTATTTTATCCAAAAACCTACCGCATCCATGACAAATCACCACCATCCGAAACCTTTAAAGGTTGGCAAATTTCAAGAAACCCAACTTCCCAAAGCACTTCTAAACTCTTCGCCCAAATCAGATCTTTCTTTCAAAGCTACTCTACCACGAAAATTGCCTCCTCGGAAAACCAAGACTTCCGGTATCGAAATTCGGTTGAAGAGGGAATCCGGGGCTCCATCTGGGAAATGAAGCAGCTGCCCTGAGACCCCTTTACTCAGATGGAAGTTTGATGAAGAAATTGACAATAATGCTTCTACTAGAAAGGAAAATTCATCAGGTGAAGTAAGTCAGAAGGGTGACCGGAGAATTAGAGTAGTGGTTTCGGTGAGGAAGCTTGGGGCCGCACTATGACGGATAGACTTACCGGAGTTTCAGACTAAGGGTGACCAAAGTTTAGGGTTCCAGGTAGTATTCCTTCAAAAAGATTGTACCTTTATTATATTTTCTAAGATTCTTGTTCGTTAATTAAATCGTGGAATGTGGATTGATTTGTTGTGTATACGAACAATATCTGAAGTTTTTATAATAAATCTAATTAAAATTTCAGGCTTTCAGCATACTGTAATAATTCCCTATACTTAATGTTAAGAAGGTAGTGAATACAATGGGGTTTAATTACAGTTCTTTAATTCTCAATTCACTTGAATTTGTGGTCTACTGAAGAATCCCATGAGAGATTGCTCATCTCATGGTTGGATTTTCCATCTCATAGTTGAGTGGTGGTGATTTGGCTATGGAGTGAAGTATGTTTTTTGAGAAGACGAAGTTGTTTTGTGCTTTTTAAAAGTTATGGGACTTCATTTGTAATTTTATTTTATTTTTTATTTTTGTTGTTTTTAACTTTTTTCTATTTTTTTTATTTAAAGAGGAGGGCAAATCTGTCAAAATATATCAATGGGGACGTGATTTGCAACAAACTTCAAAGGTTGGAGATGTCTAATGCTATAAAAATTGGATGTGGGTAGATTAGTAACCAACTGCAAAAGTTGGGGGCCAAAAGTACAAATTACCCTAAAGACTAATATTAGTTTATTTCTATTTCTAAAAAATGAAATAAAAACAGAATAAATTGGAAAAAAATATTAATAAATGATATCATGTTACTTAACTTAATTGTATACATTGTATTTATTGTATAGTAATTGAGTAACAGTGTAATTTTACTAGAGCTGCAGAAAATGTCAAATATTGTGGAAAAATATGGAATTTGAAGAATGAATATGTTATTGTCAGAATATAAGGATTTAATCAATTGCTTTAAATTGTACAATAAAAAAAATTAAAATGTCATCAAACTTTCATGCTTGACGTTTATAAATAAGGATATGTACGATGGTGATAGAAGGAACAATAATACTTATTT
This sequence comes from Forsythia viridissima, assembly GCA_030279155.1. NCBI lineage: Eukaryota > Viridiplantae > Streptophyta > Magnoliopsida > Lamiales > Oleaceae > Forsythia > Forsythia viridissima. Next base: position 36,205,524 of record CM059036.1, read on the forward strand.
AATCTATACAAAATCAATTCTTAAATTAATTACTTATATATTTTAAATTAATCATTTTGACATTCGCAACGAGTGAACAATTGTATCGCTTGCTTTTGAATCAATGTAACAATGAAAATATTAAAGCATGATTAAATGCTTGTGTTAACAATGTCTTGACGATGTAGATAAAATATACATAGTGACAATAAAATATAGAAAGCTCAAACGTTGGAAAGTGTGTAAGTTCAACAAATCATTAGATACATGTTATTGAACTAACTGGCATTGATCTGCCCTTGAACTAACCCTTATTGGTGTTGTATTGTTAGACAACTTTCAAGTTCAACTTTAAAGAAGTGTATTTAATTGGGATTTTTAAAGGTATTTATAGATTTTTTTTACAAGTGAATGAATTTTATAGACCTTTACAAGTATGTGACTTTTGTGGGACTTTATAGTTTATTCAAAAATCAGTTATTAACTAACTATAGGTATCTTTATATATGGTTAATAATTAAAAATAATTAATAGTAATAGTTATACATTATACACAATGGGTACATAATCAATTAGTGATTGTCTCAAATAAAAAAATGCAGATTTTACTAAAATGATTTTGAATGTGCACTTCAAAAGGTCCTACAATTTCTGAAAAGCTGAATACGAAACAGTAGTTGGCAATTACTGTTGGTTTTTTCAATTTTACTTTCATGTCCCTGCAAAATTTTTTCCATATTTTTATCTCTTTTCTTCACTGCTTGGCCGCTAATTCAGTGATTCCATTCCCTCTTCATCCTCTACGAAAATCAATCCACAGATAAGATTGGTTGACACAGATAACATATTTCTTACAAGCACTCCGCCGATCTGGTTCAGAAATCAGAAGACCTCTCTTGAACAAAAATTATGTCCCAAAACTTCATTTCAAAATGTATAATCCAAGAAGAGAGGTATCATTTTTCATTTTTCTTCCATTGCCTTTGCTTCACCTATGTTGTTCTCTTTCCATGATAAGTTTTCCGTTTTCCCCAATGACAAGGCTGCGGTTTAAATTTTTTTTTTTTTTTGGTTTTTTACATTTTCCTTTCCATTCTTTATTTCACCAGACATGTACTGATGAAGTTTCCAATCAAAACATGATAACCGGAGAGTCCACTGCCGTAAAACCTATCTCGCATACCAGGAAGAATGGAAAATGGGCCAAGCGGGAACACCAAATATTTTTCAGTGTGTGCGAAACTGTGATTGCGGAGGGTCACCGCAGGGAAAAGTGCTTCAGCAAACACGGTTAGGAGAAGTTGGTGAACTTGTTCAATACATCAGTTGCCAAAAGTTGGAGCCGTACCCAGTTTAAGAATCATTGGGACTTAACGAGGAAGGAACACAAACACCTTCATGAACTTCTACGCTGTACAGGCATTGAATACAACCAACGTGACAACGTCATTGTTGCCGACGACGAATGGTGGGATTGAAAAATCAAGGTTCGTTTAACTCAAAATCGTCACGGTCTTTATTTGCTTCATCCAGGTTTGTGTTTCAATTATAATAGATGCATTAGATTGTGATGATGAGTATAATGGATTTGTACTTGGGCATGTGTTCTAATTTCAGATATTTTGCACTTGTTCTTTGAGTATTTGTAAAATGCTAAATATTGATACATTAAATGGCAGCATCTTTATTGTTTAGCAACATTCAATTGATGGCCATAGCAGTGACAAATCCTGTAGAATTCTTGTTTTTGTGTAGAAGATTATTAAAAAAATTCACTAAGTGAGGTGATTTTACAATAATTAGTTGGTATTAGAATATTGTATTTTTGTAATTGATTAATCGTGTAAAGTAATTGTAATGTGTTAAAACAGTGCAGGAAAAGGCGGAGTATGCCAAATTCAAAAATCGTGATGTTTACGAAATATACCACAGGTAACTTCCGTTGTTTGGATAGGCTTTCGACTCAGACAAGTACGCAATGACACCAACGAAGTTATCGCAACGTGGAATTGACGGAGTTATTAATAGTGGCAGTGATAGTCCCCATGACACGTTGCCCATCAACGCAGAGACACATGACTCAAGTGATGAAGGTCCGGTTGATTTGAGATCAAGTTCGCAAATGGATATCTCTGGTTGTCACAGTGGTAACAAGCGAAAATGTTCAGCACGTAGATCTAAAGAAAAAGCAAAAAAAAAAAAAAAGTGTGGACTTGTCTTATTCAGTGGAGCATCTTGTAAGTGTGGGCAAGACATTACCTGCAAGTCATCAAATCTACCAGAAAGAAGTCCCGGGCTGTCAGAACTCGTGGCCACGAGTAAATTGCTGAAGGGTAGTGCACTGTATAAATTCCCTTTGACATTCCCAGTCAACCGCAAGAATAGGGAAGGGTTTGCAGCTACAAAAGAACCTAAGTACAAGGATTCACTACAACTTCAAGCAAAGCCATAAGTAGAATGTATCTTGCAATGTGACTTTCATAAATGTTGATTTTAATTCGACTTGTATTGTATTTTATTGCATGTAGTGGGTAATGCACTCTATTATGTTTGTAGTTGTAATTTTAACATCTATCCCCTTTTCGTACAATGATACTTCCTATCAAATATGACAAGAGTAGTTCCAGAAATGGATACTATTTTTGTCAAATATATCATAATTCATAGCGTGGGGCTTTAAATGGGTATATCGTTAAAAGAGTACTATTTTGTCAGGTAGGTAGATCCATAAATGGGTACTATTTTTTTCAACGTAGGTACTATGCAAACACATGTGTGTTAAAGAGGGTAGTTCCATAAATGTTACCTATGGGTTCTATAAATTGCAGTTGCATATCTCAATTTGCATGCACACCAATTATATGCATTCTTGTATAACAAGTAATTTTATTTCAAACATTGTTAAAATGTGGTTTGATTTTGATTGTGTACTGAGATCATACTCAGGCGAGGAAAATGAGTACGAAGAACAATTACAAGAAGATATTAGCCTATGGTTCGAGTTCTGTCAAATGAATGATCGTGCCATTCGTGATTATATACGTAATTCAAGACGACGAAATGGACACATGTTCATGATCGAAGCATTGGACGGGGACGGCCAAATATCATATCTAGAATTTCGAATGTATCCTGTTTCTTTCATTCGTTTCACGCACGTTTTTCTCGATGAGTATGTCTTACATGGTGGCACCGTAGTTTCAATATATGAACAGGTTGGCATGTTTTTATGTATCCTAACACACGGTAAAGGGTATAGATAGGTGCTGACCATGTTTGGACATTCGTTGGAAACCATAGGTCACTATTTCAAAATAGTGTTACGTGTCGTGGTGTAATTCGGTGGTCGGCTAATCAAACCAGACCCAAACTACAACCAAAGTCTTTCCCACCATCGACTAAACCCGGACAAACACCATATATTCCAAGTGTGGTGCAATATTTCTGGACACATTTTGTATTTGTCATTGTTCAAGATTTCTATTTATACTTTCTTCCATGTACATCGTATATACGTAGGACTGTATTGGTACAATTGATAGAACACACGTGAAGGTTGTCCTACCTCAAGAAGAACGACTTAATTTCATTGGCTGTAAGGATATCCCAACGCAGAACATTCTAGCTGCATGTGACTTCAACTTTTGCTTCGCATTCGTACTTCTAGGGAGTACAAAAAACACATACGATAGTCGCATTCTTGCCAGAGCAATATGTTGTCCGAATATAAATTTTCCAGAGCTGGGATTGGGTAAGTATTAACTGATTGATTTCGGATTTGCGAATAGACTAGGTTATCTCGCCCCATATAAAGGGGCCGATATTAGATATCACTTTTAAGAATTCAGAGAGTCTATGCACGATCGTAGTAGACGGTTTAGAAATGCGATAGTGCTTTTCAACTTTCATCACTCATCTTGCCGAAATGTGATCAAGAGGGCTTTCGGTGTTTTGAAGATGCGATGGAATGTACTTGACCGTATGCCTAATTATTCCTTTCATGCATTAACAGCTATCGTTGTTGCGACAATGACAATCCACAACTTTCTTAGACGGTCATATCAAATCGACTAGGGATTTGATTCAGTAGAATCTCATCGTCATGCTGATGAGATTGACATGCCGGATGAACAAGATCAAATTGCAGCAGAGATGAATGTGCCACGAAACCAAAATATGACATGGGATGAAATGCACGACTACATGGCACAACAGATGCGTTAGTCAGGAAATGACAACTAATACGCATGCTAATGTAATTTCAAAAATTGTTGTACTTCATTAAAAACGAACTATATAATTTTTGCGATGCCATTCGAATATTCGAATATAAGAATTCGCCGAATTTATGAACAACATATTTCTACAAATGAGGTTCAACATTTATGACACTTGTTGAGAAAATATAGTCTTATGCCTCTTCAACTTGTTTTAATTTAAAAAGGACAAAATACGTTAAAAAATTTAGGCAAAAATATACGTGGGCCGCGATTTGCAAACTGCGGCCCAGCCGCAGCAAATGGTGGGCCGCTGTTTGGCACGGCCAATTGCGGTTTGCAAACCGCGGTCCAAACAGGAAAAATTACCATGATTTTGCAGTATAATTCCTCAATTGTTAATATTTTGCAGTTGGATTTACAGCAATATGTGAAATGTTCATAAGTAGGGGCATTTTTATCAATGTCATTGAAGTCCTAGTCAAGATTGTCAAGATATGGCAGCCTTTATTTCAAAGTTGTGAATTTTTACAATATTTAATACTTTTAGTTTTTGGTCAAATAATTTAAACTGTATTTTTTTTATTACAAACATGGCCTTAAAAAGGATACACACAAATCAATGTTGTTAAATGTTTTACTCAAAAAGAATGTATTGATTATAAAAAGACTATTTCTTCATTTTAGAAAAAAGACTCATTTAGAATTATTATTACGCTAGTAGTACATTTAGACTTGGATCTACGTCAAAGATATGTGAAAACAACTTTTCAACATAAAAAAATATATGGATCAACCTAAGGGCTTCTCAAATAATAATAAAAAATGACAACATGGTGTGTAAACATGAGAAACCAGAATACGGACTTAAAATATTTTCTAAATAATGATATCTTAATTTCAATGATTTAAGGATTGACTCTCTAAAATAGATAGTGTCTTATGTTTAAAGAGCCTATTGGATATGCTCTAAATAATAACTTCATAATATTTCTTATGAATAATGTTATCTATTATTAATAAAAATTATTGTTAGTTTACATAGCAGTAGGGTTCTTAATTTATTGTCAAATGTATTAAAATGCATCACAACTTCATTGTTTAATCAAGGATATCTTAGGCTTGATTTGGTACTGCTGTGCCTTTAAGAGAATCAGTTTTTGCTGTGCTATAGAAAGAATCGACTGTGAAAAGAATCAAATAAGAGTTTGATAAACTATTGTCTCATAATTGCTTTATATATTAAAATCAATATTTAAGTATTTGGTAACAAAAATAATTTATTAATGTGATTGTAAAAAATTACTAAAATAGACATTGAATATAATAATATTATTTGTATTATTATTATCATGAGTAGTATTGTAAAATTTCTTTTTATTTCTATAACAATATGTAATATTATCATATTTTTTTTCAAGACAATGCATTTAACATAATTATTTTAAAATAAAATAATATATATCTATTAAATCTTGAAATTGTAAAACATTAAAAAAATAAAAGCAAACTAATATTGTACAAAAATCAATTAAATTTAAATTTAAATTATTTGTGGAGATGCATTATAATTAGAATACTAATAAATTTGTGACATAAAAAAATACATTAATTAATTAAGGTCAAAATTGGTATTTTAATAATAGATAGATAGAAAAGTTAAAAGCATAATCTGAAAGGTATACTGCAATAGACTCTCTACATTAACTTTTTAAAATAGAGAGTAAATTTAAATTTCCAAATTTGGAAAGTCAAACTCATTCTCTATAATTAAATGTATTCAAAGAATTCTAATTTTCAATACTCACACGTTGACTAAATTAAATAGTATTTATAAAATAAAATAGAAGAAAATGATATAATAATTAAGAAAAAAAATATTTCGAAATAAAATATATGAAATAATAATAAATAGTTATTGAGAGAAGTAAAATGAAGAGTTAAAAATAAATATTCTGTTGGAGTTTTTAAAAAAATTACTCTCTAAATTTATATATGCTCTTTAAAATACTAAATTGTTGAAATGTGTAATTAAAATTAATTATTAATTTTTTACAAAAATTTTTAACATATTTTTAATATGAACCAAACAATCACTGAAGTTAAATAAACTAATTAAGATAAATTAAAATCAGTGACTCAATTAAAATTTCGCCCAAAGTTTAATGAAGACAAGAAATTTAGCCCATTATTAGAGAATCTTCAATACTAGACACATTCTAAAAATCTATGTGGTAAGAGAGAAAATGAAATGAGGAGAGAAAGTGTGTGTGGAAGGAAGAAAGAAAATGAAAAATAGATAAAAGAGATGGACAAAATTTAATTAAAAAAATGGGTGAAATGTGTTTAACAGTATGTCTAAAACTAGACAACCTATTGGACATTCTTTTACAATAAATATTGCCACATCAGTTTTGTCTCATCCACTTCATCGTCACATCAGCTGGGCATTCAAAATAGAAAGTAGCATTGAATATGCTCTTATTGAGCTGAGGGTCGAGCACGTTGACATAGAAAGTCATGGTCTTACGTTGTTTATATACTCAAGTTAGGCCATTATCTTTCTAACCAATTGACGTAACCTTTGATTGGTATTAATTAAAAAATAGTTCACATTATATTATAATTTTATTCTATGCCAACTTTCTTGTATAATTCAAGTGCGTGATTATGTTAGTTTAAATAAATTAGAGAACATTTTAGCAATTTAGAAAATATCAATAAATTTAGAGAATAATTTTTTTGAAGTATTTCAACAGTCTCTTTATTTTTAGTACTTTATTTTACTTATCCTAATAAGTATGACTTCCTTTAAATATAAAGGAAAAAATGTCTATCAGTGTATATATCTCAAGGTCAGTGGGAGCAAATTCATATTTTTCTTCAGCATGTTGATATTTTGCTTGCTAGTGTGATCTCGATTTGTCCCATTAAAGATATGAGATAAATGTAATCTCATTTAATTGAGTGAAAACATATGGAGAAACATTCTGTATGCATCTGTTGTATGGAGCTTAATATTCACTCAAACCTATATTATATTAGGTTCATTATTTTGGATGGCTTGACGGTATATTACCCACATTTAGCTATTTATTCATATTATGTGAATGAATAATCTTATGTAACATTGGATAAAAGTCAATCATTACTTCATCCATTATGGACACTGAATTTATAGCATGCTTTGAGGCTACAAATAAGTTTTATGGTAGCAAAACTTTTCAGGACTTGGAGTTGTCGACTCTTATGCCACGTCACTGAAAATTATTGTGATTCTGCACTGGATTGATAACTGAATTGTAAGCCTGTAAGAACATTGTTCTGCTATAGCACTCATCCATATATTGTTCCATGCGTCTTTCGAGTATGCAGCACATTGCATGGCTACACGGAATGCCACTCAACTGGTAGCTTCTACAAGTACACCTTTTCAAATGGAAGTGAACTGCATAAGTATTTCCTAAAATGAAGTTCTTAACCTCAAGCTCATCATCCTCAGACCATGTTGGCTTGCAATATTTGGCTCCTTCATTGTTATTTTCAATGATTTTCTAGATTTTTTGGACAATTCCATTGTGCCATTTGTGAACAGAATCTCTCTTCTTCACCATACGTGTCATGGGATAAAATCTCAACTTTTCCATCAATAAAATAACTTGCTTGTCTCTGGCTTGCACTATTGCAACGTTGACGCACAAGTTGTTCATCAATATGTCACACTTTGTTGTATCCCTGTGTGACCTATTCCATTGTCCTGCTGGCTTGTTTACCAACAATTTGTGTACCTCAACATCCTCAACTTTCATCCTTTCCATCCATTCATCTCATTCGGCCTCAGTTGTCACCCTGGCTGCTCTCTATAAAATGTATTTCAAATTTAAATCTTGATGCTATCATTTGAAGTTATTGTATAAATGCCTAACGCAAAAATGACAATCCACCTCTTTACACAATGTATCTAATGCGTCCACCAACTCCTTCTGCTTATCACTGATGAAGGTATCAACAATATACAAATCATCAACCAACAACGCATGAACCAAGTCCAACTACTATTGTTTTTTGACTCCACCACATCATAAGAAACAGGGTACATTGCATTCTCTCCATCAATACCCAGAGTCGACAAAATTTAGCACCCAAAATCACCCTTCAAAAAACATCCATCAAGCCCTATTATTCTCCTACACCCGCTCTAAAGCCTTGTTTGCACGCAGCCAAGCAAACATAAACCCTCATAAACTCCCTTACCTTCCCAGCCATCATTGTCTTCAAGATAATTGTGTTACCAGGATTACTCATCATCTCATTTTTCACTACATCCATTAAGCCATTCAATCACCACTCTGGATTATGTTTAAATATATCCATGTACTTCTTGGCCAAGAAGTTATATCAACGTGCCTGCTATGAAATGTTATTATATAAGTGCTGTCCAATGTCATGGCACGAATAATGAATATCTTGGTCATCTTGTGAAACCTTGCATCTAACACCCAAAGACAATCACCATGTACGCACGCAGCATGTAGACGAAGCTTGTCATCCTTCATATACCTCATTTCTCTAGCTCGCTTTACTTATTTAAGATTATCTTTTTTAACAACTTCTTGTCTATAAACTTCAGAACTACACAATGGAATGTACAAGAGCTATGAGTTCAAACATTCTAGACCAGGTTTGCTACAACATGTGCAGAAAATGTGAATGCAAAGGTTGGGGACCTGGCATGCAACACCATGTTATACATACCAATTTCAAGGTAGGGGTTATCCACAACATTATTGTTCATGTACACATTGTCAGGCATCTTGTGTTTGCCTTTCTCGTCGTCGTTGTCGTCACTGGCCAAACTCCGTAATTCATTAGACATTTTCATCCTCCGTGCTTCCACACTCAATGTTAGGATCATTCTTAAAATGACTCCAGTTGTAGTTTGTATCAAAGTTGTCATTATCGTTTAGGATGGAAACCTCTTCATCGTAATTAGAATCCACCAATTATTCCTCCCCATATAATCTGCCTCCATCAGTATTATCATCATCATCATTATGTTCACTCACAACCCCACTTACTTCACCTCTACAAAGTTCACCACACAACACCCAATCCTCAACACTAGCACTATAATATTGCATAAACCCCATTTTCCCCACGCATTCCACATGCATCAGTAGCCAATCCCTTAGCATGGTTCATAAACAAATTCTCGAATTAATTGGCAACAAAATAGTTACCATCATTTCTTAGTATATCCTCCTATTCATTTAAAAGGATCGGATTTAACTAGTGGTTGTCAACCAGTTAACAGTTGGCTTTCTGGCTCAGCCTCACCTACAATTAGAGTTGGGCAAAAACCAACCCAACTCGGTCAACCCTCCCAACCCAACCCAACCCAACCCAACCTAACCCAATCAGTTTGGATCAATTTTTACCCTAAATTGAGTTGGGTTAGATTTTGAAAATCTATTTTTGGTCAAGTTGGGGGTTGCCTCATACAAACTGACTCAACCCAACCCAACTCAACCCGCTTATTAAAAAATATTTAAAAAACTAAAAATTAATTAAATTAGGTCAAAGTCTTTCAAATTTCTGATTTTAATGTAATTGACATTAGACTTATTTGAACTGGGTTCAAACTTTAAAAAAATTCTCAACAAAGTTAACAATAAAGATTCCAAAGTGTATTTGGGATCCAAAAAATTGCTTAAGCGTGAGTTTTTGTCCCAAATTTTTTTTCCTAGCATGAATTAGGCCCAAGCCCAAACCAACCCAAGATTGGTCGATTTGAGTTGGGTCGGGTTGGAACTCTTGGTCAGGTTGGTTTGGTTTGATTTTTTGTCAAACCGAATATGTTGGATTGGATTCGGGTCGAGCCCAAAATCGACCTAACCCAACCCAACTCAACTCAACCCACGCCCACCCCTACCTACAACATCATCTATTTCATCTGAACAACTGAGACTTTCTTCAATATCACAGTCCACCACGAATTTTTCTTCTTTGTCTAATTCTATTCCTTGAAAAATACATACAATATCTAATACTACAACGTTCAATCCTTCATCAATTACAAACCCTTCTTTTAACTCTGTAATCACAACATACAATGTAACATATTTCCACGGTAGGGTAAAAACCTTTGATCGTATTACCGCATAGATGTTTATAACCTTAAATTTGCTAATATTTTCAATCAATGTCAATATATCTCCATCGTACATCAACCTCGTCAACCCATTAGTCAAATTCTTCATAGGTTTTCTATACATGACGGCCAATGGAGGAGGATAACCCAAAAGTTCACCAAAGTTAGCCAACTCAAAATACGATAATAAATCACAGTACACCTAATCAATATAGTAAACTAATCAATGTAGTGAATATACCCATGCAAGTACATCATGTTGTCCATTCTCGTGAAAAATTCTCTATCATGAATGCACTTGATTGTGAAAAATGTTAAATTTTATTCTGCAATAAAAATCCCTAAAAAAAAAGTAGAACAAAAATTTGTCAGTGGCTTTACGATAACACAAAAGAAAAATGTTTAAAGTTTTTTGGACAATGTCAAACAAAACAAAATATTTTCCACCATTTTACCGTATGTTGGAGCTTCTCCTTCTCCTTCTTCACGGTAGTCTCAGTGTTACTTCATTGTACTTTAAAGTATAATTGAAAATGTGCTTCACACAGAATAACTACAAAGATAAGATGGGTGATGTAGTGGTATTATTAGCGACGTGCTCAAGAGTGAACAATGATTCGAATTGTGACTCTACTGTGGAGAAGAAATAGTAGTTTTTGAAAAGAACAGACAAATCCATGTTTCAATTTCATATTTCATAAAGGGAATTATAACGTTCCAGGTTATTCCAAGTTATAGTGGATTGACAATTTTACCCCTATCCATCCAATCGCTTAATTTTGAAAAAAAATCGTGTGCAGTGCAATTGAGATGTTTAATGGAGAAAACAGACGGAATCTGTCATTAGAACCTAGCATGTCTATTTCTTCAAACATTGGAGGATGTATGGTGCTATTTTTAAATGTTAGGAGTATGTCTCCAACGTTTTTTAAAAGTTAGTGACAAAATATGCTATCTTCCCTTATTTATATGCACATTGAGGATCATAGATACTATTTTTTCTTGTATTATATAATACAAAAATTTACACTTTTGGTCTACAACCTTTGCAGTTTGTTACTATATACCATCGACCAATTTTTATAACACTAGACATATCCAATCTTTTATTTAATTGCAAAACATGTCCTAGTGGCAGATTTTGACTGATTTTCTATTTTTTTTTAAATAAACAAAAATAAAAGAAAGTTAAAAACAACAAAAAAATTACAAATTACAAATGAAGTCCCATAACTTTTAAAAAGTACAAAGTAACTTCTTATTCCACCCACCCACCCACCCACTGTCAAATGACAAAAATAAGGAGACCATTAATGGTAGCTCCACAATAGAGAGTTTGCCAAAATAGTTGATTATTCAACAAATCAACCACACTCAACCTTCTTGAACCAATCAACCCACTGGGTATTGAATTCTAAAGTGAATTAAACAACAAATTAGGCAGGAAAAGAGATGACAAAAATCTTATCTGATCGAGAAATCGCCTGGGGAAACTATATCCTTGAAGTTCCAAAGTCTGTAAAGACTCAAATTTTTTGAGTTTCGAAAGAATATGGCTAGAGAACAAGTTGTGGGATAGTGATAAAACTCAAAGATTAGTTAGATTACAAATAGAATGTGGCATAACTGGCAAGTGCTCTTCCAGTGAGGTTGAGAAACACGACAATGGCAGAAAGAGGATCACAGGAAACACCGTTCCAGTGGGCGGCGACGGTGGCTCAAGGATCAGTGGCAGCGTTCTAGATGATGAGGAGATTGTTGGGATCTTGAAAGATTAAAGCTTTGAAATTCAGAAGCCACTTTGCATCTTCTAGTGATGGATTTGAAGAAAAAGAAGAAATGATAACAATGGAAATGGAGAATAAAGGGCACAAGCAGCCATAAAAAAGTCCCGCGGTCTAGGATTAAATATGGATGGATCTCATTCCTCGTGAACACAAAAATCGAAGTGCAAAATCTTCTTAGTTTCACAACGGAGGATTGGTTATTATTGCGGCGAATGATAGTGTTACGATTGTATTGGATGCTGGTGATTTGGCTATGAGGTGGGGTAGGTTTTTGGATAAGATGTATTTTTTCCTTTTTGGTGAGGTTGGTGTTTGGTGGCAGTGGTGGGGTGAAGTGTTGTAGGTGGAGGAAAAAAGTTACTTTGTACTTTTTAAAATTTATGGGACTTTATTTGAAAATTTATTTTATTTTTTGTTGTTTTTAATTTTTGGAAAATTCGTCAAAATTTATCAATGGGGGCGTGATTTGTAATTAAATGAAAGGTTGAGATGTCTGGTGCTATAAAAATTAGTTGATAGTAGATTAGTAGCAAACTGCAAAGGATGGAGACCAAAAGTGTAAATTTTCTTATATAATATAAAGTTTGTAAATGACTGCTTGTTTAGTAGTGTTAAAATTATTTTTTAACTATTTATAAATTATGGATCCTATTGAATGTGTGAAAAATAAGTGTGTACTAAATTAAACAAAGAAGAAGAGATAATTGGTACCAAAAAATCGCCAAATGCGTAATTCTTATTTTCTTTTCTTCTATAAATTAAACACTCAAAAATTACTATCAAGAATTTCCCATAACCAATTAAATTAAGTAAATGAGAATTGGTGCAAATCGTCCCTAACGTTTGTTTTTTTATACAAAAATCTACAACCAACGTATTTTGGTGCGTAATTGATCCTTAGTTGATTAAAAAGATAAATATGCCCTTAGTATTAATTAGAAAAAATTATAATTGAATTCCTAACCTTTGTAAAAAGTACAAATAAGTTCGATACTTTTATTTTTTATAAAAAATTAAAGAAAACTAACGAATTTTTTTTTAAATAACACTTTAGTGATTGATATTATACTAATTTTTTTTGGGTATATTTTACGAACTATTACAAAATAACGAAAATTTAAACTCATAATTATTAATAAACATGTTAAATAAAATTATTATTATTATTAAGTAATTATATTAATTAAAATTTAAACTTTTATTTTATCGTTACAATAATAACAAAAAATTGTCACAAACTTGATGCTCAAATACTTTTATTTAATTGAGTTATTAATTTATTAATTACAAATATTAGAGTTCCAACTTTATTATTCATATTTTAATTTACTGTTTTATTATCGTTAAAAAAAACACGTACTCCCTCCGTCCCACAAAGATAGACCCGTTTTCCTTATTTATCTGTCCCAAATTATAGGCTACTTACTTTATAAATGATATATTAAATTTTTATTTTTCCTAATATACCCCTATTTAATTTACATTGTTATCAACCAAAATATATCTCTTTCTAAATTTTCATTTACTTTTTTCTTCTTTCCAATGTAATTCTCTCTCTATCTATATAACGTTCTCTCTCTAAACCTTCATTAATGTTTTTTTCCCAATGTAACTCTCTCTCTCTCTCTCTCTCTCTCTCTCTATATATATATATATATATATATATATATATTTTTTTTTTTTTTATTTCTATTTAACTTAAATAGGAGTATAATGGGAGAATTGTGTGAAATTTTTATAATTTCAATTACATTAAATGAGTTTTCTTAATCTGTGTGAAAAAAATTGGGTCTATCTTTGTGGGACGGAGGGAGTAATGTGTAAATTTTATTTTTATTAGTATTTTTATGTTAAAAAAAAAAAAAAGAAAAATAGCATATTTGGTCCTCCAATCTTTCAAAAACGTAATGAATATACCTATAACTTTTAAATATAGCAACAAACATCCCCAACGTGTAGAAATAAGTAGGGATGATTACATATTTGGTCCCCAACCTTTCAAAAACTTTGAGAATATACCTCTAGCATTTAAAAATAGCACCAGACATCCTAACGTTTGAAAAACTTGGCATGGTAGGTCATCTATGACAAAATTGTCATTGCCTTTAAATAAACAAAAAAAGAAAAAAGAAAAAAATAATTGAAAACTAACCAAATGTAACTCAAAAAATAAAAAGTACTCTCTTTACTGGAGGAGAGATAAAAATAAAAATGATTAAATCCCGTTGCAGGAGAATACTTTTTATTTTTTGGGATACATTTGGTTATTTTGCAATCATTTTTTTCTTTTTTCTTATTTTTCTTATTTTTTGTTTATTTAAAGGGCAGGGCAATTTTGTCATAAAGGACCTACCATGCTTATTTCTTCAAACGTTGGAGATGTTAAAAATTATGAGTATATCCCTTATGTTTTTTAAAGGTTGATGACTAAATATACAATTTTCTTTAACAAAAACGATAAGATCGGTACAATATCATAATATTGTACATGCCATTTTGTTATTAATTTAACTTAATTTTTATTCAAGTTTTTCACATCACATATCAATTAAATACACTTAAAGCACAATAATTTTATATTTCTCTCTTATGAAAAAATTAATTGACACGACTATAGTGATATATTTAATATGCTAAATTAAATATTATTTAATAAATATAGCGGATCCATTTGCACTTTTTGCAATATATTTGTCTTTTTCATGAAATAAAGACTAATTGCATACTAAAACACATATATTAGAGATTTCTGTACCATAATAAACGTTAGTAACTATTTTTGCACTGAAGACAAAAGTTAAAGACCATTTGCATCAATTCCATTAAGTAAATCATATTAGAGTATTTAAAGTGGTTTTTTAGGTGTCACTTCCTTGATCAAATTTAGAGTGTGTTTGAATTTGATTAAAATCAGATTTTTTTGTAAAAGTTGATAAAAGTTGTTGAAATGTGTGGTTGAAAAGTTGTGGAACCATGAAATGTGTGGTTAAAATTAATTGTTGACTTTGACTTTAGCTTTTTAGCAAAAATAATAGTGAAAACAAACAGAGCCTTAGCGTCATCACTATTATTTTATGAATACATTATTATATTTAATGTAATATTTTAATTAAAACTAATATTTATGCTATTATCTAATTGTGATCAAATGACATGTTTAGTATAATAAATTATAATTAAAATAATTAATGTAAAAAATAATGTGGATTAGACTGTGGGTTGAATGAAATGTGGAATCAATTCTTATGAAGACTAGCTAAATAAAGTGTCTTTGAGCAATATGGGTCAATTAGTGAATAATAAAATTCAATCAGTCATCCCATATTAGAAAACGTTGGAATATTCAAAAATAAAAGAATGTCAACAGCTACGTCATTCTGATGATTTTGTTATTGGAGTCGAGAAATGGTTCGTTACTTGTAAATTGGGTTAAAGATTCTTTCCTCTAATTCTGGGAAGATATTTCGTGATGTAAAGATTATATAAAAAACTATATTTAATAAAATTCGTATTACAGATAGAAAATTTTTCTGCATCTTTCGAAATTTATTAAAAAAAAAAAAAGCAAATCTTGTTAGTCACCATAGACACGTTATAGAATACTAGTTTTAAGTCCGTGCGTTGCACGTGTAGCAATTATAACACTGTAGAATTTAGGACAAATAAATGAATATTATAGAATTTAGGACAAAATCTCAAAAAAAGAAAAAAAAATAGTCAAATTGGGCTTTCAACAAAATTTAAATGTTGGAGATGGTCAATGGTAAAAAAATAAAAATTGTGGGTGAATTAGTTACAAATTTAAAAAGTTGGGGACTAAAAGCGCAAATAAAAAAAAAAGAAGAAAAATTGACAAATTCAAATTTACTCGACAAAGCCCAAAAAAAAATTGAAAAAACTCGACAAAAATGAAAAAATTGCGGCTAAGAGGATTAATCTAATTTTAAAAAAAAAAGTATCAAAAATTGATGTCGAGTAACTCGACCAAATTATTTTTTAATAAATTATTGTTGAATAACTTGACAAACCAAAGACATTAATTTTATTATAACAATTGTCGTCAAGTTAATTTTTAAATTGTTATAAACAAAGACATTAATTGTATTTTTTAATAATTTTAACTATTTATAACAATTTTATTTTATTTTGTTGCTATTAGTTTTTATTTTTTTTATTTAAAGAGGAGGACAAAACAAAATTTGCAACAAAATTCAAAGGCCGAGGATGGCCAATGCAAAAAAAAAAAAAAAAAAAAAGTTAAGGATAAATTTGTTATAAATTGAAAAGCTTATGGACCAAAAGTGCAAATAAAAAAAAGAGCCAAAAGCCCAAACAACTAAAAAAAATAAAAAAATAAAAAAATAAAAAAAAATTTCAAAAGACTTTGTCTAGTTACCTCGACAAAGTAAACAAAAAAAGAAAAAAAAATTCAAGAATTTGTCGAGTTACCTCGTCAAAGTAAAAAAAAAAAAAAAAAGAAATTTGAAAATACTTTGTCGAGGTAACTCGACAAAGTAAATAAAAAAAAAGGTTTCAAGACTTTGTCGAGCTGAGGTTCTGCAATCTGCATCATCAGCTAAAGAAATTGATGAATCCATTATCATAACATTATCTTTTTGACCTTCATCAACTGAAACTGCTGCTAGTACAAATAAACTTCTATCTTCATCAGAATTTGAATCTTCAACTGATGGCAAGTCAAGTTCAGAGTCCCAACCCGTGCTTGAGATATCAGAACCGCATTCTCTATCATCTTAAAAGCTATTATTCAAGATCCCTTCTTTTGGGAACGCTATAAGCCCTGCCTCATGAACTAAAGGTGCTTGTGAAGAAACCATGGCCAAAATGGTATTGTTATGATCACCATTCGAATATGATGATGTCACCGACAGAATTTTATTAACAGAACATGAATTGGCAATCATTGGCATTGAATCCCTTGTAATATTCTCAACAACCACCTTATCTGATTTATGGGAAATTATATCATCACCATCTTGTTCCAAAGGAAAATTAGTTTCTGCTTCTTCACAAGGATCTGCAGCATGGTCAAGTTTGCTTGGCATCAATGGGTTATTGTTTCTCTGAGTGTCAAAAGGACACTGTTCCATAGGAAGTTGGTTTTCGTGGATGATATCAGGCTTCCCTTTGATGCCCACCGTCGAATTAAAGAAATCCTCCATGTCAACTTGTTTACCAGTTATTTCGCATTCTTCGGATTTCACAGTATCCTCCAATGGTGGAAGGATGTCTTGGACAACATTGGAGTAAAATCTTTTCACACCTAAACCAACAATCTGCACTTGGTTCTCAACATATTTTAGTATGCCTAAACATGCCGTCGGACTACTAATTTTTGATATGTGGTAGCTACCTGAGTATTCCATGTCTCCTGAAAATTTTGTATTGTTCGGTGATCGTTTTCTATGTCAAAGAATTTTATGTTTCTCCATAACCAGGTGAAGAAAATTTTCAGAATAAGGGCAGTGTTACTAAAATTTCTTCACCCGGTCATGAAGTAACAAAAATTCTTTTGACATAGAAAACGATCACCGAAAAATATGAAAATTGAGGAAACATAGAATACTCATTTAGCTACCACATATTAAAAATTGGTAGTCCGACGGTATGTTTAGACATATTAAAATGCTCACCGAAACCTCGTAATCAGTTATTCGAATTCATGCTGTCGACGTGCCGGAATCGCTATTATAAACCAATCAAAAAACTTTAAGTAGTGTAAATATCTTCTTAAACTTTTGTGAACCTTGGTTTTGTGGTAGTTTTAGTGGATTCCCATGTTTTGATTACAAGTTAATGATGTGAACTTGAAAGTTTTGCTAAACTTCATGTTTATCTAAGCTACAGTTTCTGTTGTCCAACTCAAAAATCTGCTGCACCTTATATATTAAGTATTTTTACATAATTCCAGTTGGAGACAATAGCCCTATGGGTTACCAAACCATTGGATTTGGTTTCACATAATTTCATGTTATATAACTCAAGTTATAGACAATTTTGTAAACTGTGATAGTATGAATCCGAGAAACTACCTAGGATGTTTCGGTGAGCATTTTAGTAAGCCAAAACATGTCGTCAGACTATCAAATTTTGATATGTAGTAGTAAATGAGTATTCTATGTTCTCTGAAAATTTCATATTGTCCGGTGATTGTTTTCTATGTCAAAGGAATTTTTGTTAATCCATGACTAAGTGAAGTTTATGTCCATGGAGGTTATTTACAAGTTTCAACACTTTCATTCTGAAAATTGTGTAGAATTGATATTCTATTTTAAATAGTTTCTACTGCCTTATGAGGGTGGATTATTTAGTTCTTAGGAGAAGGCTATGTAGGGTTCATTTTGTGCTCAATGCTTTTGCAGACTATAGATCTTCTTGGGTTTGTATAGTTCTACATTGGAAATTTCTTTCCCAGCCTTCAGTATTGTCTTTGGTTTACTGCCTGAGGGATGCTAGGATATGAATTCTGTTGTCCATATTGCATTGAAAAATGGCATGCTTATCAAGTGAATGAAATAGAGATGAACCATAGTCCCAGAAGCTCTTTATGGGAACTTGGGAAATAGATTTAGAAAAATGTAATACAATAGCGTTCAAAAGAACAAATTGAAGATTTAGCTGAAAACATTGTTTAATATTTTTTGAATTTTGGACTTTGCCGAGTTACTCGGCAAAATCATTTGAATTTATTTATTTATTTATTTATTTATTTATTTATTACTTTGCCGAGTTACTCGGCACAATTTAGCATTTACACAGAGAGAAAAAAATAGTATGTAAAATTAATTTGAGCACTGCTAAACATGCACTTATTCTAATCAAATTTTAATTTATAACATTATTAGTAAGAATGTTATAATTAAAAGTTATAAAAAAATAAAATATGTTGTTGATTTTTTTTATTGAAAAAAAAATTAGAAATGTAAAAACTCACCTTAAAAAAAAAAAAATTTGCGTGAACAGTAACTTTTTCAAGTTACTATTTAACTCGAAAAAGTTTGTCGAGTTACTATTCAACTCGACAAACTTTTTCGAATTAAATAGTAACTCGAAAAAGCTACTGTTCACGTAAAAATTTTGTTTTTTTGTTTTTTTGGTATGTGGACTTTTTCATGACAAAGTATTAAAAAAAAAAAATATATCATTTTTCCCACTTTGCCGAGTTACTCGGCAAAGCGTTGTTTGCAAATTTTTTTTTTTTTTTTTTTTTTGCTTTTTTCCACTTTGCCGAGTAACTCGGCAAAGTGGTGTTTGCATTTTTTTTTTTAATTTGTGTGGGCTTTCAGAACTTTTTTTTTTTTGTAATTTGCACTTTTGGTCCACATATTTTTCAATTATAACAAATTTACCCATAACCTTTTTTTTAACTTTTGCCACCCAAATAGTTTTTTTCTTTGAACTTTGCCGATTTAACTCGGCAAAGTCATTTGGAATATTTTTTTTTTCTTTATTTAGTTGTGTGGGCTTTTATCTATTTTTTTTTATAATTTGCACTTTTGGTCCACAACCTTTTCAATTTATAACAAATTTATCCATAACTTTTTTTTAGCATTGGCCATCCCCGACCTTTGAATTTTGTTGCAAATTTTATTTTATCATCCTTTTTAAATAAACAAGATAAAAACTAATAACAACAAAATAAAATAAAATTGTAAATATTTTATTTTTACTGGACAATATTATTTTTTATTTTTTCTAAATATGTTTTTTATGTTTGAATTTTTTTTTTCTTTTTTTGAGTTTTTGTCGCGTTACTCGACTAATTTTTTTATTAATAAGATTAATGCTTAATATCATTTTGTCAAGTTACTGAACAAAGGTTCAAATGCGCTCGACAAATTAAAAAATTAAAAAAAAAAAAATTAGTTTAAAATGGGCTAAAAAGCCCATTTTTATTGTTTGGGGGGTTGGGGGTGTTTGTTAAATACACACCCCAATATAAAAATTAAAAAAAATTAAAAAAAGTTCAAAATGGGCTAAAAGTCCATTTTGATTTTAAGTGGAGAAGTGGGTGTACATACATTTAAAAAAAAAAAAAAAATTAAAAGCAAATTTGGGTGTGTGTTTGTCAAGTTTCTCGACAAACACGCACTCATATCAATCAAAATGGGCTTTTGAGCCCATTTTGACTTTACAGTTTTTTTTTTTTTAATATTTGCAGAGTTACCTTGGCAAAGTCATTTGGAATATTTTTTTTTCTCTTTATTTAGTTGTGTGGGCTTTTATCTATTTTTTTTGTAATTTACACTTTTGGTCCACAACCTTTTCAATTTGTAACAAATTTATCCATAACTTTTTTTTAGCATTGGTCATCCCCGACCTTTGAATTTTGTTGCAAATTTTATTTTGTCCTCCTCTTTAAATAAACAAGATAAAAACTAATAACAACAAAATAAAATAAAATTGTAAATATTTTATTTTTACTGGACAACATTAATTTTTATTTTTTCTAAATATGTTTTTTATGTTTTTTAATAATAAAAAAATTAAATGCTCGACATTTTTAAAAAAAAATACATAAATATAATTTCTCATTTGTTCATGTTCAATTTTTTTTAATTTTTGGTCGAACTCCAGTTAACAAAAAGTCGAGTTATCTGACAAATTTTTGTATTTTTTTCTTTATTGTATTTTTTTTAGAGTTACTCGACAAAACCAAAGCCAAATCTTTAAAAAAAAAAAAGCAAAGTCAACAAAAGCTGATTTTATAAAAATGTAATGCAAATTTGTAGGACAAAAGGGTGATAGTTGGATGGCCAATGCCAAAAAAAAAAAGTTGGGGTAGATTAATTACAAATTTGAAAGGTTTGGACCAAAAGTGCAAATTAAAAAAATGAAAAAATGTCAAAATGAAATTGGGCTACTTTTTAAAAGTTGTAGGACTTCATTTACATTTTTATTTTATTTTGTTGTTATTAGTTTTTATTTATTTTTATTTAAAAAGGTAGACAAAATAAAATGTGTAACAAAATTTAAAGGTTGGGGATGGCCAAAGCTAAAAAAAAGGTTATTGATAAATTTGTTATAAAATAAAAAAAATGTGGACTAAAAGTGCAAATTACAAACAAACAAAAAAAAAAAAAAATGCAAACACCACTTTGCCGAGCAAAGTGGCAAAAATGATTTTTTTTTTTTTTTAATACTTTGTCATGAAAAAGTCCACGTACAAAAAAAAAAAAAAAAATTTTACGTGAACATTAACTTTTCCGAGTTACTATTTAACTTGAAAAGATAGATATATATATATATATATATATATATATCCTTACAATAATATAAGAGCCTTAATTTTTTTACTGTAGCTTTTTTCGTCCAACACGACACCGTTTTGACAATGAAGCCAGCCGCAATTTTTTACTTTGTCCAACATTTCAACCAAAGCTGAGATCAACCCTGTAATTGGAATTGCAGAAAACACCACTCTATCAATTAAAGCTCAATTAAAGCTCAGACTTTTTAAAAAATACAGTAAGAAGAATGAATCAATAACCAAAAATCAAAACTTTTTCCATACTTCAATCATTTATACATATACTAAAGGACACTCTATCAGCTTCCATGTTCTTATTTCTCATCTCTTTCAACAATGCTAAAGCTTCCATACAATCACCATTATTAGCATACATGGAAATCATAGTATTCCATGAAATCAAATCCTTCTGAGGCATGTCTCTAAACACTCTCAAAGCATCATAAATGCATCTTAACTTAGCATACAAATCAATAAGCACATTGCATATCTCAACATTCAAATCCAATCCTATTTTGCAACAACAGCAGTAAAGTGAATTTCCAATACTGAGATCTCCAAAATCAACACAGCCATATATCAAAATCACATAACTAACATAATTAGGCACTACATTCAAACCAAAAGAGCCCCTCAACATTTTAATAAACAACGTCAAACCCACATCAAGATCCCTCCTTTTAACATACCCAGATATCTTCTATCAAACAGAACGTCGACATAATTCATTAAATTAACAGAACCTATGTAAAAACTCACAAGACTGTTCAATATATTCACATTACAATCCATGCCAAGCTTCACAACATAATAGTGTATTGACTTACCCTAAACAAAAGCCTGAGCGTTGTTACAAGCTTTAATCAAAGAAGCATAAATAAAAGGATCATTGTGAAATTGTAAATGGGATTTCTCATTGGAATTTTTTGCACGGGTGAATAGCATTTCTTGGAATAAAGATAGTGCCTTTAACGGGTTGGTATTTGAGGTGTGCCTGATCATGTGGTTCCATTTGAGATAGTAGTTTTTGGGTTCTTGGATTTGGTGGAAAAGGGTGGTTGCATGTGGAAAGGTTGAGGGGTTTGAGAGGTAGAGTTGGAGGAGGGAGAGAAGAGTTGAGCGGCGATGATGGTGGAGGCCGGTGGTGATGAGTTGAGAGTGGAGTTGGAGAAGTTGGCGGCAATCAATTGATTGCCGAGATTGATAAACAGGTTTTTTTTAAAGGAATAATTGCACAAAAGGTCCCTATTGTTTTAAAATCGTTGGGATATGCCAACAACTTAAAAAAAAAAATCTTTAATTTATTTTTCTTTTTTTTCTTCTTTTACACTTAATTTTCATTCAATTTTTTACTAATCTTGTTTTTTTATTTTACCTTTTACAAATTATTCTAAATAAATGCTAAAAAATACCATTCAAGAATTTCAAAATCCACACTGTGAAATCTTGGTGGCAAATTGAATGTTTTTATATTTTTTACACATTTTCATTCAATTTTTTTATTAATCTTTTTTATTTTATCTTAAGCAAATTGAATGTTTTTATTTTTTATAATGTTGCCACATTAAAAAAAAAAAACTTGAACAGTAAAATTCTCGGCAATGAAATTTATTTTACTGTTCACCAATTTTTTTTTAAACCCATTTTATTTGACACAATAAGAAAATAAAAAATTGTGAACAGTAAAATATTGTTCGCTGCCGAAATGTCTCGGCAATGAAATTCATTGCCGAGACATCTTGACAATGAATGTCATGAACTGAGAAAAAAAACTTATATGTTTGTGAAGGCAAAATTTACTCACATCCTTGGAGAGAAGATTTTCCATTTCAAAATCCAGTCTTGGATTTACTGAGGCTAATTTCATTGACAGGAACTGCAGAAAATTTAGACCAAAACACCATTAGCCAACAAAAGTTGAATACATAACAAACATCTTATAGTAACAGCTTGGGACAGATTTGAATTTACCTCAACTTGGCGTTGCAATGACTGAACATAGTTAATGATTTCATCAAACATTAGAGCCTTTCCAGTCACCTAAAACAGGAAAATTTTCAAGAAAAAATTACTGATGGTCTTGATATAGTAATTCAACAAATTGAATTTTTGAATTTTAGCAAGCAATGCTGCAAACCTTATTGCAGCCTGGTACGAGATCCTGGAGAAGCTTCATTCTTTAGCTGATTTTCTCTCGTCGAAGCTAATCAAAGGACAAGGACAACAAACTAAGCATTGGTCTCAATAAGTCGGCTACATTTTTCATTACTATGTCCACCAGAACATATGATCCTAACAGTAACAATTACAAAACGGCGGTCACATTATATGATTAAATGAATTATTGAAGAAATTGTTTAAAATGCATACTCTTTCTGCTAAACTATGGCTGTCAGTGGCTTGACCCCTTCTTGCTCTAACATGAATGTAATCCTTTGGTGGCTCAGGAGGCTTTTGATTAGCTTTTTGTTTCTCACTTTCATCCTCTGCAGCATTACCATTACCCTTAGCTTCCTCTGTTTTAACATCATCATTTTCAGTTTTACTAATTTCCATAGGCTTTGATCGCTTCACTTTTGCATCATTATCATCTTCAAATCCCTGAAACGAAAGACTTTTCTTTACCGCATTTTCATTTATTTAAACACTTAAAAAGGTTGCAATAAATTCGACTAAATATCTACACCTTAGCTGAATTTGAAGCCTCTTCCTTGGTTTGTCCTTTGGAAACCACTTTTCTTTTCCTGGAATTGAGTTCATTCGGAGTTTTTGAACCTGTTTCTCCACTTGGGATTTGCTCAGAAACAGAGGACTCCTCGTTGGAATTGGCACCTGCCCCTGATAATTTACTCAACTTCTTGTCAACCATCCCATTAAGAGACCTAAATTCCATCTGTGATTGATTCAAACTCTTGTTTTCCACCGGAGATCCAGCTTGTTTAAGAGAAGGACTACTCGAAACACGGGTTAAATTCCCATTCCCCATATCTTTGTTTGATCCAAATGGATTTGTCCTCCCATTGAAACTTCGGCTTCCAAAGCACGAAAACTTGGCTGCTCTCTCCGCGAAACCCGGATCACCGGAAAGTGAAGGCAGTGGAGGAGTCGGAGGCAGTGAAGTCCCCAAATGGCACATGTTAATTCGATCAAGAATTGGGAACAGTAAATACTGTTCCCTGCCGAGACATCTCGGCAATGAATTTCATGAACAGTATTTTACTCTTTTTTTTTTATTTTTTTTTATTATTATTATAAGGAATAATTGCATGAAAGGTCCCTATTGTGTTAAAATCGTTCCGATATACCCACAACCTAAAAAAAAAAATTCTTTAATTTTTTTTCCTTTTACACTTAGGGGGGTGTATTTAAATTGAGACTTTTAAGGACTTTTAAGTATTTAAAAGTTTAGAGATATTCAATGTAGACTTTTTAAGAATCTCTAAAAGTATTGGTGTATTCAATTAAGATTTTTAGAGACTTTTAGAGGCTTTAAAAAAGTCTTCAAAAGTCACGGGGTATTCAATTAAAACTTTGTAGAAGTATCTATAAGTCATGGGGTATTCAAATTGAGAAGGACTTCTAGAGATTCTCTACTTACTAGACTTCTGGAGATTTTTGGAGACTTTTTAGTGAAAAGTATAAATAGCAAATCTAAAAAAAAAGTCTCCCGTCTACCATGAGATTTGTGAATACTCTAGAGCCCCAAAATAAAGAACGTCTATTTTCTTTCACTTCAAGCAAAAATTTGTGTAATCAATAATTTATATGCAAATGTAACTAGAATTTGCAGTAATCAAAACTTTGATATCACATTACATTGTCTTGTGTCAAAAATTGAGGATATTTTGCGTGATGAATTTACAGTATTTTAATTAATGTTTTGGTGGGAGTCAAATTTTTCGCTTAATCATTAGAAATTATTCCATGATGGTAGTTTAGCATTGCACTGAAAATCTTATGTTGTACTTTGATTATTTTATTTAGCCAATAATTGATTTGGCATTTAATTTTTTATAAAATAGGTGTGCCATTAATAGGAGTCTTTAGGTGGGAAAACGATTATTTTTTTGTCATTTGTATTATTATGTACACTGCTAAAAAAATATTGTGCCAAAACAATGAATTTAAAATACACAATTTTTTTTTACGTTTTCTCTCTATTTTAGAGAATTTTTTTCATTGAAAATAAAGAATGAATCAGTCGATACTTATGTTTTATATACAATAACATATGTTAATCTACTAAAATGTTATTAATTCTTTTTGGGATTTATGTTATTTGTTAATTTTATTGAGTCTTGTTATATTTGTTAATAAATATTTTTATTGACATGAGAAATATAATTTATTAATATGAGTTCTTAATTATATGTGTTGTGGGTATTTTACATATAGGAGAAGTTACTTAAAATAATATTATAGTATATATAAATTTAGCTTGACATTTTTAAAAAAAAAATAAAATTCTATAGAAGTCTACAGAAATCTTTAATAAAAGTCTACAGAAGTTTAAGGAAGACTTTTATTAATTCCTAACAAATCCATAAAAGTCACTTAAAAGTCCACGAATTCCACAAAAGTCACCCACTTATAAAAGTCCATAAAAGTTTTTAAAAGTCTCAATTGAATACACCCCCCTTAATTTTCATTCAATTTTTAACTAATCTTATTTTTTTATTTTACCTTTTACAAATTATTCTAAATAAATGCTATTATTTTTCTCCTTTTACTTTTCATTCAATTTTTCACCAAATTTTTTTTGGTTTGATTATATAAACAAATTGTACACAATTATTTAATATTTAGCTTTTGAGTCATTAGTAAAAAAATTGAAAAAGTGGTAGCTGAAAATTTGGTCCAATTCAAATTCTTGGTGCAATTCAATAAAAATATAAAAATAGTCACTCTACCAGATCGTTTAATTTAATTTAGTATAAAACATAATCCAAAAAATTGAAAGAAAGTTGGGATGTTTATTGTTAAAAAATGCCCAAAAGAGGATTCATACGCACTGTGAAATCTTGGTGGCAAATTGAATATTTTTATATTTTTTACACCTTTTCATTCAATTTTTTTATTAATCTTTTTTATTTTATCTTAAGCAAATTGAATTTTTTTATTTTTTATAATGTTGCCACATTAAAAATAATAATAATAATAATTGAACAGTAAAATTCTCGGCCATGAAATTTATTTTACTGTTCACCAATTTTTTTTAACCCATTTTCTTTGACACAATAAAAACAAAAAACAATTGTGAACAGTAAAATACTGTTCACTGCCGAGATGTCTCGGCAATGAAATTCATTGCCGAGACATCTCGACAATGAATTTCATGAACAATATTTTACTATTCAATTTTTTTTTTTAATTTTTTTAAGGAATAATTGCATGAAAGGTCCCTATTGTTTTAAAATCGTTCGGATATGCTCACAACCTAAAAAAAAAAATTCTTTAATTTTTTTTTTTTTTACAAATTTTTTTTTCTTTAATTTATTTTTAACAATGAACATTGACCTACTCCTTTCACTTATGTAATTGGTTATCGGGCATCTCGGCAACCCAAATATATATATATTTTTTTGTAAAATAAACATTTTAATTTCAAATATTTTTTTATACATGTTATATTAACCATTTTCATATTTTTTTTTATTTTAAAAATGATTGTATGAATAATTCTAAAACTTTTTCCTACATTTTTTTACATACGTGCATTGCACGTAGCCAAAACTAGTATATATATAAAAGTCAAAAATAGCGACTGGACTTTCTAAGATTAAAAAAAAAATCTTGGCTTTGATTTTGTCAAATTGCTCGATAAAACAAAAAACCAAATCTAAAAAAAACACCAATTCAAAAATTACTGCTACAATGTCAAAACGGTGTCGTATTGGACGGAAAAACTAAAGAGAAAAATTAAGACTCTAATATCATATATACTCGGAAAAAAAAAAAAGCCCACGTCTAACCACTCGACAAAACTATATAAAAAAAATAATTTCAAAAGTAATGTTGTCGATGACGTGAACAATTATTTCCTAATTTACTCTTATTTTTTTGTTAAAAAAAATTTAAATCTTAAACTTATGCAACATTTATTTAGAATAGTCTGTAAAAAAAAAATATAAAAAATTTACCTTACAATTCAAAAGTAAATTGAATTAAAATCGAAATTTAAAAAAAAATAAAATTAAATGGGCTAAAAAGCCCATTTTGATTGATATGGGTGTGTATTTGTCGAGTTGCTCGACAAACACACACCCAAAATATTTAAATAAAAAAATTTAAGTAATGTAAAAGTCTATTTTGATTTATATAGGTGTGTGTTTGTCGAGTTGATTTATATAGGTGTGTGTTTGTCGAGCAACTCGACAAACACACACCCTTACTCGATAATACACACCCAAATTATATTATATATATATATATATATATAAAGAAGTCAAACATTGCGGCTTAATGGATTAATCTAATATAAAAAAAAAAGTCTCAAAAATTGATGTCGAGCAACTAGACAAAATTATTTTTTTAATAAATTTTTTTTGGTTATGACAAATCGGCAAGCTACTCAAAAAAAAAAAAATTTGTCGAGTTACTCGACTACTGTTACTCGACAAACTTTACTCGACAAAATTTTTTTTTTTTTAAATTTTTTTGTCATGATAGATTGTCGAGCTACTCAAAAAAAAAAAAATTGATTCTTAAACATATGCTGCATTTATTTAGAATAATATGTAAAAAAAAATATTGAAAAATATAAAAAATTTACCTTACAATTCAAAAGATAAACTGAATTAAAATCGAAATTAAAAAAAAATGACAAAAGTTATCTGACAAATTTTTATATTTTTTTTCTTTATTGTATTTTTGTTAGAGTTACTCGACAAAACCAAAGCCAAATTTAAAAAAAAAAAATAGCAAAGTTAACAAAAGCTGATTTTATAAAAATTTAATGCAAATATGTAGGACAAAAGGGTGATAGTTGGATGGCTAATGCCCAAAAAAAAAAGTTGGGGTAGATTAGTTACAAATTTGAAAGGTTTGGACCAAAAGTACAAATTCAAAAAATGAAAAAATGTCAAAATCAAATTGGGCTACTTTTTAAAAGTTGTAGGACTTCATTTACATTTTTATTTTATTTTGTTGTTATTAGTTTTTTTTTTTGTTTATTTAAAAAGGAGGACAAAATAAAATTTGCAACAAAATTCAAAGGTCGGGGATGGCCAATGTTAAAAAAAAGATTAGGGGTAAATTTGTTATATGTGAAAAGGTTGTAGACTAAAAGTGCAAATTACTAAAAAAAAAAAAAAAAAAAAATATTCAAACACTCGGCAAAGGGGAAAAAAGAAAAAAAAAATTTCACATTTATTTTTTTGTTTTTTGCTTTCTCGAGTAACTTGAGAAAAGTTTTTTTTTTTTCT
The DNA here is from genome assembly GCA_030279155.1 of Forsythia viridissima. NCBI lineage: Eukaryota > Viridiplantae > Streptophyta > Magnoliopsida > Lamiales > Oleaceae > Forsythia > Forsythia viridissima. The sequence goes on from CM059036.1 coordinate 36,234,353, forward strand.
CGAGTAACTCGAGAAAGTAAAATTTTTTTTTTTTTTTGTTTTTTATTTACTTTCTCGAGTTACTCGAGAAAGTCAAAAAATATTTTTTTTTTGGTTTCTCGAGTAACTCGATAAACTCATTTGGGAATTTTTTTTTTTTTTTTTAATAACTTTGCCGAGTTATGAGGCAAAGTGGGGAAAAAGGAAAAAAAAAAATAATTCAAAACTTCACTTAGTCATAGATTAACAAAAATTTATTTGACATAGAAAACGATCACCGAAAAATATGAAATTTTCAGGGAACATAGAATACTCATGCAACTACCACATATCAAAATTTGATAGTCCGATGGCATGTTTCGGCTTACTAAAATGCTAACCGAAACATCCTAGTTAGTTTTTCGGATTCATAATGTCACAGTTTACAAAATTGTCTATAAATTGAGTTATATAACATGAAATTATGTAAAACCAAAGCCAATGGTTAGGTAACCCATAGGGCTATCGTCTCCAACTGGAATTAAGTAAAAATACTTAATATATAAGGTGCAGTAAATTTTTGAGTTGGACAACAGAAACTACATCTTAGAAAAACATGAAGTTTAGCAAAACCTTTCAAGTTCACATCATTAACGTGTAACCAAAACATGGGAATCCACTAAAACTACCACAAAACCAAGGTCCACAAAAGTTTAAGAAGATATTTACACTACTTAAAGTTTTTTGATTGGTTTATAATAGCGATTCCGGCACGCCGACGGCATAAATCCGAAAAACAGCCTAGGAGGTTTCGCGGTGAGTATTTTAATATGCCTAAACATGCCGTCGGACTACTAATTTTTGATATGTGGTAGCTACCTGAGTATTTTATGTCCCCTGGACATTTCGTATTGTTCGGTGATCGTTTTCTATGTCAAAGAATTTTTTGTTACTCTATGACCAGGTGAATAAAATTTTCAAAATAAGGGCAGTGTTACTAAAATTTCTTCACCCGATCATGGAGTAACAAAAATTTGTTTGACATAGAAAACGATAACCGAAAAATATGAAATTTTCAAAGAACATAGAATACTCATTTAGCTACCACATATCAAAATTTGATAGTCCGACGGCATGTTTCGACTTACTAAAATGCTCACCGAAACACCCTAGGCAGTTTCTCGGATTCATGCGGTCGCAGTTTACAAAATTGTCCATAACTTGAGTTATATACCATGAAATTATGTGAAACCAAAGCCAATGGTTAGGTAACCCATAGAGCTATCGTCTCCAACTGGAATTATGTAAAAATACTTAATATATAAGGTGCAGCATATTTTTGAGTTGGTCAACAGAAAATACAGTTTGGAGAAACAATTCACCCAGTCATGGAGCAAAAAAAATTTATTTGACATAGAAAACGATCACCGAACAATATGAAATTTTCACGGAACGTAGAATACCCATGTAGCTACCACATATAAAAATTTTGATAATCCGACGGCATGTTTTGACACACAAAAATGCTCACCGAAACATCCAAGATAGTTTCTCGGATTCATGCTGTCGCAATTTACAAAATTGTCCATAACTTAAGTTATATAACATGAAATTATGTGAAACCAAACCCAATGGTTAGGTAACCCATATGGATATCGTCTCCAACTGGAATTATGTAAAAATACTTAATGTATGAACTGCAGCAAATATTTAAGTTGGACAACAAAAACTGCAGTTTAAAGAAAATGAAATTTACCAATACCTTTAGGAATTGATTGTATTTCGTCCTTTGTTCCCCATAGCAACTGGGGATAAAAAACCACCAAATTTGATGACTTATTAAGGGAAAAATGAATATATATTTACTATAATATATAAGAAGTCAATAATTGCGGCTAAAAGACACTAATATATGTATATTAAAATAAATAAAAGAAAAGAAAAGATGAAGAAGTCAAAAATTGCGACCAAATATATTAATTCAATATAAAAAAGTGTCAAAAGATTAGGACAAAATGGTGATATTTGGACGAAATTAGGAATACTAAATCAATAAAACGACGCGTTGATGCGCGTTGGTTGAAGGGTGAATAGTAAATAGGTGATAGACACTTATATTATAGTAAAGACATAAAAGGAAAAAAATAAATAATAAGAAACTCGATTTTAGTACAATTAGACAGTCTAACTCTAAGTCGTGTATGGTCGAGTCTTAAGAAGAGATCGATACACGATGACTACATTATAGAAATATATATAATTCAGGTTGTAAGCTCTCGGATTATCTCCAATGTATTTTATGGATTAATTGATATCTAAGTGGTATGCAAATTCAAATAATTCTGATTTAAGTGTAAGTGTCCATAATTAATTAATCACGACCGTAGTGAATTTTCTCTTAGTCCAAAAATCATTACATAGGTCTCTTCATATTTCTCAAATTTTCAATTTTCATCTCTTCAAATCATCTTTACAAATCCATCACATTCTTCCTTCTTCCTCTTCAAATCCATCTTTCTTCTTTCTTCAGCTACTAAGTCTACGGTCGATTCAAAAATCATTACATATGTCTGTCTTCATCACCGACCGTTAAGGAAGTTTACTCTACTACAAGCACACAAAAAAGTACTTCTTTATCCGTCACTACGTCTTCATCTTCTCAAACCAAAACCCATATCTCCCTCTCAATTCCTCAATTTCTCCATATTCTTCACTATATTCGTCAAAATTCCCTCAAACAAAACTCTCTATCTCTCATTTTCTCAAGTCCTCAATCTATTAAAATTCTCTACAGTCGGATTCCACCGCGAAGAAAAACGGTATACTAGTATTTATCAGTTTATCAATTTTCATCTCTTCAAATCATCTTCACAAATCCATCTCATTATTCTTTCTTTATCTACTATGTCTAAAGTCGAATTTCACCGCCGGTAAAAACTGTATACTAGTCATAAGCCCTTTCACGGACGCACTTGCTCGCAAATAAATGCCTCAATCTGCGTACGTATGACGCCAACTGAAAATGTCTATTACATGTATTTAAGATTTTTCTTTTTTTCTTTTTCCTCCTGCAAACTTCTTGTATTTAAGATTTAAGGGCCAGGAATAGTCACAATCTCATCGGGCGGCCGATCGTAAAAAAGTCTACTTTTCATCAATCTTTCTCAAGAAAGAGGAAGTAATTCTTGCCGCTTTCACTCTCGGGTAAATTCCTCTATGTTTGATTGATGTCATGCATAAGTTGTATGTGTGTTTATGCGCTTATATAGGAAAGAGTTCATTGATTTTGACTTGTATGTACAGTAATTGATTTTGCCCAAAATTTGTGGATCTAGGGTTTTGATGTTGTTTTCTTGATTGATTTGGTCATGTGGGTTAGGATTTATTTTTTGTTGTGGAGTTTTGTTATTTTGTGTGGAATTTGGATTTGGGAAAAAGGTTGATTTTAATTGCAGTGTTGATTGTAGGCGGTGAGGATGTCGACACCGTCGAGGAAACGATTGATGAGGGATTTCAAGCGTTTGCAGCAGGACCCGCCGGCCGGCATCAGCGGTGCGCCATATGATAATAACATCATGCTCTGGAATGCCGTTATTTTTGGGTATGTTCCGTGAATTTAGTGTGTGCTTTTAGCGATCCATTGAAGTTTAAATTTTTACTGATTCGTTTCTGTTTCTGAATTGTAGCCCCGATGACACTCCTTGGGACGGAGGTGAGAGAGTTCTTACTCAAAAAATAAAATTTTGTGTTGAATTCACATTTTCACTGATAATTGGTGCATTATTTGATTGTTTCAGTACCTTACGTGGTTCTAACTGTCAACCCTGCATTTGTCAGAAGTACTTATTAATATGTTAGGATTCATCATGTATTTGGACTGCTGTACTAGATTTATGGCTAAGAAGCCTTTTGGGTGCTTTTGTGATATTGACACCACCTCATAAAATGGACACTTAATGAATCAGGACACACATTCCACATGGTCTCCGATGTGATTGTATCTACCTTTTTAAGTAAGAATAAAGGTTTTTATTATGTACGTGCTGCAGTTCGTGGCAGTGTTCACTGTTGGTTTATTTTTACCGAGCAGCTGAAACAGATGATTTGCTTTTACTATCTATTCTATGTTGGATAACTGAATTTGCTATGAGTGAGTCAATTCAGTGCAAAACAAAGGACACAGATTCATGTTTGAAATATAAGGATCTGCCCCGTATAGCACAGAAAGCTAGATGGGCTCTTATTTTGCATGAGGATGTTAAATAAAGACTACGGGTCAGCCACATAGCACTGTTGCGTATAAGACAAGGGTAAATGTCTTTTTTCCATTTACTAATATTCATGCTCTCATGTCGTGCTGACGAGAGATTATCCTTTAGATGATTACCACTTATAGGAATTTGAATGATTGCTGCTTTGGTCTTTATAATATGCTGCTATTCTCATATTTCCTTGTCCCTCTTTCATTATGGGCTGAAAAATGTTCCATTCTTTCTATACCTGGAAAATCAATGGTTTGATCATTGGGCCTATTATTGTTTGCTTTTAGGTACGTTTAAGTTGACACTTCAGTTCACAGAGGATTACCCAAACAAGCCACCCACAGTGCGATTCATCTCCCGAATGTTCCATCCAAATAGTAAGTAACTTAAGATATATTACTTTTATTTGATCATATAAATATCAAGACGTGTGGCTTTATGATTACAATCTTTGTCTTGTTTATTTTTTTCCTTCTCCTTTTTGCTTTAGAATGTTCGCATGGAAAAAAAGCCCGATGTGCAATTTTTCTGATTTAGGAGAACAAATAGAGAGATTTGAGCTTCTTTCGTCTTTTTCTGGGTATATGTATTTTTGCCTTTGTAATCTCTAGGTCAGAAGAAGAAATAGTATGACCATAAACAAAAATGATCAAGAACTAACTCCTGCTTTGCATATACTAATCCCATTGAATTTGAGGAAATTGAGCAGCCTAATTGACAGTATTGTCATTCATACAAGATTTTCTCGATAGCTAAGTAAAGATGATGTGCAATTTTTCTGATTTAGGAGAATAAATAGAGAGATTTGAGCTTCTTTTGTCTTTGTGTGTGTCTGCCTTTTTCTGGGTACATGTATGGTTGCCTTTGTAATCTCTAGGTTAGAAGAATAAATAGTATGGGCCATAAAAAAAAATTATCGAGAACTAACTCCTGCTTTGCATATACTACTCCCGTTGTATTTTAGGAAATTGAGCAGCCTCATCGACTGTATTGTCATTCATATAAGATTTTCTAGGTAGCTAAGCAAAGATGACGTGCATAGAAGCTCTGTTTTTGTTTGAGTTTTCTAGCAACAATGCATCCCCACGACACTTTGCCGGTGCATTGGGGTTTTCACTGAATAGTTTGCCCATATAACTTGGACCAAAGTTGGTTGAAGATTGAAGAAGAATTTGTCAATGCAAAAAGCATTGTCCCCCCCCCCCCCCCTCTGAGCACATTATACTTGATGGGTTGTTTTTACACAAGGCTAAAGAGTGTTTTTAACTACTCAAACACGTGCTCAAGTTGTGTTGGGAAAGTGTTCCTACTATATATGTATTTTATTGCATTTCCACTCAAAAGGAACAGTTTCTCGACACATCTTGGACACGTCCAATACACCAAGAAGTGTCTCCTATATTTTTATGGTTTTTTTGTTTTTTTTTCTGAGTTTTGACATGCAAGTGCATGTCTTTAAGGGACGTGCCTTGCCCCATTTTTTTTTTGTCAATTTTGGAATAGAAAATGGGGAATTTTTAATTAAAGCATTTGCATAAAATATTAATTAAATGTGAGAAAAATGATAGGAATTGAATTTGTTTCACATCTACTATATGCAGTCTTAGGTGTATTAATACTTTTATTTCGTCTGCAAAAGTAATACAAAGTTCAACAAATAGCCACTCTACATACAAAACTCAAAAATTTCACCTACATAATTCAACATAAAAGCTAAAGCTAAAGAGATATTAATTCTATTTCAAAATTAAAAAAAATTGTTAGTTATAAAAGCATAATTTTAATAAATGTGTCCTGAGGTGTTAGGGATGGCAATGGGGTGGGTCATGTCCGCCCCGCACCCCGCCCCGCCCCGCCCCGCCCCGCCCGGCCCGGCCCGACTTATGGGTGCCCCGCCCCGCCCCTTGACACGCCAATTGGCGAGGCAGGGCAGGGCGCCCCCACTGCCCTGCCACTGACCCTAATAATTTTTTTTTTTAGTTTTTAAAAGCAACATATAGTTTGGATTATATAGAAAATAGAAGAATAAAGAATTTTGACGATGGATTATATAATTTCGCACAATAAATAATCGAATATAAATCCAAAAATACAAAATAACAAAAACTAACATGTGATAATCAAAAATATAAAATATTCAAAATATCAAATTTCTAAAACTAACAACATGCGATTATCAAAAACTAACAACATATGATTTTCAAATTTATAAAACTAACAACCCGTGATTTGTCCCATATTCAAAATATCAAATTTCTACAACAAAATTATAAACAATACAATCGAACACAAAAATATAAACAATAAAATCTAACACAACAAAAATATAAACAATACAATCCAATACAAAAATTAAATAGTCTCGAATAATACACGATTCATAAAGTTTAACAACAATGACCAATGAAATTGAAATTAAAATCAAAATTTACAATCTTTAATCTTCTTCATGTAGTTGTGACATACTCGGATTTCAATAATTCCTGTATAATGAGTAAAAAAAGTACGTATGTTAAATAGTATTATAATGTCAATAAATTTTAACATTGTACATTGACATGAATAAGATTACCTCGTCCTCAATTTCTTCTTCAGTAATCGTAGAACAACATCCAGTATAAGATGACGATGCGGAAGAGTTTTCTAACAATAAAATAAATCAAGCTAACAACAATAAAATGTCAAGAATAATAAATATGAAAAATACTAAATACTCTTTATTATACCATGAATGTCAGCCCACAACCAGTTTTGAGCACACATCAACGCCTCCAAAGTATTCGGATGTAGTCTGCTTCGATGTGGACTCACGAATCTACCACTCGTACTAAATGTAGACTCAGAAGCCACAGTAGAAACGGGGATGGGCAAGATATCTCTTGCAAGTTTTTGTAAAGTAATGTATTTGCTTGAATTTGCTTTTCACCAATTTAGTAGATCAAAATCACTGCACCTAAGCAATACCGGCTCCTCTAAATATAAATCAAGCTCAGATTTGACATTACTAATGCTAACTTTTGTTGTAACAAATAAATTAATATCTTCCAGCTCATCTACTAACACTTGAAGAAATTCTAGAATTGGAATACGAAGATGAAGATTGAAGAATATTAACACTTAATTTTTGTTGTTCTATATATTGAGATACCAACTTTCGACAAAGTGAATCAACATTGACAATTTCAACCGCTGCATGTTCATGTCCATAGATCTTAGAAAAATAATACTCAACCAACATCATTTTAAATCTAGGATCTAAAACGGTTGCCACAGCTAATATCCCATGAATCTCATCCCAATATTTCTCAAACTTGTCCATCATACTTAAAGCTATCATTCTAATATCAAAATAAGCAGAAGTAGTCCAAGTACGAATTGACAATTTTATTTCACAAATTTTTGAAAAAAATAGATTCGCTGTAGGATACTTAGTTCCAGAAAATAATTCAGTTACCACGTAAAACAACTTTAGCCTATCACAAATTTCTGTGGCCAACTTTTAATCTTGATTACTAGGCAAACACTTATACTGGGTTTCTCTTTGCTTCAAACGAAAAAAAAAATCAATGTACTCAGAAGCAGAGTCAAGCATGAGATATGTAGAATTCCACCTGGTCTTACAATCAAGTACCAACTTTCTACCACAACTAATTTTAAGCTGACGTGCAGTGTTCTTAAATTTTTCTCATCTTTTTGGTGTTGAAGTCCAAAAAGATACACTATTTCGAATTTTTTCAACACTATCCTCAATATCTTCTAAACCCTCATTCACAATTAAGTTTAATATATGCGCGCAATACTGTATATGAAAGAAATCACCATTTGTCAAAAGTGAATCACTAGAAAGTTTATTATCTGAAATGATATTGATCATAGCGTCATTTGTTGAACAATTATCAACAGTGAGAGTAGATAACTTACCATCAATATTTCAATCTAATAAGCTTTCGTACAGAGTGGGAGATAGTGATTCAGCCGTATGTGGACAAAGAACATATATGAACCTGCATACAAAAACAAACAACAACATTAATTAGAGATTGGAAAAAAAATTAACATATTGTTTTTTGAATTGCTTAGTATGTACCTCATAACACGGCTTTGAAGCCTCCAAGCGCATCAATAAAGTGTGCAGTGATGACCATGAAACCTTTTTTTTGGTTCGAAGTCCATAAGTCCGTGGTTACAGCAATTCTACTCTTGTTGTCCTCCAATATACTCATCATTTTCACTTTCTTCAAGTCATAAATTTTTAAAATGTCATTCTTAATAGTATTTTGGGACAATTTTAAATAGAGGTTGAATAGATTTCACAAAACTCCTAAATCCAATATGCTCAACCATACAAAGTGGATATTCATGTAAGATAATCATTTTGCCTAATTCTGTCCTAGCATGTTCTTGATCAAAATGGTAAGTCCTCATAACCACCTTTCCAGTTGCTTACTTTGTAGGGTTCAATATGGACTGTCTAATATTAGTTTGCTTACAATTACGAAGTACACATCTATCTAGATATTTTTTCAAATGATTTGTCCCGTTTTTACTATGACTTACCAACTTTCCAGAACAATAATTGCAAACAGCCTTGATCTCATTGTCAATCATTTTGAGCTTAAAATGGTCCCATACTTGAGATGTCAACTTCCTTTTTCTACCCACTACACCAAGAGTCATTGTATGACCTCCATTCGAATCTATGCTTATTGGATTTTTGTTTGAATTTTGGTCCGCCGATAATGATGGAGGATTACTAGTATTTGCCGTTGAACTATCGCGATGTACTTGCGGAGTGCCATGTGTACTTCCTATTGAACAATGTTTTTGTTCCGACGTCTACAAATACAATAAAAAATTATCATTACAAATAGCTAAAAAACAGGGAGCAATACTAACATTTTTCAACCACAAAATTGAATTAGTTGTTGAATATAATGTTTAACAACAAAATTAAAAGAAAATTTCATTTTCTACAATCATGAATCTCAGGGCTTTCTAGATTTCGCATCCAATTGAATTGTGAGAAAATGAAAAAATTATAACCCAGTTTATAATTGTAGGATAGAATTGATTATTTATAATTATAACCCAGTTTCATGGTGATTGGCATACAAGGTCGTGCAATAGTTAATGCACATACATTTTCGTCCAAATGCAATGGGCTCACGAGGCTTTTTATAAGTATAAATTGGAATGCAAATCACAATTCTTACTTCTTAGACTCTTAACAAATGAACAAATATAAATAGGTTCTTGAACAAATAGGTTTCCTGATACAAATATAAATATGAAAATGAAAGCTTTTAGTTACATAAGAATGAAAACAAAGTTACCTTAAGATGGCGCGGTGGAGACGGCACGGTGGTGGAGTGCGGCGCTGGGTCACGCTGCTGGCTGCTGTGCTGGAGAGTGGAGATGACAGATGACTGGCTAGTGGCTGCTGCTTGTTGTGCTTCGCTGCTAATTGGCGACTGTGGTGCGGAGGCGGAGCTGACTGCTGTGCTGATAGAGTGAGAGGAATAGGATTGAAATTGAAGAAATGAATTGTATTAATTAGGGTTAGTAGAAAGGAATTTATTAATTTGGTATAATATATTTAGTAACCAAAAAAACTTTCATATTAAGTTTGTGGTGTGGTGGATAAGTGTTCTTATTTTACCTTTGCAACCCGGGTTCGACTCTCAAGTCCCTTTGTTTAATTGTTTTCCACATTTTCAGTTTCTTATAGAAAAAAAAAAAAAAAAAACAAATATATATATATATATATATATATATATATCATGCGAAGCGGGGCGGGGCGGCGCGGCGGGGCAGATTTCTCAGCCCTGTACCTGCCCCTACAACCCGAATTTTTGGGGCGGGGCGTAGGTCATGGGTTAAATTGCCATCTCTATGAGGTGTCAATGTTCTAATTTTTGTAAAGTTACATTCGTTGTGTCTGTGTCCCATATCCTTGTGTGTTCTTCATAGTCCCTATGTTATAGTATCTCCTTGTCATTAGCTTGCTCACTTTTATGAGTGTCTCTCTTCTACCACTATGATATTCCCCGATTCTTTAGCTTTATCTACGAGTATGTTGTCTTTCAATGCAATATAATAAATATGAGTGATATTTATGCCGTTCTCATGATCTTGTTTTGTTATTGGCCAGTTTATGCAGATGGAAGTATTTGCTTGGATATTCTGCAAAATCAGTGGAGTCCAATATATGATGTGGCAGCTATACTTACATCCATCCAGGTACCATGGGTGATAAATTTTGATTCTCTCTCCTCGCTCACTTATTCTTCTATATTAAGAGAACATTGATTAATGAATTCATAATTCTAATCAAACACTGTTAAGCCAAAATTCGAAAGATTTCTTCCTGCTGTATGTAATTATAACCTTTAGTTGTTTTTATGGGGTGCAAACATGCTGTCTAGTTCCCTAGGAAGATGCTCTATATTCTTTCATACATGCTTCCAGAGACGAAAGCCTTAAAGCTGGTTTCAATGTGCTTGTTATGATCTTTAATATTGTTTCACATTGAACCATGTTCCTTTGGAAGCTTCTTCCCTTGGGTACTGGGTAATGAAAAGGCAAATATGGTTCAGCAGGGTGGTGGTGATGCTGGTATCAGTTCTGACATGTCTCACTTGAGCCCTCGGAAAATTATTTTTTTGTATCCCATGTATCTCACATTGTTACACCTTCTGGTAGGTATTTTCCAGTCATTCTTTGGACGATCCCTTGAGGGGAGACACTCCATTTTCTGTCACCTATTAACAATTATTTCATCTCTCTATTCTTCGGAGTTCCTTTGTCTCTGGATATTGTGTTCATGATAGAGCATTAGTTTTCACGGTATTTACATTTTCTCTGTGATCTTGAAGATTAGGGAGGTGGAGGATCTGATAATTCAGTAATTCTGGACTCTTTCCATCCTTCTCTATTATTGTTGACAGGATGTGGGCTTTAGTTAATTCTGGTATCTGACTAGCCATTCAAGTCTTTTATTGTTTGTCTTGTCCAATCACAAGGCCCTTTTCTTGTTGGACTCTTTCATTTGGAAATCAAGGCTCCTTCAAGGTAAATGTTTACGTTGTCTTCGGTCCTTGGTGGGCTTAACGCTAATGAAGTAACGATTCGTTACTACTGCATTGATCTCAAGGGCTTTCTCTCCTGTTATTTGTGTCGTGTTCGTAGAATAATGAAGCATTCTCATAATTGTTATTGCACTGTTCTATTGCTAGAGTGTAATGGGGAAAACTAGTTTCACTCTTGGAACTTGCTAATTCATCCATTTTTTCTATTGCAGTCACTGCTCTGTGATCCAAATCCGAACTCGCCAGCAAATTCTGAAGCAGCTCGGCTGTTTAGCGAAAACAAGCGTGAATATAACAGGAAGGTGCGTGAGATTGTCGAGCAGAGCTGGACAGCAGACTAAATATTCTGAGGATATTCAAAACAAGATTGTCAATTACTTCGATAAGATTAATATTGCATGATTTTCTCCATCTGTGTTTCGCTGAAATTTCTCTGGAATGGGATAGACTGATGTAGGAAAAACATTGTCAAGATCATATATTATGTGTTTTCCTTTAGGAATTGCAAGTGTCTTTATTTTGATATGCAACGTTGCCTTAATGTTGGCTCTGCATGTACATAGTGATATCTTGTATTTGATTGTTCAGAAATGTACGAAACTCCGTTTTCGTAAACCTTGTCGAGAGTTAGCGGGATATTTTTAATTTTCACAGATTTATGTGTTTGTTGATGACTACCCCTTCATATGCTAACATAAGCATGTTTATTGGATTCAGTGTTTTGCATGCCAAAAGACTTGTTTAGGACAAAGGTTGGACGGTGTGTCAGGGTCCGTAGCTAACACCTTAGCTACACTTTTTCTTTGATACAAAGTCCATGCATGTCTGTTTTTGAATTTTTTAAGCGTTGACCAGGCCTATGGGTACTCCTGCATTTGCATATTATTTTGGTAAAGGTACACAAATAGCCTAAGAAAATAAATTATTTCTCGGAACACTATTTTAACTCTTTTTCTATTACCAAAATATCATTTTTTTTAATTACTTTTATACACTACATTTTGTGCCTATGGGTACTCCTGTATTTGCATATTATTTTGGTAAAGGTACACAAATGGCCTAAGAAAATAAATTATTTCTCAGAACACTATTTTAACTCTTTTTTTATTACCAAAATATCATTTTTTTAATTACTTTTATACACTACATTTTGTAACATAGTGGTTGAAACTCACGTTATGTTATGCACATTTTGTAGTTTCCACCACTATTGATGTTAGAAAACCTTTAGCACAACTACAAATTGTGTCATACTTGTAACACGTAGTTTTACATTGTCACTACCATTGTCGTTGTCATTATACTTAACAAATTGTGTTATGCAACTAGCATAGACGTTATTAAAGAAGTGTAATACTTGTGTTGCATCGTTACCACCATTTTCGCCACCACCAACACAAATAGCATCATCACCTCATCTAACCACCATTACTACCGCAACTCAACTTTATTTTTTAAAATACAATACCAAAATATAAAAAAATTGAATGAAAAAGCAAGACAAAAAGAATAGAGAAGGCATAGATGGGCGACAGGGTGGTGGTTGTAGAGATCTCACTACGATGGCAGAGAAGATCTCACTGCCACAAAAAAATCATAAAATACAAATGGCCACCCAACTAGCGCAATTTAGATCTCGCCACCACCACTAGGATTGTGTTGTCTCAAACAAAAAATAATTTTTTTTTTAAAGAAATCATAAAATTCAAATGGAAACACTTCTTCGGGTGGCGGAGGGGGTGGAGTAGAGGTGTAGAAACTAAAATCTAATCAACGGCATTGCAGCAGCAGGAGGAAGATGAGGTGGTGATAGTCAGCAGTGGAGATCTCACCACAACCTCACCGAGGTGGTGGTGGAAGGAAGAGGTGGTGGTGGTGCGGGTGAGGAAGGAGTGGTAGATGGAAGGATTTTCAATTTGATTCCAAAGCATTTTGAGAAGATGAACATTAGTTTAAAAATAAAATTGACTGCACATTAATTTTGAAAATAAGATAAAATAAGAAGTGAAGAGTGTTATTTCTTTTATTCTGTTTTAAAATATAAATTTACGTCGCGTGAACAATTATCTCTACGGTCAAGTCCTACACAGAGGCAACCAGTGCACAATATCGAGGCCATACTTTTCACGTGTCGGATTGCTGAAGCCCAATTGTCCCGATACATTTAATGTTGACAGGGAGTTTTCTTATTTTCGTATATATTTTTTTAGAATTGTGTATATTATATATAGATACAAGGTGAGTGTTTAAGCATCTATTCTAGGCTATACATTGTATAAGGCTAGAATTTATGATTGTTCAATGAAGTATGAGATAAACAAATCCCTATAATTGATCCATTCTAATAGCTCCTTTAATTGCTCCATTCTAATAGTTCACACCAACATTCCCCCTCAAATTGGTGCATAAATATCTCTAATGCGCAACTTGTCAAGTGAGCTATAGGAATTTTTATTGGATATTGCCTTCATAAGAATGTCTGCCAATTGGTCCTCTGATTTGAACCGAATATTTTTTTCTATAAGATTATGTTTGATAAAATGTCGGTCTACTTTAACGTGCTTAGTACGATCACGCTGGACAGGATTATGGGAGATGTCAATGGCTGCCTTGTTATCACAAAACAAGTTTATTTCATAGCTGGGAGCAAATCCAATCTCAGTTAGCAACCTTCTAAGTCAAAGAAGTTCACAAATACCCTTTGCCATTCTTCGAAATTCAGCTTCAGCACTGGATAATGCCACCACTTTTTGTTTCTTACTTCTCCATGTAACCAGATTGCCTCCTACAAAATTAAAGTAGCCCGAAGTCGATTTCCTATTTGAAACATTTCCTGCCTAGTCAGCATCCGTGTTGCCATCAATGTTTAAATAATTATTCTTTGAAAACATAAGCCTTTTTTGAGGAGAGGACTTTAAATATCGAAGGATTCGAGTTACCGCATCCATATGGTCTTCACTTGGGCAGTGCATAAATTGACTCACTACACTTACAACATAGGCGATGTCTGGCCAAGTATGAGATAGATAGATGAGTTTACCAACTGACCTTTGGTACCTCTCTTTATCGGTCGGCACTTGATCTGAATATTCTCCAAGTTATGGTTCTGAACAATTGGAGTATCAGCTGGCTTACACTCCAGTAATCCCACATTTCATAGCAAGTCTAGCACGTACTTTCTTTGGGAAAGAAATATATATTGTTTTGATCTGGCCACTTCAATCCCAAGAAATACTTCTGTTCTCCTAGATTATTCATTTCAAATTCGGTTGATAATTGCTCTTGGAGTTTAGCAATCTCTTTTGTGTCATCCACAGTAATAATCATGTCGTCTACATAGACTATTAGAGCTGTCACTTTTCCACCTTGGTGTATTAGGAAGAGAGTATGATCTGAATTGCTTTGTAGAAAGCCATATTTTATCATAGCCGAACTAAATCGACCAAACCATGCTCGAGGTGATTGTTTCAATCCGTACAAAGCTCTATGAAGTTTGCATGCAATCTTTGTTTTTGAAGATGTAGTGTATCCTGGTGGAGTATCCACATAGATTTCCTCTTCGAGATCATCATGGAGAAATGCGTTCTTTACGTCAAACTGGTACAACGACCAATTTAAATTTGTTGCAAGAGATAATAAAACTCAAGCAGTATTTAGTTTGGCTACAGGTGAGAAAGTTTCCTGATAATCAATGCCATATGTTTGCGTATATCCCTTTGCCACAAGTCTTGTTTTGTATCTTTTGATGGATCTATCCGTCTTGTATTTGATGGAGAAAATCCACTTGTACCTCACTATCTTCTTTCCTTCAGGTAGAGCAACCAACGTCCATATTTTATTTTTCTGTAAAGCCTCCAATTTCTCTTTTATAGCTTAATCCCAATTTAGATCTGATAAAGCTTCTTCAATACTGGAGATTTGAAACGAGGATAACGTGTGAGCAACAACTTTGAGAGATTAAGATAATCTTTGAGTGGACACATAATCGGCAATCAGATACTTGGATCTTTTTTCTTCCATGTCCAAAAAGTATCGATTTGGTGACTTGCCATGATTTTGTCTGAAAGGTAACATATAACCTACATGTGTATCCAAAGTATTAGTATGCGACGATGTAGTAGGAGAGCTTACCTCAGGAATATTCTCAAGAGTAGGGTCTTCGAGTACTGAGGAGCGGAGAGATTCATCTTCAGATGCCAATGGAATAAGTTCAGCTATTGCAGACATATCAATTTCTGAAGAAGTTTAAATATTTGGTTCTATCACTTCATTTCCATCATTCGATTTTGTTGGGTTTGAATTATCCTCAAATCCTATCCCGTTATTTTCAAATTCTGATCCTTCTATCCCTTTAACACTCAACTAATTCTGCTCTTCAATCTCAGATCTCCACTGAGGAGAAGAATTGGATCCTGGTGGTGAAAAAATGTATCAGACTCTAGAAAAGTAACATCCATAGTGATGTAGGTATGTTTGATGAGGTCGTGCACCGGTAACCCTTCTTATGTATAGCAAATTCAAAAAATAGACACCGGACCGCTCACGGATCCAACTTAGTGTGTTGATTCTTATGAATATGAACGAAGGCAACACAATCAAATATTCGAGGAGGAATTATCAAAGCGGTAGGCAATGGGACATGGTCAGAAAGCACCTGTAAGGGAGTCTTAAAAATTAAGACTTTTGTAGGCATGCGATTTAGTAAGTATACGGCATTGGCGACAGCATTGTCCCAGTGGCAACTAGGCACATGTGCCCCAATCAACAAAGCACGTGCAGTTTCTAAGATATGCCGATTCTTTCTTTCGGCGACGCCATTTTTCTGTGGAGTCTGAGAACATGAGGTTTCATGGAGGAGACCATGGTTCTTGAAATATGTCTGAAATTGTTGGTTTATGTATTCACCACCATTGTCAGAACGGAGGATTTGAATTTTAGCTAAAAATTGTGTTTGAACCATGATATGGAAGGATTGAAAAACACCAAAACTTCATCCTTTTTTTTACCAGCAAATAAAGCCATGTCATTCGAGTGCAATCATTAACAAATATCACAAACCAACGACAACTGGACAAAGTAAGAACTGGAAAAGGTCCCCACATATCATAATGTATTAAAGAAAATGGAGTAGCACTCTTATTCATGCTCACATGATATGGAACTCTATGACTTTTGGCTACAATGCAAGTATTACATGTAAGGTATGAATGCTTTAAGTTTGAAAAAAGATCTGGAAATAAGTGTATTAAATAACCAAATGATGGATGCCCCAGGCGGTGATGTAACAATTGAATCTGCCTCTCTTTGCTACTAACGGTGTGCTGTCTGTGATTGGCTCTTCCTAGACTGAAGTCATCATTTAGTATAACCTCCCCTCTTAGTACCACGCCCAATGATCTCCTTGGTGAGAATATCCTGAAGAAGACAAAAGGTAGGATATATTAGTACCACACAATTGAGTTCCGCAATAATTTGGCTCACAGACATTAGTTTATTTGAGAGAGATGGAACGAGTAAAGTATGAGATAAAGAGAGAGAAGATGATAAGGTCATAGTTCCAGCCCCTATAACTGGATATGTGACACCATTAGCATTAGCAATACAACTTCGTCTCGGTGGAGTAATATGAGTGAAATCATTGGAATCAAACGTCATGTGGTGGGTAGCCTCGGAGTCGATAATCCAAACACTATCATCATAGTGATTAAGGTTAATAAATGCCTGACCACAGTTACCTTGATCATCGAGAGTCGTAGAATTGTTTTGATATCCTTCTTGGGAGATGAGAGAGAACTGGGTTCAGCAGTGACCGCATCAACTCTACCTATGCCATCATCAGTGGCTGTAGTCTCACGTTTTTTCGTGCCTGAAAATCATTCCTCCAATCTAGGTACCCATGTAACTTGAAGCAAGTTTCAAGGGTATGTTTGGTGTTGCCACAATGAGTGTATCTCCTACCATCAAATTGGCTTTCTTGGAGGTTAGGTTCAACTTTGCACTGCTTAGATAAGGTGACCATGTTTTCGACTGTGTGTTTGATTGGCCCGTCTTGATTGTTTTAGATGTCATAACAGTCCCAAGACTGGAAACCACACCTAAGGTCATCACTGTCTGCCGGACATCTTCTCTTCGAACATAAGCATGAGCCTGTTCAACAGTAGGGAACGGTTTCAGCTGTAGCACATCACTTCGAATCTTGTCCAGCCGATCGTCCACTCCATCAAGAAAGATATAAACTCTATCCTCCTGTAGGCTTGAGTTGTATTTCTGGATATCTCCAGGGCAGGTCATAGGATCGGGGGCGACGAAAATCAATTTCTCGCCATAATCCTTGAAGGTCATTGTAGTATTTTTCAATTGATATACCAAGTTGTCTCATGCGAGTCACACGACGTCGGAGATCATAAACTTGATAAGTATCAGTCCCATCAAAATAAGTTGTTGTAGCAGAATCCCATACCTGTTTTGCAGTTGGGAAGCTAATGAAGTTTGCGATCAAGGACGAATCCATTGAGTTGATCAGCCATCCTTTGACAATGGCTTTTTTGGTTCACCATCTGTGAAAAGATGGATAAGTATCTAGAGGCTGGGGAGAGTCCCATATATCCCAACTTGTATTTGCCAGAGATATACATCTCAACAACCTGGGACCACAAGGCATAGTTGGAGCCATCCAACTTAATGCCGATTGGCATATTTGAAGAATTTGCAGGCGGTGGATGTAGTGGGATTTGGGTTTTGTTCAGAACTTCTGTCATATTGTTTGTCAGGTTGTTAAGAATGGACTCATCCTGAGAGTTGTGGAGTTGCACCATCTCGAATGAATCCTCCATAGGTTCCACAAGTTTTGGAGTGTTTCTTGGTTATGGGGAGGGTAGAGCAGTTTTTTTCGAACCACGCTCTGAGACCATGTTAACATGGAGTTTTCTTATTTTCGTATATATTTCTTTAGAATTGTGTACATTATATATAGATATAATGAGAGTGTTTCAGCACCTATTCTAAACTAATAGTTCACGCCAACATTTATCACTTCTAGAACAAAGTAATTGATAAAGTCTATAATATTTGGTGCACCAAATCAACCTAGGGGCCCCGGCAACTATGTCCCAAAAAAGAAAAAAAAAATCCAATTATGCAAACCTTTGGATGTCTAGTTGGCTAGTTCCCTTAGCAGCTATTAACTAGTTTCTTACTATTTTCTATTATGCCCCAGCATTACTAAATATAATTCAACAAACATCTATTCAACAATGTTTAAAAAACCTATTCGAGCATGAATCTAAAAAAGAGAAAAGGTTAAAGGTTAAAAAGTCGAACTCTAGTCGACTCATTAATTTTTTAAAAATAAAAAAATCAATAAATTTACAAAAGAAAATTGAAAAAATAAATAAATAAAATTTGAAATCACAAAATTTGTATTAACCACTTAAAATATAGAATTAGTAAAACTAATCAATTACAATCGTCAAAGCAACGTGCTACTCAATCCAATTACAAAATATAAAATAAGTTAATAATACTTCATCAAAATTGGGTGGGTCAACAGAACTTAAGTATGAAATAAATGTTTTTTGTTTTTAGAATTCTCTCTTTAAAATCGGTAAAACTGTGAACGGTTCATCGAGTTCCTCAAAACTAGACAGGTCAATCGAATTTTAGGCGGGTTTTTATGCCTATCCAGCCCGGCTTTGTACCTGGTTCTCGATTTCATCGAATTGAATCGGCCGGACTAGGCCAATTTTAATAACATTGCTATCCAACGTATATGTAACTTACATATTAATTTTCAAGAACGATATTGAAAAAAATAAAGATGCTTGTAATCATACATATATATATATATATATATTTTACAATTTCCAGATAAAATAGAAGCTAAAATAGAAATCATAAATGAAAATATAAAGATTAGGACTGCAGAGATAAAACATACTAATCAAGATATAGAAGACTTTAAAATTCAGATTAAAGAATTGTTAGAGTTAAAAGTAATAAGACCTTCTACTAGTCAGCATAGATCAGCAGCTTTTATGATTAGAAATCATAGTGAAATCAAACGAGAAAAAGCTAGAATGGTTATAAATTATAAAAGACTAAATGATAACACTGTAGAAGACGGATATAAAATACCAGATGAAGACATGATTTTAAATAAAATACAAAATAGCAAGATCTTTTCAAAATTTGAATGTAAATCAGGATTTTAGCAAATTAAAATGCATAAAGTTTCTATTCCATGGACAGCTTTTACAACACCGCAAGGTCATTTTGAGTGGATTGTTATGCCATTTGGTTTAAAGAATGCTCCATCTATATTTTAAAGAAAAATGGATTCTATTTTTAATTCTTTACCATTTGTTTGTGTATATATTGATGATATTTTGGTACATAGCAAAAATCATAAAGAACATATAAAGCATTTAGAAATTGTTTTAAATAAATTTATAGAAAATGGTTTAATTATTAGTAAAAAGAAAATAGAAATAAATAAACAAAAAATAGAATTTCTAGGAATAATCATAGGAGAAGGAAAAATTCAACTTCAACCCCATATAGTAAAGACTATTTTACAATTTCTAGATAAAATAGAAGAAACTACAAAATTGCAAGCTTTTTTAAGAATATTAAATTATGCTAGAAGTTTTATTAAAGATTTAGGTAAAAAGATTGGACATTTATACAATAAATTATCAAGCAAGGGTCAAAAGTATTTTAACCAAACAGACATAGAATTAGTAAGATAAATAAAAAATGAAGTCCAACAACTACCACTTTTAGAATTGCCTTTAGATAGTGAATATAAAGTTGTAGAAACAGACGGATGTGAATTAGGATGGGGAGGAATTTTATATTCTAAACCAAATAAATATAGTGATAAAAAAGAAGAAAAAATTTGTAGATATGCTAACGGTAAATATAAAATAAAAGGAAAATACTTAACCAGCCTAGATTATGAAATAATGGCTATAATTCATAGTATAGAAAGTTTTAAATTATTTTTAAATACTGAATTTACTATTAGAACTTATTGTGAAGCAATTGTTAAATTTATTAAAAAGACTAATTTTGATAAAATTAGACATAAAAGGTGGTTAAAATTGTATGAAATTTTAAATAGTTATAAGGTAAGTATTGAACACATTGATGGAAAAAATAACGTTTTAGCCGATAATTTAAGTAGACAAGTTATTGACTTTCTGACCAATTTTGTTCATATTGCAGATGGATCAAAGGATGATGAACTTTGGGAACATCACTTTAAGAGTGGTCTCTGAAGGATCTAATCTTCGATTCAGAGGAAATAATTTAGAAACACTTCCAGAAAAAGAAATGTGCTTACTAGATAATCTCTTGGTTGTAAGAGACTCTAGACAGAAATTAGACAGCATTAATGTTTTAGCTAATTATTTTAGACAGACCCATAATCAAATACAAAGTAAAAATTTTAGTTTCTTCGTAGTAATCACAGGAAGACAACCAAGAGTTTATAACTACTGGCCAGAAGTAATTGAACAGATAGACAGATTTCCAGAACTTCTTTTTAAAGGATTTTACTCTCTTGAAGAAGCTTTAAATCATTGTAGACAGACCATCAGATTTAATTTTTACATATCTGAAAAAGTTAGACAGACAATTCATGCATCTACTTTTCAACCATCACCTTCTTCTTCTCAAACATCATCTTCATCTTTACAACTGTGTAATAGCTGTGAAACTATGACTAGAGTAGTTAGATGTCTTAACTATAAAAAGCATACTTTAGAAGTAAAACTAGAAATTTTAGAAGACCAAGTATCTTCTCATCAACAAGAAATAACTAAATACCAAGATAAAATATTTAAATTACATGAGACCCTAGAAAGATTTAATACTGATGAAGAAAATTATTCAAAAAACATCATTACTTTTTCTAGTAGAAAATATCCGCCTAAAATAGAAAGACTTATTGAACTAACAAATTTTACAGCTGCAGGACAAGAAAAAACTCTTTTTGATCTACAACAAAGTATTGGAGATTGTGCCAACATTGTTCGAAATTCTATAAAAAATTCACTTATCCAAGAAATTATTGATTTCTCCCAAACTCTACAATATTATCATAATGAGAATCAATATTTCTTTCAATATGGCCCTCTCTATAAAACAGCAATCCACGACTCTGCCTTTCTTAGACACAATTACCCTACAATTTTATTTGACTATACAGTTTCTCAAGAAGAAGACGATATATTTTATTCAGCTTTACAATACGGCATGATTGACACAGTATATATCTTAAACAAACCTTTTAAACTTTTTTCCAACTTCTCTTAAAAAGATTCTTAATCAGCTTAAACAACACCCTTTAATGATTCAATTTATTTCCCGACCACCAATTGTAAATAATGGCATTATTATCCCAACATACCATTTTATTAAAATTTTTGAAAGTTCCAGAAAATTCAGGCCTTCTTCAAAGACTGATATCAAGGTTAAAGTTAGACAGATTGATTATGAAAGAAGAATTTCAGAAACAGCTGCTCTCATAGAAATGCAAAGGACCCACTACAGACTTGTGGCGCAATGGAATAATGGAATAATATTTTGTGAAGAATTTCTAACAAGAAATATCAAGGTAGAAAGATTATCTGTTCCAAATACTCATCAAAAAGATTTATATCTGATGACTTTTCAAGAAAATTATTGTATTGAAAGCTATTGTGAAACATCAGAGAAACATTCAGATACAGAAAATATCTCAGACAGAGCAGACAATGAAATGGATACTGATCTAGAAGAAGCCTATATTGAAATGATGGACAGATAATAAAGAGATGTGACAGCACATGGACAATAATTCAACACAAGGACAATAATTAAGCACATTGGCGATAATTCTAAGAGAAAGGTCAAAAAGGTTACAAGAAATACCAATAATGGAAAGAAATGCATGCTGTTACGTCAAAAAGTGTATAGTGCAAGCATTCATAGTAACATAAAGTGTGCAGAGAAAGTTTTGGATTTTTCTTCTTTCTTTTCCTAAGCTTACACTTGTAAAGATTGTAAGATTATTTTATTATTTCCCTTGTCCATAAATACCTTTGTTCATAGCATACAGAGGACACGCGCAAAAACACTCAGAAAAAAAGAACACACACAGATTTACATACTCTTGTATTGCTCTCAATTGTAAAGATTTTCGTAGACATATTCAATAAAAATAAGTTCTTCATCTCTTCTTATTTAATTATTTGTTACTTTATTATATTTTCGGGAAAGGCCTAAAAGAGGAAAAACTTAGTAAGCAATTAATTCCTTAAAAAATATTGTCTTTATATTTCAAGAATTTTATTTTTTCCAACTTAACTTCTTTTTCTGGATTTCATGGCTAAAATGAAAAAGTAATCATCTGAGTTAAGAAATGTTGTTTTTTATCCCGAGAATAGGAATTTGTTCAAAACCTATTTAAACATGACGAAATTTCATTTTTAGCTACAGTTTTAAGCCTTTTAGGAAGGTCATGAAAAAGATTCAAAAAAAAAAAAACGATAATTGAAGGAAATTAATTTTGCTGAACGGTAAAGTAATCGAATTAAGGCCATTACATCAATATTGTTTTAAGCTTCCTTATTTTTAGACTTCATATATCTGCTTAATTGTTTAATCTGAAAGTTTTTATCATTATCTGTTTATTATTCTTGTTAGATAGAAATAGAGGTGACTCCTCTTAACAGATCAAGTTTCGAATTGTTGACAACTCTATCTCTCAACGTCTGAGCTTCTTGATTAAAGATCCTATAGAAAAACATAAAAAGACTAAATTACGATATATATATATATATATATATATATATATATATATATATATATATATATATATATATATATATATAAATCAAAGGCAAAGAATAATGTAAAAAGAGAAAGATTCAAGGTCTAAGTTAAAGTACGTAAAAAGACAAAGACTTTTACATTCATAAGTTTGTATCATAAAGACTTGTTATAAATTGTAATAAATAGACTTATCATAAGCATTAGTTACTACATTTATTACACACTTTAAGAAGACTTTGTTATTATACGTATTCTTATTTGTCCTAAAAAGGCTTGCAATTTTTTAATTTCTTCTATTTTATCTGAAAATTGTAAAATAGTCTTTACTATATGGGGTTGAAGTTGAATTTTTCCTTCTCCTATGATTATTCCTAGAAATTCTATTTTTTCTTTATTTATTTCTATTTTCTTTTTACTAATAATTAAACCATTTTCTATAAATTTATTTAAAACAATTTCTAAATGCTTTATATGTTCTTTATGATTTTTGCTATGTACCAAAATGTCACCAATATATACACAAACAAATGGTAAAGAATTAAAAATAGAATCCATTTTTTTTTAAAATATAGATGGAGCATTCTTTAAACCAAATGGCATAATAATCCACTCAAAATGACCTTGCGGTGTTGTAAAAGCTGTCCATGCAATAGAATCTTTATGCATTTTAATTTGCCAAAATCCTGATTTACAGTCAAATTTTGAAAAGATCTTGCTATTTTGTATTTTATTTAAAATCATGTCTTTATCTAGTATTTTATATCCGTCTTCTACAGTGTTATCATTTAGTCTTTTATAATTTATAACCATTTTAGCTTTTTCTCGTTTGATTTCACTATGATTTCTAACAATAAAAGCTGCTGATCTATGCTGACTAGTAGAAGGTCTTATTACTTTTAACTCTAACAATTCTTTAATCTGAATTTTAAAGTCTTCTATATCTTGATTAGTATGTTTTATCTCTGCGGTCCTAATCTTTATATTTTCATTTATGATTTCTATTTTAGCTTCTATTTTATTTCTATCTCAATGTTTTAGAGGGTCTTCTCCTATTATTTGGGTTTGTTCAGCTAGTTGTAAAATCTTATCTATACTTTCTACATGGTCTATCTTTTTATTAAAAACAATTAAGTCTTTTGCTCTTTGTATAAAATCTATTTTTAAAGTTTGTAAAGATTAATAATCTAAAAATTCTAAGTTCTCTAAGTCTTCTTCATCATTTTGTGTTTTTGATGGTAAAGGTCCACCACGCTTAGCTCGCAACTCTGATGTTTCTATAGTCTGTATAATAGATGTATCTTTCCCAAGAATTATTGCATCATTTGTAATAGTTAAACTTCCATTTCTACTTAATAAGAATTTTATTCCTATAACAAATTCATCTTTAATTAATTGACTTACTAAAGTAGTTGTTAAGCTATACTGTCTTTCTTGAAATCTAATTTTACAATCGTCAAAAAGTCTTTCTTCAAACTCCATTTTACTGCCATCCATTTGACTTCCTCTTATTTCATATTCTAATTTTTGTTTACAATCTTCTGGGACTAAATCTTTTCTAATTATGTTAAATGTACATCATGTATCGACTAAAGCTACTAAATTTAATTTAATCATCTTATTAATTTGTACTTCTATAGGTATCCTAATACTTTTGGTTGGCTTTATTCTAGATATTTGACATATTATTTCTTCTTGATTTTCTGTTTCTAAATAATTATTCTCAGTATAGCTTTCTACGGATTGCTTTCCTTTTTCCAGATTTATGAGTCTATAATGTATTTCTCCTAAAGCTTCATGTATTTTATCAATTATATTATTAGTGTTGGTTACTCTATCGTCTAATTTTTCTATGGTTTCACTATAGTATTTGGGTTTATTATAAGGCTCATCTTGGATTCCTATGCAATTATTACATTGAATTTCTAAACAATTTTTACATTGATTTCTATTTCTATGTCCTGGATATACTCTACATATTGTGCATTTGTCTATCATAGATCCTTGTCCTCTAATCCATTCGTAAATGCATTCTTGCTCTATGTTCATCGTTTTTATATCAAGAATTGAGAAATCTAAATCTTCTGTACTACTATTGCTTTGATCAGAACTTTCTACAATTTCTAAATTGTCTAACTCGTCATCTGTGTATATACTATATACTGAACTACAAGATTCATTGTCTGATAACTCTGTGATATGACACTGTATTTCTTCAATTATTATAGATTTATTTAACTTTTCTCTATTTCT
The DNA here is from genome assembly GCA_030279155.1 of Forsythia viridissima. Lineage (NCBI taxonomy): Eukaryota > Viridiplantae > Streptophyta > Magnoliopsida > Lamiales > Oleaceae > Forsythia > Forsythia viridissima. The sequence continues at coordinate 36,259,728 of CM059036.1, forward strand.
ATTTTTATTTGGGCATTTATTAGCAAAATATCTAAGATCTCCACAAATATAGCATTTACAATCTTTTCTATTTTTTGGTCTTTTAACGTATCTATTATAATTAGGCTTCCTATTTTTATAGTATGTTTTACTTGGTCTAATATTGTAACTTTTTCTATTTTGATATTGTCTTTTATATTTATATCTTTTATCTTTTCTATACACTTTTATCTTTTTCTTTCTATAATCATAACTTTGAGATGTGTATAAATCTGAACAAAAAGAGTAATTTAATTTCTTTAATTGCTTTCTTGCTACTTCTTCTATACAATATTTTTTCAATTTATCTGTTATAAATTTTATGGTAGCGCTAATAGTTGTTCCTCTTCCATTCCAGTTTTCTATCTCATTTTTAATTTTATCATTCCATGGTGGTGGAATCTTTCTATATAGTCTATCTAATACATTTACATCCAAAGCTAATCCTGCTGTACTAACTAGTCTTTCAAAGTCTAATAAAAACGGTTGTATGTATTTCATATTACTTAAACTTAATTTTTCTAGTTCTTCTAAGGCTTTATTTTGTTCATAAACACTGTCCCTACTTGGGTATGTTCCTATAATTATTTCTCGAATAAAACTAGTGAAATTTCTAGGATTTTCTCCTCCTGCCATTCTTAATCTTATTTTATCTGGTTTTAGTCTTTTGGCTGTAACATAAATATCTAAAGCTGTCTTTCCTAAATATGTCTCTAAATAAGCCCACATTTCTTCTACTGTCATTTGTATAGGTAAACTATTACATGCTCTAATTACAGAATTTTCCCATTTAGTTAAAGTGCTAGGTCTGTCTTGGGGTTTGCAATTATTTCTAATATTAATCCTTTATCACTTGCTACTGGTAGACTATATCCTTCCTCTGTTTGTCTTTTTCCTATGCTTCTATATTTTTTGTCTTCCCAATCATACAAACGAGCAGGGGGAAAAGGGTATTTTCCTCCAATATCATATTCTTTGTTCATGGGGTCTTTTCTTTTTCCAAACTCTTGGTCTGTTTCTGCTTTAGGTTTTTTACTACTACTTTCTTCCATTTTAATTTCTATGTTTGGTTGATCTTTTTCTTCTAATAGAGTCTTAATTTCTACTTCTCTGGTTCTCCTAAGATTTTTGTAATATTCCATGTCTATATACCCAAATTCTTTATCATCTTCACTTTCATCTTCACTTTCTTCATCTAAAGCATTAATTTCTTCTTCATTTTCATAGTCTTCTATTTCGATATATCTACAACTTTCTTCTTCATTTTCGTCGTCTTGCTTTGTTTCTTCTACTTGATAATTGTAATTTTCAAATCTAATACTTAAATTTCTCATTGCTATTTTAATACATAATATTATCTTCTGGTATTAAAATTGGCTTTTCTAAAAAGTTTACTAAATTCCAGTCTAATCCTGCATTTGTTTCTGAAGAAAATTTCTTTGATGGGATTGCTTTTATACCTTTTTGTCTTAATAAAGTGATGATTTGATCATTTTCTAATTTATATTTAGTGGTGCTATTTTCGCTAAGTCTACAAATCCTGTGCATATTAATAGATTTTTTTCATTTCTTTTCATTTGGTATCCCCTAGTCTTTATTCCTATTTTAATATCATTATAAAAATTCTTAGTTCTGACTAAATAATCGGGTGTGAAATAAATTATACCTCCTTTGTTATTCATATCTAATTCTATGCTTCTTAATAATCCTTGTTCTATGTCTGTAAATCTATTATCATATAAACATATTAATGTCTTAGCTACTAAATTTTCTCTGTGTAATCCTTTTACTCCTACCATTATTAGTCTTAGATGTGTCTGTTGAAGGTTTTTATTTGTTATTTCTTTATAAGAATCTTTTTCTAATAAATCTAAAGATATGAACTGATCTTCGTGTGTACAAGAAATATATCTTTCTCCATAATGTTGGTATGTCAAAGATTTACTAAAAAAAATTCCTTTTTTATATATGTCTAAAGCTTTTATTAATTTTAATTTATTCTGTCTAAACATTTTTACTTGTTCTTCTATATCTATTAAGGATTCTAATCTGGTTTCTGATTCCATTCTTCTAGTTGAAGATCTCATTAAAGGATTTCCTAAAATTCTACTACTACTAGCTACGACTTGTTTATCTTTATTCATTATATATATACCCACTTAGTCTTTTTAAATTTACTTGTTTCTTTAGTTTTTCCTAGATTTAGCTTTTCTAATTTTCTAATTAATTTATTCAAATCTTCTTTAGGAGTTTCTACTGATTTAACTTTTTCTAAAGCTGTTATTCTATTTTTTAAGTTAATATTTTTTATATCTTTATTATAACAAAACTTCTTTAATATTTCACTATTTTGATTTTTAATATATTCTATATTATTTTCTAAAATTTTTATGCTTTTATTAAAATTTTCTAAAACTACTTCTACTTTTCTATTATTTGCAGAAATATTTCTTTCTAGATTTTCGCTTAAATTGACTATTAAATTTACTATACTATTTAATTGCTTATCTTCTGAATGTAAAATATGTTTAAAGCTTTTATCAAAATTACAAACTAAAGTTGCTTTATCTAAATTATCTTTTCTCTTTAAATTTCCTAAAAGCTCTAAATTTAAATAATCTATTTCATTCATACACTAATTTTATATAGATATAGGTTAGAATGATAAATTGATAATTCGATTTAGAGTAATGTGAAGGGTAATTATATTATCACAACATTATTTGTTAAGTACGCTATATTTTAATTGTAATAAAAGTTTCTAATTATTGGTCACTTTTGCATTTATGTCTAACTTTTTTTAGCAAATTTTTATCATCAAGCTATTAATTTGTACGTTTTGTATTTGTCTTTGATGATGATTTTTTGTCTAAAAAATTAACTAGCAAATTTTTATCATCAAACTGTTTTTTTTTATATATATATATAATCAAAATAAATAACAAATAAGAAAGTTCGACAAAATATTTTTCCTCATTTCAATGAACATTAGAAGAATATTTAGACAAAAATCTTCATATGAGACAAGATGTGAAAACTAAATAAAAGTTATTGATAAAAATACGATGAAAAAAAGTTAGAAACATAAATGTCTAAATATCAAAAGTTTGGGGACTTTTATTGCAATTAAAAGGTGGTGTAGATAATAAAAAGTGTAGTGTGAATATAATTATCCTAATGTGAATGCAATTTTAAATAAAGTAGTACTATTTTTCATGATACACTCGAAAATTGATATCCATTACTTTTGTTATTTAAAATTTCATACATTGAAATAAATCTAAACATAACATAATCTTCTTCAGTTTTTCAGATAATCGATAAATGTTTCGAAATTCTGAGAAGAAGATCCAGATCCACTTACACTCTTGAGAGCCATTTCCTTATGTTTTACAGCATTGGCTTTAATACCATAGTCAGAAAGCAGCATTTCTATTTTAGTCATAATTTCATGCCTTGATTTGAGTCCATTCTCGTCCGGGTTCAGTCTCAAACCAATCTTCCACACATCACAAATGTAATTCTGGTTATGGAATTGATCTGAGAAGTAAGGCCAACACAAGAAAGGGACTCCCATGCTTAAACCCTCCATCGTCGAGTTCCATCCACAATGGCTTAAAAAACAAGCAACAGAAGAATGAGCTAATACTTTCTCTTGAGGTGCCCATTCAACAATTTTTGCGCGTTTTGACACTCTTTCCCGGAAGCCATTTGGGTACTTGACGTGCGATCCATTGGCAAGGTTTGATCTAACGACCCATAGAAAGGGTCGGCCTGAAAGTTCAAGAGCCAGTGCTAGTTCATTTAACTGATCCTGTGAGAATTCAGCTATGCTGCCGAAAGAAACATAGATCACCGAGCCAATTGGTTGTTCGTCTAACCAGCTAAAACAAGTCGTGTCCTCCGGCCAGAAGCTCCCACCAATGACAGATGTTTTCGACTTATTAGTACTAAGCAATGGTCCAACAGGCAAGAAGTTGGGAATCAAATTACAAGCTGATGATTCGATTTCATAGAATGTATTGCAGAGCAGCCACTTAGCATGGTGTGCTGTTTTTGCGGCATCCATGAAACATTCAAACACTATTTTTTGAGTCTTTAAGTCACCAGGGAAGCTCCATGAAAGCTTGTTTCTTCTCCAGGGAGGTATATTATCTGAAAGGTTGATCAATTCATTTTTCATGACAGATCCTGCAGGCAGAACAAATTGTTATATTTATCAAACTTTTATAATTATCAACACGCCCAGTCACATCAGGGCGGATCCAAGATTGGATGAATCAGTTGGAGTTTTTGGAAAAAAAAAAAAATTAAGACGACTTCAACGGTACAAGAGAAACGAAAAGACAAAAATGGGAATATAGCGAGTCTTACCATTCAATATGTATATTTAACATAATACATTAACTTAAAAGACAAAAACGAAAAAACAAAAAGTACAAAAACGTGCAATAAAAATACATAAAAACACTACTGAAATCGCAATTTGTGATTTCTGATAAGATCAAACATGTCAATGATTAACTCTATATCAATACTAAGAGCTACAATATACAAATTCAACTAATAATCTCAAATATCCAAAACAATTCACAATTTTTGGGAGGCCAGGAAGCAAAATTTTCTCATTTTTTTTTTGGTATTGGGTTAAATTCAACCTATTAAAGACCTAGAATGTGCACCGTTTTCATAAATATGTGGACCGATATTGATCCCATGATTTTTGTTTGATTTAATAAAGTATAATAAAATATAAAGTGATAGAAAGGGCACGCTGAAAAGTCAGAAAACAAACTATAAACAAAAAAGAAAAGACGAAAAGGATCAAAAGAACAATCATAGAGAAAGCTTGAAATTGAACATTACCATTTATATCAAGATTCCCTGATTGAATGAGCTTTGGAATTTGAAGTATCATGGCCATGCCTGCTGCCGCAGCTGGTTGAAAGGCTACTGATTCAGCAACCAATTTTTGTGTAACATCAAATATCCATCCAGCTGTAATATCAGCTATTACACAAGTAATCTTTTCATCACTGTTTCGACTGTTCATTTTCTTGATTAAATTTGACAAATTTTCAGGCATCGTTCTTCTTAAACTTTCCATTAGCTCGAATCCAACACTTGATCTGTCATCCTCAGGGGGCAATCCATCTGGAATCGATATTAGTTGAATCGGGTTTTGCTTCTTATCCTCCTCAGACATTGCTGCAAGAACTTTTGCATGTATGTATTCCGTGTTAACGAATGTAACCTTAATCCCGCGACTGGCAATTCTTCGACACAATTTCATGAGTGGTCGGACATGTCCTTGAGCTGGAAATGGAACAGCCAAAACATGTGGTTGTCTCGTGCCCTTAACTGCCATTCCTACTCGTGTTTTTGATTCTGTTTCCGTGCAACTTTTAGTACATAAGTTATAACAATAGCAGGAGCATATTTATATAGGCTAGAAATTCCCCATTAGTTATTCTGATCTAATCATTGCAAATTAGTCATTTAATAGTTTAAGACAGAATTAGATCGTTAAATATTGGAAACACATGTATAGTTTAACGTGTTTAACACAATTTAACATGATTAGATCAATAAAAATGGAACTCGTGAATAACGTGTAAAGTTTAATTGTCCTCGGGAAAATAATTGTACAACTGTAACAGATATACTATTTTAGAGGAAAATAGATTTTTCAATTGCAAGAGTGGAGCCCACTTGACTAATTGTGGTCCACAAATATTGACTTTTCTTTACTTGATTTATTATCAATTTACCAATTTGCCCTCTATGTAATAATTGAATACACACAAAAAGGGTAAAATTGTACTTACAAATTAACATCCTGGAATGTGGGCCCATAAATTGTTTGGAAAAAAATTGATTTTTTCCTCCAGATTAGTGGGCCCATAAATATAATTGTATTTATTTATTTATTTTTAAAATAGATTAATTGAACACATGAATAAAAACAAGTATAGTTTAGCACGCCGGTGCAAAAAGTCCAACTTTAAGTGCTGACAGTTTCCTTTTTTTTTTTTTTTTTTTTTCATTTTAATTTTTTTAGTTAATTATTGAAACACATGAATAAAACATGAAAGGGTATTTTAGTTTATGGCTTCATCGCTGATTCTTACATGAATGATGTAGTTCCCTCAGGCTCAGGCAGTGCGACCCAAGTTGCCACCACGACGTTGCACGCGGGTTTATTTGATTTTGTTTGTTTGTTTGAATTTATTTGATTAGTGCACAATTTATGAACGGTATGCCCATCAGTTGCTTTTTTTTTCCTTCTTCTCTACAGTTTAAGTTGTCAAACGAAAGCAACTCAATCCACCATTTCCGTTTATTTTTTCTTTTCTTTTCTTCTCGACAGCTTAAGCTGTCGCAACCCACCATTTTCGTTTACTTTTTCTATTTTTCTATTCTTCTTCTTCAATCAGATATTAATTCATGATACAATCTCTTCAAATAAGTTTTGAGTAATTATATTATAAAAAATATTTTTAAATCTAAAAATAACTCAAACTAACCCAGCACAAAACTTATTAAATTTTTGTTCATTTATTATTCAAATTAATCAATTAAAAACTGATTGGGTGGCCAGGTGGGTGATAGCTAGTAGTGACAAAAGACATGCAACTTATTGAGTTTCTAGAAACTCTTGATTATTCCGTAGACGGTAGACCTATCAAAAACCAATCCGAAAACCTTAATGAATAAAAAACCTTTGAGTTTCTAGAAACTCTTAATTGAGGGCAATTGTCTCTTTCTACGGAAAAATTATAGAAACTCTTAATTGAGGGCAACTTCAGTATCGTGGAACCTATCCATTGGATGCCAAGAGTAATTTTGGAGGATTTTTTTATAAATGCGCCACCCTTTTAAAATAATTTTTAAAAGCTATTTTTGTTTTATTTATTCTAAAAATACTGTTTTTTAAAAATTATTATTTTAATTTATTATATTACATATTACATATAGTGACTAAATCATTAATTACCAGAACTAATGGAAATTCATATATTATAGAAGACCTTTATCTAATGTCCACAGTGTACATTGTTATAATGTCCACCGGGACATTTGTCCTGCATTCATTGGATGGGTGTTAAGACCTAATTTACACTCATCCAATGAGTGCAGGACAAGTGTTACGGTAGACATTATAACAATGTCCACCGTAGACATTAGATTAAAACCGATATTATAGAATCTTTTATTGTTAATTATTGTAATCGAATCCTTAAAAACTAGAATTGATTGGAATATATATATAACAAAATCTTTTATTGTTTTAACTGTCAAATGTATATCATTTGTATCAGAAATATTTGTAACAAACACAAACAAAACACATGTTCTTTTCAATTACAATATTTGTAACAATCTGTGTTACAAATTGAGATGTAAAATATCAATGATATAGAATATCAACTCATATAACATGTGCTGTGTAAAATAATATAATATAATATGTAATATATTCAATGATACAAAATATTATTTGTAACATATGTATCAAATCGTAATACTAAACATAAACTGTTATAACTGTTACAGCTACAAAACCAACTCTAAACTTCAACAAGTTCGTATTAATATACACATTGGACTCTAAAAATTTATTAATATTGTGTAACATTAGTAGGATATAGATATGTAACACAATGCCAAATTTAACAAATAAAACTTATGATTTAATCATTTTTTACATATGTAACATCAGTGATAAAGAATACCAATTCATGTAACATGTACTGTGTAAAATAACATAATATAGTCAGTAACATATTCAGTAACATATTCAGTGATACAAAATATCATTTGTAACATTTGTATCAAACAATGATACACAATATCATTTGTAACATCTGTATCAAATAGTGATACTAAACAAGACTAAATTGACATAAAAGTATAAATATAGAGATCAACTTGCAAACATCCAAAAGTTGAAGGACTTGAATTGAGGATGAAATTGAAATGAAAGAAGAAGTACAATGACTAAAGTAGAAATGTATTAAAAAAGAAGAACTTACTGTGAAAATAATCAGACACTCAAACAGTAAATTTTGTCAAAGTTCATCAAATTCACTTAGTCTTTAAAAGTCCAGATTTGATTATAATGTGTTGTTTTATTAATTAATTAATATAATATAATATTAATTATGACAGTGTTTTTAAAATAAATTGGGAAATTGGCGCAAATGGTCCCTAACGTTTACCATTAGTGCGCAAATGGTCCCTAACGTTTCATTTTTGGCGGAAAGGTCCCTAACCTATCCATTTAGGTGCGCAAATGGTCCCTAGCAGTGTTTTTTGTCTTTATTAGCAGGGGTAAAATTGTCAAGTCACATTTTTTTTCAACCTTTCAATTGGCGCAAATGGTCCCTAATCTTAAGAAATTTGCAATTGGATTCCTAACTTTTAAAAAAGTGAAAATGAGTCCGATACTTTAATTTTTTTTATTAAAACTTAAAAAAAAACTAACAAATTGATAATATACTAAATTATTTTGAATATTTTATGAACTATTATAAAATAACCAAAATTGAAATTCATAATTATTAACAAATGTGCTAATTAAAATTATTTTATTATTATTAAGTAATCATATTATTTAAAATTCAAACTTTAATTTTATCGTTACAACAAAAGAAGAAAAATAAATTTGTCACAAATAAAAATTTTACTTATGCTCAATCCAACTCGATTTTATACAGTCTCATATTTACTGGGCCAATCCAATCCGATTTTGAGCTACAAGGTTATTGGACCAGTCTTATTTTAAATTTTAATTAACTTTTACATTAAAAAAAATAAAGCAAAAAAAAAATGGTTCCACCCACCCCACCCCACCCCACCCCACCCCACCCCACCCCAAATGTCTTTATTAGCAGGGGTAATCATTTTTTGCTTTATTTTTTTTTAATGTAAAAATTAATTAAAATTTAAAATAAGACTGGTCCAATAACCTTGTAGCTCAAAATCGGATTGGATTGACCCAGTAAATATGAGACTGTATAAAATCGAGTTGAATTGAGCATAAGTAAAATTTTTATTTGTGACAAATTTATTTTTCTTCTTTTGTTGTAACGATAAAATTAAAGTTTGAATTTTAAATAATATGATTACTTAATAATAATAAAATAATTTTAATTAGCACATTTGTTAATAATTATGAATTTCAATTTTGGTTATTTTATAATAGTTCATAAAATATTCAAAATAATTTAGTATATTATCAATTTGTTAGTTTTTTTTTAATTTTTAATAAAAAAAATTAAAGTATCGGACTCATTTTCACTTTTTTAAAAGTTAGGAATCCAATTGCAAATTTCTTAAGATTAGGGACCATTTGCGCCAATTGAAAGGTTGAAAAAAAATGTGACTTGACAATTTTACCCCTGCTAATAAAGACAAAAAACACTGCTAGGGACCAATTGCGCACCTAAATGGATAGGTTAGGGACCTTTCCGCCAAAAATGAAACGTTAGGGACCATTTGCGCACTAATGGTAAACGTTAGGGACCATTTGCGCCAATTTCCCAAATAAATTTGTTAAGTTTGATAAAGTTAGAATTATTTTTATATTGATAAATGGCTTATTTGCACAAATGGTCCCTGACTTTTGCACTTACTGCGGGTTGAGGACCCATGTTTTCATTTTTGGCAGTTTAACCCCTATTTCAAATGTTTTTGGCAGAAATGGTCATTTTCAACAATTTCCATCCAAATATCGTGAAATTTGACGGTGGAAGAATTTTTTATTTATAAAAGACTTATTTGCACAAATGGTCCCTGACTTTTGTAAAGAAAAATTTGCAGCAAAAGTCCCTAATATTTTAAAAAGTGTTGAAAAGTCCCATAACCTTCTAATCCTAACACATATGACCCTAAACTTTTTGACAATTTTACCCCTAACTTAAATAAATTAAAAATAACTCACAAACTTTTTTAAAAATACAAATAAGTCCTAAATCTTTTTATTTTTTTACAGATTTACACTTAAAATAATAAAAAGTGTGTCATCAAGTCCCAAAACTTTTAATTTTGTTCACCAAAATGATATTTAAAATGTGTTTGATTAAAATCAGATATTTTTAGTAAAAGTAATTGAAAAATTGTGGGACCATAAAATGCGTGGTTAAAATTAATTATTGAACTTGACTTTAACTTTTTAACAAAATCAAAATTAAAAATAAACGGGCTCTTAGAGTCTCTACAGATTTTGTCTAGTGGTCTATTAATTAACAAAAAAATTATACTCATAATCAAAATTTGACCAATTTAAAATTTTAATTTATTTTTCATATCAATTACTAGAGGTGGTAAAATGGGCCAGCCCAGATAGCCCGGTCTCTGGGCTGGGCTGGGCTGGTCTAATAAAAAATTGATTAAATAAAAATTAGATCAATTTAGTCCGATAAAACTAGTCAACCGGACTGGTCCGATAATTTTTTTTGTCCAAATCCCTACCCCACACTTCAAACACCCCACCCATCCCCTCCCCTCCCCTCCCCTCCCCTCCCCGTGAAATGTGGCAGCCAGGGGTGGGGTGTTTGAAGTGTGGGGTAGGGACTTAGGCAAAAAAAAATTTATCAGGCCAGCCTGATTGGCTAGTTGTACCGGACTAAATTAACCTAATTTTTATTGAATCAACTTTTTATTGGACCAGCCCAGCCTAGAGACCAGGCTATCTGGGCTGACCCATCTTGCCACCTCTAGTAATTGATATGAAAAATAAATTAAAATTTTAAATTAGTCAAATTTTGATCATGTGTATAGTTTTTTTGTTAATTAATAGACCACTGGACAAAATCTGCAGAGACTCTAAGAGCCTGTTTGTTTTCAATTTTGATTTTGTTAAAAAACTAAAGTAAAAGTCAACAATTAATTTTAACCACACATTTTATGGTCATACAATTTTTCAATCACTTTTTCTAAAAAATCTAATTTTAATCAAACACATTTTAAATATCATTTTGGTGAACAAAATTAAAAGTTTTGGGACTTGATGACACACTTTTTATTATTTTAAGTGTAAATCTGTAAAAAAATAAAAAGATTTAGGACTTATTTGTATTTTTGAAAAGGTTTGTGAGTTATTTTTAATTTATTTAAGTTAGGGGTAAAATTGTCAAAAAAATTTAGGGTCATATGTGTTAGGATTAGAAGGTTATGGGACTTTTCAACACTTTCTAAAATATTAGGGACTTTTGCTGCAAATTTTTCTTTACAAAAGTCAGGGACCATTTGTGCAAATAAGCCTTTTATAAATAAAAAATTCTTCCACCGTCAAATTTCACGGTATTTGGATGGAAATTGTTGAAAAGGACCATTTCTGCCAAAAACATTTGAAATAGGGGTTAAACTGCCAAAAATGAAAAGATGGGTCCTCAACCCGCAGTAAGTGCAAAAGTCAGGGACCATTTGTGCAAATAAGCCATTGATAAATAGTGAATGTAATTTAGGCAAAGTTGATAAGAGCCTTACTTTTTGTAAAAAAAATTAAAAAATACCTTTTTTTTTATTTTTTTTCAAAAAATACCTAATTTTCATGGTTTGATTTAAAAAATACCCAATTTTATTAAAAACAATATTTTTATAATGTGACATGATGATGTGGCATTTATTTATTGTATGGTAATCCATGTACTTTATATAATATTCATTTTAGTCCTTATATTTTAAATTATATTTAAATTAAGTCATCCAAAAATTACACTTTAGGTCCTTAATCTTTTACATATTTACTCTTTAGTCCCCAAATTTTGTAATTATATTTCAGTTAAGTCCTCCAAAAATTGAATCTTAGATCCTTCATCTTTTTACATTTTACACTTTGGTCTCCAAGTTTTCAATTATCTTTCAGTTAAGTCCTCTAAAAATTGTATCTTAGGTCCTTCAACTTTATACATGTTCAAAGTTTGGTCCTTCAAATCTTTGATTTTAGTGGCTAAAATAAGTACAATTTTAGTGGTCAAAATAAGTGCACCTTCAATTAAATATATGACTTTACAATCGAATTTCACATAAACGAACAAAATAAATATTTGTATACTATTTTAAATTATGGTAACACATATGTTAGTTTAATTTAAATTATAGTAATATATATGTTACTTTAATTTAAATTAGATTAACAAGTGTTACCACCACCAACTATCATATTTGTATACTATTTTAAATAGGGTAAATTTAATTAATGGTCACCGAACTTTGTTTGGGTTACTACTTACTCACCCAACTGAAAATGGTTACCAAACACTCACCCAACTTTACAAACAATTAACCATCCATCACCCGTTTCCAAAACCTATTCTAAAATAAACGAAAATTGCCACATGTCTGACGGAATGTCCACATGGCACTTTGACGGTGTTAAAAATATCTACGTAAGATGGGTAAATTTAATTAATGGCTACCGAACTTTGTCTTGGTTACTACTTACTCACCCAATTGAAAAATAGTTACCAAACGCTCACCCAACTTTACAAACGGTTAACCATCCATCACCCATTTGCAAAACCTATTCTAAAATAATTAAAATAATTGAATCGTATGAATGAAAAGCAACGTGGCACATAATTTTCATTCTCACGTGAAAGGTTTGATTTTTCCGTAAACACACATGATATATTTTTAAGAGAAAAATACTGCCATTGTAATTTTTATTTATTTATTTAATATTAATTAGTTTTTTACTTGAAAATTAATATTAATAGAAACGAGTTTATAAATTGACCGTCTATTCAATAGACATAATGCCACATGGAGTAGAAGTCTGTCTATTTTACCTACTACATAGACTATAATAGACGAAATGCATTAGAGATACTCTTATTTAATTGTCCATAAATATTTTTAACATGTATCTTGTCAACATACATGGTTAAATAAATTCAAATATTATCTTTTAATTATTTTAGAATAGATTTTGCAAATGGGTGATAGATGGTTAACCGTTTGTAAAGTTGGGTGAGCGTTTGGTAACTATTTTTCAGTTGGGTGAGTAAGTGGTAACCAAAACAAAGTTCGGTAGCCATTAATTAAATTTACCCGTCTTACGTAGATATTTTTAACACCGTCAAAGTGCCATGTGGACATTTCGTCGGACATGTGGCAATTTCCGTTTATTTTAAATTAGGTTTTGCAAACGGGTGATGGATGGTTAACCGTTTGTAAAGTTGGGTGAGCGTTTGGTAACCATTTTCAGCTGGGTGAGTAAGTAGTAACCCAAACAAAATTCAGTGGCCATTAATTAAATTTACCCATTTTAAATATAATAAAAATTTTAATCATATTTTACAATTTATTTTCTTTGATAATCATTTAAAAATACAGTATTTTCATAAAATCAATATTTTCACTTTTCATTTGAAAAACAATATTTTTACACGAGTAACATATTTGTTATTTCATCATTTTCATTGAAATTAATACTTTATAATTTACTCATTTTATTATTTTTTTAAAAATATATTATTTTCATTTAAAATTAATATTTTAATTTTTCATTGAAAAACAATATTTTTAATGGATAACATATATGTTACTATATGTTACTATATATGTTACTTCCTCACATTTCATTAAAATCAATATTTTATCATTTCTCTATTTTTATAAAAATTTTAAATGTACATTATTTTCATTTAAAATCAATATTTTAATTTTTTATTTTAAAAAAAATATTTTTATACTAGTAACATATATATTACTATGTATTACTTGCTCATTTGCAATAAAATCAATATTTTATAATTATTTTAAAAGTTCGTTATATTTCTTTAAAATTAATATTTCAAATTTTTTATTTTAAAACAACATTTTTACACAGATAACATATATGTTACTTCCTCATTTTTCATTAAAATCAATATTTTACCATATCTCTATTTTTATAAATTTTTTAAAATTACATTATTTTCATTTGAAATCAATATTTCAAATTTTCATTTAAAACAATATTTTTATACTAGTAACATATATGTTACTATGTGTTACTTGCTCATTTGTAATAAAATCAATACTTTATAATTATTTAAACATACGTTATTTTTCTTTAAAATTAATATTTTAATTTTTTTAAATTTTAAAACAACAGTTTTACACAGGTAACATATATGTTTTTACATGTTACTTCCTCATTTTTCATTAAAATCAATATTTTACCATTTCTCTATTTTTATAATTTTTTTAAAAATACATTATTTTCATTTAAAATCAATATTTCAAATTTTCATTTTAAAAAAATATGTTTATACTTGTAACATATATGTTATTATGTGTTACTTGCTCATTTACAATAAAATCAACATTTTATAATTATTTAAAAAATATGTTATTTTTCTTTAAAATTAATATTGCAATTTTCTTTGTTTTAAAACAACTTTTTTACATGGGTAATATATATGTTACTTTCTTATTTTTTATTAAAATTAATATTTTACCATTTCTCGGTTTTTATAAATTTTTTAAAAATACATTCTTTACATTTAAAATTAATATTTCAATTTTTCATTTAAAAACAACATTTTTATACTAGTAACATATATGTTACTTGCTCATTTACAACTACTATTTTATAATTTATATTCTTGTAAATATTTTTAAAATATACATTAATTTCATCTAAAATCAAATATTTTCATTTTTTATTTTTGAAAACAATACTTTATACGGGTAACATATTTGTTTCCATATTTGATAATCTATGTTACTTCTTCAATTTCATTAAAATCAATTTTTAGTAAATTATATCCTTCTATAATTTTCTAAATTATGAATTATTTTAAATAAAAATAATATATTTAATTTATTCACTTTTAATATCAATAATTTGACACGGATAACACATATGTTACTACATGTGTTACCCTGACCCATTCGTGAACAACACGATCAGATGTTAACTTCTCCGACCATTGCATATCCATCAAATTATGCATTTCATGCAAGATAACATATCGTGGACACTATGCGTCACCTTCAACACCTCTTCATGGTCGATATGTTCTTCACACTGCATAGGTAGTTCTGTCACCGATTCAGGTAGTTTTTTTTTTTGGGATAAGTTCTCCTTAAAAATATGGTTTCTTAGATCGTTGAGTAATGTCGTTATGATTGATGAACATCCTTGATGCCAAGCGTAGCTCTATTGAAGTGTGATATGTACGTCCGTAGTGACACCCTCTTCTCTCGAATCGTGAGTCCCATGACCATTTTCTTCTTCCTGTCACTACTCGAGAAGTAAACTAAAAATTTATTCGTACATCCACAATCGATTTTGGAACATTCTTATATGGTCAATCGAATTTGTTGTGCCATCAAATTCGTCGATTGGCTCTTTGAATTTTGGTGGCAAGGCACGGACATCAACTCTGCGTTGAGTGGATCTTCGTTGATGGAGATTGGCCAACCTTTGTTATTCCTGCGAGAGATTGCCTCTTCGAATATTCTTTATTCAAGAGGTCCTCAAAATTCGCTAGAGCAAATTGCTGATTCAGATGCGTCATTTTTGGTAGTGGAGCTTCGGCTGACAGTGATTCGACAGCCGATTGTAGAGGTACAACAACTCTCTCTAGCGCTATAAGGATCACATCATTTGGTCTTAGAGTGTCACGACTTGTTGAATGGTGGCGTTGGTTCTGCTGCCATCTACGGTGGCGCAGACGCGAGATTTACGTGCAGTTTTCCTCGACATCTCTCTAACATTGCTTTTTGTCCGATTCCCAAAAGATTGATGGATGTCTTCTTTGCTTCCTTGTCATATTTATGAGATAACAAAAAGGAAATCTAGTAATCTTTCTTAGATTCCCACATATGGCGCCAGTTGATAATGGTGAATTACTATCAACAAATGAAATTAAGTCCAAATATTTAATATATAGAGAGAGTTTTCTAATAGAGGGGTATGTCTATCTAGTTAATACGCATGACAGGGTGGTTACTTAGCTAGTATTTATGTCAACTATATCCAGTTAGTGGTGTTGAACACATTGGCCACCCTAGTTGATTGCACATCGACCAATTACTTAATTTTGTACAAAGGCAAGTCCCTTACAAGCTCACCTAAACACTAAAAGCATTTTCTTACTTAAAAGTTTTCTTTCATCTTAAGAAAACATAGAAAGATTCCCAAAAATACTTATAAAAGTAAATAAGTGTATTTTAAATCGATTAAAGTTAAAAATAAATAAGTTATTTATTTTAAAAATAGGTTAAAGTTACTTTTAAAATAAGTAAAGTAAAAGAAGTAACATGTCAAAATATGTTTGGAAACGAAAAGAAAAAAGCTCATGCTTTGCCAACACATGCTAAACTAAAATATAAAAGTATATATCATTTTCAAAACATGTTTAGACTTTAGATATGTTATTTTTATTTTTTTTAAATTGCTTATTTGAAATATAATTCTTATTTTACCGTCAAAATAAATAACTTATTTATTTTCAACATTCATCAATTAAATATATTTATTTTAAAAATTGCTTATTTACTTATAAATAAATTTACATATAATAAGTTTAGCCGAGCACGTTCTTTTGCAAACATAAGAAACTAATGCCCAAAAAAAAAAAAAATTCATTGAAGTGTTAATGCAAGTGATTAATGAGATTTGTGGATTAATTTAGCCGAAATTGAAGCCATCACATCACGTGGATTGCCATAAATCTCTGTATTTATTATTCACTTTGAAATAATTGCCTCCATGCACTCCACTTGTTGTCCTCCCTGTGAAAATTTGATCGTCTTTAACCCTACACCATTCATACATATTACCATTACATGCAAAGCGATCGAGCAACATATCAAAACTGAACATATATTTATATTGTCCAATTCAAACTAAAAAGCATACCTACAAAGAGACTATATGCTATTTTTCAACAAACGAATCATAGTATTAAAACATTGAACTATAGTCTAGTGTCAAGTTTAGTCTAACCTTTTTCTAATTTCATTTACTTCATAAAATTGCTTCGTTTTTTTTACGTTTTTAATAAAATTGTTCATTAGTATTATTACAGATTTTGCAATATTTTCGATACAAATCAATCCTTAACATTGCTTTTCTAAATAAGTGTTCGTGCAGAGTGACGAATAATTGCACATTCCGAACTAAAACCTAGCATACTATTAGAAATCTTAGCAACATCATTCAATTATATAAATTATTATTCTATTAATTTATCTCAACAAGAACATATATTTGGCAAACATTACTTTTAATTAACTTTTTGTTTTTAAATATATTTATTTGATCGTATTATAATACTCGGATTGGGCCTCCCACGACTGTCGATTCTTTACCCCCTTTTTTTTCTGCTTCCATGTCAGATTTTTAAAATTTTGAACAAGATATAATAATAATAATATTATTATAGACGGCTCATATAAATGTAACATTCCATCCACATTCCAATTTGGTGTGCACCTCTCATTCCAATCCTTTCTTGAAGGGGTCTTCTGATTTCTGGTCCATTTTCTGAATCTCCCATTTCATGTCTTTCTAGATAGAGAGGGAAAACTGGGAAGAGAGAGAGAAGAAGCTGCTGAAAGGGTCTTGTTCTTTCGTTCTGTCCCTTTCTCTTGACTCCTACTTTTCTCCTTCTCCATTTACTAATTCTTTATTTCCTCTTCAATAGATCCAGATGTCCTATATTTCTGCTGGAAAATTTCATATTTGTTCAGACATTGTTGTCTTTTTAAGATTTCTTGTCGCCTGTTCTAATCTGTTGTTTTTGTCTGAAATTTGAGATTTTATAATCAGTTTTCCTTGGAATGAATCATATTTTGCCTTGTTTTGCAGAGAACATTCCACTTGATCTCCTCTCTCTGTCGACTGTCATCGATTCAATTAATTCTATTCAGCTAACACTATTTTATTAGTATTATTATTTTTCTTTCTTAATTTCTGCAAATCATCCCAGTTGCTTCAGTTTTGCTAATTTTTTTATGATTTTTATACCTCGATCTCGATTAATTAAATGCTTGGAATCTCTGCCCAATCCATTGCACTTCCAGCTCATTCAGAATGTTCTTTGTATCCGTTATGAGAAAAATAAAATTGTTCCAATTCTTTAAAAATCTGATTGTTTTGATATAAAGTAATTCATTTCTTGATTTGGGTTTCATTAATTTTTGGGTTGTTTTTTTTTCTTCTGATAATGGGTTGCGTAAATTCGAAAAAAAAAGTATGTCGGAATTGCCAGGCGCCCGTGAGGCGGAGCTACTCAATGCACGACCGCCGCCCGCCGGAGAAATCAGGCGATGACCACCATGTGGTGGCTCTTACTTCCTCCACATTGGGCTCTTTGAGGCTTGATCCTATAAATCGGAATCATTCTTTAAATCAGTATCATTTTATAGAAGATGTGATTCCGATTGAAAATGAGGGAATCAATAAAGAGAATAAAGATGAGTTCCAAATGGAGATGATCGAGGCAAAAACTTGGTCGAAAATGATCGACGAGAAAATCCCAAAGGTGTTTGCTAAAACGCCTACAAGAACTCCTCCGGGTGAGCCCGAGACGATCAATGTTTGGGAATTGATGGAGGGTCTTGAGGACAATAGCCCTCTAAGGCCTCATCATAATCTTCGTAGTTTTTCTTTCCAAGTTTCACGTAATCCAAATTTGTCACGTCTGGATGAGCAAACGACGCCAAGATTGAAAGACAATGGGGAAGCGTTATCCACTCCATTGTGGCCCGATATGACTGCCAACGACTCGAATTCGAATTCAAATGGTACATCAGTCCATGCTCCGCGTAATCCAATTTTGCCTCAGCTTGATGATCAAACGATGCCAACAGTGAAAGAAAATTATGAAGCGTCGTCCATTCCATTATTGCCTGATATGTCTGACAATGACTCGAATTCAAATTCAAATGATACATCTATAGTTTCAGAATTTGATCCTGAAGTGATTTCCACTTTCAGAAAAGCACTCGAGGAACTCCCCCCTGCCAATCCGTTTCACCTCAAGTCAATGGATAGTGAAAAGCAGGCGGTATTGGCCGGGAAGGATCAGCCATTGGAGGTAAAAGATGAGCAAAAAGTAAATGGCAGTTTTGAGAGGAATAAGGTTATTGCAGACAAGGTGATTGTGTATTTTACAAGCTTAAGGGGTGTGAGAAAGACATACGAGGATTGCTTCCATGTTCGAGTGATTCTAAAAGGATTAGGTGTTAAGGTTGACGAGAGGGATGTATCAATGCATTCAGGATACAAAGGGGAGCTGAAAGAGTTATTGGGGGACGGGTTCAGCGGCGGCTTGCCGAGAGTTTTCGTGGGACGGAAATATATTGGCGGGGCAGAGGAAATTCAGCGAATGAACGAGGAGGGACGGCTTGAAAAGGTGGTGGAAAGCTGTGAACTGGTAGAGGACTGCCGCGGAGGTGGAAGAAATGGAGTTTGTGAAGCATGTGGGGATGTTAGATTTATGCCTTGTGAAACATGTTCCGGAAGTTGTAAAATATATTACGAGGGTGATTTTGACGAAGAATACGATGAAAGTGCGCATGAATATGGCTTTCACCGATGCCCTGATTGCAATGAAAATGGACTTGTACGATGTCCAATTTGTTGTGATTAAATTTACATTTCTCGATCAAGATTTTTTAATTTTCAGATTTTCCGTTTAATTCGTCTTGTGAGTTGCTTGTTGTACATAAGTGGCTTGTCGGGTAGGGTAAACTCTACACTACCGAACCATATTACTAATAAAACAGAAGTTAAAAGTTCGTTAGATACTTGTCTTATTTTGTCGAATAAGTTTGTAAAATTTTGATAGTTTACGGACAGTCATCGATTTGGTCTACTTTTTTTTCTTGTTAGGAAAATTTGTATACTTTTTAACTGTGGTGTGTAATGATTTTTCCTAATTTGTTTAATAATTTTGAAATTGATTTATATTGAAAGAGTTATGTAGAATAGATTAGTATTCACTAAATATGACAACAAATAATTAATGAGACTATGTTATGATTCGTAGTTTGAAATTCAGCATTTGGTCATTTGGTCATTTGGTGTTACCTTGAGGTCAATTATTTTAAAAAGTCCCTTTTAAGAGTTGAAATTTGAGAGCGGCACTACTTTTAAATTTTGGTAGAAAAGTCTTTGTTACATAACAAAGCATAGTATGTGAAATATATCTTTAACTAGAAAGTTCTAGTAGACCAACTTGATCGGGTCAAGTTCCCAAAAGTCTTGTGCACGAACATATTTTGTTTTTTCGTTCTTTTCTTATTTTCTTTGTCTTCACTTTTATTTTTGTTTTTATATATATACACTCAAATTCGTGTAGTATATTTCAAAAGTTCAGTCTCTCGTTATGAGTTGCACATTATGATAATTTGCAAATTGATTTAATTTATAGTTCATCTGTTTGTCTTTAATCGATCAATTCTCTCGATTCTTGAAGTAAGTCAGTTCAATTTTATAGGCTGATCAATCCGTCCAAAACTGCGCTTTACTCTAAAATTATCTCAAATGTAGTTTTAATTGCAGACTAGTTGGCTACTTGGAATTGTCATTTATTGGAAAATATTTCTAATTTTATTCTTTTCATATATTTTTTTTTATGTATAGAATTGTAGTATATCTAGTATCCTAGCAGTGCCCTCATACATGACACAACTGCACATTCTTCAATAGCAAGCTCGTATTTTTATTTGATGCTGTCTATCTGTTAGACCACAAGCATATTGTCTTTGAAGATATAATTTAAATTAATAATTATTCGTTTTTTTTTATAGCAATTTAGAAGTATAAATGAGGTAATTATTTAATATAATGAAGTAAAATCATGCCCTCATACATTCATGAAAGTTTTAAGTGTTAGATCTTTGACAAGAAAATATGAATTTGATTAAAGGCGCATTATAGATACAAATGTGAATCATAATAAACGGACTAAAGTACAACATAGAATCGTACACTAATTCTTTTTTCTTTCAATGCTATTCTTAATTATTATTATTATTATTATTTTGACTAATTTGTTCATTATTATTTAGATCAAAATTTGTCTAGTGCGAGCATGAAATTCAAGAGTGGTTAATTTATCTCTATATCTAAGTGTGTGTATTAATGGGTGTGGTGTGGCCAGTGGATTGTGGTGACTGCGGCAACCGGTGGTGCCATTAGACAGTAGCTACCTAGCAGGTGTTGGGATGGGTGGGGTAGGCAGGTTCTTGTATTGTAGAATTTTTATTGAAGAAATTGTGGTTGCAGAGAAGGAAATGGTTGGGGGTGCCAGCACCGGCACAGACGAACATTTTGGTGATAGGACGTCGACGTAGGCACAGGTTTATGTCACATAATTTGCACATGCCAACTTAAGAGAATTTTTTACGGTTGCGTCTGTCACGACTAAAGTAGCATTTAAAATTAAATGTCGAGGGTTCTGCTCTAAATTTTAGGTCAGGGACAATTATATATGCACCAATCGCAAAAGGTTCAGGACTATAGAGGCAATTTTCCCAATCAAATATGTCAAGATGGAAAGTGTACCTAAACTTAGAGCATGTTTATGATTGTTTTTTCAAGTTTATAGACTAGTCAAATATCATATTTATTTATATATTTTATAAAACTTACAATTTTTTATTCACAAATTTCGTAAATATCATAGCTTATAATCTATTTCTTTTTTACTAAATAAGCACTTAAAGACAACCCCTAGCATGCAAAAGTGCTAGAAAACACAGTGGAAAGCATGAAATTTTGCTGGTTAGATAACATGAACATAGAATTGTATAATATTTTATAAGCTATTCCATTATTAGGTTGTTAAATCTTCCTATGAAAGTGCTTCTGGCCGACTTCTCTAACTACTTAATTTTTTATTAACCTGCAACTAATAATCAAGAAAATTAAAGGGTTTTTCTTGATTCTTGATTAGGTGCCCGTTCATGTATCCTAATGAATTTGTACGTTGCAAATGTTAGTAACATATATCAATGTTTTAATTTCTTTTAATTTGTGTCACAAAAGAGTGGCCCTCCCTAATGTCAATAACCAACTACAAGAGAGGAGGACATGTATAGTCTTCTACCTTTGTAAAAAAGAAGTTGATCGTCGACTTATAATTTTTAATTATAGTTGCACAGTCAGTTCTCAATGATAAAAAAATGTCTGAATCTATTAAATGGTTATGTGGCCATTAGGCAATAGGTAGAGAACCAATAGTGTATTTTTTTCTACAATACTCTATAATCTACATTACAATAAATTAAAAATACTTATTTGATAAACTGAATTGTTTAATATTATAAAAGAAAAAAGAAATTAAAATTTCGATTATTGATTTTGAGTAGTTAGGCCACACTTCTCAGTCCGAAATGAATACAAATCCCCAACAGACACCTACAATCGATGCTTTCGAAATTATTACTAATTATCCAGGAGTGGAGGCAAAGTAAAATGAATAATAATTATAATTATAATTTTGTTTCCAATTATATAATTGGTAAGTTTTGTAGTACTGCTTAAGTCATGCCAAGAAACACTCTATTTAACTTATATTAAAAACTAGTTAGGGAAAATTACACGCACAGCACTAAAATGGGCCACTCAACGATTGGGACAACTACTGTCAGTGAGTCTCCACACCAAAAAAGTAAATTGTGTATCCCCAATTTTTTCTTAAAAAAATAAATAAATAAATAAAAATACGAAAAGCTTGCAGAGGACTAATGAGTTCGATTGCTCTTTTTCTATATTTTAAGGCAAGGCTTTACTTTAAAATTACAATAATTCATTGAAGGCTTTACTTTAAAATTACAATAATTCATTGAGATTTGTATTTGATTGTCTCTCTTCTTAATCGAGAAATATTTGAATTATTTCTATTTCTTTTATTAGAATAGAAAGTAGTTGGATCAAAATTCTAGATCTAGATCAAGAATTCAACTCTTTATGTCTTGATCTTGAAATTTAGAGTCGAAACATGTTGAACTTTGCAAATCGTCTTGTAATTATAATACACGAACATGTACAAATACAAACACTATAATTTATCTCCTAAGGAGCAAATAGTATGTAATGCCGTGATTGACAACAATATGTTCAGTGACTAGAGTGATCATAATATTGACATGGGAGTGGAAATCATATTACAAAAAATAATCAAGTATCTCTACATTAGTCCTTTATCACAAAAGATATTTCTCTAAATTGATCTTAGTGTAATACAATAAAATACTATACTACGTGTTGTATATTGTTGTTGGATTATGTGCTCATATATTATATTTTTTTGTTGTAATAAAATAAGAATTTTTTTATTTGTTTAATATTGATCAATTAAATAAAAATGTATATGATCACTTGTGACAATATAAGTTAGGTACTTACGTTGAGAAGCATAATGTGACATTGTGACTATGACACAACTTATATTTTGATCATGAATAAAAACTGTCCACAACCAATATATGAAAGTTGACACCTTATTCCGTAAGGTTGTAGTGCTGATCATTCACGTGTGCAATTTGTCTTTATCGTAGAAATAGTTTAATGGTGATACTAGTACACGTGGAGTGTATTGAATTAATCACATGTCGAATTTAATTCGATAGCATGACCACGTGGAAAATTAAATCACCAGGTATTTCTTATAAATCCCTTGACATGGTTGTGCAATATCTTTTCGTGAGTTTAATGTTTCTTTGATTTGCTAATGGGTGAAATCAATTTGATTGATCAAATATCTCAATGAGTTGAGAATTTTAGAATTAGCGAAGTAAAGAACACGAATTAATGTCATAAATTGTCGCCCTGAAAAATAGGTTGAGTGACTACTTAAGTATTTTTTATTGAATGGTTATAAATCTGAGTTCAACGTGTAGCGACGACTATACTTGCACATCTATGAATTACATGACCTTTGATAAAAAAAAAAAAATGTACTTAAGTTAGTGAGAATAATTAGAGAAGCAAACGGTCACTTATGCTCGTATCTAACTATCGAATCTCGAATGAGGATTAAATATATATACAGTAGGTCAGAGGAAAGTATTACATATCTTCTGTAATTTTGTATATTCTGATAGTGTAATCTTTTGCCTTTAGTAAAAAATTCAAGTGGCTAATAATTAGATTTGGTGGTCTATGATCGACTATACACGACCTAATTATTAGATCTTAGAAAATATATATCCGACAATATTCTGTGGTAGCTCTACAAAGTTTTGAAATTAATCGTCTTTACTATAAAAGTTGTGGATTTAGTTGTAATTGTGATTTAAGTTCAGAGACTACACATGCAATTAAATTAATTTAATCTAATGGAATTATGGCACAAATTGTCTCTAACCTTTGCTCCTAGTGTGGAAAGGGTCCTTAATGTTTATTTTTTGACACACGGGTCCTTAACCTATGTGTTTTGGTGCATAATTAGTTCTTGACTGATGGAAAAGACTAATATACCCTTAATTTTAGTAAGGAGATATTGTAATTGGATTGCTAACTTTTAGAAAAAGTGCAAATGGGTTGGATATTTTATTTTTTTATATAAAAGAAAAATTAACGAGTTCTTTTTTTGAATTAAGAATTTATTGACCAAATTGATAATATACTAACTTATTTTTTAATATTTTACGAACTATTATAAAATAACTAAAATTTAAGCTCATGTCAAATAAAATTATTATTTTGTTATTAAGTAATTACATTATTTAAATTTAAAATTTCATTTTATCGATATAAGAAAAAAAAACTTTGTCCAAATTTCACAAACTTGATGATCAAATACTTTAATTTAATTGAGATATATGTTTATTAATTACAAATATTTAAGATCCAAATTGTATTATTCATATTTTAATTTATCGTTTTATTATCGTTCAAAAATAAAAAATACTAATGTGTAAAAAAAAGCTCCTTTGGACGAAGGCTTCTTGATCAACCATCTTACTTTTTTGATCACTAAACTCTTTTTTATATACACAATTATCAATCTAGTCATTTACTTTGAATTGACTTATTTCCGTCCATCATGCCCTTTCAGTCGAGTGCCAAACTTACTCCCAATTACGTTGCCTTACCTATCCCCATAAAAAAACCTCTTGCAACTCACAAAAGAAAGAAAGGGCATTAGTTGACCGATGTGAAAAGAAAGCGAATGAAATGTGGAGCACGTCCAAAAGAATAGAATAACGGCCTTATATTGTATCGAAAGGTTTTTCATGCTATACACCACGTTGAGAAAAACCAACCTCCTATGTAACATACTCTTTTTGTACCTCGAAAGGGGGGTCCTCCTTATGATGCTACAGATGGATGTCCGAAGTGCAAGGGATAAACTCAGATAGGATAGGATTGTGCATGTCGGGCCCTTCACGTGTTATATTTTGGCCAAGTTTACCGTACCTCCGGCCCCTATGTTAGGCGGCCGTAATATTTTGTTACATTCTACCACTGTTATGCCATAAATAAAAGATTCCACACGAGCTCCCGTTTAGTGGCGTGGTGGCAAGACCGCTAGAGGAGTGGCTTCGAGTATAGATAGGGTTAAATCTGCAGAGGTCATGCAAATAAATAGGCCCCTTCTCTTCTCTTTTGGATGAATGGGGTGCTTTAAAAGGCGTTTTCCGATCTACGGTCCCTCGGAGTGAAGGGTTAGGCTAAAGATCAAGTCTAGAAAGAGTTTGAGTTAGAATGTCAAGATTATGTTAGTGGTCTCACTACTTCCTACAAGGAAAGGGCCGGTGGCTGTGCTTGTTTAGCTTTTTCTATTCAATCTACTCCCACACAATGAAATGTGGTTTTTTGCTTCAATATTAGATCTTGCTCATCTTCGCAATAAGCATTTGTAAATTAATTTTTATTAGTATTTTTTTGTTAAATTAAATTATAATAAAATTGGTTCAATATCATAAAATTATATATGTCATTTTGTTATTTATTTAAATTAATTTTTATTCAAGTTTTTCACATCACATAGCAATTATATATATTTAAAGCACAATAATTTTGTATTTTTCTCTTATGAAAATTTTAATTCACACGACTATAATGATATATTTAGTAATTATATATTATTTTAATAAATCTATCAAACCTATTTACACATTTTGTAAAGGTTAGGAATTCAAATACAATTTTTTCTAATTAAAACTAAGAGCATATTTGTCTTTTTCATCAAATAAGGAAAAATTACGCACCAAAACATATAAGTTGAGAATATATTAAATTGTTTTTTTATATTTTACGAACGATTATAAAATAACTAAAATTTAAGCTCATAATTATTATTAAACATGTTGAATAAAATTATTATTTTATTATTAAGTAATTACATTATTTAAAATTTAAACTTTTATTTTATCGATATAAAAAAATAACTTTGTCACAAACTTGATGATCAAATATTTTTATTTAATTGAGATATATGTTTATTAACTACAAATATTAAAGATCCAAATGTATTCTTCATATTTTAATTTATCGTTCAAAAATAAAAAATACTAATGCGTAAATTAATTTTTATTAGTATTTTTATATTAAATAAAAATATAATAAAATTAGTTCAATAACATAAAATTGTTTATTTTATTTTGTTATTTATTTAAATTAATTTTTATTCAAGTTTTCACATCACATAGCAATTACATATATTTAAAGCACAATAATTTCATATTTTTCTCTTATGAAAATTTTAATTCACACAAATATAATGATATATTTAGTATGCAAAACTATACATTATTTTAATAAATGTATCGGACATATATACACATTTTGAAATGGTTAGGAATCCAAATACAATTTTTCTAATTAAAACTATGAGCAGATTTATCTTTTTTATTAAATAAGGACCAATTACGCACCAAAATATATAAGTTAAGAAATTTTGTGCTAAAAAATAAACGTTAGGGACAATTTCTGTACTGAGGGTAAAGATTAGGAATTATTTGCACCAAATTCCCTAATCTAATTAGAATATGATTTGGATTGAACTAATTTTGTCTATATATATAGATGAGGGTGGGTGGGGTGAAAGAAAACCCTCTTAAGTGTTGTTTGGTTTAAATAATTTGGTAAATTACCCTAAGGATTTCTATTTTTCATGTTTATAGCAATTTCATCTCTATTCAATTTTATTCGCACGTATCACCTCAATCTTTCAATAATTCACCCTGATAGTCCATTTTGATAATGTCCCTAATTTAAAAAAAAAAAATTGTAATTAAAGTTCATAACCAGAGTTGGCAAAATTGGCCCAACCAAATGGGCTAGCCCGCATAGCCCGATTTTTGGTTTGAGTTGGACCAATAAATGCTGGCTAAAAACAACTGGGCTTATATGGCCATGAGCTAGCCCCTTTTCTTTTTTTCTTTTAAATGCCCATTTTCATGTAAAGGAAAACCAGAAGTCTCTTCCATGTTCTTCCCATAACCACCCATTTACTCTAGTCCCAACACTTGTTGCCCTCATTAACACTTTTCAGCAAAAGTTTCTCTTGACAAATCCTAAACAAAGGTAAAGCTAGAGTGGTTTAAAGGAGAGTTCTAGAAAAACTTCTTTTAATACTTATTATTTAAAGGCAAAGAAGAGATAAATCGTTGTATCAATGTGCAAAGTGGTGTCTTCACCGGCAGATGCACCAATTTGAGACTTTGCTAGTAATATTTGTGATTTAGCAGTATGGTTAAGTAATAGTTTGTTGTAATATAAAAATAATTTGTTCATCACTCGAGTTTAAACTAATAAAAAAATACAGTCAATCAAGCACTGTAAAACGTCAATCTAACTATAAATATTACTCAAATGGATTGTTTAGCAAAATAATTGATAGATCCACACAAATGACTTTTCCTTTCAACCAGTATTAATCTATAAATATTTGAAAAAATAAAATGGGAAATTGCCAATAAGTCATCCATGGATGACTTATTCTAAATTAGGTCCAAACACTTTCAAAAATTGTCAATAAGTCATATTAATTCAGTTAATACCGTAATTACCCCTGATTTCCATTGGCTTCTTCTATATTTCTATCGGTTTCTTCCACCTCCACAAATCTCCTCTACCTCCGGCGAGTGCTTCTTTTCTAGCCGCACGGTTGCAGCTCATCCATCTCCGGCGAGTGCTTCTTCTTCGGCCGCGCGGTGGCAGCCTTCATCCACCTCCATAAATTTTCTCAACCTTCGACGAGTGCTTCTTCTACGGTGCGGTGACAGCCTTCTTCCACCTCCACAACCTCCTCCGCCGCTGTAAATGCAAAATTTAGGAAGGATAAAATGACATAACGTGAAAAAATAAGAAGAAGAACCAACAGCTGGATGTGGAATTTATTTCACTCCTGACTCTAAGCACTAAGCAGCATCGAGATATGTCCTGATTCCTCTCTTTCTTTTGAATTATATATTTATTTATTTATTTATTGTTCTTTAATTACTTGCCTCAATTTGGTTGGAATTTTCTGAATATGGGTTTTCTACTGAATTAGGGAAAGCTTAGATGTGGGCATGAATGTTTCTTCTTTTAACTCAAATAATGTACCTGATATGATGAGTAAAATTGTTTGATCATATAGCTGAAAAATTGGTTACCAGTTCGAGGTGTATACATGCAAAATGTATCAATAATGTACCTGGTATTGCTTATGAGATTTCATAGGTTCAAGACTGGTTATCAAACTCCTAGGCACGAATGGCGAGGGAGAGTGGATTTGGCTCCAGAGGGTGGCAGAGGCGACATCAGAGTTAGAAGCGAATGTTTAGAAAATATATTGTTTGTGGCATGATTTGTTGCTCTAAATAGCAGCTTGATACTGTATTAAGTTGGCCATTAGATTATTTCAACCCATATACTTATGTTTCAAAATATGATACTGTTTCAACCATGCTCTTAATATATCATGTAACAAATGGATTCTGTATTTGCAATGCAGCTATATAGATATATATTGTGGTATTATATCTTGTGGAATTCTGTGTAAAATATTGCAGAATTGAGTTAAGTATGAGAATTGGAATTGACCTTTGTAGTATGATATTGTATTATAAAAAATACATTTGTATCATGATACTGTATTATAAAAAATATTAGAGAAGATTTGTTTGATGAATTTATGTAGAGTTGCCATGATTTGTTGCTATAAATAGCTTATGTAGGAATGAAAAAGTTTGATGTGGGCATTGCTAGGACGAAAGTTGGTCATTAGATTATTCTGTGTTGTTAATTAGTCATGTGTGTTGTTTGATACTGTATTATAAAAAAAAGTATCACAGAAATGGCATAGAATTCGCATGCGTACTCGGAATTTTTATTATAATATGTTTTTGGAATGGTCTCGACGAGCTGGTTAAGACCAGTCGCTTTGCCACTACATACGATAGATTTTAGTCGTTTGAAGTCGTCTCTTTAACTTAAAATGGCAATCTTTAATTTTTCTTGTCTAAACAGTATCATACATACTAAAACAGTATCATAGATGAGTATATCTTAACAAATTAGTATTATACATAAAAGTATCTTAATAAAACAGTATCAGAAACTAAAACTCAATAAAATAACATTATCATAGATTAAATAACAGTATCATATGTTGAAACATTATTGTAATAAAACAGTATTAAAGATAAAAGCATTGTATAAGTATACTATATTATTTTATATAGATAAAAGAGTATCATAGATATAACTAAGTAGAGATGTTTTAATGGTTGAAGTAATGATATTGTTCTTAAAATGATTTATTAATAGTACAAGCCCATTGATACTGTATGCATTCAATAACAATATCATAGATTGAAACAGTATTATAGGTTGAAACATTATTATAATAAAACAATATCAAATATAATAGTATAAATAAAACAGTATCATAGAAAACGGTATCATAATAAAACAGTATCATACTAAAATAGTATAATACAAAATAATATCACAATAAAACAGTATCATACAAAACAGTATCACAATAAAATAGTGTCACTGAATTAGCATTTTTTTCAATTGCAGGGGTATGTTTTATCCAAAACAAATAAGGGTTGCGTTGGTCCATTAATTTACTGGCCCGTGTAAAAACAGGTCAGGCCAATCCAACCCGATTTCATGTGTGGCCCGCTCTATGATGGGTTGGTCGGCCCATTTGCCACATCTACCCATAACATTTTCAAAAATACAAATAAATCATGAATCTTTTGTTTTTTTTATAGTTATTCACTTAAAATGACAAAAAATGTGTCATCAAGTTCCAAACCTTTTAAACCTCGCACCTAAAACGTCCATCAGTATATGTGTGCCGGAAGGATCTCTAGAGTTTGGACCAACAAAAAAGATTGGCTCCCAAAAAAAATTATGGTTCCGCCACTAATGCCACGTAACGTGTCAAATAGACAAGTGATTATTACAAATGGTGATAAATAGTAATATTCAATGATAAAATATATTATCAAAAGAAGTGGACATGACTATTAAAAGATAACGAGAAAATAAAGTGAAGTTGCCCTGTTTTCATGTATCTTCACTGATACATCTACCACAAAAAAATGTTAGACTAAATTTATCCTTGCAAAATATGATGTTGCTTGAGATTCAAGAAAAACACTAGTTGAATACGATGCCTCACCAAATAGATTTCTTTATTGGCCCGCGTACCTAATTTGGAAGGACCAAAGTAAAACATTTTAAAGCCCAAAATGTTAGTGGGTCGTGGGAAATACTACAACTTCCACTTGGAATGGGCCTATTAACAGCTTCCACTAGGCTGTATTTAAAAAAATGAGAGAAAATTTCATCAATAAGCCAAATTATGTTAATATTTATGAAAATACTGTTACCTTTTTAAAATTACATGAATATTGGATGATGTTGGTTTTTTCCTTTTTTTTTAAATTATTTCAAATCTAATTAATTATAATCAAAAGACGCCATATTTAACTCCTAATTACCATCTTAATTAGGATTCTATATTTGGGTAAAGATCATTTACAATCCAAATCATTTCAATATCTCTCCAAGATTACAATAAATAGCAAACTCGTCTCTGCCAAATGCAAAGCGTCTTTTTCATGCCAAATCGTGTCCGACGATAACATCTCCATATTTATAACTGAAACAGATTTTTGTAACATCGTTTGTAACAGATTAATAACAGATACAACGAAACAGATTTTTGTAACATCGTCTGCAATAGATTAGTAATAGAGACAATGCAAACTGATTTTGTAACAACGTTTACAACACATTAATAACAGAGACAACAAAACAGATTTTTGTAACATTGTCTGCAACAGATTAGTAACAAAGACAATGCAAACTGATTTTGTAACAATGTTTGCAACAGATTAGGAATAGAGACAATACAAATTGATTTTGTAACAACGTTTACAACAGATTAGTAAGCACCTCTTCGCCAGCGACTTCCTTCAAAATAGGTTTCTCTATACTTTCATTTTTGTGCGATTCTTTCAACGAAAACGAACCCATTCGCCGACGCAACTTCCTTCAATATGTGTATTTATGTTTTTCTCGTTGTGTGATAGAACCCTAGAGATTTAGGAGATTAGATTATACGGTTGGCGACAATTTCGGCTAGATTGGTGTGATAAATAGGATTTGTGAAGATGAAATCTCTCTCTCTCTCTCTCTCTCTCTCTCTCTCTCTCTCTCTCTCTCTGTGTGTGTGTGTGTGTGTGTGTGTGTGTGTGTGTGTGTGTGTGTGTGCAGGTTTAATGGGAAAATATATTGTATTTCTCTTTTGTAAATATTACAATATATAAATATAAATATATAAAAAATACCTAGTATTTTTAGAATAATTACATTATAAAAAGTAAATTTAAGAATATATTATATATACATAGTAATGGGTGTAATTTCTTCGAAAAATGAGGGCTCTTTACATATATTGTAAACATAAATTTCAAATATATTGAGATAAATTTATAATTATTGTTGTTAAATTATAGATAATGGTGAATGACTATTTAATTGTATCTACATGTCTATATAGTTATCTATTTACTCTTAAAGAGTGTATTCTAATAAGGTTCTAACTCTCTTTAAAACCATATAAATAAGGGTTACTGTTATAATAAATTTACACACTTGAGTTTTGACCCTCTCCATTCTCTTCTCTCTACTTTTCTAGTTTCATAACACGTTATCAGCACAACGCTTTAACCAACTAAGTAAATTAACGTGATTTTTCTTTAAAAAAATAAAATATTGGTGAAAAATTAGTTGGAATCCAATCTCACATTTTCTGGATGATCAATTGGTGGAAGAACCGGCATCATCACCTGGTTCATGGACCATAATATTTTTGGTGCCAATTACGAAGTTCAATTTCTTCATATCTCTTTATCTCTCTCTTTAACCTATGTGGGTTTTATATTATGGTGAGAAGTTAATTCATGTGGTGGTATTCTAATCAGATAATTAAAGTTTAGAAAATCAGACGTCATAAATTTGCTAGTGTAAAATTAATCAGCATTGTTATTTTTCTTTTACTAATTATTCTTTTATAAGATTATTTTTCTTTTTAATTGAATATTTTAATTATGCATAAGTGTTGTTAAGTGCATGCATTAACTTATAATGAACAATTTACAAGTGATTACAACTGCCTATTATTTTAACTACAAATATAATTCTTTTAAATGTACATGCACTATTATTTTCATGTTTAGTAATGTATTATCAATTCTTAAACAAGATTAATTGTTAGTTGTGTTTTTTTCAAAAGAAGTTAAATTTCAAAAATTTAGTAATATTCCAGAAGAATATTACACTGTTGCTTTTCTCGAATATAACACAACTTTATATATATATTAGAAGAGCGTAATTTATAAAGTTTACAATTAAGCTATTGTTCCTAAAGAGCAGATATTTACTTCAAAATAATGATTTGTTGTAGCTTCTGAAGAAGCACAACGTTATAATATTCCAACAAAATATTAATTGCTCCTAAAAAGCACGACATTACAATTTAAATATTCTAGAAGAATATTGAACTATTGCTCCTGAAGTAGCAGTAGTTTTTACTGTTCAATCAACTATTATCTTACTTTCTATCTATTCTTTCATACGTAATTATGAATACAAGTTAGCATGAAATTATTGTGGGAAGCCTGTAAATCTTGAATAAGATTTGTTTATTTGTTTTAATTGTGCTTTTCATGAAGAAACACAATTTTACAATTCTATCAATATTCTAGAATAATATTGTATTGTATATCACAACCTAATATACTCTCTCCGTCCCAAATATATAGGCCACCTTTCCTTTTTCTCTTGTCCCAAATATATGGGCTTGTTTCTATTTTGAAGTATTTTTTTTTTGTTCTTTTAAAATAATACCCTTATTTAATTTGCTTATTTATAACCATTTTCCCAACTTAATCTTGAAATTGTGCATTAACAATTTACCCATATTTATTATTCAATGCATGGAATAATGCACAGCTCCCTGTTGAAGATGAAGATTTCCATTTCTTGGAAACGTGGACTGATTCTTCAAATGCCTATTTCCAAGCTGCTTATAAAATTTATCTCTACAGATTCATGCTTATTTTTATTTCATCTCTCCAACTTCGTCAACCTATTTCATCCATGGACACAAAATCAAACAAACATCCATACTCTCTCAATCCAATAGAAGATTACTGTATATAATTTTTAGGGATGATCTTCACTTGAAGAAATTAGCGAGGCCTTTGCTTAATTTGAATGCTCCGCCAAAAGAAGAATGTTACATTTCCGCTTTTCAAGAATATCAACACGTTGTATCTCAAACGATAAAAATTTATCTACCGACAAGCTATGAGTACCAGGTTGATGCTTCTGGAAAAAATTTCTGAATTGTTGATTATGAAGTTTAATGAGACTTTCTTTCTACTGTTGTCCTATAACAAATTCACAAATGTGTTCATTCTAGTAGCCACAAAGATGAATTTTAATTAGTAGCCTTACAGCTTCTAGCATGATGATGCATTTTGATGAGTTAGATTTTGGATTTAGTTAGTTTATCTTTACATAATTGTCCATAAAATAATAATCCGATTTGCCTCTCAGTATGATGAATTATGAATACAAAATCCAACTTACATTATTATCATTGGCATAAAATAACTACATCTCCATATAAGATGAGTTCCTGGCATAAAATAACTACATCTCCAGATAAAATAACTAGATCTCGAGATAAGAATAAACTTAAACTATTAATACTTTCCACAACATCTAACCTTGTTTTTCCATAACCCACAACATAAAAAAAAATAATGATAAATAACTCAAGTGCATGAGTATTAAAATAAACTAAGAACTGCATTTGCCACATCCAAAACTTGAGACTCAAACTCAATGTAATTCGGTAGTTGCCCATCTTTAATCAATTTTTGTTTATTCATATGTGGAATTTTGTAGTTATTACCCCCCCGAATTTTTTATCACTTCAACCATGCATGCTTGCAATCTCAAAAAGACATTGTTCAAATTTTCAACCGAGAATTTTTCAAAAGCATTCTCCACTGTTAAAATAAATTCTTCAATTGTAGATGGAGCCTCCTGATGTTGAAGTGAATCAATGGCTCTAAAAAAACCAAGATTTAAGACATTTGTATCGGGACTGTTCGGAGGTTGACAACATAAATGAATATCAAAACTATACTTTCTCGCTGCCTCTACAAATTTAGCATCGTTAATTACTAAATGTGGCTTTGCATTGTCTTGTTGAATGAAGATGGTCTTAGAACTTGAACGTGGCCATTTTTCTTTGATTGAAGGCAGCAAATTTTCAAGGATACATGATCGGATGACATTTTTAGTTATCGACACAATAGGCTTTGTCTCCAAAGTACCTGCTACACAATTTTTACTATTCTGTTTCGCTGGTTCATGAGACACAAGTGGCCATATTCCAATTTTCCCGTTGAATTCTTCATTTTTAATAGAATCAAATCGTGGACGTGCAACGGCAGCCAAAAACATTATCTTTGTAATAAATCTTTTACCTTTGCATGTACGTAAGGGCTCCGGTTCATCCGGATGGAGATAATATTTTTGCGATGTCTTAGACATATAAAACCACTTTTCATCAATATGAATGTGATTGTGCATGGTAATAAAAGTAGGTGTAGATGCAGTTGTACCTTCATTTACCATTGAAAGACAAAACTCCAACCTTGCTTTTTTGTTTTCGTCTGATAAGTATGGATTAAGTAGATTTAAATGTGGCCGAATATTTCCTTCTTTGATCCTCCTATGTACGGTTGATTTTGACATATTCAAAGCATTTGATAATTATCTTATATTTGTTAGACGACGAAAAGGGATATCCTTAATTTGTTCAAAATCTATTTCGACCCTCTTTAGACATCTCCTGTTAAATATATTAGAAGAGAACTATGGTATGTTGTTGTTTGTAGAACTAAAATTTTTTCCTTCTTGCCAAATTCTAGAAACCGATCTAGTAGATATAGAAAATGAATTGGAAACTTTTGAGATGACTCCTTTTGGTAGCTTGCCATCTTGCCTTTCACTGAGTAGCATAAAACATTTCTTTTTAGCTCACTGGTGATATTTTTCTTCTTGTTTGGATGACTCAAACTTTGAGAAAATGTGTCGGAATTGTATAGAGAGTCAACTTCTTCTGAAAATTGATTCAAATCAAAGGAAATATTTTGTGATAAACGTAAGTAGTTATCATTGGGTGAATGGATGTCTTCAGGTGATTCATTCAAATCGATGGAAGCAATTGTGGATGAACTACTCTTTTTTTCAGTTTTTGTTGAAATTAAATCTAGCTAAATGTCTCTATTTATAATATGCAATAAAAAAATTGAAAATAAATTTGGCGAGCAAATATAAAATTTTCGAGAACTAGTGACGCATATCTTAAATGAAAACTGCTGCATTGGAAATTTGTTTATGTACGCATGGTAATTTCAAAAACTTAACCAAAATTTGAATCTCAGATGTTGCTTATTACTGCTTGGGAAGTTGGGATGGAATATCAATTTTTTTATACTTTCCATTCACCCTTGCTTTCATATTTGATTTGGAAATTTAGTGGATGGAAGTTAAGATTTTTAATGCTTTGATTTAGAAATTTGGTTTCTGGTTTTCTTTGGCTTCTGGTATAGGCATAAAGTCACTGGGAGTTAATTAATGTGTTCACTTAATTCATGTATGTTGGAGAATTGAAGATGAATTTATTAAATTCCTTTGCTATAGAATTGAGTAACTAGACTATTTCCAACAATAATTTAATAATCATTATTTTTAAATAAAATTCAATTAAATAACGGTAAATTAGGAAAATTATTGGTAAAATTTACTTTTTCAATAACATTCTTAATCTGTGTGAAAAACCAATCAGCCTATATATTTGGGACGGGGAAGTATAAATATTCTAGAAGAATATTTTATTGTTGCTTCAGAATAAGCAAAACTTTATATTATATTAATATTCCAGTAGAATATTAATTGCTCACGAAGAGTCTAATTTTATAAGATATAATATTCTATAAGAATATTATAATATTGCTTATGAAGAATAAATCTTTACTTAGAATAAAGTTAACATTTTAAAATAATTTGTTGTTGCTCCTGAAATAGTACAACATTATATTAATATCCCAGTCGAATATTACTTGTTATCAAATAAGTGTAATTTTATAAGATCTATTATTTTATAAAATATTGTATTAATACTCTTGAAGAAGTATAACGTTTTGAATATCAATATTTTAAAAGAAAATGATATTGTTGTTTCTGAATAAACACAAAGTATAGAAAATATTCTAAAAGAATATTGTATTGTTGCTCCTCAAGAAGCATAACTTAATTAAACGAATATTATATGATTGCTTTTGAAGAAGCATAAATTTGTACATATCAATATTCTAGAAAAAATATCGTGTTGTTGCTCTTGAAGAAGCACAACTTTACAATTTCAAAATATTAATGTTGTGAATATTAGAGTGTTGATACTCTTAAAAAAATACTATATTGAACCAGAAATTCAATGTTCTAAAAATTTTATTGATTAGCATTACCGGTTAGACCATCCCGGATTAATATGATGTGAATTATTAATGAGATATCTATTGAAAAGCAGAAGATTTTTTAATATAATGAATTCTCACGTGATGCTTGTTCTCATGGTATATAAACCAGTAGACATTCACTAGGTAAAATCGAGACTGAATTCTTGTATTTCTGAAAATTATTTAAGGTGATTTATGGGGCCCCATCACTCTCCATGTTGACCATCTATATATTATTTGTATCTAATAGATACATCTACTAGATAATTGTATGATGTTATTATTCGCAACTTGAAATTTGCGAGATTACTTGTTCAAATTTTAAATTACGAGCATAATTTTCAGATTATATAACCAAGACGGTGATGTGTCTTGTCAATGTTAGTGAGTCTAAATCTCAAATTTTTAATAAATATTAGTTGAGATAATGTTAAATGGTTTAGCAATATTATTTGTTAACGCCTCCAATTAAATTCTAAATCATTACTATTGAGAACAAAATGCTTCTCATTTTTATCTAGGGAATACTATTTTATATGCAAAAAAATTTATACGCATCATGCTAACATCGAAGTTATCTCCGCTATAGTTGGCTTATGGTCAGAACCTAATATTATCTATCTAATAATTTTTTATAGTGCAATGTATGTACAATCGGTCTACTATAGTGCACTGAGATGGACATTAAAAAATATTGAGAATACATGTTTAGTTTGGAATATTATAAAATATCTTAAGTCCTAACGGGTGATATTTTATAATACAGTTTTTCGAATGTCGTTTTGATAAGACATTTTTTCAACATTAGGGGAGAAAAATTAAGTAGCTGGAAAGAATACATGAAAATGCAGCATATTATGTTTTCTAGATCCTTGCACAAGACAATATGAATCAGAAGTTCGACAAATAATTCATTTGTAAGTTATACAATTGACAGATACATTTACTGACCAAAAAAATTAAATCAAATCTCATATACTAGCTCTAAATGCTCCATCAAAATGGTAAATTGAGCAATAACTGTTTACAATTAATATCCAGTAATATTGATAATTTTGGAAGTTAAAATATTATATGGGTCTTTTTTATTTTCATCTAGTAAAATTGCAGATTGGGTACATATATTAGTCATTTATGTAATTTTTCCAAAACAAAATTTAATTATAGTTCGGCCCATTTTAAAACTAGCCCATTGCTTGACAACTTCTTGAATGGGCCAAACTTTAACAATTAACCCAATGCCCAACCCATCTAAACCTACCCAATACCATAAGTGACAAGTCCCAAAAAAAGACAAAGGCAGATATCCCAAATCGCGCACGACAAGACGGCAATTGAATTTAAATTTTTTAAGGGATAATTGCCTAGTAGGTCCCCAACTTTTCAAAAATATTGAAATATACCTATAACCTAAAAAATAGCATCACACATCTCCAATATTTGAAAAATAGGCATCGTATATTCCTCTTGACAGTTTTCATCTATTTTCTCCGTTAAACTTCAGAATTGAACTTCACGCGCTTTCTTTCTCAAAATTAAGGGAGTAGAATTGCAGGGGTAGAAAATAAATATGATGATAATTTTTTTTTTTTACTCAAAAAAGAAATATGTTGAAACATGTGAAAAAAAATTTACTTAAATTTAAGCCAAAAATGTCATTGAAATCTGGAAAAAGGCTGGGAGCACCGCTAAATTGCCAAATGCCAAAATGATGAATGTTTGATAGCGAAATTCCCAATTTTGACACAACCATTAACAAATTCAAGCAACAAGAATAGGAAAATGCAAAAGTAAAGATTCTTGAGAACTGGAATAAGTTACTTCAATAATCATCCATATTATCTCCTTTTAAGAAATTTAGAAGCTTTCACTGCACCTCACATGAAAAGATTTGAAGATCAAGAAAATGGGAATTCTGCAAAGTATATATATTGAGATCCTTGGGCATTAAAGAAGAAGATGAAGAAAGGTCAAGGGAACTGTATCCAGTACTTGATCTTTACCGAAAGCCAAGTAATGGAGGTTCTTTTTTCAAGAATCTATGGCGGATGATCTTCAACAAGCTTTTCTTTGCAAAGCCAAAAAAACCAGAACCCATACTTCCTGTTCAAAATCCTCTAGTATCAAGCATAAAT
Source organism: Forsythia viridissima (assembly GCA_030279155.1). Classification (NCBI taxonomy): domain Eukaryota; kingdom Viridiplantae; phylum Streptophyta; class Magnoliopsida; order Lamiales; family Oleaceae; genus Forsythia; species Forsythia viridissima. The sequence goes on from CM059036.1 coordinate 36,298,898, forward strand.
CATGCATTTTTATGCTTCACAAATAACTACGAAGATCAGACCAATGATGTAGTGGTGTTACCAGCAGGCGTCCTCAAAAGTGAAAAATGATTCGTCTCAAGAGTAGAGAAGAAATTGTCGTTTTGAAAGAGAACAGACAAACTATTTTTCAATTTCATATTTCATAAAGGCAATTCTACCCCTGCAATTCTAATCACTTAATTTGGAGAAAGAAAGCACGTGGAGTCCAATTTTGAAGTTTTACGAAGAAAATGGATGGAAACTGTCAAGAGGAACTTACGATGCTAATTTCTTCAAACGTTGGGGTGTGTGGTACTATTTTTTTAAGTTATAGGTATATTTTCAATATTTTTGAAAATTTGGGTTCCTACCATGTAATTATCTCAATTTTTAATTCCCAATTCTTCCCAAACCTAATCCATGCAACAATTAATTTAGAAGTTGCATTTGTTATTTTTGGTGTTTTCGAAACCTAGGTAATTGGTACATTTCTTGATTTCTCAAGAAAATTTTCTACCCTTTTATTTAGTATCTTAAATTTTTTTTCTTTTCATGAATTCATTTATGGAAAAAGTGTATTTTTTATGCATTTTTTATATGGTTTCACTTATATTCATTAATTATTATTATTTTTATTTCTTGATTGGGTTTGGACTATGAATATGTTTTACCGTTTGAATGGGTTTGTTGTTTGCCCGAAGTATTATATTAAGTAATTTCAGTAATTTTTTTCTTAGGCTATATTTGATTGCAAGCATTTTTTCATGGAAAAATATTTTTTCCACCTATTTTCTAACTAATAAGTTTGATGGTCACATTTTTCCATGGAAAAAGTCTTTTTTCCACATATTTTCTAACTAGAAGGGTGTTTGATAGTCATTTTTTTATAGGTAAAACATTTTCTCATTTCTACATAAATGATCGCATTTTCTTTGAAAAGCCAGAAAACGTTTTCTTAGGAGGGTAGATAAGATTTTATTTTCTAGGTAAAATTTGCACCCAAATTCTTTTTCTTTCCACCCAAATTTTATTTTCTATGGAATTTATTTTCTTTCCACTCAAATTCAATGCTTGTAATCAAACGCACCCTTATTATGTTTCACTAACAAATAAAATTCAAGAAATGCAAAAATTATTAATTTACATCATCCCTGAAATTTTTGTATACAAAATTAAATTCAAGTAAATTATTCTTTATTTATGCTTTTATTTTAATTTATTATTTATACATCTAAGTCTAATTGGCACTTGGCTTTATAAACTTTGGCTGTCATGTAATCTGGACCAAATATAGTTGAAATTGGCAGATTTTCCTGTCTTTGATTCAATGTAATTATGTAATTGTAAACATACCATCAGAGATATTATTTAGCACCTCTTGATGTACTGTTTCAACATTCACATTATGAGCAGTTCAAATCAGATTATATGCAATGGGTAAATTGACATAACATTGTAACTTAATTCAAACAGATTGCACGGGATGAGACACGGGAAATGACACAACATATAAATTGATATTATGGATTCTTTTTTCAAGTATGAGAAGTATCAAACGGTGCTTTAGTGAACGAACATAGTTGGGTGTTGGTTGCAGTGTGGTATTCTTTTAAATACTTGCATTACATAATCATTTGTTTGATGGATATTTAGTCTTATTTTACAAGTTTTGTGGAAGAAATTGATGCAGAACATGTAAACGTGCTTTAGTGCTTAAAAATTAAATCGAATGTAAATTTGGATTAATGAATTGTTTCTATTCGTTTTTCTAAATTAAAAATGGAACATCATCAACCTTATGCTAAGAAGGAAAAAATATTTTTTTCATTCTTTAAAAAGATGAATGAATCTATCACAAGTACACATTCTGCTGGAGTTGGTGAAGATACTTCAATTTCTAAAGTTCAACTTCCTCCCGGCTGCTATCAGATTTGTCTTCACCACAAAAGTTGTGTTCCAAAAATTTAGAGAAGATGGTTGGGAAGAATTTATTCATGAAGTGGAAACTTTTTGCTCAAAGAATGGATGGTGAGTTTATTGCCGATTGTATGACACTCTACATCGAATAAAAATTTACAGAGAAAACAGATATAGATTCTATTATAGATGAGTTTTATGCTATTAAAACTAGACGGATACAACGTCAGCATGTAATGTCGGAATTAAAATTTTTAATTATTCATAAAAATCAATTAGACTTTATTTATTTTAAATTTCAACTCAATCCAACATAATTTTCTAGGTCCGTTCTGGGGTCACAAATATTCTTACAAAAATGTCATAGATGGTAAAAAATAAATAAATGACAAATAATTCCACACATGAATTAAACAATGAATATTAAAATAGGATTACAAGAAGTTTTCACTGTTCAAAAGGAGCACAAATATATCACATAAAATGTGATGACTTACAAATAGAGCCACATAAAATTATAAACAATTGAAAGGGTAACAAAACTGATAAATGTCACGTAAATTATCGATGCAAATTATAGATGGGTCACCACAAACTTTTAACTTTTCAAAAAAATATCTGAAGACCGATTATTTTGGAAAAATGCACACGTGCCAATAAAGATCACATAATAATAGATATTTAAGGTCATGTATGTTTAAAATAGAGATGACAATTATTTTATTAAGAATCGAGCCATATACAGAATAAAAATACAATTGAAAAAACACAAAAATTTGAAGATCAGTGCCCTTGGGACTTGGGCCTAAGCGGTTAGGCAGCCACCTAGAGCCCCAATAATTTGCATAGTCCCAAATAAGGATATGAGCAACCCACTTAATAATAGGGGTAAACATGGTTCGATTTAGACCGTTTATGATAAATTTTCAAATCAAATTACTTAAAGTTGTTTGAAATTTTTTCAAACCAAACCACTTCACTTTCGAAACCAAACCAAACTAAACCACTTTTTGCTATTTAGTTCAGTTTAAAACCACGGTTTAGCAAACAAATAAAAAAATATCGAACAAGTAAAATCATAAATATTAGTCTACAATATCATAATAAAACATAAATATTAGTATTAATAAAAGACAAAAAAGTATTAGCATAAAGACAAGAATATAATAAATGTATTCATTAATTATAATTAAATGATATAATGCTAGTAATAAAAGAAAACGAATAGAAATATCAAATACGTTAATACATGCTATAACTTTCTCTGAATCATCTAATACTTCTACTTCATTCAAACATTGACGAATCATTATAAATTCCTTGTTACTATGCAACAAATTCTTAGTGCAAATCACCGCTTCAACCATCTTTGCACTCAACGAACTCCTAAAAGAATCAAGAATCTGACCACCAGTAGAGAAGAATAAATTGTTGGTATTTGAATGGCTAACACATCTTTGACAATTTGGGAGACAATCTTGTACTTAATTGCATTCAATTTCCACTAAAATAATATGTCGAAAGGCTCGTTGGTCAAATCTTCACAACGATCATTTAAATAATCCACCAAATCATTATTTTCAGTTTGAGCTTCTCGAATAAATCTAGCTTTAAAATTGATGGAATGAGTTTGGAAATATTCAAAAGAGTTTGTAAAGGACTTGGGCTACCAGATTGAGTAGCATCTTTTGATGGAGCTAATGATGAAGTCACTATTTCCTTATAACATCTACAAATCTGGCAGAAAATAAACTAAATCGCTACAAAGAAAATAGAGAATTTACCTGAATTACAGATTGAATCACTCTTTAAAACACATAAAAAGTTTGATGAAAGAAAATTAGAATATAGTGGTTGTTTAGGCAAAGTCAAATCAAGAGTTTCAAGAGCGGCGGTCGAGATCGAGAAAAAAACTATAGAGAAAGAAACGATAATATGAATAATGAATGAATTTTAATTGAGTTGGGTATTTTGTTTAATTGGGTTGGGTCTAATATGGATAATTGATTGATTTAGTTTTAATTGATTTGAATAAAATTGAAATTAATTTATTTTTGATTTATTTTTAATTTTTTAATTTTAAACGGTTTAGAAAAATTGAAATCTAAACCAAACCACTTCAAAGCAGTTTGGTTCAGTTCAAAACCAAAACGTTGACGAATCCACGTGGACCCAAACCAACGATTTGAAAAGACAGTTTTGATTCGATTTTACGGTTTGATGGTTTCATTGTTCAGCTCTATTTAATAGTCATAGTCTTGGTTATTACTTTTTTAAAAAGGATTTTTTCATAAATAAGCTACTTTTTGAAAATAATTTTAAAAAGTCATTCTTGTTTCATTTATTTTAAAAATACTATTTTTTAAAAAACTATTATTTTAATTTATTATATTAAATAATATATGGTAACTGAATATGTAATTTTGCTGTTTGAGTCCTTGATTATTTTCACGTTAAATCTTTTTTCTTTATAACATCTCCACTTTAGTCCTTGTATTTCCTCTTTCATTTCAATTTCATCCTCTTTTATTTGCAACCCAAATTATTCAACTTTTTGGATTTTTACAAGTTGATTCCCATATTTATACTTTTATATCAATTTAGTTCTTTATAGTATCACTATTTGATACAGATGTTACAAATGATATTTTGTATCAATATTTGATACAAATGTTACAAAGTAAGATGTAAAACATCAGTGATACAGAATATCAATTCATGTAACATGTACTGTGTAAAATAATATAACGTAATCTGAATCATATTCAGTGATACAAAATATCATTTGTAATATCTGTATCAGACAGTGATACACAATATCATTTGTAACATCTGTATCAGATCACGATACTAAATAGAAACTATTACAACTGTTACAATTGCAAAACTAACTTTAAACTTCAATAAGTTCGTATTAAAATACACATTGTACTCTACAAATCTATTGATATTGTGTACATCAGTATGATATAGATATGTTACACAATGCTAAATTTAACAAATAAAATTATTGATTTCATCATTTGTAACATATGTAACATTAGTGATACAGAATATCAATTCATTTAACACGTGCTGTGTAAAATAACATAATATAATCTGTAACATATTCGGTAACATATTTCAGTTATACAAAATATCATTTGTAATATATGTATTAAATATTGATACACAATATCATTTGTAACATCTGTATCAAATAGTGATATATAAAAAGACTAAATTGACATAGAAGTATAAATATGGGGACCAACTTGTAAAAATTCAAAAGTTTAAGAACTTGAATTGCAAATAAAAGATGACGAAATTGAAATAAAAGATGAATTATAGGGACTAAATTTGAGATATTATAAAGATGAATGACTTATCATAAAAATAATCAAGAACTCAAGAAGCAAATTCGGGTCAAGTTCATCACAATTCATGTGGGGATTCACATGGCCTTTTGAGGTATAGATTTGATTTTAATTTATTATTTTATTAATTAATATAGTTTTAAGAATGTAATATTTATAAAATAAATTAGTTAAGTTGTTAGATTTAAAATTATTTTAAGATTGGTAAGTAGTATGTATAATATCCACTTTTTAAAATCAGTTCAATTAATAAAAGGTATCCCATTCATTTGAAATAAACTCAAATGACAAACAAGGCACAATAGAGATCTAACCTACATTATACATATTATCTAAGGGAAAATGCTTGAGACTTGTACCACTATCACAAGTACGTTGAGAAAGTCGAATTGAAAGTATTAAAAAAAAAAAAGATTTCAAGCTCCACAGATAAAACTTGATTTAACTTACTTGATAAAAACAGTGATAACCCTAAGACATTTAGATATGCTAAAAATTTGTCAAGATTTTAAGTTTTTGTTTAGCATTGTTATCTATTATAATATATTGTCTGCTATTAATAGAGTAAGCAAAATGTTGCAAAGTGAGGATATGATTATTGATGTTGATATTAGTCACTTGAAAACATTCATTTTTTTTTTTCTTTTTTTCTTTTTGAAACCTATAGATAATTTGAATTTGAATATGACATAGTTATTACTAAAGAAATTGCTGCTCAATTGAAAATTGAATCTACAATTCATGAAAAGCGTATTATTCGTAGAAATAAGCAATTTGATGAAACAATGTCAATGATGATAGACTTAATGGTTTGGTGATGATGTCTATTGCAAAACGTGGATTATAGCAGATTGATTGTAATACATTGAACTTATGAAAGTTTTAAACTAATATTATTTAAGTTTTGAATGTTTTTATTTAGTGAAAAACATTTTACACACACACACACACACACACACACACACACACACACATATATATAAAAGATAACTGATATCCTAATCAACGTTGTTTAATCTATACTACTTCTAAAAGGGGCTTAAATGGAGAAATATTTTTGGACTATTTTATCTTTATAAATTTTTTAAAATTCCATATTCACCTTTAGTCATTAATATATAATTATTTTTTAATATTTTATTTATTACTCTTTTATTGTTCATCCTTATTTTAATATTAAATTTTCAACTATTTATTAAATATACAATTAAATTTTTTAAATATTTAATCTATTAAATTAAATATGAAGGTGAAAACATGATTTCAATTTTTTTTTGACATTAAGTAGATAAAAGGAATGAGAAATGAATAAAAATAAAAATAAATGAAAAAAATTGCAGCTTTGTTTATTACCACATTAAAATTCAAATCATAGTTGTCAAAATTGAAACGAAGATAAAAATATTATTTTCAATACATTAGATTACAGTAATTACAAGCATGTTTGGTTCAGTTCTTTTCTAAAAGGAGCTTAAATGGAGAAACATTTTTGGACCATTTTAGACTTATAAATTTTTTAAAATCCTATATTCACCTTTAGTCATTAATGTATAATTATTTTTTAATATTTTATTTATTACTCTTTTATTGTTCATCTTTATTGTACATTAAATTTTCAACAATTTACTAAATATACAATTAAATTTTTTAAACATTTAATCTATTAAATTAAATATGAAGGTGAAAAGATGATCTTAATTTTTTTTTTTTTTTTTTTGGCATTAAGTAGATAAAAGGAATGAGAAATGAATAAAAAATAAAAATAAATGAGAAAAATCGCAACTTTATTTATTACCACATTAAAATTCAAATCATAATTGTCAAAACTGAAAATGAGATAAAAATATTATTTTCAATACATTAGATTACAGTGATTACAAGCATATTTGGTTCAATTCTTTTTTTTTTCTCAAATTCATTTTCAACTACATATTTTTGTGGGACCTACAACTTTTATCAACTTTTCAACCACATATTTTACCAATTTTTTTTCAAAATCTTTAAACCCTATCAAACGTATACTATAGTTTAGAACTAACGTGTGAAACTTTTTTTGTTTTTAATTTAATTTAATTTATTTTATATATATAGAACGTTCTTTTCATCTTACTTCTGTCTATCAATAATATTCTTACAACATAGACAAGTATTAACACCTCTTTAATCTTTGTTTCTTACTCACATTTATGATATTTTATTTATATCGTCAAATCAAACACGTCTAATAAAAAGAGAACATACACAAAGAATATTGTTCACAAGAAACTACTACTTAACAAATGTACAATATTATGTAGTCAATCATTACATTTTCTCACAATAAAATTAGTAATTATTAATTTTATTCTTTGTAAAATGCAGCCCTAGAGATCATTAATGATTTGATATAAGTAGTTCGTCAATCATCAAAGTTTAAATCACTAAAAGATCTTAATTGGATTCAAGTTATTCTTGGTATTATCACCATATAAAACTCATCTCTAATTGTAATTGTACTTAAATGAATGCAATTATTTTTTAATATTTATTTGTTACTATTTTATTGTTCATTATTATCGTACATTAAATTTTTAACAATTTATTAAATGTACATTTAAAATTTGTAAATATTTAATATATTAAATTAAATATGAAGGTGAAAAGACGATCTCAATTTTTTTTGCTTTACGTAGATGAAAGAAATGAGAAATGGATTTTGAAAAAAATGAATGGAAAAATTGTAACTTTTTTTATTACCAGATTAAAATTCAAATCATGGAGATGAAAATATTGTTTTGAATACATTGGATTACAATGATTATAATTGATAACTAATATATGAAACTTTTTTTAATTTTTAATTTAATTAATAATACATCATATGCGTTTAATAAAAAGAGAACATACACAAAAATTATTGTTTACAAAGAGTAACTACTCCAATAAATGTACAATATTATATAGTCAATCATTACATTTTCTCTAATAAAATTATTGATTATTAATTTTTTTTGTAAAATACAACCCTGGAAATCCCTATTAACACATCATTAATTCATACGATTTGATATCAATAGTTCGTCAATCATTAAAGTTCAAATCACCAAAAACTCTTAACTGAATTCAAGTTACTATACGTATTACAACTATATAAAAATCACATTTGATTGCAATTGTACTTCTATAAATGTAAATAAAATATCAATATCGAACAATACAAAACAACATGTTATCAATAATCATATTTTTTTTATCTTTATTGCAATTGTTATTTTAATATTTTAATATTTAACAATTAAAAAATAAAAAATTTGAAAATATTAAAAATTAACAATATGATTACAAAAACACGTGCAACGCACGTGTGTCTAACTAGTTTAACATGGCATCCATTAATATCAAACTTAATTTATGTGGGTCCTCCCTAATAAATAAAATAAGCTAGATTTACACTATTTTCTCTCTCAATCATCATCGAATATTGAGATATAAATAAGAAATTGAATTCAGAATTAATTTATTTTTCTCTCTCAAGACTCTCTCTCTCTAAAACTCAAACATTTTTTTTTCCTCCAATTTTAGAATTGAATTCCGTTTTATTAAAAATTTTATAACATAGCATATTATAAGAAGAAAATGTTTTAAAACTCAATGTTTGAGGGATTTTTTATTATTATTATTATTATTTTGATTTCTAGGTAATAAAACAACCCACTTTAAATTTTTTTCATCTAGGTTCGTCAAAAATTGATAATATTTCAATTTATACTTCAAGAATGATGGTAGAAGCTCAAGAAAATTGAGAAAAAAATCAGCGTTTCTTTGCATGTTAATTGGTTCTCAAGGAAGGCATGTTGAACACCAAGTTGGGAAATGAGAAGATAAAAAGCTGAAAAAATAAAATCAATTATCAACCATTTGTTTGTAATCTTACACTTCCATCAGAACAATGAAAGCCCTTAGTTTCTCTTATAAATTTCTTTTCTCAACAATAGGCACAATTTATTGGTAACGGTATGACAAAAGTTTCACTTGGAATTTTCTGTAATTTCTCTCATAAATTCCTTTGCTCCACAATAGACACAATTTATTGGTAACGTTAGGACAAAAGTTTTACTTAGAATTTTCTGTAAATTGATTGTTGTAATAGATAAAATATATTCTGCAATTTTTTATGGTAGAATCTAAGATTCATCAAAAGAATGTTGTTAATCGATACGCGCATTTGGTAACTTTTCAACATCCACAAAATAACAGAAAAAGAACATATAAATTTCACGTAAAATAAGTAATAAAAACAAGACAAATTATGTTTCTTCTCACCTACTCCATCAATATGATCATCATTCGTGATAGATGTGCTACACAATTCATAAGCTACAAAAATCCCAACATAATCATTGTCCATGTCATGGATGATTAATTTTATTTTTTCAGTCATTTATCTCCCCATTTACCAACTTGGTGTTCCACATGCCTTCCTTGAAAATCCATTAACATGCAAAAAATATTGAATTTTTTTTCTCCATTTTCTTGAGCTTCCGCCATCATTCAGGAAATATAAATTGAAACATTATCAGTTTTTGACGAACTTAGATAAAAAAAAATTAAAATGAATTGTTTTTTTACCCAAAAATCAGAAAAATAAGAAGAAAAAAAATGCTTATACGTTGAGGTTTAAAACATTTTTTTTTCTTATAATACGCTATTGTTATAGAATTTGTAATAAAACGGAATTCAATTCTAAAATTGGAGAAGAAAAAATGTTTGTATTGTAGAGAGAGAAAATCATGAAAAGGGAGATGAATTTAATTCTGAATTCAATTCTTTATTTATATCTTATTATTCAATGATAAGTGAGAGAGTATAGTGTAAATCTAGCTTATTCTATTTATTATGGAGGACACACATAAATTATTATGTTTGATATTAATGGATTTCATGTCAGCGTTGCTTAAGACAAGTTAAACAACATAGCATAGAACATCAGCTAGCTAGCTCGCTCGCTCTCTCGTTCTCTGAGAAATTTACGTATATACACTAGTTTTTAGATAGAAATTGAAGTATACTTGGCTTGTATAAAATAATCAAAAATTACCAATTTATGATTGTATCAATTGAAAAATACTGAACATCTAAAAATTATGTTATTTATAGAATATGACCTTTTTGAAAACTAATACAATCGTTTCAATTGAAAATCTTATCCAAAAAATCTCTCTCAATCTTAATTTCAAAATTCACATTCTCCTAATGTAATCAACAAATTTAATGTTGTGTATCTGCTTTTCTCTGGCACAATTCTAATAACTCCATAATATTGAAAACATTTGCAACGAAACCTATTGCAAAGAAAACACAAAATCATTGAAAATCCAATGCACGTAATTACATACTACAATCTTCTAACTTCTCGGATGATTACCATAATTGAGACTAGACATTTTTTCAATATATAACATAAATGAAATACAGTTTCATAAGAAGACTGGTTTGAAATAACAACATAGAGCAACACAGCGCAACACATAAACATTTGTTACAAGAATATAGTAACAATTAACCAAGAACTAATTTGAAGTAACAACTTGCAGCATCGTATACTTGTATATAGACGTATATAGTGTTCAACTACGTACTTGTTGCAATTGAAATAATTAAATACCACCATATATTGTGACATAATGCAATAACATTCAATAGTAGCCAAATTATAGTGTCCCGATGATTTTTCTTCAAGATAGAAATGGTGCACCGGATTCTGCTTTTAGATTTGGATTTTTTACCACTACGCATCGTAGCCATCTTTGATATCACATTCTGAGAAAAATCGATTCAAAAAAAAAACTAATGAAAGATTAAACAAAAGAGATGATCATAAAAATATAAAATTTTCTTATTTAAGAAATAAATAATCGGTTAAGTAAGAAATTGAGGATCTTACTATATAATGTTTGAAATTAAATGGATTTGATTTAAATCGTGAGCATTCAATATGTAGTAGGAACGGTAAATTTTAGGTAATAATTTGATTGTTACTTAAATTTGGTAATAATGTGATTGTCACTTTTATTAAAACAAAAACTATCTAGTGAAATTCAAATTTTCAAATAAAAAAATAGGTGCATGATATAATTTCCACCCTAAGGCACTCAAAATCTCAAGACCGGCCATACTGAATATTAATAAGACATATAAAAGGGGTTAATGATACTTATAGTTTACATTTTTTCAGTTTGGTAATAATATCATCCACATTCAATTTTATTTGCATATATCGTTCTCATATTTTTATTAATTCGCACAGATGGTCCCTAAATTTTTTTTTTGACAATTTTACCCATAACTTAAATAAATTAAAAATAAAATAAAATAAAATAAAAAACTTGCATTTGAAGTCCCTAAATTTTTTAAAAGTGTAAATAAATCATAAATGTTTTATTTTTAAAAATTAAAAGGAAAAAAAACACAATAAAGAAAACCAGAAAGGGTCTTCTCCCCCCAACCCAACCCAACCCAACCCAACCCGAACAAGTGTGGAGATTCACCACCACCACTGTAAAATATGAGAGAAAATATATGTAGAGAAATAATTCTATTTGTATATTGATGTAATGTGTATAATGAATGGAGTTACTAGATATATATATATATATATATATATATATATATATAGACTAATAGGAACCTAATAAGGAAAAAGAATAAAAAGAAAGGAGTTTTACCTAGAATAGGAATATTACATATATGGTATCCTACTACATGGTATTCTAATGTAAATAGAATTCTAATACTCCCCCTCAAGTTGGAGTATGTATGTCAAGAGTGCCCAACTTGTGAGTGAAATTGTGAAATATCTCCTTCTCCAATGCTTTAGTAAATAAATCTGCAATCTGATTGTTGCTTGGAACATAGGCAGTCTTGATCTCTCCCTTATCAATTTGTTCACGAACAATATGACAATCTATTTCAATGTGTTTTGTTCTTTCATGATATACTGGATTAGCGGCAATATGCATTACTGCTTGATTATTACAATATAATATTGCTGCTTGTGGATGATCTACACATAAGTCTGTCAGCAATTGTCTCAACCATATAAGCTCACATGTAATGGAAGCCATTGCCCTATACTCAGCTTCTGCTGAAGATTTGGACACAGTCGTTTGTTTCTTGCTTTTCCATGATATAAGTGTTTTTTCCAAAAATACACAATATCTTGTAACTGACCATCGTGTAGTAATATCTCCGACCCAATCTGCATCACAAAATCCTGCTAGCTGCAATTTCCCACTTGATGGGAAATATAATCCTAGTCCCGGTACTCCTTTCAAGTATCGGAGCAATCGGTGAACTGCATCAAGATGGGGTTGTCTAGGTGTCTGCATAAACTGACTGAGTGTATTGACTGAATATGAGATCTCTGGTCTGGTAATGGTGAGATAAATGAGCTTTCCTACCAACCGTCGATAGTATGTGGGATCTTTCAATAACTTTGCATCAGTCAGATTAAATTTCAATGACTGCTCTATAGGAAATGCTGCAGGTTTTAATCCAAGTAATCTGGCTTCTTGAAGAATGTCAAGAGTATACTTCCTTTGATTTATTGAAATCTCTGATCTTGAGCGAGCAATTTCTATTCCAAGAAAGTATTTTAATGTGCCAAGGTCCTTCAACTTGAATTGAGATGCAAGGAATGTTTTTGTAGTAGAGATTGCTTCTCTATTATTTCATGTGACAATCATATCATTCACATATAATAGAACTGCCATAAATGAATTACCATTGACCTTTGTAAAGAGTGAGTAATCTGCATGTGACTGTTTGAACCCAAACTGAATAATAGCAGATACAAATTTTTGAAACCAAGAACGAGATGTTTGTTTCAATCCATATAAAGATTTATGAAGTTGACATACAACTGGTGTCTCCCCCTGTCGACGAAATCCAAGAGGAAGAGTCATAAAGACTTCTTCATCAAGATCACCATGAAGAAAGGCATTGTGTACATCCATCTGATGAAGCGTCCAGTCACGAATAGAGGCGATAGCAAGTAAGCATTTGACTGTAGTTAACTTTGCAACTAGAGCGAAAGTTTCATTATAATCAATCCCTTCTCGTTGTGTAAACCCCTTCGCCACTAACCGTGCTTTGTATCGTTCAACTGTACAGTCAGAATGAAATTTAATTTTGAACACCCACTTACAACCAATTGGATGAGAGTTTGGAGGAAGCGGTACAAGTGACCAAGTATTGTTTTCTTCCAAGGCACGAATTTCATCATTCATGGTAGCGACCCATTTGGGATCCTGACATGCTGCCTCATATGTATAGAAGAAAGGTTACTATATGATGCATACCTTGATATAGGGTGTCGAGTGCTGGATTTGACTGGAAGAGACCCGGCTTGAGTAGGCAGAGTATGATTGATATAGTAATCTTTCAGGTGAAATGGAGTTTGAATTGATCTTGTGGATCGTCTAAGTTGGTCATCTTGAGGGTGAGAAGAGGTAGGTGGATCAATTGTGGTTGGACACTGCTCAACCGGTCGACCGGTAGGTGAAGACGGTCGACCGTTTAAGCTCTCTGTTGAATCGGATGAGGTAACCGGTCGACCAGTTGGACTCTCTGTTGAAGCAGACGAGTGAACCGGTCAACCGTTTGGTCGACCGGTTGGTCCAGATGATGGTTCGGGATCTTTAGGCAAGTTATTTGTTTTTGCTATGTGTTGGTCATCTGAGTTTGTGAATTATGGTGTTTCAACATCTAGAGGCATAGATTATGGCAAATGGAATGTAGTTGGTTTCATCATGTTGTTGGGAAGTGTATGGTAATATATTTTCATAGAACACAACGTCTCGGGATACTATTAGCTTTTTGTCAGTTAGGTCATATAAGGTGTATGCTTTTTGTCCTGAGGAGTATCCAAGGAACACACACCGTTTGGCTCGTGTGTCAAATTTATGGCTGGGTCTAAGGTTGGTGACAAAGCATAGGCAACCATAGACACGTAAATGGGAATAAGGTGGTGGTTTCTTGTACAATCTTTCGTAGGGTGTTTTGTGTGAGAGCAATGGTGAAGGTATCCGATTGATAAGGTAACAAGCTGTTTTGATATGTTCCCCCCAAAAATTTTGACGGAAGACTGGCTTGAAATTTAATGGCACGAGCCACATTAAGGAGGTGGCGGTGTTTTCTCTCTACCACTCCATTTTGTTGAGGGGTATAAGGACATGAACTATGAAAATAGTACCATTTTCATCTAAGAATGTTTGCAAGGATAAGAACTCTTGGCCATTGTCAGATCTCAGGGTTTTTATAGTCAGGTTGTGTTGAGTTTTAACCTAAGCAAAGAAATTTTTAATTATGCTTTGAGTTTCAGATTTGTGACGCATGAGGTGTACCCAAGTATAACGAGAAAAGTCATCAACAATTGTAAGGAAATATCTAGCACCAGAATAAGAATAAATTCTATGAGGTCCCCAAATATCACAATGAATCAAATCAAAGGGTTTATTGCTAGATATTTGACTGACTTTAAAGGGTAGTCTAGATTGTTTTGCCAGACGACAAATATCATAAATATCGTGGGAATCAAAACTAATACCTAAGATACTTTGTGCTAGGAATTGAAGAGGTGAGGCTGAAGGGTGTCCAAGACGTTTATGCCATAGGTTGGTTGATCCACTGGTAGTATGATGTATTTGTAGTTTTTGTGAAAGGTAATATAGGCCGTTACTCTGCCTTCCCAAGCCAATCATTTTCTTCGTAGTCAGATCCTTCATGACACAAAAATCAGGGAAAAATGTTACATAGCAACCTAACTCTAGTAAGTTTACTGATAGATAATAGATTAACTTTGAATTTAGGAATATGAAGCACATTATCAACAGTTATATTATTTTCAAAGTTAACTGTACCAATGGATTTAATAAGAGCATGACCCCATTCGGTAATTGCACAGTTTTGTGCATTAGCATGAATTTATTCTCAAGAATCTCATCCTTCGTCACATGGTCAGTGGCCCCGCTATCAATAATCCATGAATTACTCAAAGGGGTAGTAGAGATATTGATGCCTGAAGTGTTAACACAAGGCTTGTCATTACCCGACTTGTTGTTTAGAAGTGTCATGATCTGTTCATATTCCTTGATTGTGAGCGTTTTGCCTTCCTTTTAGTCAAATGTAGAAGCGGTAGTAGTGTTTGTGAAGCGTTTGTTTCGTGGCTTCACGTCTTTTCCATGAAACTTGTGCCTTGGAGGGAAGCCATGGATGAAATAGCAGGTATCAATGATGTGGCCAATCATCCTGCAGTAGGTGCACCGTTTCTAGCCAAATTTCGTCGAAACGGTCGACCGAAATGGTGAAACGGTTGACCGGTTCAGCCGATCGTTATTTTTCCAGTTCGATCTCCAATTGATTGAATTGATTGAATGTTGCCCTTCATGATCGGATTGCTGTAGAGCCATGAGATCCAGGTGGGCAATCCGATACAGTCAGATGCTTACTCGCTGTCGCCTTTATTCGCAACTGGACGCTTCATCAGATGGATGTCCACAATGCCTTTCTTCATGGTGCCCTTGATGAAGAAGTCTATATGACTCCTCCACCTGGATTTCGTCGACAATGGGAGACACCAGTTGTATGTCGATTTCATAAATCTCTATATGGATTGAAACAAGCATCTCGTTCTTGGTTTCAAAATTTTGTATCTGCTGTTATTCAGTTTGGGTTCAAACAGTCACATGCAGATTATTCACTTTTTACCAAGGTCAGTGGTGATTCATTTACAGCTGTTCTATTATATGTGGATGATATGGTTGTCACAGGAAACGATAAAGAAGCGATTTCTTCCACGAAGACGTTTCTTGCATCTTAATTCAAGTTGAAGGACCTTGGCACACTAAAATACTTTCTTGGAGTAGAAATTGCTCGCTCAAAATCAGGGATCTCGATAAATCAAAGGAAGTATACTCTTGACATTCTTCAAGAGGCCGGTTTACTTAGAGCGAAGCCTGCAGCATTTCTCATGGAGCAGTCATCAAAATTTAATTCGACAGATGGAGAATTGTTGAAAGATCCCACATATTATCGACGGTTGGTAGGGAAGCTCATTTATCTCACTATTACTAGACCGAAAATCTCATATTCGGTCAATACACTCAGTCAATTCATGCAGGCACCTAGACAACCCCATCTTGATGCAGTTCGCCGATTGCTCCGATACTTGAAAGGATCACCAGGACGAGGATTATATTTCCCATCAAGTGAAAAATTGCAGCTAGCAAGATTTTGTGATGCAGATTGGGCTGGAAACATTACTACACGGCGGTCAGTTACGGGATATTGTGTATTTTTGGTAAAGGCACTTATATCATGGAGAAGCAAGAAGCAAACAACTGTGTCCAAAGCTTCAGTAGAAGCAGAATATAGGGCAATGGCTTCCATTACTTGTGAGCTTACATGGTTGAGGCAGTTACTGACAAACTTATGTGTAGATCACCCACAAGCAGCAACTTTATATTGTGACAATCAAGCAGCAATACATATTGCGGCTAATCCAGTATATCATGAGAGGACAAAGCACATTGAAATAGATTGTCATATTGTTCGTGAACGAATCATTAAGAGAGAGATCAAGACTGCCTGTGTTTCAAGCAGCAATTAGATTACAGATTTATTTACTAAAGCATTGGGCAAAGAAGCATTTCACAGTTTCACTCGTAAGTTGGGCACTTTTGACATTCATGCTCCAACTTGAGGGGGAGTATTAACAAATATTCACTTACCATATTTCTACATTCACCTTATTTGTAGAATTGTATTTATAGAAAGATATCATATATGTAATATTTATATATTTAGGCAGATTTCTTTTTCTACTAGTATATATACATTGTATTCTTGTAATATTCATCATTCAATCATTCATTCAATTGAATCAATATAGAGAATTATTTTTCCACACATATTCTCTTTTATATTTCTTCATCTCTTTCATATTTCTTTCATATTTCTTCATCTCTTTCATATTTCGATCGACCGGAATGGTGAAACGGTTGACCGGTTCAGTCGATCGTTATTTTTCCAGTTCGATCTCCAATTGATTGAATATGCCCTTCATGATCGGATTGATGTAGAGCCATGAGATCCGATTGGGCAATTGTCGTCTCTATGGTGTTTGTGCCATAATTGTTTCCATTAAGTGGATTAGAAACGAGAATGAAGCCGGGATGATCGGATTGCTGTAGAACTATGGAATCCGATTGGGCAATCGTCGTTTATATGATTTTTCTATCATCGTTTGTGCGAAGCATCGTCGCTCAGAATCGTCGCTCTGATACCATGTAAAATATGAGAGAAAATATATGTAGAGAAATAATTCTCTTTGTATATTGATGTAATGTGTATAATGAATGGAGTTACAAGATATATATATATATATATATATATATATATATATATATAGACTAATAGAAACCTAATAAGGAAAAGGAATAAAAAGAAAGGAGTTCTACCTAGAATAGGAATATTACATATATGGTATCCTACTACATGGTATTCTAATATAAATAGAATTCTAATAACCACCACCACCTGTATGCCGGTAGACTAAACTCCAACAGTTTGGGCCGCCAAACGGGGGTGAGAAATCCCCTTTCCCCGGTTATTCTTATTGGGGTTGGGGTGGATTGTTTGGAGAAGATGACCATTTTATTTTGTATTTTGTTTTCTTTTTTTCCTTTTTTAATTATTCTAAATAATAGAATGTGAATAGACAATTTTATCTTTGTTAAATTGGTCAAATTTAGGCCATGAGCTTGATTTTTTGTCACTTAACAAACTTTTGGATGAAATCTGACAGACTCCAAAGGTCATTTCGGTGAACATACTTAGAAGATTTGAGATTTGATGACACATTTTTTATTATTTTAAGTGAAAATCTGTATAAGAAAAAAATAAAAAATTTAAGATTTATTTGTCTTTTTGAAAATGTTATGGTCTTCATTGCAATTTTTCATTATATTATATTTTTTTATTTAATTAGGAGAAAATTTGTCCCAAAAAAATATTTAATGACCATCTATGCGAATTAATAAAAGAATGAGAACAATATCTACAAATAAAACTGAATAAAAATGATATTGTTACAAAATTAAAAAAATATGGAATGTAAATATAATTAACCCATAAAAAATCACCTTGTTAATTGCCACAAAATTCTCTAATGAAAATAACGATGACTGGTTTCAAATTAAGAAATATATATGGAATTACATCGTGTTCGTATGGCCGTCCATTTATCATTCTATAATCTAGGTTTCTAAGATCAAATATATTATGAAATTTGGGGTGAATTTTGGCGGATTTGCATATGGGTGGGTGTGGTGGATTTTTTAATTTTGTTTCTTATTTAATTTTATTTTTTAATTCTTTTTATTTTATTTTAATTGTTTTAAATAAATAAATGTACAAAGACACCTTTACTCTTATTAAAATTGGGCAAATTAAAGTCAAATATTTGACTTTTTGTTAATTGACGTCTTTTGGACAAAAACCATCCAGAAGTTTTTAGAGTACACATTTATTAAAATATTTGGGATGTAGGTGCTAAGATTAGAAGATCTGACATCTGATTGCACATTTTTGATAGATTTCAAATCTGACGGCACATTTTGTAACTTTTTTGCAAATTATAGAAGTGAATGTTCATGAAACGATCTCCTAAGCAGGTTCTCAATCAATATGCATCGAATAAAAAAATTGGTCAATTCCCTAAATAAGCAAAAGGCTCAAACGAAAGTTTAAGACATAGTTGTCTTGATCGAATGCCATTAGACAAAATTTCTCAATATGACCCAAAAAGTAATGGAGGTGCACAAAAGTTTCCTCGAGCCATACGGAAATTGGCCCTCTAGTTCAAGAACAAATGCATTCCAGGAATCAAATTGCTTCAGTCATACCAATTAGTTATATTTTGTAATTTTTCTAAACTTCAAAAATATTTTAAATCCAATATTATTTAAATTCTTTAAAAAAGAAACAGTAGGGCTTCTAATTAATTCCAAAAGTTATCAGTTATTACTCAATTTTTTATTTTATTTTTTAATAGAATTTAGACCCAAAAATTTCTAAAATACTTTTGAAATTTAGACGAATTTAATCTATAATCACGATACCCGTGTACAAATCCACCAAAAATTTTGTTCGTAGAAATCCTAAATTATAGAACAAAAAATGGACGGCTATACGAACTGAAGTTAATTCTATATCATGATTTTTGTCTATATATTTCTTAATTTGAAATCTGTAATCATTATTTTCGTTAGTAGAATTAGTTGTGATTATTTTTGACATATCTCTTATTAGTTCGAGCCAACAAATAAGATTAGGAATGAATATGGTACAAAGTTCACTTTACACGTAAAGAATGGTAAGTTGCGTGTGAGAATCCATGAATTTGACATTGCACCTACTCTTTATTGATTCTTTTTATGAGTGTCGATATCGATGTTATTAAGATTGGAAAATCATTAAAAATAAATAAATAATAAAAAATCAGTAATTAAAACAATCATTCTCGATTGGGCACACATAATCTATGATATGTCCGGAAATGATCTCCTCTATATAGTGGGGAGATTATTATGTTCACTTCCAGTGGGCATTGGCTAAGTGTTTGACTTTAATGTAAAACACTTTTTAATTGGCCAATGCCTACTGGACAAATATTCAGTGGGCTAAATAATCTTCTCCACTAGATAGAGGAGATCATTTTCAATGATATGTCTCCCTAATATGCAGAAGAGTTCCTAGTTTCCAATTTCAAAATATTTATGTGTCAGTTAAAATATATATTCTCTCTCGACTTTATAAAAATTCTACCACTACTCTGTTTGGTTTATAGATAAATTTGTTTATCTAGATAAAAATTATCTGAATAATAGTTATCTAGATATTATTATCATATTTGGTTTAACTAAGTATAAGAAAGGAAAAATTCGACTTTTTTGTAAAAAAAAAAAACAGTTATATCCTTATTCTTAATTAAACAAAAAAAAAAGGTAGATAAAAAAAAATATAAAAGAGAAAAAAATAGGTGGAATAGTGGAGGGTGGTTGCAGCGGGAGGACGGTGTCGGCGAGCGAGGAAGGGCGAAGGCTTGTAGCGATTATCTTAGGGTATGAATGTTCAAAAATAGGGGTAATTATATTCACACTACACTATTTGTTAATCACACCACATTTTAATTGCAATAAAAATCTTCAACTATTGTTCATTTTTGCATTTATGTTCTTACTTTTTTTTTATCACATTCTTATTATCAACCTATTAATTTGCATGTCTTATCGTTGTCTTTAATGATGATTTCTATCCAAAAAGTTAATCAGAATGTCGTAAAAAATTTGTCCGCCCTCGTATTTCAAATAAGCAAAATAAATAACAAATACAAAAGTTTGAAAAAATAGTTTTTCCTCATTTCAATGCACATTAGCAGAATATTCAGACAAAATTTTCATCAGAGACGTACGAGATGTAAAAATTAATGATAAAAATACGACGAAAAAAATTAGAGACATAAGTGTCAAAATGTCAAAGGTTGATGGACTTTCATTACAATTAAAATGTGGTGTAGATAACAAAAATTGTGGTGTGAATATAATTTTTGGTGCATAATATCTTGGTGAACCACACTACTCGTCCCCCCACAAAGAAATCAAAACAACATGGCCTGAAAAATAGACAGGACACCGTAGCATTTTACAGATAGTCAAAATTGGTACACTCACTGCCATCCTCTTCACATAACAGTAACAGAACTAAATTATGAGAGAGAGAGAGAGAGAGATACAAGCACAGAAAAAGGTCCACAATATTGGTGGGCAAATTGGGAAAATTGACGTATATACACTCATTTAAGACCGAAATTGAAAAATATTGAACTTCTAAAAAAAAATTAAAAAATACTCTTGACAAATAGAATTCATTGATAAATATCATATCTTTAATAAAACTTTGATTTTAATAATTGAATTCAAAATTCAAAAATCTTTTCAGAAGTTTTAAAGAAAGGTGGTTATATTTACATTACAGTTTTTATTTTTTACACTATATTTTAATTAAAATTTAGATCGTCAACTTTTACTCATTGTAGTACTTATGTCACTAACTTTATTTTCGTCGAATTTTTATATTCAATCTTCTATTAATTAGCACAATTCGTCATTGATAATGATTGATGTCAAAATATTCTAGTTTATGTACTTTGATATGAGAGAAAAATATTTTGTTGCACTTTTATATTTATTCTTTTTAAAAGTATGATGGATAAATAAATTGTTTTACACGCTCCAAGTGAATTTTTTTAAAAGGAACAATTATTAGAGACGGGATATGCTAATTAATGGAAGGTTGATGATAAGAATGCGATGAAAAAAGTTGAAGACATAAGTGCTACAAATGGACAAAGATTGGGACTTTAAATGTAATTAAAATGTGGTACAACAAATAAAAACTTGGGAAAATTTTGGGTCGGTCACTATTAACGCCATGGTGGGCTGAAAAGTCATATGTTATAATCTTAATTCAACTAAAGTCATACTTTATTACTAAAAGACCAATATACCCTCCAATTGTAAAAACTGTCATTTAAACACGTAAAAACCAACAAAATCATTTCAATGTCTGTTTACAAACTTCTTCATTTACTTTTAACAATTTTCATCTTCTTCTTGTGTTTGATTCTTCTTACCATAACCTGTAACTGCATACAAACAATTCGAAAGCTGATATTTCAATGGCGAACATATTGTTTTATTTTTTTTTTTTTATAAAGTAACCATTTTCGGTTAAAAATAATCATGAAAATATTGAGATATTGTTCCAATTGAAACATATTCAATGCAGTTAATAAATGGAGTTTGGATAAACTGATTCAACTAGTTTTTGATAATGTAGTTGTTGTGAGTTAGGATTTTATGTTGGAACATGTAAAATGCTTGATACTGTTTCAATAGATGTGTTTCAATATATGATACTGTTTCTAATGATAGTGAAATTTGCTGATTTTTTTTCTCTGTTTGTAATGATAGTGAGCAGTTATTCTTTCTTCATATTGGCATTGCTCTGAAGTATGTGTTTGATTGTTTTTAAGGGACTCAGATATCTTGGAAGAGCTTTAATTTGTAGCAAAAGGATGTACATTAATCCGTGATACTGTTTTAGAGGATTTGTGATACTGTTTTGAAAAAAAAATTAAAGATTGTTAAACCTATGATTCTTGTAGTGAACCTTTATGATTCTTGTAGTGATAATGAAGAATTAGGATCTGATCAATCAAGAACTGGGAGTGTTAATGAAAAAGGATCAAGTTCAAAGAATGTTCAACAAGAGAAAGATGAATGGTGGCTTCAATAAAGATATATTTATCCGTGATACTGTTTTAGAGGATTTGTGATACTGTTTTGAAATTTTTTTTTAAAGATTGTCATTTTAAGTTAAAGAGACGATTTCAAACGGGTTAAATCCATCATAGGCAGTGGCGAAGCGACTGGTCTTGACCGTCTCGTCGAGACCATTCCGAAAACATATTATAATAAAAATTCTGAGCACGTGTGCAAATTCTATGTTCATTTCTATTGTAATACTATTTTTTGTGATACTGTTTTGCATAATACAGTATCAAACAACACACATAACTATGATATCATGCTTTTATCTTTGATATTATATTATGCAAAACAATATAATGGATTAGAACATGGATTAAAACAGTATAAAAATTACTAATGCACATTACCTAAACAAAACAGTAACATAGATTAAAATAGTATCATAGACAAAAATAAGACATTCAAACAGTATCACAAGTTCAAACCTTGGCATAATTAGACAGTATCAAAGAATAAAAGCACGGTATCATAAATAAAACTCATTCCACATAGAATAAAACAGTATCATGGATTAAAATAGTATCAAAATATACTAATGCACATTACCTAAATAAAACAATATCATAGATTAAAACTAAGACATTCAAACAGTATCATAGGATTAATACATATGCTTACATAGTTTTAGATGACTTCTCTTTAACTTGAGAATGATTGACAGTTCTTCTTTCTTCATTTTAGCATTGCTCTGAAGTATGTGTTTGCTTTTAAAGGACTCAGATACCTTGGAAGAGCTTTAATTTGCAGCAAAATGATGTACATTTATCCGTGATACTGTTTTAAAGAATTTGTGATACTGTTTTGAAAAAAAAAATTAAATATTGACATTTTAAGCTAAAGAGACTACTTCAAACGGGTAAAATCCATTATAGGCAGTGGCGAAGCGACTGGTCTTGACCGTCTCGTCGAGACCATTCTGAAAACATATTATAATAAAAATTCTGAGTACGTGTGCAAATTCTATGATCATTTCTATTGTGATACTGTTTTTGTGATACTGTTTTACATAATACAGTATCAAACAATACAGATGACTATGATATCATGCTTTTATCTTTGATACTGTTTAATTAGTCATGTGTTTTGTTTGATACTTTATTATGTAAAACAATATCATAGATTAAAACATGGATTAAAACAAATATCAATTTATATGAATGCATATTACTACCTAAACAAAACATTATCATGGATTAAAACTAAGACATTCAAACAGTATCACTTATTCAAACCTTTCCATAATTAAACAATATCAAAGATCACATAGAAGTATCACAGGATAAAAATAGTATCATGGATTAAAACGGTATCAAAATATACTAATTACCTAAACAAAACAATATCATGGATTAAAACAATATCATAGATTAAAACTAAGACATTCAAACAATATCACAGGTTCAAACATTGCCATAATCAAACAGTATCACAGGATTAAAACACTATCATGGATTAAAACGATATCGAAATATACTAATTACCAAACAAAACAGTATCATGGATTAAAACAGTATCATAGATTAAAACTAAGACATTCAAACAGTATCATATGTTCAAACATTGCCATAATTAAACAGTATCAAAGATCACATATACATATATTCAAACAGTATCACAGAATTAAAACAGTATCATGGATTAAAACATGTTTCAAATGATAGTGAAATATTATGACAAAGTTTCAATCTATTCTATTAAACCTTGCCATAATTAAACAGTATCATAGATTAAAACTAAGACATTAAAACAGTATCATGGATTAAAACTAAGACATTCAAATATTAGATGATGGAACATTCAAGCTCCTATTTACAACAATTCTATGTCCATTTATATTGTGATACTGTTTTCTGTGATACTGTTTTGTATAATATAGTATCAAATAAAATATCATGACTAAATATTAGATGATGGAACATTCAATCTCCTATTTACAGCAATTAGATGGTGGAGCATTCAAGCTCCTATTTACATAAGATAGTAGAGTATTCAAGCTCATATTTACAGCATTCAAGCTCATATATACAACATTCTATGCTCATTCCTGTTGTGATACTGTTTTGTTTAATACAATATCAAATTGATATTTTATAATACAGTATCAACAACAGATGTTACCTCATTGTCTATATAACTGGAAAATACTCATTGTTTACATAAATGCTAAAATACTCAACTTAAATACTCAACCCAGGTTAATCATATTGATCAGCCTCTCTTGCAGCACGGATAGATCAATGCTAATTGTTAAGACATTAAGAATAGAGTACAACCACAGAAGATGAAGAAATAAAAAAGCATACAAACCAAAGATAAGAATTCAAACACTGTGACCAAAGTCCATAAAACGTTATTTTTTTAGTTTCACAGCTAACAAAATCTTCACAAAAAAAACTGCCTAAAAAGTTATCCAAAATCTTCACCAAGAAAAGTGCCTAAAAAGTGACACTGTGCCTTAGAAGCACTCGCCGGAGGTCGCCGGAGGTGGAAGCGGTGGTCGCTGGAGGTCGCCGGAGGTCGCCGGAGGTCGAAGAGGAGGTCGCCGGAGGTGGAGGCGTGCTGGAGATGGCCGGAGGTTGTCGCCGAAGGTGGCCGGAGGTTGTCGCCGGAGGTGGAGGAGGTTTGTGGAGTTGAAAGATTATGTCAATGAAAAATATGGTTAAAATGAGTGATTTTGGAATTAATATAAAATATTGATGTGAAGTATGACTTAATCACAATTTTAAAAAAAAGTTTTGACCTAATTTGAAATAAGTCATGTGGAGATGACTTATTTGCAATTTTCCCTAAAAACTTTAGTGTGAATATAATTATCTTTTAAAGAATCAATATCGATTAACAATTAGAGCCAAGAATTCACGCTAATAAAAACAATATACAAAATTGTAACTAATATTTGGTTCGTAATACAGTAGAGACACAAATCATGAGAACGTAGTTTTTTGAAGAATTACAAAAACCATGAGCTTGAATGATGTGTAAGTAGTCATTGATTAAATAAACATCACACCATTAATAAAATATTTAAGGTATCAATGTCTAGTAACATTCAACTCATTAAATCACAGTAAATTACGTGATGCCATTGACGAGAATTTGAAAAATATCAGTTTGCATAAAAAAAAAAAATACAATAATGTAATATTATTTAGTGTTGATGATCCAAACATGACATATTTTATGTTTTAAGCTGAAAAAATGAATTATAAGATGTTAAAGTACCGACCTTACATAAATGAGTTCTTCATTTGAATGAATTGATAAATTTTCTGATTATAATCGAAGATGGAAGAATGAACCGTATATTGAAGGAGGATTTATGATTCTTTTGATGAGACAATCGATTGAAATGGTTTAAAATTTGAATGAAATTGAAGGATTTTCTAATGATAAGAACAAAATGAATAATATACGAGGGTTTACTGATCTTCTAGAGAGATAATTGAGATTTTGAATTAATCGGATTTTAATCCATCTGTTATGGAAAATAATATAAATAAATTTCCTTAATATCATATTATTAGACACGTAATTAAGAAATAAAATATTCATTAACTACAGCAAAACTAAAAGACAATATGTATTTATGAAGAAAAAACTAAAGATCGGTATATTTCAAAATCTTGAAAAAAAAAAAAAAGAGTACAATTCCTCATTTTCTCTTATAAATTTGATATACGCTTTATAATAAGCTCGGGCCATATTTTTAAAACAAACCAATTCACGTCGTTACAGATTTTAAATTGAGTCTGAATGTAGACAGATTAGTTTAAATCGACCCCACATATTTTGACACCCTTATACATTGACATAGAAAAAGCCAAATGTGGTTCTGCTACAAGTTCTTGAACATTTTTAATCATGTGACATGTCCCTAGATTTACATGGCTTTAGAAAATTCCAATTGTGATTCTGCCAAGTGCTACCTGTTCCACTGTGTGTGAACATGTTTAAGTCCTCAATTTCGTCTAAATCACTGCAATATTTTCTTGGCATAAACGACAAAAAAATTGCTATTTCAATTACTGTTTGTGATTGAGCTGTACAATTCGTGTCTTAATTCATGTCTTCTACAATAAATTACTTCCTCTTGGTAAATATTTGCTATTTGATTAACTGCAATGTTTTTACCATTTTATCCTCGACTACAAATCGACACAATATTATTACTCTCGTAATTAGAATTACTGAATTAGGGTCTTGTTTAGGGTAGGCATGGGTTGGTTTTGTTCGATTTTGGGCTCAAACCGAAACCGAACCGACCAATTCGGTTTAGCCATTATCTGAAACCGAACCAAACCTCCGCGTTGGATGAAACCGATCCAAACCGAACCGACCAATCATGGTTCGGTTTGGTTTGATTTGGGCAGTTTAGGCTTTAATGTTTTGGGCTTGTATACACAAAAAAAAAAAAATTAATTTTATAATTCTCATTTCAAATTTTCTTTACAACATGCAACATGTTATTAACAAAAATTTACAAAAAATTTAAATATAACTCCCATTTATAAAATATCCTATTATTTACAACCTATTTTTTGACATATTATTTATAAAAATAACTCTCATTTCTCGGTTCGGTTTATTTGGCGGTTTGGTTCGGTTTTCTTGCCCCAAACCGAACCCAAACCAAACCGAATATATTTTTTAAATTAGTAAACCAAACCAAACCGTCAGAGTGTGAAAAATCGAACCAAACCGACCCGATTCGGTTCGATTCGGTCGGTTTGAGCGGTTTGACGGTTTGGATGTCCACCCCTAGTCTTGTTAATCCAACAAAACCTTGAGATTAGCTACAACGTGTCGTCAAAATACCTAAAGACGATATTAGTATGTTTGATGTAACGATACTGACAAATAAACATTCATGATCACTCGGACTAAACAATACAACAAACCAATGGAATTCAACATACACATCCCAGCTGTAAGATCATATTATTGGTCTGTTTACTGCAGCCTTTGCATCGTCACATGTCTTTTTGTGCACCAATTTTTGAGGGAGGACCTCGATTCCACTGCTTCTGTTCTTCGATTCTTTTTTTTACTCCTACTGCCAGTTTATATCATTTACTGCAAAATCAGTCCAGGGCCATCACTTGGACCTTCTTTATGATAGTGCAAGTACACACAAGGGTAACCCCATCCCCACCCTTTTTGGGAGTGGGGGTGGGGTAAGTCCCCTTTAAGTGAATGCAGTTACTCCCCACCCCACCCTTTTTTGGGGAGTGGAGTGGGGTGGGTTAGAGGGGTATGCCCCATTAAGTGAATGCAGTAACTATTTATCATTTATCATATGGGCATTGTCAATATTTTCTGTTGCTATTGTACAGAGTGGGGCATGTTTCTGTAGGTCACTGGGGCACTCACTTTATTAAAGATACGGAGAAGGCAGACACACTGTGGATTGTAGTATTGTAACGAGAAAATGGGATTTTTTTAAGCCTAATTCTTGTTTTCGTAGAGAAATCTCTAATCAAAGATGTAACAAAACCAATCTCGATTAGCATTTAAGAAATTATTCGGTGGACGGAGAAGCATTCTCACTGCAACCCGTTGTCAAACTTTTTGAGACGACAATAATATACGAAGCATTTTTTAGTGCAACTCATTGGAATGAGAAGTGTGAGAACTTGGAGAAGTAAGTGGGCGTAATAATTTGTGTTTGCTTGCTTGTTTTCTATTATCATTATATTTTTGTTGCTCTCATAACGCGGATTAGGCTTTAATCCATAACACATCAAACACGCCACTTGGAACTTTCGACACAATGATTACTTGTCCAAATATTGCTTTATTACAATAGGAGAAGCCATATGGACACAATGAATGTGTCTCAAAAAGGTTCAAGATAAGGATAGATCTAATCCCTTTTGTGTTAACTATTCAATACTTTACGTTGGCTGCAAAGCTAAAAGAAATGGGCTTTTGATCTAGAAGCCAAAAGAAAGGGAAAAAAAAGTCCCTTGAGCTGGAAAGAAAGCTCTTTCTTTTCTGCTTTTAATAAGTGTTAAAAAGGCTTTGGACAAAAGAAAAAGATAATAAAGGGCCAACCATACAGATAATAATATTAATACACATATAATTCTCCATGAAATGGAGTTTTCATTCTGAAACATGTTCTTCCAATCCCCTTATCATACAAAAGGAAATAAAAACAATGGTTAACGGATTCAAACATAATTTACTTCCCAAAATCAAGCCCTACTTCTCATATGTGATGGTGTTGTAGTTGCAAGAGCCTGAAATACGCTCCATCGGGGCGGCTGATTAGGTCAGAGTGGCTACCTTGTTCGACAATACGTCCATCCTGCACGACACCGATATTATCCACCCTTCTTATCGTGGAAAGCCGGTGGGCCACAAGAACGGTGGTTCGGCCTCGCATCAGCCTTTCGAGTGCTTCTTGTAGCACACATTCCGACTCGGCATCAAGAGCACTCGTTGCCTCGTCAAGTAGAAGGATTGACGGGTCCTTGAGAACAGCCCGTGCAATTGCTATCCGTTGTTTCTGTCCCCCGGAGAGTTGAACTCCTCTTTCACCTATGGGAGTTTTATAGCCTTCGGGCAATCCACTAACAAATGTGTGCACATTTGCAGCTCGAGCTGCTTCGACTACTTCTGTTTCGGTTGCGCCATCTTTCGCATAGGCAATGTTGTCAAAAATGCTGGCTGCAAAAAGTGCTGGCTCCTGCTGCACTAACCCAATTTTCTGCCGGAGCGACTTCAAGTTCAACCTCCGAATATCTTTTCCATCAATCATAACCTTACCAGCCATTGGATCATAAAATCGCTCGACTAATGCTATTACCGAACTCTTTCCTGATCCGCTTGCCCCAACAAGTGCTTGGCTTTGGCCAGCACGAATTCTAAGGTTGAGGTCCTTGAACACAATCACATCTGGACGTGAAGGATATGCAAAGTCAACATGACGGAGCTCAATCTCACCACGAATTGATTCGACCAGCTCTGCCTCAGAATCATCAGGATCTATCCTCGTCGAGCGATCAAGAATGGAAAATACAGAGCCAACAGCTTCACCACCCCTTATAATCTCGGGTGCAAGGCTAACCGTTTCAGCAACTGAATTTGCCGTAATAACCAAGACTACGAATACCTTAATGACCTTTGAGAAGGTAGAGACGCCTTTGCTAACAAGGTGGGCACCATACCACAGGATTAGAGCTTCCGACGCATAAAGTGCAAGCTGGGAGAGTCCAAATAGAAAGCCAGAAGACTGGCTGCGGCGAAGACTTTGTCGTTGTGGGACACGGAGTTCGTGGCAAAACAAAGAAAGGACTTTTTCTTGCGCATTGAAAGCCGCGACAGTACGAATATTGCTTACTCCTTCCCCTGCAATCATGCTAGTTTTTGCATGTGCCTTGGCTGTGTCTCCAGCAAACCCTTTGAGAGAGAGTTGCTGCATAATTCCGAAATATAACAAAATTGTTAAAATACCATCAATTTAACAAAAAAGGGCAAAAAAAAAAAAAAAAAAAGGATATACTTTCCATAAGAATATCACAGTTATATAATTAAATAAATAAATAATTATATATGATTTGAACCAATGAATCCCTTCACTGTCTACATAGCATGCGCAAAATTGACATAGTAATTGCATGATACTTCGTCAGCGCACCATTTAAACAGTATACACAACAGCACACAATTTGGAAGCCTCTATCATTGATAATGCCTAAAGGAACCACAAACGACAAGCATGCAAAACACAGTAAGTATTGCCATCGCACCATTTAAACAGTACACACAACAGCACACAATTTGGAAGCCTCTATCATTGATAATGCCTAAAAGAACCACAAACGACAAGCATGCAAAACACAGTAAGTATTGCCATCTCCGTGTACTTTTAGCTAGATTCACAAGCTAGTCCCTCTAGACCCGTGAAAGCACAGCCGGACCAGCCTGTCACGGGCAGTGCCGAGTTCAACTGTAGGAAAATTTCTTCTTTTAGAAAAAAGACTTAAAACTTCTTCCCTTGTAACCATAGGGCGGGTCAAGGCCTGGACATGCCGACAGTCCGGTCAAGAAAACTTTAGACTGGCTGGGCAACGTCTCAAAGCCGGGTTGTGCCGCTCTGGCACGGTCCAGTTAAAAGAAAAATAGGAAAAGATTCATGTAACGTAGACAAAGTCATATGCAAAATTGATCACGGGATGAGAATCCATGGCAGATCAGGTGTGAATATCTAGGGTGCTGAAAGATTGTAAAAATCTAGCAATCAACACATGTACCCATATTCAAACCCCACTATCCTCAGACATTAACTTTGAGTCTCAGAAAAAATAAGAATCCACTGACGCACACTGGAATGCAGTGTCAGAGCAAGGTGAAAATAATTTAGCCTGGCAAGTAAATAGTGAAGAGAAACAGACAACCTTAGATCTGACACTCGAATAAAAGTTCATGAAAGTGTATGAAGCCAAGAAATAACTCAAATAATTTGATATTTTTTTTCTTCACTGCTAGAGGTCTGGCCCGACCTAACATTCACAATTTTTTGTTTTCAAATAAGTTATTTTGGTTCTTCTAGATACAGGCCAATGCGGGCCGCGGGCCTCTGGAGCCAAATCAGACACTGTAAATTGTAGAGATGGGCCGACGACGGAAAGGCCTCTACATGTGTCCACACCACATTTTGAAACCTCGGGATGATTCACAAAAGACTAAAGAACCCACATTTACCCTTTCCTCTCTTAATACAAAGGAGCAGTAGTGAATTAAGATGCCAAGATCCAACCAAGTACCATAAAATTTGAAATACTACCAAATAAATACCGAACTGATGCTACCCGAAATGCACCTCCACAGGGTAAATAAGCTTCTCGTAGTTATCATTACGAAACAAATGTAAGCGGCGCATATTGAGGGGATTTACCTGAGCAAAATTCGCTAGGACTAGGAGAGGGAAGGTAGCCAGTATGAGCAATGAGACCCTCCATTCCACTATAAAGGCAACTATGAATGAAGTGAGAAGAGAAGTCATATTCTGCAATATAACAGAAATCCGCTCCGCTATAGCAGATTTTACATCTGCAGCATCGGTTGCCAGGCGGGCTGCAAGGAGACTTGAATTGTTCTCCTCCTCATCGAACCATCCAACTTCATTCCTAAAAATTGCTGAGAAAATATAAAGTAAAAATTACCGTCAGAAGCAAAACTCAAGTATTTTGATAAACTGCAAGTCGATTATTGATGCGTGTTTAAATTTTATTCTCAACAAAATTTTGTCTACAAATATAAAAGCAACTCCATGCCTAGGAAAGTTTAGGAGTCTTGTATTGCCTTCAGATGCTGTATTATGAGCTTGTAATGGAAACTTCAAGATTATGTTTGGTACATACAACCACCAAGAATTTAAAATTATTTGTCATTTAATATCGTGCAGTCCTATCCATTACTATGTACGAAACATGCTACAAAGGGAAAACGCTGCACAAGATGGCTTTACCTGCAAGCATCATCCTCCTCACCCGTGTAGTGAGGTTCTCTCCCATGATACTAAAGAAATAATGTTGTATCAAATATGCCACAACAGCATAAAGACCCGCTCCAATGTAAATAAAAACATATTCCTTCGTCTTCCTTTCCATGCTAGCAGGATTTCTATAGTAGAACACCTCAATCATATTGCTCATCACAATGGCAAAAGTTGGACCTATGAAGCCAGAAAGAACAGATCCTATCGCACCCATGATCGAGTAGGGCCACTCAGGAGCATTCAGTTTAAGAAGCCGGCAAAAGTACCCAGCAGGGGCAGGATTTTTCCTTTCAGTTTCGGCATTTGATACCATCTCTATACGGCCATCAGCACCAGTGCTGTAAGAATAACTCAAGTTTCTTAAACTTCCAGAACGGAGGCTAAGAGATTTTGTCGACAATGAATGACTTAGCCGTGATGAACGTGTACGGCGAGTTGAAGGATTTGAAAAATCTCTGTTTCCTACCATTTCCTGGAATCTAATTAACGATGCATAGGCCCCAGCTTTGGCAATTAGTTCTTCGTGGCTTCCAGTTTCCACAACTTGCCCTTGCTGTAAAACTGCAATAGAGTCCACATTTCTTATGGTTGAAAGACGATGAGCGACGACCACTGTTGTCCTCCCAACCATCAAACGGTCTAGTGCCTCTTGAACAATGCTTTCTGAACCTGCATCAAGGGCACTAGTGGCTTCATCGAGCAGAAGTATTTTTGGGTTCTTCAACATAGCTCTTGCAATTGCTATTCTCTGTTTTTGACCACCAGAAAGTTGGACGCCACGCTCTCCAACCTAGATTTAGATTGACCCAGTTATTTTAATCAAGATCACAAAAAAACTATTTGAAGAAATGGAAATTAAGGGGACTAACTGTAATACCAAAGTGAGTAAATCGCTTGTTCACTGATATGAGCATGTTTGGCTAAGCTTGATAAGTAACGTTAGAAAATTTTTGTTTCCATTTGGATAAATTACTATTTTCTCACTTTTAAATTTAAATATAAAAAAGTTATTTATTTTGAAAGAAACTCTTACCTTATTATCAAAATAAGTAACTAACTAATTTCCAACCTAGACTAATAAAGAAGCAATCTATATAGAAACTTACTTAAAAGTAAACTTTTTAAAGCTTGGCCAAACATGCCCTACCCTTAACTTATGAAAGAATATTATTCAGCGTCCTTTGATGGGCAAATAGTGTTCGACTAACTTTAATGTTTGGTAATTGGGGAAGGAAATTTTTAGTGAAATCAAACCTGAGTGTTGTATCCATTAGGAAGCAAGGTAATAAAGCTATGAGCATTCGCAGCAGAAGCAGCAGCCTCCACTTCGACCATTGTTGCATCTGGCTTTCCATAGAGTATGTTCTCAAGAATCGTGGTGGCAAATAGTGCAGGTTCTTGGTTCACGAGACCGATTTGATCACGCAACCATCTCAACTGCAGCGTCTTAATGTCCACATTGTCCAGCAAAATTTGTCCTGTCCATTTGATTACAAGATATTAAGTACAACAACTAATGAAAATATTGATATTCAGCATCTGAGCAAGGGAAAATTCGATAAATTACCCTGATTTGGATCGTAAAACCGTTCTATCAAGGAAACAACTGTGCTTTTTCCGGATCCACTACCACCTACTACTGCAACTGTCTTTCCAGCCGGAAAGAAGATCGAGAAATCTCTAAATATAATGACATCAGGTCTAGACGGATAGCTGAAAGTAACATTTTTAAACTCAATATTTCCGTTGACTTCAGTCGGGCACATTCCATCAGATGGGTCTTGAACTATAGTAGGCTTTTGCTTGATTATTTCCATTAACTTGTATCCAGCAGCTTTACCTTTGCTGAACGCCCCGAGATTAGAAAACGACTGACCCAAACTCCTGTAGTAATCAAATCATTAACAGAATCTTATGAATATGCCTCATCGATTGGCTTGAGAATTTAGAAACGAGATTTTAACACAAGATCTTACATGCCACCAACAATGGCAGAGAAAATGGCAGTGAATGCTTTGCCACCGTCTGTCTGTCCGTTTCTGATAAAAACACCGGCATACCAGAAAACAAGAGCCCAGGACATGCATGCTATTCCATAAGTACATCCCAATCCCAGACCTTTTGCCATTCCAGCCTTGTATCCTAGCTTCAATGTGTTTTGTATGGCATCAGAATATGCACCGAGGGCCTTGCTCTCACCAACATAAGAGTAAACTGTCCTAACTTGAGCAATGGCCTGCATTGAAAGCACATGTTTTAGGCTTAAATAAGTTTCCAAATGGAACTCGTTAACGAGCATCTTAGAGCAGCACAAGCTCACCTGTTCGGCGATTATACCAGCATTGGCATAAGATTCTCGACTCTTCGATGTGAGACCTGTGAGCGTATAAGCATACAAACCCCCAGCAAATGCAATTCCGGGAATCACGGCCACGCTGAGTAGAGCCAGCCTCCATGCCGACACAAAACCAACTACCAATCCCGCCAAAAAGGTCGAAAGATAGTGGATGAAATTTCCCACCTAAATTTCCACACACATGCAGAACAAATTGTAAAGCAATCACAATCCCAACATCACTCATTTAAAACACCATTGGTACTCCTAAACATGGTCTACTGCTCCAGAAAAGTAAAAACCAAATCATGAACAAACAAGAGACAGTAGCGCAGGTTAACAAAGGTAAGCTAACGTGCGCCACCAAATCAACTGTGTGAAATTATAGTATATGGGTCCCGCAATAATGGCTATCCACTTCCCCGAAATGATCCATTTTCCCTTCTTTAGTCCCAAATGTCCGAATTCAAGATTATACCGTTGCCGTTCAAAAAACACATTAAATGTGAAACTGTGTGTGCAGGCCACCTGGTATGTATATACATATATATATAGTCTAGAGAGAGATAGACACACATATATACAGATATAGAGAGAGAGAACCTTCTCACTAATGGCATCTTGGACAAGAAGAGTGTCCGTTGAGACACTAAAAACAATATCTCCCGTTCTTGCATCAGTATCAAAGAACCCAACATCCTGTTTTAATACTGCCTCCAAATACTTCTTCCTCAGTGCACTCACTTGCCTTTCCCCAGTGTACATCCAGCATCCAATCTCTGTTCATCCCATCAAAATACACAACAATTACTCCAAAATTAACAAAATAATGGATATGCAATACTTTTCAGAAAAGAAAAAAAAAAGTGGATTTAATTTTAAATTAGATTAAAGTTGAAATAAAGAATAATGTTTAATGCAGTGAAGGTGATTGAGATGTGTGATGGGATCATATAAAATAGGCAAATATGTTGGAAATTGACAGGAGAAGAGGAAAAAGACAGAAGGACAGTCCACGGACCACGTGCGACTGATCCGTAACCAATTTGAACACAAAAACTCTCGAAATTATAAAAGAAAATATATACTACAAAAGAAAAAAGATAAAATGCAGATCATAAATCTCACCTGCATATGATGAAAAACACACTACCAATCCAAGATACACGAAATACAGAGCATACTGCATTCATTGTATAAATCAAGAATCAGATCTGGTTATATGGGTTAATAGATACTGAGAAAATATGTATACAAATGTTTGCATGGAACAAGAAAATTTGAAACCTTGGATACTTGTTGGGTCATTTCGTGCAAATCCATTTGGTTTTTACCAAACCCGTTAACCATTTCACCGAACAAAAGGAAGAAGACGGGCATGGAGGATCCATGAATGATGGCCCCGAGGCTTCCAGAAATCATGAGAATAATATCATATTTGTCGGCAAATGAAAAAAGCTGATAAAATGGTAGACTCTGTTCTTTCTTCTTATCTGCATCTGGCATTGCTTTACCTTCCGTTGTTTCCGCCATAGTCCCAAAATCAAAGTGTAAAAAGCTAGCTCCTCAGAACATTATTAGAGAAGAAAAATGAGAACCTTGAAAAAAAAACAGTGTCAATGGATCTCAAACTGCGTTCTTATGAATATATCTTGACAGGCGTGGGGTGGGGTGGGTTGCCGGAAAGAGCAAGAGAAAGAAGTGTATCAGTGATTCAGTGTTTTGACTAGGGGTCAACAAAGTGGTGAAATGGAAAAGTGAATGCTGAGTGAAGTTAGCAAGTTTATATTAAAGAAAAAGAGGGGTGGGTTGGAGTGGAGAGGGTTGGGGTGGGGTGTGGGGGGTGGAGGGGGGGTGGAGGGGGGGAGGGGTCAACCATGGGGTTTGTAAAAAGGGTCTCGTCCAGAGATTAAAGGGAATCTGCTCTGCACACTTTTTACTCTCACTTCTGATGCTTTGATTTTTGTGCACATAAATATTCAAGAGGAAATTGATAATTGATTTTCTTATGTTGTGAATTCCCCCAAAATGAATATTAAAGAAATATATACTGCTTAAAAAATAAAAATAATTAGACTAGTATATCGCTTCCTACAGTATAATCCAATCGTAAATATATGAGAATGGGTCACTGAAATTTGAACTCATTTATTCGTGATAAAGTCTTGATGGCAAAGATGACGATCTGAGTTTGGTGGTTATAATTTTAAGAGAGCAAAAAGAAGATCGTTTGAATGACATTTTCATTTGAAAAGGAGATTGAAAACGTAGAGACACACATATGTATATATTATTTTTTTCTTTTAATAAGGAAGAAAACTCTCTACATTCATTATTAAAAGCCACCCCCCTTTAAATTTGGTAATATATAATTAGATTAAAAGACAAACTCATTTAAATAAGAAAATAGTAATACTATTCATAGTCGTTCACTACAGATAGTCATCCTACCTGACATTACTCAATTAGATGAATTATTTACTCTAATTAAGTAATGTATTTATAGGCATTAATTATAAATAATTTATTCAATTGAATAATACCACGTAAGATGACTACCAGTAGTGAGCGACTATGAATAGCATTACTCATAAGAAAAATATGTATTATGGGTTTGTTCGGTTCCCATTTTTTTGCCTACTATTTTTGACTTTTCAAATTTTTTACACTATAAAAAAATTTGAAAAGTCGATAAAGTAGTCAAAAAAATCTATTTTTTCAAGGGAAAAAAAAAACTACACCGACCAATCCCTATATGTGGAGCATATTTCAAATATGGTCGCTCAATCGATCATCACACGTCTATCTTATCTATTTACCTAAATATGAGTCGATTAACCAAACTTGTACCACACTTATAATAACTACATAAGACTAGTATGAATTAAAGAATTGACCAACGAGATTATACATAGAGCATGATTGAGCAAAACTACTCCACGGGCTTATAAGCTTTAGCACGAGTGTTTAATAGAATATTCATGAGTATATCTTATTAAAAGACTTATCAAAGTAAGTCAATCTAACTAATCACATCTTTTTAATAGGGACTTGATCTATTGCCCCCGGTGGGCATTCTTATAATGCCCACCGGGACAAGTGTAAAACACTCATTGCTTGAGTGTAAAGTAGGGTCTTACATTCAAGTAATGAGTGTTTTACACTTGTCCCGGTGGGCATTATAATAATGCCCACCGGGGGCAATAGATCAATGGCCCTTCTTAATATATTGAATCGAGAGTTTTGTTGTTCTTAACACATTGGTCGTGAACATCATAACATTATTCTTATGTTGAATCGAGAGTTTTGTTGTTACAAGTATCTATTAAAACGAAGTAGGAAATTAGATTTGTATGGAGGAAAGATTCTTAGAAACCTTGTGTTTGTTATTGTTTTTTAACTTGATATGTTTCTAAATTTCCATGACAGTTAATTGTGAATAAGCTGTAGAAATTAACGATAATTTTACACAAGACTATTCATTCTTCGACCACATTTTTTTTGTCTGCGTGTAATTATGATAGTTAAACCATGTTTGAACGTAGTTGACTATTTTCTTGAGCACATTTTTCGTATGTGTTTAATTTATTGTTGTATGAGTTATTCAAGAAAAAATTCAGTATGACACTTATATATTCTTATGTGGTATAATAGTATGTGGTTTTTGTGTCCAATTTATTTTTTTCTAACGCACTCACTCAAATAATAACACGTGTCATTTGTATAAATTTAATTTACTTTATTTTTGTTCTCTTACATATTTTCAAATTTAGCTTTTAATATTATCATAGTCTTCTTTTTATCCGAAAGTTATTTGGAGTTCTCGCTAAGAATTTCAATTTAACACTTAAATTACATTTGAAAGTTCCAAATTTAATATTCAATAAATTAATAATTTTAAATATCAATAAAATTCTTTAAAGTCAAATTAATAATTCAAACACATTACTTTTTTTAAGTTCAAAGAAAATTCATTAGTATTAATACAAAACAGTAAAATTACAAACAGTGGCGGAGCTAGACTTTTAAAGTTGGAGGGTCCTTTATGGGGTGGGCCGAGGGAGGAGTGAAGCCCTCTTGGGGGTTCGGGGGCAGTGCCCCCGAATTTTTTTTTCTCAAACCACAGTTATTGAACTCATTTTTATGAGAATAATATTTTTTTATAAGTCACAGTCTTTAAAAAGCTTACAAAAGTTATTGCACAAAAATAATCAAGATCTAAAATTAGTCAAACTTTTCTTATTCACGTTGACTTCTATAAAATTATCCTCCAAAATAAGAAGATCCGGTTTACAAATGAAATTAAATATTACTCAAGCTCAAAAGAAAAAAAAAATATCAATTGAACACGATATGTATTAACAAGCAAAATGCATTTATTAATTTTGTATTATCATTTGAGGAATGGGCCAATCATTTGTAATTTTGTAATCCCATATCAATTTCATCTCCCCAGAAACATAAGATTTTACCAGAATGAGGGACTCTCCATTGCTGATTTGCTGTTAGTTTGTTACGTTACGCGGTGAACATAATGTAGGGAATCGCTAAATCGATTCTTCGATCCGAATTTTGTTGAAGATGAGGAAGTGATTCAATTTTTTTTTATTTGCATATTCCGAAATAAGGGCTAAACAGCTGACATTTTACTGATTGTGTATTTGCAATTGTGTTTCTGACTATCAAATTGAAGAAGAAGTATAAATTGGACTTTTGGTTGGTTGGATAATTGGAATTTGGGTAGGGTAATATTTGTTGGGTTTAGCATTGTTTTGAGTATTTTATAGTTTGGGCAATTTTCTTATGTATTGGTTTGGACTTATGATTATCACTTACCAAAAAAAAAAAATATATACAGTTTCAGAAATTTGGGGGGTCTTGGGCACCCCAAGGACCCTCCTCCCCTCCGCCACTGACTACAAATCCTTAAGCATAAAACTACAACCTTATTATGAGAAAATAGAATGTCACGGTGAAATAAAGTTTGCTCAAGCATATGTAACTCTATATGTAAAAATACTTAAATTTCAAAATTTTGTGGACATTGTCAAAACAAAGGACCTTAGGCGAATATAGTCTATTACCGGCTGTAGCGTGACATATTTCATTTTTTTTATAATGAGGTTATGCTTTTATGCTTTCGTATTTAAAGATTTATTATTTTGTATTATTACTGATGAATTTTTTTCAAGCTTAAAGGGTAATGGGTATTGAATTATTATTTGACATAAAATTATATATTAATATTTATAAAATTATTAATTTATTGAATATTAAGTTTAAAGCGGTGTTCTAAAAGTTCGCCTAAGCTTGATGTCTGGCCTTTCCGCCACGCCCCGCATCGCTCATTTTTGTTCATCGACCACGCATTGCTACGCTTAGACGCGCCTAGGCTCAAAGTGCGACCTCGCCACCTCGCTGCGCATTGCGCATTTTAGAGCATTGGTTTAAAGCTTTCAAACGTAATTTAGGTGATGAACTGAAATTCTTAAAAGAACTTGATACTCAAATAAAATTCGGATAAAAAATAAGACTAAGATAATTGATAAGTGTATTTTGTGCACTTATTCGAACTTTTAAACTAAGCTTTTATCCCGTCATTTTATTGAATTTCTATTTAATTTAGTGTATTATTCCTTTTATTTCAGTTTTGAACCCATTTGTAAGGAATTAGAGAATATTGGACGAAAAGAGTAGTAAGTTGGCAAATATTTAGAGAATATGTGAACTCAATTTCACTTAGTAAAAACTTGAAGGACCAAATTAGATATTTTGGAAAGTTGAAGGACCAAATTGGAGATTGTGAAAAGTTAAAAAACCAAATTGGAGGTTATGAAAAGTTTGAAAACTAAAACAGTAGAATAGCAAAATCATTAGCTGGGCGAGCGCCCAGCACTGTTTAACAGAAGTAGAATGCAATTTCACATACCTACGCAATCGCTTGGGAATGATCGCCCAGGCTATTTTTCTGCACGGAGATTTTGTTTCCTTTTCGAGTTCTAATCCGATTAGAAAACGTTTTGGCCCACGATTTTAAGAACTTTTTGGGATCTTTTGGACACGAATTAGGTAACTATAAATAGGGATTATAAACTCATAATTGTGCGTGCGAATTTGTGAGGAAAAACGAGAGACAAATTAAGAAACGAAGATCAAGATTTCATCTTTCAAGAATTCAACGAATATCAAGTTCAAGATTTTATCTCTCAAT
The DNA here is from genome assembly GCA_030279155.1 of Forsythia viridissima. Lineage (NCBI taxonomy): Eukaryota > Viridiplantae > Streptophyta > Magnoliopsida > Lamiales > Oleaceae > Forsythia > Forsythia viridissima. Next base: position 36,339,654 of record CM059036.1, read on the forward strand.
TATTTCTTCATGTTCGAGTGATGGCTTCTATGTTTTATTTTTCTTTGTATTTTCTTCTTCTTAGTATGTTAGGCTAAATCTTTTAGTGATAGGATCATGAAGAAACTTGTATCATGATCCTTTAATTCTTTAAACCTAGTTTTTGATATTTAAGCATGTTTTTAATTCTGAATAATTGATATTGATTTCTTTTCATCTATAATTATATACGCAATAGTTGTATGATTCTTGTGGCTTATTTTGCCATCGAGAGATTGAAAATATGCTATATATAGTATCAATTGTCGTAGAGTCCGATAGAGGATAGAGATATACCGCTATGCTTTACGTGATCTTGAAGTATTCACAAATTTTAATACATTCTTGTATGTTCCCATCCGTCATAGAGATATAGTCGGGTCACATATAGGGATATGTTTAATTCTACTCGAGAGTTGTTAAACAAATTAAGAATATTGATCTTCATAATTAAATCATGTTATCAAATTCAATAGTTCGGATTAAAGAGAATTGGTATAAGTGGATTCGAGATTCTAGTACGCTTTTCTTTTTTTTTTCTTTTCCAAAGTTAAAGTAATTTTTATCAAATTTAATCTTTTACTTAATTGAATTATAATTATTTATTATTTTTAGCTAATATTTTAATTAGTTTAAGAAACAAACTTTCAAAAGTAATTTGATTCGGTTAAGGCTATTATAATTAAAATTGAATTATCTAAATTCATGTAGGTACGGTACTTAGACTCATAATCCACTTTTTACATGGGAGATTCGTACACTTATCAAACACCCCCATACTAAACATTTATTCGTCCTCGAACAAAAACAAAATTAAACTACAAATTTAAACTAAGCAAAAAGAATTACTAGAAATTGAGTTAATGTTAAATTTTTACCAAATGCCTCAGGTTCAAAAATAAAGCAACACTTTTAGAAAGTGATTAAACAACGACACAAAAATTTTCACTTATTCGATGCTCGACCTTTAGTGAGTGTGTGATTAGCCAAAAATTAAACTTATACCTGTTTTAGACCACGATCAATATTGTGTTGTTGATATTTTTATAATCTCGAACCCTTTGAAGTCATTTATTTCTTACACCTCTCGTAAATTATCACACTTCTAATGCTTTCCTCTCCAATCCCGAGATGTTCTACCGAATTTGGTTCATATTGATTAATATGATGCTTTTTCAAATAAGTGATCAAAAATAGAAGCTTGTATTCCTAGAACTAAAATGGTGAGCGATTTCTAAATTCTCATCTCCAGTCTCTGAGGTTCTAACCTAGCAATCATTACCGAGCACTTCTAACTCTTTTTATTTATTTAATTCATGTGTATATTCTTACATCTTGTGTGCAATACTTCTTTCATGTAAGCTTTCTATGTGACTCATGTAACAAGCTTTGGGTCGATGACTCCCAAGTCAGATAACTATAGGGCACCAAGTTTTAAAATATCCTAACATACTTAATTGTTCGAGTCCCACAGGCTATAAGAGAAATGAAGATGTAAAAAAAAAATTAATGACTCATGTAAAGAACTTTGGGCCGATAACTCCAAAGTCAGATGACAATAGGGCACAAGGTTTTAAGATACCCTAACCAACGTAATTGTTCGAGTCAAATATTTTATTTTATTTTTATCAACAGTGAGTAGTGTTTGGTTTAGATTCATTGATTACAACTTATTCAGCCAAAGATGAGATCTAGAAAACCTAAACGATCAAAATTCTACAAACATTGTACTAACTTTAACACCTCCAAACTGTTCTCAAACAGTTTGATTACTAGTCTAAAGATTTAGGAACGAGATTTTTTGCAATAATCATAAGTCAATAATATCAACTCATACACTAAAGTCATGTTTTTAATAAGTGATAAATCAATAGTGGTTACGTGCTTCATTAATCTAGTCTAACATGGATAAGTATTCAATTAAAAACAAAGTTTAAATGTTGTCTAATATTCCAACTAAAAATGTACTTAATTTCAAACAAATACTACTATCATTGGCGGTGGCAAGCCTTTCAACAAATTTCAATGTAAGATTCATTCTCACGTATTAAAGACATATTAATAGCTATTTAAAACTTTCCAACATGAATAATTTGGAGACTCATTCCAAATTATCCATTAGCCAACTCAATATATCGATGTAATCTCATCACGGCAAGAATTAATTACCACCTAATTAATGTCATTAATTGACGCCTAAAAGTTCATCAAAGTTGGCTAAATATTCGTTATTAAAACCATTTAATAACCTCAATTAATTCCAAATTAATTTCAACAATTCCCCCATATGAATGGAAGTAGTCGACTTAGAACAAAGAAGACGAAAAAGAGTACTATTTGAAATATAATTCATGAGGATATGTAGCTTTCTCTTTGAACATTCCTTAGTAAAATTCTATCGGACTCACTTGGCTAATCAACAAACTAATGTCTTGAATTGTCAATCATCATTGCAAGCTCAGATAATAAATCTAACACATTATCTCTCATATCAAATTTGGTTCTGTATTCTATTCATTATTTCAACCACTCTCTTGGGTCGCATGTGTTTTAGAGAATTCGCCTAAGTAAAAATTCTCATAGAACTGCACTCACACAAGTGATGCACTATCAAAAGTATCCTATAGTACAACACTAGTACTTTTACAAGATATAGTTATCATTAAAAACAAAGCTTATCCTTAACAAATTTTTGCATAAAACACTTATTTGCATCAAAGAAATAGAAAGAAGTTGTACTCTTAAGTGCTTCTTATTGAATCATTTATAATTAGTTTTCCTATTGAACCTAGTCCATTGGATCTTCAGTCGCCAAATTAGATTTCTATTAAGGTAACTCTTTAGATTTAGGCTTTAAACTCATTTTCTTCGATTTGCAGTATATTCGCTCTCTAGATAACCCTTCTATGAACGGATCCACTAGGTTATTCATTGATTTAACAAAATCAATCGATATTGTTCCATTTGAAAGCAACTATCGAATGTTATTATATATACAACATATGTGTCTTGACTTAGTGTTATACACAAAATTTTTGGCTCGAATATCGGAATGTATACATATAGTTGGCACTAGCTTTAGCCATATTGAAATATCTTCAATGAAATGGCATAACCATATGTTTCTTCTCCTTCTTTGTCTAAACCAATAAACTCTGATCACATCGAAAAACAAGCTATACACACTTGCTTAGAAGATTTTCAAGATATAGCATCACTACCAAGAGTAAATACATAGTCACATGTAGACTTAGATTCATTTGTATTTGATATCTAGTTAGCGTCACTATATCCCTCGACTACATGTGCGTATTTTATATAATAAAATTAATACTCTTTGGGGATTTGGGTTGGGCATGTCAAATTCGACAACTCATGGATCAACATTTTCATGTTGTAACCCTTAACTTAGAAAAGAACATTACATTTATAGCACTCAATTCTAACTTCTTGATTTGCGTATACTTTATTTGACTCGAGTTTTATAAATTCTTTCATGTATAAATATTTTATTTGTATTGACTTAGTTCTTGTCAATTGTTGACCGAGTCGAATATAGTCCTTTAGTTTGGACTAATAGAATACTCAAACATGTATACATAAGAAGTATTTATGAAGATCAATGGAAAATATACGTCCAAAGATTTTGTCGTGGGCTGATATGATATTAAAGATGGTATGGCTATTTAGATATCAGGTTACCATTGACTACAAGCTTAGAGGTTTTGAAGTGTCATAAAATAGGGTCAATACCATTCCTCGTCTGAAAAACCCTAGATATTTATAATCATTCCATTCATGCTTTTCAAGTTGATTATACGAAAAGATTTGATTTGTTGAATTCAGAATATAAGACGTTGTAGTTGGAGTTACTGATAGTACTAGAGTTCTCCAGAGTATTTCTGGAAAGTTTGATAAGGTTGACTTTGGGTAGGAAAATAGAGTCTAGTATCGAACTAGTATTGGGTTCCTTCTACATACTCCATTTTGGATATTTTGAATCCTATCCATGGTTGTAGTTTCGAGGTTCAAATGTGGCTAAAGTCGCCAGATGAGACATTCGTTTAGGAATTAGAAATCTATCTCCACAACAAACTCTTCAAGTTTGTGCATTGGACACACCACCAGGATTGGAGAAAAATGAATATATGACAAAAGATGCACATTAGTAAAAAAAAATTAATATAGAGAATTGCGTAGATAGAATGAATAAATGAACCAGTTCAAGTGTATTGATGGGAACAAATGTGAGACCTTCGCGAATGACAGAGGGTTACAATATGTTCTTCACCCAGAACGACCCCGACCTATGACAATGTTAATTATTAAAATTAGAATTTAATCGTGTCATCACTTGTGGAGGGTTAAAGTTACTGGTGACACACTTAACTCGAAGTTGCCTATTAAAGATAAATGACTGGGCGACTGCATAGCAAAATAGAGAACTTCAAATTGGAATCTTGGCCGCCTTCTAACGTTTCAACCTATGTACGAGGATGAATAACAAAGATTCGACAAATGAACATTTTTCCAAAGACAATGACGAAGAAAATTCATAAATGAGAGACTATCAGCTATAGTATTTCGAGAGATAGAATTCTACACTATGAAAATATTGACTATGATACGATATATGTAATAGCAAAATCAATTGGCGAATAGGAATAACTTTTAATACGAAACAATTAGCGAGTTGGAAGGTACAAGAAAATAGTACGATGACACGGAGCTACAATGCCAATAATGTTAAATAGAAACTTTTAATTTTATTAAGATTTATTGTGTATTGTCATATAATCGATACGCAAAAGAGAATGAATGATCCAGATTTCAGAAACATGCTCCAAGCTTGTGTTTTGGAATCTTCGCATCAACATGATCGAATTTCGTACAACGCTAACTAACGAGCTTCGGTAGGAATACCATCATATGAAGTCGTAAGTGGAAGAAAACGTTGACAATCGTTATACTGGGATAAAGTGGAAAGTGACAATTGTTCAGTCTAGTGTTAATATAAGATACGTTGTGAACTCAAGAAGATTTGGGAGCAAATGTCTAGTTAAAATCGATAAAGAAGTACGCAGACAAAAGACGAAAAATGTTAGAATTGAACGTAAGATAATATATCCAAACGGATATCGTAGATGGAGAAAATGTTTCAAGTATCGACATCTCGTGTCATAAGGTTGTTCGGAATCTTAAGAGATGATCGAACATGTGCATACATTTAAAGAAAAATATATTATTTGGGTCATAGTTAATAGATTTACCAAGTTAGTCTTACCAATGACTTTCTCTTTAAACAAATTGACTCATATTTATGTTAAGAAAATCATGAGATTTCCTGGTATTCCAGTTCTATCGTATCAAATTGATATAAGAGGTTTGTATCAAACTTTTGGAAGAGTTTATACAAAGCTTATGGATGTCAAGCTAAATTTTAGTACCATTTAACATCTTTAGTTAGGGGGTCAATTTGAAAAAACTATTCAAAGACTTGAGGATACGTGAGTAGTTGTATTAGATCTACAAGGAAATCCATAAAAGTATTTATTACTAGTAAAGTTCGCATATCACAATACTTATAACACAACTATTGAAACTACTCCCTACGAAGTGTAGGTCACATATCTTTTGGATGAAGTTAATGGACGTCAATTATTTTGTAACAGAGATAATTAAAAAAACAGTTGAGACTGTAGAGAAATTTTTGTGAGACGATCAAGATGGCCTAAGATCAACAAAAAAGTTTTATTGAGTTAGGCGAGGGATTTAAAATCTAAAGTTTGAAAAGAAAGTATCACCATTGAGAAAAGTTCTACGTTTCGACGGGAAAGATAAGTTCTGAACAAGATTCATAAGTCCCTATCAAAATTTTAAGAAAAGTGAGAAATATAGCTTACTAATAAGTTCTACCTCTAGAGTTAGTAGTTCACGATAATTTCACATCTCTGTGCTTTGAAGTATTTTTTGAATTTAATTCATGTGATTAGTTCGCTATTATTAGATGTTCAACTAGATTTGACTCATGAGGAACCTCATCGGTTATCATATATTGGTCAATATACATTTTATGGACTAATGAGATTTCTCTAGTTATAATTCAATAGAGGTTATATGGGAATGAAATAATGACATTAGAATTAAGTACCTATGGTTGTTCAATAACTATGAAGATATTAACTCATTGTGCAGTGGAAGCATGATAGCAACAAATGTTCAGATTTTTCTTAAGATACTTAAAAATGTGTAAATTTCGAGAATAGAATTTCTTAAGGGGGGAAGGGTGTAACATCTCAAGATTTGTTCTAAAATCTATTTATTTTATAGGAATTTGGTGCTATAATTGAAAATAGTTCAATTAGTGCCAAATATAAAAGTATTGGCATGATGCTATCTTTAGGACTAAGAAAGTTAAGTTGTTGAAAGTGAGTTATGGTTGCGTAATCATTGTGCAGCTTCTACGCAATGTAGATACATATGGTTGCGATGAGCACAACAATATAGATAATTTTAAATAATTAGAGTCAACATAATTGCGCCAAGTGCAGCAATAAGGGACACATTTAATTTTAGAAAAATTAAATGACTTTTATGCCCCCTAGCCTTACCCCTATTAATAGGGGTTTCTATTTCATTTGAAAATCACAAATCATCTGAAAGACCTTTGGATAATCTAGCTACTCAGCTACAAAATGGTAACTCATCGTTTAAGTAATTATTTTAATTACATATAGATAAGCAAAAATAGTAAAAAGACCGTAGAACGAATACTGACACAATACCGCACAAATAATGCACGAAAAATGATTCTATAGACGATGCCCATATGTAGGGTTCGACTCCCAAGCCCTTGAGGTCAACACCCCCTCCCATTTTATCCCTAGAACCCCATTGTAGTGCTTTTCAGCCCCGATGGACTCCATTTGATGGTACTTGACAATAAATATGATTTATATGATTCTTGCTCACTTTGGACTTCAAGTGAATGATTTATATGAGATATGAGGAAACAAGGCCTTGAAATCTAAGATAGGCAAAGACCACGGTTCAACTACAATGCAAAACAATAGTTTATATATTATAATGTGCTACCAGTGTTCTAAAAAGCGTAAAGTGTGGCTAGGCGTGGAAGCCAAGTTTCTAACTTTTTGAGCATGAGGGCGAGACAAGGACGAAGCGAAGGCGAGACGTGAGGTATGACTAGGCGTAGATACTGCACCTCAAGTTTAGGTGGAGCCTAGGTCCCCGCCTAGACGGACTTTTTAGAACAATGTGTGCTACCATGTGATTATACGATATATATTGTTGTTCATATGTACATGTATATGTTATCATTATCCTATAATTAGAGAATTTGAGAACAATATGATGATGTTAAATATGTGCATATGTTGGAATACTATTACACGTCATATGTAATGTGTAAGTTATATTTATGCATTCATGTGCACGTGCATACATATGCATGGATACCAGAGATGTAACTATGCACAACTCGTAAAAAAAAGAGATAATAAAAGTAATAGAAAGATGATTATGAATATTTAGATATGACATTTTGGAAAGGATGATAATAATGAATATAATATAATTGCCCCACATGTATATCGTACTATTCTTCGTGTCTAGATAGACATACTTCTTGAGGCTCCTGACGTTCATTAAGGGTATCCGGTGATAGGGTAGTGGTGGTTCAGTGCCGGTATACAGGCAGTGTCAGGAGGTCCCTATGTGTCCTTGGGAATGCAGATCGATACGACAAGCACCGTATACATAGGTCTTGCCTAATCTATATGTTATATTTTTTAGTGTAGTATCATGAATATTGGTGGACAATGATGGACATCATGTGATCTCCTGAGTATTGGCGAGTGACGATGGACCTACATGTATTGGATGACTCCCTTATTATAGGTCGTATTGATATTGAGCTCATACGGTACACCGTAGTGAGATTCAATGTCCAAAGAGATAAAAGACAAATAAGCTATAGACATGAGAATATGTAAAGATATTGAGAAAATGCATAAATTACGATAATTAAATCATAACAAAAGAAAGAATTGAAAATCATACATATATCTATGCATGTCGTTACATTCATATAGTTTTATATTGTAGGTATGACAATACATACAGCGAAGGTTGGTACCTACTCTCAGATAACAGGATGATTTTGTACTGGGTATCTGACCGTAATTTAGTGGGTCTATCGCCAGGAGAACTCAAAAAATGTTACAACTAATTCTAGAAAAATTATTTAGCTTTTGAAAATAAATAACTGTAATATATAATATTAATTCCTGGTTGTCTTCCGCTCTTAATTTAAAGTAAACTTTATATATTATGTTCAAAACTATATTGCTCTTATCAACTATGGTTAAATTAAATACTAAGAGAATATCATCAAAAGTATGTATTATTTTAAGTATATCTATATTAAAGTTAGATAAGTAGTTTATAGTCAAATATTTACTTTCTGTACAGTCATACAATATTGTTAAATTATTTCCAAAACGACGTCAGTGATGTTTGAAATAATATTATTTTATTATTTAAAAAAATTGGTGGTAAAATTAAGTAAATGCATAGAAACTAGAATAAAAATTTGGAGCGTCACATCAATCATTTTAATATTTGCATCCATATGTCCCATAAAATTCTTCTTTTCCGTTGCTCTGTTGTCTCCTTCTATGCGAATACGAACAATCATATCCTCTGCAATTATTTCTATGAGCTTATGCTTGAGATAGTTTTTAAAGTCATTCTACTGTGGAGGTAACTTTTCTCAATTATAGCAGCAATTTGAAAAGGCTCACTTAATTTCATTCCTTCTACCTCAATGTCATAAAGGAAAATTTGCATTTCTTAAACCTGGCTAATTACAATCTTAAATTGACCATCTTATAATCCAAAAATTTATCAAAGATAAATTTATTTGTCCTGACATCTTATGTATGACTTGTACTTTTTGTCAAGAGAACTTTAAAGTTCCTTAGCCAGCTTGATCGAACTATACACCTTATAGAATGTATTATCTAACCCATTGAAAATGTAACTACGTCCTAAGAAACTTGCATGCCTCCATGCTTCAATTGCAATCTATGTGTTTTTACTAGTAGCATTTTCTTGTACTTATAGCACTCTTCATGCATAAATTTGACCAAATTCAACGACATCAAATAGAACAACATCTTCTATTGTCAATGCTTGAATTTGTGCCCATTAAATTTCTCCACTTTTCTTGTTGTAAACCTGGTGGCATGACAAACTGGTTGGATCTAAAAACCTTGTCTAATCACACCACTAATTTGTTTTATCAAATTAGTCATCTTTCTGTAAACACAATTACAGAAAATAATATCAAATATCAAATATTGAATGACCAAATTGACTACATAAATAAATAACATATCAATAAAATAGAAAAATAATTGTAGAGAAACTGTCATGAAATTGATGTTGAAAATTCAACTAAGACAATTAAAAGAAAAAGAAGTAGGAAATTAAGGACGTGAACATAATGATTAAATGAAGTGAGGTATGTTATAGCAAATATCATTAAAACAAATTTCGTCCCCTTCTTAATGCTAACAAGATTGTCGGATGTCTATCTCCCAATATACAACACAATATAAACATTGGCTGGTCAACTAGAGCTTGACAATACTCTTCTAGATCGGAATTTTCGAACCTCTTGAAAACTGAAAAACACAAAAATAATTTAGAATATATAATGGCATAATATGTTTTGAGAAAGAAAGGGAAAAATCAATCATACTTTAATTGATTTGGAATAAAATGGTTCAATTTACAGATTCCAATGTATATATTCTGAATTGGCACGTCGTGGTTTTAATCTAGACTATTAGATCACACCACACACAATCAACGATTCTGACCAATCACATCATTTTCCTTACACCTAGTTAAACCCTCCACCAAACAGTTACGCTTATTTAGCGGCCTGACCTACCATGCCTCCGCTGTGTTGAATTGACTACCACATCACTGCCATGCGTCCGTGATGTCACTACGTGTCTCTAAAGTGCCCATTGTGCCCTTTGGGATGTGTGTGGGCTTGGACTGAGACTCGGGTTCAGGTCGCAGTCACAAGCGATAAGATATACTAATTTGCCTTTTAGAAAAGTACAATACTTTATAAACTAGTTGAAGTTTGTTACCAAGTTTCAATAAGGGATTCCTTTTCACACAGTAAGGACGCATTATAGCTAAAAGCTTTTCAACGTAGGTACTTTGGAGACTTATTTCAATTCACTCAATTATCTATTTAGCCAACCTAAAATATTATTTTAATTTCCTCAAGGCAAGAAGAAAAGCTTCAACACTACTATCATATATGCTTAAGCAATACATCTATCCATTCAAATGATAACATGAGGTTATTTGTGTCATATTTAATTTTTATTATGTTTCTCTCTTCTTCTTTTTTCAAACCACCCACTCAAATCACGACATGTGTCTTGTGTGTTGATTTTATTTTTATCTTACTTCCACTTCCACTTAGGTTTATTTTCTTTTTCACTACTGCGTGAGGAATGAAACTATGGAAAAATTAGCATATATTCCTAGTGTTGATAGTAGACGTCCCTTAAATCTTCCATTATGCGCATGTTTGGTAGTCTGAAATTATAAGTTGTTGGTGAATGTGGATAAAAAGTGGATTATAACTTGTGGATCATATAAAATGTGTGGTTAAAAAGTATGTGTAACTAGTTTGACCATTTGAAATTATAATTTAAGCAATCCCAAACATGTGCTATAACTATCAAAGTAATGGCAAAACACGTAGCTTTTGTCTGACACATTTTGTCTGACACACGAGGTGACCTTTTAGTTTTAATCATGGGATAAAAATTGGTCAAATCGAAACAAAAACATAAATTGAGTGACTATTTTGAAACAAAATAAATTTGCTAACACAAAAGCAACTCTATAAGTCGACGATAACATTTTTTTCCCTGCAATTTTTTTATGGATAATAGAGTCAGCCAAACACAACCTGGTATAAGGCTACTGTTGGATGCTCAGACAAGACTTGCAAATGTTGGTAGTTTACAAAAATTGCCATGTTAGGTGATAGGAGCAAAAATCAAACAAACATTTCTCCAATCTCTACAGCCTCACTGTTTTTTGTTGGAAAGAGATGTGAGATTAATCAATACATGTGCCTAAAGCATGATTTTTATTTAGGCTAAGTCACATCAAGTACTGCAATCATGTTATTCAATAATTATTCCAGGTATAAATTTTATAAACATTATCAATAAGTAGGTGAATTTTTAAAAATTTAATATGTATCGATCTATCACTGTCAACAAAACCATGCTACGAATCTAACTTAGATTTGAGTTCTTTGATTTTTCAAATTTTAATTTAAGTCTACCAATTGATGTTGATCAAGCTTAGTTATAAATCTAACTCGAGTTGTTTATGAAGGTGGTGTTTTTTTTTTTTTTTTAATTCTATTAATAGTTTAAATCAAACGGGGTCAAATGTCTATTCTTTTGTAATTTCACGTCATAAACCTTATAAAAGAAATGTCTTTTCTACTCTCTTTTTTCTACGTATTATATCAATACTAGAATTGAAATATTTAAAAAAAGACGTGTGTGATAGCTGTTCATACAGAGCAATATCGCACCTCTTTTAATGTATTAGATTAAGATTACATAATATTAACTAGCATTCAATATTTATGTATATATCAAAAAAATTTAATTTAAAATCGAATTTGCTTAGATTTAATGTAAATTTATTTATATTTATTTGAACAACAATAAAATCAGGGGACATGATTGAACCAAAGTCAGTAAACCTAGTCCTGTGTCCGCTATATAAAAGCTTGGGAGAGGTTAGAACCCATCTGGCCTCATGTTTTGGGCTGAAAATCTTTTGGGTTGGCCCAAGATGGGGTATACTATTGAAGTGTCACTATTAAATATTGAAATGAAAGAATTTATTATTACTAAATTCTGATATTAGTAATTCTGGGAAAAGTAATTCCTAAACCAATAATAATAATAATAATAATAATTTAAAAGCAATTTCATAAATTTTTATCACTCAAATCAATTTATCACTGTATAATATTTTTTTATCTACGGAAAGCTAATCCAATTTTCTACAATGTCTATCCACAAACAGAAGAAAATGAGCTCGATTCTCCAACTCTCAACTATTATTCAAATTGATTACGTAAATATAATTTTTTCTATCTCACTATTGCAAAATAAAATTATTGTATCAATTATGTGACCCACAGTAGATGTTGCATGGCCAGATTAGTTAGACCATTTCTTTATTAAAAGTAATATTTATGGGAATTTTTCTTTACAGCTTTTTTGACATTAAAGGTATACATTATAAGCTCATTAGAAAAATTAAAAGAATAGTATGGTCCCATGGACCTAATCTATAGTGCTATATGCCTATGGCTTAGCATCTTCTTGCCTTCTTGGCTTCTTGGTAACAATGAATCTCACCATATTCTACAAATCTAATTGGATAACTAAATTATCTTCCTATAATTGAAAAGGGAAACAATCAAATCAATTAAAAATTTGAGTTAAAATTTACAATTAATTTTAATTATACATTTTTTGAAACTCATTATTTTTATAAACTTTTCAATTACACATTTCATCATTTTTTATCAAAATCTGCTGAAAAACTGATTTTTAACGAAATCAAACAAGCACCAATACAGTTACATATATTCCATCAACCATTTTGTGGATATCAGTTCAATAAGTTAAATTGAGAATATATATAAATATCAAAATTTCCCATGCATCAATTATTTTACATTGTTAAATATTATTTAGTTTTATTACTTACTTACTAACAAATCGAATAAAGAGTTAACAAGCATGGATAAATTTAAGGGAGCGGGATCAAACGGAAAAAATCTTTTTTTATAGTGTAAAAAAAATTTAGTTTAAATTTTTTTTCTGTAACAGTCAGATCTTGAAATGTTAAAAAAAAAAAAAAAATCAACAAAAGTCTGGTTTTCAAAAATTCTTGGTTCAGCTCATGCTAACAAGTACAACTATTGCAAAAAAAAAAAAAAAAAAAAAAAAAAAAAAGAGAAAGGTAGAGTTTTTTTATTTAAATATAATCTTTGTATAAAATATTTAAAATATATATTCAGATCATTAAAGAGTAAATTCTAAATTATAGTACAATTGAAAAAGAACCTTCGTTGGACCCTTGAGAAAGTTATGCCTTCATTTTTTTTATTTTTTATTTTATATTTTGCAGTGCACTTATAATGAAGAAAAACCAGTGACTTAAGTCGTAACATCTTGTTAGAAAGAACCGCAAACCAAAATATACACAATATATATTGTATCATATTGAATTAATTTATTTAAAAATTTAAGTGATTAAAAATAAAATAAATTTATTTATTTATATATATACTTGACACATCTCATCACCATATTTAATTCAAATTTATTTTTTCATCATAACTTGATACAAAAAAAAAAATTTAGAGATAAATAACAGCGAGAGAAATCAGCCGTCGGCAAACCTTGGGCGTCATTTAACTGCCAATAAATCTAATCAATCAAATTAAAATTAATAATTAGTAATGAGTCAAATCATGTCACAAGAAGGGGAAATTGTCTGCTAACTAATCCTTTGATAGCACTAAACTGTACTTGTTTGTCTTGTTCCCCGGCCTAAAAAGTGTTAATAATTAATATTTCAAATCAAAATACACAGTAAAAGAGTATAATAAATTAAAACAAGGCACATTTATTTATTTGTTTTAAGCATTGAAATTTATTAATCAACTTAACTACTTTTGGTTGTGATGTAGCCACTTTTAGGGACACCAGATCCGTCGTGGTTAAATAATAAAGCCTAGTTTTTGTTTTTTATTTTGTTTTCATTAGCAGCTTGTATTAGACTGTTTCTGCAAGCTATTTCAAGGATTATGGAAAAATAGGTCTGACAAAAATTAGAAATAGAAATAATAAAATGAAAAATGACTTCGAGTACGTAAAGAATAAAGTTGGGTGTTGATCTCGGCCGATCTCTTTTGTTACGGTCTAGTCCTTTTCTTGTAGTAGTCAAGATTGGTCCCCTAGCAACGATACCTAAAAATACTAACACCTGCAAAGACAAGCGGGGCATTATCCCCCTTTGTCCATCCGACGTAAAGATTAGAATATTGAAGAGAGGAATTATAGAGAAAATATATATAAAATGAAGAAAGTATAAAAGCACTAAAAATATGTCATTGGAATTTATGTTGAATGCAATGAGACCTTTATATAGGCATTTACCAAGGATACGTGGTGGAAGATCTACGAAGAGTGGAAGGACATATGTAGCAAGATTTGGAGCTTTTAGAGAGACACATGGAGAAGTGTGATAGAATCCACTTCCAGACGAGAGGACTACCCGAAGTCGTCTTTAGAAAGAGGTCGGGTCAGATCGGATCGAATCAGAGGCTGAGGGGAGGGGGTCCTGGGGGAGACTAGGACCCTCCAACTTTGAAATTTTTATTTATTAATATTTTTTTATTTACTAAACAAATAACGCTCAAAATAAATAACTCTTAAGTGATAAGTTTACCATACACCACAACATATAAAATAATTTAAAAAATACTATCTAACTTTTTTTATTCTAAAAATATTTTTATTTTTTATTTTTGTTGTTATATTTGTTATGTTTGTTAATAACAAATGTAAAATATTTATTTTAACTAAAATAACAAATGTAACAAATGTAACAAAAAATGTTATAAAATTTGAAAATAGTATTTTTATAATAAAAAAATATTTAGTATTTTAAGAAATATTTTATTTATTATGGTTATTTGTGAAAAGATCCCATTACCTAAACAAAGATAAATAACCTAAACAAAGAAGGCCCAAAAATATATTCATATTCATCTTCTTCGCTATCGGACTTCACGTCTTCTGGTCTATGAAATTCAAATCACGATTCAAGCACGGCAGGCGGCAGCAAGAATCATGTCGTCTGAGTTCTTCTGTCGAATCGAATGGTCGAATTGCCATAAAAAATATTATATATTCTCATAAAAATGGGTTCAGTAATTATAGTTTGAGAAAAAAAAATTCGGGGGCGCTGCCCCTGAACCCTCGCAAGAGGGCTCCCCCCTTTCCTACTCATGTTTTAGGACCCCCCAACTTAAAATATCTGGCTCTGCCACTGGGTTGGGTGTCACTGAGGCTGGCCTGGCTCATTTTTCAAAGCTCTTTCAACAAAGGCATCTAGGTTTTACATGAATGTACGATGAATCGGACGAGTCTAACAGCTTGTTGAACTCAAACAACCTACTCATGACGGTGAGCGGGCAATTATGCCAGTAGTCGATGGATTAGTAAAAGGCACCAGGGGAGAGAACGAAGAAAAAATGGTAGGGTTCGGCAACTCGGCTGTGCACGACCTAAACTGGGTGGTCGAGCTAGACTTGCACTTCGAGCATAGGATGGTCGTACTTTCTTGCACGTTGGACTCGACTGTTGTCGGATGGGGCTGTGTACACCGATGGCATGAGTACATGTGATGGTCAAGGCGACGAATTTCTTTGTGATCACTAATTCAATCATGGGGGTCGTTGGTTCAAGTTAGTTCAAAAATCGCCTATCACCATAAGTCACCTACTCTTTGTTGATCTTTGTCGCTATGGAGTAGTCAAATATGCTCTTGGTTGTATATAAACTCGTATTTACAAAGTTTTCCTTTTTTCTCTATCTTTTTTCTTTGTTTGAGAGATATATTTCCACATTTCTTCATCTATAAAAGAGGATATTCTTTCATTTGACGATGACAAAATTTCCATTTCATCTCATTTGCTGTCTATTTTTCTCTACCACATAACCATCTGCCTACTCTAATTTTCATTCCTTGCCAACCACTAAAGAAATACCTAGCTAGGGATAAGGTGGTTTATGTATAAAAGATGGGATTGGTACTTGTTTGACCTCAGCTGTTAAGGGCCCTGGAGCGCCTAATGATCGAAGTCGCCCTTCTAAAGGGAGAAAGTCATCATCCTAGCGGTGATGATCTCTTTTTAGAACTTATCGGGCATTGCATCCTTCAAACATTTAGCACCTTCAACGTCGAGCACCTGCATCACTTGCTTAACAACTTTGAATTGTTGTGACATGTCTCTAATGCGTGTTTACATTTTTGTACCTTGTAGAGATGGAGTTTGACCTTGAAAGTGTAGTAGACTTTGCTGGCGATGCTTCTGAAAAGCCTGGAGATCGCTACGACTGCCAATGGAGAAAAACGAAAGAAAAGTGATGATCTCAACAAAGCGCCAACTGATTCGTAGAGCAACTCAACTTATCTACGCTTGCCCAAGGCTTCGTCTGATCCATTCATGAGATCCTGTTTCATCCCGACGAGTCGAGAAAAGATCACAAAGTTATGTTTGTCTATGTTGACTTGGAACATAGTTATGAGTATAGCAAGATCAATGTTTCTACTATGCATTGAACCATGTTTAGCTTGCACTGCGAGCACTTGCTTTGGTTTAGCATTTTCTCTTTTTTTATGATGGTCTTGCTAGTCTTGTGATCCTATTGCAAGAAATTACGCTAAGGGTAGCTCTCACCCAGTCTGCGAATAAGGTACATAATGAGTTGTGCAAATTTAGGAAGGTCGAGGTTGAAGCAAGAGAGCAAGCGCAAGAGACTGCCATGGAGTGCAACTCCCGACTCCTCAAGAAGATCAATACCATCAAAGAGCTCAGGGAACAGCTAGAGGCCACGGCGGCCAAGACCTTGAAGAACTATAAGTCTTTAGCTGAGTTCAAGGAGTGCTTGAGCATGTATAGGACAAATTCCTTCAAGGCAGTCATCAAGAATACTAACGCATCGGTGGCAAATGAGCACCCATATATCTACCAAATTGGAATGGATCATTTTCTAGCTTGACATGGCTCAAACGGACAGGGGTTTGGTATAAGAAATGAGCGGCCGGCGTGGACATGAGGAATGCCATTGACCTCTTGGAGTTTTGACTTCTAGGCTTTCTTCAAATGATCTCCTCATTTTCAATAATGTTGTTAGGGCATGTTTATTTTCCTTCAAGACTTCGTCTTGTAATACATTTATCCCACGCGCAGAAAGACATTGTGATTTGTGTATTTTATCGTCAGCGCACGGGCGAGAATTTCCACTTTTCAAGTGGTGGCATCTAGTTGGTTACGATCAACATCTTTCCTCGTCTAATAGTGCAGACAAATATTTTTTACTTTTCGAGTGGCAGCATGTAATGAACTATTAAATTTGCTTTTCAATGTTTCTTATGTCTAATACCATTCTCCTATATTTTGGTTGTTTGATGGAAGACTTTTTGGCTAGGCATGACCATGCCCTGGCCATATTTAGGCCTTTTTAGTAGCTGGTTGGCTTTTACTTTCGATTATACACCGCGCTGGTTGACAATGTTTGCTTTAGACTTGACTAAATCTTTATCTCTTTTATTAGTGATACGAGCTAAGACGATACTAAATCTTACTATTTTTATTGGCAATGTGAGCTCAGACGAGACTAAGTTTTATCACTTTCATTGGCAATGCAAACTCAGACGCGGCTAAGTCTTACCACTTTCATTGGTAATGCAAGCTTAGACGAGCTTAAGTCTTATCGATTTCGGTCAAAGCCGTGTCAATTGTTTAAAGTAGATGACTTTGTAGAACAAAAAATCTAAATACGGTCGTCAAAGTCTGGAAGTCAGCAAGTTCAATGGGACATCCTAAATAGGCTGGCCTCTCCTTAGCGCCCTCATCATTTATCCTGCTTTCGACATTTTATTAATATCATTGAAACAAAAATAAAACTGGAGCACAAATGACTGGGTCTTGACAAGAAACCTATTATGAAAACATGTGATTGAGATTGGAAAAAAAAGAAGTGCATGGTATACACCTTGAGCTTATTACAAATTCATTGTTCTAACTTCAATTGGTAATATTTCTTTAGGATCACGATATTCCATGGCTAGCCAAGGAGTTTTTCAGTCAAGTGTTTCAAGTTGTTGGTCCCTTTTCAAAATGCTCTGATAACCTCAAACGGCAATTCCCAATTAGGTTCGAGTTTGGCATGCGAGCAGCCGGCAGCTGTGGCCTTTCTCAAAACTAAGTCTCCTAACTGAAAACTCTTAGGCTTGACCCTTCGGTTGAAATACCTTGCAGCTTTTTGCTTGTAGGCCATATTCTTGATCATTACCTCGTCTCTCACCCCTTCGAGCAGGTCAAGCTTTGCTAGGTGGGAGTCAGAATCAAGCTGCTTAACTTATATCCCGAGAGCGTGATTCAATACTTCTATCGGGATTATCACTTCAAGTCAGAATTATAATTTGAAAAGCGTTTCCCCCATCAACGTTCTCGGTGTTGCGTGATATGCTCATAAAATGTTTTGAAGCTAGTCTGCCCAGACACCATCTTTTTACCCAGTCTGGTTTTAAGATCCCACAATATAGCTCTATTCGTGACTTTAGCCTGCCCATTACTCTGTGGGTGCAAAACTTATGTCAATCTATGATCTATGCAATAACTTTTACAAAAATCCTTAAAAGTGTAGTTTTCAAAATGCTTTCCATTATCTGTAACAAATACTTTTGGTAAATGATGTTTTTTCCACACGAAACCTTGTATTTTCATTGTAGTGATTGCTGTTATGAGTTCAACCTCTATCCATTTTATTAAATAATCAATAACTACCAACATAAACTTGCTTTGCCCTTTAGCCAGAGAAAAAGAACCAACTATATCCAACCATCATCGAAAGAAATGGCATAATCCAAATATGACAAATTGGGAGGTGGTTGGCTGGTGTGTAAGATTGGCATGCTTTTGATAAGCATCATATTTCTTGACTAGAACTTTGGTGTACCCCTTCATAATCGTCCATAATATCCTTGCCTAATGGTCTTAAAAAATAACATGTTCGCCCCTTAGTGGTTTCCACATATTCTACCGTGAATCTCGACAAGCACGTCTTCAACTTTGGTGGGTCGAAGGCACTTCAGATAAGGCATTGTGAAACCCCTCTTATAGAGTTGTCCCTCGATCACCGAGTACATAGCCGATCTAACTTTCATTTTTCTAGTTTCAAATGTTGCTGTACAAATTGCCTTTGATCAAGTATTCAAAAATTCGATCTATCCAACCAGATTCAACCACAACAGATTAATTATAGATATGTTAGAAAGCTGGGGTTGTATGGTTTAATTACTTTTTCCTCAGTCGAACCTTTCTGATACGGTCTAGTCATTTCTTTTTAGTTGATCCCCCTCGCAACGATCCCAAACAATCCTAACAACTGCAAATATGGGTAGGTCTTTGTCCTACGTAATCCCTCAGGCGTAAGAATTAAAATACTAAATAGAGCGATACTAAAGAAACTATATAAAAAAATGTAGAAAGTATAAAAGCACTAAAATATGTCATTGGAACTTACCTTTAAAGCAATGAGGGCTTTATATAGGTACTTACTAAGGACACGTGATAGAAGATCCATGAAGGGTGGAGCGACACATGTTGCGAGATCTGGAGCTTTTGAAAGGACATGTGGCGAAAGGTGATAGAATCCAATTCCAAATGAGGGGACTAGTTGAGGTTGTCTTTAGGAAGATGTCGGTTAATGTTTCATCGAGGTAGTCCTGACTTACTTTCAGAGGCTCTTTCGTCGAGGGCGTCTAGGTTTCTCATGAATGGACGGTGAATTGATTGGGTCTAATGGCTTGTTGGACTCAAACGAACTACTCATGATAGTTAGCAGACGATTATGCCAGTCGTTGATGGATAAGAAAAAATGCACTGGTGGAAGAGGGTGAAGGAAAAATGGTCGGGCTTGGCAACCCAACCGAGCCCGACTAGAGCATAGGGTGCTGGCCGGATATTCTTGCTTGCATGTTAGACTTGACTGGCATGAGACAGGGTTACATATGGCCGGTGGCACGGGTACGTGTAACTTTCAATGCGATCAATTTCTTTGTGATTACTAATTCAATTGTGGGAGTCATGAATTAGTTCGAAATCACCTATCATCAATTGTCATGTCTCGCTCCGTATTAAGAGACGAAGCTCCTTGCAATTTTAGATGACTTACATATTTGTTGTACCATAAATCTCATAAAACGTTTCTTTGATCAAAAGTATTTTTGCAGAAAAATATACAGGACTGATATGTTATAATGTGTGGACGATGTAAGCTTACACAATAGTGCCAAGATAGATGTCTTGTAGGATATTTTTTCGTCACCACAATCTTCATCTAGAATTTTAAAACATACAATGAATTTGATTATTCAGTAAAATAGAATAATTTTATTCTAATATATTATCAAGTAATATATACATTTTAAAGTTGATGAATATTACAATATTTTTTCTCCATTACAAAAATAAAATACAAATAAATAATTAATAGGAAAAATAGGAAATAAAAAAAATTAATGACATTGATTGAGATTTTTAATTTTTTTTTTAATTTAAATAATCAATAAGGATTGAACTATTTTTACTTTTTTAGTATTTTAGTATTTTCAATTTTATATAATTTTTTTATTAGAATTTTTTGTTTTATTGGAATTTTTATTTTTTTTTTAAATTTTAGAATTTAATTTTTTAGAATTTTCATTTTAATAAATATTTATTTAAATACTTATTTCCTGTAGTGTGAGTGTTTTGGTTTTTTTACTTAAAACTTCAAAAATCTGTTTTGAGTTTTATATTATAAGTTTAACATTAGTTTCAAAAATAGATTTTCAAAAACAGCATACCAAACGAGGTTTTGGTGTTTTACAAAATGAAAAATTAAAATCAGCAAAGAAAATAGACGCTTAAGTGTTTTAAAATTTCCACATTTTCATTTAATAAAAATGATCCTCTATATCTTCTTATGGCAATTCTTTTTCAGTTAGTCATTCATTATTACATATTACCATTTTTTTCCTTTCACACATATTTTCAGTAATATCTTTTTTGATGTGAAATAATAAATTTATTATTAATTTTATACACGATAACAAATACCTTTTACAACGATCGTGACACAGTGTCATATATTACAAAAAATAAAAAATGTTACATTCTAAATTATCGGGTCATAATTTTAGTAGACGAGTAAATAATAAACCTATACAAGTTGCAAGTATAAATAATGCAAAGGTAGTCATTAGGCCACGATCAAATATGCAACATTAAAGGTGAAAAGCCAGATGTGCAATGGTTGCTCAAAAATGAAATTCTTGGACCACATACTATATGGACCTTACCCGTGCCTAGTCTAATTACAAAAACATGTACAATAATAATAACAAATATATTAAAGTCAGTCATGTTAACCTTTTTAATAAAATTTACTATATATAATAATAACAACAATAAACATAACTACAAACGTATAGCTTTACAACCTAATCTATGATGAGTGATGACACTTGAAAGGCATTAGATTTGAAAATCCCTAAACCTATTTAGGAAGCTAACATGAAATGATTGCTTGGCGTGCCCAAATGCTTTGCATGCATTTCTATGTTTTGTACTTATAATTTGTTTGATATAATGAATCCAAATGCGATTATTCTTTTCTTTTTTCAACTTAAAAATCAATTTTTGAATTATTTATTTTGTATTTTTCATTCTTGGAATGGCTTTAAGGTAAGAAATAGTTACATCGTTATGTTCACTCATATTAAGAAATAAGTAACAATTACTCATTGATGCTATACAAAGACACGGAGAATTTGAATCGAAATTAGAATTTGGAAACACTTCAAATTTAATCCAATACCTAATTATCATAAAGTTTGCCCTAGTCAAATTATTTAAAGTATTCAACTAAAACCCTAAAAAATAACAAAAATAAGCTCCTGACGTCTGGGTAAAATATATAAAAAATGTGTAACTCCTAAGAAGACAACATTTTCTCTAATTAAATCACAGTTGTCTTTTGGTTAGAAGTCCATTTCTACTTTAAAAATTGAGTTTTTCGTACAAATTAACACAAGCAATAAACTGAATTCGTTGACCATAGTTGATTAGATCTTGGTCGAGTCTTAAGACAATTCATAAGTGGATACTTAATATAAGAATTAAGATTTTCATTTTTTCATTTCTTAATATTGAATAGTGCTATTTATTTTTTATTAAACATGTAATAAAAGGTCGTAATCCCACTTGTTTGCTGCGACAAAACGGGACCCCTTGGAATTATCTTAATACTACCTCTTACACCTTATCATTTATTTCAATTAGTACCACAGAAAAAGAAGTACAGTGCCAATTCAAGTAGCTTTTGACATGTAGGGTTACATTAAATGTAAGTTTAGTGAGTGGTCACAAGACTGCAATGTACCATATTAAGTGGAACGAACTTTATTAGTAGTGATTGCCACCTACAAACTTCTTTTTGACACTTCACCTAACACTAAATAAATTCATTTATCACTTTTTGCTTCTTGTCTTCAATATTTATAAATTGATAAAATAAGTGAAGATAATTATCAATAAGCGTTTTAAAACTCGGCCCAGCTTAGCCAATTCAATCGAAAGCCCGGTGACTTGGTTGTTAGGTCGGTCTAAGTCACTCTTTTGGACTGATTTGTAATCGAACCGGTCAAAATTCAGAAAATCTTGTGATTTTTTATAAAATTCGTTGACTCAAACTCAAAAAATTCAACGAATCATTGATTTTAGCGTTGGGATTATTAATAAGTAACATTTACTTTACTATAAATAAGTATTTTTTTTAATGAAATTATTAGTTGTTCTATTGTTGAGATTATTTTTACAAATTTTAATTACATTGTTTGCTATGAGTAGAGTGGCTTTTTGCTCACAAAAACAAATTAATGTTAATGTTGTGCACATAAAATATAATAATGATTTGTTACATGTATTATTGATAACAAGTGTAAATGTTGTAAATACATATAAGATAATATTTATTAAATTTGACAAGAGTTAGTCTATCACTGAGTTAGCGGTTGGACGACTGACTCTATAACCCAACAATTTGTCCAAATCAATATTCGGATCGAGTTTTAAAACACTAGTTAAATATCTTCGCCTTTTGTAATCATTGATAAGGCAATAATAAATCATAATTTAACAAGTTTAGCGTGTAAATACCAAGAACAAATACATAATTTGCTCGATGGAGTGGCACAATTTAATAATGTTATTATTCAAGTACTTTACTTTTTTATGTACAACAAAATAATAATAATTCGGGTTGGAATATAGACTTTTTTACTTGATCGCCATAATAGTCCTCTGCTTTAGGTTTTTACTTTTTACGACTATCTTTGGTTTTTTTTTTTTTTTTTTTTTTTTTAAATTCAAGGTCGGTCACTGTTTTAGCACTTATGAGCTCTAAAGTCATATGCTCAAAACTTAATTTAATTAAAGTCACATTTTAGAGCTAAAAGACCAACATACCCTTAATTGTAAAAAAAAATGCTAGTTGTGATACTGTTTTGTCGTGATACTATTTTGTGATACTGTTTTGTCGTGATATTGTTTTGTCCATAATACTGTTTTATATAGATAATGTGCTATGGTACATTTACACCATACTTTTATCTTTGATATTGATTTATTATAATAATGTTTCAATCTATGATTGTAAAATGCTTGATACTCTTTCAATCTATGATACTGTTTCTATTTGTCGAATTTTTTCCTTGTTTCTAATGATACTAAAATATTATGACAAAGTTTGAACCTATTATACTATTTTAACCTCTTAGTTTTTATCTATAATACTGTTTAATTATGACAAGGCTATCTAAGAATATAATGCAAAATGCTTGATACTCTTTCAATCTATGGTACTGTTTCTATTTGTCGAATTTTTTTCTTGTTTATAATGATAGTAAAATATTATGACAATGTTTCAACCTATGATACTGTTTCAATCTCTTAGTTTTATTTTTGATACTATTTAATTATGAGAAGGTTTCAATCTTTTAGTTTTGTTTATAATACTATTTTATTTAGGTAATGTGCATTAGTATACTTTGATACTGTTTAATCCATGATACTGTTTTTATTTAAATAATGTACATTGGTGCACTTATACCATACTTTTATCTTTGATACTGTTTTTATTAAGATAATGTTTCAACTATGATACTAATATATCAAACTTTATATCTTGCTGGATTCGTGGAATTTTTATTGGGTCTTTGTAAATTTTTGCACTTCAGTGTGCTGTAAGTGACATTTATAATTTTTGCATTTTGTTTCATTTCAATTCATTTCTGAGTATGTTTGGTTAAGCTTAAAAGCAACTTATTTTTGTGTATTTGATCTGATTTAACCATCAGGACTGTGTTAATTCATTTCTGATTCAATTCATTTCTTCGAGCAACGATTATGATGCACCAACTCCACCTGTTATATGTGATACTGTTTTAGAAGATGTGTGATACTGTTTTGACAAAAAAAATTAAAGATTTCTATTTTCGTACACAGTCGCTTTGCGACTGATCTTGACCGTCTCGTCGAGATCATTCCGAAAACATATTATAATAAAAATTCTGAGTACGTATGCGAATTCTATGCCTATTTATATTGTGATATTGTTTTCTGTGATACTGTTTTGTATAATACAGTATCAAACAACACACATGACTAATTAACAACACAGAAATAATCTAATGGCCAACTTAATACAGTATCAAGCTGCTATTCTATAAGACAGTATCAAACGTTTCTATAATATAATATCAAATTTCAAATCATGGCCACAACTAATATAATCATATTATATTCTATGATACTGTTTACTATAATATAGTTTCATCCCCTATAGAAATTCATCAAATAAATCATCAGATTATTGCACTTAACAATAAATGATGAATTCAGTTCATCACCAAGATATGATGGATTCAGATCATTCAACACTAAGACGATGAATTTGAGCTTGGTTCTAAGCCTGGTGCAGAATCAGTTAATCTACTGGGCCAGCGTGCAGTAATGATATGGTATAGATCTCTCAGTAGTACAATCTCATTATCTTATTCTTTAGTAATCTCTTTTCTTGTTTGTCATGTGACCAGAGAGGCAATTTTGCCCAAAGATATTTTGAAGTGGACTATTGAAGAAAAGCTTCCATATTTTGCCGCTTCTGTTGAAATTAAGAAACAGCTTGGATATCACTCCAAGGCATGTCCTATCAGTGTCAATCGTATGTTCAGACCCATCCATGTTGTTTCACCACATAAATTAGAATCAATAGCAACTGATATTGTCCACAAAATTCAATTGGAATTGCCTCTAGTGAACTTTTATGCTATAGCTTCTCGTTATTACATGCAATTATCTCTTCCTACCAGCAAAATACTTTCTGTGGCATGCCACACTTTTGAATGGTCTATGCCTCCCGAATTGTATTTGTCGGCTAACGAGCAAAACAGATCATTCAGATCTGAATAAGATCTCGGAATGTTCTATTGACTCAGCGGCGACAGCGACGACGCCGGTGGTGGTGGTGGTGGTGGTGGTGGTGGTGGTGGCTGCAGCGGTGTGTGGAAAATATGGATCACATGGATAATTTTGGGATGAATATAAAAATTTGATGAAGAGTATGACTTATTGACAATTTTGAAATTTGTTTTGACCTAATTTGAAACAAGTCACTTGTAGGTGACTTTTAGACAATTTTCCCATTTTTTTTTTATTGGATTAAGATTCTTGGGCCTTAGTCCAGTCTAATCTCCAGCCACGTTTGGACTATGAATGGAGCCCATTTAACAGATATGGGCTTTTATGGGTCTTCGTTCTTCCTAGTTTCTATTCAATAAGAATTATTTAATTTAATTTGAAAAAAAATCATGTTTGTTCTAAATTGTCTTATCTCGACTGTAAATAATAATTACTATATATATATTTTTTTTCAGAAGTAAATTTAATTTAAGAAAAAAAGAGTGCTAATTCTAATTCGTTTTATTTACAAACATTAAATTCTATTTGAGTTATATTAGTTCATTTTCAGGAATATCTGTAAATGTAAGATGCTCTTTATTTTAAAAATTGAATGTTTAAAATAAAGCTCCGACACACTCTCTATTTTAACTTTTCAAAATAGAGACTGAATTTGGAGAGCCAAATTCACTATTTTATAATAAATGTATTTAATTAATTGCAAGTTTCAATACTTGAATATTTGAGCCATTAAACCTCATTTGATTCTAAAAGATGAGGGGGAAAAACAATAAAATGTTTATTAACAAAAAGTAAAATAAAGAGCTAAAATAAAGAATATTTTTGGAGTGTATAAGAAGTTTAAATTTTAAATTTGAAGATAGTGTTTATTATGTACGAGATTTTCTTTAAAAAAAATAAAATAAAGAAGTTCTTTGAGATAGGATTGCACAAAAAAATCGCAAAACCGCAAACCGAACTGAATCCATTGGTTTGAAACCGTTGGTTCGGATCCACGTGAACCCGCGATTTTTCCCCCCTTAAACCAAGTCAAACCGTTTCAAAATAGTTTGGTCTGGGTTTCAATTTTCAAAAACCGCACAAAATCAAATCGAACCGCTTCTAAAATTTTAAATTAAAAAATAATTTTATTAAATTATAAATGTTACAATCTAAGCATTTTGTTGCTTGTAAAAGTTTTAAGTGAAGAAAGTTATTGGCATGTTGCTAGATGCTAACTTGCTATTACTTTTTTGCCTTTTTATTTGTATTTCAAATTTTAGACAAATATAAATGTAATTTAATATTTAACAGTATTAGTTCTCATTTAAACTTATATATTAACTTGTTTTAAATATATTATTATAATGTCGATAGGTAAACTGCAGATCAAAACCGAACCAAACCGCAAATAATGATTTGGTTTGGTTTGGTTTGAAAAATAAAATAGTTTGGCTTGGTTTGGAACGCGTGAAATGGTTTGAGTTGAAAATATGACACAAACTGTCCAAATCGAACCGCGTCCACCCCAACTTCGAGATACCCTTAAATTTAAATTTTTAATGTTTTACAAGTTGGGTTTAAATTGCAATTATGCTTTCAATAGAGGTAACACTTCGTCATATTAATTGAAAACGATTTTGTTTCAAGTATTTAAGTTTATTCTTTCTTATTTTGGCTACTGGTATTATAGACTAATTAGTATGTGTTGAATTGCTTAATTAAATGGGCTTAGAAAATTGGCTCAAAGTTGTTCAAGTCCATTGGCCCTACTATTCGGTGGCCCAAGAGTTGGTTTATATATTCGTAAAAGGGAAATGGTTTTCTCTGTGAAATTCGCATGCCTTAAAGCATTTTTAAATGCAACAATGTAGATTATTGTATATTGGACAAATAAATAGAGACGGAAAGATACATGTTCCTTCTATTTCTCCAAGTAAAGCACTTCGCATTGCAATACCTATTGTGTCGGTTTGACCTTTCATAAGTGGAGACAGAATAAAGCGCCACGCTGTAAGATAGAGCTGTTGTACTACTTGACTGGTAAGAAAGAGCTTCCGTAAAAACTGGAAGACTCTTGTATGTACGGTAACCCTCTCTTCCGCTACTGGTGGACTGTTGTGCAGAAAGGCCGACAGAAGCAATAGAGATGTGGATTAGAAAAATTGTGGTCCACATATACAAAAGATATTGGTAGATAAATTAAAAAAAATAATTAAAGAATTATTAACATACATTTCGATTGAGATAAATAAAAAAAAAAAAGGCTTAACACACAATTCGATAGACGCTAAATAAATAGATGATGTCTAGCACACCGTCCAAATGTAGACGGTGTGCTAGACATCTTTCACTTTTTTCTTTGCCATGTAAGCAATTTAAGGTAACGTGATATACTTTTTAGTACAATCCACGGATGCATTGGAGATGCTCTTAGCGCATCTCCAATACTATCTTCTATTTTAAATGCCCAGTTGATGTGACAACGAGGTAGAAGGAACAAAATTTATGTGGTAGCATTTATTATAGAAGGTCATCCTGTTAGACTGTCTTCCACCTATTTTTTTTATTAAATTGTATCTATCTCTCTCATCTATTTTCTCTTTCTTTTTCCTCATTCCAATATTTGTTTCCTCATTTCTCTTCTCTCTCTCTTACCACATAGATTTTTTAGAATGTGTCTAGCATTGGAGACGCTCTTAGAACATCAACATTGGATGTGTTAATTCAACTATTAGTATCATATGTTAAATAAGAGTTAAATATACATCTCCATTAAATGTGTTAGTATGTTACAGTGACGGAGCCAGACATTTTAAGTTGAGATGTCCCAAATTAACATACAACAAATTTGAAATAACATAATAATGAAGATTTTTTTTATAAACATTCTTTACGAGTTCTCATATTTTATTTTATTGATACACTATACTATACACAAACAGATAAACAAACTCACTCGCACAATTGTTTGACTCTAATTTCTGCATCAATATGTTGGTTTTCTTCTAAACAAACTATTGGGCCTGTTTGATTGGCAAAGGAAGAAAATAATTGAAATTTCATGTAAATTAGAAAATAAAAACTACCCTCCCCTATAAGAAAATATTTTCTATGGAATTGGCCAAAAACAAACTTAAAGTGGTTGTATCCTATAATTCATTTTCCATTTCCACCTCTGTATCAAACAGCCAAAGTAGGAATTGAATTATTCGGATGTGACATTTTCTATGTAATTGAAGCCAATCAAATGGAACATTAATGTGCAATGTCTAAAATAAGTCCTTCAAAAGAAACAAATATCAAACTCGCATTTCTTCACGTTGATTGGTGAAGGAAAAATTGGGGAGGGGTTTGATTGCAATTTTTCTTTTATTTTTCTTTAACTTTATTTCTTATTTTAATTCAAAAAAGATAATCTTGTCGTTTTAAGAAAAATTTGACCATTTAACGGTTAAACTAACAGTTTTTTTAACGGAAGAATTTTGCTCGCACGTTTTTTAAAGGTTGAGGACTCGGAATGCTAGACATTGAAGGTACGGGATTCCATCATCACAAAATTCAAAGATTCAGAACCCCAGTGCTATTTTACCCTACACATGCGCGCGCGCGCACACACACACACTTGAAATGCCAAATAGAAAATTGAGTAGTTAAATTTAACATATTCAATGTGATAGCTAAACAATAGTTATACTTAACATATAGATATGTCAATTGACATTTTCTTTATAGTCTATGTGGCTAACTAAAATTAATACATCTAATACGAATGCTCTATGATGATAACAAATGGACTATTTTGCACAGTCAGTTGATACATACATTTTCTCTCTCTTCTTCATCTAAACTTGTCTCTCTAAATTCTCTACTTGATCTTCGCCTCTTTTTGAAATTTTTTAAAGTGAAACTTATAATTTTGAGGAGATATGGTTAGTTATTGACTTAGTGAACACTTACTATAATTTAATCCTTTGTTTTAGATTACACCTATTTAGATGGTTTTTTTGTAGACGCCCCAATATTTCAATCTAATTAATATATATTTAATAAATTTTACTATTGAACTTTTGAAACAATAAAGTAACATTATATCAAACTGCTCTAACATCGTTCTAAAAACAATTTTCAAATAATTTAATGATATTGTATAACTATACAGAAAGTAAGTATTTAAATTTAAAATCTCTTATCTTGCTTTAGACTATAGATATACTAAAACTACTAAATATTTTTAAAGAATTTTGGCGCAAATGGTCATAACCTTTGCTCCCACAGTGGAAACGGTCACCAACGTTTAATTTTAGCACAGAAATCTCTAACATATGTATTTTGGTGTGTAATTAGTCATTGATTGATGAAAAAGACTAATATATCTTTAATTTTAATAAGAAAAAATTGTAGTTGAGTTGCTAACTTTTGTAAAAAGTACAAATGGGTCCCATACTTTTATTTTTTTTATAGAAAATTAAAGAAAATTATCGAGTTTTTTTATTAAAAATTTTATTGACCAAATTGATAATATACTAAATTATTTTGTATATTTTACGAACTATTATAAAATAACTAAAATTTAAGCTCATAATTATTAATAAACATGTCAAATAAAATTATTATGTTTATTATTAAGTTATTACATTATGTAAAATTTGAACTTTTATTTTATAGTTATAACAAAAAAAATAATTTTATCACAAACATGATGATCAAATACTTTTATTTAATTGAACTATATGTTTATTAACTACAACTATTAGAAATCTAACTGCATTCTTCATTTTTTAATTTATTGTTTTATTTCGTTTAAAAATAAACAATACATAATGTGTAAATTAATTTGTATTACTATTTTTATATTAAATAAAAATATAATAAGATTGATTTAATGTCTTAAAATTATATACGTCATTTTGTTATTTATTTAACTTAATTTGTGTTCAAATTTTTCACATCACATAGCAATTACATATATTTAAATCACAATATCTATATATTGTTTTCTTATGAAAAATTTAATTCATGCGACTATAATGATATATTTAGTATGTAAAATTAAATATTATTTTAATAAAAATATCGGACCCATTTGCACATTTTGTAGAGGTTAAGAATCTAAATAAAATTTTTCTAATTAAAACTAGTGGCATACATGTCTTTTTCATCAAATAAGGACCAATTACGCACCAAAACATATAGATTAGGAACTTTTGTGCAAAAAAATAAACGTTAGGGACTATTTTCGCACTGAACACAAATGTTAGGGACCATTTGTGCTAAATTCCCTACTTTTAATGTTATTCTATTAATATTTAGGGAAAAAAGAGCATATTTGACCCCCAACCTTTCAAAGACATAAATGATATATCCCTAACATTTGAAAATAACACTAACGTTTAAAGATGATAGGTCATTTATGATGAAATTGCCTTTCTTTTTAAATAAACAAAAAAAAAATAAATAAATAAACAAATGTACCCCTAAAAAATAAAAAATAACAAATAAGCCATCTTCTTTATCATACCCAAAAATTACAAAATCCACCACCGCCTCAAACCCAAAAAAGAATACCATCTTTGTGTGGTTGGCTTCAAATAGATTTTGGGATTTTTGAAAGTTGAAAAAGAGGTCATCTTCGCGTGGTCGGCTTCAAATAAAGTGATGTCGAAGTTCACTGGCTTGAGTGGAGATTGGGAATCCTACAAGGTCTATGCAAGATTATTGAAGGGTCATATTGGACTTATGCCATGTATTGGCAAGTTGCAAAGTCGAAATCTGGTAAATTAACATTGATATAGGGGGACGGGCATTGTAAAAAATAAAAGGAATGTGAGGATAAATATGGAATTTCTTCTTATAGTAAAAAAACAGCCGAGTTAGATTAAAAAAAAAAAAAAAACTAGTGCTTCAGAAGATTCACGTGTGTTTTGGGCAATCGAATGATGATAACATGGTGGCTGAGTTTGATTGGATTACTGGTGTAGAGATGTTTTATCTCACATTGATTTACTTTGCATTTCTCTTCGATAATCCATCAATCCTTCACAGTCATCTAATTTTGGCAAGTCAATTTGGGTTTATGACGTGAATAGCTATTTAAAACACTATCAATCAAGATTTGTTTATAGCAAAGTCTGCTCATTTGGAGACGGTGGTTTTTGTTTCATTGAAATCGGGATTTGTGGAGCTTGGTTCCAAAAAATCGATTCCTGAGGACCAGAATGTCATTAAGTTGGCAAAATCTATACTTTGCAAACCGAATTCTGCACAAACCCTGTTGGATTTTAGATTTTGGGATTTTTGGGGTTTGATAAAGTAGATGGCCTCTTTGTTATTTTTTATTTTTTGGAGGTACGTTTGGTTATTTTTCTATTCTTCTTTTTCATTTTTCTTGTGTTTTGTTTTTTTGTTTTTATTTAAAGGAGATGTCGATTTCACCATAAAGGATATTTCATGACTATTTCTTTAAACGTTGGAGATGTTTGATGCTATTTTTAAATATTAGGGATATATTACTTACGTTATTGAAAGGTTGGGGACCAAATATGCTATTTTTTATAATATTTAATTAACCCTCATTGCTAAAAATAATGCAGTTTATGATATAAAATACAATGTTTACTTAAAATAGATAGTGGAAGACGAATGGAATTAACATAAAATTTATTTCAATATTCTCAAAAGCTAAATAAATCATTTAGATTCAATTGTAACATTTTTTTAGTTTCTTGATAATATATCCACTAAATCACGGTCATGTACCCAATACACAATCATCCCGTTATTTGAGAGTAGACACCAACCTCCACTATATGCATTGTCAAACCTACAATGGAAAACTGTTAATTGAGGCCAAACGTGGATGATGAAGAACGGGCTAGTAATTAATGAGACTGCAGATGAAGATCCACACCCCCACGTATCATAATTTCTAAAACTGCGTAACTCAGTGACACAGTTTAAATGAGGCTATTCACACATACACTAAGGAGAGCAACACGAGATTGGATATTATCTCGTCCAGCAAGGAACATCATAACTTATGAGGATTTAGCTCAGAAATTTCTATAAAAATATTTTCCTTGAGCTAAAGCTACCAAGTTGCTGCAAGACGTCACCCTTTTGCACAAAATGAAAGAGAAGCCTCTGTGTGCCTTTTGTTGGTGATAAAATTATTTTTTAAGTACTTACAAGTTGTGGTAATACGAATATTTAGATAAAAAATATATTTTACTAGTTTGACCACCTTAAATTATAAGTTAAGCTATGACAAACAAGCACTATGAGGCCTAGAAAATATTCAAGTGATTGCTTAGATAGTGTCCAATGCGTAGTTTGAAGAAGTGGTCACATGTCAAGCATTTTTATGTTGGGTTGACTCTAGCAAGTCAGATAATAATTGATGTTGCAGGAAATGACACCATTAAAACCAAAATGGAACTGCAAAAAAGATGAAAAAACTATACCTAGTAATGTTAATTCTGGTTTACCAAAACTATTTTAGAGTGGAGTTGTTAAAATAGAAACCCATTTGATTAATAGATGCTTTTCGAGTGCTTTAAACTTTAAAGTGCCAGAACAAGTTTGGAAAGGCAGTACACTTGATTATTCAATTTTAAAGACCTTTGTTTATACAACTTATGCACACCAAAGTGAAAGAAAGTTAGATCATAAGGCACAAAAGTTTACATGCCTGGGATATGGTGAAGGGATAAAATGTTATAGATGATGTTTAAGAGAACTAGGTGGTTACAAATCATTATATGTATAAATGTAGTATTTAATGAACAAGAAATGGAATGCCTGAGTGACAAAACTCAAGAATCGTGTGATAAAAGTCAACATACAATAATAGAAATTAAAGGAGAAAAATTCTTAGGACATAGTCCTTTAAACCGCAGTCAAATTGAGGTGGAGCAGCCTCAGAATGAGGAAGAACTTGATTGAGAAGTAGAGGGGATTAAAGAAACTCTAGATCATTTACAAAATCCTCTAAATGAATATCAACTAGCTAGAGAGAGGGAGAAAAACTAAATTAGATCCCCTTCAATGTTTAATCATGCAGATTTTGTATCCTCTTATTCAGTCCAGGATTTTCTTGAAACTGAACCTAGTTCCTATGAAGAGGCAATATGGCTGGTAAAGAATCAAAACAATGATTTGCAGCAATGTAAGATGAAATGCAGTCACTATTAAAAATTGGAACACAGACCTTCGTAAGTAAACCTAAAATCATAAACTTTTTAATTGTAAGTAGGTTTACAAAATTAAAGAACGAAAAACTGAAATAGGTAATATAAGGTGCAAAGAAAGACTAGTTGCCAATGGATTCACTCAAAGAGAGTGTATAGCGAGATATTTTCTCCTTTAGTCAAATGCACATCAATTAGTGTGGCAAAATTTAATATTGAGCTAGATCAATTAGATTTAGATGTTAACACTTAATTCTTAAATGGGAGTTTAGATAAAACAATTTACGTGTCCCAACCCAAAGGGATTGAACAAAAGGGTAAGAAATAACTTGTGTGCTTGTTAAACAAGTCATTCTATAGCTTGAAGCAAGCTCCTAAACAATGGTATTAAAGATTTAACTCTTATATCCAAGAGCTTTGATCCTTATCTTTATTGCAAAGAAGATGGATGTACCGAGTCTTGTTATCTTTTATTATATGTAGATTATATGCTATTAGCAAGTCCTCGTGTTAAAGAAATTTAATTAAAGTAAGTTAAAGATTGAAATTAAAGATTCATGAACAACTAGAAGAATTTTAAGAATGAAAATAAAAAGAGACATGATAGGTAATTATGTTTTTATAAGTTAGGACACCTGTGTTACCGAAGTAGTTAAAATCTTTTCCATGTTTGATAAAAAATTTGTTAGTTTACCTTTAGCATATCACTTTAAACTATTTGATGAGCAATCACCTAGGTCAAATTAGGAACAAAATAGGATGGAGAATGTACTTATACAAATGCAATAAGTTCTCTAATATATGTTGTGGTTTGTAGCATACCAGAACACATGATATTTATGTACTAAGAGCTTGTTTGAGAGAGCTTTTTAGCAAAATTTGATAAAAGGTGATGAAATATATGGTTGAAAAATAAATAAAATTTGTAGGTCTGATAAAATGTGTAATCAAAATTAATTATTGACTTTTGACCACATCATTTTAGCTGATTTTAGTTTCGACCAAACAAGCACTAAGTAGGTACACGAGTAATCCTAGTGAAGGACATTTAGGTGCAATGGAGTGGTTAATAATGTATCTTAAAGGCTTGTTAAACTTAGGACCAGTGTTTAGCAAAAGTAAAGAAGGTGTTGTTCTAAAAGGCTTTGTATATGTAGATTTTGCAAGTAATAGTGCAAATAGGAAATCTACTTCTGCATATATGTACAGAGTAAATGACACTTATGTGAGCTAGAAATCCTTCTACAAAAACTTGTTGCATTACCTATTAACATATATTTACTTACCATATTCACCTTGTTGGTATAATTATATTTATAGAAAGATATCATATATGTAATATTTATATATTTAGGCAGATTTCTTTTCCTACTAGTATATATACATTGTACTCTTGTAATATTTATTATTCAATCATTATTCAATTGAATCAATACAGAGAATTATTTCTCTACACATATTCTCTTTTATATTTCTTCATCTCTTTCATATTTCTACATGGTATCAGAGCGACGATTCTGAGCAACGATGTCTGATACAAAAATTATAGAAGCGACGATTGCCTAATCGGATCCCATGGCTCTACAGCAATCCGATCATCCCGGCTTAATCCTTGTTTCTAAACCACTTGATGAAAACAATTATGGGCAATGGAATAGGGCTATGAGAATTGCCTTCATCGCCGAGAATAAAATTGGCTTCATTGATGGAAAGATCAAAGTGCTAGAAGCAGAAGATGAGAAGTATTCTATTTGGGAACGGAGTAATCACATGGTACTATCATGGATACTTAACTCAGTACATCCAGATATTGCTGAAAGTATCATATACTCCGAATCTTCCACAGAAGTATGGAACGACCTACGAGATCGATTTTCTCAAGGTAACGACGTGCGGATATATCAGATTCGTCAAGAAATTGCTGAGCATCGACAAGGAAACCAATCGGTGTTAGCCTATTACACCAAATTAAAAGGACTATGGGATGAATTGGGTTCTTATCACAACCCAATTGGATGCACTTGTGGAAATCTTAAGGCACTAGCTGCAAGGGATGAGAAGGAGAAGGCCATGCAATTCCTGATGGGGTTGAATGATTCTTATTCCACAGTTCGTAGAAACATACTTATGATGAGCCCCTTTCCAGATACCAGAAAGGTACACGCTATTTTAATGCAACATGAAAGACAAGTTGAAGTTGCAACAGATCGTGAAGGGCAACATTCAATCAATTGGGAGAAATCAAACTGGAAAAGTGACAATCGGCCCAACCGGTCGACCGGTTCATCCTACCGGTTGACCGTCTCGACGGAAACTGGACAGAAAAAGTGCGCCCACTGTGGAATGACTGGACATACTGTTGATACCTGCTATTTTATCCATGGCTTTCCTCCAGGGTACAGGTTTCATGGGAAGGACGTGAAGCCACAAAACAAACGCTTCACAAACACTGCCGCCGCTTCTACACCTGACCCAAAGGAAGGAAAAACCCTCACAACCAAAGAATACGAGCAGATCATGACACTTCTAAAAGGCAAGACGGGTAATGATAAGTCTCATATTAATACATCAGGTATCAATTCATCTACTACCTCTTTGAGTAATTCATAGATTATTGATAGCGGGGCCACTGACCATGTGACGAAAGATGGGATCATTGAGAATAAATCCATGCCAAAGCACAAAACTGTTCAATTACCGGATGGGGGTCATGCAATTATTAAATCTATTGGTGTTGTGAACTTAGGGAATAATATGACTGTTGATGATGTGCTTT
Organism: Forsythia viridissima; assembly: GCA_030279155.1. Classification (NCBI taxonomy): domain Eukaryota; kingdom Viridiplantae; phylum Streptophyta; class Magnoliopsida; order Lamiales; family Oleaceae; genus Forsythia; species Forsythia viridissima. Next base: position 36,376,096 of record CM059036.1, read on the forward strand.
ATGTTCCCAACTTCAAAGTTAATCTGTTAGCTATCAGTAAACTTACTAGAAAGTTAGGTTGCTCTGTGATATTTTTTCCTGATTTTTGTGTCATGCAGGATTTGACTACGAAGAAGACGATTGGCTTGGGAAGGCAGAGTAACGGCCTATATTACCTTTCACAAAGACCGCAAATACATCATACTACCACTCGTTCTACCAATCTGTGGCATAAACGTCTTGGACACCCTTCAGCCTCACCTCTTCAATTCCTAGCACAAAATGTCTTAGATATTAGTTTTGATTCTCACGATATTTGTGATGTATGTCATTGGGCAAAACAATCTAGATTGCCCTTTAAAGTTAGCCAAATTTCTAGTAATAAACCATTTGATTTAATTCATTGTGACATCTGGGGTCCTCATAAAATTTATTCTTATTCTGGTGCTAGATATTTTCTTACAATCGTTGATGATTTCTCTCGCTATACTTGGGTACACCTTATGCGTCACAAATCTGAAACTCAAGGCATAATTAAGAATTTCTTTGCTTGGGTTAAAACACAACACAACCTGCCCATAAAAGTCCTAAGATCTGATAATGGCCAAGAGTTTTTATCCTTGCAAGCCTTTTTAGATCAACATGGTACCGATTTTCATAGGTCATGTCCCTATACCCCACAACAAAATGGAGTTGTAGAGAGAAAACACCGCCACCTCCTTAATGTAGCCCGTGCCATTAGATTTCAAGCTAACCTTCCATTAAAATTTTGGGGGGAACATATCAAAACGGCTTGTTATCTTATCAACCAGATACCTTCCCCTTTACTTTCACACAAAACACTATACGAGAGATTGCACAAGAAATTACCATCTTATTCCCACTTGCGTGTTTATGGTTGCCTATGTTTTGCCACCAACCTCAAACCCAGCCATAAATTTGACACACGGGCCAGACGATGTGTGTTTCTTGGTTACTCTTTAGGGCAAAAAGGATACCTTTTATATGACCTCACCGATAGAAGACTAGTGGTGTCCCGGGATGTTGTGTTCCATGAAACCATATTTCCATATGCTTCCCAGCCAAATGAAGACACTAACTCCATTCCATTACCACAATCTGTGCCTCTTGATGTTGACACGCCACATTTACCTTGTCCTGATGACCAACATATAGCAGAAACAGATTCCTTGCCTGCAGGTCCCGCACACTGTTCAAACGGTCGACCTGTTCCATCATCTATTTCAACAGAGAGTTCATCCGGTCGACCGGCTGAGCAGTCGGTTCCATCATCCGTTTCAACAGAGAGTTCATCCGGTCGATCGTCTGGTCAGCCGGCTCCCTCATCCGTTTCTACAGAGAGCTCAGACGGTTGACCGTATCCACATTTCGGTCGACCAGTTGAGCAATTTTCCCCATCTTCACCGGCAGACTGCCAAACCAACCTCCTGTCATACCCAATGACCAACTTCGACGATCCACAAGATCAATTCAAACCCCAATTCACCTAAAAGATTACTATATCAATCATGCTCTGCCTACTCAAACCGGGTCTCTTCCAGTCAAATCCAGCACTCGACATCCTATATCAAGGTATGTGTCATATAGCAATCTTTCTTCTTTTCATCGTGCCCTTACATACAATATTTCTCATATTGTTGAGCCAGCAACATTTGAGGCAGCTTGTCAGGATCCCAAGTGGGTAGCTGCTATGAATGATGAAATCCGTGCCTTGGAAGAAAACAACACTTGGTCCCTTGTCCCACTTCCTCCGGGTTCTCATCCTATTGGTTGTAAGTAGGTGTTTAAGGTCAAATTTAATTCTGACGGTACTGTTGAACGTTACAAAGCCCGGCTGGTGGCAAAGGGGTTTACACAACGAGAAGGGATTGATTATAATGAAACTTTCGCTCCAGTTGCAAAGTTAACAACAGTCAGATGCTTACTCATTGTCGCCTCTATTCGCAACTGGACGCTCCATCAAATGGATGTACACAATGCCTTTCTTCATGGTGCCCTTGATGAAGAAGTCTATATGACTCCTCCACCTGGATTTCGTCGACAGGGGGAGACACCAGTTGTATGTCCACTTCATAAATCTCTATATGGATTGAAACAGGCATCTCGTTCTTGGTTTCAAAAATTTGTATCTGCTATTATTCAGTTTGGGTTCAAACAGTCACATACAGATTATTCACTCTTTATCAAGGTCAGTGGTGATTCATTTACAGCTGTTCTATTATATGTGGATGATATGATTGTCATAGGAAATGATAAAGAAGCGATTTCTTCCACGAAGACGTTTTTTGCATCTCAATTCAAGTTGAAGGACCTTGGCACACTAAAATACTTTCTTGGAGTAGAAATTGCTCGCTCGAGATCAGGGATCTCGATAAATCAAAGGAAATATACTCTTGACATTCTTCAAGAGGCCGGATTACTTAGAGCAAAACCTGCAGCATTTCCCATGGAACAGTCATCAAAATTTAATTCGACAGATGGAAAATTGTTGAAAGATCCCACATATTATCGACGGTTGGTAGGGAAGCTCATTTATCTCACTATTACTAGACCAGAAATCTCATATTCGGTCAATACACTCAGTCAGTTCATGCAGGCACCTAGACAACCCCATCTTGATGCAGTTCACCGATTGCTCCGATACTTGAAAGGAGCACCAGGACGAGGATTATATTTCCCATCAAGTGGGAAATTGCAGCTAGCAGGATTTTGTGATGCAGATTGGGCTGGAGATGTTACTACACGACGGTCAGTTACGGGATATTGTGTATTCTTGGGAAATGCACTTATATCATGGAGAAGCAAGAAGCAAACGACTATGTCCAAATCTTCAGCAGAAGCAGAATATAGGGCAATGGCTTCCATTACTTGTGAGCTTACATGGTTGAGACAGTTGCTGACAGACTTATGTGTGGATCACCCACAAGCAGCAACCTTATATTGTGACAATCAAGCAGCAATACATATTGCGGCTAATCCAGTATATCATGAGAGGACAAAGCAAAGTGAAATTGATTGTCATATTGTTCGTGAACGAATCATTAAGGGAGAGATCAAGACTGCCTATGTTTCAAGCAGCAATCAGATTGCAGATTTATTTACTAAAGCACTGGGCAAGGAGGCATTTCACAGTTTCACTCGCAAGTTGGGCACTTTTGACTTACATGCTCCAACTTGAGGGGGAGTATTAACATATATTTACTTACCATATTCACCTTGTTGGTATAATTGTATTTATAGAAAGATATCATATATGTAATATTTATATATTTAGGCAGATTTCTTTTCCTACTAGTATATATACATTGTACTCTTGTAATATTTATTATTCAATTGAATCAATACAGAGAATTATTTCTCTACACATATTCTCTTTTATATTTCTTCATCTCTTTCATATTTCTACATTACCATCTATAAATGTTGAATAATTGTTGCAACTAATACAGTAAAAGATTGTATTGGATTAAAGATTTGTGAATTAAGATTCATTGATAATGATATTTTGTTATTTCCAGATAACTTAAGTGTTATCCATCTTAGTAGAAACCCATTTGTTTTTTAGAGAACTAAACATGTTGATGTTAAGTTCCACTTTATAAGGGATATACTTGGTAAATGTATTATTAAATTTGATAATATATCTATGAAGTGTAATCTTGTAGATGTGGCTACTAAAATTTTGTCCTTATTTAAGTTTAGAAGTTGTTTAAATCTCTTAAGTATTGACTCTAGGTAATTTTTGGAGCTACAAGAGCTTGTGAAGCTGGAGGAAAGAATCTTCAAGTTCCACTTTGGTATGACCTATTGAAAGCAAATGTAGAGATTGTTGGGTTGCTTAATCAAATGTGCTCAAAGAATTGGCCCAAAGATGCACAAGTCCATTGGCCCTTTGATGATGAAACATGGTGGCTTAAGAGTTAAAGAGTTGGTTTATTGTTGAAGAAGCAGAATGCATTTCTTCGTGAAATGTACATGCTTTGTGATAATTGCACATGGGCTATTTATATACCATTGGATTGAGGTCATCGAATGGAACCTACAAGACTCATCATCTTCATCTTGAGCAATCAATTATATTTTCTCTCTTTCTTCTTCGTCTAAAATTCTTTGCTTGACCTTCATCTCTTTGTGAGATTTTTTGGGTGAAACTTGTAATTTTGAGAAGGTTATGGTTTAATTCTGTACTCAGGGAATAGTAACTGTGATTTAATCATCGGTTTTGAGTTAGACTAGTTGACATGGTTTTTCTTTTGATTTTTGCGAAATACTTAAGAATAATTTGTGTGTTCTGAAAAGTTGTGTGTTATTTGGGCTTGTGCTAGTGGAACTTTAGCGTAAACACTCTGACGGATACTCAACAGAAATTAGGCCTCGCTGCTGAAGTTCGAGCTTTAGAGCAAAACAAATCTTCATATATTTTGTGTTATTTCACTTATTTTCTGAGTTCTGTGTGTCAATTAACACGGCCCAACACTATGAATGAGCAGTTCAAATCAATTGGTAAACTTAAGCTTTGGAACTAGCGCTATGAGTGCCTCCACTAATAGTTCATCTTCACGATTGTTCTTGCCACCCAAATTACACAACCAAGGTCTCTAAATGATCATTCTGTGATAAGTTAGGGTACATCGACATCTAAGAAGTTTGCCTAATAGCAACTAACCTTAAAAGGGTGAGTATTATATATCAACTACTATTTCAACAAATATGAAGGTGGTTAAGAGATTTGGCCAAAGATGTGATATTTTGGTCAGTTCCCATATACTAAAGCAATTTTTGCCAAAGGGATTTGTTGCTATAGAATTAAGAAGCCAATACTAATTTTTTAATTAAATTAGTTAGTAAAAAGAAATTATTTTTCGAACTAAGTATTTTTTTTAACTAGTTAAACTCTATAAAAATACGTCAAAATAGAATTAAATTTTCAGATACTGGTTATTAATCTTTTCTTTGATATGATTTGTCCAATTGTAACATCTTCTTGTGAATGTTTAAAATATTTAACAAAATAAGTGCATGTTTTATGGGTTTTAAAAGTAGTTTTTAAAAAAATTTGAAAAAAGTTGGTGAAATGTGTGTTTGAAAAGTTGATAAAAGTTGTGGATCCTATGAAATATGTGATTGAAAATACGTTTGAGAAAAATAGAGTTTGAAAAGAAGATGCTAGACATTTTATAATAAGAATGAAAAACCTCAAGATTGGAACCTCACGTCCATGGGCAAACGAGCTTTTAGACGTTTCTAATAAGAATGAAAAACCTCAAGATTGGAACCTCACATCCATGGACAAGACGAGCTTTTACACGAGGAATATACTAGTTAATAGTTATGGTAAATTAAACCTAGGGTTCCCAACCTTTGAGGATTGTCGCAATTTTGTCCCAATTCAATTTTATTCGCACATATTATCCACAACTTTCCAGTAATTAGCACAAATATTCATTTTTGACACTTATGCCATCCAACTTAAATAAACTAAAACAGCAAAAGAAAAATAAAATAAAAAATTTGCAATTGAGGTTTATAACTTTTTCAAAAGTTTAAATAGATCATGAACTTTTTTACTAACTTTTCATTCAAGACAAGAGTAAATTGCATTAGGTTTCTAAACCTTACAAAAAAATGTAAATCCTTCATGCAATGACTACCAAAAGTTGGGGCTCCTAGTGGCATTATTGTATCCAAAATCGCACCATTTCCTTTTTAATTGGAAAAAACAAAATATTAAAAAAATATCTTATAATAATTATAATTAAGAATTGTAATTATTATTAATTAATTCAATTTCAAATTCTTAGTATAGAAATAAGTATCTAAGTGAGTATATAGAATAAGTCCAACTCGTACTCTAATTTTTCCTACCTGTCTTTGTCTGCCGTGTTCCTCTGCCTCTCTATCTCTTTAATCTGTCGTAAAACCCTTTTTCCAACGAATTTTCAAGAATTCTGCACATGGATTTTCTTGGATTATTGATTTCATTTGTTGTGTATTAATATATATTGTTAGAGCATCAACAACGGTTTATTTATATTTAAAGAGTATCTTTAGTATTTTAAAGAGTATCTATAAATTTTAAAAGCAATTTTTTTAAAACATTCTAACAACCTCTTTATCTATATTCTTCATTTTACTTCTTCCAAGAAACATTTAATATCTCTCTCTACTCTTTTTGTTTTTACCACTAGTAAATACACGTGTGTTGCACGTGGTAGAGTAGTAATTTAGTACAGATGAAGCACCCAATATATTACAAATAAAATTTTTCATCATTGTGAACAGATGAATCTGAAGTGATATCAATTCATACTTGAATTTTCTATATCAACATTGCTAAAAAAAGTAACTAAAAAATATACAATAAACAAAACGAGCGAACAAAAAAAAAATAAAAATAAAAGCTCATCTGAAAACGAAGTAACATTGGATTAAAAATCTCAGATCTATTCCTTGGGGTTGATGCATGCATCCAGGAGTTTCCATTTTTCGCTTCATCTTCTGATTGCTACAAACAAAATAGTTATTTTACTTCAATCATGTCTACTCTACTCTCTTTCTTTTTACAATGAAACATTTAGCAAAAAAATGTTGATTGAAAGCTTACGTGGTCATATTCCCACCGAGCAATTACATACTCTCAATTCATCCTGTCTTGAGACCAAATGTAATGCCACGATCATAAACCTTCAATTGTAAAAAGGCAAAGTTAGACTATCTTTAAGCACAATATTTGGTCGAAATTTTAGGTACGGTCTCTTACCATGTTGAATTATACATAGCGTTCTCTGCGCAGTTGTGAAAATTAAATCTAGAAATATACAAAAAAAAAAAAACTTAACTCACTCTTGGAAATAAAAGGCTTTGGTATGGATGGTTGCTTCTTCCATCCGGAATCTACTACATTATTAACCATGAAAACATATACTCGTCATACCCTAACAAGTTCCCAACAAAGCTAGATGTTCTAATAGTCTTAGCTCGAGAAATGAGTCAAATATTATATTTTAATCTAAAATTATGGGGAACTGATACTTATTTATTAAAGATATAACATATAAATAACCAATTCAAATGAAGCTTTTGCAAGATAGATGAAAGATTAGTAATTTTTATATACATAATGATATCGGGTTGTTATCCCTTTGTAAATAAAAGGAACATTAATTTTCACCAAAAATATTATATTTAGGAGACATGGGACAAATTTGATTCCTTTAGAAATTATTCACTTACAGTGTATCGACAATTTTTATCCTCTTGGAATATACTTCCATTTATATTTTGATGCAAACTAAATCTCTCTTGGAACTTTGAAAGAATAGAATCAGAAAGATCAAATTTGCAAAACCTACAACCAAAGATAAAATAACTAATCATAAAGTTCACAGGCTTTGGCATACCTCTTCACAAACTGGAATCAACCGAAGATGTGAAAATTCCTAATGGCTTTTGGTGAAGCAATTTCTTCAGCTTCAGAACCAGACTCAAGAGTAGGCGTATGCTTGCTCCAACAACCAAATAAACATAAGATTTCCCTTACAGCGTCCACACCACGGTGCATAGAACTTTAGTAGAGCTATAACACTAAACAAATAAGAATATATAGGCGTGTATTTAACAACACAACTACTTTAATCAAACTTCTCACCAATTTATAAATATTCTTCACCAAATATAAGATCACAGTCTATTCTTTCAACACAATCAATAACATCATTATTCCGCATTAAATTTTTCTAGAACATGTAAATAGTAAACAAATAAAACTCCACTTCACAAGCAAATAATTTCAAGAATCATAGCCCAAAGTAAGCCACAAGATTAACAATCCCAACATTACCGACTACCGAAAAAAGAGAATTGAAAAAAAATTACAACAAATAATATTTTTAATGCAAATTTCAAATTTTAAAAAGAAAAAGCGTCAATCATTTTCCATTTAATTAGACCTATCTTGTTACCTGTTGGAACGATTTGGAGACTGAAAAGGAGGAAGAACACGTGATTCTTTGTTGTTATTATTACTATTATTATTTGAGCAACCCTTGATGTGATTTTTTTTTTCACAGCACCACTCTCAGTTCCATCTTTATCTGATTTCCCATTCAAACATGAGTTTTTCACTTTCACATATCTTAGTCTCTTCTTATTTCTCTACTGCAACTTATCCACGTATGAACCTATAAACACGTGTAAATATTTGCAGCAAAACAAAAATAAAAAATAAAAAAAAAGTATAGTTACCCATATGAGAATTTTGACTTCAAAATGGTATTCACATTCAAGAAAACGTAGATATTGACAAAAATCAAAATCCACTTCAATGTCCGTGGAAAAAACTTCTCAAAAGTACCTAAATACATGACATTGCAGAATCTAATAACTCATTAACATAATCCTATACAAAATATTAAAAAAGAATGGTAAAAAGAGAAAGAAGGAATTACAAAGGTAGACACATATATAGACATAAACATTGATCAAAATTTGTACATGTTGGAATGTCAAAGCAGCTTCACTACATGTTGCACCTAAAATATATAACTTCAGATATTAAATCTTCAACAGCAGATTGTGTGGTCAAAACGAATATGGATAGGAGCTAGAGAAGCACATAGCACAACGGATCACATGTTTTGTCTTTCAATCACCATCAAATATTTATAAGCAAAGAACTAACTCCAAAGATATTGAAAAACATTATACCTCACAATTTCTGTTATCATAGGCTACAACTTAGATAATTAAGTCAAATGTATTGGATTTGTTTAGATGGTCAGTTCTTGATTCGATCAATGGATAATGCACATCATTGCAAGGTTGAGACACCTTAATTCACATGTTTCTCTAAAATAAGGTTGACATATAAATACACATACTTGATTCTCTATATGAGGTGATGTAGAAATTAGCACTAAGAAAATATACCAATAGAAATGCAATCTTCTCTAGGACTAAATTAAATTAAATGAAATTAGAGTCGGTGATATAAGAAGTTTAAATGCACATAAAATCAAAATAATCATAACTCAAATATGAAACACAAAACGAAGATGTTATTCCACTTGGGTTATAAATTGCTCAAATTTTACAGGAAAAAAGATCCCTCTTAATTTGATATCCTCAAATGGAACAAAGTACAATGATTTGGAATATAACAAGCCTAAAACTAATATGTTATTCCACTTGAACGCTGTATTTGATCAGGGGAGATAAATTAGGAGCAAGAGGATTAGGAAAGATTATATTAAAGTGGATTGTGGTGTATTATTAAAATACGTCTACATTGTAGAAGAAAGTATAGGTAACGAAAAAAGAAATAATTTATGACAATACTTTTCAATAAGCTTAGAAAATAGTAAAGTTACTTTCAAGTAACTCTTTTTCTACAAATATATATGAATAATTTATATTTTCTCTTACTTTTTAGTAGAAAGTTACTTTTTTTAAAAATAATTCCTACGATTGTGTCAACATAAGTAACTTACTTATATTTAGCTTTGATTAACAAAAAAACTTAATTATTTACTTGCAAGTAAATTTAGTTTTTATAAACGAACATATTTAGATAACTTATTTTTAAGTAAAAAAAGCTATTCTTTTAAATACTTTAGTGTCAAATAAGTAACTTACTCATTTTTAACTTTGATCAATACAAAACTATATTTATTTTAAAATTTACTTATTTACTTTTAAGTAAAAAGTTATTTTTTCTAAAGGAAGCTTAGAAAAAGTTAAACGAAAAAACTTAACCTGTGCAAAAAGAGAGAAGTGAAATGAGAAAAAATTCCGATATGTGCGAAAACAAATGAAAAATATACCAAGAAATTGTTGGAATTAACCGTAGAGGCTCGAACAATTTGATATCAGAAGCCCAAAAATTCGGCCAAAGATCATACGGAAAATCTAATCTGTGCAAAAATAGAGAAGAGAAGAGAAGAGAAGAGAGAGAGAGAGAGAGAGAGAGAGAGAGAGAGAGGGGGGGGCGTAAACGCTGAAGGCTGAAAGCCTGAATCTGAAGAGATGGGGTGGTTGGAATGGGTGTTGCGTGTGTCAGAAAAAAAAGTGAGCCAGATTGACAAAAATAAAAAGCAAGGGCAGCAAATTTTCAAATGACGTCATATTCGTTCTTTAGGACGATGTTTTATGAATAGTAACTCATATTCACTCTTACAATGGCTTAGACGGCTTCTGAGCCCATATTCATTCTTATAATGGCTTAGATGGCTTTTGAGACGACTTCTGAGGACGATGGCTTAGACGGCTTATGAACAGTACCCTTATTCACTCTTATAATATAGTTTAGATAAAGACTCGAGTGAACTATTATATCATAAAAATTGAGGGAACCAGACAAATCGATAAAAATATCAGCTCATGCATCTCTAATTATACAGAACAATAAATATATTTTATACTAACTCCACATAAATAAAGGCCAACTATTTCAAGGGTCAAAATAAACAAAATATCACCTATGTCATAACTGCAACAGATGTAGGACCATGACCACGCTAGACATAGTCTCTCACTTTCATTCCTTCTATAGCTGCACCTTTTCTGACAGCATGGATAGCAACAAGAAGAGAAGCACCTAAAACAGGTTTTAGCAAATCATAAGAAAAATCAATTGACACGCTAAAAACACTTAAAATTCCGTAAATTCTGCTTATTAAAAAGACATGATATCAAAAGTTTAAAAGATTATGCATGTTAAAACCACATATAAAACACAATGAGGAAACAAGATGATTTATGTGGCAGAAACTATTGGTTTCTACAATAGTTTAGGTCATTATAGTTTCAAAAAGGTGACAAACTTAATGTGCATATGATGATAACTCATTCTAAAGCTATGAAAGTTAAATTTACTTGAAAAGGTCTAGTTATTGTAGAAATGCTTAAAAATTGATAAGAAGCCACATAATCGAGCATGTTTGGCTAAGCCTAAGTTTAAAAAGGAAGCAAATTTACTTTTTCAAGAAGTATGATTGAGCATGCTTCTAAAATAGCGAAGTTTAGAACTAAAACTCTAAACAAAGAGTAACTTCTAAAGAAAATACTTTAACACGTTTAGAAAGTAAAGTTACTTAAAGTAACTTTTAAAGCTAAAACAGATTTGTCTAACCATAAAAGCTACTTTTAAGTAAACTTACTTTTATTTAAGTCTTAGCCAGGCATGCATTCAATAGAAAAAAAAAATGAAGCAATCCATATGTATGTCGTTCTATATTAGATTTAATTCACAAACAAAAAGATAGAGATAGCCAATTTGGCATCAAATCTTCTAGAATAGCTGTATTTTGCAGCCAATAAATACTTTTGTACGTTCAAAAATTAATTGATTTATTTCATTAAGTCTCAAAAACTTTTTGAGGTACTCATGAAATCATATGAAGTTGTGCCATTCTAAATTTATTCCCTAGTTTTCTTATCCACTTCTCAAACAATTATTGCTATCCCCTGAAACATCTTCCAACCCTTATCATCCTAAATCATCAAGCCAATCAACGTTACCCCCCAAAACAACTAAAACTTCAGAGTTCATATATAATGTTATCAGAAACTATTTCAATGCAGTGAAAACGGCCGCAAGTGCTAGTTCTCCACTTCTACTCCTATTTAAAATTCAAAATCATCTCCATATATTGCCCATATTAATGGACTCATTGCAAAATATTTTGCTCCACTTCTCAGCTATAAAACTAAATTAATTCAACCATTCCAGAATTGAGTGTGCTGCAAAACTAAAGGCAGAGACGAGACCCCCCAAATTTGTCCTTTTTAATTGTAGCAAGTTCTCATAATAAGGTTAAAACTTACTCTTAAACATAATTACATATCAATCAATCTTCAATGTGACTGCATTTTTGCAAAACTGGGAGGTCAAAACATAACCAAGCAGGCTAGAATCATATTTGGAATGTAAATGGTAGACTGGTAGATTCATAAGTTAAAAGGCGGAAAGCAACAAAAGCTTCATCAGCAAGATGCCGTGAATGTTGGTAGTGCACCTAGCATACAACCATTTTGGCAAATTTAAATCTGTTTTGCACCAGAAATTATGGTGAAGGAAAAACTTGTAGCCAAAAAGATATTTTAAGATTCATGCTAGACAGATATAAATGTCTCACTTCATTTGGAAGAAAATACTCACATCTTAGCCACCTCAATAACCCCTTGTCGGCAGGTCATTTCAGAAAGCTTCAATTTTTCAATCTCACTGTACACATCATTTTGACTCCATGTCAGTATTAAAACAAAATTTGTCAAACAAAGAGCACAAAAAGAGGAAAGAAATTTCTGTGATGAACAAGTAAATGTTATATATATATAACTCCTAATCTACTTCGGATAATTGAATGAATAATGCAGCAAAATATAGCAAGGACAAAATGGATAATGAACCACGCCTTCAACATGAGAGGCACGGATTCATATGTAAATTTTTTAATTTTAGTTCCTCTAGATGTTTTAAATAGTAGGTTGAATCATTCATGAAGTACAACATGGGGCATGCACATGTAAAGAAAAATTTCTTACGTTTTAGCAGCCTGCCTGCCCTGAGAAGCAAGTAACTCAATGAAAATCTTTACCTTTTCAAAATATTAAACCCAAAAATAGAAGACATGCAACAGTAAATACAAAGAACCTGTTTGTCTGATGCCACATGATAATCAAGAAGCTAAATAAGAATGCTTAATAAAGACAATTTACTTCCCCATCATTCATCATTAATAAAATATTTTTCCCTTTTAGGAGTCTTTTTAATCTTAAACTTGCATTCACTTAATATGCATAAAAAATAGTTGTAACCAACTCACAAGATAACAAATAATATGAATAATATTGTCCTTTTTGAATAGTATATCTTCAAAATTCAGGAATGTGATCAAATTCACTTCACAAGTTGTAACATATCAGAACATCAGCTTGAGATCACAAAAGAAAACAAAAGGAAAGGGGAAAACAGAAATTACCCATGATAGACCACTTCAACCTTCTTAATTTTTTTTAGCTCTAGTGAAAAAACCTGCAAGCACAGCCCAATATTGAAATATATAACTATCAATTCCAAATTAAAACGAACAGAAATAAATAAAAAGAAAAGGTGGGGGAAAAAAAAGAAAAAGCAATACTCACCACGAGATCAGAAAACAAAACATACCTCGAAAGTCAGATTCACTTCATTGGAGATGTATTACCATAAAAATGAATGATGCTAACAGTTCAGGTTCAGACGATTTTAAGATTCCGGTAGAAATGGTAAATATGACATAAGGGCTATGGTGATTCTAGGGATTTCAGTTGCAAAGAAACAAGAAAATTTCAGATACTACTCAAAACCCACAGCAAGTTTGAAGAAAAAAGATCGGAGGCGGCAATGGCGATTCTAGGTTTCATAGATGCAAATAAACAACAAAATTATAGAATGGAATCACCACTCAAAACCCATAGCAACCGCGACTATTAGTAGCCTGCTGGCCGGAAGAAAGATAAGAACGGGAGGAAGGGAAATTTCAAGCTATAGTTGGATGATGAAGCTAAGAGTTGTAATCTTTTCCTCGCCAATTGCTATCTCTCAACTGGAATTTTTTTCAGAGGAAGAAGAGTAAGCGAGTTTCGATTTCTTCTTCTGATATATAATATATATTTATTCATATTCCTCCTCACAATAGCAGTCGCCCACTGGATTAGAGAAAGAGAGATTGTGGGCATTGCGAACAAGGAAATGAAAAGATTGTACTGCAAATACACCCCACCACCCCCCCCCAAAAGAGTGCACCTCGACAACCGGCCGAGGACGATTGAACGAGCAGACTTCACCCGGTGAACACACCGGTTGGGGCAAATGAGAAGAGGAAGATGGGGCCTGTAGGTCTAGACGGCGTGGGGTAAGAGATTCGAGGTGGAGAGGAAGGAAGGAGAACAAGAATACGCGAACAATAAGGCAGCGAAGGGAATGTGGGGGACTGAAGGTCAGCGTGGGCTACGGGATTTCATCGACGGGAAGGAAAGGGGAGAACAATCGTGTACAAGAAATCACACAGCAAGCTAGGGAAGAAAAGGAAGGGAGCTGGAGGTCCGGACAGCGTTGGGTAGAAGACTTCAACCCGGGAATGAAGGAGAAAAGCGAGATCGTACAGGCAGACAGAAAAGAGGCGTGAAAAGGAAATCTGGACGGCGTGGGCTAAACACCTAGGGAAGAAAAGAGACGAATAAAACTGTACAAGAAAAGAAAAGGAAAACGACATCATTTTTGAAGACCATTTCTTATGAATAGTGACCCCCACATTGGCTCTTTTATTATAGTTAGGATTAGGATATGTTTTCCTTTCAATTTGTATGTATTATTTAATGGGTTAATTTCACAAACGGTCACTGAAGTTACCTTCAAATTACAAAATAGTCACTCAAATTCAAAAGTTTCAGTGGTGGTCACTGAAGTTAGGAATTCTTTTACTAATGGTCACTCTATTAAATTTTTAATTTAAAATAGTGATGTGGCATTTATTTATTGTATGGTAGTCCATATATTTTATATAATATTCACTTTAGTCCCTATATTTCAATTAAGTCATTTAAAAATTATATCTTAGGTCCTTAATTTTTTACATCTTTACACTTTGGTCTTCAATTTTTAATTATCTTTCAGTTAAGTCTTTCAAAAATTGTATCTTAGGTTTTTCAATATTTTACATCTTTACACTTTGGTCTCTAAATTTTTAATTATTTTTCAGTTTAGTCCTCTAAAAATTGTATCTTGGGTCCTTCAACTTTATACTTCTTCAAACTTTGGTTCCTCAAATTCTTGATTTTAGTGGCCAAAATAAGTGTACTTTTAGTTGTCAAAATAAGTACACTTTCAATTAAATCCTTTACTTTACACGAACCTAAACGAACAAAATAATATTATAGGGTCTGACCACTAAAATGTCTACTTTTAGTGGTCAACTCTAAGTGATAAATACGAATTTTACACTTATTTTGTGTACTAAATAGTTTATTATTTAATTATATTATTTTATTTGTTTAGGTGAAAATTCGAGTCTAAAGTCAAAAATTTAATTGAAAGTGTACTTATTATGACCACTAAAATTACACTTATTTTGGCTACTAAAATCTAGGATTTGGGAGACCAAAGTTTGAAAATGTATAAAGTTGAAGAACCTAAGATGCAATTTTTAGAGGACTTACCTGAAATATAATTAAAAATTTAGGGACCAAAGTGTAAATATGTTAAAAATTGAAGGACCTAAGATACAATTTTTGGAGGACTTAACTGAAAGATAATTGAAAATTTGGAGACTAAAGTGTAAAGATGTAAAAGATTAAAGACCTAAGATGTAATTTTTGAAGGACTTAATTGAAATATAGAGACTAAAATGAATATTATATAAAGTATATAGACTACCATGCAATAAATAAATACTATATCATCATGCCATATCACCATTTTAAATTAAAAATTTAATAGAGTGACCATTAGTGAAAGGATTTCTAACTTCAGTGACTACCACTGAAACTTTTGAACTTCAGTGACTATTTTGTAATTTGAAGGTAATTTCAGTGATTGTTAATGAAATCAACCCATTATTTAATTAAAGTCAATATATCAAATATTAAAAATTGAAATTATTTCAATGCATTAAATAATAGAGAGTGGATTTGACTCTCCAAATTTGGTTGGAGAGTCAAACTCACTCTCTAAATTAAAATATTAAATTAAAGAGTCTATTGGAGCATAATTTTAAGTATTTCCTCTTTAAATTAAAAAGCATCTTATGTTTAAACAGCTTGTTGAAGATGTTCTTATATCTTTTTCTTTTTGTAGAAAACATATATGCATTTATTTATCCGTAGTTACCAATTCCAATGTGAGTATATTTCTAAGGGAAATTGGTGCAAATCATGACATGAAAGACACAAATTCCTAGAAATGTGGCATCTTCTTGGAGAAGCAATCCAATCACTCACAATATTCTGCAATGTACAATGACTAACTTAACAAAAAAAACAATAAAATTAATTATATTTTTATCATGTTTCTTGAACATTAACACTTTAGGGTGTATTTGATTAGAAATAGTGGAAAAGAAAAAAAAAATTCATGTAAAGAATAAAATAAAAACCACCAAAGTGGTGAGAAAATATTTTCTACCAAAATGTTCAAATTCATACTTTAAGTGATTGTACTCAATAATTCATTTTCCTTTTCCACCTTGTATTAAACAACAAAAGTAGGAAAATATTTTTTTTCTGATGTAATATTATTTTTCTTGGATGTGACATTTTTCATGGAAAATGGTGCAATCAAACAGACTCTTAGTGTATCTCCTAAACAACCATTAATTTGGATTCCTTCTACATCAATTGTAATTTAAAAGTTAAATTTTGAGTGACTTATCTTCCTATTTAAATGTTAGCTATTATAATTTTTTTTGAATCTTTTCATGTTTGAGGAAAGTAATAATATCATCGAAAAACACAACTTTGCTAACTATTGTGGTAGAAATAACTTTCATTCCTACACGTTTCTGACATTTCACGTGTCTATCTCGACAGTTATTTGCTTTATTTCTCGAATTTCAGTCGAATTTTACCCTACATATGTTAAATGGATATTCCAAACGCATTTCCAATATCGGAAGGATGAAAACAAAGTAACTTCAAGATGCGTACTCTATATGTTTCGTAAGAATCATTGAAAATTGGTTACACATAACAACATAAGATATTAAAAGACGATCTAAGAAGATTAAACAATAACATAAGATAGATATTGGTCTAACAACATAGATGCAGATAGTTACGAGGGTCGACGATCCCCGTACGAGTTGTAACAACATTCAATATCGACACCTGAATGGACGGTACCATTTCCTTCCATCTCCTCATCAGAGTTTATGATAACAATTAATGGAGTTGGCTTGTTCGGAACTTCATCGTTGAATCAAAAGAGTCCTCGTATGGCAACAAGTAATTCAATATATTTTTACCTAGTACAAGCGGTGGGAATGCGTGAACTTGATTCACATAAGGAGAAGACGACATTTTCATGTCGGTAAAAGAAATTGGTGAGAGATTCACCCATTCACTAGGTTGATCGAATTGTTCATCATCAAAATCAAGAAATGATTAGAAACTAGGGCAAAAAATCAGGCGTTGATATTCAAAAATGGATTTGTTCTATATTATAAAGGAAAAAATTGATTGAACTTTTATCTGGATAAAAAATTTTGTCTTCCTCATTTCGAGGATAAAACGTATCTTTATTTTTGGCTTAAAATTGTTATTCCGATAAAATTTTATCCAAATATCAATTTTGTTTAAACAAAATAAGAAATTTTTTATCCGTTACCTTCCTCAGTTGACTATACATATTGAAACGGGCTCTAAGTGTTTATAAGCACTAATAAACATGCTGATTGGACCCACCATATACCACAACCAATCCCCAAACGGGTATCCCTCTAAAACCAATAATGTTCAAATTTCAAATTGGATAAAGCGGCAACGGTTGTGGACTCCAGCTGTAAAACATTTTTGAATTTCAAATATTTTCGACCTTTTCAAAATTACCCCTTTGCCACCGACAAAAATTATAATAAATTTTCTCTTTTCTTCAAACCTAACCCTAAATTCATTTTCAGATCTAAACAGCAGAGCCGTCTTCGTATACTCCTCTGCCCATTTCTCTCTCACTCTTCTAGTTTCACTTTCTCTCGTGAAAAAAAGTAAGCAAAAATGAGAGAGTGCATTTCGATCCACATTGGTCAGGCCGGAATTCAAGTCGGAAATGCCTGCTGGGAATTGTACTGTCTGGAACATGGCATTCAGGTTTGTTTAACAAACTTCTGTATAGATTCAAGATCTGTATCGATTGTTTTGATTAATTAATTAATGGGATTAGATTTGATTATGTTATTGTTGATGGAAATTGTTGTAGCCTGATGGGCAAATGCCCGGAGATAAAACAGTCGGCGGTGGAGATGATGCATTCAACACATTCTTCAGCGAAACCGGCGCCGGAAAGCACGTTCCTCGCGCGGTTTTTGTGGATCTGGAGCCTACTGTGATAGACGAGGTTCGGACCGGGACATACCGCCAGCTCTTCCATCCGGAACAGCTGATCAGTGGGAAGGAGGATGCTGCCAACAACTTTGCTAGAGGGCACTATACCATTGGCAAAGAAATTGTTGATCTCTGCCTTGATAGGATCCGGAAGCTCGCGGATAACTGTACCGGTTTGCAGGGATTCCTCGTTTTCCATGCTGTGGGTGGGGGAACTGGATCTGGACTTGGATCTCTGTTGCTTGAGAGGCTTTCTGTTGACTATAGTAAGAAATCAAAGTTGGGATTTACAATTTACCCTTCTCCTCAAGTTTCGACTGCTGTGGTTGAACCTTACAACTCTGTTCTCTCGACACACTCTCTGTTGGAGCACACTGATGTTGCCGTGCTTCTTGACAATGAGGCGATTTATGATATTTGTCGCAAGTCGCTTGATATCGAGAGGCCCACATATACTAATCTGAATAGGCTCATTTCTCAGGTGAAAAATTTAAGGATTTTTTGTAGAATTTGTATCATGATAATGTAGTTATGGATTTCCAGTGATTGTTGTTTCATAAAATATGCAGGTGATTTCTTCTTTGACTGCATCCCTGCGATTTGATGGAGCTCTGAATGTGGACGTGAATGAGTTCCAGACTAACTTGGTTCCGTACCCGAGGATTCATTTTATGCTTTCCTCCTATGCTCCAGTCATCTCTGCTGAAAAGGCCTACCATGAGCAACTCTCTGTTGCTGAAATCACAAACACAGCTTTTGAGCCATCTTCCATGATGGTTAAATGTGACCCACGCCATGGGAAGTATATGGCGTGCTGTTTGATGTACAGAGGTGATGTGGTGCCAAAGGATGTCAATGCTGCTGTTGCCACAATCAAAACCAAGAGAACAATTCAGTTTGTTGACTGGTGCCCAACTGGATTCAAATGTGGTATTAACTACCAGCCACCTACTGTTGTTCCTGGTGGGGACTTGGCTAAAGTTCAGAGGGCTGTGTGCATGATTTCTAACTCAACCAGTGTAGCTGAGGTGTTCTCTAGGATTGATCATAAGTTTGACTTGATGTATGCCAAGCGTGCATTTGTTCACTGGTATGTTGGTGAGGGCATGGAAGAAGGAGAATTCTCTGAGGCTAGGGAGGATTTGGCTGCTCTAGAGAAAGACTATGAGGAAGTTGGTGCGGAATCTGCTGAAGGTGATGATGACGAAGGCGACGAGTATTAGGGAAACTTGCTGAATGAAAAAGCCAATGGTCTCATTGGTGATTTACAACTTATATTGTGTTGTCTGTTTTGTTAGCTTGTTGCATCAAGCTTCTATGTTTACTTTGTTTTCTGTTTGAAAAACATTGCTCTTTGCTTTGCAATATATAAGCTGTGTCTATTTTCTGCTTCTAACTGTTTTTACTTGGTTCTGCATCTGTCATATGGTGGTTTTTACTGTGAATTATGGTGGTGGAATTGTGGTATTCATTGTTTAAATGCTATGTTAAAAACAGGAAATTTTTCTCAGGCCAATGTGTCATTTAGGCTGTGTTTGATTGGAAGCATGGAAAATGAGTGGAAAGAAAATGTTTTCCAGGGAAATGATTTGCCAAGAAAATATTTTCCAGGGAATTGTAAATGTAGTGCGTTTGATTGGATGAAAATTCATCCTAGAAAATGTTGTAATTTTCCAACTTTTGGTGTTTGATTGTCTTTATTTTCCATGGAAAATGTAGTATTTTTCAACTTTTGTTATTTGATATCAACTATTTTCTAGGGAAATTATCACATTTTCCATGACTAAAATATTGGAGAGAAAAATTGAAAGTTTACTATTGACAATTGTTAAATTATAATTTACCATTTTTTATGCATATTTCCACCATACATTTTATATAATCTAATACAAATTTTGAAAAAATTCTATTGTACGTTGAATTACCACAAGCATATGGATTTGTTAAAAAGTAACTAAAAGTGAGTTAAATAGTAGCATTTTCATGAGGCCTACGATTTACACTTACGTAAACTAAAATAAAATGTCCTATATTTTGAATAAACACAATGGACTAACTTAGTTAACTACATTAAATTTACTTAATGATTTAGAGCAACTTAAATTTGCTTAAAAATTAATAATTTTGCCAACTTAAAAATTAATAATTTTGCTTCAAATTATTAATTTTAAGCAAAATTAATAATTTGCTTAAAAATTAGAGCAACTTAATGATTTAGAGCATTTTATATAATTTGCTTAAAAATTAATAATTTTACCAAGACATTATTTTGCCAACTTAAAAATTATTATTTTAAGCAAAATTATTAATTTGCTTAAAAATTAGAGCAACTTAATGATTAAGGAAATTCTTACCAATTTTCATTTGCCATGGAAAATTGATTCTACTCATTTGGCAAGAAAATATTTTCATCATTTTCATGGAAAATGGGTCACGTGCATGGAAAATGGAAAAAGTTTGCCATGGAAAATTTTGTGAATCAAACAACTCAAAAGGTGGAAAATGGGTGGAAAATTTGCATTTTCCATGACAAATTTGGTGTATCAAACAGGGCCTTAGAATAAAATTCATGATAAAAGTAATTGTGGTATTCATTGTTTAACTACATTCTTCATTTGGAACTCTGAACTTTTTGAATCTGTTTTGTGACATTTGAGTCAAGAATGGTCATGTAAATGAGCTAGAGGTTGGTGGTGCTGTCGACTATTGGTTCAGGATCAATCTTCATATAATCCATTAAGCGAACATAGTGTTAACATGCCTAATCAAGATATAGGTTGATTGCTTGTGTTGTGTAGTGAAATTGTTCAACATAATTGGGGAATGAGAAAATATTTATTTCAGAAGTGCTCCATGTACACCAAGCCTCACCGAGCCTTTACCGCAAGGAGCAAAAAGATTATTATACCCACTGGATTTTATCAAAAAAAAATTTCTTCATGTTGTGGCAATGGCTGCCTGCGTGTATGTATATATGTATGTAAAGTTTATTGAATTGAAGGAAAGAAGAAAGGAAGGTGGCAGTGGGTCACGTGGGTGAGAGAGAAAGAGAGAAGAGAGAGAGAGAGATAGGAGATTATTTTAAATTCAAAATTACATTTATAGTCCTCAATTTTGAGAAATTAAAAAATAAGGTGAATACATGAATAAATTTTTAAGTAAGAATTTATTATTTTTCTTTAATATGATAATTGCATAATTTAAAAAGTGGGTCAAAATTGAAGAATATAAAAAGTATTAATCAGTTCTTTTGCTCTTTTTTTTTTTTTTTTATTTGTCATAGATTTAGTTTTATTTTAAACTTTTCAACATATGAAAAATCGTAAAGAACAACTATAAAAAATTTACTATATTTTAAATTATCTTTATTGTCTTATTTTAAATTATTTTTTACGTAAATCTTTATCGCCCCCACTGAACTTTTGCTCTTTTTTTTTTTTTGGCCATAAATTTGACTTTATTTTAAATTTTTTCTTATGCTAGTGTTAGAAGCGAATCAAATATGTGGCTGATACTTATATTTCTAACAAGCATCGGCCATTGACTGGTCAACGGTCAATATTTGACTGTTGACCAGTCAACGTTCGCCCTAGCTGAACTTTAACTCTAGATCCGCCCCTGATTATACCCTTGAAGTCTTGTCCGCGGGCACATGGAAATAAATGGAAAAATTACCCAAACTCTTGTCCACACTTGTACCACTTATATCTGAAGGCAAAGGGGGAGAAACTATTTTTTTTGTTCCACATCTGCTGAAGCTCCCGGAGAATTTGTTGCTCTTGGGTTTGCTGCAAAAAAACTCTTTGAGCATGAACTAGAAAATTCAGGGAATTATGTTTTGCTTTCTAACATTTATGCATCGGCAGGTAGGTGGGAAGATGTTGAGCGAATTAGAGCATTGATGAAAAAGGAAGAGGTGACAAAAACAACCAGATGGAGCTGGATGGAACATGGTGGTAAGGTACATAAGTTTATAGTAGGGGACCAATCCCATGAACGATCAATTGAAATCTATCGGGTATTAGCAGAAATGAAGCTGAAATTGATTAATGCTAGATACGAGGCTGATAAGGGCAGTGTTTTGAGAGACGTTGAAGAGGAAGAGAAAGAAGAGATGGCCGGCACTTATGGTGAGAAGTTGGCAGTTGCTTTTGCTCTGGTTGTTACTGAACCCGGAGCTATCATAAGGGTAGTGAAGAACCTAAGGATGTGTGGAGATTGCCTTAAAGCAATGAAGATAATATCTAAATTGGAGGGAAGGGAGATTATTGGAAGGGATAACAAGAGATTTTGTTGTTTCAAGAACAACTAGTGTTCTTGCAAAGACTACTGGTAACATGTGCATTCATTCATTCAATTTTCTTCATCGCTGGATGGATCAAATGTTGATACCACAGAACTTAGGCAGGAGTTTTAGGCAGATTATTAAAGATACCCAATTTGATTGCACCAAGATTAGTAACCTAAAATAGCTGAATTATGAGACAGAAACATAATTGAATGAAGATAAGATGGTGAAAATGTATGAAAAATTCAAAACTCAAAAATGTCACCAGAGAATGGCCGGAATGTTGGTGTGTACACTTGCTGGAAAATATAGTTGAAGTTATGAAGGAAAGGAAATCAAAATGAGCCCATTATTGTTATGAAAGAAATTAGATTATTGGAAATTGAGTTATGAAATCAAATTCTCGCGATACCAAAATATCGCAATATCTCGTGAAAATATCGCGGTGGTGTAACCGTGAATGTACAGGAAGCAATTTCCAATTTATTTTGTGTTTTCAACTTACGAGTATTGGTAGTAATCGGACAGCAAATTTTAGATTTCGTGCAGGGATTCAACTTCTCAAGATTGTAACACTATTAACTCCTACATTAGTGTACTTGAAACATCTCATTTTTGTAATTTTTTATTGATGCAAATGGTCCTCAATTTTTGCTCTCAGTTTGGAAATGGTCTATAATATTTATTTTTTAATACAGAAGTTTTTAACTTATGTGTTTTGGTGCTCAGTTAGTCTTTATTTAATGAAAAATACAAATATGTTCTTAGTTTTAATTAGAAAAAAATTGCATTTAGATTCCTAATCTTTAAAAAATATGCATTATTTAATTTTGCATACTAAATATCAGTGTTCTAAAAAGCGTAAAGCGTGGCTAGGAGTAGAGGTCGAACTTCAAGCTTTTTGTGTCTAAGTGAGACTTAGGCGAAGGCGAGAACATTGCGTAAGGCGTGGAGGCCGCACTTCAAGCTTAAGCTTCGCTTAAACGGGCTTTTAGGACTTTTTAGAACAGTACCAAATATATCATTATATATAATTGCTATGTGATGTTAACCAATCTTATTATATTTCTATTTTACATAAAAATACCGATATAAATTAATTTACACATTTTATGTTGTTTGTTTTTGAACGAAAATAAAACAATAAATTACAATATGAAGTATACAATTGAATCTCTAATATTTGTGGTTAATAAACATATTGCTCAATTAAATAAAAGTATTTGAGTATCAAGTTTGTGATAATTTTTTTTTTCTTGTAATGATAAAATGAAAATTTAAATTTTAAATAATATAATAGCTTAATGAAAAAAATAACAATTTTATTTGACATGTTTATTGATAATTATGAGCATAAATTTTAGTTATTTTATAATAGTTAATAAAATATACAAAGCATATTATCAATTTGGTGAATAAAGTGTTAATTAAAAAAAAGTCGTTAGTTTTTTCTTTATTTTTTTTTTTAACAAAAAATAAAAGTATCGGACCCATTTGCACATTTTGCAAAGGTTAGTAACCAAATTACAATTTTTCTTTATTAAAATTAATGGTTTATTAATCTTTTTCATAAAACAATGACCAATTACGCACCAAAATACATAGGTTATGGACTATTTTATCAAAAAATAAACGTTATAGACTATTTCCACATTGGAACAAAGGTTAGAGACCATTTGTGCAAAAATCTATACTCCCCCCCCCACCCACCCACCCACCCACCACAAACACACAAATCAATATTCACATAATCAAGTGTACAAACAATGTTAGAATTCAAAACCCCATCCCATACTTCATTGTTTATGTTATTATTGTTCATTATTTCTTAAACGCCATCACATTTTCTTGTTGGATTTTTCTCGATCTTCTTCCATCTCTATCTAGATGTGAAATTTTAGATCTAGAACGTGTTGAAATAAAATTTTTATGGCGGCGATGCCGTAGGCTGGTCTTGTTTGGGCAATGTTCAAGTTGGAGTGTTAGACTTGTATTTGTTTTAGGTCTTAGAGAAGGTGGAACTGACTGAATATGGTGGAGATGTGGTGGAATGCAATCATATCTAGTGGCAGCGGTGCAGATCTAGTGATTTTGAGGTGGTGGTGTGCTTTTCTATCATGGTGGTGAACACTTTCTCTGGTAGCTATGGCGATGCAGATTTGGTGGTGGCATCAGCTGTGTAACAGAATTTGTTTACACATGTTACACTTGCAGGATGGCGCATAATACAGATTGTTACTAGTGTTACATTTTGTATTTCTCCGATTGTGGTGGTGTAGATATAATAGTGACATCGGTCTTGTAACATAGTTTGTTACACACGTTATACTTGCAAGGTGGCACGTAACACAGTGTGTTACAAGTGTTACACTTTATATAATGGTGTCAATAGTGGTAGTTGCAACTGCGTAACACGGGTTGTTAATGTCGACGACGATAGTAGTATCGGTAGTGATATCGATGGCGGTGTAACACAATGTTTTTTACAAGTGTTACATAAATGGTACAAAAGAATCAAGTGTAAATAAATAAGAGCATGATTAGATCTTTTTTTTTTTTTGGTTTGGAAATTTACGATTTTTGTTTCAACCTTTGATGTTTGTTACTAATTTACCTTTAATCTTTTTTAGCACCAGTCATCTCCAACTTTTTATCTAATTTTAAATCACGTCACTATTGACAGATTTTAATAGATTTGTCATTCTCTTTAAATAAATATGAAAAAACAATAAAAACACAAAAAATAAGAGAAAATTACAAATTAAGTCCTATAACTTTTTAAATAATACAAAGTATCTTCACCCAGCCCACCCCAACCATCATCTTCATACCACCACCACCACCACCACCACCACCACCACCACCTAGGTGCTTGTGTGTCTAGCCAGGAGATAGATGTTCAATCTTGTGTCCATAAACTACTCGAAGAGGCTGAAAAGTATTTATGAAATGGGCTAATTGCAAAAGTAGGAACCACGAACTGAAGTTAGTCAAATTCGGGCTTTCTTCTAATTCTTTAAACATTAGGGATGTCTGGTACTATTTTTAAAAATTAAAGGTATATCTCTTACGTTTTCCTTAAAAGATCAATGCAAGTGGATCCGAGCTTGTGGAGTTTGGGACAGTTAGGGACTATTCTATTTGATTTTCAGTTTTGAGTTTTGATTTTATTTTCAATTTGCTGTTTTAAAGATTGCTGAAAACGCGTTTGATTTGTCATAAAAACTACTGTCCTAAACACCACAAGCTCGGATCCACTTGCATTGATCTTTTAAGGAAAACGTAAGATTGCTGAAAACGCATTTGGTTTGTCGTTCTAAAAAACTATTTTTGAAAATTGAAAACTGGAAACATATTCTGTTTGGAATTTTGAGAAATTGTCATTTTATTTAATAACTTTGATTATTTAGTAAAATAGAATAATTTTATGCTAATATATGATAAAATAATATATACATTTTAAAGTCAGTGAATCTTACAATTTTTTTTTACAAAAATAAAATACAAACAAATTATTTAATTAACAAAGTAAAAAATAAAAAATAAAAAATAATGACGTGGACTGAAAATTTTAATCAATTTTTAATTTTTTTTATTTAAATAACCAATAAGGACTTGAATTATTTTTTTAGTATTTAGTATTTATATTTTTATAGAATTTTAATTTTTTCCCTTAAATTTTTACTTTTTTAGAATTTTATTTTTTGTAATTTTTTTTTAGAATTTTTTTATAGAAATTTTATTTTTTTATAATTTTATATAGTCAATGAATTTTTGTTTATATAATTTTTTTTTAGATTTTTTTTAGAATTTTTATTTTTTAGAATTTTTATTTTTTTAGAAGTTTATATTTTTAGAATTTTTTTAATATAATTTTTATTTAAATAAATTTCATTTTCCTTATTTTGAGTGTGAGTGTTTTTTATCTTTTCACTAAAAACACTAAAAACGTCAAAAATCTTGTTTTACGTTTTGTATTATAAATTTAACTTTGTTTTTAAAAATGAATTTTTTTAAACAACATAGTAAACAAGTTTTGAGTATTTGTAGGACTGAAAATTGAAAATAGGAAAGAGAAATGCCCTTAGTTTATGATTTTATTCATATTTTTGGACTTTTTGGCAGTCTAATGGGTCAAGTTATAATACCTATGTTACTTGGACCAAATTGATACTAATCATTGGTCTCAAATAGACCCATTACCCAATACTCCCAACGGATGTGTGAATAATATTCCTCACAATACGTAAAAAGGAGAATACATAACATTTTTATTCTTTCTACTCCTATCTTATCTTAATTTACTTCTGCAAATCATAATTTTAAACCTATAGTTGTTTTTATGTATTATCTCTCTGCATTCAAAATATATTCTTAATATTTGGAGTTATGATTCGATAGTTAAACTCATGACCTGATAACTCAATACATTAGGTCGATCAATTGATGATGGGCAGTAATGCGTAAACAAAATGTATTATTGTGATTCTCATCTATATCTAGTTTCATTTACCAAGTGCAATAAAAGTTGAGTGTTTATTTGTATATTGTTGTGTTTCTGTTCGATTTTAATCCCTTTATTTTTTTTGTCACTGTTTCGTTGAGTTTTAATTGAATTTTCAATGTATTGATGGCCAGCTGAGAGTATTGCTCAATACTGTCGTTGCACAAAAATTTGATCCAGTATAAAACTCAAATTAGATCGTGTGCCATATTCTACTATGGCAATTACTAAATTTTATTCTCACTTTTGTTCGAAATGCATCCTTGTGTTTTGTACTCTCAGAGGACATAGAAGCTAATTATAGGACCATAAGATTATCTATTATTAGATGAAGATCTTGCATCACATATATGTACATATACATAGATGTTATTATCTTCTTTTCTACTATAATTATCCCATGAGATCGAGTCTGTACTTCCTAACTTTACACCAGCATTAGCTACTCTCCATTATATTCAACGATCCACCAAAATTTCGTCCATCCTGCGCCAACACAACGAGAAATTGCATTCAAATAATGTTAAATTAAATATAAATACAATAATTTTCTCCTTATTTTTTTAATGCTTAATGATCAATCTTACAAGATCTAGACTGAATCAACCTATTTGAAAAGAAATCCGATCCAAAATTTAAAATTCGGGGAAATGATCCCCTACCCACTTATGTTGCCAATGCTGAGGTGACATCGCATAATTGGTAGTTCATAGTCCAACACTTATTATTTTTATCAATTGATACAACCTCAGCGTGGACAAAATAGATAGGCAAGATAAGTGGGTAGGAGATCATTTCCATTAAAACCCGTTCCAAAACTTTATTACACCTAATTATATATTCAGATCAAAAGAGCAAAATTGATCTTAAAGACAAGGAACCACTTTTTCTTAAATCATAGTCTAATTGAATTTATAAATCCATTTGTAATTTATTAGAATTTTATACACAAGACAAAACAAGCTGACCTGATTGATTTCAGTGGGCAGTTCTAATGGCGGTCTGGCCACTAAGGGGCGATATGGGCCTTGAAACAACCATTATATGTGAAAACTGGTGGCTGCCAGAATTTCCCTCCCCAATATCCGCTCCAATATGTGAATCTTCAGCAATTATTCTCAGAATTTGACTATGTATATAACCATTTATGTTCTTCCCACCACCGCCTCTCTCCGATGGCGCCACCGATCTCGGCGACTCCACATCCTCCGTCCACGACCCATTACTGTCTCCATCCATCTCCACTACCGCTTCCTTCCGCGAATCTTTCTCAGTATATTCCGGGAAAGAAATTTGTGTACTCTTCCCACTATTCCTCATTCTCATAATATTTCTAATACACTAACAAGATATACAATGCGCGGCACATATTGAGATATATATATATAGAGAGAGAGAGAGAGGGGTTGGGGGTGGGTATGGTTGGTTATCAATTCCACCTTTCCAAGCGTCCAGGTGAGATACGATCTTCCATGAAAACGAACACTCTTTGGGCATATGACACGTATATGCAGGAAAATAAGTAGAGGTATTCAAGTGTTGAATGGTAAATGACACGTGGTGATTTCAAACGGTTAGATTTGGTATTTTCGGGACCGGTCCAAACGTTGCCGTCTCGTTTGGAAATGGTTTATAATCAGTAAGTGGTTCGCAGCTTTGGTTTTACGCCACGTCATGTCGTCACCCTATGTATTTCTCCATCAAACCCATTTTATAAAGATCTTCTTATTTTTAATTTTTTTTTAATCTTATCTTATTGTTGTGAACGATTTTTTTTCTTATTTTATTGTGTTGAATCAATTTTGGAGGAAAAAAAATTATTTATATCGAGGGTGTCAATTCAGAAGAATAAAGTGCATTGCTTTGTTTGATTTTAGGGATTGCAATGAGCCGAATCAATCATGCTCTTAATTTATTAGGGGACTAGGTTTGACCCATGGCTGGTGGATCTCATACACTGAGCCGAGAAGGGACGGATCCAGAAATCGATGAATAGGGGGGCTTGACTTTTTTTTTAAAAGCAACATTCAACAATAAAAACACGCTTAGTTAGTAAGATCTAATGACTATTACGCTTTAATATGCATGTAGTTAACATAATAACTTAAAAGATGAAAAAAAAAAAAAATTATGATTAGATTTTTAAAGAAAAGTGACATTTTAAGTTTTTTAACATATAAATCAAATAAAATCTTAAAGAATTATTGAGTAATACGACATAAATGATTGAATTTTGATCAATACTTGTTTTATATTTGTCACAACGAGTTTTAAAAAAGTTTATCTTGATTAACTATAAATAGATTCTCAAATAAATTAATATTATAACAAAATAGATTTACAAAAATTTGCATTGTTATAAACTAGTTATCATAAAATATAATTTTATTGGCCTACATTTACCCATTATGAAAAATATTGTATATAGTTTTAAAAAAATTAATTAAAAAATAACATTTGGACTTGAACCTACCCAAGCTGCCATAGGCTAGATCCACCACTGGAGCCGAGCTAAACATAAACCGACTCATTTTTTTAAAACAGAATTTGTAAAAAATTTAAATAACGAGCTCGCTTGTTAGCTCAGGCCGCGAGCTGGATCATAAAAAAAGTTAAGACTAGACCTAACCCGAGCATACTAGTCCATGGATCGCTCGACCGTTTGCAACCCAGATCTAATTCTCCAATAGTTAATTTACCATGTGTGATTCTTGAAGAACTACCCCACTCATGCCGGCCATACCCATTTCAATTGCATCTCTCAAGTGATTGAGTTGGAGATTATTGGACTAAAAAACAAATTATTTTATAAGTTTTAATTAATAATTGAATTGATTTTAGGAAATGTGCAAATCTTCCATATTGCATGACCAATAATATTTAATTGGTCAAAGTGGTGTTGGCCGATTAGATCTAAGTCACATCAAAATGTGTACATTTTTTATTCAATAATTGTGGATTACACGTGGCGTCCAGGTGGATGGTGATTAATAGGCAAGCGTAAGATAGTGGCCGTGAATGCTCGCGGGAAAGAATGTTGGCAACAAGTGGCGTAATGTACTAAAATAATGAGGTTTTCAAGTTCAACCGTTTTCGTGTGGGATTTCTAACAAATTTTCAAAATACAGTATAGCCCCTGTAAATTTCAAAAAGTTGAGAGCATACAAAAACTATTAATTTATCGACAAATTCTTTAATTGTTAATTAAAACATGGTCTGGCCCGACAGTCAAACCAAAAATTTGTAATACGGGGGAAAACCAAAAAACTCACCGTGTTTTTATAAAAAAATCGATGACTCAAACCTATTAACTCGACGGATTATTGTTGATTGAAATTTTTCAAATTTTTTTTTAAGATTTGAATAATCTCTTACCATCACCTTTTTAAACTATTTTTTTTATTGTTAATTATTTTTTCTAACATGATTTTTATTTTATTTTATCGTGAAAATCTTTCATCTCCTTCATTTACGGAGTAAAGACTGACAAATGAAAATTTGTACTTTTCGTCCCCAACTTTTACAACATGTTACTAATCTACCATCAATCATTTTTAGCATAATCTATCCCCAACCTTTCAATTATGTTGCAAAATTCGCCCTTCCCTCTTATTTTATTATTTAATAAAAATAATTATATTATATTTGATAGGAGTTGACTTGTCGGTTCGACCATCTCATTAGTGGTTGAATCACTGACTCATTGACCAACCTCTTCATTTGGATCGTGCCCGGGTCAGGTCTAAAAACTATGGGTCAAATAGATGAATCTGGATCAAATTGGTAGTAATAAAAAATAGGAAAATTGATGCAAATGGTCCCTAACCTTTGCCCTTATTGTGCAAATGGTCTTTAGCATTTTATTTTTGGTGGAATAGTCTCCAACCTATCCATTTAGGTGCGAAATTAGTCCTTATTTGATAAAAAAGACAAATATACCCTTATTTTTATTTAGAAAATTTTTCAATTGGATTCATAACCTTTGTAAAAAGTACAAACGGGTCCGATACTTTTATTTTTGTAAAAAAAAAAATTAAAAGAAACTAACAAATTGATAATATACTAAATTGTTTTATATATTTTACGAATTATTATAAAATAACTAAAATTGAAGCTCATAATTATTAACAAACTTGTTAATTAAGGGTGTGTTTGATTTTGATTAAAACCAGATTATTTAGAAAAGTTGATAAAAGTTGATTAAATGTGTGATTAAAAAGTCATGGATCCAAGAAATATGTGGTTAAAATTAATTGTTGACTTTGACTTTAGCTATTTAGCAATATTTTAATTAAAAACAAACGGGGCCTAAAATTATTTTATTATTATTAATTAATCATTAAAATTTAAACTTTAATTTTATCATTACAATATAAAAAAAATAACTTTGTCACAAATTTAATAATCAAATATTATTCTTTCATTAAAGTATTCGTTTATTAACTATAAATATTAGAGCTCAAATTGTATTCTTCATATTTTAATTTATCGTTCAAAAATAAAGAACACAAAATGTGTAAATTATTTTTTGTTAGTATTTTTATGTTAAAAAAAATAAAATAAGATTGGTTCAATGTTATAAAATTATATACACCATTTTTTTATTTTTTTAATTTAATTTTTATTCAAGTTTTTCACATCACATAACAATTACATATACCTAAAGTGCAATAATTTTATATTTTTCTCTTATGAAAAATTTATTTGACACGACTATAGTGATATATTTAATATGCTAAATTAAATATTGTTTAATAATTGTATCGGACTTATTTGCACATTTTAAAAATCTAATTGTAATTTTTTAAAATTTTTTTTTATCAAATAAGGTCCAATTGCACACTCAAATGGATAGGTTAGGGACCACTCCACAAAAAAATAAACAAATAAAAGAATATAAAATGTTGACTAAATCGACTATTTTTTATTGTGGACCTGCCGATTTAATATGGGACTTTTACCATTTTTTTCTTCTTCAGAAAGGCCCATGTTGAAGCGAGGGTTAGTTTAAAACTCACGTTTACACGTTGCTAATACTTCTGCGAATTATAGAAATGACTAGTGGTTCATGTGAGATGCAAGTGTCGTGGTCATAATTGTGTACGTAATATTATTAGAAATATTATTCCTTCG
Source organism: Forsythia viridissima (assembly GCA_030279155.1). Classification (NCBI taxonomy): domain Eukaryota; kingdom Viridiplantae; phylum Streptophyta; class Magnoliopsida; order Lamiales; family Oleaceae; genus Forsythia; species Forsythia viridissima. The sequence goes on from CM059036.1 coordinate 36,408,096, forward strand.
TATACAATATGTTCAATAATTTAACAATAAAATTTAATTAAAATAATCACTGCTTGTTGAGTAAACGAATAATGAAAGAAAAAAAGATTCGATTCCATTATAAAACAAATCATAATTGCAAGATATTGAGTTTGTTTAGCAATATTTCAATTGCGTTATTCAGATAAGCATTAAGTAGAAAATAATATTAATAAATGATGTAAAACTCAAGTCAGACAAATAAAGTCATGAAGAAACGTGTAGCTTTCTCTAGTTTTTCGAAGTTTAAAATGTGTTCAGTGTTAAAACATACTTTTTCATAATAATAAATTTTTTGTAAAAAAATAAATAAAGACGTATTACATACATTAGTACTTGAGAACAATATATCTTTCACAAATTTAATTTTTTCTTTTCATTCCATTCTGATTGTTTCTTAATTTTTTTCTGGTTGAAGCAAAGAAAATTAGATTTTGTTAAGATACTTTATCTTTTTTTAAGTTTGAAAGTAGACCTAGAAAAATAAACCACATAATTCATTATGAAATCCCAAATGTCACAATCAAAATATGTATAAAATACAATTGCACGAAGCATTGCGTACATTATTATATAATTAACAATTTCATATACATTGGTGACCTTATTGAGGACTTGAGTGAGTGAGTACAAGTTCGATTGAGGAGCTTTTGAATGGCATTAGTGTCATTCGAATGAACTTATCTGTAATTAAATAAGTTTTCACGAAGATATTGAGCATAGTAAGACATCGTGTCCTTTTGTAGCTGCCTCACCATCCTGGAAAGGACTTTCCCATAAGCCCTTGTCATGTACATTTCAGTGTAAATCAAATTCAATTTACATCTCATCGTTAATGGTATACATTGTGTGTTATCTAAGAAGAATTCTTTTACACAAAACAAGTTAAAAAAAAAAAAAAAACCAAAACCCACCATTTTGGTTGACCACGAATTAACATGAAACATCTTTCTCTCTTTTATTATATGTCAAGAAATAAAAGAAAAGAATGTTGAAGGTGTTAAAAATTGTACCTTCTCCAATTCTTGGCCGGTATAACAAGTAAAAGTAAACAATTTTTGCAATTAACAACACGTCAATATAGATGCATGTTAATTGTGGTTGACACATTTATGGTTGCCAGATTTACAGAACAAACAGAAGCAACCAACTTGTTTTGCAAGCTCCAGTTTCTTTGGGGCAAAATTTTGCTCACTAAATGAAAAAGGTTACACAGATAATTTTCACATTCATTAAATATCAAAATTTTAACCAACATAATATAGACTTGAGCTACTCTTAACAAAGATGACTTTTTAAGTCTTAGCAACACACACACACGGGCCAGCTAGCTTAGACAAATAGCTCCTAGTTGTCGTGTGCTATTAAAATTTAAGCATACAAATTAAAGCCAGATAACGATGGACCGTTCCTCTACAATGACTTCCAAGTTAAAGAAAAGCAATAAAAATTGGCTTTCCAGCCCATGGTTCTGGTCTTCATTTGGATACATCTAAATTGCTTGTTTTAACATGCATCAACTAATTTAACAAGGTTCGTGGTGATTATCATTTAATGTCCATACTAACTGAATTTGTTAACTAAAAGACTTAAACCCAAAATTAATTCTACAAATTTTAAACCCTAATGTCTCTCGAACATTTGAAATCCTAAACTTTAAACTAATTTTGACCCTCAATGTTTATTGTTGTCATAATAATAGTTAATGTATGCTGTGAATATAAGATTACTAAGATGGAAAAATATGAGTATGAACGAAGGAAATAATGATTACACGAAATAGCAAAGATTAGTAACTTACTACAAATAACAAATCTTGATTCTTTTTTTTTTTTTTTAGTTTCTCTTGATATGGATAATATGAAAACACAATAATATTAGGTGGAGAACAAGGACATGCTTTTAGAATAAAACACTACTAGAAAAGGAGGTCTACAACGGCGATACATGTCGTCGTTATAAGTCGTCTCAATAGATTAGTGCTTCTTGATATTTGATGACGATAATATGTCGTTTCTATAGATCTTTTCATCTATATCGACGACATCACCATCATTATATTATTGTGCTCAATTTCTTTGAATTAGAATTATTGATACGACACCTCATCACTGTGAGATAAAATTTTCAATGACGACACTGTCGTCTCCATTACTTTGAACATTTTTTGAAACAGAGACGACATTATAGTCGCAACATTATTAAGATATATGGAGATGACAATGCTGTTGCTATACGTGTTTGCACGTATAATTTAATGAGGCCGCTATAAAATATTTTAATTTTTTTTAAAAAAAACATGAATAAATAAAAAGTACATAAATCCTACGGTTCCCCCAAACCCCCATTGTTGTTCTCGTCATCGTCATACTTGTCTGGCACAACCCTTGAAAATCTCTACTGCAGATTATCTGTAAGATGTGCAATAGTCATCTCTATTCGGCGAAGTTGGACCTCATACATCACAAACCGAGGATCATCAGAGCGGAAAAAAATTAGAAAACTGGTTGGCTCCTCGTGGGGGAGAGATTTGCCCTTCGGAACCCATTTGACTCCACATACATTTCCTCGTCGTTTCTCGAGAACCTCCCTCACGTCAACCGATGCGCCACTGGAGGCAATCTGGGTCTGCTGAGTCTTCTTCACCTCAACAAGTTTATCATGTGTAGTGAGAAAAAATAGATAATAAATAATACTTAAATGTGAGAAAACAATTACAACATTTCAACGTAAGTTTTCCTCACGTAATCACCAATCGCTTCCAGATTCACTCAATTGCCAGACCGAAAGGTGTGGAAGGTCTGTAAGGACTCAATAGCCCGGCCACATCTACGTCTCAGTATCCTTCTACAACAATTTTAGTGTGAAATTTAGTTAAAATATGTATATATTATGCATTAAAGATAATGTAATAGGAAAATAAAAATTTACTCATACCTAATCATAATGCGTGGCATAGAAGATCTTCAACTCCTACACTCTCGGGTATTTGGCCTTAATTCGAACCATATTCTTTGTCGATCGTACTTGGAGACAGAAAGTTAGTGTTATGTAACTATGAAGTTTATACACATTAACATAAAATCTTAAAAAAATGATAGTATGTATCACGAAATTAGGACTTGTGAAGAAGTCTACGCACTTCTACCAGTTCTCGGGCGAACAACTCGTCATACGAATGGTTCGGCCCGTGCTCCTTCAAGTAATTATGTGCATTAAGTTGGTAATTCCGATAGCAATCGGCTACTTAGACAATCTACAGCGGCACAGACCGTCCAGTACATCGGATGGTCGATTGTCCTGAAGGTTGAAGTTGTTCTGCAATATCTGAACAATATTAGTTAATGCATATCATATGAAACAATAGGTTTATTAGTTAAAAACTGACCCTAATAAAATATTAAAGTTTAAAATAATTAGAATGATTGATATTTGGTTTCGCTAAGAACTTTAGGATTTTTTTTTTTAATAATTTATGTCAGTTTAGATCAAGTTTCTATATACAGACATTACTTTTCATTTGTGTATAATTTTCCTGTTAAATTTTAAATTTGGCATTCTAATTTTTTGTTGGAAAAGAATAGGGGCTTATTAGCAAATTGAACACGTGAGAACCAAACACGTATCCACACGTAGCTGAGCTTGTGAGAAGCAATTTTGGTAACTTTGGGATTTATCATATAAATTAAAGGTGGCTACATTGATATGCATTGCACTACATTTTAATCATTTTAATTATATTTAAAATTATATTTAAGCGATCAACCTTTTATTCATTTTAGTATTTATATTTTTAAATTTTTATTGTTGAATTTTTATTCAACTTCTATTAATTAGCACATCTCATCCTTAATATTTTATTTGCATGTTTTAAAATGGGGGAAAAATATTTTATCGCAAACTTTGGATTTATTATTATTTTAAAATATAATAGACGAATAAGTCGTTTTACGTCCTCCCAATTGAATTTTTGGACGAAAATTGTTAGATGTGCTAATTAATAAAAAGTTGAATATAAAAATAGAGACATTTGTGCTACAATGAACAAATATTGAAAACGTTAAATACAATTAAAATATAGTGCAACAAACAAAAATAAGACATAGGTATAAATTACTCATAAATTAACCACACTCACACTCTCCCTCTCCCTCTCTTTAATTAACTAATTTCGGATTCATAATATAAATGAGAAAATATTCTTATGATAAAGCGATGTGGGACATTAATTGAGTTTGTTTTTCACACCGGTTTGGGACTTGGGACTATTAATCATAATTAGTTTCATTTTATAACAATATGCGGAAATACTATAAGAAATAATCTTGAAATTTTAAGTGAAAGAAATTAAAATGAAAATTTTGTTGATACTTTCTTATGAAAACTATTGTTAACTGCGGGATATGTCACGACTCAATATTTTTTCTTTTAATTTGAGTTGGATATGTTAGAAATTTTGTTCGAAAAGTAAATTAACAGTCAAATCGAGTTCAATTTTCATCGATTTGAACTAATTAATAACCACTCCAAACTAGGAAGATCATTTAATATTCTTTGGTTTATGTTACTTAATAAATTTTTAAAGGAATATATATCATTATTTGATATTCAATGCTTATTATTTTTATCGAATCACCTGAATCATATTAGAATTAGACCTAACTGCTTGGTTCGAATCGTTTCTAGTTAATATTTAAATATTTCAAGAATTAGATGCGGCTCTGAGTTCTAACTATATATAAGTTCAAATTTTAAACTTGGGTTGCAATTTATTTATAATATTTCAATTAGATAAACCGTTAAGTTAATTTATATGAATTAATATGCAATCAAATTTTAAACATTACCACTAAAATGTAAAAACACAAAATATTAAAGTAAAATTAGTAAATTTATACAAATAGGAGGAAATTTTGGTATCACAAACCAGTGTGGGATAACGCTCTAGTTCGAAAAGGGTTAATTTTACAAACGGTCACTCAAATTCAAAATTTACTCCATTGGTCATTAACGTTTTGGATGCTTACTATAATGGTCACAATGTTAACACCATTAACCCCGTAGTTGACGTGACACCATTTAATGCGAATGTGGCATTTACCTTGTCAATTGTTCCGTCATGTTGGATAAGTTGTTCAACATACTGTAAAAAAAGATATTCTTACCTATAATTTTTAACTAAAAACAATAAACAAAAGAAAAAGACAAAAAAAGAAAGAGAAGAGGAAAAAAAAAGTTCATCTTCTTCACCGACCCGACCCGAACCGTCCCCACTCCTACCCCCACCCAACACATCGCGCCGCCATCACAGCAACTACCACGCCCCATTTCTCAAATTTTGCCAGTCACCACCACCACCACCACCACCACCACCACCACATTTATGGAATGCCTGCCACCATCACCATAGCAAGGCTACAATCCGGATAGAAACTGGTGGTGGTTCTCCACAGGTGAGGAGGCAATGGCTGTCGTAGTGCCAATGAAGAAAATTGGAGATCCATTTATAGGATGAAACTTCTTGAGGTGAGCCAACAGAGACAGCGAAGAAGAAGAATTGGACTGAAGGGTCCCCTTGTTGAAGCCTGCAAATCTAGAAGATCTGGTGGTTGTGGTGGCCGGTTGTGTTGGTTGGAAAATTTGTGGTCCCCTTTTTGTTGTGGAGGTTGTGGTGTCCGGTGAGAGAGAAATCTGGAAGATCTAGATCTATGGTGGTGGTGGTGGCCTGAAAATTTTGGCAAAGGGAGGCGTTGCGGTGGTGGCTGGGAAAATTTGGAAGATCTAGATTTACAGTGGCATGGCAGTGGTGGTGTACGTTAGATGGGTGCTTGGCTTGGAGGGGCAGCCGGTTCAACTAGAAAATCGGTGTTTAGAAAACCACCACGGCGGCGCGGTGTGGGGTGGGGTTTTTTTTTTCTCTCTCTTCTCTCTCTTTTTTTTTTTTTTTGTTTTTTTCTTTTGTTTATTGCTTTTAGTTAAAAATTAAGGGTAGGAATATCTTTTTTGACAGCATGTTGAGCAACTTATCCAACGTGGCAGAGCAACTTATCCAACGTGGCGAACCAATTGACGGGGTAAATGCCACATTCGCATTAAACGGTGCCACGTCAGCTACGGGGGTTAATGGTGTTAACATGGTGATCATTATAGTAAGCGCCCAAAATGTTAATGACCAATGGAGTAAATTTTGAACTTTAGTGACCGTTTTAGAATTTCGCTCAAACTTGAGTGACCGTTTGTGAAATTAACCCAATTGGAAAAGGATGCATTGTTTTATTATTAGAAGGAAGTATTCCATTTGGGTTTAATTTTTTCAACCCAATTTTCAATTTGGGATTATTCTATTTATCACACTATTTAACAATATTTGCATGTAGAGTATATTTTGTACACGGTAATAAGACAAGATATTACTGTAAATAAATTTTTAAAGTTATTTTTTATTTAATATGTTTAATACAGTAAAACTCACTATGCCAAACAAGTCAACAGATTAAAAATTATCTTGATATTTGAGTAGAAAAGTGAAAATTATTCTTTAATATATCTGAATATACAGCTTAAATAATTCTCCCTTAAAAGTTAAAACAGATTCTATATTTTGAGTGAAAGAGGATGGATTGATCTCTTCATCTTCCTCTAAGTGAAGAAAATGCATTGCTATCACCTACTAATTTTCTCGGTAAATATGTTACATGTAAGTTGATTTTAAATTTATTAAGTTGTATATTCAATTTTATTCATATTGTCTAACAATTTTAACACGATATCAGAATAGACGAAAAATATAATTAAAGAGAAGAAATCAAAGAAGTATCACATCGGGCAAAACTCTTGTATTCCAATCTTCGCTAAAAATGCAACTGGAACTAACTCGTGGACTGTTTTGTTACTTTCTCCGCTTCTCGGGCATATAGCAACAACTTCTCATAATGCCAAATTATTTTATCCTCATCACCAAATCAGCTTAGGGAAATAGACAATATTAAATCCCATTCAATAGAAATAAAGGTGTCCCTCACTAGCTACATGTTTTAAGACCCAGTGCATTAACCATATCACTCACTACCACCCTTCTCTGCGCGGGCCAAAAATCTGAAATGAAGGTGGCTGGGGCAGCCAATGATCGCTATATATTCGATTTTTTTTCCCAGTTGCCTACTCTCTATCGCAGTCATTTATCCAGCAGTTTTTTCTCCCACATCAGAGACGACCCATTCCTAGGACCAGCTCACAGGAAGTCACCCTCTCTATAATATTTTCCTTTCAAAATTCTAGCTAGCAAAGAGTCATGCTCAGAGAACATCCACCATGCCTATTTTGCTAGCAATGCTTTATTGAAGATTCCAATTCACGGAATCCCAAACCATCCCAACCCTTTGGCCTACCTACTATTTTCCAAGATATCCATGCCATTAATCGTTTATTGTCCTTAGCTCCCCACCAAAAGGTAGAGACTAAAGCTCAAACATCACTACACAATAAACATGAAATTTTGAACAAGTTCATCAAATAAGTCGGGATAGCCTGAAGTACTGCTTTAATTAGCACTTCCATGCCTCCCACTGAGAAAAGTGAATGCCTCCAGCCTTTCAACCGTTTCCAAATCCTATCCCGAATCATCTCATACGTTTATCTAAGCCCACCACCGTCGGCATACCCAAATAGACATCACGGCGCGAACATGGAGAAGCCCAAGTGCCGCGTGACCAAATCTTGTTCAGAGGTTAGAACATTGGGGCTAAACGTAACCGTTGATTTCTTGCAATTTATTTACAGTCCTCAGAATCTTTCATAACAATTCAAAATATCCCGCAAATTTTGGCATTGTGTAGCTTTCGCCCTAAGGAATAATATAGTCATCGGCTAAGACAAACGGCTCACCCTTGGTCCATTTCTACTACACCTCATACCCATGAGCAGATTATTACTTTTGCCTAATTCTCAACAAACCCGATAGCGCTTACCCATGAGCAGATTATTACTTTCGCCTAATTCTCAACAAACCCGATACCGCTTCCGCATGTGGGTGGGGGGGAGGGGGGACTGTGTGTTTCTCTTGCAAAGAAAAATAGAAATTACTATGGCTATTTCCAAGTGAGAGAATTCTTCACAAACCACCTACATCTTCTCGTCAGAAGTATAGCTAGTAGACACTATACAAATATTATTATAAAGCTTATGAGTGTAATTCGACCTTAGAAAAATAAATAGAAATTGATAAGAGTATCAGGGTTGAGAAGGAAAGATTTGGAGAATAATAGTGAAGAAAAAGAGAATTGGGAAGGAAAGAATTGAGGAAATTAAAAAAAAAATTGAACAAGGTGAAAACAGTCTATATAATGGATTTTTTGTTCAGTAGAGGTGAAACTTATTAAGGTCGTGACTAGTATACCACTTATCGGTGGAATTCGACCGTAGAAAAATAAATGGAGATTGATAGGAGGATCAATGTTGATAAGGAAAGATTTAGAGAAGATCGGTGAAAAGAGAGAATTGGGAATGAGAAAATTGAGGAAAATGAAAAAAAATTGAAGAAGGTGACGACAGACGTATAATGGATTTTTGGGCCAGTAGAAATGAAACTCTCTACAGTCGTGACTAGTATATTGCTTATCAGTAGAATTCGACTGTAAAAAATAAATAGAGATTGATATGAGGATTAAGGTTGAGAAGGAAATATTTGGAGAAGAATGGTGAAGAGAAAGAGAATTGGAAAGGAGAGAATTGACAAACTTGAAAAAAAAAAAATTGAAGAAGTTGAAGACAAACGTATAGTGGATTTTTCAGCCAGTAGAGGTGAAACCCCCTACGATCATGACTAGTATACAGCTTATCGGTGGAATTTGACACTACAAAATTAAATGGAGATTGATAGATGATTAAAGTTGAGAAGGAAAGATTTGGAGAAGAATGGTGAAGAGAAAGACAATTGGAAATGAGAGAATTGAATTTTTTTTTAAGAAGGTGAAGACGTCTATATAGTAGATTTTTGGGCCAGTAGATGTGAACTCCCTACGGTCGTGACTAGTATACCGCTTATTAGTAGAATTCAAATGCAGATAAATAAATAGAGATTTATAGGAGGATCAATGTTGAGAAAGAAATCTTTGGATAAGAATGTGAAGAGAAAGAGAATTGAGAAAATTAAAAAAAAAATGAAGAAAGTGAAGACAAACGTATAGTGGATTTTTGGACCAGCAAAGGTGATACTCCCTACGATCATGACTATTATACTGCATATCAGTCGAATTCGATCGTAGCAAAATAAATAGAAATTGATAGGATAAGCAGGTCTGAAAAGAAAGATTTGGAGAAGAATGGTAAAAAGAAAGAGAATTGGGAAGAAGATAGCTGAGAAAATTGAAAAAAAAAATTAGAAGAAAGCAAAGACATACGTATAGTGGATTTTTAGGCTAGTAGAGGTTAAAATCCCTATGGTCGTGACAATTATACCGCATATAAGTAGAATTCAATCGTAGAAAATAAATGGAGATTGATAGGAGGATCAAGTTTGAGAAGAAAAGAATTGGAGAAAAATGGTGAAGAAAACGAGAATTGGAAAGAAAAGAATTGAAAGAATTGAATTTTTTCAATTCTAAAGAAGGTGAAGACAGATGTATAGTTGATTTTTGGGCTAGTAGAGGTGAAATTCTCTACAATCGTGACTAGCATATTGCTTATCGGTGGAATTCGACTGTAGAAAAATAAATGGGAATTGATATGAGAATCAAGGTTGAGAAAGAAAAATTTGGAGAAGAATGGTAAAGAGAGAATTGGGAAGGAGAATTGATAAAATTGAAAAAAAAATATTGAAGAACATAAAGTACAGTGGATTTTTGGATCAATAGAAGTGAAACTTCTGACGATCGTGACTAGTATACCGCATATCGGTAGAATTTGACCGTAGAAAAATAAATAGAGATTGGTAGGAGGATCAATGTTGAGGAAGATTTGGAGAAGAATTGTGAAGATAAAGAGAATTGGAGAATTTGAAAAAAAAAATTGAAGAAAGTGAAGACAGACATATAGTGGATTTTTAGACCAGTAGATGTTAAATTTCCTACGGTCGTGACTAGTATACTGTTTATCGATGAAATTCGACTGTAAAAAAATAAATAGAGATTGATAGGACGATCAAAGTTGAGAAAGAATGATTTGGAGAATAATGGTGTGGAGAAAGAGAATTGGGATGGAGACAAATGAGGAAATTGAAAAAAAAAAAAAATTGAAGAAGGTAAAGACGTCTATATAGTAGATTTTTGGGTCAGTAGAGCTGAAACACCCTATGATTGTGACTAGTATACCGCTTATCAGTAGAATTCAACTGTAAAAAAATAAATAAAAGTTGATAGGAGGATCAAGGTTGAGAAAGAAAGATTTGGATAAAAATGTGGAAAGAAAGAGAATTGGGAAGGATAATTGAGGAAATTGAAAAAAAAAATTGAAGAAGGTGAAGACAGACGTATAGTAGATTTTTGGGTCAGTAGAGGTGAAACTCCTTGCAGTCGTAACTATTATACTTCATATTAGTGAAATTCGATTGTAGAAAAATAAATAGAGATTGATAGGAGGATTAAGTCTAAGAAAGAAATATTTGGATAAGAGTGGTGAAGGGAAAGAGAATTGGGAAGACGAGAATTGAGAAAATTGAAATTTTTTTTTTTTGAAGAAAGTGAAGACAGACGTATAATGAATTTTTAGGCCAGTAGAGGAGAAACTCCCTATGGTCGTGACTATTATACCCCTTATAAATAAAATTCAACCGTAGAAAAATAAATGGAGAATAATGTTAAAAAGAAAGAGAATTGGGAAGGAGAGATTGAGAAAATTGATAAAAAAAAAATTTGAAGAATGTGAAGACAGACGTGTAGTGGATATTTGGGCCAGTAGAGGTGAAACACCCTACGGTCGTGACTAGTACATCGCTTATCGAGAGAATTCGATCGTAGAAAAATAAATAGAGATTGATAGGATGATCAAGGTTGAGAAGGAAATATTTGGAGAAGAATGATGAACAAAAAGAGAATTGAAAAAATTGAAAAAACAAATTGAAGAACTTGAAGACGGACGTGTAGTGGATTTTTTGGCCATTGGAGGTGAAACACCCTACGGTCGTGATTAGTATACTGTTTATCGGTAGAATTCGACCGTAGAAAAATAAATACTTGTTGAAAGGAGGATCATGGTTGAGTAGGAAATATTTGGAGAAAAATGGTAAAAAGAAAAATAATTGGGAATGAGAGAATTGAGGAAATTGAAAAAAACAAATTGAAGAAGTTGAAGACAGAAGTGTAGTGTATTTTTGGGCCAGTAGAGGTGAAACTACCTACGGTCGTGACTAGTATACTGCTTATCGTTAGAATTCGACCGTAGAAAAATAAATGAAGATTGATAGGAGGGTCAATGTTGAAAATGGAAGATTTGGAGAAGAATTGTGAAGAAAATAATTGGGGAATTTGAAAAAAAAAAAAATTGAAGAAGGTGAAGACAGACGTATAGTAGATTTTTAGATCAGTAGAGGTTAAATTTCTTACGGTCGTGACTAGTTTACTGTTTATCGATGGAATTCGACCGTAGAAAAATAAATAGAGATTTATAGGACGATCAAGGTTGAGAAAGAAGGATTTGGAGAAGAATGGTGTAGAGAAAGAGAATTGGGAAGAAAGAATTGAAAAAATTGAAAAAAAAAATTGAAGAAGGTGAAGATGTCTGTATAGTGGATTTTTAGGCCAGTAGAGCTGAAACACCCTACGATCGTGACTACTATACCGCTTATCAGTAGAATTCAATTATAGAAAAATAAATAGAGATTGATAAGAGGATCAAGGTTGAGAAAGAAAAATTTGGCTAAAATGTGAAGAGAAATAGAATTGAGCAAATCGAGAAAAAAAATTAAAGAATGTGAAGACAGATGTATAGTGGATTTTTGGGTCAGTAGAGGTGAAACTCCCTACGGTCGTGACTATTATACTGCATATCAGTGAAATTCGATCATAGAAAAATAAATAGAGATTGATAGGAGGATCAAGGTTGAGAATGAATGATTTGGAGAAAAATGGTAAAAAAAAGAAGAAGAGAGAATTGGGAAGAAAAGAATTGATAAAATTGAAAAAAAAAAATTTGAAGAAGATAAAGACAGATGTATAGTGGAATTTTGGACTATTAGATGTGAAATTTTCTACGGTCGTGACTAGTATACTGCTTATTAGTAGAATTCGAATGTAGAAAAATAAATAGAGATTGATAGGATGATCAAGGTAGAATAAGAAATATTTGGAGAAAAATAGTAAAAAGAAAGAGAATTGGGAATGAGAGAATTGAAAAAATTGAAGAAGGTGAAGACAGACGTATTGTGTACTGTTAGGCCAGTAGAGGTGAAACTTCCTATGGTCGTGACTAATATACTGCTTATAGGTAGAATTCAACCGTAGAAAAATAAATAGAGATTGAGAGGAGGATCAATGTTGAGAAGGAATGATTTGGAAAACAATGGTGAAGAGAAAGAGAATTGAGAAGGAAAAGAATTGAAGAAATTAAAAAAATAAAATTTGGAGAAGGTGAAGACAGACTTATAGTAAAATTTTGGGTCAGTAGTGTTGAAACTTCCTATGGTCGTGACTAGTATACCAATTATCGGTGGAATCGATCGTACAAAAATAAATGGAGATTGATAGGATAATCAAGGTTGAGAAGAAAAGATTTGGAAAGAATTGTGAAGAGAAAGAAATTGGGAATGAGAGAATTGAGGAAATTGAATTTTTTTTTTAAGAAGGTGAAGAATGTCATATAGTAGATTTTTGGCCGGTGGAGGTGAAACTCCATACGGTCGTGACTAGTAGACCGGTTATCAATGGAATTCGACTGCAAAAAAATAAATGGAGATTGATAGGAGGATCAAATTTGAGATGGAAAGAATTAGAAAAGAATGGTGAAGAGAGATAATTTGGAAGAAAAGAAATGAGAAAATTGAAAAAATAAATTTGAAGAAGGTAAAGACATATGTGTAGTAGATTTTTGGACCAAAAGAGGTGAAACTCCCTGCGGTCGTGACTAATATACCACTTATCGATAGAATCGACAATAGGTAAATAAATGGAGATTGATAGGATGATCAATGTTGAAAAGGAAAGACTTGGACAAGAATGATGAAGAGTAAGAGAATTGGGTAGTGACGAAATTGAAAAAAAAATTAGAAGAATGTGAAGATAGATGTATAATAGATTTTTGGGCAAGTAGAGGTGAATCTCCCAACGGTCGTGACTAGTATACCGTTTATGGGTGGAATTTGACCGTAGAAAAATAAATGGAGATTGATAGGAGAAGCAATGTTGAGAAAGAAAGATTTGGGGATGAATGGTGAAGAGAAATAGAATTGGGAAGGAGAGAATGAATAAATTGAAAAAAAAATTTGAAGAAGGTGAAAACAGACGTATAGTTGATTTTTAGTCTACTAGAGGTGAAACTCCCTACGGTCATGACTAGTATACTGCTTATCGGTGGAATTCGAATGTAGAAAAATAAATGGAGATTGATAGGAGGATCAATGTTAAAAATAAAAGATTTGGAGAAGAATTGTGAAGATAAAGAGAATTGGGAAGGAGAAAATTGAGAAAATTGAAAAAAAAAATGAAGGTGAAGATAGACATATAGTGGATTTTTGTACTAGTAAAGGTTAAACTCCTTATGGTCGTGACTAGTAAACCGTTTATTGGTAGAATTTTACCGTAGAAAAATAAATGTAGATAGATAGGAAGATCAATGTTGAGTAAGAATGATTTGGAAAATAATGATAAAAAGAAAAAGAATTGGGAAAATTGAAGAAGTTGAACACAGACGTGTATTGGATTTTTGGGCTAGTTGAGGTAAAACTTCATACGTTCGTGACTAATATATCGCTTATTATTAGAATTCAACTGTAGAAAAATAAATAGAGATTGATAGGAGGATCAATGTTGAGAAGGAAAGATTTGCGGAAGAATGGTGAAGAGAAAGAGAATTAGGATGAAAAGAATTGAAAAACAAAATCAAAGAATATGAAGACAGATGTGTAGTGAATTTTAAGGGTCAGTAGAGGTGAAACTCACTACGGTCGTGACTACTATACTGCTTATCGGTAGAATTCTACTGTAAAAATATAAATGGAGATTGATAGGATGATCAATGTTGTGAAGGAAAGATTTGAAAAAGAATGGTGAAGAGAAAGAGAATTGGGAATGAGAGAACTGAAGAAATTGATTTTTTTTAAGAAGGTGAAGATAGTTATATCGTGGATCTTCTGGTTAGTAGAGGTGAAATTTTCTACGATCGTGACTAGTATACCGCACATCGGTAGAATTCGACCGTAGAAAAATAAATAGAGATTGATAGGAGGATCAAAGTTGACAGGGAATGATTTAATGATGAGAAAGAGAATTGGAAATGAAAGAATAACGAAAATTGAATAAAAAATTTAAAAAAGGTGAAGACAGACGTATAGTGGATATTTGGGCCTATAGAGGTGAAACTTTATACGATCGTGACTAGTATACCGTTTATCGGTGGAATTCGACTATTGTAAAATAAATGGAGATTGGTAGAAAGATCAATGTTGAGAATGAATGATTTGGTGATGAATGATGAAGAGAAAGAGAATTGGGAAGGAGAGAATTGAGGAAATTGAAAAAAAAAATTGAAGAAGGTGAAGACAGACGTATAATGGATTTTTGGGCCAGCAGATGTAAAACTCCCTACGGTCATAATTAGTATACCGCTTATTCGTGGAATTCAACTGTAGAATAATAAATGAAGATTGATAGAAGGATCAATATTGATGAGTAAAGATTTGAAGAAGAATAATGAAGAGAAAGAGAATTGAAGAAATTGAAAAAAAAATCTTGAAGAAGGTGAAGACGGACATATAGTAGATTTTTAGACCCGTAGAGGTGAATTCCATACAGTCGTGACTAGTTTAACGTTTATCAAGAGAATTCGATATTAGAAAAATAAATGGAGATCGATATGAGGTTTAAGGTCGATAAGGAAAGAGTTGGAGAAGAATGGTGAAGAGAAAGAGAATCGGGAAGGAAAGAATTGAGAAAATTGAAAAAAAAAAAATTTAAAGAAGCTGAAGACACGTATAGTGGGTTATTGGGTCTGTGGAGGTAAAACTCCCTATGGTCGTGACTAGTAGGCTTCTTATCGGTAGAATTCGACCGTAGAAAAATAAATAGAGATTGATAGGAGGATCAATGCTGGGAGAGAAAGATTTGGAGAAGAATGGTAAAGAGAAAGAAAATTGGGAATGAGAGAATTAATGAAATTGAAAAAAAAACTTGAAGAATGTGACGACTGTATAGTGGATTTTTTGGCCAATAGATGTGAAACTCCCTACGGTATTGACTTGTTTAATGCTTATTAGTGGTATTCGATTATAGAAAAATAAATAGAAATTAATAGGAGGATCAATATTGAGAAAGAAATATTGAGAGAAGAATGGTGAAAACAAAGAAAATTGGGAAGGAAAAAATTGAAAAAATTGAAAAAAAAAATTGAACAAGGTGAAGACAGACATATAGTGAATTTTTGGGCTAGTAGAGGTTAAACTTCTTATGATTGTAATTAGGATACTGCTTATCGGTAGAATTCGACTCTAAAAAAATAAATAGAGATTTATAAGAAGATCACGGTTGATAAGGAAAGATTTGGAGAAGAATAGTGAAAAGAAAGTAAATTGGGATGGGAGAATTGAGGAAATTGAAAAAATAATTGAAGAAGGTGAAGACAAAAGTATAGTGTATTTTTGGGTCAGTAGAGGTGAAAATCTCTACGGTCGTGATTAGTATTCTGCTTATCGGTGGAATTTGACCGTAAAAAAATAAATGGAGATTGATAGGAGGATCAAGGTTGTGAAGGAAAGATTTGGAGAAGAATTGTGAAGAGAATGAGAAATGGGAATGAGAGAACTAAAAAAATTGAAAAAAAAATTGAAGAAGGGGAAGACAAACGTATAATAGATTTTTGGGTCAGTATCTACGATCGTGACTAGTATACTGCTTATCGGTGGAATTCGACTGTTGAAAAATAAATAGAGATTGATAGAAGGATAAATGTTGAGAAGGAATGATTTGGAGAAGAATGATGAAGAGAAAGAGAATTGAAAATGAGAGAATTCAGGAAATTGAAAAAAAAAAATTGAAGAAGATGAAGATTGACATATAGTGGATATTTTGGACAGTACAGGTGAAACTCCCTACGGTCGTGACTAGTATACCACTTACCAGTAGAATTTGACCGTTGAAAAATAAATAGAGATTGATAGGAGGATCAATGTAGAGAATGAAAGATTTGAAGAATAATAATGAATAGAAACAAAATTGGAAAAGAGAGAATTAACGAAATTGAAAATTTTTTTTCGAAAAAGGTGAAGACTGATGTATAGTAGATTTTTGGGCTAGTAGAGTTGAAAATTCTTACGATCCCGACTACTATACTGCTTATTAGTAGAATTCGACCGTAAAAAAATAAATGAAAATTGATAGGGGGATCAATGTTGAGAAGGAAAGATTTAGAGAAGAATGGTGAAGAGAAAGAAATTGGGATTGAAAGAATTGAGGAAATTGAGAAAAAAAAATGAAGAATGTAAAGACAAACATAGTGGATTTTTTGGCCAGTAGAGCTAAAATTCCCTACGGTCGTGACTAGTATACCGCTTGTCGGTGAAATTTGAACGTAGAAAATTAAATTGATATTGATATAAGGATCAAGGTTGAGAATGAAATATTTGGTAAAGAGAAAGAGAATTGAAAAGGAGAGCATTGAGGAAATTGAAAAAAAAAATTGAAAAAAGGTGAAGACAGATGTATAGTAGATTTTTGGGACAGTAGAGGTAAAACTCCCCACGGTGGTGACTATTATACCGCTTATTGGTAGAATTCGACCGTAGAAAAATAAATAGAGATTGATAGGAGGATCAATGTTGAGATGAAAAGATTTAAAGAAAAAGAATGATGGAAAGAAAGAGAATTGTGAATGATAGAATTAAAGAAATCGAAAAAAAATTGAACAAGTTGAAGAAAGACATATAGTGGATTTTTGGGTTAGTAGAGGTGAAACTTCTTACAATCGTAACTAGTATACCGTTTATCGGTGGAATACTATCGTAGAAAAATAAATGGAGATTTATACGAGGATCAAGGTTGAAATGGAAATATTTGGATAAGAATGGTGAAGATAAAGAGAATTAGGAATGAAAGAATTGAAGAAACTGAAAAAAAAACAATTTGAAGAAACTTAAGAGGGACATATAGTAGATTTTTGGACCGGTAGAGGTTAAATTCTCTACAGTCGTGACTAGCATACCGCTTATCGGTAAAATTCAACTGCTGATGAATAAATAGAGATTAATAGAGGGATCAATATTGAAAAGGAAAGATTTGGAGAAGAATGATTAAGAGAAAGAGAATTAGGAAGAAGAAAATTAAGAATTTTTTTTGAAGAAGGTGAATACGTATAGTGGATTTTTGGGTTAGTAGAGGTGAAATTCTTTACAGTCGTGACTAGTATACCGCTTATCAGTAGAATTCGACCGTAGAAAAATAAATAGAGATTGACATGAGGATTAAAGTTTAGAAGGAAAGATTTGAAAAAGAATTGAGAAGATAAAGAGAATTGAGGAAATTGAAAAAAAAAAATTGAAGAAGGTCAAGAGAGCCTTATATTGGATTTTGGATTTTTGGACCAGTAGAGGTGAAACTCTCTACGGTCGTGACTAGTATACTGCTTATCAGTAGAATTCGACCGCTAGACAATAAATAGAGATTGACAGGAGGATCAATATTGAGAAAGAAAGATTTAGAGAATAATGATGAAGAGAGAGAATTGAGAAGAAGACAATTGACGAAATTGGAAAATTTTTTTTTGAAAAAGGTGAATACAGACGTACGGTGAATTTTTGAGCTATTAGAAGTGAACTCTCTAAGGTTGTGACTAATATAACGCTTATCAGTAGAATTCGATTGTAGAAAAATAAATAGAAACTGATAGGAGGGTCAATGTTGAGAATAAAAGATTTGGTGGATAATGGTGAAAAGAAAGAGAATTGGAAAGTTGAGAATTGAGGAAATTGAAAAAACAAAAAATTGAAGAATGTGAAGATAGACGTAGAGTGGATTTTTGGGCCAGTAGATGTGAAATTTCCTACAGTATTGACTTGTATAATGTTTATCAATGAAAAATAAATAGAGAATTATAGGATGATCAAGATCAAGAAGGAAATATTTGGGAAAGAATGATGAAGACAAAGATAATTGGGAAGGAAAAAATTGAGAAAATTGAAAGAAAAATTGTACAAGGTAAAGACAGACGTATAGTAAATTTTTAAGCCAGTAAAGGTGAAAGTCCATACTGTCGTGACTAGTATGCTTCTTATCGGTGAAATTCGACCGTAGAAAAATAAATAGAGACTGATAGAAAGATCAAGGTTGAGAGGGAATGATTTGGTGAAGAGAAAGAGAATTGGGAAGGAGAGAATTGAGGAAATTGAAAAAAAAATTGAAGAAAGTAAAGATATACGTATAGTAGATTTTTGGGTCAGTAGATGTGAAACTCCCTACGGTTGTGACTAATATACTGCTTATCGCTAGAATTTGGTTATAGAAAAATAAATAGAGATTGATAGGATGATCAATGTTGAGAAGGAAAGATTTTGAGAAGAATGGTGACAAGAAAGAGAATTGTGAATGACAAAATTTAGGAAATTGAATTTTTTTTTTGAAGAATGTGAAAACTGACATATTATTGGATTTTCTGGCCAGTAGAGGTGAAACACCCTACATTCGTGACTAGTATACCGCTTATCGGTAGAATTCAACAATAGAAAAGTAATGGAGATTAGTAGGATCAATGTTGAGAAGTAATATTTGGAGAATACTGATGAAAAAGAATAGAAAGAGAATTGAGAAGGAGAGAACAGAAAAAATTGAAAAAGGTTAAGACAAACATATCATGGATTTTTTGGATAGTATAGGTGAAACTCCCTATTGTAGTGACTAATATATAGCTTATTGGTAGAATTCGACAGTTGAAAAATAAATAGAGATTGATATGAGGATCAATGTTGAGAAGGAATGATTTGGAGAAGAATGATGAAGAGAAAGAGAATTGGAATGGAGAAAATTGAGGAAATTAAAAAAAAAATCGAAAAAGATGAAGACAGACTAGTATAATGCTTAGTATAGTGGATTTTTGGGCCAGTGGAGGTGAAACTTCATACGGTCATGACTAGTGTAACGCTTATCAGTGGAATTCAACTGTAGAAAAATAAATAGAGATTGTTAGGAGGATCATGGTTAAGAATGAATGATTTGGAGAAGAATAGTGAAGAGAAAGAGAATTGGGAATGAGAGAATAAAGGAAATTGAAAAAAGAATTGAAGAATGTGAAGACAGACGTATAGTGGATTTTTAGGTCAGTAGATGTAAAATTCCCTACGATCGTGACTAGTATGCCTATTATCGGTGGAATTCAAACGTAGAAAAATAAATGAAGATTGATAGGAGGATCAATGTTGGGAAAGCAAGATTTGGAGAAAAATGGTGAAGAGAAGGAGAATTGGGAAAGAGAGAATCAAGGAAATTGATAAAAAAAATTAAGAATGTAAAGAGAGACGTATTGTGGATTTTTGGGCTAGTAGAGGTGAAACTCCCTACGGTCGTGACTAGTATATTGCTTATCGGCAGAATTCGACCATAGAAAAATAAATGGAGATTGATATGATGATCAAATTTGAGAAGGAAATATTTGACGAAGAATGGTGAAGAGAATTGAGAATGAGAAAATTGAGAAAATTAAAAAAAAATGAAAAAAAGGTGAAGATAGACGTATATTGGATTTTTGGGACAATAGAGGTGAAACTCTCCATGGTCGTGACTAGTATACCGCTTATCAGTGGAATTTACCTGTAGAAAAATAAATAGAGATTGATAGGATGATCAATGTAGAGAAGGAAAGATTTGGAAAAGAATGATGAAGACAAAGAGAATTGGGAATGAGAGAATTTAGGAAATTGAAAAAAAAAAATTGAAAAAGGTGAAGACATACGTATAGTGGATTTTTGGGCCAGTAGAGGTGAAACTCCCTACGGTTGTGACTAATATACTGTTTATCAGTAGAAGTCAACCGTTGAAAAATAAATAGAGTTTGATAGGATGATCAATGTTGAGAAGGAATGATTTGGAGAAGAATGGCGAATAGAAGGAGAATTGGGAAGGAGGGAATTTGAAGAAGGTGAAGACATCTAGTATAGTTGATTTTTGGGCAACTAGATGTGAAACTCATTACGGTCGTGACTGGTATATCGCTTTATCGATGAATTTTTACTCTAGAAAAATAAATAGAGACTGATAGGAGAATCAAGGTTGAGAATGAAAGATTTGGAGAAAATGGCGAAGAAAAAGAAAATTGAGAAATAGAATTGAGGAAATTGAAAAAAAAATTGAAGAAGGTGAAGAGAGAAATATAGTGGATTTTGTTGACGTCGGAACTCGCAGCGTCCACGTGTCAGCAGATCTCCAGTCACTCCTCTGTCAGCCTGTATGTTACCTGCACACTCAGACAATCGTTAGGCACCAAGATCTCCGGAGAAAAAGGGTTCGGCGATCGTTGGTACTCCGACGATCTAGTCAACTGTCGGTATATAGAAATTATACACGGGGGAGGTAAGTAATTGGGTGTGGGAGAGACAAGCAGGCAGAAGTTTGAGCAGAGTTTAGGGTGGGATTCAAGTGTAAAAAGGAGCGTACCTTGAAACGACTGGAGACGTCATACTTATAATGCAAGAGTCCTGATCGATTTAGGTAACAAATCAGTCAGACACCCAATTGGATCCTCCTTCCTTATGGGATAAGGATCCTCTCTTGTCAATGCAATCTCCAAGATTTTCTTCCTTCCTTGAACTTATCACGTTGCATGATTTTAGGAGATTATGATTTGGTTTCTTTGTGAGGATCCGTGCGCCAAACCAATGCAATCTTTCCGTAATTACTTCTCTGGTCATTCTGGTGTATTACGTTGTCTGCCAGTCACGAACTCCTGCGAGGCCCTATGGTTCGGCATGGGCCGTTAAGTCACTCAGTGGGCCTCGCTGATACCTGACTGCAGAAGGTTAGGATGTTTGGTAGGCCTCCGAGGTCCTTTATTAAAATTCCCGAGGCCCCTCCCAGCAAGGCCTAGATGAGGCTGTTACTGGGCCCAGATGGGGGCCCTTGCTGACGTGGAGGCCATATCAGAATTGTGTGGTAACAATAGTCCTCCAAGTCCAAGCCTATTATTCATAATGGGCGTGGGACTTTTGAGTGTGAAAAGAATAATTTTGTGCGAAAAAATTCGTTCTTCGCGGGCTCCGCGGAATGTGGTCTTCGCGTGCGTTAGCTATGAGATTTCATCATCTTACCCAGTGTAGTCCCCCAAGTCCGAGGCCGAACATTCATGACGAGTGAGGGCTTCACGGGGTCAGAAATGGAGAACGGCCACCGACAGCCCCAACAAGGTGCACAACTAGAAAGAGAGGTTCATCTTTGTTGGCGGGGACTGGGAATATGCGCCGGAGGAGCCTCGCCCTAACGTCTCCATCCCACGTCGATTCGGGAAACTCGGTATATATTGCTGCGGTTGTGTAGGTTTTGATAATTGCTCCTGACTTAATGTCTTGCTTGATTTTACAGATGTGGTAAGCCGCCCATTCCGAAGAGGGACCAATGAGGGCTGAGGGTGAAGTGGAACAAGGTACGGGCCCTCAGCAGCGACTACAGGAGTCTCAGTAACCTGTTGAAGGACGACAGCTTGCTAGCTGGTTGTGGATTGATGTGTAAGTCCTCCAATTTTTGGCACTTTTACGTCGACGGAGACAATCGCCCCAAATTTGTTGTAAAGTGTTGTCCCTGCCAACAGCTTTCAGGTTCAAGAACATCCCTACTCTCCGACTTGCCCGTCCCGCCGGTGGAGAA
Organism: Forsythia viridissima; assembly: GCA_030279155.1. Taxonomy (NCBI): domain Eukaryota; kingdom Viridiplantae; phylum Streptophyta; class Magnoliopsida; order Lamiales; family Oleaceae; genus Forsythia; species Forsythia viridissima. Next base: position 36,430,097 of record CM059036.1, read on the forward strand.
GGTTCTTCGTCCCAGGCGTCAGCAAGGGAGGCGACTGGACCATCGCACGAAGACCAAAATCCTATACCGGCAGGGTCTATCCCCCCGGCGGCTCCCGCTCCTCCTCCTAGCCAAGACGTTCCTTCTCTGCCCCAGCCTCCGGCATCCGTATCTTCACCCATCCCTGGCCCGACCAAGGATAAGGAGAAGGAAATTTCTGAGGATGCCGGTGACGCGGCCTCGAGGAAGAGGAAGGTTCCCACGCCTGCGGGTGGGTTTATGCAGGATGCTCGTAAATCAAGTCGTACCGAGGGCGTGAGGAAGTCTGGCTCCTCGTCTAGGTAGGAGAGTCCCGTCCGCATTTCGCAACGCCAGGGAGAATTGGAAACCTCTGTCATGGAGATGCTCCCTGTCCACTTGGCCATGGTCGCGGCGAGCGTGCACAAGTACTGGACACAAAAGTGGGAGAAGGCCGCCGAGGAGGCCACTGTTCGGGAGAGGTTGCAGATGGCGGAGATGAATCTGATACGGGGCCTCGTCTTGACCAAGGAACTGTTCAATACCTTGAAAGGGTATGATGGTCAGTCTCGTGAGGAAGAGGCCAAATCCAAGGAGCTGAAGGCTATGGGCCTCGAGAAGGTGCAGTTGGAGTCCGAAAAGAGGGGGCTGCAATTCAAGCTGGACTTGGTCGTGACAAAGGAGGCGGACATGAGGGGCAAATATGAGATTGAGCTGAAGGCCGCCAAAGAGAGCTTAAAAATAGCCCGGGATCAGAAGAGGGCTACCGAGGCTTCTCAGAGGCGTGCCGAAGAGGCTCAGAAAGACGCCGAAGACCGGACTCTTGCCGCTGAGACAGCACTGGCCACTGCAAATAGCAGGCTGGAAATCGTCGTTGCGGAAGAGGAGAGGTTACTATCGGATGCGAGGCTGGAATTAAAGAGAGTCTGGGCTGAATGCGCGGGCGCCGAGACTAGGGCGGTCGAAGCTTACCAGGACGCGTTCATGGATACTCTCAAGTATCAGGACCTCGTCCAACGCCTGATGACCATTGGGGGTGAACAGTTGGTAGAGCGGATCTTGGAGACTCATCCGGAGTGGGACCTATCATTCTTGCGACAAGTCCCTGCCGAGACATCTGTGGAACCCGAACCAAGTGTAGCTAGCGAACCCACGCCTCCACCGGATGCAACCGAAGGCCCGTAATGTGTCGACCCTTAAAGAGTCGGCGGGGCATCTGAACTTTTTGTCACCTGTCTTTGGATATGTTTTGAATAAATTACTTGGCGTACTCTACTGAATTTATGTATTTCTGTCCTGTCATTTAATGTTGTAATTATTGTGCGTGGGAGGGGACGGCTCAAGCTTGACTTGATTCAATCATTTCTCGGGGCGTTAATGGCGCAGACTTTTAACAGAAACTGTAGAGTTGCGCCTTTAATGTTTTGGAGAGGCAGAACGGTTGGGTGGCGTTCCAAATTCCCCAGAGATATCCTCCTTTACTGCGTTGTATGGCCCCTATATAAGAACATATTGGACGTCCCCTACTGTGCTCTTCATGTGTATGCAGATCCATGAAATTGCGTAAATTAGATTCTTGCGCTCCCAAAAATTTCTCTGATCATTCGATTAGACTTTCAGTTTCGAATGTACTCATGGAATCAAGGATAGAGGAGCAGCGTTCCGAATATCAACCGGTTGAAGAATCAACATTCAGAGGACCAAACGCCCTTCCAATCAACGTTCAAGGGACCAAACGTACCGGGGGGATTGGGCCTAGCAGCCTTAGCCCTACCATGCCCTGGACAGGGGGGCCCTGGTTCGGGTGGAAGGGCCGGCAGCAATCTGCCAAAAGGCATCAACAGCATTTTTGAGCAGTGTGGCCTAATAAGTCCCCAAATCAACTCATGTTGGTTTGGGACGACCTCCGATCATGGTGGCATCAGATCCCTCCCCAACAGATGATGCTTGAGGGGACGAAGACCAGGGGATAAGCTTAATAGATCTTGTATCCCAGCGTATGCCGATCCAAAGAGGCGGCGGGGAAGTAGGATAATTATCATACATTTTTACTGTTGTCCTGTATTCTGAACCGTATTGAATAAATCGCAATTATATCCGAATTTTTCATAGTTGTTTCGTCCACACCGTTTGTTTGTGGTATCTGGACCTTCATAATTATCATGCGAAGAGGGATCCATGCTCGTCTTCGCATTACTTGCGAGGCTACGACCCTTTATGACTCTCCGTATAGGACGTGTTCGCGACACTGCCATGTATCGACGTCCATAAGATTCGCGAGGCGCGTGTTCCTACACGCCCTCCATATTCTCCTAGGGTTTACCTGGCGTGAGGTTACTTTGACTGTCCTTATTCTACCGTGCCTATATAAATATGCATGCAAGGCTTCACTTTACTGTTTCATTCCTGTCCTCTTTCCTCCCTGTTCTGATCTTGGTTATCGCTTGCCATGTCAGGCTTTCATTTTTCCTTTGTCCCAAAGTTTAGGATAAGGCGCGGGAGGGTTGTGGATGACGTCTCTTCTCTTCTTCCAGCACCTTCCGCGGCGTCTAGCCCTGGAGTTGCCGCCGGGCAAACACCGGGGATAACTTCGAGTGGTCCTTCTTTTGTCCGTTCCGCGCCGGAGGAGACACCGTCTCCTGTGAGACCCGTGCCCTCGCAGGGGGGTGCCAAACAATTGGGCAAGAGAAAGGCAGGCCCCCATAGTGGAGGAGAGGCATCCCGAGATCCCTCTGTTTCCCCCATTGGCAAAAGCGAATATATAAACGTCGGGTCTCGTGGGGACAAGCTAGATCCGGCGGTTCTGGAGAAGCTCCCGCCCCAGCTGCTGTCGCGGCGGCTTCAGTTCATAAGTATTGGACTTCGGCCTTCGGGAGGGCGGTTGATGACACAGAACTGACAGAGTTGTTAAAACTGGCCGAGATGTATACCTCCCGTAGTCATGTGCTTAATTGCGAGTTGTACAAGTTGTTGGGGATGAGGATTGACGAAATGCGTTCCACTGCATGGGACGATGGGGATGTTGAGGCCCTGCGTGCAGAAAACAAAGACCTTCGGAAAAAGCTCGCATTCTCCGAAGATGCTAGGGCTCGAGCGACGTACGACGTCGCCAAAGCCCAGATGATCCAAAAGGCATGTGTCGAAGCCTAGAAACAGGCAGAGTCGCAACTGAAGTCTTGTCAAGGCATGGTTTCTACCAAAGACAAGGAATTATCCAAGGCGCTGACCGAGCTGTCAAAGGCCTAGGGTCTTCTGGCCAAACTCGGGTCCCCAGGTCGCGCGAACCCAGTTGTTCTCGACTGAGACTTTGGGTTTTTTTTTTGTTCGAGTCACTGTTATTGTTGCTTTGAGTTGTAAATGTAGGCCCTTGAATATGCCTTACCTTTTCGTTGCTAATACACTGAATGTTTCCATAACATTGCAGAATACGAAGTCTACTTGCTTTCACTTGTTTGAATACGCGTTGAAAGTTTATCCAGCGAGTTGAAAGAGTTGGCCGCGAACCACACTCCCTCACTGCCGAATTGCTTGCACTTGTTTAAATACGCGTTGAATGTTTATCCAGCAAGTTGAAAGAGTTGGCCGCGAACCACACTCCCTCGCTGCCGAATTGCTTGCACTTGTTTAAATACGCGTTGAATGTTTATCCAGCAAGTTGAAAGAGTTGGCTGTGAACCACACTCCCTCGCTGCCGAATTGCTTGCACTTGTTTAAATACGCGTTGAATGTTTATCCAGCGAGTTGAAAGAGTTGGCCGCAAACCACACTCTATCGCTGCCGAATTGCTTTCACTTGTTTAAATACGCGTTGAATGTTTATCCAGCGAGTTGAAAGAGTTGGCCGCGAACCACACTCTCTCACTGTCGAATTGCTTGCACTTGTTTAAATACGCGTTGAATGTTTATCCAGCGAGTTGAAAGAGTTGGCTACGAACCACACTCCCTCGCTATCGAATTGCTTGCACTTGTTTAAATACGCGTTGAATGTTTATCCAGCGAGTTGAAAGAGTTGGCCGCGAACCACACTCCATCACTACCGAATTGCTTGCACTTGTTTAAATACGCGTTGAATGTTTATCCAGCGAGTTGAAAGAGTTGGCCGCGAACCACACTCTCTCGCTGCCGAATTGCTTGCACTTGTTTAAATACGCGTTGAATGTTTATCCAGCGAGTTGAAAGAGTTGGCCGCGAACCACACTCCCTCGCTGCCGAATTGCTTGCACTTGTTCTTGTTGCCCGAGGAAAACCTTAGATGCATAAATGATGACTTTTATTAGGAGGCGCGGCCTTTCGGGGCGCCAGATAAAAAACGTAGGGAAATCAAAAAATGGTGTCAAACTAAGGCTACTGATAGTATGGCCTCAAGTGGGCGATGTTCCAAGGATGCCTCGTTTCCCTGCCTTCGATGGGAAAATTTCTTCAATGACCTTATATGGTCATTCCCAAGTTGGCCATAGAGTTCCGGCCCCTGCCTCTCTGCTAGCTTGGAACACCTTTTTCAGGACAAAGTTGTTGACGTGGAATCTCCTGCCTTTGACCTTGGAGTTGTAGTATCGGACCATCTTCCGCTGGTAAACGGTGAGGCGAAGCTGTGATTTCGCATGTCTCTCGTCTTGCAGATCGAGGCTCGCCCTTTGTAAATCATCGTTAGTTACCTTATCGAAGTGCAGGTGCCTGGGCGACGGTATTCCTATCTCGACGGGGATCATTGCCTCTGTCCCGTACGCCATGGAGAAAGGAGTTTCACCGGTAGCCGTCTAGGATGTGGTCCAGTACGACCACAATATCTCGGGTAGCTCTTCAGCCCATCTCCCTTTCGCGGACTCTAGTTTCCGTTTCAAGGAATGCTTGATGATCTTGTTCACGGCCTCTACCTGACCATTGGACTGAGGGGTAGTAAGGTGTGGAGAAATCCCTCCGGATACCGAGGTTCTCACAATTCGCGTTAAACTTCATTCCCGCGAATTGGGTGCCGTTGTCGGAGACGAGGGAGTGGAGAATGCCGAAGCGACAGACTACATTCTTCCATACAAATTTCCACGCGTTTTCCTCCGTGATTTTGCACCACTTGGTGAAGTAGTCCACCGCTACGATTGCGAATTTGACCCCCCATCCCTGTCGGAAGGGTACCAATGAAGTCGATTTCCCATTTGGCGAAGGGCCAAGGGCTAGTGACCGGGGTGAGGTTCTGAGCTGGGAGCTTTGGTATGGTTGCGAATTTCTGACATCTATCACACTTCCTTGCGTACATGTGGGAGTCCTTTTTCATGGTCGGCCAATAGTATCCCTGTTTCAGGGCTTTCTGTGCCAGGGCCATTCCTCTCGAATGATTGCCGCATATCCCCTCGTGTATTTCCTTCATCACGTAAACTGCCTTCTCTTACGTTAAACAGCGTAAGAGGGGGTGGCTGAATCCCCTCTTATATAGGATCCTGTCCTGTAGCACGAACTTCGCGGCCCTCCTGTGGAGTTTCTATGCTTCTTGTTTGTCCTCGGGCAGTATCTGGTTGGTTAGATATTCGGTGATCTCCTTCATCTATCTAGGATAATCAGATATTGTCATGATCGCCTGCGCGTGAGGTTCGTCGATGGAAGGCTGTTTCAGGCTCTCAACCGGGATGTCTTTCATTAAGTTGAAATCTCTGCTGCTTGCCAATTTCGAGAGGGCATCCGCATAACCGTTTTCCGCTCGTGGGATCTGTAAAAGTTTGTATGCCTTAAATTGGGACAACAGGTCATTGGCCTTTGCTAGGTACACCACCATGGACTGTTCGTGTGCTGCGAAGGTCCCATTAACTTGACTGACGACGAGCTGTGAGTCGCTATAGATCAGGAGCTTTCTCGCCTTCATCTCTTGTGCCAGCTTCTAGCATACAAGAAGTGCCTCGTATTCTACTGCATTGTTGGAGGCTTTAAAATCCAGGCGAAGCGCGCAGTTGATTTTATGACCATCTGGACTAACCAGCAAGATCTCGGCTCCAGCTCCAGCCTCACCCGAGGATCCATCAACATGTAGCTTCCATGTTGGTACCTCTAGGGGTCGGGCCTCGAGCGAACCCTCGGAGATGTGGGCGAATTCAGCCACAAAGTCTGCTAAGGCCTGTCCTTTGATCGAAGGCCAGGGCTTGTAATTGAGGTCGAACTGACTGAGTTCTACCGACCATTTCATAAACCGTCCTGACATGTCCAGTTTTTGGAGTATCTACCGTAGATGGAGGTTTGTCAGAACGTCTATGCTGTGGGATTAAAAGTACGGTCGAACCTTTCGGGAGGCGATGATTAATGATAGGGCGAGCTTTTCTATATCCGGGTATCTTGTTTCTGCGTCCTGCAGGACCTTACTCACATAATAGACAGGGAATTGCGCTGGACCCTCCTCTCGGATTAAAACTGAGTTGACTGCCTTCTCGAATACGGTGAGGTAAACGAGCAGCGTTTCTCCATTCTTGGGTTTGGTTAGCAGCGGGGATTTTTCGAGGAGGACCTTGAGGTCTTGGAAGGACTTCTCACACTCCGCGGTCCATTCAAACCTCTTCCCCCCCTTGATTGTCTGAAAGAAAGGCTGGCAGCGGTCGGTCGCCTTGGATATAAATCGGTTCAGAGCCGCCAACCTTCCCGTCAGGCTTTGGACTTCCTTGGGGGAGGATGGTGATCGCATTTCGACGAGCGCCCTAATCTTTTCGGGATTCGCCTCTATCCCGTGTTGATTGACCATGTAGCCGAGGAACTTTCCCGACGCAACTCCGAATGCGCACATCAAGGGGTTAAGCTTCATGAGATATTTACGAAGAACTCCAAACATCCCTTTCAGGTGCTCTATGTGGTCCCCGGCATGTACTCTTTTCACCAGCATATCGTCGACATATACTTCCATCGTATTACCGATCTGTTCCGCGAACATGCAGTTTACCAACCGTTGGTACGTGGCCCCCGCGTTCTTGAAGCTGAAAGGTATCATCCTATAGCAGTATAACCCTCGATCGATGATAAACGATGTGTGATCCTCATCTCCCGCAAACATCGAGATCTGGTTGTAACCCGAGTATGCATCCATAAAGCTAAGTAACTCGTGGCCGGCCGTCGCGTCGACCAGCTGATCGATGCGCGGTAATGGAAAGCTATCTTTAGGACACGCTTGATTCAAGTCGGAGAAGTCAATGCATACCCTCCACTTCTTGGTACTTTTCCTTACCAGCACCGGGTTAGATACCCACTGGGAGTAAATTGCTTTCCTGATGAACCCGCTGGCTAGTAGCTTGTCAACTTCTTCCTTTAACGCACCGTATCTCTCGGCGCTCAGAGGCCTCTTTTTTTGAATCTTGGGGCGTACTTTCAGGTCTACTTTCAAAGCATGGCACGCCACTGACGGATCTATCTCGATCATGTCGTTGTGTTTCCATGCAAAAATGTCGGTGTTCTCTCAGAGAAATTGTTTTAGTTCTTCTTTCATTCTTTCATCGAGCTTTTATCCTACCTGCAACACTCGGGCTGGTTCCGAGGGTTTCACTGGGAATATTTCTAGCTCCTCGGCGGGGAAGGCAAGAGTATCTTTGCCTATGATTCGAAGATCCAAGCCCTCGTCCAGCATTAGTTCTTCATCTATCCCCTCGCGGTCAACGTCCATGGGCTCCGAATGTATGGCCATTATTGCCAGTGTTGTATCTCCACGCTTAGCGACCTTCTACAATGCGTTCATGTAGCATGCCCTTGCGGGCATCGGGAATTTCATCGCCAGATGGTGTATGGACGTGACTGCCTGTAGATCCTTCAACGCGGGCCTTCCGAGGACCCCATGGTAAGCGGAGCGAGTGTCGACTATCAAAAATTCCATGAACTTTCGGAGATGGCATGGAGGTTCTCCGAAGTCTATCGCTAGAGTAATCCTTCCTCCTGGAACGAGGCTGTCACCGGTGAAACCGAACAGAGGATCTGAGATGGCTGTTAGTTCATGGTCCACGTCCATTTGGTCGAAGGCGCTGCCGAACAGGATATTCACGGTGCTTCCATCGTCGACCAGCATCCGTCCTAGACCGTTTCTGGCAACGACGACGCGGACCACCAGGGCATTGCAGTGTAGATAGTGTATGCCGGCCTCGTCTTCCTCCGTGAACGAGATCTGCGGCGCTTTCGGTCGATGCCTGTGAACCTGCCAACTTTCCAGGGGTTCTTCTCTCACCACCTTGGCATAGTTGCGCCGTGAGTTCATAGTGTGCCCTCCGACATAGGGCCCTCATATGATGGTGTGTATCTCCCTAACAGGGGGAGCTCCCGCCGGTCCTTCGAGCCTTGGCGGGTCTCCGTTTCTGTCATTTCTCCCTTCATTACGTCGGGGTCCATCGTTCTGGCGCCGAGGATGAGGTCTTCGCCCTTGTGTGGGTGGCCCTCGACGTCCTCTCGCGGGCCGATCCCCCTCCATTTGCTTGTAGTTCCCGCTATTTATCAATTCTCTCACATCTGGACAATCCTTCGTGTTATGCACCCTGGTCCTGTGTATCCGACAGAATTTGGGCTGTGTTGTGGCTGGCATCGGGGCCGCCACGGGGCCCCTGGGGTGGGAAACTGGGGCTACCCCCGTTTGATCTAATCTCTTGTATCGGCTGTTTGAATGAACGGGAGAGCGCCTTTTTTGGAAGCAGGAGAAACGAGGCTCAGGAGAACGTCGTCCCTCTCTTCTGTAGCGGTCGCCTCTCTCTCTTTCTGCCTTCTCCCGATTTTCGATCGTCTCTTCCGATCGAATCTCGCGCTGGACCAAATCCAATAACTGGCTGTACGTCTTTGGTTGACTGTTCTGCACATCCCTCCAGAAGGGAGTACGCATGTGTAGTCCGGTCACAAGCGCATCCAGAGCCTTTTCATCCGTCACGGTCTCAATTTTGTTGATTACATGACTGAACCGTTTGAAGTAGCTCTTGACAGTTTCTCCTTCCTTTTGTCAGATATCGTAGAGCTGGGCAATGTCGGCTAGCATCGTTCGATTGCCTATGAAAGCATTGACAAATTCCTTTTTGAGCTGTGGCCAGCTCCGGATGCTTCCTGGTTTCAGTTTATTGTACCACCTCTTCGCGTCTGACGTGAGCGTGGTATGAAAGTTTCGGCATTTCACCGCAGGGGATTGACCTTGGAGCTTCATTTTATACGTATTTATGTGATCCATAGGGTTCCCCCTTCCGTTGTACTTGTCCATCAGAGGCATCCGGAATGTCTTTCATGTTGTTGGTGAACGGGAGGTTCTCGTCGTCGTCATCCTCGTAACACTCCAGCCTCTTCTTTTCCTCTTCGATCTTTCCGTGATTTAGTTTCAGGGGCCTCCTTCTCTTCATGCGAGCCTCGTTGTGCTCACTGCGCATGCTGTGTGCGAGTAGGGGGGTGCTATGGAGGATCCCACTCCCAACCTGTCGAACACGCTAGCAGCAGGAACGGGGCGGCTTTCCCACACCAGGAGGGGTCTTCCCTTCGGGTCTTCTTGTGAGGGCTTCGGAGTGATGTTGCGCGGGTGCCGACCGTTAGAAACGGGCGTGTCTCCTCGCGATGGTCGACTTTCCAGCGTACCTGAACGTGAGGGGCTTCTCCGGGCACGACTGCGCTTGGGTCCATGTTGGATGGATTGATTCTCTAACAGTTCAAGCGTTGCCTTCATCCAGGCATTGTCCAGCTTCAGGTCTTGGTTCTCCTGTTCGACCGTTCGCTTCTGTCGCTGTCTTCTTCTCTTGTGACGGGTCACGTTCTAAAGGTCCTGAATGCTTTCCTACCGCATATCCGTGTGGTGAGACTCTACTTCTTCCTCCATCGAATGTTCGGTCGCCATGTTTCTTTTGGTAGAAAACGTGTTTTTACCACAAGTTATAGGCCGTGTAATATTTTTCGATTCTCACAGACGACGCCAATCTGTTGACGTCGGAACTCGCAGCGTCTACGTGTCAGCAGATCTCCAGTCACTCCTCTGCCAGCCTGTATGTTACCTGCACACTCGGACAATCGTTAGGCACCAAGATCTCTGGAAAAAAGGGTCCGTCGATCGTTGGTACTCCGACGATCTAGTCAACTGCCGGTATATAGAAATTATACACGGAGGGGATGTAAGTAATTGGGTGTGGGAGAGACAAGCAGGCAGAAGTTTGAGCAGAGTTTAGAGTGGGATTCAAGTGTAACAAGGAGCGTACCTTGGAACGACCGGAGACGTCATACTTATAGCGCAAAAGTCCTGATCGATTTAGGTAACAAATCAGTCAGACACCCAATTGGATCCTTCTTCCTTATGGGATAAGGATCCTCTCTTGTCAATGCAATCTCCAAGATTTTCTTCCTTCCCTGAACTTATCACATTGCATGATTTTAGAAGATTATGATTTGGTTTCTTTGTGAGGATCCGTGCGCCAAACCAATGCAATCTTTTCTTAATTACTTCTCTGGTCATTCCGGTGTATCACGTTGTTTGCTAGTCACGAACTCCTGCGAGGCCCTATGGTTCGGCATGGGACGTTAAGTCACTCAGTGGGCCTCGCTGATACCTGACTGCAGAAGGTTAGGATGTTTGGTGGGCCTCCGAGGTCCTTTATTAAAATTCCCGAGGCCCCTCCCAACAAGGCCCAGATGAGGCTGTTACTGGGCCCAGATGGGGGCCCTTGCTGACGTGGAGGCCATATCAGAATTGTGTGGTAACAGATTTTTTGGCCAGTATGGGTGAAACACTCTACGATTGTGACTAGTATATCGCTTATGGGTGGAATTCGATTGTAGAAAAATAAATAGATCTTGATAGGAGGATCAAAGTTGAGAAAGAAATATTTGAAGAAGAATTGTGAAGAGAAAGAGAATTGGGAATGAGAGAATTAAAAAAATTAAAAAAAATTGAAGAAGGTGAAGACAGACGTATAATGGATTTTTGGGCCAGTAGAGGTGAAACTCCCTACGATCATGACAACTATACCGCTTATCGGTGGAATATGACTGTAGAAAAATAAATTGAGATTGATATGAGGATTAAAGTTGAGAATGAATGATTTGGTTAAGATTTGTGAAAAGAAAGAGAATTGGGAAGGACAGAATTGAGAAAATTGAAAAAAAAAATTGAAGAAGGTGAAGACAGGCGGATAGTGGATTTTTGGGTTAGTAGAGGTGAAACTCTCTATGGTCGTGACTAGTATACCGCTTATCGGTGGAATTTGACCGTAGAAAAATAAATGCAGATTGATATGATGATCAAAGTTGAGAAGAAAATATTTAGAGAAGAATTGTGAAAAGAAAGAGAATTGTGAAGGAGTGAATTGAGGAAATTGAAAATTTCTTTTGAAGAAGGTGAATATAGACATACAGTGGATTTTTTGGCCAGTAGAGGTGAAATTTCCTACGGTCGTGATTAGTATACTGTTTATTGGTGGAATTCGATCCTAGAAAAGTAATGGAGATTGATAGGAGAATCAAGGTTGAGAAGAAAAGATTTGGAGAAAAATGGTGAAGAAAAAGAGAATTGGGAAATAGAATTGAGGAAATTGAAAAAAAAAATGAAGAAGGTGAAGAAAGACATATTGTGGATTTTTTTGGCCAGTATAGGTGAAACACTCTACGGTTGTGACTAGTATACCGCTTATTGGTTGAATTCGATTGTAGAAAAATAAATAGATTTTGATAGGATGATCAAAGTTGGGTAGGAAAATATTTGAAGAAGAATGGTGAAGAGAAAGAGAATTGGGAATGAGAGAATTGAGGAAATTGAAAAAAAAAAATTGAAGAAGGTAAAGACAGGCGTATAGTAGATTTTTGGGCCAGTAGAGGTGAAACTCCCTACGGTCATGACAACTATACCGCTTATCGGTGAAATTTGACCGTAGAAAAATAAATAGAGATTGATATGAGGATTAAAGTTGAGAAGGAAAGATTTGGAGAAGAATGATGAAAAGAAAGAAAATTGGGAATGGTATAATTGAGAAAATAAAAAAAAAAAAATTGAAGAAGGAGAAGACAGACGGATTGTGGATTTTTGGGTCAGTAGATGTGAAACTCTCTACGGTCATTACTAGTATACCGCTTATCGGTAGTATTTGACAGTAGAAAAATAAATACAGATTGATAGGAGGATCAAAGATGAGAATGAAAGATTTAGAGAAGAATGGTGAAAAGAAAGAGAATTGTAAAGGTGTGAATTGAGAAAATTGAAAAAAAAAATTAAAGAAGGTGATGACAGACATACAGTAGATTTTCTGACCAGTAGAGGTGAAATTTCCTACGGTCGTGACTAGTATACCGCTTATCGGTGGAATTCGATCGTAGAAAAGTAATGAAGATTGATAGTAGAATCAAGGTTGGGAATGAAAGATTTAGAGAAGAATGACGAAGAAAAAGAGAATTGGGAAAGAGAGAATTAAGGAAATTGAAAAAAAAAAATTGAAGAAGGTGAAGAGAAGTATATTGGATTTTTAGGCCAGTAGAGGCAAAACTTCCTACGGTTGTGACTAGTATACCCCTTATAGGTAGAATTCGACCGCATAAAAATAAATGAATATTTATAGGAGGATCAAAGTTGAGAAGGAAAGATTTGAAGAAGAATTGGGAAGGAAAGAATTGAAGAAATTGAAAAAAAAAAATTGAAGCAGGTGAAGACAGACGTATAGTGAATTTTTTGGCCATTGGAGGTGAAACTCATTACGGTTGTGACTGGTATACTGCTTATCGGTGGAATTCGACTGTAAAAAAATAAATAGAGATTGATAGGATGATCAAGGTTGAGAAGAAAAGATTCGAAGAAGAATGGTGAATATAAAGAGAATTGGAAAGGAAAGAATTGATAAAGTTGAAAAAAAAATTGAAGAAAGTGAAGACAGACGTATAGTGGATTTTTGGGCCAATAGAGGTGAAACTTTTTACGGGCGTAACTACTATACCACTTATTGGTGGAATTCGACTGTAGAAAAATAAATGGAGATTGATATGAGGATTAAGGTTGAGAAGAAAAGATTTGGAGAATAATGGTGAAAAGAAAGAGGATTTGGAAGGACATAATTGAGAAAATTGAAATTTTTTTTGAAGAAGATGAACACAAACGGATAGTGGATTTTTGGGCCAGTAGAGGTGAAACTTTCTACGATCGTGACTAGTGTAAACTACTATTACCTCATTTTTCCTTTGCAACTAACAATATACCTCTTAGGTCCGTTTGGTTTGTATATGGATAAAAGTTATATGGATAAGAGTTGTTTGGATAACATATTTATTATTATTTTGTTTGGTTTAGATAAGAATAAAAATGAAAAAAACCACTTTAAAAAAGTCAACTTTTGATTAAAAAAAAATAAAATTATATCATTATTCTTAATTAAGCAAAAAAATTAGATAAAAAAACTAAAAGAGAAAAAAATGGATAGAGTGACAAAAGGTGGTGGCGGTAACGGGCATTGGCGGGTGGTGGCGGTTACAGGCATCGGTGGTGGGTGGGTGGTGGCGATGGACGGGGTGGTGGCAGAGGGCGGCGGCGATTGCAGTGATAGGGATGACAACGAGTCGGAGTGGCCATTATCATTCCCAACCTGTCGAAAGTTTTGGAATACGGGGTGAGGATTAAAAAAATCTCAATTTACCGTCATTTAATTAATTAATTAATTTTTAGTATTAATATTTATTTTAAAATAAGATTTTAATTTTAAAATATAAATATAAAATAAAATTCGGGACGGGTTTACGAAATTGGGAGCAGGGACCATCATCATCGCCCCTGCTTCGATTACTAATTAGGCAGGGCAGAGCAAGGCGGGGGCAGGGTAGGATCGGATCGGGATATTTTTCCATTCCTAGGTGGCGGGCGGGTGCCAGCGATTATCTTAGGTTATTAATGTTCAAAAATAGATTTTTTTATATTATAAATAATATGTTCGTTTTTTAAAAAAATGAGTGAATCATTATCAAGATTAAAAAAAAAAAAAAAAAAAAAAAGTCCTCTTTCTGATGACAATTTATTCTTATTTTTTTGGTTAAATTGTTATCCGGGTTTAATAGGATATCACTTCCGTCCAAATAGAATAAAACAAAATTTATCTATTATTTTAACCTTTGTCTATATACCAAATAGGTCTCAGTTGTGACAAGAAAATATGTTTTTCCATAGGATATTTTAATTTGATTAGGCATGTTCTTAAATTTAAATAAAAATATAAAAGAAATAAAATAGACAAAACAAAACTTCTTCAAGTTTCTTGTATTCAAAATACTGCAGTTATCTAATATTTTGACTATTCAGGTTTTAGTTGATCTTATTATTTTAAATAGTAAGACTAATGAGAAATTAAGTCCTCCCTCATCACATACCGAGTTAGTGTTTTACTCTCCTAATCAATCCTTGAAATGTCTAATTATCCTTATCAATTAAAACCATCACAACATAGAATTTCCACATTAAAATATAAAATTCCAATTGAAAACCCTAACACCATGCTCAAAATCAAGAACCAAGATGATACTTTGTAACACCATGCACAATATCAAGAACCAAGATAATAATTTGTATCTAAGTGATTGATCATCTTATCTTAGTAAATTGTGAGTTGTTGGTTAATTGTGACTAATAATCTTGATTTGTCGCCTTAGAATGGAGATATTGGCTTAATGTTTTATTGAAATGTATATTTTATTTTTTTTACTTTATCAAACTATTTTTACTTTTGAATGCATGATTGTTACCTTCAATAGTAAATATAAGGTCACACTAGCGCATGAAATCTCATTCGCATAAATTTTGGGCAGTGGATAATTGTGACTCATAAATGCATCCCTAACTTCATTCCTGTGCTTCAACATAAATAATTGCAAATGCCAATTTCAAGAATGCGGCATCATTAGTACCTGTAAATGTGACATTTAATTTGAAGATGTTGATACAAGATTTTGAAGAAATAACAAATTGAAATGAGACTGCAAGATTAAATATTGAAAGAGATAATATAGAACATGTTTGGCATAATATAGCTAAAAAAAATTTTCAAACTCATTTTTAACCACATATTTCACTAAAGATGACTTTTATCTACTTTTCAAACACACATTTCACCCATCTTTTTCAAAATCTACTAAAAAACCTACTTTTATACCAAACATACACCTAGTAATAAATCACCTATCACCAAAGTTGCCTTATTAACCACCTATTTCGGTTACAATCCATATTGATTACAAAAAAACACTCAAAAATCACTTGTATATTCTAAAAACGTGATTTTCCAGCCTTTTTAGCATTGCAGAATTTCTCAAAAGGTGTAGATACCAATTTTTCGCAATGAAAAATGTAGGGAAAAAATATTTGGCCACCCGCAAGCCAGGCAAAACTGGGCTCAAACCAATACAGGCAGTCCCTTTGTAGCACAATCTAGTTCACCCTTCTATAAGTAGGCCAACAAACCACAATTAGTCCATCGAATGGGACATACCGCTCTACAAATGAAAAAAATGTACTTAAAGTCCCATAAGATCATAATCATTCAAATATATTGACATCGAAGTTCATTTCCTCCAAACTCATACTAACCTTATGAATTCCTTGATCTTTAGATATCTCTTTATTAATAACCAGACCAAATTAACCAATGTGTTCACTATTTAAGACTTCACACTACCAACAATCTTATCCGTATTTAGTAATCACAAAAGTATACAATGTATTTCAAGTAATTTCTCTATAAATTCAAACTAAATATGTTCACTCAAACTTGAAATTCACACTTCAGCCTGTTCTAGTTTCATCAACTATAAACATCTTACAAGAATGCAGCATATACCAAAGCATTTAACACAATTGTTTTCAAAGAACAATCCAAACAAGACTATATGATCATATCTAAGGCTTTAGCAAAGTACCAAATGATGAAAGTTGATGAAATATATAAATTGATCTTTCTTACCATCCGAACCCAAAAAATAAAAGAGAATAGTCAAGCAGTGAATAAAAAAGCCACACACACACTAACATTTGTCAAGACAAAAATTAAAGAGTTCCAGTTTAGAACGAAAACCACATTTTAAGAACATGGTGCTTCAGTTTTTTAATTGTTGAAAATGTTTAATCTTCATCTTCTTCATCACCATCACCACCAGACGTCTTCTTTGCAGCAGCTTTCTGGTTCTTTCGCTTCACTCTTCCAGGTCGACCACCACCGAAAGGACTAGTGAGGGAGAAGTCGATGTGCTTCTGTGAGTCGACTCGCACCATGAAGGATGGCACATTGACTACCTGCCTCCCAACCCTGGCAAGAATGAAAGAAAACCCATCACCCAAAGAATTCAGTTTAAAATGTGCAGCTTTTAAATCTTAGAAATGAAACGCAAAAATTCATGCAACTGGAAAATTGATTTGTAAGTCAACATTTCTTCTTTCTAGATAAACTCTCTTTCGGAAACAAAGACTGTGATATAATAACAGAACGAGACACCCGGGTTATATTTTAAGAACTGATTGCCTGAATGAATTTTAGGTTATTTAATACAGTAATTTCCAGCATGAATACAGAGCATCAAAACAAAGCTGAAGGTATAACTGGAGATATAATGTAGCATTGCCCTAACGTAAAAGTGGGCCACCTTATAATAGAAAAAATTCCCCATACATTTCTTTTTCACCGCACCATTTACTAACCCAACTGCCTTAAATAAGCCCAATTGCATGTCATTAAATATTCGCCGGTATATTTGTGTCACGTCCTCTCGGTATTGAATCTCATCCAAGAGAACTTCGCGAACACCAACCCATCTCTATTGGTAACGTGACTGTTGTCTAATACCAACTTAAGCAGACAAAAACGAGCAAGAACAATAGCACGCGATCACAAAACATTGATTCGCAAACGTATACCGTTTGGATTAAAATTGGAGAAAAACGCTCACATTTATATTATTATTTTATCAAATTCAAAAGCTATCCAACAATGAGCCCTAGTTTTATGTTTTACGGGAACCCCAACAACCCTAACGCCATGTTTTAATAAATTCCCATCATAGTCCCTAAACTATTAATAATAACAAATGACTCTTATTTTAATTGAAATGCTAACAAAAAGATAAAAATATTAACAAAAGCTATGGACATGGGGGCTTAAGCCCAATTTGTATTGCATGTTCATCACATGGTTAGGCATGTTCATGGGAAAGAGGTATTGCATAACCGAGAGTAGGAATCCATCTCAACTTACACTGTCCAAGCATGGTAGTGGCCATTTAAGTTTTATCAAAAGGAATAAAAGGGGTTAATATCCAAAAACAACAGAAAATTCTGTAGCATTTAATGTGTTAAAGGAAGTGTATTATGTATACACATTTACAATACGAATTTCATAAATAAACATGAAGAGTATCTGTATTGTGGTCAGCAAAAGCCTCATTGTTCAACCTTGGTCTATGAAACCTCTGCAGCTAAGATACTGTGTATTCACAAGTGCTATACGACCATTGTTATGGAAAAAGGGAAAAAAAGATTCATTGTGTTTAAGGTGGCTGTATGATTCCAGCCGATATTGGTGCCTAAAGTTCAGCATACTCGTGAAATAAACTCTAAGAGTATGTTTGGTAAAGATTTTTGTAGATTATAAGCAGTGTGGGTAAAAAGTGTGTAAAAATTGTGGGTCCTACAAAATGTGTGGATAAAAATGATGTTTAATCAACTTATAAGTACTTATAAGCAATAGCAAGCATACTCTAAATAACACAACAGAGATGCACTTAATTTTCAAAATTCAGTAATTGGTTTCAGTTCAATTCATTTACCATTATATATAGTTCATATTCTAAAAGTTCAGTGCACAGCATTCAAATATCATATTTCAAAATGAATGAAAAAAGAAAGAACGCTTTCTAAATTGAAGAGATTGCTCAATTTATTTTTGTTTGACCACATTTAACAAACAAAAAACTAATAAAACCTACATTCAAAATCCACCAAAAAATAAACCATCGGGGTTAACATTCAGATGCAACAAAAATGTAAGATGTGAAACACAATGAACTATGCATTCCAACAATTTAGCAGAACACCACTGAAGTTCAAAGCAACGGGATATGGAGCCATAACAGAATGTATACCTGATATGCCTCTGTCTGATGAGCACACGGGCATGATGAATTGACTTGGCCATACCAGCTTTGAACACAAGAGTTTGGAGGCGGCGTTCAAGGAAGTTCTCCACAGTAAGTGCCAAGACATAATCAAGCTTATTCTGGCTCTCGTCCAAAAGCCCATGCCTGTTCATCCGGCGTAGAAGGGCTTCACCCTCAAAGATACGACGGGGATCTTTCTCATCAAGGGTGAGAAGCATTCTTGCAGCATTACGAATACGACTTAATGCATACTGCACCCTCCAAAGCTCTCTCTTGCATCTGAGCCCGTATTCACCAACAAGCTTCAGCTCTGCATCCAAACGCTCCTTCTCGTATGGACGACGAGGCTTCTTAAATGTCTTCCCATCTGTTACAAGTCACAGTTGTAAATAACAGGATAAATATTCTATTACATACTGCACTTATTCTATAATAAAGCAAATATTTAAATCTGTTTATACAAATTGAAAATAAGAGATAAAACCCAATAAATAAAAACCATACAAGGCACCGAGAAACAATTCTTTGGCATTGGCTGTGAGAAAAATGTAGGACGTGTTTAAAACTAAAAATTTGCACCCTCAAATTCTTATTACACAAACATTGGAGCAAAAGCTCCATTTGACGGAAGAAAAAATAATTTACAAGATAGTAGACCAAATCCTCGCGAGACAAAGTTCAATAAATGAAAGGCAAAAAAATTCTTTACTTGAGTACTGTCGCTGGATCTCTAAACAACTGAACCCCATAATTAAAAAACAAAATACCTTGCATAACAAAATAATTTCCCGGGATGTAAAATAAAATGGTGCATAAAGACATTTGAACTATTTGATTCAAATTTCATGCTTGATTCATGTCACAATGAAGATCGCAGAACTTAATCTCAAGAAAAGTATAGCAGCCTACGTGCAATGACAATTTATTGCAAATTTGAAACCTGTATCGGGATGTCTCTCACACACACGCCGCACTTACATCCACATACCCACAACCCCAAACCCACACCAGCGCACACCCATACCCACAACCCCAAACAACCACACACAAACAAACCCACCCACACATATAGAGAGATGGGGGATGGGGGCTTACAGTTGCGATAAAAACTGACGTGAACCATGGCTGGAAGCTACGTCGGCTGGAGCAAGGAAGGAGAACAAGAAATTACAAAACAAAACGATGATTTATTATATAGTCAAACCCTAAACCCTTTCGTGTTATTCTTTAGTTTTTCGCTTATCAGGCTCAGATAAACTGAAACTGGGCTTAGTCCAGAGAAATTGTCAATATGGCACGTTATTGACAGAAATAGCACTAACACGAGACCGTTAAAGTACTTCTTGTGGTAAAATTTAAATTTTTTATTTTGTTTCAATTCTTCGTTAGAGCACATTTGGTTAAGTATTTTTTAAGAGTTTGTCACTAAGTCATCCATAGGGACACTTCCCCTCTTAAATTCAAACATTTTTGAAAATTGTCCATAAATCACATTTTTTATTTTTTTTCAAATAAAAAATTTAGGCAAATTCTCACTAATACCACAATTACCCTTATAACATAAATTTGAAATTCTCACCTATATACCTAGTTAGCAATGTCCAATAACGTTTTATTATTTCAAATTTATGTTATAAGGGTAATAAAACGTTATTGGACATTGCTAACTAGGTATATAGGTGCAATATTTACAATATAATTAACTTATAATAATTTGCTCTTAATTCACACTCTATATTGTATGAGTTTTTCTTTCTTAATTCACGAATATAAGTCTCTCTCTCTCTCTTAATTCTATGAATTTTGGTCTCTCGTTGTTGTAGAAGATTGCTACTTATAATTCTTATTTATTTTAAATTTAAATTTAATTGATTAAGCTGATTTGAAACATGTCAAGAATTTTTAAAAATTTTGTTAACTTGAATAGTTCGTTTCTTTTTTCACATGTTTGGTTTTTCTTTACCGATAATTCTAAGTAATTGAAAATCGTTAATGTTTGAAATTATTGTAGCATGCTATACTATTGCTTTATAGTTTGAATACATCAACACCGAAACAAATCAACAATAATGAGCATTGCTTCCTTTGTAAAAGTACTAGTTAGAAACACGTACATTGCTTGTGATTTCGCAATAATTTTGTTAATTTTTAATATTTCCAAAATTATTATTTTTAATAGTTAAAAAGTTAAATATTAAAGTAGCAATTACAATAAGATAAAAAAACATGGTTCTTGATAACATGTTGTATTGTATTAGTTGATATTATAATGAATAATGTTGATATTATATTTACATTCATAGAAGTATAATTGCAATTGGAGATAAGTTTTATATTGTGGTAGTACCAACTTGAACTCAGTGAATACATTTTGGTTGTTTGAGCTTTGATGATTGATGAACTATTGATATCAAATCTTATGGAATTGATGTTATGTGGAATAAGAATTTGACAAACTTTTAATAATGATGGTCAGATCCCTAGATTTTTAATTTAATATTTGTTTCAATAGATGTTGAATGAAACCTCAGCAATAGCAAAAATAACTAATTTTTAATTCATAAAAAGATAGGTGACTAAGAAAATTAGAAAGAAATAAGTAAATTACATTATAATGCCCAGTTAATGATCAATTATGTTGCATATTCTCATTTGGTTGTATTCGTTATTAACATTAATCTATTATCCCAAGAACTTTAGCACATAAAACGCTTGGTAAACATCAAATACTCAATATTTCTCTTGTGTTTTGAAATTGCAATCGAGTTTTTCTTGAATCCTACTAAACCTACAATGACATAATTTATGATAGAAATAATGACAGCTGCTATATGTTACCTACCAATGGTAGCACGTCTTGGCACGTCCGCCTCAACGGGTATCATAAGCTCGCCTCCTACAGATAAACAAAAATAATCCAACTATTATTAGGTTAGCCAGACAAGCAACTCGAAGACTGACAGTCACCACTAACAATTGGGAAGATGAAACATCCCTCATTAACTCCTAATATTGAGGGAGATGAAGGGACACCCGTCATTAATAACCATTGAATACCGTAACTGCAGACTATCCCTATAAATAAAGGCCAATCCCCAAGGTAAAAGAACAATTCTCATACACTCTGCATTTCTATTCTGCACATCTGTTTTAATCAAGTACTAATTATCACACCGGAGTGGACACGGGAGAAAGAAGCCCCTCCCCGCCCCGCCCCACCCCACCCCACCCCACCCCCACCATTTGAAGATCTCCACCATTGTCGCCGCCGTACTCGGAGGAGGAGAAAAATATTTATTATCAATAATTATAGCAACAATGCTTATACAACTTTTTTAAATAATGTCTTTTCTCCTATTTAATGAATTTTGTGCAAGCTACTTCAATTGATAAAACTCCAATCAATTCACATTTTTATTTCTCTATGAACAAAGTCCATTTTGATAGATAAGGAAAAAAAAGAAGACTAGAAATGAAAGTCTCTTGAGAACTTTCGTTGGTTACGCCTATACATTATAATTATAAGAAACAAAAATGTATGAAGATCATTTACTATTTATATGAAGAATACTTGCAAATATTTTTAGGAACTAACAGAAAAATCATGACTCACTTTTTGTCTATTCCATGTATCAAAAAATGAATTCGTAACTTGAATGCCTATTCTTGACAGTCAACCTGAGAATCAAGCCTTTGTTATACATATGCGTGCTACAATTTTCATCCATGAGGACTAAACAAGATAATAAAAATATAGTGACACTTGAAAAATAATAATAAAATTGGTAGATATAATGAGAAAGAAAGAAAGCACGTCTTACATAGAACAAGTCAAATGGATAGAAAAAGTCAGAAATTTTCTTAGTTTAAAATGTAAGCAATTAAATAATGATGAAGAAAATTTAAATTGGGATATTCATTAATGTCAGACATGTTACTTTCATGTTAATTATGTTGGTTAATATTTAAACTGATAGAATTATGTTCCCCACTGGAATTCTATTTTGTTTACATTAAAATTGATTCGTGTATGTTGTTTTTTTTTTTTCTATTTGGCCACATGCTTCTATCAGTTTCAAACTAATATAAAGGATTTTGTGATCATTTCCAATTTCAGTTGGTTTAGACTATAGGGGTATTTTCGCTATACTAAGCTTAACTGACCAATAGACAAACATTTGACATGTCATTGTTTCTTAATCATATTCAATTATCTCTAGTACTGAACATGTCATCCATCATTCTAAAATTCATATAAAGTTCTATACAATTCATACCACAATTCATAGTGAGCAATCAAACCATATGAAACGGAAAAACTTTTTACATTTTATAGTGAAAAGACTGAACCATATTGAATGAAAAGTTCTATTCTTTATAACATTTCGTAAGTGACCAAATGGAACAATATCAAACGGAATGGTCTATTAGTACATCGTGTAAGATTATGAAAAACATGATATCAAATTGAAATAACCGCTTGCACATAGATCCCACCTTATATTTATTGAATATGAAAATTGATTGAAAAATCTGAAACTTTTTGTTTGTTTTTCAACAACTTTGAATTATCACTTCTTTCTTTTTTATTTCTTTTGTAAAAACTTAAAGAAAAATGAGTTTTGTGTGTGTAATATGTTGTGAAAAGAAAAAGACAAAATAAGAGAATTTTGAGAAAAAAAATTTCTAACTCTAACTTGTAAAATTTACATATAAAATCTGAAAAGTTGATGTCAAAGTAAAGAGGAGAAGAAGTCGACTATCACAAGGCTTTTCTAGAGAAACAAATGATAAATTTTGATGTCAATATTAACAAATAAAAGGTATTTTAACTCTCCAATTCATAAATCTTATTTTTATAATCCTAAATACATATTTAGAAATTACATAATTATCATATGACCCTTTGTAGTTACCAAAAAAATAATAAAAAATAAAAAACTGAAGATAAATTGCCCAAAGACTCCCAAACAATCACTTATTTTGTTCAATAATGGTGAGAGAGGAAATATTTTTGAATCTTCTAATTTAATATGGGAGGGTAAAATAGTCCAAAGATGTAATATAGGAGGATAAAATTATTCAAAATTATTTCTCCCTTTTAGGACTTTTTAGAAGTAGTATAGATAAATTTTTACTACAATTAAGTTGATTAGTTTTTTATTTTGAAACTCACTTGAATCCAAGTCAAAAGAAGTACATTATCCCATTAAATCCAAATTATCAAGATAAGAATAGTATTATAAATAACTCAAAATTGTAACAGTATCTCGCATAACATGCTTGTGACGAATAATATTCACATTATCCTTAAATTCAAGGGTTAATTACATTCATAGTCCCAATTATTTCAGCTTTGTAACAATATCATCCACATTCAATTGTATTCACAAATATCGTCATCAACCTTCCATTAATTATCACATATGGTCCACACTCACAGAAAATGTCCAAAATCCCCGTTAACTGGGTGAGGTGTAGTATTTTTTACTTTTAAACACCAGGGCATTTTAGTCAAGCCCCCTAAAACATAGCATACATGGCAACTTAAGGGCATACATGATCTCCTGTAGGAAAATAGCATGTGCATCATTAAGCAAACAATGAACAAGCATCAAACACTTAAGGGAAACGATCCAATCCTGGGTTTTTCCAAGCCTTTTAGACATCAACGACACACAAGCATTCACATATCCTCGAGAATATAATGTTAAGTGCAGAATCTCCATGACATATTTCTTCGATGCTAGGTCATCATCGTGGCTCGTGGCCTTGACTATGGCAACTTCAAGCCACGACGCCATGTTGATCGCCACCCTGGCAATCCCGATGCTCGTCTGGTCCTTCACTGCCTTGATCACCTTTTCGTATTGTGCTTGGAGCCTTAGTTTCAGCTTATCTTCACCTTCATATACAAAATATTGAACCCAATTAACAAAAAAAACTTAATATAACTAGAAAAATGAGGAGCCGTAATTTTTTTTTTAGCTCAGCTTCACCTTGATATACAAAAATTTCAACAACCCAGTTATCAAAAAACACATCTAACTATAAAAAAGAAAACCCATAAAAAGGTTTCGCAATTTATATCTTCTGCAATCAAAGTATTTTGAAAAACGATAATGGATATTTGTAAAAATACACGACTAAAAATGCTTAAAAGTGAGATCTGAACCTAATTAAGCATGTTATTTTGAGTGTGAGAGAGATTATTAGGTGGGCTGGGCCTGGGGGTGTAATAGAGGCATGAGAGTGACAGAGATTATTTTGAACTAAATTGTTTTAGATGGCTTGACGAAAATGTGCTAGTGTTAAAAAGTCAAAAATACTACACCTGACCTAGTTAACGGAGATTTTGGACAGTTTTCGGGAGTGGGGACCATATGTGAGAATTAATGGAAGGATTGGGATGATATCTGCGAATAAAATTGAATGTGGATGTTATTGTTACAAAACTGAAAGAATGAGGACTATGGGTGTAATTAACCCTAAATTCAAACAGTATCATGTATATTATTGGAAAAAATATGATTTTTAACAATAAACCATAATCCGAAATAAGGGCAGTATCACACACACACACTCGAAACAACAAACTGCAACTCCAATAGAAGAACAATATCATAAACAGCTCAAAATATAAGACAATATCTCGCAAAACATGATTGTCACGAACAATATCACACAGTATTTCATCAAATCCAAACATTATCATACATATTTTTGAGACAAAATATGATTATTTAACAATAAATTATAACTCGAAACAAGTATGACACACACACTAAAAACATCACTATCTTGTTTTATGTATAACATTTTATCAATATTATTAAAATAAACCTTTTTCTAGCTAGTAGTTAGACAAAAATTCTTACCTTTTCTGTTTTATGTATAACAGTATATAGTATCATAGAAGAACACTATCATAGATAACACAATATCTTAATAAAACAGTATCATACATTATAGAGTAACATACGATACTTTATAAAATACATGATACAATATCAAAAAAATTGACAAATACAAATGTATTCATCTACAATGAAATCCCTTATGAAGTTTTGAAACCATGTGTGATTTATACTGTCTTACTTTCTTCATCGTCAAGGTCTCTTACAATTTTTCATTTCTTGCTAGTCGCTCCATCACGTAGCAGACATGTATTCTACAATCAACATTGGGATATAAAATTCAGATATATTTAGTAAATGTCAGTACATATCTACGTTAAAACAAGATAATATAAATCTCAATAAATCCAAAGTAACAGTATCATTGATAGCTCAAGATTGAAACAGTATCTCGCAGAGCATGATTGTCATGAACAATCCCAGACAGTATCCCATCAAATGAAAATAGTTTTATGTATATTCTTGGGGGCAAAACATAATTGTTTAACTATAAACCATAACTCGAAACAACAGCAATATGGCACACTCTCAAAATAGCAAACTACCATCAATAGAACATTATCATACATAACAGTATGGTTAAATACAGCAAACAAGTTAAACCAATATAATACTATCAGAAGCACATTATGATAAAACATATGCTTGGAGGCAAAATGTTACGATTTAATAGAAAACCATAACTCGAAAGAATCACAATATTCCATTATATTCAAACAATATGAAGATAAGAACATTGTTATATACAGATCAAGATTGAAAGAGTATCTTATGATAATAATATCCCGCAGAGCATGCTTGTCACAAATAATATCACACAATATCCCATTAAATCTAAAAAACATAACTCGAAACTTTATTAGTGTTGCATATATATGAAACCTGAACAATATCTTGAATTTTTCACACACAAATATGATATTGATAACCCAAGAACAACTAACCAAGATGGGGGTGAATTGATTTTTACAATTTTTTCGTAAAACAATCTCAAAATAAGAAACTTAAGAGATGTAAATTAAACAAGTAAAAATATAAGTACAATATAAGTAAATAAAGGGTAGAGAGAGTGCAAACGATATTTTTATGAATGTTTGATCCAACCAATGATCTACGTCTCCCGTTACCAATCTCTCTGTCACGAGCACATGCTTTCTACTATTTTGATTGACTTATGGTGCAATCAAAACCCTTATAACGTTTTCGGTGACTTACTAACAAGGAACACCGATCCTTATACAATATTGAGCTTTAAGGAACTTCAATATGATCCAAAAATATGAAGAAGTAGATTTGAGATAGTATTTCTTTCTTACTAAATGATAGATACAAGTTTAGTACTAAGAGAGACTAAGACTTCAATAAATAGCAATAAATGAAAAGCTCAAGTATTAGAAAAAAAACTTTGATGATGATAATGATTCAAAAGTTTGATTTGATCAATCAAAGTTTTTCAATGAATAATTTTAAAGATGTAAGTGCAATAAAGTTTGAATGATTTTTTTCAATATAATTCTCTCTTTTTATACTCTTGTAAGCGTATAGAATAATAATAAATGAAGGGCAATTTATAAAGATCAATTTTCAAAATTTTATGTCCATTCGGATCATCAAATAGTCGACCTACAACATTTTAGATGACCAAAAATAACTGTTGGAACAATAAAAATCAGAATGGTCATTTTTTAGAAAAAGACGTTCAATCAAACAGTCGACCTTGATAAAAACATTTTATGCAAGTGATATCAACATAGTTTTTGGACATAAAATTGTTTTGAGCTTTCATCCATTTAATGCTAAAGATCAAAGAATTAGTACATTTATATTTCATATAGAAATTTAATCTTCGATCTTGAATTTTGAATCTTGAACTCTTGTATTGAATGATTGACTTTGAATTTGACTTGTTTGAGAGTTTGATTTGTAATATAGTTTTGATCTTGACGATGATTGGTTTGAGCGCTTTGAATATTACTTGAAAACAGATCACTAGTAAACAATACTAATTTTTTTGTTATGATCAAAACATTAAGGTTAAAGTTAACTATAGGTCAACATATATTATAACAAAAATTTAAGTACAAATAATGCAACAAAAAAAATTGAAACAGCAAAAAATATACAATTTTTAAAAAAAATTAGAGAAAGTTCTAATGAAATGCAAAATAAATATAAAACAACGAAATTAAATACGAAAAAAGATACTGATTCCACAAACTAAAGCTTGAGTTTTACCGTTAAGCAAAATTATCTTAAGAACTCGTCGATTTAGGTGAATCAACAACAACAAAAATTCAATTTGGCACAAATTTATAAGATCCACAACTTTTATCAACTTTTCAACTATATGTTTTATCAACTTTTATCAAAAACTCCAAAACAACTACTTTTAAACTATACCTAACAAGCACTTATTTTCAAATGTCAATTGTTGTTAAAAATTTGATAAAAAATATAGGTCCCATAAAATATGTGATTGATAATGAGTTTGAAAAAATAGAGTTCAAATTAAACTATGCCAAACATGCTTTTAGTCGAGTTTATGGCTTTTATGATTTTAGTTTAATGTTTCAAATTAAAAAATATCTTACCAATATCAAATAAAATAATGTTAATGAAATGGTTATCCAGTAATTTATAAAAAATAAATATAATTATCATCACCGGGTATATAGGAAAAAATGATATCGCAATATCATTTACGAAAAGGAAAAAATAAAAATAAATTCTTGACTTGAGGAGAATGATCTAATGCTCTTAGTGGGCCAAATAAGAAGTGCCCACTGAACAAGTGTCCAGTGGGCATTGGAGGAGTATTTGACTTGTTTGTCAAACACTTTTTCATCTTCCAATGTCCATTAGACAAGTGTTCAGTGTGCCAAATAAGAAGTGCCCTCTAAGAGTATTAGATCATTCTTCCTTGACTTGATATATTATCGACCCAAGTCCACAACAAAGTAGAAAGGAAAAGCAAAGTTAAAAACTAACAAAGCATCTCAAGCTATGGAAGCCATAACATCTTAACAGGTGATTTTGACGTGTATAACCAGTAACCTAACTCTAGGTATTATTTGTGACAAGGTCAAGGGAATAGGGTTAATTACACTAATGGTTCTCATTCTTTTAGATTTGTAACGATTTTATACCCATTCTTTTTTTTAGCAGATATCATTCTTATTCTTCCATTTATACTCACAGATGGTCCCCAGATCACTATTTTTCACTATTCTCACAATTCTTGGACAATTTTACCCATTGACTTAAATAAATTAAATGATAGAAAAAGAAAATACAATGGAAATATTGCAATTAAGCCCTTAACCTTTTCAAAAGTACAAATAAATCTTAAACTATTTTATTTTATACAGATAGGTGTTCTTCTCCAACAAAAAAAGAATCATTTTTTCCAACCCACCCACCCCTTCCCCCCCTCTCTCTCTCTCTCTACAAACCCCACTTCTCGCTGCGAAAATGGAACCACTGGAATTATCGTCTTCACCACCGTCGACAGTGTAAGGCTTCAATATTTTCTCTGCCAAGCTTCCCACCAACTTTCACGACAATTGGGACTACAATGAACATTGCCTCATCGACGGTATCTCCATCAATTTCAACAAGCAGTTTTCCGATGAAGACGAGACCATCGTCTACGTTTCAGAAAGAACTGGATCGTCTCGAATTTACTTGAATCGACCCCAAATTTCTAAATATGAGCTAATTCAAACACCCACTGAAAGCCTTTTTCATGACTGTCCCGTGATGAACAACGGCCGTGTCTAATACGTTTACGCTCATGACCCACCAGAGAAGCCGTTCAGAATTGGTCTGCACTTTATTCCACTCGGCTTGATGATGGGAAAACTGTGCGGCTTACGCCTTACGATTCTGTAGATTACAGCCCTGCAGTTTCTAAAAAGCCCCAAATTTGATAAATCAATTCTCCCTATTTTTGTTTGTGATTGGTGTAGCTACGTTAAGGCGGCTTCCTCTAATCAGTGTTTGGCAGATATTAAATTGTGAATTGCATTGATCTGTATGATTCAAATTTTCTTTACTTGACGGAATCCATAGAAAATGCTCGTCGGCAACACAACACGCCCCCTTTGCACGTTAGTCTTCCTTTTTTGTCAAACCCGTTTTTGGCCATGTCAAGGTCCGTGGAAGCTTTCTCTTTTTGCTTTGTGTATTAATTTTTTCCTTGGGTTCTTGATTTGATTGCTTTTTTCCTTTTCATAATAATATGGGGGTGGGGTGGGGTGGGGTGGGGTGGGGTGGGGGTGGGGGTGGGGGTGGTTTGATTTTTTTTTTTTGGGAAGATGAAGTGGGGTTGTTTAGGATTTATTTGTACTTTTGAAAAGGTTAATGACCCAATTGCAATGTTTTCATTGTATTTTTTTGATTTAAGTCAAAGGGTAAAATTGTCCAAGAATTGTGAGAATAGTGAAAAATAGTGATTTGGGGACCATATGTGAGTATAAATGGAAGAATGAGGATGATATCTGCTAAAAAAAGAATGAAAATAAAATCGTTACAAACTTAAAAGAATGGAGACCATTAGTGTAATTAACCTAGAGAATAAAAGTAGAGTCACAGTAACACTACACTTGCTATTCGATTCAGTCTTTTAAACTTTGTTCAATAATAATTATTTTTATTACTTATTAATTAAAAAATTATTATTTTTTGTTATAAAAGTAAGGATTATTGTCAAAATAAATAACTTGATTTTTCTTTAACCGACAAAATGATGGATGGATTTAGGGTTGAATTATTTCATTCGTCACTAACATTTATCTCACATTAATATTTACTCATTGAATTTGAAAATATTTCCCGATAGGTCATTGAACTATAAAAAAAGGTTATCCATCCATCGACTCGTTTTCAATCTGTTTTATAATATGTTTGGAAGACTTTTTTAAAGTTTAAAAGCACTTCTTAAAGAGCAAAAGTACTTTTAGTTATATTTATGGTTGTTTAGATAAAGTCAATAAATTCTTTTTAATAAAAAAATAATTTAAAAAAACTGTTTTAGAGAAGTCTAAATTTTGAACTTCTCTAAAAAGCTCTAATTTAGATTTTACGGGAAGTTATAATTACATTTAATAAACTTAAAACTTAAAAAAACTATCATTAATACATCAAAAAAATATTAATTTATTTATGACATTACTTATAACAAATTGTCACTTCATATATTTATATAAAGTAAAAAATATATATTGGCATGTTAAATAATATAATACAAATTACACATAATATGCTTGATTTAAATAATTAATTAATTTTAAAAAATATAATATATACTAAAATAATTATGTTATTATTAATAATATATTAATTTTAATAGTTATTATAGGATATAAAAATAATTATTTATTTTAAAAACAATAACATGAGATATATAATAATTAATTACTGTTTAGTCAAATATATTAAAATAATTGTGTAATTATGATTAAATTAAGATATTAATTTTAATAGTTATTATATGATATAAAAAATATTATTTATTTTTAAAAAAATAATATGAAATATAAAATAATTAATAATTGTTTAGTTAAATAAAGGAAATTGGCAAAAATAGTTTCTAACATTTGTCATTATTGTACAAATGATCCATAACCTTTGTTTTTTGACGCATCAATCCCTAATCTATGTGTTTTAGTGCGCAACTGATCCTTATTTGATAAAAAAAAAAGAAGACAAATACGCCCTTTTTTTATTTAGAAAATTTTTCAATTGAATTCATAACTTTTGCAAAAAATACAAATTGGTCCTATTCTTTTATTTTTTATAAAAAAAATTAAAAGAAACTAACAAATTGATAATATACTAAACTATTTTGTATATTTTACGAACTATTATAAAATAACTAAAATTTAAGCTCATAATTATTCACAAACGTGTTAATTAAAATTATTTATTTATTATTATTAAGTAATCATTAAAATTTAAACTTTAATTTTATAATTACAACATAAAAAAAATAACTTTGTCAAAAATTTGATACTCAAATATTATTATTTTATTGAGCTATTCGTTTATTAATTACAAATATTAGAGCTCAAATTGTATTTTTCATATTTTAATTTATCATTTTATTATCGTTCAAAAATAAAGAACACAAAATGTGTAAATTAATTTTTGTTAGTATTTTTATGTTAAAAAAATATAATAAGATTGATTCAATGTCATAAAATTATATACGCCATTTTGTTATTTATTTAACCTAATTTTAATTTTAATTTTTCACATCACATAACAATTACATATACCTAAAGTGCAATAATTTTATATTTTTTTCTTATGAAAAATTTAATTGACATGACTATAGTGATATATTTAATATGTTAAATTAAATATTTTTTTAATAAAAGTATCGGATTTATTTGCACATTTTGCAAAAGTTAGAAATTCAATTGTAATTTTTTAAAACTAAAATTAAGGGTATTTTTGTCTTTTTATCAAATAAGGACTAATTACGCATTTAAATAGATAGTTTAGGGATCACTCCACAAAAAATGAAAGGTTAGGGACCATTTGTACACTATTGACATATGTTAGGGACCATTTGCGCCAATTTCTCTTAAGTAAATATAAAGTTTATACAAAAATATTTTTATAGTTATACAACTTAATTTAATATTCATAGCATTTTTTGAATTCATATTCAAACAGTCAACAATTTTTTAACAAAAATTCTATTGCTAAAAACTCTAATTACAACAACTATGTCAAACGGGTCCCGATAGTTGAAGAAATTGCTTACATGTTAAATGGGTGCGAGGCATGATTTGGTGTTAAAATGCCAAATCATTAAAACGTTGTTCTCTGTTGAGCAATACATAATTTTTCTCTCACACACAGTTCCCACTCATTGTGTATTTGTTATTACTATATATTAAACTTTAAATAATACTTTGTTAGTATTTTAACTAAATATTGTGAACCTCATTTGTCCCTTTGTCTGTCTTCGTCATTTCAACTAATGAAAATGATGAGTTGGTTGATGGAATTTTTTACGTGGAGGTTAATTTCATCAAATCCAGCATTTAAACAACATTGGTCCCTGAACTATAAATTCATTTCAATGTCTATTCGTTAATTTTCGAGAGGTCTTTTTTTTTTTTTAGGAGAGTAGTTTAGAGTTTCTTATTTTCTTTATAAGCTATAATTAGTGTTAGTTATTACTTGGATGTTTATTGAATACAATTATAGAACTTGGATATTTTCAATTCTTTTTAATCAAAATATCGGAATCATCGATTTTGTTGATCAATAATTAGTTTTCGATATTTGTGCGCATATCAACAAGCCTTGATTGTCAAGTAAAGGATGACAAAATATACCTCCCTGTTAGATAATCGAGACAGTGATAGAGAACATGGTCATCGCTCTGAATATTTTTATTTTTGTATGTTTTCAAATTCAAATCATATTAAAAAAAAATAATATTAAAAAATAAAAAAGTAATTAAACGAAACAATAAATATGTGATTAAAAGTAATTGTTGACTTTGATTTTAACTTTTTACTAGATTTTTAAGTTCTCCCAAACGCTGGGTAGAATTTTTTGCAAATATTTTAGTGAGTGTTCATTACATGTAATATAATATATCGAACATATTTGAACAGAAGGGTCAAGATGGCCGAGTTGGTCTAAGGCGCCAGTTTCAGGTACTGGTCCGAAAGGGCATGGGTTCGAATCCCATTCTTGACATACACTATGATTTTTTCCCCTATATTGCCTTTTTAACAATTTATACATTCTTGCATCAAAGTAGGAGAAATACGTTACTTGAAACTGATGCCACAGCCATATATATGTTAAAAGATACATACATAAGATAGAATCTCAACAGAACTTTACTCGAAGATTGTCTTTTAAGAAAGTATGATACACATCTCTAATCTTAAATCTTTCGTGTGTTCTATCAAAGCACGCAAACAAAATGGGTAAAGTCCTATTTTGGATTGATTTTTGTCCTCAACTTCGTATCATTAAACAATCAAAAATTATTTTAGGTGATTGATAAGTTTTAAAAAATTTGATTATAGAACAATATATACCATTTGACAGTAGATTTTGAGAAACGGCAAAATGGTAAATTATATTATACTTTAGGGTAATTATATTCACACTACAATTTTTATTAACTACATAACGTTTTAATTACAATTAAGGTCCTCAACCTTTGATATTTTGTAATTTATGCCTCCAACTTTTTTGGTCGTAATTTTTTCATTAATTTTCAATTAATTTTCACATCTCGTCTATGATGACGATTTTTGTCCAAATATTATGCTAATGTGCATTGAAATGAGGAAAAAATATTTTGTCAAACTTGCGTATTTATTATTTATTTTGTTTATTTGAAAATAGGAAAGGCATACAAATAACTTCTTGGACATAAATTATCATCAAAGATAGAGATAAGACGTACAAATTAATAAGCTGGTGATAAGAATATGATAAAAAAGTTGAGGACATAAATATAAAAATGAACAATTGTTGAAGATTTTTATTGCAATTAAAATGTAGTGTGGTTAATAAATAATGTAGTGTGAATATAATTACCCTATACTTTAACTTCTTCAATTATCCATAAACTAAATACCAATTTTAGCCCTAATTAATTAAAATAATTTTTTTCTAATATATGGACCATGCTTTTATTTTGTAATTTTATAAATTTAGAGATTTAATTGATATTTTTTATTTTATTTTAAAATAACTACATGCAAATATTTAATAATAAAGAAATAAATTTTGCACTACAATCAATAATAATAATACAAAAGGACATCATTTTAATCAATATCTATTTCATTAATTATATACATGTACACCAATATGTCACTTTTGTTTACAAACGCTAAAATACTGATTTTAAAGTTTTTATTTTAAAATAACTACATGCAAATATTTGATAATAACAAAATAAATTTTATAATACAACCAATAATAATAATACAAAAGGGTATCATTATAATCAATGTCTATTTTATTAATTGTTTACATGTACACAATAAATCACTTTTGTTTATCAAACATTAAAAATACTGATTTTGAAGTACAACAATTTTAAAACAAAAGTTCACCAAAGACTTAAATTATTTTTCCTATAGCTGTACTTTATTCAGCACATCAAAAATTGATTCTTTTAAAATATGGTTAATTACACTCACAGTCCCAATTAATATCATTCTCATTCAATTTTATTCGTAGATATTGTCCCCATCGTTTCATTTAATCGCACAGATAGTCCTAAATGATTTTTCGACAAATTTTTCCTTGATTTAAATAAATTAAAATAACAGAAAAAAGAAAATACAATAGAAAATTTGCAATTGGGACCCTAACCTTTTCAAAAGTAAAAATAAATCATAAACTTTTTTTTAACAGATTCTCACTTAAAATAATAAAAAATGTGTCATCAAGTTCCAAACCTTTGAATTATGTTCACCGAAACGACCTTTGGAGTCTGGTCAGATTTCATCCATATGTTCGTTAATTGACAAAAAATCAAGATCCTGACATAAATTTGTCTAATGTAACAAAGAAAAATAGTCTATTCACATTCTATTATTTAAATTAATTAAAAAAAAAGTAAAAAAACGAAAAAACAAAATGATCATCTTCTCCAAGCATCGAAGATTGGGCCGGCAGCAACCAGGGTGGAAAAATCTCCCCCCCCCCCCCCTCCTCCGGGTGGGGTGGAGTTTTTTATTTTTTTTTTCTTTTTCAATTAATTTTTAAAAATAAAAAATGTATGATTTATTTACACTTTTAAAAAGGGTTGGGACTTCAAATGCAACTTTATCATTTTATTTTCTCTCAAATTTATTTAAATCGGGCCAAAATTGTCAAAAACTCATTTGGAGGCCATCTTTGTGAATAAATGAAATGATGGGGACGATATCTGCGAATAAAATAGAATGTGGATAATATTGTTACAAAACTGAAAGAATGGAAACTGTGAGTAGAATTAGTCCTATAAAATAACAACAATACTAAACCAAGTCTAAATACAATCAGAGCACATATTCTAGTACAAAAGTGTTGCAAAATTAGCAAGATTTAGATGACTATATAAGAGACTAACAAGGAAAGAGCAAAAACGAGGGTTCTCTGTACATTTTTCTGTTTGTTAAATTAATCTTGTCTAACTTATTATGACACCACATCAATTGGTCTCTTGTTATTCTCGACATGCTTATAATCCTAGAAACTAATTTTATATCTAGTTGGGCGAAATAGTAAGAAATTTGATCCGAACCATCTTCCTGACGTTGTCGAAACTTTTTCAATATACAACGTACACTTCTCACGATCTCCTTAAGCTTCTTCTCCTTCTGCATTCCAACAAAAAATATATTAAACGATCTATTGTTTTATCTAAGCAGGGAAGCACTGTAGTAATTAATTGGTTCTAAGTTGTGCTTACGAGTAAAAAATCAAATTTACTTCTTTTTCTGTATATAATTTTCAAAACTGCTATATTTTATTAACAAAAACATATTTTCTAGAAATTAAGTCACAACTCACCTAAGAGGTAACTTTTGAGCACAATTTAAGCTAACAAGTAAGTAAAAATTACTTTTAAATAATGTTTTTTTTTTTTTATTCTGAACATGTTTCTATATTACTCAATTTGAAATTAATTCTTACCTTACTGTTCACAAACAATTTTGTTTTTTCTATGACTTGTAAGAAATTAGAAAGCAAGGTACCATCGACCAACCTTTTGAAGAATTTTTCTGATCTCAATCAAAAGCTGGATGTCTTCAGGATTGTGAAGCTCAGGTGTTCGCTTATTTGTCTCAATGGCGCAATCTTTGTCTGCTTCAACAAATTGCCAAAATATTCTTATGGATTCTCCCACAATTTCCACTAGCATGTCACTTGTGACAACATATTCTTCTCTGTGTTTCTTGCTTGCCTTGTGTTTGTCTTTAAATTTGTCCTCTGTAATAAAAATATTGTATATTAGATTGTATTTACTAGCTATACCACAAAAGAAAACATATCTTGCGAGTATTTATACATAGATTGTGCAACTAACAGATTTTGTGCAAACTACTTGTAATGTGTATATTGGCATTTGGATTGAGCCAACAGCCATTTGCCGATCAATCTCATAGACTTGACCGTCGCCATTGAGAGTAGGGCACATTTGGTATACTACACTAACATGACTGGATAAAACAAAGGACAAACACCCCACATACTGTTTTGGTTAATATTGTTCCCTCGAGTCAACATACCTTAGCGGTTCTTTTACATGCCTTGGTAATGTAGAAAGATATGTTGGCCAATGAAAGTCTCACCTCTAAGGGATTTTGTGCACACTACATGTACTGTGTGTACTGGCTTGTGGAAGGAGCAAACAGCCATTTTTCGATCAATCTTATACACTCAACAGTCGCCATTAAGAATAGGGGCATGTTTGGTATGCTACACTTGCACGACTGATTAGAACAATACACAAACGTTTCACATGACTGTCTTTGTTAATATTGTTCAGTCATGTCCAGCAAATATTCCAAACACGCCTTAGTCACATAGAAAGATAAGTCGGGCAATAAAAGTCTCACCTCTAATGACAGGAACTTGAAGAAGGTTACGAAGGACACATCGGCTCTTAATATAATTTTGAACTCTCGGCCCTTGAAAAGGTTCGTCTTCAATAAATCTCTGGAGAAGAACTTGAAACTGTTGAAATTCACCAGCAACCTCATTGTATCGACGGATTCCATGGGGATCAGAATCCCACAGATCTAAGGCTTTCTCATACTGCCAGTGTAAGAATTCCCAGGAAAGGCACATTTGTGAGATGTATACGACTTCAAGTTCACTCTGCAGTTCTATGATGAACTTCTTCATTGGATCATTATCATGGCTTTCATGTTTGAAAAACCTAAAGTTTTGTGAAAGAAGGGATTTGAGTGTTGGACCTGAAGATTTTTCTTTAGAAACTGATTGAAGTGGATCTTTTAGCTGCAGAAAACCTGTGCACAAAATTGCATGATTGGCATAAAACTCGGACACATTTGGTATGCAGGACAAATTTTGACATATGCTCTCTTCCTTAATCTGTTTAGTTGTGCCGTGTGCATGTCAATCGTGCCCTTATTCATTTTTCTTCCGGGGTTAAGGGGGTTAATTACATGAAAATTCAGAAAGTAAACCAAAAATCTAAACAAAGTTGGAAGGAACAGTTCATTTAGCCCTTAAACTATACACTAACGTTAGCATTTTAGATTAATTTCATCCACGATGCTGATTTCGACTGGGACTACACTATAGAAACCACCACCTGAGGTTGTTCTGTCATTGGCTCATTCCTATAATGATGTCTACCCGTGCAGGTTCATGTTTTTGCTGTTTCTTGGAGCCCTACTAAAAGATTTCAGGGGTCCTCTCTAAAAATTCTAATTATTAATCACAGCTTGCTTTATTCATATCAGTGTATTAATAGCTCTTAATCAGTAAAATATGATCATAATCATGAAGATATTATCCTAATGCACCAACTAAAAGTAAAGAAACAAATAATTATGTTAAACTATAGCAGAAATAGTGACTTAGACACTCTACTAAATTTGATCTGGACAGGTCTCGACAGAATTAAGGAAATCATGATATAGAACATGTTCGGTGCCAAACTGAAACAGGACTAGAACTGGACAAAATTAAAGAAGAGTCGAGAATAGGACGAACCTGTTGCATACATCTTCTGGTAATTCAAGATATCTAATTTCCTCATTCTTACTATATAGCACTTGGAAAATTTGTGAAGCTCGTCAATGCAGTCTTCATGCACGAGTTCTTCGTCAATTTTCCATGGTTTCAACTCTTCCATTTTCAGGGACTCGGGTTCTTCTAAAATGGTGGGAAGACCAGTTGCCTTCACCTTTCTGAGTTCCATTTTCAACTGTTCAATCAATTCTTGATGTTCCCACAATGATTCCAGTTTGTTGCTTGATGAATCTTTCGACTCGTGATCTTCTGAATTATCTGCACTTTTAATCCCTTTATCATGTGACTTTCCATTTTCTGTCTCGTCTAATTCTTCTTTAAAATCATTCTCAGACAAAAATTCCAGGTTTGATGTTCCTGGATCCTGGAAATTATCCTCTTCCAATTTCCTGAGTTCTTCCTTTATATCACTATCTTCATTATCAAGAACCTCCTGCTCCTGATTTTCGCCAACAAAATCTCCGTCCGACAAGAAACCATCAATTACACTACTCACAACTGAACGCATATGCTCAAAACTCGTGGTCTCTGAATCAGAATCAGAATTAGAATCTGTGAACATTGAATTTTCCTCTGAATGAAATTGACATTCATCCAGAAAATCTTGAAAATTTTCCTCTGCTTTAGCTGGTTGTTCCTTTTCTGTAAATTCTGTTGTCTCATTTTTCTCACTTTCCTCTCCATCACAAACAACATTATTCGAATCGTCTTTCACTTCATCTTGAACACAAACTTTCTCCGAATTCTTATCTAACAAAACCTCATCAACAACAGTTTCAGCACTCTCAGGAGAATCTCCATTTCTATATATGTCGTCTTCTTTAACGCGAAAAGTCCCTGGTTCATCAATGAAGCCGCCAAAACTATTCCCGTATATGAATTCATGGCTATTAGTACTCACAAAAGGGATCACTTCTGAATCAAATAAATTTCCTATTTCTTTGTTGCTTCCACTGAATTCTTCAAAGGTCGGAAAATTAAATTTCAGAAAGAATCCGGGGTTCTCTTCCTCAACATAATCCTCTACACCTCTAAATTCAGAAACATTTTTCTCTTCTTCATGGGATATTGTTTCCATCTGATTATTTTCTGCAGATATAAACTCCGATTCTTTTCTTTTAAGCCTGTCACCAAGAAAGAGATTCTATCAGTAAATATATAATAAAAAACTGATATAAAAATGAATCTTATTAGGAAAATGAAAATCGAAATGGGGAAGTTCAAACCTGGAGAAATATGTGGAGATGAAACTGAAGAGTTGAAGAAAATGTAGGGAAACAGAGAACAAAGAAACCAGTTTCTGGTAAATGAATCGAGAAACAGAACCCATAATTTACAAAACGGAAATGAAGAAATCCATCAATTAATCAGCCTGAAAAGATTAATTAGGAAACAAGAAACAGTGTGAAGTTATGGCTTCTTTGAATTTTTGAAAGCAGAATGGACACTGCACCTGTAAACAAAACCATAAAATCTGAGTCAGAAGAAGTTGAAATCCGACCTAATTTGAGAAATTCAAGGGGGATGAAATTAGAAAGCAAGAATTTTGGGGAGATAGTTACTCGTCAGCGACTAGTTCTCAGCTAATTTTCATGCTTGCTTAGTGCCTCGGAATTCTCAGTTTCTGTTAGATGATCCATGCACCAGTGTATACAAACGACTCAAAACTTATTTTTAAGTTACTTTCTTTTTTACTCTAAAAACTTTGGGCATGTTGTCTTTGCATTTTAGTTTTTAATTTTGAGTTTTGAAATCATTTTCAGTTTTCTGTTTTAATAGTCTATTTTTCAAATTATTGAAAATGCGTTTGGTTTGTCATTATAAAAAACTATTTTTGAAAATAAAAAACTGCAAAACGTGTTTTTTTTTTTGAGAATTTTAAAATATTATTTTATAATATTTTTATCAATGAATTTGATTATTTAGTAAAATAGAATAATTTTATATTAATATAATATCAAGTAATATATAAATTTTAAATTTGGTGGATCTTACAATATTTTTTTCTGTTACAAAAATAAAATACAAACAAATAATAAATTGAAAAAATAGCAAATAAAAATAAAAATTATTGACGTGGATTGAGAATTTTAATGTATTTTCATTTAAATAAAAATTTTAACTTTTTTTTATTTAAATAACCAATACCAGCTTGAATTATTTGTTTAGTATTTTAGTATTTAATTTTTTAGAATTTTTATTTATATAGAATTTTTATTTTTTTTAGATTTTTTTTTAAAGAATTTAGAATTTTATTTTTTAAATTTTTTTTTTATTTAAATAGTTTTGAGTGTTTTCAATATTTTCACTGAAAACACTTAAAACGTCAAAAATATGTTTTGAGTTTTGTGTTATAAATTTAAATTTGTTTTTGAAAATACATTTTAAAAAAATATCAAAGTAAACAAATATTGGATGTTTTATAAAATTAAAAATTGAAAACAACTTAAAAATAGCAAAAAAATAAAAATAAAAAAATGGATCTTTAATTTCTAGGAGGTAAGTCGAACTTAATTTGTCACAAAATAAATTTAAACACAGCCACACTCATAAAACCATATACAAAACTAGTTTTTCATAAGATTGTGTTTTGTCTTTTGTATTATGTTCTAGAGAGGGGTGAAATTGAAAGTTTACGTTTTTGGTGAGTGCTGATTATGGCGTATTATGATGAAATTTTACGTCAATTGTCAATAATTGATATTGACATTTTTGGGCAGGCATAAAAAAGAATTATACTATGGGACATATGACAAACTTTATCATTTCATCAAACAAGACTTCTACTATTTTAAAATTAGTCACTAGATTCTGTTCAATTCTTTTGTCAATTTCCTTTCTGAAATTATTAATCATAACAGTATTTTAAAAAGCGTAAAGTATAACTAGGCGTGGAGATCGAATTTAAAATTTTTCGAGTCTAAGCGAAGGCAAAGTGTGGTTAGGTGTAGAGGTCCCGTCCTAGGCGCCACCTAGACAAGTTTTTTAGAACACCGACTTACACTGATTCGACTGTTTGTTTGAATTTTTACCATCTTTTCCAACATAAATAAGAAATCGCGTTCGGACTCAATATTTTTTTATGCTAGTCTTTCAGCAGCATCAAGGGTGGGCATTTTCAAATAGAATCGCTTGAACTAAAGAAAACTGGTTGGTTCGAGTTGATTCTGATTTTCAAGTGGACTATGGTTTTTAGGCCTCGTTTGAGATTGATTTTGGAGCCCAACTTCTGATTCTTAAACAATTAGAAGTTGATTTAAGCATTTAACAAATTTTTTAAAAGTGATTATAAAATAATCTGACTCACGTAGATTTTGAAAAGCAGCAAAATGACAGCTTTTCAGATTCTGATTTTAACTTTTTTATTTATATATTATTAAAATACCTATTTCACCATTAATTAATTAAATTAATTCTTTTAATACTCATTTGAGAAACTGAATTGATGCAAGTTGGATAATAGAAAATAATATAAATTTAATTAATTTTTGTACTATATGACTATATTTTTATTTTGTAATTTTTATAAAATTTAAAATTTATTAAGTTTTTATTATTTTTATTTTAAAATAATAATAAAGAATGTATTGTCCTGTTAAAAAATATCTGATTAGGAAAAAAAAATGAATTTTACCACTCGTGATAATAATAATAATATAAAATAACATTATTATAATCAATATTTTTTTTAGTAATTTAATATCGTAACATCAATAAATTACTTTTGTTTACCAAACGCTTAAATATTGCTTTTGAAACATACATCAATTTTGAAACAAAAGTTTATCAAATACTTATTTAATTTTTTCCACAGCTAATTCTTTCTGCAGCACAGTAAAAGATGATTCTATTAAAAGGATAGCAATACCAAACCAAGCCTTACAACTTGGAGGAAAATGTGTTTGACTTCTAATGCTAAAGCCTAATTGCTATGATAATGAATGCGAGTTAGTTTAGTGAAATGATTAGAGCTTAGAATTATAGTAAATTGACTAATTATAGTATGTTTGACAAAGTTTTTTTTTTCTTTATAAGTTTGTTAAATATATTTTGTATCTATATATATTCTATAACATCTATAATTGATTATTCACTTATATCTACACATTTCAATATGATTCATAATTCATAAGAACTTAAAAATGTTGCCAAACATACACTAAATATAATAGAGCATGAATCTATATGTAAAGTGATGCAGTCAAGCAGCGCCAGGCTTAATTAAATTAATAATATTAGCTAATAGATAATTGGAAGCTATAATCAGGAAGGATCAATATATGCATTGAGTTATATATAAAACACACTGTTTTAAAAAGTATATCTCCACTTAGGTGTGAAGTGTGATTTTCACGTCTCGTCTTTACTTTGTTCGCCTACACCCAAAAAGTTTGAAATTTGACATTCACGTCTAGATATGTTTTACGCTTTTTAAAACATTGATAAAACATGTATTTTAATACAATCTTATCATTTATTTATTAATTTTTGTTATTGTAGAATTAGATTCAGAATCGGTTTATTCTAATTAAGTTTTACCGTGTAATCAATCGATTGTGTGTATGAAATTTGTGTTTAAAAACAATGAAATTCTATTTTCGAAAAACTCCAACCACCGTTTCTATTATTAATTCTCATGTTTATGTGAATTTAAGTTTTCGTTTTGTTTAATTTAAAAAGTTGTTGAAAATTTGAGTTAAACTCAATAATTAATTTTAATTAAATATTTTAGTAATTTCTATCAAAATTTATTAAAAAATTAAATTTTAACAAAATAAGACTGACACTAATTCTATTATATATATTAAAACGATTATTATGGCTTTCTAAAAGCGAATTTATTGGACTCTACTAGTAAACGGACTCCATCATAGCATTATTGTAGGTTCCAGCTAATAATTGTCTGTAATTGATTATTACAAGTAACAATACTTTTAATTATTAGTATCTATCCAAGAAAATTCTATATTGAGTGTTAGCTAATGTGACGATTACAGATTTGACGTTATAGTTTTCAAGTTTCACAATATTGCAATCAATTAGGGATTATCAATTATGTCGTGTTCACACAAATAATTAAATTCTATGTCAAATAAAATTTTTAATATCTTCTGTCTCTTAAAATGTCTCTTGATTGATATATAACACTCTATTTAAAAAGCACGATAGATAAATTCATAAAAGACAAATGAAATGAAATAAAAAGAGAAGAGACTTCTCAGCCCTTCCCGTGTATTGCCTCGTCATTAGCCACGTAATTTCTAGATGTATATAGTTGGACGGGAATCAAGCATCGTTTCAAACATAAAATGGAGAATGTAACTGTCTATTTTCTTATAATTTTACATGACACAACTATTTAAACAAATATATTACTGTTGTAAAATTATAGACAATGATGAATGACTATTAGTTGTATCTAGATAACTATATAATTATCTACTTACTCTATAAGAGTGTATTCTAATCAGGTTGTAACTCACTTTGGAACCTTATAAATAAAGGTCATTCTTATAATAAATTAACACACCTGAGTTTTGGCTCTCTCTGTACCCTTCTCTTTTTCTCTCTATTTTTTTAGTTTCGTAATACGTTATGAGCACGATAACTTGAATTTTGTTTTTGCAAATTGCCCAAATCAAATTAAAAACTATACCTTTCAAAGTCCCACACGGATATTCTTTGCTAGGAAAAATATGGTGTAATTTCGTCAATATTCCAAAAGAAATCTCAATGGTAGTGAGTTGGTCAGTGTTCATCTCTCTCTCTCTCTCTCTCTTGGACAAGACAATATGAACCAGAAGTTCGACAAATAACTCATTTGTAAGTTATACAATTGACAGATGTATTTACTGACCAAAGAGATTAAATCAAATATCATATACCAGCTCTAAATGCTCCAGTTTATATTAGCATCCTTGAAGGACAATCTATTAACATTATATCAGGTAAATTAATGACACGCCTAAAGCGTGGTGACATTTGATTCCAAAAAATCTCAAATAAAAAATGGAGCCAATTATAAAGATGATCCTATTGAAGATGTGTATACTCTTAGAGTGTATATAGACATAACTAATTATAAAAATCCCAGCTGAAATAATAAAAAGAAAAGATTTCGTTAAGTTATGTCGTTATGAGAAATTAATGAATTCAAAAATAAATGTTGTTGACAACACTTTTGTATATAAAGAAGCACTTTATATTATGAAAGGTATCAAAGATATTGAAAGAAATCTGTCAAAGAATAAATTGGCCAAATAAAAGCATGCAATCCAAGTTAATTGAATTGACTAGAGAAACCTGAATTTTATGGACCTATAGTTCAAGCACCTAAAGGTGTATATTTATACGAAAAGAAAATGAGAAAATGAAGTTGTAACATGTAATGCACGACTTTTAA
This sequence comes from Forsythia viridissima, assembly GCA_030279155.1. Taxonomy (NCBI): domain Eukaryota; kingdom Viridiplantae; phylum Streptophyta; class Magnoliopsida; order Lamiales; family Oleaceae; genus Forsythia; species Forsythia viridissima. The sequence goes on from CM059036.1 coordinate 36,474,244, forward strand.
CATTATGAATTTTACAAAAGCTTATGTAAAATAATCACAAGTTGATATCTTGTTAGCTTGTCAATGCATGACATATATGTATAGAATGAATATTGTTATAACCAACTTATCTCGCATGACTAATAAAACTATGTATATAAATCCCTGGAGGATTTAATATGCCCGAAGCATATAGTTCAACTTTTCAAGAACTTAATCGATTGAAGTACAGATCTGAAGTGATATTATAATGAGAAGGAGCAAATACGTGTTGTACTCTTTTCCTTGACCAAAGTTTTGTCCCATTGGATTTTCCTGGCAAGGTTTTTAATGAGACAACTTTAATGGCGTATTAAAAGAATTATGTACTCTTTTTCTTTCACTAGGATTTTTCCCACGAGATTTTTTCTAGTAAGGTTTTAACGAGGTATATTCTTTATGTAAATGACATACAATTGGAAGTGGTATAAATATTATAGTTATGGATGTCCATAACTTACAAAACATTTTATTCTCATCATAACCCTATGGTATACTCTTGTGTATTATAAATTGTATATGAGACCCCTCAAGGAAATAACACCAAGATCTGTTTTTAATATAATTGCATCAGATCATCATGTTGACTACAGTCAACCAGAGATAATGTATGAATATGATATTGCTTGGAGGTTATAACATAGATCACATATCACTAGAATTGTTTTATACAAATTTTAAGAAGATGGCGACATTGAAGACATTGACGCGCAAGATGTAGATAGCTCGATACAAGCTTTTTTCATTGATTGAAATCAGTGGGAGTAGCTGTACTCTTTTTTCTTCGCTCAGGTTTTGTCCCACTGGATTTTCTTGACAAGTTTTTAATGAGACAGCATTTGATTACTCCAAATTTTTGATAATTTTTTTATTTGATTGGTATTTTTGTCCCATTGGATTTTTACCAAACAAAATTTTTAACGAACCAATTATTGTGTAACAAGTCATTCAAGGGAGAGTGTTGTAAAATTATAGATAATGATGAATGACTATTTAGTTGTATCTAGATATCTATGTAGTTATCTACTTACTTTAGAAGAATGTATTCTAATCAGGTTGTAACTCCCTTTGCAATCCTATAAATAAAGGTCATTGTTATAGTAAATTGACACACTTGAGTTTTGACTCTTTCTATTCTCTTCTCTTTTTTCCTCTACTTTTCTAGTTGCATAACAATTATCATATATATATATATATATATGGGTTAATTTTATTGATGGTCACTAAAGTTTCATTGAAATTACAAAACCGTCACTGAAATAACAAAGTTTCAGCGGTGGTCACTGAAGTTTATTAAAACTTGCACCAAATGTCACTCGCTGAAATTCTCCAATTAACTTGACGACCTGTCACTTGTAAATGTCCATGTAGCGCATATTTGGATGACACGTGGTAAAATGATTAACATGTGGACTTTACCAACTAATTATAATAAATTTAGACCTCAATGAATACCTTTATGGTATAAGGACCTAGCTGGAAATACTTCAAAATAAATTTTATAATAAATACCTCAAAAATTGCATCTAAAGTCTTTCAACTTTTTATATATTCAAATTTTAGTTCCCAAATTTTCAATTATCTTTCAGTTAAGTCATTCAAAAATTGCATCTTAGGTCCTTCAACTTTTTACATCTTTACACTTTGATCTCCAAATTTTTAATTATCTTTCAGTTAAACCCTCCAAAAATTGTATCTTAGGTCCTTCAACTTTATACATATTCAAACTTTGGTCTCCTAAATCTTTGATTTTAGTGGTCAAAATAAGTACAATTTTAATGGTCAAAATTATTATTTAATTATATTATTTTAGTATATTTATTATTTAACTATATTATTTTGATAATTTAGGTAAAAATTCGAGTGTAAAGTCAAGGATTTAAATGTAAATAATAATTTTAACCACTAAAATTGTACTTATTTTGACTACTAAAATCAAGAATTTAGATGATCAAAATTTGAAGATGTATAAATTGAAAGATCTAAGATACAAGTTTTGGAAGACTTAACTGAAAGATAATTAAAAATTTGGGGACCAAAGTGTACAGATGTAAAAAGTTGAAGGACCCAAGATGTAATTTTTAGAAGACTTAAATGAAAGATAATTGAAAATTAGAGGACCAAATTGTAAAGATGTAAAAATTTGAAGGACCTAAGATACATTTGAAGGACTTAAGTGAAAGATAATTGAAAATTTAGAGATCAAAATTCGAAGATATAAAAAGTTGAAGGACTTTAGATGCAATTTTTGAGATATTTATTATAAAATTTATTTTGAAGTATTTTCAGCTAGATTCTTATATTATAGAAGTATTCATTGAGGTCCAAATTTATTATAATTAGTGGGTAAAGTCCACATATCAATAATTTTATCACGTGTCATCCAAATGTGCACCACACGAACATTTACAAGTGACACGTCATCAAGTTAATTGGAGAATTTCAGGGAGTGACCTTTGGTGCAAACTTTAGAAAACTTCAGTGACCACTGCTGAAACTTTGTTACTTCAGTGATGGTTTTGTAATTTCAATGAAACTTCAGTGACCATCAGTAAAATTAACCCATATATATATGACTTTCTAGTTGAAAGTTCATGTTTTCAAAAGACAAAACAATCATTTACACCAAAAAAATTAAATCTCATCCAACTACAAAAATGCAATCAAACCACAGTCGAAAAAACTACCCGAAATTAACAACCAAAAATATCAATACTTTGTCAAATGAACTGCTCTACCAGTTGCTGAACTTGAAAATGAATGGGGAGATTTTGCCTCCTTTGACGAGTGTGTCTCAAACATATTTCTCCTCTTTCAAAAAGATGATGATCGTTTCAATTTTCTGAATAAAAAATATTAAGTTTTGAATGAGTTTTATTTTTTTCCTCAATCATGCTCAAAATCAAGGATGTAGTATGAAACAATTCCGAAAGTCATTAAATCAGCAATTATCTCTCATACCCCAAACAAGCCAAATACCCATTGGATCGATTTCTCCAAAATCAAAATTCTTCAAGTCCATACTCTTTCAGAATGGATCCAACACCCTTGGGAAACCAAGTCATTTTCAATGAAAAATGGTCAGAAATCCAGTTTCCATATCAAGACTATATCTACGCTTAGTATAATGTTCTGTATTTCAGGCCCTCAAGTCACTCATGGTTTATTCTCTTTGACCACAATTGTCCAAAGTCCTTTCTTAAATGGTTCCAGCAATGGTGGATCTATTTTGGCGCCACCAATGATATCCCCCCAAGTCATGTTTCGGAAGGATTCCAATTATTTCAATCCAAAGGTTTCAATTTTACCCCCACAAGAAAATTTTCTTTTCCAATTCTACAGAAAATTCAAAGTTGCATGGATATTCTGTTGGAATTTTCTAGTTTTTCCCAATTCAAATGATCTCTTCTCCTTCAAGAGAATTGTTAGGGGGTGCAAGGTCAAAATAGTGGAAAAATTCATCGAATCAAATGCCTGTTCTAAGGCAGTTCAATCATAGATTGATCAGTAAAGGGCCCATCAAAGAAAAGACAAAGCAAGCTCAAGTTTCTCCTCTCAAAATGATTTTCTCGCTGAAAAGAGCAAAGTTATGGCACAATTGGCAAAATTCTCCGATCCGAAATTTTTTTCCATCCTTGCCCATAAGGAAGATTCAATGGCTCAGACAAAGTCAAACAAAGGGTCTGTTGATGCCTTTGAGATAGGTTCATTTCCTGATTTTCAGCAAGACAATGAGGATGACTGCTTTGGAGTAGATTTCTTCGAAGTTTAAGTTCAAACAAAAGAATTACCAACATGAATGATTGACATAATGACTCAAAAATAAAAAAATAGTATCTCTTTAATCAATACTTTGCTTTAAGCAAAGAAAAACTGTGGATAATAGTTACATTTTTCAAAAGGTTGCCTTACAAGTCGCAAAAACAAACAATACATATCTCAAAAGTAGCAAAAGCAAAACAACATCTACCGCAATTGTCAAAAGGGTTTCAGCACTCAAAGATTCTCAAAAGATTTGAAATTCGGAGTTGAAGTCCGAAATTGCCTTTAAGAAGAGAGTCTCTTCTAAGTGTTTGGGCAGAGTTAATTTTTCAATTTCTTTTCATATCTTCATAATTTTGTTAGCTTAATAATTTTGTAAGTATGAAATGTTTTCTCCAGCATGCATATTTTCAATTACTCTCAATCATTGTAAATGTCTTTCAATTATATTAATGAGTGCTCAGTAGAAGCATTCTTTCAATTTATTTACCAAGTTACTAATTTTTGACAATTAATTGCTATTTCTTCAAATTTGCATTCTACCCATTCCACTTGGTATCTCGAGAAAATAATAGTTTACAATCAATTAGATCAAGTTACTCTAGTACCCCTGTTTCTTACCAATCCAAATCAAATAATCCAATTCTAATACAAAAGACCTCTCATTTTCCTTGTTAGAAATCGAGCCAAATTGGTATCAGAGCCAAGTACAAGGCGCAGAAATAAACGTTTGAAACCCAATTCAACAAAATAATGTCTCAAAGTTGGACAAGCGCTAGTCAGCCTTGGAGATTCTAAAGTGTTGGTCAGCCAGAGTTTGGTGGTCCCGTCTGTCAACATACCGACACCATTTTTCCATTTGCGTGCGACTTTTAGTTGAATGAAAAAGAAATATTAAGTGGTTTGACGATTTTGTCCTTCAACTTTAAGTTGACAGACAGGATGGGACCACCAAACTCTAATTATTATCTACAGTTTTTCTTTGTGTAAAGCAAAGTATTGATTAAAGGGATAATAATTTTCTATTTTTGAGTCATGATGTCGGGCATTCTTTTGTTTGAACTTAAAGTTCAAAGAAATCTACTCCAAAGTATTCATTCTCATTGTCTTGCTAAAAATCAGGAACTGAACTTGTCTTAGAGGTACCAACAGACCCTTTGTTTGACTCTGTCTGAGCTATTGAAGCTGAATTTTAGGCAAAGATGGTAAATTCTTCCGGATCAGAGTATTTTGCCAATTGTGCCATAATTTTGCTCTTTTCAGCGAGAAAATTGCTTTGAGAGGATAAACTTGAGCTTGCTTTGTCTTTTTCTTTGATGGGCCCTTTGCTGATCAATCCATGATTGAAATGCCTTAGAGCAGGCATTTGATTCGATGAATTTTTCCCACTATTTGACCTTGCACCTCCTAACAATTCTCTTGAAGGAGAATGGATCATTTGAATTGGGAAAAACTTGAAAATCCCATCATAAGATCCATGCAACTTTGAATTTTTTGCAGAATTGGAAAAACAAATTTTCTTGTCGGGGGTAAAATTGACACATTTGGATTGAAATAATTGGAATCCTTCTGAAACACGACTTGGATGGATATCAGTGGCGCCACCAAAATAGATCCACCATTGTTGGAACCATTTAGGAAAGGACTTTGGACAATTGTGGTTAAAGAGAATGGACTATGAGTGATTTGAGGGCCTGGAATACACAACATTATACCAAGTATGGATATAGTCTTGAAGTGAGAAGCTGGATTTCTAACCATTTTTCATTGAAAACGACTTGGTTTCCCAAGGGCGTTGGTTCCATTATGAAAGAGTAAGGACTTGAAGAATTTTAATTTTGGAGAAATCGATCCAATGAGTATTTGGCTTGTTTGGGGTATGAGAGATAATTGCTGATTTGGCGACTTTCAGAATTGTTTCATACCACATCCTTGATTTTGACCATGATTGAGGACAAAAAATAAAACTCATTCAAAACTTGATATTTTTTATTCAGAAAATTGAAAGGATTATCATCTTTTTGAAATGGAGAAAGATGTTTGAGACACACTCGTCAATGGAGGCAAAATCTCTCCATTCATTTTCAAGTTCGGCAACTAGTAGAGTAGTTCTTTTCACAAAGTAATCGTATTTTTTGTTGTTAATTTCATGTAGTTTTTTGGGATCTGGTTTGACTGTATTTTTGTAGTTGGATGGGATTTGAGTTTTTTGTGATGAATTTGGTAGGGTTCCACGAACTTTGAACGGATTTGAGGTGGTAGAAAGGCCTTTTGATTTTTGTGGTGTAAATGATTGCGTTGTCTTTTGAGAACAAGAACTTTCAAGGAGAAAGTTCTCAGGGGTTCTTCTCTTGCTGGTTTTATTTGACATTTCGTTTTGTAAATTCTATTAAGAAATCGAAGTACGAAAGGATTGCTTACCATCTGGCAAAATTTTGCTTTGAAACAAGATTTTTGACATCGTTTTGTAAAACCTCTTTTGATGCTTTACAATCAATTTTAACAAGAAAAATTTTGTTGATCAAATCATCTTGGAATTTTGTAATGCATAAAACAATGGAGAGACACTATTTTTTAAAGGTCGAATAGTTTGTTTGGGATCCTAACAGATACCCATAATGGTAACGAACAATCTGTTATTTGTTATTGATCATTTGTTTAAGAATTTTCCCCTATCCGATGTCTGACGCATCAGTTTCAACTATGAGGAAGGCATCAAGATTCATTATGTTAAGGCATGAGAGAGTCTTAACAATTTATTTAATGAATTTGACTGTCTCATTATGCTTGTCTGTCCATGGTGGGGATTACTACGAAGTCTTTGATAAAAATGTTCATAGATTTTCCTAATGTTTGAGATAAAGTTTGAGATATAGTTGGCACATCCTAAGAACCTTTGAAGACTGGTTTTGTCAATTATTTGATATGGGAACTTAAAGGCAAATTCAAGGCTACTTTTGATTGGGTTAATGGTACATTTGAAGTTTTTATGTCCTAAGAACTTAATTTTTTTTTTGACAAAGGACAATTTTTTTTCTCAGAAATGGCTAAGCCATTTTTTTTATAATTGAATGAAATATTTGCAAATGTTTCAGATATTGCTCAATATCGTTGGAGTAGATAAAGCCATCATCAATGTAGACAATTGAGAAAGTTTGGTAAGGATTGAAAATATCATTCATATTTTTTTGAAACTCGGAAGGAGCGTTCTTAAGTCCAAAGGATATGACATTCCATTCATATTTCCTGAAGGGAACATTAAGCACAGTTTTGTATTTGTCTTTTTCATCAATTTGATTATGCTAGAATTCTGACTTGAGGTCAAATTTGGAAAAAATTGTCGCATTAAGGAGTCTATTGAGACGATTTTTTTTTTGGTGGTTGAGGGTAGCGAATCCATTGGAGTACATGGTTGAAGGCCTTGTAGTTAATAACAAGCCGAGAAGCTCATCTCTCAATTTCGGATTGATTATTGACATAGAAGTCAGCGCAACTCCAAGGGAATTTGCTACGCCTAATTAATCCTTTACTAAGGAGATTATTGATTTCTTTTGTACAATACTTGGGTAATTCTTTGTTCATTTGTATGTGCCTTGCTTTGGTTGGTATTTATTTTTCATCAAAATTGTGAACATATGGTTAAGTAACTATGTGCATCTTTCTTTCCCAGAAAGCATTGGGGATTGAAGAACATATTTCTAACTTAATGATTTTCTTGATTTTTGAGATATGATCTTTAATATTTGTTGTTTCTAATTGTTCTTCAATTCTTTTGAACTTGATGTCTTCTTTGAGATATCTTATGTGTTGTTTTTTGAGATTAATGTTATTGATTATTCTAGTGATTGTAAGTTGTTTAATAGTATTGATGTCTCTTAGAGTATGAGGATTGATAAATTCAACAAATATTTCTTGATCAAGATATTTTGATTTTAACCCAGTTTCAGTAACGGTAATGGGGTATAATTGAACGAGGAAGGGAGTTCCTAATATAACCCTTGATCTAAGTCCTTCACAAGGTAAAAACTACTTTTAAAGCACATGTTTCGATTGCACACATGAGCTTTTGTTAGTTTATATTTTATGTTAAGACATTTGCCAACTGCACCATAAAGGTTTTCATTGATTTTTTCAAAATAATTTGTAGGAACAAATCCTTCTCTAATGCAGTTCTTATATACTCCTAAATCGAGAAGTACTTTGGTTTTGATTTTAAATTTCTTATTTATGACTTGATGCATTAGTATACCACTTTTGTAATCGAATTTGGTTAATAATGTTCATAGTTTGATCATTATCTTGGATATTTTTCCATTTGTCTTGCAAGTTCATCTTCACAGGAACTTGAAGAGTCAGAAGGGGATAAGACTTTGGCTTTACCTTTATCGGCAGCTGAGCAGGCTTTGATAATGACAACTTCAGTTTTGATGTTGGTTAATTGTTTTTCAAGATTGGCAATTTGACTTTTCATTTGATTAACCCCTCATCTTAAATCTTGACTAGAAGAGATCTTGTTAGTTTGATTCAATTTTTTAAGTATTTGTTAAGATTATAAGTAATTTGTGGCTTTTTCTCTTCTGGATTGATAAGTTGATTGATTTTTTCCTTAAGTTCTAGGTCTTGAACTTGATTAATAACATCTATAATTAGCTCTCTTTCGGTTGTCATGACATTGATAGAGCTGTTAGTGCCATTACAATTATCTTTGTAATCACAAATTCTTTTTGTATTAGCAGATTAGATGGAAGAAGATTCTTCGCTAAAGTCAGAATCTTCTTGAAGATTAAAGATAACATCGTCTGATTCTCAGGGATCAGAGGAATTTACAAGATTTAAGAATTGACTTTTAAGTTCGTCGTCAATTTGAAAATTGTTAAATTTTCCTTTCAGAGGGCACTTATTTGTATAACACCCATTTTTCTGGCATTTCCAACATTTTGTATTGGAGGAATCTTTTGAAGGTATTCATTTTATGCATTTTTTGGAATTTTTGTTTCTTATAATATTATGGAGTAGTTTTTGGATAAAATTACCTTTTTGTTTTGAAGCATTTCTTCGTTTTTTATTGAGAACTTGATGGTAGTTGTATTCATTTGTATCCATATTATTTGCAAAAAGAACCTAGTTTTTTTCTTCCTTATTGTTTATCAAATTTAATCTTTGCCTTGAGCTTTAGATCATTACAAATAGATAATCTTTTTTTGTTAATGAAACAGACAAGCTCCCCATAAGTTAAAGCACTATATGAGATAATTGATTATTCATTTTTGATTGCGTTTCGAACTCTTTCAGGAAACAACTTTGGAAGTCCTGCAGTGAATATTTCTTTCTAGAAAGTTGAATTGCAATCTTCACGCATCACAACCTTTTGAAGAAAGGTATCTTTGTACCTCCTGAAATCTTGTAATTTTGGACAAGATAGATTCATCAGGAGTTCAGAAGATCTTTCAAAGAAAGGTCATTGATTCGCCAATGAAGTGTTTGATGATTGTAAAAATAAGGGTATTAACTGCGGCGTCCTAAACAGTAGGATTCGTAGCGTCATCATTTTCATGTTTAACGGGAAAATTGTATTTGATTTCTTTCTTCTTCAGAAAGATAATTGTACCACCAATCTTTGATTTGATCAGTGAACCCAACAATACATTTGACAGCAATTTAATGATCATTATTTTCCCTAGCGGAGAAGGCACAAGATGCCATAGTCATCTCACCAATAGTTGGAAGGATTTAATGTTCAGTCATTCCATCAATGTTCCATTGAATAACTTCATTTTCCCAAAATATTTTTTGAGGCTACTTTGGTTCTTCTCCAAGCATGTTCGGGAAAGTCGGTTTTGGGTAATAATGAGGTAAGGTATGAGTTCCATACCTTTCTTGTTTAAGCTTGTTGATTTTGAGTTCTTCAAATTGTTTTTGAATCTTATTGATTGAATTTATAACATTAATTTTGCTTGTTGATTCTTTGCTTTTTTTTATTTTTTATTTTTTTAATTTTTTGGCTATTTCAACTAGAACAAGGATATCAGAACTTGTTCCAAACTTAAGTTTTTTTTTTTTTTTTCATTTGGTCTAAAATGAGTATTTTTTACTAGACTTGCTTCGGCTTTTTCTTTCCTCTTTCTTTTTCAAGATTTTTTTGAAGGTTTTTTTGGTTGATCAATTTGATTAAGTTGAGTTGCAACAGAGTGTAGCAAGATATTGGTATAGTTATGTTGTTGTTGAATGTTTTTTTTAATGTATTTTATTGTAGGATTTTTATTTTCACCTTTTTCGATTATTTGTTTCAGAAGAGAAGCTACCACTTTAACATCTCTTTTTTGGATACTAATTTCCTCAAGAGGAGGGTTAACAGATTGGAAAGTATTTTTAGAATTGGTTTTCCAAACTTTTGATTTACCATGTGTAGTGTTTATTGTTGGTTTCTGATTATAAACCTTAAGATAAGCCCTCTCAAAAAAGTTGAAATCTTCGGGACAAGAGTACAACTCTTCCCAGAGAAGATCAAGTTCTTTTTTTGAAAATATTTTCTTTATGGTTCTTCGAATTTTTTTTACAATTGGTTCTTTATCTTTTTTGAATTCTCTTTTTCGATCGATTGTTGAGGAAATGACATTTAATTGATTTATCTGAGATCTCATATTTAAAAAGGTAGGAGATTCAGGGAAATTGCGACTTATTGTTTCTTCTTCATTATCAGAATAATGATTTTTTGGGATATTAGGAGTAAAATCTATTTGACTTTTTATGAGGAAGTTGATTGTCTTCTTGTTTGTTTGTTAAATTTGAATGTTTTGGAATCGTGAGAAGAATTGAATGACTTTCTTGACGAAGATGCAAACTGGATTTGCAAACTACCGTCAGGTAATTCAGAGATTTTATTCAACTCTATTTTTGGTATTTCTCTTTGACGAGGATGTTCGTTTTCGAATGTCCAAAGAGAATTTTGAGTTACTTGTTCTCAGGTTAATCGCCTAGGAATAGCAACATTAGAATGTAATGGATTAATCTCAATTAAGAGAGTTTTATTTTTTGGTAAGGATCTTAAAGCTTTTAGATTCATGGTTGTGCTCATTACTTTACCATAAACACGATAGATAATACAAACAACTTTAGATCTACAATCCATTTCAAGATTTCTAGCTTGAATATCTAAACATAGAGACTTACATCATTAGAAAGATCAATTGATAAATTTGGATAGCAATTAAAATAAACTGGACCACTTTCAAGATTTGATCCAAGGACTGAAAGTAGAGAATTTGAAAATTTTGAATGTCTTTTATCTCTAAGAGTTAAGCATATTGGAACATCTATTTCTAATCTAAACAAAGGTTTAACTACAACTTGACCAAACCAATATGAAGAAATTTATATTTCTTCATATGATTAAGAATTATTTCTTTAGAAAATAATTTTATTGTATTAACATCTTGTCTAACAAAGATAGATTGTTCGCAAATTTTGATATCATAATCTTGTTTAAAATCAAATCGTCCAATTTGATATATAGTTCTTTGATCAATCTTTGGGATTGACCAGTTTTGAAGTTGTAGTTCAATTTCAGCTATTTGTATTTCCTTCATCTTGAGATTTTCTAGTTGATTGTTAAAATCTTCTTCAGAATTGTCGTTAAACAAATCATGTCGTTAAACAAATCATGACTGGTGAAACATTGCATGCTTCAAGACTTATTAAATCAAGACCTAGGCCAATATATATTAGCAAATATTTGATACTTTTCTTCAAGAAAATAATGTCGGTAGGTTGATAAATATATATATATATATATATATATATATAAAATAATGCTTTCTTTATGCCAAATTTTTGTAATGTTTATGATTATGCCAATAGAAAAGACAGAGAAAATAAACACAATTTGTCTTGTTTCAATGTCTTTGTCCTAATGCCATGTGGTTTGGAATATTTTATGCCCTTATAAACTATACAAGTGCACTTTAGTCAATATTTGTGCCTATGCAGGAATTGAAGAGCTCTTTTTTATCCGTCTTGTCGTCTTTTAATTTGGAGTAAATTTAATAAATACTCATTCAACTTTATCTACTATTTATCACATGCTCACTCAATTTTGAAATATTATCTATTGCTCACCCATCTATATTGAACCATGGGTAATAAGTGGGCAGCATGTGATTAAGCAATGGATAATATTTTAAAGTTAGGTGAATAAGTAATAATATTAAGTAAAGTTAAGTGATTATTTTAGGGATAATTATATATTTGGTCCCCAACCTTTCAAAAACATTGGAGATATGCCCATAACCTTAAAAAATAGTACAAAACATCTCCAACGTTTGAAAAACTTGGCATGATAGGTCCTTTCTGACGAAATTGCCATTCCCTTTAAATAAACAAAAAAGAAAAAACAAGAAAAAAGAAAAAAATGATTGACAAATAATCAAATTTACCAAAAAAAAAAGTAACAAAGTGCCTGACTTTTTTTATCGAACTTCAAAAAAATAAGAGAAAAATCTTCTTCAAAGCAAATCAAATCACTGCCACTGCCAAAATAACCAAAACAGTGCCGTTTAGTGTAACTCAATCGAGTCGACTCTCGGACGCCATCTCGCGCGCCGGCTTGTTCAGATTGGCGTGAGCGACGTTTTCTCAGTCCCTGGTGACTTCAACTTGACGCTACTTGATCACATCATCGCTGAACCCGGGTTGAACTTGGTTGGATGCTGCAATGAGCTCAACCCTGGATACACTGCCGACGGCTATGCTAGGGCTCGTGGAGTTGGCACTAGTGTTGTCACATTTACTGTCGGTGGTTAAAACGTTCTCAATGCGATTGCCGACTCATGCAGTGAGAATCTACAGGTAATCTGCAAAATCGGCGGACCCAACTCCAACGATTATGGTACGAACCGTATCCTACATCACACTACCGAGTTACCGGATTTCAGCCAGGAGCTCCGCTGCTTCCAAACAGTCACTTGCTATCATGTCCTTATAATCCGCACAATCATTTGATATGCATAGCTTAAATATGTCTATTAGATTTTCATTTTCACACACAATTTTCATCTGATACGTTTCTTCATTTTGGGGCTTACTTTTAGGCAGTGGTGAATAATTTGGAAGATGCTCACGAATTGATAGACACGGCGATATCGACGGCGTTAAAGCCGTATAGATTTGATTTGCTTTCTCTCATTTTTTTGAATTGTGATAAAAAAAGAAGGCCACTTTGTTACTTTTTATTTTTTAAGGGTAAATTTGGTTATTTTTTAATCATTTTTTTCTTGTTTTTTGTTTATTTAAAGGGAAGGACAATTTCGTCATAAAGGACCTACCATGCCAAGTTTTTCAAACGTTGGAGATGTCGAGTGCTATTTTTTAAAGTTATGGGCATATCCCCAATGTTTTTGAAAATTTGGGGACAAAACATGCAATTATCTCATTATTTTATCTAAAAATTTGAAATGTGTAAATTTATTTAATACATTAAATTAAATAAAATTAGACAGAAACACAAACACCCAATTAGAAATGTAAGATCGGACCAGAACATTAAGCACGTGGGTTGTGCAAGATATTTTTTACACTTTCTTTTTATTTTTTAAAATGAAAAATTAGGATGGACTCTCAAGCTTTCACATTACGTAGTTATGGGTCCCTTACCCTAATTAAATTTATAAATATGGGCCCTCATGTGATCGAAATTGTCAATATAGATGATAAAATTGCATGTAACTTAAAGTTGGAGGACAAAATCATCAAACCACTTCACACTCTTTTCCCATTCAACAAAAAGTCGCATGCAAATCTTACATCTATATTGACTGTTTTGATCTCATTGTGACTCATAATGACATATTTAAAATGGGTTAATTTCAGCAATGATGATTGAAGCTTTTTTAAAAAGAATAGTTATTGAAGTACTTTTCTTACAGTAATTGTCATGTAAGTTTCTAATAATTACACTACTACGTATCGCTGTTAAATTTAAACTTGGACACAAACGACGTTAACTAGTACGACACGTGAGACAAAAATGTTCCACCTTCAAAAGTTCGCTAACAAAAATGTAAAATTTCACCAACTGATTGCTTATTAAAATCGACAAAATATAGAAAAAAATATATTTGGCAATAAATTTTTTTCTGTAATTAATACATGCTTTATCTGATGTAGCGTGTTAGTTAACGTCTTGTGTATTCATGTTAAAATTTAACAGTGATACGTAACATTTTATGTTAACGTTTCTAGTTGAATGACCAATAGTGTAATTATTGAAAATTCGAATAACCACTATTATAAGAAAATTACTTTACTGACTATTTTAAAAAAATTAATACACTTCATTGACCGTAATTGAAATTAATCCTATTTAAATAGGCTAGAAACCCATAGACTTATTTTTAAAGATTGATGATTTATAACCACATTATGTAAAAAGGTAGAGAAACTCAACATTAATTTTCATTTAAGGGAAAATTGCCTATAAGTCACTTCTACATGACTGGTTTTAAATTAGGTCAAATTTTTTTTTTAAAATTGTGATTAAGTCATACTTTCAATAATATTTTAAATTAATTCCAAAATCACCCCTATAATCCATATTTTCTATCCACGAGTTCTTCCACCTCAACAAACCTCCTCCACCTCCACCTCCACCTCCACCTCCGGCTCCGGCGAAAACCTTCTCCACCTTCGGCGACCTCCGACGAGTGCTTCTACGGTGCAATGTCACTTTTTAATTCCCTGCGCGTTCAGTGGAGGAGGTCACTTTTTAATTCTCCCGCGATTTGGGTACTATTTTTTGGCGTGGGGGTTGAATTTGATGGTGTGAAGCTGGGTATGGGTGCAATGAGGATGACCGAATGTGGTCCAGTGAAGTCCGGGTCCGGTGGCATTGGGTCGGGTCTACCATAAGAAATCTGGTTTTGGTTTCTTGTTTTCTGATCATTTTGCACACATGAATAGAAATCAAGTCGTGTTTATTAGTTGTTGGAGTCAGATGGGCTTTTGTCTATGATTCAAATTTCAGACGTCTGGATGAATATTTATATAATGGAAGATTATGCAAGAAAAGAATGGCATATGGTTGACAGGGATGGTGCCTGACATTTTTCCAATCTGTCAGACTGGTGAATATGTTTTCCTTGCAACACACAAGCAAGTATTGGTTTATCAAAGAAATAGCTGAATTTGGAAGGAGATGTATTCTGTGAAGAACAATGCCACCCTGCCATTGTGGTTCTCTGTCAATAAGGTATAAGGTGTAGATGCTGGATTGCATACTTGATGTTGGTGATTTAAATTTTGAATGTACATGTCTAATTGAGTTTTTTTTTCTTATAGTCTTTGGTACTGTTAATGTATCCGTGACTGACTTGCAAAGTTTGTAATTTAGTCATCAACCAAAGCTTTGAAGTAGTGCTAGATTGTGTAAATCAATGATGGTGATAGTTTCATAAAAACATGTTTCATGGTTCTATGATAAAAGGTGGTCATTAGATTATTTATCTGTGTTGTTAATTAGTCATGAAAGTTGTTTATACAAAACAGTATCACAATAGAAATGGGCATAGAATTCGCATACGTGCTCAGAATTTTTATTATAATATGTTTTTGAAATGGTCTCGACGAGCCGGTCAAGACCAGTTGCTTTGCCACTGCGTACGATGGATTTTAGCCATTTGAAGTCGTCTCTTTAACTTAAAATGGCAATCTTTAATTTTTCTTGTCAAAACAGTATCATACATATTAAAACAGTATCACAAAATATTATCATAATAGAAATGACATAGAATTCGCATACGTACTCGAAATTTTTATTATAATATGTTTTCAAAATTGTCTCGACTAGACGGTCAAGACCAGTTCATTTGCCACTACCTACGATAGATTTTATCCGTTTGAAGTCATCTCTTTAGCTTAAAATGAAAATCTTTAATTTTATTGTCAAAACAGTATCACACATCTTCTAAAACAGTATCATAGATAAATGTTATACATGAAAATATGTTGTTCAAGTCCATTCATACTGTTTGCATTCAATAACATTTTCATAGATTAAAACAGTATTATAGATGTTTTACTAGTTGAAGTAATTAAACTGTTCTTAAAATACTCCATTAGTATTATAAGACCATTGATACTACTTGCACTCAATAACATTATCATATATTAAAACAGTATCATAGATAAAACAAAGAGATTGATACAGTATCATAGGTTGAAACATTATCAAAGATAAAAGCATGATATAAGTATACCAATTCACATTAATTCAAATAAAACGGTACCAAGATAAAACAGTATCATAAAACTAAGCATAAGATATTTTAATGGTTGAAGAAATGATATTTTTTTAATACAGTATCATAGGTTGAAACATTATCATAATAAAACATTATCACAGATAAAAACATGATATAAGTATACTAATTCACATTATCTAAATAAAACAGTATCATAGATAAAACAGTATCATAAAACTAAGCACAAGATGCACAAGATATTTTAATGGTTGAAGTAATGATACTGTTTTAATACAGTATCATAGGTTGAAACATTATCATAATAAAACAGTATCATAGATAAAAACATGATATAAGTATACCAATTTACAGTATCTTTTGATATTGTTTTAATCTATGATACTGTTTTAATCCTATGATACTGTTTGAATGTCTTACTTTTAATCCATGATACTGTTTTGTTTAAGTAATGTGCATTATTATATTTTGATATTGTTTTAATCCATGATAATGTTTTAATCCTATGATACTGTTTGAATGTCTTACTTTTAATCCATGATACTGTTTTGTTTAGGTAATGTGCATTATTATATTTTGATATTGTTTTAATCCATGATATTGTTTGAATCTATGTGGAATGAATTTTATTTATGATACCGTGTTTTTATCTTTGATATTGTTTAATTATGACAATGTTTGAACCCATGATACTGTTTGAATGTCTTTGTTTTGTCTATGATACTGTTTTAATCCATGATAATGTTTTGTTTAGGTAATATGTATTAATATAAATTGATATTGTTTTAATCCATATTTTAATCTATGATACTGTTTTGCATAATACAGTATCAAACAAAACATATGACTAATTAAACAGTATCAAAGATAAAAGCATGATATCATAGTCATGTGTGTTGTTTGATACTGTATTATGCAAAACAGTATCACAAAAAACAGTATCACAATAGAAATGATCATAGAATTTGCACACGTGCTCAGAATTTTTATTATAATATGTTTTCAGAATGGTCTCGACGAGACGATCAAGACCAGTGGCTTGGCCACTGTTATGATGGATTTTACCCGTTTGAAGTCGTCTCTTTAGCTTAAAATGGCAATCTTTAATTTTTTTTTTCTCAAAACAGTATCACAAATCTTCTAAAACAGTATCACGGATTAATGTACATTCTTTTGCTGCAAATTAAAGCTCTTCCAAGGTATTTCTTGTTACCCTTAAAAGCAAACACATACTTCACTAGAGCAATGCCAAGATGAAAAAAGAATAATTGCTCACTATCATTAAAAACAAAGAAAAAAAATCAATAAATTTCACTATCATTAGAAACAGTATCATATATTGAAACACATCTATTGAAACAGTATCAAGCATTTTACATGATCTAACATAAAACCCTAACTCACAACAATTACATTATCAAAAACTAGTTGAATTAGTTCATCCAAACTCCATTCATTAACTGCATTGCATATGTTTCAATTGGAACAATATCTCAATATTTTCATGATTATTTTTAACCGAAAATGGTTACTTTATACAAAAAAATAAATAAAACAATATGTTCGCCATTGAAATATCAGCTTTTGAATTGTTTGTATGCTGTTGCAGGTTATGGTGAGAAGAATCAAACACAAGAAGAAGATGAAAATTGTTAAAAGTAAATGAAGGAGTTTGTAAACAGGCATTGAAATGATTTTGTTGGTTTTTACGTGTTTAAATGATAGTTTTTACAATTGGAGGGTATATTGGTCTTTTAGTAATAAAGTATGACTTTAGTTGAATTAAGATTATATCATATGACTTTTCAGCCTACCATGGCGTTAACAGTGATCGGCCCAAAATTTTCCCTTTTCAAAATGGAACATAAAGACAGTAAGGCCTCGTGGCCTTGTTCAGGTCCAAAGTCGGGCCTCACATTTTGAATTTCTTGCCGTAGAGTTTGGCTTTACTCAAATACCAAAAAACTAGTTAGAGATCCAAGTATCGTTTTAAATAAAAAATGGAGAAGGTAGCTGTCAAATTTCCCATAATGCTTTGTTTATGCCAATTTTTTAAATGTTTCTAGTTATGCTAATGGAAAAGACATACAAAATACACAAATTTGTTTTTGTCTCAAGGTCTTTGTCCTAATTCCCTGTCGTTGGAAATTTTTTATATTTTTTAATTATCTTGTATAGATTTGTCAAACTTATGTATATGTGAATATATCCTTTGGATTTCAACATTTACTTAGTAAAAGTAATTCAAATGTTAACCAAAGTGACTTGGTACACATGGCCACATGCTTTAAACCATCGACTCTTTAAAGTTAATTGGAAAAACTTCACGCATTCATGAATACCAATATTTGAATAGGCCATGTGTTATTTATCTTGAATTTTCATGAATGTTTTAAGTAGCTAGTCAAGTTACTTTTGAGAGGGCACCATCCTTGACAATCATATAGGTAGACTTGTCGAAAATACTTACGTAAATAAAGTATTCTATAGACTTATCATTTCCTTTTTTGTTATGTATATCAAACACATTTTTCTTTTGGGATAAAAATTAGTGTTTACGATCACTCATATGTACTTTACTTGTTGAACCTAAGAACTTGACGTCTCAAGTGTTAGGTTGAATTCTCATCATTGGTGATTATTTGTTGACCACAATCTCATTCCCTTTGACGTTTTTCAAACTAAATAACTTGCAACGCTTTCGTCAAAGGATTTGCCAAGTTTTAACTTGAATTGACATAGTATATGATTATTACACCATTTGTAATTAATTGTCTAACCGAGCTTTGTCTTAACCCAATATGCATAGACTTGCAATTATAGATATGGCTATAAGCCTTAGACAAATTAGCTTCGCTATTACAATAAATAGAAATTGGTGGCATTGGTTTAGGCCATATATAAATTTCTCTTAGTAAACTCCTGAGCCATTCTACTTATTTGCTATTGAAGCAAGTGCTATAAATTCAGATGCCATAGATGCCATAGTGGAGTCTTCTATGCAAGTTTTCTTTTTCGAACCCCATGATTTGGCTCTTCCTCCATGAGTAAAATTTCACCCATTAGTTGATGCATGATGTTCTGTATCAGTGATCTAACTAGCATCCGTAAATCCTTCTAGGAATACAAGATAATCAGAATAATGTACACTATAATCAATTATTCGTCTTAAGTATTTTAAGACTCTCTAAACTGCTTGCCAATGCAATTGACTTAGATTATTAATATACCTACTTAATTTCTAACTGCAAAGGCTATGCTCGGTCTAGTATATGTCATTGCATACATATGACATCTAATAACTTGTGTATGTTCTAGTTGAGAAACCGCTCTTTCTCTATTAGAATAAAATCCAATACTAGAGCCAAAAGGTGTGGTTACCGACTTGCAAGCATAATGATCGAACTTTCTCAATACTTTTTCAATGTAGTGAGTTCGACTAAGTATGTTCTCATAATATTTTATAATGATTTTTCTAATGATTTTAATACCCAAAATCATATCCGCAAGTCCCATGTCCTTCATAACAAAATTGGATGACAACATAGACTTAGTGTTTTCAATACTTTCGAAGTCGGATCCAAAGATTAACATACCATCTATATATAGATAGATGATAATACCATTAAATCTTCTAGACGCATATTTATCAACTTCATGGATTCTAAAACCATTAGCAACAATAACTTTATCAATTGCGTGCCATTGCTTTGAAGCTTGTATAAGTCTACATAATGACTCGATCAAGTTACATACTTATGTTCTTAACCACGTAAGATTAATCCTTTCGGCTATTCCATATATATTTCATTATCTAGCTCTCCATTTAGAGAATTTGTTTTTTACATCCATTTGATGATTTCAAGTTTATATATGGATGCTAAAGCAACAAGGTCCTTGTAGTAGTCGTCTTTGCAACAGGTGCATAGGTATAAAAAAATCAATGCCTTCTTTTTAAGTAAAGCATTTTACTACTAATCTTGCTTTGAACTATTCTATACACTACAAGAAATTTTACTTTTAACAACGAAAATTTTGGTCTTGTAAAGTCTCTCGACGACTATTTTTCGACAAAACAATCTAAAAATGACTTTTTACGACAAAAAATTTCATTGTTAAAAGTGAAATTTCTTGTAGTGATAGTTACATATACATTCATCTTCTTTTGAAGATCCATTTATAACTAATGGATTTTGAAGCTGGTTGAAGCTCTACTAAGTTCAAAGTTTTGTTGCTCATTATGGATTCCATTAAATCATCTATTGGTTCTTTTCGAAAAGTAGTATCATTTGACTTCATTGCCTTTTTATATGAAAGAAGATCTATCTCAATAGATTACAATATTGAAGTTTTTTTAATATGTGAGTCCTTAGAACTTTCTGCTAGATGCATGATGAAATCTGGTCCAAATGATTTTTCCTTCCTTACGTTTTTGTTCTCATTAATTCAAAAGGATAGTCGTTGGCACTTTTCTTTTGCTAGTTTCCTTAATTATAGGTTGAGGTAAAGCTGAAAATAACTTTGGAATATTTTAAGACCTATGTTCATAGAATACTGCATCTCTTGATTTTGTTATGGTATTGACTTCAACTAAATTGTTGGATTGTATAACTAGAAACATATATCCTTTGCTAGCCTAAAAGATCCATTCAATTCTATTTTTACCTAACTTTCTTATCTTAGGTTAAGCTGGTATAATAATAGTTCTACATCCCAAACTCGTAAATAAGATAGATTAGATTTTCTCTTCTTCCACAACTCATAAGGGTGGCTTTATTTTCTTTGCATGAAACTCTATTTAACATATGGCAAGCTATTAGTAAAGCTTCACACCAATAACCATTACTCAATTATGAATTACATAGCATATCATTAATGTGATACTCAAGTTGTTGTAATTATTATTATTATTATTATTATTTTTATTGTTCTTGTTTTTTAAGAATATGTAAATATTTATATTATGTCCATATATAAACTATGGAAATACCCGAGAAGTCAGAATAACCACTATTTTATTTCATGCCAAAAGTTTAGTTTTACAAAAATCTAATGACCTATTTCACAAGCCTTAAAAGGGCTAAAAAGCTGTCGTTGGATCGTGAAAGATCGACCAAAAGAACTTTTAGTAAGTCTAAATCTATCTCGGTATGGTCATTTCAACCAGTGATTGTATCATACACTTCGGTAAAAGAAATACATAGTATCGGTTTTCTTCATAGGTCTCTAATTATTTGTCATCATCAATAACAGTGAAAATATGTGTAAAGTACTCGCAGGTCCAAGACATGTGCATAGTAGACTGATCGGGTGTGAGCTCATCATGTTTATGCGTATAGATGGCCTCTACTTCACACAGAGTCATGTACAGTACAAAAATAACACACAAACAATAATGCTCAATATATATGATGGTGTATAATGAATACCAAGGATACATGGACTCATATCCCTATTACAGTTTACCATATTAGCTCAAAGTAACATAGCTACTACATGCACACAAACTAGTACCTGTAAATCCGTCATCGCTAACCAAGGCTCAGAAAATCATAGTGTATCTGTCGTTGCCTTCCAAGACTTAAGATACTACAAAATATACATATACAAGTCCTGACCTACGCATATAGGGATCATTGTACCTATATGCAGTCCTAAGGCCATTAAGGGACCTCCTAACACTCTATCATGGACAACCTTTAATGACAGTTAGGAGTTTTAAGTGGTATATCTATTCGAAAATGGTATGGTACAACTATAAAGGGATTTACACTCACAAACAACCATCCACACTCTCAATATGAATGACAATATATAATGCATGGTGTGGGAGTGTAGCCCTACTCACCATAACACTCACTGTCCACAACTAACTCATATAGTAGCATCATGTAATAACCCAAAATGAAAATAGGCACATAGCCATAAACATCTAAGGTTTTGTACTGTAGTTGAAAGCATTAATATTTACCTCGTTTGTGTAATACTACTTCAATATCTGCATTACCAAAATATTTCTATGTTATTAACATCATTATATAAAATATCTCGTCCCATGTGGCCTAAACTAGGGACTAAGAGGTGTCAAAACATTGAAAACGAGGTTCAATGGTGAAAGTAAGTTGGGGGTCAACACCTTAAAATAAGGGTGTCGGCTCTCCCAACAACAATTTCTAGGGTGTTGACTCTCTAGCATCAAAACTTGGCGATGTCGACCCCCTAAATGTTTGGGTCAACCCCTTTATACTGTGCTGGGGTGTCAACCTCTAAAGTCAAATGGTCGACCATTCTTTATGTGGTAGTCATCCGACATTTTGTTTTTTGTGTTAAAAAGTATCCTAAAGACCAAATGTCATTTTTAGTATCCTATTACTATTTTTATTTTCCTAAAAATATCTTAAATGGAAAAAAAATTTCGATTTGAAGAGCTAGCTTCTAAAAATGAAAGGAAATGAAATCATCCATCTTTTGTTTAAGAAGAAACCAGGGGTCTGGATGCAATTTTTCCTTAATACATTTTTGACCTAGGTTAATTATTGCAATTTCTATTTTCCAAGTAAAATATAATTATTAGATAAATTCCAAAATTAATAAAAATTCTCGAAAAATTCCTAAAAAGTGATAAAATTGCAGGACGTACATTCTCTCACCCTTAAAGAAATTCTGTCCTCAAAATTTAAAAGGTATCAAATAACTATTGATATATGGCTTTCATATCTCTTTCACACATCTATTCCTCTGAAGTTTGATTTCTCCACAATACTTTAACTAGTGTGATTCATTTGTATCGTAGATATTTGACTTCTCGAAGCAAAATTTGCATTGGTCATTCCTCGTATGTTAAATTGGTTTCAAGATCAGGGAGATTGTCTGGTAGTACATGGGAGAGACATCTGGGCTATATTTTTGAAGGACATATATATGAAACACGTTGTGTATTAGTCCATTGAAGCATGTAAGTTTAACTTACAAGCCATTTTTCCAAATCGCTTTATAATCTCAAATAGACCGATATATCTAGGGCTAAGTTTTTCCTTTTTTCCAAATCGTAATACCATTATAATAAGTGCCACTTCTAAAAATATTTTATCTAAGCTTTTCAGTGTACTTGTTTTGACGATCTTGAGCCATAGCAAGACATTGGTGAATATCTTTGACTGGTTTAAACATATTCTGAGCTAATTCTGGCCTTAACATCCTTTTCTCTCTGAGTTCATCCCAATATATAGGCGATCTGTAGTTTCAGATGTATAAAGCTTAAAATGGAGCCATACCAATAGATGATCGGTAATTTTTATTGCAGCAATTTCCATCTATTTTACTTGAAAATCCAGGGCATAGATGTGTACTATATCTTCTAGTTTATGAATAGTCCTTTCAAATTTACCATCTGTTTGACGAAGAAATGTTGTACTAAAGAAGAGTTGATAATCCAAAGGTTGATGCAACCCCTTCCAAAAAGCTAACATGAATTGAGGGTCTCAATTAGACAATATGGAAACAAGTAAACCGCAAACACACAATTTTTTTGTACACACAATTGGGAATACTTTTCTGAAGTAAAAGTGGTTCTGAAAGGTTGAAAGTGGGTGGATTTAGTCAATCGGTCAACAATGACCCATATGGCATTGTAATTATTTTCCGTTTAAGGTAGTCTTGTTATAATACTTGTTTGCCAACAGGTAAACTGCAAACACACAATATGGTATTATAGTTATTTTCCATTTGAAGTAGTCTGTTTATAAAACCCATCGTAATCTTCTCTTATTTTCTCTTAGATATTTGGCCCCGTCGATTGTTGATGTTCGTCTTTGACTTGTTGGCAGACAAGTAATTTTTCAATATATTCTGCGAAATCACTTTTCATTCGAGGCCACTGAAATTTAAGTTTAAGATCACGTTCATTTTAGTAACACCTATATGAGTAGAGCATGGAGTATTATTTTAGCTCGAAGAGTTAATTCAGAATATATATTCGATTGCAAAATAAGGTTATTCCATCTTTTGCTATTTGATACACTAAATCTTTTCGGTACAATATCTGGTTGTGGATTCGTTTAAAGGTCTTGTCAAGAAACTGTTGTTCTTTTATACGTTCTCGTAGTGTAGGTTGAACCGTGATATCCATCTTCTTGAAAATCTCTAGATTTAATTTTTGAATCTCTCTACAACGGCTCTACCAAGACTAATCCATGAAAAGTCTTATGATTAAGGGTGTTAGCTACAACGTTAGCTTTTCCAGGATGATAGTTGATAATGTAGTCGTAGTCCTTGACTACCTCGGGCCATCGTCTTTGTTGGATGATCAACTCCATCTGTGTGAAAAAAGTATTTTAAGCTTTTATGATACGTGTATATTTCACAGAGTTTGTCGTATAAGTAATATCTTCAGATCTTCTACACGAACACTACAGACGCTAATTATAAGTCGTGCTTGGGAAATTCTTTTCACACTCCTTCAACAAGGGTGACGCGTAATAAATAACTATATCGTTTTGCATCCTAACACATCCAAGTCTGCTCTTGGAGACATCACTATATATTACGAATCTTTCAAAAACCAACGAAATTTCTAATACAGGATTGTAGTAAACTTGTCTTTAAGTTATTGGATGCTTTGCTAAGTTGCCTCCTACCATTTGAAGGTATACCCTTCTGTGTGAGCTGAGTAAACTAAATGGAAAATTTCAAAAATCGTTTCTCAAAATGATGCAAATGTCCCGTGAGTTCTAAAAAATTTCGGATCTCTATGACATTAGTAAGTCGGGGCCAATTAGTCATCGCTTCAATTTTACCTAGGTCAATAAAAATTTCACTTGCATAGACAACGTGGCTGATGAACTCTAATTATTTAAGCCAAAATTTCATTTGGTAAATTTCACAAAAAGCTGCTTAGCTCGTAGAATGGATAGAGCTTGTTGCAAATGTTGAACATATTCTTCTTAACTTCTAGAGTAAATGAGAATATCGTCAATGAAGATGATATTGAATTTATCTAGGTACTCCTTGAATAATCGATTCATCAAATCCATGAAGCCAGCAGGGGCATTGGTTAAACCAAATAATATAACCAGAAATTCGTAGTGTCCATATTTGGTGATGAAAATGATTTTTGGTAAATCATCTTTTTGTAATATTTAGTTGATGATATCCATAACGAAGATCGATTTTGGAGAATGCCTTAGTTCCTTGAAGTTGATCGAACAAATCATCTATCCGTGTAAGATGATATTTGTTTTTTATAATTAGCTTGTTTAGTTCTCGATAATTAATATACCCCTGCTGATGCGAACCCACGAAGATTAAATCTCAGAACCAACAATAAAGATTGATAATAAACTCCAAGAAAGCTAAAATCAAGTCGCAAGACATTGACCCAACGATTTTTTGAATCAAAGAACCAAGTTAAAATGAATGCCACAAAGATTTGCGAAGTCTTTGATAAGTTCGATTAGTTCAATTAAGAACAAGGAAGAAAAGTGAATCTCACTTTAATGTATTCTCTCAATAATTAATGTTGTTTTGTTTACAATGAAAAGTGTTTATATAGGCAAAAATCAATGAAACCTTAGTCTAATTTAAAAAATAACTAGAAACTTAACAAAATAGAGTTCTAAATGGAAAATGAATCTAAATCTTGAAAAATCCTGATTTGCCAGATTTTGGCCTAGGCGATCGCCCAGTACAAATTTAGGTAATCGCCCAGGCATAAAATTTGGCCTCGGGTTAGGAAAAGTGGGGTGGGGTGATTACCCTACATTTTACCTAGGGTTAATTACGACCTTACGCCAGTTGATAACCAAACTTTTAATTATGCTCATTTTGGCCCTCCAATTTTCACTAGCCTCCAATATGCTTTTAATATGATCCTTAGCTTGAAGCAAATGTACTAAAATTGGCTCTTCCTTTGTCATACTCATTTGAAGGTTAGTATCTTGCTTGTTGCACTTTGGGTGTCGGCTTCAGCCTAAGTAGCTTGGACAAGACTTTGTGTAGTGTCCTTGATCTTCTTGGCTCTTGATCTAATTATTGGCCCTACTGGAATATGTAACGAGTCCTTGCTAGTCGGTTTGTGGTTCTCATCATCCCCCCTCATCAAAAGAATTCTACACCGAATCATCACTTGCATCAAAGGGAGAAAGATTAGCAACATTAAAAGTAGTAGAAACGTTATACACATTGAAGGTCAAGCATATAAGTATTATCATTTATCATCTCAAGGACTTGAAATGGCCTATCCCCCATAGGATGTAGCTTAGACCGTCTATGGGCAGTAAATCTCTCATTCTTCATATGCACCAAAACCCAATCACCAGGTGATGCAAGCCATGGACCGGATGCGAACCATGGACCGGCTATACATATTTCGATAGGAACATTAACAAGATCAAGAGTCAAGAAGATCAAGAAAGACATGCAAGGTCTTGTTCAAGCTACGTGAGCCGAAACCGATATTAAAAGTGCGACACCAACCTTCAAAATGAGTATGACAAATGAAGTACCAACTTTGGTATATTTGATCCAAGCTAAGGACCATATTGGAGGTATATCAAAGTCTAATGGAAGATTGAAGGACCAAAATGAGCGTGGGACAAAATTGGAGGACAAAAACGCAGATGAGACAGAAATTTACGCAGGGAATTAGAACAAATAATCATGTGATCGCATGGTTATAGAATGCTGCGATCGCAAGAGTGACTTTTCACAAGCAGAACGTAAAAGACTTAAGCCATGCGATCGCATGGAATAAGCCTATGCGATCGCAAGGCATCTTTTTCGGAGAAATCCAGAATTTAGCTTATTTTAGTTTCTTTTTTCGTTTAGGACTCTTATTTTAATTAGTTTTTAATTATTTCCGACTTAGATTAGGATTTCTTTAATGTTAACTATTTAAGCAATTTTCATTGTAAACAATTAGGACAATTATTTTTGAGAGATTAATTAAAAAGTGAAGATTCACTTTTCTTCTGAGTTCTTAATCGAACTAACCTAAACTTATCAAAGATTTCACAACTCTTTGTGGTTTTCATAACTTTGGTTCATTGATTCAAGAAATCATCTAGTCAAATTCTTTCCCCCAGATTTTAGCTTTCTTGGGGTTCATATCAAACTTTTTGTGGGTTCTGAGATTCAATTCTCCACAAGTTCGCATAAGTTGGTATAAGAGCTTTGACTCTAACATCAGGTTCTATCTTTTAAATTTTTGTTTCATCAGATTCATCTTGAATCATATCAAAAAAAAAAAAAAATCTCTTTCGTCATTCAGCTTCTTCAAGAATTGTTTAGGCAAATTCCATTAAGGTACCAAAATCAATAATTTTTTATTCTTGTTCTTGTCTTTGTCCTTGTCCTGTGTTAATTTTTTTTAATCTTTTGTGTTGGATAAAAAAAAATGAAAATTCAAAAAATAAAAAAGAATCAAGAAAACGTATTCTTTTGAATTTCTTGTGTTACAGTAGACAAGAAAAATCTAGTGACACCTTCCTTTGAAATTCTCGTGTCATAATTGTCATCTGGTACTTATTTCTTATTCTTGTTTTGCTTTTCATCTTTATTCTTTCTCGTGTCCTCCTTAATTCTTGTTCTTGAACATTGCGGGTGCCGAATTCTTAATTGAGTTTAGATAATTCCTTATAAAACTTGGTAAGAAAAACAAGAGAGGAAAAATGCAAGAGTGGTGAGATTATTATCGGGAAAAAGCCATATAGAGTGAAATACGAGTGCAAACATGTGAGGTAAATAGTTTTTTTTCTTTTTCCTATTTATTTTTATTATTATTCAGTTTTAAAAAATGTCTAATCACGAAAATACCACACCTAGGGGTAAAAACAACGAGTTCTTTTTGTTAAGGGCCATGCAACAATAATTTGATCGAATGATCATGGTATAGAGAGAGAGCAATAATGCGTTGAGGGTTACGGTAGAAAGACATGATACAATGTTTACAACCTTACTAGGAGAACAACAACTCGGGATTGCTCATGATAGGAGACATGGTAGGCATAATCATTACCCTATTTTGAGAATGAGACTGCAGTAGTGATTGAGGATGATGAAGCCTATAACTATGGGGCTAAGATGGGTAGAATGAGATGTCGAGGAGATAGACGTGAAAGGCCACCTAGGACAGTAGATTATAGAGGTCACGGTGAGATATATAAAAACCTTAGAAATATTAAAATAAAAATACCTTCATTCCAAAGTAAGAATAACTCTGTCGCCTATTTAGAGTGAGAAATGCAGATAGAGTTAATCTTTGATTGTCATAACTATTTGGAAAAAAATAAGGTCAAATTAGCAGTAATTGAGTTCACTGAATATACTATCATTTGGTGGGATCAATTAGTGACAAATAGAAGGAGAAATCATGAGAGACCTTTAGAAAATTAGGATGATTCTTATGATGAAGAGATTTTTACCTAATCATTACTATAGGGACCTCTATCAAAAATTGCAGAGCCTTACTTAAGGATCAAATAGTGTAGAGGATTACCATAAGGAGATGGAGATGGCCATGATTAGGGCTAATGTCGAGGAGGATAGGGAGGCCACTTTGGTCATATTTTTGGGTGGATTAAATAGGGATATAGCCAATATAGTTGAGTTACATCATTATGTAGAGTTGGAGGACATGGTGCACGTGGCTATGAAGGTAAAATGGCAGTTGAAATGAAAGGGGCACGATATTCTTCAGGATCTAACCCTCTCTAGAAACCGCAGTGGGATAGTAATGATAGGAATGAGAAGATTCTTTCGAAGGGGAAGACCGAACCACATAAGGAAAACATTGTAGTACCTACCAACAACAAACCCAGATCAGATTTTCAACCTTTTAGGAATAGGAATATAAAGTATTTTGAATGTTTGGGTGTCGGGCACAATGCATCACAATGCCCAAATAGTAGGGTAATGATTTTGCGTGACAATGGGGAAGTGGTATATGAGGTTGAGAGTGATAGTGATGGAATGCCTGAATTGGAGGATATTGGTGTAGAATACACTGTAGAAGGTGAAGCTCTAGTTGCGAGGCATGCTTTTAATGCACAAATTAAGGTAGATGATATAGAGCAGTAGAGAGAGAACATATTTCATACTAGATGCTATGTTAATCACAAAGTGTGTAGTCTGATAATAGATGGAGAGAGTTGCACCAATGTGGCTAGTACAATCCTTGTTGAGAAATTGGGTTTGTCTATATTAAAACACCATAGGCCTTATAAGTTGCAATTGTTGAATGAATGTGGGGAGGTCAAGGTTAACAAGCAAGTTTTAGTGAGCTTTAGTATTGGAAAATATAGTGATGATGTGATGTGTGATGTGGTTCATATACATAGCCATCTTTTGTTGGGAAGGCTTTGGCAGGATGATAGAAAAGTGATACATGATGGGTTTAAGAATAGGTACATCTTTGTCAAAGATGGAAAACCGGTTACTCTTGTTCCATTAACACCAAAATAGGTCTATGAGGACTAATTGAAATTAAAAGGCGAGGCAGATCAAAAGAGAAAAAGTGAGTTAGAGGCGCAAGAACAGAAGAGGATGGAAGAAAAAAATGAGAGTGTTGCTGAAAATAATTTGAAATCACGTGAGAAAACAAAATTGAGTTTCTTTGCAAAAGAAAGTAAGATTAAGAGGGCTCTCATGGAAAATCAACCATTGATTTTGCTGGTATACAAGGAATCCAACTTTGTAATTAGCAACATTAACCAATCCCTCCCCAGTTTAGCTATTTCTTTATTGCAGGAATTTGAGGACGTGTTTCCTGAAGAGATGCCTAGTATCTTACCATCCATTAGAGGTATTGAACATCAAATTGACTTTGTACCCAACGATGTTATTCCAAATCGACCAACGTACATAAGTAATCCAGAGGAGACAAAAGAGCTTCAAAGACAAGTTGAGGAGTTGATGGGCAAAGGGTACATGAGAGAAAACATGAGTCCATGTGCAGTGCTAGTGCTACTTGTGCCCAAAAAGGATGGGACCTGGAGAATGTATATTGATTGCAGGGCAGTCAATAACATAACAGTAAAGTATCATCATCCCATACCTAGATTAGATTATATGCTTGATGAGTTGCATGGATCTTGTATTTTTAGTAAAATTATCTTAAGAGTGGATATCACCAAAATAAGAATGAAAAAAGGAGATGAATGGAAAACTGTTTTTAAGACTAAATATGGTTTGTACGAGTGGTTAGTAATGCCTTTTGGGTTAACTAATGCCCTGAGCACTTTTATAAGATTAATGAACCATGTTTTATGTGCTTTCATAGGCAAAATTGTGGTAGTCTACTTCGATAATATTTTAGTGTACAGTAAGAATTTAGATGAGCATATTGAACAATTGCGTTGTGTGCTTGATGCTTTAAAGAATGAAAAATTGTATGCTAATCTTAAAAATTGTTCCTTTTGCATGGGACAAGTTATTTTTCTTGGCTATGTTGTTAGTGCAAATGTATTGAGGTAGATGAGAAAAAGATTAAGGTCATTAAGGAATGGCCAACACCAAAAATTGTCACTGAAGTGAGAAGTTTTCATGGTTTAGCTAGCTTTTATAGGCGCTTTGTTAAAGATTTTAGCACACTTGCTACACCATTTACTGAAATTGTAAAGAAAAGTGTTGGGTTTAATTGGGGCCTTGATCAAGAAAATGCTATTAATATTATTAAAGATAGATTGTGTTCTGCACCTATTTTAGCACTACCTAACTTTAACAAAACTTTTGAGATTGAATGTGATGCCTTAGGCATAGGTATTGGAGCTGTGTTAATGTAGCAGAAAAGAACAATAGCCTATTTTAGTGAAAAACTAGGTGTGACTGCCTTGAATCACCCAATATATGACAAAGAACTTTACGCATTGGTGAGATCCTTTGAAACTTGGCAACATTACCTATGGCCGAAGGAGTTTGTTATCTATACCGATCATGAGTCCCTAAAATACCTAAAAGGGCAAGGTAAGTTCAATAGGCGGCATGCCAAGTGGGTGGAATTCATTGACACTTTTCCATATGTCATCCACTACAAACAAGTAAGAAAAATATTGTAGCTGATGCGTTGTCTAGAAGGTACGCCCTTGTTGCTACTTTAAATGCCAGATTATTAGGATTTGAGTATGTTAAAGACTTATATGCTAATGATAATGACTTTGCTTGTGTGTATGAGGCATGTGATAAAACAACTTTTGAAAAATTCTATAGACTAGATGGCTACTTGTTTAGAGAAAATAAATTGTGTGTGTATTTTAGTTCTTTACGAGAGTTGCTTGTACGTGAGCCATATGGGGAGGTTTAATGGGACATTTTGGTGTGAAGAAAACCTTGGATGTATTACATGAACATTTCTTTTGGCCTAGAATGAGACGTGATGTGGAAAGATTGTGTGCAAGATGTGTCACTTGTAAATAGGCCAAATCTAGAGTCTTACCCCATGGTTTGTATACTCCTTTACCCGTACCTAATGGGCATTGGATAGATATCTCTATGGACTTTGTATTAATCTTGCCTAGGTCAAAGCAAAATAAGGATTCAATCTTTGTAGTTGTTGATCGGTTTTCTAAAATAGCACATTTTATATCTTGTAATAAAATCGATGATGCAACTAATATTGTTGAATTGTTCTTTCGAGAAATTATCCGTCTACATGGTGTTCCAAAAAGTATTGTGTCTGATCGAGATGTTAAATTTCTTAGCTACTTCTGGAAAGTCTTGTAGGGTAAGTTGGGGACTAAGTTCTTGTTTTGTCACCCCCAAATGGATGGCCAAACTGAGGTAGTAAACATAACTTTATCTACTTTATTACATACTGTAATCTAAAAGAATCTAAAGAATTGGGGGGTTTTGTTTGCCTTTTATTGAATTTTCATGTAATAGAAGTGTCCATTCTACTACAAATATGTCCCCATTTGAAATTGTGTATGGGTTTAATCCACTAACCCCTTTAGATTTGATTCATTTACCTGTTGATGAAAGGAATATCTTGGATGGACACAGGAAGCCAAAAAGGGTAAAACAGCTCCATGAGAGTGTACGACAACAAATTGAACAGAAGAATAAATAGTATGCAGCCAAAGCTAACAAAGGCCGCAGACAAGTTATCTTGGAATCTGGTGATTGAGTTTGGGTGCATATGAGGAAGGAAAGATTTCCTACCCATCGACGATCTAAACTATACCCTAGGGAGGTGGACCATATCAAGCCCTTGAACGAATAAATAATAATGCTTATAAACTTGATCTTCTAGGTGAGTTTAATGTTTCTGCTACTTTCAATATTTCTGATCTTTCTTCCTTTGATGTAGGTGATGATTCGAGGTCGAATCCTTTTGAGGAAGGAGGAAATGATGCAAGCCATAGACCGGATGCGAACCATGGACCGGCTATACATATTCCGATAGGAACATTAACGAGATCAAGAGCCAAGAAGATCAAGAAAGACATGCAAGGTCTTGTCCAAGCTACGTGGGCTGAAACCAATATCAAAAGTGCGACACCAACCTTCAAAATGAGTATGACAAATGAAGTACCAACTTTGGTACATTTGATTCAAGCTAAGGACCATATTGGAGGTATATCAGAGTCTAATGGAAGATTGGAGGACCAAAAAGAGCGTGAGATAAAGTTGGAGGACAAAAACGTAGATAGGACAGAAATCTGTGTAGGGAATCAGAACAAATAATCATGCGATCACATGTTTATAGAATGCTGCGATCGCAAGAGTGACTTTTCACAAGTAGAACATAAGAGACTTAAGCCATGCGATCGTAAGGCATCTTTTTCGAAAAAATCTAGAATTTAGCTTATTTTAGTTTCCTTTTTCGTTTAATTAGTTTTTAATTATTTCTGAATTAGATTAGGATTTCTTTAATATTTACTATTTAAGCAATTTTCATTGTAAACAATTGGGACGATTATTTTTGAGAGATTAATTAAAAAGTGATTATTCACTTTTCTTCTGAGTTTTTAATCGAACTAACCTAAACTTATCAAAGATTTTGCAACTCTTTGTGGCATTCATAACTCTGGTTTGTTGATTCAATAAACCATCGGGTCAAGTTCTTGCGGTCAGATTTTAGCTTTCTTGGGGTTCATCCGAGATTCAATTCTCCATGGGTTCGCATTACCAGGTTCAAAGATCACTTGTCTACGACATTTGTTGACTTTGGCTGCATATTGTTTATTATTTTTTTCAATTTGTTGCCATACACTCTCGTGGAGTTTCTTCACTATATCTGTCTTTCTTTGTCCATCCAACCCATGCCTTTCATCAACAGGTAAATGAATCAAATCTAAAGGAGTTAGTAGATTAAACCCATACACAATTTCAAATGGTGAAAGATTAGTGGTAGAATGGACACTTCTATTATCCACAAACTCAATAAATGGCAAACAATCTTCTCAATTCTTCAGATTATTTTGAATTACATTACGTAATAAAGTAGATAAAGTTCTATTTACTACATCGGTTTCTCCATCCATTTGAGGATGACAGGTAGTTGAAAACAACAATTTACTCCCCAACTTATCCCACAAGACTTTTCAAAAGTAGCTAAGAAATTTAACATCACGGTCGTACTATTTTTCTAAAGAACAATTCAGCTATGTTAGTTGTATCGTCAATTTTACTACAAGATATAAAATGTGCCATTTTAGAAAACCTATCAACAACTCCAAAGATTGAATCCTTACCTTTATTTGACCTAGGCAAGCCTAAAACAAAGTCCATAGAAATATCTACCCAAGACTCACTAGGTACGGGTAGATGAGTATACAAACCACTAGGTAAGACTCTAGATTTGGCCTGCTTACATGTGATACATCTTGCACACAACCTCTCCACATCTAGTTTCATTTTAGGCAAAAAGAAATGTTTATGCAATACATATAAGGTCTTTTTTAACACCAAAATGTCCCATCAAGCTTCTCTCATGTGCTCACACACAAGCAACTCACGCATAGAACTATTAGGCACATACAATTTATTTTCTCTAAAAAAGTACCTATCTAGTCTATAAAATTTTCTAAAAGTTGTCTTCTCACATGCCCCATACACACTAGCAAAGTCATTATCATTAGCATACAAGTCCTTAATGTACTCAAATCTCAATAATCTGGCATTTAAAGTAGAAACGATGGCATACCTTCTAGACAACACATCAGCCACAACATTTTCCTTACCTTGTTTGTAGTGAATTACATATGGAAAAGTCTCAATGAATTCCACTGATACCAACTGATGTGAACCGACAAAGATTGAATCTTTGAACCCATAACAAAGATTGATAATGAATCCCAAGAAAGCTAACATTAAGACACAAGACTTTGACCTGATGGTTTCTTGAATCAAAGAACCAAGTTAGAATGAACGCCATAAAGGTTTACGAAGTCTTTGATAAGTTCAGTTAGTTCAATTAAGAATAAGAAAGAAAATTGAATCTCACTTTAATATATTCTCTCAATAATCAATGTTGTTTTTTTAACAATGAGAAGTGTTTATATAGGCAAAAATCAATGAAACCTTAATCTAATTCGAAAAATAACTAAAAATTTAACAAAATAGAGTTCTAAACGGAAAATGAAACAAAATCTCGAAAAATTCCGAATTGCCAGATTTTGGCCTAGTACAAATTCAAGCGTTTGCTCAGGCATAAAATTTGGCCTCGGATTGAAAAAAGTAGGGTGGGGCGATCGCCCACATTTTACACTGGGCGATCGCCCAAGGTTAATTTTAACCCTATGCTAGTTGATCTCCTAACTTTGAATTATGCTCATTTTATCCCTCCAATCTTCTACTAGCCTTCAATATGACTTTAATATGGTCCTTTGCTTGAGTCAAATATTCTAAAGTTGGCTCTTCCTTTATCACACTCATTTTGAAGGTTGGTGTCTTGCTTGTTGTACTTTGGGTGTCGGTTTCAACCTATGTAGCTTGGACAAAACTTTGTGTTGCATCCTTGATCTTCTTGGCTCTTGATCTCGTTATTGGCCCCACCAGAATATGTAACGAGTTCTTGCTAGCCGATCTATGGTTCTCATCACCTACATAGTCCCACCAGTTTTCTTGACAAACAAATCTAGCGCACCCAATGATAAAAGCTTAGACGAATGAACCCTTGATTTAACAATTCTTGTAATTGTAGCTTCAATTCCTTGAGATCATTTGACGCCATTTGATAAGGGGTTTTTGGTATTGGGTGAGCACTAGGAACTAAGATAATGGTAAAGTCATTTTTTCGGTCTGGTGGTAATTTGAGTAATTATTCAGGAAAGATATTGATCAGTCTTGACATATCATTTTTGCATAGAATAATAGATATGATGAAGTAGATAAGGGTTTGATTGTTCTCTAAAAGGTTACTACTTCTCCATCAAGTAAATGGAAAGTAATGGATTTCTTAGAACAATTTAGACTGGCTTGGTACTACGACAACCAAGAAAGATAAGGTTTTCAAAAAGAGAACAAGAATCGATCTTCACTTTATAGTTACAAATTATTTCATTAGTTCACAAGGTTGGCCTAGATGGAATAAGTACGTGTAGCTCATATTTTAGAATATCATTAGCCAAATGTGCACTTTTAACCATATTAATAGATATAACCATATTAACAGATACAAAGGAGTGAGAAGCTTCATCATCAAATAAAGTGTATGTAGCGTTCCAGGTACTGAGGTTACCTGCAATGACAGTTGGTCTTCATTTTTCACATTGTCATTAAGTACATAGACTTTAGCAGTAGCGCGGTTCTGGGGGTCTTTCGAATTTTCTCTGCACACCCAATAAATATGGTCCAACTTTCCACAATTTAAACAAGTTATACAAGGACCAGTATGAGCTTTGTTACATTTAGGAGGCAAGTTTGAAGCCAAATGTGCACTTCTAACCATATTAACAGAAGTAAACTCCAATTTAACAATGCCTTTACCTTGGATGACCACGGTAGAAGTATTTTCTGTGTAGAGACTAATTCATAGTTGGTGAATAGATTTCGAACTTTGCATATGTACCTAGTAGCACTAGAATCAATCCACCACTCATTAGCATTTTCCACAACAACGGCTTCACTATTCATGACTACAAAGTTTGAGTTACCATCTAGCTTTTGTTTATCCAAAAGACGACATTTCCTTTTAATATATCTCAGTTTGCCACATTCATAGCAAAACCTTTCTCCTTCTTGGAGTCCTCGTCTTTGGTGTCATGCTTTCTCCTTTTGTTATTCTTTAAAGACCAATGATTTGCCTCGTTGTCTCTTTTGTGCTCTTTCCCTCTCTCCACCACTTACATTTTAAAGGATTGGTCATTTTGTTCTTTGGAATTATTCGTTCTAAACTCCTCCTCAATATGGAGATGTTGGCCTAATTCTTCGATCAATATGTCCTATTTTCTATGTTGAAGACCTTTCTTGTAATTTTTCTAAGAGGGTGAAAATTTGTCAACAGAAGATGAAACAACTATCGTCTCATCTATATTCATATTCATATTGTATTGCAACAATTAATTATAAATATGGGTGACTTCATGAAATTGCTAGATACATTTGTTTATTCACCATTCGATATTGAAAATATTTAGATGCCAAGAATTTTTTACGTGCAGCGTTCTCCGACAAATACTTAGCATCCAATGCGTCCTAAATCTCCTTGGCAATGCTCTTGTTGTGATATTGGTCGAACAAAGCATTAGATGTTACATTGTAGATGTAATATTTGCAGATATAATCATCTTGATCCCATTTCTGACGAGCCCGTGCATTTTCCAAAGGTTCATTGTTGTGAAAAATATGTAATTGTTGTATGGCAAGTGTACAATATCGCAAACAAATAATAAAGTGGACCTATTGAGTCCGAATTATCGTTCTCACGAAAAAAATATCTTATTTAGATATTAGTTCAATTAATCGTAATCTTAATCTATTGAAAATAATTTGAACTAAATTGATTTGAGAGTTTAAATTATAACTATGAACTTTAGAAAACAATGTAATAATGTATATAAACACATATATCAAGAATTTATCAAGAATAGTTATTCAAGCGTTTGAATTCACGAGTTCACCATAGTTGTCATCTCTAATTTCTCTTTTCAAGATTTCTTCCTAATGTTGTATTCAGTCGAATTCATGAATTTAATATAATTTACGTCTCTCGAGTTCAAATTAGTCATATCTAATTAAGTCAACTTATGAAGTCAGAATGATCCTTAATTAAATACATTAAATCTCTTAAGAATTTAATTCAAGAGCACGACAATAATAAAATCGTATCTCTTCATTTTACCTAATTGTCAGATTTTACTACGTGGTCTAAATTAATAACTTATCGCTCAGGTCGTTACAATCCATAAATCAATGACAAATAATAGCCAATTGTTTCAAGGATTAAGAGAAGAAGTAAAATCAAAACATAATTAATATATAAGCAAAGCAAAACTTGAGAGTTGAAAATAAAGAATTAAACTAGGTTACATCGTTCATCCAAACTTTAAGTTTAGCTATTCATAATTCTAGAGAAAGAAGAGATGAAGAGATTTGAATACATAACCCTGATCTTGAATAAAAGATGAAAAAACTTGAAAATCTTGCACCAGGAAATCTTCGTCTTCACGTTCCAATCTTCATGATCTTCATTGTTCTTCGCGTTTTTTGCCGTTCTTTTCTCCAAAAAAATTCCCATTCTTTTGACCTAGGTTAGGTCTTTATATAGTGTTTTACTAATTTTGAAACCCGTGTACGTGAAAAGACTAAAAAGGCCCTGACTAGAGTTGAAAATAAGCCAAAAAAAAGTCCAGACGAGCTTACCGATTTGCAAGTTTTAGTCCTCCAAATTTTGATGCGTATTTTATTTGGTCCCCACTTCATGTTTGTTTATAATTTATCCTTTCGTTCCTTCCACTTTCATTATTCTGCACTTTGGTCCTCCAACTATGGATTTTGTCTTCTTTAGTCATCATATTTCTTCTTTCATTTCAATTTAGTCATCTTTTATTTGCATCCCAAGTCTTTCAACTTTAGAATATTTGTAAGTTGATCCCCATTTTCAAGTCTTCGTGTATTTTCAGTCTTTCTTTGCTCATTTTGTTTTGTTTTTCTCTAATTCCATTCGAATTCAGGTTTTGACCTAAAACAATTAAAGCAATACACAATTAAGTAGAAAATTAGTTAAGAGTACTTATAATCGTCCACTTTTGATGGTCCAGATAAGTGTAAAATCACACTTATCAATTATTCCCAAACTTGAACATTTGTTCGTCCTTGAACATGACTATTTACTTAAACAATCAAACATAATATTAAAATATACTATAACTGATAGCATACCGTAATTGCCTCAGGTTATCGAAACAATCAAAAAATTCATAAAAAACTTCTAAATTATGCTACAAAAATCAATTATTTTTTTACTTATCTGATGCTCGACAGATATATATGTGTGTGCTCATAGTCAATCTAATCAACATAAATCTTTAGGTTGGTAATATTTTGCCCCCCTAATGATCAAATATTTCATTTCTCTCTTGTAAGAATACACACTCTCATATTGATATTTAATCTCTCACCTTGGGTGTTAACTCTAAAGTTGTCCTCAAAACACTTATTATTTTACCGCTTAAAATTTGGTTAGGTCTAGCCAATACAGTAGCTATATAGATCTGTGAAGATTCTCCTTTTATTGAATGCTTCAACCATCAAACTTCCACTAGGTAAGTCAAACCCACTAATTATCTAAATCTCCAAGTTATGCACACAAATGCTCAATCTTGCTTTTGCTTTTTGCTTTTTTTATTTTTTATATATAAATATATATAAATATATATCTTATGTGTAAGACCTCATTCTCTTAAGCTTTCTAAATGACCCTTGTAGTGAGCTTTAGGCCGATGACTCTCACGACTGATAGACCTTAGGGCACGAGTTTTGAGAACCCCAACGGGCTTATCACTTGAGTCAACTAGGCTACGAAGAAAGTTATAAGATAATGCAAGTGCAATTTTTTTTGTGCAAGATAAACAAGCGAGGATTAGATTCATACCATTCGGTCAATACCTAGATTTCACTTGGTAGCCAAATACACTCCACACAAATATTACTCATGCACGAAATCAACACCTATCTAAATGGTTTCAATAGTTCAACCACCTCCAAACTATCCTTTCAACTGGTTAGGTAATTGAGTTGCCAATTGGTGGTTTTGATTTTCACAACTTAGGTTCACTATTGTATTCTATTTAATATATCAACCAAAGGTAGTGATACTCATGACTATTGTGCTCACATTTAATCCTTTCTTATATGGATAAGTATAGTCTATAAAAAAAAAGCTTAAGTAGCATTATCGAGTCATAATTCATGGATTGATAACATTTTCAAATAAATGTCATCATAAGCCGGCAAGGCTATCCAACATACAAGCACACAAATAAATTTTTTTTATCCACAACACACATAACAATAACCAAAATAATTAATATCACCCCAAGCTTAAAGTTCACATTATCCTCAATGTGACTAAAGAAATCAAAATAAATAAAAAAGAAAAGAATTAACCCAAATCAAAAGGCGTGGAGACAACATCGGACTTTCAGCTGATCAGAACGCATTGGGATTGGGATGACGATGTGTAGCCTAAAATAAAAAAAATGTACTTAATTACTAAAAATTGAGAAACGTGCTCTACTTCCTAATGCAGTCATAAATTTCTATATGCAATGCAATAAATATATAAGAGATAGAAAAATAGGTTACCTCTCATTAAACGCTCGATTTATAGTATAGAGCTCGACTTTTTGCAAGTATCATTTATAAAGATTTGAATTGGGCTTTGGGAGTCTTGCATTGCTCGCAATTACCAGCTTTGCATGATTTATCCTTAGCTTTCCATATTTTAAATCGGCCCTTTTCATCTTTAATTATTGCAACAAGTCCACCTGTATCCGGTTTGCAGTTTTCTTGGTCAATTTTCACCACTTTATCAACTCTAAAACACTCTTCGAGGTCGACTAGTTGATCGGGTATGGTGTACATACTGAATACTGCTCGTTCATCCTGTACCCTTAAAATTAGTTCACATTTTTCAACATCAATAAGGGCTCGACTCGTCGCTAAGAATGGTTGTCCCAATATGACTATCATATTCCGGTCCTATTCGATATCAAAGAAAATGAAGTCAACCGAAAAGAAAAACTTATCTAACTGGATGAGCACGTCCTCAACCACACCCCCTGGGTGCTTGATTGATCTATCAGCAAGCTGTATAGACACAGTTGTAACTTTAACCTCTCCCAAACCTAATCTCCTGTAGACAGAAAGGGGCATCAAATTTACACTTGCACCTAAATCACATAAAGCATTAAAATTATAAAAATTTTCAATTGTGCAAGGTAATTTAAAACTCCTTAGATCTTTTAACTTCGAAGGCAACTTATTTAGTAGAATAGCACTACATTCCTCACATAAAGCTACTGTCTCGTATTCATCTAATTTTCTCTTATTGGACAACATTTTCTTTAAAAATTTTAAATACATTGGCATCTGGGCTAACACTTTAGCGAAAGGAATGCTGATGTGCAATTTCTTGAAGACTTCAAGAAATTTTCCAAATTGCTTGTCGAGCTTGTGCTTCTGCAACCTCTGAGAAAATAGAATTGGTGGCACATAAGCTTTGACAGGAATTGGCGCCCTCACTTTTATGATTCAACAGAATCCTTTGAAACTTCTTCTTTTGATTTCGCATGTTGTTGTCCAATTTCTTCTTCCTTAATTACCAATTATTCGTCATTTTTCTCTAGTCTTTTCATGTGAATTTCTGGCAGTTGTACCCCGCTCTTAGTAATGATTGCATTTACCTATTCTTTTGGATTTGTCACTGTATTGCTGGGTAAAGTGCCTAGTTTCCTATCTGACAATTGCAGGGCTAACTAGCCAATCTGAGTCTCTATTTTTCTGATAGACGCCTGTTGATTTTGACAGTTTGTGTCCAGTCACTCTAATACTTTATCAGTTTTCTTCATATATTGTTGAAACCTCTCTCCCAAATTTGTTCCTCTATCTTGCTGAGCATTATAGGCACTGCCACTTTGTTGATTCTCAGACCACCTAAAATTTGGGTGTTGCTTC
Organism: Forsythia viridissima; assembly: GCA_030279155.1. Classification (NCBI taxonomy): domain Eukaryota; kingdom Viridiplantae; phylum Streptophyta; class Magnoliopsida; order Lamiales; family Oleaceae; genus Forsythia; species Forsythia viridissima. The sequence continues at coordinate 36,515,388 of CM059036.1, forward strand.
CAACTCAGATTGTATGTTTGTGAATATGGATTATACTGCTGAAGTGTATTATTCTGCACAAAATTGACTTGTTCTGGAGAGGCTAATAACATACAATCTGACGTTCAGTGGTTAGCCCATAGTTCTCACACATGATGGTAGCTTGGATTGCATTCACTCCTTGCGTTTGTATTCTGACAAAGAGCTCTACCTGCTTTGTCAATGCAGCAAGTTGTGCATTAGTAGCTGATTGACTGTCAATCTTATGTATACCTGCTACTTTTTATGGAGTGACACGATCAGATAAAAACATGGTGTGTGTATTTGTAATCAACTTATATAGATCCCATGCTTCGTTGACATTTTTATTTGCAATAGACCCGTTTGTAGAGGAGTCCACTGTTGATTTGGATTAAGGAGATAGCTCAGAGTAAAAATATTGAGCTTGTTGCCCCATTTTAATGCCATGGTTAGGACATTTTCTAAGCAACTCTTTGAATCTATCCCAATCTTCATAATACTTTTCCCCATCCATTTGCTGAAAGGTGTAGATTTCCAGCTTCATCTTGGCTACTTTAGCTAGCAAAAAATATTTGTTACATAATTTTCTAGCTAAGTCATCCCACGTGGTGATACTAGCATGTGGTTCCGAGTCTAGCCATTCTAAAGCCCCATCCTTCAATGTATAGGGGAATAACCTCAGTCTGATTTCATCATCATTCACCCATTGAAACTGAAAGTTGTGGCATATCCGTAGGAATCTGGAAAGATGAGCATTCGGATTTTCATGTGCCTTTCTATAGAATTGCAAATATTACTGAAGAGATTAATCAGATCGGCCCTCAATTGAAAGTCACGCTGACCAAAACAGGATAAACTATGTTTGAACGATCAGGAGCTGCTGCCGGAGTTTAGAATTGAGTCATTGGCATATTTCCATCATCACCTTCTTCTTCATCATAATGTTGCTGAATCTGCTGAGCTGCCAATCAAGCTGCGTCTTGTTCAGGTTCTCTTCTTACTTGTGCATCTGCCATTCGAATTTGTTGCTGATCTTTCTATTTTTGGTTGCGTTCTTTGCATTTTCATCTGAAAGTACGTTCAATCTTAGGATCAAAAGTCTCAAGATTACAGCATTGTGTACGAGAGCATGCAACGAACACATTTTCTGTAGTAAGAAAACAAATATGACAACTAAAAAGTATAATAATAATAAAAAAATTAAAATAACAAAATAAAATAAAAATAAAATAAAACTAACACTAACACTAATACTAACGATTAATCTAAACTAATATAAAATAAAAATAGTCCCAGCAACGGCGCCAAAAACTTGTTGTGAAAAATATGTAATTGTTGTATTGCAAGTGTACAATATCGTAAATAAGTAACAAAGTGAATCTATTTAGTTCGGATTATCGTTACCACGAAGACTATCTTATTTAGATATTAGTTCAATTAATCGTAATCCTATTCTATTGAAAAAAATTTGAATTAAATTGATTTAAGAGTTTAAATTATAACTATGAACTTTAGAAAACAATGTAATAACGTATATAAACACAAATATCAAGAATTTATCAAGAATTGTCATTAAAGCGTTTGGATTCACAAGTTCACCATACTTGTCATCTCTAATTTCTCATCTCAAGATTTCTTCCTAATGTTGTATTCAGTCGAATTTAACCTAATTTACCTCTCTCAAGTTCAAATTAGTCATATCTAATTAAGTCAACTTATGAAGTCAGAATGATAATTAATTAAATGCATTAAATCTCCTAAGAATTCAATTTAAGACTGCAACAATAATAAAAACGTATCTCTATCTTTTATTCAATTGTCGAATTTTACTACGTGGTCTAAATTAATAGCTTACCTCTCGGTTCGTTATAATCCACAAATCAATGACAAATAATGGCCAATTATTTCAAGGATTAAGAGAAGAAGTAAAATCAAAACATAATTAATTTATAAGCAAAACAAAACTTGAGAGTCGAAAATAAAGAATTAAACTAAGTTATATCGTTCATCCAAACTTTAAGTTTAGCTATTCATAATTCTAGAGAAAGAAGAGATGAAAAGATTTGAATATATAACCCAGATCTTGAATAAAAGACGAAAAGAACTTGAAAATGTTGCACCAAGAAATATTTGTCTTTATGTTCCAATCTTCAAGATCTTCGTTGTTCTTCGTGTTTTTTGCCCTTTTTTTCTCCAAAAAATCCACTTTTTTTTGACCTAGGTTAGATCTTTATATAGTGTTTTACTAATTTTGAAACCCGTATACGTGAAAAGACGAAAAATGCCCTGACTTGAGTTGAAAATAAGCCGGCAAACAAAAGTTTTGGCAGAAATTTGATTCCAATCACAATTTGCAAGCTTTAGTCCTTCAAGTTTTGATGTATATTTTATTTTGTCTCCACTTCATGTTTGATCATAATTTATCCTTTTGTTCCTTCGAATTTCATAGTTATGTACTTTGGTCCTTCAACTATGGATTTTGTCTTCTCTAGTCCTCGTATTTCTTATTTTATTTCAATTTAGTCTTCTTTTATTTATACCCAAGTCCTTCAACTTTTGAACATTTGCAAGTTGATCTCTATTTTCAAGTCTTCGTGCATTTTCAGTCATTCTTTGCTCATTTTGCTTTGTTTTTCTCCAATTCCATTCGAACTCAGATTTTGACCTAAAATAATTAAATCAACACACAATTAAGTAAAAAATCACTTAAGAGTACTTATAATTGTCCACTTTTGATAGTCCAGATAAGTGTAAAATCACACTTATCATTCATCTTCCGTGTCTTTGGGCTTGGTGTTGTTAAAACATGAACCACTTCAATGTTGTGAGAAAAAATTATAGTTTTTTTTATGCCAACTCTTGAAGTTAGCACCAACGAAGCTTTCTAACTTGACGAAATCTACTGCAAAATCTCGTAATGAAGACATACCATGCCAATGCTGAAATCAAAATATTGCCTTAAGATTCTTGGTGGGATATCTTCTTCAATAACTTGAATACAAGAACTTGTCAAATTCCACTTTCCTTAAGACAATATTAATTCCTCACCAAATATGAAAGCACAAGAGATATCAAATATGCCTCCAGAATACAATGGAGTTACTTTGAAATGTTGTTGGTTGTAGTTAACGACAACACTTCGAACACCAAGAAATTGATAAACTAATACAAGAGCCTTTATATTATGTTTCTGCAATATAAAAGAATATAAACTTTGAATATAGAAGAAGGAAGAGAGAACAATTTGAAATTCTATCAACTTTTTCACTTATATAATAAAAAAAAATTTGAATCTATATATAGATTTTTGTTACACCATTTCCAATAAGTTACAACCATTAATGGGTGTCTTTTAGATTTGAATTACACTAACCAAAATATAAAAAAATCGATTTACAACATTCAAAATACGGTTGGAAATGAAAAGAAACCATTGGTGTCTCTTGGGGGCGTACTGGCGTGAGTGCGCCAACTACTTTGTATGATGGCCAATTTTTTGGACCAACTTCCTCTTTTCTTGTCTAATTCATGCGTTGATTCATAGCTCTTGAATTGTATTTTCATATTTGATTCAAAGTCCAATGTTTTAATGACATTCTTTTGAAAATTCTCTCGAACAAGATCATATCAAACCAATAAAAGGCCTCCTTTTTTTGCTTTTAGAATCGCAACTTCTGATTGTCAAATAATCACAATTGTTTTAGGTGTTTGATAAACTTAACAAAACTGATTATAGAGAATATGTACTATTTGACAATACAATTTGAGAAGTAGCAAAATAGTAGCTTCTCAGATTATGCTTTTAGCTTATCTAATTATTCATAATTAAAAAACCAATTTTAACCCTCATGAAATAAAATTAATTTATTTTATTTTTTGATATTCCATAACAATAAAACACTTTTGATTACCAAACTCTCAAATGCTAATTTTGAAACATATATCAAATAAACGTTTACCAAACAATTAATTGAATCTTCTCGAAATTGATTCTTTCTTCAACATAGTTAAAGTTGGTTTTCTTACAATCACAACAATACCAAATAAAGTTTAAATTTTTGATGAAGTTTGTTGATAAGTGTGGTTTTACACTTATCTGAACCATCAAAAGTGGATAATTGTAAGTACTCTTAAGTGATTTTCTACTTAATTATATGTCTATTTAATTGTTTTAGGTCAAAACCCCGATATCGGATGGAATTGGAGAAAAACAAAGCAAAATAGGCGAAAAGAGACTGAAGGTGTATGAAAACTTTGATATGGGGATCAACTTGCAAATATCTAAAAGTTGAAGGACTTCGGTTGCAAATAAAAGAGGACTAAATTGAAATGAAAGAAGAAATTAGAGGACTAAAGAAGATAAAATTCAAAGTTGAAGGACTTGGTCTGCAAATAAGAGGAATAAAGAGGACAAAAAGACAAATTATGAATAGGGACCAAATAAAAAATACATCAAAGCTTGGAGGATTAAGTGTGCAATTTGGATTGAAATTAGAATTGGCAAATTGTCTCACGGTTTGCAAACCGCGGTTCGACTGCGGCAATGTACTGTTCGCGCGTTTGAGCGTTTTTTGGCTTATTTTTAATTCCAATCAGGGCTTTTTTTCGTCTTTTCACGTACATGTTGTTGTAAAATTAGTAAAACACTATATAAAGACCTAACCTAGGTCAAAAGAAGGTTGATCTTTTGGAAAATACAAGAGAAGAAGAAGAAAAGAACGACGAAGAAAACGAAGAACGACCAAGATCAAGAAGATTGGAACGTGAAGATCAAGATATCTTGGTGCAAGATATTCAACATCTTTTCATCTTTTCTTCTGAACTCGGTTATGTATTCAAATCTTCTAATGTTTTTTACTTCCCGAATCATGAGTAGCTAAATTTATAGTTTGGATGAACGATATAGCCTAGTTTTAATTCTTTAATTTCGAATATCAAGTTTTGACTTATAAATTGTTTAAGTATTTGATTTCACTTATCTTCTTAATGCTTGGAATAACTGGCCATTAATTCATTGATCTCATGGATTGTAATGAACTGAGAAGCAAATTATTAATCTAGACCACGTAGTAAAATTTGGCAATTGGATAAAAGGTAGAGATACACTTTTATTATTGTTATGGTCTTAATTGAATTCTTAGGAGAATTAATGCATCTAATTAAGGACCATTCTGACTGCCTAAGTTGACTTAATTAGATAAGACTAATTTGAACTCGAGAGAGGTAAATTAAGTTAAATTTGTGAATTCGATCGAATACAACTTTAGAAATAAATATTGAGAGGTGGAATTAGAGATGACAACTAGGTAAATTCGTTTGTCCAAACGCTTTAACCATCATTCTTATCTAAATTGTTGATTTTCGCTTTCAAATAAGTTATTGCATTATTTTTCTTATTTTGAAAAATCTAAAGTTTTAATTTAAAATCTCTCAAAGCAATTTATTGGCCTCTCCAGAACACATCAATTTTGTGCTATATAATACACATCACCAGTATAATCCAGCGACTGTCCGAGGTTTTGAAATTGATGAGAACAACATGAATTTTGGAGATTTTATCGCAATACACCAAACTAATACAGCGAGATATGATGCGCTTTCTGAAATTGATGAGGACAACATGAATTTTGGAGATTTCATCACAATGCACCAAACTAATACAGCAAGATATGATGTGACTTCTGAAATTGATGAGGACAACATGAATTTTGGAGATTTCATCGCAATGCACCAAGCTAATACAGTGAGATATGATGAAACTTTTGAAATTGATGAAGACAGCATGAATTTTGGAGATTTCATCGCAATGCATCATGCTAATATAGCGAGATATGATGAAACTTCTTAAATTGATGATGATGACTTGATCTTGGGAGATATATGAAAACTATCGGTCACACAAAATTTTTGTCCCTATTCCTACACATTCTCAAGTGAAGTTGAAGCCAACCAATTGGAACACATGCTAAGCATTACAACAATAAGTGAAGAGCAACTGTTTGAGATTTTGGATAATAAACCTGTCATCCTACCCGATGAAGCACCAACTAAAGAAGAAGAGTATGTGAAAAAAGAGAAGTTGATCCTAAATGAGCAAAATAAAAAAGTGACATTTAATGATATTGCACTTATCAAGCAATTCTCCGACTCCCGGATTTCTTCTAAAATTAATTTTGTGACCAAGGTCGATAAGAATATTGAAGTTTTCATAGTAGTGTTTGAGAATTGTGCTGAAGTACAATCATATTCTTGTGAGGATCACAAATTCAAATTTTTGAGGATAAACGAAAAATGGTGCAAAGTCAATAGATACAAGCAAAACAAGTCATCCAAAGCAATGTTTAAAGTGCCGTAAAGTAACCAGACAATAAATCTAGCTCTAAACTATAAATCGAGCGCTTAATAGGAGGCAACCCATTTTTCTATCCCTTATATGTTTATTGCATTGCATGTAGAATTTTAGGACTGCATTAGGAAGTAGAGAACTTTTTCGATTTTTAGTAAATGAGTACATTTAATTATTTTTATTTATTTTAGGCTACACATCGTCATTCCAATCCCAATGCGTACTGATCAGCTGAAAGTCCGATGTTGTCTCCACGCCTTTTGATTCGGGTTAACTCTTTTTTTTTTTTACTTTCTTTTGTCACATTGAGGACAACATGGATTTTAAGTTTGGGGGTGAGACTTTATTATTTTCATTATTGTTATGTGTGTGTGTGTTGTGAAAAACAAAAATTTACTTGTGTGCTTATATGTTGGATAGTCTTGCTGGCTTATAATGATATTATTTGAAATTGTTATCAATTCATGAATTATGAATAGGTGATGCTACATATATCTCTTATATGCTATACTTATCCGTGTGAGATATGATTAAGTGTAAGCAAAATAGTCATGAACATCACTAACTTTGGTTGGTATATTGAATAGAATACAATGAAAGAATAGTGACTCTTTGTTGTGAAAACCAAAACCACCAATTGACAACTAAATTACCCGATCAGTTGAAAGGATAGTTTGGAGGTGGTTAAACCAATGCAGAAGATATTTAGATAGGTGTTGATTCCGTGCTTGAGTAATAATTGTGTGGAATGTATTTAGCTCCCCTGTGGAATCTAAGTATTGACCGGATGCTAGAAATCTAATCCTCGCTCATTTATATTGCTTCTTTTACCAAAATAAAAAATAAAATAAAATTTGAGAGGCATTGCACTTGCTTTATCTTATACCTCTCTTCGTAGCCTAGTTGACTCAAGTGATAAAGCTCGTTGGGGTTCTCAAAACTCGGTGCCCTAAGGTCTATCAGATCTGGGAGCCATCGGCCTAAAGCTCGCTACAATGGTCATCTAGAAAGCTTAAGAAAGTGAGATGACTAATGGGTTTGACTTACCTAGTGGAAGCTTGATGGCCAAAGCATTCAATAAAGGGAGAATCATCAAGATCTAGATAGCAACTGTATTGGGTAGACCTAACCAAATTTTGAGCGGTAAAAGAATAAATGTTTTGAGGGCAACTATAGAGTTAACACCCAAGGTGAGAGATTGAACATCAATAGAGGATTGTGTATTCTTACGAGACAGAAATGAAATATTTGACCATTGGGGGCAGAATATTACCAACTTAAAGGTTTATATTGATTGGATTGACTATGCGCACACACATATATCAATCGAGCATTGGATAAGTAAAAATTAATTTTGGTAGCATAATTTAGAAGTTTTTTATGAATTGATTGAGTTATTTCAAAAACATGAAGCAAATACGGCAAGCTATCTATTATAGTATATTTTAATATTATTTGTTTGATTGTTTAAGTAAATAGTCATGTTCGGAGACGAACAAATATTCAAGTTTGGGGGTATTTGATAAATGTAGTTTTACACTTATTTAGACCATCAAAAGTAGACAATTGTAAGTACTCTTAAGTGATTTTCTATTTAGTTATGTATCTATTTAATTGTTTTAGGTCAAAACTCCGAGATCGGATGGAATTGGAGAAAAACAAAGCAAAATAGACGAAAAGGGACTGAAGGCGTATGAAAACTTGGATATGGAGATCAACTTGCAAATATCTAAAAGTTGAAGGACTTCGGTTGCAAATAAAAGAGGACTAAATTAAAATGAAAGAAGAAATTAGAGGACTAAAGAAGATAAAATTCAAAGTTGAAGGACTTGGTCTGCAAATAAGAGAAATAAAGAGGATAAAAGGACTAATTATGAACAGGGACCAAATAAAATATATATCAAAGCTTAGAGGACTAAGTGTGCAATTTGGATTGAAAATAGAATTGGCAAATTGTCTCACTGTTTGCCGCAGTGTGACCGCGGTTTGCAAAACGCAGTTCGACCGCGGCAATGCGCTGTTCGCGCATCTGGGCTTTTTTTTGCTTATTTTTAATTCTAATCAAGGCCTTTTTCGTCTTTTCACGTATATGGATTGTAAAATTAGTAAAACACTATATAAAGACCTAACCTAGGTCAAAAAAAGGTTGATCTTTTGGAGAACACAAGAGAAGACGGAGAAAAGATCGGTAAAGAAAATAAAGAACGACTAAGATCAAGATATCTTGGTGCAAGATATTCAACATCTTTTCATCTTTTCTTCCGAACCAGGTTATGTATGCAAATCTTTTAATGTTTTCTTCTTCTCGAATCATGAGTAGTTAAATTCATAGTTTAGATGAACGATGTAGCCTAGTTTTAATTCTTTAATTTCGAATCTCAAGTTTTGACTTATAAATTGTTAAAGTATTTGATTTTACTTCTTCTCTTAAAGCTTGGAATAACTGACCATTATTTCATTGATCTCGTGGATTGTAATGAACTGAGAAGCAAATTATTAATCTAGACCACGTAGTAAAATTCAGCAATTGGATAAAAGGTAGAGATACACTTTAATTATTGCTGCTGTCTTAATTGAATTCTTAGGAGAATTCATACAACTAATTAAGGATCATTCTGATTGTCTAAGTTGACTTAATTAGATAGGACTAATTTGAACTCGAGAGAGGTAAATTAGGTTAAATTCGTGAATTCGATCGAATACAACTTTAGGAACAAATCTTGAGGTGAGAAATTATAAATGACAACTAGGTGAATTCGTTTGTCTAACCGCTTTAACCATCATTTTTTTCTAAATTGTTGATTTTCGCTTTCAAATAAGTTATTGCATTGTTTTTCTTATTTTAAAAAATCTAAAGTTTTAGTTTAAAATCTCTCAAAGTAATTTATTTTATAGTAAATTCTACAGATTAATCACTAAAGATTAATTGAACTAATACATAAATATGATAGTTTTCGTGAGAATGATAATCTAGACTCAATAGGTCCACTTTATTACTTTTGTGCGATATTGTACACTTGCAATCACAATATTTTCACAACATTTGTAGACATGTATAATTCTTCAAGAACTAGATACAAAAATGTAATAGTAAGTCTTTAGTAGACACATTCTATCTATCTGATGAATAAAATAAGTAAACACAATAATCTTAATAAAAAAACATAAAAAAGAAAAGTGAAAAAAAGTAGAGAAAAGAAAAGGGTCAAAAAAGAAAATTTAGAGAAAAGAAAACGTCACCCTATCTATTCTATTCAATCCTTCCAAGTACCATCCCCACCTTTCCATATCTTATTTAGAGTTTGGTTCGTTGGATGGTGTACTTCACAGTGAATTCTAGGAATGGCAAAATACCCCACATTTGTATCGCCCTGTTGGGTAATTGGGGCCAAAGTGTGGACAAGGAACATGGTTCCCGCTCCGAATTTCTCGAATCTATCCGAATCTTTTTATTTTTATATTTTTAAATACAAAATTATATCTAAAAAAATAATATTAAAAAATAATTAATTAATTAAACGAGTCGATAAATGAGATACTTTAATCCCATCCCCGCCTTGCTCCCATTCCATCCTCGCCCCATCTCTTGAAAATCTCCAACAAAATGGGAATGGAGAGTGCTGCCCGGTCCTACTCTGTTGTCATCTCTAGTGAACCCGTCAAACATGGTTCGACCTTACGTGGCACTGCGGACTACATGGCGCTTATGTGACTTCCACGGTAGGAGAAGGTACAACTCATTTACAAAATATACCCTATATATGAGTGAATTTACACTTTACCTATTGTATTTTTTAAATTTATATTTTACTACTCCTCTTTGTTGAATGGTAATGAAACGCACCTTTTGCTAAAAAAAATTACTAATATTCTATTATAAATAGCTATACATCTATTTAAGAATAACAAATCACACTCTATTTTAAAATTATATAACACTTCATATTTTTAACTATTTTATTACTTTTTAAAAATTATTTTCTATTTTCTTTTTCTTCCAAATTTTTTCTGTCTTAGATGTGTCTTTCTATAAATTTATTTTTTGTAGAGTGTCTTGATTACATTATCAATTTTTTTTTTAATTCTCAAGTTTTAAATAAATTATATATTTTTATTAAAAATATTAAACTTTTGTTCTCTTTTATTAAACTTCTTTATAGACAAGAGAAGAACAAAAATCAAGAAAATTGCACATACATTCCTAAAAAAAATTTAAGTTGCAAAACGATAGAAGATAATAATCAAACTTAAAATGAATAAGAAAAATGATTTTTAGCTGCAAAATAATAAATAATATTAAAATGAATTTACATGATTTTTGTAATTTTAACACAATGAGCATAATTTTTTTAGCTGAAATATAACAAGTAAGAATTTCCATTATCCAGTTTACAATGCTGGAAAAAATCGAATGAAGTTTTTTTTTTCCTTTATTATTAATACATTATCAACTTATTAAAGTTAATTTCTTATTTATTGAAGTTAGAACTCATGTAAAATGAACAATATAAATTTTTAAAAACTATATATTTAATGAAACAACGTGCCTCCTAGTAATTAAATTTTGAAGAATGATAAATAATTAAATATATAGTATGTTAATTTTTACATAATTAAATATATATGGTGTGATTTGTTATTTATTATAAATGATATGTTTAAAAAAATGAGTTTCATATCCCCACAATTTTATTGGACTTATCATTAATGCCAACATAGTGGCATATAGACCGGTGATAATTACTAATGATGGTAAATAGTATTATTCTTATAATTAAGATATTTTAGTCTGTTTAGCTATTTATGACTGTATTTTTATAAATCTTTCAATGTTTTTGAGCAAATGGTGTGTTTTGTTAGCATTGAGTAAAATACAGTATATAAAATGTGAAATTTTAAAATATGACATGTGAAGTGTACATATATTCTATTTATGGGATGCATTTTATATATTTTTTTATATTTACGTTTTAAATGAGGGCAACATAATTCGTATAATTTGGAGTAATATAAACTGAAAATGTACTTCTTATTTTGCCTTATAAAATACCGTAATATGTGGTCTTATTTAAACATACATCAAACTAGGAATTTTATGAGATACTTGACTAAATTCAATACATGAATTATAATTATTCTAGAAAATGTGATGGTAAAATTCAGTTTATTCTAACAATGCTTCCCGTATACCGAATTTCTTTTGACTCCCAAAACTGCAACATTCCTTGAAAAAATGTTTCCTCCAAGAGCTTTTGCAAAAACATCAGCAAGTTGTTCTTCACTTCGGCAATATTCATATGTTGATCTCACCTTCATCAACAAGCTCTCTTAGGAAATGAAAACGAAGACGAATGTTCTTTGTTCTTCTATGTAGAACCAGATCCTTTGAAACAGAGATAGTTGACTTATTATCACAATACAATGTTGTAGGTCTTTCTTGCTTGAATTTCAAGCTTTCTAAAATACTTTTTAACCACATAATTTGACATTCGGCTGAAGAAGCTACTATATACTCGGCCTCAATGTTGGAAAATGCAACAATTGGTTGCTTCTTTGGACATTAAGAAATTGCGCCACCTCCAAGATTGAAAACCTAACCGAAGTGATTTTGGAATCATCAATACTTTCTCATAAATTATTATCAGTATAACCAAAAAGTTTGATTGATGAACCTCAATGCCCAAAAAATGATGCAATTCTCCTAAATCGATCATTTCAAATTTTTTCATCATGGACAATTTGAAATCAGTCAACATCTCCAAATTACCTCCAGTGAAAATAAGATCATCAACACAACAACTTACAGCCATAAAACCACCTTTAAAATTATTTTTAATGTAAAGTGTGTGCTCAAATGGACATCTTTCAAAACCAGATTTCACAAAATTATCATTAATTCGTCCATACCATGCACAAGACGATTGCTTTAACCCATATAACGTCTTATTGAGCTTGTAAACTTTATCTTCCTTGCCATTTTTAACAAATCCAGATGGCTACTCAAGATAGATTTCTTCTTCAAGAAAACCATTCAAAAAAACTTATTTGACTTCCATTTGAAACAACTTCCAACCATTTTGGGCAGCAAGAGAAATAATCAACCGAATTGTGTCAAGACTAGAAACGAGAGCAATTACCTCGTTGAAGTCTTTACCTTCTTTTTGCTTGTATCCCTTTGCAACTAATCTTGCTTTGTATTTGTTGATGGTACCATCTGGATTGGTCTTTATTTTGAACACCCATTTTACACCAATTGGAGATTTGTGTGAAGGTAAAACAGTGAAGTCACATGTACCATTCTTTTCTATTGCATTGATTTCTTCATTCATGGATTGAATCCACTATTCCTCTTTTGATGCCTATTCATATATAAGTGGATCTTCACCTGCAAAGAAGGCAAAGATTATCATATTTGCTTTATTTACCTTTTCAGTTTCTTCATAAATATCTCTTAAACTTCCCATTCTTCTTTTCGGTGTTGATAGTGAATTTTGAGGAGATTCATTTATTTGACCAACATCATGTTGTGATGGTTGAGAATCATTCTCTTCGAAATCAAGAATTTGCCAATTTGATAAACTTGAAAAAACTGAAAAATCATAAAAAGATTTCTCATCAAAACGAACATCTCTATAATAAAATATTTCTTTGTCTTCGAATTATAAAGTTTGTAAGCCTTAGTCATTTCACTGTAGCCAACGAAGATGCATTTTTTAGATTTATCATCAAGCTTAGTTCTCAAAGAATTTGGAATATGTGAAAAAGCAAGACAATTCTCAAGTGATGAACACTTGGTTTCCTTCCATACGAAGCCTCATTTGGAGTATAATTGTTCAAGCTCTTTGTAGGTGGTATGTTGATTAAATAAATGGCACATGAAACTACTTCGGCCCAAAATTCAACCGGCATATTTTTCTTCTTCAGCATACATCTAGCCATTTTCCTGATCGTTCTGTTTTTTATATTCGGCAACATCATTTTGTTGTGGTGCATACCGAGCTGTCAGTTCATGTCTAATGTCATGTTCTCGAAAAAAGTCTTCAAATGAAACAGATAAATACTCTCATCCTCGATCATTTCTTAATTTTTTTATTTGACAACCCGAAAATTTCTCAACTTGAACTTTGAAAGTCCTTGAAATAGGAAAGAGCTTCGGATTTTTTTTTTTGACAAAATAAATCCAAAATTTTCTAGTATACAAACACAAAAAAAATAATGGTTACCTCCAAGAGATGAAACTCGAATATGACCACAAAGATCAGTGTGAACAAGCTCCAATGGTGAATGTAATTTTCAATCAGATTTTGACGGAAATGGCTCTTGGTGTTGTTTTCTCAACTGACACTCTTCGCGAACTTCACTTAGAATATCAATTTTGGGTAGCCCTTGAACTATAGTTTTGCTTGATAGAGTCATGATCTCTTGTCCCTTGAGGGCAAGAAAATCTTGCCCACATGCTGACACCTCAGCATGTGGGCAAGATTTTCTTGCCCCCAAGGGGCAAGAGATCATTTTCCTTGCTTGATAACTCCTTCAAGCCCCGAAAATTGAGGTGACCAAATCTGTCATGCCACAACTTGAAAATCTCTTCATTAACAATAAAGAAACAAGTGTCATTTAAAATATCGAGTTTGAGAGGAAACAAGTTATTTGAACCCAAGCCAGTGCTAGTAAAAAGATGATTTTTCTTCTTCATGATGCAAAAATTATCAACAACATGAATACCAAAGTCTTTCTTCATTAGATAACCAACACTAAGTGAATCACTTTGCAACCTAGGTGCATAATATACCTCAGACATCATCTCAACTTGCCCAGTTTTTGTTCTGAAAGTAATGGCTCTAACACCTTGAATTTCATAGGATTTAACATCTCCAATTGTCACATGCCCATGGTTAACCTCTACAAGTTTTGAAAATAAATTCTTGTTTTAGTCATGTGTCCGCTGGCTCCACTATCCAAATACTTAGAGATGGCAAAAGGGCCGGGCCGCCTGTGGGCCCATTGGCCCGGACCTTCAGAGTCTGGACCGTGAGTGGCCCGGTCGGATCACGAAATAAAATACTGGCCAAGCTTGACTCAGCCTGTGGATCCGGTGTAGACCGGCCCGTGGTCCAAATGGGACCAAATTGAGATGGGGACCAAAGTTGCAATTAGCAACAGTCTGAAATATGACCATTGCATTGTAACGGTTATATTATTGACCGTTGCAAATTGGTCCCCCAATTTTTTTTTTTTTATTTTTTCCAACGGTTATAATTTTTCCCCTATAAATACCCCCATAAACTTTTCATATTCTCCACAAATTCACAAATCTCTCAACCTACATTCATACAACAACCCGAAATAATTATATTGTCAATATAAGCTCTTTTATTGTACAATTTATTGTTGAATTTTCACATTTCTAATCTTGTACATTCCTACAATTTTAGTTATATACATTCTAGTATTCTACATTCTACATTTCTATTATCTATAATTTTTCATGGATCAATACAATTTTCAAGAAAGTGCCGAGTCTATCGAAAACCATATTCAAGATGATTTTAGTAGTTTAAATAATATTTCAATTCTCGAATTTGGTGTTGATTTTGGAGTTGGGAACACTGATCTAAATATCGATTTAGATGATATCGAAAAAGAGTTAGAAATGAGTTAGAAATGACCAACAATATTCAATCGACTACTAAACGAAGAGCTGCAAAACAAAAGGTTCGATGTTGAGATCATTTCAAGTTAGTGCAGACCGGTGCAACCGCAGATGGGCAACCAATCTTCAAGGCAGTTTGTAAAGTAAACAACAGTTTGCATGACAAAAACATGGTGGAACGAGCCATATAAACCGACATTTTCCTAAGTGTATGAAAAAGCACGGAGTTGATACCAACCAAGCTCAACTACAGTTCGGATCTCCGGGTGGATCTATTAGTTCTTCTCTCAAACTTAACAATTGAGTTTATTCACAAGACTCTATGCACCGGGAAGACATGTGTCAGTTGGTGGCCAGTGGTGAGTTCTCGCTTAGCATAGTGGAAATCCATCATTTCACACATTTAGTTCAAATGTATCTTCAACCAAGGTATTTGCCCTTTGCTAAAAACATTCTTCGTTATGATACTATTGCTGCATATAATAAAAGAAAACAAAATATATAAAATGATTTAAGTAAATATACTAGTGTTGTATCATTCATTTCGGACTTATGGTCCGGTCTAAATCATAAAGGATATATTGTGACTATTTTACATTATATTGATAAACTATAGATTATGCATAAAAGAATAATTGCTTTTAAAGTAATTGATTACCCTCATAATGGCACACACATTTTTAATTATTTAATGGCAATTATTAGATAATTTAATTGCAAATCTAGAATTCGTAGTATTACATTTGACAATGATCCGCCTAACAATATTGTAATAGAAAAATTAATTGAAGAATTACATCCGGATTTCGATAGAATTTTGTTTCATGTTAGATGTCTATGTCATATTTTTAATTTAATTGTCCAAGATGGTTTAAAGTATATAGGCCTATAATTAGAAAAAATTAAGTATGCCTTAAACTATATTACTGCTTCACCTGCTAGAAAATAAGTATTTGATGAATTATGCGTAGAAAATTCTCTTCCAACAAAATGTATATGTACAAATATACGTAATAAGTAGAACTCGACTTATTTAATGCTTGAATCATATGAAGGTTATGAACATTGTGTAACTGCTTATTATAATGGCCGACATTCACACGGTCCACAATACGATTTGCAACCATATGATTGGCAAATTGCATTTCATGTTCGAAAATTTTTGAAAGTATTTTACGACGCCACAAATGCATGTGGTGGTGTATAATACCCTACTAGTCCATTAGTTTTAAATTATTTTTATTTTATTGCAAATAATTTTAATAGATATAAAATGTATGCAATTTTTTCTGATATTGTAGAAACAATGGAAATGAAGTTTAGAAAATATTGGGAAGACCTGCCTATGCTGTTTCCGTTAGCATCAATTATGGACCATAGAGTAAATTTACAAGGTACTAAACATACTATTTCTGAAATTTCTAATAATTTAAGTTACGGCAATCCATTAACTTACAGTAATTTAAAAAAAAACATTATGTGAAATGTACAAATTTTATGCAAAAAACTGGTAGGAACGTTAGAAGACCTCCTGCACCAAACCCTTCTTCTTCTTCTTCAAATAACCCTAATTCTAATGATTATTGGATTTTTCTTATATTTAAGAGAACTCAAAACCCTAGTTCTTCTTCTTCGTCTTCTTCGCTTTCCCATGCCACAAATGTAGAAACTAATATTAGAGACGTACCGTTAGAATTAGATAGATATTTTGGTCATGACATGCTTAATCTATTAGATGAAGATAAGAGGAATGATTTGATATACTTAGGTAGTAGAAACAAAACGAGCGTCAATACCCAATTGTTTCTATTATAGCACGTGATCTACTAACATCTCTGGTATCAATTGTAGCATCAGAGTATGCTTTTAGTACAGGTTGTAGGATTCTTAATGATTTGAGGTCAAGACTTAAACCAGACATATTAGAGAGTTTAATGTGTTTGAAAGATTGGATGGATGCAGAACATCGAATCCAACGAACTGAATACATAAAATGTAAGTATATTTTGATTTCATTTTTATTCATTTTAACTTTAAGTGTTGATATTTACATTTACAAAAAATTGTATACATAACAACTTATTCGTGTACAATTTTAACTCCGCCTACGCTAATAGTAGCCTGTCCCAAGTCCGAAAAAAGGAGGAAGGTTTGAATTTTAAATTTTATCTTAACTTATTTCTTATTTTTTTAAAAAAATATTGAATTTCACGTGGGTCCGAGGACCGGCCCGTGTGGCCCGCGGACTACGGACCAGTCTGAGCCCAGTTGTTTAGGACGGGCCGTGCCCAACTCGAGACAAGGGTCGAGCCAGACCCGTTGTGCCACGGGCCGAGCCGACCCAGCTCGACCTATTGCTATCTCTACCAAATACCAAATATTATAACATTTCCATCAGAAGCAATCAATAAAGTTTCATGAGAATTTTTAGATTTATCTTCATGTACCAAGCCGACTTCATGTCTTTTTTCTAGATATTTTGTCCAACAATCACTCATTTTGTGCCCGGGTTTATGTCAATGAAAACATTCAATATAGGTTCTGTTACCTTTTTTTATGATAAGAGCCACATCCTCTTCTACTTTGAGAATTGTGAAATGACTGTTTCTCATCTTCTTCTTTTAACTCTTCATTTCCTTTGCCTCATCCAGGTTGATTATAAGAATATCTTCCACCTCATCTTCCTTGTTCGCAACCTCTTCCAAGTCCACGAAGAGAGCCACGGTCTCCTGTAAATGTGAATTGGGACTTTAAAGCTTGATCTTGTGAAGAACTAATTTGAGAACTTCTTTGAATGATTCTAATTTCATGAGCCTCCATTAATCTTCCTTGCAAGCTCTCCAAAGACATTAATGAAAGATCTTGTGATTCTATATGATCAAATTTACTTGGAAAGCTTCACATAATTTGTTTGAAAACCTTTTGGATCTCCCTAATTTCTCCATTTGATGCCATTTGATTCACTATGGAATTAACACTCGTAAAATATTTTGAAATTTTTTTATTGTCTTTCATCTCCAACTTCTCAAATTCAGCTCTCTAGGATTGCAAACGAACCTTCTGCTAGGGAAAAACTAGGTGTACAATGCAGTACAATGTAGCAATGTACTTTTCTCCTTTCACCGTGCAATTAAAATGAAAGTTATCAACTCAACCAATATTTTAATACAAGCAATATAAATACCGGAATAATGAATCAAGCTAAACAACACCAAAATTATTCTTTAACGTCGTAAAATCCTTTAAGATAAAGAGAAAATCGATGGAGCAAACCGACAATAATCCACTATCATCAAATGAATATTACAATGTTTCTTCTCTAGATTTATACCCTAAATCAAGAGGTAATCCAACACACCACATCAACAACACATTATTAGCTAACTACAGTAAACACCATTTAGCACAATAGATAGAACCCCAAAAATATTAAAAGAGAAAAATACATTATCAAACAATCAATGGTGGAATAAAAAAGTTGAAGAAGAAATCCCATAAATTTGTGTCCAATTTTTTTTTCAAGTGCTCCACGGATCCAATGATACCTCACATCAATGTGTTTGGTACGATAATGATATATGGAATTCTTGCTCAACTCAAGAGCGCTCTGACTGTCACAATAAATGATGCACTCACTTTGCTTCACATTGAGCTCCTTAAGAAATCTTTTCATCCATACCATCTCTTTTTCTGCTTCAGTTACTACTATGTACTCAGCCTTGGTAGTGGATAAAGCTACACTTTTTTGCAATTTTGACTACCAAAAAACGACTCCCCCTGCAAAAGTAAACAAGTATCCAGATGTAGATTTTCTGCTATTAAGATCTCCGACCATATCTGCATCTGTATATCTAGTCAAAACTAGCCGAGCTCCTCTGAAATCCAAACACAAAGTAGAAGTCCCTCTAAGATACTGCATGATCCATTTTACTACTTCTCAATGATTTTTTCCCGGATTAGACAAAAATCTGATTACCACACCAACTGCATGTGTAATATCTGGTCGAATACATACCATGGCATACATCAAACTATCAACTGTTGAAGAGTAGGAACTACTTCCATTTTCTTCTTTTCTTCACTAGTCGAAGGACATGATCTTTTGGTAAGTTTAAGATGACCACCAAGAGGTGAGCTAACTGACTTAACTCTTTTCATACTGAACCTTTCAAGTACCCGCTCAATATATTTTTCCTCTGATAGCTAAAACCTCTTAGACTTTATGTCTCGACTCGATGCCCAATATTTGTTTAACTAGTCCCAAATCATTCATATCAAATGACTTATGCAAGGCTTCTTTCAATTTCTTAATCAACCCCACATCCTAGCCAACTATAAGCATGTCATCAACATAAATCAGTAAAATAATGAACTTGTCATTGGAAAAGCTCTTATGTAAACACAAGAATATGAAATTGTCCTCGTGTACTCCTGACTCGTCATAAAAGTATCAAACTTTTTGTACCACTGTCTTGGTACTTGCTTGAGCCCGTACAAAATATTCTTCAATTTGCGCACAAGGTATTCTTTCTACTTTTGTTCAAAACCTTCCGGTTGGAACATATAAATCTCTTAATCTAAGTCACCATGTAGGAAGACAAACTTCACATCAAGTTGTTCCATTTCCAAATCTTGGCTAGCTATTAAACCCAAAACAACTCTGATAGATGTCATTTTCACAACAGGAGAAAAGATCTCATCAAAATCAACACTATATTTCTGCCTAAAGGCTTTAACAACCAATCGAGCATTGTACTTCATCATATCATCATTGTTGTCTCGTTTGATTTTGTATACCCATTTGCTCCTCAATGCTCTTCTACCCTAAGAAGATTCACTAAGTCATATGTATCATTCTTTCTCAAAGAATTCACCTCTTATGTCATTACTTTCATCCAATGGACTTTATCACTGTGAATCTGTGCCTCTGAAAGAATCTCCAACTCTCCATCAATGGTAAGCAAAATGTAGTCAAAAGTAGGATACCCAGAAGATGGTATGTGCTCTCTAGTAGACCTTCTAACATGTGATTCTTCATCTAGAATCTACTCCTCCCTGATTAGCAATCTCATCAACATGCATATCACCATGAACAATGTCATTAACATCATCATTAAGAACTATATTATATCCAACAATAGGCTGTGGTGTTGGAGACGTGAGATCAGGAACAACTACAGTCATTTTTTTAGGCTGCTCAACTTTATTAAAGTCTATCAATTGTCTGGTCTTCATGAAAAATCACATATCTACTTCTCAGTCTTCTTTTTCTCTGGATCCCAAAATTTGTAGCCAAATTGTTCATCACCATAGCCAAGAAAAATACAAGGAGTACATCTATCATCAAGCTTTGACCAATGTTCCTTAGGCACGTGCACAAATGTTTTGCCCCCAAATACCTTCAAACGAGAGTAGGCTATATCTTTACCACTCCACACTCTTTCTGAAATATCGAAATCTAAAGGAACAGAAGGAGATCTATTCATCAAGT
This sequence comes from Forsythia viridissima, assembly GCA_030279155.1. Classification (NCBI taxonomy): domain Eukaryota; kingdom Viridiplantae; phylum Streptophyta; class Magnoliopsida; order Lamiales; family Oleaceae; genus Forsythia; species Forsythia viridissima. The sequence goes on from CM059036.1 coordinate 36,535,878, forward strand.
AACAAGCAGTCTTAACTGCTTCACCATAAAAAAAAATTAGGCATCTTGGCTGTCTTCAACATGCATCTGACTCTATCAAGAATGGTACGATTAATTCTTTCTGTACACCATTATGTTTAAGAGTACTGGATTCTGTAAACTCATGTCGAATCTCAAATTTTGAGCAATACTTCCTGAACTCATGTAAAGTGTATTCTCCACCATTATCCGTTCTGAGGCCTTTCAAAGACTTTATTGTTTCTCTTTCTACCATGGTATGAAACTGTTGAAAACACTGAAACACTTAATCCTTAGATTTCAGAAGATATACCCATAGTTTTCTCGAAGCATCGTCAACAAAGGTAACAAAATATTTGTTTCTGCCCAAAAAAGTCACAACACAAGGAGAGCGCACATCAGAATGCACTAGTTCTAAGATGTCTTCTTTTTTTCTTAAAGAGCTACTAAAAGAAACTCTATATTGCTTACCATATAAATAATGATCACATCGGTTTAGAGACATACCATTGGCTAAGGAGATGAATGTCTTCTTAGCCAGAACCTGCAACTCCTCTTCACTCATGTTGCCGAGCCTCTTGTACCAAAGCTCGGGAGAAAATTTTTCAACTGCATTCAACCCATTTTTACAAGCTTTCTCATAAGTCTTGTATAGCGTGCAACAAGCTTTCCCCTCTAGCAACAACCAAAGAGCCTTTTAATAATTTCCATTTCAAATAATCGAAGCTGTTGTGATAACCTTGTCGATCAAGAGCATTAACTGAAATTAGATTAAGGCGCTTATCAGGAATGTGCCTCACATCTTTCAACATCAAGGTACAGTCAACATCTGTTTGCAAGTGAATGTAGCCAATCCCTACAATCTTAGATTGACTAGTAATTTCCATCGTTATAATGCTAAAATTACCACTTTGTAATTAGCAAACAAATTCATGTTTGAAGAAACATGGTAAGAAGCACCGCTATCAACAATCTATTCAATACTAGGATCACATATTTGTAGGCACTCATGCTCTCCACAAAAGAGTATATCATCACCATCAGATACAACAGATGTAGCGTTCTTGTCATCTTCTTTCTTCTGATTTCTACCTTCCTCTTGCTCTCTCAACCAAACCCGACAATATCTTCTATTATGGCCCTCTTTGCCACAACGGTAACAAACAACCCTTTTGTCTTTTGATTTTGATCTGCCTCTTGACTTACTGTAACATATTTGCCATCTATTTTTATTCCTTCATGTATCCTCTGTAACAAGAGTCTGTGCATGATCTGAACCTGTACGTACACCTGCAGATTTTCTTCTTGTTTTCTCATTCTGCATGTAGTCTTTTACAGAGTCCATAGTCAAAACACCATCAGAGACATAGTTACTAACAGTCACAACAAATGTCTCCTAACCATCTGGCAAAGAACTCAAAATCAACAAAGCCTGCAATTCCTCTTCAAGAATCATATCCATAGTATCTAACTGATTTATAATATTCTGAAAATTGTTCAAATGCTTTGTCACACTCATGCTTGTCACACTCATGTCTTCTTTATGTTTCATGTTGACCAAGTCTCTAATTAAAAAGGACTTTTTAGATGCAGTTTTATTCTCAAACATAGACTCCAACTTTGACCACAATTTTTGAGCAATAGTCTCTTGTGCCACATGATGAAATACACTATTACCACCCACTGTCTGATAGTTCCAATAGCTTTTCTATTCTGAGTATACCATTGCTTATCTGCCATATCATCTGGTATAACCTTATCGCTCTCAATAGGTTCATGCAAATTCTTACAATAAATGATATCCTCCATCTAGGCTTCCAAGTTACCCAATTATAATTGGTCAGTCTAATCATAGAACTACCAACCGGTTCCTCCATTATAATCCACACAACCCATTCCAGGTTCTGATACCACTGTTAGGAAAAAAAACTAGGTGTACAATGCAACAATGTACTTTTTCCCTTGCACCGTGCAATTAAAATGAAAGTTACAATGCAACTATGTACTTTTACCCTTTCATCGTGTAATTAAAATGAAAGTTATAAACTCAACCATTATTTCAATGCAAGCAATATAAATACCGGAATAATGGATCAAGCTAAACAACACCAAAATTATTCTTTAACGTCGTAAAACCCTTTAAGATAAAGAGAAAATTGACATGGCAAACCGACAAAAATCCATTATCACCAAATGAATATTACAATATTTCTTCTTTAGATTTATGCTCTAAAACAAGAGATAATCCAATACCCCACATTAACAACACATTATTGGTTCACTACAATAAACATCATCTAAAACAATAGATGGAACTCCAAAAATATTTAGCCAATAAAATAGAGAAAGACCTCATTAAAAAATCAATGGTGAAATACAAAAGTTGAAAAAAAAAGCCCAACAATTTGTGCCCAAATTTTCTTGTCAAATTTAATTTCTCTGCGTGCGTCTCTGTTCTTCACTGTCTGTGTGTATATATTTTCTCTGCTCTGTGCGTTTATATCTTTTGTGGGTGTGTATATATATTCAATCCCAGGAAAACCCAATTATAATCTAATTACAATTCTTTGGACTAAAGAATTGCAAGCTTGGTCCTTAGACTTTAATTAAAATTTTACTTGGATCCAAAACTATTTAATTCTCATAGACTGGACCTATTTAATCAAGAAAAATAATTGAGTCAAATAATTAAAATCCAACACCTTCTTTACTTGATCTTGGCCGGAATACGTTGTCCCAAGATTTTCCCACACCTCTTGGGAACTATTTGTCTTGAATATCCTCTCATAGACTATAATTTCAATAGCTTGATATATTTGGAAGATAATTTTTCTATTTTTGTGCTTATTGCCCTTCAAGAGGTTTCTCTGTGCTTCGGACAATTGATTTTCATTTTTAGGTGGTTGTACTCCTTCTTCAACAACACTCCATAAGTCTTGAGATTCAAGACACAACTTCATTAGATTACTCCAATAATCAAAATTTTCTCCATTGAAACAAGGCACAAAGGAAACAAGATTGTTGTTGGACATTTTTTAAGCAAATTTGAGGCTCTCGTACCAGTTTAAAGGCAATATAATTTGAATAATTTGGAGAAATGTAATCTGAAAATTTACTTCTTATTTTACCTTATAAAATACTACAATATGTGGTCCTATTTATACATACCAAGATGACATAGGAACCAACAAAATATTTAAAGTGACAAACCAAAAAACAAGGTGACTCCTCAAACAACTAATTCAAATTAGAAATTTTATGAGACACTTGACTAAATTCAATGCATGAATTATAATTATTCTAAAAAATATAGTGGTCAAATTCAGTTTATTCTAACATTAAATAGCAGATCCTTTTGATTTAAATGTATTTTAGAAACAAGTTTAAATATCAACTCATAAATTGCACAAATGATCTGATGAGTACAATCCATAATCATGCAGTTCAACATTCTATAGGGCATAGATTGTTACATGTAATAAGTTGTTAGCATAAACGTTCTTTAATTTTTGTCTTTCTTTTGTTATCTTGTATACTTTATTGTTGTTTCTTCGATTAATAATTGACATTATTATAAGTTATGTGCAATGATCGAGTTCATAGTCTCGAATTGCATATTCTTCTTAGTTAATACCTTTTAGTTTGGCAAAGTATTGGTAATTTGGTTGCATATTATGTAATAGCAAGTGACTTTTTATGATTAATATTCTCATAAATGTAGCGAATGATGAAACATAACACACTACAAGGAAATGTACCTATAGCGATGACAGAATGTCGCAACTACTTGTTGTGTATAGTAGAGACGACAATGAAATATCGTCGCTATAAGTTCCAACTCTATAGCGACGACATAAGTCGCCTTTATATTGAAATTTTTGTCTTTATAAGTTTCAACTCTATAGTCGTCTTTATATTGAAATTGTCGTCGCTAATGTTCTGGATATATGGCGACGACAATGTGTGTTGTCACCATATATATCCCAAATGGCAGAAATAATTCGTGTCATTTTTGTGTATATATATAGATGACATATATTGCTACAATAGAGCTATAGCTGTTGTTTTTAGTCATGTGACGTCATGATTCTCCTCGTAATTTGTATTCAAATCTATTGAAACGACTTATGTCGTCGCTATAGAGTTGTCAAATCTGACGAGAAAATTAGTGCCCATTTCTATCTATAGCGATGACTTTCTAGATCTATTGAGACGACTTTGCCGCCGCTATAGAATCTTCTTTTTCAACTCTGCATCCCTGCATTTCTGCACAGTCAACCTTCTTCTTCATTCTCCATTCTCCATTCTCCATTCTCCATCTCTATATTTCTGCAAATTCAATCTCCTACTTCAGTTTTGCTTCTTTCATTATTCATCGCTGTCTTTCTGCAAATTCTATACTTCACTGCCAAAAAAATAGTATTTTTCAGGCATAGATATTGATAAAAGTTGGACAAAAATTAGAAATCGCACAAAATTATCAGATTTTTGGAACGGTTTAAAAGCATTTATAAATAGGGCTAGGCCATACGTAAACGACTGAGGAATGATTAAATGTCCGTGCACAAGATGTTTAAACGGTCTCACACATTCATTGGAAAATGTCGAGACTCACATATTTTGTCACGATTTTGCGGAGAGTTATGTAACGTGGATATACCATGACGAGACCAAAGTTTAGACTGCGAATGTATATACACAATGAGATAGCAGGTCTGGATGATGAGATGATGGATGTCATGACGACATAGTCGGTGATGAGCATGCTGGTACAAGCACCGATGGTTACTATGACGAATTGTTTGAGGCTCTGCATTCAGAACTATACCCGGGAGTTTCATCATTTTCGTCCTTAAACTTTTTAGTGAAGTTGATGCATATTAAGGTTGTGCACAAATGGACAAATAAGTATGTCGATGATCTTTCGAAGCTGCTGAAGTTAGCTTTCCCAAACATAAACCTGGTGGACTCCCACTACGAAGCTAAGAAGATGATGACGAAGCTTGGTTTGGATTACAAATCTATTTACGCTTGCAAGAATGATTGTGCACTGTTTTGGGGTGAGTATGCTGATAGACAAACTTGTCCGATCTATTAGAAAATTCGTTGGGTGCACACTTCTGGGAGAGTGAACGGGAATAATGTTCTGTATAAGGTGTTGCGATATTTTTCCTTGGCCTCCAAATTAAAACATATGTTCACGACGAATAGTACTGTAAAACTCATGCAGTGGCACAGTATAGGAAGGTCTAGGGATGAAGATGAAATGCAGCATCCCGTGGATGGAAAGGCATGGCAGGATTTCACCAGGAAACATATAATGTTCACAAGTGAGATCTAGAATGTCCGGTTAGGTTTGGCCACAGACGAATTCAATCTATTTGAAGACATGAGTCAGGCGTACAGCACGTGGCCAATAGTTGTAACAGTTTACAACCTACCACCTTGGTTATGCATAAAACTTGAATATCTCATGCTTACTCTCTTGATACATGGCCTTAAAGCACCGGATAAGGACATTGATGTATTCTTATGACCAATAGTGGACGAGTTGAAGGAGTTGTGGCCAATGGGATTAACACGTGTGATGCTGGAACCAATAATAGGTCGGTATTCAAAATACGTGCAGCGTTGTTGTGGACAGTTAACGATTTTCCAGCGAGAAGTAGTTTGTCAGGTTGGAGCGGTCAGGGATACATGGAGTGTCCTACGTGCAACGAAGAGATGCCTTCAGTTCGTGTGATTAGTAAGACAGCTTATGTGGGTCATCAACGATTCCTGCCGTTTAGGCATCATTTTAGAAGCAATTTAGACTTCGACAGAAGGACGGAGAAGCGACCACCTCTATGTTGGTTAACGCCTGCAGACGTTTTAGCACAATTAAGTTGTGTGCCATAGTATTCCAAGAAAGCACCCTAACTATGGGAGTGCTAGAAAGAGGAGAAATGACGACGAGCTGAATTAGAGAAAAGTGAACATTTTCTACAAGTTGCCGTATTGGTCTTCTACTGAGCTAAAACATAATATTGATGTCATGCACATAAAGGACACGGTCAATGCCAGGCGCGATCTGATGCAATTAGGATTAAAAAGAGAGTTACACTTGTATCATATCGAAAATAGGTGTATGAAGCCTGTCGCATGTTATACTATGTCCATTGCAAACCGTCAGAGGTTTTGCAACTACATCCGATCGGTTAAGTTTCCAGATGGCTTCGCTTCTAATCTTTGAAAAAATATTGCTCCTAATGACAATCGCATTATTGGGTTGAAGTCATACGTTTGCCACATCATCATGCAACGATTATTGCCAATCGGATGTCGCACGTTCTTGAATAAAACTATTTTTTACTACAATTATAGAACTGTGCACATTCTTTAAGCAACTTTGTGCAAGAAGACTAAAAGTTAGCAACATGATGGCTGCCCACGATTGCCTGATACTCATCATCTGCAAGTTGGAACAAATCTTTCCGCCAGCCTTCTTCGACATCAAGATTCACCTCATAATGCATCTGCCAGAAGAGGCAATCCTTGGTGGTCCGGTGCACATGAGATTGATATATCCATTCGAGCGATATGAACTACGTTAGATATTGAGCTCGACCCGAAGGTTTAATAGCTGAAGAGTATGTTGTTGATGAGGCGTTAACTTTTTGTTCGAGGTATTTCGAGGACATAGAAACAAAGTTCAACCGATCGGAGAGAAATGAGGATGTAAGTATTCCACGAAGACAACTTTGTATTTTTCAATCGTAGAGTCACCCAATTGGAAAGAAGACACCAACGACACTTCGTGCTGATGTTCGAATTCAGGCAATGTTTTACGTCCTCAACAACTGTATTGAAATTAAGACATTCTTGCAGTAAGACTTCGTTTTTAAATGTTATTCAATTCCCTTCATCATCTTGTCATTTTGAACGAACTAATTAGTTGATCTTATATGCTTGTAAAGGAAACATATGCAGGAGCTACTGTGCAATGGTTGCCCAAACATCGACCAGGTGTATAGAAGAGACTTTCACGATTGGTTTTACAAAAAGGTAAACGAACAACGATCAAATACATTTCAAATATGTCCACATTTTTCTTTTCTGTGACATTGACTAAAACCAACTTCCACTTCATCCAGGTATATGCACTGCACCAAAGCCATGCCCCTCAAGTTTTTCACGAGTTGTTTTCATTGGCCAGTGGATGCTACACGCAGGTTATGTCTTACATGGCCTGTGTTGTAAAAGGAATCTGCTTCTTAATATATGATCATGATATTCGAAGGAAGATGCATAACAGTGATGTGTCTGTCCCAGGGATTGGGGATGAAACTTACTACGGGCAGCTGCAGGAGATACTGGAGCTACAGTTCGAACCGTAACTTTCAGTTTTTATATTTCGATGCAAATGGTTTAGGTGTGATGAGAGACGGAGGTTAACTGAGAATAACGTTACCATTATTGATATCAGTGCAAAAGTGTACAAGGATGATCAGTTCATACTTGCTAGCCAAGAACAACAAGTGTTCTACATTGAAGATCCTTCTCGTGGTTCAAATTGGTGATTTGTACAAGAAGTCCATCACAGGAACACGTAGGATATTATGGGATCTAACATCACTAAGATAGACCTGTTCCACAATAACAACTCTTCTCATTTTTCTCTGATCGTTGATCTTGGTAACTTAGAGCACATATCCTTGTACCGGGATGATGGTGAAGCTGATGAGATAGGAGCATATATAGCGACGACATGTGTAATAAAATTTTGGCGGCACGTTTTAAGCGCGTGCACCAAAAAATTAAAAAACAGGTCGCTGCTGTTGTCATTACAGAGTTAACCCTTTTAAAACACGCAAGTCACCTTCTTCTTTCCCATTTTTTTTTCTCTGTGTCTGAAATCCTTCGCCGTCTAATCTGTCACCGCGCCGTCTTCCCACCGCACCGTCTTACCTCTACCGTCTGCAATCTCACCGCCGTCGCCAAGTTTACCTGCCACTACCAATAAACACTGGTGACGTCACCAAGAGACTCCGTTGCAGCCAACTTCGCTCCCTCCCCGTCCGCCATAGTATTCCGTCGCTGTTGCCGCCCAATTTGCTCCATCCAGGTTAGTTTTTTTTTTTTTTTTTCATTTTTACAAATTATTATCCAAGACATGTTTTAGCTTTTGAATTAGATAAGTTTAGGGTTAGACCTTGTTTTGAAACTATGAAATTTTATGCAGTCTCGCAAAATCCCAATTAACATGGGCAGCAATTGAGATGATTTACTTATTGAATGATATTATATTAAGAAATAGTATTTCTTTTGATATGATTGCAGGCACATATATTATAGACTACTCAAATATGATTAAGTTTGTTTAGATTTATTTCCTTTTTCTTGGTTTCTGTTGGTTATGGAAAAAAGAATTTCCTTATCTCATTGTATATATGATTCAAGTTTAGCGTCACAGGTTTCCTCTCTTGCATGTATAATTAACTAGTTGAACCTTGGTGTTTCCTTTCTTGGTCCTTTCGGATGTCAATTTAATACTTGAATATGGACCTTTTGGAGAATTGTCACCACATGTGTGTGTTGTTGACGTGCTTGTAAATTAAATTAGCATTAAGGTTAGAGTTGGGGCTCTTTTGGTTGATGATGAAGCTATCTCGGTCCTTTGGGATGTGAATTAACACTTGAATTATGGACATTTGTGGGATTGTCAACAGGTGTGTGGCTATTGACATGCTTTTAAATTAAACGAGCTTTGAGGTTAGACTTGGGGATGTTTTGGTTGATGATGAAACTTTGTTTTGACCTAGAAGTGTAAGTTAAATAATTAAATGAGCATTAACGTTAAATAATATAATTACTTATTAATAATAAAATAATTTTATTTAACACGTTTTTTAATAATTATGAGCTTACATTTTAGTTATTTTATAATAGTTCGTAAAATATACAAAATAATTTAGTATATTATCAATTTGTTAGTTTCTTTTAATTTTTTATAAAAAATAAAATTATCGGATCTATTTGCTCATTTTGCAAAGATTAGAAATCCAATTGCAATTTTTTTTAATTAAACCTAAGGGTATTTTTGTCTTTTTTTATCATATAAGGACTAATTGTACATCAAAGCACATAGGTTGGAGACCATATCCGCACTATAACAAAGGTTAGGGACCATTTGCGCCAAATTTCCAATAAATTATATATTAACTTTACAATTCAAATAGTACGAAGAAAGTCAACTTGTGTTGGGATCCATTGAAATAATTTACTTATATATTATGTAATAATATTTTTATTTTATTTATTTAAGTAATATTTTGTCGAGTTGGAAATAATATGAAAGACCCTTCAATAGTAAAAAACTTATTCAATGAGGGACCAATTGATGTTTTCTTTTGTTAGTTGCTACTATGACCGATGTCATGTTGGACGGAGGTGATGGTGCAGGTGATCTCCTCACCAGCCACCCCACTGGCTCCATTCGTCCTGCGAGTCCAGTAAGAATTTTTGTTTCAATATTATTTATTTAACAATTATTTATAGTAACTTCATTATCGTTGAATTTATGATCAAATATATCGTATTTATTTTTTATCAACGCTGCCGTCTAAGCGACGGGGTATCTCTCGAGGCATTAACCTTGAGAAAGTTCGGCGGGTGAATGGGAAGAGGCCACTTCCCATCATGTTCGACAATGTCGAACAGACAATGCAGCTAATCGAAAATAACGCGAAGTACTTTATGCGTTTGGTTAGGAACCAATTGAGGTTCACCGTGCTCCCTTGCTACCCTTCCTGAACTGGGGTTCCAAAGGAGCAGCGGGCACAATTACGTAGCATCATCGAGGTAATATCTAGAATGTTTTTTCACTAGCGCATTCTCTAAACACATTGTTCCATATAATATAAATTAACGAATATTTTTCTAATGTTGCAAAGCTACTTTGATCGTCAGGGCGATTGGTCGCCTGACGAGTACCGGACGGTCTGTGCCGCTGTAGATCGTCTGGCGGCCGATCGTTATTGCGATTACAAACTGAAGGTACATAATCACTTGAAAGAGTAAGGGCCGAGCAGTCCATACGGCGAGCTGTCTGCCAAGGAATGGCAGAAGTGCATTGACTTCTTCACAAGTCCTCATTTCGTGGTACATACTATAATTTAGTTTTTATGTTAATATTTTTATAAACTTCAGAGTTACGTAATCAATTATTTTATGTCTCCAGGAACGGTTGACAAAGAATAAGGTCAATCAGAGTAATGCTAAATACCCGAGCGTGCAGGAGTCGAAGAGCTTCTCTGCCACACATTACGATCAGGTACAAGTAAATTTTTATTTTCATTTTACAAATCTTCAATGTATTACATATACATGTTTTTTTTTAACTAAATTTCACATTTAAATTGTTGTAGAGGGACCATGAGACCCAGCAATGGCCGGGCATTATTGAGTCGTTCCGGACTTTTCACACCTTTTGGGATGGCAATTGGGTGAATTCGGAGGCAGTTGGTGACTACGTGAGGACAAATTTCTATTTTTTAATGTTGTCAATTTTATCTAACATTGTATTACTATTTTTTTTTGCTCACTAAATAGGATAAATTTGTTGAGGTGAGTGAGACTCAACAGACTCAAGTTGCCTCTAGTGGCACTTCGGTTGACGAGCGTACAATTGCGAGGGAGGTTCTCGGAGAACGACTAGGACACATCTTTGGGGTTGGACGGATTTCGAAGGGCAGCTCTCCCTCCCCGATTTCGACCGCTGCATCAAACGCCCTACGAGGAACATCTAACCAATTTTGTGAACCCACCATGAGGATGTTCCTCGAACGCCCCATGAGGAACATACAACGAAGAACGTCCCATGATGATCCTCGGTTTGCAATGTATAAGGGCTAGCTCCGCCGAATGAAGAAGACAATTGCACGTCTTACGACGAATCTGCAATAGAGATTACTGAGGGATGTGCCAGAGAATGACGAGGAGGTTGGCGAGGACAAGAACGACAGTGGGGGTTTGGGGGATCCGTAACATTTATGTGCAATTGAATTGTTTTTATTTTAAAAAAAATTAAAACCTTTATAGCAACGACTATAAAAGAAAAACATGACATGTCTTTTAGCGACGACAATATCATCACTACATATCCTACACATATTGCGGCGACAAAGTCGTCGCTAATAATTAGGAAATGTAAAGGTAATAGCGACGACATCAGGGATTAATAATTAGGAAATGTAAAGGTAATAGCGACGACAACGCCATCGCTGATGTTTATGCTTATAGCGACAATTAAGTCGTCACAATTTTTCTAATTCCGAGAAATTTAGCACGATAATTTAATGACAACGTTGTCGTCGGTATAGATTCAAATGCATATAGAGACGACAATAAGTTGTCGCTAATTACCTACAGCGACGACATTGTCGTCGGTATATATAAAAAACGACGACTACTGATCTTTTAGTTGCGATTTTTGTCGTCGCTGTAGACCTCATTTTCTGTAGTGACAACTATAATTAATTTATCTGATTTCATCTATAGTGGTAAAAAAATTCATAATTTTGTTACGCTATTTGAGGTTAAACTATTTATTAGTAACTGAGCTACGATTCATCCAATTTCATTATATTTGAGATAAAATTTTCTCGTTGAAACAAAATAAAACGAGAAGAATCTTGCTTTGAACCCAGAGGAGAATCTAGCACATGGCGAGACTCCGCGTTCGCCCGTGCTGGAATTTCGGGAAAAAATGGTGTTGGCATCATCAAATTTTTTTTCCTGTGCATTCTGCCGTTCTGCGTGTTGTGTATGTGTATGTATATGTTGTATATAATTTCTTGGGTTGAAGATGGTGCGTGTGTGTGTGTGAGAGAGAGAGAAAGAATATCTATTTTAAAATCAAAATTTCATTTATGGTGCTTGAACTTTGATAAATTTAAAAAATAAGATAATTACATGAATAAATCCTCAAGTAAAGAATTTATTATTTCTCTTTAATATGATAATTGCATAATTTGAAAAAGGTGGGTCAAAATTGAAGAATATAAAAAGTATTTATCAGAACTTTTGCTCTTTTTTTTTTGCCATAGATTTGACTTTATTTTAAGTTTTTTCTTATCGTTATTGTCTTATTTTAAATTATTTTTTATGTAAATATTTATCGCCCCCACTGAACTATTATCTTGGGTCCGCCCCTAGTGTTGGCTATCGTGTATGACGTGTATTTTATCATGTTAATGAATGATTATCGTTTTGTTGGCAGGCATTTTTAGAGCTCAAAGAGAAAGATAAGGAGATGCTTCATTCGAGGAAGGTAGGTTATTTAAACTACCAAATTTGTAGTTCTTGTTCGTTCTCATTTTGACTAAGACACTGTAACTAGTCATCAAACATGAATTATTACGGCTTCTATCGAATTATATTTCACTATTAGTTGATTTTTTTGTTGCTTTATAAGTTACGTATTTATTAAAAATATTTTCACATTATTTTTTCACAAGTATCGTCCGTTGATTGGTCAACTGCCAATATTATATGATTTTTTTGTTGCTTTATAAGTTACGTATTTATTAAAAATATTTTCACATTATTTTTTCACAAGCATCGTCCATTGACCGTTGACCAGTCAACGTCCGTCCTAGTTGAACTTCAGCCCTAGATCCGCCACTGTTTGAACCCAAGATGTGCTCTCTATAATTTTGATATGCTATTTTAATTTTGCACCAACCTATTAAGAAGAGGGCTAAACCTATTTTTTATATTTCATCATATCACAGCGTAAAAATCTTATAATTTTGATATACTATTTGATGCCAATCTATTAGGAACAAAGCTACAATTTACACATTTCATCACATCCTAGGTAAAAATTCCTCATTGTAACAAAATAAAATGAGAAAAAGCCCGCTTCGAGCCTAAAATGCTCACTATAAATTTTTATGTGCTATTTTGCTGTCAACCTATTAAGTCCAAACAAGTAGTATTGAAATTATTTTTTAAGTGCTTATATTATAAGTTGTGAGTGAATGTGTAGATAAAAAGTAGGTTGTAATCCTATGAAATGTGTGGATAAAAAATATGTTTGACTAATTTAACCAACTGAAATTATAAGTTAAGCACTAGCAAACATGAGCTAGGATTAGTACTCAAATTAATTTTTTTCTATTTTATCAAAACAGAATCGGAAAATTTTATAATTTAGATGTTCTATTAAATTTGATATGTTCTTTTGCTGCCAACCTATTAAGAATATGACTTGCAATTACAATTCATTCTATTTTTATGGTGGAAAATCTTAGAAAATATCCAATGCTTCAATGAATTGCGAAAAAGAGTTTGTCATATAAGTAAAAATAAAATAAAAAACATTCATTACAAAAATTCATCTGTAATGTAATTTGACAATGACTTTGTCAAATTGACGTGACAAAGAAAAAATAGTCATTATAAAGAGCTTCGTCTAGATTCAGACTTAACAAGATTTATATTTCATATGCATCATTGGATGTTGTTTTATTTTCATTTTAAGAAAATAATTAAGAAAATAAAAGACGCATAAGAAACAATATTGGGTTGTAGGTAGAATTCATTGGTGATCAATTTTAAATTTTACAATCTATTCATTAGACATTAATGGTTAAGATAAAATAACAAGTCTACGGTGCGCAGTCGATAGGGTTGAGGCTAATAGAAAAACTTCCTCCGAAGTGGAAAATCTTTTATCTTTGATATACCTTGCAGTTAATATATTAAGAAAAGGGCTATAATTCATCCGGTTTGAGGTAAGAAAAAGAAAATAATTCATTTTGGGACATTAATATATGAGGAAATTTTTTGTTATGATCTATTTGGTATATGATTAATGGTTAAATATAGTGGATAAAATTTGTTTTATCCTGTTTGGACGGAATTAATGTATAGATATGCTTTTGTTCGGATAACAATTTAAATGAAAAATGAGAATAATTAGTTTTGTCCTCAGAAAGAGGAGGATAAATTTTTGGGTAATTAAATATATTCACACTACAATTTTTAATATCTACTCCACGTTTTAATTATAATAAAGGTCCCCCAACGTATGATATTTTAACATTTATATTTCTAACTTTTTTCATTATATTTTTATCATTAATTTTCACATTTTGTCTCTAATGAAGATTTTTGTCCAAATATTCTGCTAATGCGCATTGAAATGAGGAAAAAATATTTTGTTAATTTTCTGTATTTGTCATTTATATTGATTATTTAAAAATACGAAAGGTAAAAAAAAATTTTATGTCTGCCTAATTAATTTTTTAGACATAAATCATCATCAAAGACAAAGATAAGGCGTTCAAATTAATAGGTTGATAAAAAAAAATGTGATAAAAAAAGTTGAGAATATAAATACAAAAAGGTGGTGTGTTTAACAAATAATGTTGTGTGAATATAATTATCCTAAATTTTTTTATCCAGATAAATATTCACTTATTTTCTTAAAGACAAAAGTAGCCTTTATAATATAAAACAAATTTATTTTTGAACATCTATACCTAGGATAATCGCCACCACCCACTGCCACTGCCACTGCCACTGCCACTGCCACTGCTCACCGCCACCGCCGTCGTTCCACTCATTTTTTTCTTTTTAATTTTTAATTTTATTTTTTTTGTTTCATTAAGAATAATAGTAAAATTGTCTTTTCTATGAAAATCTAACTTTTGTAATAGTGGTTTTTTTTTTTTTTTTATACTTAGTTGAACTAAACAAGATAATGATAAATTTGTTATCTAGATAACTATTATCCATATCGAGTTAAACAAACTTTTTAACAAATCAAACGGTCCCTTGGAGCCTAAGATGCTCTATTAATGGTCCCAAGATCTAATTATCTCGATCTCCTTCTTTTTAACAATGGGAGTCACAACTATCTAACAAATTGGGTCGGGTTGGTAAGAAGCAAAGTGCCTTAATCTTTTATTAGTACATTTCATGCTTAGCTTTAAGTCTCTATCAACCTCTAATCCCCTCATTAATTAATTCTTACTAACTACTTGATTTGAGTTGATAGACAGGCAACTATTGAAAATATATATATATAAATGAAGGAGGAATGATCTACTCCCCGTGATGGAGAGTAGATATAAAGGTATCCAGTGATCATTGGATGAGTGCTTGATTTTTGTGTCAAGCACTTTATCAGTAAAAAATGGGTGGAATGACGGCAGTGGCGGCGAGCAATGGCAGTGGCAGAGGCAGAGGGTGGTGGCGATTATCCTAGGTATAAATGTTCAAAAATAATTTTGTTCTATATTATAAAGGCTACGTTTGTCTTTAAGAAAATAAGTGAATATTTATCTAGATAAAAAAATTTAGGATAATTATATTCACACCACATTATTTGTTAAACACACTACATTTTAATTGCAATGAAAGTCTTTAACTATTACTCATTTTTGCATTTATATTCTCAACTTTTTTTTATCACATTTTTTTTATCAACCTATTAATTCGAACGCTTTATCTTTGTCTTTGATGATGATTTGTCTAAAAAATTAATTAGGCAAACATAAAAAGATTTTTTTGCCTCTCGTATTTTTAAATAATCAATATAAATAACAAATAAAGAAATTTAGCAAAATATTTTTCCCTCATTTCAATGCGCATTAGCAGAATATTTGGACAAAGATCTTCATTAGAGACAAAATGTGAAAATTAATGATAAAAATACGACGAAAAAAGTTAGAAATATAAATGTTAAAATATTAAAGGTTGGGGGACCTTTATTATAATTAAGCACTTTATCAGTAGATATAAAGGCCAGTCATGTCGAATGTTGTACCAAACAT
This sequence comes from Forsythia viridissima, assembly GCA_030279155.1. Classification (NCBI taxonomy): domain Eukaryota; kingdom Viridiplantae; phylum Streptophyta; class Magnoliopsida; order Lamiales; family Oleaceae; genus Forsythia; species Forsythia viridissima. The sequence goes on from CM059036.1 coordinate 36,551,699, forward strand.
GTCCATTATTTATTCTAAGTTCTCCATAAAAATATTTTCTTACTGAAAGATATTTTAATTAGAAGTTAATTTCATATTACTTTAAAATAAGTAAAAATCTTGAGATAATATATGCTTAGTCTTGGAAGAAAATATGAAATAATTTATTTATTTATATTTTATTTTCAACACGTCTCTATATATACAAGTCAAATTTGTTTTTGATACTTGAAATTTTAAAAAATAGGTGACTGTGAAAATTGAACTAGAATTTTTGTCTACTCTTATACGACATTTAACATTTATTGTCAACTAAAATTCATTATTTATCAAATGTTTGATATGTGGAATTTTAACAAAAATAGGTGGCGATGAGAAATTTGTCTACTGTTATACCCATCTAGCATTGTCACTTAATAGATTTAAGATGTTAGAGAAAATAATTATTTATTTATTTTATATTTATTAATTTACATGTTTTTTCATGTGTAACTTTCTGGTGATTTTCTCTTTTAGGAGCAATTTTTTTTTCTTTAAACTCCGTTTAAAATTGATTTTAGACAACAATGTTTGATTGTTAAACAATCAGAAATTATTATAAGTGTTTAACAATTTAAATTGATTACAGAAAAAATTGATCCATCTGACAATAGATCTTGATAAGCAGCAAAAAAGTAGCTTCTCATATTCTGTTTTTATCTTCTCCAATTGTCTATAACACCAATATTAACTCTAATTAATTAAAATAATTCATTTTCTACCATATAGACTATATTTTATTTAGTAATTTTATGAATTTTGAGATTCAATAGATATTAATTTTTTAAAATAACTTGAGAAAAATATTTGATATTATTACATATTGTTAAATAAATTTTGCAATACTACCAATATTAACAAAAATACAAAAGGACTTATTAATTATAATTAATGTCTATTTTAGTAATTGTATACAAGTACATCAATATGTCACTTTTGTTTAGCAAACGCTAATATACAAAATATACAAAAATTTTGAAATAAAATATTACCAAACACTTAACTAATTCATATATTATTTTTATTATAAGAAGGGACATGTATATGCTCGGTGTATATTGTATAAAAGTCCTAATATTTAGGGTTTTGTAGTAAAAGGGGGTATTTGATAGTAAAGAAGCTGGAATAACTTGGAAAGAGGGTGGCGCCTTGCCGTTGAGAGCGACAGTTTGTAAAGGAACATTACGATCTTGGACTGGCCTCCTTCGCATGACCTAGAAATTAAAATTAGGAAAAAAAAGTATGTTGTCCAATACTATAACTATGATCATATTTGGCAAAGACTAAAATAAAAATAAAGTTACTTAACAAAAACTTTTAAATTTAGTCAAACATGTATCTAACTTTAAAAGTTACTTTTAGCTTTCTTTCCCAATTGTGTTTTGCTTCTCTTTCTCTTTTTAACTTTCAATACAGAATTTTTCTTTGTTAAAGAATGCTCGCTCTTAACTTTTAAAAAGAGGTTTACTTCTTATTAATTTAGGCTTGGCCAAACATGCTCGAATAAAAGATGGGGGCAATTAAAAAATATATTAATGTCATAAATTTGAGAGAATTATAATGTAGTCGTTCACTAATTTTATTTAATTTATAACGTTCTCCCTTAAATGATTATTTATATAAAAACCGTCTCAGTTAAAAAATTTGTTCAAGGAAAAAAAAATCAAACTGCGTTGTTAAAACCTTGCCAAAAAACACAATGGAACAAAATATGAGCAACATATATCCTCTGATTTCAATCAATATAAATCTTTAAAAGTGACGCGTTCCTACCTTGTGCACAGATGTCTTGAATATAGATGTAATTTGCAGATAAGTCATCCACATTGTCACTCGAGCAAATTTGTGAAACATCAATACCACCATTTTTTCAAAAGTTGTGTTTATTGTCTCTTTTAATATAGGCTCTAAGTAATATTATTTCATATAAGATTGTGAGGATATCTCTGACTGAATGTAATTGACGTGACACTTTGATATCAATGGGCCATATGCAATTTGCAATGCAATAATTGAACTAAGATATGGTATTTGAGGATAATAAATTTCTCGTCTTCGAGTAAGTAAAATAGATCTATTTTCTATATCATGGATCAAAAACCATTGGTGATGTCATTAGATGTGTTTTATTCGAATTTTCTTTATTGAAGACCGATGAAATATGAAAAAAATTCCATATAAAAAATATGTTCAATTTGCAATCCAAGAAAAAATTTTGTTTTCTCCGAACCCTATCGTCTCAAAATTCATTTTTAAATAATATAAAGTTTTATCAAATTTTTGAGGAGTCCTATATAAGAACATAAACTACCACAATTTTCACTAAATATCTGCTAAAGCGATTATACTAAATCGTTCGGGTGACTCTTGCAATTTGATTGACAACATATTTTTGGGTATGAAATCCATTTAATTGTTTACTCCATTTTGCTTTTGAAGATTTTTGTCTTTAGAATTGATTTTTATTAACATGCTTCAAGTTTGCTTTAGATTTATTAACTTCAACAATAATGGACTGTCCTATTGAGAAATCAATCTGGTTGGATCATTTATAGCTTATATATATCACTAATGTATCTAGTAATCTATTTGATATTATATTTTGAACCTCTGGTTGACATTGTCTCCTGCAATGATAATGTGATCATTTTGTGTATTTTCTTTAACAGTTGTATAATTTCTGTGCAGGTATAATTGTTTAATATACCAAAGACAGTAGGCAAACTGGTAATAAAATATTACCCTCTAGGTGATCATAAAATTTATATAAAAGGGATTCCAACCCTACATATATTCCCGGCATTGAAATTTAATTGTATTACGGAGAATATAAGGTAAGATTTTGGCATGATGCTTACAAGTGTTGTTGTGGTTAATATAACATGTTCCAAAGCAGAAACATAAAACTTTGTTCTCATGAATAGTAGTTTAGAAAATAATCTGACAAACTCTAAGTTGCGAGTGAAAAATAGACATATACATAATCATCTAGTAGATGCATCTTTTGAAATCATAAAATATCTAAATATCCCACGTAGAGGATGTGTGAACCCACATATATCACCTTCAATAATTTAGAGAAATGTAAGGGATTAAGTCCAATATTTAGCCAATGAATGTCTATTGACCAATATACATTAATGAAGAACAAGTAGCACATCCGAATTTATTACAACAAATAATTTTCTATTTTTCAATAAATATTTTCAATAATTATTCACATCATTATTGATTCGGGATAGTCTAACTAGTTATATCAAATAATAAAAATATCTTTAATTAAGGACATTGAACTTCTTGTTCAATATAGCAATTGCTTCAATTTTATTTTTCAAAAATCAATAATTTATTAAAGGAAAAATATATTCACACCATATTTTTCTTTTGTTGAACCACATTTTAATTGTACTAAAAGCCCCTGATTTTTTTTATATTGTCTCACTTATGTCTCGTTCTATTTGTTTGTCACATCTTCATAGCCAATTTTTAATTAATTAGCACATCCAATATTTGACGATGGATTATGTTTAAATATTTTGTTAACATGCTTTGAAATGAGTAGTAGATATTTTGTCCTAGTTTTATATTTTTTTGTTTAGTTTTCTTATTTAAAAATATGAGGTGCAAATAAATATTTTTCTTTAACAGATTTTTTTGGAAGAAAATCGTTTATACATTTCAAATTAATTTAGCTAAAGTAAACGAAAGAATAATATTAATCTAACCCCAGTGTTTGGTGTTTAGTTTGGATATTAAAAAATCACTATGTGACATTAATCAAAACTAGGTACTTGCCAATAAACAAAGAGAGAAGACAAAAGGGTTTTGTCCACAAACTTTTAGCAATTTTAGTTATCAAATCCATATTTTCCCACCATAACCACCCTTTAGCTTTAGTTTAGGGCCACAGAAAATTAGGTTTTAAAGCCAGAGCTTAGCTGTTCATTAGCATTATGGGCCAAATGGGAAAAAAGTTCTCTAATTATTTAGGGTTTGGTAAATCTTTTCTTTAGCTAGCTAATTAATTAGCTGTTAGGAAGTTAGGCAATCAATTCACAACGACCATTCATAAGTAATTACTTTGGAAGGCCAAAATGACATGGATGAAAAGTGATTCCACTGAAAAGGGTGCCAACTCATATTTTATCTATAACACGTATTTTCGATTTTAACATGTCTTTTCAATTGTGTAGCTGTGAGAATTGAGTCTTGAACTTTTGTCTACTCTACGTTTAATCACCTCGTTTAAAAAGTGTTAAACTTTTTATAACAATTGAGTTTATTCCGTTTATACTTTAACAGTTGTGTGGTTAATCATCATTAGTAAAGTACTGGTTGTATAAATATATGCCGTTTAGGGCTAGGGTTTCCAAGAAAACACCAAGATGACCTAGCTCTCTCTCTCTCTCTCTGTCTCTCTCTCTCTCTCCCCCTCCCTGGATCTATATTGTGTCTTCTGGGCATTACCTTAAAAATTAAGGTCATTTGAGAGAGTAAAATTAAAGAAGAAATGAAGGAGCGTCAAGATATCTTGAAGAGAGATGATGACTCAGACTCTTCAAAGGGTTGTACAAATTCATCGCTTACTGTTAGGACTGTGAGATATGGAGAGTGCCAAAAGAATCACGCGGCAAATGTAGGAGGATATGCTGTTGATGGCTGCCGAGAATTCATGCCATGTGGAGAGGAAGGAAGCAGTGGTGCACTCACTTGTGCTGCCTGTGGCTGTCACAGAAACTTCCACAGAAGAGAAGTCCAAACCGACGTTGTTTCTGACTATTCTTCACCTTCTTCAAACGGCTGCAGGTACAGTAATTAAGATCTGCTGTGTGTTTGTATGTTGACGATGATGTTTTTCTTCTAATGTTTTTCTTTTTTTTGCTTTCCAAAAATCAACGTATGTACCTATCTGGGGAGTTTGTTTTTGACGCTTACCTCGTCTAAAAACACCTTAATAGAATAGGATAGCGATGAGACGTGCCAGTCTTACTTCCGGATGTAAAAGGACAAAAAATATGGAGGATTCAAACAAGACTTTTTACTTATCGTTTTTGTAACTTTTTGTGAACACAGATTGTTGTGAAAAATGTTGTTCTGTTGAAAGACATGTATATTTGGTCTATTTTCATTTTCAACTGAGAGAATTATGGGTTGTAAGGTTGTTAATTAATTAATTTCGAGCACTTTCGATTGTATTATTTCGCTAAAACACTTGACCATGACAATCATAGAATGGAATTGATTATCGTCTTTAACTAATATCCCAACAGTAAAATTGGTCAATTTTGTTGAAGTGCACTTGGAAGTCCCAAATATTCATTTTAAAGAAGTTATTTTAAAAGTGCTAAAGTCAAGACATAAATGTTTATTATTGAAGAACTTTCTATTACACCAGGTATAATGTCTAATTCTCATCTATTTTACACATTCAAAGTGTTTACGACAGGACAAAATAAAAATGACACATTCTTCCTAAACATATCACCATCTATTTAGTTTTTTTTTTTTTTATTATTGAGTTAATTATATTGCCAAGTTCATTCTATATCGTACTAAAACAAGATACTAATTTAATGGATGTGGAAATTATGTTTGTAATAAACTCATCTACTTCTCGAATCCATGAGCAAAGTGATATGTAAGCACCTTGCAAAATCAGACGACATCTTTCGATTTGGCTATCAAAAGTAAATATTAAAGGAAAAATAACTTGATAATGAGTTCATTTTTGGTTATATATCAATGATGCCCAAAAATAAAAGGTATATATCATGAATATCGAGCTTGAAATTATTGTCCAAATCTCTCACACCTCGTGTATATATATTCATTGAATAATGCTACGTAGTAGTGCGGTTCAATGCGATTGATTGATACTATTAATTGTGTGGTCTCTTCAAATCAATTACCATATCAACACATATACTAGTGTTCATCATCTATAGTAATAAATAACATTATTCCATAGTTATTTGCACTGGCTAAGCACAAAGTGCTCAAGTTAGGTATTATGGAGGTAACAAACATTTAGGTATAAGTTAATTTTAATCAGGTACGTGTCAAATCTTCTGCATTTTGGGGTATTACTTCACCCATTAGAAATAAAAGATAAACAAACTTTTATACAGAAAGAAGGTGGAAGCAATGAAGAGAATAGATAAGTTAATATATACAATTTTTTTTTTTTTTGTCAATAAAAAAGGCTGCATTAAATTAATTAAATGCAATGGAATCAAATACTTTATTATAAACTTCAAATATTCAGTAATATCAAATCGACAAATAGATAAGTTCTTTCTCTTCTAATGTGTTCTATTCTAAGTTAAAACGGGAAACACGACAAGACGCAATGTATGAAATGTTATTTCTGAAAAGTAATATAAGAAATATTGTGAAACACTATATAAAAATTACTTATGTATTAATTCAATATTTCAATTTTAAAAAGTTATTAACATTAATCCAAGCACTAGCTAGTTGTTAAACTTATTTATGATATAAGGGTTAAATACTTAATTTTTGTAGTTGAAGTCTGCAATTAACTTAATTCTTAGATGAAGCAAAGTTCACAATGATGTGCAATTACTAATCAAAATCTTCGAATATTTTTTATAAAAATTATCTAATAGCTCCCTAACCTAAGTGTTTTGGTACGCAATTGGTCCTTATTTGATGAAAGAGACAAATTTGCCCTTATTTTTAAGGGTAATTTACAATTTTGGTCCCTAACATTTCAAATATATTAATAATCTACCCCCAAGTAATTTTTTAGCACCAGACATCCCCAACTTTTCAGTTTGTTGAAAATTACGTCCCCATTAACATATTTTAACGAATTTTCCTTCCTCTTTAAATAAACAAAAATAGAAAAAACTAAAAGCAACAAAAAAATAAAAGAAAATTATAAATGAAGTCCCATAACTTTTAAAAAGTACAAAATAACTTCATCTTCCCAAAATTCAGAACGGGAAGCTCTCATCTCCGTCTCTTCCTCTTCCCTTCAAAGCCAGAAACTGCCACTTCCATGGGTTCTTTACTCAACGATGTCAAATCTGAAACTTGGTTTGTTGATGCAATAAACAGTACTCGTTTGCTGCCTAGAGGGCTCTCGGAATCTGCCAGCATTGATAACTTGTTGAAACTTGATGGGATTCAAAAGAGTGATTCTTCTGCCAATTTAGAGGCCCAAAATGATAATTTGGGTGTTAACAAACACGTACTTTCAAATTTGCCTGATTATCCTATGGTTGAAACAAGTTCATCATTTGGGTTGAGTTTTTCTTCCCTATCCATGTCGATTATGTCACCAAATAGTGTATTGCTCTCAATGCAGCACCACCAACTCATTTTGGTAGTGCAGCCACTGTGTCATTAGTTACTGAGGTGAACACGGCCGCTGTCACCAATGAACATCTTATTCAGGTCATTCTAACGATGAAAAATCAAATCACAGGGTCCCAACTGGGCTTCGAAAGCCGCCATTTCCACTGCAGCCGGTGCAACGAAAGCTTGTTGATGTATACAATTTACCATCGCCAGATTCAAAGCATGCCGGAGGTTATAGCTTGCTGTCGCCAGACTTTGTTGCGATGTACTTAATTCCAGATCAAATCTTTGCTTTGGATTCTACAGTTTTCTTTTGCCTAATTAATTATATATCTCATATGTATTACAAAGATTCAACCCTTCTTGGTCGACATTGATCCAAAAGGGAGAGGGTAAAACAGCAGGCAAAGGTGAAAGGATTCCAGGGGGTCGGGAGACTCCACAAGACTCCATCAATGGTGGAATTTGAGCACTCTGGCTTATGGGTATTGCCAAACTCACCGTCCCAAAACTTCTATGACCTAATTTTTCACCTCAGATCCAATCCATGGCTGCTATTAGATTCAAAATCAAATGAGCTTATAATATATTTTTGATGTGGTTTTTGGTGAAGAATGAAAAGAGAACGACGGTCTACAACTATGTGTAAGATAAAGTTGAAGTTGGGTTAGGTTTATGAGAATATGAAGTTATTTTGTACTTTTTAAAAGTTATGGGACTTCATTTGGAATTTTCTTTTATTTTTTTTGTTGTTTTTATCTTCTCTTTTTTCTATTTTTGTTTATTTAAAGAGGAGGTCAAATCCGTCAAAATATAGCAATGAAGACGTGATTTGCAACAAACTAAAAGGTTGGAGATGTCTATTGCTAAAAAAAATTAGTTTAGGGTAGATTAATAATAGATTTGAAAGGTTTGGGAACCAAAATTGCAAATTACCCTATAATTAGAGAAATTTTCAATTGGATTCTTAACATCTGCATAAATTACAAATGGGTCATATACTTTTATTTTTAATGAAAAATTAAAAGAAACTAACAAATTAATAATATATTAAATTATTTTGTATATTTTACGAACTATTATAAAATAACTAAAATTTAAGCACATAATTATTAACAAACGTATTTGTTACCACCCAATTTTGGTAAGGCCTCCATGTCAATAAAGGTCTCAAAGGCCCAGCGAGGTTCTCATAGATTCAATGAAGATCTTGTAGGCCCAATAGAATCCTCGCAAGCCATCGCCAATTTCAATAGAGCCCATAAAGGCCTTCGCCGCTTCTGTCGAGCCCATAACCTCCATCAATAACCCCTGCACTTCACATAATCACGTGGACAATTTGATATTCTAGGACGGCTAAAATGATATCTTAAGAAAGATTGTGTTTGGTTGTAATCCAAACTCCCACAAGGAAACTCAATCTCGATCCATTATTAATTGACAACGCAATATTGGAAATCAACCCAGATAAGGACGAAAATCTAAGAGATTGCGTGGACATCCAATTATTCATTATCCCACAAGGAAGTATAATCCAATCATATTTCTAATTGATTGCCTACCTAAATCAATTAGAACTCTGAACATATAAATACAACATCTCTCGTCATTTTGAAGTATGCATTATTCTCTACCCTAAAAATCTGCTCAAATCTTTGCTTGCTTGTCTCTCCCACACCCAAACATTCTCTATATATTATTCTGGTACTGGCAATTGACTTAATTGTCGGAGTGCCAATGATCGCCGACCTTTTTTTTTCAGGTGATCTTGGTGCCTAACGATTGTCCTAGTGTGCTAGTAACATACATGCTAGCAGAGGATTGACAAGAGATTTGTTGATACGTGGATAATGCAGATTCCCAGGTCAACAGATTGGAACCGTCTATGAAAACGAAAATACATTACACAACCAATATATTTGTGGTAAAACGTGTTTTCTATCAAAAAGAGCATGGCGACAGACAACTCTCAAGACGATGAGATTAAGTCCTACCACACGGACCAGCGACAGGAAAGCATTCAGGATCTCCAGAACGTAACACACCGCTAGAGGAGGAGACAACGACAGAAGTGGACAACCGAGCAAGATATTATGGACTTGAAAAAGGATAATGCCTGAATGAAGATGGTGCTTGAGCAGTTGAGATATCAATCTCCCCAATCTGGATACAAGCGTGACCGTGATTGGCAAAACCCTTCGATGTCCAGCTCGATCGAAAGCCGTCGACCTTTGGATAACCTGTCGATATCAGATGGTCGGAACCATTGGAAACTAAATCTGAGGCCTTCGCACGACGACTAACACAGAAACCTTCTCCAGAACGTCATTGGTAAAGGATAAAGGCTTGTTTGGCTGAATTGCAGTTGGAGTTTTAGTCTCATTATCTAAGGTTTTGATAGTTACAGTAGCAATTGAAATACTTAATTCCATGGATGAAACATCCAATGTTTAACAAATACTGTTAATAATTTTTCATTAATTTTTTCCCTTCAAAAGTTGATTACAGAAATTAGAATTACAGTTTTCAGCAAAAAAAAGAAAAGATGGGAGGGGGTGGCTGATGATGATTGTAGCTAATGAAAATCTTGGTTTATGTGGCTGTGCTTCTTAACCACTTGTTGGTTTAACTTGGGATTCTAATCACTAGTTAACTAGGGGCTGAGTCATAAATAATACTAATGGAACCGTTTTGACTCGGTTTTTTTTAATTGTTTTTGGTCTTTGAAGACATAGTTGACTCTGAATTCATATTAACTGCTAGCTCGATTATATTTTTCAACGTCATGTTACATCAACTTTATTAGAACCTGTTAAAATTTTTATAAAAAAATTTATCAAAACAAACCCCTAACATATAAAGAGGGTCTATCTTACTCTTAAATTTAAAAACTTGTTAGATGGATATTAAAGATATATAGACAATATTCAATAAATAAATATTTAGGAAATTTTTTAGATTAGTGCAACTTTTAAGTTATTGCGAATATGTTTGCTTGTAGTTATAAATATTTATAAATTGATCTAATATTATTTTTATATACATATTTCGTAGAACGTATAATTTTTATTAGTTTTACACATTTTATATGATACACTACTTATAATCTAAAAATATTCAGACAATAAGAAGCAAACAATTCATCATATTTCATGAGCGCTTATTTGGTGAATTTTTTAGCAGATTTTGATAATAAAAAAATTGATGAATTGTATGGTTAAAAAGTTATTAAAAGTCGTAGATCCCATAAAATATGTAGTCAAAATTATTTATTGACTTTGACTTCAACTTTTTAACAAATTTTTTAATTCTACGAAACAAATTGTGATTCTACCATGAAGCCTGTGTCCGAGTTCGGAATACAGAAAAGAAATATCTGACTCAGTGCTGAGTTAACGACGAGTTCAGTTTAGCATGAGAGTTTTCAATCTTGCTCATTACGTGTGTTGACGGAAATTTGCACTTTTCGTACCTAATATTTGATGTTTGATATGAATCTACTCTTAATTTTTTTTAGCATTAGACAACTCCAACATTTCACTTAATTGTAAATCACATCCCTATTGAGAAATAATAACGATTTTTCCCTACATTTTAAATAAACGAAAATAAAAGAAATCTAAAAACAACAAAAAATAAGAAAGCATTGCCAAAATGTCCTATAACTTTTTAAAAAGTGCAAATTATCTTCTTTCTTACCTACCCTACCCTAACCAACCCCACAACCACCTTCTCTACGCCATCACCACCATACCATAGTCGTCGCCACAGTAGAAACGACGACAGCGAGACGAGCTTGTAAATTTGACTTGGGCTCGTCTTCTCTATCTCCATCTACTTCTCGATCTGGCGTGTGTATTTTGAAACGTTAGGAACCAAATTGTAATTTTTTTTCATTCGATTTTTTTTCCTATTATTTTAATTTAGGGTAAATAGCACTAGAGGTCTTGAACCTTTGAATCTTTTGACAATGAGGTCTCAAACTTTTGATTTCTGGCAACTAAGATTTCAATTTCTTAAACTTTTGTGCCTGAGGTCCTTTTGTAACAAAAACGTCAATTTCACCATTAAATTGTTTTTTTTTTATTGAAATGATAGTTTTTTCCTTACTTTAATTTAGTGTAAATAGCACTGAGAATCCTTAACCTTTAAACTTTGTAACAATGAGGTTTCGAAACTTTAATTTTTAGCATCCGAAATTCCACACCTTTTAAATGTATGTGCCTAAGGTCCTTTTGTGATGAAAAATATCAGTTTGACCTTTAAAATGTCAAAATTTGAGTAAATGATTAGTGTACTCAAATTTAATTTTGAATTAAATAAAAATAAAAATAAAATGAAGAAACAAAAGCAAAAGAAAAATAAATAGTAAATAATCATCTTCCTCAATTCCAAACTACCCATCTCCAGCCCCAACGGAAGCGATATATCATGATAATTGGTTTATATTTCTAAATTACTGATAAAATTATTGGTTGGAATTGGTGGGGGTGATGATTTCATTCTTCTTTGTTTTTTCTTTTCTTTTTTTTTAATTGTCAAATTGGTGTTTTACGTTTCAAAACGACCTTGGGCGTAGATGTTTGAATGGTTTGGGATCCTATGTGCTAAAAATTAAATATTTAAGACCTTATTATTACAAAGTTTAAAGGTTAAAGATACTCAATAGTATTTCGCCATAAATTAAATAAAGGGTATAATTATCATTTTAATAAAAAAAAATTAATCATTTAACGGTCAACTGACGTTTTCCGTCACAAAAGGACCTCAGGCACAGACATTTAAAAGGTTTGGAGGTCCAAGTGCTAGAAATCAAATGTTCGGGACCCCATTGTCACAAGATTCAAAAGTTTGGAACATCTAGTGATATTTACCATTTAATTTATTTAAGTTAGGAACAAAATCGTCAAAATGATCATTTGGTAATTATTTTTGCGAATTAATAAAAAGATGGGGACGATATTTGCAAATAAAATTGAATATGAATGATATCGTTACAAAGCTTAAAAAATGGGAATTGTGAATATAATTTACTTTTTCTTTTATATGATACATTTATCACTTTTTCCTAAATTATTGTATTTTTATTATCCACTTGAAAATTTGGAATACAATTTTCTTCAATCGAAGTTTTATATGTATACTAGTATACCGCTTTTTTTGCGATGGGATCCAACCATAGAGAATTTTAATGGATTGAGGAGTTGAGAAGAATGTTGAAGATCGAGAGAGAGAGATGAAGAGTTTTGTTTGAAAGGGGTTTGATCTTGAAGAATATGGAGAATAACAAGAAGAAATGGAGGAATTGAGAGAGAAATATGGATTTTGGTTTGAAAAGATGAAGACGTAGTGACAGACAAAGAAGTACTTTTTTTGTACTTGTAACGGAGTAAACCTCCCTACGATCGGTGATTATACTCTAAACGCTTCTTATTTGAATAAATTTTCTTTTCAATAATTTTTCACTCTTACTTAGGAATCATTGTTATAATGTCCACCGGTACACTTGTCATGCACTCATTGGATGAGTGTAAACACTCATCCAATGAGTGTGGGACATTTGTTTCAGTGAACATTATAAAAATATCCACTGAGAGCATTAGATCAAAACCATTTACTTAGAGTCAAATTTCGATAAATTAATAAGGTTGGAACAACGAAAAATTATTAATTTAGCGAGAATATTATTTAATTGATAAATTAATAATTATTACTTTACCGAATGTTCAATAGTATTCTCAACACTTATTTTTCAGAAAAAAAAAAATTGTAAATTTTATTATGACATAATTATGCTATAATCTTATTTATAATAATTATGTTGTGATTTTGTATTCATTCAAATATCATCCGAATTGCTTGTCCATTTCATGTTATCAAATATAATTATTATGTTACTATTCATACACTATTTGTCATAATTGCTTTTTTATAGCTTTTCCATTATAAGTAGTCATTTACTGTATCGATCGATCATGCTCCCTGGTTGATATTAGAGCCCTGATTAAATGAATTTAGGAATAAAAGAGATCAAAATTAGGATAAAATTTGAAAGAGAATTCATCAATACATTAAATGAACAAATTAAAATTCATAAATTATCTCAAAGAGACCCACATTTCATTCTAGAAATAATCAAATAGTCCACCTTAAAAATATTAAAAGAGCTAGAATACTAATGTGTCATACCCTCCTAATAAAATATTGAAACTCTTCAATTGTTGTCTCGAGAAGCTATAAATAGGCATAAAGAAAAATACAAATATTTGTACAAAGCGTAGTTCAAGTAGCAATCAAATCTTTATTTAGATTATGATTAGACATTTCAATATTACTTATATTAAGATACAAGGGAAATAGAAATTTTACTAATTTTTTATTATCAATATTATAATTTAATTTAGAAAGAGGTAATGTATTCTTTAATTGTTATCCAAATTTTTTAATACCATTATATGGTCCAAATATATTACAATCCCTAATGTTAGATTTCAAAAAGATCAAAAAAAAAAAAAAGGATTGGAGAAGTAATTACCAATCTATAGTTGTTATCTTCAGAGTATATTATTATAAAGTAATGAGTATAAGTTTGAATTCAAAAGCTTTAAGATCTTTTTCCGAAGCATAAACTTTACTCTTAGAAGTCAACACTAAAATTAAAATTACAATTATCCTTAATAGGGTTTCATGGGATCAAATTACCAGATCCACTATAAGTTCCTCCAAAAGTATTAACAGATATTTACTTACCATATTTGATATTTACCTTATTAATAGAATTGTATTTATAGAAAGATATTATATATTTAATATTTCTTTATTTAGGTAAATTTCTTTTCCTACTAGTATATATATATTGTACTCTTGTAATATTCATTATTCAATTGAATCAATACAGAGAATTATTTCTCCACACATATATTTTCTCTCATATTTTTACATGGTATCAAAGAGATGATTCTGAGCAATGATGTCTGATACAAAAACCATAGAAGCGACAATTGTCTAATCGGATCTTATGGCTCTACAGCAATTCGATCATCCCGGCTTAATCCTTGTTTCTAAACTATTTGATGGAAACAATTATGGACAATGGAGTATGGCTATGAGAATTGCCCTCATTGCCAAGAATAAAATTGGCTTCGTTAATGGAAAGATCAAAGTGCGTATTCTGTTTGGGAACGGAGTAATCACATGGTACTATCATGGATAATTAATTCAGTACATCCAGATATTGCTGAAAGTATGATATACTCCGAATCTGCCACAGAAGTATGGAACGACCTATGAGATCGATTTTCTCAAGGTAACGACGCGCGAATATATCAGATTCGCTAAAAAATTGCTAAGCATCGACAAGGAAATCAATCGGTGTCAGCTTGTTACACCAAATTAAAAGGACTATGGGATGAATTGGGTTCTTATCACAACTCAATTGGATGCACTTGTGGGAATCTTAAGGCATTGGCTGCAAGGGATGAGAAGGAGAAGGCCATGCAATTCCTTATGGGGTTGAATGATTCTTATTCCACAGTTCGTGGAAATATACTTATGATGAGCCCCTTCCCAGATACCAGAAAAGTACACGCTATTTTAATGCAACATGAAAGACAAGTTGAAGTTGCAACAGATCGTGAAGGGCAACATTCAATCAATTGGGAAAAATCAAACCAGAAAAGTGACAATCGGCCCAACCGGTCGACGGTTTCGACGGAAAC
The DNA here is from genome assembly GCA_030279155.1 of Forsythia viridissima. Classification (NCBI taxonomy): domain Eukaryota; kingdom Viridiplantae; phylum Streptophyta; class Magnoliopsida; order Lamiales; family Oleaceae; genus Forsythia; species Forsythia viridissima. Next base: position 36,566,761 of record CM059036.1, read on the forward strand.
TGGACAGAAAAAGTGCGCCCACTGTGGGATGACTGGCCACGTTGTTGATACTTGCTATTTTATCCATGGCTTCTCTCCAGGGCACAGGTTTCATGGGAAAGACGTGAAGCCACAAAACAAATGCTTCACAAACACTGCCGCCGCTTCTACACCTGACCCAAATGAAGGAAAAACTCTCGCAGCCAAGGAATATGAGCAGATCATGACACTTCTAAAAGGCAAGACAGATAATGATGAGTCTCATATTAATACATCAGGTATCAATTCCTCTACTACCTCTTTGAGTAATTCATGGATTATTGATAGCGGGGCCACTGACCATGTGACAAATGATGGGATCGTTGAGAATAAATCCTTTCCAAAGTACAAAACTGTTCAATTACCGGATGGGAGTCATGCCCTCATTAAATCTATTAGTGTTGTTAACCTAGGGAATAATATGACTGTTGATGATGTGCTTTATGTTCCCAACTTCAAAGTTCATCTGTTAACTATCAGTAAACTTACTAGAATGTTAGGTTGTTATGTGACATTTTTCTCTGATTTTTGTGTCATGTAGGATTTGACTACGAAGAAGACGATTGGATTGGAAATGCAGAGTAACGGCCTATATTACCTTTCACAAAGACCACAAATACATGATACTGCCACTCGTTCTACCAATCTGTGTCATAGACGTCTTAGACACCCTCCAGCCTCACCTCTTCAATTCCTAGCACAAAGTGTCTTAGATATTAATTTTGATTCTCACGATATTTGTGATGTATGTCATTTGGCAAAACAATTTAGATTGCCCTTTAAAGTTAGCCAAATTTCTAGCAATAAACCATTTGATTTAATTCATTGTGATATTTGGGGACCTCATAGAATTTACTCTTATTCTGGTGCTAGATATTTTCTTACAATCATTGATGATTTCTCTCGCTATATTTGGGTATACTTTATGCGTCACAAATCTGAAACTCAAGGCAAATTAAGAATTTCTTTGCTTGGGTTAAAACACAACACAACCTGCCTATAAAAGCCCTAAAATCTGATAATGGCCAAGAGATTTTATCTTTGCAAGCATTTTTAGATCAAAATGGTACCAATTTTCATAGGTCATGTCCCTATACCCCTCAACAAAATGGAGTAGTAGAGAGAAAACACCGACACCTTCTTAATGTAGCTCGTGCCATTCGATTTCAAGCTCACCTTCTATTAAAATTTTGGGGGTAACATATCAAAACGGCTTGTTATCTTATCAACCGGATACCTTCTCGATTGCTTTCACACAAAACACCATACGAAAGATTGCACAAGAAATTACCACCTTATTCCCATTTGCGTGTCTATGGTTGCCTATATTTTGCCACCAACCTTAAACTCAGCCATAAATTTGACACACGGGCCAGACGGTATGTGTTTCTTGGATACTCCTTAGGACAAAAAGGATACCTTTTATATAACCTCACCGATAGAAAACTAGTGGTATCCCGGGATGTCGTGTTCCATGAAACCATATTTCCATACGCCTCACAGCCAAATGGAGACACCAACTCCATCCCATTCCCACAATCTATGCCTGTGGATGTTGACATGCCACATTTACCTTACCCTGAGGACCAACATATAGCAGAAACAGATTCCTTGCCTGAGAGCCCGTACACTATTCAAACGGTCGACCGGTCCATCATCCGTTTCAACAGAGAGTTCACACAGTCGACCGTCTGGTTAGTCGGTTCCCTTATCCGTTTCAATAGAGAGCTCAAACAGTCGACCGTCTTCACATACCGGTAGACCGGTTGAGCAGTTTTTTCCACCTTCACCTGACAGACAACCAGACCAACCTCCTGTCGTACCCAATGACCAAATTCGACGATCTACAAGATCAATTCAAACCCCAATTCACCTGAAAGATTACTATATCAATCATGCTCTGCCTATTCAAACCAGGTCTCTTCTAGTCAAATCCAGCACTCAACATCATGTATCAAGGTATGTGTCATATAGCAATCTTTGTTCTGTTTATCGTACTTTTACATACAATATTTCTCATATCGTTGAGCCAGCAACATTTGAGACAGCATGTCAAGATCCCAAGTGGGTAGCTGCTATGAATGATGAAATTCGTGCTTTGGAAGAAAACAACACTTGGTCCCTTGTCCTACTTCCTCCAGGTTCTCATCCTATTGGTTGTAAGTGGATGTTTAAGGTCAAATTTAATTATGACGGTACAGTTGAACGTTACAAAGTACGGCTGGTGGCAAAGGGGTTTACATAACGAGAAGGGATTGATTATAATCACTACTAAAAATCGCCTTTTCACTAGCGAAAATTTACCAACGGATTATTTCCGTTGGTAATCAGCAATGGTTTGTTCGTTGGTAAAAGTAATGACCTTTCAACTACGGTAATTAGCGACGGCTTTTCCGTTGGCAAAGGTAATAGTTTTTCACCAACGAATTTTCACCTTTCACCAACGGAATATCCGTTGGTGAAGAGTGAATCTTATCACCAACGGAAATTCCGTTGGTGATATTAATTAATTTTGAAAACCAAAAAATAATTCGACATTTCACCAACGGAATATCCGTTGGTGAAGAGTGAATCTTATCACCAACGGAAATTCCGTTGGTGATATTAATTAATTTTGAAAACCAAAAAATAATTCGACCTTTTACCAACGGAATACCTGTTGGTGAAGAGTGAATCTTATCACCAACGGAAATTCCGTTGGTGATATTAATTAATTTTAAAAACCAAAAAATAATTCGACATTTCACCAACGGAATATCCGTTGATAAATAGTGAATCTTATCACTAACAAAAATTTCGTTGGTGATATTAATTAATTTTGAAAACTAAAAAATAATTCGACATTTCACCAACGGATATTCCGTTGGTGAAGAGTGAATCTTATCACCAACAGAAATTCTGTTGGTGATATTAATTAATTTTGAAAACCAAAAAATAATTCGACATTTCACTAACGGAAATTCCGTTGGTGATATTAATTAATTTTGAAAACCAAAAAATAATTCGACCTTTCACCTACGGAATATCCGTTGGTGAAGAGTGAATCATATTACCTACGGAAATTTCGTTGGTGATATTAATTAATTTTGAAAACTAAAAAATATTATCGGCCTTTCACCTACGAAATATTCGTTGGTGAAGGGTGAATCATATTAGCTACGAAAATTTCGTTGGTGATATTAATTAATTTTGAAAACTAAAAAATATTTCGACCTTTCACATACGGAATATCCATTGGTGAAGAGTGATTCTTATTACCTACGGAAATTATGTAGGTGATATAAATCAATTTTGAAGATCGAAAAACACAATTCATCTATTCAAATAAAAAAAATATATGTGAAGAGTAATTCATAAGTCAAAAAAATCTTTCAACCTATTACCCACAGTCCACAGATAATCCATATGTAATATTACTATTTCAACCATTGAGCTACAGAAAATGTTGGTGAAGAGTAAATCTTGTTACCCGCATATTTTTCATGAGTAATGTAAATCAAATTTTGAAAATGAAAAAAGATTCAACTATATGGAATTGAATGTTAATCACTTAAGGATTAGTCGTAAATTAAGTTTCATTGAGAGCATGTTCGGTAGGTATTTTTATCTCCAAAATCCATTTTTGAGCATGAGTTTTTTTACTTTTCAAAAGAATTTGAGATGAAATGACCAAATTGTCCTTTTAACTTTCAAATGACATTTAATTGATTGAGGGTAATTTTGTCAAATTGCAATGTAAGTCAAAAAGTGTGTAAGAGGAATTCAGTCATGGCCCACCAAATTTAATGCAAAATGGATTTTGGAGATGAAAAAAAGGGAAGCCGAATAAGCACTCATTTAACATTCGAATTTTCTACAATGAAGTTATATATGCAATTACAATAATAAAAAAGATTCAAACTATAATCTCATACGAATAAAATATAGGTGAAGTAGTTTGCCTATTGTACGACATCACTTTAGTTGGGCATTTCGTGTTTAAATATGAAAGCAAATAATGTTTATCATCATTTCATACAGTTTGTACAGCTATAAATTTTTTTTCGAGCAATGTAATATTTTAAGTGCTAACCCAATGTGGAATTTGATTTTTCACTAATATTTATTTTTTACTTTATAAGAAATTATAGAAAATGTTGCTTATTGAACTAATATATATTATAAAAACAAAAACACATACAAGAATTCATGTGTCTCCAATGGTTTGGTTGTAACTTCACAACTCTTAGGTCAAAGGTTCAAGTCACATTACATTTATTATAAATTAATAAAATAATAAAAATGCTTGACAAAGTTTAGTGCATTGGGTTGGGCCTTTGGTGGGTCGAGTTTTAAGCCCATAATTAGTAAGTCGGGTCAGGGGTCCACCAAGTATATAAATTATTATTTTTTTATTATTAAAAATTTGCACAATACCTACGGAATTTCCGTTGGTAATAGTGTTTGTCATTTCTGTTGCTATTTTGAGGGTCGCTGAAAGTTACCAACGAAATTTTCGTTGGTAAAAGCGCATGTCATTACCAACGGAAATTCTGTTGGTAATAGTGTGTGTCATTACCAACGGATATTTCGTAGGTAAAGGGTTGGGATATTACCAACGGAATTTCCGTTGGTAATGACAAACACTATTACCAACGGAAATTCCGTTTGTGAAGATCACCAACGGAAATTCCGTTGGTAACTTTCAGCGACCCTTAAAATAGCAACGAAAATTCCGTTGCAAATAATCCGTTGGTAGCGACTATTAGGCACGGATATCGTGGCTTCAGCAACGGAAAATTCGTTTCTGAAGCCACAGTTTTTTGTAGTGAATGAAACTTTCGCTCCAGTTGTAAAGTTAACGACAGTCAGATACTTGCTCACTGTTGCCTCTATTCGCAACTGGACGCTTCATCAGATGGATGTACACAATGCCTTTCTTCATGGTGCCCTTGATGAAGAAGTCTATATGACTCCCCCACCTGGATTTCGTTGACAGGGAGAGACACCAGTTGTATGTCGACTTCATAAATCTCTATATAGATTGAAACAGGCATCTCGTTCTTGGTTTCAAAAATTTGTATCTGCTGTTATTTAGTTTGGGTTCAAATAGTCACATGCAGATTATTCACTCTTTATCAAAGTCAGTTATGATTTATTTACAGCTGTTCTATTATATGTGGATGATATGATTGTCACAGGAAACGATAAAGAAGCGATTTCTTCCACGGAGACGTTTCTTGCATTTCAATTCAAGTTGAAGGACCTTGGCACATTAAAATACTTTTTTGGAGTAGAAATTGCTCGCTCGAGATCAGGGATCTCGATAAATCAAATGAAGTATACTCTTGACATTCTTCAAGAGGCCGGATTACTTAGAGCAAAACCTGCAGCATTTTCCATGGAGCAGTCATCAAAATTTAATTCGACAGATGAAAAATTGTTGAAAGATCCCACATATTATCGACGGTTGGTAGGGAAACTCATTTATCTCACCATTATTAGACCGAAAAATCTCATATTCGGTCAATACACTCAGTCAGTTCATGCAGGCACCTAGACAACCCCATCTTGATGCAGTTCACCGATTGCTCCGATACTTGAAAAAAGCACCAAGACGAGGATTATATTTCCCATCAAGTGGGATATTGCAGCTAGCAGGATTTTGTGATGCAGATTGGGCTGGAGTTATTACTACACGACGGTCAGTTACGGGATATTGTGTATTCTTAAGAAAGGCACTTATATCATGGAGAAGAAAAAAGCAAACGACTATGTCCAAATCTTCAGCAGAAGCAGAATATAGGGCAATGACTTCCATTATCTGTGAGCTTACATGGTTGAGACAATTGCTAACAGACCTATGTGTGGATCACCCACAAGCAGCAACCTTATATTGTGACAATCAAGCAACAATACATATTGCGGCTAATCCAGTATATCATGAGAGGACAAAGCACATTGAAATAGATTGTCATATTGTTCGTGAACGAACCATTAAGGGAGAGATCAAGACTGCTTATGTCCCAAGCAATAATCAGATCGCAGATTTATTTACTAGAGCACTAGGCAATGAGGCATTTCACAGTTTCACTTGCAAGTTGGGCACTTTTAACATACATGCTCCAACTTGAGGGGGAGTATTAACAGATATTTACTTACCATATTTGATATTTACCTTGTTGGTAGAATTGTATTTATAGAAAGATATCATATATGTAATATATCTTTATTTAAATAGATTCCTTTTCCTACTAGTATATATACATTGTACTCTTATAATATTCATTATTCAATTGAATCAATGCAAAGAATTATTTATCCACACATATATTTTCTCTCATATTCTTACAAAAAGTGTTGCAAATCATTGAACACCTATATAGTACTGTTCAAATACATTATGCTTCACCTTTTTCAAGTTTTTCAAAATCATCTTTGTCTGATTTCCTACTAGTCGGGCATTCTACTTCTTCAATGACATCGACTAAACTAAAATAAGTTGATTTTATTTCAAATATTCCTAGACCTTTTTACAATAATGATGAAGAAGCTGCTTCTTCAAGGAATATGTCTCCAACCCATACTACATGTGCAATAGTCCGTTAAATGTGCTAACATCAGAATTCATAATAAATAAAGAAGAAATAAAAAGACAATTTATTATACTGATTCCCTCTTTAGGCAAAGATTCTTAATATTGTTCAATAAAGATGAGCAAGAAGATTTTTGGGATGAATGTATTTCAACATTAGAAAAACATAAAATAAAAATAAGTTTTTTCGATTGAGTTATGAGTAGAAAGAAATACAAAAAACACTTAACTTAGCTCATGTTTGGTAGTGCTAAGTGCTTATAAAAATAAAAGTACAAAACAAAGAAATAATTGTTTCCCCTTTAAGTATATAAAAAAAACAAAGAATCTAAACCTCCAACATTAAAATACATTAAAAAAATTTAGCTATAAAATAATTGTACTAATCCATTGCTAAACTCCATGTCAAAATAATTAACAAGATTGAAAATAACATAATTCCAACACAATCGACTTCGTCTTCAAAACCCCTTAGGGTATGGATCATAGAACTAGATAAAGCACCTCTTTTTAAACCTTTTGACATTAAAAAAAAAAAAGATTATTTTAAATTCAACAATGACCAATCTGAACTACCAGAAGAAACTACTCAAATGCACAAAGAATTAAAACCGCTTACTTCTTCACATATTAATGTAATAGATTCTCAATAAACAAGTGAAACAGTTTAAACAATTAACGATAAATAAAATACGAAATTCGCAACTACAATTTTGTTACATTATCTTACTCAAGCCCAATATACTAAAAACGGAGTTTATGAATAGAATATATATAGTGGCACTTAACATCAAAATTTAAATTTATGACATTTATCTATATCTATATCTATACTACATCTAAAATTTATATCTATATCTATTTAAATCTAAAAGACCATAAAAAGAAATATTTTTGGACTATTCTATTTTCATAAAAAATTTTAAAATTCCATATTCATTTTAATATTTTATTTATTACATTTTAAGTTTACTTAATTAAATTAAAATTAAAATTGTACGCATTCATCATTCACTAAATGAAACGTCTCTTGCTTACGAGAAAGATAAGTTAATCCTCCCAAAAACCACTTTCAATGACATGTGACCATTGCTTCGGCGACGGCAGAGCGGCGGTGGGAAACCAGATCCACCATCAACACCGATTTTCCAAGCGGCATGGTCAGCGTTGAAAAATCTCATCCATCCCCAACTCTGACTCTGCTAGGTGGTAGATCAAAACAAGTTTTACTGAGCTTGTGGTGAGCGTTCGAAAATCCACCAACTCCATCTCTTCCAGACGGTGGATTAGAGTATGTCCACATTACTCTTTTATTGTTCATCATTATAGTGTATTAAATTTTTAAAAATTTAATAAATATACAATTAAAATTTTTAAACATTTAATCTATTAAATTAAATATGAAAATGAAAAGAGGATCTCATAACGTTCTTCTCGTCTAACTTCTGCCCATCAACAATATTCTCACAACATAGGCAAGCATTATCACTTCTTTAATTTTTGCTTCTTACTTACGTTTATACTGTTTTGATTTACATAGTCAATTGTGGTTTATGATTAATTTTTTTGACCCTTTTTTTCAGCATCTGCTTGGATTACTTCGTAAGGACATAGGTATGACAACTGTATTTTTTGAGAGTTTAGGTGGTGACCCAATCAATATTTGTTCACAGGTAAGCATTGACACTTGTTTAATTTCTTGTTTTTTGCTTAGTTTTATGTGTTATACTACTGTCTGTCGTGAGACCTATCCTCCGCTGATATGGTGAATCTTTTTTATTTTCCAGTTTTAATATATTAAATTAGGAGTTTTATATGAAAACAATTCATTTATTTCTTTTATCTCTTGTCATGAAAGTTTAAGAGTGCAAAAGAACCAATGCGGTAGCAACGTGTAAGTATTTTGAATCCTTTGTTAATGTATGTAAAATTCTTTTCTTTAGTTTGTAATAGGGGAATTTTACTTGCATTGCGTTTGATAATTGCATAGTACTGGATTAAACTATGCCTTGTGGAAACATTTTCTCTTCCAAATTCAGCATGTAATTCTGTTTCTTTTTTGTTTTTACATTCTTAATTTTTCCATGGAAAGTGATAGTGTATAGTATTAATTTTTAGAGATAATTGCATATTTGGTCCTTAACTTTTCAAAATCGTTGAGAATATGTCTATAACCTAAAAAAAATAGCACCACATATCCCCAACTTATGAAAAAATAGGCATCGTAGGTTCCTCTTGACAGTTTCTGTCAATTTTGCCTGTTAAAAGTCAGAATTAGATTACAAGCGCTTTATTTCTCCAAAAAAGACAACTAAAATTGCAGGGTAAAACTATCACTTCACTGTAAATTTTCCTTTATTTTTCCTGTTTCTTGTTTATTACTTTTGTTCTGACATATATGAATACGCTTCCAATTTTATTGTTTTAAGTTTAATTAATCTATTCTCTACTATGGATACGTATTTCGCCTTTCCTAATTAATAGTTGTGGTGAAATTGTCGTTTTGTGCCAACTCATTATGATCTCACTACGCTGCTGGAGGAAACTTAGGAAAGTAAATTTGAGAGATCTGTATCTTGGGACAAGAAATTCGGTATTAGTCATCAGAAAAATTTTGAGAGATCTGTATCACTTCACCGGCGAAAGGTTGTAGGTATAATTCACCGGCGATTCCATGTTCGAATTTTGTGCCTCCCTGATTGGTTGTGTGTGTGTGTGTGTGTGTGTGTGTGTGTGTGAGAGAGAGAGAGAGAGAGATTATGTGAGGTTTAAAGGGAAAGGCCAAGATTCTTCTACGGTTCCTCTGACACAGTACTTTGCTGTTTTAACTAAAAATGTGGATGTAGTGATTTTTTTCTATTAACAAGCAGTGTGTTATAGTTGAAATTGGATAGAATGGCAGGGGAAGTGGTCCCAGCGGTTTTTTCAATTATTATCTGCAAAAAGCGAATTGGAGTGCGGGAAAAAGTTGAATGTGTTGGTAAAAGTTTTGGGCTGGTGAATTATACATACATACAATCTTCCACCGGTGAATTATACATACAACCTTTCACCGGAGGACGACGAGAATTAAGAAATTTTGGACATGGCGAACTCAGTGAGTGCTGTGGAGAGGCTGTTGAATTACAATTTCGCGGACAAGAAGCTTCTGGAGTGACAGTTTTACCCTGCAATTTCAGTCGCGTTGTTTGGAGAAATGAAGCACGTGTAGTCTAATTTTGACTTTTAACAGATTGACAGAAACTGTCAAGAGGGACCTACGATGTCTATTTCTTCATACGTTGGGGATGTGTAGTGCTAATTTTTAGGTTATGGACATATCTCCAACGATTTTGAAAGGTTATGGACTATATATACAATTATTCCTAATTTTTATGATTGAACTTAATATAGCATGCATTTCATGTTAAAATCTTTATTAAAATTAAGTTCTCTACTTTTTGCTCGTGGTATTTTATGTATTATAATGTATGTATTTTATGAAGAGCGGGGAAATGCATAGACTACTCTCTGCTTTGCCACGTATATGAATTTTCTCTACAGAGGTTTCAATCGACTTGCAATTTGTCTTTCCTGTCCTGATGGGCTTGGGCATATCTTTGTAACGCTTTCTGCTCAAAGAATATTTGTCTATCAACAGTCAAATTCTTAACAGCTGAAGCTGTGGTTGCCATAGCTTTATTGTATTTCGTTTGAGAGATACTTAGTTAAAACAAATTTGAGTAGTGAACCAAATAAATTTATTAATTCATATATGTCTTATTTGTAAGTATCATATCGGTAGAAGAAAAATCTCATATTCTTATCAAAGATCTTGAGTTATATAAAAATGAATGGACTATAAAAGTGCGAGTTATGAGAAAATGAACTGTTGAAACATATGAAAATCGTAGTGGGCCACTAGATATTATGAAGCTTATTTTGATGGACAAAGAAGTTAGTATAGTTATTGACATAGTTATCTTTTGTATGTTGTCTTGACATATACATTTAAATTAATAGTTCGTCTTAATTTCAAATTATAAATTATTTCATTATATTTTAATAATATTTTTTTTGCTGAGAACTAAAGTACAAGCATTATTGTATAACAAAATTATTTCTGGACTAAAGAAGACTATAGAAAGGGACAAAACATACCTTATTCAAAATAGATTAGTTAAACCGGCTATTAGTAGCTACATCAATGTGCATGCTAAGTAAGAAATGTAATTATCGCCATTAACCGATGTTTATAAATCCAAGGATTGTATTCCGATGAAAAAGAGACTATACATTTTTATTTTTATTTTTTTGGAAGAGCTGAAGATTCAAAGAATGCCAATATGATGATGGGTGCTAATCCTTCTCTTTTTTTTGGTAATGCATTGGTACATTATATACGTATTCTTATAAATATAAAGCAATATTTAAGCATCAAAGTCGAAAAAAATATAGCACGCAACACTAATAGAAGAGAAATAACACTTATCGATAACATGTAAATAAATTCACACATACACACTTGTGCGCTTTAAATTATTTATAGCAATGTATTATTATTGTCTAACATTTCATATTTAAACAGATCTGACACAATTAAGGTTGCTTTATGAGGGTGATTTGGCTGACAATGAAGGACAAATACTTTCAGATAAAGAATATGAAAATCTGTTAGTACCATGTCAGGAAACGGGTCCCAATGAAGACCCCCATGACGTTCGCTCATGCCACACGTGGTAGTTGGATCCCCATATTGCAATGAAAAGTCTTTGCATTCTAAGATCTTGCCAAAAGAGAACCACTGTTCTCCGCCATGCTAGCGAACCACTGTTCTCCGCCAACTCTTTTTCTCTGCCAACTCTTTGCACTTCACGAAATCTTTCGTGACAGTCTTATTCCAGGTCATCAAAGAGATAATTAAAGAAGAAATTATCCTTCATTCATAATAATATTGAATTCAACCATATCCTTATAAGGAAAGATAATCCAATCAAATAGCTAATTGATTGTTTCCCTAAATTAACTAGGACTTTTTCCCTATAAATACCAGACATTTATTCATTCCAAGGTACATATTATTCATAACCCTAGACTCTAGTCAAATTTATGTCTGCTTGTCTCTTCCGCACCCATATTTTTTTTCATGTACTATGATATCGACAGTTGACTTGATCATCGGGGCGTTAACGGTCACCTACCTTTTTTTTTTTATTGGTAATCTTCGTGCCTAACAGTTTTCCAAGTGTGCAGATAACATACATGTTCAGAAAAGTGATTGGGGATCTGTTGAAATGTGGATAGTAAAAATTTCTAAGTCAAAAAGTCAAATGGTAATATATCGAATGTGAAGAGTAGTTTTATAGAGATATTATAAATTAAATAGACTAAAATAAATTAATTTTGCAACAAAAAATTACTTTTTTTTCCATTATAGGTGAATTTAGCGTATCATCAACAATGATAAGTTCCATGGAAATAAACCTAGCTATCATTGATGCCGATGAGCTACAACAAAGGCAGACACATTTTGTTTAAGTACGAACTATCTATAGTTCATTCATAAATTTCGTTATCAATATATTGGGTTTGAGTAAGATACGATTTTTCTTGTATATCTAGAAGAGAAGGCTTGGGATTAAAAAAAAAAAAAAAAAAAATTGGAAATTGGAAATTGGAAATTGGAAATTGTGGATTGTGGATTTCGTATTTTATTTATGGTTAATTGTTCAAACTAATTTCGTAATTCTTCTATTTCACTCTTTTGTTGAGAAACTATTACATTAATATTTGAAAAGGTAAGCGAATTTTAATTCTTTAAGTTTTTGAGTAGTTTCTATAATAGTTGGTTATTGTTGAATTTAACATAATCATTTTTTATTAGAAGAAATTATTCAAAAATTTAAAGAATAAAACGGTTTATTTCTTCAGATATTAACGTATTATATTCTCAACGAATGAGTGAAATAGAAGAATACAAAAATGTTTTGAACAATTAATGATAAATAAAATACGAAATTCACAATTACAATTTCCAAAAACAATTTTTTTTTAAATCCTAGACTCTCTCTTCCAAATATACAACATAAAGAAATACATTATCTTATTCAAACCCAATATACTCGAAACTGAATTTATGAATGAAATATGTATGGTTGCACTCAACATCAAATTTTAAATTTAATACATGAAATGACCATAGCGGCTACCGCATTTAAAACTAGGGCCAATAATGATGACCATCACATAGCAAAAATTTTAGTAACAGGTTTTACAGGTCAATTAAAAGATTAGTGAGATAATTATCTAATAGAAGAAGGAATGTCTTATATCTTAAGTGCAGCAAAACAAGAGCAAAATAAGATGCAAATAGAGTATTTTACTAGGACTGTATCAAATACTGGTCAATACGAGAAAGATCTTATAATCATTATGTTTTACTCCTAAATTCATTTAATCATGGCTCTGGTAACAATAAAGGGGCATAATTGATACAGTAAATGAAAGTATGAAATAGATGTAACAGTGGTGATGTTTTCACTTCAGTGGAAAGTAGTTATAATTTTCACTGGACACATGTTAAATTTTCATTGGACGGACAATGATTCTCTAATAAAAATTGGACAAGCGTTCAGTGAGAAGTATGACTCCTCCCATTATGGGGAGGAGATCACCACTTATAGATGTAATAAGCATTTTGGAAATCAATTATTACTATTTATAATGGAAAAGCTATTGAAAAAACAATGATGAATGATAATTATGACATACAGTGTATCAATAACATAATGACTATATTTGAAAACATGGAATGGATAAGCAATTAGGATGATTTTTGAATTAAAACATAATTATAAATAAGATTACAACATAATTATGACAAAATAAAACTTACAATTATTTGTTTGCCAGAAAAATAACTTTTGAGAATACCGAAAAATACTAGACATTACAAATTTTAAATTTCTCACGCTTGCTTTCCTCTGCCTCTTGAATTGAAATGTCTTATATTTTATAATCGACCTTGAACATATTTTTCCTTCTCAATTTGACGTCTTGAATTGAATTTAAAGAACTTGTTAGAACAGAAAGACTATTCTACATTATTCCCACTGAATAATAGTATTGATGTCTTGATATGGTAAATTATTTTGTCGATACTGTTATTTACTTTTGATAGTAATTCTGCAAAATTCTTGAAAATTTTATTGTGTCAAAAATGTTCCCTTTTAAAAGCAAGAATTCTTTAATTTTTTTATTGTTTTGAATTTTGTACGGAAATATTAACATGGAAAAGTAGATGAATAAATATAAAACATCAATGAGAAAATCTTCTAGAGGGTATTTTGCAACATCTTAAAAAAAATAGAAAAATGGTAAACAAAAAGTCCAGCATTTGTTTTTGGAAATTGTAGCCCAATTGGTTCTAATTATTTGGACCCCTTTGGAATATGCAAGGCTTAGCCCACTTAATCTGTCCAGAAAATTTTAATGTTGGACTGAATTCATATTCTCATTATTCACTTCAATGGGAACACATGCATCTCCCTTTCACCTTTAGATTTCTTTCTACGAAGCAAATTGTTGTGATTTGTGTAGGGGATTTATGGTGACAAGATGATCCCATTTTGGCCCTCCTGTACCAGGGGGAGAAGCCACTCTTCAACTTTTGCTAAGTTTCTAGGAGATAAAAAGACCATAATAAAATATCAGTCTACATCAGCACCATAATATCATATTGGAGAGCAAGTTCTAAATTAGAAATTGATATCGAATCAAGGATATGGGCTCGTGTGAGTATGAAACAAAAATTCCTATTTTAATTATATCATCATGTATGAGTTTGAATTTAAGCTTCTATTTGAAATTGATTAAAATCAAATTTTTATTTAATTTGCTAATTTAAAATTACAAAATTTATTAATATCTTTTGAAAAGTTGAAAACCTCTTTCAATCAACTTGACATAAGCATAACTAATATATTCCTTAAAATATTTTGAATTCCTTTTTTGCCCTTCTTAAAAAAATATGTCGATTTTGGCATAATAATAGAATCAAGGGCATATACGTCATTTGAGGCCTATTTAGTGGGGGTATACGTTAAATGAAATTATCAACTCACGTGAATTGCTTGCAAAGTTGTCACATTTGTTATTCATAAGTGGAACCCACATGCATGAAAGGGAAAAAATGATTTTGTGATACGAACGATTTCAGATAGGGACTAAGAGAACATCTAGACAATATTTGTAATTTTGGAATTCTTTTGTCCTTTATGAATGATATATTCGTGATCATTGAACTGGTCTTGAAAATCAAAATTTAATTATTGAAAGTAATTACATTATTTATATTTTAATTATATTTATGAAATACGAGGCTCGGTTGTTTCAACAATCATTATTTCAATCTAAAAAATTAGTACAATATGACCGGAATCCTATAATACTAGTCCATAATAATGTATTAGTTGTGAAGGAAAAAATAATGGCTTCCTTGACTGTAATGTTATCTTGATAGGATGAGTCAAGGTCAATTTCTACATTGGTTGAAAGGAATTAGACCCTTAATTATTATGTTAAGCAAATATTATTAAACTAACCCCAAAAAAATTAAAAATCAAATCAAATGAAATTGGAATAATGTTCCTTCTAATAATGTCACATGGGACTCATTAATTGGGCTAATTTATTGGACACTCCAAAGATCTAGATCCAATGCAGGAAAATTAGATAAGTCTTCATTGTAGTCTCATTAGTTGACACGTGTTATGAGTAGAAAAATCTAATTACAATGAATAATTCTATTTATCACAACGGATGACTATTACTGATTTATGTAGCAGCTTAGTCTACTATAATTGATTAATGATACATAATTGTGTTGTCTACTCAATCTAATTAATTGCAGTATACTTAAGACTTGTTCGGTAGAGTTTTTTTTGTGAAAAAAATGATTTTTTTGGTTACTTTTTTACTTTTCAACTTTTCTAGTAGTGTAAAAAGGGTTGAAAAGTCAAAAATTGTAAGCAAAAAAATAGATTTTTTTGGAGAAAATGGCAATCGAACAAGCACTTAATTGATACACAAATTAGTGATTATTACAAATAGTGATTAATAACATTACTCAATTATTATGCAACCTCATATATCCAATATATACCAATTATTATATTTTTTTTTTATGGAAATAATTAATGTTTATTAGATCGATTTGATCTTCTCTTTTGTAATAAAAAAAAGAAAAAAGAAAATTGATAAGAAGATCGTTTTGATTCAATTCTTATAAGAATTGAACTTATCGAGAGCATGGCCAGTACCCCTAGTGGGTGATAATTAAGTTAAATAATAAATATAAAATGAACTAAAAGAGTAAATAAAGTTACTCTAAAAAATGTAATTATTAATGTTAAAATGTAGAGATGTAAATTAGACTATGTTGAACAACATAGTCCGATTCTAAAGCGGCTATTGCTTGGCCATCCCTTGACCCAACATGATTCATACATGAGGCATTCCATGCTTAACCTACGACATTTTACAATTTTTAAATCTAAAATAAAGAAATTATATATCTTTTCTGTTTTTTCAATAAGTATGAAATCTAATTATTTACACTAGAGAGCCCTCCGACTTTGGAAGCCTGGCAGAAAGGCTAGACATATGATAGTCCTATTTGTCAACAATAACACCCCAATCAAACAAATTGTGGACCTCTATAGTCAAGTAAGTACATAGTCTGAATTCAAGGTAGACCAAGCGTATCACAAAATGAGACGGTTCATTTAGTGAGTTGTCTCAAATTGTAATGGTTGATAGATTTTGACATTTCTATTTTAACCCAACACCATCCTACTAAATGAAGCTCATCTCCTCCATTGTGCCTTTTCACACTCGAGCTCGACTCTAAACTCAAAATTCAGAATAAGTCTTACATAGACCCCACAAGTATAAATAATATGTACATTTAGACAAAGGAAAGGCAAAAAGGGATGGGCTACAGCACAGAGTATCCAGTTGATTCATGTGCTTGCCTTAGCCAAGCACATGCATTGGTTTTCATATTTCAACTTTTTCTCAGACTTGAAAACTTTCCTTTAATAAACTATTAATAATTTTATATTAACATTAAATTTGGGGACACTATCCACAACTTCCCTAACTAACACCCCCACATGTCTTGAATGCTCTCCCACACTGTAATGACTTGTAGACAAATTATTCATCCATCTCTTTCTTCATGTGGATCACTACATGTGAACTTTTTTACTTGCAGTTTTCTAATTTCCTTTTTTAAAAATTTGGGTTTATAAGATTATGAGAAGTAGTTCAATGACAAAATAAATTTAGTCGAATCTCGAGCATGAGTACCCGAATTTATTTCATAAATATATGAATCTATATAAGTTGTAAGATCATGTATGAACGCACATCACCCACTGGACAATTACATTTTGACCACTATTGCGAGTGCTTTAGATTTTTTCAAAAATTGTATTAAAAGATTTAAAAAAAAAATCGTATCACGTACCTCATTTTTATTGAAAATAAAACTTGAATAATGTTATTTATCACTACTGGTAATTATCATTGCTCAATTGGTACCAATATTCATCATAAGTTCCTCTTGAGGGGGAGATCAAGGGTTTGAATCACTGGGGACATGAAAGAAATTTTGTTTGTGACCCAACCTCCAGTAGACAGTATGTAAGATAACGGTGCACGGAATAGTCCATGAGTGAAAAGTTTGTAGGGAAAAGTGGCGTTTTTTTTGTAACGACCATGTACTTTCTCCTATAGACCTCTCACTCAATAGTAGCCTATGTAACAACTGTGTTAGCATGATATGTCCAATAAAATATAGAAATATGAAACTCTATTCGACTTATCATTTAATACTATGTAAACTGATAATTATCATTAGTTGTGATAAATATAGTTACTCATAAAATTTACTTAAATTTTTGTAACTTGAAATTATTATTGGAATATTAAATTAAGACATCAAATTGCAGATGAAATAGTGTATAAAGCAAGTGGGCCTAAACACAAAACAATTCTTGACCAGTCGGTGGGCTACCAAAATTTATTTTATACACCCACCCCACTCCCACGCCCCATCCCCACCCCCACCCCCACCCCCACAAAACGCATAGAATTCCCTATTTATACATCCCCAAAAAACACCAAACGTCCTCACTGCAAAACCCCTCTTCTCACTTATAACTACTTATTTTCTTGTGCTTTTGTATCCCATTTTGCTTAATAGAGAAGAGGGGTGATTGGGTTTTGCTAAACAAAACCATGGCCAAGTTGTTTGCTTTAGTTTTTATTGCACTTGTCGCCATTTCAATGCTGCAGATCCCGGTCAGTACTTATTTCTTAAGTTTTGTAATTTGATAATGGTGAAGAAATGGAGATATTTTTCTGATACATTCTTGTGTATGTTTATAAAATAGGCGATGGCAGGTGGGCACTCCAATAAGGTTAGGTTCTGGTTATAATTCCTCGGTTTTTCCGAAATCTTTGGTGTTTTTTTTTTTTTTTGTCTTGTCTGAAGATCTGTGCTGACATTTTTCTGTTTTCTTTTTTGTTTTTGTAATTCAGAATGGTTATGGTCCTGGCAGCCTGAAAAACTTCCGTGAGTCTCTCTCTCTCTCTCTCTCTCTCCCCCATATAATCCTATGTTTATTCTCAAAATCTTAGGATCAATTATTGTACGTTGGTTAGATAGATTACACAGTGTCAAGAGTATTGACGAAGAAAATAATGTTGTCAATTATTGATTGTTAAAAACCCAAAAATGGCTTTGGACTAGAGTAAACTTGCATGTATATATGAGATTATGTTCAAGAAAAAATGGCTTAAAATCTTGAGATCCCCATTTTGTTCAATTTTCAGATTTTGAGTGATGACATTTCAACTGCATTTTTTGACTAAAGTCAAAAAGTACACTAATTTTTCTTCTTCAACTGAAATGACCAGAATGCCCTTCACAATGTTCGAGGAGGTGTAGCCAGACACAGTATCACAAACCATGCATGTTCTTTTGTCAGAAGTGCTGCAAAAAGTGCCTTTGTGTGCCACCAGGTTATTATGGGAATAAAAATGTTTGCCCTTGCTACAACAACTGGAAGACCAAGGAAGGAGGACCAAAATGCCCTTGAAAAATGGCCTCTTGACCGAAATGACCTAGAAATGGCATCTTTATTACTAAAATATTATTATATATAAAAAGCTCCAGTTCTAAGTACTAACTATGAAATCTTCTATCGTTGCTATTGGGTTTTTCTTGTTTGAGGGTCTGATTTTATGTTATATGACCATTGTAACCCATCTACGCGGCTCCATTTGGGGATTATCTCAAGTGTTTGGGAGTGGATGACAATAAATCGATACGATTATTAAATTAAGATTTGGTCAACTAAAGATTGACTGCACTCCTTAATTCTACGTCATTTTGATAATTATGAATTCAACTAAAGATTGACTGCACTCCTTAATTCTACGTCATTTTGATAATTATGAATTATTATATTTTTACGTATCAATTGTGAATTGTGTGCAAACATAACTTTTTTTCTTAGCATCTCTTTATAGAAGGGAAATGATCTACTTCTCGTCATGAAGAGTAGTTATGAAGGCCAACAGACACATGTTCGGTGGCTATTGAATAATGAAAAAGTGTTTGACATTAAAGTAAAGTTATACGATGAAGAAGCATTGAAGCATACGTCTAGTAAACTCAAAATAGAATGGTATGGCAAGAAACGAGTCAAGCATATAAATTTTACTTTCAACGTTCCTACCCAAGCTTCACCAATTTTGCAGCATCCCTAATGTTGAAAAACTTTTGTACTATAATTGTCCAGATGAAAATTTTATTGCATTTCATTCATATTACTAACGTTAAAATTCTAGTGTTGTGATATCTCTTCAAATCTACTTTATTGGCAATTGGATGTGCATCAAACAGGACGACATTGTTGGAGAGCAATAATGTTGTTCTTAAGCTCATGGGTTGAGTCACTCAAATAATGGTAGTCGAATTCTATGTAAGGTTTAGCCTGTTTTTGCTGAACACTTACTAAGGGAAAAAGGAAAAGGAAAAAAAAAAAAAAAATAGCAACTGATGATGAAATTAGTATTTATAGAAAAATTAATTTTTTCTTGCAAGTCTAAGAGAATAATCTACAAATTGCTCACTTGAGTCTCTCGAGTTTTTTTACTTGATTGTTTGCAAAAGATACTATATTTATACATCTATTTTCTTTTACTAGTGTGAAAATGTTTCATTGACACACTTTTTTTTAATAAGCCATTAAGTGACCAAGTGGGACAAGAAGATTAGGCAAGAACATGAGTTCTTGATTATGCTTGATATTGATTAATCTCGACCGTTGAATTTCATCCAATGGCTGAGACAACTTGGATAGGTTAAGTGGCCTTGAGGCCATTTGATTGCCTCACTTTCTCTCATTCGACTTTTCTCTCCCCTCTCCAACAATCGAGTCTAAATCCATCTCTTCATATTTTTTATTTTAGACCTATCAACTTACCTCTCGCAAATCACTTTAAATGTCATCTGATCTTTGTCCAAAACTCAAAATGAAATTGAGAGGATGGAAAAAATTCATTATACTAATTTTGTTGGTCTGTTATGTACCTGATTTAGCTTATGGCATTAGTATGTTTAGCAGATTCATGGCTAAACCTGGAGATAGTCATTGGGAAGCCCTTAAATGGTTACTCAAGTAGTCAAATGACTCATTTTGTTTGGGGTTAATCTTTAAAAAGAGTAAGTAATGGAGTAACCTTAAAGGGTATACTGATTCTGATTTTGTAGGGGACAAGGATAATATGAGATCAACCTCTGTTTATTTTTTCACTGTGTAGAACAGTCGTAAGCTGGGAATACCAGCTTCAAAAAGTAGTTGATCTTTTTTCTACAGAAACTGAATATATTACCGCTGCTACTGATGCAATAAAAGAAGGAATTTGGTTAAATGATTTACTAAAAGAGTTTGTCTTTGTTGATGAAAATATTGTTCTTTTTATTGACAATTAGAGTGCTATTCATTTAAGTAAAAATTCAACATATCATGATAAAACAAAGCATATTGATGTCAATATTCAATTTATAAGGGACATATCAAAACGTGTTCTTACATTGGAGAAAATAGCTACTCAATTTAACCCATCCGATATGGATACCAAAGTTATTCCTTTGAATAAATTCAAAAATTGCTTGAAGTTGCTGTCATGTGATTGTGTTTAAATGTAAATTTGCATATACAAGAGTAAATGAAGCATAAGTTGGATGGAGTTCTGAACAAAAGTGATCCAACCAACTCTTGGTAGTAAGTTGGAGTTGTTGGAAGTAACCGTGTTTGCCACTAAAATTGTTGGAATTCTCGCTTCTCCCCCTTTTCTCTAAAAAAAATATCTGCTCAAGATCTTATTCTCCATCTTCTTTTCTATTCTTTTTGAGCTTTATGGATAAAGGACTTTGTGTTCTTTAGTCTTAGAAGTGACACAATATATTAGAAATGGTTTTTTTGTTCTCTGTGAACACTAACTCTAAGGTTTGATTGGTTATTTCTTGAGGATAAGCCCAAGTGGCTAAGGCTTGTAAATCTGACAGTGTTATATACCTTTATTGCCGTTTTAGTTGAT
Organism: Forsythia viridissima; assembly: GCA_030279155.1. Taxonomy (NCBI): domain Eukaryota; kingdom Viridiplantae; phylum Streptophyta; class Magnoliopsida; order Lamiales; family Oleaceae; genus Forsythia; species Forsythia viridissima. The sequence continues at coordinate 36,588,008 of CM059036.1, forward strand.
TATAGGTGCTATAGAGCTTAATCCACTTTTGTGGATGCTCAACATGGACATTTCTTTATTTTCTGATCGTCTAGAAGGGACAAAAGAAAGACCGATGATGGTATTGAAATAACAAGAACCCTGGCGGTACCAAAAATGACGCTAAGACTTACCAGAATATTAGGATCTAGGTGTTGGATTTGATTACCGAACCTCTAGGACTTCGGCCGAAACAAATTCTTGTGTTCTTTTAAGTTTCTTACACTTTTATTTTCTTAGATCTGATTAAATGTTGTGTATTCTTAGTGCATCTGATGGTTTCTGGGCTTAACAATAACGATTGATTCTTCCAACAGCCGAACACAATAGAGCATGCTACCCTCTAATTGTATGAATATAATTCTCTTGATAATTAATTTAGATAATATGCATAAAATGAATTGAATGAGTAAATAACACGTGTCATTTGAACATCCAATTTCAACGTCCTAGCATAGAAGTGTAAATGTGGTCGTGCTGAGATAGCTTAAGCTGATTTTAAGGCAACTCGGTTTAGACTATCTCTTGGCTCAATATGTTGGATTTAATTGAATTTTATCGAGTTGAATCATTAAATATATTTAATGATGTGGGCCATTACAATTAACTTTATGTGAATCGAAAAAGTCTCTAATAGAAAGTACGTAATTGGTGAATGAGTGTGATAAATTGACACATTCATTCATAATTGGTGAATATATATATGATTAATCGTCAAATTCATTCATATCACATAAAAATATGAAATAGTGCGATCTAAATGCTCAAATTAATTAAACAAAATGGTGCACCTATTCATGAATATGCACACCCTCAGATTACTTAAACAAATTGGTGCACCTATTCATGAATATGCACACACTCATTTAAAGAGATACTTCAAATCCTATAAATAAGGCTCTGAATTCAAATTTTTTACATCAAATCAATTTTCAACTATTGATTTATAAATTATCACCCTTTTCAAAATTCGACTACGTAATTTCTGAGCACATTTCTGCTCAAAATAGTTTTGTGCAATTTTCTTAAAGTTTGTGTTTTGTATTCCATTTAAGAAGAGTGCAATCAATATTTTGATTTGACTGTCAATGTTGGTATAGTGCAATACCGATTTTGGAAAAAGAGTTGTATGTTGGGAGATAGATGTCCATTGATTTTGTTAGCACCTTTGCAGGAGGACGACGAAATCTATCTTAAGGAGATTTGCTATAGCATACCTTGTTTCATCTCGATTCTACATTTATGTTTTCTATTTTTGTCGATTGTTCCCGTCAATATTGCCAATAATCTTAAGAAAGATTCTCCATTTACTTTTGGTACGTAATTTATTTATATTATTTTATTTTATTTTTGTTAATCATTTTTTCTATATTGTAGTTTTATAGTAAATGACTAGTACTGAGCAAACCAGTGTAACGGTTGGACATGAGAAATTGGAAAAATTCAATGGCACAGATTTCAAGCGATGGCAATAGTAAATGATATGATTATCAGTTTTGGGTTACTACTAAACACTTAGGGGGAAGCAATTCTAACTACTAACTTTATTCTAAATAGGGTTCCTCACAAAAATTTGGTTCAATACCTTATGAACTATGGAGATGGAGAATGTCATCCTACAAATACTTTAAAGGGTAATTAGCACATTTTGCCAATATCCTTTGAGTCTGTTGTGAAAATCGCCCATATCATTTAGATTTTGACATTTGTGTCCTTAAATTACTCATTCTTTGCACAAAAGGTCTTTAGCGTCTAATTCTGTGAACTGTTGTCGTGAAATCAGTGCGTCATGTGCAATGTCTCATTTTATGAACGGCATTTTCGTCAAGTCACCAAATATAATGTTCCGCCAAACTCAATTCCTTCTCCTACAGAATTTACTAGCGCTCATGTCCATGGCCTCATCTGCGTCCAAATTCACAGCTAGTGATACCTTTCTTGCCGTCAACCAATCTGCAACTTCACCAGTTACTCCCCTACACTTCTTAACCTTTATCTTCACCATATTGGGACACCCACAAGCGAATGCCTCAATCCCTGAATCTATCACGCGACACCCCTTTCGAGCAAATTTCTCAGCTACTACACAAATCCCTTCATTCGAGTAATCCGGAGCCTTCACCAAGTGTAAAATCTCCAAGTCTGAGCACTTCAATATTGCCATTAGCCCAATATCACTCACCTGTAGCCTATCCAAATAAATCTCTGTCAAACAATTCTTTCACCATTTAATTAGACCAAATGGTGCACCTATTCATGAAGAAGCAGACACCTATTCAAAAAGATACTTCAAATCCTATAATAGGGACTCCTAAATTCATTTTTTTTACATCAAATCAATTCTGAATCATTGATTTATAAATTCTCATCCCTCTTCAAAATTTCTTCTGCGTAATTTATGATCAAATTTATGTTCAAATTAGTTTTGTACAACTTTCTTAAAGTTGGTATTTTTCATTCTATTCGAAAAGAGTACAATCAATATTTTGGTTCGACCGACAATATTAGTATAGTGCAATACCGATTTTGAAAGAAGCAGTGTATCTTGGGAGACAAACGTTCATTGATCTTGTTAGCACTTTTGCAGGGACAGAATATGTCTTAAAGAAATTTGTTACGGCATACCTTGTTTCATCTCGTTTATACATTTATATTTTTTATTTTTCTCGATTGTTCTCGTCAATATTGCCAACCCAACATGACTCAACGATGTTCAAACTTTTGTAATTATTATTATTTTGAATTTAAATAGAAAGAATCCAAGTTTTTCTTCTCAATATGACTCTCTATAGCAAAAAGCCGTTTGGTTTAGGAAGCGCTAGGCCTATTTGAAAGGCCAGATAGACACAAGCCCTTTTTTACCAGTTCTAGATGAATCAATTTCTATTTTTTCTATACGCAAATCCACACAGACTGAATCTCTATAATCAAGATCGCCATTACTTGAATGTAGAGGTGGATTGGCTCATTGCATGATTAGTGTCTAGTTACACTTGCCTTTCACCTATTAGGTTGTCTCGAACTTGAACCGTTAAATTTTGACATTTATATTTGGACCCTAGTTCTTCTGGCTAAGTGAAGCACAATTTAAATGTAGAAAGGACTGCCCACGACACATTCCAAGATGAGTCGAGTCACTTCAAGCTTAAACGGCCGATATATTTTAACACTTCTATTTTATCATACTGTTAGGAAACCAATTATTTGCCCACAATACCTTTGTTCAGAAGAAAATAGTAGATAGAAAAAAATTTATATATGAATTTTTTTTACAATCATATAGAAATTTCTCCCACTCAAATTCTAAAGTACCATAGATGCTTACTACACCCACAATTATATAATATTTGTACAAACTACAAAGAAAGGAAGAAAAAATGTAAGAAGGCTGAATTTAAAATTTTTTATTCAAAAATCTTCATCGCGTATTAAAAAAAGAAGAGAAATATCATACACACACACACACACACACACACTAGTTGAAGCATGTGTGTTGCACGTTTTGTAGTTACATCTAGATTTCTAGCAGCATTGCAAAGTTTAGGAAATAGATTTTTAAAATAAGTAAAAGTATTGGCTAAAATTTAATAAATATATATATAGGCAATATAAGATAGTGGGAATTTGAAATGTACTCATAATTAAAGAGTGGATTGGAAATATAACGATTTTTTATAACATTTGTAAATATGTCATTTTTAAATGTAAAATTTCAAATAAGCACTTTTGTAAAAATGACCACCTTGTTGTGTGGTTAAGATTTAATGATAGTGGGTAGTTATACAACAGCTTCTAAGAGAAGTTATCAGGCCAAATATTTCGATAGCAAAAAATACATCGACAATTTCTTTGTCGATAATATTGACAAAATAGGATTACAAAAAGGTTAAAATGAGAACCAATTATCGACAAAATGGGGTCATATGACAAAATAAGAACAAATTATCATTTTGTCGATGTACAATTTTATCGATGTACATCCCATTTTTCTCATTTGTCGATGTAAATGTACATCGAAAAAAATAGGATAAATTCCAATTTTTGTCGATGTATATTGATTCCCATTTTGTTATATAAATGGGACAAAATGTACCCATTTTGTTAACATTCAAATAGGAAAAATTCCCCTTATAGACAAATGGGAACTCCCATTTTGTTATATGGGACAAAATGGGTTTTTGGCCCATTTTTTAAACATTAAATGGGAACCATTTGTCGATGTTAGCCTCTAGAGCACATAGCAAATTTTAGATGGGGATGGCACAGGTGACAGTGGGATGCAGAAGAAACTGAACCTAAGTTTGGAAGTTCGAGAAAAAAAAACAGGATGAGAAATTGAAAATGGAAGGAGGTTCAATTGGAAGACGTTGTTATCTGTTCTTGAGAAATTAAAAAAAAAAAAAAAAAAAGAGGCCAAAACGGCATCGTTTTGAATGAAATAGTGAATAGTAAATGCTCCATACACACTTATATTATGAAACAATTATTAAGTAGGCAAGAGAAACAAAACCACTGCATACTCACAATTTTAATTTATTAACAATTTATGACCTAACAATGAATTATTTCATCTAGATTAATTTTGACAACTTTTCCTCCAATTCAAAAGCCATGCACGGATTTGAATGAAAAATTGAATCAACAATTTACTTTATTTTCTGTTTGCAATTGAAGTCTTCTTGTAGCTAAGTGAAGCATATATGCTCTACTGTGCATCTTCATAAGTGACTCTAAACTCCTATTTGGAGTACGTCGTGACAAAATATATAACATGTACCTAAATGTACATTTAGACAAGGAAAGGCATTGGGTTTTGCTCTGATTAAATAACTTTCCTTTAATAAACTATCAATATTAATTTTATATTATTCCCTATTGGCTTTGTATATATTTTTAATATTAAATTTGAGACTATATACACACAACTTCCCTAACACACACACCCCACATGTCTTAAATGCTCTTCCACATTGTAGTAACTTTGTGGGTCCACTAGATGTGCACATTCTTACTTGCCCTTTACTTTATTTTTCAAGATTTGGGTTCATAAAATTAAGAATCATAGAGTGACTCAATATAGCAAAATGGAATTTAGGAATCATTAGATTTGATTATTTCATCGAAGTTGCATTTCATCAACGTTTCATCAAATTCTTGATTACAACCTATTGTTTATTATGTGAATTCACCTTAACTTATGGACAAGGAGGATTGTACTAGACTAATTGTTTAGCATAGAACTTTATTACATCTCTCATTCCATACATAATGCAATTTCAATAGAATAGTGAAAAGTGGATGGAAACTAACATGGACTGTCTTGATTGCTTTGTATGTTTAACAAATGTAATGATAAGTGAAATTTATACATTTATATTGACTCTTTAATGAAGTATTTTTCGTATAATTCTAAGTATTTCTAGAGTCGATATCTATTGAGTCGTTGTTCATTTTTGTGATTGTAGCACAAAATCCCTGAACTCAAGTTACTTTGGTGAAATTGGCGAGTAAATGAGAAAAAATTTAGTTTTTGAAGAAAATATCAAGAGCTAAACATTGGGAGATGGGAAATAAGATAAAATCAATAAATTTAAGGTGTGTTGGAGTGACAATGAAGAGTTGAAGTGAATGATCAAACACCCGAAAGTCGAAAAAGAGAATTGAGAAACTACAACCGGAATATGTGGAAAATTATAGCATAAACTTTGGTACAAAAATCTTCACAAGGAAAATGATAACCATTGGAAGGATAATTGAATTACAAGTCTAACGCTTTTTACGGATCTCAAGTTGGAGTTTCCTACAAGAAGTTATAGCCATTTGAAAATCAGTCGCTAGCGTAACACTTTCTATCTACTAGAGCGGTCCGGAGGCTCTCTCTCCGGCCCGCTCGAGTGGCCCATCAGCAAAAAAGGGTCATTCATGTCCTCTCGAGCGGATAGACTAGCTGCTCGAGCAGACGGTTCCGCGGCCAAACTTTTATTTGAATTAAAATTCTATTTTTGGCATGTTTTTAGAGATTTTGGCACAAAATTCAACCCTAATTGTACCCTTATAAATATTAGAAGATCATTACAAGAATTTCTTCATCCGAGCGAGATTATTGGAATTTCAAGTAAGAGAAAGTTGAGATTCTTTGGGCAATCCATTGAAGACATTCGAGGAGGCCAAATTAATCTTCAAAGTTCTTCTTGCAATCAAATATTCCTGGTGACGAATTCTTCATTTATTATGTGTTTTTGTAAATCAAACATGATGGGCTAAACTCTTTGTGATATGGATGATGATGTAAACCATATGTTGAAATTATAATTCAAGAATTTCATTTTCTAATCTTAATTTATGTTTGATTGATTTATGCCATAGTTTTAATGTTCGTTTGAATGATTGATCACCGTTTGAACGTATTTGTGATTTATGTTTGTTTCCAGGAGGTTCAAAATAGATTAGCTCAATATGATTTTAAACACAAAGTCCTATATGAGTAGGCATAATCTTCTATGCTTTGTGCAATCAAATTTGATAATCTTGATATTAAATGCATTTTTATATATTTGAATTTGAAAAATGAATATTTTCGATTGTATATAAAAATGAAAAATGCTGGTTGTACACCCATTCTTACCACCCTGTTGACTGCAAGTGAGTAATGGCAATTATGCCCCTCAATGAATTTGAAATTACTTCAGATAATAAAAGGCAAACACTTATCCATTTTCACCTATTCCTTCCTACCGCCCAAGTCATGAAATTTGAGTTTGCATATTCCTTCTTACCACCCAAATCACATATTCCACCCATTTTCACTTCCATACTTCATCTCACAGGCTTGGGGAGTGAAATTTTTTTCACGGCGACGTCACGTTTATCCATATCTTCCTGAGTTTATCGTTTTGTCGGAGCAAAATCTGTTGGCCGGAAGTCACTTCGGTAAATTCTTCCAACAAATAAATAATGGTTTGCTGCAAAATCTGTAAGACTAATTGCTGGAAAATGTTTGAGCTTGAAATTTGAATTATTTGAGCATATGACTGAAGTGATAAACCAAAATTAGAGTTCATTATCTATCATATGTATATTCCTTCATCATCTGAAATGGGCAGTACGAAGAAGGCATAAGTTTTATATAAGTATAAATGAGAAATATTGTATTGAATGCACATGTACTTTTACCAACAGATTGGAAATTGTATAAATGAGAAATATTGTATTGAATGCAAAATATTGTATTGATTAGAAATTTACTGCAATTAAAAGAGAGGAAACCATACACGACTTTTACCAAATGGGCCAAGAAATACTTTTACCAAGATTTCTTTGAATTCCGTATAATTATCTTTTGGTGTTGAATAAGTAATGTTGAATTCTGTGTATAATGGTGCTTTTTGGGAGAATATATGATGTTCTTAGTGATGTTTGTTTCGTGTTCGAACCTCGAATAGATTGTGATTAATCTGTTTGCATTATGGTGTAGTAGCAATAGGATATTGTCATATCAGGAAGCAATGAAGGAATATGCTACGGTTTTAGAAAGTCGGGTTGCTTGTTAGAGGATTGCAAGCAAAATCGCCGATGCCCACAATGTGGGAAGAGATATGTCAAATGGATGCAAGTAGTTAGGATGTTAAAGACCAAATGGAGGCATTTTTTTTTGCTGCAGTGAAGATGAATACTCATATTTCAAGTGGGGTAATGGTCAACTAAGGGGGGTTCGTTGATGGACAATCTAGTGGTGTTGCATTGGACAAATCTGTGGCCAAAGAGATAAATCAAGACTTGCCTAGCTTGTTCAAAATGTTTGCCAGTTTATCGGAGAAAAAAGATGTCAAGATTTCTCTCAACCTCATGATCCGCAAGGGCCAAGGAAAGGGGCACGAGTTAGATAGATAGTTACATTCATTTGTGTTGTAATTGAACGAGTAGTTATGTTTATGGTCAACATAATGAACCAGTAGTTATGTTTATGGTCAACATAATGTTGTAATCCTAAATTCGAATTATTTGTTTGTTTTGAAATTACAAAGTTGGGAAATGTTAGACGAATTCGTCATAAACTGCCATGTGAATGTCTGCCTATCCTCATTCAAAATTAATCCATAGTCAAGCAGTGTCGACTGTCCATTATGGTTTACACCAACGAAAGGAGCAAACGACATGTAGTACCTATTAGTTAGGTACGTGGTATCGAAGGTCACGACATCGCCAAATTCTTTGTAAGCTTCTCTACACCTATTATCAGCCCAAAACACATTTTTCAACCGACACTCTTCGTCCAAATCTACACTAAAATAAAAACTAGGTCATTGTGCTTGCATTTTCGAGATAGCATTGTAATGCTAGAGCATCTCCTTCCCCAAGTCTCAAACGCCTAACTTCATCAATATAGTTTCGTCAATCCTTTTCGATGAATGTCATCTGATCATATCCACCTGCTTCGACGAAGCTGAATTGCAACTTTTGTGCAACAAAATTCCAACGATATCATTCACTTCAAGCTTCTGTTTCACGTTTTTACTTAGTTATCTATTGCACCAATACAACTTAGACTTCGAAGGACTTGTTTTGTGGTTATACTCCAGCTGAACTTTAGTTATTCGCCACGATCCACTGACATCTAATACAGCAGTCACCCTAGCTTTGCATCCTGTTTGAATTGTGGGCTGAGGTTTCAAAGAAGTGCTTGTATTACTTGTTCTTCGGCCTTCTTGACTACATGTAAACGTGACATTTCTAAGAAGCCCATCATTACCCTTCCTCGAATTACGTTTTCTAACTGAGAAATCCATTCGAGATGCGTAGTTCTTGTAAAATTCAAATGCTTCGTAGAGGTCCTTAAACTTTATCCCGACCTAAGATACAATCTTATTCAGTTCTTCAACCCAATCATCATTCAAACCAGAAGAATTCTCTATTTCTATCACATCATCTTCCAAATATTCATCATCAACCACAAACAAATTCATATTTACTGTCGCGTCTTTGGAATTTGAAACGAGATTTTCTATATAAAAATATCAAAAATTGATAGCTTCAGCAGCTTCCATCGTGGCAATAACAAAATAAATGTTTGCAAATATGGCAAATACATAGCTTCCATAAAGTATATAACATAAAAATATGGCCAAAAAATTAACTTCCATACGAGAACAAAAATCACCTTTTTCAGATATTGCAGTGGACAACTTCAAAGAAAATAAAGCTTCAAGTGAAGATGGAGACTATGGGAAAAAAATGTCGTCAGAGACTCATCGGAATGTTGCCGGAAATGATGAAATCAGGAGGAAATGAGGAGACCTTTAAATTTGGATCAAAATTATATCGCAGGCGGTTGAAGTGGTTTGGGTCATTTATTGTTATTCATTTTGTCAAAGCAAAATCTTGCGATATATTACAAAATATCGTGAGATATCGTGGATATAATATCGAGGTCATCCACGTGGTTAACACAGATGTACATGAAGCTGGACTGTGTAAAAATAGGTTTAATTCTACTCGAAAGAGATTATTAAAAAACTTAGGATTATCGATTGTCAATTTAAACATAAAATAGATTAAAAGTAGGATTTTGAGAATTATAATTGATAATAATAGTGGAATCGGTTTCTTAGTATAACTCATTTACTTAAATTTTCTTCAAAAACTATATTTGCTCGTAGTTAGAGATGACAAAAATATATGTTCTGCCCGAACCCGATGGATACCCATTTCGAATGGAGAATTGGGAATTATTTTAGACCTAGTGCTTTGACTAAAGGTTAAACATTTTCTGTTGAGAGGTTGCATCCAAACAAATTTATGCAGTGTGAGTGTATGACCCTGTTGTTTTCTGAGATGCTTTCTTGCTCTTTTATATTAAATGTAATAGAAGATAAGCTAGTTGTGGAATACATAGATGCATAATCATTTGGGTGTCTAGGGGGTTTAAAGTTACTGTTTGACAAGGATCTTCTTTTTGGAAGTAGTCTGTTGTCAATACAAAGGAAATTAAATCATCCTGAACTACATTTTGGTGACACGACACTTCTTTTTATTTAGTGGCGGACACCTTGCTGAGTGGAATCATACATGGTTCTACTTGCTTGTCTTTTTTGGGCAAGCAAAGGTATCATTAATAACCTAATATAACAATTTAATTCTTTAGAGGAGCATCTTGATGGAGCAAAACATACAGAATAAAATCATCTGGAACTAACTTTATTGTTTACCATCTTAATGAATTTCCTAATTGGCTGATTAATGCATTTATTGTTTGCCATTTTCAATTACATGTTTTTTGAAATCCACAATTTTTATCCATTTTTCAATATCACATCGTACTAACTTTTTTAAAAATTATTCTTAATATTTACAGATGTTGGAATCACGTCCTACTCCTACATTGATACCAAGTGTTTGTAGTACAAAACAAGTACCAAATTAGTACCAAATTCAAATCAGTAAGAAGACTTCTTAATCCAACAATTAGGAAATTCATTTAAATAAAAGTTCACATGAGAAATGAAGAAATTGTCATTCTCACCAGCTTCAATGCAACTTCTTCTCCAGTTTGTATGTTTACTCCTGAAACAGATCACCATTTAAGAAATATATAATTATAAAGAGTATAGACATGGTATTCAAATATAATCAAAACATTATACAATCTTAATTGAACACTTACTTAATTCAACTAAGCATGCGTATATAATTAATTATTCTGATAATTTACCAATTTAATATATTTAAGAAAATCAATTGAAGAAACCAAAGATGCCTGGCTTGAGTTAAAATAACTGTCAATGCTTATAGCTTACAGATTTGGAACACAGTACAAAAAAATTCTTAAAATCCAGTTGCGAATAAAAAACTTACAATGATCCTCTACAAGATGTAGATCAAAATCTAATTGATTTAAGTGGGGAGGAGCAGGAGAGTTTGCAACCTTGTGGTAAGAAGAATAAACTATATTCGAAGGTATGGAAAGACTTTAGTAGACAACAAATTGGAGAAGTATGCAATCATTGCAAAACTAAATTAGTTGGTGATACTAGTAAAGGTACAACCTATTTACATAACCATCTAAAGAGATGTCCTTTCATCAAAATGGGGGATAATAGTTCTAGGCAGGGCTTATTGAATTTGACAAAAGAGAGTTTTGGTAGAGTTAAGATGAATACATATCATTTTGATCAAGATAAGTGTAGGATGAGTCTTGGGAAGACAATCGTTTTACACGAGTATCCACTGTCTATGGTTGATCATATTGGTTTTAGGAGCTTCTTAAATGACCTCCAACTATTTTTCAAAGTCCCTAGTCGTAACACCATTAAAAATGATATATTGAAGATCTATGATTGCGAGATATCAAAAATATTGGGAGCATTGGAGAAAAATAGTAGTTGAATTGCTATAACTACATACATGTGGACCTTGTCAAATCAAAAGAGGTATTCATGGCAGTCACAACTCATTACATTGACGATTCTTAGACTCTACAAAGTCGGATTGTGAGGTACATCGATTGTAAAATTATTTAATTTCACTTGCTTTTGTGCTTTGACAAAGTTATATTCGTGGTAAATATTTCATTTTTTTTAATCGCAGGTTTATGTATGAGCCTTGTCCTCACACTGCAGGTGTGCTATCCACAACTATGGTCGGTTGCTTGTTGGATTTGAATCTCGATTGTAAGTTATCTACCTTGACTGTAGATAATTGTACAACAAATGATGCCATGATTAATTTGGTTTTGAACGAGATTGATGTAAGTAATCTTTTATTGGGTGGTGAGTTTTTTTCACATGAGATGTTGTGCACACATCCTAAATTTGATTGTGAAAGATGGTTTTGATGTTATTTCGTCTAGTGTTGAGAAAATTCACGATAGCGTTGCATATTGGACAGCTACACCTAAGAGATCTGAAAATTTTGAACAATTTGCACATCAATTGAATATAAGTTGTGGAAAAAAAGTTACTGCTTGACTGTAACACTAGGTGGAATTCGACATACTTGATGCTTAAAAATGCAATATGGTGTAGGAATGTTTTGCCTCGCTTAAAGCAAAGATAGGCAAGGTATAAATGTCTGCCTAGTGATGAGGATTGGGATTTGGCGAAAGAAACATGCGATAGGTTAGAGGTTTTTTTTTTAGATGACTGAATTGTTTTCTGGGATAAAATATCCTACTGCTAATCTTTTTTTTTTTTTTTTTTCCAAATGTTTGTGAAATCAAGTTTTCTTTGCAAGAGTGGCTTGAATCTCCTTATGAGACGATTCAACTTATAGCTAATAGTATGATTGGAAAGTTTAACAAATATTGGAGTGAAATTCATGGGATTTTGGCATTAGCAACAGTATTGGATCCGAGGTACAAGATGAAGTTAGTTGAGTATTATTATCCTCTTATTTTTAGAGCAAATGCTTCATATGAGATTGACAAGCTTTGTCAAATTTGTCAAAAGTTGGTGAAAGAGTATGATACAAATAAAGTTGATAGTGTGAGTGGTTCTCAATTTTCTACTTTTTCTCATTCCGACTTGTCTCCTAGTAGGAAAAAGACTCGAATGGCCAAATTTTATGAATTTGTCTCTACTTCATCTAGTTCTTTTAATGTGAAAACTGAACTTGACACTTTTTTGGATGAGCTAATGTTGCCTCCTTCAGATGAATTTGACATTTTGGCATGGTGGAGAATAAATTCAATAAAATATCTAGTTTTATCCAAAGTTGCAAGAGTTGTGTTGGCCATTCCAGTTTCTACTGTGGCATCTGAGTCTGCTTTGAGTACTAGTGGTCGATTCGTGAGCCCACACCGAAACAGGCTACATCCCAATACGTTGGAGGCTTTGATGTGTGCTCAAGATTGGTTATGAGCCGACATTCACAGTAAGCAAATATTGAATTTATATTTTGTTTTATATGTGCTTTGATTATTTATTTTATAGATAATTAAAATATTTTTTGAATAGAAAATTCATCACCTTCGACATATTGTGGACCTTGCACAAGGTTTAGTGAGGAGGAAATTGAGGAGGAGGATGAGGTAAGTTTATTTTCGTTACATTAAGACGTCAATCATAATAGTTCAATAAATATTTAATATAACATTTTATTTCTTAATTTCTTATTACAGGAAGGTATCTTTGGTTCCAATATGAGTACTTTTGGTTAATGATTCCATGAAGTTATAAAGATGAGATGATAAACAATTTGTTTGTTTTTTTTTTTATTGTGTATTTTAGAGTATTCAATTTTTAATTAAGTAATTGATGTCGTTTGTTTCTTTTGGAAATTTAATTAAGTAGTTAATGTATTTTAGAATGTTGTCTAAACTCTATAGTATAGTAGTAAAATTTGTTTAATATATTTTAAATTTTTTGAATGCCCAAAAAAAACAGATCAGGACTCTGATATGCCCCGAAAAATGGCAGATCGCGGGGCGGATTTGGATCTCCTACAATTATTGCAGGGCGGATTTGGATCAGGCCGATCCACCCTGTTTCTATCACTACTCGTAGTTTAAATAAGTCATAATATATACGTAATTAAAGTCATTTCATTAAATCATTTATTGTGTGTATTCGATTTAAGCTCAAATTGGTTGAAATTAAGATAAAGTCAAAATCTTCGTTGGAACGATATTCTTTTACTCACTTTTACTATTACTTGTCAACGATTCCGTACGCTTGCAATATTTCACCGAACATGTAACAATTATGAATATTATATAGTGACAAGAAAGGAATCATATAGCCAATTTAAATTTTAATAAGAATAACATTTTATGTGCTATATAATTATGGAGATTATAATTGGACATTGATAAAAAAAAACAAAATTAAGACATCAAATTGCAGATGAAATAGAATTACAAGTGTCCATTTAATACAAGTGAGACTAAACACAATACTTTGGGTTTTGCTAAACAAAACCTTGGCCAAGTTCTTTGCTTTAGTTTTTATTGCACTTGTCACCATTTCAATGCTGCAGATCCGGTCAATACTTATTTATAAGAGATAATTGTATATTTGGTCTTCAACTTTTCAAAAAGGTTAGGGATATGTCTCTGACCTTAAAAATAGTATCAGACATTCCCAACGTTTGAAAAACTTAGCATGGTAGGTTCTTTATAACGAATTGCACTTCCCTTTAAATAATCAAAAAACAAGAAAAAAAGAAAAAAATGATTGAAAAATAACTAAATATACCCAAAAAAAAAGTAACAAAGTGGTTCTCTTTTTTATAAAACCCCATTAATAACCAGTATATACAATTTTTTTTCTTGCCATGGAGAAAATAGCGATGAAGGACAATAGAACAGTGAAAATAGTTGTAAAATCTCCGCCTCAGCCAGCCGCGGAGCTACTTCTCTCTGTTGCTGTTGTGCGTCCATCCAATTCCGGTTCTGAAATCATTCAATTTTCTGCTCCAAGCATTTATTCCATGAAATTTTGGATCCATTAGGGTGCGTTTGATTGCAAGCATTGAATTTGGGTAGAAAGAAAATGAATTTCAAGGAATTGAATTGTTAAGAAATTGTTTCAAGGAAAATGATGGCAAATTTTTCCTAGAAAATAAAACCCATCCCCCTCCCTAAGAAAACATTTTCATTGTTTTCAAGGAAAATGTTACCTTTTTAAGGTAAATGAGAAAACGTTTTAACTGGGAAAAAATGTAAATCAATCAAACGCGTAGTTGAAAAATAGGTGGAAAAATATTTTTTCCATGGAAAAATGTGGCTATCAAATGCAATTAGTTGGCAAATAAGTGGAAAAAATGCTTTTTCTATAGAAAATGTATTGCAATCAAACGCACACTTAATGCATTGTTAATGCATTATAACTTAGTGCGCTTACTTCTTCTTGGTTTTATTTTAACTTTTGTGATAAATACAACTGAGATTCAAATTTTTCAAAGTGTTGCTACAATGTTTTGTCGGAGGTTAAATATTTAGATTCTGCTTGGCTGTTGATTCCCAACTGTTCTCTGGTTGGCGGCCACCGTATTCAACTGTGGAATACTTTATTTCAGCCATTTTTATATAGATAAGAAACAAAAAAGTTCAACTGCTCGATAGAAACTTGGACTTGGAAAATATTTACGTGAATATGAGGAAGAATGCTCCGTCTCAGGTAAAAATACAATTGGGGACTTCCAGCAACTTAGATTGGACTTTGTCCTCTTTATTGGAGGAATCGACCACTGGTTTGCAGGAGTTCAAGGTTGTTGTCGTTCAACAGCCCCCTAAATCGCCATCGTGTTCTAGAACTTTGGGCGATTGCGACACGAACTCGAATGGGTCTTCGAAAAAATATCAACCTCGCTTCATCTCATTTCTATATTCCAGTTGTGCACAGTACTAGTAGTAGTGGTAGCAGTGGTAGCGGAGATACTGGTGGCGGTGGTGGTGGCAGTGGTGGTGGCGGTGACGATGCACAGTAGTGGTGGTGGTGGTAACAGTGGTTCTGCACAGTAGTAGTGGTGGTGAATTAACATCTCATTTTTTTGAAGTTTAATAAAAAAGATGGTCACTTTGTTACTTTTTATTTTTTTGGGTAAATTTGATTATTTTTCAATCATTATTTTTCTTTTTTCTTATTTTTTGCTTTTTGTTTAGTTAAAAGGAATGATAATTACGTCATAAAGAACATACCATACCAATGATTTCAAACATTGTGGATGTTTTGTGCTATTTTTTTAGATTATGGGCATATATCCAATATTTTTGAAAGATTGAAAACCAAATATGTAATTATCCCTATTTATAGCCTGATAAATGGGTGAAAATATGTGGGATTTTTTTTTCTGATACATTATTGTGCACATTTGTTATATTATAGGTAATGGCATCACAAGGTGGCCACTCTAATAAGGTTAGCTTCTTATTAGAATGGGTAATTTGTACTTTTGGTCCTCAATTTTTTTAATTTGTAACAAATTTATCTATAACTTTTTTTTAGCACCAGACATCCCCAATTTTTCAATTTTTCCTTTTTAAATAAACAAAAAAAAAAGCTAAAAAAAAAAAAAACGTGTATACAATCTTCTCTTTTAGTATTTTCCAGGCGAGACGTTATCCGATCAAATCAGAAAGCATGAGGGTTCATTAGATGACTCAATCATTCAATTTTACGCACATCAAATGGTACAATGATTTAAATATCTTCACCTGAATGGAGTGGTGCATGGCGACATTAAGGGTCAAAATATTTTGATCGGAGAAGACGGTCTCAAAATCGCAAATTTTTGGTGTTCTAAATTGATACATGAAGATGATGATTCCGTTGCCGGCAAATCCAGATTTTTCGGTACATCGGCGTACATGGCACTAGAAGTTTCCTCCGGTGAAGAACAAGAATTCACGGCTGATATTTGGTCTCTGGGATGCACATTTATCGAAATGGCCACGAGATGTTCTCTGTGGCCAGAGATTCATGATCCAGTATCAGCTCTGTACAAAATTGGATCAAGACTTTTGGGATTCAATGGAGGCAGTACGGGAATATTCCTCCCCCATTCTATGGAATGGCGCTTCGGAGTGGAGTTTTGGTGGCCATTATAGAGAGAGAAGAGAGAGAAAATGAATTCTAGAGAGAGAGAATGGGGTGGGATGGATTTTTGGGGAAGATGGTGTTCTTTTATATTTTTAAAAAGTTATAGGACTTCATTTACAATTTTATTTTATTTTATTGTTGTTTTTAGCTTATTTTTATTTTTATTTTTGTTTATTTAAAAAAGAAGGCAAAATCGTCAAAATATGTCAATGGGGACATGATTTGCAAGAAAATGGACGTGATTTGTAAAATTGAAAGGTTGAGGATGTCTGATGCTAAAAAAAGGTTAGGGGTAAATTTGTTAAAAATTGAAAAGGTTGGAGACCAAAAGTGCAAATTACCTATTAGAATATACCTTTTTTTCCTGAAATATTGAGGTTTTTTTGTTTTCTTGTATGAAGATCTGTGCTGACATTTTTCTTTCTAATCTATTGCGGACTGGGTATGGTCCTGCCATCCTCAAAAGCTTCCGTAAGTGTCATAATCTTGCCCTCTCTTTGCAATTTATTCCTCTGTTTCTTCTCAAAAACTCATGGTCAATTGGTCACTTATGGCATGTGTGCCTAGGTGGTCTAGACAATATTAAACTGTATTAATAAAGAGAAAATAAAATTAAAATTTTATTCATAATAGCATTTTGTACCAACTTACACTTGTTCTTTCTCTATTGGATTCTTTTAGTTTGGCTTTTTATTTTAAAATTGAAGAAAGACTTTTTAGAAATGATGGATTAAGTTTGTTTAACTAGTCGAGTTATGTCAATTATGTGTTAAGGTATGCTTGTTTTCAAGAAAATATGGCTTAAATTCTTGAGATCTCTCTCTTTAGGCCTGGAGAACTTACGATGATTATATTCAAAGTGCACTTTTTATTTATTGCACCATATATTTTTTAATTGTAATGAAGATCTTTAATATATTTTTTCATTGTCGTATCTATTTGTCCAACTTTTTTTCGTCGCCCTCTTATTCTTAAATTTCTACATATTGTCTATGATGACGGTTTCTGTCCAAAATACTTGTTAGGAGAACATAAAAAGACTTATTTATTTTTTACATTTTTAAGTGCTCGTTTGGAGTAGATAAAAAAATAATTGTTTTAAAAATTTTGATAAAAGTTAATTAAATTTGTGTTGTTGAAAAATTGATAAAAATTGTGAGTATCATGAAATAGGTAATTGAAAATGAGTTTAGAAAAAAAGAATTTAAAAAATAAATACAAAATATGTTCTAAAAAAAAACAAATATAAAAGTTCTTTTAAAAAAAATCGTTCCCCATTTCAAAACATATTAATAGAATATTTAGGCATCTTCATTCTTCAGGATAAGATTCGATAATTCATTGAAAGTAAGAATAAGAATATAATAAAAGAATTAAGAAATAAATGTTAGAATTAAAATGAGTGAGTGTGAATATAATTACCATGCACCCCATTTGTCAAGTCAAAGTAGTTGGACAATTGTCAGATTTTTTATGATGACATTTTCACTGCATTCTTTGACTAATAGTCAAAAAGGAAACTGAATTTTCTTCTTTTCTGTCATTTTTCGTCCCATGTAAAATGACCAGAATGCGCTTCACAATGCTCGAGAAGGTGTAGCCAGACAGGCAGACAGCCAGAAGTGCTGCAGAGAGTGCCTTTGTGTGCCACCAGGTTATTATGGGAATAAAAATGTTTGGAAGACCAAGGAAGGAGGACCAAAATGCCCTTGAAAATGGCCTCTTTCTTTCTTAATATTTATATTTCTACTAGTTTTTGTCACGTGCGTTGCACGTTCGTAAAAAATGTAAAGATAAATTTTATGTTGAATATCTAATTCAAATGATAAATTTATGGTATTTGTAGTTTTCATGCACAAAGTTCTCCACTTATTTGAGAGAAAATCATTAGAGAGAAGATAAAGAAATGTGTTGTTATTATTTTTGTTGTTTTAATGAAGATTTGATGGTGATTAGCATAAAAAAATCCATCTCTCTTCCAAAATGTAGCGCGTGCAGTCTAATTTTGGTTTTTAATGGAGAAAAGTGACAGAAAGTTTTAAGAGAGACATACGATACTTATTTCTTCATACGTTGGGGATGTATGGTGCTATTTTTTTAGATTATGTGGATATTTCCAACGATTTTGAAACGATAGAGACCTTTTGTGCAATTATTTCTAAAATAAAATAAAAAATAAAAATGGGCCAATGCCCAACATGTGTAATAAAAAAAAATTTCAAATACACAATGTTGTTGAGTTACTCGACAACACTGTTAAAAAAAAATCAAATCTAATGTTGTCGAGTAACTCGACAATATTAAAAAAAAATTCAAATTCAATGTTGTCGAGTTACTCGACAATATTATTTAAAAAAAAAATCAAATCCAATGTTGTCGAGTTACTCGACGACATTATTAAAAAAAAAATTGAACAGTAACTCGTTGTCGAGTTACTGTTCACCCGAAGAGATTCTTTTTTTTTTTTTTATGTGGGCTTTTAGTCTATTTCCTTTGCTAACACTCTTGAATTGGTGTATGATATTTTGAGCCTCACTTTCTTCACTTGTTCCGAATTTTAGTGCCACCATAGAAATGTTTCTGGTAGATGACGAAAAATTTATTTCCAGATAAATGAGTTTTTCTTTTGAAGAACTAAAACCATTTACTTCTTGATAGATTTAGTTGTTCCTTATTATTGTAATGATTCATAGCGTTATTAGTGAAATATTTTCGAACATCTAAACTTGGAAGAAGTGTTCATATAGGATGAAATGGCATGGCCTAACCCAGTTGTTATTAGTTAACCATTCAATGATTTCACTGAAGCAATTTAGAGGTGGGTGTTCGAACATGTATGATCATTGTAATATATATGCTGGAAAAACTGAAAAATGGATGGACCTTGGTTGTCGTGTTACTCTACGTCCAGGTTGTCGAGTCCACGCATGTAATCCTCCATTACTGATCCTAATTAAATTTCAATTACTTAGGTGATTGATTGTACTCAAACATTGCTCAAGAAATTTAAGCTTAAGACAAATAATAACTTACACAACTCGATAACCAACATGGTTGTCGAGTCAACGCGATGTAATCCTCCATTACTGAAAAATCATTATACCATTGATGTTAATTAAATTTCAATTTGTCAGGTGATTGACCTCAAACATTGCTGAAGAAATTTAAACTTCAGACAAATAAGAACTTACACATAAATATGTAAAATATTCTATAACATATGTAAAAATTAACAGATTTGATAAGTTCTAGACATAAAAACTTAGACTTTTACAAATAAAATAATTTACAAATAATCTATAACGAGTTCTATATAAAAAAAATTTACAGTGATTGTCACTGTACAATAATGTACAAATAATCTATACACTTACAGATAACTTGTTTTACGAGTTCGAGCCCTCCCTCTGAATTGTGAACTCCAATGTAAGAACTATGGAAGATATTGAATAATTTGAGAAAAATTTGACTGTCAAAACTTGCTTGACGAGAACAGTTTGAATTCTAAGCTCCAATAGAACAAGTATGGAAATGCGACGAGTTCGAACAATCCATCGGCTAAATTCTAAGCTCCAATGGAACAACTGTGGAAACAAATATGGAGAATGAAGATAAATTTGGCTGTGGAAAAGGTAGAAAGTTGTAGAAAGTAGGTGAGTGAAGTAGGTAATAAAATTAAATGATAGTTATAAAACGACGGTGTATTTGACGAAAATTGTACAGTGATAAATTTAAGGCTTTTATATTATTGTAAGGATATAAAGCTGCAAATACTGGCTCTGAAATATTTTTTTGGTTGAGTATTGCCTATTGGCATTTTGGGGTCTGATTTATGTGCTATAATCATTGTAACCTTTTACTATGCCACTCCATTTGGGGTTTCTCTTAAAGTGTTTTGAGTGGCTAATCTATATATGAATTTTACTATTTGTACACTTCTAGTTATACTCCTACTTATATTTGTTTAAGTGGTAAAATAAAATAATTAAAAATAAATAATGATTTGATCAAATGTTCCACTTCAAAAGTGATATTGTAAGTAAAGGTGTGAGTAGAGTATACAAGTAGCAAAACTCATATATAAAGGCTGTCATAATGTTAAACTACTAGCATTAATCTTTCTGGGTATGCATCCAAGACTTTGTTGTGGGCTTGTCATGATTCAAACTCGGTTAAAGTAGGGTGTACGTTCCAAAGAGAATAGAATCAAACTGAGAATCACATGGTATCTTGTAAATAGAACCATAGATTTTAACTTGAATTATGGAATCAAATCGAAACCAAACATTCAGTTCGATTCCGATCAATTCTATAATTAAAAATTTTAAAATTGTCATATTTCTAACCATTGCTTTTTTCTCCTTATATGAAACAAAACAATAATCTAGAACATCAAAATTTTCAAACCTTGATTTATGTTACCACCTGATTTTGGTAAGGCCTCCACGTCAGCAAAGGCCCAACAAAGGTCTCATCTAGGCCTAATTCAGGCCTCGCTAAGGCCTTATAGGCCTAGCGAGGGCCTTCCAGATTCATAAAGGTTCCAAAGACCCGGCGAAGGCCTCGAGGGCCCAGCAATGGCCTCGTAAATTCTCAGGAGGCCTCGGAGGCCCATCGAACATCTTAGCATTCCTAAATCAGAGTATTGCGAGGCTCATGAAGAGCCTCGACACTCATGGCCGACTCAGAGAACCTCGTCGGGCTTCATATTTATTATAGTCCATAGATAATCTGATATCTTGGGACAGTAATCTTAGAGATTGAGAGAGATTATGATGCAATCTCGGAGGATCACGGTAAGATTAGAACTTACCTTATCTGATAAGGAAAGAGAATCCCAACAGAATTCTAATTGATTGCTTCCCTAAATCAATTAGGATTCTCCCCTTATAAATATCAGATTCAGGTTTATTCCAAGGTACGCATTCTTTAGTACGCATATTTTTATGACGCACTTTTTATGCTTAAGAATCCCACCCTAAACTCTGCTCAAATCTCTGCCTGCTTGTCTCTCCCACACCTCTTTTTGTTCCCGCCCCCGTGTATCTCCCATATACCGGCAGTTGACTTGATCGTCGGAGTGCCAACGATCGTCGGACCCTTTTTCTCCGGAGATCTTGGTGCCTAACGGTCATCCTAGTATGCAGGTAACATACAAGCTGGCAGAGGAGTGACTGGAGATCTGTTGACATGTGGACTGGTGCAGGTTCAGACGTCAACAGATTGGCGCCGTCTGTGGGAATCGAAAAACCTTACACGACCCAGTGCTTGTGGTAAAACGTGTCTTCTACCCGAAGGAGCATGACATCCAAACATTCTACAGAGGAAAAAGTAAAGTCCCATCATACTGACTTGCGGCAGAAAAACGGTCAAGACTTTCAGAATGTAATCCACTGTAAGAGAAGAAGACAACGATAGAGACGCCCGAAGTTGGACAACGACCGGATGAAGGCGGCGCTTGAACTGTTGGAGAATCAATCTCTTCAACATGGACATGAGCGTAGCCGTGCCCGGTGAAGCCCTTCGAGGTCCGGTTCTATCGAAAGCCGTCTGTCTCAAGATGATTCGCCAATCCTCAATGGGGAAAATCCCAGAACCAGGAGAAACCTCGTGCCTCAGGAGTGGAGAAGCCGGTCGCTTCTGCCAGCGTATTCGACAGGTTGGAGTTTGGGTCGTCTGTGGCTCGACCTCAATCGTTGAGTAGCTGGCGTAGCGAGCCCAGCGATGACCACTGAGAGAAGAGAAGGGACTCCAGGACTGCGGATGAAAGACCAGAACGGTTGTGCGACCTTGATGACGACAATGATCTCCCATTCTCCAAATAGTTGAAGGCTAGAGAACTCTCCGCAGGGTTCAAAATGCCTCCTATGGAGAAATAGGACGGGGGATGTGATCTCACGGATTCCATTGGAGGTTCGCTTTCTAAAGGCTTTCGTCTTCATTTAATGCTTCCTCTTAAAGTCCTACACTTGATATAAATAATAGGCTTGGACTTGGGGGACTATTGTTACTACCTGATTTTGGTAAGGCCTCTACGTCAGCAAAGGCCCAACAAAGGTTCATCTAGGCCTAATTCAGGACTCGCTAAGGCCTTATAGGCCTAGCGAGGGCTTTCCAGATTCATAAAGGTTCCAGAGACCCGGCGAAGGCCTCGAGGGCCCAGCAAGGGCCTCGTAAATTCTCAGGAGGCCTTGGAGGCCCATCGAACATCTTAGCATTCCTGAACCAGAGTATTGCGAGGCCCATGAAGAGCCTCGACACTCATGGCCGACTTAGAGAACCTTGTCGAGCTTCATATTTATTATAGTCCATAGATAATCTGATATCTTGGGACAGTAATCTTAGAGATTGAGAGAGATTATGATGCAATCTCGGAGGATCACGGTAAGATTAGAACTTACCTTATCTGATAAGGAAAGAGAATCCCAACAGAATTCTAATTGATTGCTTCCCTAAATCAATTAGGATTCTCCCCTTATAAATATCAGATTCATGTTTATTCCAAGGTACGCATTCTTTAGTACGTATATTTTTATGACGCACTTTTTATGCTTAAGAATCACACCCTAAACTCTGCTCAAATCTCTGCCTGCTTGTTTCTCCCACACCCCTTTTTGTTCCCGCCCCCGTGTATCTCCCATATACCGGCAGTTGACTTGATCGTCGGAGTGCCAACGATCGCCGGACCCTTTTTCTCTGGAGATCTTGGTGCCTAACGGTCGTCCTAGTGTGCAGGTAACATACGAACTGGCAGAGGAGTGACTGGAGATCTGTTGGCACGTGGACTGGTGCAGGTTCAGACGTCAACAATTTATTCACAAAAGAACAATATATCAAATTTTGAATATAAAGTTCCATCTCAATATAAATAAAAAACATATAATGAAAATATTTTATTTTTATGGGTTAAATTTGTAGAATAAATTAAAAAACAATAAAGTTGGTTTGATTCTTCGAATTTGAGTCTTGAACTGATAACCAAACCATAAACAATCGGCTCTCTGTTCTAACACCCATTACCCGATTTAAACATAAGAACTAGATCGAATCGCTTGTTTGGCTCGATTCTAGTTCGTTTAGTTATTTTTGTTCATTCCTAGGTTAAACAGTGATTCATCTAAGATATGATTGAGGTAGTCGATTCTAAATTTATTTAAGACTAAAGTAATTTCTTGTGTTTGAATCAAAATTCGTATAAGTTGATCATTATTTAGTAATTACTATCAAAGTCTTCACTTCACTAGGAGATTAAGTCCATAAGCGTACTCTTAGTTAACGCCCTTGGCGACTTGGATTGATGAGAAAGCTCGACAATTGTGCAATATATGCTTTATCTAAGGGTGGCAATAAATTGAGCCGACCTGCCACCGGGGCCCAACTTGGTTCGTTTTCCACAGGGTTGCTCGGTTCTGTCCATGGCTCGTGGACCTCATGAGCCAAGCCAAGTCACCCACAAACTCGGCTTGACTTTTTTTTTTTTTTTTTTTTTTAAACTCAAAATTTTTCTAAGCATTTTTCTTAAAAAAAATTCCTGGGACCAAAACGGTCACAAAGTGACCCTTTTGGCCCACGACCCAATTGGTTTGAATTACGAACCAAGCAAGTTCGGCTCTTAATTATTATTTTTGAGCTCGGTCCGGGCCCGAGTTCGTCCCAACGCAATCCCTCCATGGGCTAAGCCGGCGAGTCCACGGGCCGCTCAGCTTGTTTGACAGTCCTAACTTTATCTACGCAAATCAACAAATCACATAGTCAACAGTAGTCAAAGCATTAAAAGGGAAGTGTAACCGGATATGTTTTAGGGAAATGATTTACTCTCCATAGTGGAGAGTAGTTATCAAGGTCATTGGACACATGTTTGACGTTAAAGTCAAGCACTTATCTAATGGCCATTAAACACATGTCAATTGACCTTGATAACTACTCCTCACCATGGGGAGTAAATCATTTCCCTATGTTTTATAACCTCTTAATTGAACTCTTTTGAAAAAGGAAATTCAAGAAAAACAATATTTAATTCCTGAAAGATGCCACTAAAATTAGCATAAAATTTAAGAGGTTATGGGATTGAAATTATGAATAGAACAAAGAACAAATTAAATACTTAATTACGTTGATGCTTTCAATTTTAATTTTTGAAATTAATTTCTAATTTAGCTTGTTTATTGGGCTTTCACTTTCCGTGAGCCATTTTTGTATGGGCTCGTTTTTATAGTCCAAGCTACGAGCTACTTAGAATTTAGAAATGCCTAATTGACACAAATAACACCCAATGGAGTTAGAAAATGAAGTTATCAATTTATTATATCCTTACTGTTAGCAAGATGCTGTGATTTTTCGGGACTGACGTGAACTTTATAAATTATTTTTTTTATGGGCCCCAAATTGTAGTATACATTCAAAATTCATCAGAATTTTACAAAACTAATTATTAACTTAGAACTCATAATAAAATGGCAAAGAAAAAATATTATACAAAATATTTATATTATAATAAAATAACAAGGTCGAAAACGTTCCAAAAGAAAAAAAATAGTAAGAATTCAAAGTGCTAAAAAAAAAAATAGTATGACTCAAACGTTCCAGACTTAAACATGGTATATGATCAATATTGTTCAATGATTACTGATTATCATAAAAAATAGTAATAAAATATTTTAACAATCTTACAATTAGAGTCAACATAAGAGTTCAAAGTACTATGGTTTTGTATTTATAGAAATTCGTTGGTATATGTCAAAGAAAAATTTTAAACTGATTCTCATGTAGGGATGGCAATGAGGCAGGGATGGGCCGGAGAGGCCATTACCCTCCCTGCCTCATCGGGGATTTTTGGGAAGTATGATGGGTATTGAAAAATCTCCATGTATCGTCCCGTTTAAATAATTAATTAATTTTTAATATCATTTTCTATTTTTAAATACTATTTAAATTTTAAAACATAAAAAAAAAAAAAAAAAATAATTCCGGGCGAGTTCGGGGTATTCGGGGGCAGTGTCCCTTGGTTCCCGCACCGATTACTAACGGGACAGGGCAAGACGAGTTTTTTTGTCATCCCTATTCTCATATCAGATTAATATCTTTGTAATTTTAAATCATGTTGTTGTTCTATTAATATTACCTATATATTAGATTAAGGCATAATTTTAGAAAAAAATACCAGAAACTCAAGCTATCAAAATGCAAATACAAGAAAATAATAGGAGGGGAAAAAGCACTTCTTTAAAACTTTTAAATATTTTTGTCGTCTCAATTACAAGGAACAAGATCTTAAATCTAAATCTTGACAACTGGTAAAAAAACAAAACTAATTCTATTACCAATATGAATCAATTATATAACATAAAATCGTAAATAATCAAAACTTATCGTTTACATAAACACAAAAATAATCCCATAAAAAATGGTAAAAAAAGAGCAAAAATTAAATTCCAAACTTTTCAGACCATAGCAAGAATGGTACTCAAAACACTGAATTCAGATACTACAACAATAAATAGAAGAATCCACTCTGATTTTTAGAACATAAACAGAATAAAATTCAAAACTTGAAACAAGAATTAATTGGGTTTAAAGTATATATTAAAAGTATCTCAAGATTAGCTAAATACTTAGTGTTGAGAACAAAACAATAGACATTCTTTCTATTGCAACAATTGACTCTAAGATTTCAGAATTTAAAGCTAATTTACGAATTGCGAATTGCAAAATGGGCAAAGAGACGAAAGAGTTATAAAAGCCGTGGAATGAAAATTGTGTATACTGGAAATTTGGGATAAGAATCAAAAGTTGAAGGTATGGTTCCAGATTGGGCCATTGGTTGGTTTAACTAAATAATTTAAGTATTTTTTTTCCCTTCTGAACTAGACTTGATTTAACTATTAAAAAATCCAAAATTTTGAACCCCTTTATTTAGTGCTTGAAGCAAGGGATTCGCTCGCCTCATAAAAGAACCGACTATATGATTGTTAGCACTTATTTTTAGGCTTTGATAAACAAATGTTCCTCTTCACAAATTTGAATGCTTAAAAAAAAAAAAAAAAAAAAAAAAAAAAAAAAAAAAAATAGAAGAAAAAAATAATCAGCAATCATTACAAATGTTCCTATTCAAGTTTAATTGTTGGTTTTCGTTGTTGATTCATTAACATAATCAGCAACCATTACAAAAAATAGTAAAACGCGACATATTGCAAAAATATTTTATATAATATTATAAATTCAATATTTTAAAAAAAAATTATTTAACATTAATTCAAACTCTAATTATTTGTTAGTTAATTTTTAATTGAAATCCACAATTTAAGTTAATTTTTAGTTGAATAGCGCAACAAGCACAAAATATTATTATTCCTAATAAAAGTTTTAAAAAATTGAATAAAAAATTTTCTACAAGTTTCAATAAAATTTCCTTAGTTTCTATATTTATTAAAACTTCAAAAATATTAGATAATTCTTTTTCAATTTTTTGGAGAGTTTCGTTTTTCAAAATGCATTCAAAATAGAAACAATAGCTTATTTTTTATTTTAAATCATAAGGTTTAGTGTGATCTCCAATATAATTCTTCACATATTTGTTGATAGGCTAGCTGCAACCCAATTTGGCTTTGTGAAGATGGATGTGGTCATGTATCATATATGGATGGATAAACTATTTTAGCTTCTTTTCCACCCGTTCTTCAAAAGGCACACGGTCGGAACTTTGGCATTTCACCCGAAGAACGAGTCTTTCTCTTTAGGAGTTGTCTACGGTCTCTTTTTTGTTGTATTCTAACAAGAATAAGCAAAATGCTTTTGCGGCCTTCCCTTGAAGTTATAAGCATTCATTTCAAAATTTTGAATCTTCATCTAGGGGTGGCAACGAGCGCCCAACTTGACTTGTGTCCCACTACGTCGCTCGGTTCGGTTTATGGCTTATGGGCTTCATGGGCCAAGTCGAGGCGCCCACGAGATCGGTTCATTTTTTTTAGGGTCATCAACATAAATGTTTTATCTTTATTCTATAAATTGTAAATCTACTGGATTGAAAAAAAGAAATAAAATAATGCTAAATAGTAAATCAAAACAATAGATTTACTTAATGATAAATGCAAGCTAACAATCTCCATCCCTTCTATTTTGGTACGGCCGTTACTTCCTTTGAAATGGATGACTATCAAGTATCATCCCATAATCATCTTCAAATTTGAATTTCAAATACCAGAGGTCTTCTAGTTTCACAATCGAGTTTGTGTAATCCGTCTCTATTACTAAAGAGTGTAGTTGAAAATATATTGACAACATCATATATCATTATATTGGAACATTTTTCAGGTATTTACAATGATTTATAGTCTAGAAAATGGTTGAACTCTTGTGAATGAAAGGAATGCTATGACTGATATAGACGTGTCGGATTCATAACATTTAACATTGACCATAATTTCTTGGTTGGGGAAACTGGTAATTTAACATCAAGAAAAGATCATCAAATAGGTATCTGATTTAATTTGTATTCAATGTTTTGATTATTTGAATTTTTTATGAAATCTAGAAAATTAAAAAACAAAAGAATAAGCATGCATGTTAGATGTTAATAAACAATGTATTAAAGTTGTAATTTGTGGTGCAAATATGAGATGAAACTTTGAGAATTGTGAGATTTGAAACATATTCTTGGAAAGATGCGTTAATATCTAATTATTGGTGATAAAGATTAGTGCTTAAAACTTAGCAAATTAGTTATTAATTGTATTTAAATTTAAATTAGTTAAAATTGTTTTTTATTTATATATACATTAAAATTAAATGAAAAATGTCTAAAATTTGAAGAAAAGTAGGTATGGCTTCTAGTTATCACTTTTTTTAATGACAGTTTAAAAAAAAATGTAAGGGACAAAAACAGTAACTTTTGTGACCGTTTGGACTCCTTTGGCCTATGAGCCACGAGTTGACTGGCTGCCCGACCCAACTCATTTTATTTACCGTTTTATTATTAATTAATTATGTCGTGTGAATTATCATCTAATTTTTTCTTTCTTTTCCAGCTACATTTTTTTGTCAGTAATACTGCATAAATAATATAAACAGGACTTTGGGCTGGATTGTCCAAAATCGTGAAAAGTGCATCCAAACTGTAAAGGTCGCTTTTGTGACTATTTGGACTCCATTCCTTGCCCCAGCTCGTTTTATTTAGGTCGAGCTTGCTCAACTCGTAAATTAAATGTGAGACTTTGCTCGGAACGAGCTCAAGCCGACTATGGACCGAGCCGGTGAGTTCACAGGTCACTCAGTCCGTTTGCCACCTCTACCTTCATCTCTCTCTCCTCTCCCGTTTGCGCTAATACTTGAAGTAAGTTTCTTGAAATACTAGGTTTCCACATTCAATTGTAGTTATTACAAATCTACAATAATATCCAAAAGTGTATAGATATTAATATATGTGCATGAACTATATATCTAAAGTGGAGGTTTGAATCCGGGTGAGCTGAAACGAGCCGGGGCACCGTCCATTACAGCGGGTTGAGAGTATCATTATCTGCAATCTGTTCATTGTTGCTCCTCATTCGGCGAAGTTTAAAAGATAGTGAACGAGGTGATATTGCATGGGCCGGTTTGTCCGAAACCCGGATGAAATTGTAGGATATTGCCCCAATTAGTGTCCCACATAGAGGCCCAATTACGTACACCCAAATACCTTTGTAATACTCACTAGCAATTGCAGGCCCAATAGTTCTTGCTGGGTTCATTGATCCACCTGATATTGGTCTGGACGTGCCATAGAAAACTTGTTAGTCATTTGGGGTTTTGAGATTGAATAGTTATAGGGGATCTTTTCATAAATAAACTACTTTTTAAAAATAATTTTAATTTTATCAACTTAACAAATTTATTCCAAAAATACTACATTCTTAAAATTATATTAATTAATAAAATAATAAATTAAAATTAAATCTATACTACAAAATATATATTTCCACGTGAACTTATTTAAATTTGCATTTGAGTCCTTAATTATTTGCACAATAAGTCCTTCATCTTTATAAAATTTTCACTTTAGTCCCTATATTTTATCTTTCATTTCAATTTCGTCCTTTTTTATTTGCAACGCAAGTCCTTCAACCTTTAAATTTGTACAAGTTGGTCCCCATATTTATACTTTTATATCAATTTAGTCCTTTATAGTATCACTATTTGATACATATGTTACAAATGATATTGTGTATCAATGTTTGATACAAATATTACAAATAATATTTTGTAACAATCTGTGTTACAAATTGAAATATAAAATATTAGTGATACAAAATATTAATTCATGTAGCATGTATTGTGTAAAATAACATAATATAATCTGTAACATATTCAGTGATACAAAATATTATTTGTAACATTTGTATCAAACAATGATACACAATAAAATTTGTAACATTTGTAACAGATTGCGATACTAAACAGAAATTGTTACAACTGTAAAATCAACTCTAAATTTCAATAAGTTCGTTATAGTATGATATAGATATGAAACACAATGTTAAATTTAACAAATAAAACTATTGATTTCATCATTTGTAACATACGTAACATCAGTGATACAAAATACCAATTCATGTAACATGTGATATGTAAAATAACATAATATAATATGTAACATATTCAATGATACAAAATATCATTTGTAACATCTGTATCAAATAGTGATACAAAGGACTAAATTGATATAAAAGTATAAATATGGGGACCAACTTGTACAAATTTAAAAGTTGAAGGACTTGAGTTGCAAATAAAAAAGGACAAAATTGAAATGAAAGACGAAGTATAGGGACTAAAGTGAAAATTTTATAAAGATGAAGGACTTATTGTGCAAATAATCAAGGACTCAAAAACAAATTTGAGTGAATTCACGTGGAAATAGTTATTTAATTTTAATTCATTATTTTATTATTTAATATAATATTAATTATGTAGTATTTTTAAAATAAATAAGTTAAATTGTTAGATTTAAAATTATTTTAATATTTGTAAGTAGTGGGTGTAAATATTCCTAGTTATAGTGTATCCTGGGTCTCCTTGGGCCTTGTATTCGGGCCCATTATTTGATATAGTGTTTTTGTGTAAATGAGTAATTGTGAAACAAGTTTTGCATGTTAGGTTGCAAAGAATGTAATCGGGGGAAGAGATGCGTCACGGTACGTGAAAATACTATGAATTTTATTAAAACTAAAAATAAAAAATAAAAAATAAAAACTATTTTTTTTAAGTTTTCGAAAAAGTGTCCTATAGTTTCTGGTATTTTTGGAAGAGAAAAGCTACCCTTCCTAAAGATTCCTGGCATCATAGTTTGCATGGATCATAATTGAAACTATAATGACATTTTTTTTTTGATAATGACATGATTGCGTCGGAGTAACTAACAAATTTTGTCGCATGACATTTTTTTTAAATTCTATTCAATCTTGTACAATTCAATGTAACAAACAAGTTTGAAAGTCTTTTAGGGCCCGTTTGACAGAGATTATAAACTAGTTTATAAACCAATTTTTGGTTTATTTGACCAATATTGGTTTATTTGAGTTGAAATTGTTGACTTTTCATGTTAAAAGTGTGTTGAAAAGTCAAAAATGACGGCTGAAAAAAACAAAAATAGGTTTTTAATCTGTGTCAAACAAGCCCTTAATCATATGCTTACCCGGCTAATATTGAAGTGATGCATACTGCAGAACCCACTGCTATGCCAGCAAGCTCTCCTATCTGTGGCAATAGATATCCAAAAAAGTTAGTTGAAAGAAATTTAATGACATGTTTGATACACAATATTATATACGACATCGTGTGGCAATACTATGAACTAGATTTTAACCTCTTTTTTCTTCCTCAGTACATAGTTTAGTCTTGTCACAAGTGGATCTAGACGGAATCTTTTTTTTTGTTTTTGGTTTTTGGAAAAAAATGAAATTTCTATACTTAAAAAGAGAAGTTTTTGTGTCAATTTGGGCTCCAACACATAAGAGCCCCATCCGCCCCTGAGTACTGCCCAATACACATTGCCGACAGTAAGATCCATTAGATGCTGAAATAAAACAGAAACTTGTGTGATTGAGATGAATCCTTACAGCTTTTGTATCAGTTGCTACAGCTGAGGTGATGAACATCATAGAAAAGGTTACAACTATTTCCATGATAAGAGCTTGAATGTCAGTTCCAGAAGGTGATGTGGTTCCAACATGTTTTATTGGGTGTAATAATACTCGAAGAGTGAATGCAGCAGAAGTTGCTCCTGTCACCTGTGCAGCTGCATAAAATGGTACCTGCGAACAACGACAAGTTTGGTATGTACAATTCGTGACAACTGAATAAATGTATATTTGATAAAGATTTTTGTAAATTGTAAACAATACATTACGAAATGGCTGGATAAAAAATGTGGGTACTAAAAATGTGTGAATAAAAATAATTTTTGACCAGCTTATAAATACTTATAAGCACTAACAAACATACACTAAGAATTTATCATATTTTTATTTATTAATATTGTCAGTGTTGTGTCGTATGCCTTGACACATAAACTAAAAGTCTGATAATGTATGGTTGATATTGTAATGGTATTTTTTTCATTATATTTAGACTTTGTTATTAGTAAATTTGTTTGATTAATTGATTTTTTTATATATTACATTATGTGGTGACGTACAACAACTAATTATGAGATACCATTCTGTCGTTTGAAGATGCCAAACTAATGCACCCATCAATTGGTAGTTTATTTGGGATGGATGCTTCTTAAAGAGTAACAAATGTACATTAAGTTAGGCACAATACAAGATTTCGTTCTTGAACATGAACTACTCAATCCCTTACAAATAAGGGATTCGGGGAGTACAAAGACTTGGGATGAGCTTGTACTCCCATTCTCTTTTCCTAAATCAAGAAATCAAACTTTTTAGGTCGAGAGTTAGGAGAGGAGAAAAAGCTTTGCATTATTGCTCGTTCAAACTCAACGTTACCTTCATTCAATTTAAAGACAACTCTTGGAGGGACGGTTTTCCAAAAAGAATAAGCCCCCCACAGTAAGCTACTCAGAGAATGAGTCTTACTGGAACCACGTAAGACCTTTAAGCACTATTTCTCTTGTCAAATTTATATCGGATAATAGATTCTATTAATTCTTCGTTAAAAAAGCAATAAAATTATCAATTTATTGTGGCTTCTACTGCTCAATCTCATTCAAATTCTTCTAATTATCTGATTGTGGGTGGCTGTTGAGCCTTATATTTTTAGATATGTTGTATTTTATTAATTATAATTGGAATATGATTGTCTCATTAAATCACGTGGCTTGTTAGGTACAACCCATTCAACCTAGCAGTGCATGTGCACTTCTATTTTATCCCACGCCTCATGAATAATTTGCATTCATTTACAACAAGAATATGTTGGGTCTAAATAATTCTTAGATTGGGTCCCCAAGTAGAGACCAAATAACCTGTCATTCGGGTCTTATCCTTCATGTGCCTCATTAAATTCAGCAGGCAAGCGAATCAATTATAAGACAGAGACTACTTGTAAAGGACATAATTTAGAAGAGTTAAAAAAAAAAAAAGTATTTTCTAGTAAAAAACGAAATGTTATTTTAAGATTTACGTGATTTAGAACCGACCGGTCAACTTAGCAAGAGCATATATTATAGCATTGGAGTGTTATCGGTCGAGCACGAACCTGTTTCCAAGGGAAATGTCTAACAGCAGCAAAAGCTAGGGTGACAGCAGGGTTCATATGTGCACCAGATATGTGTCCAACTGCATAGATCATAACTGTGACTATTAGGCCACCTGCTACAGATGCTCCAAGTTTTGAGACTCTGTGTTCATCGCTAGCACTAAGAGCAGCTGAACCACATGTCACAAACACCAATAGATAGGTTGCAATTATCTCTGCAACTACCCAAACACATTACATTGTGGATTAAATTTCAATCCCTAGTTCCCAAGAGGAATAATAAACGAATAGAGATCATAAATACACAATGATTCACCTTCGATACGAAAGTTACCACCAAAGATTGATCATCATTAAAGGAAAAAAGTGTACAATACAATTGAGCTCGATATAGTCCAACTAAATATACATAAATCCAACTAAATATACATAAAAGTATAGAAATTATGCAAACATAAAAAAAAGTAGACATAATTAATGTCTATTAGTACCTTATTCAAGAAATCAGATGGGTAGTTTTCTTTGAGATGTCGGCAGATGTAGCTAAGTGATATTTTTGATTTGAGGTTGTCGGCCGGCACCAACGCCAGTGTATTGTTCAGATCACTGAAATTCTGTTGCCTATTCTCCATGTTGAGGGCAAGAAGAACACAATTAACTTGGAACTATGTTATGTTGAGCATTGGATCTTCCACTCTATACATATAAACTTTGTATTTATGTTAGAACAAGTTAGGGGAAAAGGGTCATTTCTTCTAGACATTATCAAGTAATATGGACATGGCATGGCCCACAAACTTATTTTAGGTGTTACATCTATACAGATCAACACCGGTTGGACGAGTCCTTTGTAGAATTATTGAATTAATCCAGATAAAACTTGAGTTCTACTGTGGATATTTGGATACGTTTGATACCAAATAATTTTATTTTTTATTATAATGTTAATATTGATATATAAAATTGGAATTTTACCTACAATACTTTTTTGAGTAATTTCAAGAATAGGATTGTAGTTAAATTCAAGATCATAGAAATGCTGCCAATGTAGAAAAAATAAAATTTAAATAATTTTTTTTATTGAATTTACTAAGCTATTAGTGACATTATCTATATTTTGAAAGTTTAACAACAATTGATGTTTTCGAATCAATTTAATTATGACTAAAATTTGAGTCAATTTGATGTTTTCGTATGTCAAATATTGAATTGTATGATTTTAAAATGGGAAAATTGCCAATAAGTCATCTCCACATGACTTGTTTCAAATTAGGTCAAAACTTTTTTTAAAATTGTGATTAAGTCATACTTCACATCAATATTTTATATTAATTCCAAAATCACCCCTTTTAACCATATTTTTCATTGACGCAATCTTCCAACTCCACAAACCTCCTCCACCTCCGGCAACAACCTCCGGCAACCTCCGGCAACCTCCGGCGACCTCCGGCGATAACCTCCTCCACCTCCGGTGACCTTCGGCTAGAGCTTCTATGGCGCATTGTCACTTTTTAATTCCATATAGTAAAATTTGGGCTACAATCTGCTTCTCCTCGGTATTATAATTGTTCTAAACTAATTCTAGTTCTTCTTGTGCTTAATATTGTCAACATTGTTCTTGCTTTCCATGGACACCAATTGAATAGAACCAAAAATATGCATTTTTCTGTTGATGTTATGATATTTATTACGTTTACATTGCAGGAATCTATATTGGGACTTATGGATTCAAAACTGTTATTTATGTCACGCATCAAGTAGAATTTTTACCAGTAGCTGATCTGGTTTGGTGAGTTGGGTCACAAAACCTAATTGCTTTATCATCAAGTTATGAAAGATGGAAGGATTACTCAAGATGGAAAGTACAACGATATTCTAAAATCCGTTAGTGATTTCATGGAACTAGTTGGTGCACATAAAGAAGCTTTATCAGCATTTGATTCCATTGAGGCAGGGGCAGCAGCTGTTGGTGAGGGGGGCAGCAGCTGTTGGTGAGGATAGCAGCACGGGAAATGCTAAGAATTTTCTGCAGAAAAAGGAATCTCCAACTGATCAAAATGATAAAACAGATAATGCAATGGGGACAAATGGACAGCTTATTCAAGCTGTTGGTTTATCATTGTCTATGTTGCTTTGGCAATCGGAAGTTCATTTTGTATTTTTGCCAAAGCCTTGCTTCTTGTTACGGCTGGTTACAAGACAGCTACAATATTTTTCAACAAAACAGTATCACAGCTACAATCATATGATACTGTTTTAATCCATGATATTGTTTAATTATGGCAAGGTTTGAACCCATGATACTGTTTGAATGTCTTAATTTTAATCCATGATACTGTTTTAATGTCTTAGTTTTAATCCATGTTACTGTTTTAATGTCTTAGTTTTAATTCATGATACTGTTTAATTATGGCAATGTTTAATAGGTTGAAACTTTGTCATAAACCTGGGATACTGTTTGAATGTCTTAGTTTTAATCCATGATACTGTTTCAATCATATGATACTGTTTGAATGTCTTAGTTTTAATCCATGATACTGTTTTATTTATGTAATGTGCATTAGTATATTTTGATATTGTTTTAATCCATGATACTGTTCTAATCATATGATAATGTTTGAATGTCTTAGTTTTAATCCATGATACTGTTTTGTTTATGTAATGTGCATTAGTATATTTTGATATTGTTTTAATCCATGATACTGTTTGAATATCTTAGTTTTAATCCATGATACTGTTTTGTTTAGGTAATGTACATTAGTATATTTTGATATTGTTTTAATCCATGATACTGTTTTAATCCTATGATACTGTTTGAATCTATGTGGAATGAATTTTATTTATGATACTGTGCTTTTATTTTTGATACTGTTTAATTATGGCAATGTTTGAACCCGTGATACTATTTGAATGTCTTAGTTTTGTCTATGATACTGTTTTAATCCATGATACTGTTTTGTTTATGTAATGTGCATTAGTATATTTTGATATTGTTTTAATCCATGATACTGTTCTAATCATATGATAATGTTTGAATGTCTTAGTTTTAATCCATGATACTGTTTTGTTTATGTAATGTGCATTAGTATATTTTGATATTGTTTTAATCCATGATACTGTTTGAATATCTTAGTTTTAATCCATGATACTGTTTTGTTTAGGTAATGTACATTAGTATATTTTGATGTTGTTTTAATCCATGATACTGTTTTAATCCTATGATACTGTTTGAATCTATGTGGAATGAATTTTATTTATGATACCGTGCTTTTATTTTTGATACTGTTTAATTATGGCAATGTTTGAACCCGTGATACTGTTTGAATGTCTTAGTTTTGTCTATGATACTGTTTTAATCCATGATAATTTTTGTTTAGGTAATGTGCATTAATATAATTTGATACTGTTTTAATCCATGTTTTAATCTACGATACTGTTTTGCATAATACAGTATCAAACAAAACATATGACTAATTAATCAGTATCAAAGATAAAAGCATGATATCATAGTCATGTGTGTTGTTTGATACTGTATTATGCAAAACAGTATCACAAAAAACAGTATCACAATATAAATGATCATAGAATTTACACACGTGCTCAGAATTTTTATTATAATATGTTTTCGGAATGGTCTCGACGAGACGGTCAAGACCAGTCGCTTTGCTACTACCTATGATGGATTTTACCCGTTTGAAGTCGTCTATTTAGCTTAAAAAGACAATCTTTAATTTTTTTTTCAAAACAGTATCACAAATCCTCTAAAACAGTATCACGGATTAATGTACATTCTTTTTGTGCAAATTAAAGCTCTTCCAAGGTATTTCTTGTTACCCTTAAAAGCAAACATATACTTCACCAGAGCAATGCCAAGATGAAGAAAGAATAACTACTCACTATCATTAAAAACAAAGAAAAAAAAATCAACAAATTTCACTATCATTAGAAACAGTATCATGTATTGAAGCACATCTATTGAAACAGTATCAAGCATTTTACATGTTATAACATAAAACTCTAACTCACAACAACTATATTATCAAAAACTAGTTGAATCAGTTCATCCAAACTCCATTCATTAACTGCATTGCACATGTTTCAATTGGAACAATATCTCAATATTTTCATGATTATTTTTAACCGAAAATGGTTACTTTATACAAAATAAATAAATAAAACAATATCTTCGCCATTGAAATATCAGCTTTCGAATTATTTATATGCAGTTACAGGTTATGGTGAAAAGAATCAAACACAAGAAGAAGATGAAAATTATTAAAAGTAAATGAAGGAGTTTCTAAACAGGCATTGAAATGATTTTGTTGGTTTTTACGTGTTTAAATGATAGTTTTTACAATTGGAGGGTATATTGGTCTTTTAGTAATAAAGTATGACTTTAGTTGAGTTAAGATTATATCATATGACTTTTCAGCCCATCATGGCGTTAACAGTGACCGGCCCAAAATTTTCCCTTTTAAAATTTGAACCGAAATTGTTATAATAATTTCTATGACTCGAGGTGGTTAAATAGATTGGTCTGGCAGGAGATAACTCGAATTTCGGGTCGGACTAGCCCTGTAAAATCTGGCCTAAAAACGGGCCTATTGACCCTGTCCGATTAGCCCGATGGTCAATTTGCCTCAGGCCCAACTTTGTTCTGGCCCGTTTCTTTTTAAAATGTAGAACACTTATTTGGAGTAAAGGTACATTTTCAAGTACAAGGAGTGCGAAAAATTTACGGGAACAATTGAGTTGGCGTGGTTCATTTCCATTCTTGAGCATGCTAGTGACATTGAGACCTCGATTATTATTTTTTTTTCTTTTTTCTTGTTTTCTTTTAAATGGATAGAATAGAACATATCTAATAGTAGATATTTTATAATCATAATGCACCCTCACATAATACAATCCAATTTTCAAGTATCAAAATCGAAAAAACTAAAATGGACCCGACCAATTGGTCCAATTCGATTGGGCTATTTCATAAAGAATAATCACCTAATTATAACCTATTCCACTTGATTATTGTAAAAAACAAACCCAACCCATCTATACCCACCCTAAAAAAAAAAAACTTCTATTTCGATTTCTTTAAGAGAGCATTTTGATTTAACCTAATTGATAAACTAAAAGAAAAGAGTAATAACATGTGACACAAGTTTAAGTAGCAATAGTCTATGAGCATCTCTAAAGTTACACTTTTTAAAAAAATCTGCGTGACAAGAGAGAGAGAAAATAAATAAAGAGAGAGAGATAGCGTGTAGAAAGAGAAAAACGAAGAAAAAATAGATGAGGGAGATAAATACAATTTAATGAATAATGGGTGAAAGATGTCTAATAGGATGTCTAAAATTAGACGACTTTATACAATAAATATGGCCACATCAGTGTTGTCTTATTCACTTCATCGACACATCAATTGTACATTCAAAAAAGAAGGTAGCATTGGAGATGCTCTAATGAAATTGATGTGTATTTTTATTCATTAATTGGACAATGTGATAGTGACTCAAATTATCACTTAAACTTTTGTTAAGCACTACTAGTGCTAGATAACAGTATTCAAAAGAAAAAAAGTTATTAAGATTTGGAGTTTTATTTTAAAAGATCAACTTTTTTAATAGGAATAATCCAATCAATTATATACTATTTAATATTTTGGTATATAATCGATGCGGGAGTTATCACTTAACATATCTAGTAAGATGGTGGTTCGTTTGAATACACCAATTTCAAAATTTTGAATGCTCGTTTATGTTTAATAGGTTCTGATACTATATTAAGAGTAGTAGTTCTATTTTAAAACATCAACAATATTATGAAAAATAATTCATACTTTTATATATTGATTAATATTGCAATATATAATCATGTAGAAATTTTAATTCTGTTCCAATATAATGGAAAGGCATCCCTACCTCCTACTAGCTTTAACTTTCCGTTACTGCCACGCGCATGGCCACAACATATTATGGCTGTCTCCTTCCAAGAGTAACATATTAATTTTTCGGAAAAATATCTTCACCGACTACAATATGCAAAGTAAATATTGATCTGTCGAGTCAATGAGGAATACAATCGTAACAATTTGGATCTTATCCTGGACAAAGTTGAATACATAAATCGGGTGATTTTCTCCTACACATGGTGGATAAGAATTATCATATTTACTGCTGAGGTGACAGTCTCTAATTGACAATTCATGATACATTCATTATTTTTTTTATAAATTGTCAATTAGAAACTGCCACATCAGCGGTAGATAGAGTAACTCCTACCTATCATGAATAGAAGAAGATCTCCATATATAAATATTAGAAGAGCAACTAGGATGATGGTGTCCAAGACTTTTGACTTTCTACTTATACATGAACTTTTAACAATGGAAATATGTCTTGAAAAATTTGCCTACGAATTTTTTTTTTATATAAAATAATCTAAAAGTGACTTTTTAAGATAAAAAATTGCGCCGTTAAAAGTAAAAATGAAAAAAAAAAATTAGTGTAGTGAACAAACACAATTTATACACAATAATAAATGAATGGATTTCTTTGTTCCCTTAGCTTAAAAAGATGTGTATGTTAAAAGTGGTGGAGGTCACCCAACTATTATGTTCAGTTTTAATTGGAAAATAACTCTTCAACTTCCATTAATTAGAATATTTCATTCTTAACGACGATTTCTATTAAAATATTTTGTTTGCGTATGTTAAAATGAGGAAAAAATATTTTGCCACACTTTTGTATTTATTTTCTTTTTAAAAATATGAAGGGAAAATAAATTGTTTTACGTCATCCCAACGGATTTTTTGAACAGAAATCATTATCAGATAGTATGCTAATTAATAAAAAGTTGATGATAAAAATGCAATAAAAAATGAAAGTTAGGGACTACAATGAGCAAAGATTAAGGACGTTAAGCGCAATTAAAATGTGATGCAACTAATAAAACGTACTGTTCTAAAAAACTCATCTAGACGTAAGGCGCGACCTCCACACTTAGTCATACCTCACGCTTCACCCTCGCCTCGTCTTTGCTTCGCCCTGATCTAGGTACAAAAAGTTTGAATTTCGACCTCCATACCTAACCACGCTTTACGCTTTTTAGAACACTAATAAAAAGTGTGGTGTGAATATAATTATTCTAATCAAAACGTTAAATATATAAACAAAAAATGGGCTAATTTCAGCTGCAGTCACTGAAGTTTTAACAAAATTACAAAATAGTCACTAAAGTTACAAAGTTTTCAGCGCTGGTCATTGAAATATACTAATGTGTTCACCAATTGTCACTGT
Organism: Forsythia viridissima; assembly: GCA_030279155.1. Lineage (NCBI taxonomy): Eukaryota > Viridiplantae > Streptophyta > Magnoliopsida > Lamiales > Oleaceae > Forsythia > Forsythia viridissima. Next base: position 36,628,548 of record CM059036.1, read on the forward strand.
GTAAATTCTCAACGTAAATTGATGACGTGTTACCGTTAAGTGTCTATGTGGTACACAATCGGTCAATATTTTATAAAAATTGACGCCACATGTACTTAATGTACTAATAACAATAAATTTGAACCACAAATGATGCACCTAAAACATGAAGACCTAGCTGCAATTTCTTGACAATACCTAAATCAGATCTCCAAACCATTTGCACAACCCGAATTTATTTTTTAGGTGCATCATTTGTTTTTAGTATTCCCTTTACCTTAAAGAATTTGCCATGACGAGTATTAAATTTTTTCCATGCTTCAAAGTTTTGATTTTTCTGGTGGTCTAGCAATTGAAGATTTTAAAATTTGTACATTTGGTCTCCAATTTTTGTAGTTTGTTGCTAATCTACACTCAACCAATTTTTATAACACCAGACATCCCAACCTTTCATTTAATTATAAATCACGTCCACATTGAAAGATTTTAACGGATTTTCTCTCCCATTTAAATAAACAAAAAAAAAACTAAAACAAAAAAAAAACAAAATAACAAAAAAAAAATTACAAATGAAGTCCCATTAATTTTAAAAAGTACAAAGTAACTTCTTCTTCCACCCACCCCAACTTATCCCACCATCACCACTATCAAATGACAGAAAGAAATGGATCATTAATGATAGCCCATCAAGAGAGAGTTCGTCCAAATAGTTGATTATTTGACAAATCAACCTCCCTGAACTAATCAACCCATTGGGTATCAGACTTCAATTTTTTCTTTTAATTCTCATTTTGACATCACATCATTTGGCTTATTTTTTAGTTCTGTTCTTTACTCATTGGAGTAGGTTCTTGGTACCATTTTAAAATATTCATGGCAAACTTCGCAATGTATATTTTGAATTGAAAACTTTTTAAATGGTGACTTGAAACTAACGGGTCAGAGATGACTGCTAGAAATAATTTAATAATTCAATTTCATTTTCTCTTAACTAATCAACCAACTGGGTATCGAATCCCAATTTTTTCTTTTAATTCTCATTTTGACATCACGTCATTTAGATTATTTTTTAGCTATGTTCTTTACTCGTCGGAGTAGGTTTGTGGTACCATTTTAAAGTATTCATGGTAAACTTTGCAACTTATCTTTCGAATTGAAAACTTTTTAAATGGTGAGTTGAAAATAACGGGTCAGAGATGGTTGCTAGAAATAATTTAATAATTATATTTCATTTTTGTTTTCGACATTAGTTTAACAAAAATTTTGTTTGATGTCAATTTGATTCGTCTTGCTCAAATAATTAAATATTAGAATATGACGATTTTGTTAAGCATTATAATGAGCGCATAAAATTTATTTTTATAAATAAATAAATAAAATCAGAAAACCTTAATATGCACAAACCTTAAACATGCACGTTTTAAACAACTTTATGGACTTGTACATGGTTTAGGGGCAGTGGCAGGACTTTTGGAGGCTCTGTAGCGATTATCGATGCTACGACAGTTGGCGGCCCAGTGGTAATTAATTGACAGTCAGAAAAAGCGGCATTTCAAAAAACAGAACCTTAAATAATCAAGTTTTCATTGCACAAAATTCAGAAAATTAATTGAAAGATTAAAAAAATAAATGAAAATAAAAGCAAACAAAACAAAATTATTCATTTCCGAAAAGTACGTCAAGAAAAAATACAATTATATTCAAGTTAACTAAAAAAATTTAAAAAACTCACCATCATGACTAGGGTCGAATTTTTTGCACAACCTTTCTTCATAAATTGTTGTGCATTCAACCAAAATTTGATGAGATTTGTTTGTAAATAAAAAGGATTTTTCTTTTAGATTTTGGAATTGAAATTGAAGGAAACGTTGAGGTTTAGAAGATTTGATTAGATGTTGTTAAGTATGGTATTTTGTCACTTTTATCTTTTGAAAAATTAGCACGTGGATCTCATGTAAGGAATTTGACACTAAAGTTGATTGAGTAATGTAAAATGACGAAATATGTAAAAAGAACAAAATGTTGATAATTGAAAAGTCCGATTATAAAGGGTAGGGGCTAATTTGCTAGAGATGCTAAAGATTAAGGTCTAACTGCACAAATTTTTCAAAAACACATAAAACTAAAAAATAAACATGTTGGATACGTTCGTGTACATATTATAAACATATATATACTTAATTTGTTATTTCAATGAAAGTTGGAAATTTTTGTTTATTGTTGTTGTATTGAATTGATTGTCAATATTGGAGGGACGTGTTTTCCAAATTGTCACGTTGTTTTGTTTTGTTTTTTTTTTAAAAAAAATCAAACTATATTAAAAGCTTGTTCAAATTATAGTTTAAGATTGATGATAGAAATAATAACAGTTGTTATATGTTGTCTGTCAATAGAGGCACATCCTGATACGCCCGTCTCACTGACTCGCCCATCTCGTTGGTATCATAAGTTCGTTTCTGACAGATACATAACAATGACCCAACTGCCATTAGGTAAGCCAGACAGGCGACCCATAAAATGACAGTTACCATCAACAATTGAGAAGATAAAACACCAGCAATTAAGAAGATGAAACATCCCTCATTAATTTCTAATAATGAGGGAGATGAAGGGACACCCGTAATTAAATGTGGGAGATGAAGGGACACCCGTCATCAAAAACTGCAGACCATCCCTATAAATAGAGGTCAACCCCTAGGTAAAAACAGAACATACAACTCTATATTGCTATTCTGCACATATGTTTTAATCATATACTGGTTATCACACCGGAGTGGATACGGGGAAAAAAAGTCCCGCCATCTTTTGTAGGTCTCCACCACTGTCGTAGCCGTGTTCGGAGGAGAAGAAAAATATTTATCATCATTTGGCGCCGTCTATGGGAACTGCACAATAAGTCATGGCTCGAACTAAAGAGCTACGAATGTAACCGTTCCACCAGTCCCCATCGAGGATGTAGATACCGAGTCTAACGCCGCTACTAATCACCCACAACAAGATTTTACCTCTGCTGCTCAACTTGCGGCACTGCAAGCTCAGATGGCGGCCTTAACGGCTCTACTCCAGGATCGGAACGCTGCAATTTTTCAGTTACCACAGGGTCCTAACCTTCTGCCAGTAGGATCTTTACCACCAGGGACTCTGCCCCAGGGTCCTAGCCCTCCACCGGTAGAGCCCTCACCGCCAGGGGCTCCTCCCCAGAGTCCTAACTTTCCAGCAATGGAAACACCGCCAATGGCAGCTCCACCGCTGGCTCCAGTTTCTTTGGCTCCACCTTCCGCACCCCACTTCCATTCGTTGACATCTGGCCCAAATCCACACTGGGGACAACCGTCATGGATGCTCATGCCTACGCTAGTTGAGACACCAGTGTTAAGCCTGGAACATCGATTAGAAGACATGATGGGTCACAAAATAGCTGAGATTATGTCTAACAAAAGTAGTAAGCAACAATCTATGGTGTTGGAAGAAGATCCATTTTTCCTAGAAGTGATGGCAGTCTCCTTGCCACGAGACTTCAAATAGCCAAAGATGGAGAAGTACGACAGATCCTCTGATCATGTCGATCACCTCAGGGCTTTTGTTGACTTGATGAGGTTACAAGTCACTCTTAATGCGATTATGTGCAGGGCTTTTCTGCCAACACTTAGGCCGGAGGCCAGGGACTGGGTAGCCACCATTCTCTCAAAATCGATCCGTACATTTAACGATTTTTCCAAGAGTTTTGTTGTACACTCTTCTAGCAGCAAAAGAAAACTGCTATCAATATGATGCAATTGACACAGGACAAGGACGAACTGCTGAAAGATTTTATTGTCCAGTTCAATAGAGCTACGCTTAGAATCAAAGAACTGCAGATGTCTGCTATAGTCACTGTCATGATGAGTGGAACTCGAAGTCGTCCTTTCAAAATATCACTCTCCAAAAACCCGCTGGATACGATGTATGAGTTACTTAAGAGATGAGATAAATATGTGGACGCTAAGGAAGCATATCTCATTAGATTGAAAGGAACCCGAGTCTAACGAAAGGAAGACTTGAACCTCGAGATGATAAAGGCAAGCAGAAAATGAATCATTTAAAGCGGATAAATGATAAGGGCACCAAGGAAGGATCAGGGTAGTTGGAAAGTTCTGGTGCACCTACTGGATCCAATCTGCCACAAAAATATTCTCAACTACTGCAACATTCAAATGAAGCGTGCCTTGGCTTTTATAACCAAAAAAAAAAAATTTGAAGTGAGGCGAGCTCGCCCAAGGCTTAAAAAAAAAAAAACATAGGCGAGCTCACCCAAGGTAAAAAAAAAAAAAAAAAAAAGAGCCTAGGCGAGCTCACCCAAGGCTTCCAAAAATAAAAAATAAAAAAAATCATGGTGATGAGTCATGTCTGAAAAATAAGGCTAGGCGATGAATCCTGTATAAAAAATAAGATTAGGCGATGAATCCTATCTGAAAACAAAACAAGGCAATGAGACTATGTTTAAAAATTAAGGCAATGAGCCTCTGTCTAAAAAACAAGGCGATGAGCCTATGTTTAAAAATCAAGGCGATAAGCCTCTGTTAGAAAAACAAAGGCGATGAACCTCTATCTGAAAAATTTAGAGAGAAGCAGGTGTGGTAGATTATTTTTACTTTCTATTGACGACAGTCTATGAAAAGTAGAGAGACTTATGATGATAGAAATAATGATAGTTGTTATATGTTGTCTGCCAATAGTGGCATGTCCTGGCACGCCCGCCTCACTGACTCACCCACCTCGTTGGTATCATAAGCTCGTCTCTGACAGATTGATAACAATATTCCAACTGCTATTAGGCAAGCCAGACAAGCGACTCATAAAATGATAGTTACCATCGACAATTGGAAAGATGAAACACCAGCAATTGAGAAGATGAAACACTCCTCATTAATTTTTAATAATGAGGGAAATAAAGGGACATCCGTCATTAATAATTGCAGGCCATCCCTATAAATAGAGGCCAACCCCCAGGTAAAAACAGAACACTCAACTCTTATACACTCCATATTGCTATTCTATACATATGTTTTAATCATATACTGATTATTACACTAAAATGGACACGAGGAAAAAAATTCTGCCATCTTTTGCAGGTCTTTACAACTATATTACAGCCGTGCTCAGAGGAAGAGAAAAATATTCATCATCAAAGATCATGCCAAATTTTATTGCAAAATCACCATTGGGACACTGACTACCAAAGCTGGTTTAGGAGGCACAATGGAACTTGTTTGCAATAATCAGTTATAAATCATTTTAAAATCTTATTTTGCCTTCAAAAAGATAAAGAAAAATTCAGTTCCCACGTTTGAAAGAAATCAAATATCATGCACGTATTTGAATTGAATACTAAGCTAGTCATTTATATATATTTTTTAGCAAAAACACGACGTAATACAATTTGATACAAATAACATTGTATTAAGTTATTTTTCTTAAATAATGTATATTTGCAAAGAAAATAGATAGACTAGTGAGAATTGATAATACTTGTTGATTAAAATCATTATTTTAAGAGAAAATTATAGTCGGAATTCTATAATTTTTATTTGTAAGATCACTGAGTTCTCAACCTTTTATTTTTGTAGCAATTTTTTTTTCTTATTTACTTTTTATAAACATGTAAACAGTTCTATTTGTAGCAATTGACTCTTCGATGAATGAAAAGATTGAGAGCATATCAAATTGAATATTTGTAAGCTATATTTGTTATCGGCGATGACCATTATCAACCCTTCTTATCTAAACAAGAATGGGGTTTTGGCCTTACCCTCTACCTTAGTATATTGATTGAAAGATTATTGGAAACGTATCACCTTACCTCCAAAGAATTACAATAAAAGAATTTAATTTGAATATTACCTATGCATAATTTACAAAAGAATTGTTTTGTTTTAACAAAAATTCAATCATATATTAATTTAATTTCTTGTGGACGTCATAACATTTTGAAAGCTTTTTCTTTGTAAATTGTGTTCGTCATCCAATCAGCTACCATGTTACCTTCTCGTCATATGTGTGAATAGAAAATACCCATCTTTTCATTTAAATGTTGAATTTCTTCTAACAAGTACCGAACTTACCATGAGCCGGCATATTGGTGTTGTATTAGTTGAATGGATGTTGTTATGTCTTTGAATCTAATACTCAGGTTGGGGTGTTGTGTTAGTTGAATGGATGTTGTGTCTTCGAATCTAACTCTGTCCAAATTCGATAGTATCCCTACTCTAAACAATTTTTTAGACCTTTACACAAAACCCTCAATTCAGCCTCTAAAAATGCAAATGCATCCTTCCCTTCATGGCCTTAGTTTATCTTATAATCTCTGGCTATATCAATTTTTGTCCTTGTCCCACCTCGGTGGATGCTTTAGCAGATAAAATTTTCAGGTTGTGACGTACTAACTCATATAAAGTGCTTTGGGATTTTTGGATAGGATCATTTGAGTCAATCTCTTTCATTTTTTTAAGGTGCGTGCACGAATAGTACTTACATTGGACGCATTGGACAGGTGCCATGTTTAAACTTTGGACGCATTGGACAGGTCCCAATTTTTAGGTGCGTGCACAAATAGTACTTGTTACGAGCTCTATATTTTTCATTTTGCAGTGTTACGAGAATTAGATAAGACCAATCATTTTTGACCAAAAATTGGGATCCAAATCGATTCAGTCACTTGAAAAATAGAATATCAAAACTCGATAAAGAAAACTAAGAAAATTAAGAGAATGTTCTCTTAACTGTTTTGTGTTTTTAATTTTTTAAAATATTCTAAACTTGTTTAATATGCTGTATTTTCTGAAAAGAAAATTAAACTTATAATATAAAACTCTAAAAAATAAAATTCTAAATTCCTAGAAAATAAAAAAAAAAAATCTAAAAGAATAAAAATAGTTCAAGTCTTATTAGTTATTTAAATAAAAACAGATTAAAATTCTCAGTCTAAATCATTAATTTTTATTTTGTCAATTTATTATTTATTTGTATTTTATTTTTGTAACAGAAAAAATATATTGTACGATTCACCAACTTTAAAATGTATATATTACTTAATAATATTTTAGTATAAAATTGTTCTATTTACTGAATAATCAAATTTATTGAATAAATTGTCATAAAATAATGTCTCAAAATTTTTTTTTTTTAAAAAAAACATGTTTTCTACTTTTCTGTTTTGACAAATAGTTTTTCAAAATGACAAACCAAACGCATTTTCAACAATATTAAAATAGACTTTCAAAATAGAAAATTGAAAATGAAATCAAAACTGAAAATTGAAACACAAATAAAACGGGCATTAATCAATTTACTCAAAAATTAGGCTATGTTTGATTTTGTTTAAAATTTTGCTAAAAAATTGCTGTCAAAATTAATAATTAATTTTAATCACATTTCATGAAACCCATTTTTTTTTTTTTTTATCAAATTTCAATTCACAATTAAAATTAAACGAGCACTTAATCACCCTAACCCGTTTTATCGATTTTTCAAGTTCTATTTGTTGAAAAAATTAAGCACATGTTTGGTAGAGCTTAAAAAAATAACTTTTTTCTTTTTTCAAACTGGTTTTCAATCACATATTTTATAAGACTACTAATTTTTATCAATTTTTTAATAATACATTTTATTAATTTTTTTATCAAAATTTCATAAAAAACTATTTTAAAACTCTAGAAAGTAAAACGATCCAAAGTGGGACGTAGTCAGAGCGCCATGTTTGAACTTCTGGGCGGGCAGTACCTTTCTACATGGACAATTGTGCAGAATAATTGTTGGGTTTTTGTTTGCACAAATTGGTCATTCCGTCTGATGAGTCCTGATCTGCTGTCCCTAGTGGGCAGGAAATCCTTGCCTCAGCATGTGGGCTGTTGATGCAAAAAGCAACTTTTTGTCAGCATGTGGGCAAGGATTTCCTGCCCACTAGGGGCAGGAGATCAGAATTCTCCGTCTGATACGGAATCAGCCATGCCGGACACAGACTATGACGCGCCTGTTATCTGCCAACCGCAATAAATCAAGGTTTTCAACTACATTAATTTCATGTCAATTTTATCTTTTAATATTGTAATTGTAGAATAAATTACACTGACATGTTCTGAATCTGGTTCACTGTTTATACGTGTGTAGTTTGCTCTGCACATTTTTAATTTTTATATGTTCGTTTTGTTTTGTATATGCTCAATTCGTTTAGTATATGTTCAATGAAAAATAATTGATAAAATTTATTTTATTCTGTTTAAATAGAATTAATATTTAAATACATTTTTATTTGAATAACAATTTAAATAAAAAATGAGGATAAGTCTTATACTGAAAAAGAGAAAGACAAGCTTTTTTATTCAGATAAAAATTCATTCAATTTTTAAAAGATAAACATATCATTTATAATATAGAACAAATCCCTTTTTGAACATTCATATCTTAGGATAATCCCCGCCGTCGCCCACTATCGTCCTTTGCCACCGGCCACTGCTCTACCTTTTTTTCTCTTTTAGTTTTTTTATTTATTTTTTTCATCTAATTAAGAATAAGGATATAATTATTTTTCTTTTACAAAAAATTGAACGAAGAAGGATAATGATAAACTTGTTATCTGAATAATTATTATCTTGACAATTTTTATCTAGATAAAAAGTTTTATCAACAAACCAAATGAGCCCTTAGTTATATACTTATATTCATTTAGTGTTAAAGGGAAAAATTTCACATCGATTAATTAGCGAAATTATAATTAATATATAGAAACTTGAGTTACTCCTCTTAACAATGTTGACTTTTTAAGATAGAATATCAAATTTTAATATAATATTAGAATTCATTAAGCTCAAAAGAGTAATTCGATCTGTCTAAAACTCAAATGAACATTTGGACTTCAAGATTGGAATACTCAAACCAGCCATCATTTTGTGGAGGCATGTTAATGGATAAATTCCACATCGATTAAGTATTGAAATTATAACCAATATATTGAGACTTGAGTTCCTACCATTAATTCTCTAGTGGCTAAACTAATTATCCATCTCTTTCTACGGACAATCCTTCCACTAATTGTCCTTCTCCGACGTCTGATCCTAACATTAATAATCGCCCTTAGCGAGTTCGTTACCCACCGAGGTCACCTCACAAATTATGTTTGCACCATATATCATTATCAACAGATTTCTCGATTGTCAATTGTTTTTCTTTGTCCCATCTAAATTATTCTCACCATATGTTTCTAACAAATATCATGGCCAATCAAGAGCCATGTTCTTACTCTCAAGCCATTAAATCTCTCTAATGGTGTGACGCAATGGCCAAAGAAATTTAAGCCCTTGAGTCTAACAATACTTGGTCGTTATACCAACTTCCAAATGGAAAATTAGATGTAAATGGGTCTATAAAATTAAATATCGCCAAGATGGTTCACTTAAAAGGTATAAATCTCGTTTAGTTGCCAAATGTTGTACTCAAGTTGAAGGCAATTATCACAATACTTTTGCATGTGTGGCCAAATTAGTTACTGCTCAAGGGAAAATCTTTGGTACCAAAGTCAGAAGGATTGTATTGAGTTGGAATTTTTACCAAAGTTACCATATTTTTCTCAACCATATCTTTGACAAAATAGAATTTGATGTCAGCATGTTTAGTTCTATCACGATAAACTAAATTTTTGTTCAGATGAATAGCACTTTGATTATCATTATACAACATAATTTTTTAATCTATGAAACCAATCTCACTCAGTAAACCCCTCAACCAAAACTCTTCTTTTATTGCATCACAAATAGCAGTGTATTATGCTTCTATAGAGGAAAGAGCTGCAATCTTTTGTAGTTGAGATTTCCAACTTACACATCTATCATAGAGAGTAAATATGTAAGATGAAGTAAATCTCTTCTTATCAAGATCACCTGCAAAATCAAAATCTGTATCTTTTTAAGATAACTCCTTCAGCACATTTTTTAGACTTTAAACTCAGATTAACAAAGCCTTCTAAGTATCTAAGCATTCATTTCATTGCAATCCAATGTGTTTCACCCAGATAGCCATGAATCTGCTTAAGATACTTATACCATGAGCTAAGTTTGGTCTTGTACAAACATAAGGTATGATGGAACCAACAGTGTTAGCATAAGGAATCATACTCATTCTATCACTTTCTTCATCAGATTTTGGTGATTTCTCATGAGACAATTTAGAATGATTAGTTAAAGGTAAAGAAGCAGGCTTAGCATTGTTCATAGAAAATTTCTCGAAAACTTTAGATGCATAAGAAGTCTGACTTAAGTATAAGACACTGTTCTTTCTATCTCTTCTGATCTCCATTCCCAAAATTCTTTTTGCTTGACATAAGTCTTTCATTTCAAATTTTGACTTTAGTTTTTCTTTTATACTTTCAATTTATTTTTCTAGCATGACATGCTAATAACATATTATCAACATATAGTAAGTAAACAGAATTATTACCACCAATGCCTTTACAAAGAAACTGTTCGTAAAATTGATACATTATTTATATTCTGACAATTTAATCACATGCATGCACAACAAACAAAACGACGACTTACATAATTATCGAGAAATGAAAAATTATATTTAGTTGAGGCAAGAGTTTTGACTCTTTCTACTTAAGATGAAATTTTCCTGCATAAGTGCTTATGGTTTTTCGACACACGTATTCCAAGATACAACGATCACTTCTAATAGTAGCACTACAAATTACGAGAACAACAACTGAACAACATTTTGATTTTTCTTTTAAATGAAAAATGGACTTGGACTTTATGCAAAAATTATTTCTAGACTAAATTGATTTATTCAAAAAGTGCATGGATATTTTGTTTAAAGTGAAGTAATTAAATTTACAATTATAAGGAGTCTATTTATAATATCTGAAAAGTTATCTCTCAAAAGATACAACTTTATAAAAAGACATGTCCAACAGACATGTCTCGTTGGAAATCGTATGTACAAAATGACATGTCTCTAAGATAAAAATATGAGACTGTTTGAAAATGACATGTCCAAAAAATGACTTTTTAGCCAAACCGTTTCTAGAATTTTTTAGCCAAACAGTTTCTAGAATATTCTAGAATATTCTGATCTATTTTCCAACAATTTTCTAATTTTTAAGCGATTCATTTTGGGCATTAATTTCTCATTCATCCGAAATTGGTTTCGACAAATAAATATAATATGTTAATAAACTTACGAAGTAGAACACGTATGACCTTACAACTCCCGTACTTGACTAAAAGGCCCGTCCCACTTAAATAATTGGTCAAAGTTTGTCAAAACCAAAATATTGATAACCAATTTCTAACAATCCCCCACATGAATGTAAAGTAATGCAAATGAATATGCAGACACTAAAAGATAGTACAAGCAAAAAGCTATTGCATCAGGATATGTGGCTTGTGGCTTTGAACCTTCATTAGTAGAATACTATCAGATTTACTTAGCTAATTAGTGAACGTGATGTCTTGAAATGTTCAGCCGTTGGGATAAACCAAGACAATGGTACCCACAATAACCTCCATAACCCCATTCGGTTCTCACGATTGTGTTCATTTGGCCTTGAACAACTCTTGAGTTTCATAAGTGCTTTAGAAAATTCAAGTCTTGAAACATTCTCATAGAAGTGACCCCACTTCACATTTCATAGGTCATATCAAGAGTATTCTATCCTACTCCAATTGACTTTTCAAGATATAGGAATCATTAAAAGTTAAACTTAACCTTACAATTCTACCGAAAGCCATTTTCTATCATAAGAATGGGTAGAAGTTTAATTCCCAAGTGCTTCATTGATCTTCATAACTTAGTTGTCCCATTGAACCAAGATCTTGGGATCTCTAGTCAGCAAGGTTGGGTTACCATTACAAAGACCCTTACGTAGTAAGTGTTAATCACATTCCCTTCGATATGCAGTATGATATATTGGTAAACATTTAGTAAGCAGATCTGCGAGATTCTCCATTGACTTTATATAATCGAGGGATATAATACCATTTGAGATCAACTGTTTAATGGTATTATATCTATAAGGAATGTGTTGAAACTTACCTTTATATATACTAATTTGTACTATTTTGATAGCTGACTGACTTTCACAATGCATACTAATTGCAAGTACTGGCTTAGGCCAACACAGAATGTACTCTAAGATTACAAAGCTACCTACTTCTTTTCCAACTTTATCTAAATTTATGGACTCAAATTCTATCGTAGATCAGGCTACACATGTTGCTTCGAAGACTTTCAAGAAATTTTAAATAGATCATACTTCTTTCTAGTTTCATTTAAAGCTCAAAAATTCAGATTCTATAATAATCTACCAATACTCAAGTTATTTAGAAGATTTCCAAGAAACGACCGTATTCTAAACAGTAAAATATATTTCCTAGTAAATTTTGAATCCTTGCATTGGATATCCAATTTACAATATCGTACGCTTTTCAAATTTAACAAGATATTCATCATAGTGCAATTCAACATTATAATGTTGTTCAAATATTTCAATACTCTAATTTGAAGAAAGCAACACTATCTTCCACTAATCTTGGGGTAAATCTGAACTTAAGTTGAGGAATTCCATCCCTACAATTCTAGGTAGAATTTAGCAACATAATTTCGTCAACTCTTTTAAAATTCTATTTTATCATTAATTATGTCTATCTATTGGATAATACAATCCATTTTATTTTACTCCACTTCAAACTATTAGTCACCATATAAAATGACTAAGAATGACAATGTGTCATGGAATCTCATTGTCACTACAAACTTGACGAGTAGCGCTTGTCGATAAATCATTCTCTCAGGTTGTCCACCATATTTGCTTTGAACACCACCACCGAGAGCTTGTTAGACAATTTGTCTTCCTTAATTGGGAAATCTTTACGCTAAAACTTCGTTACATTCAGTGTCATAAGATACAACATCAATTTCTGTTGATATATCTTTAAGTTCACTTACGTAAACTTTTCCAGATTTCTTTCCATGAATATTGACAAACAGTACATCGGAAGTAAATAATGATGCCGTTAATAATCAATTTTGTATCAAATAGCATGCACAAATTTTCAAAATAAAATAATGCATGTAATACGTGAACAAAATATGTAAACAAAATTCAGTACTCAATACAATTTTAATTTTTGCACTAGTTTTAATGATAACACACAATTACATAATTTCAAAATTATGATCAATTTAAAAAGTAAGATTATTTCATTTAATACTCGAATGCGAAATCTAAAGAAAATTTTAACGTTGATTCATGCAATAAAATATAATATAAAATGCACAACAATTTCTTCTTAAGATTGTTGGTAAAATTGGTGCATTAATTATATTCTAACAATTTAATCACGTGCATGTAAAACGAACAAAATGACGATATACAGAATTATCAGGAAATGAAGAATTAGATTCGGTCGAGACAAGAATTTTGACTTTTTCTCTTAAAGACGAAATTGCCCCGCACAGGTACTTATGATTTTTCGGTACATGTTTCACAAGATACAATGATCACTTCTCGTAATAGTAGTACTCCAAATTACGAGAATAACGAACCGAATATTATTTTGTTCTCTCGTTTAAATATAAACTGGACTTGGACTTTATGCAAAAATTATTTCTAGACTAAAATAATTTATGCAAAAAGTGCATGGACATTTTGTTTAACTGATTAAATTTGCAATCATAAGGGGTATATTTATAATATCTGAAAAGTTGTATTTTCGAAAGACACGACTTCATAAAAAAGACATATCCAAAAGACATGTCTTGTTGGAAATCACATGTTCAAAAGAACATGTCTCTAAGATGAAAATATGTGACTGTTTGGAAATGACATGTAATAAAAGACAATACTTTTCAGCTAAATATATTCTAAAATATTTCACAATATTCTAATATATTTTCTAGCAATTTTCGAGTTTTTAAGCCATTCACTTTGGACCTTAATCTTTCATTCATTCGAAATTAGTTTCGATCAACTAAATATACTACGTTAATCTACTTACAGAGTAGAACACGTTTGGTTTTACAACTCGCGTACTCAACTAACAGGTCTCACTTAGATAATTAGTTAAAGTTTGTCAAAACCAAAATATTTCTAACCAATTTCCAACAGAAACAAGAGTCAAAATTACTTTTCTTGAATCCCAAACTTTGGATATAAGAATTAAATCTCTTATACAACTGTCTGGGAGCCTGTTTCAGGCCATAAGAGACTTTTGAAGCAAGCACACCTTTTCAGTTTTAGATTTTATTCCAAAACCCTTAGGCTGAGCCATATAAATAATTTCATCAAGTTCTCTATTTAAAAAAATAGTTTTAACATCTAACTGATCTAATTTTCAGTTAAAATGAGTAATTAAAGCAAAAAAAATTCTGATAGAGGTATATTTAACAACATGGGAGAATATTTCATTTTAATAAATTACGTCATTTTGAATAAAACATTTGACTACTAATCTGGCTTTATACCTTATATATTTAGCACTGTGATCCTCATTTTTTATTTTATAAACCCATTTACAATCTATAACCTTTTAATTTTTAGGTTTTTCCACTAAAACCTAGGTTTTTATTTTTCATTAAGGATGCCATTTCATCTTCCATAGTAGCAAGCCATAGGTTTGCACATTTAGTACTCATAGCTTCTTCATAAGAATTAGGTTCTGAATTTGCCATATCTAAGACTAGAGGTGTCAAGATGGGCGGGCTAGCCGAACCTGCGTCAGCCCATCCGCTGGACCCGTAACTGCGAGCCATCCCGTGAACTAGGCGGGCGGTTCATGGGCCGAGAATGCTGAACTACCAGTTTGGACGGTTCAGTGTCCGAAACCGCTGGCCAGTTTGATAATTTTAAAAAAAAATTGGCAGACAATCACAATCGTTCACACTTTAAGTTTGATATTAAAAAAAAACAAAATAAAAAAAATATACATGCTCTCTGTCACATGCGAAATGCCTGGGCTGCTTTAGGACTAAAAAGGCCGTTGCAGGCTTGCAACTGTCCTTTTTTTTAAAAAAAAATTAATAAAAAAATGCTGCTTTAGGACTAAAAAGGCAGTAATGCAGACATGCACCTGTCTTTTTTTTTTTTTTAAAAAAAGGAAATTAATAAAAAAAATTAATAAAAAATAAGTGTGCACTTACACACTCGTCCAAATTTGAAAATGTTGACCAAATAATTAGTATTTGTCAATTTGTGTATGTATGAGAACATTGAACTCTATCCGTTTAAGTTTCTAACGTTATAATTTTTATTCGTTTTATAAATTTCAAGGAAGCAGCAAATGTAAATTACACAAAATTCTTTATATCATTTTTCTACAGTCATACTCTCTCTGTAATTTGTTATTTTGTCTTATATATTGCTATTTTCATATTACTTCAAAATATTTTGAAGCTCCTCTTTGCCTTTTAGTAATCTACACAAATTTTTTGAAACTCTTTTTTGTATTGCTGTGCTATGGATTCCCACGATTTTTCATTTGAAAATATTAATTTAAATGATAGTTGTTCTCTAATAAATTTAGAAGATGATCCTGTTGTAGATGTTGGATCATCTAGAAATCCAAGAAATAAAAATCAAATGTGTGGCAATTGTTTACAATAGACGAAAAAAATGGTAAAGCAATATGCAATTTTTGCAAAACTACTTATGCGTGGAGAAGTGGTCAAGACACCGACACGCTTCGAAACGCTTCGAAGACACAAAGAAAAATATCTAAATGAAACATGACATTTAGATTCGAGACAAGCTCAAATTACTTCACTTACTAATGCTAGTAGTTCTGTGACTTTTTCTAATTTTACTTATTCGCAGGAACGGATGAGAGCTGGAATGTCAGAATTTATTTCAGAAAGCGAGATGCTCTTCACTTTTGCAGAAGATGTATATATTTTGAAGAGTTCATACAAAAGTATGTTCAACCCTCTTACATGAGTGCAAGTAAAAATACTGTTCATTCTGATTGTCTAAAATTATTTAATACAAATGTTGAAAAATTAAAAAATGAACATACAAATATTGAAGGAATTATGTGTTTTACGTCTGATTGTTGGTCTGGACGCAATCCCTATGGTTATGCTTGTATTACAGTACATTTTATTGATAGTAATTGGTTACCGCATAAAACAATAATTGCGTTTCGCTTACTTGAATATCCACATAATGGAGTAAATTTGTGTGAAAATTTATTACAAGTATTTAATGAGTTTGGTGTGTTAAACAAATTATTTAGTATTACTTTTGATAATGCAAGTCCAAATATTGCATGCATTGACCTACTAATTAGGACAGTTAAAACCCTTATTTGATTCTAAATTATTTCATGTGCGGTGTATTTGTAATATATATAATTTAGTTGTACAAGATGATTTGAAATTAATAGTCCACAAATACGTATAATTAGAGAAGCAATTAATTATATTTCTTCTTCAGATTCTAGACAACAAGAATTTGCTAAAATTTGTAAAAATTTTGGATTGAGAAGAAGAAAATTTGTTGATAATATTCCAAATAGATGGAACTTAACTTTTCTTATGTTAAAATCTTGTGTTGGCTATACCAATGCTATTAATGTATTCGTTAATTCGAAGCAGAATCAATTTTATATAGATGATTTGCTTTGGGAACATGCATTTAAAGTTATGAAAATTTTGAAACATTTCTATAAGACAACAAAAGTTAGTTCGAGTGTGTATTTCCCAACTAGTAATCTTGTACTTTTACAATTAGTAGTAATTGCTATCTAATTATCAAAATTTAGAAGCGATCTATTTTTCTTTCAAATTATTTTGTCAATGGAAGAAAAATTTTAAAAATATTATGAAAACATGCCACTAATTTTTCCAGTGGCAGCTGTAATGCATCATCGCCTAAAATTATTTGGAGTTCATACTGCTTTAGAATCACTTTCTAAAACATTAACTTTTAACATAAATATCACAAATCGACAATTAGAAATTTTTATCAATGAAATGTATAACTACTATTTTATTAAATACAGTAACAATGAAAATATTTCTGCTTCTACAAACTCTAGTACAACTTCCAGAGGTAAATCTTCTTTCTTGTCCATGCTAGCTAAGAAAAAACAACATGTTGTTAACTTCATCAACTACAGACACGAATACCACACCTACCGAATTAAAAAGATATTATCAATTTGATCATTATAGTTTAATACCTAAAGATGAGGTAGAAAATTCAGATATTTTACGATGGTGGAAATTAAATGAGAGGTCATACCCAGAATTATCAAAAATGGCACGAGATCTACTAACAGTTCCAGTCTCAACAGTGGCATCCGAGTCTGCTTTTAGTGCAGGTAACAGGGTATTAGACGAAAGAAGATAATTTGGAAGCTCTCATATGTGTAAAAGATTGGCTATTTGCAGATAGAAGGATGCAAGATAAAATATCTGACGATATTGTTGAAGACTTTAAAAATCTAGTAGTTGCTGAAGATTGATTTGCAAACAATATATAATTTTAAACAATTGAATTATAGTTAGGTAGGTGCCAACCTAGCTGGGTGTACTTAAACTATAAATATGTAAATGATTGATAGTTGTGTATGTGCAAACCTAGTTGAGATGCGCTTTAACTATAGTGATGCATTTAGTTGTTATTTGTTTGCATTCTATTTAAATTCACAAAGTTAGAAATAATACAATGTAAAATAAGATATAAATTTCATGTAAATATTTTTTGTTATAAATAACAAATGTGCATTTATCATTGTTATTTATTTTTTATTTAGTAATTTAACACATTTTTTGCTATAAATGTAAACATTTTTTCACAAAGTTTTTTTTTGGGCTATAAATTTAAACATTTAGTAAATTCAAAAAAAAAATTAATTTTTTATTCATATAGACCGAACCGAGTCCAACTGTGGCCCACATGGGCTCGACCCAGATGGGCCAACGGGTGGGCCAGGCTCGTGTTCAATTTCTGTGGGCTAGGTTGACTCGGCCTGCAACCCACCGTGGCGCGGACTTTTTCTAATGCTGGCCGTCACAAGGCTTCATCGGAGGCAGACCGGGTGGTCACATCTATCTAAGACAGAGAAATAGGTCACAAAATCCCCACTACTAATTTTTGAAAGAGTATTATTTGTTTCCTAACTCTATCTCTGTCTAACTGATAATCAGTTGAGGGTTGAGTCTAATCAAGACTTTGAACTTCTTCTACTTCATCTTGATTTTGTTCTATATTAGACTAAGATGTCTCCCCTCAGTCTAAGTCTCCTGAACAGATTCAATAGCATAGGTAACTTAAGTTCAATTTCATTGATAATTTTTCCAAATCAGGATAAGTGGATGAGTTACTTTTCAGACAAAGCATTTTAGTTTCATTAAAGACCGTAGCTAATTATAACTTTAAAACTCATTTGATCTTTAACCCACAGCCTATGCCATTTTATTTATTCCCCATATCTCAAGAAAACACATTTTAGAGACATTGGTTCAAGCTTTCCATAATTTTGATGTGAATAGGCAGTACAAACCAAACACTCTAAGTTTGGTCAGTCCAAACCATTTCAGGGATTTTTAAATTGATATCACTGGAGGGACTTCTATTTATTAAAAAGTAGCAGTTTTTAAAAGCTCCCCCCAGAATGATTTGGATAAACTAAAACTTAAAAGCATGCACCTGGCTTTATTTAATATGATCCTATTCATTCTTTCTGTCACAACATTTTTGTTGAGGTGTATAAGTGATTTCTGTGTCTCAGAATACCAAACTCTTTGCAATAAAAATCAAACTCAAAATTACAAATTTGCAGACCATTTTTTGTTCTCAAAACTTTAATTTTCTTATTTGTCTGATTTTCAATCAAAGTTTTGTTGGGATATTTTCTCAAAACTTGCTAAAATTAAAAGATGCACCAATTGTTGAAAAGGAAAAGATATGATATGATATAATATAATATTATATTATATTTGGTGGCTGAAATTAGACAGATTCCAAAATTTGGACACCTTCGTAGTTGAAACTTGGAAGACATCTAGGTCATATGTTAACTATAAATGACGTGGTTTATTCTCTTTTGTACATGTGACCTGAGAGTTTTCTGAGAGAAAAAATTGTAAGCCTAGCATCCTAGTTGTTTTTCTTGTTCTCTTTGTGGGTTGTACAAAGAGTAGAAATTTGTGGGTATGATAAAGCTTAGAATATTATTTTTCTTGAGATACTTGGAGATTTGGTTGGATAAAATCTATATGATTGTAAAATTTTTTCATATAGTAAAAGCTTTGACAGTCCGTAAATCTTTCTCTATCTTTTCTATTTTTCTGTTTTGTTATATTTCTCTGAACAAGGATCTTGTGGGCAATAAAAGAATTGGTCTCAATTTCCAACAGTGGTATCAAAGCTTTAGTTTGTTTAGAGTGTTGGCGTACAGAGAAGATATGTCTATCAAATATGATGTAGAGAAATTTGACGGAAGAATCAATTTTGTCTTGTGGCAAGTACAAGTCAATGATGTTTTGATTCAATTTGGACTGTACAAGGCTTTGAAAAGAAACCCAACCCCTGTTTCTGACAAAGATACCAAAAGGAAGTATCTTATTGTAATTGTAGAAAACCTGGTCACGTGAGGAAAAATTGTCCAAAAGATAGAGCAGGCTCGACTGATTGCTCCACATCAGATACGGACAATATGTCTCTCTTTATGGGAGACGATGATGTCGCTTGAGTAAATATTTATATTCTCGTGGCATGCGCTAGTTTTCATGCTAGAGGATGTGTTACTACTAGCAGGTCCACATTTGCACATGGACATTGGCTTGATATTAATGCAAGGTGTGTGGTGGAATTGTATCGATGGTTGATGAACTTTCAAGTAAGTCAAACAAGTGAGTTGCACCATAATATTTCAGTAAATTTATTCGACATGAGCCGATGAAATTCTTAGAATTTGTCAAAGTGTACCATTTTTTTAAGTATCGAGATGAAGAGCTGCAGAAGAGATGATTGAGTTTTGACTTGTTTTTCGTCAAAGTGAAGATTGTTGGGATATTTTCTCAAAACTTGCCAAAATCAAAAGATGCACCAATTATTGAAAAGGAAAATATATGATATAATATAATATAATATAATATTATATTTGGTGGCTAAAATTGGACAGTTTCCAAATCTTGGACGCTTTGGTAGTTGAAACTTGGAAGACATTTAGGTCATATATTAACTATAAATTGACGTGATTTATTCTCTTTTGTACATGTGGCATGAGGGTTTTTTGAGAGAAAAATTGTAAACCTAGCATCCTAGTTGTTTTTCTTGTTCTCCTTGTGGGTTGTACAAAAAGTAGAAATTGGTGGGTGTGATAAAGCTTAGGATATTATTTTTCTTGAGATACTTGAGAATTTGGTTGGATGAAATCTATATGATTGTAACAATTTTTCATATAGTGAAAGTTTTGATAGTCCGTAAATCTTTCTCTATCTTTTCTATTTTTCTGTTTTGTTATATTTCTCTGAACAAGGATCTTGTGGGCAATAAAGGAATTAGTCACAATTCCCAACAAATTTTCTAGTGTTTGAAGTTTTGATGAGTGTCAGATTTAGATTTTAAAATAAACGTCCAATTTTTTCTTGAAAAATCATCTACTATTAAAAGATAAAATCTGAACCTACTAATTGTACTTGAAGATACTGGTGGTCTCCAAAGATCAGCATGTAAGTAATCCATAGAGGTGGACTTATGCATCTCACTCAAAATGTAACTTAGTTTGTTTACCCAATACACTCTTCACAAAAATCAAGCTTTTCTATGTGATCTTTAACAAAAGCCCCTTCATTATTAAAAACTTGGAGATCTTTGTCACCTATATGCCCCAACCTTTTATGCCAAACATCTAACTCAGTTTTATTTGAACCAATTGCAACACTAGTGCTGCCCACTAAGGGTTTTCTTTGAATTACATAAATTCTATTTACTTTATGCGAGGTCAAAACTTCTACAGAATTTAAAAGGAACTTAACATGTCCATTATGAATTTTGATATCATATTCATTATCTAACTACCAAAGAGAGATCATTTTTTTTAAGATCAGGGACAAATCTGATTTTATTTAAATTTAGAATACAACTATTGTTTAAAAGCAGAGTGAATTTTCCAATGCCTTTAATTTTATAGTTCATGTAATCTTCCCATTTGAACTTGACCCCATAGATTTCTACAAAATCAGTGAACCACTCATTAATAGGACACATGTGAAAGATACAACCAGAATCTAGGACCCATTCGTTCAAAATATTCTTAGTTGAAACTACCAAAACCACCCCATTTACCTCATCACTGTTATTACAAGCTAAAGCAGTAAAACCATCATAATAGTATTTTTCTTTCATGTCAGCCATCTTCTTAAAACAATCTTTAATATGATAACCCAATTTCTCTTAGTAGCAACACTTCTTCCCATTTCCTTATGTTTTACCTTTTGATTTGTTCTTAGCCTTATACTTATGTGATGAGCTTTTACCCTTTTTATGAAAATTTAAATTTGTGTTTTTGTTTCCAGATTTTTCTTTAGTGAACAACCATTCACCACTCTTGTTTTCTCTTTGTTCATCTCTTAACTCAATGTCTTTATTTCTAAGAGCTGAAACAACTATATCCATTGTTAAGTCTCCACTCCCATATTCTAGAGCATTTCTAATATCTCTATATTTTTCTGCTATGGAATTCAGAAGGACAACAACTTGTTGATCATCAGATATTTGCTCATGACAATTTGTTAATCTTGAATCAATTTAGTGAATATATCTACATTTTCCACTAAGTTTGAGGACACATCAAATCTAAAATTATAAAAAAGTTTCAACAAATAGCATTTATTTGACATTGTTTTAGTTAAGTACAAATTTTTCAATTTTTTCCACAACATAATTATTAGTGGTTTCACTCACTTTCCTAATAACGCTATCTGAAAAATGAAGAAAGATAGAACTCTTAAGTAATTTCATCAAGTTATCTTCTTCTAAATGCACTGATCTCAGATGTCAAGGAATCATCAATAGCAGTTGTACATCTTTGATGGAGAAGAAGAGCTCTCATCTTTTTGGTCATTCTACAAATCAACTCCAAACTTTTGAGATGTAGACATTTTTACCAGTTTTTATGCAAGGAGTTTTCAAGATGCAAGATTACTTCGTAATAAACAAATTTGAGATACATAAAGATTTGCTAAATTTTTTTTTGACACAAATTAAATAAGATTTAGATACATAGATAACCTTTAAAAAATTTAGGTTGAATTAAGCAAGATAGAAAACACAATATTGTGTTCACAAAAATTGAAAGTCACAACTATACACAAATTTACAATATGGACAAGAAATAAGATAAAAGGGCATAATCTTTACCTAATCAGATTTTAATTGAAGTTTAAGGGATTAAAGAACCCAATAAGCCAATGTTCCATTAGATTCCCAAAGATTTTGGACAAAAGTAAATAGTTGGCAAGCAGTTATTATTAGTGAAACACCAAGAACCATCCAATTTTTCGGTTGAATCACAAAGAGACACCACAAACATCTCAAACGAAGGTAGATCAGGACTCATGATCTCAAGAAACGAGTTTGTTTCCAACAAAACTTCAAAACAAAACCAGATCTAAAAGTTTACCACTAAGGTTTTCAATTTTGAAAGTAAATTGTTACGTTTTGGAAAATTTTCTTGCTCCAATACCACTGAACAGTCTCAATACAACAAATCTTTGTAAAAAGTTACAAAATATAAAGAAAAGCGTAAAGAACGTAGATTGATTTTTCACCCACTAAGGGGTCCGGATGTTAACATACTATAAACGTTACTCACCCGTTGAGCATCTACCAAAGTAGATAAAACTCTTAAGCACTAAAAATATATCTGTTTTTACAACGGTGTTACAAGATTAGAAATCCCAAAGATTTCTCCGTAACCAGAAAAATAATGTTCACTAAGACCCTCTCAAGAATAAAAAACAGAGCATATCACTTGGATTTCTCACCAAGAAAAGGAGAAGAAGATGAAAAGGATAAAAGATTTCTGGAAAAAGAAGAGAGAACATAGAAAATGACTGTTGCACTCACACGAAAAGGAGATATTTAGAAGACAGGACGTCTAACACTTGATCCAAGGACATATCATCTTGCATGTGTAGGAACCAGATACAAAATCTCCACTAAAGAAACTCAGCCGAGTGGCCCTCTTATTTTCATAAACCAAAGCCCACCTAACAAATAGGACTTGTTCGGTTTCAATTTTTTTTTAAAAATATATATTTTTTGCCTATATTTTTTTACTATTCAAATTTTTTACACAATAACAAAATTTGAATAGTAAAAAAGGTGGGCAAAAAAATTTATTTTTTGAAAAACAATCTCCACCGAGCAACTCCATAATGTTATTTGGGCTATCAAACAACAATCCATATCTAAAGCAAACCCTACGGAAACCTTAGTCAACTTTACAACAACTACTTATAAGGAATATCAAATAATAATAGTGTGAATTATATCATAATAAGGGCATTAAAATGAACCTTAGTTATTTTTAAGTCAATATAAATTAAAAAACAAATAATCAACGAGAGAATTTTTTGCTCCTACTAATAAAAGCTATAGGTCTATTTTCACCATTTTAAAAAAAATATTTCATTTCCTCAAATTTCACCACGGACCACACACCAACTTTTATCAATTTTTATTTTTTCTTCTCTTCATCATTCAAATTTCTCTTTCTCAACTTTGTTTCTTTTTGTTATTCACCGCGAGTGACTCACCAATTTCTATTAATATCTATTTTTTCATCTTCAATACTTCTACCGGATAAGCGATATACTACTTAAATAACGCCAAACATAGGAGAAACAGAAAGTGATATTACTAAAGCAAAAAAAAGCAAAAAAAAGAAAAAAGATAATGGTAGTATAAATGTA
Source organism: Forsythia viridissima (assembly GCA_030279155.1). Taxonomy (NCBI): domain Eukaryota; kingdom Viridiplantae; phylum Streptophyta; class Magnoliopsida; order Lamiales; family Oleaceae; genus Forsythia; species Forsythia viridissima. The sequence goes on from CM059036.1 coordinate 36,652,482, forward strand.
AGAGCAAACCATGCAAATGGGCAAATTGGCAAGAAATATAACAAACAAATCTCTGATAGAAATCATCTTCTTCTCCACACACACACACAGTTGAGCGATTTTTTTGAAAAATTGAACAGATTTTTGCGCGACAAAGCTTGAATCGATGAATCCCGAACTAGATAATGGCTACCCAGTTACCCTACCGCTCTTGGCTGGCGATTATGAGAATGGGCTGGACTCTACTGACCACCCGCACGCCATTTCAGGCTCCACGTCTTTCTTCAAAACCTGCTTCAATGGACTCAATGCTCTGTCAGGTTCTTTCTTCACATATAACAGAAATTAGCTTATTTTTCAATAAGTTTATCTGGGTTTTTGCAGCGACTTTAGTCTGATCTATTTTATTTCAATTTTTTGTCCAACGAATATTACTGTGTGGAAAAATGTATCCAAATTAGGAATTTTTTGTTCATAATACAGAAAAATTATTGAAAAGGCATACATAAGATTTCATTTTACAAGCTAATTGTTATTTATTTCCTCGTTCTTTAAAAAGTTGGCTATTTAGCCCCTTTGATTTTAGAAAGTTAACTATTTTGTGTTCCTATAATAGATTTAATTTAATGCCATTAATTCGAATTAGGTTTTCCGGAATCAGAAAGGGGTATTTAAAAACTATACCAGAATAAAATGTATTTACAGCATCTAGATTTTGAAGTTTTTCTTCTTATATGGATAAGCCGCAAATAAGTAGTTTTTATAAATGCAAGTCTTTGAGTAAAAGTAGGTATAAAGTATGTTTTAAGCACTTGTAAGCTTATCAAAAACCTACAACTTTTATCCACTTCTTTTTATTGGCAAACATGTTTGGGAAAAGTTGTCCGACCTAATCTTTTAAAAATAAACCTTTTTTTATATTTTGGCGAAGCTTAAAAAGTTATTTTTAAATACTTTTACTTTTTTTTTTATCTAGTATTGTCCCGTCTAGCATATCAAAGATGTGATAGACGCCGTTGCATAATATTGGCCGAGTGAATACTAGTGTCTTTGTTCTCAGGTGTAGGAATATTGTCTGTACCATATGCACTATCTTCAGGGGGATGGTTGAGCTTGATACTTCTCTTCATTATTGCGAGCTCAACCTTCTACACTGGCTTGTTAATTCAAAGATGCATGGACATGGATCCAAATGTGAGAAGCTATCCCGACATTGGTTATCGTGCATTTGGATTCAAAGGAAGAGCATTCGTATCCATTGCAATGAACATGGAACTCTACTTGGTGGCAGTAGGTTTCTTGATTCTAGAAGGGGACAATTTACATAACATATTACCGTACATGGAATTCAAAATTGGTTGGCTTGTTATTGGTGGAAGACAGAGTTTCATTATCATTGTTGGCCTCATTATATTGCCTACTGTTTGGTTGAACAACATGAGCATTCTTTCGTATATATCTGCTAGTGGAGTTTTAGCTTCATTTATACTGTTGGGATCGATTTTGTGGGCTGGTGCATTTGATGGCATTGGATTTCATGAGAAGGGAACGCTTTTGAATTTGAAGGGGATCCCGACTGCTGTTAGCCTGTATGCATTCTGTTATTGCGCTCATCCTGTTTTCCCCACTCTGTACACTTCCATGAGAAACCAGAAAAAGTTTTCAAAGGTAATGTATGATTTTCATTTGAACATCACTGGATTGTCTGTTTCATTGCTGATTTCGATTTTCCTGAATTGGATTTACCATTGCAGGTCTTGCTCATTTGCTTTCTCATTTGTACCATTAGCTACGCATCAATGGCAGTTTTGGGATACCTAATGTTTGGTTCAAAGGTATGTTGGATATGTGATTCAATATGAATTGTTTTTTTCCCTTTTATTTTTTAAATTTCAAGATTTTCTTTGGTATAACCAAAAGCAATCTAAGAAAACAAAAAGGGGAAAAAGGAAAAATAGGAAGATCTTGTGCACACAAGAAAGCTCACAAAAATAAAGAATAAAGGGAAAGATCTTGGTGTGAGTAGAAAAAGAATATTTTTGTAGAGGAGTGAAAGATGAAGAATCTACAGAATTTTACCGTAAACAGAAATGAAGAGAATCAAACGAGCAAGGTAAATTACCTTTGACCCTACAGGAGTTGTGCACTAAAATGAGAGGACGTAGCTGATATTACCGAATCATGTGAATTTGTATTTTCTCTCTTCTATTTGTTTTTCATTGCATTTATTAGCTTGTGTTGGTTATTTTCTCAACAGGTACAGTCTCAAATAACCTTGAACCTTCCAACGAATAAAATCAGCTCGAGAGTGGCAATTTTCACCACACTCGTCAATCCAATAGCGAAATATGCTTTGATGGTGACACCAATTGTGCGAGCTGCGGAAAATCGTTTTCAATCTTTCCACAACAGAGGACTTCTCAGTATACTGTTGAGATCCACCCTGGTGATTAGCAGTATCATTGTAGCCATTGCAATCCCCTTTTTTGGTTATCTGATGTCACTTGTTGGAGCATTTTTAAGTGTAACAGCATCAATTATACTTCCATGCCTGTGCTATTTGAAGATTTCTGGCATTCATCAGAGATTTGGAATTGAATTAATCTTCATTGGGGGAATTGTACTAATAGGTATTGCTATTATGGTTGTTGGCACTTACACATCTTTGAAAGAAATAATTGAGCATTTGTTAGGATAAATTTTTTATTGTTCATCTATCAAATATTAATTCAATGAAATTATATTTGTTTTTCATGAGTTGTTTTTCCTCAGAAATTTTGTGCGCGCATTGCGGTTATACGAATTTTAATAATCGAGAGTCTTCCATAATTCTATCTACTAAATTACTATTGTAGTATATTTAGTACACCTTATTAGACCAAACAACAAATAATTTCATTACGCCTCGTAGTTTGTGAACCATTGACCAATACGGCTGGAAAAAATAAATTTTACATCTGACATTAGTATTGTACATGAGATTGGACATAACAAGTACTAAATATTACACACGTTTTTCTTTCTTTCTTTCTTAATTCTATACAGTGGTCATATTCTGTCCCCCAAATTGTTATTTATTTCCCCCTTGTGTTGAATTTTCATATAAAAAATTAGACAGGTATCCACTAGAATGAGTGCCAATTGAAGAATACAGGCATGAAGAGATAAGTTTGTAAGAAATTATCAATATTCTATATAATTTAAGTATTATTTTATTTATTTATAGAACTGTAGATAATTTTAAAAAAAAAAAAAAAAGAATATACTATGGGATCAAAAGACTATAGAAATAATGACACACTAAAAACAAAAGGGAGAGACAAGAGAAATTGGATGTCTAACTGGGGCCAATCATTACAAATACTCGATCTTAATCCATGGTGAACAAAGACTAGATAAGAAAGAAGATATTGTGGAAGAAATTGATTCATTGACATCGACATAGTGTGAATTTTAAATTTGTATAAGGTTCATTTCATAGAGTATGCAAAATTGATTATTGATTGTTATTCTATAAATGTCCCTATCAACTTTTAAGAATTATAGTGAATTAGGCCACGTATCTTAAATACATAATAAGCAAGCTGTCAGAAAACAAAAGAAAAAATAAAAAAATGTTTATCAAGATTACACAATCAAATTATACAAAGACATGAGAGAATGATTGTCCTTGGTCGTTTTGTGGCAGCTGACAATCATTCTTTGTCGAAATAAATAAATAAATAAATAAAGTCTTTTATAAACCTAACATGCTTGTCTTAGCAAATAGAGTAATTCAACATAGTTTATTTATAATTTGGACTCACATATACTATATTGTATCATTAAACATAACGTGCAAATCAAAATTATTTTTTTATTTAATATTTGAAATGTGCATATTTTTTATGAGCGAAACTTGAATTTTATATCTACTATATTATATTAAACCATCTTATCTAAAATAATAATAATTTATCTATTTAAACTATGTCTTTAACATGTTGAGTTGTATAAAGTCATTTTACACCTTTTATAAACTCTTCCAAGTGAATCGTGCAGTCGAGTCTGCAAAGAACTTGTATTTGAATTTAGAAAAAAGAAAAAATGAAAAAATGAAGAAGGTAAATGTGGGTATTAGTATAATTAATGAAGATATTTCATATCTTGTGTTATGCACCGATCCCACCTGGCAATCCACGTGGGCCTGATAGTCCCACTCAAGCCCCAGGCAAGCGTAATCAAAATCCAAGATGCCTTAACCCTCCTCCGAGGCGGTATGAACCCTCTCCGAGGTGATATGGACCTTCTCCGAGGCGGTATGAACCCTCTCCGAGGTGATATGGACCTTCTCCGAGGCGGTATGGATCGAGGGGATAGGTTACCGAGGCTTATGAAGCCGAATAGCTTGGGTGACCGACCCTAGTTGCGTGCCCATGAAGCCTTTCTGTAGTTCAATCTTGAAAAGACTGATGGGATTGCCTGCTCATGCGGCTTTTCACAGTCATAATCCCTTAGTTTGCGGCTGAGAGTGGCTTTCTCATTAATGCTAATGACGTGACACCAAAGATGTGACTTAAGAACCCTTCAGATAGAACCACATGTCGCACATCGAAGGGGATCATTCTTGTAGAGTTTGCCTATAAATACTAATCTTATTCCCACAAGAAGGGGATGTTGAAAAGATTACTCTCACCACACAAATATCAAGTCCTCCACTCTGATAGATTCTTAAGTGTCTTAACCACTTGGGAATTTGTTAGTTAGAGGCCCTCAAGCTATCGTCTCTACCTTAAGAGTGTCTTTGACCTTTTGTTATTCTTCCACCGGGCCTAAGGCTTCTCTACATGGTTGAATAAACCACGTGGCAGTCCTAGTAGGAGGAAAAGTACACGTAGGCAGAGGTAGCGTGGGGATCCTGTTGGCAGCCATTTTTGGAGATCAACATCTTGTATAGTTTTTTCAATGTAATTTTCATGGCATGCATGCAACTAACTATATTTACTTAACTTTTCAATTTCATTTTGTTCTGATAGGAAAGAAAAAATAAAGAAAATGATTGGAAATTACTTTCCTTTTCTTTTACTATTTCCTCTACTAAATCCATGGCCAAATAGATTGTTAATTGAAATTAAATGTTTGATGCATTATCATTTATCAATCTATCCACATTTTTAAGATTTAGCATTCTATTTTAAAAAGTCAATTTTGTTTAGATGAGTAGTTCAAGTCCTTATATATTGAATATAGTTTCAATAGTTAATTGATGTGAGATTTATCCCTTAATACATATTTTGTACTTTGAATGACAAAAATATTCTTGACACAGACAAATCATCGTGCACGTAACAAAGTAATACAATATGCAGTTCATCTAGTATGATTTATATGGCTAGCTTAGAAGTGGCCATCTACATCGCCCTAGTCAATTCTACATATAGCCAAATTATTGGTGAACTTTCCACTTAATCTAACCTAAGCCACTTAGAAGAAAAATAGAACCAGAAGGGAAATGCTACACTATAATGTTATGCGAGTGATGATTGGATATACAGTGATATTGATAAAAGATTAGACTTACCAGAAATAGGTTATGGACAAATTTGATAAACTCTCGTGAGGATATTGATGATGAGAGTGCCCGTGAACCAACAAATTATTACACACGTTGGTGACGAGGGCACATGAGATATAACTCTTATTTCTTTAACTATTTGATTTTCAGTCGTTAAATTTTCTATAATGTATCTACATTCATTGGAGGTTTGGTCATATGCCACTCTCCTAAGCTTGAATCTTGTTTTATTTTCAGTATGAATAAATACTCCACTCTAGTGATTGTTTGACTTTAGAAAAATAATAGAAACCAAAACGGAAAAATAAGCAAAGTGCCACAAAAAGTGTGTTTGGCAATAGAAAAAATAACACAACGTTGTGAAAATTATATAATTGCAAGTGTACAATATCGTTAACAAGTAATAAAGTGGATTTTTTGAGTCCAAATTATCATTCCCACGAATACAATCTTATTTATATAATAGTTAAATTAATCTTAATGTTAATTTGTTTAAAACACTTTAAAATAAATTGATTTGAAGATTTTAAATTATAACTATGAAATTTAGAAAACAATATAAGAAATTATATGTGAAAGCAAAAATTAAGAATTTAGGAAATATGGTTATTAAAGCGCTTGGATTCACGAGTTCACCATAGTTGTAATCTCTAATTTCTCCTCTCAAGATTTATTCCTAAAGTTGTATTCGATCGAATTCACAAATTTAACCTAATTTACCTCTCTCAAGTTCAAATTAGTCCTATATAATTAAGTCAACTTATGAAGTCAGAATGGTCCTTAATTAGATGCATTAATTCTTCTAAGAATTCAATTCAAGACCGCGACAATAATAAAAGCGTATATCTACCTTTTATCCAATTGTCGGATTTTACTATGTGGTCTAGATTAATAATTTACCTCTTGGTTCATTACAATCCATAATTCAATGACAAATAATGACAAATTATTTCAAACATTAAGAGAAGTAGTAAAACCAAAACATAAATAATTTATAAGCAAAACTTGAGAGTAAAAAATAAAGAATTAAACTAGGTTACATCGTTCATCCAAATTTTAAGTTTAGCTATTCATAATTCTAGAAAAAAGAAAAGATGAAGAGATTTGAATACATAATTGGATCTTGAATAAAAGATGAGAAGAATTTGAATATCTTGCACCAAGAATTCTTCGTCTTCACGTTCCAATATTCAAGATCTTCGTTGTTCTATGTGTTCTTCGCAGTTCGTTTCTCCAAAATTCAACCACCTTCTTTTGACAAAGGTTCCGTCGTTTTACTAATTTTGAAACTCGTGTACGTAAAAAGGTGAAAAAAGGCCCCCACTAGAATTGAAAATAAGCTAAAAAGTATCCAGATGCGCAAATAGCGCATTACCGAAGTCAAACAGTGAGAACTTCACCAAAAATTGGTTCCAATCCCCAAATTGCAGACTTAGTCATCCAAGTTTTGATGTGTATTTTATTTGATTCCCACTTCATGTTTGTTCATAATTTGTCTTTTTTGTCTTCTTTAGTCCTCTTATTTGCCGCCTAGGTCCTTCAACTTTTGAATAATTTGCACTTTAGTCTTTTAATTTCTTCATTCATTTCAATTTAATCCTCTTTTATTTGCAGTCCAAGTCTTTAAACTTTTGAATATTTTCAAGTTGGTCCCCATTTCCAAGTCTTCGTGCATTTTTAGTCCTTCTTTGCTCATTTTACTTTGTTTTTCTACAATTCCATTCAAACTCGAGTCTTGACCTAAAATAATTAATTCAACACAAAATTAAGTAGAAAATTACTTAAAAGTACTTACAATCGTCCACTTTTGATGGTCCAGATAAGTGTAAAATCACACTTATCAAATACTCCCAAACTTGAACATTTGTTCGTACTCGAACATGACTATTTACTTAAATAATCAAACAAATAATATTAAAATATACTATAACAGATAGCTTGCTGTAATTGCCTCAAGTTATTGAAACAATCAAATAATTCATAAAAAACTTCTAAATCATGCTACCAAAATTAATTATTTTTACGTATCCGATACTCGATAGACATGTATGTGTGCGCATAGTCAATCTAATCAACATAAATCTTTAGGTTGGTAATATTATGTCCCCCCAATGGTCAAATATTTCATTTCTCTCTCATAAGAATACACACTCACATATTAACATTCATTCTCTCACCATGGGTGTTAACTCTAAAATTGCATTCAAAACATTTATTCTTTTACTGCTCAAACTTTGGTTAAGTCTAGCCAATACAGTTGATATCTAGATATGTGATGATTATCCATTTATTGAATGCTTCGACCATCAAGCTTCGACTAGGTAAGTCAAACCCACTAGTTATCTAAATCCCCAAGTTATACTTAAAATGCTCAATCTTGCTTTTGCTTCTGTTTATATATATATATATATATATATATATATATATATATATATATATATATATATATATATATATATAGACCTTAAGACATCAAGTTTTGAGAACTCCAACGGACTTTATCACTCGAGTCAACTATGCTATAAAGGAAGGTATAAGATAATGCAAGTGTAATGCATTTCATTTTTTTGTGCAAGATAAATAAGCGAGGATTAGATTCCTAGCATCCGGACAATACCTAGATTCCACCTGGTAGCCAAATACACTCCACACAAATATTACTCATACATGGAATCAACACCTATCTAAATGGTTTCTGCAATGGTTCAACCACCCCTAAAGTATCATTTCAACTAGTTAGGTAATTGAGTTGCCAATAGGCTGTCTTGGTTTTCACAACTTATGTTCACTATTGTATTCTATTTAATATACCAACCAAATGTAGTGATATTCATGACTATTGTGCTCAATTTACTTATATCTCACATTGATAAGTATAGTCTATTAAAAAAAACTGGCATAAGTAGCATTACCTAGTCATAATTTATGAATCGATAATAGTTTCAAATATATATCATCAATAGCCGGCAAGACTATCCAACATACAAGCACACAAATAAAATAAATTTTTTTCACATAACACACAAAAATAAGCAAAATAATTAAAGTCACCCCAAGCTTAAAATCTACATTGTCCTCAATGTGACAAAAGAAAGCAAAATAAATAAATAAAAAGGAAAGAGTTAACCTACATAAAAAGGCGTGGAGACAACATCGAACTTTCAGCCGATCAATGAGCATTGTGATTGAAATGATGATGTGTAGCCTGAAATATTAAAAAGAAAGTTAAATGTACTTAATTACTAAAAATCGAAAAACTTGCTCTACTTCCTAATGCAATCCTAAAATTCTACATGCAATGTAATAAACATATAAGAGATGTAAAAATGGGTTGCCTCCCATTAAGCGCTCGATTTATAGCCTAGAGCTTGACTATTTGCAAGTATCATTTAGGAGGTTTGAATTGGGCTTTGGAAGTTTTGTATTAATTGCAATTACCAGCTTTGCATGATTTATCTTTTGCTCTCCATATTTTGAATCGACCATTTTCATCTTTAATTGTTACAACTAGTCCGCCTATATCCAATTTGCAGTTTTCTTGGCCAATTTTCACCTATTCATCAACTCTAAAACACTCTTCGAGGTCGACTAGTTGCACGAGTACGTTGTACATACTGAATACTACTCGTTCGACATCTTGTACCCTCAATATTAGCTCACATTTTTCAACATCAATAAGGACTCGACTCGTCGCTAAGAATTGTCGCCCCAATATGACTGGCATATTCCGGTCCTTTTCGATATCAAGAACAGTGAAGTTAATCGGAAAGAAAAACTAATCCACCTTGATGAGTAGTACGTCTTCAACCACACTCTGTGAGTGCTTGATTGATCTATCAGCAAGCTATAGAGACACAGTTGTTGCTTTAACTTCTCTCAAACCTAATCTCCTGTAGACAGAAAGGAGCATCAAATTTACACTTGCACCTAAATTACATAAAGCATTAAAATTATAAAAATTTCCAATTGTGCAAGGTAATTTAAAACACCCTAGATCTTTTAACTTCGAAGGTAACTTATTTAGCAGAATAGCACTACACTTCTCAATTAAAGCTATTGTCTTGTTTTCATCTGTTTTTCTCTTCTTGGACAACATTTTCTTCATAAATTTTAAATACAATGGCATTTGGGCTAATGCGTCAACGAAAGGAATGTTGATGTACAGTTTCTTGAAAACTTCAAGAAATTTTTAAAACTACTTGTCTAGCTTGTGCTTCTGCAACCTTTGTGGAAATAGAGTTGGTGGCACATAAGCTTTGACAGGAATTGGTGCCCTCATTTTTTATGATTCAGCAGATTCCTTTGAAACTTATTCTTTTGATTTCACATGTTGTTGTCTAGTTTCTTCTTCCTCAACTACCAACTGTTTGTTATTTTTCTCTAGTCTTTTTACGTGAATTTCTGATAGTTGTACGCCGCTCCTAGTAATGATTGCATTTAGCTGTTCTTTTATATTTGTCACTGTATTGCTAGGCAAAGTTCCTGGTTTCCTATCTGATAATTGCAGGGCTAACTGGCCAATTTGAGTCTCTATTTTTTTTATAGACGCCTGTTGATTTTGACAGTTTGTGTCAAGCCACTCCAATACTTTATCAGTTTTCTGCATATATTGTTGAAACATCTCTCCCAGACTTTGTCCTCTTTCTTGCTGAGCATTATAGGCATTGCCACTTTGTTGATTCTCATACTACCTAAATTTTAGGTGTTTCTTCCAATCCGGATTGTATGTTTGTGAATATGGATTATACTGTTGATGTGTATTATTCTGCACAAAATTGACATGTTCTGGAGAGGACAATAACATACAATCTGACGTCGAGTGGTTAGCCCCACAGTTTTCGCACATCATGGTTGTTTGGATTGCATTCACTCCTTGCATATGTGTTTTGACCAAGAGCTCTACCTGCTTTGTCAATGCAGCAAGTTGTGCATTAGTAGCTGATTGACTATGAATCTCATGTATACCTGCTGCTTTTCTTGGATTGACACGATCAGATGAAAACATGGTGTGTGTATTTGCAATCAACACATATAGATCCCATGCTTCGTTGACATTTTTATTCGCAATAGATCCGTTTGTAGAGGAGTCAACTGTCGATTTGGACTGAAGAGATAGTCCAGAGTAAAAATATTGATCTTGTTGGCCCTTTTTAATACTATGGTTTGGATATTTTCTGAGCAACTCCTTGAATCTGTCATAAGCTTCATTATACTTTTTCCCCTCCATTTGCTGAAAGGTAGCGATTTCCAGCTTCATCTTAGCTACTTTAGCTGGCGAAAAATATTTGTTACAGAATTTTCTAACTAAGTCATCCCACGTGGTGATACTAGCATGTGGTTCTGAGGCTAGCCATTCTAGAGTCCCATCCCTCAATGTATAGGAGAATAACCTCAATGATTGCATCATCATTCACTCCTTGAAACTGAAAGTTGTAGCACATCTATAGGAATCTGGAAAGATGAGTATTCAGATTTTCATGTGCCTTTCTATAGAATTGCAAATTATTGTTGAAGAGATTGATCAGATCGACCCTCAATTGAAAGTCATGCCGACCAAAAGTAGGATAAACTATGCTTGAACGATTAGGAGCTGCTGTTGGTGTTAAGAATTGAGTCATTGGCATATTTTCATCATCATCTTCTTCTTCATCATAATATTGCTGAATTTGCTGAGCCACCAATCGGGCTGCTTTTTGTTCAGCTTCTCTTCTTACTTGTGCATCTGCCATTTGAATTTGTTGCTGATCTTTCTGTTTTTGGTTGTGTTCTTTGCGTCTTCATCTGAAAGTACGTTCAATCTCAGGATCGAAAGTCTCAAGATTGCCGCCCTGTGTACAGATCATGCAATAAACACTTTTTTCTGTAGTATATAAAAAGTAACAAGATAAAAATCAAATTAACTATGAAAATTAATCTAAACTAATATTAAATAAGAATAGTCCCCGGCAACGGTGCCAAAAATTTGTTGTGAAAATTATGTAATTGCAAGTACACAATATTGTTAACAAGTAATAAAGTAGACATTTTGAGTCCGGATTATCGTTCCCACGAAGGCTTTCTTATTTATATAATAGTTAAATTAATCTTAATGCTAATATGTTTAAAACACTTTAAAATAAATTGATTTGAAGATTTTAAATTATAACTATGAAATTTAGAAAATAATATAAGAACTTATGTGAAAGCAAAAATTAAGAATTTAGGAAATATAGTTATTAAAGCGTTTGAATTTACGAGTTCATCATAATTGTCAACTCTATTTTCTCCTCTCAAGATTTATTCATAAAGTTGTATTCGGTCGAATTCACAAATTTAACCTAATTTACATCTCTCGAGTTCAAATTAATCATTTCTAATTATGTCAACTTATGAAGTCAGAATGGTCCTTAATTAGATGCATTAATTCTTCTAAGAATTCAATTCAAGACCGCGTCAATAATAAAAGCTTATCTCTACCTTTTATCCAATTGTCGAATTTTACTACGTGGTCTAGATTAATAATTTACCTTTCGGTTCATTACAATCTACAATTCAATGACAAATAATGACAAATTATTTCAAGTATTAAGAGAAGTAATAAAATCAAAACATAAATAATTTATAAGCAAAACTTGAGAGTCGAAAATAAAGAATTAAACTAGGTTACATCGTTCATCCAAACTTTAAGTTTAATTATTCATAATTCTAGAGAAATAAAAGATAAAGAAATTTGAATACATAACCGGATCTTGAATAAAAGATGAGAAGGATTTGTATATCTTGCACTAAGAATTCTTTGTCTTCACGTTCCAATATTCAAGATTTTCGTTGTTCTTCGTGTTCTTAGCCGTTCGTTTTTCCAAAATCCAACCACCTTCTTTCGACCTAGGTTCCGTCTTTATATAGTGTTTTACTAATTTTGAAATTTTTGTATGTGAAAAGACGAAAAAGACCCCGACTAAAATTAAAAGTAAGCTAAAAAGTGTCCAGACGCACAAACAGCGCATTCCCGCGGTTGACCACGACAAACAGTGAAAAATTCACCAAAAATTGGTTACAATCACCAAATTGCACTTAGTCCTCCAAGTTTTGATGTATATTTTATTTAGTCCCCACTTCATGTTTGTTCATAATTTGTCCTTTTTGTCCTCTTTAGTCTTCTTATTTGCCGCCTAGGTCCTTCAAATTTTGAATATTCTGCACTTTAGTCCTTTGATTTCTTCTTTCATTTTAATTTAGTCCTCTTTTGTTTGCAACCCAATTCTTTAAACTTTTGAATATTTGCAAGTTGGTCCCCATTTCCAAGTATTCGTGCATTTTCAGTCATTCTTTGCTCATTTTGCTTTATTTTTTTCCAATTCCATTCGAACTCGAGTTTTGACCTAAAACAATTAAATCGACACAAAATTAAGTAGAAAATCACTTAAAAATACTTACAATTGTTTACTTTTGATGGTCCAAATAATTGTAAAATCACACTTATCACAAGACAATAGAGATAACTTCCATGAGAAAAATTGAGACAAATATGTTTCTAGAATCACGCATTTTGGTAACACTTACTGTATATTATGTGTATCTTGACTTTTTGCTTGAGAGATACTTGAGTGAGCGTCAGTTTTTGTGCACTCATCCTATCATTTTTACGATGCATTTTGGTAGTGTTATGGGGTTGATTGTTATTGATTTTTTAGTTTGTCTCTGTGTTTTAGGATAAAATCCCCGAACGCAAAGTACATTGAGGAAAATGAGAAACAAAACAAGTTGTTTTGAAGCGATAAGGCAAAGTTGAATTGAAGAAGAGAACCAACGCGTGGAGCATATAGAGAAGTTAGAGTACTAAGTTTAATGCAAATATCTCCACAAGGCATATGATACCACTAAAAATCTTATCGAGTCAGGAACGTATGCATTTTACATAATCTCGATTCAGAGTTTCTTACCAAAAGTTATGTACATTTTTGTCAGAGCTGTCTTGAAAGAGAACATGTCCGCTCGAGTGGGATCCTGCAGAGAAAATGCCGAGCTCTATCACTCGAACGATTGTATCTCCCGCATGAGCGAGAGGCCTGAAGGAAAAATGCCCATTTCTGAAGCTCAAGTGAGACATGCCCCATAATTCTACTTATGGTAGGAGTCTTTGCGATGTTTTAGGCCAATTCATACACAGTTTTTACTAAAGCTCTAAAAGGCATACGCGTGGCAAAGTGAGAAAGTAGGCCTCAAGTCTTACGAACCTAGACTTAAAAAGATATTTTTTTTATTTTTAATATTATTTTAATTATTCTAGACCAATAAATAAATAAATAAATAACGCATACCTTGAATATTTATAGAAATTTCATACATATTTTTCAAGTTTCCAACAAAAAGTTAGACAAGTTTTCTAAAAAATAATATATATAACTTAAAAACAAAAAGTTACTCAACTTTCACCTTTTTTTAAAGCTTAGCTATAATAAAATAAGTCGGGTAAATTCAGGGCCAGTCACTGTTTGGGCACTTATGGGTTCCAAAGTCATATGCTCAAAACTTAACTCAATTAAAGTCATATTTTAGAGCTAAAAGACCAATATACCCTTAATTGAAAAAAATGCTAATTGTGATACTGTTTTGTGGTGATACTGGTTTGTGTGATACTGTTTTTTTATGATACTGTTTTGTGGTGATACTATTTTTTGTGATACTGTTTTTTTGTGATACTGTTTTGTAGTGATACTGTTTTGTTGTGATACTGTTTTTTTGTGATACTATTTTTTTGTGATACTGTTAAACCTATGATTTTGTACTACTAATGAAGTATTTTAAAAACAATAGTATTCTCTTGTTTATTATCTACTGATTAATTCGTCTACCTACCATTAAACACTTTATATATTTATACTTATCTATCCAATGAGAATCTATGTCCTAATTGAATCTCAAACATATTCTAATTCAAGGGAAGAATTAGAAACATTGTTCATAGTTTTAGATGAGAATTCTTTGCATGACTTCCCATTAACTTGATAATGATTTGCAGTTCTTCTTTCTTCATCTTGGCATTGCTCTGGTGAAGTATGTGTTTGCTTTTAAGGGACTCAGATACCTTGGAAGAGCTTTAATTTGCAGCAAAAGAATGTACATTAATCCGTGATACTGTTTTAAAAAAAAAATTAAAGATTGTCATTTTAAGCTAAAGAGACGACTTCAAACAAGTAAAATCCATCACACGCAGTGGCAAATCGACTGGTCTTGACCGTCTCGTCGAGACCATTCCGAAAATATATTATAATAAAAATTCTGAGCATGTATGCAAATTCTATGATCATTTCTATTATGATACTGTTTTGCATAATACAGTATCAAACAACACACATGACTATGATATCATGCTTTTATCTTTGATACTGTTTAATTAGTCATATGTTTTTTTGATACTGTATTATACAAAACAGTATCATAGATTAAAACATGAATTAAAACATTATCAATTTATATTAATGCACATTACCTAAACAAAACATTATCATGGATTAAAACAGTATCATATACAAAACAAAGACATTCAAACAGTATCACGGGTTCAAACATTACCATAATTAAACAATATCAAAGATAAAAGTACGGTATCATAAATAAAATTCATTCCACATAGATTAAAACAGTATCATGGATTAAAACAATATCAAAATACACTAATGCACATTACCTAAACAAAATAGTATCATAGATTAAAAGTAAGACATTCAAACAGTATCATAGGATTAAAACAATATCATGGATTAAAACAATATCAAAATATACTAATGCACATTACCTAAACAAAACAGTATCATGGATTAAAACTAAGACATTCAAACAGTATCATAGGATTAAAACAATATCATGGATTAAAACAATATCAAAATATACTAATGCACATACCTAAACAAAACAGTATCATGGATTAAAATTAAGACATTCAAACAATATCATATGATTAAAACAATATCAAAATATACTAATGCACATTACCCAAACAAAACAGTATCATGGATTAAAACTAAGACATTCAAACAATATCATATGATTAAAACAGTATCATGGATTAAAACAATATCAAAATATATTAATGCACATTACCTAAACAAAACAATATCATGGATTAAAACTAAGAAAATGCATGCTAGCTGCAGACAACATAAACCAACAAAGCATTCCTATGTGGAAGCAGGAACCACAAAAGAAAAATAAGAGGTTTACTCAACCTTGAGCACCTTCCCACAAGAAAAAACAAAGAAAAACAAGGAAAACCAACAGATGCACGAATAGAAAACTAGGATCAGACCAATAATGAATTTTTCCATCCAGGACAGTTCAAAATTCAAGTGAGCAACAGTCTCCAACAGAAATTTTGAAGGGTAAAATCATCCTTAAGGTTATTGAAAAGAACAAATTAGTGGATCTAGATCTCAACGAACACGATATAATAGTTATTGAAATCTTGAAGATTATCTATAGAATCTGCCGCGTATTCTAACAGGAATACAACTCTTCCTTCAGTATACTTTTGCATAAAACAAGAGCTATAAAGGATTTGTGCTTATGAATTTTCAGATTTTTCGAAAAGACGCTTAATGGAGAAAAAAAGCATCGTTGCTTCAAGAGATTGTGAAGAAAAAGATAACAATGAAAAAGATCACAACATAAAAGCAGAAAAAATCTGGCAGGTGGCTATGGGTTTCATGAAATCCGGCAGGTGGCTATGGGTTCAATGAAAAAGATCTCCAACGATTTCTGCAGTTTTCAAGTTCACTCTATCACCAAATAAGATTTTGGAATGTTCTCTTGATTCGGCGGCAGCGGCGGTGAAGGTGGTGGTGGTGGTGGTGGTGGTGGTGGCGGCGGCGGCGGCGGGAATAGTGGTGGCAGTGGCAGTGTGTGGGAAATATAGATTATAGGGATAATTTTGGAATTAATATGAAAATTTGATGAAAGTATGACTTATTAACAATTTTGAAATTTGTTTTGACCTAATTTGAAACAAGTCACTTGTAGATGACTTTTAAACAATTTTCCCAAATAAGTATTAACCCATTTCTCCCTTGGCCCAAGCTTTTACAGTATCTACTGGGCCTCAAACCTGACCTCACGTCTGGCCCAAGAAATCACAAAATGGGCCTAAAATGTAGGATTTGCTTAAGGGTTCACTCTGACCTTATAAAATGCCAAATATAACCCCCCCCCCCCCCCAATCTCAGAATTAGCAGCAGAGCCTAAAGGAGTTCAATCTCCTGTACCCTAATGCTTCTTCACATGCTATATAATTATATTGTATGTAAAGTGGTGGAGCCAAGAAATTTATTTTTGAGAGGCCAAAATTTTTTACCTGCGCAACGCATCTCAACGAGTTTAAAAAACCGAGTCAAAGATAGTTGTTCAAAATGAATTTAATAATCATATTTTTTATTTTTTATTTCTCTTTTTGACATCACATATTTCAACTTATTTTTGTACTATATTCTTTACTCGTCGGAGCAAGTTATTAATATACCGTTTTGAAGTATTCATAGTAAACTTCGCAAGACATCTTTTGATTTAAAAATTCTAAAACATGGAATTCAAAATAACAAGCCAAAGATGACTGCTAGAATAAATATAATCATTTGATTTTTTATCTTTTAATCGACATCACCTATTTCGGCTTATTTTTGGGTCATAATTTTTCACTCGTCGAAGTAGATTTTTTATACCATTTGTGAGTATCCATGGAATTTTGTAATGCATTTTTTGGATTAAAAAATTGTTAAATGAAAAATTCAAAATAACAAGCCAAAGATGGCGGTTAGAAATGGATTTAATAATCCGATTTTTCATTTTTAATTTATATTTTAGCGTCACTGTTTTTGACTATTTCGGGCTATATTTCTTCACTTGTGGGTGTAGGTTTTTTGTATCGTTTCAAAATATTCATGACAAACTTCACAACACATCTTTCAGATTGAAAAATTATTACATGACGAGTTCAAAATAATAAGCTAAAGATGACTGCTAAAATTCGATTTAATTTTCAATTTCGTTTTCGTTTTTAATTGTCAATTTAATTTAAATTCTATTTGATGTCAATTTGATTCATCTAGCTCGTATACTTAAATATAAAAATATGAAAAAAAAAATTGAAGTGTTATAACAAATCTCTAAATAATTTTTTTACTAAAAAAAATTAAAGAAGTAGAAAAAAAAATCTCTGAAATTGGGGGGCCCTAGACCCCAAGGCCCCCCTTTGGGTATGTACATCAGCTTTTGTAGTTGATATGAATTCAAGTGAGGTTCAAGCTTACTAATTGAAAATTATTTAAATCAAACCCATATCCCTCCATGTATAGCCATCACACTTTTTCGTCAAAAAGTTTCAACCAGGCGCGCGTGATGCTGTAAAATAGAGTTGACCACCTTTTTTTTCCGCCTTGTCCCCATGCGGCACGTTTTCTCCGCGCCACATGGTTAGGCGGCACGTTTCAATGCCTTTTCAAACACTAGTTTTTACACCCTAATTTTTTTCTAGAATTTTTAAATACTTTATGGAAAAAGAATAAGAGAAGTCAGTGATTTTCAAGTTCAAACATGAATATTCAAGATTATTTATTTTTTTTCTACAATTTTTTTAATCTGGCTGATGTTCTTCTAGTTTATTATGTGTTTATATTTCTCAAACATGATAGACTAAATTTTTAGTTTATAGGACGATAATGTAATTGTACTTTTGAAGCCTCAATTCAATTTTGGGTGGTTATATCTTCACACAATATTTTATTATAAATTAATCACATTTTATTTGCATAAAAAGTTCTTAACTTTCATTTATTGTCACATTTATGTCATTAATTTATTTTCATCGAATTCTTATATTTAACATTCTATTAATTAACACATCTTATTTGTAGTGATGATTTTTGTCTAAAAAATCCATTAGTATGCTTTAAAATGAGGGACAAATATTTAATCGAAATTATTTATTTATTTGCTTATTTTTAAATACGAGGAAAAAATGGGTTTTATTGTTAATTCTTAATGGGAATTTTGGACGGACCGTTATTAGAGACTATGTGCTAATTGATTGAATGTTGGTAATAAGAATGCGATGAAAAAAATTAGGGACATAAATTTAATAACAAATAAAGATTATGGACTTTTTATGCAATTTAAATGTAGTACAATTATAGAAAAATGTTGTGTGAAGCCTTCAATTTTTTCAATTTTTTAATTCAAGTATTAAGTTGTGATTGATTATCTATTGTTAGAATTAATTCTTTCATTTTATCCGGCCAATATTAGGATTGTTTTGGGAATTTTATTGATATCGAGAGATGAAATGTGTGTTCGAAACTCAAATTATAAATAACATAGATTCTAATAGGAGATAGAATTATATAACTATGGTATATGCGATCGTTACATAATGTTTGATTGTTCTAAAAGTATTTATATTTATTTGTAACTTTCATAGAGATATCGGAAGTTTGTAAGTAGAAATATGTTCGACTCTACTTGAGAGAGATTGTCATATAATTTAGGGACATTAGTCGTTAACATAATTAAATACAGTCAATTATGTTAATATTTATATTAAAGTGGATAAGTATTGGTAAAGTTGTAGTCCTAGTGCTTAAACTTATTGAATTTTGTCAATCCAGTATATCTGCTTATGTTAGTTAAGTTAGTTAAAATCAAAGTTCAACTCAAAATTTGGATAATTCGGTTAATGTAGGTTGAATTCATAACTAGATACAAGTTTTCGTGAGAACGATACTTTAATCATCACCTTATTATTTGTTCAAGATATTGTGCACTTGTAGTTTTCAAACGAACAAGTTTTTTGCGTCGTTGCTAGGGAACTTTGGCAATAGAAAAAATAACACGAGAATAGAGAGAGCTTACCTACAAAGAAGGAGACAAATATGTTTCTGGCATTGCGTATTTTGGTAACAATTACTCTTCTGTGTGCCTAAACTTTTGCTTGAGAGATACTTTAGTGAGCATTAGTTTTTGTATGGGAGATACTTTTTTCTATATCGTTATCATTATATTAGAATTGATTCAAAGTCCTTTATAGGCACATTCCAAAATACACAAGTCATGTATCTTTAATCTTGCTGCATTATTTTTTTCATTGTTTGTGTGAGAATACGTGGTACCATCAAACAAGGCCTTAGTATTAAGCACCGTTGTGTGAACTAAAGAGGTCGATCCAAGTGAAATTCATATTTTCGAGGATGTAGAGATTGAATCCAACCATTCCGATCCCTTGGTTGACCAATGAAAAAAATAAAGCAAATGACCTAAGAACATAAAGATAGAAATTCGTATCTCGATCCCTAGGCCCATCAGAGATAGGCCATCCTTGGGACTTCTAGGAATGGATGTTGAACCCCCTACATTTGGAGTGAGGTGCCTATGAACAACACAGAAAGAATGAAGATAGTTGAGCCGAGTTTGAACAGAAGATTTCCATTCTAGGTTTAAATGAGAGATCTTGCTTCAATATATATGTTAAGGTACTGCAAAAAGAGTTCATCCGGTCAAGGAACTAATGTTAGGGGCTTAAAATGAAGATTAATACCAAAAATAGTATATGTCAGAGATCACCACGAAATGAGTGCATTCATCAAGGAAATAATGCAAAGCGCATAAGAAAAAGATTGGTATAGAAGACAGCAAGAAACTGTCAAATGAGTCCTTTCGATTGAAATAACTAATATTGGACATGGGGCATAGATTGAAGATTGATAGAGTGAAAATTGAAATGGATAGTTTCAAAAATAACCATAAAAAATAAAAGAACATTAAAAATATTGATTCATTTTTTTTACGATAAAAATTTTGTACAAACTTTTTGTAATACTTTTTGTTATATTTGTTATAAAAAAAATGTGTTACAACGGCAAATTTCGCGCATGTTTCTGTCACCGCCACCTTCACAAGCCAACACACTGCACCATAGCAGCACAACACCAAACCACCACCACCATATCATCTCACACCAGTACGCACATCAACATTCCCCACCACCACATGGGAATATGTGGACATTATCACCACCACGTTGACCCAGCACCACCGTCTCCACCTATTTCCACCACCACCACCACCACCACCACCACCACCACCACTACTAAAAACCACCCCAAAAAAAGACCCGACACCAAATCTGCACCGCCACATCGTATTTGACATTTACAATCGGTTCTCAGAAAACAAATAAAAAAATCAACTTAAGCCTAAAAGATATAGACAAAGAAGAATTTAAAATCTGTTTGTGTGTAAAAAGGGACGGTAGTGGTGGTAGAGGTAAGAGTGGCAATGGTGGTAGTGGTCGGCTATGGCAACTGTGGGTGGTGGTGGTGGTAGTGTTGGAGATGGCATTGTCAAAATGCATTGGACTATCAAAAATATAGGTATGATGTTAATATGAGATGACGACAGATAGACTGAGCAATATAGATGACGACAACGAATGGCTGTTGTGGACAGAAGTGCCGATGGTGGTGGTGATGGGCGACAGTGGAGGCAGAGGTGGATGCAGAGGCGGAGGTGAGCATTATGGTTTGGATGTTGAGTTGGATTGGGTTAGGTGGCGGTGGTGGTAGAAGGATGAGGTTGTGGTTGTGTCACAATAGTGGTGGTCGTGCTGGAAACGACGATGGATGGTGGTGGTGGTGGTGATTTTTGGTTTTGGGTTTGGGTTTGGGTTTGGGGTTGGGTGGGGTGGGGTGGGGTGGGGTGGGGTGGGGTGACTTGGGTAGGTGGGTACGATATTTTCAAAGATTTTAAATTTTATGGCCAATCTAGTATTTCTAAAATAAATATTAAAGAATAGTAAATTTAAAAATTCAAGAAAATGTTAATATATGGAGAAATTATAACAAAATGAAATTCAAATATTTTTTAGATTGTGACCATCAAGTCCCGACAAGAGGTCAGCAAGCAGGGACTGACCTAGATATAAATTTTAGAGTCAGCTAAAATTTCAAGTTGGGCTCAACATGGATTTTTATAGTAGACTAAAATTTTTTTGGCCAATTTTATGAATTAAAAAGAGAAGAGAGAAGTTTGTAAAGTTCATGAACTAACATGCAATTCTCTTAGCGCTGGAAGATATTCTCATATTTTTTTGCATATAATTTTTGATAGAATTTCTTCCTTTCTTTTTATCCTTTTGGGTAGGCTATAGCTCACTTTTGCAATGAGAGGGCAAGCCCATGCTCGTAGGCCAGGGAAAAAATATGTGGACATATGGATACTGTTGATAATTTTAAACGTTGAGCCGGGCTTTACACAGTGGTAATTGTTAGGAAGACATTAGGAAAAAGAGAACAAAAAACAGTAAAATGCTTGGAAAAGATAGAAATGACCGGATATGGAAGAAATGTCTTGAACACGATCTATGAGATTTAGAATATTTAAGGGATACACTGGTAAATAGTTTGTAGGATTTAAACAAGCCTTTATAGAAGTAATCACCAAGCACTAATGAATACTTCTTAAGTACTTGAAGAACACAATAAATGGATTTGAATTTGTGAGAGAATTTGTATAAAGCATAAAAGATTATGTTATTGTTGTTTTGGGAATGATTTCATTCTTTTTAATCATCAAATTTCACATGAATTTATAGTATAAACGCGCCAAAATTCGAGAGACGCAATGCTTGTAACCAAGTGACACCTTTTAGTGCTTTAACTGACAAAAAAAAAAGGTTTTTCATGTTTGCCACAGTCCGACCGCGATAATTTAATTTAAAGGTCCAGCAACAACAATGTCTCTAACGATAATCTCTTATCAAATTCTCCTCATCGATAATATTGTTGAACAATTTACAACAATCTTCCACTTGTTCAAAATTATATTGACTACAATTTCAAACAAGCAACACTTAAGCATAAGGTAAATATATGTTTCGATTTGAATCTAATCATAGTGTAATCCTTACAAAGCAATCATTGAAATCCTAGGTAACATAATATCTTTGAACTAGTTAAATTTTGATCCATTTCCGTTGAAATCAAATTTTGGCATATGTACGTACACCCTGAAATTTTGATACATACGCAATGCTAGCTGTATTTGTATCGAGGTGGTTTAAGAGAGAATTTGGTAACTTCATTACTTCAATCTGTGGTGGCGGTGTCATATGGAAAAATTATCAAAACATGGACCAAAATAACTATAAGTAAACAGATCAAAGAAGTATATAAACTTTTGCTTTTGCTTTCGCTTTCGAACTTCTAATCCGCATAGTATGGATTGCCTTCTAATCAGGCTTTGGCAGCCTGAAATTGACTAGGCTTTGCCGAAAGGCCTCATCTCTAAAAGACTGACTCTAG
This sequence comes from Forsythia viridissima, assembly GCA_030279155.1. NCBI lineage: Eukaryota > Viridiplantae > Streptophyta > Magnoliopsida > Lamiales > Oleaceae > Forsythia > Forsythia viridissima. The sequence goes on from CM059036.1 coordinate 36,675,339, forward strand.
AGCTCTCCCCTCTCACAGTAGGGTAAACCTCGCCTCAATATAATTAAGGCTTTTTTGCCTTGGAAATATCAAATATTCTTATTCTTGTTTTCAGGTTTCACGGGACATGTAAAACTTATCCATATTGCCTTTGACAACTGCTTCATGTTTTACTAGACTAAATAAACCTAGGGGTGGTAGCCAACCGAGTTCGACTCGGCCCAAAAAAGTGGACTCGGTTGGGCCCACAAGCTCGTGGGCCGAACGAGACGAGACAAGACGAGCCAAGCTGCCAACGAGCTCGGCTCGATTTTTAAATTTTTAATTTTTTTGGATAATTTTAAAATAAAAAAATAAAGAAAGTGTTAGAAATATTTTATGTTAAAAAATAAAGGTTGAAAACCCTCCACATTTTTTCAGGTTTGGGATCGGCTACTTTGAACGTGAGCGGAGTTAAAATTGTACACGAACAAGTAGTTACACGTACAATTTTTTTTTAAAATAATATATCTAATATGTACGGAAAATAATACTTACTACAAATCCAAATATTCCATATTCAAATCTTCAAGTTCTTCGGACATCATTTAATCTACTGTCTTAGATTCGAAATTCGACGTCATCCCAATTCTTCATACACAGTAAGCTTTCTAATATGTCAGCTTTGAGTGTTGACCTGAAATCAGACAGAACCTTGCAACATGTACTAAAAGTAGACTCCGATGCCACAGTTGATACCCGAGGTGTTAATAGATCACGTGTAATTATTGAAAGAATTGGGTATTGACGTCGTAGTATATCAAAAAAAAAATCTCTTTATCATCTAAAATACTAAGCATGTCGTGCGCGAAATATCTAATTAAACTCTAAATGTGTATCACTAGAACGGGAAAGGAAAAAAGCAGAACCAACTAATGTTGACCACCCTATGTGAACTAACGTAACTCCATAAGTCAATGTCATCGGTTGATGACGAAGTATATGTTGGAACATGGGATCGTATGACGTTCCTACCAGTCTTTTCAGCATAGACCTCATACATTTGATATAAAGTTTGTTCTAAATTACCACACATTAGTAGATTTTCGTACGTTAATTTTTGTGAAATTGTCATTGCTGTTACTTTCGTACCATATAAATTAAGTCTAGGATCCATAATACATGCTAATGAAAACAAAATAGGCAAATGTTCTCAATATTTTCTAAATTTAGTTTCCATGACATGTATAATATTAAAAAAAGAGCAAAATCCTTATACCTATTAAAATTGTTAGTAATATAATAGAAATGATTTAAAATTAGTGGAGTAGTTGGATAATATACACCTAAATATACATTTGTTGTGTCGAAAAAAATTTCAAAAAATTTCTAATATGATCACATATTTCTCAGTCATATGTTTACAAATCATATTCTGGGACGTGTAAGTGTCGACCATTATAATATGCAGTAATGCAATCTTCGTAACCTTCACAAGATTCAAGTATGAGATATGTTGAATTTCACATATGACCAACATCAGTGCAAAAACATTTTTTTCTTGCAGCCCATTTTCAACACATAGAGCAGCAGAAACTTGTTTTTCTGTTGGTGAAATCGTAATATAATTAATAGCATATCTAATTTTTTCTAATTGATATTCTATAAATTTTAATCCATCTTTCACAATTAAATTAAATACATGACATACACAACGAATGTGAAATAAAATACTATTAAATTTTGGACTAAAATGTTGAATTAATTTTTTAATTACTATATTTTTTGGGCATGCATTATCAAATGTAAAACTACGAATTTTAGAATCACAATTAAATTCACATAACACACCTAATAAAATATTAAAAATATTAACTCCATGATGATGATAGTCAATTTGTTTAAATGCTATTACTTTTTTATGCATTATCCAATTACTATCAATATAGTGTGTAGTTGTAGCCATGTATCATTTTTGGTTATTACATGTTCATAAGTCTGAAGTAAAATGTAAAATACTGTTATAATTATTAATATCATTTATAATAGCTTCTTTCTTTTTATTATACAAAATAATAGTGTTTTTACGAAGAGTATTTCTAGAAACAGAAACATACATTGGTTGGAGATATTTTTGGATGAAGTTCGTGAAATGGGGATTTTCCACCAAGCTCAGTGGAAACTCGGCATTTGCCACCAATTCCGGTAGTCCTTGGCCACGTATGCTATCTTGTGAATATACACAATTGTTTAGATTGGGGTTATTACTGGAGCAAGCTCCGGGAAATACAAACTGGAATTGTGCTTGATTTGATTCCAAACCTCCGTGTTTGAATTCACACTTTTTGAAGTGTCTGTTTAGATTTGTCATACATATCTCCTTTTGCTAAGCTAACTTCTCTTTACAGTGTTTACACTGTGCTTTGTACTCAGGGTCTTCGTCTATTAGTTTACCAGTCGGAACCAACTCAAAATGCTGCTAGCACCTAGCCTTTTGTTTGGTAGCTTTTCGTTTAGTACTAAAATCGATGGTTGTGTGTGTGTCGACATCTTCTTGAATGTCATCCAAATCAATTGGATCAGTACTACCTCCAAACTCATCAACAATATCGTTTGAAATTAGAATATCATTAAGACCACTGAAATCATCATCACTTCGATTTTAAGCCATTTGGAACAAAATAATAAAGAGAATAATAGAAGATGAAGATGTAGTAGAAATGTAGAGAATTGCTAGAAGAAGTAGAAAATTAAAACTTAAATGTATAGACTAATATCTAAATAATGAGATTTGAGATAATAATTATAAACTAATATTGAGAGACTAAAATTTGAGAATTGTTGTTGAATTGAGTATATAATAGATTGAAAGATTAAAGTATGAAAAAAATGAGTTTAGAAGAGAGTATTTATAGGGAAAAAAATCTGAATTTAAAAAAAAACAAGCAAAAAACAATATGTTCAACGGTCACAAATGTGACTGTTGGACACGAGCTGCTGTCCATGAGCTCGTGGACAACTCGCGAGCCCACGAGCCAGCTTGTATTTTTGTCGAGCCAAACGAGCTCGGCTCTCTCTTTTTTTGGGCTCATCAAGTTAATTATGGGCCGAGCTTTGATGAGCCGAGCCTATGAGCCGCTCGGCCCATTTGCCACCCCTATATAAACCCCCATTGTCGTTCATTAAGTTGAAGGAAGCACAAGATCTTTGATCTTAGAGACAAGAAAAATGATACTGCCTCAAGAGGATGTTCCGTCAAACTCCAATAAAATGATACTGCTTCTTGAGTGCCTCTGCTAGTAGCTCATCACAGCTGATCTTACAATCATCCTAATCCAACCTAGATCGATCAACCCAACCCAACCCAATTCGATCGGTTTAGGTCGATTTTTACCCTAAATTGAGTTGGGTTGGGTTTTGAAAATCTATTTTTGGTTGGGGTTGGGTTGCGGGTTACCTCATAAAAACCGACTCAACCCAACCCGACTCGACCTAACCCAACCTGCTTATTAAAAATTATTTTAAAAAATTAAAAATTAATTAAATTAGGTCAAAGTCTTTCAAATTTCTAATTTTAATGTAATTCACATTAGCCCAATTTGAACTTGGTTCAAACTTTAAAAAAATTCTCAACAAAATTAACAATAAATGTTCTAAAGTGTATTTGGGCTCCCAAAAAAATTGCTCAAGCGTGAATTTTGGTCCCCCCAAAAAATTGTCTTAGCGTGAATCAGGCTCAAGCCCAAACCGACCAACCCAACCAAACCCAATCCTAACCGACCAAGTTTGGGTTGGGTCGGGTTACAACTCTTGGTCAGGTTGGTTTGGTTTTATTTTTTGTCAAACCGAATATGTTAGGTTAGGTTGGGTTGAGTTCAGGTTGAGCCCAAAACCGATCCAACCTAATCTACGCCTACCCCTATCCCTATCTACAACCACCTTTGCCATTTTATTTAAGTGAAAAATAATGCACAGTGCTTAGGGGTGGGCAAAACCTGACCCAAACCGGTCGAATTGCCTGACCCGACCCAACCCAACCCGACCGGTTTGGGTTGGTTTTGGAACGTATTTGGGTTGGGTTCGGGTTCAAAGAAAGGATTTTGATCTGGTTGGGTCGGGTTATGGGTTGGGTCTCATAACCCAACCCAACCCGACCCAAACCGGACCCGGCCATACCCGTTTAAAAAAAAAGAAAAAACCTAGAAAACCTTGACCCAAAGCCAAAAAGCCCTAAATCAGATTTTCATTTCACTTTCCCGCTGGCTCCTTTCTCCAATATTGTCGCCGGCTGCCTCTCTTCTCTCTCAGCCTCTCTCGCCGCAGGTAGTCATTCCAGCCGGCCAACTACCAGTGGTTCAGGTTAGTCCCCGCCACATGCTTCTATTTTTTTCATCAAAGTTAAATCTGAATTCCATCTCTCCGTCGCCACTAACTGTCCCCTCTCTCTCACAGTCTCACTCTCCTCGCCTATGGACACCCCAGCCGGCAGCCACTAAGTAGGTGAAAGTTCAGTGACTCAATTCACAAAAGTTTAGTGACCTCTATTGTTATTGTGCATTTATTTTTCTGCTTCATTCATCCCATTAGTTCAGCCTCTAGCCAAATTTGAAACAAAACCATTTAGAATCACTGCTCTTTGTTTATTCACAACTCTGTGTTTTTGTCAAGGAAGGAATTGGAAGGTTTTGATGAAAGTAATTTGACTTTATTAAACTGACTACGTTCTAATGGCCCAGGTGTGCGGTGTGCCTTTCATTCTCCATATATTCATATTGGGCCCACAAAATTAGTCCACTAATGACTTCAAAAAAACCTCAAATTGTGAATTGGGCTAAAGCCCAAACCGCCAACCCGACCCAATCCGACCGAAGCTTGGTCGGTTCGGGTCGGGTTTAAACCCGTGGACGGGTAGGGTTGGGTTGGATTTTCGCTAAATCGATTTTTTTAGGTTGGGTTCGTACCGACCCAACCCAACACACGCCCAGCCCTAACAGTGCTTCTATTCACAAGTGGGAAGATAGAATAACCCAAATGAAGACCAGAACAAAAGATGGGACACGGTCGACAAACCCATTGGCCACACCCAAAGCATGTTTCTACGGTTTTCTAGCCTTGAATTAGCAGAGTTCTAAAATTCCTAAACACTTTCCGGCACACCTTTATTCCTCCTCGTCTCTTTTATTTCTATCAGTTTAGTTCCGGGTTCATTGCCCGTGAATGCCAATTACTATTTCTAAATAACCATTACCATTTAAAGTAGAGGGCACATGGCTCGCCAAAAATCATATCGTTGTACTTTACTATCAAGTATGTTTCCCAACCTCAGATCTTTGAAGTACATTGGGATAAGGAGGCCAACAAGTTACAAGTAAGATTAACACCAATAAGAAGTAAATTTTTCCAACTTAAATTAAACGAAACACTCGAAATGGGTATTGCAAATACACAGAACTTATACACTTGATTTAAATATATTTGGTTTAAAATTATGATCAACGCTATCCTTTCAAAAACCACTGAATAATCAAAGAATTACTCATCATTAATCATCTTAATATGCAAGTTCAATCTATCAAGCAAAAAGAAAATATCCTTATAAGCAAGTTTGAAATCATCTCCAGAGAAGAATCTAAAGATAGATCCTCCTACCTCCAGACAGCTCTCTCCGGCCATTTTTTTCAATCCTCTATCTCTCATATTGTTCCTCACATGTGCTGCTTTCTCCCACAAACCTGCTTCGGCATACATGTTTGCAACCATTACAAAGTTCCCACTTCTCCTGGGCTCCAATTCAAGTAGCTTTTGTCTCACCTTCTCCCCCACCCCACTTAAGTCATTAATATCATGTACGTTGCACGCACTGAGCAATGTCCTCCACGTTATGGCATCAGCCTCAACAGGCATGTTTACAAGAAAAGTATATGCTTCTTTAAGATGACCAGCACGACCTAAGATATCAATCATGGCACCAAAATGTACCATTGTGGGCTTGATCCCATAGACATGCTCCATTTCATAGAAAAATCGCTCCCCGTCCTCCACAAGTCCAGCATGGCTACACGCACAAAGAACCCCAAGAAACGTCACATAATTAGGCTCGACTGAATAATGTTTCATCTCTGTGAAAAGCTCAAGGGCATCTTTAGCAAACCCATGCTGTGCAAACCCAAGAATCATAGCACTCCAAGTCCAAACATTACGATGGACCATCCAATCAAAAACTAATCTAGCATGATCCAAAGCTCCACATTTCCCATACATGTCAACAAGGGCAGTACCTAACTGACAATTCACAACCACACCTTTCTCAATCACTTGAGAATGGACCCATTTCCCCAGACTCAAGTTACCAAGCTCTGCACAAACGGAAAGCACAATCACCATAGTTGTTTCATCCGGCTCAAACCCACAATCCATCATCTTGACAAAAACCTCAATAGAACCAAAAAATCTCGAGCTCTCTACATAAGCTGAAATAATCGAATTCCAAGAAACAACCGTTCTATATGACATTTCATCGAACACCTTGTACGCATAAACAACCTTCTTACAAGAGCCATACAAATGAATCAAAGTATTCTGAACATACACGTTAGAAAACAAACCATACTTGACTACTTCCCCATGAATCTGCTGCCCTTCACCGAAACCCAAAAACGAAGCGCATGCCTTGAACACAAACGGGAAGGTATGCTCATTGGGTATAACTCCCACACACCGCATCCCAACAAAAACCCGTAATGCTTCTCTTTCTAAACCACATTTCGAAGTAGCATAGGCCCTTATCAGATTATTCCATGACGAGACATGCAAGTTTTGGGTCTGACTAATAATGAGACGGGCGTGATGTACTAAATTAATTCTATTTCCGTTAGGATTTGCACAGCAAAATTGGATTATTTTATTTACAACTCGGCAGTCGTAATGAAGTCCAGAGACTAAAATCTGGGCGTGAATTTGGAATATTGGTTTCGAACAACAAAAAGAGTTGAGCCGCGAGAGGCACTGTTGAATTCTTAGGGATTGTGGAACGGATTTCGGATTACAGTTGAAGGGTTTTGGCCGTTGAATTCGATTGGCGGTTGGTAGTGTTAGTCGAACCATGCGATGCCACTAAGGGGAATGTATTTCATGGAAATGACAAACCGAAATGACAAACTTCCAATTTGAATGCCCAGTTGACCCAGTTGACGTGATGAGTAGGATTAGACAAAATTAAAGTGACATCATTTATTGTAGAAAGTTGTTCAATAAGTTGTTTACTTTTAGACAATTTGTTAAACGGCCTTCTACAATATATACTGTCACATTGTGTCTATCGCTCTCATCTATTTTTCTCTTCTCTTTCCTCCTTCTACTCTCTCTTTCTCTCTACTCATCTCTTTTCTCTTTCTTGCCACATAGATATTTTTTAAAAAGGTCTAGCATTGAAAATACTCTAAGTAATACTTTGTGGTAAAAAAAATTTGTAAATCAACAAGTTATAAGTTTAAAAAAGTTCACCCAAACATGTTCTAAGTTTATAGATCAAATTTACAAATTTTTATTTTTAAACATTTAAAATCCGTTAGTTTTTCTTAATTTTAAGTAAAAAATACTTATTTTGATAGCAAGATAAAAGATAATTACTTACTTTTTAATTTGAGTTAATTGTTTGAATAATTACTAAACTATTAGTCTCGTCTTTATTTACTCACTAAACTTTAAAATAGTGTTAAATGCTAATTGAATTTTACAACATTACTCGCCGTTACTCACTTTTGATGATCCATTATCCGCTAGTGGACGAAACAACACACGTGGCAGACAGAATGTCCACGTGGCATGCGTTTCTACCAACTAATGTTGAGTTGTCCATCATGTCAGCAATCTGTATATTGAATAATCACTGAACTTTTAATCATATCTTCATTCACTCATTGAACTTTAAAATATTGTTGGATGCTCACTCAACTTTTCAAAGTTACAATCCGTTATTCACTCATGACGATTCAATAACAGCTCATTGACTGAATACACACGTGGCTGACGGAATAACCATGCGTTAATTTTTGCCATTAAATCTACCAACCAGAATAGTCGCACGTTATGTCATCAAACGCATTTTCAAAATACTTTTTTTAAGATGCCAAAAACTGTGAAACTTGCGCTAATTAAACAAACGATTTCATTTCAGTTGATCTCAAATTGATTTCTCCTAAATGTTCTACCAAAAAACCTAGCACTAACCCATATTTTCTGGCGATCCAATCTGGGATGGAAAACTCTAATTATTCACTGATTATTAACAGAAAGTTGTGTTATTGTAGTCATGTTTTAGTGTTGAAGACATCTTGGACGGAAGGTATCCTTGGACGTCGATTTTGGGGTTGTAAATTCTACAGGGAAGGTAGATGCGTATGATTATTTTGATTGCACAAATCATGCACCCCATGCTAGATACAAGTCGGTAATCAATTGGTGGAACATTTGGGAGAAATCAACTGGAATGAAATTGTTTGTTTAATTGAAGTAAGTTTCACCATTTTTGGCATCTTAAAAAACACATTTTGAAAATGCGTTTGATGACATGACGAGCGACTATTCTAGTTAGCAGATTTAATGATACAAAATGAAGGACACGTGGTCATTCCGTCAGCCTCGTTGGCATTCTGTCAATCGGCTGTGATGAAATCGTCATGAGTGAGTAACAGAGTATAACTTCAAAAAGTTGAGTGAGCATTCAACAATATTTGAAAGTTCAGTGAGTAAACGAAGACATAACTAAAAGTTCAGTGATTATTCAAAATACAAATCTTTGACGTGACGGACAGTTCAACATTGGTTGGCAAAAACATATGCCACGTGGGTATTCCGTTTGCCACGTGTGCTGTTTCATCCACTGGCTATTAATGGGTCGTCAGGAGTGAGTAACAGCAAGTAACGTTGTAAAGTTCAGTGAGCATTCATCATAATTTTAAAGTTTAGTGAGTAAATAAAGACGAGACTAAAAATTCAATGATTATTCAAACATTTAACTCATTTAATTCTGAACAACACAAAAATTATTTATTTTCTTATAACAAATTTTAGACTTTAGACAAACATGCACATACATAAGAGTGAACAAAGATTGTCACAAATTTTTGATAATTTTTGAAGCACAAAAATAATTTGAGCAAAGCAGAACTAATCGGTTCTAATTAGGTTCGGTTCTATCATTGTATATGAAGCATAAAAAGAATAGAACATGGCTAGAATTCCATCTTTGCTTGTGAAATTGTTTGATTTCATGTGAAGGTACTCGATTCAGTTCATTTTTTTTTATCATAATCGAAGCAGAATATGTATCTTTGTTTGACTCAAGGAAATTGTTATATTCAATTCTTCGTTGTTGTACTAAATTTTGAAATGTTTAAGTGGAATACTCTAAATTAATATAAATCTGTTGGAAAATCAGTTTTTGGATTATTGAAGAATCTGATTTTCTTGGCATATTTAATTATAAGTTATTTATTGATATGAGCAAATTAGGATTCAATGATTATCTAGTAGTTGTTTGGAAATTGAAAACTTTAAAGCTATATTTATCACAATCTATTTATAAGTTTTAGTTATTCTAAAACTCTTGTTCCTTATCTGTTAATAAGTGATTGAATAAATTGCATGTTTAAGTTTTCTAATTGAACTAGGTTTCTAAGTAGATAAGATATTACAATATTATCTTTTTATTTATCTACTTAAATGAAAATAAATATCTAGATTTGTTTTCATATTTCTTGTGATTTATCTCACCTTATCTTGTATAAAGTTTATTTAAACTTAAAGACTTATTGTGTCTTATCCATATATAAGATAAATATTAAGTCATTAAGTTTAGACAAACTTCTTGTACTATAAATAAGACAGGTGGTATTCCAAGAAGCTTACGGACTTTGAAAGCAAAAATACTCAAGAATCAAATAGCAAATCATTTATGAGTTGAGAGTTCAAAGAGATATTCAAAAGTCCTAGCCTGATCAAAAGTCTAGTTTTGAGAACGGCTCTGAGAAACTGAGCATACAAGAAATCCATTGTGAGAGAGAACGGCATTTCGGCGGCAAGATAAGGACTGGGTCCTTATTCCGATTTGTGGAATCAATCCGGGGACACACGTGGAATGGACCAAGATCAAGACCGAAGTACTTGACTGCATTCCTGGACTAGTTGAAGAAAATATAAAACAGGGAAGTTTTATCATTGTTCTTAACTAAGTTTTATTTTTTGTAAATTGCTGATAAAGTTTTAGATTAGGTCTAAAATTGTAATTTCAAAAAAGTTGAGACGTGTGTAACCTGTTCTGAAATAGTGGATTTATTTACCCGTGGCATGGGGGCCCGTGGATGTTTCCCTTAGGGGTTTACCACGCTATATCTGGTGTTAATTAATGTTTTAATCGTCTTATATAATAACTGTCTCGAAACTGCCAAGACGTTCAGTTAAATGTTCTGACGTTCAACAAACTTTCATCAATATCAGAACATTAAAGTGAACGTTGTGTTTTTGAAAAAAAAATATTTACAGTCTTTCAGTAACAACCTATTCAACCCCCCTTCTAGGTTGATTGTTATCTAGATTTAAAACTAACAATTGGTATCAAAGCTGGTTAACTTCTAGAAAGTGAGATCCTATGAATCTAGGTATGGACACTGCTTCGTTTCGACCACCAGTCTTGGATGGAACGAACTATAATTATTGGAAAATCCGTATGACTGTTTACATTCAAGCTCTTGATGAAAAATCATGGCATTCTATCATTAAAGGATATAGTCCTCCCACTATCATTGAAGATGATATTGAAATAGAAAAACCATGTGAACAATGGGTTATTACTGATTTTAATAATGCTAGCTGGAATAGCAAAGCCTTGAATGCTATTTTTTGTTTTGTAAATGCTAATCAATTCAGACTAATATCTAATTGCAGGATAGCAAAGGAAGCTTGGGACATCCTACAAATCGCACATGAAGGAACATCCAAGGTGAAATCATCTAAACTACAAATGCTCACCACAGAGTTTGAAAACCTACGCATGACAGACGATGAAGCATTCAAAGATTTTTATGCTCGGTTGTGTGATATATCAAATCAAGCACATTCTCTTGGAGAAAAATATTCAGAGTCAAAATTGGTCAGAAAGGTCTTACGATCCTTGCCAAATAAATTTCACTCCAAGGTGACTGCAATTGAAGAAAGCAAGGACATAGACGAAATCAAAATTGAAGAGTTGGTTGGGTCATTAATGACTTATGAACTAAACCTTGGCACAAGAAGGAAAGAAAAATCTACAGGCATAGCATTTCGAGTTGAGGAAGAAAAAGATGGATGTGAAGATAGTGATTCAGATATTGATATAGCATTAGTTACCAAACAGTTTGGAAAATTCCTGAAACGATCTCAAAGATATAAATCAGCAAAAAATCAAGGATCATATAGAAAAAAATATCCTGACCAAAATAGACAGAGTTCATCAAATCCTCTAAAGAAAACAGAAAATCGTATCCAGTGTCATACTTGTGAAGGATATGGACACATTGCCTCTGAATGTGCCAACAACAAAAAGAAAAATTCTGGTAAAAAGGCCATGAATGTAACTTGGAGCGAGGATGAAGAATCAACCGATGATCAATCAGGAGATGGGGAAGTTTCTAATACTCAAGATATCTCATTTACAGCATGCTCTATTTCTGATTCTGAATTATCTGATCTTTTTAATGAACGTTCTGACATAGAATCAAACGTTGGAGCTAATGACATTAGGGTCAACCTAAAGGCTTTAACTACTGTATCCACTAAAGAACAAGGTTTTCCAAATGATAAAATAACTCATTTTGAATTACTGTTGGCTGATAAAGATAAACAATTGTGTGATTTGCAGGAAAAATTGAAACAAAGTAGGGAAGCAAACCAACAATTGACCATTGGAGCTGCTCGACTGAACGAGGTACTAAGCTATGGGAGAACCACTAATATCAGACATGGGTTAGGATATACTCAGTATGGAAAAGATCAAGAAGCAAAGAAAATCACGTTTGTCAAAGAAACAAGTTCTGACATTCCAGATAACGATCTGATGTCTACTAAACCTGTAATCAACGGTCAGATGTTGAAAAAATTGAGAATTACAGAAACTGCTGACAAGGTAACTAAAGGTGAATCTAAAGGTAACATACTCTTATCTCCTACTTGTCCAACATGTGGTAAGACAAAACAAAAGCATGCTAACATCTCAAATCATCTACCTAAGCACAAGAAAACTATCTGGAGAACTAGCATGAACTTGAGAAACCTTTTACCAAATAAAAGAAGTCGAATTAAAATCCGACAAATATGGTTAAAGAAAACTGACTTGAACTGTTATGTAGTTGATTTGGCATTCCATGCGTTTGTGACTAATTCTTGGTATTTCGACAGTGGATGCTCTAGGCATATGACAGGAAATCAATCACTCTTGTCTGATTTTAAAAATTATTCTGGGAGTCGAACCGTCACGTTTGGTGATGGTGTAAAAGGTAAAGTAATTGGGACTGGATCTATAATAATTAAAGGTTCACCACTTTTAACAAATGTTCTCCTTGTTGAAGGCCTAAAAGCAAACCTACTTAGTGTGGGACAAATTTGTGATAATGATCTTACTGTTATTTTTAACCAAAAAACATGCACGGTTATAAACAGTAAAGATATCTGCTTGTTGACAGGAACTAGAGCTAGTGATAGATGTTATTTACTTGATCATAGTCTTTCATGTATTGTAGCTAAAACTGATTCCACAGATCTATGGCATCAACGCTTAGGGCACCTTAATTACAAAGATCTGGTAAGATTAAGCCAATGTAATGCTGTAAGAGGAATACCAAAATTGAAGGAGAAACCTAAGGGTATATGTGGCCCATGTCAACTTGGTAAGCAAACTAGAGGATCACATAAACAGAACAACTATCTGGCCACCTCAAATGTCCTTGAATTAATACATATGGATCTAATGGGACCCATACAAGTCGAAAGCATTGGTGGAAAAAGGTACATTCTTGTGTGTATTGATGACTTCTCTAGATATACATGGGTTAACTTCTTAAAAGTAAAATCTGACACATTTGAAAGATTCAAAATTTTATATGCTAAACTGACCATTGAAAAAGATAACCATGGACAAAAAATTGGTAGAATTAGGAGTGACCATGGCAAAGAATTTGAGAATATTAGTTTTTCTGACTTCTGTGAAAAACATGGTATCTTTCATGAATTTTCAGCTCCTAAAACACCAGAACAGAATGGGGTAGTTGAAAGAAAAAACAGAACTCTTCAAGAAATGGCCAGGGTAATGCTGAACAGTAGAAAATTACCTGTAAAATTGTGGGCTGAGGCAGTCAGTACTGCTTGTTATGTTTTGAACAGGGTTACCATTAGGACAGGTACTTCTCAAACTCCTTATGAAATTTGGAAAGGTAGAAAGCCTAATCTTAAGTACTTCCACACTTTTGGTAGCAAATGTTATATCCTAAACGATCGTGAACAAATAGGAAAAATGGATCCTAAAAGTGATGAAGGGGTATTTTTGGGATATTCTGAAAATAGTCGGGCTTACAGAGTCTACAACATGCGTACTCAAAACATAATTGAATCAATAAATGTTGTAGCAGACGATACTAATGATTTTGCTGAGTATTCACAGGAACAAGTCATTCAGACACTGTCAGAAAAATCTGAGGCAAGAAGCGAACATCAGAACGTTGAAAAAGACACTGATGCAAGTCAGAACATTCCTAGAGACGTTGCCAAACCTGATACAACTAAACAGAAAGAAGAAACTGAACAGAATAATACTACAGCTGATAGTACACACACATTCGAAGATCAGAGCACCCGAAGACAACCACCTACCTGGATACAAAAAGCGCACCCTACAACTAATGCCATCGGGAATTGGGATGACGGTATGGTGACTCGAAGGAAAGCTTCAAATGAGATAAGTCATGTGTGTTATATTTCTCATGTTGAACCAAAAAATGTGAAAGAGGCCTTAGAAGATGAATCATGGGTGTTAGCCATGCAAGAGGAACTTAACCAATTTGAAAGAAATAAGGTTTGGAATTTAGTCCCTCGACCAAAAGATGCAAATGTAATAGGAACTAAGTGGGTTTATAAAAACAAATCTGACGAACATGGAACTATACTTAGGAACAAAGCCCGCTTAGTAGCCCAGGGATATAGTCAAATTGAAGGATTAGACTTTGAAGAAACATTTGCTCCTGTTGCTAGATTAGAGTCTATAAGACTTTTACTTGCTATTGCTTGCCAAATGAAATTTAAACTATTTCAAATGGATGTCAAAAGTGCGTTCTTAAATGGCTATCTCAATGAGGAAGTTTATGTTGAACAACCTAAAGGTTTTGTAGATCCCCATTTTTCAAACCATGTGTATAAACTTGAAAAAGCTCTTTATGGTTTAAAACAAGCTCCACGAGCTTGGTATGAACGTCTAACTACCTATCTTATTGAAAAGGGGTACAAGAGAGGGGGAGTCGACAGAACTCTTTTTATCAAACACTTAAATGTTGGTATAATTGTTGCTCAAATCTACGTCGATGATATTATTTTTGGCTCAACCTCAGAAAAACAATATATTGATCTCATAAACTTAATGAAAAAGGAATTTGAGATGAGCATGGTAGGAGAACTAACATTTTTTCTTGGTCTGCAGGTTAAGCAAATAGGCAATGATATTTTCATATCTCAATCAAAATATGCAAAAAATCTTATCAAAAAATTTGGTCTTGATAACTCCAAACCAATGAGAACACCTATGGCCACAAATCTAAAAATCACCAAAGATGAAAATGGTACAGATGTTGATTCTAGTCTCTATCGCAGTATGATTGGAAGCTTATTATATTTGACTGCTAGTCGACCTGATATTGCTTTTAGTGTAGGAGTTTGTGCTAGATATCAAGCAAAACCAAAAGAGTCACATGTGGCTGCTGTAAAAAGAATAATTCGATATGTTCATGCCACTGTTGATTATGGTTTGCTTTACTCAAGTGATACTAACTCTCATTTAGCGGGTTTTAGTGATGCTGACTGGGCAGGTAATATTGATGATAGGAAAAGTACCACAGGAGGATGCTTCTATCTGGGAAACAATCTCGTAGCTTGGCTTAGTAGAAAACAGAATTCCATCTCACTATCTACAGCTGAAGCAGAATACATCGCAGCAAGCAGTTGTTGTACACAATTAATACGGATGAAGCAAATGTTGGAGGATTACGGTATCAAACAAAACTCTATCACTATGTTTTGCGATAATACTAGTGCCATAAGTTTATCAAAAAATCCTGTTCAACATTCAAGAACAAAACACATTGATATTAGGCATCATTTCATTAGAGATCTCGTAGAGAGTAAAATCATCACAATCGAACACATACAGACTGAAAATCAACTAGCTGACTTATTTACTAAAGCTCTGGATACTAATAGATTCGAAAATCTAAGAAAAGCTTTAGGGATATGTATCATTGTCTAAATGTGTTGTCCTTGTATATATATATATAAAAAAAAAAAAAGAAGGTATTTTTTATATATTTGCACATACTCATGAGTTAATTATGCAAGAAATACTGATTTTCCAATGTGTTATTGCCTCTATCATACAATTTGATGATATAATTTGAATCTCGTATATTCATCTCTTGTTTATGCACTTTATAGATGTCGAAATTGGGTTGATAATTTCCTGACAAATTATGTATTCTACCCTCTGATTTACTGACTAAATATGGATTGAAGACCTATGGTCAGTATCTATGTCTTTCGGTACCATAATATTCTGTCCTGTTAAACAAGCTAGTATATTTGAAGGAGGGCTACCTTTCTCTGGATGATGAGAAGCCATCCTTGATAACATAAAATAAATCATGAGAAAAGGGCTGCCGCCTTGAAAGTGTGAAAGTCACTTCTTATATACTTAACTGGCTATGCAAACACAAAAATAAATGTGTAAATTCTTCAAAAAAAAAAAAAAAAAAAAAAAAAAAGCCAGAGTTGAAATAAAAAAAAAAAAAAAAGTATATATTTCACTTACGCTTGGCAGGTCAAATATTTTTTTTTCAAAGAAAAGACAATTAAAGATGATGGC
Organism: Forsythia viridissima; assembly: GCA_030279155.1. Taxonomy (NCBI): domain Eukaryota; kingdom Viridiplantae; phylum Streptophyta; class Magnoliopsida; order Lamiales; family Oleaceae; genus Forsythia; species Forsythia viridissima. Next base: position 36,691,450 of record CM059036.1, read on the forward strand.
TGGTTTGAAACTCTAGTCTATAAAAGGTTATGTGATTTAGAGGGTGGTGCTGATTTGTCTCGATATTATTGATCTTATTTTGATTATTTATTCACACACTACACTCTTTTTCATGATTAATATATGAGATTTTGAACTATATTAACAATTTTCTATGATCAGGACTGACCAGAAAGATGATTGGGATTTCCTCACAGTTGCTCATGATATTTGCATTTATATTTAAACAAAAAATAATAAAAAAATAATAATAATAATATAAAAAAAATATAAAAAAAAAAAAAAAAAACGTTTATTTATTTATTTATTTCTTTATTTTTTTTATCTATTGTGCATTCAATTTTTTTAGAATTAGAAGTTTTTTTAAAAAAGGTGTCCATTCTTGAAAAGAGTCCATTCTTAACAAGAGTCCTTACATGCTTTCCTCTATCAAACAGGGCCTTAAAACCTTCATCTTCCTCTTTATTTAAAACCCTAAACCCCTAAATTCTCTTGTGTAAATTCCTTGATTTCTCTTGATATAACTTGATTTTACAAAAGTGTTTAGAGAAAAATCAATGGCAAGGTCAAAAACCACCACTCACCACCCGGAGATGCGCCGTAGCCGGCGTGGCGCCGCCTCTGCATCGGCCGCAGCTGTTCCACCGGCGTCCACACCATCACCGGTACCAATGGCTTCAACTCCACCGTCTGCACCGCCACCGTCTGCACCGCCGGTTCTGAAACCTTCACTTGCTCCATCTTCTTCATCTCCTCAACCAACAGCCGCCGCTAGTGCAGTTCCCTCCACCGCCGCCATTCCCACACCAGTCACAAGTCAGGGGGAGCTTGATGAGGACACGGGTTCTGAGAATGGAACTGGGTCTCAATCTGGTAGTGAGTCTGAAAACCGCTCAGGGGAGTCTCCACAGACTGGGAATCTTGAAGAAGAACAACAGAAATCGGGCTCAGATTTTGCAGATGAAAATGTAGAAGAAGAAGAAGAGTCCTCGAATGATGAAGATGATCAATTAAGTGCTGAAGAATCTGTCCCTGTCAGACTCTCCCGCGCACAGAAAGGAAAACAGAAAATTGATGAACGTTCGAACGTTGGTGATATTCCAACTGAACATCAGAATGTTGGGCACCCATCCTCCGATGTTCCAACTTCAGCGACTCATCCTCATTTGTTCGAACAAAGTTTGCTCCGTAAAGGTAACCACGTCTTCACCCCTCTGAATTACAAATTTGGAACTCTTGATGCACAGACTCAATTTCACAAATTTATTTCAAATCGGGATTTTGTGATGGAATTTAATGTCAAAGAGGATGTCCTTAGAAAAGCTGATCTTGTTGACTTAATTGAGCATTGGGGGATACAAAAATTGTTGGGTTGGACTGGGAGACCTTGTGAAACATTGATCAAAGAATTCTTGGCTAATATTTCTCGACAGATTAAGCAGCCGGGTAATAATTTTAGGTGGTCAGTTTATGTTAGGGGTTGGCTAGTACCTTTTAGTCCTTCCAATCTTCGTCGTTGGCTTGGATTATCACCCATATCTGAAGGAATGGATGATGAATTTGAAGCAGCCACTGATACTTTGGCCTTAGAACTCACTGGAAATCCTTGGCCTACGGGTAAAATGACTGCCGCATTGCTTACCTCTAAGTATAAGTTGCTTCACAAAATTGCCTTGCACAACATTGATCCAATTCAGCATAGGTCAGACATTGGGATGGATAAGGTTGAGTTATTGTACAAACTGGGCACCCTCTACCCGCTAGATATTGCTTCAATTATTTTTGACAAAATTGTGTTCGCGGCAACCCGTCAAGCACACTCCAGAATGTTGCCCTTTCCTGGTTTACTTCATGCCTATCTCCAGCATCACAATGTTCCTATACTTCCGGGTGACACTTTCACTTCACAAATTCCGGTTCTTCGTCCTTCAAAGAAAGTCACTAAGAGACCGACACCTCCTGCAAGGCCAACAATTTCTGAAGATCATACCAGTTCTCTTGAAACTCAGGTGAGGGACTTAACCTCTTTGGTCAATACACTATCTGATAATTTTGAGCGTCATCACAGATTCATAAGGGCCTTACTTGTGGCCTTGGCTGAGCGGACTGGAACTCCTATACCAGAGGAATATCAAGATGCTGCCATGAATCCTCAAAATCCTGATGTTGGCTCTGATGGAACTCAACATCCTGACGCTGGTCCTGAGCATTCTCCACGTACTGACCCTGATGCTGGCATATCTCCACATCCAGATGCTACTCCTTTGCCTTCGTCCTCCAAGCGCAAGACAAGAACCCAGACTGGTGGTTCGAAAAAGAGGACCCGCAAGAGCACTTCATAGAGTGTTTTGTGGTTGGGTATTCTCTCCTTAATTTAGTATTTTGCTTTCGGACACTTCGTTAATTTAGTTTTTTCTCTTCGCTTTCGTTTTTGCTTTGGCCCCTCTTTCTTACAAAAAGGGGGAGTAGCTTTGTTTGCTGTTTTTGCTGGTATTGCTGGTATTTAGAAATTGCTCTAAACTTTTGCTTAATTAGGAATTACTTTTGCTTGGTAATTAGGAATTGCTTTAAATTAAATTGCATGTTTAAATTTGCATATGGTCTTGAATCCAATTTGCCTACGTGCTCACCTCAAAAACAACTTGATATAAGTTTTGTAATTAAGAGATGCCAAAGGGGGAGATTGTTGGAAAATCAGTTTTTGGATTATTGAAGAATCCGATTTTCTTGGCATATTTAATTATAAGTTATTTATTGATATGAGCAAATTAGGATTCAATGATTATCTAGTAGTTGTTTGGAAATTGAAAACTTTAAAGCTATATTTATCACAATCTATTTATAAGTTTTAGTTATTCTAAAACTCTTGTTCCTTATCTGTTAATAAGTGATTGAATAAATTGCATGTTTAAGTTTTCTAATTGAACTAGGTTTCTAAGTAGATAAGATATTACAATATTATCTTTTTATTTATCTACTTAAATGAAAATAAATATCTAGATTTGTTTTCATATTTCTTGTGATTTATCTCACTTTATCTTGTATAAAGTTTATTTAAACTTAAAGACTTATTGTGTCTTATCCATATATAAGATAAATATTAAGTCATTAAGTTTAGACAAACTTCTTGTACTATAAATAAGACAGGTGGTATTCCAAGAAGCTTACGGACTTTGAAAGCAAAAATACTCAAGAATCAAATAGCAAATCATTTATGAGTTGAGAGTTCAAAGAGATATTCAAAAGTCCTAGCCTGATCAAAAGTCTAGTTTTGAGAACGGCTCTGAGAAACTGAGCATACAAGAAATCCATTGTGAGAGAGAACGGCATTTCGGCGGCAAGATAAGGACTGGGTCCTTATTCCGATTTGTGGAATCAATCCGGGGACACACGTGGAATGGACCAAGATCAAGACCGAAGTACTTGACTGCATTCCTGGACTAGTTGAAGAAAATATAAAACAGGGAAGTTTTATCATTGTTCTTAACTAAGTTTTATTTTTTGTAAATTGCTGATAAAGTTTTAGATTAGGTCTAAAATTGTAATTTCAAAAAAGTTGAGACGTGTGTAACCTGTTCTGAAATAGTGGATTTATTTACCCGTGGCATGGGGGCCCGTGGATGTTTCCCTTAGGGGTTTACCACGCTATATCTGGTGTTAATTAATGTTTTAATCGTCTTATATAATAACTGTCTCGAAACTGCCAAGACGTTCAGTTAAATGTTCTGACGTTCAACAAACTTTCATCAATATCAGAACATTAAAGTGAACGTTGTGTTTTTGAAAAAAAAATATTTACAGTCTTTCAGTAACAACCTATTCAACCCCCCTTCTAGGTTGATTGTTATCTAGATTTAAAACTAACAAAATCCAAGAATAGAATTATTAAAATCAAATAAATTAGATTATAATCATAATAAAAATTAAAACTAGAATATCTTGGATTCATATAGACTTATAAAAGTAAAATAACTAGGGAATAATTTTCAAACATTTTATTTAAATTAGAAAAGAAATATTCTCCTCAAAAGCTAAAATATCAATTTCTTTTCTTTTTTTTTTTTTTTTTTGAGAAGATTGAGTCGTGCTTGTATCCCATTTGGATTACGTTTACACATCTACTATTTGAACTTTCTCTTACTAATATCTCATCGACTTGTATTTTTTCCTTACTCTTTTGCTAAACTAAAATCATCGTCCTTCATCAACTAATCACATTGGTATGAAACAATTGATCATATAGAACGAAAAGCTACACAATTATATATTATTACCCTAAAGAAAAATCATTATCCGTAAGGGGGGGAACATCCTCATATGTCCTTGTATGTGTAAGTTGTTTCCTCTCTCACACATCATACGCAATTCTGCTAGCGCATGAAAATTCCAAAATTGTAAGCGTCAAATTAAGAGCTTGTTCAGTATAGATTTTTTTCTAAAAAATAGATTTTTTTGTACACTTTTTTTGACTTTTCAAATTTTTTATTGTGCAAAAAGTTTGAAAAGTAAAAAAAAAAAAGGCAAAAAATATATTTTTTTTGGGAAAAAAATTGATCGGTTTAACCAAAAAATTTTATAAATCAATTTGAACACTAGTATGATCATAGGTTAAAAATCAAATTTTAAAATGCGTTACAATAACTTATGGTGTATTTGATTTTGATTAAAATCAGAATTTTTTTTATAAAAGTCGATGAAATATGTGGTTGAAAAATTGTAAAAAGTTGTAAGTCTACGAAACAAGTAGTTAAAATTAATTGTTGATTTTGACTTCAACTTTTTAACAAAATTTTAAGTGAAATTCAACAACCTCTTAAGAACCAACCAATTTAGCTTCAAAATCAATTGATTCTCAACCAAAATCTAATTATAAATAGAGCTTGCCAGATGCTTCCAGTACGCTAAATTAAATTTAAAACCACTCTACAAATATTTAAATCTAGTTAATTAGTCAAAGTTGCCAAAGTTTGACCTGATACAAATATCTTAAGCGATTATTTAATTAAGGGAAATTGGTGGTCCCTAATTTTTACCCTTTTAGAGCAGAAATAGTCTCTAATTTTATTTTTTTGCACAGAAATCCCTAACTTAGTGGATTAATACATAATTGGTCCTTATTTAATGAAAAATACCAATATACTCTTAATTTTAATAAGAAAAAAATTGTAGTTGAGTTGCTAATTTTTGCAAAAAATGCAAATGGGTCTCATACTTTTATTTTTTATAAAAAATTAAAAGAAACTAACAATTTTTTTAGGGCCCGTTTGACAGAGATTATAAACTAGTTTATCAACCAATTTTTGGTTTATTTGACAAATATTGGTTTATTTGAATTGAAATTGTTGACTTTTCATGTTAAAAGTGGGTTGAAAAGTCAAAAATGACGGCTGAAAAAAACTAAAATGGGTTTTTAATCGGTGTCAAACAATTAACACTTTATTGACCAAATTGATAATATACTAATTTATTATATATTTTACGAACTATTATAAAATAACTAAAATTTAAGCTCATAATTATTAGGAAACATGCTAGATAAAATTATTTTTTATATTATTAAGTAATTACATTATTTAAAATTTAAAATTTTATTTTATCGTTACAACATAAAAAGAATAATAATTTTGTTACAAACATGATACTCAAATACTTTATTTAATTGATTTATTTGTTTGTTAACTATAAATATTAGAGCTCTAACTGTATTCTTCATATTTTAATTTATCGTTAAAAAATAAAAGACACATAATGTGTAAATTAAATTTTATTAGCATTTTCATTTTTTAAAAAAACATAATAAGATTGGTTCAATGTTATAAATTATATATGACATTTTGTTATTTATTTAGTTTAATTTTTATTCAAATTTTTCATATTATATAGCAATTACATATACTTAAAGAAAAATAATTTTATATTTTACTCTTATAACAAATTTAATTGAGACTATTATAGCGATATATATAATATGCAAAATTAGATATTATTTAATAAATGTACCAAACTTTTTTTTTAACACACCATCACATCTCCAATGTAGTTTTCAGTCTTTTACCAAGGAAAGATGAGGGGTTCAGATTTGCCAATCTCATATATATATATATATATAACCCTAAATGTAAGAAGTCCATGTCTATCAATCTGAACTAAGCTGCTATAACGTCGTGGTAAGTCCTGAGTACTGTATTCGAAATAGCAACGACGATTCCAACACTCTGAAGCAAGTCAGTCAGTCAGTCACCTGGTTGCCCTCGCGATAAATATAAGAAATAGTATCACGATCGAAGGCAATGAGATGTCTGATGTGGCGAAAAGTGGCCTGAATATACCAAGGTCCCCCACCTCTGGTGATATAGTGAATGGCCAAAGTAGAGTTGGACTCAATCCATAAATCTAAGAGTGCAATCCTCTGAGCAAGAATGATACCATCAAGAATAGCCTTGAGCTCGGCCTCCAAAATAGGGCACTCGACATATGAAGAGAAGAAGGCGTGAACGCACAACCTAATGAATCCTTAATAATCCCTCATCCATTCGCAAATCCATCTTTAACGCATCCATCAGTGTTGACCTTGTAAGATCCTACTGGTGGAGTACGCCAATAAACCAAAACAGGGAGAAGAATGGATAGAGTAGTAAGAGAGATACCAAAAAGAGGAGCCATATCCATATATCCTCGCTAATGAATAACTCGAAATAAACGGCTTGTATATAGTAGGGAGATAGTATGGTATACTCTCCAGATAATCTTTCTCGTCTCTATAGAGATATCCTAGTACTTCGCATCATTTCTCCCATACCAAATAAACCAAGAATCAAAAGAGAAATGGTCGTGCGAATATGACTCTGCCTGACAAACTGACCTGAGAAACGCCAAGACTGAAAGCGATACTGAAAATCCTCCATCGGCCGAAGGGTTATATGAAAGATGTCAGAAACATGATGCCAAACCTGGTCGGCAATATAACTGTCAATAAATAAATGCTGAGTAGTCTCAATAGCCGAGCAACACTGACAACGAGAAGCCATATGACTCACAATCCGCTTCTGAATCACAACATCAACTGAGATAAGACCTGCCATAGTCTCCACCAAAAGAAAGAGACAGTCGTCGGGATAATAGAACTCCAAATCATGTTGTATACAACCTGAATGGTATACCCTGTGTGAACTAGCTGCCATGTAGGCTTGGTAGCAAATCTACCATCCAATGTATCCTTCCACATAATCTGATTGTGTACCTCAGCAGTATTATAGATGCTCTCTATCTACTCAGCAATAGTATATGGTACTAGCTCAAAGAGTCGATCAGTGTTCCATCCAGTATCATCAAATAAGTCTCAAACCTGAATGGAAGAATGTGGTAAGTGTGGGTGCTGATCAGCTAATGTAGACTCGTCCATCCAGCAGTCATGCCAAAAGAATATCTGTCCACACCCTTATTGCCAAACAATGTGTGCCTCCGCCTGTGGGCCTATGTGCTTCAGCCTCTTCCATACAACTGAAACATAGTAAGAAATAGTAGCCAGTATGGATAGGTATCTTAACAATACTTACTCAGTAAAAACTAAGCTCATAATGACCGCTGAGATCTAAATAATCACCAGAGCTTTAAAGAGAATGTATCAACAAGATCCTCTAGTTTTCTAAAACCTAGTCCACCCTCCTCAGTAGGTATACAAAGGTCTTTCCATCTCTTTCAATGTAATTTGTATGCATGGTCTGTGGAGTCCCAAAGAAACCTAGCAAATATGTCCTCTAACTTCTTCAAGATAACCTTTGGAGGCTTCATAATTGAAGGAGATAGAGAGGAATAGAGGATAGCACTGATTGTATCAAAGTAATCCGTCCTCCAAATGATAGGAGTCTCGAGACCCAGCCAAAAATTCTACTCCAGACTTTCTGGACTAAGTCATCATACAAGAAGATCTTCCTGGCTCCTTTAAATTAAAAAGAACACCAAGATAAGTAAAGGGTTGCTACTAATGACAAAATTCTGTTAGATGCTCCAACTTGTGTATCTGACTAGTAAAAATTCTCCTAGGTAAGATAATCTCGCTCTTATCTCTATTCACCAACTACCCAGAAGCCCCTTTATAGTGCTCAATACACTGTAAAACTTGTCTGATAGACTGCTTCTGGCCATTGACGAAAATAATCATATCGTCTGTAAAAGACAAATGAGAGATAAGAGCGTCACCCCCATATTTGTATGCCATCGAATAAATATGTTGATATTGCTGAGTGGGCAGTCGTGACAAATAATCTGTAGCAATAATAAATAGCGATGGAGATATGGGATCACCTTGTTTGAGTCTCCGAGATGATGAGAAAAAACCATATGGCATGCCATTAAGTAGGATTTAGAATTGACACTCTAAAATACACCTCCGTATTCGATCAATCCAAAGAGCATTGATCCCAAAACCCTCCAAAATAGATATCAAGAATCTCCAATACATGCGGTCATATGCCTTAGCCGTATCAAGCTTGAGGATAACATTACCCCCTCACACTTTTATATCAAGTGTATGTAGTAACTCTTGTACAATGAGAACATTATCCCCAATGAGCCGTCCTAAGATGAATCCGCTTTGAGGAGCTGAGATGATCTGAGGTAGTAAAGTACTCAATCGCAAATTCATTAGCTTCGTAATCAACTTATTAAACACTGTACATAAGCTGATAGGACGAAACTCTAACCACCTGCAGGCATTGTCCCACTTTGGAGGCAAGACAATAAAATTAGCTGCAAAACCTCTAGGTAGGTGCCCTCCAAAAAAAAAATCCAAGACTGCCTGAAACACATAATCTGATACTATGTCCCAACAGACCTGAAGAAAATAAGATGAAAACCCATCTAGCTCGTCGACATTGTCTGGATCAATACTGAAAATAGCTTATCGCACCTCAGTCAAAGTAGGAGTCTGATTAAGCTGCAAATTGTCCTCATTGGATACCAATCTAGGTATAATACCAGGTCGAATAAGATCGACAGACTAGGGAGGAGCCGACAGAAGCTCATGAAAGAATGAAACTGCTAAAGGCTGAATAGTCTCAAGAGACTCAAACACCTCACTCGAAGCTGAAGTAATAGAAAGTAATAGACCACATCCTGGCCCGAATGCGTCATCCCTGAACTATAGAATAGAAGTATCAGGTATTATGATCACCCTCACAGGTCCAACGCACCCCTGTATTTTGTTTCCAAAATGCCTCATCAATAGATAATGTACGGTTCAAAACTGCCTGAACCTGATGCAAAGTATCATGATGAGAAGAAAAATGATATCTATCATGGTCTAACTTTGCCTCATCCACCCTACATTCTGCATCCCTAACCCTCTGAAAAATATCACCAAATACATGTCGATTCCACCAACGAAGGCCCTGTTTGAGTCTAAAATATTTTTCCACAGAACAGCCATTCTCGTAAGATGGGTAGGAAATGACCACTTCTGAGATACAAAGCCCAGAAAATCGTGATGCATAGACCAAACATTGAGAAATCGAAAAGGACGAAGCCACAAATCATCGTCAGAAGACCACTTAATCAGAAGATGTGAGTGATCAGAAGTGCTTCATCAGATGACGAACCAAAAAATGAGAACAAAATGAGGCAATAAGTGAGTTAATTAAAACTCTGTCCAGACGCTTCCAAACTCTCCCATTTGTTCACGTGTACTGACTTCCAGAATATCTTGCATCTGTCAAACCACAATCCATCATCATATCTGCAAAGTCTAAAGTGCCAGTACGCTCACCATTGTGAGTGATCACATTAAAGTCTCTCCCAACAAGCTACGGCCCATCTACAGAAAGGGATATCTGGTGAAGACCCACCCATAAAACCCTACGTCCAACCGGCGAGCAAGAAGCATAAGTCAGAGTAATAAACAACGGTCTGGCTAGTCTAGTATCCTCAACTTAAATGTGAAGAATTGAGGATGATCAACAATTGAAATATCAGTAGTCCCCAAATTCTAAAAACACCAAATCTTATCCAACTAATTCTATAGACCCACATCAAATGAGAGAAATTGTCGGATAAAGTCAAAGTTATTTCTTAAAACAAACGGCTCCAACACCACCAAAAAATACACCTTGTGAAGTCGAACCAATTTCTTAAGTCATCTACGAGTGGTAATACTGTGCACACCTCTCACATTCCAGATGATAACACTTATCAAAAAGACTGGTTACGTGACGAAGTACTTGTCTGACTACGAGTCACCCATTTGATCGGGTGTAGGATATCAGTAACTTTCAAATTTTTCATCCTCTACACTGCAGTAAAACCACCAGCCTTCTGCCGCTCATCCAAACCAGCCAAGTTATCAGAAGAATTCCTACGAAAGTGCCCTGGTTTATGAACCTCTAGCTGAGTAGAACTAACAGTATCTAAATGAATCAAAGCCTATGTATTCTTATGACAACTGAGGCATGAGCTGTCATGTGGATCATTATCAAAAACTGGTTGCACTGGCTCTAACAAAATAGAAAACACACGAGGGATGGACATCATGTGATCTAAGAGTGGATCAGAAGAAAAAACATCATGAAAGGGCTTTGAAGCCACAATGGTGGGAATAGTATGTTTAGGCTTATGGGTGGTCTCCACATGAACCACTGGAGGTGGTATATCAACAGCTGAAGAAGAACCAACAAGTGGGGCCCACTGCCTAGGAGCCTCAACAATAGTTATCTTTCTCTTACCCTTCTTTGCCCTAAACTACAATAGGTACCTAAACATAAAGTGGCTTAGGAGTCAGAGCAACAACAGGCTTAGGAGCCAGAACAATAGTAGTCTTAGAAGCCTGATCAACAAAAGGCTGACTAGACTGGGTAACAATAGGATCTACCGGTGAAGCACCCATCCTGCAAAGATCAATAATATGGCCCATATGACAGCATTTAGCACAAAAATAGGGCAACATCTCCTATACAATAGGCTGCCAAAAACTACGGGATTCACTTCGTTCAATCCAAATCCTATCTAGGAGCTTATGCTCTAGATTCACCTCAATACAAACCCTGGCTTCACTAGGCCTCAACAAATCAGCAGTCGCCTAATCAATCCTCAACATCACCCCAATAATTTTAAATAAAGTAAATAAAAATTCATTTGCACATAAATGAACAGGCAATAAAGAAAAAGAGATCCATACAGGGGCAATGAGAGTCTCAGCATCAGGGTGGAAATTACAAGTCCACTTAAGTATGGGAATAAGACAACCCATAATAAACCAAAGTGGTTTTAAAAATAAATGACTGTAATCATCCTCATGCGTTAAGTGTATAAGTATGTGCTTGTAATCTATAAGCCCAAGTTTAAAATCACCACAAAATCCAAACTTCTGAAAACTATTTCGTACTTTTACCATTTTGGGCTTACGGTATGAAAACTTGCCAACAAGTGTGAACTTGAATGGCTCAGTAAGAGATGCCTCCTCATCAGATGAAATGACAATGCCAGGCTCACCACAATGTGATATGGCTCATTTGCCACAAATTGGTGACAAGTAAAATCGGGAGAGGACTGAAGGACAGAAGCAAATGACTTCTTCATACTCCACTCAGCTGAAGAGATAGTCTATCAATCAGTAACAACTACAAAATAAGTCAATTTTCCAGAATTCAGTGCAGACTGAACTTTCTGAAGAAAAACATAGGGGGCTGGAGCAATCGGAGTTGAAATATTAGATAAACAAAGAGGGACGGAAAAACTACCCAGAGGTGTGCGCGTGGCAGCCTAATGGAGCAGCGTAGGCGTGCGCGCCGTGTGCGCTGTGTGCTTGCGCTATATTTCAGATTGTGCCTGGCCATTGGCAACTTGGGAAGAGGGTCCAAGATGGTCTGGAAAACCTACTGGAAATTCATCGACGACCGCGCAATGCGCTGGCTCACGCTAGGCGCTCTGTGCGCGCAGGCTGCGCACCACGTGCTGGCATTGCACGCGGTGCGCTAGCATCAAATGGGTCGCGCTTCTAATGGTTAGGTGTGCTTGGTAATGGAGAAGACGCAGGGTACGTGGTCGAAAATGCTGGAGTTCGGCACTGTTCAAGCTCGTTGTCCGCCATCTCTAGGACCACCACAAATTACATGGAGAATGTTTTCCAAGGATGGCGCATCCACTGCAGTAGCCACCTTGGTGGTGCGAAGGAGGGCGGCAGAACTAGGGTTTGCACCTAGGTCCGCCGCAGGTTGAAGCTTTGTAGTCCAAATGGACCACTTTCAGATGGCGTGAGGCCAGAAAGTTGGAGGAGAATGGTCGGCGATGTAGGCCGACCACATTGGAGGCCATGTCTGGCGGTTTAGGTGCCGGATGTGCCATGTCTAGTGAAAAACGCGATTTAAAGTGCTGTTTGGTAATGCATTTTTTAGGTTTGGTAGATTGGTTCAATGCCATAATGTACCAAACTTATTTGTACTTTTTACAAAGATTATGAATCTAATTACAATTTTTTCTAATTAAAAAAAATGACATATATGTTTTTTTATCAAATAAGAATTAATTGCCCACCAAAATACACATGTGAATTACTTTTGTGCCAAAATTGGGTGCAAAGGTTAGGGACCATTTGCACCAATTTATCTTTAATTAATTAATACCAACAATAATATCTAGATTTTTTTTCCAACTTTCCACCACCACTTTCTCATCCGCATTATATATTTTCCCTCCACCCGCTGCTGTGTAATTACTGCAACATTATTTTTCCCTCCCTTAAAATTGAACCTCCCAAGCGCACTCTCCAAGAAGAAAAGCAGAAATTCAAAATGGCTTCATCGGAATTGGAAGCGAGATCGGACTCATCACCAAAGCCGCCATCTCTCGAAGAATTATGTCATGAGCATCAATGGCAGAAGTTAACTTGGGAAAGAAAGAGGAATAGGAGCAACCGAATTAATCGAAATTCAAATTAAAAAGGAGAAAGGAGGACAACGCCGTTTAGTTTAATTTTAATTTTATTACGTTTATTAAAGTGTCATTTTGTAAAGAACGTTTTTAACCAACGGCTTTATATAATCATGGGAGGAGAGAAAAAGGATCATTGTGTATAAATTTGGCAATTATGTTGGAATAAATTCTAATTCCCTTTAACCTCATATCATCTTCTTCATTTCTATCCCTTCCCATTTCTATTTCTTTACGTATTTTCTTAAATTGAGCTGCAATTCATGATTTGTATGCTGGTGATTAATGTCTAGTATTAGTTTGGGTTGTAAGTGTTTAAGATTTAAGCTGCAGCCATTACATTGGTATCAGAGCAGTAGCGAGATCTGGGCATAGCTGAAACACGCAGAAAATCCCATGAAGAGCATCTCAAGAAGTTGGATAAGGAAGTGGTTGATCTATGGGTGGCCTTTAAAGCCTCAGACTAGACCTTGAGAGTGGTATGTACTAAGCAAGACAGAATGGAACAGTTGATGTTGGACATGAACATCAAATATGAATCAATTATCTCTATGTTAGCACAAATGAGTATGAGTAAGGAAAATCATAAAGAGAAACGAGTTGGGTAAAACCATGACAACACCATACCCTGGCAGTGGAATACTGGAACTTGAGCACAGAACACCTCTGGCCAGTCTTATGAGAAGGGTGAGAATAGAATGAATACCAAGCTACCTAAGATTGAATTATCCTAATTCAATGGAGAGGGACTTAGTGAGTGGCTGAGAAAGGCTAGGAAATATTTTCAAATTGATCAAGTGCCTGAGGGGATGAAATTAGAAATTGCATAAATGCACTTGAAAAGGAAGGCAGATATCTGGTTTCATGGGTTTATTTCTAGTCATCCTAATGCCAATTGAGGCCTGTTCTCCACTAAATTATGTGAGAGATTTGCATAAACTACAACAAATGAGATAATTGAAATTTTTAGCAAAATCAAGCGGAAAGGGACAACAACTGAATATCAGGAACAATTAGAAGAACTAAAATCTAAGGTGATGATGTCCCTACCCCGTTTACCATACTCATACTACATTTCCATATTCATTAGTGGACTGAATGAAGAGATTAAATCCATGGTAAAAATAATTAAGCCTTCCACTATAGATAAGGCATTTGAAGTATCCTTATTACAGGTAAATACCATCACAGCCCTACACAGAAACTTCAAATCCTTGAAGCCCTTCACTCCAAACAAATGGCCCTACTCCAGTCATAAGCCACTTGACCAAGGCCAAAAGTATACTGAAAACATTGCCTCAACCTACAAACCACCTTCATTGTCTACCAAAACCCCACAATCCAACTATAAAACTATTAATCTTACTGATATTGAGACCAAGAGAAATTTGGGCCTTTGTTTCAGGTGTGATGAAAAATATAATGTTGGGTACATCTGAAAAAATAAGATGCTTAACTTTATAGTGGTGGATGAAGGAGATAGTGGAGTGATGGAGGAGACTCATCTGGGTATGGAGAAAGAAAAAGAAGAAGTTGGGAATGAGATTGTGCAGATTTCCATCAATGCATTACTAGATAACTTAAGACACAGAACCATAAGAATTCTAGAGATGATTAGAGGAAGAAGGGTGTTAATCTTGATTGATAGTGGGAGCACCTATAGCTTTTTCATTGATGAGAAGCTCATTTAGGATTTGGGCTACCTCACTAATACAAATAGAACCATGACAGCGATTGTAGCCAATGGACAGAAATTAGAGAGTAAAGCCATGTGCCAATCCTTAATGTAGAAAATAGAAGGATTAGATTTCCAATTCCAACCCAGATCACTGAAATTGGGAGGGAGTGACATGGTGCTTGGAGTTAACTGGCCGAGTCAATTTGGCCTTGTCACTTTTGATTTTAAGAAGGGATCTATTCAATTTAAAAATTGAGGAGATGAGATGACTTTGAGCAATGAATGATCTAAGGTCAGAGTAGAGATGATAAGTGGTAAACACCTGGATAAATGGTTGGGTCAACAAGATTGTGGTATCATTGGACAAACATATGCCATCACGTAAGAAGAATTGAAAGATACGCCAATGGATCATGCCAAAAGGGCTACCACCAGTAGAAGCCATGAGCATTCCATCATCATCAAGGAAGGTGCCCAACCTTTCAAACTCAGTCCTTATAGATGCCCATTTGTACAGAAAAGTGAAGTGGAAAAGTTGGTGAGAAAAATGATGGCTACAAGCATTATACACCCTAGTAGCAGTTCATTTGCATCTCCTATTAGTAAGAAAAAAGGATGGAACTTGGAGGTTTTGTGTGATTATAAGTAGCTGAATAACTTGACAGTGAAGGACAAGTACCCAATGCCCTTAATTGATGAGCTAATTGACGAGTTGTATGGGAAAATGTATTTATCTAAAATTGACCTCAGGGTAGGTTATTATCAGATTAGAGTGAAACAAGAAGACATCTATAAAACAACTTTTGGAACTCACCAGGGCCTCTATAAATTTAAGGTTATGCCCTTTGGACTAACTAATGCCCCAACAATGAACAAGGTATTCCAATAACAATTACGAGAATTTTTATTGGTGTTTTTTGATGATATATTAATTTACAGTTTGGATATGAGAAGCCATTGTGAGCACCTTGAGGTGGTTCTAAGAACTCTGAAGGAGAACCAACTCTATGCTAAGATGAAAAAGTGCTCATTTGGTTAGACTCAAGTAGAATATCTAGGACATATAATCAACCAAGAAGGAGTAGCAGTAGACCCTAAGAAGATAATGGTAATGCAAGTATGGCCCAAACCAGTTGATCTTAAATAGCTAAGATGATATATGAGGTTGAATTGATATTATAGAAAGTTTGTAAAAGAATGTGGGACCTTAGCAAGTTCTCCTGACTGACCTACTAAAGAATAATAATTTTCTATGGATGAAGCAGCAGACACAGCATTCTGCAATCTGAGGGTAGCCATATCTTCTACCCTAGTAGTAGCTTTGCCCAACTTTGAACAACCATTTATAGTGGAGATTGATGATTGCTATGGTGGCATTGAGGCTGTGCTCATGCAAAATAAAAAGCCCTTAGCCTTTATCAGCAGGCAATTGGAGCAAAGAACTTGGGGATGTCAATATATGAAAAGGAGATGGTAGCCTTAGTTACAACAGTGGTTAAATAGAGACACTATTCGAAGGGCAATCACTTCATCATTAAAACAGATCATCAATCCCTAAAGTTCTTATTGGAACAAAAAATAACTACACCAATGCAACAAAAATGGTTGACTAAACTGTTAGGCCTATCATATGAAATTCAGTACAAGAAAGGAGTGGACAATGTGGTTGCTGATGCACATTCTAGAAGGGTAGAAGCTGATAATGAATGTGTTGACATCACTCAAATGATTCCTACCTAGGTAACTGATGTAATGGAGAGCTATGAAGGGGATGCCTTGCTGAGGAGAAGATACATTCATTAAGCATTGATCCACTATCACTGTCTGATAACCAGTATAAGGATATGTTACTTAAGTACAAAAATAAATTATATAATGGCAAGGGAAGAGGAATCAAGAAAAAGATTATAAAGAATATTCATGATTTCCAAGAATGATGACATTTTGGAGTCCAAGCCAGTGTGTATAGAGCCAAGCAGCATTTTTCTGGCCTAGGATGTCTAAAGAAATCATAGAAGAGGTGTTGCAATGTGATACTTGCCAGAGACGTAAAAGAGAGCATGTACCTTACCCTGGATTACTACAACCCCTTCCCTTACACCAACAGTCCTAGAGTCACATCTCCATGGATTTTATTGAATGCTTACCTAAATCTGATGGTAAAGACACAATATTAGTGGTGGTGAATAGATTCAACAAATATGGGCATTTTTTGAGATTATCTCACCATTTCTCTGCTAAGGTTGTATCCCACAAATTCTTAGACAACATCTATAAGCTACATGGTCTCTCTCAAAGCATTATCTCTGATAGGGATAAAATTTTCACTAGTGCATTATGGCAGGAGCCGTTTACACTCTTGGGGACCAAACTGCAACTTAGTTAAGCTTACCACCCCTAAACAGATGGCCAGACTAAGAGACTGAATCAATGTTTGGAAATGTATTTAAGGTGTATGACCTACCACAAACCTAAGGCATGAGTTAAATGGATTCATTTGGATGAATGGTGGTACAACACCACCTATTACACAACCATAAAAAGGACTCCCTTTGAGGCATTGTATGGGATCTACCCTCCTCAGTTGGCCATTGGCCCTTATCAACAATCTAAATTGGCCATAGTAGATGATCTTTTACAAGAAATGTACAAAATAGATCAACAATCGAAGGAGGATTTAGCACAAACTAGTGCTAGAATGAAGTTATTTTCTAATAGAAATAAAAGTAAAAGAACATTTCAAGAGGGAGATTATGTCTACTTGAAGTTACACCCTTATCAACAACAAACATTGGCTAGGAATATTAATTACAAACTCAGTTCTAAGTACTATGGACCTTTCCAGATTGAGAAGAAATTTGGAGAAGTGGCATATAAACTAAATTTACCCAGCCAAGCAAGAATCCATCATGTATTTCATGTATCTTTACTGAAACAAAAGATAGGAGACAAAGCTAGAACCATAGGACAGTTGCCTAAGATTATAACAGATGAAGTGAGCAAACAACTAGAAGCAATATTGTAGGCTAAAATGGTAAATAGAAGAAATCAGCTAGGAGTAAATGGTTAATTAAATGGACAAATCAGTCAACTGATGATGCAACTTGGAAAGATTCTAAAATTATTGAGAGGGATTATCCAAACTTTCAACATTGGGGACAAAGTTTGTTTGAGGGTGAGGATTGTCATGAGCATCAATGGCAAAAGTTAACTTGGGGAAGAAATAGGAATACGAGTAACCTAATTAACTAAAATTCATATTAAAAGAGGAAAGGAGGATGACGCCGTTTAGTCTAATTTCAATTTATTACGTTTATTAAAGTGTCATTTTGTAAAGAACGTTTTTAACCAACAACTTTATGTAATCATGGGATGAGAGAGAAATGATCATTATGTATAAAATTGGCAATTCTGTTGGAGTAATTTCCAATTCCTTTTAATCTCATATCATCTTCTTCATTTCTATCCTTTCCCATTTCTATTTCTTTACGTATTTTCTTTAATTGAGCTGCAATTCGTAATCTGTAGCTAGTGATTAATGTCTAGTATTGGTTTGGGCTGTAAGTGTTTATGATTTAAGCTTCAACCATTACAAATTAAGCACAAGAGGCGCTATCGCCTTCCTTCTTCCATGGATTATCAGCATGGTCCCCACCTCCACCGCCCCATCGTCTCAACATCCCCGTGATGTTGTGGTCTTCGTAAACCAAGCCACACGGTCTATAACCTTGATTGAAGGTTCTATCGACATCAAATTGTTCCTCCACGACATGCCCGAGAAGAAAAGGCTGTTGCCGGCGTCAAAAGACTCTACCAAATCCATGACGGTGGTGAAAATAATGGAACTAGTTTCAGAAAGTTAGATTTGCTTAATGGAGTTTGAGTTGAACGGAGGGGTCAAGAAGATGTTGTGTAAGCACAAATTCCACTCGGGTTGTATTGAAAAGTGGCTGCGGTTCAACGGGTCGTACCCAGTTTGTCGATTTACGGTGCCAGTAGAAGAGAAGAAAGAAAGTTATCGTGAAGAAGAAGAGGAGAAGGGAAGAGGAGATGAAAATTCACGTGTTCTTTTACACGCGGGGGAGACTAGAGGGAGGCGTCGGATACGAATATTAAGTCTGAACAATCGGGCTCGGGCTCGGGCTCGGGCTCGGGCTCGGGATCCGAGAGCAATCCAGGTCCAGAGATTGATAGTAGAAACGGGTTGTCACATGAAAACATGGAAATGGATTGACAGGACATTATATATTTTATTTAAATTTTTATTTAAATTTTTATTTTTATTTTTATTTTTACTTTTTTGTGGGGACGGAGGTTGGGGGTGTTAGTTTTTTTCATCCTAGGTTAGGTGATGATTTTCTACAGCTTTTGATGTTCTAAATGGAAATGTTTTATTTTTGAAAAAATTGACAAAATTTATTATGTAGAAATTCTTGTATTTCTATGTTTTGAAATTCATTTCTTACACAAAATGGTTACCTTGGGTGGAACCTATGACAATATATGTGAAATGTAATGGAAATGCAATTCAAATGTGCTCGTAGATGCAATTGAAATCTTTATTAATAAGGAAATAGAGTCTCACTTAAATATGATTTTGGTAATTGATTTTCAGTTAATTAAAAATGTAATTTAATTTGTTACGGTGTTAGTAATGATCTAATCTTGATAATGTTCTTCTGTGAATAGTACTACAAGTTGCGGTTGAACACTTGTAACATGAGTGTTTGTACAAATATTTCTTCAAGAACGTTTTAAAAACAGTATTATGTACAAGTTGCGGTTGAACACTAGTCAGCCATTAGATATATGATTGGCTATCCAAAGGAGAAGTTGGAACAACTCCCATTTCATTTTTTGAGTTTAATTCAAAGTTATGTAAAAGTAAGACAATAAAATGATCTCAAAGACTTCTTCCAATACACAAACTCGCCTGGTATACCAAGCGATCTACCATTGCAATTCATTCATTTTTATCTTCAACAAGAAAAGATATAACTTGACCATTGAAATTGAATTTGTTGTCATCATTCCCTCTTATGACACTAATAAGTATTCATTTTTTGAGATTATTCAATAAGAAAGAAGAAGAAAAATGCAACCAACCTAGCGTGCATATCACTTTTACCTCACTTAGCAATGTTGATATACTAAGAAGTTTTCAATGTCAACACAAAGCCGTGGTACTTTAAATTCGACTAGACATGATAACAAATAGTTTGTGACATGTCTCTTTCTTAAGTCGTCAACATTTATTTCATTTATAGATTATATTGTGTTGATTTTGTGTATATTTCTTTACCTCGATAGAAATTAAATAATAAAAATATCTCATTATCTTAAACCATATATACATATGAATATTATTATTATCTTAAACCATATATATATATATATATATATATATATATATATATATATATATATATATATACTAGTTTTGGCTACGTGCAATGCACGTATGTAAAAAATGCAGGGAAAAGTTTTAGAATTATTCATACAATCATTTTTAAAATAAAAAAAAATGAAAATGATTAATATAACATCTATAAAAAAATATTTGAAATTAAAATGTTTATTTGACAAAAAAAAAAAATATTTGGGTTGTCGAGATGCCCGGTAACCAATTACATAAGTGAAATGATTAGGCGTGGTTTTGTTGTATAACGAAATTTTGAACATAAATATACACTTAAATATGTTAGAGAATTTGTAAAATTGATGTGTTAAATAAATGAATAAGATGATGATTGTGGAGAATTAATATGATCTGGTTGGAAATTTTTTTGGTTCCTGTGTTTACTTAATATTTATGGCTACCTGGAATGCAAATATGAAAAAAAATGTAGTGATTTTTAAAATAAAATAAAAATTAAAATGGTTAATTTAATATGTATAGAAAAAATTTCAAATTAAAATGTTTATTTGACAAAAAGAAAAAAACAAAAACAAAAAATTTTAGGTTGCCGAGCACTGCTCACTTTTTTTTTTTTTAATTTTATTGTGTCAAAGAAAATGAGCTTAAAAAAAATTGGTGAACAGTAAAATAAAGTTCATTGTCGAGTTGCTCGGCAATGAACAATTCATTGCCGAGAATTTTACTGTTCACGTTTTTTTTTTTTTTTTATGTGGCAACATTATAAAAAATAAAAACATTCAATTTGCTTAAGATAAAAAAAAAAAGGAATAATAAAAAAATTGAATGAAAAGGTGTAAAAAAAATAAAAACATTCAATTTGCCACCAAGATTTCAGGATTTATACATTACCTAAAATTCTTGAATGATATTTTTTAGCATTTATTTAGAATAATTTGTAAAAGGTAAAATAAAAAAACAAGATTAGTAAAAAATTGAATGAAAATTAAGGGTAAAAGAAAAAAAATTAAGAAAAATAAATTAAAGATTTTTTTTTAGGTTGTGGGCATATCCCAACGATTTTAAAACAATATGGACCTTTTGTGCAATTATTCCTTAAAAAAATAGAAAACAGTGAAATACTGTTCGTAAACAATAAAGTACTATTCATCAAATTGATTGCCGAACACTGTTCATTTTTTTTTATTTTATTGTGTCAAAAAAAATGAGCTTAAATAAAAAATTGGTGAACAGTAAAATAAAGTTCATTGCCGAGTTGCTCGGCAATGAACAATTCATTGCCGAGAATTTTACTATTCACATTTTTTTTTTAATGTGGCAACATTATAAAAAATAAAAACATTCAATTTGCTTAAGATAAAATAAAAAAGATTAATAAAAAAATTGAATGAAAAGGTGTAAAAAAAATAAAAACATTCAATTTGCCACCAAGATTTCACAATGCGTGGATTTTGAAATTCTTAAATAGCATTTTTTAGCATTTATTTAGAATAATTTGTAAAAGGTAAAATAAAAAAACAAGATTAGTAAAAAATTGAATGAAAATTAAGTGTAAAAGAAAAAAAAATAAGAAAAATAAATTAAAGATTTTTTTTTATAGGTTGTGGGCATATCCCAACAATTTTAAAACAGTATGGACCTTTTGTGCAATTATTCTTTAAAAAAAAAAGAAAACAATTTGATTTACTGTTTATCAAATTGATTGCCGAGCAATCTCGGCAATCAAATTGTTTGATTGCCGAGATTGCTCAGCAATCAAATTTGTTCAAATTTTTTTTTTTAATTGTGTCAAAGAAAATGGGCTTAAAAAAAATTGGTGAACAGTAAAATAAAGATAATTGCCGAGACATTCAATTTGCTTAAGATAAAATAAAAAAGATTAATAAAAAAATTGAATGAAAAGGTGTGAAAAAAATAAAAACATTCAATTTGCCATCAAGATTTCACAGTGCGTGGATTTTGAAATTCTTGAATGGCATTTTTTAGTATTTATTTAGAATAATTTGTAAAAGGTAAAATAAAAAAACAAGATTAATAAAAAAATTGAATGAAAATTAAGTGTAAAAGAAAAAATAAATAAATAAATAAATTAAAGATTTTTTTTAAGGTTGTGGGCATATCTCAACAATTTTAAAACAATATAGACCTTTTGTGCAATTATTTCTTAAAAAAAACAATTTGATTTACTGTTCATCAATTTGATTGCCGAGATTGCTCGGCAATCAAATTTGTTCAATTTTTTTTTTTAAATTGTGTCAAAGAAAATGGGCTTTTAAAAAAAATTGGTGAACAGTAAAATAAAGATCATTGCCGAGACATTCAATTTGCTTAAGATAAAATAAAAAAGATTAATAAAAAATTGAATGAAAATGTGTAAAAAAAATAAAAACATTCAATTTGCCACCAAGATTTCACAGTGCGTGGATTTTGAAATTCTTGAATGGCATTTTTTAGCATTTATTTAGAATAATTTGTAAAAGGTAAAATAAAAAAACAAGATTAGTAAAAAATTGAATGAAAATTAAGTGTAAAAGCAAAAAAAAATAAGAAAAATAAATTAAAAATTTTTTTTTAAGGTTGTGGGCATATCCCAACAATTTTAAAACAATAGGGACCTTTTATGCAATTATTCCTTAAAAAAAAAAAAAGAGAGAAAACAATTTGATTTACTGTTCATCAAATTGATTGCCGAACAATCTCGGCAATCAATTTGATTGCCGAGATTGCTCAGCAATCAAATTTGTTCAATTTTTTTTTAATTGTGTCAAAGAAAATGGGCTTAAAAAAAAAATTGGTGAACAATAAAATAAAGATCATTGCCGAATTGCTCGGTAATGAACAATTCATTGCCGAGAATTTTACTGTTCACACCTTCTTTTTTTTTTTTAATGTGGCAACATTATAAAAAATAAAAACATTCAATTTGCTTAAGATAAAATAAAAAAGATTAATAAAAAAATTGAATGAAAATGTGTAAAAAAAATAAAAACATTCAATTTGCCACCAAGATTTTACAGTGCGTGGATTTATACATTACCTGAAATTCTTGAATGGCATTTTTTAACAATAAACATCCCAACTTTCTTTCAATTTTTTTGACTATTTTTTATATACTATTTGCATTACCAAATCCCAACAATTTACAATCATGTTAACAACCAATGATGGTTGCCAAATTGCTCGGCAACCAAGACCAAGCTGGTTGCTAAGTTGCTCGGCAACCAAAAATGGTTGCTGAGATACTCATTACCAGGATAAGTGGAGACTGCATGAAAGGACAAGAAAAAAGATTGTATCATTAAAATATTTTGTAGACATTATTGGACAGATAAATTTTATTAATATGAATGTTCCATCCCAAATGCCATTATTTTATTACTGATAGGTAATAAAATGGGGGCACCATGTTTTGTATCTCATTATATCCTTTTTGTTTTCATATTAGGTAGCTAGAGCTATTTGACAAAGGTCATCTCATATATGGTAATGTTACATTTAAGGACATTCTTGTCAAAGTAATTTCTAATCCCTCTTCATCTACATAACAATTTAGCTAAGTGATAAATGTGAAATATGTACCAAACAAGAAGATATTAAGGTTGTTGGAGATCATTTAGCTTCAATGAGGAACACAGAGGCTACTATCATGGTTTGCAAGAAATGCTTTAAGAAAGGTAAACAGTAGACATCAATGTGCCTTTACCTTATCTTGCTGCTCCAGCCGAGGCCTTCATTGATAGGAAAACACAGCTACTTCAATCGGTACTACCAATGGGATTCCTCCAAGCATGAGAGCTGGTGTTGTGAGGACTGGGACTGACATGAGACACATGCATGGATTAGTATATGTTTTGGACGTGTTTTGCCTTTTGCCCCTGCAAAATCTCATTTGGGTTTTTGCTTTTCTTGGTCAGTTTTTGCTCTACTTGTTTAGCTTGAAGATTTTGCAGCTCAGCAACCCAAATTTTTTTTTTTTGTATTTTTTTTTTGTTTTTGTCAAATAAACATTTTAATTTCAAATTTTTTTTATACATGTTACATTAACCATTTTAATTTTAATTTTATTTTAAAAATGATTATATAAATAATTCTAAAATTTTTCACTGCATTTTACATTTTTTACATACTTGCATTTGCACGTAGCAATACCTACTTCCTTCTAGTATAAAAGCACAATGAATATGATTAATTAAGATAAAAACAACTTTCTTCAAGGTAATAAAACTTTTGAAAATCAACATTTCCAGTTGTTGTTTTTAACAATACAAAATAAAAAAAAAATTACAAAAGAATACAATTACCAATAATATAAACTGAGAATCTCGGCAACCATTTAAGGTTGCCGAGAATCTCGGCAACCATACTCCTTTGTATTTTTTTTTTTCTATTGTTAAAAACAACAATAATATAAACATACATTTTGTATTATTTTTTTTGGAGGTCAACTAATATAAACATATTTCACTGATCATTTTGGGAATAAAAGGTTTCATAATTAATTGTTTTCGACCAAGTGTATGTTTCTCTGCAACTCACTTGCTATTTCTGTTCTTGACAAATTTTGCCTAACAACCATCTTTCTGCTAAACTTAATATCTAACAGGAAAGGACAACAAATAAAGATGAATTGAGATTTTTAATTGAAGTTAGAATGCAAAATTCTTTAACAAATTTTAGTAGTATAATACTAAAATTTTAATTATCAGAATTGGTGAAAGTTGAACCAGCTTTGAGGGAACTTCAAATTCTGAAAATTTCTATTGGAAGTGTCTCAATGCTGCATTTGTCATGGTTCATCACCTCAATATAATCTTTAAGAATATACGTTTATGAGCAGCTAATGTTGATGTTGATTGTACTCTAAAAAATGCATTAATAATGAGTAGTAGATGTGATAGTTGTAAAACGAAAAAATGAACAGTAGTTAGGTAACCCATATGGATATCGTCTCCAACTGGAATTATGTAAAAATACAGTAAATTTTTGAGTTGGACAACAAAAACTGTAATTTAAAGAAAATGAAGTTTAACAAAACATTTAAAGTTCACGTGTAAATAAAACATGGGATTCCACCAAATACACAAAAGTCAAGAATTGCGGCTATTACAAAAATGGTGAGATTTGGACAAAACTAAGAATAGTAAAATACCAAAACTACGTCGTGTTGGACGAAAAAAGCTACAGTAAAAAAATTAAGACACTTATATTATTGTATATATATATATATATATATATATATATATATATATATATATATTTATGAATATTTATTATTACTCTTTTGAATAACTTTGACTGCCATAACTAGTGTTAATGGAGCCATCGCTCTAATGGATAATATTCTATGAGTGGGACAAATTACATTTATGATTGACGAAGCCAACTAATAAGGACCTTCCAAAAAAAAAATGAAAATGAAAAAATATTTTATTGAATGAAAATGAAATTGAAAACTTTATCGAATCATATTATTTTAATTTTGGAGATAAGAAAAAAGATTTTATCAATTTTTTTTTTATCAAATTTAAGGCCAAACTCTTAGCGCCTTAAGTTTTTATTTTTACCTAACAAATCGAAAAAGACTTTTGATTTACTATAATAACAACTCTTAATGAGATGTCCCACCTTTTAGAGAATACTACTTAAAAACATGTGCAATGCACGTGATTTTGTAATAATTTTATTAATTTTTAATATTTTCAAAATTTTTATTTTTTAATTGTTAAAATGTTAAAACATTAAAGTAGCAATTACAATAAGATAAAAACCAAATACGATTTTTGATAACACGTTGTATTGTATTGTTTGATAGTACAATGGATAATATTGATATTTTATTTACATTCATAGAAGTATAATTGCAATTAGAGATGAGTTTTATATTATGGTAATACCAACAGTAACTTGAATTCTGAATAAATTTTTGCGATTTTAGCTTTGACGATTGACGAACATTGATATCAAATCTTATGAAATGGATACTATCAAAAATAAGAATTTGACAAACTTTTAATAATGGTCATATCTCTATATTTTCAATTCAATTTTTGTTTCAATAGAAGTTTAATGAAGCTTCGGTAGCAAAACTAACTATTTTTTTAATTAATTAAAAGAGAGGCGACAAAGAAAATTAGAAAGAAGAAAATGAATTATATTATCATGCCTAGCTAAAAATCAATTATGTTGGATATTCTCCTTTGGTTGTATTCGTTATTAACATTAATGTATTATCTCAATAACTTCAGTACATAAAACGCTGGGTAAACATCATATACTCAATATTTCACTCGTGTTTTGAAATTGCAATCGATTTTTTTCTTGAACCCTATTAAATCTACAATGACATAATTATAGCAACAATGTTTATACAATATTTTTCATATAATGTCTTTTTCCCTATTTAGCGAACTTTGTGCAAGCTCTTCAATTGATAAAACTCCAATCAATCTACATTCTCATTTCTCTATGTACATAATCCATTTTAATAGATAGATATTATGATTATAAGAAAAGAAAATGTATGAAGATCATTTACAATTTAAACTAATGGTACTTACATATATTTTTAGGAACTAACATAAAAATATGACTCATTTTTTGTCTACTTCATGCCTTGAAAAATGAATTCATAACTTGAATGTCTCTCATTGACAGCCAGCCTGAGAATCGAGCCATTGTTATATATATGCGTGCTACAATTTTCATCCACGATAACTAAACAAGATAATAAAATGTAGTCACACTTAAAGAAAAATAATAAAACTGGTATATGTAATGAGAAGGAAAGAAAACGTGTTACACATATAAGAGGTCAAATGGGTGGAAAATGTCAGACATGTTACTTTTACGTTAATTTTGTTGGTTAATATTTAAATTGGTGGAATTATGTTTATTTTCCCTCTCAAGATTCTATTTTGTTTACACAAAAACTAATTCTTGTATGTTCTTTTTTTCTATCTTTTATTCCCTTTGGATACATGTTTCTACCAATTTCAAACTAATGCCAGGGAGTCGTGACTATTTCCAATTTCAGTTGGCTTAGACTATATAGGCAATTTTGTCTACACTAAGCTTGACTGAGCAATAGACAAATATTTCACATGTCATTGTTTCTTAATCCTATTTAATTATCTCTTCCAAATACATATTTATGGAATTTAAAATTACACATACAGCCATTTTCCAAATACAATGAAATAGCACACATGAAATGATTTGATGTAAATATTGACAAATGAAATGTCTTTTAACTCTCCAATTCATAAATCCTATTTTTCTTATCATAAACATATTTAAAAATTACATAATCTTCATATGACCATTTATATTCTGCAGTAAAAAAATTGAAAATAAGTTGCCCAAAGGCCCAAAACAACCACTTATCCCTTATTTTGTTCAATAATAGTAGGGGGGAAAATATTTTTGAATTTTTTAATTTAATATGGGGTGATAAAATAGTCAAAAGATGTAATATGTTATGGTAAAATAGTTCAAAGATGTAATATGAGAGGGTAAAATAGTCCAAAATTGTTTATCTCTTTTATAGCCTTTTAGATATAGTATAGATTAGAAAATATATATATATATATATATATATATATATATATATATATATATATATATATATTTTAAAATTCCTTAGCGTGGATTATGCCAACACCGTTATATGAGGATCACCAAAATCGGACTGGAAAAATAAGTGACTTCGATAGACACAAATCCATTAAGCTCGTTAACTCAAAATTATTTTTGATTGAACATTATGTTTTTTTTTTCTTGTTTGTTCTTGTATATTATATTCACTATACGTTGTGCTTGAAAAAACTATACATAGTTCTTTTGAACAATTAACGTCTACGGTCACTCCACATAATCATACAGTTGGCCCAAATCAGTATTGCTATTAATTTTTTATAGGCACAATTGATTTAAGTGACTAATAGAGTAAAACATTATAAAGTTTAGAAAAATAATAATTAGTTATTAGTAACATTTTAAAATTTGAAAACTATTTAGGAGTATTTCTATACATTTAAAGACGAATTTAGGTTTTAACACGCGGCACTATAAATGAACAAAATGTGCACTAAAAGTTGTACAAGTTTTGAAAGGAACTTTTGAACTCTGAAAGCGAGACACAATTTTGCACTTTACCCAACTTGCATTGTTATCCACAATTGAAAACACCCAACAAAGAAACAAAATTAAACATTGATTTGGACCGACTCAAAAGTTTGGCCACTTTATGAATTTGGGGGAAAAGAGAGACGTTAAACAGAATAGGGTTCCCAACCTATTGAAAATGTATCAAATTGGCCCCAAACTAATATGTTGGCAAAATTAGTCTTCAACCATTTTCATTTTTTTTAATATTAAAAACTCAATTCTTGTGTTAAATAAAATATAATTTTACCTTTATGTTTAATTAAATAAATAAATAACGGGGGTAAAAATAAGAATAAAAAAAAAAACAAAATCCACTTAGAGAGAGAAATACTTGGGCAAGTTGATAGTTTGGTGGATTTTGTATTTTCTTTAATTTTTATTATTTGTCTTTGTTATTTCATTAAAGATAAGGACAAATTGTTTTGTTAATTAAACATTAAATTTTTAATTTAATTTTATATCGATTTTGTGAAAATAAAATACAGGAAATGTTGTTTGAAGTAGATGTACTTCAAAATAAATTCAAAAAATTACGTAACTTGTACTACTCCAACGAGGCATTAATTTTTGAAGGTGGTTGAGAATAATTATTTTGCTTCTAGAAGAGAATTATGTGATGTTCGTTAGAGTGGTGGATAAAAGAAAGAGAGAGAAAAACAAATATGCAGTATCTCTTTCTCTCTCACAACATTTTAAACTTCTATTTTTCCATTTCTTCGTAGTTTTTGGGCACTTCAATTTTTTAGTGGCCATGGTCCAAGAGTACCTAGACATCTAAAGTCACGTTGCAATATGACGGAAACATCTAATACGTAGAAATCAAGCCATTTTCGATACTGAATAATATGATCATTTTCTAGATACTTATTGAGTATTGGCTATATTTTTTTAGATTTTGTTGTATTTAGAAATAATTATAATATAAGTTTAGATTTATTGTGAATATATTATAAAGATCGATCAAGTGGTTTGTCATAATTGATTAGGAGTATTTCAAGGCCCAAGTTGATTTGGTCACGGAGAATTTGATTTTTTAAGATTTTATATTCGTAGACGGTATAAATTTTATCTAGATTTGTGTTATTATTACTTTTCTAAAAGATCAAAATGTATTATTTATAAATTAACTCTTTTTAAAAAAAGAAAAGGGTAACATTGTTCATTGGAATACAAATGCTATAAAAATGGAAGGTTGAGAACTGCAGGGAGTCAAAATAATAGGTTGAGGTCCTAAATAGTACATTTCCAATAAGTTTGAGGTCCCGACTGTAATTTTTCAGAAGAATAATCCACTTTTAGCATAATAGAATAGAAAGATGAGAGAGAAAGACAAGATCTTGAAGCCCACATATAATTTGTGGTTGAGAATTCACTTTTTCTTGCTGACTTGGCTTTCCCCACCTAGTCAATAAACTTTAATCTTGTCCTTCGCATATTGAAAAATAAGTTAGAGAAATGTTTGAACTGAAGGACCCAAATATGAAGCTGTTTGGGAAGACCATTCAGCTGCCGGAGACGCCTCTTAGGGCGGCTACGGTTGCAGAAGCTGGTGGAACTGATCCAGTTCAATCTTGCGATGCTGCTGCTGCTGCTGCTGCTGCTGATTGTTCAATACAAGATCGCACTTGTTCATCGAATTCTGTACTTGAAGATATAACTTTGGATGTAGATGCAGAAGAGCAAGAATCAAGAAAGGTATGGGTAAAAAGAAAGGTTTTTTATTTCAAAGACAATCCTTTATTTGAAATGGTATAAGAATTAATGGGTCGATCTTAATTTTTGATTGTTTTCTAGAATTTGTTGACTTTTGGATTAATCTGGTTTTAATGTTTTGATTAGGGTTTTTTTAAGGATAAGTTAGAATTCGAAGGATAACATTGCAACTTGTGTAGTTTCACTTTGCTGATTTAAATCTAGGAAATAATTACGTGCTTAAATCTATGTTGTTGTTCTTTGATTCTTAGATTAATTATTTGTTATGCATCCTTCTGCGGGTGCTTCAAGCTCTCTCTCTGTGCTCACCTCACCCCACACCCCGAAAACTGCAATTTATTTTACACTATTGGCATGTATGTTTGTTAAGCGGTGCTGTACAGAATTGGACATTATTAAAGAAGTGAAAATTCGTGAATTGCACATTCTAATCCTGTCCAATACAGTTCCTGGTGAATCTTGATTTCATGGATTATGAAGTAGTACATTAAAAATTAAACCTCTGGTTTGGTTTTGGTTTAAGTTCCTGCTTATCATACTTGTTCCGCAGTCTGAACCTCAGCATATATATGGAAATTAGAAATTATTGCTCTGAAGATCTTAGTCATGCCAACAGTTCTTTTTACTTCAGATGTGCTGTAGAGGCTCATTGTATATATATGTATACCTACCCTCATTGTCATGCCGACAGTTCTAATCCTGTCCAATACAGTTCCGCAGTCTGAACCTCATCGTATATATGTAAACCTACCCTCATTGGTTTTGGTTTCATAACCTTTTCCCTAATGAAGATATCCAACTGTAGAAGCTCGAGTGTTTGGCTGTTAATTTCTTGCTTAGAAACTACTTCGATAAAAATGCTAGAGAATCCGTAGCTTCCAACGACTAAAAAAGTGTAGGTTCTTGGTTTTTCTCTTATTAAAGAATGTGAATTTTGTTGGGATATTATTTCTTCTATTAGTCCAAACCCGTAACATGGAAAACTACTTTCGTGGCTTATTGGTTTTGTTTCTTATTTCTTGACATGCATTTGGGGTTGGTTGCCTGCAAGATACACTCAAAAAAGAGCAGGAGCAAGAGTCAATCATGTCACTTTTGATCACAAAGAAACATAGAACAGAATTGTATACAGCATATCAACAAGTCATTCTTTACCATAAAAGAAAAAAAGGCCAATTTCCTTTTTAATAAATCTTACTTGCAGAGATAATTGAAGGATTCAAGCATAGTTAGTTGTCCGGCATTCCGTGCATCTTTCAAGTTCTGTTCATATGTTATGATCACAATATAAATGGTGTTCTAATCTTTGCTAAATTGTAAATCGAACCCTGGATTTTTCTTTTCTCATGGAGAATCTATGTGTATGCAGGATATGTCAGGTCAAAAACAGGAAAATAATAATGTCAAGGATGGAGCACAACCTTTGACTTCTGAGGAATTAAAAGATTCTAATGTGACTCCACCGACAAATAAGGATTCAAAGGCACTGTCTACTGATAACGATGCT
Source organism: Forsythia viridissima (assembly GCA_030279155.1). Taxonomy (NCBI): domain Eukaryota; kingdom Viridiplantae; phylum Streptophyta; class Magnoliopsida; order Lamiales; family Oleaceae; genus Forsythia; species Forsythia viridissima. The sequence goes on from CM059036.1 coordinate 36,722,809, forward strand.
ATAACATTGAAAACCTCAAAAACCGGAGACGACCCGAGCGAGACAAGTACCTCTCAAGAAAAGACACTAAAGAAGCCAGACAAGATACTTCCATGCCCTCGCTGTAATAGTATGGACACGAAGTTCTGTTACTTCAACAATTACAATGTTAATCAGCCTCGGCATTTCTGCAAGAAATGTCAGAGATACTGGACAGCTGGTGGGACCATGAGGAATGTGCCGGTGGGTGCGGGTCGCCGCAAGAACAAGAATGCAGCTGCTCAATTCCGTCATCTAACGGTCTCGGAAGCACTTCAGAATGCCCGAGTTGATCTCCCACACAGAATTCACCAGCCGACTCTGAATCCCAACGGCACTGTCCTTGCTTTTAGTTCGGACACACCCCTATGTGAGTCAATGGCTGCTGATAAAAAAATTCAAAACTGCTCGCAGAACGGGTTTCATGAATCAAATGAAAAAGGAATTTCAATATCTAGTGGAAATAAGGATAACGGGGATGATCACTTGAGTGGATCGTCAGTCTCTGCTGCAAATTCAAACAACGAGGTCGGTACAACCAGGTTGCCCGACTCACTAATGCAGAACCTTCATGGCTTTAATACTCAAGTACCTTTATTTTCCGGAGACCCATTCCCTTACCCGTGGAATTCAATTCAATGGAGCGCTCAAGTATCCCCCTCCCCTTTTGGTCCTACTAGTTTTCCTCTGCCGTTCTATCCTACAGCACCGTACTGGGGTTGCCCGGTACCCAGCGCATGGAATGTTTCTTGGGTCGTCCCACCAACTGCTTCACATAACCACACACCTCCGGGTTCTGGTCCTGATTCCCCAACTTTGGGGAAACATTCACGGGACGACAACATGTTGGAGCCAGCCAGCAATGATGAACAAGAGATGCAAAAGGAGAGTAATTGTGAAAAGTTCTTGTGGGTTCCAAAAACACTGCGAATTGATGACCCTGGAGAAGCTACAATGAGTTCCATATGGGCAGCATTGGGTATAAAAAACGAAAGAGTTGGTTCTTTTGGTGGACATGGCCTCTTCAAGGCCTTCCAAAGGGTATCAAAGGATGATGAGAAGAAGACTCACGTTTCAGAAACCTCTACAGTATTACAAGCCAATCCAGCAGCATTGTCCAGGTCATTAAACTTCCGTGAGAGCTTGTGAGAATATAAGAGAGGAGCTTTGTAAATCTTAAACTTACGTAACAACATGGAAAGGATAATATATTTTGTCCAGGAGTTTTCTTTTAGTCTGGTCTGCTGTTTGTTCCTTCAGAAATGTTATCCCAAAGCACAGACTAACTCGGAAGAAGATTGTGGGTACATTTTAGCAATTCCTTCTGAGATAGGGTTAAATGACCAAGCCACCAATTTCAACTTCTCCCTGGTGGAAAGAGATGGTCTGGTGAGTTTTAGTTCATGTACATATATATGAAATAGTTAGAGAATGAACAGAGTGAGTTTTGTGTACCAAATTCCACATGCTGTAAAATAAGTTGGGGGATACCAAGAGTTATATTTTCGGGCATGAGATTCAGTTGGTACAGGGAAAGGAATTTTTCACTGTGATTTTTATGGTTTTATCTCTTTCCTTTATGCTTAAGGTGGTTAAGTATCCTGCGACCCATGGCTCGATTTATTAATTAATTAAAGGAAAATTAGTTAGAAATCTTGCAAGTATTTTTTAGTCTTTTCTCGACTTATAATCGTGCCTATAAATATGTGAGTGTGTGTCAAAAGCACGTACATGTTATATTCCCGAGCTTCACAAGAAAGACACTCTCATTCATTGATTGCAAAACAACGAATGCATCTGCCTTATAGATGGCCGTTGTAAGTTGAGTTGTTTGTGTAAAGAAGCTACTGTTGAAGGGGCTTTTGACCTTTGTCATTCGTACAGTGGCTCTTGAAGCCAAGAAAGTAATGCGCAGTACAAGCTTGAGCCTTGCATATAACACTGATGTTTGATGGCCTCAGTTTTGCTGTTATGGAGCCTAAAACCATCCCTATAAAAGTTTCGTTTCTCCCCTTCATTTTTTTTTTGCTCTTCTAGTAATGACATGAATGTACTTTAACAAGTAGAGACAGTTGTGATATTGTAGTCAAGACGGACTCTAGATTCAATCATGGGGGTAATAAAAGAAATTAAAAGTGAATTTCGACAATATGAATTTTTTTTTTTTAATTTAAAGCAATTAGACTACATTACCTTGGGTTGTGTTGATATACGAAATAACAAGGGCCTAAAAAGAGACTTAAGAAAGAATGTACATAGGCGCATAAAAAGTACCCAAACATATAAGCCTAGAAATATATGTCGCCCAGGCCCAATGGATGCCCAGGTAAATTTATACATAGGCCTAATGGAAATTACCCAGGCCAGGTAGGGCCCAAAATGGATATCGCCCAGATTAGAAACGCCCAGGGCGTTGGGCGATTAGAACGGTCAATAACTGCATAAGAGTAACCGTTCTTAAACAGTTTTTCTTCTTCTCTTATCACTTTTCCCACGTTTCAGGAGTTACAAGCAGTTAAATCATCATGGAGGAGTTACAAACAGTTGAATCATCATGGAAGAGTTACAAACAGTTGAATCATCATGATGGGGGAGTTACAAACAGTTGAATCATTATGGAGGAAATGGGTAGTTATTGGGCGACAAAGTAGTTATTGGGCGATGAGGTAGCTACTGGGCGACGAGAAGTTTTTACGCAAGATTGAAGGAAAACGTGTGTTAAAACCGTTTGGTAAAGTATAAAAGAAAGGAGATTGAATGAAAAGAAAAAGAAGACAACTCTCAAAAAACAGAGAAATGTAATTTCATTCTATTTTAGTTCTTAAATATTTCTTTACAGTGAATTCTAGTGTGCTTGTGCCCCTTAGAGGCCTTTTGTTTTGCTCTTTCATCCTTTGTCACTATTGTAATCTTCGTAAATCAAACACCTCTCGTTGGGACTTTGTCTCAAGAGGTTTGACGTCCCTTACACATCGTCTGAATCTTTTAATTGTTAGCGAAGGACACACTTTCTGCGCGAAACAATTTGGCACGCCCAGTGGGATCCTTTTGGTGTTAGAAGATACAAGAAAGTGGAACAATATGCCTCACAAGAACTCAGATAAGGAACCAGCAAGCCAGCGAATTCAATCCGTGATCGAGCGATATGAAGAACAGCAAAATACACCAGCAACGGAGGGACAAAATCAAAGCCGTTATGAACCGATGACGGAATTGAGTCCACGAACCATGCGCGCGTTACTTGGCGAACTCACACAAGATGTCGTGGGACAGGTAAGCCTGCAAAATGTTCATGATATGGAAAAATTTGTTCAAACTGAAAATGTGCATTATGACAACATGGCCAAACAATTAAGTACTTTAAATGAACTTATGAATAGGTTAGTAGGCCAAACATGTCAACCAAATTTGCCAAATATATGGAATCATTTCCAAGCCACGACGGTTGTGGGGCACAATTCACCAACGATGAACCCTATGAATCCTAGTCAAGGAATAGAAACGCCTTTTATACCATCCACATCAAATGTTGGTGGAGGCGGCATGGCCAATTTGAGTTGTCATAATGTGGGATCATCCAACTTGGGGAGTAGCCCAAACGCAAGAGAAAATATACCAAATATAGGACAAGACGCAACACGCGTTAGCGAAGGGGCAAATGTCCAAATAAATGGCAATAATACCTTGAATAATGGTAATTTGGCCACAAACCCAGGGTTAAAAAATAGACCTCAGATGATCCCACCTGTGAATCAACCTATAGGAGTCCCCTACGATCCTAACATGGCATTAAGAAACCAAATCACCGAGATAATGCAAGATCAGATGGCTTTTGGAATGCGTCCTTTCATTAGGCCGACCTATAGAAAGCCATATCCCGATTGGATAGACCAAGCAGATCCGTGGCCTAGAGGATATAAAGTGCCAGAATTTTCACTATTCACAGGTTTGGGAGAAGTCTCAACATTGGAGCATGTAGGGCGATTTACACTGCAATGTGGTGAAGTAAGTGATTATCATAAAATAAGGTTGTTTCCTAGTTCGCTAACAGGGGTAGCCTTTTCATGGTTCATTAATTTACCAGCGAACTCTGTTCAGACATGGCAACAATTAGAGCAGTTGTTCCATGCTCAATTCTATAAAATCGAATCTGAAGTCACCTTGGCCGATTTGGCGAATTTACGTCAAATGCCAACTGAATGGGCTGAAGTTTTCCTTCAAAGATTTAAAAATGCTAGGAGTAAATGCTTCGTGCCCTTACCCGAAAAAGAATTTGTTAAGATCACTCAAAGTTGTTTAAGTTTCGATTTGAAAAAGAAATTTCAAGATAGGGAGTTTCCTGATCTCTTCCAATTAACGGCCAATGTGATTAGATATAAGCGCTTGATAAGGGAAGAAGAACAAATGAAAAATTCTAGCAAATGGACTTACTATAGAGACCCAAACTTCGATGTTCATATTGTAGATGAATATTATGATCAAACCGAAATATGTCTGGCCGAATTGATTAAAGGAGATGCTTATGCATGCCCGTTAATAATTAACTCAGGGACAACGGCAAAAAATGAGCCTCTAAGAGATACAAGCAAGAAGGCTAGAATGTTTTCGTTCGATATAACCAAAGCAGATACTATATTTGATAGATTGTATAAAGACAAACAAATAAAACTGAGCGATAAGCACAAATTGCCAAATCCTGAGCAAGTTAAGGATAAAAAATATTGTAAATGGCATAATGCATGGTCTCATACGACTAATAATTGTCTGGTTTTTCGTCATGTATTACAGGATGCCATTGAATCAGGGCGAATCACTTTTGAGGCCAAAAAGAAGATGGCGGTGGATGAGAATCCTTTTCCGCGGCCACTAGGAGTGAATATGTTATCAGCAGGTTTCAAAAGTGGTTTACCTAAATTCAAATTGGTAGTTGATAATGGAGACGAGGATGAACAGCATCCTAGTGTGTTCGAACGTCTCAAAGGTAAAGAAGTCGAAAGGAACAAAAAAATGTTGTGTGCCAGATGTAGTAGAGAAATAAATGAAGATGAGGAGAAAATGGAAGTATGGGGGCGTTGCAATCATCTAAACGTGACCCCAAATTTCCAGCCTATCCAAGAGCGAAAGGTATCAAGGCCTCCTTTTGAAAGACAGGTCAGGCCGATGCATGATGGCAGGCCAATGTACAACGGCAGGCCGATGCTCAACGGTAGAACGTTCAGGCCACAGCCCCATCGATCGAATGTATGGCACTCATTCCAATACAGTGCGGGAAAGGTGATACCCTTTGATCAAATGACTAGGACACAGCAAAGACGTCATCAGAGAAATTATGGATGAATGATGAGGCAGCAACAAGAGGCGATACGTCCCAAACTGCCCAACTTCTCCAATGCTGTTGCTAAGGAAAATCTCGAAGATGAGAAAGAACATAATGTGAACGATTCAACAGAAGAATTGCCGGAAGATTCTTCTAGTAGGTCGAAATTTGAAAGACGCAGCAAAGACGAAGATGAAGATGATCCAGGACAATCCATCACCATTCAATTTGGTTCTTTGCCCCCAATATTGGCTAATAATTATTTGCTTGCCAATGAGTTTAAAAGCAAAGGAGATGATGATACACAAGACGATGAGGGGGAGGAAGCATGCACGTTGGAATGTGAAGGAAAACTCGGGCAAACCTCTAGAGGTATATGTGAAGAGGAAGAAGAAGATGATGGCTTGACCGATGTAGAAGAAGAGATTGACCTAGAATCAGAAAGAAGAAAAAGAGGAGTTTCATATAACAATCTGCTAAAGCAGCTATATCAAGAAGGCGTCCGAGAAGTAGATTTGTTGGGCGAACCATCTGGGCGATCTTTTGATTATTACGTGTTATACGGAACGCCTAAGAGAAAAATGAGGGTACCACGCTCTGAAAAGTATGGACCACCTCCGACGATATTGCCACCCCCTACAGGTTGGCAAGAAATGAGCGACATAGAAACTCAGAAACCCAGCGCGGAAGATCAGTGCGAAATGTTGCACATGAACTTGACACAACAATTTGATCCAAGAGAAGATGGGAAGCAGCAACTTGATCCAAAAGACGATGGGAAACAAGGGGTAGAGATAGAGGCGACTGAAAAGGTCATCTTTAAGAAGCCAACGGCCAATTTAACCAAACATTTGAGACCATTATATGTAAAGGCTTTAGTCAATGGCATCCCAGTAGTCAAAGTTCTCATCGACAATGGGGCCGCTATTAATACCATTCCATCCAGAATGATAAAGAAATTTGCAAAGACGGAGAGCGATTTGATCCCTACTGAGCTTATTCTTACGAGCTTCAATGGCGAGGCGACTTCGGCCAAAGGAGTAATGCCTTTAGACGTGACAGTAGGAACTATCACCAAAACTACAGTATTCTTTGTAATAGACGGGCCGACTAGCTACAATGTGTTGTTAGGAAGAGACTGGATTCATGGAAATCGTTGCATACCTTCGTCGCTCCATCAATGTCTAGTTTTTTGGAACGATAAAGGTGAGGCAGAGGTGGTGCAAGCAGATCATAGACCTTTTGTTACAGAAGCGAACTCGATCGAGAAGTTCATGTATGAGGAAAATTATGGACCTGTGAGAGTAGTCCAAGATGGCGAAGAAACTCGGATCATCGCGCAGAGTGAGGAGCCATTATCAGTAGATGCATTTACTGAAATGTTCGATCAAATAAGGCCAAACATAGTGGCCCTTGAAGAGCCAATTATTGGCAAAAAAGATATTCAATAAATGTTGAAGAAGGTGTTTAGCTTTCAGGATGTCGAAGTCAAGTCAATGGCTTTCGAGAAAAGGTGCGAAGGAGAGATAAAAAAGGAAACGGCTTTAAAAACTTTAAGGAACAAATTAGCAGTGTTCAAATTAGAAGAGAATATTGGCCGAGAAGTGAATAAGGTGGATTGTTTGGATGTAGAAGACATCACTACAAGGAACTTGGACGATGGTGTGATAGGAGTCATGAAGACCGAGCACGCTCAAGCACAAGATCCTTTGGTGAAAGTGAATATTGGAGATGAACGAGAAGATTACCCAACGTTTGTCAGTCAGATGCTTAGCAAAGAGGTAAGTGACCAGTTAATCGCTTTGTTAAAAGAGTACAAAGATTGTTTTGCTTGGGAATATGAACACATGCCTGGGTTAGATAAAGATTTGGTAGAACATAGGCTGCCAACCAAACCACACTTTAAACCGCATAAGCAGCCTCCCAGACGCTTTGCTCCTAATGTATTGCCCGAAGTAAAGAAAGAAATAGAACGATTGTTAAAGGCAGGTTTTATCAGGACGGCCAGATATGTTGAATGGTTATCTAATATTGTGCATGTATCAAAGAAAAATGGTAGTATTAGGGTTTGCATAGATTTTAGAAATTTGAATTTGGCAACGCCCAAAGATGAATATCCGATGCCAACGGTAGATTCCTTAGTAGATTCAACTGCCGGACATGTGATGTATTCCTTTATGGATGGATATTCAGGATACAACCAAATTTATATAGCTGAAGAAGATGTACATAAAACTGCATTCAGATGCCCAGGTGCTCTAGGATGTTTTGAATGGGTGGTCATGCCTTTTGGTTTAAAAAATGCAGGAGCCACTTATCAAAGGACAATGAATTTAATTTTTCATGACATGATAGGAGAATTCGTTGAAGTTTATGTTGATGATATAGTGGTTAAATTGTTGAAAGAAGTGAACCATTTCCAACAATTGAAACGTTCATTTGAACGGATGAGACAGTATAAACTAAAATTGAACCCGTTGAAGTGTGCATTTGGTGTTAGTGCAGGAAATTTCCTAAGATTCCTAGTGCATGAAAGAGGAATTGAACTTGATAAAAATAAAGCAAAAGCCATTTTAGAGGCTAAACCACCTAAGAATAAAAAGGAATTGCAAAAATTCCTTGGACAAGTGAATTTTTTACGACGTTTCATCTCTAATTGTGCAGGGCGAACGAAAGCTTTCTCGCCTCTTTTGAAGTTGAAAAATCAGGACGACTTCGTCTGGAAGGAAGAGCATCAAGAGGCTTTTCATAGCCTGAAGACATATCTATCAAATCCACCAGTGTTAGTTTCACCTATCCAAAGACGGCCAATGAAAGTTTACATATCGGCCGAGCAGGAATCAATAGCTGGACTAGTCGCCCAAGACGACCAATTTGGAGAAGAAAGGGCGATATATTACCTTAGTAGACGATTAACTGCATGTGAATGTAATTATTCTGCTATTGAAAAATTATGTCTTGCTTTATATTTTACATGTACTAAATTAAGGGCCTACTTACGGCCTGTAACTATTTACTTAATTTCTAAAGTAAATTTGGTTAAGTACATGTTCTCTCGTCCTGTTTTGCATCAAAGGATTGGTCTTTGGACTTTAGCACTATCAGAATTTGAAATACAGTTCATACCCCAAAAGGCGGTCAAAAATCAAGCGTTGGCTAACTTTTTGGCCGATCATCCATGCCTAGACGTGCCTAAAGAAATTGAATTAGAAGTCAATTCGTTCGAGCTGAAACCCTGGATATTATACTTTGACGGCTCAAAAACTGCTAGGGGTGCAGGGGTAGGGGTAGTGCTAATAAACCCACTAGGGGTTTGTTACAAGTTTGCTTTCGCCCTGACTGAAATGTGTACTAATAATCAAGCCGAATACGAAGCATTGATTGTCGATTTAGAGCTATTATTAGATTTAGGGACGAAAAATGTGCTTATCAGAGGTGATTCTCAATTAATAATTTATCAATTGAATGGCAATTTCAAATGCCAAAGTGATTCTGTCATAAGTCAATATGGCATCGCTCAAGAGCTCTTGGACGAATTCGACCAAGTGGAGCTTCAATACGTTAATAGAATGTATAACGATCTGGCAAATGAGCTGACCCAAATGGCATCAGGTTATTCAAAAATGTTAAATAATGGTTCTGCTTGTGAGTATGGAACGATATTGCATGTAGTTCAACGAAGGGCGAAGGAGTTTAACGTGCATTGTATACAAAATGGAGACACATTGGATTGGAGAGAAGAAATACAAAAATTCTTAGAAGAACCCGATAAGAAGAGCGATAGGAAGGTAAAATTACGCTCACTGAACTATGTGCTGGTTGAGGGAGAATTATATAAGAAACGCTCAGATGGTGTACTTTTGAAGTGCATAAATTTGCAAGAAGCTAAAGTGGTTATGGCCGAAGCGCATGAAGGAGTGTGTGGAGCACATCAAGCTGGCCAAAAGATAAGGTGGTTGATCATCAGAAGTGGGTATTACTGGCCTAAAATGGGCGAGTTATGCGTTCAGTATGCTAAAAGTTGTTTGGAGTGTCAAAAACATGGCTCAATCCAAAGAGTGCCAGCAAGGGAAATGGTACCTATTATTAAACCATGGCCATTCAAGTGTTGGGTGATAGACCTGATAGGAAAGATTTACCCACCATCGTCCAAACAACACACCTTTGTAATAGTCGTTACGAATTTTTTCACTAAATGGGTAGAAGCGATACCTTTAAAAGAAATCTCTCAAGGAAATGTCATAGAGTTCATTCGTGATCACATCGTATATAGATTTGGGATACCTCAAACTGTAGTGACGGATCATGGAACTTCTTTAAATGGGAGTCGAGTGAAAGAATTTCTGGGCGAGTTTGGAATCAAGTTGGCAAACTCTACACCTTATTACGCCCAATCCAACGGCCAAGCGGAATCGTCAAATAAGGTTTTAAACAGTATCATAAGGAAAATGATAGGCGAAAATGCTAGAAGTTGGCATGAGTGCTTGAATAGAGCGTTATGGGCCTATAGAACTTCTCCGCGATCTAGTACTAAAGTAACTCCTTTCCAATTAACTTATGGGCAAGAAGCAGTGCTGCCTATAGAAATTAATGTGCAATCGATCAGAGTACGTTTGCAAAATAGTATAGATGAAAATGAGCATACTGAACTACTCGTTCAGAATTTATTAGAATTAGACGAGCTAAAGTTGAGCGTCTTAGATAGGTTGCAAATTCAAAAAAGACAAGTGGCTTCGTATTATAATAAAAGGGTTATAGCCAAATGTTTTAGCACGAAGGATTTGGTCTGGAAAACAATACTCCCATTGGATAGTAGTAATCCAAAGTTTGGGAAATGGTCACCAAATTGGGAAGGACCATACAGAGTTAAAGAGGTGTTATCAAATGGGGCATGTCATTTAGAAAATTTGGATAGTATGAGGCACATGAGGTATATTAATGGCAAATATTTAAAGAAGTACGTTCCGTCAGTTTGGGATTTTGAACAATTAGAGGTTTAACATTAAAGGACACAGTTCTATAAGCGAATGAAGCTATTCATTTCATCGGATAATTTGGCTGCCATAATTGGCTACCATTACAAAAGGAAAATTGAATAAAACAGAAGTTGTCCTTAAAACGTTAGAATCTTAATTACATCCTACCCCAAATAGAGCGCATCTGCTCTCTAAGTTTCTCCCACTCATCGCGCTGTTCAACAGAAGCGGCGGATAATTCATCCATAACTCCATCGTCCACTTCTAGACCTGAATAACGCTCAAGCAAGGATCTAGCCCGTTCAACTTCCTGAGAAGCATTGCGCTTCTTGGCTGCCAGCCTGGCCTTACAGTCGTCCATCTTTTCTTGAATTTCTTTCATCTGAGCAGCCAAACTCATCATCAAAGAATCCTCAACCATGACCTCGGAAGAAATCTCGTTCAGATTGTTTTTGGCTTGATCGATTACCTGGTGAAGAGATTCATTCTCGGTCATAGCATTGACGTATTGAGTTTTCTTGGCTTTGAGCTCCACATTTTTAGCCAACAGCGCGCTTATCTCCTGGTGGATGACTTTCAAAGATAACTTGAGATCCGTGGAGAGTTTGAGCGAGGGAAGCTCAAGTGCTTGAGCCATTTGGCGGCTTAAACGCTCAAATTTGTCTCGGTGGTTAGCAGCACTGGCGTGTGAGATATCCATGTCCATGAAGGAAGTGTATTCAAGTACTGCCTGTTTAAGAATGTTCATGTTTTCTATGGAAAAAGCACTAGAGGCAGAAGAAGGACGACTGGCCGAAGACGAACGAGCGGTCTGACTAGCCTTCACTTGTTCCCATGACGTAAACAGGTCCTGAATAGAGCGCAAGATGGTATCAGCATCGTGTAAAGGTAAAAACGATTACTTAGTGTCTTTATGGCAATAAGAAAAATAAAGGAAATCGAAAGAAAAATTACCTCATCAGTGGTCTTGGAGGAAGAAGGGGGAAGTGTGCCACTGGGCGATTTGACAGCCTGCGAAGATTCACCCTTATCCGGATGTGCTGGCTCTGGTACAACCGGCAAATCAATTGGTCTTTTTGCAAATGGATGAATGATGATAAGTGCTTCAAGAGTAAAGCCATGTCAAATGGTGGAATTAGAAAAATGTTATAACTATAGGCACATATTACCATCCGGCTCTACACCTGGAGGGGAAACGCCCTGAAATGATGGAGATTCTTCAACTGTCTGGGCGATCGAAGTAGCTGGGTCTCCAAATCCCTCTTCCGGCAAATCCACTTCGACGGATGGCTCGGAAGATTAAAGAATTGAAGGGTCGGGTGACGTAGAATCCTTTAAAGGAGAAGTGACCCCCTTCTGGTTTAGAGTACAAAGAGAATATCAATATTTATACTAAAGTGTTCTTTAAATGAGGGGAAATCATATTACCTTTCTCCTGGTCATAGGAGGAGTACCATCATCGTCATCACTTTCATCATCAGGCTGATCTGATGGGTCCAATGCTGGCCGTTTACGACTGGATGCACCTCTCGCAACTCCAGTTTGGGCGGGAGGAGAACTGGATTGAATGGAAATTACAGCAGAATGTCTAGTACGCACTGTCAAAGATTTTGTAGGAGAAGACGAAGGAGCAGGTTGTTTAACGGATATGGGCACAGCAGGGATAAGAATCAGAGTAGAAGAAATGGAAGTTCTGGAAGACCCTGACCCCTCAAGTATATGGAATGCATGGTTGACATTAGTAGTAAAGAATCTACGTTTCACCGAAGGCCAAAACTGTTCAAAAAGAGGATGAACGGCCAAAGTGGGATTGAAAGGAGCCAAAGAGAACCCATTCATCAGAGAAGCATTACGCTCATCTATAGCCTGTACTTCTACTTTGGTGATGGTATGGAAGCTTTCTTGAAAACTTTTTGAGTAACAAGGAGGAAGGGGCCAAGTTTGGCCAAAACCAAGCTGTCGGGCAAAGAACTGGAGAGCATAAACCTCAACCCCAGCCTTGGCATTGGTGCCCGTGAGAATGTCATGAAACAATTCTCGCCCAGTCAAGTATTGGACCCAAACGGGCAAGACATTACTCACCTCGTTCAGAGTAAGAGGGGGTTGGACATAGACTGGGACTTGATGAACAGAGAAAGGAAAGAAAGAGGGAATCGAGTTTAAATTGTAAAAGAATGTGAAGACATCCCGGTTAGACATATCAACGGGAGCTAATTGGTTGATAACTAGCCCGTAGCAACTCACCGGCTTAGGAGGTATTGAAGGAACACCAAGTTGTGGAAAATATGCTCTCAACCACAATTGAGCGAGCCAAAGAGGCCCACTTCCAATAGGAGAAGCATTGGTCCTAAGTTGATGTTGAAGGTAGGCCATACCTCTATAGAAGGCGGCCAGAAACAGAGAGCAGAGATTTAAAGACCTACCAAGGGCCAACTCATGGGCGATGGGCAAATAGGCCATGGAAGGTTTAAGACTAGGAACACAAAGAATGTACCTACACAACCAAACTTGGAGGAAGGCTACGCGCTCTGCATGAGTGGGATCTTTACCCGTGTTGTCATAAAGCTCCTGCATGCTTGAATAGGAGTCCGTATACTTCTTATCAAACTTTGGAGCAATGGAGGATATCAGCATGGCAGGAGAAATGGTATCGCCCAGAGGAGGAAGATTGACCAAAGCACTAACGTCCCTTAGAGTAACTGACATTGGGCCAAGAGGAAAAATGAAGGTATTGTACTCGGAAGACCAGAAGCTTAGGGCGATTGGGAAGAGAACTAGGTCATAGAGCGGGGGACGTGTGGCAATTTCCAGAAGATCAGAGATCCTAGCACGATCAAAAAGCGCCTTCGTAGGGGCATGCTTCATCATACGCGCATGCCAGAGGCAGAAAGTGGTATCAGATTTAGGCCATGTGCGAATGCTCTTCTCGCGGATTGGCTTCAACGAGAATGGGTCCAAGAAAGGAGGTTCTTAGGTGCAAGGAAATAATTGGGCCGTAGCCAGTCGCCCAATGGAGTCTGCATCCCTGAACGACGGGCCCAAATAGAACTCGTTCAAATCAGGCCTAGAGGGTAGAAGATTCGATGGGTTTACATAAGGTTTAGTTAGGAGGGCTTGAAAATCTTCGAAAGTAATGCTATTGTTTGAAGAAGCTTTGGACGTCGACATTGTTTCAGCAAATGGACAAGAGGATGGCAAAAGAGGTGACCGGCTTTGGAAAGTAAGTGAGAAGTAAAGGGAAAGATGAATAGTGTCCCTTTTATAGAGGGAGAAAAAGGGCGGCGACGTGATGGAGGCCGGACGTGGTTATTGGTAATGGCGCCTTTTTGGGTTTTATAAGTCGTGCTCTTAGGATTGCAGAATTAAGGCGCCAAACTTACTTTTTCAGAAGATGGAATGCCACCAAGTGAATATGGCTAATTAATAAGTGATAATATTAATTAAGCCATATTGGAGGGTAACTGTTGATATACGAAATAACAAGGGCCTAAAAAGAGACTTAAGAAAGATTGTACATAGGCCCATAAAAAGTACCCAAGCATATAAGCCTAGAAATATATGTCGTCCAGGCCCAATGGATGCCCAGGTAAATTTATACATAGGCCTAATGGAAATTACCCAGGCCAGGTAGGGCCCAAAATGGATATCGCCCAGATTAGAAACGCCCAGGGCGTTGGGCGATTAGAACGGTCAATAACTGCATAAGAGTAACCGTTCTTAAACAGTTTTTCTTCTTCTCTTATCACTTTTCCCACGTTTCAGGAGTTACAAGCAGTTAAATCATCATGGAGGAGTTACAAACAGTTAAATCTTCATGGAGGAGTTACAAACAGTTGAATCATCATGATGGGGGAGTTACAAACAGTTGAATCATTATGGAGGAAATGGGTAGTTATTGGGCGACAAAGTGGTTATTGGGCGATGAGGTAGCTACTGGGTGACGAGAAGTTTTTACGCAAGATTGAAGGAAAACGTGTGGTAAAACCGTTTGGTAAAGTATAAAAGAAAGGAGATTGAATGAAAAGAAAAAGAAGACAACTCTCAAAAAACAGAGAAATGTAATTTCATTCCATTTTAGTTCTTAAATATTTCTTTACAGTGAATTCTAGTGTGCTTGTGCCCCTTAGAGGCCTTTTGTTTTGCTCTTTCATCCTTTGTCACTATTGTAATCTTCGTAAATCAAACACCCCTTGTTGGGACTTTGTCTCAAGAGGTTTGGCGTCCCTTACACATCGTCTGAATCTTTTAATTGTTAGCGAAGGACACACTTTCTGCGCGAAATAGGTTGCGCTACAATTTTGATAATATGTTGTGTGTATTAGTCTTAAAAATTGAAAGAAATCATTAAATCAATTAGACCATTTCATATTGGTAGTGCTACAATTTGTTTTTGTTCGTCCTATTTATGAAAATTCCTTTTCTTTTTTTTTATTTGGTGAAGTTTTTCTTGTTTTGAGTTCGGACAACACTGGACTTGCTGGCCCTATTTGTGATTTTTTTTTTTTTTGGGAAAATTAGCACAAATACCTATTTTTTGAAAAAAAAAATCAAAATATATTATCTTTAAAATTTTATTAATATATTCCCTACATAAAAAAACTAAATGAAAAATACATTCTTCTACAAATATTTTCCGAACCTAATCCCAATTTAATTATGATAGGAGTTCAAGACCTGAGATCAAGCTTGTTTACGCTAAACGGAATAAGAAGACAGACAAAATGGAAGCAGCTGGAACGGCAACAGATCAGGGGACTTCATGATTGTTTTGTTATACATATTGTCATTTTATTTTAATTAGTACTTGCAATGTAATAAACAATTTCCTTTTGATATGTTAGTAGGAGAGCTGTGTGATTAAACTGTAAGGGGAGGGATATAAATAGAGCACATGGAAATAGAGAGATTCATTCAGTTATCATTTTGAGATATTGGGTGGGAGAGAACAGGGCTCTTGAATTCCCTGTAAATCATATCTTACAAACTTTTACAATTACAATCCAAATAAATAAATATCAGTTCAATTGCATCTCCTTTATCTTATACATATTATTGCAATCAATACAAATCCGTTACAATACATCGTAAATCTTCACTCGAGAGCTGGAATTCCCTCTGCGGCTGCCATCAGTAGTATCTTCAGCTGTGTGACTCCTATCAAATTGGTATCAGAGCACTAAATCCTACACATATGGCAACGTCGAAGAAACAATTGGAGGATCGCGTCGGAGCGGTAGAAGTGCGCCTTGAGGAGATCTACGGCAAAATGCACTGTGAAATGGAGTTGATTAAGGAAGGTCTAGGTCAGGTTTTGAGCAAATTGACTGCAATTGAAAAGATGGAACAATTATTGGACCGATTGGGAATAGAGAATCACGGGGAGCTCAAAGAAAGTGGGAGAGGAATTCAGTTGGAGTCGAGTAATACACCCACTCAATTCCGTAATACAGAACCAAATCGGTGGGAACACCAACACTAGCGGAGGTTGGAGATGCCGGTGTCGTGGGAGATAATTCGGACAATTGGATTTATCGCGCTGAACGGTATTTCAAGGTGAATCTTCTGACGGAGGCGGAGCGGTTGGAAGCGGCAGCCTGGTGTTTTGACGGGGAAGCGTTAGCATGGTATCAAGGGGAAGATTGTCGTCGTCCGATGAGGAGATGTGAGGAGATGAAGACTTTATTGTTGGAAAGATTCCGTTCATCGGTAGAAGGATCCATTTATGAAAAATTTCTGGCCCGTAAGCAAGAGAGGACAGTGAAGGAGTATCGCTGGCGATTTGAGGATTTGTCTTCACCATTACCGAATCTGGCTGAAGAAGTAGTGGATGGGAACTTGGTGAATGGATTGGAACCAGACATACGGGCTGAAATCAGATTGCTACGAACCGTGGGCTTGGGCCAGATTATAGAGGTGGCCCAACATGTAGAAGACAGAAATGGGCTAGTCAAACAACAGCAATTTGGGCCTAATTTTGTGAACATAATTAAGGTGATAAGCGCTGCAATTCCTTCACCTCCAGTCCAGACCACAATTGCACTGCCCAGACAGACTCATTCAGTCACTGCAACTTCATCAGCTCCACCCATAGGACCAACTGGTTACGGGGTGTTCATGGATGCTATACTCATGGTTGTAGGGAAATCCGCACACTCATTTGTGTTCAAATACCATTTTTCTACTTTGATCGTGGATGGAGTTCTTGCAAAGGAAATTGTTCGGCTTTACGGTATTTTAAATTTGTAATTGGTCCGGATCTTCACCTTGTGGACAAGGTGGCTGTTTTGGGGGGGAGTATTGATAGGAGTTCAAGACCCGAGATCAAGCCTGTTTACGCTAAACGGAATAAGAAGACAGACAAAATGGAAGCAGCTGGAACGGCAACAGATTAGGGGACTTCATGATTGTTTTGTTATACATATTGTCATTTTATTTTAATTAGTACTTGCAATGTAATAAACAATTTCCTTTTGATATGTTAGTAGGAGAGCCGTGTGATTAAACTGTAAGGGGAGGGATATAAATAGAGCACATGGAAATAGAGAGATTCATTCAGTTATCATTTTGAGATATTGGGTGGGAGAGAACAGGGCTCTTGAATTCCCTGTAAATCATATCTTACAAACTTTTACAATTACAATCCAAATAAATAAATATCAGTTCAATTGCATCTCCTTTATCTTATACATATTACTGCAATCAATACAAATCCGTTACAATACATCGTAAATCTTCACTCGAGAGCTGGAATTCCCTTTGCGGCTGCCATCAGTAGTATCTTCAGCTGTGTGACTCCTATCAAATTACTCTCTAACCCCAATCATCAACCCCCACCACCTCCACCTTTCACCCAACCCGGCCGCTGCCGACCACCGCAAGCCACCACTACTGTGACCACCACGACCACCATTAATCTCCATCTCAAATCTTCCACCCCTAATCGAAAATTTCAAGAAGTAACAAAAGTAAAATTCTTTTGATGCTAGCAACATCTCAAGAGTTTATCAATGAGCTAAAAGGAAAATAAATGAAAGAGGATTTTCAAGCTTGGGATTTGTTATTTTTCCTCATTACTTTTCAACATGCCCACTTGTTTGCTCGCATATGTGGTCTTGTATTTTTTTCTTTAATTTGATGATAACAGAATTACTTAACCAATTTGAGTTATGAATATACAGATATATGTCTTCATTCATACCGGTTGGTGCTATGTTTGCTATGACTTTTAGTGTTGGTACTACTATTTGTTTTATTGGTTGAATTTGATTTGACTTGTTTATACTTAATTGTAGCGTTGTTACTTTTTTCCTACATATTACTTGTTGGACTAATCTCATTCTTGATGATATTTTTCCAGTGTGAGTTGCTGTTTTCATTATTGGTGTACCTGCTGGACTGGAAATGATAAGCTGCATGATGCTTCTTATAATGTCGGCGATTATAAGCAACAGGTGAAGTTTTAAGGTGAAATGTGTTCGATAGAATGTCTCACTGAGAAAACATTTTGCACCTTGAATGGCTTAACTTGTGTAGGATAGGATGATGTGTTAGAAGATGATGAAACATGGTTTAATGAATAAAATATTCCCGCAATTGTTTTGTACTAGATCAACTCAATATCTGATGAAGGTTCTATGATGATGAGGAAACTTCTGCTATACAAATCATAGTAACTTTCCCTAATTAATTGGAAGTAAGAGCATGGATATTAATGGCAGATGCAATAATTTGTTTTCATTGGTCATTAGATCTTTAATTTTGGTTAAGAAAAAAAAAGGTTTTATCGATTATAATGAATAACCTGTTGCACTTTATGTGTAAATGTAAACTCATTTATTCTTCATCAATCAACTATTTTCAAATTCATATTTATTGTCACTTTATGTGTTTCTGTTTTTTTTTTTTTTTTAAATTAAATGTGGCATGTGTCCTCTCAAAAGAGGTGTTTGAGACAAGTGGCATCCTAGTTATGTGAAGTAATCTTTAATCTTTTTTATTCTGTAAGGTATTTCCAAATTGTTAATATGTGGTAGTAAGGGATATAACAAACTACAACACTTGTAAACACGTGTAAAGTTGAGATGACGAACTCTATATTTTACCCAGAAAGTTTGCACCCACTGGGGCCAAGAATGACCTTGGTTATAATATCTCTGAGCATCTTCAAATTGTATGTATATAAAATTGAATTGTGTATTTGACACAGTTAGTGGAGTAAATTCTTGCTAAAGATTTTCACTAGCATTTGAGTTCTCATACATCATGATGCACAGAGTTTTATGAATACATGAACAATGTTGAACAGTGTTGTTGCAAAAGGTTAACCTGGTTGTACTTTTCCAAAGCAGATATGTATTTCAGTTAAATGTTTTATTATTTTCTTGGGTACATTACATGTTTTGTTCCAACCTTTGACCTCGGTTGCATCTTTGTCCCCAGCCTTTTTTTCTTTATATTTTTACCTTCAACCTTTCATTAATTAGCGTAATTTGTGCATTTTCCATTCAAAAACTCAGTTGGTCCGGTAGAAAAACAAGTTCTCTTAAACTAAATGAACAAGAAAAACATAATTTAATTCATTTTTGATCTCCAATCAATTACAATGGAGAGACTTTGGCCATGATTTCATAGAAATAAGTATTATTTTTGGAGTTTTGTACTATTTATTAATTGTTGGAGGGACCACTTGTGGTGATGGTAACATATGTGTAACTCTACAAGTTACGCATGTGTTACTTTACAATTAACACATGTGCTATCCTAATTTAAATTAGTGGTGGTGATAGTAACACATGTGTTATCGTAATTTAAATTAGTAATAGTAGTGGTGTTAGAGCTACACGGGGATGGGAAAAGATGGTAATGGTAAAACATGTGTTACTCAAATTTAAATTAGGAGGCGATTTATAATGGTAACATCTATGTTAATCGTGCAAAATTAATTTTTTTCCAATAAAAAATTGAAAAATATCTATTAAAATAATAATACTTTTTTAAAAAATTTATAAAAGACATAAATTATAAAATATTGATTTTAATGAAAACGAGGAAGTAAAATATAGGAAAAATGATTCAGCTAAAAATTAAAATATTTATTTAAAATGAAAGTAGTGTAATTTTTAAAATAATTACAAAAGGAGATAAATTTTAAATTACCTTGATGAAAATTAGGGTAATACATATGACACTAAACTAAATTAGTAGAGGGGGTGGAGCGGTGGCAGTGGTGGAAAAAGATGGTGGTGGTATTAACACACATGTTAACATACAAGTAAAATATGTGTTACTCTAATTTAAATTAAGGTAACCATGTGTTAACGTAACTTAAATTAGTGGTAGTGTTGGTAACACATGTTTTACTCTAATTTAAATTATTATATGTTTTACTCTAATTTAAATTATGATGTGATTGGTAATGGTAATACATATGTTAACAATATAAAAATTGTTGTTTTTAAATGAAAAATTGAAAATATTTTTTTAAAAGTAAAATAATGTATTTTTTTAAAATTTATAAATGAGATAAATTATAAAATATTGATTTTAATGAAAATGAGGAAGTAACGTAGGGAAACACATATGTTACCCGTATAAAGATATTTTTTCAAATGAAAAATTGAAATATTGATTTTAAAAGAAAATAATGTAATTCTTAAAATGAGAAAGTAACATATGGTAATGCATATGGTAACACATATGTTATTTGTGTAAAATAATGTTTTCAATGCAAAATTTAAATATTGATTTAAAATGACAATTATGTATTTTTTTAAATAATTAAAAAAAGAAATAACTTGTAAATTATGCTAATTTAAATTAGGATAACACGTGTTACACTAATTTAAAATAGTGGTGGTGGTGGTAACACGTGTTACCCTAATTTAAATTAGAGTGACACTTTTGTCAATGTAATTTAAATTAGTGGTTGTGGTGGTAACACAAGTTTTATCATACAAGTAACACGTGTGTTACTCTAATTTAAATTAGAAAGTCATCAGTAATGGTAACACATATGTTAACTATGTAAAAATATTGTTTTCATATGAGAAATTGAGAATAATGTTTTTAAATTAAAAAAAAAAATTATAAAATTTATAAAATGGGATAAATTGTAAAATATTGATTTTATTGAAAATCAGGAATTAACATATAGTAACGCATATGTCTCCCGTGTAAAAATGTTATTTTCAAATGAAAATTTGAAATATTAATTTCAAATGAAATTAATGTATTTTTTAAAAAATTATTAAAGGAGATAAATTTTAAAATATTTATTTTAATGAAAATGAGGAAGTAATATATGATAACACACATATGGTAACACATTTGTTACCCGAGTAAAATTATTGTTTTAAAATAAAAATTTGAAATATTGATTTAAATAAAAAAATAATGCATTTAAAAAAAATTAAAATATGAGACAAATTGTATAATATTGATTATAATGAAAATAATGAAATATTATATGGTAACATTGTAATACTTATGTTACCCGATTACAAATGTTTTTTTTTAAATGGAAAATGAAAATATTAATTTTAAATTAGAATTGTGTATTTTCTTAAAAATTATAAAAATGAGATAAATTGTAAAATATTGATTTAATGAAGATGAGGAAGTAACATATATGTTACCCGTGTAAAAATGTTGTTTTCAAAAAAAAATTAATTTTAAATTAAAATAATGTATTTTTTAAAATTTATAAAAGGAGATAAATTTTAAAATATTTATTTAATATATTTTTAAAAAATTATAAAATGAGATAAATTGTAAAATATTGATTAGTGAAAATGAGGAAATAACATATGGTAACAAATATGGTAACCGTGTAAAAATGTTGTTTTCAAATAAAAATCGAAACGTTGATTTTAAATGAAAATAATGTATTTTTTTCTTAAAAACTATAAATATGACATAAATTATAAAATATTATTATAATTACTACTGGGTTTGAAATAGTATACAAATATGATATTTTCAGATATTAATAATAATAATAATAATATATTTTTAAATAAAAATAATATAATTTTAGATAAGGAAAAACTGGAATATTAATTTTAAAATAAAATAAAATATTAAAAGCTGAAATATTGATTTTAAATGAAAATAATTTATTTTTTATTAAATTATAAAAAGAGATAAACTATAAAATATGGAATTTAATAAAAATATATATATTTTTTAAGACAAATTATAAAAATGAGGTATTTTTCAATTTTTTAAAAATTGTAGGACTCTTGTCGAGTTTCTCATTTTTTCTTTCTTTCAATGTTTGTTTTTTTATTGGACTTGAGCACCTAAATCCGCCTTTGGTCATAGTTGTTAAAGTATTTTATACTTTCAATAAATGTAACAATAAATTCACTCTAAATTTATCAACGACAGAGCTTAGTTTGTCAAAGTGTCTTCACAAAATGTTTCCAAAATGACAAGAAGACCCCTAATATTTCTTGGATTGGTATTCACAAGAAAAAATAGGGATCAATTTAGATATTGAAAACAAGTGCACAAAGAAGTCACTCGCTTGACATTTCCGTAGCTGATGCTTTTTCAATTTTCTTCAACGAAGCAGATTATTTAAATAATCCATCACTAATTTTATTTAATATTTGGTTTTTGACCTTTTTCAATAAGAGGGTATCAAAAACTAATTTTTTCGGTCATCTATCATTTATTTATTTTTCTAAGTTAAGAATCCGTCACTAACATACGAAACCAAATATAGTCAACTGCCTGCTGAAAATAAAAGGCTAAGAAAAGATAATAAAAATTGACAAAGCATTAATAAAATGCAACTTGTATATCTTCATATCAACCTTGGAATAAATCTAAATGTCAATGAAAGAAATGAGTGAATGTCTAAACACTACAGCAGAAGCGATTTCTGATGTGAATTCGGCAGATCATCTCCTCTTCCTACAGATTTCTCTACCGACTCAGAGACACATCAATCATAAATATATGCATATTGTAAATTTGCTATTAATTCAATCCATCCAATGACTATAAAGTTCTTTGATTCAAATCGATATTTTGTAGAATTAATGATTTGACGATCTTATGTCCATTTTCAATCTTCGTCTATATATAAAACTCTTCTCCTTTAAGAAATCGAGATTTAAGCTTCACGTGATCTTTGATTAGATTTTGGTATAATTAAAGTTGCTCTTTATATTTAAACTATAATGTTTCCTCCTCAAACAAGAAAATACAGCAAGATTATTGGGGTTGGAGCTTAAGTCAATCTTATGAAAATGTAATGAAGATTTAAAAAATAAATTTTTGTAAAAGTTCATAAAAATTGATGAAATATGCAGTTGAAAAGTAGTAAAAAATTGTGTGTCCTATAAAATAGGTGGTCCAAATTAATTATCAAAATTTTAATTGAAGTCAAACGAGTCTTTAATTAACTCTATGTTTAACAAATAATAATTTAATACTTTAATGACATTTTTTGTGTTTTAAACTAAGATCGAACCTGTTGTCGGCGAGTGCAACATTGGCTGAATATTTTAAGTTTTAGAAAACATCCATATCATTTCAAAACATTAGATTCATTATATCAAAATATTTAATTCAAGAAGTCAAATCACTCTTTGCGAGTATCGATTTTTTGAAATATTGTGTATTTTAAGTGGATTGAGTATCGTATGCACTTATAGATGTATGAGTGGGTCGGGCCTAAGCAGAAACCCATCTGCAAAGGTGGGATGGCCCGTGCAAACATATTTTAATTTTATAAAGTAAACTACATAAATAAGTAAATTGAAAAATTGCATTTCACACATGTGCTCAACCTGCTTTACGCTCTGTATAAAGTCCATTATTTTTGTGCAAAACAAACCATAAATGTACATGTTTTATTGACCTCAAAATTTAAACGATTTCGCAGTCAACAAATCATTCTCCACCTCTACGTCCACATGTATGCTACTTGCACATTCGAACACTGTTAACATGCAAAGATCACTGTTTTAGGAAAGAGGGTCGGCGATCATTTGTCAACTAGTGGAAAATATAAGAGAAGTAAAAATATTAAAATTGCTCCCAAGCAAAATGTTGACTGATCTTCCATTATCAATTAACACTCTCCTTAGACTGTTGCTGGCGAGGACCGCCCTTACCACTAGAGCATCGCAGTGATGGTATTGAACTCCTCTTTCATCTTCCCCTGTGAAGGTGATGGGCTCTGCCCTAGGATGATTTTTGTGCACTTGAAAATTAGCCATTGGCGATTCCCTAGCCTCCATCGTATGGTTTCTCTGAGAGTTCATGCACTGTCCCGCAACATAGGACCCCACAACACAATGATAGTGTCACACTGGCATGTTGTCTATGTCGGGGGCTTGATTGATCTTTTGATGATTCTTGTGGCGTGATTGATTTGCATTGCCACTATAGTGCTAGTTTTTGTTTTTGGGAGGCGGTGGAGAAACTCGCCCACTAGGTGGGGTCCTTGTCTTTCTCGTGGGGAGGCATCCCTATGATTTCCACCTTTGTGCTTGATCTACCATTTCTTCAATTGTAGCTTTTACCTCTGGGCAGACATCAGTGTTATGATATCGGGTTTTATGTATCCTGCTGAACTTTGGCACATGGGTCCTCGGCAAGGCCACAAGCTGACTCGCCTAGTCTGAGATTGGGTTTATTTCAGTCTGGTTGAACCTTCTATTACGGATCCCTCTCAAATGGAGTTTCCATATCGAGTTTGGACCAAAGGGTATCGAGGCCCTTTTCGTTTGACACATTTTCATTGTTGATGAGCTACTTGCTGAACTTTTCGAAATAACTTTTAAAGGATTTACTATCTTCTTGTCTGATGTCATGAATACTGTTTATTGGGGCAAAATTGGAATGATTGTTGATGAATGCGTTAATGAAAGGTTGCTTCAACTGCATCCAACTTCAAATACTTTCGGGTTTCAACTTATTGTACCAGCGCTTCGCACCCAAAGTGAGGGTAAGATAAAAGTTCCTGGACTTCAGGGCGGAGGCTGGCGATCTGTATTCCCATCTTCGTCTTGTACATGTTGATGTGCTCTACAAGATCTCATCATCTAGTAAATTGTGATATCTTTGGGGTGACGAAATTCTTTAGTACACACTTGGCCTTGATATCCTTAGAGAATGGGAGATTCTAGTCATCATCATCCAATTCGCATGACTTGACAGAAACAACATCGTATTCAATCGGGTGTGGATAGGCTCTAGACTCTTTTTTGGTAGGGAAGAAGGGCCTTGTTTTACTTCTTCTGGTTCTACTAGAACTGGGCTAGGAGGTGGAGTTCTTAACCTAGAATTTACCTCACCTCTAAGCTCGTCTAAGACAATGGGGAACCTAGAAGGTCTCTGCTCTCGCTCACGAGAAGGGCTTTGCTCCTCCCCTTATGGCGGGTCATTCGTGCATCTGAAATAGTTTCTACACGAATGACGAACCCTCTGATGAGATTGGGACGAACGATCTTTGCACCCACAGTCGCCCTCTAAGTCCGACCTTGAAGGACTCATTTGGCTTCGACTATACTTGCTTCCAGATGAAGCGTGCTGGTTCCATAAGATGTCCAGAATGTTGCACATGGTCGCATTTTTCTATGTTAGCCGTCCCATGTTGGTAGCCATGTCAGTCAAATATTTCATCAAGTTAGCCACTCTTCGATTATTCCTCTGGCGACAGAGCTTGTGCTAAGACGTCGTACAGATATAATGAGAATCATATGAATGTTGTAAATGTCCAATATGGGGATTCGTCACTCCTGAAAATAGGAGATTATAACCTGCATTTTGTCCACTTAAGTTGATATAAAGTTCTTCGACCAGGGGTAAAGTTATGAGTTGAAAATATTTTAATCATAACTAGATTAGATCAACAAAGAGTTAAGGTGAATAACATAATTGGTTGAAATGAGATTGAGATTGATGTTGATGCATATCACTTAACCAATTAGATTATATTAATGAAAAAATTATATTTCCACAATAACCGCATATATACTAGTTCTGTCATACCACATGACATTTACCTTCGCATGAATTTCCTTGACACATTGCTCTATGTCAATTTGGACAGTAACGTGGATTGATCGATCTAAGTGAATCGATGAGAATCAATTGCATTCAAAATTCCGCTTTCATCTGTTCTTGATTGTAGAAGTCAGATATGTTCTTGTTATGTAGATTATCATTGGAGGCTGGACAATTGGACAGTTATGGTATTGCAGATTGTACCTCCAGCTAATCAGATAGTCAAATTCCACGGAGTTCGTCAATATATTTTTCTATTACGAATTATATAAGTATAATGTTGATCCGACTTGTAGGAATTGTATATTTAATTTTCGCCGTACATATGTATACGTCAATTCATTACATTAGTCTGCAAGAACCATCGCCCCATTTGGTATTTTTAACCTTCTTGATGTACTGGAATTATAAGAGCAATGGACATCAGATCCGTTGATATCACCGTTTTTCAAAAATCTCTACACGCATAAGAGGATGCACTATGTATACTGCCTGGTGCTGGAAATATCATATTCGACATCATTCACTCAATGTATGTATCCAAAAGCATCAAAGCATCACTGGTAGTGGAAATAAAAGGATCTGCACAAAGTGTTGAGGACCTGCAACATGTGATTTCGATTGAGGGAATTTAAATATTATTGATTTGCAATATTCATGTGCATGCACACGCGTGAAACTGGCACACGACATAAATATTTTAATTTGAATCAATATTTTATTTTCTAAAAAACAATTTGATATTCTTTTCTTCTGCTGCTACTTTTCCTTGGTGGTTCTTTGCGTCAAATATAGCTAACATTGCTAAAATATTTAAATATTTGACTTCAACTTGTTAAAGAGTGTCAAATCATCTCTAGATTTAAACTTCAAGAAAATATAGAGCTTGTTCGGTGTTATTTTTTTTTATTTTTTTTCAAAATGAGTTTTTTCAGCCACCATTTTGTTGATTAAGGACAGTTTGATCATTTCAACCACTATTTAATTTAAAAAATCCAAAATAGTGGCTGAAAAAACTCATTTTAAAACAAAAAATTCACACCGAACAAAATCATATTATATTTATTAATGTTTATCTTCATTGGCTTTGAAGTTTGAAGTCGTGCACAAGTGTGACCGCACAATATTGTCCATCTACAAGACTAAAAACCAATAAATAAGCAAAAGGGAAAAATTGATATTACAAGTAGAAAAATATTGTCAAATCATTAAAAAAAAAAAAAAACACTCTTTTAGATTTCGTACATAAAACTCAAAATCTCAATGCCAGCATGTCTTCGAGGTACCATTCTTGTACATGTCTTTTCCTTTTTTTCTTTTTTTTTTTTGCCAAAATTTTCCTAAATATATGAGTGAGATTTCAACTCAGTAATTTTGTGGCTTTATCTACTATAACACCACGTTAAACCGTTATATCCAAAAGAATAGCTAATAGAGATAAAAAAAATATATATATATTTTATCTTTGATACAATAATTTAGGTATAGATTTATTTTTATTGTTTAACAAATATACGCTTAAATGTGTTTTGATTTTCTGCCTGAAAATGTTTATAAAACCATCTCGTGACCTAAATTTTGGTATACGTGCACTTACATGAATTGAATGCTGCTGGTTTCACAATTCAACATTTAATTAAGAAAGTATTTAGCTTAATTTGTTTTATTAAAAAGTTAAAGAAGAAAAATACGTTAACTAGTCTTGCGAGTCCACAACCTTTTTATTAATACTCTATCCGTCCAATTAAGATATGTTTACTTTTTTTATTCATCTGTCTCTAATTATAGTCCACTTTCCTTGTTGAGAATAGTTGATTTTTTTAATTTTTTAATATATCCTTATTTAATATGTCTTGTTATCAACAAATATGAAGTACTATGATATTAATGTAGATGTGTATTAGAGCATCTCCAATTCAATAATGTGAATTGTTGTATATGTGACAAATAAAATGGAGACGGAGAGAATAAGATCTCCAATATAGATTTGGATTAGGAAAAAAAAAAAAAGAGTAAAATTTATTATTCCAACTATATTTATTAAATTTCTTAATCCGTGCGAAAATAGAAATTAGTTTATCTTTGTGGGACAGATGGAGTATTTCTTTCATGATAAATTGCAGTTAGTGTTCCCAATCTTTGACTTCATTTACACTTGTATTCTCAGTATTTAATTCTTAGCATCCATCACCCCAACATTTTATATGATGAGCAGCCAATGCCCTCATGTTCTTATATAATTAGCAGTGAGGGCATTAGCTGCTAATTATATAAAAAGTTTGGGTGATAGATGCCAAGATTTAATACTGAGGATACAAGTGCAATTGAAGTCAAAAATTGGAGACACTAGCTGCAATTTACTCTTCTTTTCACCATGAATTGACTTGGAATACTTTTGACGTGTTTGATATTTTGAAGTAAACTGTACTAAATAATAAAAAAATTATAGATAAATATGTTCAAATTCCCAACGTTATGGGCCAACCATGTCTTTGACTATATTTACTGTTTATTGAATGACGAAATTAATTATAAATATCCATTAGCAAAAAATAAAAAAACCAAACATTGTTATGAAACTAGAAAATTAGAGAGAAAAAGAGAAGAGAATAGAGAGTCAAAACTCAAGTCTATAAATTTACTATAACAATAAAACTTATTTATAGGGTTCCAGAGGGAGTTATAACCTGATTAAAATATACTCTTCTGGAGTAAGTAGATAACTAAATAGACATCTAGATACAACTAAATATTCATTCATCATTATCTATAATTTTATAACACTCCCCCTTGAATGGCTTATTACACAATAACTGGTTCGTTATTTGGCAAAAACCCAATGGAACAAAAATACCAAT
This sequence comes from Forsythia viridissima, assembly GCA_030279155.1. Classification (NCBI taxonomy): domain Eukaryota; kingdom Viridiplantae; phylum Streptophyta; class Magnoliopsida; order Lamiales; family Oleaceae; genus Forsythia; species Forsythia viridissima. The sequence continues at coordinate 36,751,002 of CM059036.1, forward strand.
AGAAAGAAAAATTATCAAAAATTGGAGTACTCAAATGCTGCCTCATTAAAACCTTGTCAGGAAAATCCAGTGGGACAAAACCTTAGCGAAGGAAAAAGAGTGCAGCTACTCCAACTTATTTCAATCAATAAAAAAAAAAAACTTGTATCAAACTATCTACATCTTGTGCTTCAATGTCGCCATCTTATTAAAATTTGTATAAAACAATTTTGGTAAAATGTGCTCCATGTTATAACCTCCAGCAATATCATCTTCATACACTATATCTGGTAGACTGTAATCGACATGATGGTCTGATGCAATTATATTAAAAACAGATCTTGTTGTTGTTCCCTTCAGGGGTCTCATATACAATTTATAACACACGAGAGAATAACCATAGGGTTATGATGAGGGTAAAATATTTTGTAGGTTATGGATATCCATAACTATAATATTTATACCACTTTTAATTGTATGTCATTTACAAAAAAAATATGCCTCGTTTAAACCTTACTAGAAAAAAACCCCGTGGAAAAAAATCTTAGTGAAAGAAAAAGAGTACATAATTCTTTTAATACGCCATTAAAATTGTCTCATTAAAAACCTTGCTAGAAAAACTCAATGAGACGAAACATTGGTCAAGGAAAAGAGTACAACGCGTATTTACTCTCCCTTATCATAATATCACCTTATGTATGTACTTTGATCGATTAAGTTCTCGAAAAGTCGAACTATATGCTCTAGGCATATTAAATCCTCCAGGGATTTATATACATTATTTTATTAGTCATGTCAGATGAGTTGGTTATAACAATATTAATTATATGTATATATGTCATGCATTGACAGACTAACAAGATATCAATTTATGATTACTTTATATAAGTCTTTGTGAAATTCATAATGTTAAAAGTCGTGCATTACATGTTACGACTTCATTTTTCCATTTCCTTTTCGCATAAATATACACATTTAGGTGCTCCGACTATAGGTCCAGAAATTTCAAGTTTCTCTAGTCAATTCAATTTACTTGGATTGCATCCTTTTATTTGGCCAATTTATTCTTTGACAGTTTTCTTTCAATATCATTGCTACCTTTCATAATATGAAGCGCTTCATTATGTACAACAATATTGTCAACAACATTTAATTTTTGAATCCATTTATTTCTCATAACAACATAACTTAACGAGATCTTATCATTTTATTATTTCAGCTAGCTGAACCTCTTCTGGGGTTTTTATAATTAGTTATGTCTATATATACTCCAAGAGTATACACCTCCTCAATAGGACCATCTTTATAATTGGCTCTATTTTTTATTTGAGAATTTTTTGGAATAAAATGTCACCACGCTTCAGGCGTGTCATTAATTTACCTGATATAATGTTAATGGATTGTCCTTCAAGGACGCTAATATAAATTGGAGCATTTAGAATTGGTATCTGAGATTTGATTTAATATCTTTGGTCAGTAAATGTATCTGTCAATTGTATAACTTACAAATGAGTTATTTGTCGAACTTCTGGTTCATATTGTCTTATGCAAGGATCTAGAAAATATAATATTCTGCATTTTCATGTATTCTTTCCAGCTACTTAATTTTTCTCCCCTAATGTTGAGAAAATTGTCTTATTAAAATGACATTCAAAAGACCGTATTATAAAATATCACGCGTTAGGACTTAAGATATTTTATAATGTCCAAACTAAACATATATTCTCAATATTTTTTTTAATGCCCATCTCAGTGCACTATGGTGGACCGATTGTACATATATTGCACTATCAAAAATCATTAGATGGGTAATATTACGCTCTGACCATAAGCCAACTATAGAGAGGGTAACTTTAATATTGGCATGATGCGTATAAGTATTTCTGCATATACAATAGTATTCCCTATACAAAAATGAGAAGCGCTTTGTTCTCAATAGTAATGGTTTAAAATTTAATTGGAGGCGTTGAAAAATAATATTGTTAAACCATTTAATATCATCTCAACTAATATTTATTAAAAGTTTGAGATTTAGACTCACTAGCATTGATAAGACACATCACCGTCTTGGTTGTATAATCTGAAAATTATGCTCATTATTTAAAATTTGAGCAAGTAATTTCGCAAATTTCAAGTTGCGAATAATAACACCATACAATCATCTAGTAGATGTATCTATACAAATAATATATAGATGGTCAACATGGAGGGTGATGAGGCCCCATAAATCACCTTAAATAATTTTCAGAAATACAGGAAATTTAGTCCCGATTTTATCTAGTGAAGGTCTACTAGTTTACGTGATAATTCATTATATTGAAAATCTTCTGGTTTTCAATAGATATTCTCATTAATAATTTACATCATATTGATCATGAATAGTCTAACCGGTAATGCCAATCAATAAAATTTTAGGACATTGAACTTCTGGTTCAACATAGTACTTGTTTAATTGTACCAATATTTGTGTAGTACAAATTAAAAGAAATGAATAACATAATTTTTGCTTTATCATTCTTGTCTTTTTACCTTCAGGGATTCATATTGCATGTATGTACAATAGGTATGTTACTATTGTCACCATATCTGAAATATAAATGATCTAAACAACATGTCAAAAAAATAAAAATTTTAGAACATTGAACTTATGGTTCAACATAATACTTGTTTAATTAAATTGTGCTTCTCTATGAGCAACAACACAGTATTTTTCTAAAATATTTTATATTTTTTGTTTCTTCAGGAAAAACTATATCATTTTCTTTTACAATATTAATATTCATAAAGTTATACTTCTTCATGAGTATTAGTAAAATATTTGTTTAAATATTAATATACAAATAACTGTTCTTCTTTTGGATGAACTCAATATTTTTTTTTATCTCTAAAACAATAAAATATTGACATGTATAAATTTTATGCATATATGGAACAATAAAATAATATTTCTATAAAATATTAAAATGCTCATCGGGAGCAATAACTTAATATTAAATCTTTACACAATTACGCTCTTCGAGAACAAGTAATATTCTACTGGAATATTAATATAATGTTGTGCTACTTCAAGAGCAACAACAAATTGTTATTTAGAAATATTAGATTATGTAATAATTTACTCATCAGGAGCACAAAATAATAAATATTTAGATCTTATACAATTATGCTCTTCGAGAGCAAGTTATATTCTATCAGAATATTAATATAACGTTGTACTTTTTCAAGAGTGACAACAAATTATTTTAAAATATGAAACTTTATAAAAATTTGCTCTTCAGAAATAAATAATTTAACATTAAATTACATAAAATTATGCTATTCGAGAGCAGTTCATATTCTACCAGAATATGAATATAATGTTGTGTTTCTTCATGAGCAACAACAAATTATTTTAAAATATTAAATTTTATAAAAATTTGCTCTTCAGAAACAAATAGTTTAATATTTTATGCTCTTCCAGAATAAGTCATATTCTGCCAGATTATGAATATAACGTCGTGCTTCTTTAGGAGCAACAAAAAATTATTTTAAAATATTAAACTTTATCATAAAGTAAATATTTGATATTCAAGAACAATATTATAATATTCTTATAGAATATTAGATCTTATAAAATTAGGCTCTTCGAGAACAATTAATATTCTACTGAAATATTAATATAATATAAAATTGTACTACTTTTGGAGTAACAAAATATTCTTATATAATATTTATATATCAGGTCGTGAAATATAAAACAACATTCTTCTGAAATATTAAATTAATGATGTCACGCTATTTAGGGACAAATAACATTTTTCTAGAAGTTAATATAATATTGTGCTCTTCAGGAGAATTAACATATTTATTAAATTTAGATTTGTATAAAGTTAATCTTCCGGACTAACATAATATTCTTATAAAATATTAGATTTATAAAATTACGCTTTTCAGGAGTAATAACTTATTTACGCTCTTCGGGAGTAAATGTATTCTACTGAAATATTAACATAATATAAAGTTGTACTTCTTCTGGAAGACCAACGAAATATTCTTCTGGAATATTAATTTGTATAAATTGATATTTTTTAGGAATACTAACACAATATTATTTTAAATATTGATATTAGTAATTAACAATATTCAATAAATATTTATCTACTATTTATCAATACAGAAAATATATAATCAAATACGATAGTAAAGAGAATACTAACATTTGTTAATTCAATTGGCTTCATCTCCATATACACAATTTAAACTTTACCTCTGTTCATATAGTAATTTCTCATGAATGAATCGTTGGATCTTAATTACAGCCGTTGGATTTCAAGAACAACGAGTTTCGAACTTTTTGTCCAAATTTCACGACGATCGGATGTGGAGCATTGAAATATCAATGTTTGATCTCAACTACGCAGACTGCCCAAATTCTTCCAACGAATTCAAAAATAGTTACTGTTCACGCAACGATTTCTCAAACATGAACCGTTCTATCCTAATCATAACCGTTGGATTTTAAGAACAATGAATTTTGAAATTACTGTCCAAATTTTACAATGATCGGACCATAGAATTTTGAGATTTCAATATTTGATCACAACTGTACAGGCTGTCCAAATTCTGCAAATTTTCTAAACTAACTATCGGATTTTCTCTCTATTTTGGATGAGCTCTATCGTGCTGATAACGTGTTATGAAACTAGAAAAGTAGAGAGAAAATAGAAGAAAATAGAGAGAGTCAAAACTCAAGTCTGTTAATTTAGTATAACAATGACCCTTATTTATAGGATTCCAAAGGGAGTTACAACTTAATTAGAATACACTTTTCTGGAGTAAGTAGATAACTACATAGACATCTAGATACAACTAAATAGTCATTCATTATTATCTATAATTTTATAACAAACATAAGATATTCACTATCTTGGAAAGTCAACTCTTAAAATTATGTTTCAAGGAACTCTCTTAATTAACTTTTTAAAATAGAGAGTGGGTTCGACGTTCTAAATTTAGATAGTCAAACATATTCTCTATAATTAAATGCATTTAAGGAATTCAATTTTTAATAGTATATACAAAATAAAATGAAAGAAATCATATAATAATTATGAGAAGTGTATGTCAAAATAAAATATAGAGAAAAATAATAAATATTTATTAGAATAAATAAAATAAAGTGTTAAAATAAAAAAATTGTTGGAGTACTTCAAAAATTTTACTCTTTAAATGAAAATAATGCTCTTTATAAATAGTAGCAATAATTTATGTGAAAGTCAATGTCCATTCTATATGAGAAGATAAAACAAGTAAGACGAACAAGAGGCAGATTATAATTAATGTAACTTAAAATAGTTGTTAAAAATTTAAGTATATTGAATCTTCTAATAAATGTTGATAATAAATACTCACAAAGTCAACTCTCGATTATATAAATTTTCTAACATAAATTGCGATAAAAATCGAACAAAATAACTAAAAAATATTTAAAAATCAAATGATAGTTTTCATTGCTCCCAATGGATTGAACTTTCCAACACATCTTCCTGCATTTTACAATCTGGCCAAATAGTTTTAAAATGAAGACTTATAAATGTAACACACCCTCATGCCAGCTTTTACATTAACCAATAATTTTGTGTGCCAATATTTTATTATAATCTCATAAAATATAAATTAAGATCCAAGATTTTTTTATATTTGTGAGACCAAATAGCCTCTCGTATTTGATATGCAATATTGAATATGATTGGACTTAACATTAGTCAAAAAATTATTAACACAAGAAATCTCGACTATTGCGCGTGAAACAATCTAATTAAATAATATTGAAAAAGTGGATGCATTTAGTATAAATACAAAGTCCACACTGCCACAGTCTCTATCTTTTGTATCAAATATTCATTGGATCTGTGGCCAAAGTATTTACATTTACAATCACAGCTTATACAGAAACCATGGCCCGATCTTGTTATAACACTGTTCTTGTTCTTTCACTTTTTCTCATGCTGTCTCTCTCTCATGGTAATCATTCTTTAACTCCTTATTTTCAGTACTAGTTGCTTTTTTTTTTTTTTGGTTCGTCGTTAGGGATTAAGTCTTAATCCCAATTACAAGAGTGATAAACCAATTCAGACACACACAAAGATCTGTGTCCACTTGTCGTAGTAGGTTTCACTATAATGGAGAAATGTAAAAACAAGCCTCTCTCGTCCCAAAAAACGGCCTCTCCTTAAAAAAATTCATATACGGTTACGCAGTTGAAGGAATAAGTAAACAGTATATTGTGTAGTCTTGTTTTACTTGATGGTTTCCACTTGTGATTTTCTATTTCTCTGACTTGTTTCTTTGTTCTATAGGATTTGGAAGAAAATTGATGGGAACTTTTGTTCATGGAAATGGTGCCCATGATCATTTCATTGAGGTATCGACTTTCTCGATAATGTAAATTAAAGTAGTTTTGTTTAATATGAAATCGTTAGAGGCAGAGATAGGGGAGCGTCTGAATAAAAAAAAAAAAAAAGCAATTTTTGAAGTGGCAGTCCGATCTTGAAGTGTAAATTTTTTATATTTTTTTATGTAGTAGCCCCTCTTCCAAAAAAATCCTAGAGATCGCTTCACGTACAGTTCACCTCTAATGTTATGTATGATGTTTTAATAGAAACTCGATTTTTGCAAAGTAATTACAAGTTTATTCGATAATATCTTCATATTTTTTGTGTTGATTTATAGGGAAATTCAAGGGAGATGATGGAGTTGGACTATGTTGATGCAGGACCAAATGTTAATGATAAATCTGGTTATCTTTTTCCTCCACCTCCTCCTCCTACAGAATTGGGCTATTGACTTTTTGTCTCATATTAGCCATTTTTTTTCTTCAATTTCTCTCTTCCCTTTTGTTGTTTAACTTTCATTTTAAATTAATCTCGATGATTTTTGCATTTCCAGCTCTATTTGTTGAATATAAAAAATATATATAAATAAATTAATCTTGTCTGACAATCTAAATTTTTACTATGGAGAACGAACAAAATGTTATTATTGTTTCACAGATTAAAACATGCTTCAAATCACTTTTCTTGTGAAAGCGTAAATTAAGAGTATGTTTTCGTAATCTTAAAAGTAAATAAAAGTTATTTTCAAACACGTTTGGATATGTTTTTTTTTTTTTTTTTTTTACTAAAACAGTTACTTTTAAAAAGAGTTACTTATTTTAAAAATAACTTTTTTTATTGTAAAAAAAAAATTATAATTTGTGGAGTGATTTTAAACATCTATGGTTCATTGCATTGCCACCCTTCAAGTGACTAAAGAACCCAAACCACCTTCCACTTTTGTGTTTTTTGTTGTGTATTTCATTTAAATAGAGTTAAAAAAAAAAAAAAGATACCTTGAAAAGTTTATGATCATAAATTCCCAATTTAAATAGAACTCTATCAGCAAAAATAAGGGAAAGAATATATCACATTTATGTTAAGAACTAAATTCAAATTCATATTAGAGTTTTTCAGTTTAATAATAATATTTGTCATTATCACCTCACCAGTCTACATGGTAGTATGGTTTACTACAATTGATTAGTACTACATAATTATATTGTCTCTTCAAACTAATCAATTACAATAGACTCTTATTATGACAAAATAACATTTCTCTTTTCTGTTTGAATAGTTCAATTCAAAACAGGACTAAACCATAAATGACTTTTGATAACTATTAATATTAAGAAAAATAATGTTATTTATAGGCAGTGACTACCGTAGTTAATTTATGTGGCAATTATGTGACATTAAATAATATGTCATCTTAACATTTAAGATGATATATCAATTAATACCACGTAATTACTGCATAAACTGATTGCGATAGTCTTGTAATAGTTCTTCTGCCACATTAAGTTATAAGTGGAAGTAATTTTTGGTTTCAACAACTAAAAAGGAAAAGTACGTAATAAAGTTTATCGATTATTTTCCAAAACTATGAAAACATTGCCAAAGGGGTGCGTATTCATTCTCAAGGATTGGAAACACACGTACCTTAAATTTCATTGCTTTTTGGTTCTTAATCCTGGGCTTAGGCCCATTAGTAAGATATACACACGTTGCTAGGTACTCAATACTCCCATATTTTATTAAAAAAAAAAAAAAATTATTATTTATTATTAATAGAAATCATATGTAGGAGTGAGTATCTTAATTTATTGTCCAATAAAATTGTAATATATTTTAAAATATTGGGCAATAAATTAAATAGGTCATTGCCAACTAGACTAATAATATCATTATTATTTTCCCTATTTTATTATCGTATTTAATTTTAAAAACAAGAAAGTTCGAATACATGTTTTATTATTTATAATCCTATTCACTTTCCAAATCTACGGTAACCCTCCCATCAAGAGAAATCCCCAGGTTAATTAACTCCTCTGGAAAAACCCCAAATTGAATTTTTTTTCCCTTTAAAATCCCATATCAAGCAAAAAAAAAAAAAAAAAAACCAAATGGGAAATTTTTCTTGAAAAGAGAAGAACTCGTTACCAAGTCTGAAGTCATAATTTTGATGGGAAAAAATGGTTTTTTTGTATAAATGGTCCCTATCTTTTGCACTTATTGCAAATTGAGGACTTATCATTTTATTTTGACAGTTTAGCTCCTATTTCAAACGTTTTTTACGACAATGGTCATTTCCGTCCAATTCCCTCATGTTTAAATGGTAGTTCAAAGCTTGAATTACAAACACTTCATTTCTTGAGAATATTTTTGTCATTCCACTTCATTTCATTCTTTTTCTGTATATGTTAGTTGTTGACTTTTTCTCTGTGTGTGTGTGTGAGAGAGAGAGAGAGACTTGTTTTGCCAGAAAAAGAAGAAGATATATACATATACATGTCAAAGAAGAAGAAGAAGATATGAAGAACCTTGTGTGTGTGTGTGTGTGTGTGTGTGTGTGTGTAGTTGTTGGAAACTTGCTTTGCCAGAAGAAGAAGAAGATATATGCATATACATGTCCAAGAAGAAGAAGAAGAAGATATAAAGAAAAAGAAGATATGAAGAACTTTTTTGTTTTGGCATCTCTCTTTTTGGTTTCTTCATTGTCAATGGAATAAACACATTTTTGTATTTACTATTGTTCATTGAATAAACACATTTTTGGAATAAGCCGAAGTGAGCCGACCAAGTCGAGCCTTAAAAAAAACACCGAGGCTAAGCGATGAGCTTCTATCTGAAAAACAAAGTTAGGCGATGAGCTTCTGTCTGAAAAATAAGACGATGCAATGAGCTTCTGTATGAAAAACAAGGCTAGACAATGAGGCATGTCTGAAAAACAAGGCTATGCGATGAGCCTCTGTCTGGAAAATAAGGCTAGACGATGAGCCCTTGTTTAAAAATAAGGCGATGAGTCCCTGTCTAAAAATTAAGGCGATGAGCCTCTGTCTAAAAAAATTAGAAAGGAGCAGGTGCGGTAGATTATTTCTATTTTTCATTGACGACAATCTATGAAAAGTAGAGGGGCTTATGATTATTGAAGTAATGACAGCTGATATATGTTGTCTGCCAATAGTGGCACGTCCTGGCTCGCCCGCCTTGTTGGTCTTATAAACTCGCCTCCTACAATGAGACAGCAATAACCCAACTGTCGTTAGGTTAGCCAGACAGGCAACCCAAAAACTGACAGTCACTATCGACAATTGGAAAGATGAAACACCCATCATTAACTCCTAATAATGAGGGAGATGAAAGAACACATACCACTAAAGGCCATAAATGCAGGCCACCTATATAAATTGAGGCCAACGCCCCAAGTAAAAAGACAAGAAACATACTCTATATTATTATTCTGCATATCTGATTTTAATCATATACTGATTATCACGCCGAAGTGGACACGGAGGAAAGAAGCCTCACCATTATTTTGCAGGTCTCCACTACTGTCGCTGTCGCACTCGGAGGAGAAGAAAAATATTTATCATCACCAAAAAAAAAAAAAAACTCGATCCACCAGCATGTTAGGTGGATTTCAGGTCATTGATCGAGAAGGAAAAAAAATGAGAAAGGAATAGAAATGGAAAATAAAGGTTTGTTGCAGAGGCAGAGCCAGGATAAGACAAAGGAGTGGGCTGTATGAGGGGGGCTAAATTTTTTTTTTCTCAAACCATAATTTCTTAGCCTATTTTTATGATAATCTAATATTTTTTTATAAATCATAATCTTTAAAAAAGTTAAAAGAAGTCATTACACAAAAATATTTAAAATCTAAACTAGCTAAAAAAAGTTGTGATCGACGATCTTTTACAAGTGCAGATTCTTCTATAATAAAATCTATATCTATTTTATTAACAAAGTCTTTCTCAACAAAAATTGTTATGTAAGTGATACACAAAAATTGTTTTATAATATATTCTATATCTATTTTATCTAAAATTAAACTATGCAGTTGATACACAAAATATTTAAACTCTTTAATAGTGTTATATACAATTATATTGTAATCCTATATTTAATAAAACGACATATAAATAAGTCATATGCAATAGGATTATTGCAACCAAGTTATAAAATAAAATAATATTTCAACACCAAATAGTGAAAGGTGCAACAAATTAAAAAATTCAATCCCACTTTCGAATTTTAAACTTTCTAAAGTTTGAATTTCAATTTGGGTTGCTTTATAAATTCTTTTGGACTTTATTTCCTTTTTATTTTTTTAATACTATTTGGGCCAAAATTTTGGACAGCCCTAGACTTTGTTGCGAATGAGATGAGGAAGTGCGGAATCGAGAAACATTCCACATAGAAGCAGACCCTTGAAGTTCATTCTTGAATGCATCTCTGAATCGGATAGTTAAATTGTTTATTTAAAATGAAGTTCATTCTTGGAGCATAAAGAGATCAATTTCTTATTAGGTGATTTTGTTTTTTTTTTTATTTTATTTTATTAAATCAGAAATGCTAAACTAGTATTGCACAAACAAAGCAAATCTTCATTGCTGCAAACAGCAAATCACATTAGCTAATGATTCAGTTCTTGGTTCCTTATTTCCATTTCTGTTTTTATCCATTTTCCAGCTAGTAGTGATTTTTGCAGCGGATAAAAAAGAAAGCTTCATTTATAACTATCAAACTCTTCTTTTTGGTTGTATTTGATCAACCCATGCATTTGATTGTTAGGCTAATCGAATAACTCAATTTCAAACAATGCAAGTTCATAAACAATTAAATGAAGTCTACAAAAGAGTGCCATCCCAAATTAGTCTGAAGCAAAAAACTTAAATCCTTACAGTATCATATATACTGATTTACATATACCAATCAGTTTATTGCAGTGAAACCATGATAACATAATGTTTATTCCTATGTACTAGCATAATAAATGAACAATGCTTTAAAACAATTTGATATGTCCCAATTTTCCGTAGTATAACAACATAATTAAATGCATCTTACACAAACTTAAGCAAAAGCTCTAATATCTGGCTAATTACATTGAACAACATTTAAATAAATTCAAATCACAAAATATGGAAAATGAATATATCTCACATAATAAATTTCACATTGTATATTAGGTTTAAGGGTCGGGTGAATCGGTCTAGGTATTTCAATACCCGGAACCACTCGTCACACTTCAGGTATTTTGTAAATGGAATCATGGTTTGTTAGAAACCATGCTAAATTATATTCACGACCAATAATTCCATTAGTACAATAAACCAAGTGTATGCTTGGTAAGTTTTTTATAAATTATAAGTAATGGGTCTTATAGAATATCTCATATCCATGGTGGGTGGATAAGAGTTATAATGTCTAGTGCTGAAGTGACAATATATGATTAGAAATTCATTGTTTTATTATTATTTTTAATGATGTATTGTCACCTCAACCGTAGGTATTATAACTATTACTCACCATGAATAAGAGATCATCCTCCGTACTAACAAACATGATTTTATGCTTTTAGAAGAAATAGGCTAAAACAAAATAAGAAAGAAGACAAATTAGGTTTCAAATTTAACAGCACCGAATAAACATTTAGCCCACTAAAAAGTCCGACAGAGTCATGGTCAAAAAGTAGTAAAAAAAAAAAAGGCACTACCTTATCTTCTACACGTCAAATTTACTTTTCTAAAGAAATTTATTATGATTCATTGACTAAGAAATTTTAATTAAAGAACTTTTCTAATATGATACCTACCGAGCTAGCTATATTTAAGTATATATTATATCTTACATGGAAACTTCGTTTCTATATTATGTAAATATGGGTATTGTTATTTATTATAATTGCTAATTACTTTAGTCGGTCTATGTAAATTATTCTATTGGAATAATTATTTATTTCAATAGTGTTAAATTATTCATAATCGACAACTATGAATAATTATTTCAATTAAATAATATCACGTAAATTGATTATGATAATTAACAATTATAAATAGTATTACTTTTCATAAAATAATATTTTTAAAATATTTCTTAACCACCTCACATTATATATATATATATATATATATATATATATATATATATATGACAGGTTTTGATCTACTCCCTACCGTGGGAAGTTCTTATAATCTTCACTGGACAAGTAATTGATTTTTAATCTCTACTACTTTTGCTTGTTCAATTTCTACTTGACACTTGTTCAATAAAGAGATTATAAGAACTTTCTATGGTGGAGAGTAGATCAAATCCCTATAAATGACATATGTAACAACTTTTTTTTTGTATAATTTATCTTTTGGGTAGTAGGCTGCTAAGAACTTTCAATTCCAATAAATTCCAATGGACTGGTGAAAGTCCACCAGTCCACTATTGACGGCATATTATATAATTTCCTGACAATTTCTTCAAAAATAAAAAATAAAAAATTATAGACTGCACAGTTGGTCCCCTTATTTTTAAAACTGAGCAAATTAATTAACAACTTTTTATTATAATTGCACAATTAATTTTTGAAAAACTTAAACTTTCAATCTTTCTTAAATTATTTGTGACCCATGAAAAGGTGAATCACTTTAAATTTCTCCAAACTAAGAAACGAAATTTTAAAGTTTTGACATGCTAGTGTCATGTGACGATTCACATATTTTAATCGATTTTCGTATAACTATAATGAAAGGTTGAGGAATAAATTGTTCTAACTTAAAGACTGAGAACGAACATGCTATTCAAACAATAGGTCAGGACCAATATTACAATTTTCCTTCAAATCATGGAAAAAACACAAGAAAAACAGGCCAGCGGCCAGCCGCCAGCCTGCCCTACCAAATCCTCCTGCAAAGAAATTTCCTTCCAAATTTCATGGAATTCCAATTTCGTTTCCACCTTCTCCCATAATAGACCAACTGCACCATCCAAGCAATTTCCTCCCCTTTGAAAAGCAACCCCCTTATAAACACCCCCTCACCCTCATATCATCTCCAGCAATCCCAGTTGTTCATCTTAGATTTTGATCCATTTTGTTCTATCTGTATGTGAGGTTTGAATTTTTTCAAGAACTGTAAACTGTTTTTCTTGAGAGGAAACTATTAGCCATGTCTATCACATATTTGAATCAATTACCAGTAGAGACCATTTCACTAAATACAATTCCCCTCAAAATCTTGATTATTGGATTGGTTGAATTCGTTTTGCTGCACATATTTAAAAGAATTAACAGTTTTTTCTCAGGAAGTGATTCTTTTGTCCAATCTCAATTAGCTGAGTCAAATGATTTGAAAGTTGAGGCTGCTGGCTTGAAGAATGAAGAACTTGATGACTTCTCCAACAAGAAATCTTTCTTGAGAGAGAAGGCAGTACTTGATGAAAGCGTGTGCAGAGGAGAGATGGAGTTGGTGTTAAGAAGCTTAGGGATTTCTTGCAGCCACGATGAAGAAAAACTTCCGGCGAGGCTCGATTCGAATGATGTTTTTGAACTGTTTGAAGAGAAAAATCCTGATTTGGATGAAGTGAAAGAAGCTTTTGATGTGTTTGATGGAAATAAAGATGGATTCATTGATGCAAGTGAGTTGCAAACGGTTCTTTGTGCTCTCGGTTTTAACGAAGGATTAGAAATGGAGAATTGCAGGAGAATGATTAGGGATTTTGATGAAAATGGAGATGGGAGGATAGATTTTCAGGAATTTGTAAAATTCATGCAGAGTAGCTTGTGCTGAATCATTCTTTTATACCATTTCGCAAAATATAAAATAGAGACGTTTAATATGTAGCACTAGACAATATGATAGTGAAGATCTTGCTTCTTCCTTCAATATTGTCCAAGGTTGTCCAATCAACCTTACAAAACTAGTTTTTTGTCTCATTTATGATATCTTTACTCTTTTACTCAATTCTTGATTCTTTGAATCCAACACCTTTTCATGGAACATCTTGTTCTGCAGCTTATACATAGGCTGTTTATTGTACATCTATGAACATAACGATTGATTATTGTTATTGTTAATAGAATTAGTGTTTTTCTACCTCATTGTATGGTAGTGTTTGAAAGTGAGTTTTTATCAAAAGACAACGACGTTTAAATATATATACATGTGTTCTTTATCTAATAACTTGTGATTTTAAATTAGATGGTTAACATGCTATTAAAACCAGACAAAAAAAACCACTAATTTATTAAAAATCGATAGGTGTAAACCTTAAAATATATAATCAATACATGAAGAAACGTGTTCAACACAACAACTAAGGGCTTGTTCGGTAGAGTTTTTTTTAGGAAAAAATAGATTTTTTTGGTTACTTTTTGACTTTTCAAAATTTTTGGTAGTGTAAAAAGGGTTGAAAAGTCAAAAATTGTAGGCAAAAAAATAGATTTTTTTGGATAAAATGGCAACCGAACAAATTCTAAATAAATATATTTATTCCCTTTCTAACAAATTCAGCTCTTAGATAAGATAGTGAGAATGAGAATAGCGCTAAATGGCAGAGTGACCCGACAAATTTATCTGAATGGGCGTTGACCCATTTTACAAGCAAATTACCAAATATATCCCTGTTTTTTCTCTCCGCTTATTCTATTTCAAATCATTTCAAATTCATCTCTGTTACTTATACATTATTACTGAAAAAGAGAAGATTTCAAAAATTAGTTACTAACCTATTTCATTGTTAGAATCTGATCCATTTTATTTCTATAAAAAATCTCATTTTAAGGTTAAAATCTAACCCATCTAAATTTTTGTAAAATGTGTGGTTATTTCTTCTTCTTTTAATTTATAGTATAAATTATAGATTTTATGGTATAAATTATGTATATATTTGAACATAAATTGTGATTTTTGCTTTAAATTCCTATAAATTTGAGTTCATTTGAGTTGGGTTCATTGAAAAACTAGTTTAACAAATGTAAACTCGCTTTGACAAACCCATTGTCCGTTAACAGACCTTAACAGAAATCTGTTAAGGTCTATTAAAGCCAATTCTAGTCTTAACAAATATGTGATTTGTTAATGTGGATATTACACCCATTACTTATCAATCTTAAAATAATTCTAAATCTAACAACTTAACTAATTTATTTTATAAATACTACATACTTAAAATTAGATTAATTAATTTAATATTGAATTAATAACGTATTAAAGTCATTTTTAAACCCTTAATACCCACGTGAATTGTGATGAACTTTGACTCAAATTTGTTGCTTGAGTCCTTGATTATTTTTACGGTAAGTCTTTCATTTTTATAATATCTTCACTTTAGTCCATGTACTTCATCTTTCATTACAATTTTGTCATCTTTTATTTGCAACTCAAGTCCTTCAACTTTTGAATTTTTACAAGTTGATCTCCATATTTAACTTGTATGTCAATTTAGTCATTTATAGTATCACTATTTGATACAGATATTACAAATGATATTGTGTATCAATTTTTGATACAAATATTACAAATGATATTTTTTATCACTGAATATGTTACTGATTATATTATGTTATTTTTCACAGCACATGTTACATGAATTGGTATTCTGTATCACTGATATTACATATGTTACAAATGATGAAATCATGAATTTTATTTGTTAAATTTGACATTGTATTTTATATCTATATCATACTGATGTTACACAGTATCAATAGATTTTTATAGTCCAATGTGTATCACTGTCTGATACAGATGTTACAAAAGATATTATATATAACTGGATATGTTACAGATTATATTATATTATTTTACACAGTACATGTTACATAAATTGGTATTCTATATCACTAATGTTTTACAACTCAATTTATAACACAGATTGTTACAAATGTTGTTGTAATTGAGAAGAACATGAGTTTGTTTGTGTTTATTACAGATATTTATGATACAAATGATATATATTTGACAGTTATAACAATAAAAGATTTATATATATTCCAATCAATTCCGATTTTTAAAAATTTGGTTACTATAATTAACTATAAAAGATTCTATAATATATGAATTTCTATCATATCCGATAATTAATGGTTTAATTACTATATGTAATATATAATATAATAAATTAAAATAATAATTTTTAAAAAACAGCATGTTTAAAATAAATAAAAGAAAAATGACTTTTTGAAATTATTTTAGAAAAGTGATGCATTTAAAAAAAAAATCTCCTCATTAATAAGGTTTGTTAAGAGTATTTAAATCTTTTCTTTGTTAAAGAGGTCTTCTCAATTTAAACTGTATAAGTTATGCACTTTTTTGTTCGATTTATTTGACACGACCATTTAGCCAAAGTGGCCAACAAGATACAATTTGAAAGACATTATGCAGTGCTAATAGCAAAAAAAAAAATTGGGTTTAAGCCAATAAACTTGTACAGTTTTATGACACTTAGAACACAAACGAGAGAGGTAAAAGGAAGAAATCGTGTCGACCTTAGTTCTAATAGGAAAAGTTATTTTGAAACGCTTCCGATCTGATCCAGGAAAATTGGCCGGGTACCAAGTGAATGTTTGAAAAAGTTATTTTGATTGTGAATCTGAATCATATGCAATATGTAAATAGTATTGTAAATCTTACAAAATATACGAACAGATATATATTTAACTAATTTAACCAATTTAAATTATTATCTTAACTTAACCAAACAAGCTGTAAATCATGGGCGTGGCTACCAACATTTTTAAAAGCTATTACGTTTGTGTACATAAAAATTTAAATAAGACCCAAGGGGGCACCCCATTTTTTACAACAGAAACGTTTCTTAACAAAATTGCGCCATCTGCTACCATCACGACACTGGTCACGACACCAGACCAGTTTCGGATTTCCCAAATATTCTCATAGAATGCAAAAAATAGGCATCGGACACCGCAATGTCTTCATTGCATTGTAAACAATTGTAAGCACAAAACCATAGCATCCCAGAAAGCATACACAATGTTAACCCACAATCGGTTTACATTGAATCAATCGAAGAACAATTAATTATTTCTAAGGAAATTATACCATCTATACAAAGTAAGAAAAGTTGGACCACTTCCTTTAAAACCTGGATTTTCTCAGTAGAGACTTGATCAAGAGTTTCTGAATTTGATGTTTAATGGATGTCACATTTTAAATGCTACTAATGTATAGCTTATTCAAGGTCACGTGACGAGAAAGCGAGATAATGCACCATGGTTCAGGAGACTGAAATTTAGAATCGCTGCACTAGGGTTTTGAGCAAAAAAAATGAATTTATATATCGTCACTTGCACAGTTTAACAATAGAAGCACCCTGAAGCATCATCAAATTAATTTCCAAATACACGGCTTCTTTTATGGGGGGAAGCGGACCTTTGTTGTGAATAAGAAAAGAAAATCTTAGTACGAAATAGATAAAAGTCACAGAGCATAGTAAGGAGGTTGACCTGGTGGTGAAATACCACTAGGCAGCACATTTGACTGATGCGAAGGCATAGTTACCCTCATCGGTGGAGCACCAGAAGCAATATGGTTGGTTTGACGAAGTGGTGAGGAACCAGGTGGAATTGCTGCAGAGGCATAAGCAGGAACTGAAGTTGAAGCATGTGTTTGACCAGGAAATGTGCCAGGAACAGACACGAAGGTTGGCCTGCCTGTCTGCACTGCTGGGTCCCATGAGGACACTGGTGCCACGGAAGATTGAACCGGTAAAGCACCCCCAGAAGCATAACCAACCCCAGGGACTCCCGAAGGGGAAGTAGTATGCTGCCAACCTGAAGCTGGAGCAGGGATGCCCGGAGCTTGATGCATTGCAAGTGATTCTGGGATAGTGTAATCTCTACTTTTGTCACTGTATGCCTACAACATGCAGGCATGACCAATCAATTTTGTTATGAAGAGGTAAGAATGGGTATCAAGTGAGAGGGCAAAGAGCATCAAGAAAAACACATTCAAGGAGATAATCTTTTTCTGATCAAGAACAAACCCTTTTTTGTAGTAAAGAAGCCTTTACGTTAATTTTCTTGCAAGAGATTTAACTCAAAAGCACATATTTATACCTTTACATTGAGATCAGTATGACGAGAGTATGATAGATGAAGCTTACAATAGCCACCATCATATATGCAATGACCCTCTAATGCATCTTTGGCAACAGCTGCAGTTGTAATATCTGTAAATAAAAGCAATCACAGATCAGTTAGTGACCCAATTTTCTCCAAAAAGGATGGAGGCATCCACACACAAAATAAAAAATGCACTTCAAATATGGAGAGTGTTAAGCCCAGTATCCACGTGTACATATTACACGAGTACATCTCCTCAAATAATCGTGGCCTTAATGCAAGGATAAGGGATGTAGTAGCAGTGAAGGACTACTTCCCCCATTTCAAATCTAATCTTGGAATATTAATTGGCTGGTAGTTGAAACTGTCTGATATTTAAAGACAACCTGAAGTCGGGTACTAGTCACTTTCATGTTTCTAAAGAAATGAGAAGTGAAAAAGTAGATAAAGCAATCCACCAGAGGGAGAATATTGTTTGATAAAAAGGGCATTCAATTTGAATGCAAAAGGACTAAAAATCATATAAATACAACGATGAAAAAAAAAAAGGAGAACAACAGCCACGACTCAGGAACGACAACCGTAAGGAATTCATAAATTAGCTCATACTGAAGTTTTGAAGCCAGTGTATCAAGGTGCAATTAGAATGCATCCAAGACATTGCAAGCTCAGCTTACGCTAGAGACAAGCCTACATACAAACATACCTTTTGATATCTGACTTGTATAATGAGAGCAAAATTAATAAAGCTGCAGTTCATATTTAAGAATTATTCAAGCTAAGTTCAAGATCCTCTGTTTCCTGGGTGGGATGGGGTGGGTTGGGGGGGGGGGGGGGGGGGGGGGGGGTCATCCCACTTAAATAAGGAAAACTACATGCAGTTTATTAAAAATATGCTTGGTAAAGATTTTTGTAGATTATAAGCAATGGGTCCAACGAAATGTGCAGATAAAGAGTAGATAAAAGTTGTAGGTCCTACGAAATGTGTGTATAAAAATTAAGTTTGACCAGCTTATAAGTGCTTATAAGCACCACCAAACATACTCATATATTCAGTTACATTTACTACCTTCATGTGAGTGATGGGAGAAAAAGAAGGGTAAAGAATTACAAAAGTACGAAATTCCAAAAAGCACATCATGTTCAAAATGCTACCTAAGCTGATATTACCAAACTGTTCCAATCCAACTAAAGGTTTCTCAAGATGCAAGGAAACAGAACTCCTTGACTGCAAAGAACGGAGGAGTAAAAAAATTACGGACAGATTTTCCCCAACAAGGATCCTATCCACTACATAGCATACATCATGGTCCATACGCATGTGAAGAAGCTATACATTTTTGCTTTTAGTTTTCACTAGTCCATTTGAGCTCTCCTTTCCTCCCTAGTAGGAAAAATTGAGGGCTGTGTAATTGGCAAGCAACTTACCAGGATACTGAATTAGTGCCTGAGTTCCACCATTCTTCTCAAATATTGCAATTTTTTGGACAGTACCAAATGCAGAGAATACCTGATGAAATTAGTAGTGATTACAATTCATCTGACACATGGGTGTACGAGTAAAACAATAATTAGAACAATCAATACCGTGTGAAGAACATCCACAGTGACTGCATATTGCATATTCTCAATGGATGCAAGAAGCACATTACTCTCAAATTCCTTTTTCTTTCCATCTGGACCTACAGCAGGCTGAATAAAGAGCCATGTTAATGCTTGTGGCGTAGAACGTAAACACAGAAAGAGAAATAGAGAAGAGAGTAGAGAAATAGAGAGAACGAGAAGAAATGGGAAAAAATAGGGAAGAATTTTGGGGAAGAAATAATCAATATTCAATCATTAATCAAAGTTCGCCAAATAATGAAATCCTAGGTGCCTTTAAATTGGGCAACAAAGCTGAAATCAAAAGAACTTCTAATAAACTAAGACCTTATCAAAATATTAAAAATAATCCAATCTAATCTAAACAAACATCATTTAGATCAAACTCCACTTTAAGATCCTACGTAAATCCTAACTTTATTCTTATCTTTAGCTTGTCCTTGTCCACACATCAGAACAGATTAGCAAATATTCCAGTTGAGAAACACACCTGAACAAATCCTTCCATTGCAGTAGGATTAACAGGAAGATAAGGATTTGTATAATCCCTGCAGGATGAAACAAAAACAAAATCCATGTGTCAAACAAACGATTATTCGCCTTAATAGTTTGATTTCACAAGAAGTCCCAAGCTTGACTCCTACCACTTGACTATGAGAATTTGGTGGACCAAAACATCAATCACAAAGCAAATTGACGACACAAACAACAGAACTCTTTACACACACTTCAACTCATTCACTACAGTAATTAGCGGAAAGGCTAACTTTTTTTGTGTAACAAGTTGAAACACACCATCATTGATCATTCACGGGAACTGAGATAACTGACTCTAAGCCCTAAAATACATTACAAGAGAAAATGAAGAGGATCTTTACAGAACAAAAAATAATGAAAAGAAGAAATGGCTCTTTACCGAAGCATCTTCTAAGTCACTCAAATTTTCATTCAGAAAAATGGAAACTTCCCACATGTTACGTGTAAGTTCTCTAAGACATAAGTTTCAGTGAAAATAGCTCCTATCATCATGCAGGGTTGTGACCTGACCTAACAAAACCCCCTAGGTTAAGCACATGTTTGCTGCCTAGAATTCTCAACATCAGTCAGACCCTCAATATGAAGAAAACTCACCATTAAAGAGATCCTTTAAGAGCAACAACTAATAAAAGATTTAACCATGCCAGAGAGCAGCTTAGAAAGAAGACAAACATGGAATGAGACTTCAAGTTTATTGATAAGAACAAAGGAATATAAGCCTCACTCAAGACTTCCTTGAAACAACCTACAGGTTGCATTACAATGAGGACATTGAAATGTAAAATGAATTGCATTCTACAAAGTAAGAAAGTAAAATTGTCATTAAAAATTTGTGCACTCAAATAAACATTGAAAAACTCCAATGGAATTAGAATCTAGTAAAGGTGAATCTTACAAAACACAAAATACTAATATTATAAGATGAAGAAAATTACTACGAGGCCATGAAAAAACACATCTGTGTTATAGCTGCCGAGCTTCACTAAACCCTAAATGACAAAAAGCACGCACGTCAATTAGCAAGACCCCATTTATAAGAGTTTAGAAAAATAGAAATACGAAAAAAAATATAATAATAAAATTATACAAACAGAAAGCGCAGAGATGGAACAGTTAAAAACATCTAAAAGTAAATAGGTAGATTATACATACCTGCTTCTATGAGATTGAAACTTAATATTCAAATCGGTGTGTGCGGAGTACGAGATACGCAAATTACATTCATTGACATGTCCAGGAAGAAGGTATCTGAAATTTGAAATAGTTGAACCACATAATACACCCAAATGAGAATCCCCGTCTAATAACAGCATGGAATATAGAGGTGAGTGGGTTGCAAGGAGGCAGACAAAAAAGAGGATATCTAAACAATCAACCGTGCAAAATAGCTAAAAGATACGTGCCTGGGTATGCTTCTGCCATCCAATGACTCCCTTGCTGTAGCTGCGGTCTGAACATCACTATATTGAATTAATGCCTGCCAAGATCACCACTAGATGTCAAGATAACATACATAGAAGAAAATTCAACGGCAGAAAAATCTTAACTGTTTTATCAATACTTCACCTGAAAACCAGCAGCCTTTTCAAAAGTAGCAATCTTGTGCACAAAACCAAAAGCCGAGAACACCTGAAATATATATAAGAAAACTTGAGTATATAACAGTATATAAAAAAATAACAAATAACAAAAAAGCGAGCAAGAGAACACCACAAGCGCAGAAAAATGGAAGTGAGAAAATAGACCTTATAAAGCAGTATGATGCACATGACAATAAATCCAGACTGTCTCCAACAAAAGATTCTAAACAAGGACCATCTGTGATTCAACCAATTTCAGTCAAAATTGACATAATCCAGAGAAGGTGTCATTTCTATGGGGAAATTAGAATTGCATATGATAACTGAACTTTTAAGAAGCATAGACGGCGACCAAATTCGTCAACCGTAACAAATAAATGTCTAAGACCCAAAAGCATAGATACCAAAGTTACCTAATGATTTGTGACAAACTGCATCACACTACATACCAATTAAGCGCGCTACAGTGCTATAAGGAAACTATTGGTAGCATGGCAAACATAAAAGTTAGAGGGAAGTGAAACAAAAGGTTTACGTAAATAAAATGGTTTAAGTCGATGATAAGAACTAGTAATCACGTTTAATTCAAAACTACATGGAGACAAGAGAAAGATGAACCATGCTCAACAACTCTGAACTTTAATCAGATAGACCAATAATTTTTATCAACAAACTTTTAACACTAAGAAGCATCAATAGTGACATACCAAGTGAATGACATCAATGCTGACATCACCAGCTTCAACTCCCTCAATTGTAACAAGCAAGACATTGCCTGGAACATCTCCAGGACTCTTGTTGTTGACAATTTCATGCCTGTTCGAGTACTGGATATAGACAGTTTTGCCACGAACCTGTGCTGGTTCTGAAGACGAAGCATAATATGTAACCATGTTAATTGCCTGATTAAGATCCACCTGAAAAGAAAAACAAAAAACACAGGATCCATCAACACAAAGCCGCCAGATGATACAAAACCATATAAACTGCAACAGGTAAGATTTGCCTAAAAAACAAATGCATTTTATCAATATATATCAAAATCATTGTCTTCTCTTTTATGCAATTTGGTCCAAGTCATTGTCACAATTTCTTTCCATCTTTTTGGATGAATTGAAATGACGAACATTGTGTGACCATTAGCATCATATGATTTGAATGAATTGATTGGCTGCATAAACAGGTCCAATCATGGATTTATCTTCCTGTGGTATACATTCGAATATTCAAATAAGGAAAAAGTACAACATATACCCCCAAAACAAATACTGCTAATAGACAATGGGAAAAAAAAATCCCTCTTCCACTCAGTTTTCTACACACAGTGAAATTCAAACTGTTAAAATAATAAAAAGCCCCTACTCTCCTCCGAGTTTACCTTTCTAATTGATACACCGGTAACAATTATATTATTGTACAAAACAAATGAGGAAAAGACATACGAATTCGACGAAGGCTTGGTTGCGGTTGGCACCGACATTGCACTTGGTATTGACGATCTTGCCAAAGGGTTTGCAGAGCTCGACCAACTCTTCTTCAGTGCACTCCCACGGGAGATTCCGCAGGTGGAGAACCTTCGATGGCGTTTGCGTGTAACGGAACTGCTGCTGCCCCGATGTCGACATCGACTCTCTTAGCCTCCGATTAGGATTTCGTTTCTTTTTTTCTGATTGCTCGTGGCTGTGGCTGTGGCTGTGGCTGTGGCTGTGGCTGTGGCTGGGGCTGGGGCTGGGGCTGTGGCGGTGGCGGTGGCGGTGGCGGTGGTTAATAAAGTAATATTATCTAGATAGAACGGAGGTTTACCTGACCCGGCTAGGGTTTCGTCTTTCGCGGTTTGCCTAATTTCGGGTGGATAGAAACTGAACTGTTATGTTGATTTGCAAATTAACAAATATTTTTTATTTTTTGTAAAGTAGATAATTAGTTTTATGAGAATTTCGCGTAGATGGTGTTTAACTTTGACTTTAGTGTGAAATAGTTTAACGTTTATTTTTTATTACAGAATTCTCTAACTTATATGTTTTAGTGTGCAATTGATCTTTAATTAATAATAAAGATAAATATGCTTTTAGTTTTAATTAGAAAAATTAATATTGTATTTGGATTCTTAAACTTTACAAAATGGCAAATAGATCAATTACATTTATTAAATAATATTTAATTTTACATACTAAATATATTATTATATTCGTGTGATTTAAATTTTCATAAAGAAAAATATAAAATTATTGTATTTTAAATACATGTAATTGCTATGTGATGTGAAAAATTTGAATAAAAATTAAGTTAAATAAATAACAAATAACGTATATAATTTTATAAGATTGAATCAATCTTATTATATTTTTATTTAACATAAAAATATTAATAAAAATTAATTTACATAATAAATATTGTTTATTTTTGTACGATAATAAAATAATAAATTAAAATATGAAGAATACAGTTGGATCTCTAATATTTATAGTTAATAAACATATAGCTCAATTAAGTGCTTGTTTGATTTCCATTAAAATTGGTTTTTTGTTTTCAATTTTTGACTTTTGGAAGAAAAAAAATGACCAAAATACCCCTTTTTCTAGACAAATATTGCGGCTACTTTGAAAAGCAAAAGAGCATTTTAGTCATTTTTTTCCAAAAGTCAAAAAATGGGAAACAAAAAATCCATTTTAATGGGAATCAAACAAGCACAAAATAAAAATATTTGAACATCAAGTTTGTGACAAATTTTTTTTTTTGTTATAACGATAAAAAAAATTAAATTTTAAACTAGTTAGATGTGACAAAAATGAGCCAGTCCAGTGGGCTAGCCCACATTATCTGGACTCTGGACCGAGCCGGCCAATAAAAAATTGGTCAAGTAAAAATTAGGCATATTTGACCCAGTACAATTAACTCACCGGGTCAATCGTGCTGAAGTTGGGCTGGCCCAATTATTTTGATTTGGTCCGGTAAAATTTATTGGCCCAAGTTCCACACCCCATTCATCCATCCCAACATCCACTTGGATGCGAGGGTGGGGGTTTGCTGAAGGAAGACAGTGAAGATTTTTTTAATTATTATAATTTTTTTGAAAAAATAAATTAAAATTTTAAGTTGGGTTGCCCAGTAGCCTTGTGGTCCAAAATTATGGTGTGTTGGACCAGCAAATACTAGTCCATGTAAAATCGGGTCAGGACTAGCCCAACCTATTTTTTGTGTGGCCGGTCCAAATTCGGGTTAGGGCAGCCCGTCTGACCTATTTGCCACCTCTATAACTGGTATATCGTTTCTTTGCGGTGGGGTCTAATCATAGATGATGGATTGGGCGATGAACATATTTTAAGGATGATCGAGTGAAATAATTGATTGAGGAAGATAGACTGAGGAGATGAGCAGATTTTAGAAATGATCAGTTGAGGAAGATAATCAAATTAGGAAGATAGATTGAAGCGGTTAGCAAATTTTGGAGAAAATAATTTTATGAGAGGAAAAATTACTTTTTTCTTCTCGTAACGGATAAAACTCCATACGGTCGTAATAATGTAATTACTTAATAATAAAAATAATATTTTTATTTGACATGTTTATTAATAATTATAAGCTTAAATTTTAGTTATTTTATAATAGTTCGTAAAATATACAAAACAATTTAGTATATTGTCCATTTGGTTAATAAAATGTTAATTAAAAAAATTCGTCAGTTTTCTTTAATTTTTTGTAAAAAATAAAAGTATCAGATACATTTGTTAGCAACCCAGATACAATTTCTCCTTATTAAAAGTAAGTGTATATTAGTGTTCTTCATCAATCAATTACCAATTACGCATCAAAACATACATGTTAAGAATTTATATACCAAAAAATAAATGTTATGTACTATTTTCACACTGAGAACAGATGTTAAAGACCATTTACACCAAAATCTCTAGTTTATTAACATATTTTGAAAATAGTTATGCTTGCTCTATAAATATGTTTCTCAATCAGTTTGTGTTCTTGTCAGAATCTATACATGTGTGTTCCTAGATTCATTATTATAATGAAATGTATATAATTGGTGGTTATATTTGCATTACAATTTTTATATCTCACACTTCATTTTAATTGTACTCAAGGTCATCAACATCTATTCATTATATCATTTATATCTTTAATTGTTTTCATCGAATTTTTATCTTCAATTTATATTAATTAGCACACCTCATATTTAATGATAATTTCTATGAAAATATTTTATTTGCATGTTTTGGAATGAGAACAAATATTTTGTTGCACTTTTGTATTTATTTTAAATACGATGGACAAATAAGTCGTTTTACGCCCTCCCAACGGACTTTTTGGATGTGACGAAAATTGTTATTAGAGATAAAATATGCTAATTAATGAAAAGATGAGGATAAGAATGTGATAAGAAAGGTCAAGGACATGAGGACTACAATAGGGATGGCAAAAAAACCCCCGCCCCGCCCCGCCGGATAATAGGGGCGGGTTTAGACCAGATTTTCTGTCCCGCCGCGGGTCGGGGCACCCCCGCACCGCCCCACCCCGCCGCCCCGCGACCCGCCCCTACAAAAAAAAAATTTATAAAATTATAAAATATAATAGAAATTATAATTTTCACTACAAATAAACTAAAGAAAAATTGAACCCGGGTTGAAACTTTAAACTACCAATCTTAACCACTACACCATAACCTTGATCTTACAATTTTTTTTGTTTTATTTGGTACAAACATATAAAATAAAATTATTTCTTTTTTTAATTATTTTTTCAGTTTTAAAAAAAAAAAAAGATTTTTTTTTTCGCAGGGCAATTGGCGAGTCGAAGGGCCGCCCCGCCCCGCGCCGCCCCGCGAATTCGCAGGTCGCAGGGCAGGTCGAGGCCCCGACCCGCCCCATTGCCATCCCTAGACTACAATGAGCAAAGATTGAAAACCCTAGTTACAATAAAAACGTAGTGCAACAAATAAAAGGTGTGATGTGAATATAATTATCCATATGTAATTCATCTTTAATTCTCTTATATTCTTTTTATTTTATAACACATTATCAACATGATTATTCATCTTATTTCGTGTAGTTTAAATATTATAATATTTTGTATTAAAAGATTTGTGAACTACTCGGAAAATTTTCAAGATCTACCAAAAATTTGAAAATACATTCAAGGTTTGTGAATTATTTTAAGTTTTTTATATCGATCGAATTTGAATATTAAGTAAGTTCATTTTTTAGAAATCCTATGGTTATATTATGTATTACTAGTATATCACCCTTGCGATGCACTACCCTTGTTTTTCATTATAGTAATTTTAAAATATCTTAAGAGTATATTGTTTATTTATTACATTCAAATAAAAAAAATATCATATAAATAACATTTGATTACTCATTGATATTGAAAAAAACAACATAGCTAATCCAGATTTTCAAAGGTCTATTTGAAAACCACAATTGTGGTCGAATTGGTTGGCATTTCATCCATATCACAAATTAACATCTTTAATTCCGTACGATTTGTAACTCTAGACAATATAACATAAAATTGTCCATGACCAGACCCGATTTTGGCCTGAGGCGGTCTAAAAACCAAATGGGGCCCATTTGAGGGAAAAAAAAAAGAAAATTATTATTAAACACAACAGTTCTAACTGCCTAATGGCCAAAGCCCAAAAACAATCTAAAGTTTTTTTAAAAAAAAAAAAAAAACAAACCAAGCCCAACAAGAAAACCCTCAGTCAATGGAAGAAAAACAGAGACAGCAACCTACGGCCTACTACCATCAACACGCCCGCCAAGCTTCTGTGATACTGCCTGCGAAATTTTTTCAAATCGCGAAAGACGACGGTGTTTATGGAGTTATACGTATCCTTCTAAGTTCTAACTTCTTGTTGAACAGAAAATGAATTTTGGGTGGTAAAGGATTTCTCAAAAATCAAAATGTAGGTTAGTTTTCAAATCACATGATTGATATGCAATATTGGAGTCGAAAAATAGATTCTCTTCTACAATATCATAAGATGCAAAAGAATAATCATCCAAACACAAAAATAATCTCTTTTTTTTAATCAAAGTATTGTTTTCTTTTGAGATAAGATTATTCACTTTCAAAAATGCTTGAATGGCCGAAGTTTGTGTAGTTGTGCTGTTACGAATAATGATTGCCCTAAATCTGGAAGGCTTGCACCATATTGTCCTTTTAAAATCTTCAGACGGATTTTGTGATTTTGAGCAAATTTCATGGACTAATCTATTTCTCTTGCGTATGCAAAGAAAGGTAGTGAAGAACAAATGAGTAAAAACAAGTAGAGATTAAGAGAATGCCATTTCACTTCTCATTAATTACTATGATCCTCTGTGGTGTATATATATATATATAGTTATTAAGAGAATTCTGAAAATCATTGCACATATTTCTTTTTTCCTTTTTTTCTTTTTTTTTTTGATTGGACACAGATTTCATTTTTGATTTTATGAATACAAGTGAGAATACTCTAGTTTTTCATGTGGTCTTGATGACAAACGTCGTTATGTTTTGTTAATATTCTAGTAACGAAATTTGTATATTGTCGTTCTTAGTTTTAAATTTGTTGCTGTATGCATGTTAACGAACAGGAGAATAAACTTTTCACTGCAGAAGAAGTTGGTTTTTCACATTTATCATTTTATAATTGTCGCTCAAATCTCACTCTCAAGTAAGCAATAGTTATCCCTCGCTTATTTATTGACTTATTAGAAATAGTTGAAATCTTGCCGGCTTATATGATTGTGGCCTTGTCGACTTTAATTTTGAGATTATTGAAATAGTTTATTAGTTTTCAAGTTGAAGCTGATCAAGATTTATCTCCGATCAACTATGTCACAAGAAAGATTGAATGGATTGGCTATGATATCAATTGAGAAATAAATGGTTGAACAATTAGATTACTCAAATTTGATTAATATTGTTGCTTTTAAAACCGCTAGACAAGTTGTATTTAAGTGATATTTTAGAATATTTTCGGCCTTGTTAACAATATATTATAATATATTTTTATGTATAATATATTTTGTTTGTCATTTTTTTTCTTCGAGTTTTAAGTTTGTAATTAGTTCCTTAACAACCTTGTGGATGTTAAATGCATAATACAATTTGGGGGTCCATTGGGAGGCCCAATTTTTGAACTTCGCCTGAGGCCCCGAAAATGTCAGAACCGGCCATGTCCATAACTAAAAACTGGTTTTTTCAGATATAATCTCATTTAGAAAAAATATTGACCCTGACACTTATTGATAGTCATATCGTATGAGACAATTAATTAATTTTTGGCACAAGTATATTATAATTTAAAAATTGATTTTCTAAATTGTAAAGATGCAGATTGCATTAATCATATTATGCAAATATATATATATTTTATTTGTAGACAATTAATAATATTTACATACTTTAAATCATATATTGATTAATTAATGTAGCATTCAAATTTGTTATTACTAATAATTGAAATGAATTTATCTTATTCTGGAAGATGTGTATTTTTTGATTGGAAATGTCAACACATAATTTTATTCATTTTTACCGAGTATCATAGAAAATTCAAAACATTAGGAAGTTGAACCGGCGGTACTATTTACACTGTATTAGAATACTGATAATCAATTAATTGAAGTTGAGCAATTACTTAACAAATGAATCATTGGTAATCTCATCCATATTACATTATTATTTCATAAGCGTTCTTTTGCTCATTTGAGAGTTTAGAAACAATTTTTTTTCCATTCTTCAGCTAGAGAATATCATAATGCAATTCATTATTTATAAGTTTATTAATGTAAATTGAAACATCTACAATTTCAAGGGCATTGTTTGAAAGTCTCGAAGACTATTTCCAATACTCCACAATATTTTTTCAATCTATGCGAGTGTATAATTTTTTATTTCTTCATCACTCAATTCTAAATCTGTAAATCGAGACAAACAGACAACTATAATTAATTTAAAAGACAAAGCAATATTAATTATTATTATATAATAAAACATCGACGAGCTAGAATATGATTTTAAGCCTATGTAATACAACATTAATAAAATTTAACGTTTATTATTTAACGTTCTCAGCCTATCTTTTGTCTAGAACCCTTTTGAGGAGCTAGGATCTGAGTCGGTCTTTGAATCGTATGAATTTAATTTTGAAATTATCATATCTAGTTTATTAGTTTTTAATCAATAAATCAGATGCTTTGATAATAAAACATAATTCTATGTTTTTCGTGTATTGATTTTTTTTTTAACTACAACCTTTTTAAACCCACTATAGGAAGCATAAAAAATTTGTGGAAAAAATAAGTCTATTTTTGAAAAACTATTGCATTATTGACAATAGTTCTCGTGCATCGATGTTTCATTTTTTTGAAAACATAACTTATTTAAATCAATGTATAAATTAAGACATTGAAACACATAACATCATCTATTTTGTGTTTTGAAGTGAATTTATCTTGTTCTGAAATATGTGCATTTTTTTTGTAAATGTTAATTCTTAATATTATTTATTTTAACCATGTATCATAGAAAATTGAAACATTGTAAAGCTCATCCTGATTAAATTATATTGGAATACTGATTATTAATTACCTGAAGTTGGATAATTAATTAATTAATTTATTATTATTATTATTATAAAATTTTATCATTTGATTTAATTATATTTTTTTTGCTGACAATGCGTAAATATAAATAATAATAATAATATAAAATATAATATAAACACTTTAATATTATTTAATATATAATATAAATAATATAATATTAAAACTTATTGAGTAATTTTCTATTATAATTTGAAAAATAATTTTCGGGTATGCACAGATAAGTTTTTTTAATAATCGACACAAATATTATTAGATGAATTCATTTTTCAGTTATAATTACAGTGTAAATCTTATCATTTGTTTAAATCAAATGAATGCGTTTTCTAATCTCTATTTAACATACAGATTGCATATTTATGTATATTTTGTAAATTACAACTAATTTTAACCGTTTATTAGTTAACGTGGGAAAAAATAAAATTTTAGGGAAGGCTTAATTATTATTTTCTAATTTTTAAGAAGTGCTTCAGGCTTAATTTTTTGCGAGGCTCATTAAATAACCTACTAATTTTTATATTATAATTTGAAAATTGGTTTTCTAAATTGTAAAGTTGCATATTTGGTTATTGATATTCTGCAAATTTATTGTTTTTCTATTTGTAGACAATTAGTAATATTTGCATACTCTAAATCTTATATTGATTAATTAATGTAGCATTCAAATTTGTTATTACTAATAATTAAAATGAATTTATCTTGTTTTGAAAGATGTGTATTTTTTAATTGAAAATGTCAATTCATAATTTTATTTATTTTTACTGAGTATCATAGATTATTCAAAAGATTGAGAAACTGAACCGACGGTACTATTTACACTGTATTAGAATACTGATAATTAATTAACTAAAATTGGATAATTATTTAACAAATGAATAATTGAGAATCTCATCTGGGTTGAACATTGAATCTAATTATTAATTACTTAATATTGGACAATTAATTAAATTATATATATATATATGATTTCATCTCCTACCCATTTATAATACCCACTTATAATGCCCACGCTGGGGTGTCATCACATGATTGATCAAAATAATGAGTGTGGGACCATGATCTACCAATCATGTGATGCCACATCAGCGTGTCATTATAAGTGGATATGAGATATTATTATTATTATTATTATTCTATAATATGTGGGAGACGTTTTGGACTGGAAAATGTGTTGACTTTTACTGATGAATATCATTCTTATATATATACTAGTTTTAGCTACGTGCGTTGCACGTATGTTAAAAATGTAGTGAAACGTTTTAGGTTTTAAATGTAATTGAGACGAAAATAAAAATCTAAAATTTCTAAACAAATAGGAAAATGATTTTTAAAAATGAATTTTTTTTATAATTGTTACTACTTCAAAATGTATGTAGAAATAATGATGGTTAAAAACGAGACGGGTAGTTGAAGTCAAATGGTTGGAATATAATATTTTAAAGTTTGTAAAATGAGACGGTGTCAAAAAATTGTGTAGCTTACTTTATTCTTTTGGTTTGGTTGATGCGAGACTTGGCCAACAAAGTGAAAATAAATGAATTAAATTGAAGCATGTATACAAAATACCCCACCATTTATCCTACTATTGAATTATCACTTTGGTTTTCTTTATACCACACACTTTCTCTTTCAATATTCCTCTATTCTAAAAATTACTTCTGTGTATTTTAGCTTAAAATCCAAACGTTTGTATTTTGATTTTATACTTGTTCATACCGAAATCTTGTTTTCAAAGAATAAATAGGTAAGTTTATTAGTCGTGCAACCAAACACTAGGAAAAATGGCCTGGGAGGTCATCAATGCAAAAAGATGGTGAGAGTTTAATTCGAATCCTCCAATGCTTAAATGTGCATTTGGAAACAAAGATGACAAGTTATCTCTCTCCAAAATAATGAATTCAATGCAACCAGCCTGCAACACATTTAGAAAGCAGGAGGCCAAACAATAATTTGTGAAATCGACTAATGAGTTCTAAGGAATTATGGTGATCAAAACAGATTGCTGAAGATTCGATTCAATTGAAGGGTTCGGAAGAAGACTTACATATAACTTCACGTATAAAATTATCTGTTAACAAAATATGACAGAAAAGAATATGTTAGCAAATAGTTAGTGCACATTGATTCTCTCTTAATTTGACAAGTTCAATGAAGTCTTATATCATCAATATTTCTTACAGAAAATAAGCAAGTGAAGAATTTAATTCTGAAATTGACATAATTCCAAATGAAGAAAAAATAGTGAGGAATTGACAAGACTTACTGATATTGTACTACGGCCCACTGTACCGAAGGCAGACTGGCCAATGTCTGGGTACGTTTCAATCCAAGGTTGGCTGTCCAAGCAGTATCTTAAGAGAATTCTGGTGAATTAAGAAAGCACAGTGAAAATCAACAATATAGAAAGCCCAAGCCACCCTCCTTCTTTGACAGCATATGGAGTAAAAAGAACTCCGACTCCACATAAAACATTCATGCCTGTGTAAAACCATCTTGTGTCAAGCTATAATAGTTTGCTCGGTCGTGTAGACTGTATAGCACTAAACACAGAAGAAAAAATGTTAAGCGTCCAGTTTTGTCCAAAATTGCATATCAAACATCGTAAAAGATGTCTCTAACTATCAGCACATTGAAGTAAGTAACAAAACCAAATAAAAAAACGTACCATTTAACACTGCTTGGCCGTATGAGCTCTGGTGAGTAATTGGAATTTCATGTGAGACCTTGGAGTATTTCTCCTTGAGACTACCTTTCTTTGTCCCCGACTTCTTTGATGGTATAGGTGGCAACAGAGAATGCGAACTACGCCTTTGTTGTGACACTTTCACATCCTCTACTTCAGATAAGAGAGGTTTACCCAGAGAAGGTAATATCTCTGGAGTCTGTCTACTTGTAAGGGACGACGAAAGGTACGAGCTTCTAGGCAAAGACGATGTCTCGACAAAGTTAAGACTCGGAGATGGAACACTACTGTATAGATCAATGGATTGCCTGCAACAAGTATAAGAAAGAACCATTTCAACATGATTTATAATCAATTATCCATGGTGTTATGACATCTACACAGCATTTATGCATTTGAGTTAAGTCTCTAACCGATCTTTTACTTTTTGTTTGCTGATGCCAATATTTCCATCACTTTGAGACGAAGAGTTAAAAAAGATATTACATTTCTTTGACTGAATACAACTCGAAAAATATTTTAAGTTTCACTTATCACATAACCTTGTACAAGTTATTAACCAAATTAAATTCATCTAAACCTTCAAATCACAAAGAGGAACTTAATTGTACACATAAAAATATAAAAAACCCATTGTCAATAATCATCATTGACAACTTAAGAAAACGTGAAAATATAGCACAAAACAGACAGGAAAATACACCGAAAGAAAAGAAAAGGAAATGAAATGCGATAAAAGAAAATGAAGAAAAATTCGTGGACCGATCCCATCATTTACACCAGGCAGGAACACATATACATGTATACATTATACTTTCTGTCAACCTACCACGACCCTCCTCCTCGTGAAGTGATATATATATATATATATATACTCGAAAAATTAATTGAAATGACAAATAAAAAAATTTACAAAGTTAAAATTAAATGTTTTTATTGATATGTTGAATAAATTAATAGTGTATTGACAAAACATGGCGTTTCACAATGAATTAATGTTAAAATAAGGTGAACGCTTGGAGTCATGCTATGGAATTATTAGATAACTTGTTCACAAGAAATTACATATGAAATACGGGGGAAAGGTTTACATTTACTTTATAAAACAACAAGATTGAATTCATACAAACATACATTTCAGTCACTTTTGTTCTCTGCATGTAACAGTATTATTTTTGTGAGCTAAGTTCGACAGTTAAGTATATAAAGCAAGAGAATATTGCACTATAAAATTTTATTGTATATGAAGAGGTGCACGGTTACAAAAACAAAAGGCAAGTATCCCTTTTTCCTATTACACTTCAGTTTTAAGGGATTTCATTATGCACGCTTTAAAGTTCACTTAGCTTGTGAGGCTTTTATGCATATAGTTTCCAGTAAATTTCATGATTCATTCTGTGACATTTGGTTACAGCTTCGACTATTATACTATTCCTGCTTTGGTATGTGGAAACTATTGTTATTGCTGGTAGCAATAAACGCTCATTGACCATTTACAACCAAAGAGAGTTTTGACTAATTAATAATAGAGAGATCACTTTTATTAATTCTGTATTTTGATTGATACTTCGAATAGAACCGTGAAGAAGGAGAATAAAAGTATGAAACTAAAGTAACCATGACAACTATTTCATCTGGGACAAGCTGCCCTTTCTCCATGCATTCTTTTGCCCGCCTACCATTTTCAGTCCCAGCAGCAACTTCTGCCCTGAGAAGATCTCCAGCCGCAATGTGCACAAAATCATACTGCACATTTGAAGATGACTTAATTCAATGTGTTCTTAATATCAAGATATCATTAGTGCAAACACAAAAAACAGAAACAGCCAGGGCATGTCATGGTGCCACTAAAGTTATTGAAGTAGATAAAGTACCAAAAACTTCATAATTCATCAATGATGCCAGTTTGTCAATGATGCTTTGCACACCACAGAAGACCTTATGATGCCACAAAAAAGAACAATTCGATGGACATTCACTATTAATTCCACCATTGTTGAAATGCTTCAAGGAAGGATCGGAGGGCAGTAATCGCTTCCCAATTCCTAGATGGTCTAATTGTGATTGTAAAACCTGCACTTCGTGGACCTTTTCTTGCAAAGAAACATTATATGTCAAAGATGACGGAGCTAAAGGTCAAAAGAAAACCCACTTTAACAAATATTCAACTAATGCATTAAACCTGGTTTTATCTTGTTGTGCGTGTATGGTACGCAGTGTTCGAATGGAGTTACAGGAGATTAATGTTGAGTTCTTTCTGACGTTTTTTCAAACAGATAATGCACAAGAAGATAATATTCGATATGGTTGTCGAGTTAGCTCGGCAACCATGGTTGTCGAGCAACTCGGCAACCATTGGTTGCCGAGTTGCTCGACAACCATGGTTGCCGAGCTAGCTCGGCAACCAATGGTTGCCGGTTGCCGAGTTAGCTCGACAACCATGGTTGCCGAGTTAGCTCGGCAACCATGGTTGCCGAGCACATATGAGCCAACCAGATGTAAATCTGATCAAGAATGGCCATTTTGGTGACTTCTTCCGCGGTATCCTTGAAGATGCGAAACCTATGGTCATCAAAATAATCGACTTGCATTCATCAGTAAAATAGGAAGCGTATATGTTATAATTGGACCTGATTCATGTTTTCTTCTCCGCTATCACATTAATTGATTAGTTCGAGCAGGAGGATGGTTGATTGGGAGGGGCAAGATGAAAAGTAAATGCAATGGTATTGGGGTATATGTTTACAAGTCACAGGAGGAAGATCAATTCGTCAAATTCATAGAGCTTGGTTTATGGTGTTTCCCGGATCCCTTTGTGAAGGTAGTGTTCATTCTCAAAACAATTTGGTCAGTCAAAAAAGGCAATTTGATTGCCGAGCCATCTCGGCAATCAAGTATTTAACATTTTTTTTTTATTTTTTATTTTTAAAGGAATAATTGCACAAAAGGTCCCTATTGTTTTAAAATCGTTGGGATATGCCAACAACTTAAAAAAAAAATCTTTAATTTTTTTTTCTTATTTTTTTTTCTTTTACACTTAATTTTCATTCAATTTTTTACTAATCTTGTTTTTTTATTTTACATTTTTCAAATTATTCTAAATAAATGCTAAAAAATGCCATTCAACAATTTCAAAATCGTGAAATCTTGGTGGCAAATTGAATGTTTTTATTTTTTTTACACATTTTCATTCAATTTTTTTATTAATCTTTTTTATTTTATCTTAAGCAAATAAGCAAATTGAATGTTTTTATTTTTTATAATGTTGTCACATTAAAAAAAAAAAAATTCGTCAACAGTAAAATTCTCGGCAATGTTCATTGCCGACAACTCGGCAATGATCCAAATCCGACATCTTCAAATCTGGGTTCCTAATTTTTAGAGATTTTGAATTTTACCATCTTGTTTTTCTGGTTGACTCCGTGATCATTGATTCACTTTTGTCCATTATTAGTGACAATAATATTCCAAGGATTTTAAAACAATAGAGACCTTTTGTGTAATTATTCCTTTAAAAAAATAAAAATAAATAAACACTGTGGCAATCAATTGATTGCCAAGCCATCTCGGCAATCAATTGATTGCCGAGGTGGTTCGGCAACGCTCTTCCTCAAGTGCAGCAGCAAGTTGATCGATCTCCTCCTCCAAGCGATAAGGATCATAAATTTTTGAGAGCACAACAATGGCTTCAGATTTATCCTTCTGCAAGAATTATTTCCGAATCAATAAGAGGAAAGATAAAATATCTGATAACATGTTCTAACAAACAATTATCCAAAGCAGTAAAGCGTTTTTGCACCTTCATGTAAAGCCAATGAGGAGATTCGGGCAAAAATAGCATAATGGAAAATTGAAGAATGGCTGGCACTGCAGATACTCCAAGCATCCATAGCCATGTACCAGAACCTGCTCCCCCATTTAAATGACAAAAAAATCATGAAAAGTATAAGAGATATAGAACGCATTCTTGCCTCCCGCTTTGTGCAAAATAGCATTTAGAAACAAATCAATTACCAACTAAAACCAATTCACCAAATACCTTCCCTTTAATTGTCCATTTGTCTTTTAGCAACAAACTATTCCTAAACAAAGAACTAAAACCATTTGAAAGTACCGCTAGATAAGCAAGACAGCTATGGACAATTAATTGCCGAGGCTCGGCAATCACTTAAATTTTTTTTTTTTTGATTGCCGAGCCATCTCGGCAATCACTTTTTAATTTTTTTTAAATTTTATTGTGTCAAAGAAAATAGGCTTAAAAAAAAATTGGTGAACAGTAAAATAAAGATTATTGCCGAGAATTTTACTGGTCATTTTTTTTTTTAATGTGGCAACATTATAAAAAATAAAAACATTCAATTTGCTTAAGATAAAATAAAAAAATTGAATGAAAAGGTGTAAAAAAAAAATAAAAACATTCAATTTCCCACCAAGATTTCACGTGCGTGGATTTTGAAATTCTTGAATGACATTTTTTAGCATTTATTTAGAATAATTTGTAAAAGGTAAAATAAAAAAACAAGATTAGTAAAAAATTGAATGAAAATTAAGTGTGAAAGAAAAAAAAATAAGAAAAAAAAATTAAAGATTTTTTTTTTTTAAAGTTGTTGGCATATCCCAATGATTTTAAAATAATAGGGACCTTTTGTGCAATTATTCCTTTAAAAAAAAAGAAAAAGTAAAATACTTGATTGCCGAGCCATCTTGGCAATCAAATTGATTGTCGAGCCATCTCGGCAATCAATTTGATTGCCGAGATAGCTCAATTGGGTACCCAAAATTACAGTTATTGTTGGAGGAAGAGCAGGAAACTATGCAATATGTGAACGAGCTTACAGCCCTGATTTCATGTTCTTTTGGCCAAATGCCAGAATATCTGTGATGGGAGGAGCTCAGGTATCTTTACACTTAAATTGTGTTTGAAATCACGAGATTGTGCTAGATTTAGAATCGACAACAGGATTTTATTTCTCCAAATTTCCCTTGTTCAGAACCTTAGGATTTGAAGTTGGTTTTTATATGGTAAGTCTAATATAAAATTTTCAGTTATTTGAAATCACACTAAAAATGGTAAGATTTGATGAGCTTTGGCATTTCAAATTGCAAGGATTCTCGTGTTCCTTTTTGTCCTTATTATTGAGTATCTCGTGCATTCTTAGTTCATTGCTAGCAACAGCATTATTCCTCTAAATTTCCAACTTTATCATGATAGCAGTAAATTGAGACAGCATTGTAAGAGTATTATCAGCTTCTGAGTTCCAAATTCGCCGCTGTAGTACTTCCAATAAAACCCAATACTCAGTTGTTATTTGTTAATTCTGATGGCCCTGTTCAGGCTGCTGGGGTGCTGGCTCAAATAGAAAGGGGCAACCAGAAAAAGGCTGGAGTTCAGGTAGGACATTATTTTTGAAACTGAGAGAGCTTAAAAAAAAAAAAAAGTAAAATAAGAACATAGAAGCTGATAGAGTGTCCTTTAGTATATGTATAAATGATTGAAGCATGGAAAAAGTTTTGATTTTTGGTTATTGATTCATTCTTCTTACTGTATTTTTTAAAAAGTCTGAGCTTTAATTGAGCTTTAATTGATAGTGTGGTGTTTTCTGCAATTCCAATTGCAGGGTTGATCTCAGCTTTGGTTGAGAGAGAGAAGAGATTTTTTTGGGTGAAATGTTGGACAAAGTAAAAAATTGCGGCTGGTTTCATTGTCAAAACGGTGTCGTGTTGGACGAAAAAAGCTACAGTAAAAAAATTAAGGCTCTTATATTATTATAAGGATATATATATATATATATTAAGATATTAAGATTTTGTTATATAGATCATAATGGTTGCACATTGTTCAATGTTTATGTAAATTAAATGTATAATAAAATATTTATTAAAATTATAACTGCTGACTTAAATTTAGTTGACATGGCAAAACACGTCTTCCATAATTAATATTGTAAATGAGGTTGACTTATTTTTATTTCACATTACAAAATATGTAGTTAGTTAGTTAACTATTAATTACTTATGGATATAAATCAAATGGATGGTTTTATTAATGTATTTTATTTTCTAATTATTAATTATCATTATTAATGAATGTTTTGGAGGGAAAATTTGGCAAAAAAATTTGACGGCTATCATTTTCTTATATATACTAGTTAGAAACGCGTGCGTTGCACGTGCTTTTGTAATCATATTGTTAAGGGAGGTCAAGGGTTCGAATCGCTGGGGACGCGAAAGAAATCCAGTTTGGAGCCTAACTTTCAACGGACAGTACGTAAGCTAACGGCGCACGGAATAGCCCCTGGGCGAAAAGCCTGTAGGAGAAAGTCCGTGGTCGTTAAAAAGTTTGTAAGGGTATAATGGTCCAAAAATATTTCTCCATTTAAGCCCCTTTTAGATTAGTATAGATATAGATTAAGATTAAGATAATTTTGGAAATTTGACACAAATAGTCCCTAATTTATGTTCTCAATACGAAAATAGTTTGTAACATTTATTTTTATGCAAGAAAGCTCTAACCTATATTTTTGGTGCGCAATTAATTATTATTTGATGAATAAAACCAACGTGTTCTTAATTTTAATTAGAAAAATTTGCAGTTGAGTTCTTAACCTTTGCAAAAAGTACAAATGAGATCGGTATTTTTATTGAAATAATATTTAATTTAAATATATCATTATAGTCGTATCAATTATAATTTTCATAAGAGAAAATTGTTAAATTATTGTGCTTTAGGTAAATGTAATTGTTATGTAATGTGAAAACTTGAATAAAAATAATATTATAGATAAATAACAAAATTATGTATATAATTTTATGAATTGAATCAATCTTGTTATTTTTTTCTTTATTTGCAAATTTTGTGTTCTTTATTTTCGAATTATAATAAAACGATAAATGAAAATAAGAAAAATAAAGTTAGAATTCTAATATTTGTAGTTAATAAACTAATAGATCAATTAAATAAAAGTATTTGAGAATCATGTTTGTGACAAATTAATTTTTCGTTTTTTGTTATAACCATAAAATAAAAGTTTAAATTTTTAATAATGTAATTACTTAATAACAAAAGTAATAATTTTATTTCACGCATTTGTTAATAATTATAAACTTAAATTTTAGTTATTTCATAATAGTTCGTAAAATATACAA
This sequence comes from Forsythia viridissima, assembly GCA_030279155.1. NCBI lineage: Eukaryota > Viridiplantae > Streptophyta > Magnoliopsida > Lamiales > Oleaceae > Forsythia > Forsythia viridissima. Next base: position 36,791,570 of record CM059036.1, read on the forward strand.
TTTTTTTTTACATATATTATCAATTTGGTCAATAAAGTCTTAATTAAAGAAACACTCATTAGTTTTCTTTAATTCTTCATAAAAAATTAAAGATATAGGACGTATTTGCACATTTTGCAAATATTAGAAACCCAACTGTATTTTTTATTATTAAAATTAAGGGCATTTTTTTTTCTCCATAAAATAGACCAATTGCGTACTAAAATACATAGACTATGGATGTTCGTGCCAAAAAACAAATGTGATGGACCATTTTCGCATTGAAGACAAAGGCTAAGGACACTTTACGCTAAATTTCCTATAATTTTTGAAAATTTTCAAATATGTTAAATCTTTTGATTTTGAGATTTAACAATTTTCATGAATAAACATAACCCATAATCAAATCAATATTTTAGTACAATGCTGTGTTGTTACTATTAAAAAGTACAACTTCATATACATCAATTTTTTAAGAATATTATATTATTATTCCCAAAAAAACATGAACGTATATATATCATTATTGTAAAAGATTATTGTGTTCTCTTGAATAAAGCGTGACTTTATAAAACATCAATATTTTAAAGAGTATGTTGTTCTCAAAAAACATTTTTATACATACTAGTGAAAAGCACGTACGATGCACCATGTGACGCAACTATAACAAATTGGGTTAATTTTACTAATTGTCACTCCATTTTTGCCAAATATTAAATTGGTCGTTAAAGCATTTGTCTTATCTTGTTAATCATTTAAGTTACTAATACTTTCAAAAGAATTTCCCTCAGTGAGTAAATCTAAGAAAAAATTACTAGGTTTATCTTCAACATATACCATTCTTTGCACTTCTGTCGTGACTCTTTATTTCTTGACAATTTATTTCTAATTTTTCATTTTTTAACGCACTTAGCCGATAATAATAGTTTGTGAGTGTTAAAAAGCGAAATTGGTCCTGAAATTTAAATAAAGTAAAAACATATAAATAAAAAGAAAGAAATTTTTAAAAAGAAAATAAACAACATTTGACAATTATTCTTCATCCAACGAACTTCCATCTCCATCTAATAATAAACCACCACAACTAGTAATCAACTACTACCACAACCCCATGTGCAACCAGCTACCATCTCTGTGCACTACCATTACTCTCACATACTACAACAAACAACCACCATTGATTTTATAGCAGTGTAGTGATCATCAATTTATGTTTGCACGAAACTCCAATTAAAAATTAATAGAAGAAAATATTAGGCAAAATAATTAAGGGTGGACGTGTGTTGGATTGGGTCGATTTTAGGCCAAACCCAAACCCAACCCAACAATTGCGATTTGAAAAAAATGGAACACAAACCAACCCACAATGGGTTGAAAACTGCCCCAACCCAAACCAACATGTGCTGGGTCAATTTGGGTCGGGTCAGTGGTTTGGGCATGGGCCAAAAAAACACTGGACCCAACTATAAAATTTTGTAACATTTTTTTGGGCCAAATTCACTAGACCACGTTTCTTTATATTTTGGGCAATTATTTTGTCCCAATTTAATGTGTGTACTATTTCTTAAATTGTTTTGTTAATTTTTTTGTGCCCAATGCACTATTGAGCATTTTCGGGTAAATCTATTTGCAGTAATAAAAACTAAATACCATTTCTATGCAAACTCAATTATCCTATATTTCAGCAATTTTAACAAAAAGAGATCAAATATTTGTAGGACAATATAACAAAAAACAAAACGAGGTGATAATAGGAGATATTCCTTTTGTTTACAATCCATTCTAATTAATAAAAATGAATAAAGATATTCCAATTTGGTTGCGGCATCCATAGTGATTTTGTCCCATATGTCAAATGCTTGCAAAGTTCAATAGCTTCAGGCCTAAAATTGGATGGTCAGATACCAAGTATTAATAATCAACAACACTAATCAATTTCTTTGTTCCTATATTTTTACTTAAAGAAATGCAATCAAATAATAAATTTCTTTTTTCCCATACAACTTAAGTGAAGAATAATAAATATACAACAACATTTAAACAAAAATACGAAACATTCAATTCAATCGAATACGAGAAAAAATCATTAGCTGAAGAATATGTAAAACGAATTAATCACTTAGTGCGAAACCCTTGATTATCTTCATGAATTTTACACAGCAAATCATTTCATCTATGTTGCATGTTTTTACAAGGATATGCATCAACCTTTCCTCGAGAGTGAAATAAATATAGATACATGTTTGTAAGCACTGCAGTTGTACTACTTTTACACTCCGGTTCTAATGCCCACGGTGGGCATTATAAGTCCAACAAGTGTTGGATTTAATGCCCACCGTGGGCATTAGAACAAAACCAACTACTTTTATGATACTAGCAACTTTAAAACCCATGCAGTGATACAACTAAAACATCCAATCAAGTCAGCCAAGTAGATATCTCCTAAAATAGTTATAGAAGAATCAGCTGTAGATTTCATAGAAAAATTATGTTAAGATATTGAGCATTCTGCTACCATCACCAACTATATTTACTAGACCCAGTTTAATAAAGTTAAATTACTTTCATCAAAATTTTCCAATTCCATCCTTGACAAAAACAAAAAGTTGTGAATAAACAAAGATGAGTGATTCTAAATGGTTTGTTTCAAATTTGGCTAGAGGCTGAACTAGAACGCAAAAATTGACCATTACTAACAAGGTACAAAGCAAGAATTATGATCTAAAAATGAACTTTACCATGGGATGAATGAAGCAAAAAAATAAATGCACAATAACAAGAGAAGTCACTGAACTTTTGTGAATCGAGTCACTGAACTTTCACCTAGTTGGTGGTTGCCGGCTGGAGTGTCCACTGTCGAGGAGAGTGAGACTGTGAGAGAGAGAAGACACTCAGCGGCGACGAAGAGATGGAATTGATTGTTTAATTTATAATGAATTTTAGGGTTAGGTTCAGATTTAACTTTGATGAAAAAATAGAATCATGTGAGGGAGAACTAACCTGAAGTAATGGAATGACGACCGATGGCGAGAGAGGCTGTGAGAGAGAAGAGAGGCTCCTAGCGACAATATTGGAGAAAGGAGCGAGCGAGAGAGTAAAATGAAAATCCGATTTAGGGCTTCTGGCCTTTGGCTCTGGGTCAAGCTTTTCTCGGTTTTTTCCATTTTTTTAAACGGGTGTAGCCGGGTTTGGGTTGGGTTGTGTTGGGTTATTAGACCCAACCTGTAACTCGATCCTGAACCCGAACCCAACCCAAACACGTTCCAAAATCAACCCAAAACCGGTTGGGTCGGGTCGGGTTGACCAATTGAGTCAGGTTTTGCCCACCCCTAAAAATAATAATCAAATACAAAGTCAAACTTAAGAAGAAAATGTGAATCTGATCAATAGTAATCATAACAATATTAAGAACAAAATGTCTTAATAATATTGACGCTCATTTTGTCTCCACCACCTAAGTATATCAAAATTATTTCTCTTATCTTCATCTAACATATTAAACATGTTGTAACAAAAATATCTAGTTAATTCTAAATGTATATCTATGAATTGATCATCTTCCTTCACCGATCATCTCCAACATCTATTCATCGTGCAAGAAAGCGGTATATTAGTAAAGCATAAGAAATTGTTTTATTTAAATTTTTTAAACACAATATTTAAAGAAACTGAACATTAATAAAATTTTATATATTTTTGCTTTAACATGGTCTAAAACTATTAAATCCACAAAATTAAGGGAGAATAGAAAAATAAAACAAAACAAAACAAAACAAAAGCATAATAAATAACATTGCTTTTCCTTTTTTGACTTATCTCCACGGAACCGATTGCAATATATATTACGCTTATAGTCCTCTCAAAACCCTAGATATTATTATATTGTTGTCGTAAGCATCTTTTCATACGCAGACTTTTCTGTCACTTATCTCCAAATCTCCAAATCTCCAAATCTCTCTCTCGCAGATTCAACTGTGTATGCAAGGTATTTTTCTCATAGTTTTTAGTTATTTTTCTGAAGAATTTGCCTATATATTCTGATTTTTAATTTCCAGATCTGTGTTTACTTGCGGATCTGTTCTGTATATAGTGATTTGCTACTGTTGTTTTGTGCTTTTGAGTATTTGGTATCGAAAAATTGAAGCTTGTCTGCTCCCTTTCCCCCCCGTTTTTCATTTATTTTTTTGCTGGGATTAGATTATTGGATACTGGGTTTAATTTATGACTTTTTCATTCAGTTAAATTGAGAAATTTTAAAATCTCATTTTTTCTTTACTATTTACGTTCTGTTGGGTGGTAACATAGCGGTTTTCAGATCTGGGATTTTAGTGTTATTTGTAAATCTTTTCTCAATGGAGAAAATGACGTAGATGTATTGGAATCAAGATTTTTATCTTTTTCCGTGTGGTGACGCTACTATTCAATATTTTAATTGTTTTTGCTAAGTTTTTGATTTACAATCTAAGTTCTTCTGGAAGTTGTTATGAAGTAAGTGCAGGGTGGTGTTTGAGTGAAAATTGAATTACAGAGCACTTACATTCACCCATAAGCATGTAACACTTTATGCGGTGGTATATGCGTTTAATTTACCTGCACGGTTATTTATTAACCATATTTTAGGGTTTAGAGCTGATTTTCAAGTTGTTAAAAGCATCAATTTGTCCTCGTTTAAGATTTTACTGGTATTACCTCCCCGGGCGTTTCAGTTCTAACACATTAAATATGACCACACAAAAACACAACCTATAGTTGTGCAAATGTACAATGATTTTCTGAATATGCAAAAGTGGCTATTGGAATTCTGGAATGAGATGAAAACTTATTTCTTTAAATGCTACAATGACACCATCAGATACGTTTGAGTTGCGAAGTGATACAGTGGTTTATCACATTATGAATTTTTTGACTTTTAGCTACTGGCAGCTTAATATGGAATATCAATCAATTTATTTCAGATGGCTGGCCAGAGAAACTATGGGAAGCGATCTCATTCTCAGTCTGACTTTGGTGAAAATGGAGGAAACAAAAGAAGAAATTCTGGAACTGATAAAGACCTTTTCTCTATTGGGCCGGATGACACCGTCTACCGCTACTTGTGCCCTGGAAAGAAGATTGGAAGTATTATAGGAAGGGGAGGGGAAATTGTTAAGCAACTAAGAGTGGATACTAAATCGAAGATTAGAATTGGCGAGTCAGTGCCTGGATGTGAAGACCGCGTTGTCACTATTTATAGTACTAGCGAGGAAACAAATGATTTTGATGGTAGTGATGACCGTGTTTGTCCTGCTCAAGATGCTCTTTTTAAAGTGCACGATAGAATTGTTGCTGAGGACATTTCAGTTGATGAGGACTCGGAAGAAGCTCCACAAGTTACCGCTCGGCTTCTAGTACCATCTGATCAGATTGGATGCATCATTGGGAAAGGTGGGCAGATAGTTCAAAATATTCGTAGCGAAACTGGAGCTCAGGTTCGCATTTTTAAGGATGACCATTTGCCCGCATGTGCATTGGGCTCGGATGAACTTGTGCAGGTATTGTTGATTCATATATTTTGGTCATGTTCTCAATCTTTTATTTTCTGGCTCACTACAGTTCTATTGTTCACATTCGGTTGCACACTGACAGATTTTGTTTAAAAATAGTGTTCTCTCATATGCTGCAAGGTTTTGAAGATGTAATTTCTCTGAACATTTTATTTTCTAGTTTTTTCTTAGCACCTTTTCATTTGTTGTGATCTTTAACTCCAATCTTATTTGTCACCAAGCGAGTGAAGTTAAAATCAATCATCTTTATTTAGGGCTTTCACAGTTCGAAAGATGGTATACATGACAAAATGACATTTCACTATTTCTACTTTTTCTGTGTTTCTTGCTGGGATGTTAGCAATTTTTTAATTTAGATTTAGGCATGAGATTGACCTAATATTTACTTTAAGTCGAGTAACAGTCCAAGCCTATTAACATGTTTGTTTTATTTATTTGTGGGGTTTCAGATATCTGGTGAAGCCTCAGTGGTGAAGAAAGCTCTTTATCAGATTGCATCTCGCCTTCACGACAATCCATCGCGATCTCAGCATATGCTTGCATCTTCTGTTCCCAGTGTCTACCCTTCTGGTGGTTCACTTATGGGTGCCCCTGCTGGTGCCTCCATTATGGGATTGACTCCACTAGTCGGTCCTTATGGGGGATATAAAGGAGAAAGTGCAGACTGGTCACGTTCTCTCTACTCGGCTCCAAGGAATGAAGCATCTTCAAAGGAATTCTCACTCCGTTTGGTTTGTCCAACTGCTAACATTGGAGGCGTTATTGGTAAGGGTGGTGTGATAATAAATCAAATCAGACAAGAATCTAGGGCAGCTATCAAAGTTGATAGTTCTGCTGCAGAGGGAGATGATTGTGTAATATCTATTTCAGCGAAAGAGGTAAGGTTTTGCATGTATTATGTTAGAGTTGGAGGTTTTGTATGTACATATTCTCAGTTTCTTGTAATTCAAACTTCTTCCTCTGTACTTGTAATTAGTTTTTTGAAGACACCTTCTCTCCAACGATCGAAGCAGCTTTGCGCTTGCAGCCCAGGTGCAGTGACAAAATTGAAAGAGATTCAGGTCTTATTTCATTCACTACGCGGTTACTTGTTCCAACATCTAGGATTGGTTGCCTTATTGGGAAAGGAGGTTCCATTATTTCGGAAATGAGGAAAATCACTAAAGCTAATATTCGTATACTGTCGAAGGAAAACCTTCCTAAGGTGGCCTCTGAAGATGATGAGATGGTGCAGGTAAAGATATAAATATGGCATCGCATGTGTAATTATCTGATTTTCACATATGCGTGAATATTGAGGTGTAGGTGAATATGCACAAACATTTTTTGCTACGTGGTTGTAATAGAAGAACACAATGGTGAAATCAATTTTATAAGCTTTCATTGGAGGTTTAAACAGCAAATTTTAGGGTTTTAAACCTGCTCGTCCTTTTTCAATATCTAAATCTAAATAATAGATGGAAGGATAGAAGAGGAACCATGTCATTATGTGACACCTAAACCATGCAGTACATGAGTACCTAATTCTGTTTTTTGATATTTATCAGATTTCTGGAGACCTTGACATTGCCAAGGATGCTCTTATACAAGTAACTTCACGCTTGAGGGCAAATCTTTTTGAGAAGGAGGGTGCTATGTCAGCCTTTGTTCCTGTACTTCCATACCTTCCAGTGTCAGCAGATGGTTCAGAGAACCTAAACTATGAAAGCAGAGATGCTAACAACCGTGGCCGTGGATATTCCTATTCTGGTGGATACGGTGGCTCTCCTGATTTGCCACGTGTTGATGCTTATGGAACTTATAGTGGTATTCAGGTAAAGTTTGTGTATATTATTTCAATTAATAATGAGAAATGGGGGCAAAAATTTGTTATACTTGTTCCTTTGACCGTGGAGTGATCATATTTTTTAATTATTTGCAGAGTGGGGGTGGTAGCTCTGCTTATGGAGTGTATGGAGGTTATTCCTCTGGTCGTTCTGGTGGTTCTGGGGGTTCTGGGTAAGATTTCTGTTATCTTTGTTGATGCAGTGGACTGATGGCCTAGTTCTTTCTAGTTTCTTATGTCAGGTAGAACCAGTATAGTCCCTAAATATGATTCGGGTATTATCTTTAACAAGAGCCTAAGAGTTTCTATAAGATGTTAGTCCCTGAGGATTGAACTATATTGACCTTTTGAGCTGTGCCAGACTTTTACAAATACCACTTTTTAGGTGCTTCAGATATTTATTATTTTGACTCGCCGGCCCAGTGTCTCTTTTCTTGACTTGAAAATCGGGCATTTCCAAATTGATCTTTTCTTTTTATTTTTCTATCCAAATTTATATCCATTTATCCTGCGAGTATTTTCTGTGAACTGATTAGTTTCTCCAAGTCCCTGATTGTCAGCTTCTTTTACCAGGTTATCTGGACGTAACCCTGTTTCTAGGGGGAGAAATTATGATTACTAGAGTTTGATAATAAGATTGCAGGTAGACCATGATTTCACTTTATATCCTTATTTTAATTCATGCTTTCCAAAAAGTTGTCAATATTCTGAGATAACTTTCCCATCTCCCCTTTATGACTGATTCTCTTCTTTTCCCTTTGTTTCCTTTCCCTTCCCAATAAAACAGCTGAGATAATCTGAAGCCTGAAGTCAGCCTTCCGCCCCTTTTGGTGAAGCCTCCTGCCTAAACCAGAAGACCAGATGAATCAGGGTTTGGAAAACCGACCGTCCACCTTGATGCTTTTCTTTAGGAGGACCAATATCTGAAGATTTTACCTATCAAATTGCCATGACCCGACACCATATGATACCAAGCTTAATATATAGCGCTCCCAAGAACCTGCGTAGCCTGCTGCCTTTATCCATTTTACTTCCTCTAGCAGCTGCTATGACATCATGATTAGTTCTCAGCTGTGTCTTTAGGATTTTTGGTTTATTTTGTTTAAAAATTAATGCAGCTCGAATTTGTTTTGTTGACGAAATATTTGCTTAATTTGCCATGTACAATAGATTTCGTTGAACACATCCGTTACTATTATGGCATTTTCTTTTGTAGTTGCCGGTTGGGTTATGCTGCTAAAATTTAATCATTGAGCTCATGCGACATCTACCGTGAATATCGATTATTTTCATCCTACAAATTATGGTGATGCTTGTTTTGGTCAATATCATTTTCAAGATTTTTTTATATAAAAAACAGTATATTATTATATTGCGGGATGAGGAGCTTGCAATTGTAGCAGTTAGAAGGCAGATACAGTCCAGAGGGCAGGATTTATCGTGGTTGAAAATCATTGAAAAATCTGGCAGTTGGTGTAACTTAAGTTTTGTTTTGTAATTTTCTATGGCAAGGCATGGATTAAGTTTGATTGAAACTAATTAACTGTCCAATGGCAGGTTTGGAACGTGCATTTTCTGCAAGCCACAGGTAATATTCTATTACATTATGTACCAGATAAATCTCGTAGCCAAAAAAAAAATTTCAGGGTACAATCTACGCATCTGATGATGGTGAGTCCATAATACTTGATATCACATGTTCACTGATTTCCCTCCTTTTCCATATCAACTATTATACATTTTTTACTGTTTTGGTCTCTATATCATTTTGGATTCTACTTTGAGATTGCTGCAAGTTCATTCATGGTCTCGTGAGCTGTCTCTCCAGACAGCTAAACTTTGCTGAAAGCTTGAAAGTAACGTTTGAGCATCGTTAGATTTTTTTTAGTTTAATTATGTTCACTTTGAACTTCATATCTTCCTCTGCAGATGCGGCCTGCAGCCAATGATAGATAAGCATTAGATTGGTGTCTTATATTACTGCATCTTTCATTGAGCGCATGTTTGGTAGTGCTGAAATTATTTTTTAAGTGCTTATATTAAAAGTTGTTGAATGTGTGGATAAAAAGTGGATTGTAAATGGTATGTGTGGATAAAATTATGTTTAATCAGTTTGACCAGCTGAAAATATAATTTAAGCATTCCCAAACATGTGCTTAATGTGCAATTCTTCTCTGTTTGTACTGGATGTTCTGATTACTGGAAACAAGATCTGTCTAAAAAGTGAAATTCTCATTCAATCTTCAGTTTTTCTGATCTAGACTTTTGCCTAACTTTCTATATAGCTTTTTTAGCGATTATGGATGCGTGTTTTGTTTTTGATGGATAACATCCCCATAATCAGCCCCCTGCTGTTGGAGAAGGCCCTCCGCAAATCTTAGATCTAGATTGCACTATTTGTACTGGATGTTCTGATTACTGGAAACAAGATCTGTCTAAAAAGTGAAATTCTCATTCAATCTTCAGATTTTCTGATCTAAACTTGCCTAATTTTCTATATAGCTTTTTTAGCGATTATGGATGCGTGTTTTGTTTTTGATGGATAACATCCCTTGTTTTGTTGATGGATAACATCCCCATAATCGGCCCCCTGCTGTTGGAGAAGGCCCTCCACAAGTCTGGACGAAGCCTAAAACTTAATGGAACAGTTGGTAAGGTGGATTAGATCCTATAGAATAGGATTGAAGGGAAAAAAGAAATTAAAATTGTCTGTTGTACTGTAATAGTTAGAATGCAATGTGCCTTGATTGTGCTCTTTGGATGAGGTCAAAATTGTGAAACACTGGATGTCTTGTAATGTTTGGAAGTAGATGTTGGTTAATTGGGACGCCTTTAAGGGAGATTGGGAGAATTGGATGCAGAATTTAACCTGTTGGCTGTTGAAGGCTGAAAATTGCCTGTCGCTTTGAAAATATTTGAGACAATTTCTTAAGCTTGCTTGCTACGTCCTGGTATGTATTAAAACAATGGGCAACATTGAGAGCCACCGTTGTTATTTTGGTTGAACAAAATTTGGTGACGAAAGGGGTTAATTGCATTGGCAGTCAGTGTGAAAATTGGGTAACTATAACTCAATTTGTGTCAATTAGGTCACTATGTTTTAATTTTGTTTCAATCTAGGTCACTTTGTCTAATTCTATTGCATTGTTTAACTCTAGATAGTGATGTGGCTGTTACTAACTATCATCGTTTGTTGCTGTTTTGTTTTACGTATTAGATTTGATCTGTGAACTGAAAATGATGCACACAGTAGGTTTTTTAGTTGTATCACTTCTTTTGTATAATTTTTTTAAGGCCATGTAGGATGACCGATGCTGGCGTTCGGTGTTGAGACAATGTGATGAAATGGAATGAAGTAATTTAAATTGAGATAAAATTAAAACTTAGTGATCTAATTGACACAAAATTAAAGTACAATGATCTAATTGGAATAAATTAAGTATAAATTTCAGTGATTACATATAGAATTTTACCCTACGGAGGGAATAAAATTAAGATTCTCTGAGAAACAAGTAAAGATTATAAGAAATAGAAATTATTTGATTTCAGGAAACATGAAAGAATAGAAGGCAGCAATACCATGTTTGGTGCTGCTTTTCATACTGTGAAAAATAAATAAATAAATAAATAAAATCTTCTTTAAGTCTCTCAAGCAGTGCCAAACGTGCTTTAGTGGAGCTTGTTTGGCCATAATGTTTTTATCGCCGTAGTATATATTGTAACCTGTAAGCAATATACCCAGTGTCTTTAATTAGATTATGACATTGAAATTTGACTTCTTTGCAATTGAGTAGAGGTTATAAAACCGGTCTGGCTCCTGTACGACTCGGCTTTTGGGTTGGGGTGCCCTGGCTCGAACAAAATTGGGTCTACACGGTTCGGCAGGTCTAGCCTGCCGGGATAGACGGTCTTGTCTGTATTTATTTATTTATTTATTTTTTGCTCTCTGACACTATTAACTCATTTGTGAATAGTTTCATTATATAATCCAAAATCAATCTAAAATGGTCTAAATTCAAGTCTCTAACTTAAATTGTATTTTTTTGAAACATTTGTCCAAGAATTACAAGCTCTACCATAAAATTGTTTAGATTTAATTAAAATTTAATTTAATTCAAGTTTCAATTTAAATTATGCTTGATGTTATAGGTAAATTTTTAATTTAAGCTGAACATGCTAATATCTCAAAGTAATAAGTCTAGTATGTTTTTAATATTTATGTTTTAGAAAAATGTGTCAAGAAATAGTTTATAATTAACCAAAAAAATATAATTATTTTGAAAGAAAACTGATGTTTATCTATTGATTAATACATGAGAGTTTCAATTTTATATATTAATCTTTTTAAAAATCTTAAAGTATATATATCTAGCATGTGCAATTGTATTTTCTATTAACATATGAAGTTAGTTAAAAAGGATTATTGTGTTTCATGCTAGAAGGTATTGAAAAATTTAGAACAAAAGTTAACTTTAATTTGGCCCCTTTAGTCTTGAAAAGTTGCCAATTATTAATTTTATATCAATTTGTGTTTTGTGTGTGGATGTATTAATGATCTATATTCTATGTTATTGATGTAATTTGGTATGTCAGATTCAATATGACAATTAAGATTTTATATGATGCAACGTATTAGATTGTATAAAATTTATTTTAAAAAAATTAAATTAAATTAAGATCGTGTTGGTTCGATGGGCTGGGGCGGGGTTAGCACATTTCTCGCTCGTACAAAATTGGGTTGGATCGATCCAGTTCAATTTTTAGTGTGATCTTGCTCTGGCGAGTTGGTCTGTTTGCCAGCTCTACAAACGAGCATAAGAAAATAATTTTTATCCTTTGGTTTAAGGTTGTAGAGGTTAATAGAAGTGTTTATGCTTGTTGTGGCATTGGCATGTACCTTTTAAAGGCCAATTGGGCTCTGTTTGTGATTAATTTTGAAGTTTAACTTCTAATTTTCAAACGATCAGAAGTTGATTTAGGCGTTTGGCAAATTTTTTTAAAAGTAATTATAACATAATCTGACTTACTTGGCAGCAAATTTTGAGGAGTAGTAAAATTGCATTTTTTCAGTTTCTGCTTTTAATTTTTTTTATTTATATATTATTAAAATACTTATTTACCTTTAATTAATTAAACTAAATTTTTTAATACTCATTTGAGAAATTGAATTGACGCAAGTTGAATGCATAAAAAATAATCTTAATTTAATTAATTTTTACACTATATGATTATACTTTTATTTTGTTATTTTTATAAAATTTGAAATTTATTAGGTGTTTATTATTTTTATTTTAAAATAATAATAATGAATTCATTATCTTGTTAAAAAATATTTGATTAAGAAAAAAAATAAGTTTTACCACTCGTGATAATAATAATAATAATACAAGATAATATTATTATAATCAATATCCTTTTTAGTAATTTAATACTATTACATCAATAAATCAATTTTGTTTATTAAATGCTTAAATACTGTTTTTGAAATATACAACAATTTTTTTGAAACAAGAGTTTACCGAACACTTATCTTATTCTTCGAATAGCTGATTTTTTTTGTAATACAGCAGAAACTGATTTTCTTAAAAGCATAGTAATACCAAACCAAGCTTTAGGTCGGTTCAAACCCTAATACGATATTGTGAAAAATTAAAAGTGTGCGATAACAAACAAATAATAAGATGAGTAAATCGGATATCATTTCTATGCAAATCGGTTAATTTATTAAGTACTTGTTTGGTTTAATTTAAAAACTAGTATATCACCCGTGCGATGCACGGTACTTGTTTTTCATGATAGTGATTTTAAAATATTCTAAGAGTATATTGTTTATTTATTACATTCAAATGAAAAAAAGTATTATATAAATAACATTTGATTACTCATTGATATTGAAAAAAACAACATAGCTAATTCAGATTTTGAAACACTTCTTTAAAAATCACGTTTGTAGTCGAACTAAGGTGGAATTTGAATTGTATGAATTTAATTTTGAAATTATCATATCTAGTTTATTAGTTTAATTGACTTATTATTTTTAATCAATAAATCAGATCGTTTGATAATGTAACACAATTATTTGTTTTCCGCGCATTGATTTTTTTTTTAAACTGCATCCTATTGAAATTATTGCATTATTGCCAATAGTAATCGTGCATTAATATTTCATTTTTTGTAACTTATTTAAATTCCTCAACGGGTATAGACCTTAGAACACATAACTTCATCTGTTTTGTATTTTCAAGTAAATTTATTTTGTTATGGAATATGCACTTTTTTTTTTTTTGAAAAGTTAATTCTTAATATTATTCATTTTAACCGAGTATCATAGAAAATTAAAACATTGGGAATCTCATCCTGATTAAATTGTATTGGAATATTGATTATTTATATTGGAATACTTTTTATTAATTATCTAAAGTTGGGCAATGAATTAATTAAATTTTAATATTATAAAATATTAAAATTTTGTCACTTGATTTAATTATATTTTTTTGTAGATTGTGCGTAAATATAAATAATAATAATAATATTATTATTATAAAATACAATAAAAATACTTTAATATTATGTAATAAATAATATAATATTAAAACTTATTGAGTAATTTTCTATTATAATTTGAAGAATAATTTTCAATAGATAAGTCTTTTTAATAATCGATACAAATATTATTAGATAGATTGATTTTTCAGTTACAATAACAATTTAAATCTTATCATTTATTTAAATCAAATGAATGTGTTTTCCTATCTATTGTGTATTTATATATATTTTGTAAATTACAACTAATTTTAACTGTTTCTTAGTTAACATGGAAAAAAGATAAAACAAAGAGAATTTAAGGGAAGACTTGATTATCATTTTATAATTTTTAAGAAGTGATTTCGATTTAAGTTTTGGCGCGGCTCATTAAATATCCCACTAACTTTTATATTATAATTTGAAAATTGATTTTCTAAATTGTAAACATGTAGACTGCGTTAATGATATTCTGCGAATTTATTGTTTTTCTATTTGTAGACAATTAGTAATATTTACATACTCTAAATCTTATATTGACACTCCAGTTCTAATGCCCACCGAGACAATTGTCCAACAAGTGTTGGATGAGTGTAATGGTCCAATTTACATTCATCCAACACTTGTTGGACAAGTGTCCCATTGGCCATTATAACAATGTCCAACGTGGACATTGGACATTATAACAATGTCCAACGTGGACATTAGAACAAAACCGCTTATATTGATTAATTAATATAAAAAAATTTAATAATAAACAATCAATGTGTGAAAGAATTAAAAAATCTGAAAAGTTGTTGCATTTATTGTATATAGTATTAAATGTTACAATTTATTTTTTTGTAAGAAGAGAAAAAATAAATAAATAAACAATCAATGTGTGAAACTAATTAAAGAATTTGAAAAGTTTTTGTATTTCTCGTATATAATATTAAATGTTACACTTCGTTTTTTGCAAGAAAAGGAAAATAAATAAAAAATTAACGTGTGAAACCAATTAAAGAAAACAAATACATTTGCAACATTTATGACGGAATTTACCAAATCTGAAAAGAAAAAATGATAGAAAAATGTGTACGTGAAATTTTTGACAGTTATTCTATTAATATATAGATGATTGCACAGTACTCAATGTCTATGTAAATTAAATGTATAACAAAACACTCGTTGAAATTATAGACGTTGACTTAAATTTATTTGACATTGCAAAACGTCTCCCATAATTAATTTATAAATGAGATTGACTTATTTTTATTTCACATTGTAAAATGTGTAATTAGTTAGTTAATTATTAATTAATTATTATGGATATAAATTAAATAGATGGTTTTATTAATATATTTTATTTACTAATTATTATTTATTATCATTAATTAATTAATGTTTTGGAGGGAAAACTTGGCAAAAAAATTTGACGACTATCATTCTTTTATATATATAAGATAATTTTTCAACATAAAATGATTAAATATGTTATACTATGAAGGTAAATTTTTGATCAAATAAATTATTTTGAGTTGAAATTATATTAATCTAACGTTATTTGACAAATCAATTTTCGAGATGAGAATGATTTAAATCAAAAGAAGTTTAACTAGAATGAAAATAATTAATATACTATAATGATCACAATCTCGATTTTGGAAAAGTAAAACGATTTGAAATTGTTTCAATGATTTTGTCCGAACAAAATCAAACATATTTTAAAGTGTAAGACCACCATCTCTATGTGAATTTCAGCAATTTAAAGTGCATTAAACATTCAGAAATTCATAACACAACCACATAAATAGTCAAAGCATATTCACTACCTCTCACCTAATTTACGATAACATGCATATTACTTCTCAATTTTAATACAAGTTCACAAATCATCTAAGATTGGCCAAAACTATAAATGTAATGAAAATCAATATTATTCAATATAAACTCATATTTAGCGTCAATATACAACATTTAAAATTAAAAATTTAGCTACTCATAGTTAAAGTACAAAAACACAAAATAAAATTAGAATACATCACCGAATTTTTAAGAAGATAAAGGACATGTTCGGTTCCCATTTTTCCACCAAAAAATCCATGTTTTGCTTACTTTTTTTTGACTTTTCAAACTTTTTACATAATAAAAAAGTTTGAAAAGTCAAAAAAAGTGCACAAAAAAATCTACACTGAACAAGTCCAAAGTAAAGAAACTCCCTCGCAAATCCTTAATAGTCTCTTTGCTTGAATTCCAAGAAAACCTTACTAGCAATGTGTTGTCTCCATAGTATCTATCTCTCTCCCAAATCTTCTGTCCCTTTTAAGTCCCCCGGTCTAAGTTTATGTAGGAGCAAGTTTTAAAAGTCCAAAAATGCCAAAGTTGCCCTCCAAAATCCGCCCGGGCGGTGACTTAATTTTTCTATTTCCGATCGAGCAGATACAATTGGGTAACGAGCAATTATGGACTGAAATTACCAGCTCCTCTCTAAAATGCTCCTCCTTTAACCAATTTCAGCCCTCTTTCCAGCCTCGATTATGTCCGGCATCTTTCTTCTCATCAAATCATGTTCGTCTAGAAATTTCAAAGCACGTTTTTTGTCTTTTTTTTTTTTTTTCACACTTAATCACCAATATTTGTTCGAATCCGAGTATCATCCTAAAACACAAAAATAACAATCAAAACAATAAAAATTCGACTAAAATAACTATAAAAGCTCGTCACATGGACTGGTTCAAGGCAATCTTTAATAATTTGAATTTTCCAGCTGAATATTTCTGTTTAAAATATGTATATGAAGTCAATTAATAATGGTAGTTTCTCCAAAACGCACTTTGATTTACCAATAAAAGCGTATTAAATTTTGGAGTTTAATTTTAAAAGGTCAACCTTATTAAGAAGAGTAATTCAACTCCTTATATGTGGGATTCATCCCATTAAATGCACCTACAAAACTAAAATAACGATTTTTTTGCCAAATTCCAGTGGAGGCCATTGGCTCTACCCCCTGTATAGCCATTGACAAAGACGTTTGAGAGTACTTATAAGTATTTTTAAACTAATGAAATATCATTTTTATTCACACATTTCTTATGACCTAATGCTTACAACTACAAAAAAAATTATGAAACGTCACTAACTGACTGCATTGCAATATTATTGTTCGGTATGAATAAGAGACGGATCCAAATATGGACTAAATTTTTTTTTAACGAAACTAATATATGAGAAAAGAAAAAAATTCTATATTAAAAATTTGTTTTTTCACACAAAAAAATCTATATTAAAAATTTGTTTTTTTGACTAAGGGAGAGACACTAGCCAAAGAGAGTTTCCCTGTATCCGTCCTTAATGATTATGATATGATTTAGAGCTTTCCCATTAAACTATTTTTTTACGAAAAAATAAAGTAAGTGACGTATCTTAAATAATCATATTCCCTAACTTACTCCAACCAATGCAACCCTAAGAGCATCTCCAATGCACTTTGTCTATTAATTTTTAGACGTGTCACATAAGCATATATAGACGGAGTTATAAAAAACACTCTCCAATACATGCTGACGAGGATTCCTTCTAACTGATTTGACACACTACAAATAGACTTCGTCTAGAAATTTGTCTAAATTTAAACAAACTTTCAGATGGAGTGACTCAGCAAATTTTTAGACGGAGTGACTCAACAAATTTAAATCAATATCAGCATTTTATTAAAAAAAATTTAGACAAGAAAAATATAAACTGAAGACCTGCTAATTTTAAAAAAAAATTAATGCCATATAAACGGTAATATTAATTTTAGACGAAATCTATTGGAGACGAATTTATAATTTAACCGTCTATTTAATAAACGTAGTGTTACATGGACTGAAAGTCCGTCTATTTTATCTGTCACATAAATTACAATAGATGTAGTGTATTGGAGACACTTGATATTCTTGATTTTTCAATTTCCATCTTCAAAAAGCACATCGCACACGTCATTTCATGAATAATAACATATATATATATATATATATATATTTATTTATTTATTTATTTATTTATTTATTTCCTCTTCTATAGTGTCAAAAGGAATAGATATTAATTGGAGTGGATTAATTGATACCATATTTCCAACTCCACCAGATATTTTCCATAAATTAATTTTCCTATTATGGAAAATATCTGGTGGAGTTGGAAATATATAAACAAATTATATTTGAATTAAAATAATCCTTTGATAATAGAGTAAGTAGATATGTCATATGTTGACTTAATAATTAATATCCCTTTTAGCTTTCATAATGTACTAACCACATTAATAGTGGTTTTAATTAAAAGTCTTTACATCTTTGGACCCTATAAATTCCCCATGCCTAGCCTCATATAGAGTATCCCTAACTAAATTTTACGATTATCTAGTAGCATTGTGTTTCATAACGATTTGTTTGAGAAAATGAAGACAGGAGCGATTGAGCTTGGTCACAATGCTTCTGATTCAGCTCCAAAAGCTAGTGCGAATCGAGGTGTGTCGATACTCGATTTTATTCTGAGAATTGTTGCAGTTATTGCAACCTTGGCAAGTACAATTGCAATGGGAACTACTAATGAATCGCTTCCCTTTTTCACACAATTCATTCAATTCCAGGCCAAGTATGATGATCTTCCAATGTTTACGTAAGTGCATGCAACTCTAGATCGATCGTTGCTCAAATCGAAAACGCAGACAAAGTTAAATGCTATGCATTTTCATGATCTATATATGCAGAATTCTTAAGTATTTTATGGTGCAGGTTTTTCGTGGTGGCCAATTCCATCGTGAGTGTGTATCTATTTCTTTCTCTAGCACTGTCCATTTTCCACATAATAAGGAGTAGAGCACAAGTCAGCAGGATTGTCTTGATTTTCTTTGACACGGTAACTATAATTCTCCATTCTTGCTGTTTTTTTTTTTTGTTAAATCACTCCATCTAAACAAGTAAAATATTATGATCACGATCACGATCACGATCATGATCACGGTCACGACGACAAAAATTTAGAGTTGATTACATAAAATTCCTTTTCACCAATTTGTTCGATTTATCTTTAAATCTATTAAGAGATGCAATATAAATGGATCCTTAGCAACTAGAAGATGTCGACGATAGAATTGGCCATTTTTGGCCATTTTATAAAATTCCTTTTCACCAATTCTTTTTTGGCCATTTTATGGTGTAGGTTTTTACTTGATCTCAAGACATTTATCATTTCAAGCCAAATTATTTAAAAACTCAAAATGGTTATAAAAGAGCAAATTTATTTATTAAAATTTCATAACTGAATAATTATTTAACATGAATATTATGTGAAGGGAATGCTGGCGCTTTTGACAGCTGGAGCTTCTGCAGCAGCAGCAATTGTATACTTAGCACACAAGGGAAATACCAAGACAAATTGGTTTGCTATTTGTCAACAATTCAACTCTTTCTGTGAAAGGATTTCTGGCTCTCTGATTGGATCATTTGGTGCTATTCTTCTTTTCATTCTCTTGATCTTGCTCTCTGCTGTAACCCTCTCTCGGCGTTGATGTGCGCCGTATGCACTGGATTGTTTTTTACATTATTAATTATAATATGTCATGGGTTATTATTGGTTAGATTCTGTTTGGTTTGTGTCTTTGATAAGAGTTTGTGCTTATTGGTTACATTTTCTGCTTATATCTTTTTCTACTTTTATGTACTATTTTCTTTGAAAATTTATGTAATGGAAAACAAATGGAAAAATGTGTAATGAATTTATTGTTGTATTGCCTGATATTTTGTTTACTCTGACTTCTCTTTCAAGTGACAAAAGTGGGATCCCAAGGCCCACATTCTTAGAGCATCTATAACAGTTTAGATATATTTAAAGAGTATCTTTAGTATTTTAAAGAATATTTATAAATTTAAAGAGCAATTTTGTTTAAACATTCCAACAACCTCTTTATCCATGCTCTTCATTTTACTTATTCCAAGAAACATTTAATATCTTTTCACCTCTTCTATTTTTTTCATATCCTAATTTGTATATATTATTTAATGAAAGTCAATATATCAAACATTGAAAATTGAAATTATTTCAATGTATTTAATAATAAAAATGAATTTAAAATGTTAAATTGGAGAATCCACTAGAATAGGAATTTAAAAATTGACTATTTAAATTAAAGAGCATCATATGTTTAAAGAGCTTTTTGGAGATGCTCTTAGAGAGGGGTCGAGATTCAATCTAGTCCATTCAACAATCACTTGACTATCTGTAGTCGTTTTTTGTAAATTATTCTTGTAATCCCAGTGAAAGATATATATAATTTCATAAAAAACTATTCAACTGTAAATCGAACCAAATCCGTTAGTTCACGTAAATCCGTTAATGTTTTGATTTTGAACCAATTCAAAGAGTTTGAAAAAATTTAGTTTATATTTCAATATTTAAAATATTGTTTAAACCAAACGTAACCGATTTTTAATTTTTGAGTAAATAGCACCAGGGGTCTTGAACTTTTGAATGTTGTAATGATGAGGTCTTGAATTTTTGTTTAATAGCAGCCAGATTCTCTAACATTTCAAACGTACGCACCTGAAGTCCTTTTAAGACGGAAAACGTCAAAATTGTTGTTAAATCATCACGCGCACCACACATGATTCACGCGCACCACACATGATGACTTTTTGAATGGCAAAACTATCCAGCATAACTTAAATACACTAAACTAAAAGAGAAAACCAAAAGTTACAATAAACAACCATTTTTCTTTACCTCATGTGCACCAAAAGAATTTGGAGATTCATATGAAGAATTTGAAGTTGAAGATTAAGAATTTGCGCTACTTGAACCGAACAACAATCATATTTATCTTTTATCTTCGGCTTTTCTTCCTTGAATTTGCCATTAATTCTTTATTCATTATCCTTCAAAGGATAGCAGTCCCATATCAATCATCTTTCTCTCTCAATTCTTCAAATTCAACCAAATACATAAATAAACAGTAATAGCAGGAGCAAAATCATCCAAATCAATTTGATCTTCAACAAATTGCAAATCAAATTAAATAAAAATCTCATCTTCTCGATTTCAATTCACCATTTTTACAAAAAATGGGTTTCGAGAAAAATGAAGCAAGTACATTCTGCAATGTCCTCCATGTACCCAGAGAAGACACTCTATTGATGTCCAAGAATGAAAGCTTTCTCCTTTAGTTTAATGATACTCCATTTTTAGTTTAGTAATACTCAATTGATGTCCATTTTTTATACTCCTTTAGAGAAGACACTCCATTTAGTTTAGTGTATTTGAGTTATGCTAGACAGTTTTGCCCTTCAAAAAGTCATCATGTACGGCGCGCGTGTTGATTTAATAACAATTTTGACGTTTTCCATCCAAAAAAAAAACTCAAAGTATGTACGTTTGAAATGTTAGGGACTCTGACTACTAATAAACAAAGATTCAAGACCTCATCGTTACAACGTTCAAAGGTTTGGAACCCCTGATACTATTTACCATTAATTTATTATAGTTAAAAATAAATTAATTCTACTTAATTACACCTTTACAACACATAACCCACAAATTCACTATTGAACCCAGTTATTTAATAATTTCTATCAATTTTTTCTCATTTCTTCAATATTAATATAACATAACAATTGAAACAAATATTAATATAGTATGATATTTATGTTTAAAAAATTCTCATTTAAACTTGTATTAAAAATTTTAAACCAATATATTTATGTTTTAATTTGTTTTAAATGCATTACTATTATTTCGATAGGTAAACTATAATTTCAAATGAAAACAAAAGGCAAAAAATAATTTTCTTCGATTTTGATTTATTCCAAACTATTTTAAATGGTTTGAATTTAATTTGAAAATAAGTAAAAAAAAACATCCAAACTGAACTGGGTTCTCGGTTGGAAGATTGTAACAAGATTACAAGCCCCCAAATAATTGACAAGAAATAGCAGACGACGTTCCCTGGCAAAGAATCCTTTCTCCACCTTTCGTAAAAGGTATGCCATACCCGGAGGTGGATTCGAATAGCCACCAAACAAGCCATTTCCCCTTAACAACTTGACTGCTCGTTTGAGCTACTGATACCAGAAGTCATCTTCAGTTTTTTGGCTCAAAAAATCAAAATAAGGGAAATCCGACTTTTGCAAAAACTGTTGTTGAATAAATCTGTTGATCATAATTCTAATTAAGATATTTTCAAGAAGAAATGTTTGTAAATTAGTTTGAAACTATAATATTGTAATCATAATAACAAATTGTTTGGGTTTTACTGGCAGCAGAAATAAATAAACAGAATTTAAGCTGCAAAGCGGAGCCCATTCATATCAATATTTGCACATTATAAATATAGGCTCCCATACATTTCTTCGCATTAGAGCCGCAGTACGTGTGCAATTCACATATTCAAAATTATATATATATACACATACGTATTCGTAAAACAGAGAAAAATATTGCAGATCTTACACAGAAATTCAAAAAGGAGAGATGGAATATAATGAGGATAAGTAGCAGTAGAATTGATTTATAGAGGGAAGTGCAAAAGCCGAATCGTCTGGAAGCCCTAGATTTCTTGGTTTTCAACGGGCTTTTGATCATGCGGAGGCCCCATTGAATTTGTTTGGGCCAATTTCCCTTGCTTGTATTTAAAGGTGAATTAAATTAAGGGCAATTTACATATCTAACTAGAATTTAATTAGAAATTGAAAAATATAAGATTGTATGTATTAATTGAAAATATTCTTCAGTTTTAAAAAAATATTGTTAATCATTTATTGATTATAATTAATATAAATCAGTTACTTAATTAAAAAATAACAAACACTCTCCCATCTCCGTCCAAACATATTATCTCTTCTCTTTATAACACTTTTCTCTCTTCCAAATTATATTGTATCTCCATGTAATCAAATTAAAAAAGTGTAGAATCAAATCAAATCTCCATTATACAAAAAATGTATAAGTATAACAATATGCAATAACAAAACATGAAAACAAATGAAGTTTCAAAAAACAAGAGCGTGTGCTATTTGAAAAATAGACAGTAATAAATTATATTATCAAGTGTAACTTGAAAATTCTTCGAAATCATCAGTAACAATATGGAGTAACTACAGTGACAAATTGCAGTAACAAGCATTGTTTGACACCATTCAAAATGAGGCACAAAGAAAAATGGATTAGTTAAAAATGAGATTTCTACATTATCACATAACAAAATAATATATGCGATGAAACTAATATTAACAAAAAATCATTGAGAAATAATCATGAAATATTGATCAAAATTGAGAATAATAAAAACCAGACAATGTGTACTTTAAAAATCGAATGCATTAATAGAAAATTAGAGGAAGAGAATATAAGAGAGGGGATAGAGCTTAAGATTTTTTCTTAGCATTGAAGAAAGAGAAAATAACGTAGGAAATGTATTGCAGTGAATGAGTGAAGATATTTGGAAACTTATAAGATTTATATTCCATTAATTAGGGATTCATATGTTTTAGTACCTGGAATTTAGAAACTTTCAAATTTTAAAGATTTTAATGAGATATTAAAATAGATATAATATATTTTAATGATAGTAAATATGAATAAAAATAAGTATTAATGAATGAAAAAATAAATACTAGTATATTTAAAAAAATGAATGTAACGATGGTGGAGGTCCTAATTTTTACTTAAATTAAAGTCTCACCATCTTTTCACATGAACAATTTTATTCCGAGCAATTTTGACAACTATCCTACCTTTTTAATAAAAAAAAAATGAAAAATACCTCTTTTTTTAATTTTTTTTTTCCATACCTAACCAATTTTTTTTTTTTTGGAAAAATACCCTGTTAGTTCTTTTTAAATCTAATTCACAAAAGGCAACATATTGTATCAATTTTATATTAATATTCAAATTTTCAGTTTTACATTTTTAGATGAGTTACATATTAAAGTCAATATTTTATACGGATAACATGTGGCTTGATTGTTACCATGTTACTTGTAAAATAATATATGTGTTACTGTATTACTTTTTTGTTGATTTGTAAATTAACATACGTGTTACTTTTTTTTTTTTATTCATCGAATATCACATGTATTAATGTGTTACTCTCTTTACAAACTCATTTTGAAATTCTACAAAATATTGATAAATATGACTTTCTTGGTAATCTTATCATGTTAGAATTTATTTTTGTGACAAAAAAAAGTTTTATTCTACAGATAAATACAGTATCAAGAAAAATAAATGATTTAAGACTACATTTTGATTTTTTAGGGGTGGCAAACGAGTCTAGCGGCCTTGTTTAGGGACAAGCCTCGGGCCGAGCCCCAATTTTTTAACGAGTCGAGCTTGTTCGATTGGTAAAAAATACTAGCCGGCTCATGTTTTTGGATTTCTCTATTTTAGAAATTTTGAAATTGTTTAAAAGTTTTGTTTAAAAAAATAAATGAGCCGACTCGTGGACAGCTCGACCATTGCCATCCCTAGATTTTTCGGACTAAAAAGGAGATTTTGATAATTGAGATTTAGTCATGAAAGAATTACATTACTCGCAACTTTATGAATAAAAAATAAAGTAAGATATGGGCAAAGGTTAGGGAATATTGAATTTATGTCTAGAGGTTGGGATAAAAATTGAATTTATTCATCTTCAGTTAGTGTAATAGGAAGTAGGGTATAAGGTCAGGGAAGATAAATGAATTATTTGAAAATTTTGAATATGTTAGGGCTAAGGTGGTGGTTTTCTCTAGGGTTGGGCAAAACCTGAGTCAAACTGGTTGAATTGACCGACCCGATCGGTTTGAGTCGGGTTTTTAGCTTATTTGAGTTGGGTTCGGGTTGAGGGTTTGAAATATCAATCGGGTTGGGTCGGGTTGAAGGTTGGGTCGAAGAAACCGACTCAACCCATACCAACCCAACCCGATTACAAAAAAAAAAAAAAAACCCTAAAAAATCATTTCCGCCACAAAACACACACATTCACACTCACGCACACAGAGGCAAAGAAACTGAGCCCAATCTCTCTCCATCGCCAGCCAATCAGTCTCCACGCTCGCACGTATACGCCGGTCAATGAAGAAGATATACTCCTGCCAAAGCATCAAAGATAACAAGACCAAGTCTATTTTTCCCACCACTGCATCTATCTTACTTTCTCTCTCTATATTTATAGGTAATATGTATATATAATCTCTCTTCCTTTAGCAGTTGACTGGAGTTTATTCTAGTCTAGGGCTTCGATCTGTGATTTGTGGCCATTTTCGAGAAATTTCAGAGAAGTTGAGGTTTCTGCTTGTGGTTATTTTCGAGAAATTTTACAACTTTTGTAGCAATTTTTTGTAAGTTCCAGCAAGATCTTGTTGTAAATTCTTCATTATTATTTTTGGTTGCGGATTTAGTTGTTATCGTTTGTTGTTTAGATGTTTTGATGTGAATTAGTATTGATTATTTTTTATGAAAATTGTGTCTTGCAGATTTGGAGGAAAAAATTGTTCCAACCCGACAACCCAATCCAAACCGATCCAAGATTGGTCGGGTTAGGTCAGGTTTCAACCTATTGGCTGGTTGGGTTGGGTTCTATTTTCTTCAAACTGCAATTTCTGAGCTGGGTCGGGTCGGGTCGGGTCGGGTCCAAATCAACCCAACCCAACCCATGCCCACACTTAGTTTTCTCAATGTTTGTAGTGTTGTTTGGTCTACTACTTTCTCTTGTGGTCGGGTATTTCGTCTATATATCATTTTGATTGTTTTTCCATTTTTTCTTAAAAAACTTGAGCTTTTTCTTGCAAAAATGTAATTTGTCAATTATGTGTTGTTTTGAGATGATTTTTTTTTTTTAATAATTCAAATAGTAAACTGCTACAAATATCTGCAATGCATTTTAAAACCAAATTTACAGTCATTATACAACACCTAATGAAACCAAGTGAAACAAAGCTTGAGAAATTAATACACATACGGATCTATGTACAAACACTTACATATATACACAAAATATGTGAAAATGAGCATCCATTCATGATCATTCTGTTAAGATGTGGAGCCTAATTAAGTAATGGTATTTTTTGAGATTTTGTCTTCGTAATTGAGTTGCATTAAAATTTCATTATAACCAGGAACCTTTATTGAGTTGTTTCATATAGGGCTCATCTCTTGTAAATAATGTATCATCATTCATTATAGTGAATCACTGCAGTGGTTGAAGGCAGGTCGTAGTCTTACATTGAGACGAACCTGTATAAACCCTTGTACTCTTTATTTTCACAATTTATTTATTGCTCTAATTCTAACACATTCTTTATGGTCTTCAACTTTACTTTTGGTCAGTTTCCAATAGGTCTCCTCCATCTTCTTAGCCATCACATAACCAGCATTCAAAATATTTTTGACATCGTCCATCACCTAACAAGATGTGTTACTACTTATGTTTTAGATTCTGAATTATGTTGGAATTAAACTTGATCTATGATGTGTTATTACATGTTTGTTCAAACATAATGTGTTACTGTTTGAGAAGTCATATTTTAAATTCAGATAAAATAACATAATGTGTTATTGTCTGATTTTTCGAAATTAAAATCATGCTTTCAAATTTTTTTTGAGAATTTAAATAGGGTAGCATTATTGTTAACGTCTATTAATTGATATTGTTTTTCAGACTTATTCTATGTAGTGCTCATCATCTTTTAAATATAGTAACATAGTGTGTTACTGTCTGATTTTTTGTAGGTATGTAACATGTTAATATCTTCTTACATTGTAGTGAGTTACTGTCTGATTTTTTGCAAGTATGGCACCTATTAATAACTTCTTACATTGCGATGGAAAAATGAATGAAAACTGTGAATACAACAATTTCAAGAAAGAAGAATACAACTATTTTGAAATTCTAGTCCCACTAAAATGCACATACAACATGCTTGTTGTAGAGATATATTGGGAATTAGAGTTGAAAATCGGACAAAAATGGAGATAACAATTTAATATCAAATGAAGTATAAAAAGTCTCCGATAAAGATTAAAACCAATAACTCACTGATGTTCTATTTAGAATTAAAGAAAAAAGGCAAGGACCTTACAAAATTTCTCTTGTTCGTTGATATTTCAACAGTAACAGATAGTAATAGATCATTTAGTCTTCATCGAGAGTTTCTTTTGCAAAATATAGCTGCTACAAATTCGGAAATGCTTCAACTACAATAATATGTAAAGAAACAATTCAACAGTCACAACCTCTACAAGATTACCAACTATTGAAGACATCGCTTTACATACCGAAAGTTGACAAAATAATTATTAAAGCTGAAACCACTTGATTTTCTCGTCCAAATAATGATAAAGTTGAAAAATCAGATTTTTTGCAATAAAGAAGTGTTGATGAATAATATTACAATATATGCCATGCAAAACCAGTGAAAAAATTGGATAAAATGTTTCATAAAATGCATGGATTCTAGTTGTCAATGGTCTTTAAGAACTTCAAAAGTCGAACAACTTCACATTAAGGTACGTTAGAAATAAACATATATGTTCAATAGATATGATATTAAGAGATCATTGTCAATCATCTAGTTCATTCATAACAAGTTACATCAAATATAAGTACAACTCTGCAATCATCGAAAAATTTTATAGGCTTTCTCGTGCTAGCGCCCTCCACCACCTATTTTAATTTATTGCTTTTGTCAATCGTTTTCCGTCCAGAGATTTTGATCACTGCTATTGCATTTAGACTTGAGAGTAGGAAGAAGGTAGTCTAACAGAACATACTACTGCCGTATAATATCCCTTTTGTACTATTAAGAAGGTGCCCCGTGACATTTGGGAATTCATTACTTTGAAGAATATTTTAGTTTTTCGATAGATATGTCTAATTGGTCTTGCCAAACAATAAAAATTTTCAGGATATTGAACTTCTGGTTCGATGCAATTTTTCCTTTAATTGTACTTATATAAGTATAGTACAATCTATAAGAAAAACGAAACATGTGAATGAAAAAAATAAGAACATGCCCATGAATTTCGATCTAAATCTACGAGACGATTAAACAAAGGACTTTATTATTTATTCTATTTGAAATAAGAGGAACATTCCTCATACCAATAAATTTGACAAATGAATTTAATAAATATTCACGACCCTTGATTTATACTAATCAAACAGTTTAAATATATTAAAACTTTTTAAAACCCATATACCCACATACATACACATCCAATAAATGTTTAGTATATCTAGACTGTTAGATTAACATAAATCAAGAATCATATTTATTTGTCAAAAACATTAGTAAGAGGAAAGATCTTGTTAAAATATATAAACTAGTATATCACCTGTGCAATGCACGTCATTTAATTTTTATGATAGTAATTTTAAAATATTCTAAGAGTATATTGTTTATTTATTATATTCAGATAAAAGAAAATATCATATAAATAACATTTGATTACTCATTGATATTGAAAAAAAACAATATAACTAATCCAAATTTTGAAACACCCATTTGAAAACCACGTTTGTGGTCGAATTGAGACGTGTTTTGAATCGTATAAATTTAATTTTGAAATTATCATATTTAGTTTATTAGTTTAATCGACTTATTATTTTTAATCAATAAAACAGATCATTTTGATAATATAACACAATATGTTTTGTGTATTGATGTTTTTTTTTTTGAAACTGTAACATATTTAAACCTATTATGTGAAGCATAAAAAATTTGTGGAAAAAATAAATCAATTTTTGGAAAACTATTACATTATTGCCAATAGTTCTCGTGCATTGATGTTAAATATTTTTGATAACATAACTTATTTAAATTCTTCAACCGGTATAAATTAAGACATTGGAACACATAACCTCATCTGTTTTGTGTTTTCAAGTGAATTTATCTTGTTATGGAAGTTGTGCATTTTTTTTTGAAAATGTTAATTCTTAATATTATCCATTTTAACCAAGTATCATACAAAATTAAAACATTGGAAAGCTCATCTTAATTAAATTATATTGGAATACTGATTATTTATATACTTTTTATTAATTACCTGAAGTTGGGCAATTAATTAATTAAATTTTAATATTATAAAATATTAAAATTTTGTCATTTGATTTAATTATATTTTTTTGCTCACTCTGTGTAAATATAAATAATAATAATATTATTATAAAATGTAATATAAATACTTTAATATTATGTAATATATAATATTAAAATTATTGAGTAATTTTCTATTATAATTTGAAAAATAATTTTTGGTATGCATATATAAGTTTTTTTAATAATTGACACAAATATTATTACATAGATTGATTTTTCAGTTGCAATAACAGTTTAAATCTTATCATTTGTTTAAATCAAATGAATGTATTTTCCTATCTCTATTTAACAGTCGGATTTTGTATTTATATATATTTTGTAAATTGCAACAAATTTTAACTGTTTCTTAGTTAACGTGGAAAGAAAAATAAACAGAATTTAAGGGAATGCTTGATTATCATTTTCTGATTTTTAAGAAGTGCGTCCGGCTTAATTTTTGGCACGGCTCATTAAATTATCCACTAATATTTATATTATAATTTGAAAATTGATTTTCTAAATTGTAAAGATGGAGATTGCGTTGATGATATTCTACAAATTTATTATTTTTCTATTTGTAGACAATTAGTAATATTTACATATTCTAAATCTTATGTTGATTAATTAATGTAGCATTCAAATTTGTTATTACTAATAACTGTCTACATATTTAAATAAGAATATGCAAATTTGTGTGAAACCAATTAAAGAATCTGATTTTTTTTTTTGCATTTATCATATATAAATATTAAATGTTACACTTCGTTTTTTGCAAGAAAAAAAAACAATCAATATGTGAAACCAATTAAAGAAAACAAACTCCTATGCAACATTTATAGCGGAATTTACCAAATCAATGTGTGAAACCAATTAATGAAAACAAACTCCTATGCAACATTTATGACGGAAGTTAACAAATTTGGAAAGAAAAAATAGAAAATGTGTGCGTGAAATTTTCGACGGTTATCCTATTTACGTAGACATTGTTTGAATATATATTGATAAAAAAAATTTAGTATAAAAAATATTTAATGTAGAATACGTAAATAATAAATATGAAAAACATATTTTTGAACATATTTGTATAATATATATTTTAATTGACAATCTACATTTGAATCCTATTAACATGAAGCAATAGTACTCAGTGGGTTTTAAATTGGACAAAGTGAAAAAAAAATATTAATATATATATATATATATATATATATATATATATATATATATAATCTGGTTGAACATACCATTTAATACAATTAATTAAGTGAAATGTTAAAATTCTATTAAAAAAAGCAGAATGAAAGGTTTGCACGTAGGCAATGCTTGAATATATATGTATAAAATATTTTAGTATAAAAAATATTAAATGTATAATACGTAAATAATAAATATGAAAAACATATTTTTGAACATACTATTTAATACAATTAATTTAGTAAAATGTTGAAATTCTATTAAGAAAACATAACCAAATAAACACACAATTCGTATAAAAAAATTTAGTAACTCGTACAAATATAAATTAAATAACTAAGATTTGTAAACTATATTTGGATGAAGGTAAAGTGATGTGGTAAAGTGATCATTTTTATATTTTTATTCAATTGCACCATTTCAAGAATTTAAATAGGACCAAACCCTCATTTTTCAAATTCGGCTCCAAGTTTTTCAACTTTTTTACTAATGACACAAAAGCCAAATATTAAAGAATTGTGTACAATTTGCTTATAACACTAAATGAAAAAAAAGATTGGTGAAAAATTGAATGAAAATCTGGACGAATATGTGAATTGTAAAAGAAAAAAAATAATAGCATTTTTTTAGATTAATCTGTAATATTATAAGATAAAATAAAAAAAAGATTAGTAAAAATTGAATGAATAGGTGTAAAAGGTAAAAAAAATTAAAGAAAAAAATTTGTGATAGGCACACACCACAATAATTTGGCCGTCTCTCACTTATCTAAGTAATGTAATTCTACTGAAAATAAAAAATGAAAAATGAAAAGGGATGGGGCGGGATGGATTTTTTAGGAAGATAGAAGTTACTTTGTACTTTTTAAAAGTTGTAGGACTTCATTTATAATTTTATTTTATTTTGTTGTTATTAGTTTTTATTTTATTTATTTAAAGAGGAGAACAAAACAAAATTTGCAAAAAAATTCAAAGGCCGGGGATGGCCAATGCTAAAAAAAAAAGGTTAGGAGTGAATTTGTTATAAATTGAAAAGATTGTGAACCAAAAATACAAATTACAAAAAAATAATGAGCTAAAAGCCCACAAAAAATAAAAAAGAAAAAAAAAATTCAAAGACTTTGTCGAGTTCCTCGACAAAGTGAAAAAAATAAAAAATAAAATTTCAAAAACTTTGTCGAGTAACTCGACAAAGTGGAAAAAAAATAAATAAATAAAATTTCAAACACTTTGTTGAGTAACTCGACAAAGTGAAAATAAAATAAAATTCAAACACTTTATCGAGTAACTCGACAAAGTAGGAAAAAAAAAATTCAAAAACTTTGTCGAGTAACTCGACAAAGTAAAAAAAAAAATCAAAATCTTGAAACTCAAAATTTTCAAAAATGATATACAATTACAATATTCCCTCTCAATAAACGACCATATGAGGACCATAGAAACTCAAAAATAATGTTTTTAATTGATGAAAACAGAGCTAGAGCTAATAATTTCATTTTTCTATAAATTCTGATTTAAGTTATAATAATACAAAAACGACGTACCTCATGACTAAATAGAGCCACCATTAACATCCATTTCAGCGAGCTAGAACCATTCACATAATACCTTCAGAAAACAGAAGACACCAAATTATACAAGAATCAAATACTGATAAGTGATTAAACATATATACACAACCAATTACAACAAAGTTAGTATGTATTTTATCATTTTATACATAAACAAACATAAAAATAGTTTTTGTTACTCAACATCTGAAAAACTGCCTAAGAGGTTTCGGTAAGTATTTTAGTATGTCTAAACATGCCGTCAGACTACCAATTTTTGATATGTGGTAGCTACCTGAGTATTCTATGTCTCTTGAAAATTTTGTATTGTTCGGTGATCTTTTTGTATGTCAAAGAAATTTTTGTTACTCCATGACCGGATGAAGAAAATTTTCAAAATAAGGGCAGTGTTACTAAAATTTCTTCACCCGGTCATGGAGTAATAAAAATTTCTTTGACATAGAAAACAATCACCGAAAAATATAAAATTTTCAAGAAACATAGAATACTCATTTAGCTACCACATATCAAAATTTGATAGTCCAACGGCATGTTTCGGCTTACTAAAATGCTCACTGAAACATCCTAGGGAGTTTCTCGGATTTATGCAGTCGCAGTTTACAAAATTGTCCATAACTTGAGTTATATAACATGAAATTATGTGAACCAAAGCCAATGGTTAGGTAACCCATAGGGCTATCGTCTCCAACTGGAATTATGTAAAAATACTTAATATATAAGGTGCAGCAGATTTTTGAGTTGGACAACAGAAACTGCAACTTAGAGAAACATGAAGTTTAGCAAAACCTTTCAAGTTTACATCATTAACATGTAATCAAAACATGGGAATCCACTAAAACTACCACAAAACCAAGGTCCACAAAAGTTTAAGAAGATATTTACACTACTTCAAGTTTTTTGATTGGTTTATAATAGTGATTCTGGCACGTCGATGACATGAATCCAAAAAACTACCTAAGAGGTTTCGGTGAGCATTTTAGTATGCCTAAACATGCCGTCGGACTACCAATTTTTAATAAGTGGTAGCTATCTGAGTATTCTATGTCTCCTAAAAATTTCGTATTGTTCGGTGATCTTTTTGTATGTCAAATAAATTTTTGTTACTTTATGACCGGGTGAAGAAAATTTTCAAAATAAGGGCAGTGTTACTAAAATTTCTTCACCCGGTCATGGAGTAATAAAAATTTATTTGACATAGAAAACGATCACCGAAAAATATGTAATTTTCAGGAAACATAGAATACTCATTTAAATACCACATATCAAAATTTGATAGTCCGACGGCATGTTTCGGCTTACTAAAACTCTCACCGAAATATCCTAGGCAGTTTCTCGGATTCATGCGGTCGCAGTTTACAAAATTGTCCATAACTTGAGTTATATAATATGAAATTATGTGAAACCAAAGCCAATGGTTAGGTAACCCATAGGGCTATCGTCTCCAACTGGAATTATGTAAAAATACTTAATATATAAGGTGCAGCAGATTTTTGAGTTAGACAACACAAACTACAGCTTAGAGAAACATGAAGTTTAGCAAAACCTTTCAAGTTCACATCATTAACGTATAACCAAAACATAGGAATCCACCTTTACCAATACTTGGTCTTCTGAACTTCGAACTTCTCTTTGGAAACACTACAATAAATTTTGGTTATCTTGATAGCGTTGAAATATCTTTATTTATGTGAATTTCGGATATTGAAATCTCTGTGTCATACCATAATAAGTTGGATATGCTCTTGGTCATTTCTTTGACTTCTTCATCTTTTATTTTATTTTATAGTACAAAAGGGTGAGATTTGCCACATAAAAAGAAGAAAAACAAAAAAAAAGAAAGGACAAGTCAAAAAATAAGGCTAAACATTCAAAAACACAAAAAAAAAGTCAACAAAAGTTGATTTGTTAATAATTTAATGAAAATTTGTGGGACAAAAATGTAAGATTAGGACAAAATTAGAATAATAAAAAATCAAAACTATATCGTATTGGTTGAAAGGTGAACAATAGACATGTAATAGACACTTATATTATAGTAAGGATATAAAATATATAGATATATAGATATATAGACTAGGAGGTTATATATGTTAATTCACATATAAAATCTTTCATTTAAAAACATAATAGAAAATAATAATATTGCCCATATATCATAAAATATAAAATGACTATAATTATCAGGAGCATGTCAAATATAATTTAACTATATTGCTCGAACCAACCATGCATAAAAATCTGCACGAATAAACAGGCAATTTAGAAATATGCACGCAAATTGAAAAACATTAAATCTTTCATTCACCATTGAGAACTAATATGCTTCTATCCCATGTGTAGTTTATAGCTAATGGCTGCAAAACCTTTTAAGTCGAAGCCCACGGCCACGGCAGACTTCTCATCATATAGAATTGGACTATCAAGTTATCAATACCCAAATAAAATTTGTATGTAAATCACATCTCTTCATGAGATTGATATCGTATGATATTTTTAAATTATTTCGTTTATTCAAGTGCATAAAATAATATTCTTCGAGAACACAACATTATTCTAGAATAAATGTATAAAAGTTGTTGTGCTTTAGTAAAGGAAAAAAAAACGAGACAATATTATTCTAGAATTGTGAATTGTGTTTTTTCAGAAAAATTACAATTAAAAACAAATCTTGTTCAATAATTGATAATTTGTTACTAAATGTTAAAACAATAGTATGTCTACAATAAAAAAATTTCATGTACAATTATATCGTTACAAAAGAACGACATGTTAAGTATTCACTGCATGTAAATATATGCATTGTACGAGACATTTACATTAATATAATAAATTATTTAAAAAAAATAAAAAGAATCTTTTAACAAAATAATTAGTATCCAGTTAAAATTTGGAAGAGAAACTCAAATTTGATAGCAAATTTGTTGAATATAGTTTGAAGCACCATGGTCTTTTTTCCACACCAAGAATGAACCGTGATGCTTACTAATTTTGATTAGTACTTTAATGTAAAGTAATTGATTATTGTGATGATAATGTATTATAAAATAATGATGGGTTGTAAGAGAATTAGAGATCAAATATGTAAATTTATGATAACAATGATCTATGTATATACGGTTCTAAATGGAGTTAAAATTTGAATAGATTACACTTTTTTAGAATAAATAAGAAAACTAGCCATATAAATATCTAGATAAAATCAGATAGTCATTTATAATTATTTA
This sequence comes from Forsythia viridissima, assembly GCA_030279155.1. NCBI lineage: Eukaryota > Viridiplantae > Streptophyta > Magnoliopsida > Lamiales > Oleaceae > Forsythia > Forsythia viridissima. The sequence goes on from CM059036.1 coordinate 36,826,498, forward strand.
TCAATTTATAACACATCATCAAATAACTAGATTTTTAATTCAATACAACAAAGTTTAGAATGCAACCCCCAAAATCTAGCTCCACCATTGCTGACACCTTAAACCATCACCTTTTAAACAGTCGAATCCACTACAAACCGACACTTAGGAGATGAACGCAAAATCTAGATGCAGATCCCAATGTCTCTTGCCGTCCAATCCAGATCCAGATATATCAGGACAGAGATGGAGGTAGAGGCAGATGTAGAGGTAAAAGTAGAAGTAGAAGTGTGTTGTTTCTTCTATTTTTCTAGTTGTAATTGCGATCTCTATAAAAATAGAAGGTGGTTGTGTGTCGCGGCAAAGGAGTGTTGTGTGAGGTCGAATGGTGGTGATGTTGGTTAGAGAAAGCGATGATGATGATAGTGGGAGTTGGTGAAGATTGTTCAAATTAAAAATTTTTAGGTAGAGCAGTTCATGGCGACGACGGTGGTGGGCGACAGCGGCATAAAGCTTGGGAAGGGTTTTGGAGGATTAGGTTTAGTGACTAATTAGGTTTTCAAAAATAATTATACATTCTAAGACATGCATATTTTTTAAAATTATTTAATATATGTAGGTAGAAACGAAGAGAGAGAGATAGAGAGAGGGGAAGGGGGGGGGGGGGGGGTGGCGGCAATGTCTTAGTTTTTAGAATAAAAGAAGGTACGTGGTCCAATTATCAGTTTTGTTATACCAAGACTCACGACAAGCTCGCCTAGGTTTAGTGCCTAACATGCTCAACCCATTAAGGTCTTTAAAGCAGAGTAGACGGGACAGCCCAATCCGACCTACTATATGCTTTCGGACAGCTCATTAAGCATACAATAGGCATCCAAATCTCTTAATTAATTTGATTAATCAAAATAAAATAAATCACGACCACCCTAGGTACTAGGATGACAACTCCTATGCAGTAGATGGAATCTTGGTGTCGCCGCGTAAAGCAAAATATTCCAAAATAAGAAAAAGTAATATACAAATGGGAGTTTGTCTTTATATGGGACAAAAACTAGTGGCTGTCACAGCCCACTACCCATTCACGCCCCGCTTATATTCAATCACCTAGTACAGTGTTGTTACGTGTAAATAAAAGTGGCATTAATTTTGTTTTTCTTTTCGACGCGACATTATAGTAGTTACTTTAATTATGTTGAAAATAAAAATTAGGTTACTGATGATATTTGTTAACATTAATTTTGTCATTAGTATACTCGATGCATATAAATATCAGAGGAAGGGACGGAGAATTTATTATAAACATGACTTTGATTATTAAGCTAGTAAATTATCATTTATAATAATTGAACAAAAATATTTGGAGGGTGCGTTTTGGTATGTCTCGAAATTTTGCAAAATGTTCATCTTTTAAGTGGTGACAAAATATTATTTAAATTGGACTTTAACTCTTGACGAAGATAGTCTTATTCTAACCGCGTTAAATGAATTACACTTATATGTTTGGGCATTTGGCACATCTCTATTAGAGCTCTTTTTTTGAAATTCAACTGGATACGAAGCTAAGAATGGAAACCACGATAAGATCGGTGAATTACATATTACAACTTAAAGATAATTTTATTCACTTTGATACAGAAGTGTACCAAAGGTACTACAATTGTATAAAAACGTCGACGTACGCTAAGGGAGTTTTGACAAAGGCTTACACTGTGGTTTCCAGATGGAATGGCTTTTCGAGTATCCAACGATCACTCCAAACTACAAACAATAAAAACTGGAAAGAAAGAGACAAGCACACTAACTTTTTTATTCTGCAACTTCATTGGATACACAGATATTTTGTGTGTATATACATTATATAAATCCATCTCCACATGATTTTTTATATAATTTTTTCCTAAGCCTATTTTTCTCATTTTTTTAAGGTTGTGGTTTAGATTATTTAATGTTATTAGTGAAATGTTAATTACTAATTAAGAACTAAAATCAATGGGCAAACGACAAGATTAGGGTTGGTGAGGGATGTTGTCATTATGTCATTATATATACAGCTTGGGACAACAAAGTTGAACAAATATTAAGGTTGTCCGTGATTCATCAAGAAATATCGTCTACCCACTTGTTTTTCCTGTAGTCCCGCGGAATTACAATTAATATACTTTTTTAGATGTAATTGTTTACGCGTTCTTATCGCGTATATTTATTTATTAAAAGTTTGACGTATACTATTTTTATAAATAGACGATAATGTGACTTGAACTAAAAATAATTATTTACCTTTTATACCATATGTTAGATCCATTGAATTTGCAGAGTAAAACTTATGTGACATTATGAGAAGAATGGAAAGTATTATGTTAAGCATATGTTTGGTGATGCTAATTTTTTTTTAATTGTTTATATCATAAGTTGTGGGTGAATGTGTGGATAAAAAATGAGTTGTAAGTTGTGGGTCCTATGAAATATGTAAATAAAAAGTATATTTAACCAAAAAAACACGTGTCTAGGGCCTAAGCGAAGCGTGAAAGTCACGCCTCACGCCTAACGCCTAGGCATCGCCTAGATACTCTTTTTAAAATACTCAAAGTTTATCAATATGAGATTTTTACGTTTCTTAATCATTTGAAGGGTGAAGAATGAGTAAAATGAATTCATCGGGTTGGATTGATTGAAAACTTTTCGTCCAATGAATTATTCCAACTTTTTCCTCAATTTTCGCATCTTACCTAGCAAGTGAAAACATTTTTGACCTTCAATTTAAAACTCATTGTGCCCCTTCTCTCTCTTTCCATGCGTCCAAATACGTGCTGAGTGGCATGGCCAAAATGCATGTTGAATAAGCAGACATTAATAAAGCATAAAATAGAGAAATTGCTGATTCAGATCAGACAACATGATGTTCTCAAATAATGTTTATTGCTAGATTTGCTTTTAACAAATATGGCAATCCTTAGATTGTGAGGATAAGGTACACCGCCAGCATATTCTCTTTCGCTGCCTATTCTAACAATAAATCATTTTAATTTAAACCATCTTATTGTTGTACAAAAGTTAAGGGTCATTTTCCTTATTTCAGAAGCTATTTTCATTTAACAAAATACAATATTATTAAGTATACCTTTATAGAAAAATGTTTATTTGAATCTCTAATCAATAAATTAAACAGGTTAATTGAATTAAAACACACTACGAGACTCGCCATTTGCCAAATAATCTATCCCGTTAAATTTGATTGATAAATGTCAAATTTTGGACCAAACCAATTTACATATGATTCTAAACTAATTGTTAACTAAAAAATATTTGATAATCCTATTTTAGAAATTCCACAAAAAGTCTATTTTTCATTTTCTCCAAACTTTGATTTTCGATTTATTTAGGTGGTCCAGTCAAACAACCAGTCTTTATCAACGTCGGCAAGAAAGTCCAACTTTGAACCGAAAGTCTTTATTTTCAATCAAATATTTTATCAATTATTATCAAAATCGACTAAAAATCTGTTTTTAAAAAAATAGTCAAATAAAATTCTAACCGTAGTTTAAGAAAACTTGACTATATATGACCAATAACAACGAATCTGTTATGTTAGCCCTCTTATAAAACGACCACTCCGCCAGCAGCCTGCCCGTGTAGATTGATATTTTTCTACTAGAAAAAGTAGAGAGAGAAGCAATTTCGAAAACTTATTTACACCCCAAAATTTTCTCATTTCGTTGCATTTTCATCCCTCCGTTAATCATTCCAAACCCTAATGGCCGTGTCTAGCTGCGCCAGGGCTTTTCCGTCCTTTGAATGCCGTTCAGATCCGGATTTCTCCCGTTCTGAGATCCCTTCCTTTGGCGAAAGAAGCAAATTTTTTAGCGGAAAGGCGGCGGCGGGGTACGGCCTTTCTTCTTTGATCTTCAGATTTCCGCCGAACTTCGTGCGGCAGCTGAGCAACAAGGCTCGGAGGAACTGCAGCAACATCGGCGTGGCTCAAGTGGTGGCGGCTTCGTGGTCGAACAATCAGCAGGCCTCAGGGCTCACGCCGGCGGCTAAGGCAGTTGATCCAGCCGCCTCTGCTGCCATAGCGCCAGTTGAGGTTGAAACCGGCGTCGAGGAGGTTGCCGCTGCGGTGGAGATCTCCTCTTGTAATGGCGAAAATGTACAGTTTGAGGACTTGCCTCATTTGAAATACGCTTCTTTTTTGAATTCTGATGGCAGCATCGCTATTCATGCCGGTATGTTATTAATATATGCATATATTTTCTATTTACTACTCGTTTATTCTGCTATTTTTTCAGATTTGATGTGCTTTATATAGATGTTTATTTTTGTATTTTTGTTTGACATTTCTTCAGGAGAGAATGAGTTTATTAGGTGTCCTCAAGTGATTTTTGAGAGGTTAAAAGGGATGGAACTATGGAAGGTGTAACTATATATTTATTAATGCAGTAACACTCGATAAATTAATGACCTTTACTAAATAATCAAATTCACCGGTCCGGGCAAATGGGATAAATTAATAATTTTGATAAATTGATAAGGTGATATTTTTTTGAAACTTCTTTGTGTAAATATGTGGTCCCAATCATGCTATAAATTAATAATTTGTTAAAAGTATAAATATAATTAAATATGACGGTCCCATATCAATAAATATTGTTTATGAAATAATTCAATACATACGTATTGATTAATGTCTTTCTTTTTAGTTCATTAATGTTCATTAATTTAGCATTGGAGTGTTCAATGTCTCTTTAGTTGATTGATTTTTAATTAATTGGTTAATCAGTACAAAGTATTAACATGAAATTATAAATGCACCCTACAAATTAATAAATTATTATTTTATTGATAAAATAATAGCCTCTTTTAATTAATAATTTTGTCTGGTCTCGATGCTATTAATTTATAGAAGATATACTGTATTATCTAATCAAAGGCTATCAAGTCATGCTTAGATTTGACAGATATGATAGTAATGAATTTTTACCTAGTTTATATCGCAAATATTTGAAAGAACGCCTGTTAGAGGCATAAGTTATCTCCGAGCGTAAATTTTTTCACGTATTAATATATCTTTGTATGTGGAATCTTATGCTGTATGACAATGCATTTCCTTTAATGTTTCCCATCCTGTCTCGCTAATTTTTTGTCTTTCAAACTGTAAATTTATTACTGATATATAGCATGCATTTCTGCATTATTCTGTTTGATGGGATTCTTATAAATTTTGTCCAGGTGAAAGATTGGGCCGCGGCATTGTTACTGATGCAATTACCACCCCAGTAGTTAACACGTCTGCTTATTTCTTCAACAAAACTTCTGAGCTCATTGATTTCAAGGTATGGACGGTTGTTTCAGAATCATACTGCAATCAATGCTTCCTGAGGATGATCTTTATTCTTAGTAAAATAGAAACTTTATTGATTGGGAAGTGCTTGCCTAAGTTTAGTTTTTCACCATGAAATGATTTATGGAACACTTGGGTCTACCCAAAAATAATTAATGTCGCACACCCCTGAGTAGATATTATATTCTATACTATATACAAAAGCAGGTGGTTGGGACAAATTAAGTGACATGCTTTGATCCGTTGGCAGGAAAAAAGACGTGCAAGTTTCGAATACGGACGGTATGGAAATCCTACTACTATAGTTGCGGAGGAGAAGATAAGGTCAGTTCTGTTTTCCAATACTTCTCTCTTTTAGCATACAATTTACAAGATAAAAGGAGTAGATAATACGAGGCCATAATATGTTTATTTTCTAACAATTGCAACAGTGCGCTTGAGGGAGCTGAATCCACCCTGTTGATGGCATCTGGAATGTGTGCTAGTACTGTCATGCTGTTGGCACTGATTCCTGCCTGTGGGCACATTGTGACAACCACTGACTGCTACAGGAAGACTAGGATATTTATTGAGACTATTCTGCCTAAAATGGGAATCACGGTAGTCTTTCTTGACCCAGCCATTTGAACCTTCGTTCTCGTCCGATTACAGTCATTTAAAAAATAAGGAATTTCTTTAACTATGCCATATTCTTTGAGCTGTATTGCCCATAAAATATATAAATACGACTCAATAACAAAGTAAGCCTTATTCTCATTATATTTGGAGTTAGATAAATGAAACCCTTTTCGCACTCCGTTCTAGTTACTGCTATATCTATATAAAGATCTAATAAAATCAAAATCTTTTGCTGTTATATCATACTATTTCTGTTTTGGTCTACTTAAACCTCTCTTCTAATTTATTCTACTACTATTGCATCGCGCTAGTGAATGAAACCTTTTCCACGCATACAAAGGATATGCCACAACCACCCAAATCGTTCTCTTAATTTATTTCCTTTCACTTTCACTTGTTGGCAGATATATAATTTTTATTCTACAAATAAATCAAATAAAGAAAAAAGAGGTGGCAAGGAAAAAGTGGGTAGATTAGATTAGTCACGACCTTAGGGAGTTTTCTTTCCTACTGAAAGAAAAAAGGACACAGTGTGTCACTACGTCTTCATCATCACAAAATCATTTCCACCAAATTTTGCTTATCACTTCAATTCATCTCTCATCTCCAAAATCTGCTACCTCCTTAATCCATCTCCCTCAATCGACCATCTCCCCCACCAGTTATCTCCAAAACCTGTTCAACATCTCAATCCATCATCATAATAGAGCCTACAATCGGATCCCACCGCAAAGAAGCGGTATACTAGTATATTTCTATTACAGTCTATTTTCAATGTTGGTACACAACACGCTGTGAGCATCAGCTTTGGACATCAAACTCTTGATATTCTTCCTTTTTATTATAACTACATGCAGGCCACCGTCATTGACCCTGCAGATATTGGAGCTCTGGAGTCTGCACTAGAGAAGAACAAAGTCAGTATGGAAGAATTTTGGCCTAATACATTTTCTTTTGTCTGGGTTAAAGTGACTGTTTTGAACACATGTGAGTAATATTGAGCAAAGGTTTATACTCTTTCCATGCAGGTGACACTTTTCTTTACCGAGTCTCCAACCAATCCATTCCTGCGATGCGTTGACATTGAGCGGGTTTCGAAGCTTTGTCATGAAAAAGGAGCCCTGGTTGTCATTGATGGAACATTTGCAACACCTCTCAACCAGAAGGCCTTGGCTCTTGGTGCTGATATTGTTCTTCACTCTGCAACTAAATATATTGCGGGTCACAATGATGTATGTAGTCTCTAATGGATGTATTTAGGTTACACAAATTTTAAAAACTGTTTTGATTATTTGTGTGCAGTTTTTTATAATACCCCTGTGTTTCCTTTGCAGGTTCTCGCTGGTTGTATCAGTGGTCCTGAGAAGATCATTTCAGTTGTTCGTAATTTGCATAATATACTGGGTGGTGCTCTCAATCCTGTGAGTAATCGTTGTTTATAGATTCTCTTGGCAGTAATATTTATGTCATATTACTTGGTATATCTTGCAATCCTTTTTGGTTGAAGACTTCTCTTTATTTGTGACTTAGAGTTTATACCGTAAAAAGAATGCTTAAATTGTGCTGTTTTTTTTTCCCTTCTCCTTTAAAATTCAGAATGCCGCATATCTGATCATTAGAGGCATGAAGACGCTGCATCTTCGTGTACAGCAACAAAACTCTACAGCATTGAGGATGGCCGAGGTTTTAGAGGCACATCCAAAGGTAGGTTGGTGGGTTCAAAGTTCGAAGCTACATCCCCTAGTAGCTTATTCAATATACTTGTTGAATGTGAATAATTTAATCACGTTGTCTTGGGTGGAAATTTCAGTTGTACAATGGGTTCACGGTTCACCAAAGTATTTTTCAAGCGATTTGATTAATTTACATTACTGAACTGATCTGTTTTGACAATGAAATGGAATGCTGTATACCAATTTCTACGAAAAATTTTGGTGGGAAGAGATCACAGGAACAAATATGAGCTCTGAGAAAATAAGAAATAAAAAGTGAAAATGGAAGTTTCAGTTAGTCTCTTTTTCACAAGCATTCTCTCATTCAGTGACATAATAACTCTTTAATTCTTATTCTCTTTGAAGGCTTATTAAACACACCACAGAAAACTTGAAAGTCACAATTTATGCCTCACTCGCCTGATCTCTCTCAGTGGAACTTTTTGCATCCATCTCTTTACTGCTGAAGCTATATGCAAGTTATCATTGAAACTCCGCTCCTCAGATCTTATGACTGAAACTTTATTCTCTCATACAACTTCTGTATTATATCCCTCTAGTGATAACTAGCCTATTTGCTAGGTTCACAGGTTATATAATCAGTTAGTTATTAAATTCACTCTCCCGACGTTATGTATCTAATATGTTAGGCACACATGCACCAACAAATCATGGCTTCACTTACCAATAAAACACGTGATTACCATCTTTGAAACATATGCAGTAATACTGGAATTTATGTTTTTGTGAGGTGGTCAAATGTAGTGGCAAATGGAGCAAGTTTTTATACTGGAATAAGTAATATGTGACGTGCATGAATTGCAGGTTAGGCGTGTCTATTATCCAGGCCTGACAAGTCATCCAGAACATCACATTGCAAAGAAGCAAATGATTGGTTTTGGTGGTGTGGTTAGTTTTGAGGTTAGTGTAGAATTTCTGAGCTGGAATCCTAATTATATATATATATATATATATATATATATATATTCTATTTTGAACTTCTTCTCTGAAACTTTATCATTGTGAATTTTGATAGGTTGACGGAGATCTCCTGAGAACTGCAAAATTTGTTGATGCACTGAAAATTCCATATATAGCCCCATCCTTTGGGGGCTGTGAAAGCATTGTTGATCAACCTGCAATCATGTCTTATTGGTATGTCCTTTTCTGTTAGCTGGGTAATTAATTGTTTACATTTTGAAGTGTGATAAGCGAATAGGATAGTTACTTGTCCAAACTGTCCCACCCAGCCTGGATATTTCATACACGCCTTTCATTTGAAAGAAATGGACATAGACTGACACTACTTATCCAGCATTTTGATTGAGCACGACCCGGGCTGTCCTGATCAGAACGTCAAAAAAAGAGAATTTGGATATTATGGTATTGCATGCGGGTTTAATAAATGCCACCCTTGTACACTTCAAACCATTATCTACCCAAAAGTCAGTCACTTGCATAATCTTTTGTATAAAGCATTATTAGAGAAATGGTGCAACTAAGATGCTTCCAAGCATGAGGTTCTATGGTTAATTATTTAATTTTCCCAATAGGGAAAATCCAGTGGGTGGTAATGGTACACATACCACTAACATATGGTTCTGTTGACATCTGTGAATGTTTCGAAGCTTTTTTTTTTTTTGCCCTTTCCTTTCATTGGACGGTGTTGCATGATAGAAGAATTTAAAATTTCCACATTAGACCTGTATATTAGCTGTCACACTGACTACCTAAATGAAACTGTCTTCAACGACCTTGTAAAAGTTGCTTATGATTGAAATGTTTTTCGTTTTGGATGATTACGGTGATGCTGAGAGCTTGTCCCTAATTGAATTGAACCAAGTTTTTAGCAATAGAATCTCTCTTGCTCCGTGCGTGCGTGTGTGTGCGTGTTGTGATGAAAGTGGAGGTGACATGTTCCGTGTGGTACATTTTCCTAAACAGGGATCTCTCCCAGTCGGATAGAGCCAAGTACGGGATCATGGACAACTTGGTGCGCTTCAGTTTTGGAGTTGAGGACTTTGAAGACTTGAAGGCTGACATTCTTCAGGCTCTGGAGATCATATAGGATGTTTGACCTGCTGATTGTTTTCTCGAATTCATTTTCTATTTATTTACACCTTTTCAAAAGGCACTCAATTTCAAATTTGTCGAGAATAAGTTCTAGTTTGTCGTTATATTTGGTCTTCAATTGTTGTTTGATATTCAGAAGTGACTCGTTTACCATGACTGGATGATCGTCGTTCATCAGGGGAATTATCCCGTTAATGGATTTGGTATCAATGTGTTTTGCTTTTGACGTTTATTCAATCTCTTTAGCTATATGATTAATGCACAGCCTTAGCTAATAATTGAGACAGAATATTCTTCAGTACGTTCACATGCACTGTGCTCCAACAAATATAGGTTACTTACACTTGCTTGTTCAAGTAACCGAGAGGTCACCCATATGACACTGCTCATTGCTGGCCAATAAAATTATGAAGTAATCAAAAATAAATTTTGAGAAAACTGCATCATTAGTCCCCGATTTATTGAATGGTAAGTTGGTCTCCAACCTTTAAAAATAAGCAAGTTGATCATCAACATTTTATCATAGTAGCACAATTATTTCCTAAATGAGGAAACCTGTTCAAAATCTACATTAAATTGTCATGCAGCCTTCATATACTCTTTCCTTCCTATAAAGATTGATTCGTTTCTTTTTAGAAATTTTATTTAATGTAATTGAAATTATAAATTTTTTACACAGTTTTCATATTATATCTCCATTTAATATTAGTTATTCATCAATCTAATAAATTTAAATGCTCATTAAGTTACAATTGGAATGTAAATGAAATTGAATTGCATTATATTGAAACAATAATGAAATCAATTGTTGATTTTGTTATTGGGGGATGAATGTGTTTTTCATGGGCAAAGTAGAATTTATTGACGGCCTACTTGAGTAAATGTGTGAATAAATTTAGGGATGACAACGAAGCGAAGCGAGGCGAGGAGAGGCGGGACGGGGCAGCCATTCCAGTCTCCATCCCGTCGGGGAATTGCTATTCCCATACCTATCTCGTTAACGTTTTATTACTCTTAATTGTGATTTTTCATTGAATTTTTTTTACTTAGTAAGAATTTTTTTAATAATATGTTTACAAAAATAATGAAAAAAATACAAATCAAGGGGTTGTGATGTAGTTGTTAGGATTTGTAGATTAATCTTCTCATCTAAACAACCCCGAGTTTGACTCTTTTTAGTCCCATTTCAGCAAAATAGTTTTTAAAATTTTTAGAATTTTGAAAAAAAAAAAAAATCGGAGCGGGGCAATCCTAAACGGGGCGGGGCGCTGGTCATTTTTCCATCTCTAAATAAATTAATGTAATTTCTTATTATAATTAGAATATGTTAAGTTTATTTGGATTGATAAGTAAATTAAATAAAGGTATATTAGGAAATATAAAAATTTAATACACTCTCTATAAATTAAGTTATCTATAATTTGAGACAAATAAATAAGAAAAACTAGCATATTTTTATGAGACAGGTGGAGTAACATTTAACAGTAACCCCAAATTAAAAAATTAACTAGTTTCATAAAGTTAGACATACGATGGTCAATTGATATTTAATAAAGGTTAAATAGTTTGGGACCGATTGTGCAATTGTTGATTATTAATTTGCTTCGTTAAAAATTTAGGATCAACTTGTTATATGAAAAATAAATTAGAGATTAGTCGTGCAATTTTCCATAAATTCTTATATTTTTGTTGGTTATTTATTATTTGTCATTTGACTCATTTCAAGAAACAAGGCCCACCAAGAAGAAGACAAAAGAGGGTGAGAGAATATGCCAATCCATTCCCCATGAGCCATAAACAAATTATACCAATAGCCTACATCTTTTCATGTCCATCTTCAAAGATTCCAAAAGCAAAGTCCCCACCCCACCCCCAACCACACAAACACACTAGTGCGTCCCTTTCGTAAATTTTCATATTTTTGTTGATTTGAAGGTACTACGTTGTGAATTCACATTAACTTCTCACTGTACTGTAATAATCCTTTTTGGAACATCGGAGATAGTGAAAAATCCGGAGAAAGAATAGATTTTTACAGATGAAATTCGGGAAAGAGTTTAGGATACATTTAGAAGAATCACTGCCGGAATGGAGGGACAAGTATTTGTGTTACAAACCTTTAAAGAAGCTCCTCAAAAATATCCCGGCCGCCGATCCGCTACCGGACGGAGATGGGTTGGCGCTTCCTCCGTCGCCGTCGGTCGAGCTTCATGACTGGTTTGTTGGGATTCTTAACGAGGAACTTGAAAAGTTTAACGATTTCTTCGTCGATAAAGAGGAAGAATTCATTATCCGCTTCCAGGTAATTTCTTGATTTCACGTATATCAATACTAGTATACCTTCCGTGGAATCGTAGAAAAATAAATGGAGATTGATAGAAATTGGTGAGTGAACGGTGGTGAATAATAAAAAGAAACAAGATTGAGATGGAAAGATTTAGAGAACAATAGTGAAGAGAAAAAGAATTGGGAAGAAGAGATTTGAGGAAATTGAGAATTTTTTTTGTTGAGGGTGAACACATAGGATAGGTATATCACTTTTTTGTGTGAGTTGTGTGAGTGGAGTGAAAACCTCTCTTATAGTTGATGATTATATTGTGCACACAATTTGTATCCATAACTGAATCTATTTTGTGGGGCGGGTGGGTTGGATGGGGGTTATTTGGTCTGTGCAATTGTTTTATTTTTTTCTTTTCTTTTCAATTGTAATCTTACTCAAGCTGGATAAATGGCACAATTAGTATCTTGATATTGTAGGTAAAGTCACAGCAGGAAATATGTTCAGTTTGACCTTTTTTCAGTGTTATGTGTTTATTAGATGCTTTTCGAAAGAATGGAGAAGTTGTACCTGTGAGCTGAATTCTAATTCGAGCATGGAAGAAGATCGAGAAAGAATGGGAGAAGATTGACAATTGTTGATATGGAAAATATGGAGTTAGGCTGGTAAATATCCATAGGGAATTTGCAGATCAGATTCATCTGGAAGCTAAATAGAAATCGGGGTAATTGAGATAACATGTGATTATAAAATTTCTCGAGGTGACATTTTGCTTTAAAATTGATGCTCAAATAGGAGGGGGCGAAGTATTGAGATGTATATTTTAATGGTTCGTTTGATTAGGTGGATTTTACAGTACTAATGAAGAAGAATAAACTAAAATTTTATCTATTGTGTTATCAAACATATCTTAAGTGGAGACGGTAAGTTGGATGGTACAATATAATCTCTTTGGTGAATTCTAGTATGTCATAGGATTTGTTTAATTGACCTGCTCTTGGAATTGATAACCATAGTATATACGTGCATAAATGGGCTTCAGGGAGCGCCCGGGGGGATGGGTAGTCGACAGCAAGCTTCCTTGAGCCGGACTTGTGTATTGGTTCCAACCAATTAGGTATCTATAGAAGGCAGTTTAACATCTGTTCCAATCTTAAAACAGTCTTGCTCAAAGCTGGTTGGTAATATAGAATATCTGCAGCACATTCCATTTTATCCAAGTGTTTGTTTTGTGACATAGTAACTATGATGTTTCATTTGAGCCAAAATAGGATATTTTAGCCACTTACAAGCTATGATTGGTAACGTAAGATTCTTTTGGACTTCCTTTTCTCTTTTTCCATGTCCTCTCGCTCTAGCTGAAGCATGCCACGGAACCAGAGATGCAACTGAAATTTCTACCACGGACTTGCTTAAACGACCAGATAGTTTTCAACTGTTTGGTTAACTTGCTGAACACCTATGGCATGTTTTGGATTGGATTCAGTATTGGAAAAGAAATAAATTGTCCTTCGTACTGTCTAGTAAATTCTTAGCTTACAATTTAGCTCTAGGATATGAAATCGCGACAGTCTAACCTTGCAAGATACTCTCGGAAAGTGAAGATATCTTAAGGGTCCAGACATCATTAGAAATAAATGGTTGTGCTGATAACGTGTCCCATGTCATTGTTTGAATAGAAATAGGGTTCTCAAATATAGCAGAGCGCTTCGAGTCCATCGTAACTATTACATGTTTTTTTCAAGAAAAGATAAAATTGAGATACATTTCTGTAACCTATAGTTAAGTTAACTTTATCATTAAGGCAATTTGGAATATTAACACTGAAACAGATAATATAAAAGTCCAGACATGAGGTTTGACCGACGATGGCTAACCTGTATTTAGGAATGTAAAGTGTAAACTAGTAAATTCTGTGTTTCAAAATTTTCAGCTTGTTCTTGTCATTGATTTGTCAATTCAATTGTGATTATTGAATTCTTTTTGGCCTCATTTATTCCATTCCTGTAAAAATGGCTGTAAAGAAAGGTAATAATAATTCTGTAGATGATGTATCTCTCTGTTAGTAAACACACGGGAAGCATCATTTTGGTGGAGACCACAAAAATATGTTGTGTGGCACTTCCTTCATCAGCTTCTGTTTTTGCAGGAGTTAAAGGAAAGAATTGAAAGAGTGAAGGAGAAAGGCAATAGAGGCGGAGTCTTTAGATCAGATACAGAATTTAGCGAAGAGATGATGGACATACGGAAAGACTTTGTTGCCATTCACGGGGAAATGATTCTTCTAAAAAATTACAGCTCTCTTAATTTTGCTGGTAAAGAAGCTGCTTCATTGTTTTTCTATGATATCTATTGTAGGTTGCAACAGGGATCGGTAACACGAGGGAATGGTGGTTCCAGGGTTCTAAGTTTCTGAAAATTATATAGCTGCCTATACCATGATTTTGTTCCTTCTAAGAGAATGACTAAGCTTTAAAAAAAAAAAAAGAGTAAAAGTTTACGTTACTCGTCTTAGTTTTAAGCAGAAAAAGCGAACTCTTATCTTACTATCCAACTTAAGTAACTTGCTTGGTTCCAAGTTTGAACAATAAAGATTTATTTATGTTAAAACATACTTATAAGCTTAGCCAAACATGTTAGTGCACAATGCGGTAACTCTGATTTGTGTTTGCATATTTGATTAGGTCTTCTTAAGATTTTGAAGAAATACGATAAAAGAACGGGGGGACTGTTGCGCCTACCTTTCACACAGCTTGCTGTTCATCAACCCTTCTTCACCACAGAACCTCTCACGAGACTAGTTCACGAGTGCGAGGAAAATCTTGAGCTCCTATTCCCACTAGAAGCTGAGGTTGTTGAATCTACTGCTGTTACACGAGATCAGATTGGCAATGTACCTACGAACCCTTCAAATGGTTCCCTTGAGACAACCTTGTCGCTTGGGGAGGACACTGTAGACATTTATCGTAGTACCCTTGCTGCAATGAGAGCTATAAAGGGCCTTAAAAAGGCGAGCTCGACTTATAATCCATTATCGTTTTCATCTCTCTTTGGAAACCCGGATAGTGACAGTACAGGTGCTGTAACAGCTGAAAACTCGCCCTGTGATTCTTCCCCAACCTTGCAGAATGGGGACGGGGCAAATGAAGATGTTGCTGATTCCCCCAAATAGAGTTAAACTTTTTGGTTGCGGAAGACATCTGAAATATTTTGTTCATATTGTGCAATAAGCTTCCAATGTAGAGTGCAGTTTGAAGCGTGATTACATTTTTGTTGGATGTAATTTGTAAATATATTTAAAGTCTTTCCCATTGTTCTAATTTGTTTATAATTTCTTTTACAATATTGATATTGAGAAGTTGTGCTTACAGGGCATAATATATCTTGAGACACTAGAAATATTTGGCATTTTTATACTATTAGGGCCAGTATAGTTTGTGGTTTATGTGAGTAGAACTATTAATTTGGATAATAATTATTCGGATAATATATTTATTATTATCTTATTTGGTCTTGCTAAGTATAAAAATGGAAAATGTCATTGTTAAAAGGTCAGTTTTTTGTTAAAAAAATAATAATTATATCCTTATTATTAATTAACGAAAAAAAGTAAATAAAAAAAATTAAAAGAGAGGAAAAAAAATTGGTGGAACGGCCGGGGTGGAGGCCGAGGCGGTGTGCAGTGGTGGAGAATTGTGGTGATTATTCTATATCTTAAAATAAATTTGTTTTATATTATAACGGGTACGCTTGTTTTTACAAAAAAAAAAGTGAATTTGTATTCGAATAAAAAAATTTGTTATTATCTTTTCAATAATAAAATTTTTCTTTATTTTTGACTTAAAGTTATTATTTATCTTGAGACACTTTGCTACATAAAGTGGGCTAGCGCTTGCATAGCCTATACTTATTTGCCAGTTGGGTCCAACACGATTTGTAATCAAGGGATAGATTCATCATATACTAAAAAAAATAAAATAAAAATTAGAAAATATTATTTTACTTTTTAATTCTAAAAATACTGTTTTTACTTTTGTAACACTTGTTGCTATATTTGCTACGTTTGTTATATTTTTTACAAAAAATGTGTATTACATTTGTTACATTTATTACGTTTGGATTTTAAAATGTTAAAAAATAATTGTAAAATTTCAATATAAAATTAAGAATGTGACAAAATTATCACTGTAATTTATTGCCACAGTATTGGCGAACTTACGAAGTTGAGCTATGTATTGCATTGATTTAAGAGATAATTATGCCACAATGTTTATTTTTCTCTATTTCCAATTTTATTGTTTTTAATTTTTAATTTTAAAAATACTATCCAAATTAAAAAATTCAAAATATTAATCACAAATTCTACCGAAAATAACCACCGCCACTCCTACCCATCACCACCACCATCTCCGCCACAAACCTATGCACCACCACCATCGCATTTACCGTCGCCATCCCAATTTCCGCGACAGTCCATCACCATTGAAGAGATCTACCCATGCAAATCCAACTTCAATTTCTCTCATCAACGTTGTGCAGATTGCCACAAATTGTGCTGGCTATCTCACCTTCGTCGCCATCGGAAAGCTCTAGCAACATGGGTGGGTTTGGATGTACATTTGCATTTTAGATGGTTGGGGTGGTTGCTTTGGGTTCTAAATCTGGATGTGTATCGTGGATTGGACATACGATGGTTGAGGGTGGTGGGGCTAGGGGATGATGGCGATGGAGCGGCGGAGAATGGGGCGGTGGTGGTTTTTGGGTAGTGGCGTGGGTTTGATGGTAGTGCAAATCTTGTGGCTGGTTGCAATGATGCAAACCGAAGGTGATGGTGGTGGTGGTGCTAGCGATAGTGGTGGTGAGATGGGGAGGCATTGATGGCGGCAATGGCTTATGGTGGAGGGAAAGCGTCGGTGGTACGATGGTGGCACATATGGTGGTGATGCTGGCGGGTGGTACAGATTGTGGTGAAAATGGTCTTGGTATTGGTGGTGGTGGTGGTGGTGGTGGTGGTTGCCAGCGTCGATGGTAATGGTAGAAAAAATTGATTGGATGTGTGTAACACCATGTAACACATAACACAATGTGTTACAAGTGTTACGCAAGTATAACGCTTTTGTTAAAAATAAATAAATGATGGGGCCATGGAACAGGCAGCGAAATGTGCGTGGTGACAATGGTGTGTTACGAGTGACGATGGTCAAAACAGGCGACGAAATGTGCGTAACATAGTGTGTTACAAATGTTACTTTTTTGTAACAAATATAACACACATTTTTCCAACAAAATGTAATAAATGTAACAAAAAGTGAACATTAATTTTATAATAAAAAAGTAAAACAATATTTTTAAATTTTTTTATTTTTTATGATTATTTGTGAAATTATCCCCTGATTTAAAGAGACTTTATTTATAAAAGTGACAGGATTTTAGCAAAGCAAGTAAGACGAGAGAGGAGTAGATTTGTTTTAGATCTCTTAATAGATATACCAATGAACAAAATGGTGTGATGAAAGAAGATTTATGTAGCTAATTATATATTTGTTGAGAACTGCTTAATTTGCTTTTGTTGTTGTTGTTGTGTAGCATTCAATATCTACATATTAAATGATGAAAAACGATATAAGATATCATATGCGTGTATTAGATACATGCACATATGGATTACAAGTCATGTTTATGTGGCATAATGTTCGAATGCTCATATTGTTTAAGAAAATTCACATATCGACACATGAAGTGAAGGCGGGATGGAATTTTATAAACATTATGGGACCCCCAAAAGGAAGATTTCAATGCATCTGATATAGCAAATTGAATGCATTGCCATTTCATGCCTTGTAATTTCTTGATGTATCTTTCCCGTCTTTGGTTTTTGAAATGTTGTAAGGATTTGCACCTTAGACAAATAAGTAGACGAGTTAAAATGACAGTGCGGCGGTGAATTACAAGCATCTCAAGGTTACTGCAAGCGATCAGAACTGCAGAAGATTGAATCCAATCAAATTGCACCATTTAAAACTACTCAGTATATCTTCTACCAAATTAGTGGAGAAACACAACAATGGTCTGATTCAAGAATTAGTCAGGTCTAGAGTGGCAAATGGGCTCAGGCCAAGTCCATCAAAAAAAAAAAAAATACGAGTCGAGCCATCTCGTGTAATGGCTCGTGGGCCACTAACGATTACATTTGAATTTGTAACCGTTTTGGTCCCCAATTTTTTTTATTCTTTTATTCTTTTGCTTTAAAAAACGATCAGATGTTTACTCCTATATAAACTCCTATTCCACTTCAATATTTTTCACAACTCTCAACTTCCTCAATCTCAAAGTATTATATTCACCATATTAATTCCTTTATTGTGCAATTTATATTTTGTTGTCTCAAAATTTGTTTATTTGAGTTATTTTTTCTATCCAATTGTAGTATACATTGGCTTTATTTTACATTTTTACTACTCTCTTTATTCTAAATGGATTACACTCCAAGAGCTGATTACAAAATAGATAATGATTTCAGTGGTCTCAGTGATATTTCAATTCTTGTCGTTTTTTGTGAACATTATGGGAGCACAAATCCAAATGATATAAAAGATTTTGAAAAACACACCAATACAATAAGCGGTCCAAGCATTAAACAATGAACCAAAGAACAAAATACTAGGTATTGAGAACATTTCAATTTAGTGCCGAATGATACAATAGCAGGCGGACAACCAGAGTACAAAGCAGTGTGTACTGATACAATAGCAGGCGAACAATCAGAGTACAAAGCAGTGTGTAAACACTGCAAAGTGAAGTTCTCATGGCAAAGGGATAGGGGTACGACCCATCTAAATAAGCACTGCCCAAAGTGTCTGTTCAGACACGAATGGTTGGATATTAATCAGACGCAACTCCATTTCGGATCTCCTGGTGTAACTTCCAGTTGTAGTCCTAATCTAAACAACTTGTGTATTCACATGAGAACATGCGCCGTGAAGGCATAACGATGTGGGTGGTAAGTGGTGAGTTTCTACTTAGCTTAGTGAAAAGCGTTCACTTGACCAACTTCATACAAAAGTATCTCTTACCCATGTACAAATCATATTATAGAAACACTCTTCATTCATACACTATTAACTTATACAATTTTTTTAGGAAAAAAAAAAAAGAAGAATGTTTAATACGTGATTTAAATAATTATTTTGGTATTTTATCATTTACTTTGGACTTATAATCCGGTATAACCATAAAAGATACATAACAGCCACCTCACATTATATAGATAATAATGAATCATGCATAAAAAGATTATTGCCCTAAGAGTTATTGACTTTCCTCATAATGGAAATAATATTTTTAATATTTTATTGAGTATTATTCAAAAATTTAATTGCAAAGGTAGAATCTGCAGTTTCACTTTTAACAATGATACGTTCAACAATATAGTAATGAAAAAATTAGCAACTCAATTAAACCTCGATTTTGGTGGCATATTATTTCATGTTCATTGTGTATGTCATATTTTTAACTTAATTGTCAAATATGGACTAAATTCATAGACCAACAGTTAGAAAAAAAAAATAGATATGCTATAATTTTATTGCGTCTCACCCGGCCAAAAACAAGTATTTGATCATTTGTGTGTAAAAAATTCAATTGTAAAAACTTTCTTCATAGATGTAGGTCATAGATGAAACTCTACTTATCTTATGCTTATATTATGTAAAGGATATGAATATTGCATCATTATTATAACGATTGACACTCACACGGTCCATAGTAGAATTTTGCAATAATATGATTGACAAATTTCATCCAATGTGAGAAAAATGCATGTTCAGGCTTATAATATCCAACCAATCCATTAGTTTTCAACTATTGCTAATAATTTTAATAAGTATAAATAATTTTCGTTTTTCTAATATTATAGAAGTGATGAAAGATAAGCATAAGAAATATTAGGGAGAATTGCATATGTTGTTTCCGTTAGCGTTTATAATGGGTCATAGATTAAATTTAGATGGTACAAAATATACCGTCGGCAATTTCAAATAAATTAACTATGGGAATCCACTAACATACGATAATCTAAAAAATTTTATTTGAGATGTACTAGATATATGCAAAAAAGATCGATAGGAACGTTAGATGACCCGTTGTACCGATGGCATCTTCGTCGTCAAATGACGATAACGATTTGTGGAGTTACATTATTCAGTTAAGAGAACTCAACATTCTAGCAGTTATTATTATTTCCTTCCCCGTGCTACGAATGTAGGAATACGTACAAGTGGCATACCATTAGAGTTAACTAGGTATTTTGTTCACAACATACTTAGTATGTTAGATGAGAAAGAAATAAATTATTTTAATATACTAAGATGGTGGAGATAGAACGAGCGTTAATACACAATTGTTTTCATTACAACTCGTGATCTACTAACACTTCTAGCATCTACTGTAGCATCGGAGTTTGCTTTTAGTGTATGTGGCAGAGCTCTGTCTGATTATAGATCAAGACTTAAAACAGACATATTAGAGAACTTAATATGACTAGAATGAGACGGAGTTTCGAATCCAAGATAACGTTGACAAAATAATAACTGAAGAATTTGAAGATTTATTTTCATAATTTCAATAATTTGTAAGTATTGTTTGCGTAAATTTATTTAATTTTTTCATATTTTTAAAAAAAGTACACGTAACAAATTGTTCACGTACAATTTTAAATCCGCCTACGTCAAAAGTAACTAATCCCAAGCCTAAAAAAAAAAATCAAAGATTTCAATTGTCAAATTTCTCAGTGCGTAAATGGTCCATAACCTTTCATTTTTTTGTGGAGTGGTCCTTAACCTATATATTTAAGTGCGCAATTGATCCTTTTTGACAGATTCCGTTTAAAACCTATCCATTTTGATGCGCAAATAGTCCCTCTTTTTTGTCTTTATTGGTCGGGTAAAATTGTGAAGTTACATTTATTTTCTTTCTTTCAATTGGCACAAAAGGTCCCTAACATTTACCTTTAGTTCGAAAATGGTCTCTAACCTTTGTTTTTTGGTGCAACAGGAACCTATATGTTTTGGTGCGCAATTGATCCTTATTTGATGAAAAAGACAAAAATACCCTTAATTTTTAATTAATGAAAATTACAATTGGATTTGTAACCTTTGTTAAATGTGCAAATAAGTCCGATATATTTATTAAATAATATTTAATTTAGCATAACAAATATATAATTTATCATATTAAATATATCACTATAGTCGTGTCAATTAAATTTTTCATAAAAGAAAAATATAAAATTATTGTACTTTAGGTATATGTAATTGCTATGTGATATGAAAAACTTGAATAAAAATTAAGTTAAATAAATAATAAAATGACGTATAATTTTATGACATTAAACCAATCTTAGTATGTTTTATTAACATAAAAATAATAATAAAAATTAATTTACGTATTATGTGTTCTTTATTTTTGTACGATAAATTAAAATATGAAGAACACGATTTGAGATTTAATATTTGTAGTTAATAAACGAATAGCTCAATTAAATAAAAATATTTGAGTATCAAATTTGTGACAAAGTTATTTTTCTTTTTATGTTGTAACAATAAAATTAAAGTTTAAATTTTAAATAATATGATTACTTAATAGTAATAAAATAATTTTAATTAGCACATTTGTTAATAATTATGAGCTTAAATTTTAGTTATTTTATTATAGTTCATAAAATATACAAAATAATTTAGTATATTGTCAATTTGTTAGTTTTTTTTAATTTTTTATAAAAAAAATTAAAGTATCAGACCAATTTTCACTTTTTGCAAAGGTTATGAATCCAATTGAATTTTTTTTTAATTAAATAAAGACTAATTACGAACCAAAATACATAGATTAGAGACTGTTGCACCAAAAAACAAGGTTAGGGACACACTAAGGGTAAAGGTTAGGGACCATTTGCGCCAATTGAAAGAAAGAAAAGAAATGTAACTTGACAATTTTACCCTAATCAATAAAGACAAAAAAAAAATGAGAGAGACCGTTTTCGCACCTAAATGGATAGGTTTTAAACGGAATCTGTCAAAAATGACTAATTGCGCACATAAATGGATAGGTTAAGAACCACTCCACAAAAAATGAAAGGTTATGGACCATTTATGCACTATTGTCATACATTAAGGACCATTTGCACTAATTTCCCTTTTTGAAATTTTAAATTCACGAAATTGTTTTACAATTTTAAAAAATAAATTAAAAAATTCGAGTAGGGCACATGGGTGGCTCAACTCAGGAGACCCGCGAGCCATAGGCCGAATCGAACAGCCATGTGGAAGACGAGCCAAGCTCGTCTCAACACGGGCCGAGTTGGGCCCACGTGCAATGAACCTGCTTGACTTGACATATTGCCATCCCTAATCGGGTCTATTGAATTTAAATTTTCAAATATTTGTATTAAGTGACTGAATTTAAATTTAAGAAGGCATCCACAATCATCATGAAAAAAAATTCCTTCAATTCACCCACTCATAACCCAACAACAAAAGTAAAAACTACTCCGAAAAAAAAATACAATTATAAAATATTAATCTTTATCATGACTTAAACGCGTTGAAATTCATTAAAAATTTTACGACTAACAATTATATAAGAATTTAATTACAATTTAAATTCTTTTTCATGATTGAAAAAGGAGAAAACGATGAAAAAGAAAAAAGTTAAACAAATAGTTAGAAGAATATAAAGAGAAATAAATAAACCACATTAAAGAGAGAAATATTATTTTTTTTCAATAAAAAAATTGGTAATTAATCATAGTTCTAAGATTATTAGAAGGAAAAAAAGAAAGTGAATTATTGAAGGAAAAAAAATAAAATTAAAAGACATTCTTTTTTTTCTTTTTCCTCTAAAAGTCTTTCAAAATCTTATGGGTGAATGAGAGGCAAATTGACATAATAAAAAATCAATGATATTTTAAATACCCACACTTTCATATAATTTTAAAAAGTCGGATTTAATATCCATGACTTTTATAAATTTTTTAAAATTTATAAAAGTTTTAGTTGAATGTCCAATTTTATTATAACATATCTAATACTCTTTAAAAAGTAAAATAAATTTTGTTTAAAAATTAATCTATAAAATTAAAATCCAACAAACTCTTTTATTTCCCCATTCAAATGATTGCATTTAATAAGTTTTAAGTTTTGATAGCATTTAATAAGTTCTAAGTTACATTCCTCAACATTTTGAATTATTCAAATGATATTTGAATATTTTATTCATAATATTTTTAATAAATATTGATTAAAAATGAGGGGAAAAAAACAAAGTTATGTTTGGATAAATATAAAATTAGAGTAAAAATACCATGTAAATAGTATTAGATAGGGATGAACATTTTAATCGGAACTGAATCTCTCGAATCGAAACCGGAACCTAATCGAGTTCGGGTCGATTATTGGTTCTTGAACTAGAACCGTGGGTATCCGATTGGAACCGAATTTGTCATTTTTTATAAATTTTTTATTTTTTACAATTTATTCACACTAATACAAAGACCCACAATCCAACATCACGGTACCAAAGACAAGAGTTCAACTGTCCAAAATCCAAACAAAAAGTACAAAACCCATCACTCTTAAACTCAAACTCAATTGACCAAATTCTAATTATTCAAATATCAAATTCTCAATTGCTATTTGCTCAAATACTCAATACAAACATTGTCGTATGTTTCGCACTTTCACTCATTTTTCTCTCGCTCAACACATAGTGAGACAGCGAAGGCGAAACTCTTCTGTAACCAAAACTAATTTTGAGAGGCAAATTTCTTTTTTCTAACTCTAATTTATGAGTTTGCAATTTTGGTATCTATTCTTCCAGTTAATGTTTATATCTTTTATAAATTGTGATTGTTTTATAAATTTTGGTGTCTAACATACTTTAATTTTAACAGGTTTGCAATTTTTAATTTTTTTCAAAACATGTTGTCAACAAATGATTTTAAAAAAAATGTTATGGATAGAACCGAATTCGAACTGGAACTGATGATTCCGATTTGAGTTTGATTCCAATAATTACGTGGAACCGAATGGTTCCATCTACGAAATATCTGAACTGTAACTGATGATTTCGAGTATTAAAATACTCGGATCGACCTACCCAACGCTCATATCTAGTATTAGATTAGATTGCATTAAGGTAGATAGTTTTTTTATTGAAAAGAATGTTCCTTTTACTATCTTCCTTAAACTAACCGAATAGCATAATACGATATAAAAAAGGTGAAATTAGGTCAAGATAAGAAAGATAGTGCAAATAGTATTCCTTTTGAATGAAATATTTCTAAATATTATCCAAATTAATCTATCATAATATTATTCAGTTTAGCACTATCTCTTCTTGTTTTATGTCTAAATTTTATGTATACATAATCTAATGTGCTTAACGTAGCCTAAATAGTTATTGAAAAAAATAAAATAAAGAACTAATGGTCCGTTTGATTGCACCATTTTCTATGGAAAATGTCACATCCGAAGAAAACAATGTCATATCCGAGGAAAATATTTTCCTACTTTAGCTGTTTGATACAAGGTAGAAATGGAAAATGAATTCTAGGGTACAACCATTTTAAGCTTGTTTTTGGCCAATTCCATGGAATATATTTTCTTTGGGGGGGAGGTTTTATTTTCTCACTTACATGGAAATTGTTTTCTTTTCTACCTTCCTCCAATCAAACACACCCTAAAAATAAAGGGTCCGTTTGATTGCACATTTTCCATGAAAAATATCACGTCCGAGGAAAATAATATCACATCATAGGAAAATATTTTCCTCCTTTGACTATTTAATACAAGGTAAAAAAAGAAAATGTTTTCTAGGGTACAATCATTTGAAGCATGAATTTGACCATTTTGGTGGAAAATATTTTCTCATCATTTTGGTGGTTTTTATTTTCCTTTTTACATGAATTTTTTTTTCTTTTTCACCATTTCCAATCAAACACACTCGAAAAAAGAGAGAAAAATAGAAGAGAATTGAGAGCAAGTGTGTAAATTTATTATAACAATAAACCTTATTTATAGTGTTTCAATGTGAGTTACAATCTGACTAGAATATACTATTCTGAAATAAATAGATAACTATATAGACATTTAGATAAAACCATATAGTCATTCATCATTATCTATAATTTTACAACACTCCCCCTTGAATGACTTATTTACACTAACTATATATTGTGCATCAATATCTTCAATGCCGCAATTTTTTTAAAACTTGTATAAAACAATTCTAGTGAAGGGTCTTGATCTCCTACCCACTTATGTTGCACACTTGTAATACCCACGATGAGATGGCATCACATGATTGGTAGTTCATGGTCCCACATTCATTAATCATACACTATCTCTTGTTGACTGTAGTCAACACGATAATTTGATGTAATTATATTAAAAACAGATCTTATTGTTGTTCTCTTCAGATGTCCCATATACAATTTATAACACACGAGAGTATAATCATAAGGTTATGATGAGGTAAATGTTTTGTATGATATAGACATCCATAACTATAATATTTATACCACTTCCAATTGAATGTTATTTACAGAAAAAATATGTCTCGTTAAAACCTCACTAAAAAAATCCCGTGGGAAAAAATTTTAGTGAAGAAAAAAGAATACATAATTCTTTTAATATGCCATGAAAGTTGCCACATTAAAAACCTTGCTAGGAAAATCCAATGAGATAAAACTTCGGTCAAGGAAAAGAGTACAACGCGTATTTACTCCCCCTCATTATAATATCATTTCAGATCTGTACTTTGATCGATTAAGTTCTCGAGAAGTTGAACTATATGCTTCAGGCATATTAAATCATCCAAGAATTTATATACATAGTTTTATTAGTCATGCCAAGTAAGTTGGTTATAACAATATTCATTATATGTATATATGCCATGCATTGACAGGCTAACAAGATATCGACTCGTGATTGCTTTATATGAGCCTTTGTGAAATTCATAATGTTAAGAGTCGTATATTACATGTTACGACTTCATTTTTCTAATTTTATTTTCTCATAAGTATATACTTTCAGGTGTTCGGACTGTAGGTCCAAAAACTCCAGGTTTATCTAGTAAGTTCAATTTACTTGGATTGCATCTTTTTATATGGTCAATTAATTCTATGACAGATTTCCTTCAATATGTTCGCTATCTTTCATAATATGAAGCAACACATTATGTACAAAAGTGTTGTCAACAACATTTCCTTTTTTATCTATTTTTTTCATAACGACATAACTTATCGAGATCTCTTCATTTTATTATTTCAGCTAACTGAACCTCTTATAGAGTTTTATAATTAGTTGTGTCTATATACTCTCTAAGAATATACGTCTCCCCAATATGACCATCTTTACAACTAGCTCTATTTTTAATTTGAAGGTTTTTGGAATCAAATATCACCACGCTTTAGGTATGTCATTAATTTATCAAATATAATGTTAATGGATCGTCATTCAAGAACGTCAATATAAATTTGATTATTTAGAGCTGGTATATGAGATTTGATCTAATCTCTTTGGTCAGTAAATACAGATATCTGTCAATTGTATAACTTACAAATGAGTTATTTGTCTAACTTCTGGTTCGTATTATTTTGTTCAAAGATCTAGAAAACATAATATGTTGGTATATAAAACCATTTATCGTCATCTCAAGTAACATTTACTAAAAGTTTGAGATTTAAGCTCACTAACATTATCAAGAAACACATCTTGATTGTATAACTTGAAAATTATGCTCATAATTTAAAATTTGAGCAAGTAATCTTGTAAATTTCAAGATGTGAATAATAACAACATACAGTTATCTAATAAATGTATCTATTAGATACAAATATTATCTAGATGGTCAACATGGAGAGTGATGGGGCCTTATATATCACCCTAAATAATTTCAAAAATATAGAGAATTCAGTCTCTAGTTTATCTAGTGAATGTCTACTGGTTTATATACCATGAGAATAAACATCACATGAGAATTTATTATATTGAAAAATCTTCTGATTTTCAATAGATATTTTCATTAATAATTCGCATCATATTGATTCAATAATGCCAATCAATAAAATTTCGAGGTGTTGAACTTTTGGTTCAATACAATTTGTCAACTATATTTTTCGTTTATTTAGGGAATAAGTTTATGTTCATTGTCTCACAAGTTTATTGTACTTCTGTAAGACTATTAATACTCTAATATTACACAACATTAATATTCTAAAATTGTAAAGTTATGCTTCTTCAAGAGCAATCATATAATATCCGTTGAATTAAGTTGTGCAACAACAACACAATATTCTGTTAGGAGCAACAACACAATATTCTTCTAAAATATTTCTATACTTTTTGTTTCTTCACGAACAACAATATCATTTTCTTTTAGAATATTGATATTTATGACGTTATATTTTTTCAAGAGTATTAATCCAATATTTTTATAAAATATTAGATTTTATAAAATTACACTATTCGGAAGCAATAATTTAATATTAAATCTTACAAAATTTTATTTTTCGAGAACAAGTAATATTCTACTAAAATATTAATATAATATTATGTTACTTCGTGAGCAACAACATATTGTTATTTAAGAATGTTAGATTATGTAAGAATTTACTCATCAAGAGTAAAAACATAATAAATGTTTAGATCTTATAAAATTATGCTATTCGATATGAAATAATATTATAATAGAGTATTGATATTTGCAGAGTTATGTTTTATTAAAAATATTATACAATATTCTTCTAGAATATTGATTCTTAATAATAAATAATTCTTCAAAAATAATGATATAATTATTTTTCAATAATATCGATACAAGAAAATTATACTTCTTCGAGAGCAATAACTCAATATTATTCTAAAATATTAAATTTGTGATGTTACGCTATTTAGAAACAAATAACTTTCTTCTAGAATATTAATATAATATTGTGCTCTTCAGGAGCATTAAAATAGTTATCAAACTTAGACTTGTATAAAGTTAATCTTCAGGACTGGCATAATATTCTTTTATAATATTGATTTGTATAAAATTTTGAATTCTACAAGAATAACAAAAAAAAAATTCTTGAATATTTATTTAGTTGTGCTATGTTTCTTCAGAAATATCAACACGGTTTTGCTTCTTTAAAAATATTTAATTTGTTAAAACAAAAGATTTAATCGATAAAAAATTCATAAATCATGTAAATCCAATATTACAAAATATAATCAAAAGATTTGTAAGAATAAACTTACTTGGAATAGGAAATTAGTCATTTGTTGAAATTAGTACTAATTCAATATTTGCTATTGTTCACAAAGCAATATCTCACGAACTAACCGTTGATCTTGATATTAATTGTTGGATTTGAAGAACAAAGAATTTTGAACTTGATGTCCAAATTTCATAACGATTGGACCACAGAGCGTTGAGATATCAGCGTTTAATCACGACTGTACAGGTTGTCAAATTCTTCCACTATTCACACAGAGATTTCTTAGTAATGAACTGTTAGATCTTCATTTTCACCGTTGAATTTAAAAAACAACGAGTTTTGAACGTTCTGTACAAATTTCACAACGATCAAACCACAGAGCATTAAGATATCAATATTTGATCACAGATGCATATGCTGCCCAGCTCTATGAATTTTCTAAACTAGCTCTCAAAATTTTTCTCTATTTTGGATGAACTCTATCGTGCTGATAACGTGTTATGAAACTAAGAAAAAGAAGAAGAAAATAGAATTGAATTGAGAGCAAGTGTGTAATTTATTAACAATAACCCTTATTTATAGAATTTCAATGGGAATTACAATCTAACTAAAATACACTCTTCTAAAGTAAATAAATATTGTGTTATGAAACTAGAAAAAAATAGAGATTCAAAACTTAAGAGTATAAATATATTACTCCCTCCGTCCCACAAAGATAGACTCGTTTTCCTTATTTATCTGTCCCAAATTTTAGGCCACTTACTTTATAGAAAGTGTATTAAATTTTTCATTTTCCTAATATACCCTTATTTAATTTACATTGTTATCAACCCAAAACAAATATTTAAATTTATTAGATTCATGAATGACTAATATTAAATAGGGGTATAATAGGAAAAATGTGTGAAAAATTTATAATTTCAATTACATTAAATATGTTTTCTTAATCTGTGTGAAAAAAGAAATGAGTCTATCTTTGTGGGACGGAGGGAGTATAACAATAACCCTTATTTATAAGGTCCAATGGGAGTTACAATCTAACTAGAATACACTCTTATAAAGTAAACAGATAATTACATAGTCATTTAGATAAAACCATATAGTCATTCTTCATTATCTATAATTTTACAACTCCCCCTTAAATGACTTATTTACACAATTTATTTACACAATAACTATTTCTCAATTCTCTTCTATTTTCCTGTGTGTTTCATAACAGAATTCAATGAAATGTGTCAACAATTTTACTCTTTAAATTTAAAAATGTTCTCTATTATGTACAAAATGTTCTGTAAGAATAAAAAACTTATTGGAGATGCTCTTACAGTGTTTAAAAAGCATAAGGCTATATTGATAAACCAATTTTTTTAATTCAATAAAAATCTTTAAAAGTCTACGTGAAATATACCCCTCAAGCTCTGTTGCAGGCATTTAGAATGCATATGTTTATTCGTATATTACAAATAAATGTTCTTTCACCTGCATTGGTGTAGAGGCTTTTTTTCCAGGACTGTCAAAAAGTCCGTGTAGAAGAAAAGCATTCGAAGTAAATTCTCAAGCATGAGTGCATCAACAAGAATTAGTTCAATCTGGTACCTCAAATACAGCATAATGCAGGCCTTTCCTCAAGCAAACTACCATACAAAGAACAATGTAATTCACTGATCAAGGCCGAAGTGGGTTAAGTAACATTGCAACCAGAGACAAGAAATCAAGTTTCGAGCAATCTAGTTGAAGATGTCACAAAAATTGGCAAATTTCCAAATCCAAGGAAATAAGAAGTTAAAAGTAAGACTCGGGTATAAGAATTTGATCATATTCCACCAGTTGCTTCCAAGCAATCAAATCAAAGTTCGAATTAAGGCAATGAGAACAACTATTTACGGCTTATTGGCTCAGAAGTTACAAGTAGCAAAAAGCACCACAGATCATTAGCAGAAGCTTCGTCTACCATGGCAACACGAATATGGCATAAGTACACAAGTCACTAAAATTAACACAGAATAAAGATGTATTCATGCATGTAAACAACATCAGCAAGCAAACAAATATGGACTTAACACACTGCCCCATATAGACGGGATTCCATTAGTATAAGAATTCACACAAAAGTTGGGCCAACACGGCCAATACAGCCAATACAATGGTGCTGCTCTTATTTTGAACAAACCCATAAAACAGACGATGCTTAAACACACTGACAAGAACACGTTCGAAGAGAAACACACCTGCCCTTTATTTAATAGATTAATATGGCAGGAATTCTCTTCACAAGGCCACAATTGTTCTGCTTACTCATCATAGTGCTTGCGGTGGTGGTGGTGGCCGTGGCGGCGC
This sequence comes from Forsythia viridissima, assembly GCA_030279155.1. NCBI lineage: Eukaryota > Viridiplantae > Streptophyta > Magnoliopsida > Lamiales > Oleaceae > Forsythia > Forsythia viridissima. Next base: position 36,857,085 of record CM059036.1, read on the forward strand.
TTCTCCTCGTCTTCCTCCTCGTCAGACTTTTCACCACCCTGCAAATGGCAGTAGCTGAGATCAGAAAAATGAAAAGTTCTGCAACATAATTAAAGAAATATTTCAGTTTTCACTCTCTCATCTAATTACATAGTTACCCTCGTATGAGTTCTCTCTATCCACTCAATCTTATTTTAGCAAGACTAAAAATAAATAAACAAAACCTCGAGTCTCCTATCAAGCATGCAACTTCTGGCTATACATCGACCTTTTTCACAGTAAGCAGTCAACGGCTTACTTGCTAGGTTGTTCTCCACACTTTCTTTCTCATTAGTTTTAATTAAATTCCTCTTCTTTAATTGCTGGGAAGAGAAGGTTGGTCAGACTTAAGTGCTGAATCCCGTTGGCTAATGCATCATATACACATTTTCTCCCCAACAATTTGAGCATCATAGGCGTTTTTAAAATCAGATTCATTAACAGATCTTTGTAATTTTCTCCAAAAATCGCAAATCACGCCAAACCAACATGAGATGTAATGAAGCTAAACAAGCCATCTAGTTCATTTAAGCTAGACTATAAATCAGGATATTTATAGCAGCGGATGGATCGCATTTGTTTATGGATATCTTAAGCATTCAATTAAATTGTATAGAACCATTTAGACAGAATAAAACATAAGAGATAAAGTTAAATAAAACAAGGACGAGAAAGGAGAGATGCTCACATATTTCTTGCGGCCATAGCCCTCGTCTTCGTCATCACGCCGCTCGTAGCTGGGCTTTTTGTATTCCTCCTCCTCAGACCTCCCATAGCTGGGCCTCTCCTCTCCATACTCAGTCTTCTCGGACCTCCTGCCATACCCATAGCCCCCACCACCTTCCTCTTCCCCGTAGGTAGTCTTCCTTCCATACTCAACCGATCCAAACTCCTCAGGCTCGGGCTTCCGCCCGTAGCCGGACCCAAATTCAGAACTTGGCTCCTCGTACTCACTCTTCCTCCCATAACCCCCAGATTCGCTATATTCCGACCCGGGTCTTTTACCGTACCCGGATCCGTACTCTGAAGGGGGTTTCTCTAGTTCACTCTTTCGCCCATACCCAGATTCGTATTCGGAAATGGGCTTCTCATACTCGGGTTTCCGCCCATACCCTGATCCGTATTCAGAAGTGGGTTCCTTGTACTCTGGTTTCCGTCCATACCCAGATTCGTATTCAGAAATGGGCTTCTCATAATCGGGTTTCCGCCCATACCCTGATCCGTATTCAGAAGTGGGCTCCTTGTACTCTGGTTTCCGTCCATACCCGGATCCATACTCGGGAGGTGGCTCTTCGTCCTCACTTTTCCTACCATAGCCAGATCCATATTCAGAAGTGGGTTCCTCGTACTGTGGTTTGCGCCCATACCCGGATCCATACTCAGAAGATGGCTCGTCGTACTCACTTTTCTTACCATAACCGGATCCATATTCAGAACCTGGTTCCTGGTACTCTGGTTTCCGACCATACTCCGACCCGGGCTTTTCATAACCGGAACTCTGTTCAGGTCTTCCAGATCCGAATCGTCCAGGCCCACCACCACCATACTCACTCTCTCCACCAGGCTGAAACCCGTAATTAGGCTTGGGCCTATCATATCCCTCCTCAGGCGGTGGTACTCCCCCATACGAAGGCGGCCCAGGTCGGGGCTTAGGACGTACATAACTCTTGTACTCATTCTCCAGAGCCTCATCTGCATAGGCAGATGGCTCAGCATAGGAGATATCGTTCGAACTTTGGCATTTGGGCCCTTAAATCACCAATTCTTTGCGACAATCGTCCATACCGTCCAAATCTGTCAATTTTTGCCGATAAATATTTGTGCAAAAGGTCCCTATAGTGCACTCCCTCAATTTTTCAAGGACAATTTCGTCAAATCATAATTTTCATTGTTCCTCAACCACTACCACCAAAAAATCCATACTTCTAACACCCTAACCAGCCACCTGTTCTTATCTTACAATCAAATTAAAAATTGCATAACACACTTACCATTTTCTTGGTATTCAATCAGATGGATATAGAAACCCACACTTCAAACAGATACAGAAACCCACACTTCAATCAGATGGCTGTCTGCACTTACCAATTTTTCTGTATCTATTTCTTCCTACACTTACCAATTCTTTGCTCTTCCTACACTTCTACCACCAAGAAACTCACACTTCAAACACTCCATTGCTGCCTGCTCCATCGCCTCCATCTAATTATCTGTGACTTCCTCAACCTACCCCTCGCCCTCCTCTGCCCTCTCCAAAGAAACGCCTCCGGCCACCTCCTCCAAAGAATTCAACCTCGGAGCATAGGGATCACAATCACCAGGATTCACTTAAAAATTTGACACCGGCGAAGACGAAGAAGCTTAACGAGGGGAAGAAACTTAGGTTCATATTTGTGGGAGTTGTCGCCATCTTGCAAGACTAAATTGCCCTTCTCCGCCGTTGTCTCCTCCACCACCTCCATTATCTTTCTGTATCTATTTCTTATTTGTACTTTAAATTTATACTGCTTGTATATGTAATGTATATAGTAAACTTAAATTGCCTAAATTTTACTTAATTATTGAATAATTGTCGTGTTTTGTAGACTTGAATGTGCTATTCTTGGTGGATCGAGTTATCAAATCTTCATTTTTGAAGTTGTAGATTAGATTGGACAAGTGTGAAAAGTGAGGTGGTGGCTGGTTAGGGTGTTAGAAGTGTGAGTTTTTTGGTGGTAGTGGTGGAGGAACAGTGAAAATTATGATTTGACGAAATTGCCCTTGAAAATTTGAGGGAGTGCACTATAGAGACTTTTTGAGCAAATATTTAATGGCAAAAGTTAACAGATTTAGGGACGATTGGCGCAAAGAATGGGTGATTTATGGACCCAAATGTCAAAGTTCAAACGATAGGAACGATTTGTACAATAGACCCAAAGAATAAAGACGAAACGTTCTAATTACCCTTATTTGTATTGTGTGCATAAAAGGGTAAATTCAACCAATGGCCACCAAACTTTAACTCGGTTACTACTTAACCACTCAACTTTAAAAAGTATTTCAATACCCACTCTTTTTTTATTATCTTATTCATCAACCACCTAATGTCTAACCATGTTTAACTAGTTTACTGGCTTTTCTTTGCGGTTGGATCCGACCGTAGTAGAAGATTTTAATGGGTTGAGGAGTTGAGAAGAATCTGTTGAAGATTGAGAAAGAGAGATTTATTTAATAGGGGTTTGATTTTGAAGAATGTGGAGAAATTGCGAGAGAGATATGAATTTTGGTTTAAGATGGATGAAGACATAGTGACATACATACTACTTTTTTACTCCTGGTGGAGAAAACATCTCATACAATCGATGATTATTAATAGGATGCCCTACGTGGCAAGTGAAAATATGATATGGCGTGTTGACATCATTAATTCTAACCCATTAATTAAAAACGCATAACAAACACTCTCTTAAATCATTCATTTGAAACACGACTTCAATTGAGCCCTTCATCCGAGAAAACCAACTCCTGCCTTCAATCTGGATACCATCTCATTCCTTACCAGAAAACCATTTATACAATTAAGGCTCTAGCTCCTATTGTCCTCAATTGAGCCCTAATGCCTCCAAATAATTAAAGATCGAACAAATAGGCATTGAAGAAAGTGTGGTATCCAGATTGAAGGAAGGGGATGGTTTTCTCGGATGAATGGCTCAATTGAAGTCGTGTTTAAATGAATGATTTAAGAGAGTATTTGACATGCGTTTTTAATGACTTATCAGAATTAAAGATGTCAACACGCCATGTCATATTTTTACTTGTCACGTAGGACGTCCCATTAATAATTAAATATTGTTAGACATTGGGTGGTTGATAGGTAAGATAATATAAAGAAGAGTGGGTATTAACATACCTTTCAAAGTTGGATGGTTAAGAGTAATCGGGTTAAAGTTTGGTGGTCATTGATTGAATTTACCTGTGCATAAAACAATAAAAAGATAAAGTAATGGAAATTTGCACCTTTGGTCCCAAACATGTCCCTTATTGCATTTGGGTCCAATTCATTTTGACATCCAGGTCCCCAAACTTTGATTTTTGATGCACGTAACTCCTTTTAGTCAATTTTGATTTTTGATGCATATTACTTGTTAAGTCATACGCATCATCATTTTCGTCTAAAATACTCTTATTTGAAATACCGAAAGTATTTTATAAAAATGTATAGGGTAATTTACAATTTTAGCCCCTAACTTTTTAAATCTGTAACAAATCTATTCCTAACTTTTTTTTAGCACCAGTCATCTCTAACCTTTCATTTTTTTGCAAATCACATTCCTATTGACATATTTTAACAGTTTTACCCTCCTATTTAAAAAAAATAGAAAAAAAAAGCTAAAATCAACAAAAAATAAAAGAAAATTGCAAATAAAGTCCTATAACTTTTAAAAAACACCCACCCACCCAATAACTTCATTTTCTTCGTCACCGTTAGACGCCACTGCGACAGCGCCTTCCATTTGTTCACAAAATCTTGTCATAAGTACCATATCTAGCGGCTTTACTGTCTGGTCATTGCTACTGCTACAATTAGCGAAATTTGACATCAGAATGTAAATATTATAGCATAGGCTTTTCACGTTGCTCAATTATTTGTTGAGCTGCATATTCTCTTTCCTCAGCCGCTCGTTCCTCCAATCAGCTCTAATGTGCTTCCGCTAAACTCGCGTACAGCCGCGACAGAGTTGGAGGATAACACAACCTACTCTTCACCTGAGTCGAAAGGAGACACAATCTGCTGCTAAGTTGCAGCTGGTGTCGAAGGTACAGCCGCCACCGTAACTGCAGCTAACATGATAATAAGGTACCCTAGTTTCAATTTTCAATAATAAGGTAAAATTGGAGGAAGGGTAAATAGATTACTTGAACATGATAATGCCGCCGATGAATGTGACCCAGAGAGCGACGCCCCATGCAGTGGAGAAGCAGAGCAAGTGAGCAAACTTTAAGAGAGTGTCTTAGGAGGATGCTGATCCTCCGATTTCGATCCGGATGTCTCCGGCGAAAAAATCATACCGATTGCCAAGAATGTCAGTGCCGCTAAAAATCTACTCATCCAACCCATCTATTCTACTTTTTTTTCCCAATTCAATTCTCTGAAATTTAGGGTTTCAGCTGAAAGAAATATATAGTAGTTGGATTTCTTGACAAGTAAATGGTTTGAAATTGTACTGGTGCTTTGAATGTTTACTGAAATTGAAGAAAAATAGAAATCAAACGCACAATCCAACAAAGGTAATGTCGAGTCGCCGACTGTGGATTCCCCTCCTCTGTGGGGTGGAGTTATTTTGTGCTTTTTAAAAATTACAATTTTTTTTTTTTAAATTTTTTTCAATTTTTTTTATTTAAAAAGGGGGCAAAATCATCAAAATATGTCAATAGGGACATGATTTATAAAAAATAAAAGATTGGGGATGTTTGGTGCTAAAAAAAATATTAGGGGTGGATTTGTTATAGATTTGAAAAGTTGGAGACCAAAATTGCAAATTACCCAAATAAATAAAATGGCTTCCGACATTGTCTAGATATTTTGCATATTGTATTTTTATTTTTACAATTGTTTGTCGTTGATTGATTAGTTTTACATGGAGTGGTGGTGGGCCGTGACTCATGGGTGTTTATAATAGGTTGGAGATTGGAGTATTTGAATTTTCATCATTTTATATTGATGAGGATATTTTTAGTATTCGAATTGATAAATATTTTGAACCTGTCTAAATAAAATATTTATAATGCAAAATAGTGGGATAATTCCAGCGACAATCACTAAAATTTGTTAAAAATTTTAAAATAATTTTTTTGTTAACTATGTTAAGTGTAGTGTTTTTGACTTTTATACACAAGGACATTTTAGTCAATCTACATGTTCCTCAAATCCCAAAAATAGTCATCGCCCACAGCAAATATTTATCGTTGATCGTTTTTCTCTTCTCCCTCTGGCCCTTATCCGATGCCTCCCCAGTGATGAAGCTGATGAACTCCAACACACACTACTGGACATTTTCTTTCGCATCTTTGGAAATCTTTGCATTTGCGTTAGCGCTTTTTTCATGATTTTGCTCACATTCACGATTGGGAGAAACATGTCATGCTCCTTTGGAGAGTTTTCTTTGTTTTAGGAGCCTCTCAACACGTTATCCAAATTTACCATTTTTGGGGTGTATATAATTGGTGAGGTTTTCTAGATGGCAAAATTAGGGATGGCAACGGGGCGGAGCGTCCATTCCCATTCCTGTCCCGTCGGGGATTTTTGGGAGGCGGGGCTGGGATCAGGGCTGGTGCGAGGCGAGGCGAGGCGAGACAGGTATAAAAAAAATTCTTATTTATCACCCCGTTTAATTAATTAATTAATTTTTAATATTAATTTTTATTTTTTTACATACAATTTAAATTTTAAAATATAAAAATAAAAAAAAACCATTCAGGGCGGGTTCAAAATATTTGAGGCGGGGTGAGTAATTGGAGCGGGGCAGGACAAGGTGGGGCAGGGCAGAGACGAGTTTTTTTGCTATCTCTAGGCATCTCTAGGCAGAATGAAGATGCCATAATTTAGGTATTTTCATACACTATGATATCAACAATTATTTGAAGTGAGAATTCTGAACTTTTTAGGTTTATTTACATTGTGATATCAGAAATTTGGGGAGAAAAAACTCGAATCAAAATCCTCACAATACAACTAGAGGAAAAAAAATTGAGAGTAGAAACGGACAAAGCGAAGAGTCACGGCTTTAAAGCTCGAATAAATTGGAGATTATTATTACCTGATATAATGGAAGTTTTTACTGGTAAAACTATCACAAATCTACAAAATTGAAAACGATAAAGAAGTGAAATTCAACAGTAAGCTATAAATAGTTACGTCACATGGAAATTTCAAAGAGAAAACGACAGGTCATACTCCGATGAACATTCCGGTACATGAGAAGGTATCTACTCGAGGATAATTTTTTTAGAGAGAATATAAAGCAGGTTTGAGTGGAGGGAGTGTGAGATCTGTTGGATCAGATTCTATAATAACACGATCTTTTGATTCGAGTTTTTGACTAACTGCCACCGTGTTTAAAAGTAAAAAAAATACTACACCCGACCTAGTTAATGGGTATTTTGGACGGTTTTTATGAGTGAGAATCATATGTGAGAATTAATAGAATGACGAGGATGATATCTGCGAACAAAATTAAATGAAGGTGATATTATTATAAAACTGAAAGAATGAGGACTATGAGTTTAATTAACTCATTTTTTTTAATAATAGTAGTAGATAATTACATTAATGGGTCATTCGACTGTAAACATTAACTTAAAATCTTACATGTTACTAATATATTTCAACCTGGACACAAATAGCTTTAACTAGTATACTACATAAGTAACACAGACGCGAAATTTTATCAACTAAACAACTTATTAAAATCGATCAAATATAGAAAAATAACATCTTTGAAAACACATTTAGCTACAATTAAGACAATTTTGTCTAATGTAGTGTACTAGTTAATATTATTTGTATCTATATTAAAATTTAACAGTAACATATCAGATTTTAGGTTGACATTTCTAATCAAATGACATTAACGTAACTTTTAAAAACTGAGTCAGTATTTATGATAAGAAAATTACCTAAATAACTATTTTGAAATTTGACAAATTTTATTGATCTTTTTTAAAATTATCCCCAAATGATTGATATTTGTACTTTGATGGTACGTGTAATTGAATGTCAATCGCTTAAGGGGTAATCAGTGCAATTTCCCCTATAATTAAATAACACGTCTTCATCGTCTGTCCATACAATTCATTCATTTAATTATGGCCACTAGAATATGATGTGGGAGCCATTTATTTTATTTTTTTATAACAAATCTCACTAATCAAATCTTTTGGAGAAAATTACACTATTAATTTTCAATTTATTATGTCGATAGTAAGATGTTGATAGTAAGTCTGTATTTAAATTAAAAATAAACTAATTATCCCGGTTTTGTTATAATTATACTACCACAAAAATTGACTTTTTAAAATTATTTCGTGAACGCCACATTTATAACTTTATGTATATCTATATTTATATCTATACTACATCTAAAAATAGATTAAAAAGAGAAACATTTTTTGACAATTATATCCTTATAAAATTTTTAAAATTTCATATTCATCCTTAATTTTATTTTAGTTTGTAAAATGTTATATTATATCACACCGATACAACAAGTTAATTAAATTTTCCTGAACAAAACTGAAAACCATAACATGCATTTCTTACATTTCCCTGATGAAAAATTATGACAAACAATTTTTTTAAAAAAATATAAAAACTAGTGTAATGCATACTTTGGACCAGTGCATCCCGTTGTTGTCCCTAAGCCTCCGTTAACCTTTAACAACACACATTTGTCCACCATTATTAAACTGTATAATACAAATCATCCCATATTCAAAAATCCATAATATTTCTCCTCCTACCATTATTATATTATATAAAAGAATCTTATTAATATACAATAATCTTATAATATTTTACCCTCCCATATTCAAAAATCCAAAAATCTTTCCCCTACTATAATTAAACTATATAATACAATCTCATTAGTGTACAATTATTTTATAATAATTTAACCTCCCATATTTAAAAATCCAAAAATCATTTTTCTTCCACCATTACTAAACTATATAATACAATATATGAGTTTAACAAGCGATTCAAATCTCATCCGCCATATCTGAACGCATTAAGAACTCCATCTCCGGTGAAGATCCGACATCGTTTCGATAACTTGATTCAGATTCTTTCTTTCACTCGTTGTATGTATGTGTGGAAAGTCGTATATCTTTTTACAAAAATAAAAAATAAAATGTGTCTACCTTCGTACATTTTGTTTTTGAATTTTCTTTTGCTTCCTAATGCCGTAATGCTTACTTCATGATTTATTTTTGTCAATTAGGGTTTTGAAATTTTTCTAAATTATTATAGTTTTTTTTAATTGATTTTGGCATGTAAATGATATGAATCTAGATAAATCAAAATTTCCTTTTTGGGGTCAAGTTCAGTAGAGTAATTAATACATGCCAGGTTTTTGATGAAATGGTGCATAATACTGCTGAAACAACTTCCAAGGCTTTTTATCGCTTTTAGGTGAAAATGAGTTTTTATCGCTTTTTGTCAATATTTTATAACTAAGATGAATTTGAAATTTTAAAATCTAAATGAAATATTATGTCATCCACTAATTAGAATGTAGAAAGTTGCACTTGTAGTGTAAGTCTATAGCTTACGCGCAAGACAAGGAAACTTAACCATGAAAATTTTTCAAACATATAAAATTGGAGCTAATATATGTTTCCAATTTGATAAATAGAAGAGATAACAAAAATTTAAAGTCTTGAAAAATAAATAAAAAACACAAAATCAGACCTCCAAACATCGATCAACGAGTTGTCTGCTTCTTAAATAGTACTCCTCACTTCTATAGCATCCAATAGCAACAAGATAGGTCCTTTCCTAACTTGTTATTATGTCTTATATCTATTATTGAATTTATGAAACTTTTTTTTTTTTTTTTGCAGGGATTGAGCTGGACAAATCTTCTATTTATTTGTATTTATTTTATTTGTAGGTAAATTTCATATTATATATATATATATATAATCTTGAGTTATTTCAAAATGTCGAATGGATTGTAAAAGTGCGAGAGATGGTAAAAGAAATTGTTGAAATATATGAAAATCGTAGTGGATCACTACATATTATGAAGCTCATTTTGATAGGCGAAGATGTTAGTATTATTATTGACAATAGTTATCGTTTGTTTGTTGTCTTGACATATAAATGTAAATTAATAGTTCGTGTTAATTTCAAATTATAAATTATTTCATTATACTTCAATAATAAATTTTTTTCCAGGAAATTAAAGTACAAGCGTTATTGTATAACGGAACTATTTATCGACTGGAAAAGATTATAGAAAATGACAAAACATACTATATTCAAAATAGATTAATTAAACCAATTAATAGTAGCTACCTCAATGTGCATGCTGAGATTGAAATATCATTGTCGTCATTAACTGATGTTAGTGAATTCAACGATTGTATTCCGATAAAAAAGAGACTATATAGTTTTTTATTTCATTTTGGAAAAGCTGATCAATATTCAAAGAATGTCACATGATGATGGGTGTTAATTCTTTTTATGTAATATATTGATACATTATGACTAAATTTTTCTTCTTCATAATGCATTCAAAATTTTTCAGATATTATAGGTATTGTTATAAATGTATGGCAACATTTAAGCATCAAACTCGGGAAAAATACATCACGCAACATGAATAAAAGAGAAATAAAACTTATCAATGGCATATATATATACTTGATCTAAAACTTATCAATGGCATATATATATAATTTTACAAGTGTGATTTTTAAATGATTTATAATAACGTATTATTATTATATAACATTTGTTAAACAGATCTAATACAATTAATGTTGCTTTATAGGAGTGATTTGACTAACAATGGACAGTAAATACTTTCGGATAAAGTATATGAAAAGCAAGTAGTAATATTGCAAAATACTAAAAATTGACAAAATTATTTCAAAATCACGTGCAGTGCACGTGTTTCTAACTAGTGAAATTAAGCTTCTGTTTGATTTTCAGTACAAGGTAATTTTTTTTTTTTAGTCAAATCTAACAATTAATTTTAACCGCACATTTCTTAGAATTCACAACTTTTCAATTCCATATTTTATCAACTTTTATCAAAATCTGTTAAAAAATTAATTTTTAGAAAAAACTGAATAGACATTTAATGTGAAACATGTTTTTACGAAGATAATGTGAATATTTGAGCAAGTTTAGGATATTTTCTGTTAATTAGAATTGGTTGTACAATTAAAATAAAAAGTTGATGACCAACTTATTCTTTTTAAATACTAAATTATCACTTAAACAATAAATTTTAGATTAATAATACAATATTTTCCGATTTCTAAAAACATTTTTGAGATTTAGATAAATATTTTCATACAAAATTGATCAAACTTGTTGTATCGAATTTTACTACTAGTAATCAACTCAATGAGTGGGTCCACATCGACTATGGGTCCACATCGACTAGGAGCACAACATATACATGGGTGGATTTAGGGATGCGGTTCCACTCCGGAAAAAATCATTCTTTATAACGTATAATTTCTTTTTTTTAGTAACATCTCAGATTTTCGGTCTTGAAATACAATATATATATATATATATATATATATATATATAGCAATTCAATTTCAAAAAATTCTTGATTTCGCTATTATCCACTTATTTTATCTGACGTAATTACATTAAAATAAATTTGTCACTAAAAATATAAAAGTTCCGATTGTGTGAAAGTGAAAACTACAAGCCTCGCTAATCATTCCAATATTCAACAAAAAGCGACTTCCCCAAAACAGCGAGAACCCAATGCCGCTTTTAGATTAGAAAGAATCCACTGCGAACAATAGCAAAGAGTGTAAACATCAACTTCTACTTGATCCTCTTGGCCAAGTTTCACTTGAATCTTCCACAAATGATTTTCTCCCAATTAGGGTTTTAAATTTTAATTCCTCTTCCCAAAGTAATTCTGATAGTAGTTTGTTTATATTATGGTGACATGTGCTTACTGCTTATTTTTTCTTTGACTACACGAAACCTAAGTTTTGACTTATATGGCGGTGGAAATGATTACGTGTTTTAAATGTACTATATGATTCGATTCTACATATCCTATTGTCGGATATGAAAACCACCCAAGAACACTGCTGAAGGAAAACATATTGTTGATTTCTTAGTTAGTATATATGCACATATACCAATATCTTGGATATTTGATTACAAGGTTGAAGTTGTCTCTCTATTTTTTTTAAAAAAATTTATGGCATATGCAACTTTAATTTTACTTTTCAATTTTGTTTTGGGTATTTTTATGCTTCTGAGGCTAGTTTCATGGTTTCTTGCAGCTGATTTTTGATTGAAATATTAATTTTGAAAGTTGGTTTGTGCTCCGAATGAACATTTGAGTTAATGACACTCGTGGAAGTGTAGAATTTAAGAGGTATTTTGAGAATCTGGAGGAATGATTTTATCGGCGCTTTTAACTTCAGTGGGAATCAACGTTGCCCTCTGTTTGCTCTTTTTAACTCTGTTTTCTATACTGAAAAAACGGCAAAGTTATGCCCATCTTTATTTACCGCGCTTGGTTTCTGAGGGGAAATCCCAACTTGGAGATGGATATAACTTTGAAAGGATACTGCCTTCTGTCAATTGGGTGAAAAGGGCATGGCAGCCCTCAGAAGAGGAACTCTTGGCAAATTCAGGACTGGACGCTGTTGTCTTTATGCGCATTATCACCTTCGGGTTAGTAAAAAATAAAATCTATTCTAATCTATTTTGAGTTTATGTGAAAATATGAATATGTGGGTTTACAAGCCTTTTGATTGCTGATGAATGGATGCATATCCTAAGAATCATATTTTTAACCTTTTATTGGAAAATAGACTTGTTCAAATAGAAAGAAAAAGGAATGAAAAATACCAATATTAATAAAGTAAAATTATAGCATCACACATCACACATATTTCGTGAATGGAACATGTCAAGTATAATTGGCCAGTGTTGAATCATATAATATGGTTTGGGAACACCAAAGAAAACTTTTTCCTTTATTTGATTTTGAAAGAAAACATGAAGTAAATACTTGTGCATAGGATACATTTGTTATTATATATCTATTTCTTTTTATTTCTTGTGATATTCAACTGTTTAAAAAAATTAGATTTGGTTTTATTCTGGTAAAAAAGAAAAGATGAGGAGTATTTGTTTCCAATGAATTCTTATTTTCTATTATAAATTCAAGATCTAAATGGAGCCTTAGGATTCTAGCGTATTTGGTGAGGCACGGTGGTTATTTACCTGCCTGTGTGTAAACTGGAAAAAGGGTCATTTTGAACACTTCCTAGAATGCCTCAAGTCATACAATCACAGTGTGTGGATTAAGCCCCATTTCTATAAGTGATTATCTTCCAGGATGCTTGTGACAATTTTCAACTATTTTATAATTTCTCAATTTCTGTTATTGTACATTATCTAGCTTATCTTTTATTTTTTCTTCTGTTTTTTTATTTATTATTATTATTATTATTTTTTTTTTTTGCAGTTTGAAAGTATTTAGATTTGCTGCTATAATTGGGATTTGCATTCTTCTTCCATTCAATTATATGGGGAATCAGCTAAATATCGACTTTACGGACTTGCCAAACAAGTCTCTGGAGTCATTCAGCATCTCAAATGTCGATGACGGGTCAAACAGGTGACAATAGATTGCTTGATACTCAAATTTGTTTTCTGGTGATGAACCAATGGTGTTAGTTACCTCCAAGGTTACCTCGTAGGATGATGTAGAGCATATCACCAACCGTTATTTTTTTTTTTTTTTTGTTTCCACTCGCTAGTCTATTTCTATCATAGATGTATCTATCCAACTTTAAATGCGAACTCCATCATCATTCCTTTATTATTGTTTTGGATGTGGGTATCAATAATGATCTACTCAACATTCTGTAGCTTTCTGTTTAGGTTAAGAAGTGACTATCCTTTTCTTCTTGTGTTTCAAAGGTTATGGGTACACTTCTGTGCTGTTTATGTTTTCACAGCAGTTGTCTGCTATCTTCTTTACATTGTAAGTATTTTGTGTTTGCCTACGCTTTTTCCTGTTTTAATAGTTGTCAGAATTTGTGAAGTTAGAAAAATCAACTGAGGGTAAATTACTCTTTAACTGCAGGAGTATGACTACATTTCATCTAAAAGGATTGCTTATTTCTATTCATCAAAACCTCAGCCGCACCAGTTCACTGTTTTAGTTCGAAGTATACCCAATTCTGGGAGAAGCGTTAGTGAAAGTGTTGAGAGTTTTTTCACTGAATATTATCCTTCTACCTATCTTTCCCATTCTGTGGTTCGACGGACAAGCAAACTGAAAGGGCTCATTGTAAGCATTACACAAACTTAACATATTAATCGAAAATGTTCTGAAAGATGATAGGTTTATTGTTCTTCCATTTTTGTTTTAATTTCTCTCTATCTACACACATTTTTTTGCTTAAAAGGTTAAGGATACTTTCTTGGTGGACGTAGTAGATCGTTAAACTCTGTTGACATATCTATTTTTCATGTTAATGCAGTTTGTGGTATGCAAAGTTTTGGAAATAAAATTTAGAGTGTGCATAACACAGATATGATATTGATGTCATAAATTTTCGTTTTTTCTCCTTGAAACTTGTATGGGAAAGTGATATTGGCACTGATGGGATGAGAAACATGGCTGTCATCGATATAGTGTTGTTCGAGACATCAAAACAAAGTTTCCGTGCAACCAACTAATTCATTGCAGGCCAAGCTTTTTCAATCGTTGAGATGTTTAAAGAGGAATCCAGAATATTAAGAATTAATTAATATAGATAGGCCAATCAACACTGGGAATTACCAGAAGTAATAAAGATTATGTAATATTCAGGATTTTTTCACTTGGGCCTCTATTTATTTGTTTTTATCCCTTCAACTTCTTGCGCATCACAACGCACATATATGTGCTTATCTGAAGTTAGTCTCCCAAATTGCCTAATTTGGAAGATTTAAAAAATTTAGGATGCATTTGAGTGGTGATTTAGTAGCTGATAGGTTATTCCTCTGATCATTATCATACATAATGGTCAAAGCTATTGTTATGACTATATGATGCTCTTGCATTGGATGAAGTTTTTGAATGTAACAAACTCATTTTCCAGTTCGAGAGATAATCTTGGAAAGACACAAGAAATATGGTATGGCGTCTGTTTTCTATATTTCTGAAATAATTGCTCTGATGCTAACATGCTAGACGTTGGTATATCTAGAAAATAATTCTTTTAGAAGTCAACCTGTTGAATTACTTCCTTCCGACATTTGTGACTTTTCGAAGGCCTATGTAACTGTCTTCTTCTCAATTGATAACGTGGAATGACCATTAAACTTCTTAGAAATATTATTTACTTGCATTTCAGATTTTTGTTCCAATATTGAATAGGAGAGTCCAAATTTGGATGCCAGGCTTTAGATTTTGCTTAAATGCTGTTATCATAGTAATCAGTCTCTTTTATTTGCATTTGACTTTTGATATGAGTTATGGCATTGCTTCAAGAATAATGCAGATAAGTTGTATAGAAGACTTGTTCACTTGAAATCAGAAAAGGGTACTCAACAAAGATTCGGCCGAGCTGGCTTTATGGGACTTTATGGGAAGAGAGTTGATCTTGTTGATCGCTGTGAGAAGAAGCTAGAAGAAATGGAAGACAATGTGAGGACTGAACGATCTACACTGGCAGGAAAGGTATGAATATGATACAATTATGTTTACCGAAAGTCTGAACTATTGCGTTTTTATCTGTTTTATCCATTTTGATATTTTGTTAGACAAAAGGGAATATTGTTTATATACTAGCTATCAAATTTATGCACGCATTGTTAGTTTTAAGTAGTTTAAACATCTCTTACTTCAATATCCAAGATATGATGGGCCCACATATAAAAAAACTGGTTTTCCCTTCTTTTCTCTTATTATCGAAGCATCAAAACAATGCATTAAAAATGGTAACTATACAAGTTCACAACTAATCAAATTCTATAGATCTGGGAATCAAATGCCATAGATTTGGGAATCAAATCCCAGAACCAGGACAACTAATTTCCTTCCCTCATATTGACTTCCTCCTTGCTACCCGTCATGCTGGTTTGAAGATATCCGTCAAACCTAGCTTGCTTGCTAAGGAATGAAAAGCTTGCTTTGGCAGCCCCCAAGCAAGTATGCCTGCTAAGTGTCTCCCGAAGAGACAAATGGGGTACATATTAAGCCATTCTCCTATTTTGATGCGGTCCAATAGAAAGGCTTCATTCATTAGTATTTTATTTAGTTAATTATGTTATTTTATTTAATTAGGGTTTAATGTTATATTTTGTAAGACTTTAGGGACCAATAGTGCAATATTTTATTATGTTTGGTGATTGGTTTTTTACAGTCCACCGCGACATTGAAGTGGGTGGAATGTTATGATTTAAAATTAATAAAAGTTGTGATATTTTTCTCCAATTTTACAATCCAAATTAGTATTCACTAGAACGAATGATTTTGCGATCAAGATCAAGTATTTGGTATCTTTGCGAAGAATCAATGAATTTTTTATTCCTAAATTTGTTGTATTCTTTGTGAATCAATGGGTTTTAAGGCTCGTTTATCATTCACACATATTCCGCCGCATTAAACTAGTATCAGAACTTCAGCTACATCATGAGGTTTGTGAATGGTAGAAATTATGTTGCGTGACGCTACCATTTTCCTCCCTTTTTAACCAAAGAAAGGGATGGGCGTTAATTCAGGATTACGATGATCCATGGTCTTCAATGAAGACTTTACAGATTTGGGTGATGATAGTTGATGATCCTCCATTTTTCGACTCAAACCAAGATCCCCAAGGAGTTGCCCGGAGAATTTATGGTATGTGTTTATGGTGTGTACCTATAAACATGGAGAAGTAATAACCGATAGTGTTGTTGGGACGTTCAAAAGTTACGGTCCTTAGACTAGTTCTGCTTGATAATTTATTTCATGTTTTTTTTTTAATGTCAAATGGAATCACAACACGAACGATACATTGTCTAGTTGATGAAGGGATGATGAAATTTGAGGAAAAAGTTGCAAATATTTGGCTAGAATTTGGTATCAATGGAAAAGATCAAATCAAAGTTCACATTGCTTCAAATACATCTGGTTTGCAAATTTCATTCGCCAGATTTACATGTAAAAAATTCTCTGTGATTGAATAGAATATATTCTTGGATTGTATTACTAAGGTGGCGTTTGATATTGAACCTGGCAAAGAACAATTGTACAATTATTTATGTTTCAAGTCATTATGTGGTGGCATTATTAAGCAAGAAAATAGAAGGCAATTTATTATGTTGGAGGAAATTTTATTAGATGCTCATGATTTTCAAAATCAAGATACGCGCGGGGGTTGGGCTTGGGCTGGCCAGGGGGAGGAGATTAGAATTAATGCGACAATTTATGCACTCATTGTGCCATTATGCGACACCAGATGAAGATAAGAGGAAAGATTTGAGCGCGAATCTTTTCTCACCCAAGAGAATAAATGCGGTCCAATAGATAGGCATACGCAAGGCTTCATTCAATTTTACAACTTATTTGGCTTAAATTATAATTTAAGTTGGTCCAACTCGTCAAAAATTCTTTTTATCCCCACATTTCGTAGGACCTATAACTTACTATCCACACGTTCTATATGACTCACAACTTATCAATACTTAAAAAATAATTTCAGCAGTGTCAAACATACACTAAGTATATTAATTAATTAAAGTTTATGTTATATTTTGTAACAGCGAAGTGGGTGGAATGTTTTTGATTTAAAATTAAACAAGTTGTGAGATTTTTCTTCAATTTTAACCTTAACCTTACCTGATCGAAACCCTAGTAGTCGGCCTTTATCTCCGGCGACTACCCAGACCTCCGGCGACCTTCAGGCGACTTTAGTGTGTGCGCAAGACCTCTAGTTGCATGCGCGAACCCTTCAGCAAACTAACGTGCTGCATTGCGAGTCCGCGTGACGTCTCTAGTGCGCAAGACCTCCCACGACGAACAACCTTCTTTCTTCTCTTCTCAGCTTGGGACCGTGTTTGGGCTTTGAGGTAATTGGTTGGGGGTGTTTGGTTTTGTGTTATTTTGGACTTCTGGCGTGTTTGGGTGTTTGATTTGGGGGTGTTTGACTGTTATTTGGAGTTTGGCTGCTGTTTTAGTTGCTATTTTTTCCCCACAATGTTTGAAAAATTTAATACGGTTTCTTCTGACAATAAGAATATTTCTCTAGTGACTATTCATGAAACATCTTCTCCAATTCATATTAAATTGGATGGGGCTAATTATCATATATGGTCAAAAATTTTGGAGATGAATATTGCTGGTCGGAAAAAAAAGTTATATTACTGGACGAAAAATCGCACCTTCGGAGAATGATCCGAGCTACAATGAATGGGAGGCTAAAGATGCTTTAGTCAAGTTTTGGCTTATAAATTCCATGATTGATAATCTGATGTCACATTTTGTTTAATGTGAAAGAGCTAAGGAAGTTTGGGATGCAGTAAAAAGGAGTTATCTTGATGTTTCTGACTCTTTATAGGTGTATAAACTGATGAAGAAGTTGTTCCAATTGCGTTAAGGTGGTCGGCCTCTTGTTGAAAACTACAATGAACTAAACTCCATCTTTATGAAACTTGATTATCGGAGGCCTAATGATATGACATGTACAACTGGTATTGAGAAACAGAGAAAGCGCATTACGAATGATAGGGTCTATGTGTTTCTGGCAAGTCTTGGATCACACGCTGACCATGTTAATGGTCGTATCTTGGCTACCTCTCATCTCTTTTCCCAAGTCTAAAAGAGGCCTATTCCCTAGTTTGTTGTGAACTACATCGGCAAGTTACTATGGGAACAGAGATTTACTTTGAGGCTTCAGAAAAATAACTCTCGACCAACTACTTCCTTTAGCTCTACTGGATCATGCACTCACTGCTGTAGTATTAAATACGCAGTCGATGTTTGCTAGAAATTACATGGATATTCGGAGTGGTTCAAACTTAAGCAAGCTGAAAAGAAAAAGAAATCTGCTTAGATTGGCTCCACTGACACCTCTCTGTCTTCTGCTTCTCATGTATCTCGAGTATCCCCTCATGAAGGTATTTTTGGTTTAGTTTTTATCTCTGCTACTGCTAACACTTGGGTTACTTATTCAGGGGCAACTGATCATATGACTATTAATTTTTCTTTTCTTGATTCACTTATGTCTTCACCTCTTAAGTTTGTCCAGGTTGCTAATGGGACTTCTATGTTAATTTCAGGGACTGAGATTGTCTCACTTTCTCATACTCTCTTTATGACATCTATTCTATTTGCGCCTACTCTCTCTAATAATCTTTTCTCTATTAGCAAAATCACCAAACATCTTAATTGTTCAGTAACTTTTTATTCTACTAAGTTATTTCAGGACAATCTAATATAGATGACGATTGGCACTGGTAGAGAAGGGGAGGTCTATACTACTTGGAGGGGGCAATGTGGTTGCAATTAGAATCTAGCAGTGGCTTTCAAGTAGCAGGAGACACTTTAGCTAGGGAGAAAATTATGTTTTGGCATCGTCGTTTATGTCAATCGTTATTTATTTACTTAGAATGTTTATTTCCTCAGATGTTTCTAAACATTTCTACTTCTAGTTTACGATATGAACAATGCATTGTAGCTAAGAATCATCATGTCTCCTTTAAAATCAGTTTCAATGAGAGTTCATTTTTTTTTACTTGTGTTTATATTGATGTTTGGGGCCTGTTTTCTACTCTGTCGATGTCAGGTCATAAGTACTTTGTCTTTTATTGATAATTGTACGTACTAGGATAAACTGGGTATATTTGTTGAAATCTAAGAGTGATATTATAAATGTTATTCCTCAATTTACAAAAATAATTGCCACGCAATTTAATATACAGGTTCGGGTGTTTCATTCTGACAATGGTCATGAATTTGTAAATCAATCTCTAAACTATTTTTTCACAAAATATTGCATACTCCACCACACAATATGCACACATACCACAACAGAACGGCATAGCAGAGCGTAAAAATCGGCAAATCCTAGAGGTAGTCTGGGTGTTATGCTTCACTATGCAAGTTCTTAAGTATTTCTGGGCTGAAGCTGTCATGACTGCTGTCTTTCTTATAAATCAGATGCTTGCTCGTATAATTGACTATCAAACCCCGTTAAGGATGTTGTCACGATTTCACTATCCCATCTGCCTTAAATATTTATCCTAAAGTGTTTGGATGAGTGTGTTATGTTTATGTGTACTCTCACCTTAGAGATAAGTTTGACCCTCGTGCTCTTAAACGTATATTTCTTGGATATTCTAACTCCCAAAAATGTTATAAGTGTTTTCATTCCCCTACAGAGGAAAATTTTATGTGTCTATGGATGTTCAATTTTGTGAACGGGAGTCTTTTTGTTCTGATGATGTTTCGCTGGTTTGTCTCCAGGGAGAGATTAGTAGTAAGGAAGAGTAACGCGTGTGGTTGGAAGAGAGAAGGTTTTGGATTTCGGGTAAGGGGGAGTCCATAGATGAATCCTTTGTTGTTCCAAAATCTGGAAGTGAAGTTAGTAGTGAAAGATCATCTAAACTGTTTCAATAAGGTTATACAAGGAGAAAAGAGGGTGCTAAAGTTGGCCCCCGGCAGACTGTGATCATAATGTCAAGCCCTTTCAAGACTCCGATCTTCTACTTGATGATACAACCGTGCCATCAGATGACTCTTCTATAATTAATCAGGTCCATGTTTTCCCTCTTATAACTTTATCTCCAAATTTTGATCCACTAGTTGATAATCAGGGTAGGAGATACCCTATTTGTGATCGTAAAGAACCCGATAGGTTGGGATTCTCCAAATCTTCTTCTAATGTTGTTTATCCCATATCTGATTTTATTTCTTATCACCGCTTATCTAACACCCACCTAGCATTTACCATTTAGTTGCCGTCTGTATATATTCCTAGTCATTTTCAAGAAGTCCTTGATGATCTTAAATTAAAATCTGCTATAGTAGAAGAGTGAAGGCTCTCCAAAATAACTCTACTTAGAAGATGGTCAAACTAGCTTAAAAGAAAAAGACAGTAGGGTGTAAGTGAGTGTTTTCAGTAAAGTACAAGTCAGATGGACAGTAGATAGATATTAGGCTAGACTGGTTGTGAAAGGCTATACATAGATTTATGGGATCGACTATTAGGGGACCTTTGCTCCGGTGGTAAAAATGAACACTGTTAGGGTCATACTATCCTTGGCAGTTAATCAGAATTGGCTATTAAGACAGTTTGATGTCAAGAATGTCTTCTTCTACAACGATTTGTTAGAAGAAGTGTACATGGACCCACTTCCAGGATTTACACCTCCAGGAGGTAAGGTGTGTAAGCTAAAAAAGACCTTCTATAGTTTGAAGCAGTCATCAAGGGCTTGGTTTGGCAGGTTGAGCTACTCAATAAAGGAGTATGATCTCATGTAGGTTTTGCACATTACACTCTGTTTTATAAAAGAGATGGTGATGATATCACGCTGTTTATTGTATATGTCGATGACATGATTGCTACAGGCACTAACTCTAGTAAAATTATAAACTTCAGAGCTATCTGGCCACGGAATTTGAAATGAAGGATTTGGGGACTCAAATACTTCTTGGGCATTGAAGTGCCTCGGTCCAAGTAGGGATTACTTCTATGCCAACAAAAATATGTACTAGATCTCTTGGAAAAAACTGGTAACTCGACCTGTGAGCCCGTAGACACTCATATTGAGGTGAACCATGGGCTATCTATCTACCCGGATCAAACTCCCACAAACAAATAGAGATATCAAAAACTAGTAGGGAAGTTCATTTATCTTATTCACACGAGACTTGACTTGTTGTATGCAATAAGTGTTGTAAGTCAATTCATGCATAATCTAAGTGACCGGCACATGAATGCGATAAATTATATCTTGGCGTATTTAAAATCTTCTCCAGGCAAGGGGATCATGTTATCTAAAATGGACATCTAGATGTTGTAGCTTACACTGATTCTGATTTTGATGGATCAAGATTGGATAGAAAGTCTACATCAGGGTATGTATTATTTGTTGAAAGAAATTTAGTAACTTGGAGGAGTAAGAAACATAATGTAGTATCACTATCTAGTGCCGAGGCTGAATATCGAGCTCTTCATCATGCCACTACCGAGCTTACATGGCTGAAGATTCTTCTTAGTAAACTTGGGTTTGGTCCGAAAAAATCAATGGTGTTATTCTGTGATATTGAGATCACAAATAATTCAGTACATGCTCTACCGAACCAAGCACGTTGAACTTGACAAGAATTACATCAAGGATAATCTCAATTATGGGAATATAGAAATAGCATACATTAAAAGTGCAAATCAATTGGTTGATATAATGACCCACGCTGTTGCTAGTGGATCTTTTTATACGTCACTTTCCAAGTTGGGCATGTGTAATTGTGGGAAAATGTGATTTGTTAAATGTGCTGTATTTTAGGAGTTAGTTATTTTAAGAGATAATGTTTATCTCTAGAATTAAGAAGATATAGATTAGTTAGATTTGTTCATATCTTGTAGCTAGGGAATGTCTATAAAACCAATACTCTTTACATCATTTTAATATAAGTGAAAAACAATTCTTCTCTTCTCACTTCTTTATTTTACCACATGGTATCAGAGCAGTAACGTTAAGGAAGAAATTGTCACCGAGCCTTCATTGCCAGTGACTGTTTTATTGTATTTTTTTTTTGTCTTTCATCATCAATTACTAGTAGACAATGTCAAACACCACAAAGTCAACTGCTACAGCACAATCTGAAGAGCACCAGTCTAATGGAGAACTGCAACAGATCCAGTCACCATATAGATTGAACGGGAAGAACTACTTAAAGTGGTCACAGCTCGTCCGTACGTTTCTCAAAGGAAAAGGCAAACTGAGTCATTTGTTGGGTACTGGACCAGAAAATGGAGATCCTCAATTTGATGCCTGGGATGAGGAAGACTCGATGATCATGGCATGGTTGTGGAATTCAATGGCACCGGAGATCAGTGATACATGTATGTTCCTAACCACCGCTAGAGACATCTGGGATGCTATTCAGCAGACATACTCGAAAGCCTTAGATGCAGCCCAAGTATACGAGATAAAGGTCAAGACAGGTGCTGCAAAGCAGGGGAGCAAGACGGTTACTGATTATGCCAATACACTGAAAAATCTATGGCAAGAACTTGATCACTATCGATGCATTGAGACAAAATGTCCTGATGATGCAGTAGTTCTAAAAAATTACATCGAAAAGGATCGGGTCTATGATTTCCTTGTTGGCTTAAATGTTGAATATGATCAGGTCCGGGTTCAAATTCTCGGTAAAGAACTCCCATCTCTGAATGAAGCTATCTCGATAATCCGAGCAGAGGAAAGTAGGAGGGGGGTCATGCTTGAACCTCAGACTTTGGAAGGCTCAGCCATGATGACTAGCAAAGGCAATGATCAGAAAATAGGCTTGGAGCAGCCTTCAATCCCTGATAACGGAAGGACAGATCGTTTGAAAGCACAAAACTATGATAACAGGGATAAACGTGATAACAGGGACAGCCTATGGTGTACTTATTGCAAGAAAACAAGACATACTCGGGAGCGGTGTTGGAAACTTCATGGAAAACCTCCTACATCTAGCAATGAGTGGGGCTACAAAGGAGGACAGCAGAAGGGTAATGGATATGTCCACTTGTCCACTGTACAATGTGATGATGCAAGATCACAGGAGCAGGGTAGGCTCAACCAGAATGAGATTGAGAAGTTGAGAAGCTTACTAGGGACCCTTGAGAGGCCCTCAGGTAATTGTTCCTTGGTGCATTCAGGTGAGTTACCTATTTCCATTGGATTAAATGTCTCAGATGAATCTTTTGTCAACTCTTGGGTCATGGACTCGGGAGCCACTGACCACATGACCCATTCTTCACAGAAATTTCACACTTATAACCCATGTCCAAGCACTAGAAAAATTTCCACAGCCGATGGCTCGCTAACCACTGTTGCAGGCATCGGGGATGTTCAAATTAGTTCTTCTCTCGTACTTAGAAATGTGCTTCATGTTCCAAAGTTATCCACTAATTTGATTTCTATACAAAAACTCACTCTTGATTTAGGTTGTAATGTGATTTTTTACCCTACTTACTGTGTATTTCAGGACAAGGATTTGGGGAAGACGATTGGACGTGCTAAGGAACGGGACGGGCTATATTACCTTGAGACACCAAGCCAGTTGACTATTACCAAGAGCACATCTCGTATATCATTTCTTTCAGAACATCCTTCATCCAATAAAGGCAAGATCTGGCTTTATCATCGTAGACTTGGACATCCGTCATTTCGAACTCTTAAAATTTTATTTCCCCTTCTATTTCGAGGATTAGATGTTGAAAGTTTTCATTGTGATGTGTGTGAGTTAGCAAAGCATAAACGTGTAACCTTTCCAATTAGCAATAAAAGAAGTTCAGTTCCTTTTTATCTCATTCATAGTGATATTTGGGGTCCCTTTACAATTTCTAATATTTCTGGAGCACGTTGGTTTGTGTCATTTATTGATGATTGCACAAGAGTCTCTTGGATTTTCCTACTTAAACATAAATCTGATGTGAGTGTGGTCCTTCCAAATTTTCATACCATGATACAAAATCAGTTTGGGGTTAAAATAAAAAGGTTTAGGTCAGACAATGCTAGGGACTATTTCAATAAAGTTTTGACTCCATATTTTCAACAAGAAGGGATAATACATGAATCATCTTGTGTCAATACTCCACAACAAAATGGAGTTGCAGAAAGAAAAAATGGTCACCTACTTGATACGACCCGAGCATTCTTGTTTCAAAACAATGTGCCTAAATCATATTGGGGAGAAGCAGTTCTAACAGCAACACATCTCATAAACAGATTGCCCTCCAGAATCTTAGGTTTCAAAAGCCCTATGGAAATACTCTCCAAATTCTATCCTAACCTAAGTACTACAAATCATCTTCTTCCTAAGATATTTGGGTGCGTATCCTTTGTCCATATTCATAGTCAAAACAGAGGAAAATTAGATCCGCGAGCAATAAGATGTGTTTTTGTAGGGTATTCTTCCATTCAAAAGGGATATAAATGCTATCATCCCCAATCCAACAAATTTTATGTCTCGGCAGATGTTACTTTTAACGAAAGTGAATCTTATTTCACCACTTCTTATCTTCAAGGCGGGAATTCAATGGAAGATAAAGATCAAGATTCATTTATTGACCTCCCATCAGTGTCAAAACCTGTGTTGTCTATCCCCCTTGACTCTTCTTGTGATCGAACTAATGAGACATTGAACAGAAACAATGAGTCAGTGGTTGCTCTTGATGATAAAATGACTGGTCAAGTGTACTCAAGGAAGAAAGCTTCAGTCCCCGAACTGGTACACGTACAAGAACCTGACTCAAATCCTGAGAATGAGGTAACAGTTTCTAACCCTTTTTTGCAAACTAGATCAGAAGTTCAGTCTAATTGTAACCTTCCTATTGCCATCAGGAAAGGAACCAGGGAATGTACTAGACGTCCTCAATATCCACTTTCTCATGTTGTGTCATTTGAAAAGTTTTCACCATCTCATAAAAATTTTCTTGTTAGTCTAAACAGTGTTGTCATCCCTACCAGTTTATCTGAGGCTGTATCTAATGAAAATTGGAAACAAGCTATGAATGCAGAAATGGAAGCCTTAAAGAAGAATAACACTTGGGAATTGGTGAACTTGCCTGCGGGAAAAAAACCAGTGGGATGCAAGTGGGTTTATACTGTAAAATATAGAGCAGATGGATCACTGGAGAGGTACAAGGCCAGATTGGTGGCTAAAGGATATACACAGACATATGGTGTGGATTACCAAGAGACGTTTGCCCCAGTTGCTAAGATGAATACTGTTAGAGTTTTATTGTCTTTAGCAGCTAATTATGACTGGGATTTGCAGCAGTTCGATGTAAAAAATGCTTTTCTGCATGGAGACCTTGAAGAAGAAATCTATATGGAAACCCCACCCGGATTTGGAAACAATCTAGCCACTAATCAAGTGTGTAGGCTCAAGAAAGCCTTGTATGGGTTGAAACAGTCTCCGAGGGCATGGTTTGGAAGATTTGCAAAGGTTATGATAGATATGGGATACAGGCAAAGTCAGGGGGATCATACATTGTTCATTAAACATTCTAGCTCAGGGGGAGTTGCAGTTGTTCTAGTATATGTTGACGATATCATTATGACAGGGAATGATGAAAAAGAGAGACATGTTTTAAAGCAACGTTTGGCCAAAGAATTTGAGATTAAACAATTAGGAAGACTAAAGTACTTCCTAGGGATTGAGGTTGCACACTCTAAGCAGGGAATCTTCATCTCCCAGCAGAAGTATGTCATGGATCTTCTCAAAGAAACGGGAAAGTTGGCATGTAAACCAATGAGCACGCCAATAGATCCTAATCACAAGCTTGGAGAAGCCGAGGAAGATGTTGGAGTGGATAAAGGGATGTATCAACGTCTTGTGGGGAGACTCATTTATCTCTCCCACACAAGACCAGATATAGCTTATGCTCTTAGTGTGATCAGTCAGTTTATGCACAACCCGAAAGAAGTTCATCTACAAGCTGCCAACCGAGTACTACAGTATCTCAAAGGAACCCTAGGAAAAGGTATCTTATTTAAAAGAAACACAGGATTAGCACTTGAGGCATACACAGATGCAGATTACGCTGGATCGATGGTTGATAGAAGATCAACCTCCGGATATTGTACTTTTCTTGGTGGGAATCTTGTGACATGGAGAAGTAAAAAACAGAATGTAGTAGCAAGGTCTACCGCAGAAGCAGAGCTCCGAGCCATGGCTCAAGGAGTGTGCGAGTTACTATGGTTAAAGATCATTCTAGAAGATTTGAATATTAAGTGGGAAGGCCCAATGAAACTTTACTGTGATAACAAATCCGCAATTAACATTGCACATAACCCAGTGCAGCATGATCGGACCAAGCACATAGAAGTAGACAGGCATTTCATTAAGGAAAAACTGGAAAGTGGATTGATCTGTACGCCCTATATGTCAACTAACCATCAACTTGCAGATATGTTTACTAAAGGTTTAAGTAGTACAACATTTCAAACATTTGTATCCAAGCTGGGAATGGAAAATATCTATTCACCAGCTTGAGGGGGAGTGTGGGAAAATGTGATTTGTTAAATGTGCTGTATTTTAGGAGTTGGTTATTTTAAGAGATAATGTTTATCTCTAGAATTAAGAAGATATAGATTAGTTAGATTTGTTCATATCTTGTAGCTAGGGAATGTCTATAAAACCAATACTCTTTACATCATTTTAATATAAGTGAAAAACAATTCTTCTCTTCTCACTTCTTTATTTTACCACAGTAATATCTATGCACCAACTTGAGGAGGGAGAATTAGAATTATAGTTATATTTAATTTCCTTATTCACTTAAAAGTAGTATGGTAGTTTCTTCTTCACTTAGAAGTAGTATGAAAATAGTTGTATAGTTTCCTTCTTTAGATAGGATACAACTTGTATAGATACTCATTGAAGCTTAATAAATAATACAAGCTCAAATTATCAAGTTGATCCAAATCGGTATTCACTAGAATCAACGATTTGCCATCAAGACTCGATAATTTTTTGCAAAGAATCAATGAATATTTGATACCTAAATTTGTAGTATTGTTTGTGAATCATGCGTTTTTAGGCTTGTTCTTCGTTCACATGTATTCTGCTGCATCATATTTCTCCTTGACAAAGTGCCTATCAATCTCTACATGATTGTACTATCGTGCTGGACAGGATTGTGCACAGCTATAATGGCTACTTTATTATCCCAATAGAGCTTCAAAGGATCATCAATAGCCACCTTCAATTCTGATAATCGAGGTCTTAGCCACATTAACTCACATATCCCTTGTGCCATAGTCCTGAATTTTGCTTCTGCATTAGATCTGACAACCACTTCCCGTTTCTAGCTTCGCCAAGTATCTAGGTTACCACCATGGAAGTGCAATAACCCAAAGTTGACTTCTTATCCGTATATGGAGCCAATTCTGTCTGCGTCACAATGCACTTCCACACTTAGGCGATCATCTTTGGAGAACGGTAAACCTTTACCTGGAGTAATTTTATGTATTTCAAAATCTTTATTACTCCATCTATATGCTCTTCACGCGCAGATTGCATAAGCTAACTAATTACACTTAGTGCAAGGCAATGTCTGGTGCCGTGTGAGAAAAATGAATTAGCTTGCCCACAAGCTTTTGATATCTTTCCTTGTCAACTACCTTCTTTTCTAATGTTGCTTTAAGTTTGATGTGAATATTTTCAGTTGATATCTTTCCTGTTTTCTGTGTTCATCTACCCTTTGAAACCCACACCTCTCCACTATCTGAAGACTTATTTTCTTTGCCCCAGTTCTGAAATGATGGGCCCTCGGTTGAATGAGAAGGCTGTCTTGCGGAGCCTCCAGAAGTCACATTCCACATCCTTACTGAATAAGAACATATTGCACTCTTTAATCCCTAGGACGGATTCCACATCCTTACTGAATAAGAACATATTGCACTCTTTAATCCCTACGACGGAATAGGGTCAGAATACACCAAAACCTTTTTGGCTCTGATACCAGATAAAAACCTGGTTTTCCCTTATTCCTTTTTTCTTATTATCGAAGCATCGAACTATACAATTATACAAGAAAAACCTGGCTAAAAAGTATAACTGTACAATTTTACCCAATCAAATTCCATGGATCTGGGATTCAAATCTCAGAACTAAGTATATCTCGTGATGCGTGTGTCATCAAATAATCACTTCCCTGCATCAAAACTGTCAATTGAATTCCGAAAAGTTCAAACTGTGTGGCAATCAAATAATCTGACGCTATATTCGTTGTACTTTTGGCCCAATGATAGAAGTTTGTGCAGACTATTTCGTTTAGATGATTAAGCCAATTGCTGATAGCTAGGATTTTTAACACAAAGCTTTCGAGCCACTCCATTTTCTGGGTTGTGTAGGTTTTCTTGAAATTATTTATTTGCATATATTAAGAACATAGAGTTCACTTAAATCGGCATGCTTTTAGTTTATATTCCTTTATAGTCCCTCATAGTCCTTGCTCAACTATGTTGAATTCTTAAAGTCAGCTAACTCTAATTTCCATGGAGAAGTCTCACTTGCAAGCATTCTTCTTCATGATGCCCGGTCTTACGGATGTTCTTAATTCATATTTTTCTTTCCAAATTAGGTTTTTGGACAGTGTCTCATAAGCTGTTATCCAATTATGCTTTTCATAGGAAGTTCCAGCTGCTTTTGTGTCCTTCAAGTCGCGCTTTAATGCTGCAATAGCAACGCACATCCGACAAGGGGTGAAGCCTACAGAATGGACTACTGAGCCAGCTCCTGATCCACAGGATGTCTATTGGCCCTTCTTTTCGGCATCATTTCTTAAAAGATGGATGTGCAACCTCGCAGTTATTGTTGCATGTGTTTTTATTACTATTCTATTCCTTATACCTGTTCTCGTAGTGCAAGGTCTTACTAATTTGGAGCAGTTGGAGACCTGGTTCCCTTTTCTCAAAGGCATACTGAGTTTGTAAGTTGTTGAGTTTCAATATTTGCACTCTACCAACACACTCAAACTATTAAATATTTTTTTCTGAAAATAAAATTATATACTGAAATTTGACTTGCATTCCTCTGTTCATAGATATATTTGTATTTAACTTACTAATTTATGTAATGTCCTGTAACAAGAACACCTGATCTCATAGTAATTTAAGGTTTTCTGTGCCTGCAGAAAGATTGTCAGCCAAGTAATTACAGGATATCTTCCTAGTCTCATTCTTGAGATGTTTTTATCTTTAGTGCTACCCGTCATGGTTGTGTTATCCTCCATACAAGGGTATATTTCCCTCAGTCAGATTGAGAAAAGTGCATGCATTAAAGTTCTGTGGTTCACAGTATGGAACATCTTCTTTGCAAATGTACTATCAGGATCAGCACTCTATCGGGTTAATGTCATTCTTGAGCCCAAAAGAATTCCTGAAATATTAGGTGTAGCTGTTCCTGGACAGGTATATGCATTCAACCATGATTTTGTCCCTATGAAAACATGAATTGAGGAATTATTTTCATAGTTTATCTAAGGGTAAATTGCAGCTAGTGTCCCCAACCTTTGATTTCATTTGCACTTATATCCCCAATATTAAATTTTGGCATCCATCACCCCAACCTTTCATATAATTAGCAGCCAATGCCCTCACATGAGGGCATTGGCTGCTAATTATATAAGAACATGAGGGCAATGGCTGCCAATTATATGAAAGGTTAGGGTGATGGATGTCAAGAATTAAATACTGAGGATACAAGTGCAAATAAAATCAAAGGTTGGGGACACTAGCTGCAATTTACCCTTTATCTAATGCCTGCAATTTTCCACTCCTATAACATCTGCCTTTAAATCAATTAAATAGAGAAAGGAAATTAAATCTCTGGATTACCATGAATGATTAAGTACCCTTTTGAAGCTTGATTTTATGAACCTCGTCACATCAATGGAGCTATCTGCTGTCAAGGATGTTTGTAGGTGGCTGATCATGTTATGTTTAAGCCTTCTCTTAAAGTATACCTTTATGGTTTCCGTTGAATATGAGAATCATTGAGGTACTAAGAAAAAGAAATTAGATAATCATCCTGGCCTTTATCATTTGCTCTATAAGAAGAATATGCCATAAATGTACAGTACAGAAGTAGATTT
Source organism: Forsythia viridissima (assembly GCA_030279155.1). Lineage (NCBI taxonomy): Eukaryota > Viridiplantae > Streptophyta > Magnoliopsida > Lamiales > Oleaceae > Forsythia > Forsythia viridissima. The sequence goes on from CM059036.1 coordinate 36,887,658, forward strand.
GGTATTCTAGCATTTTCTTATATGCAAGTTATGCTGCCCTAATTTCAGTTTTGCACTGTGCACTAGCGCAATTTGGAAAGCAATAACATGACCTGGTATCTTAATTGGGAATATTGAATTCCTCTTTGTAGTTTTTAATAGAAACAGAGGATTTACTATTTATGGGGAAGGGAATTTAAGAAATTAGAGTAAAGAATTGGGCCTTTAGGGAGTAAGAAAGATTAGAAACAAATTCTTAAGTGCAGAATGTAACAATTTCCTTATAAATCAGGAAAGAACAACTTTGTATAACACATCTGTGAATGAAGCGTTGTAATAAATTGTGAGATGCTATAATAAATGCTTCTGGTATGATGAACCGCTGTTCTGTTCGTAAACTGCTTTAAGCACATACGACTGATTTTCACTATGTGCTTGTTTCTAGAATACTATTGAAAATATTGCTTGGCATGTTTACTGTGATTGGAAAATGATGACAAATATGGTGGTAGTCACTTGTGCTGTGATTTTAAAGGCCAACACCTGTACAAGTCCACCTCTCCACCACATTGTTAATTTATTACAGTAACAAATTAGTGCACGTAACGGCTTTGTTTGATTGTTGGCTTTTGCTTTCCTATGATATGATGACTCCTCTTAACTTCCAGAATCAATCAACATTTTGGAAGGTGAAACACCATATCCATTAACTCGAAATCTCACTCTATTGCATTTCCCATCTCTTCTTAGAAAAATATTAACTGTATTAAATTTATCTATATTAACTATATTAAATTTATCTCGTCAGTTTGGGCCTCTAGATTCACCATAAAGCATTCAGTTTAAATTTTATTTATTTAATGATTCAACTAGTTAAGAAAGAAAAGAGTGATATATATTTATTTTGTTATTGTTGTATCAAATACTAACTCGTTTGGACACTTCTCTTTACATCATACATTTCTTTTAGAAATTAATTGAATGCTGTTTTTGTTGTAGGCATCATTTTTCATTGCATATGTTGTAACATCAGGATGGACCAAAACCGTTTCTTCAGAACTTTTTCAGCTGAAGCCCCTTATTTGGAGTTCTCTGAAAAGAATGCTTGGTGGGAAATCTTATGAGGAATTTGAGGTGCCTTCAATTCCTTACCACAGTGAAATTCCCAGGATTCTCTTTTTCAGCCTTCTTGGTGTAACGTACTTCATCCTTTCACCCCTAATTTTGCCGTTTCTATTGGGTTACTATTGCTTGGGATATATCATCTACCGTAACCAGGTTAGTTAATCATATTTATGCTTGTTCTTTCAAACTTAAAACTGTGTCACCTTGCATTAGCATGAATAGATTTGGAGATAAAAAGGATTCAACTGCTAAGAGAATCTTTGTGCAACTTAATCTAGGATGCAGTATGCACATTTTTTCTTGTCAAAGGTGTGGTTCAGGACCTTGCCATAATTGCTGCTGTTGTCTGATTAACTGATTTTGAAGTGTCATCAACATATAAATCAACCACCATTGGCTTTCTTTATGTTTTTCAACGTTATTCACGACTTCTAGTCATGAGTTCAAGGCTTTCACTTTAATATGTATACTAATTGTAATCTTCTGTACATTCCTATATTCACTGGTTGGAAAACACTTGATTTTGAGAGTCAGACTAGGTATAGTCCTAGCAATTAATTTTGTTTCTCTTTTTTGTTTTGGAGCAGCTATTAGATGTTTATGCGCCCAAGTTTGAAACTGGCGGAAAGTTTTGGCCTGTAGTACATGATTCCACAATATTTTCCTTGATACTGATGCACATTATTGCCATTGGAATATTTGGCCTGAAGAAAGTTCCACTTGCTTCCAGCTTAACAATTCCTCTCCCAATTCTCACTATCGTATTCAACAGTTATTGTCGGAGACGGTTCTTACCTATGTTCAAGTCTTATCCTGCTGAGGTAAATTCTCCATCACAACTCAATAATATTGTTTGAAGTTCATCAAATGACTTCCTTCCTTGGAAATTGTTGAAAGTGATTTTCTGGTTTATGAGTGTTTGTGTCTCAAATCTCTTATTTTTGCCTCGTTCAGAAACATGGTTACTTTGGCATTTCCTTACAAGTAAATAAATAAGTTTAAAATAAGTAATTCATAAAAACTTATTTTACTTAAATGCACAGTTATTAAACCCGACCCAAACCTGGCTAAGTCGTTGGGTCACTGGTCAGACTGGTGGCGGGTCACTGGTCAAACCAGTGGGTCGATGTTTATAAATCAAATTTTTTATTTATTTTTAATTGAACTCCTTAAATCATTTACAATTTCTTATTTTTTTTATAAATAAAATAGAAATTTTAAATAGTTTATTGTTGATCATAAAAATAATGAATTTGCTTTTTCAATTTTCTATACACAATATATTGATATTATAAAAATATATTTTAAGTGGTTTCATAAGAAATTGAAGATTGTATTTTTCATCTTCTGGTTAACAGACTTTTATGCTACTTGAAACTAAATATTTTTATTACAGTTTGATTTTGAACTAATAAAAAGGACTAGCATAGTGGTACGGAATTGCACAATATCCACGTGGTCCAGGTATCAAACACCACTATGTCAATTTTTGGAGATTTTCAAAAAAAAAAAAAAATTGCAAATTTTCAAAACCAGCCAGTTTAACATAGCCGGTTCACTGGTTTTCAGTTAAAACCTACCAGTTTGTCCAGTTCACACCCGGGTCAATTGCTAAATAGTTTAAATATACTAACCGGACCAATTTTTTGTTCACCGGGTTCCCGGTCAGACAAGGCCGGTCTGGCCGGTCCGGTCCGGATTTATAACTATGATTAAAAGTAAGTAAAAGTAACATTTGGTAATGTCCTTTGATTCCGATGCCGCGAAATGAAAGTATAGAGACAAGCCAATAGCCACTAAAGTGTCTTATAAGCAATATTTAGTCCCAAAGTTTGGAACCCCCCTCCAATTTTCCAATGCTATCCCAAACATGTTAAAGATTTACTTAGCCAAACATACTCTAAGCCAAGTAACTTATTGGTTCATGTGGCAGTTGTAATAATTTATATTGCTAGTCAAATATTGGAGTTCTCTCTCTTGTATCTTTGTAATGCCAGTTAAGCTAAACAACTGTTTTAATTCTGATCAGAGATTGAGTTTACACCCATATTAGCCATGCTTCACTTTTTCTATCTTTGAATTCTCAATTATAAATTACTGGTGGTCAGTTTACTGGCACCAGATCGTTAATGCATAATTGTGACTTTCTTGTGAAATAATTTTACACATCATAACTCATAATTTCATCTCTTATGAATATTCTTGTCGACTGCGAGTTTGGCTAAGCTTATTATGTTTACTTATAAGTAAAATTACTTAGCAGTAAATTAGCAAGTTTTAAAATAATCGACTTTTTAATGGTGAAAGTTCAAAATAAGTTACTTATTTTGGCAGTAAAGCAATAGTTAATTCAAATGAATTTCTTTATTTCAAGGTAAGAAAATGAAAGTTATCCAAACATTTTTGATAATAAAAAGTTGCTTAATAGGGATGGCTTGATAAACTGAGGGATGAGGGGACTGAGGGATGGCTTGATAAACTGAGGTCTGGGATTTTTACCTGTGATATTTTCTTGTAACTCACAGCGGCCTGATTAAGTGCAGATTTGTGTATTCCTGAAGTATATCTGTCTGCTTACAATTTTTGGAGTGAATGTAATTATGTTCTATCGAGTATGTGCTAACTATTTGTCGATGTTGTGCAGTGCTTAATAAAGAAAGATCGGTACGATCAGAGTGATCCAACGATATCTTCTTTTTATGATAAACTTGTGACTGCATATCAAGATCCAGCTATGAATTCAGTCAGATATTCTGAAAGCAGTGAGAGGATCAACTCTCCCCTTCTTCATTCTGTTGAAATTTGAAAGTTACAGCATCATGCTACATAAAGTTTTCAAAACGACGTCTAGCATTATCGCTATCTGGAGACGGTCGAACCATCTCTTTCAAATGATTTTGCTGAAGTGCAGGGAAAGAGTTTCTTTTTTCCCCTCTGTTTGTAACTTCCGTTTCTGTCTGAAGCATTGTGAAATGTGTCATCTTTTAGTTTGATTTTCTTTCAGGTTTCAGGTGGAATCATTCTTGTTGGAATTTAATTGTATGACGCATTTGTGCATAGTGCCGAATCTTGTCCGTTTCAAACAATTTTGTCAATTTCTCCATTTTCAGAACATTTTTCATTGAAAATACAATTTTAGTGTGGCTTTTACAAGATTGTAATAACATGTTGGCTCCACTGGAGTTGGTGTGTCCAAGGAATTTCCTTTTCATCTTCCCTCTCCAATTCATCGAAAATACTTGTTTGGTTATGTTTTTAAGTGTTTATAAGTAGTGAATCCTATATTGTGCATAATAAATGGATAATAAGTCGTGGATTTTACAAAATGTGTAATTAAAAAATAAGTTAAACTTTGCCAAACATGCCGTTTTAGTAACATCTCGTTGACATGATTTGATCATGTTAGTTAATCCAAATAAAAAGTCTCTTATTCGTGTGGAAGGCACCCCAGTTTAAAAACAAATGAGAAAATCGGGTTGTGACAAATTGTATAAATTTATCAGTTTATCTGAGGAGCAAAAATTGTAAGATTTGTTGCTTCTATCGTTAGTCTCGATGAAAATTGTAAACTATATTCGAGGAGTAATTATTTATTGTTGGCTTCTATGAAAGAATGCGGTAATTTACTCTACAGCTGATATATTTTCAAAATGCACAAAGGAAAAAATAAAAAATAAAAAAAAATGTTTGAGAGTTGTTTTATTGCCACATCATCAGTGGGTAAATGATATCTTATCCACAGTGGATAAGAAATCATTTACCCACTGTGTGTGGATACATGTGTATCCACATACAATACAGTTGTGTGATGAGTGGACTGATGTGACACTCATATATCAATCCACATCATTAGTGAGTAAATGATATCTTACCCATTGTGAATGTGAATAGAAAATTATTACTCTATTTAAAAATAACATACTTCATTTAGTTCCTTCAAACTTATCATAATTAATTATTTTGGTTTGTACTAGCCGCTTTAACTATAACTTTAGTTTTATTATTGATATGAGCAATATGCCTCCTGCAATAATTGAAACCATTAAAAATTCTAATAATTTATTCACTGTACACAAAGTATTTGAAATAATACCATACTCATAATCTATAATCCCCCTACCTGTTAGACAAGTTTTGTGAGTATTGAACATTCTCGCTACCTTGTTCAACCAGTCGATTTTATAATCAGGCAGGTTAATTTCATTATGCTCAGGAACAATATATTTAACTCGAATCTACATTCATACACTTCTGTTACTCTTTAAGAAGTATCTACATAAAACAGACAGGAACCCAACCCATGGGTAAGGTAAGCTCCAAAAAAAAAAAAAAAAAAAGAGAAATGTATGTTTTGATTTTCATTTTATCGAGTTAGTTTATGGACCAATTTCAAATTAAAATTCTCGAACGTTAAGAAATGTTCTTGACATGTCATACTTCATAACGCGCTTTTCAATTTGCAAAACTGTTCAACCATGAAGTCACAATAGCAAGTTAAAATAGTTGCATGAAATGAGGTTAATAAATCTAATTCGTGGTCGTCATCTCTTTTGAATCATATTTCACGATCGTCGGGTAAGTTCTTAGTATTGTTTCCAACAACTCGTGACCAACTCTACGACGCATATTTTGAAACGCAAAAACCGTTTATGAGTGAATTTAAAATAGCTAACCAAAGATGACCACTTAAAATGAGTTTAATAATCATATTTTGTTACTGCTAACTTCGACGTCAACTTAAATAAAAATTCTATTTTACGTCAACTGAGACTTGCCTGACTTGAATAGCTAAATATAAAATATAATAAATTTTTGAATCGTTACAAGTTTATATTGTTATTTTTAACTATATTTGTGAATTGGAAATTTGAAAGTTGAATTTATATATTTTAAATCTTGACATTGATCCAAAGTTGATCATTGATAAATTTAATCATGTGAAGAATTGCTAGTTGCGACTTAAATAATATTATAAGATATTTGTATTGCACATTTTTTGTTGTTCGTTTTTGTTTTTTTAAGTTAATGTAATGTGTTAACTTTGTATATTCAAGGGTAATGCTCATTATGCCGGTGGAGGAATCGAATCTCCTTTGTTTGCTATGGAAGATTTTTCTCCCATCCCCTCTTCTTTTGGAAATAGAGTAAGGACTTACCTTTCCTTGTAGCTAAGAATTCCCCGTGAGGGGGCTAGGGATTAGGAGGAAAACAATCCGATTAACTCCTAACTCTATCTGAGTCCTTGAACTGCTGGTATCTTCCTAATGCAGCGAGGGAGGGAAGACTTTTTCCAGAGAGGGTAGAAATAAACAATACCTATTCTTTTTGTCTCACGACCTTCGGAAAATCGCTTTCTTTGACCTTAGTATATAGCCATTACAAAATTTAACTATCTGATAAATTATAAATTAACCATTAGTCTCTAGACCTAGTTATGAACCTAGGCTACTATTTTCTTCTACCTCCCTTCCACTATTTTCATTCATTCTAGAGCACCGCTCATTAGAAAGTTGAAGTAAATCACCTGAATAAGGGTTCAACTCGGGGTTGCGCAAGACAGATACCAAAATTAACCATTCTCTAAACATAGTTTCGTTATGGTACATTTGGTAAGACAGATTAGACAAGTAGTGGACATAATTAAACAAAAAAGAAGAAGTTAACATACCATCTACTATACTCCCTTAACATCTAATAATGCATACCAATCATGTACAAACAGATATGACAGGTTATTCCTCTCCGAACAATAGGATCAAAACCTTCAACGCCTCATGCTGAATTTGACCGGTTACATTTTCCCCTTTAGTCGAGAAGGATACACCATCCGTATTCTATTACCATACAAGATTGCAAAAAATGAACCCATTGAATTGGGGAAAAGGGAAATATCCCAGAACATCCAACTTTTCAGCAACAGTTGCAATATAATGGTCACTGCAAAATCCGGAGATGGGGATATGATAACCTAAGCGTTCTATAAAACCCCAAGACCACCGAGCATTTCCATGTCAAAGCAGTGCTTTTGACAGAACATACATGGAGATCCGTTCGTTTTTAATTTGTTTTAAGAAAGCTTTTCCTCTTCCTAGAACATCTAAAATGAACACCAATACCTCCTTGCAACATGATCCTTAAGAATACAATATATGCCATAGCTCTACGACTACATGTAGCCCCCAGCTCTCGATAATCTTCCTAATTTATACTTCCATACAAAAGAAGATTAAGAAACACACAACATTTCCAAGTGCTTATGATTGCTAGGTATGTTTGACGACAATTACAAAGAAGCTATAATAAAATCGATAATGTGTTATTTATGGAGTCATATGAAGCAAAATCTAGAATCTTTTTACCTTGATTAACATCATAGAAAGAAAAGTAACAACTATGTAAGGGGAACTTGTCGTACCAGAAGCCCCGACTCTTATAGAGTCGATAAAAAGATTGGCTTAGTACGACATTGACCTTTATTGGATTAAAGGTGGGGGAAGATGAAAACAGATGGGAATTAAACTGGTAATAGTTTATATACAGCATTGACTTCTTTTCTTACAAAACCGACAGAGTAGATGGGAAAAGGAGCTGACATTAGAGGACGCGGAGCTGGGCAAGGAATGCAGCAGAAAGATCCAGAAAGAGAAACTGTGGGCCGTGAACTCTCTGTAGATCGAGCAGGTATTTGTCTTCGCGAGTTTTATAAAGCTGTAAGCATAAAATTACAAAAGCCAAACAACAATTAATAAGCAGTCAACAAAGAAATAACGCAATGGTAAATGAGTGGAGTAAACAATAAGAGCACGTTTGATAAGTAGTATTAGATAGTACAATCAACAAGATTGTAGATTCTTTTCCTACTTTTAATATTGTCGTCTAGTCCACTTGCCAAACATGACATATAACTTGTTTCCAATGATGTGATAAAGCTAAATTACAATTGGCTTAAGATGAGCAACTATCAGACTAAATTTCATATCCTGATTGTCCTTTAGGCAAATCATGCTAATTTCAACAAGCAGCTCCACAGTTGAAGCTATAGCTAAAGTTCGGATTTCATTTGAAACGAAAGATTTTTTATTTCATGGAGCAAAGGGTAGGTTTGTATCTGGTAGATAAGAGAATTAAACAAACTGGTGATATACATGTCCATCTTACTCAAACAGATTTCCCTTTTAGTAATTGCACCCAGTACAAATATGTCTCTCTGTATCTCCTTTTGTGTGCAGGTATGTGTTTGATGTCTTGGATCCTTTAGTAACCCAACTTGCAATATCAGTTGAAAGATGCTCAAGTGTATTAATAGAGAATGCATCAACAGTGTGTGTGTTGTGAATTAAGCAGTCTGATTATCCCTCCCTTTTGTATTAACAAGACAGAAAATACATACATAAACCTCAACTCGTATCATTCACAATATGCTTTTAAAGGTGGTGTCTACACATTGTACCAATTCAATGCATAACATTTGACCTGCCCATCAGTTTTAAGTATCCTCCCACCACCACCACCCAAAAAGTTTGGATAGTCAGTAATGATAATCGAACTTCTGCTCCTGCATTTATAGGGGTTCTAAACACTTTAACACTGCGCTTTGGCCGGTTTATAAAGGATTAGTTAGTAATATGACCCGACAAGAATGTAACATTTCTCGAGCTTTGTATTCTGCTTCCGCCTTTCTATTAAAAATTATTACCTGTACTTCAAACTTGACTACATTTTGCGGTCGAGTAACACCACCATTCTCTACAATAGCAGATTCATCTCCAAAGTAATGATTACCATGCATAGAATTGTCAATCATGCCTTCCTGATGTGCAGGAATGCCAGGAACCCACATGCATTTCATGTTGTAGTGCCCAATCTTTTTCCAGCACACATTCAATTCTTGCAGAGCTTTGAGAACTTCATTCATTATTTCACGAGGATGGGCTCGAGACTGTTAGAAAAGCCAAAAGAATATGAATAAACGATGAAATGACTGAGAAAAAGAACTTTGTTAATACCTCTGATCAGTGGTTGTAAATACAAGACATATAAGGTTGACTAAAGGTAGAAACACTTTATAAGGGTAACGGCTAGACCTAGATTTTCTTGAACACCCACCCACCCCCACAAAACAAAAAAAAAAAAAGAAAAGAAACTCCTCTTCCAGAAAAACAAAATCAGAAACCCACTTTTCACAACCATTTGTGTTGAAGATACGAAAAAATTATAAGATTATTCTCCGTGGTATTTTCCAATGGTGTGATATTATTTTCATTAGTGATTGATTGTGTGATTATCACACAATCTTTACTTTTAGAGCTACTTGTAACCTTATAAATAGGGTCTTCTACTTAGTAATAGTTACACAAACTATTATATAAAATACATAAATTCCAACAATTTGCTCCTACGAATCTTCTTATAATTCTGCTAAGCATCACATGTAAAACAGTAAAAGTAAGAAAGCCCTGTCGGTCTGCCCATTTCCTCCTCTTGTTTCCTCCATCTCAATCCTCAAATGAATAGTTAAAAGGCTGTGAAAACTAACCTGGAGCCCAAGTGCCCATTTCCTCTCGACTGGAAACTGTCTTCCACCAAATTGTTGATAATCAATGGCTCCAGGAGAACGCTGCCCAAGAGGCGATGCCACATTCTCACTTGAATTCATATTATTACTACCAAATTCCTATAGAGATATGGATTCATTCATATATGTGAACAATTAAAAGTGCAATTTAAAAATCGAGAATATATTAATATCGAATATGGGGTGAGAAGTTCAAAAATGGAAAAGCAGATGCACTGAAACTGCTGATTCCACATTTTTAGAAACACCAGATCAGATGACATAACCTAATTTAGAAATCACGTCCAGAAAGAAGACCAGAAAGAAGTTCTAGCCTTATTTATTAACTTGAAACTAAAAATGCGCACCAGAGTTTCCTGAAATTCAGCTCCAAGGTAGCCAGTGGAAACACGAAACCGGTTGTCTAACAGCAAATAGTATGTAACAGTACCCTGATAAACAATCCAAATAAGAAACTTGCAATGTACAAAATGAATACATGACAGAGTCACAAAATTCACCTCGTTTTGAGCTCTGTTGCGAAGAGAATCAACAAGGGCATTCCTGTCAAATCCCATTTTAACAACTTCCTGAAGAATATCTTCATCAATCTGCATTGAAAAAGATGAATGAATTAATCAGGTGAAAGGTTTTACTTGCTAGACACATTAAAAGCAGCAGGCAGAAACTACAAAAGATCCCCATGCATCAGGGAACAATAAGATCAAGTACATAATATAAGCAAGGAGAAATAAAGGGTAGCCACATCAGTAGAATAGAGGGGAGGGGAGAAGCCTTTATGACGTTGACTCAGATGCATATCCAAAAAATGGGATTAGGACAATATTTTCAGTTATTTTTCTTCACATTCCTCAAGTTGATTATCTCGTGACAGAAGAAAGGACGCTATCCAAAATATTTATAAAGGAGAGCCAGAATTGGAGGACAAGAAGGTGTGCATGAGAGAGGGAGAGAGAGAGATAGATGTCGATATAACTTACTATCTATAAACAATCACTAGCAAGTATATGCTCAATTCTGTCAAATGCTAACAACATTTCCAAAAGTTCGCTGTACTCATCATATCCTAATAGCATACAATACAAAATAAATAGAAAGCAGCACGATGTTGGAAAGATGTCATCACAATGTTCACAGATTTAATAACATACATGTTCTCATATAAAGCACAAGATATATATTGACTCTGGATTGAACAATAACAGGAAGCATAAACTCCAGTAAGAAAGTGTAATTTCACCAAACCTTTTGGGCTTGTTGCATTGTATCTGGTGGCGGCACAGCCAAATAGCGAGGCAGATGAGCTAGGAACCAGGGATGCATACGAATCTCAGGAATTGTGATTCGCTTCATAGGGTCAACGATAAGCATCCTTGGAATCAAATCCCTTGCACTGGCAGATAAGTGACTTGGAAGGGTATATATCCCACCCTAAGAACAAATTATAACAAAATAAGAATGAAGCAGTTCAACTTCATAATGATGATTACAACTGTTTTTATTTAGAAGAAACAATGATACTCTGGGTAGGATTAAGTTGTAACACCACAGAAGACTGTTAAATAAAGCTTAATAATTGCAATTAAATACTTGAGGCCAACATAATATTCAGTACACCCTTAAATTAGTCTAAATAAAGAAATAGAATTCTACACAACACGTGTTGGTCCAATCATGGGGACTCCATGCAAGATATCTTACCACATAGCTTACAGGAAATAGGAATAAGCAGCTTCAGTCCAATCATGAGCCCCAAATGCTATATAAATTAACGAACACTCTTGAGCTCTGCTAGGACTCCACTCAAACAAAGGTTGTTCAAGCTTGAAAAATAGACGAGCCAAGCTTGACCAATTTTAGATTTGTCTATGATACCAAACTGAGCTTGAGCAGCTTAAGGTGCAGCTTGTGGCTGACCCGTTTAGTATTTGCACATTAGATGCTTCTAACAGTTAGAGATAATATAAAGGTGGTGAAATTATGGTATGTAGTGATACACCCAAAATATCTGTAATAAGACTTTATAACCTTGTCTTGAAGTCAACTTGGATAAAGATTCTGAAGAAAATGGAAACTTAGCCAAGATGATAGACACTGTAAGAAACCCTGAATCTACCTTTATTTTTTTAAAAAGGTTAGGAATATTTTCATCATCAAAGGGAAGTGTTCCACATAGAAGTGCGTAGAGAATTACACCACAGCTCCACACGTCTACTTCTGGCCCCGCATACAGTTTCCCAGAAATGACCTACAGATAAGAATGTGCATCATAATCTTGCAAAAATTATTGACTTGAAAATGTTCAAGCCGCATTAATCCATGTCTTACTATATTTTCAGTAAATCTAAGCTTTTGAGCAACATTGCAACTTCTATACTGTACGTACCTCTGGGGCTGCATAGTTTGGGCTTCCACAACTTGTCTTCAGAAAATGACCATCGCGCATGATATTACTCAAACCAAAATCAGCAATCTTCACATTGGACTTAGAATCTAAAAGAAGGTTCTCAGGCTTAAGATCTCTATGAACAACCATATTCCTATGGCAGTACTCCACTCCAGATATTATCTGCCATCATCAGCACACGGTTAGAGTTTTTAAATCCAAAACAAAGCATTGATGTAGTCATTGCAGACACATATGGAAAAGAGCCTTCACTACCTGCTGAAAGAAATTGCGTGCTTCATCCTCCTGTAATCTGCCCTTCTCCACAATGTAATCAAACAGCTCACCAGACTTCACATATTCCATCACGACATATATATCTGTTGGTGTCTCAATAACCTCATAGAGACGTATAATATGGGGATGCATAAATAATCTTAGTATTTTGATTTCTCTTCTAACTGCAAAAGGACAACCAGATTATTAGAGTTATAAAATAAGGTCAGATAAATAAGCTTGATGCAATCATTCTAGCATCATTATATATTAGATGACCTAACATGAAATGCAGCTGTAGCCTTTTGAAATATTTAAATGATTACAGAACATCATTCTAGATGAGGACAACACAATTGGATGGGTGCCAACCACCGAAATCTTCAAACGAACCAATTAAATGTATAGAGTTATAAGAATGAAGACCATAATAATCAGACTTTCGGGAAATTTCTTCTGTATTAAATGGGAAGGAAGCTTCAATAGATTGAGCTTAATTATTGAGGCAGAAGAGAATCCCAAAATTGGAAGGTGAAAGGTCTATTACACTTTACTAGATCTACATCACGAGACATCACCTTGTTGCAGAGACAGCTGTTCACATTACTGCCAATAACAAACCAGGGCACAAATTTTTCCCCAGTAATATAGCATCATGGTAAAATAAACTTAAGAATGGAGAAAATAATTGTAAGTATCTAAATGCACAAGAACATGACGCCCTCCAGTCTGCTAAGAGAACAATAGACATAAAACACGTTCAGTTTTAGAAGGTAGCATGATAACCACATGGTCTATTCCAGATTTTAATGCACAGCATTAAATAGTGGAGAGATGCGTCTCCCAAATCCAAGAGATGCAAGAATACATGTAGACAATAAAATTCGCCGGTTACATTTATGAACAGAATGTATAACAGCTATATGTCATGAAAAAATCTCCCAAACCTTTTTCTTCCATGTCCATATTCTTTATTTTGCGACGGTTAAGAATCTTGACAGCAACTTTGTGCCCTGTCAATGTATGTTCTGCAACTTTAACTTTGCCAAATGAACCGATTCCAAGAGTCTTCCCTAGCTTGTAGTTTCGCAATAAGGAATCCACACTAGAGCCACCTTGGAACGATCCATCCATTTTCCTAAACCAGGTAGATATTTGAAGAGAATTCAAACTGCATGCATACATAAATACAGGAAATGTAGTAATGTAAAGTACAAAAGATTGCAAACTACAGAACATCGATATGTTAAAAACAACAATAAGGAGAAATGGATGTTTCATCATCTAAACAAAATTACCACTAGTAGGACCACAGCAAAAATGTTATCATTGTGATGGGCCCATGGGGCTTCACAATAAAAAATTAAGATATTCTTCATTTCAGCACAATTTGGTAATTATCAAGACATGGATGTTGCCTTGGTTGCAGAAACTTGATCTCAGAGCAGCTTTTATATTTGACCGCTGAGATTATTCCGGCTCAAACTCAAAGATGTGGTATAATCAAATTCTTTTCAGTGCTTCTAAAATGATTTATTTAAGAGTTTGAAGCTGAAATTTTACCTATAACTGACTGGAATATTTTGTTGCTAATTAAACTGTCATAATAAAAATAAAAACAAAAGCAAAAGCAAAATTAAGCAAATTAAAGCTAAATTTATGGGGAGAACAAGCAATCCGACATCAAACCACCAACCCATCCTATCAAACAAGGAATTTTCTGAAAATAATCCTAATTCTAAAAAATAATATTACATAAAGCTGAAATCATACAAATAAAACAACAATTCCATCAAAATTACAAGTTCAGATACAACTCACTTTTAGATCTGGAAAATATCCACAAAAAACGAATATTACAAAAATAATTGCGGAAAATTAAAACCAAAATTCACTTAAAGAAGATGGAATTCCACGGGCATCAAATACAAATTTATGTATAGATACAGAAATAGAAACTTACTGTAAATTAGTAAATTACACTATGCAACTGCACCGAAGAAAATCGATAAGAATAATTTTTCTGAAAAAAGTGAATATGTGAAAATTAAGTAACGGATGCAGTGCGAGTGAGGCTTATGAGAGTGAGCGCCTCCTCGAAGTTGTAGAACTTGTGATTATATAATATAACTACTATACCGCTTACATGAGGTGGATCCAACAGTGCAATTTCAATTCAATAGTAGCAAATTAATATAGTGAAAGAAAAAATGAGATTAATTTAAGAATTTAATATGATGTAGAGAGTAATTATTATCTTATTTTTATAACAAATGTACAATATTACTTTATGGTGAGTAGAGGTGAAAGCCGTGATTAATAATAATTAAGTAGTAGAATTCGAAAGTAGGTATTGTGATAATTTATAGAACGCGGATTTTTTATTTTCAACAAATGAATTTTGTAAAAAGGGACACGCGATGAAAATTTGAGACGATGATTATTTGAGATGATGATTGTTAATTTGAGAAAAAGATGTATATACTTTTTTTAATAGTGGTAAAAATATTTTTTTATTGTCAGATTAAGTTTTAATTATGACTGTTTAATTTCTTGAGGAGTTCATTGTTAATGTTAGGGTTGCACAAAAAAATCATTGAAATGCAAATTGAATCGAATATGTTGGATTTGAAAATGTTGATTCGAGTCCATATAGACTCGTCAATGTTTCGATTTTGAATCAAACAAAATCGTTTTTTATTTTTTATAATTAAACTAAGAGGGTATTCTCAATTTAGATTCTATAAAATTTCTTAATTTTTATGAATTTTCACAGATTTTGTGAATTTAAATAGAGTTCCACATAATTTATAAGATTTCAACACAATTCTATATTATAGATTTTAATGAATTCTCGTGGATTTCTATTGATTCTCATGGATTTTGTAGTTGTTCATTAAAAATCATAATTTTATCTTTACAATTACTCGGATTTGTCAAACTAGAGCGGAGAAAATTTTAAAATTTCACTATACCATTTTAATGTCTATTTTTTCTTTTCATTTTTCTTTGTTATGAATAGATTAATAGTCCTATAAAGAATAATAGAAATACACATCCAATTCATACCCACTATTACAAAAAAATAAGAAAATAACATGTCCATAGCATTTTTTTAATTATTTCAATCACAAATAACAATTCATGAGACTTTAAATTTAATGCTAATATATATCCACATTTTTTTCCTTAAAGATGTATTGTGTGTTTGTCAATAATAATAATAAAGGTATTAATTATCAAATGTAATTTTGATTTACTACCGTAATAAATTAAAAAAAAAATTGCTTCAAAGAATTTAACAAAATTCCATGTGATGAATTTTAATGGAGTTCATAAAATATATTATTGATTTTTTAGTGCACAAATTAAATATAATTTAAAATAATAATAATAATAATCTAACTTTTGTAACAATCACCCAAAAATGAAAATTCTAACTTTGTAATTAGAAAATAAAATTCATTATCTTATCGCTTAAAAAAAATCTTAGATTTGTTTTAAAAAAATTCATTCAATTTCCATCACTCTTTATTCACATCGTTTACGATATTTTTTCGCATTTCTGATATTATACTAGTTCTTAATTCATTTGTATTCTCTCTTTGTTGTTCTTAAGTTTTAAAAAGATCTTCATCCTCTTCGAATTCTGCTAATAATGGCGGTGATAGAGATGAAGCTTCATTGTCTAGTTGAATAGGAAATTCATCAAAAAGACGCTCTTCACAAAGAAAATTGTGCTATTCTGCACAAGCTAAAACTAGTACCGCTTGTGTCTTAAATGGATATGAATGTGTCTATTTAAAAATTGTGAATTACGATTTGAATATTTCAAATATTCTATCGATTATATTTTTTAAGGAAGCATGACTGATATTCATTGGCATTTTTAAGATTACAACATTGGCTACCAAAATCTTGAAGATGATATCAAACACCTTGAAATGGAGTTAGGAATTGACGATGATTCGCAAATCTACAATTCACAAGAAAATATTTACCTACACCCACGTCCTTCATTATATGTGCTCTGAAATAATCTTTAGAGTTTGGATGGATTTCATCAAAATGTTTATTAGTTAACAAAAAGTTAAATACGTGACATAAATTTGACCAATTTAATAAAAGTAAAATAGTTTTTTCAGATTTTATTATTTAAAATAATTAAGACAAAAAGTCAGACGTATATTTTTGTGATCCATAATGACATTCAGTTCATTGCCAGGCTTCCTCTACCGGGTGAAGTCTGAGTTGATGATAAATTAATCCTCAATTGTATGAGATTGTTGTTGAACTAAAAGTTTATCATTGAATCTCTCCGTTCCATTACTCACCGGGCGGGGGGAGGGAATTCTCTGTGAGTTGATGATAAAGTGTGTGTGTGTGTGAGTGTGTGTGTGTGTGTGTGTGTGTGTGTTTTTTGTTTTTTTTTTTTTTGGGGGGGGGGGGGGGGGGGGGGGGGGGGGTTTAAATTGTTATAAATAATAGTATGTAAATAGACTATTTTTGCACTTTTGAAAATGTTAGGTACCTCGATTGCAATTTTTTCATTAAATTTTCTATCTTTTGCTATTTTAATTTATTCAATCTAAGGGCAAAATTGTCAAAAAAAATATTTGGGACAATATGTGTAAATTAATGAAAGAATGGAAACGATATCTGCGAATAAAATTGAATATGGATGATATTGTTACAAAACTAAAAGAATGGAGAATATGAGTGTAATTTACCATTTAATTTATTTAAGCTAAGGAAAAAAATTGTCAAAAAATCATTTGGAGATTATCTGTGTCAATTAATGAAATGATGAAGACGATATATGGAAATAAAATTGAATGAAGATGATATTGTTACAAAGTTGAAAGAATGAGGATTGTGAGTGTAATTTACCCTAAATTTATTGGGCTAACTCATTTAATTTTTGCCAAACTATTGAGCCACTAGTCCATAACTTACAAGTTCATTATTGGCCCCAAATATTTACTGAATTTTGTCAGTTTTCTCTCCATTATCATTTTTTTTCTACGTCAAATATTAATAATGTAACAATTGAGATACATATTAACGTAACATAATATTTATGTTTACAAATTTTTCGTTTAAGTTTGTATTGAGAATTTTAGACCAATTTATCTATATTTTAATTTGTTTTAAATGCGTTGCTATTATGTCGATAGGTAAATTGTGTTTTAAAATCGAATAAAACCACAACAAATGGTTTTGTTTAGTTTTGTTTGAAAATGAAACTGTTTTGGTTTGGTTTGATTTGATTTGAATTTTTCCAAATCATTTTAAATAGTTTGGTCTGAAAATATGTCAAAAATCTCCCGAATCAAACTAAATTCCCCTTAGTTTATATATTATCGGTCGTGCTTAAAATTTACTTCTTTTTAAAAAGCAATTATATGTTAGTCAAAGACACTAAATATTACGTACTTATGTACACAAGAGTCCATAAACCTATAGTATTTGGTAAAACGTTACGTTAGTCTCATGATCGAATCTTAAATCATGGGGTTGAGAATATTTCTTTTCTTTTTCTTTTTTTGGTTTAACTTTTTACCCGAATTAAAGTTTATTCCATTGTTTAATTTTGCTTACTTTAAAAAAAAAAAGTAAATATTGTTAATAAAAAATAACTATAAAAAATTACGTTTAATAAAATAAGGAACTTAAGCAAAACATGCTCTAAGTGTTCAATAATTGAAGCTTAAATCATGGTGGCTGAGAATTTTTCTTTTTACCCGAATTAAAGTTGATTCCATTTTCAATTTTGCTGGTAATTCTCAGTTGGAAAGAAAATTCCTCCTTTTAAAAGAATGTACAGATGTGTAGTTTTGTGCCAAAAAGACCCATTATTGATTGATTCTTCACCGATGATTTGACAGAATTTGAAAGTTTTGTATTTGTTGAGTTTTTCAAAAAAGGAATTCCCTTAGCGATAGCGACATTCACAGTTTAGAAGATTGTGAACTCACAACATTAAAATTAAAATACTTGACATCGCAGATGTAATATCATTTTACTTTAAGTTAAAAAACGACATAGACAGTAGGTATATGATTGTGATATATTACGACGAGTAGTGGAACTCTATTCTATTTTAAAATAATAATAATAGTAATTATTTCTTTCTTACAAAAATAAAATTTTCAAATAAATCGTTAAAAAATCTGTTGCAACCTTTGAAGTTTGAAAGTCAAACTTTTAAAGTAGGAGTGTCAAACTAGTCAACCAACACGACTTATATTTTATATGAGCTTTGCTTTTTCTAACTATTTATTTATTTTTGAATTATTGTCATTAAAATCAAACTCAAATTTGTTGACGACAAGGCAGTATATTAATAAAATATATTTACATTTTCATACCAACATTGTTATGTTATCCTTACCTTTACACCCTTGAAACTATTAGAACAATTATTGTTCAGTTAAATTCACATGGAGGTAGAAAAAAGAAAATGTAGATTCTTTATGATATCATAAAGAATTTAGGTAGCTACTTTTTTGGTTAATACTTTAGTTCCTTCAAGGAGGACTGTTCTATTTTGTAAAAAGTAAAAATTGGTCAATGTGGTACTCGTATCAAAACACTCGACTAGACAATATTAAAGAAGAAACATACAAGACAAAATTTGTCACTTATCATGTGTAATACTTTTTAATTGAACGTACCAAACATATTTTACAAAAGTCATTCTCAAGAATATGGTACAGGATTTCTGCTCAGGCCAACTTCAGGATCTACATCAGATGTTCGGTACAGCTCAAGTAATTAACTAACGGAACGCAAAAGCTGACAGTTCTTCGTGGTATATTATAAGTCATAAACACAAACTTGTTTCGAGAAACCACTGCCAAGGTGGATAAAGCAGCAGATAAACTTAATAGTCAGGAATTGAAGCAAAGCGATAGCCTTGGGCACCTCTCCAGGAATAATATGCAATACGAGTTTCATAGAAGCCTGCAGACATTTCGTAGCGAGTCAACATACAAATCGAGCAGTTGCTCGAGCAATAATTAAGAAGCTGAATACAACAACGCCATATGTTAAGCATCCTGGGCACAAAAAGGATAGCTAGAGACTTGTACACCAACATCGTGGTTGTGTGCTTGCATGTAAATTGCATATTCCAGAAGCAACTAATGCGGGAAACAAAGCAGGACCAACTATGAGATAGTGCAACTTGTCAAAGATAAAAAAAACCCAACCCAATAAATCGATACGCATCAAGGGTAAAAAACACCGTTAGTCACTCAACTTATAGTTGGATTCAGGTCGATCACTCAATTAAAATCCACTAGTTTTTTTCAAACGGAATGTCCGACATGGAAAAGCTTTAATGCTTTATGTTGATACCACGTCAGATTGCCATGTTCCAATTTAAGTATTTTAACAGAGGCCCCGTATGAAATGAAAAAGAGAACTTCAGAGATCACTTTGGAGCAAAATAAATTTCGGTGACTAACATAAAACTTCACTATAAGTTGAGTGACTAACAATGTTTCTAACCCTATATCTTAATGTTAAGAAAGATACCTGGCAGGAAGGTAAGAATCCCGAGTCCTAAAAGGCCATATGCTTGGGAACGGTCTCCGCCAATGTGACCTGTGAAGATGAAAAATGAAAGAAAGAGAAGCAGGCATCCAAGGAATAGCAGGAAAAGTGCAAGGATGATGGATTTCCATGGAATTTTATCATAAGATTTAGGTGTATAGTCGAATCGAGGGTCCTTTTGCCTTCCGCCACTACCATCATAAGAATCGTCTTCATCATCAGCAAGACGACTGTAGTGAATGTTTCTTCGAGATGCCATACAGATCAATGTAACTGCTGGTTATGAAAACGTCAAATAACTCCAAAAGCCTGGGCTCCAATTGAATTGGGGAGTTTCTAAATCAAAGAGAAGAGATGAGGTGAAAAATAAGTAGGTTAAAAATAAATTTTATGAGATTTAAGGCAATGAACTTGAAGCCAAAAAAATTGCACTCAGTTGAATATAACTAAATAAAAACTAACACAAACCTTAAAACCTTCAAAAAAATTCAACAACTTTCAAAGATAATAATTTACAGAATTACAGGTCTAAATACCCACAACTATTTCAGCCATTTAAGATCTAGAAATTTCCAAGACAAACAAAGAAAACTAAATGGAATTTTTAAATTTAATTTTCAATATGCATGGAGAATAAAAATTTAAACCCATGAGTGAGCAAAGATAAATATGTTGAAAAGAGCAAAGTCACAGAGAAGTGAAATGACAAGAATTTTCCGGAATTAAATGGCAATAAGAAACTATCTCCAATTGAAACTTGGAGAGGCAACTTTAAGAAATTTACATGGAGAAAATGGTGAAAATGTGAGATAAAGATACTAGATTCAGTGTGAGCGAGGTATGAGATTAAGTGCAAACTATCCCAGTCTGAGCAATTTTAGTTCCACTAAATTTATTTCCTGCAGGTGTAACCATGGAGTAACTAATCATTCATGTAATTAAATTTCAGTTACATATACCCAAGTATGCTGAACTGGAGGAATTTACTGTTAAGGATCTGTAGTTGAGCAACTTATTGGCTTACACAAACTACAGAAACTGTTTACAATTCATCTTTAGAAGTTTCCGCAATAGTTTATGCAGAGTCGTTTGAAAAGATGAAAAGAAGAATGAAGATTAATTAGAAACATGAGAAAGTAATACTTTAACTTATGTTCACCACTGAGCTATCTTCTAATCTGTATTCCACATTTTTCCTTTTGATCTATTTTGTATGTCATATGCCTTGCATACAAGACGGCAAAAAAATTAGG
Organism: Forsythia viridissima; assembly: GCA_030279155.1. NCBI lineage: Eukaryota > Viridiplantae > Streptophyta > Magnoliopsida > Lamiales > Oleaceae > Forsythia > Forsythia viridissima. Next base: position 36,908,812 of record CM059036.1, read on the forward strand.
GAATACAGGTCATAAACTTTAGTATATGGGCAACTTAAAGTGTTTCAATGGTACAAAAATGGCACATAGACTAAACTAGTAACGTCGTGCGGAATGAGGTGGTTAGCTACATTTGTAACTTCGCAAATGAGGTGTTAGGAGAGTCAAAGCCCATCCAATAAGGAAAACATGGTGTAAAATGAGAAGGTTCAAATGACTATTAAGGCTAAATGAGAATGCTACAGAAACTTACCAAAATCTAACAATGCAGAGGCTTTTGAAAAGTGTAAGTTAGCTAAATTGGAATCCAAGAGGGTGATTCAGAGTCTCATGTGAAAGCGTATTGGGAATTATATAGTTATCAAGGATTGAAAGAAAGTTACTTACAATGTATCTCAGCAAATGGAGAAGTAGACATATAAACCGAGTTATGAATAGTAAAAGGGCAAGCAATAGAGTTATGTTCAGTAGCTATGCAATCACAAAAAGATAAAGAGGTATCATTTTAATAAATTATTCAATGTAAGGTATAGTGTGGATATTGGGAATTTGTCCAAACTCCATTATAGAACAAGGCTATCTTTCAATTTCTCACTCTATCTTGGCGGTTTTAGAAATTTCCTTCCTAAAACATGTATTAAAAATGTTGTTATGTTGACATCTTTACTCATGAAGTTTGTCTTTCCCATGATAAAAAAGCTCGACAAACTACTTTCTAAATAGGATTACTAGTGTTATCTTTATCTTTCCCCAGTATAAATTCACTAACTTTCCCGACACTTGCCACCATCAGTGCCCCCAAAACTTTCCCCACACTTCCCCCACTCCTTCGTATCAAAAAACTGCAAGACCTAATATTGGCGTACATGTTAAGGGCCCACAAGGGGATTTGCGAAAGGGAGAGCTACCACTTATCAGGGGCGGAGCCACCTGGGGTCCCTGGATTTTGGTCCTGGGTATTTCATCTATTACACTTGAGGGGCGGCAGTTCCAAAGGCAAGGAGAAAACCATAAACAACCAAATCAAAATGTCAAGAGAGATATGGTCGAGACAATTTTTTGGCAAAAATAAATTCTAAGGTGAAGAAGAGAATATCGATAAGGCTGGACAGAATCTTAGCTGCAGGTTGTGTTGAAATTAAATCATTCACAACAATCAAATCGAATGCGAAATCAACAAATAAATCCCAATAAATTTAAAGCATGTTTTTACACAAATAAATCTGACAGTACCTTCCAAATTTGGTGATGAAGAAGATGACTTCTCCTATAGAAAACACTGCAAGTCTGTAACACAAGAGGGATATGATCACGTCTCCCTTTTCCTTCACAGTAAATTGTTTCCAAATTTGAGTGTAAATACCAAAGAATAAACCTTTGCTGCTTGTTCTCTTCTATTTTTGAAACAGGCATGTGATATATTTGGAGGCGCTTTGGCTAAAAAACCGTGTCCAACTTGCTGAATCTTCTACGATTTAAGTTGAAAAGATTTCTTTCACAATTTTTTTCTTTTAATACATTCATTCATAAGACATGTTAATATAAGGATAAATTTAAAAAATACTCACTGAATTTTGAATTTATTAATACTTATTGAACTTTGAACTATGAATTGTTATTGATAACTCACTAAACTTTGAATTTTGTCTACTATCCATCACCCTCTAATTTACCGTTTGAATCTGTTGACGGAAAATGCCACGTGATTAACGGCAAACACGTGGCACCAATCAAATTGTGTTATTTTTCTAACTCAGCATTGTGGTAAAAAACGTGAGTCACATTAGTTATTTCTGAAATGAAAACATGACTTCTTCTCTCAAGTATTCATAAATTAAATTGGTCAGCAATTCTGCATTTCCCCCAAATTGAAAACTATGAATCCTAACATCCGTAAATTTCAGTTCAGTCGTTGATAATCCATGGAAAATGGTGCTGCTACTCAAATAAATGAGCAGACAATGTGTTTGTGTGGCCGGATTGCTGCAACGAGGACAATTTGGACGGAGAACAACTCGGGAAGGAGGTTCTTAGGGTGCAGCTATTACAGACGTCCAGATGCTTGTGAATACTCCACCCACGTTGTAAGAGCGTGATCAATGGGTTGTTGCGGAATGCTAACTGGGAAGCTGTTTTGGAGAAGAAGTGGCAGCGAATTGTATTATATCATCGAATTGTGTTGGCAATGCTTGTGGTGTTGGTTTGGGTTCAATACGTACTATGATGAGATGGGAATCGAAGTTGTGGGTTTGCTTGTTGATTGTTTTGGTTTTTATGGTTAAGTAGTTTGTGTATATGGACTATGACTTTTTGCAATTGTATTTGTGCAAAAGGTCTAGCAAGTGTAGTTGATGGTGGGATGTATCAGTCTCTTCATCTAGCAAGTGTAGTTGCAAGTGTATCAGTCTCTTCATCTAGCAGTGTAATGTATTTGTGATGAGATGGGTAGAATGTGTTTTGTTTTTGGAATGAAAATTTAGCAGTTATAGCCTTTTGTTTATTAGTCTTTTCATCAATTATCAGTGTTCAATTATCAGTTCAGTTTTGTCCATTCATTACAAGGCATGAACTTACAATTTCATATAACATGTGTATGATAAACTTCATATAACATATGATAAATTTCATAACATCATAACATCTGATGAATTTCATAAATTTCATTTTGAAATTTCATATAAAATCTAAAGTTTATCATATAATCTAAAAGCTGATAAACCTTAAAATGAATTAAAGCTGATAAACTTCATAACAGGAACTCACAATCTGAATTAAAATTACATAGAGATCAAATGGAATATTCAGATAGGAACTGAGACAATATCGGAACTTAAAGTTGATAAAATTCATAGAAACTGATTGAAATCTGATTTCATTGATGTAAAATGTAACCTTACAAAAAGAGAGATCAAATAGATTAGTTACAAAAAGCTACAACCCCTAAATAGATCAGTTACAAAAAGCTACAAAATAGATCATTTCATTGATCTCTCAGTAATGCTAATATTGAAATCTGATTTCATTGATACAAAACTGATTGAAATCTGATTTCATTGATCTATCAGTTACTAAGCTCTTCAATTTGGCTTCATCTTCCGTGGAGCATGAAAACGGACCGAGTCTCTCACAATACTTCTATTTTTTGCCCTCTGAGCTTTCATCCTTGATTGTTCTTCACTTTCTATGAGCTGCAAATCATCTACCATGTTGTCAAAAGAGAAGTATGGCTGCAAATCATTCCCAGACAGATCTGCATATGGTCTACTGATGTGTTGTGGAATGATTCCTAGAGTAGGCATAAACTGGAATTCAGCTTGTTGTGGCTCGTGAGACTGAATTGAAGCTGATTTCGTAGATCTTCGTGTTTGAAGTTTAGCCTATGATCAAGAGACAATTACATAAATCACAAGTGAGTAATGTTATTGTTAACAAATAATACAATATTACCCTAGATTGTGATATTTTGTTCACACTTTGACTCTCACATTCCTGTATAGATTGATCCCCCTTTTCGACAACAAATAACTGCAAATATCCCAAAAATGTGTTAACAAGCAATAGTCTACAAACTGGAAGACCACATCAACAGATCTTACCTCATTTGATGCATTACTTCTGTCGTGATAACGCTTATTATGACTGGATAGACCACATAGACTACACATCATTGTAAATGTCCCAACTCTCTTCATCTTGCTCTTCCTACCTTTGTGCTTAACCACAACCTCTTCAGCTTGGAGTCTCTTCTTTTTTTGTCTTCTACCTCTTCGTACCGCATTTCAACCAGGTGGGCTGATCGTTTCTCTATCTACCGGGGCCCACAATTTTTTTTTCATTTAAAGGCATCACCAGATGTTCATAGTAACTGAGATATGTGATGACCTTATAACACTCATGCACATAATGAATGGATTTGTCCATTTTATCCAAGATTGCAGCACAAGCATAACCACATGGAATGCTAGGTCCCATTTTCTACATGTGCATGTTCGAGAGTCAATATCGACAACAAACTCACCATCCATACTCTTTACATACCACTGCGGTCCCCTCGACCAATCAGCCTGACTACCCGAAGCCATTTCTATACTGTTGACTAACTTGGCATAGATTTTTGGACACAAAGGTCCTACTACTCTTTTCATTTTATCCATTCGACATTGAATCCTCTTCAGGCAACTAATGTGCATATCTATCAACATTGTAATTATTGATTTTTCCCTGCCATCCAACACTACTTTATTGAAGCACTCACGCAAATTGTTCAACAATATGTCACTTTTCACCCTTGTCCTGAAATGGGACTTACTCCATTCCTTAGGATCTCTTTTCAGTAATCACTGATAAGCAGGTTTGGAGTGCTTTTCTAACTCTTGCATCCAGAACATGTGATATGCAACAGTAGTGGATTTAGCCGCTTTCCAAAGAATATATGCTCAGCATTGGGATACATATCCTTTATCACATTCTGCAATCTTTTTTGACTGTCACTTATAAAGGTCCAATCATTGGAATTCACAATCTTCAAGTCCCCACCCAAGTGCCTTATGAACCATCTCCAACTTGATGTGTTATCTCTTTACACAATAGCAAATGCAAGAGGGTAAATGTAGTCATTGGCATCAAGTGCTACTGCAATCAACATTTGACCTCCAAATGTATCCTTCAAGAAGCAACCATTAAGACCTACGAGTTGCTTACAACTTGACACAAATCCCTTCTCACAATCATCTAAACAAACGTATATTCTCTGAAATTTTCACTCATAGACAGTAATCCTGCAAATGGAACCTGGATTTGTCATCAACAACTCCTCGGCAAAACTCCAAAGCAAACTAAATTGGTAGTCATCACTTCTTTCAATCATTATCCTAGCAATTCTCCGTGCCCTCCATGCAAAACTCTTTGCCTAATTGCACTGGGTTTCCATCCGAGATCTACCCTAAATATTTCCAAATATCGTTCGGCAACATACTTAGCTGCACAATACCTATTTGTGCCGTCTATAATACAATTGTGGTTTGGATTATATGAGATGCAGCCCAACTTCTTATTCTCAGACGCCCATATTCTCCAATTGCATCCTAGTTTACACACTGCTTGTGCTATTTTATCATCATTCATTTTCAGTCTCAAATTGCACCCCGTTGCTACTCCATGGTTCTGTATAGTTTTCCTAAATTGAGGTACATCTGTAAATGTCTTCCTCACTTCAAATTGAGGATCCCACAACTCATTCTCTTCATTAAAAATGGATATCTCACAGGATTCTCTTCATCATATGAGTAATCAATGTTCAATTCTTTTGCCATTGGATCATATGAATGACCCGAGTCAGTGTCTTTACCAATTGTATCGACGTTCTGCTCTTCCACAATACGGTTAGAAATGAGACCTACTGCGATACGGTTTGGATCATTACGGTAATACAGAAAATCGTCGTCATTCACATCATCTTCGGAGTCCGTAAAATTTGCACCCAGCTCTTCCACATTATCTTTAGAGTTCTCTGCAATGTGATTTTATAGGATTAGGGTATGGATATCATTTCACGTTTAACTAATAAAACAGGAACACAAACCTATAATCGAATAATTTATTAAATGAGAAGATGATCAATCAATTAAAAAACCCATACCTAGTCCATTTTCTGGTCGTGTTCGTGTGTATCCAACACAGCATCCTCCACTACCGTGTGGTCCATTTCCAGCATGTGGGTCTCCTTAGTCCACAAACAATGATTGGGACCACAAATTTCTTTCACTTTGCTGATTTGGAGATTTTGGATTTTCTCTTCACTTTGCTGATTTGGGATCAATTTATGGACTTATATCCTTTGAAATCATGATTTTCATTTTCATGAGGTGGCGCCTAGAAATAACTGATGTGGCACGCATTTTTTACAACAATGCTGAGTTGAAAAAATAACACAATTTGATTGGTGCCACGTGTTTTCTGTTAAACACATGGCATTTTTTATCAACAGATTCAAACGATGAATTAGAGGCTGATATGATAGATGGTAGACAAAATCCAAAGTTTAGTGAATTATCAGTAACAGTTCAAAGTTCAGTGAGTAAGTATTAACAAGTTCAAAGTTCAGTAAGTATTTGTTAAATTTACCCGTTAATATACATTGACAAACCTTAACATACCTTGACAAACGCATGTTAACACACCACAAATTTATTAAGGCTAGAATTAATTTTAATAGATATTTGTTAAAACTAATTTACACATGTTAAACTAATTTTTCAATTAATCTACCACAAATGAACTCAAATTTATAGAAATTTAAAGTAAAAATTAGAATTCATACTCAAATATGTATATATTTTTATAATTTATACTATAAAATTCACAATTTCTACTATAAATTAAAAGAAGAAGAAATAACCACACATTTTACAAGAATTTGGATGTTTATATTCTAACGTTGAAATGAAATTTTTTACAGAGATAAAATGGATTAGATTCTAACTTTGAAATTAGTTATATTCTAATTTTTGAAATATTTTATTTTTCATTTATAAGTAACAGATATGAATTTGAAATGGTTTGAAATGGAATAAGCAAAAAAGAAAAGACATCAATAAATTTGATGATTTGCTTGAAAAATAGATCAACGGCTATTCACATAAATTGATCGACTCACCCAACCATTTACAAATAATCCCACTTTATTTGGATATGTAATCCATATTACCTAGAATATGAGTTGGGTTTATACCCTTTAATCAAGAGATAGTTATACTTAACCTATCCTTGATATTTTGCTTTGAAAAATCTGATCAACAATAAATATTTTTAAAACTAAGATATTTAAAGAATTAATTAATTCAAATAACTATTCCTAGTGTGACATGTGATGTTTGGATTATGACTGCAATTCTTTTTTCTAATACTATTGTGATCTCTAATGTTTGGCATGCAATTCATCTCTTCTTTTATTGTGTGGCTCTATATCTAACTTATAATGATGTTTTGTCAAAAAATTCCTTGCAACTAGTATTAGTAGGTCAGACCTCTGTTGCGTGACCGCGAAAACCTCAAATTCAAGTACATGCGACTCATACTAGTATCTTGAGACCTCTATTATGTGGTTGCTAAAATGACGATTGGTTTTTTAAAATTTTAATATTTCTATAAACTTTTAGCATGTGACCACGAATTCTAATCATGCGACCTCTATTTATTAATGGTATGAACTTATTGTAAGTAATTTGTGGCATAGTGCAGCCTATTTAATGCTTAATGAGTTATTTTGTAATGTAAGTATATTTGCTAAACTTTATATTGGTGAGTACTTGCAAAATTTAGATTGCCGGTCACATAAATGATTTTGATAAGAGAAAATAACTAGTGAACGATATTGTTAAGATAGATTATTGTGAGATAATATATAATTATAAATATATCAAATTGTTACCTTATGAACTCATTAAATTAGACTACGTACTAAATCGGTTATATAATAGAATCTTCTTAAAAATTATCTTTTTTTATAACCTGATTATGCAAGGCTCTTTTGTGGATTAGTGATGGTTTGTTCTTAGGTTTTATACAGAAAATATATTGCTTGTCGGGAATAATTAGGTTAGTTAATGAGTGTGGCAATGGGCAATGCGGTGGTGGTTGGCGTACGTTTGGTAGTAGTTGGTGATTATATTATTAACAACGATTTTTTTCATGGAACCTCATTGTGATGAGGTGTGTATTGGTGGTTCAATAGTTTTTTGGTTCGTGGGACCTAATATCTTTAAAAATAAATACAATTTATCTACTTGTCATGAACTTGGTTATTCTTAACTCACAAGCTACTCAATTTCGTATATTTACTGTCTTAACTAAGTAAATCTCTCTTGATTGTTGGCATTATTATCTATAGTAGATGACAAAGTAGAAAGTATGCTAAAGGTTTTTTTTTTTTTAAAGGGCAAGTTATAAACAACATAATTAAGAGAGAAAAATACAATTTTTGTATAAATCTTTCACAGAATATTACAACATACTCAAAAAAATTTCTCTTAGTGGGTAGCTCTCAAATTACTTTTCATATTGTTATAAATGAGGTTTCTTTGATATTTTATAATTTCACCTCCTTTAAATGGACGGTGGAGATTAATTTTGTTCTACGTTTGACGTTCTTTTTCTATATTATTATTTGTAGATATTTAAATTTGCTTCTTCTAACAATGTTATTTCTACAACTTTGTAGACAACTATTACAAGTTTCCTAAAACTTTCGTATACGAGACATTTTATATACAAAATCCTATTGTATCTATTTTCTTTCTTCTATAATGCTCCATCAAGTTTTTCTAATGGAATATTCTACAATTGACATTCTTTATGTTTCTGGAGTTTTGCAAAATATGTAGGTCGGTCGTCTACATTGTTAACTAGTTTTGATATTTGACTGCATTCTTTGTGTCCAGGCCTTTGGCCCTTTTGTGTCTTGTACACCCAGATTCTCTCAGATACCTTCACCTCCTCACATGTAGCAGATGCCCCTTGCATACTCATAGCTTATTTTTTAGTGCAAGTGTTTACTGCATTAGGATCTTCGATTATGCCACAACTGGAGTACAACATACACTATCATACTTACAATTGTAAGTATTTATCAATATCTCGAAATATTATACTAAATTTAAGCATGTCGTGAGAAAAATAATTAATAGAATATAACATAGAGTTGATTGTATTTGAAAGCACAATTATAAAACAATGAAATTACATATATGAAATATCAATACGATAATTTTTTATTTTGAAAATGAGTTGTTTAATTTGGTAATCAAACAATTATTTTGATAAAAAAATATATTCCAACTATAAATTATCTAATCAAGATAATTTACATAACAATCATATTAAGCATAACAAAAATAAATTAGCATATATTAAAAAATATATAAGGTAAATTCTTAATTTACATTATAGACACATTCAATTTGATGATAATTTGTTATTATTTAATTTTCTTATATCTTAATGCATATTAAAATGTACAATTTTTATTATCGCATATCATCAACAATTATATATCAAATTTAAATAACTAAATATTCAACAATCGATATTTTATGAAATCAACATCTAAATTAGTATTGGAGATTAAGAATGAAATTGAACACTATTTTGATATTAATGATGAAATTAAATATCTGTGTACTATTGTCAGACAAAACTAGAGTATCAACTAATTTAATTTCTACCAATCTAGATATTTTCTCTAACTAGTTCTTATATCAAGGACAAGTTATATCTCGTGGCAAACCGTGTGGTATTATTATCAAATCTTCTATATTCTTTTCTTTTACAAATTCTACTTTTTCAAAACTCCCTCATGCAGTCTCGCATCTATTCCATTATATCTCATATGTCAGTATTTTTCTCCAAATGAATAACGTGTTGAAATATTATGTGTGGACTGTTATAATAATAGTAGATTTACTCGTAATATTTTTGTTAAAGAATATTTTGGACAATTATATTATTATAATATTGTAGGTACACTATATTAATATCGAATCATAACAGGATTTATATACATTTATTACTTACTTGTTGATGTCAATAGACATAGGTAATGTTTTCGCACTATACACCACATAATCAATTAGGCAAAATTGATGAAAGAGAAAAATTGGTAACTATGAATAATTAAAGTAACATTTTGAGAAATAACAAAATATTGTAAAATTTGTATAATCAGGTCATAAAAAAAGATAATTTGTAAGAAGATTCTGTCGTATAAAAGATTTAGGCTTAGTTTGGTATTGCTGTGTTTTTACGAGAATCAACTTTTGCTGTGCTGTAGAAAAAATCAGCTGTAGATAAGTGTTTAGTAAACTATTGTTTCAAAATTGATGTATGTTTCAAAGCAGTATTTGCGCATTTGGTAAACAAAAGTGATTTATTGATGTAACAGTATTAAATTACTAAAAATGATATTAATTATAATAATGTTATTTTGTATTATTATTATTATTATCATGAGTGGTAAATTTTTTTTTCTTTTATAGTAATATGTAATATTGTCTAATATTTTTTAACAAGACAATGCATTCACTATTATTATTTTAAAATAAAAATAATAAACACCAAATAAATTTCAAATTTTATAAAAATTACAAAGTAAAAGAATAGTCATATAGTGCAAATAAACCTATGATATTAAAGGAATTAGTTTAATTAATTAGGGGTAAAATGGGTATTTTAATAATATATAAATGAAAAGGCTAAAAGTAGAATCTGAAAAGTTGCAATTTTGCTGCTTCTCAAAATCTGCTGTCAGGTGAGTCATATTATTTTATAATCACTTTTAAAATTTTTGTCAAACGCCTAAATCAACTTCTGATTATTTGATAATCAGAAGTTGGACTCCAAAATCAATCCCAAACGAGGCATTAGTACATAGTCTAACTTAATGAGTCCATAAAGTAACAATTTGATAAATTTATAATTGTTGTAAAATTATAGATAATGATGAATGACTATTTAGTTGTATCTAAATATGTATGTAGTTATCTCCTTACTCTAGAAGAGTGTATTCTAATCAGGTTGTAACTCAATTTGGAACCCTATAAATAAGGTTTATTGTTATAATAAATTTACACACTTGAGTCTTGACTCTCTCTCCATTCTTTTCTTTTTTCTCTCTACTTTCCTAGTTTCATAACATGTTATCAACATGAGATTCTAGCCAATCGAGTTAGCAATTAGATATTATTATTTTTATTCAAAAGAAAAAAAGAAGAAGCAAAACTAGGCAGCCGAATTGTGATACCAAAAAACTATAAAGAATAAACAAAAGCTTAGTGGCCCAAAGTCCACTTTCTCAAGCGTCAATATCCCAAAAGAAATTCAAACGGCAGCAAAAGTAAGTGTTCATATCTCTATCATGTGCTTTGATTTATGAGTCCAACTCATATCATACTTTTTATTATGACATTTTTGTGAGAAGCAATTAAAAGAAATATTCATGCAAGGCACAACTTTTTCAATAAAAGGTTATGATGTCATCTGTATATATTTAACTAGTAACAATGCTTTAACTTTTATTCAACAACAAAGGACAACAAATCAATGTGTTTATTGTTCTAAAATATTCTTGAACAAGATTTGTTTATTTTTTATTTTCTCGAAGAATTGTAATTCTATCAATATTCCAGAAGAATGTTTTGTTCTATTTCACAACCTAACATATAAATATTATATAAGAATATTTTGCTGTTCCAAAAGTAGCACAATTTTATATTATATTAATATTCTAGTAGAATATTAATTGCTTCTGAAGAGTCTAATTTTATAAGATATAATATTCTATAAGAATATTATAATATTGTTCTTGAAGATCAAATCTTTACTTTAGAGTAAAGTTTAATATTTTAAAATAATTTGTTGTTGCTATCGAAGAAGCACAATGTTATTCATATGGTAGAATATGACTTGCTCTCGAAGAATATAATTTATGTAATTTAATATTAAACTATTTGTTTCTGAAGAGAATTTTTTTTATAAAATTTAATATTTTCAAATAATTTGTTGTTGCTCCTGAAGAATCACAACATTATATTCATATTCTGACAGAATATGACTTGCTCTTAAAGAGAATAATCTATGTAATTTAATATTAAACTATTTGTTTCTAAAGAGAAAATTTGTATAAAGTTTCATATTTTAAAATAATTTGTTATTGCTCTTGAAAAAGAACAACATTATATTAATATTCTAACCGAATATTACTTGCTACCCAATAATGTAATTTATTAGATTTAATATTAAGATATTGTTCTTGAAGAACAAATTTTTATAAAGCTTAATATTTTAAAATAATTTTGTTTTCGCTCCTGAAGAAGCACAACGTTATATTAATATTATGGCAGAATATAATTTGCTCTCGAATAGCATAATTGTATAAGATCTAAACATTTATTATGTTTTTGCTCCTGATGAGTAAATTCTTACATAATCTAATATTCCTAAATAACAATTTGTTGTTGCTCCTGATATAGTACAACATTATATTAATATTCCAATAGAATATTACTTTAGCAGTAATTGTGTGATATGTAATTGTTGTTCGAAGAGCGTAATTGTGTGATATTTAATATTAAGTTATTACTCCCGATGAACATTTCAATATTTTATAGGAATATAATTTTATTGTTCTATAAAAACATAAAATTTATATATGTCAATATTTTAGAAAAATATTGAGTTTATCCTGAAGAAGAACAATTATTTGTATATTAATATTTATACAAATATTTTATTAATACTCATGAAGAAGTATAACTTTATGAATATTAATATTGTAAAAGAAAATGATATTATTTTTCCTAAAGAAACACAAAATATACAATATTTTAGAAAAATATTGTGTTGTTGCTCATGAGAAGCACAATTTAACTAAACGAGTATTAAATGATCACTCTTGAAAAAGCATTAAATTTGTAAAAATCAATATTCTAAAAGAATATTGTTTTGTTTCTCTTGAGAATCGCAACTTTACTGTATAAAATGTTCTAATAGAATATTGTGATGTTTTCTATTAGAATGCACAAATTTAAATACATCAATATTCTAGAAAAATATTTAGTTAATGTTCTCGAATAAACATTCTTTTTTATATATACCAATACACTTGAAGATATTGTGTTGTTTTTAAAAATTATATTTTTGAACAAATATTGTGTTGATACTCTTGAAGAATATCATGTTGTAGTTTTTAAAGAATCATAAGCTTTATACATATCAATATTTTATAAAAAAATATTGTATTTTTACTCCTGATGAGTGTACATTATAATATTTATTTTTAATTATTCTTTTTCTAAACAAACACAATTTTACAATTCTATTAATATTCTAGAATAATATTATGTTGTTGTTTTTGAAAGAAAAAAAATTACAATCTAAGCCTATAAATATTTTAGAAGAATATTTTGTTGTTGCACCTAAAAAAACACAATTGTATATTATGTTCATATTCTACTTTAGTAGAATATTACTTGCTCTCGAGAAATCAATATTATAAGATCATTGAATTAAATATTGTCGTGAACTCGAAGTTCGTTAATCCAAGAAATGTTATGTTTTGATATGTTTAGATCTATGGCGACAATAGTCACGCACCTATTGTACATACATGCATCATGAATCCCTAAAGAAAAAAAACAAAGAATGATTAAACAAATATTATGTTATTCATTTCTTTTAATTGTACTACACAAATATTGGTACAATTAAACAAGTACTATGTTGAACCAGAAGTTCAGTGTCCTAAAATTTTTATTGATTGGCATTACCAGTTTGACCATTCCGGATCAATATGATGTGAATTATTAATGAGAATATATATTGAAAACCAGAAGATTTTTCAATATAATGAATTCTTACGTGATGTTTGTTCTCATGGTATATAAACTAGTAGACATTCACTAGCTAAAATCGGAAATGAATTCCCTGCATTTCTGAAAATTATTTATGGTGATTTATGGGCCTCCATCACCCTCCATTTTGACCGTCTATATATTATTTGTATCTAATAGATACATCTACTAGATGATTGTATGGTTTTATTATTAGCAACTTGAAGTTTGCAAGATTACTTGCTCAAATTTTAAATTATGAGCATAATTTTCAAATTATACAACCAAGACCAGTGTGTCTTATCAATGCTAGTGAGTCTAAATCTCGAACTTTTAATAAATGTTAGTTGGGATGATGTTAAATGGTTTAGCAATATTATTTGTCAACGCTTCCAATTAAATTCTAAACCATTACTATTGAGAACAAAGTACTTCCTATTTTTGTTTAGGGAATACTATTTTATATGCAATAACACCTATATGCATCATGTCAACATCAAAATTATCCCCGCTATAATTGACTTATGGTCAGGGCATAATATTACTTATCTAATGATTTTTTATAATACAATATATGTAAAATCAGTCCACTTAGTGCACTAAGATGGACATTAAAAAATGTTGAGAATACATGTTTAGTTTGGAACATTATAAAATATCTTAAGTTCTAACGGATGATATTTTATAACACGATTTTTCGAATGTCATTTTGATAAGACAGTTTTATTAACATTAGGGAAGATAAATTAAGTAGCTGGAAAGAATATATAAAAATGCAGTATATTATGTTTTCTAGATCCTTGTACAAGACAATAGACAAATAACTCATTTATAAGTTATACAATTGACAAATGCATTTATTGACCAAAGAGATTAAATCAATTCTCGTATACCAGCTTAAATGCTCCAATTTATATTAACGTCCTTGAAGGACAAACTATTAACATTATATCTGGTAAATTAATGACACGCCTAAAATATGGTGATATTTGATTCTAAAAAAATTCTTAAATTAAAAATGGAGCCAATTATAAAGATAGTTCTATTGAGAAGGCGTACACTCTTGAAAAGTATATAGACATAACTAATTATAAAACCCCAGAAGAGGTTCAGCTAGTTGAAATAATAAAATGAAAAGATCTTGTTAAATTATATCGTTATGAGAAAGAAAATGGATTCACAAAAGAAATGTTGTTGACAACACTTTTGTACATAATGAAGCGCTTCATATTATGAAAGGTAACGATGATATTAAAAAAAAAATTCAAAGAATTAATTGACCATATAAAAGGATGCAATCCAAATAAATTGAATTTACTAGAGAAACTTGGAGTTTCTGGACCTTTAGTTCGAACACTTGAAGGTGTATACTTATGCGAAAATGAAATGAGAAAAATGAAGTCGTAACATGTAATGTACGACCCTTAACATTATGAATTTCGCAAAAGCTTATGTAAAGCAATCATGAGTTGATATCTTGTTAGCCTGTCAATGCATGACATATATACATATAATAAATATTGTTATAACCAATTCATATCGCATGACTAATAAAACTATGTATATAAATTCCTGGAGAATTTAATATGCCTGAAGCATATAGTTCAACTTTTCAAGAACTTAATCAATCAAAGTACATATCTGAAGTGATATTATAATGAGGGGAAGTAAATATGAGTTGTACTATTTTCTTTGACTAGGATTTTGGTCCATTGAATTTTCCTGGCAAGGCTTTTAATGAGACAACTTTAATAGCGTATAAAAAGAATTATGTACTCTTTTACCTTTACTAAGATTTTTGCCCACATGATTTTTTTCTAGTAAAGTTTTAACGAGGCATATTCATTCTATAAATGACATTCAATTAGAAGTGGAATAAATCTTATACTTATGGATGTTCATAACCTACAAAATATTTACCCTCATCATAACTCTATGATTATACTCTCGTATGTTATAAATTGTATATGAGACTCCTGAAGGGAACAACAACAAGATATGTTTTTAATATAATTGCATCAGACCATCATGCTGACTACAAACAGAGATAGTGTATGAAGATTGCTTAGAGGTTATAACATGAAATGTATTTTACTAGAATTGTTTTATACAAGTTTTAAAAAGATGACGGCATTGAAGACGTTAACGCACACAAGATATGGATAGCTCGGTACAAATTTTTTTTCTTATTGATTGAAATCATGGGGAGTAGCTGTACTATTTTTCCTTTGCTCAAGTTTTGTTCTACTTGGTTTATCTGACAAGGTTTTAATGAGGCAGCATTTGATTACTTCAAATTTTTGATAATTTTTTTTATTTGATTGGTAGTTTTGTCCTATTGGATTTTTACCAAACAAAAATTTTAATGAACCGCTTATTGTGTAATAAGTCATTCAAGGATGAGTGTTGTAAAATTATAGATAATGATGAATGACTTTTTAGTTGTATCTAAATATCTATGTAGTTATCTCATTATTCCAGAAGAGTGTATTCTAATAAGGTTGTAACTCCTTTTGGAACCCTATAAATAATGTTCATTATTATAATAAATTTATACACTTGAGTTTTGACTCTCTCTATTTTCTTCTATTTTTCTCTCTACTTTTCTAATTTAATAGCAATAATTATATTTTTTCTCAAAATAATCTATCTTAACAATATCACTCATTAGTTATTTTCTCTCACCAAAATTATTTATGTGACCACAATCTAAATTATACGAGTACTCACCAGCAGAAAGTTTAGCGAATATACTTACATTACAAAACAACTCATTAAACATTAAATAGGCCGCATTATGTCACAAATTACTTACAATAAGTTCATAGCATTGATAAATAGAGGTCACGTGATTATAATTCATGGTAACATGCTAAAAGTTTATTGAAATATTAAAATAAAAAAAATCATTAAAAAATCATTCATCATATTAGCAACCGCACAACAGATGTCACAAGATAATAGTATGGGTCGCACATACTTGAAATTGAGGCATTTATAGTCACGCAACAGAGGTAAAATGATACTAATACGGGTCGCAAGGAATTTTTCGACGAAACATCATTATAAATTAGATATAGAGCCATACAATAAAAAAAAAAAAAGAATTGCATATCACATAATAGAGATCATAATAGTATTAAAGAAAAAGAGTTACAATCATAATTTAAAAATCACACGTTGGGAATTGTTATTTGGATTAATTAATTCTTTAAATATTTATTAATGACCATATTTTTCAAAAATAAAAATAAAAATTAAGGATAGGTTATCACCGACCGTAGGGAGATTTTCTCCATCAGGGGTAAAAAAAATAGTATGTATGTCACTACGTCTTCATCCATTTCAAACAAAAACCCACATATCTCTCTCTCTCTCTCTCACTCAATTTCTCCATATTCTTCAAAATCAAATCCTCCTCAAATAAAACTCTCTCTCTCTCTCCCTCTCTCTCTCAATCTTCAACAGATTCATCTCAACCCCTCAATCCATTAAAATCCTTTACTATCCGATCCCACCGCAAAGAAAAACGGTATACTAGTGTATAATTGTAGAAGCCCATATTATAAAAGCTGATCTACTAGGGTAATACGGATTGCATATTCCAGAGTTAATTATTTCAACCCTCACCAAATTTTGTTCCATGTTTCTAAGTCCTCACTCAAATTCAAATTGTTTCCCACTACTCAATCAACTTTGTAAAGTATTTTTCATCCACCATTGTCATCAAGTCTATCAACGGAAATGCTGATGTGTCAAACAGAAATCCCACGTGGCATCAGAAAATCGTCAACAATGTCCACATCAGATGAAATTTTGACGTATTGGAGTGTCACTGTAATGGGCAAACGCCCAGTACATTATGGGCGTCCGCCCAGGCCAAGATGTTCGTCTCTTTCTCCAAGAATTGAGGCTGGGCGAACACCTAACCTTACACGCCTAGATTAAAATTTCAGCCTGAAATTTTTTGTTTTTCCTCTGTCAAAACAGCTCTTGATGGCACTCAATTTCTTTTCATATGTTGGCAAATTTTAGCCTTAATCGGACGCCGTGGCCAAAAGCTCCTTTGTGGGAAGGAAAAATATCTGGTTCCTGCTGATCTGACAGTTGGGCAGTTTGTGAGAAGAGAGTGACAGTGTTGATGGCCCAAGAAGGAAGGATATATCGTCTTCACAAAATAGTTTTTTTTTTTTTTTTTTTTTTTTTTTTTTACAGAAAATGTGTAGTGTTGATGTAGAAGAGATTTAGATGATTTTGGGTTCTATTTGTTTTTTTAATTCCAGGTTGTGCTTTGAGAATGGTTTTGAATTTTTGGCTTGTATTCATAGGTTTTCATTATCTACATTTATCTTATTTTGGCAATTCCCAGTGTAGTGTTGGATTAAATGCCAGGCCATTTTTATTTGGCTTTTGTAATGGATTTAATCCAAGTTGATGTAATATATTTTGTGTAATGCATTTTCATTTGAGAAATGCGGTTTTAAAATTAATGAGAAATGATGCTTCGGCAATAAGAATTTGGTTGCTCGCGGAGAGTGATACAATGCAGCATGCGGCTGTGGCCTGTTATTGTAAGATCTGCTTCTAGTTAATGGTGCCAAAATCTAATAAGCAAACACATTCCAAATGTAAGTGGCATCAGAAAACAAATTTTCAAAATCTAAGTGCAAACATAAACTGACCGGCCTAAGCAAACTAAGCAAAGCTGAGAAACATGCTGTGAGTCATGATAAGCATATGAATTCATGCCTTCAATTTTTGTATCAATATTTCAGTGGAGTAACAAGTTGTAATTCCAAATATTCATCAGCATATTCATTTCAATATTCATCATTTTTTCGGCCATATTCATCAGCATATTCAGCCAACAAGTAGATTTCGGCCATTTTCATCAGCATATTCAGTCAGCAAAATTAATAAGCAAACACATTCCCAACAAGCCAAAAAAATAATCCATTCATACCAAAATAAGCAAACACTTTCCCTACCATCATGAGCTAAAGTGAAGGAAAAAAATAATGCCAACAAGCAACCTAATAATAATCCATTCATACCAAAATAATAAGAATCCAAGTACAGTTTGGATGCATTGATACCAAAATAATACCAAATTTTTGCCCGATATCTTCAAAACAAAAATTAACTATTACTATATCCAAATAAGTTTTCCAGTTTGCAATCTTAACTGGTACTACTCCCAGTGTTCCTTCTTATTCATTCATCAAGTAAGTTTTCCAGTTGGCTAGGTATTGCTTTTGCTGAGGGTCTAGTCCTTTGATAGTTTGCACAAGGTGTCAACCCTATTCCAGGTGTTGGTATAAATACATAATCTGAGTGTTGCAGCTGAACCTGATTTGATGTACTTGTAGTGTCTCTTTCTGGAACAAACTTGCCCTACAAAAAAATATTCTCTTTTATTTATGATGAACATAGTAATAAAAAAAAATGCAACTATGTACCTGATTCTGACTATTCGGCAATGAGCTACCTTGGTTGACCGGTTCTAAAGGAATGTCATACCAATCCTGTAAGATTGTAAAATGTTTTAAGTTTTGGAACACAAATAAAATTATCTTTAACTTGTAAACACTGACACGCCGAAGTTGGTGCATTTTTTTTAGTGTGGTACTTTTTGTTATGGCCTTGTAAACCACATATACTACAACTCATCGAAACTTGACCTGTATTTTTTTTTTTTAATTTGATCATCCTTTGAGAATGATACGTTACATCATCTTCAAGCTGTTTCCCCCTCTTCACTTGTTTTCTTCATTTTTTGGGAATATACCAATTTGGTGCTTTGATTGTAGCTGCCTCAACATGAGTCCATAGTTTTTTGCCATTCATCAGGTTCACAATATTTGCATATGCTTTCAGATATGTCTCTACAGCACTTGTCTACATAATGTCTTTGGTCTAGAATAGCAAATATGCCATGTTCACATAGAATGCCAGTCAAATCCCACTTCCTACAGGTCCACATGCGTATTTGCAAATCAACATGTTCACCCGAACTACACTTCACTTGATATTGTGAACCTCCACCCCATTCACCTACACAGTCCTCAGCTAATTCAATATTTTTCTGCAACTTCTTCACAATCTTTGGGCACAAGACCCCAATATATTGTCTCATCTTATCTCTTCAAACTTGAATTCTCTTCATAAACCCCTTTTGTATGGACAACAACAGGTTTATAATTGACATTTTCCTTTCTTCCAAAATTATCTTGTTAAAACATTCACATAAATTATTTAGCAGAATGTCACATTTGGGACTTGTGGAAAACTTAGACTTACTCCAATGCCTTGGTTGCCTTTTCATTAGCCATTCATACGCTTCTTTATTTTCCTTTTTAATCTCCCCCATCCAATATCTAAAATCTACGACAAGACAAGATTTTGTTGCCCTCCATAAGTAGTCTTTAAGCATTTTGCTCTTGAAGTCTGTTTAAAAAAAATTTGTGTATATGTGCCTCACACAAAACCTGTGCTCAGCATTAGGATACATTTCAGCAATTACCTTTTGTAGGCCCTTTTGCCTATCACTCATAAAAGTCTATTCATAACTATTAGTAATGTCCAAATCCTCTCCCAAATGCTACACAAACCATCTCCAAGCAATGGTATTTTATTTCTCCACTATTGCATATGCGATTGGGTATATACAATCATCAACATTAACACCAACAGCTGAAAGTAACTGCCCTCCAAAGTTTTCCTTCAAAAAAATCCATCCAACCCTACAACCTGTCTACAAACTCCAATAAATTCTTTCTTACATGCATTTAAACACATAAATTCTCTGAAAAATCTCTTCATGTATAGCAATTATAACAGTGGATCCATGATTAGTTCTTAAAACTTCAGCAACATAAGACCTCAATAAACCAAATTGCTCCTTAGGAGTACCTTCTAGTAACTCCTTAGCATATCTCCTAGTTCTCCATGCTGTAACCCGACTAATATGAAACTTGAAATCATGTAAAACTGTTGTCTTTCAATGTAATGCTCCGCAAGATATCTATATGTGCAATTTCTATTGGATTTGTCCCTAGTGCATGTATGTTTTGGTTTGTAAGACTTTATTCGCACACAATTATCATTTTTCTCTTCAGAAGCCCAAACCTTCCATGTACAACCATTCTTACACACCCCTTGAGCTCTCTTAGGGTCATTCACTTTAAATTTCACACTATACCTATTCTTAATCCCATAATTCCTTGATGCTTGTTTAAATTCAACAATTGATTTAAACTCCATTCCATCTTCTAATCGAGGATCTTTCATGTCTGATTCACAAAATTCAGAGAACTTATAATTACCTTCATCATCTGACGAGTAATTAGTATTCAGTTCTTCGGATGATAGATAACATGAAGACTCTGAATAGTGATTTTCCACATCTAGCTGCTGTCGGTTCAATCCCCATTCGACACCTTCTACGACATTGTCCTTGTACACCAAATCATCAGTGTCATCATTAATATCATTTTCTAAATTTTGGAAGCTTGAATCAATATTTTCATCTTCGTTTTCAGCATCTAAAACACAATGAATTATGACTAAGGTTCTCTTCAAAACAAAATCTAGGGTTTAGGCTTATTTTAACAAACTTGGCTGTGGTTCATCAATCTCCAACACAGACAAATTACAAACCTCAATTATCATCGATTTGGAATATGGTGGGGTAGAGTGGGGAGGCTTCGTGGTTGAATGCCTGAAGAAAGAATAAGGATTTGGGTTTTGCTGAGATGAAGAATTTGGGAGATTTTGTTTGCTGAAAAAAAAACGTAAGGTTTAATTTTAGGTCGCGTTTGAGAAGTGCAAAATAAACAGTAAGTAAATAACACTTTTATCTGATCTGGACATTGTTGAAGTTTTTTGATGCCACGTGGGAGTCTCGTTTGACACATCAACATTTTCGTTGACAGAATTGGTGATAATGGTGGATGAGAAATACTTTTTGCAAAGTTGGGGTGAGAAATAGGAAATAATGTGAAGTGGAGTGAGAACATTTCTTTCGCAAAATTTGACGATGGTTGAAGTAATTAAACTCATTATTATTCCAAAGTATATCAAATGCGCGTTTCAAGAATAGAAGGGGACAAGCAGCAAAGGGTTTATTCCTGGAATTTACACTCAAATTTGGGAACAATTTACTGTGAAGGAGAGGGGAAAGGGGAGACGTGATCATATCCCTCGTGTTGCAGACTTGCAGTGTTTTCTATAGGAGAAGTCATCTTCTTCATCACCAAACTTGGAAGGTAATATCATATTTATTTGTGTAAAAACATGCTTTAAATTTATTGGGCTTTATTTGTTGATTTCGCACTCGATTTGATTGTTGTGAATGATTCAATTTCAACACAACCTGCATCTAAGATTCTGTCCAGCCTTATCGCAATTCTCTTCTTCACCTTAGAATTTATTTTTTCCAAAATTGTTGTTGCTTGATGGTAATCTTCCTCGCGCAATCTCTCTTGAAATTTTGATTTGGTTTTTTATGGTTTTCTCCTTGCCTTTAGAACTGCCGCCCCTCAAGTGTAATAGATGAAATACCCAGGAACAAATTCCAGTGGGGGCAACTGCACCCACTAGACCCCAGGTGGCTCCGTTAAGTGGTAGCTCTCCCTTTTGCAAATCCCCTCGTGAGCCCTTATCATGTACGCCAATCTTAGGTATCGCAGTTTTTTGATACGAAGGAGGGGGCAAGTGTGGGGAAAGTTTTTTGGGGGCAGTGATGGGGGCAAGTTAGTGAATTTATACTGAGGAAAAATAAAGATAACACTAGTAATCCTATTTAGAAAGTAGTTTGTCGAGCTTTTTTATCATGGGAAAAACAAACTTCATGAGTAAAGATGTCAACATAACAACATCTGTAATACATGTTTTTAGAAGGAAATTTCTAAAACCGCCAAGATAGAGTGAGAAAATGAAAGATAGCCTTGTTCTACAATGGAGTTTGGACAAATTCCCAATATTATACCTTCCATTGAATAATTTATTGAAATAATACCTCTTTATCTTTTTGGGATTGCATAGCTACTGAACATAACTCTATTGCTTGCCCTTTTACCATTCATAACTCGGTCTATATGTCTACTTCTCCATTTGCTGAGATACATTGTAAATAACGTTCTTTCAATCCTTGATAACTATACTATTCCCAATACGCTTTCACATGAGACTCTGAATCACCCTCTTGGATTTTGATTTAGCTAACTTACACTTTTCAAAAGCCTCTGCATTGTTAGATTTTGGTAAATTTCTGTAGCATTCTCATTTAGCCTTAATATTCATTTGAACCTTCTCATTTTACACCATGTTTTCCTTATTGGATGGGCTTCAACTCTCCTAACACCTACTTTGTGAGGTTACAAATGTAGCTAACCGCCTCATTCCTCACGACATTCCTAGTTTAGTCTATGTGCCATTTTTGTACCGTTGAAACACTTTCCGTTGCCCATATACTAAAGTTTATGTCCTGTATTCCCTAATTTTTTGCCGTCTTGTGTACACGGCTTACGACATACGACATATGACATACAAAATAGATCAAAAGGAAAAATGTGGAATACAGATTAGAAGATAGCTCAGTGGTGAACATAAGTTAAAGTATTACTTTCTCATGTTTCTAATTAATCTTCATTCTTCTTTTCATCTTTTCAAACGACTCTGCATAAACTATTGACGGAAACAACTCTTTATGATAATATATGGAAACTTCTAAAGATGAATTGTAAACTCAACTACAGATTCTTAACACTAAATTCCTCCAGTTCAGCATACTTGGGTATGTGTAACTGTAATTTAATTACATGAATGATTAGTTACTCCATGGTTACACCAGCGGGAAAGAAATTTAGTGGAACAAAAATTGCTCTGACTGGGATCATTTGCACTTAATCTCATACCTCGCTCACACTGAATCTAGTATCTTTATCTCACATTTTCACCATTGTCTCCATGTAAATTTCTTAAAGTTGCCTCTCCAAGTTTCAATTTTAGATAGTTTCTTATTGCCATTTAATTCCGGCAAATTCTTGTCATTTCACTTCTCAGTGACTTTGCTGGTTTCAACATATTTATCTCTGCTCACTCATGGGTTTCAATTTTTATTCTCCATGCATATTGAAAATTAATTTTAAAAATTCCATTTAGTTTTCTTTGTTTGTCTTGGAAATTTCTAGATCTTAAATGGCTGAAATATTTGTGGGTATTTAGATCTGTAATTCTGTAAATTATTAACTATGAAAGTTGTTGAATTTTTTTTTAGGTTTTATTTAGTTATTCAACATGTGCAATTTTTTTGGCTTCAAGTTCATTGCCTAAAATCTCATAAAATTTATTTTTAACCTACTTATTTTTCAGCTCATCTCTTCTCTTTGATTTTGAAACTCCCCAATTCAATTTGAGCCCAGGCTTTTGGAGTTATTTGACATTTTCATAACCAGCAGTTACATTGATCTGCATGGCATCTCGAAGAAACATTCACTACAATCGTCTTGCTGATGATGAAGATGATTCTTATGATGGTAGTGGTGAAAGGCAAAAGGACCCTCGATTTGACTATACACCTAAATTTTATGATAAAATTCCATGGAAATCCATCATCCTTGCACTTTTCCTGCTGTCCCTCGGATGCATGCTTCTCTTTCTTTCATTCTTCATCTTCACAGGTCACATGGGCGGAGACCGTTCCCAAGCATATGGCCTTTTAGGACTCGGGATTCTTACCTTCCTGCCAGGTATCTTGAAGGCATTCTTTGGAAGCATTTCTTAACATTAAGATATAGGGTTAGAAACATTGTTAGTCACACTTATAGTGAAGTTTCATGTTTGTCACTGAGATTTATTTTGCTCCAAAGTGATCTCTGAAGTTCTCTTTTTCATTTCATTCGGGGTCTCTGTTAAACTACTATAAGTGGAAGATGGCAATCTGGCATGGTATCAACATGAAGCTTTTCCATGCTGACATTCCATTTGAAAAAAAAAAAAAAAAAAACTAGTGGATTTTGATTGAGTGATCAACCTGAATTTAACTATAAGTTGAGTGACTAACAGTGTTTTGTATCCTTAACGCGTATTGATTTATTGGGCTGTGTTTTTTTTATCTTCCACAAGTTGCACTATCTCATAGTTGGTCCTGCATTAGTTGCTTCTGGAATATGCAATTTACATGCAAGCACACAGCCACAATGTTGTTGTTCAAGTCTCTAGCTATCCTTTTTTGCTCTGGATGCTTAACATATGGCAATGTTGTACTTCCGCTTCTTAATTATTGTTTGATTTCTAAATTGACTTACTACTAAATGTCTACAGGCTTCTACGAAACTCGTATTGCATATTATTCCTGGAGAGGTGCCCAAGGCTATCGCTTTGCTTCAATTCCTGACTATTAAGTTTATCTGCTGCTTTATTCACTCTGGCAGTGATTTTTGGAAACAAGTTTTTGTTTGAGTTTATGACTTATAATACACCACGTAGAACTGTCAGCTTTCACGTTCGGTTAGTTAATTACTTGAGTTGTACTGAACATCTGTACATCCCTGTAGTTGGCCTGAGCAGAAAACCTGTACCATATTCTCGAGAATGACTTTTGTAAAATATGTTTGGTACATTAAATTAAATTACAAAGTATTGCATATGATAAGTGACAAATTTTGTTTGCATGTTTCTTCATTAATCCTATCTAGTCGAGTGTTTTGATACGAGTGACGTCCAATTATAACCTTTTACAAAAATATAATGGTCCTCCTTAAAGGAACTAAAGTATTAACCAAAGAAGAAGCTACATAAATTCTTTATGATATCATCGGTTTTGTAGGGGCACCAATAATGCTCCGGCTCAAGCATTAGAGAATTAAGAATAAAGGCCCACAAAAGGGCTCTATAGAGCTCTCTAACTAGAGTTCTCTCACGTAAGCTATATGGGTATTAAGATATACTTTAAAGAGCCAAAAGAGAATTAAAGATATTATTAAATTTTTAGCTCAGCAACTACTTAGTTCAGTAAATGAATGTCCCTGACTTTATTCCTTCTCTTTGTCAGGAATAGTCGGGGCGGATAAGAGCTTAGAGAGGATCGGTCTGGCCCATATTCTCTTCCTTCATCGAATTCAGGAAGAGCGGGCCGACAACTCAGACCTGTGCATACAAGGATAGAAGAAATCCCTCGGACCCCTTACCTAAGGAGTCCTTCGCTTAAATTCTACATTTTCTTTTTTCTACCTCGATGTGAATTTAACTGATCAATATAATTGTTCTAATAGTTAGGGCATAAATATAATGATAACATAACAATGTTGGTATGAAAATGTAAATATATTTTTCTAATATACTACCTTGTTGTCAACAAATTTGAGTTTGATTTTAATGACAATAATACAAAAATAAATAAATAGTTAGAAAAAGCAAGGCTCATATAAAATGTAAGTCATGTTGGCTGACTTGTTTGACACTCTTACTTCAAAAGTTTGACACAACTTCAAAGGTCGTAATAGATTTTTTAGCTATTTATTTGAAAATTTTATTTTTGTAAGAAAGAAATAATTACTATTATTATTATTTTAAGATAGAATAGAGAGTACCACTACTAATCGTAATATAGTACCATCATATACCTACTATACATGTCGTTTTTTAACTTAAAATAAAATGATATATATCTATTTGTATCGATCTCAAGTATTTTAATTATAATGTTGTAAGTGCACAATCTTCCAAACTGTGAATGTCGCTGTCGCTAGGAGAATTTCTTGTTTGAACAACTCAACAAATACAAAACTTTCAAATTCTGTCAAATCATCGATGAAGAATCAATCAATAATGGGTCTTTTTGGCACAAAACTACACATCTGCACATTCTTTTGAAAGGAGGAATTTTCTTTCCAACTGAGAATTACCAGCAAAATTGAAAATGGAATCAACTTTAATTCCGGTAAAAAGAAAAAATTCTCGGCCAGGCCACCATGATTTAACCTCCAATTATTGAACACTTGCAGCATGTTTTGCTTAAGTTCCTTATTTTATTAAACGCAATTTTTTAAAGTTATTTTTTATTTATAATATTTAATTATTTTTTAAAGTGAGCAATATTAAACAATGGAATAAACTTTAATTCAGGTAAAAAGTTAAATAAAAAAAATAAAAAAGAAAATATTCTCATCCCCATGATTTTAGTTTTGATCATGAGACAGACTTAATTTTTTATCAAATACTATTAAGTTTTTTGACTTTTCTGTACATAAGCACCTAATATTACATTCTTCAACTAACATATAATTGCTTTATAAAAAGAAGTAAATTTTAATCATGGCAGATTTAGACGATTTTTGACATTTTTTCAAACCAAACTATTTAAAACGATTTGGAAAAATTCAAATCAAACCAAACCAAACTGTTTCATTTTTCAAACCTAAATAAGACTTTTGAAGACTTTAATGGAGTTTAAAAGTCTAAGGAGGTGTATTTAATTAAGATTTTAAAGAATTTAATAGAATTTAAAAGTCTATGTTGTTATGAAACTAGAAAAATAGAGAGAAAAAGAGAAGAGAATAGAGAGATTCAAAACTCAAGTGTGTCCATTTACTATAAGAATGACCCTTATTTATAGGGTTCCAAAGTGACGGGGATCAAATCCAGAAGAGCGAGAAAACTATGCGCAAAATTTAAAGAACAAGAATATGACGGAATTCCAATATCCAGAATTCACGAGAACAATACGAGTCTTTGTAATTACCACAAAAACTGCCCTATAAACTCTAAACAGAAGTCCTTAAATAGGACATAACCTATTCCTCTATAAGGTAACTTAATAACAGAATAAAATAGGAAACAAAATACAATTTCTAGAATAGAATTTGGATTCTAACTTAAAAGAATAAAATAGGAAACAAAATAAGAACGGGGATTCTTGGCCATGCATTACGTGAATCCTCCATGCACCCTGCTCTAGACGTCCAGATCTGCATCAGCTCCGCCGGACTGGAAACGATTCGACCCCGAATCGGATATGATTGTAGGAGTAGGCGGATTATCCCCAAGAAACGGCGCAAGATGTTTGACGTTAAAAACGTCGGCGGTCTTCATCCCTGGTGGCAACTCTAGACGGTAAGCATTGGAATTTATTTTCTTAAGAATGCGGACAGGACCAATACGGCGAGCTTTAAGTTTGTTATATTCGTGCGCGGAAAACCGGTCTTTAGTGAGGACCGCCCAAACAAGATCGCCTACTTCAAATTCGAGGTGACGTCGAGAGTCATCCGCGGCCAGTTTATACTTGTCATTAGCGGCTTTCAAATGGGCAGAAGTAGACTGATGGACCTGCTGGATGTGTTCAAGGAGCTCTGCGGCAGACGAATGAACAGGTGAAGAGGCTGGTAAACTTACCAAATCAAGAGGACCGCGGGGTAGCAACCCATAAACAACCTCGAAAGGACAGTAACCGGTGCTACGATTTAAGGCCTGATTATGCGCAAACTCAGCTTGACTCAGAACTTGGGCCCACTTCTTGATATGTTCGCCCACTAAACATCGCAACAAATTCCCCAAAGAACGGTTTACAACCTCCGTCTGACCATCTGTTTGCGGATGGTAAGCGCTGCTAAAGTCCAAGGACGTGTTAGCCATCTTCCATAAACTACGCCAAAAATGGCCCAAAAACCGGGTATCTCTGTCGGAAACAATCGAAGAAGGCAAACCATGGAGGCGATAGATTTCTCGAAAAAATAGTTGAGCCACATGTATTGCATCAGTAGTGCGCTTACAAGGAACAAAATGTGCCATTTTGGAAAAACGGTCGACCACAACCAAGATGGAATCGAACCCCTGCTGGGTGCGTGGTAAACCGACCACAAAATCCATACTAATGTGAGACCAAGGCCGTGTCGGAACAGGTAGCGGCATGTATAAGCCGGCATTAGAAGCGCCACCCTTGGCGAGATGACACACCCTACAACGCCCCACATAGCGATTGACATCCCTGCGAAGTGAAGGCCAAAAGAAAGACCTAGCAATGAGCGAATAAGTCCGATCCCTGCCGACATGTCCAGCCTCGTGCAACTCAGCTAAAATAAGCAGCCGCCAGCTGCATTCGGGTACGCAAAGTTGCACGCCACGAAACAAAAAGCCCTCAGCCACGATATAGTCGGATGACCGTCCTGCCTTAGTGTCCCCCAAGAGGGGACCAAAAAAAAGGTCCGTCTCATATAAGTCCGAGAATGAGTCAAAACCCGGAATGGATGTGCGCAATTCCAAGAGTAAGGAATGACGCCGACTCAAGGCATCGGCGACTTTGTTAGTTGAACCGGACTTGTGCTTGATAACAAACGTGAATTGCTGCAGATAAGCAAACCAAGTAGCATGGCGAGCCGATACGGAATCCTGTGAAGATAAATGGCGCAGAGCATCATGATCAGTGTAGATAATAAATTCACGCTGAAAAAGATAATGTCTCCAATATCGAACTGATTGAACGACGGCAAAAAGCTCGATGTCATAAGCACTGTAACGAATTCGCGACCCGGTAAGCTTCTGGCTAAAATAGGCAATCGGACGCCCCCGTTGACTAAGCACGGCCCCCACTCCAACTTTAGATGCATCGCAACAAAGTTCAAATGGTTCTTGAAAATCAGGTAAAACAAGTACCGGTGCTGACGATAATTTCTCTTTAATAATATCAAAAGCATGTTGCGCTGCGTCATTCCATTAAAACCCACCCCGTTTGATACAGTCTGTGAGAGGAGCCATCAACGTACTAAAGTGCGGAATAAAACGTCGATAAAAAGATGCTAAACCGTGGAAGCTTCGAATATCAAACAAAGTTTGAGGTGTCGGCCATTCCTTAATAGCGTCAATTTTGCTTTCGTCAACCGCCAACCCATCAGAGGAAACAACGTACCCCAAGAATAACACTTTTTGCATGAAGAAATCGCACTTTGCTAAAGCAGCAAAGAACTTCCCTGCCCGTAAAACGAGGAGAACAGCCCGTAAATGTTCCACATGAGATTCCTCATCCCGGCTATAAATCAAGATGTCATCAAAATAGACCACCGCACATTTTCCAATAAAAGGACGAAGGGCTTGATTCATGACACGCATGAAGGTGCTTGGCGCGTTAGAGAGGCCGAAAGGCATAAC
The DNA here is from genome assembly GCA_030279155.1 of Forsythia viridissima. Classification (NCBI taxonomy): domain Eukaryota; kingdom Viridiplantae; phylum Streptophyta; class Magnoliopsida; order Lamiales; family Oleaceae; genus Forsythia; species Forsythia viridissima. The sequence continues at coordinate 36,938,316 of CM059036.1, forward strand.
TAGCCACTCAAATAATCCTTCTCGTGTTTTGAAAGCAGTTTTCCACTCGTCCCCCGGTCGAATACGAATTTGATGATAACCGCTCTTAAGATCCAATTTGCTGAAAATACGGGCTCCACTAAGCTGGTCCAATAAGTCGTCCAGCCGCGGAATCGGAAATCTGTACCGAATAGTAATTTTATTGATTGCCCGACTATCGATGCACATCCGCCACTTACCATCCTTCTTTGGAATTAATAGTGCAGGAACGGCGCATGGGCTCAAGCTCTCACGGATCAAACCTTTAGCTAATAATTCCTCAACCTGTGATCGAAGTTCCTCATGTTCGGAAGGGCTCATATGGTAATGTGGTCTGTGTGGAAGTGTGACTCCAGGAACAAGATCTATTTGATGCTGAATGTCACGCATGGGAGGCAGCCCGTCAGGTAACTCAGAAGGGAAAACATCACAAAATTCGGCTAACAGAGAAGCTGCCTGGGACGTGCCATCTGGAGGCCGAGAAACAGCCCTGGTGTTGTGTGCAGCGAGTTGGACCACAAAAAAGATAACAGGGGTCTCACGCACAGCAGATTGAAAAGCTGTGTGCGTGAGAAGGCTGGTGTTGCCCACAGTGAGAGGGCCCGAACCAAGGTCTGTGCCCGGCAAAAGGGTGATAGTCTTTCCATGGAAGGAAAAGCTGTACGTATTAGCCTTGCCATCATGAACAACCTCGCGATCAAACTGCCAAGGTCGGCCAAGCAATAAATGGCAAGCGTCCATGGAGAGAACGTCGCACCACACAGCGTCCTTATAAGTAGGACCTATAGAAAAGTGAACCACTGCCCGGGAAGTTACCTTCAACTCGGTGTCTTTATTAATCCATGCCAAACTATATGGATCGGGATGTGGCTCAGCTGTTAGACCCAATTTCTTAGCGGCCGACTCGGAGATAACGTTTTCACAACTCCCAGCATCAATGATAAAACGACACACCTTCCCACCTATAGTACAAGTGGAACAAAAAATAGCGCGACGTTGACAGGAATTGGCTGAACTGCGCGGTGTCAAACAAGAACGCCGCATGACTAGTAAAGGTCCCGTGTCACCTGCAATATATTCATCGGCCTCTTTAGGTTGTGTAGTTGCTGGAGCTTCCTCTACTGCTGTGGCTAATAAACCAATTTTGTTGGAGCGCGAGGGGCATTCACTACGGCGATGCCCAGGTGCCCCGCAATTATAGTAATAGAGGCCACCACCCCCTCGCCCTGTGGCAGGAGGTGCTGGCGTAGTACCGGCTGTAATAGGGCCCCGCCCCGAATGATGCCTTGTGTTAGCTGCGGGTGTGGTAGTAGTGTTCAGGTTGGTGGAAGACGGGACAGCAGCCAACCTGCGATTCTGCTGGTGCTCGGCTTGGAGAGCTCGTTGGTGTGCTTCGGAAACAGATGCAGGGGCAAACATATTTAAAGTATCCTGTAAGCCAAGCCGTAAACCCCCAATAAAACGGGCAACCAATTGATCCTCAGTTTCAGCCAAATCATTACGGTGGAGAAGTTGAAAAAAATCTGTAGCATAAGTGTCGACTGATCTTGGTCCTTGTCTCAAGTTTTGCAATTTTTGGTATAGGGTACGGGTGTAATTATAAGGGAGAAAGGCCCCTTTCATTTTTTTCATCATTTTTTCCCATGAATCAATCTTTGGTTTACCTGCCCGAATCCTACCAGCTTTAAGTTGTTGCCACCAAGCGGCGGCACGCCCCCTGAATCGGGTTGCAATAAGGGGAACACGCTTATCGGCCGGTACCCCTTTAAATTCCAAGACTTCTTCTACTGCTCCCAGCCAATCAAGGAAATCATCTGCTTCCAGACTTCCTTGAAATTCTGGTATGTCCACCCGAAGCCCAGATTCCCACTGGCGATTGGTCTCATGATCCTCACGCTTGACTTGTGTTTGATGGCGGTTAATGACTGGCGCCACCTCGGCCTCTGAAGAAGATGTCTCAATATTATCCTGATTTTGTCCTGCCGCCCATGGGTTGTGCATGCCTTGACCTTGGGCGGTCAACAATTGTTGAGCCATAAGGGTGAATGAATCGAAACGGGCGGTCATTGCGGCGAATTGTTCGCGCAACTCCCCAACCTCCTCCTCCACAGCACGAGATTGTCCACGACGCGCCCCCCGAGCTCTACGGGCTCCCCAGCCCCCTCGCAAAACTACCCCTCTTCCTCGTGGCATGGTGATCGTTGCTGTGCTCTGATACCAACTGACGGGGATCAAATCCAGAAGAGCGAGAAAACTATGCGCAAAATTTAAAGAACAAGAATATGACGGAATTCCAATATCCAGAATTCACGAGAACAATACGAGTCTTTGTAATTACCACAAAAACTGCCCTATAAACTCTAAATAGAAGTCCTTAAATAGGACATAACCTATTCCTCTATAAGGTAACTTAATAACAGAATAAAATAGGAAACAAAATACAATTTCTAGAATAGAATTTGGATTCTAACTTAAAAGAATAAAATAGGAAACAAAATAAGAACGGGGATTCTTGGCCATGCATTACGTGAATCCTCCATGCACCCTGCTCTAGACGTCCAGATCTGCATCACAAAGGGAGTTACAACCTGATTAGAATACACTCTTTTGGAGTAAGTAGATAACTACATAGACATCTAGATACAACTAAATAGTCATTCATCATTATCTATAATTTTACAACACTCCCCCTTGAATGACTTATTACACAATAACTGTTTCGTTGTTTGACAAAAATCCAATGGGACAAAAATACCAATAGAAAGAAAAATTTATCAAAAATTGGAGTACTCAAATGCCGCCTCATTAAAACCTTGTCAGGAAAACCCAGTGGGACAAAACCTGAGCGAAGGAAAAAGAGTACAGCTACTCCAACTGATTTCAACCAATGGAAAAAACTTGTATCGAGCTATCCATATCTTGTGCGCCAATGTCTTCAATGCCACCATCTTTTCAAAACTTGTATAAACAATGCTGGTGAAATGTGCTCCATGTTATAACCATCCAGCAATATCATCTTTATACACTATCTCTGGTTGACTGTAGTCAGCATGATGGTCTGATGCAATTATATTAAAAATAGATCTTGTAGTTGTTCCCTTCAAGGGTCTCATATACAATTTATAATACACGGGAGTATAACCATAGGGTTATGATGAAGGTAAATATTTTGTAGGTTATAGACATCCATAATTATAAGAATTATAACACTTATGCCTCATTAAAACCTTACTAGGAAAAAACCCTGCGGGAAAAAATCATAGTAAAGGAAAAAGAGTACATAATTCTTTTAATACGCTATGCAAATTGCCTCATTAAAAACCTTGCCAGGAAAACCCAATGGGACAAAACCCCAGTCAAGGAAAAGAGTACAATGCGTATTTACTCCCCCTCATTATAATATTAGTTCAGATCTATACTTTGATCGATTGAGTTCTCGAAAAGTTGAACTATATGCTTCAGGCATATTAAATCCTCAAGGGATTTATATACATTGTTTTATTAGTCATGCCAGATGAGTTGGTTATAACAATATTCATTGTATGCATATATGTCATGCATTGACAGGCTAACAAGATATCAACTTGTGATTACTTTACATAAGCCTTTGCGAAATTCATAATGTTAAAAGTCGTGCATTACATGTTACGACTTCATTTTCTCATTTTCTTTTTGCATAAATATACACCTTTAGGTGCTTCGACTATAGGTCCAAAAACTTCAGGTTTCTCTAGTCAGTTCAATTTACTTGGATTGCATCCTTTTATTTGGTTTATTAATTCTTTGACAGATTTCTTTCAATATCCTCGCTACCTTTTATAATATAAAACGCTTCTTTATATACAAAAGTGTTGTTAACAACATTTATTTTTGAATCCATTTCTTTCTCATAACGACATAACTTAACGAGATCTTTTCGTTTTATTATTTCAGCTAGCTGAACCTCTTCTGGAGTTTTATAATTAGTTATATCTATATACTCTCCAAGAGTATACATCTCCTCAATAGGACCATCTTTATAATTGGCTCCATTTTTTTATTTGAGAATTTTTTGAAATCAAATGTCACCACGCTTCAGACGTGTCATTAATTTACCTGATATAATGTTGATGGATTGTCCTTCAAGGACGCTAATATAAATTAGAGCATTTAGAGCTGATATATGAGATTTGATTTAATTTTTTTGGTCAATAAATGCATCTGTCAATTGTATAACTTACAAATGAGTTATTGTTGAACTTCTGGTTCATATTGTCTTGTGCAAGGATCTAGAAAATATAATATATTGCATTTTCATGTATTCTTTCCAGCTACTTAATTTTCCTCCTCCCCTAATGTTGAGAAAACTATCTTATCAAAATAACATTCGAAATACCGTATTATAAAATATCACCCGTTAGAACTTAAGATATTTTATAATGTTCCATACTAAACATGTATTCTCAACATTTTTCAAAGTCCATCTCAGTGCACTATGGTGGACCGATTGTACATATATTGTACTATCAAAAATCATTAGATGAATAATATTATGCTCTGACCACAAGCCAACTATAGCGGGAGTAACTTTGATGTTGGCATGATGCGTATAAGTATTTCAACATATAAAATAGCATTCCATAGACAAAAATGGGAAGCGCTTTGTTCTCAATAGTAATGGTTTAGAATTTAATTGGAGGCGTTGAAAAACAATATTGCTAAACCATTTAATATCATCTTAACTAATATTTTTAGAAGTTTGAAATTTAGACTCACTAGTATTGGCAAGACACATCACCGTCTTGGTTGTATAATCTAAAAATTATGCTCATAATTTAAAATTTGAGTAAGTAATATCGCAAACTTCAAGTTGCGAATAATAACACCATACAATCATCTAGTAGATGTATCTATTAGATACAAATAATATATAGATGGTCAACATGGAAGGTGATGGGGCCCCATAAATCACCTTAAATAATTTTCAGAAATGCAGGGAATTCAGTCTCGATTTTACATAGTGAAGGTCTACTAGTTTATATACAATGAGAACAAGCATCACATGAGAATTCATTATATTGAAAAATCTTCTAGTTTTCAATAGATATTCTTATTAATATTTTACATCATATTGATCCGGGATGGTCTAACCGGTAATGCTAATTAATAAAATTTTTAAGACATTGAACTTCTGGTTCAATATAGTATTTCTTTAAGAGTATCAACACTCTAATATTACACAATATTAATATTCTAAAATTGTAAAATTGTGCTTCTTCAAGAGCAACAATACGATGTTTTTTCTAGAATATTGATATGTACAAATTTATGCTTCTTCAAAAGCAGTCGTATAATATTCGTTTAATTAAATTATGCTTCTTCAGGAAAATATTAATATACTATAAATTTGTGCTTCTTCAGGAGCAATATCAAAATATTAATATATGTAATATTGTGTTTCTTTAGGAATTACAATCCAATATTCTCCAAAATATTGATTGAATATAAGGTTGTTGTTCTTCAAGAGCAATGACACAATACAAAATAATTTATCGATTAAGTAAAATTTTTCACTAAAGCAATCGATCAATTAATATATAATTTGCATTAATCAATTTAACATAATATGATTTATATGCTTTCCTTCGGGGATAAGCATTAATTGATTAATTACTTATTTATATCACAATTTAATTATGTGATATGATATTCTTCGAAACATGTGCTTATTCTAGAGCACAATAAAATATTATTTCGACTACTGATCAATATTTTTCTGAAATATCAAAATTATAACGTCGTAAAAATTAATATTCTTCTAGAATATTTAAATTGTAACGTAATGCTCTTCAGGAGCAATTAATATTCTTCTGGAATATTTAAATTGTAATGTTATGCTCTTTAGGAGCAGCTAATATTTTGTCAAAATATTATACGTTCTGCTTCTTCAGGGGCAACAACAAATCATTATTCTGAAGTAAAGATTTGCTCTTCAGGAGCAATATTATAATATTTTAATAGAATATTATATCTTATAAAATTAGGTTCTTCGGGAGCAATTAAAATTCTACTGGAATATTAATGTAATATAAATCTTTGCTTATTCTGAATCAACAATAAAATATTCTTCTAGAATATTTATATGTGAGGTTATGTTATATTCGAGAAAAGCAACAATGTAATATTCTTCTAGAATATTACCAGATTTGTGAAAAATAACACAATTAACAATTAATCTTGTTTAAGAATTGATAATACATTAGTAAACATGAAAATATAGTACATGTACATTTAAAATAATAGGCTATTGCAATCACATGTAAATTGTTTACTATAGAGTTGATGTGTGCATTGAACAACACTTATGCATGGTTAAAATATTCAATTAAAAAGAAAAAGAATCTTTTAAAAGAATAATTAGTAAAAGACAAATAATTATGTTTTTCTGGACTTTAATTATGTGATCATAATTTTACCACCTCATTAGTTAACTTTTCATCATAATATGAAATCCATATAGATTAAAAGAGAGAGATAAAGAAATGTACAGAAATTAAACCTCGTAATTGGCACCTTCCACAAATTGATCGTCTGAAAAATGTGAGATTGGATTCCAACTAATTTTCCACCAATATTTTCTGCCACAAAGAAAAATCACGTTAGTTTACTTAATTATTTAGAACGTCGTGCTGATAACGTGTTATGAAACTAGAAAAATAGAGAGAAAAAGAGAAGAGAATAGAGAGATTCAAAATTCAAGTGTGTCCATTTACTATAAGAATGACCCTTATTTATAGGGTTCCAAAGGGAGTTACAACCTGATTAGAATACACTCTTCTGGAGTAAGTAGATTACTACATAGACATCTAGATACAACTAAATAGTCATTCATCATTATCTATAATTTTACAACATATGTGTATTTAATATAGACTTTTTAAACTCCATAAATATCTTGGGGCAATTAATATAGATTTTTAAAGACTTTTAAAAAGTATTCTTTCTACTTTTTCCCTCTACGACCCCTATAACTATAATTAAATATTAATAAAATATTAATATTTTTCTCTCTATTCAATGTGATTTTTCTTTCTCTTTTCAATATTTTACTAACAATTTTTCTCTCTTTCTTATTTTTCCTTCTACAAACCTTAGACAAATGATTAACTACGAACTTCTTTTAATAAAAAGAATATTACACTTATTTTCTTATTTCAGTGTAATTTTTTCTTCAATATTCCTATAACTATTTTTTTCTCTTTCTTCTTCTTCATTGTTTTTTTTCCATTAAAATTAAGATAAATTTATAATTAAATTCTTATATTAGGTTGTTTGTAATTTATTAACAAATTTAATCAGGTTAAAAACTAATCTTTTATTACTGTATTTTTTATTCTTATTTTTTTTTTTATCTTGATGAGTATGGGTGTTTTTTTTTTTTTTTTTTGTAAAGTTGTTTTGATATGATTTCAATTATTTTAGTTACTTTGAGTCTATATATTAAAAAAGTTCAAAGAGTTTCAGTTGAACCACATAATGAAGTTTCATCATCTTCATCGATGTTAGATGATCAAGAGGATAATTTTGGACTATTTTTTGAGAGTTGAGAACTGTTGGAAATGATGTTTAAATTAAAAATTATTAAGTTGGATTTGACCAACTTTGACCAAATAATTGAGTGGGTTTCGTTAACCAATTGAGGTGGGACCTTGGACTAGCACGATCTACTCCGCGAGTAGATGATCATTGTATATTTGGTTGTGCAAAACCATTTCCGGATAAATGAGAAATTATAGCCAAAAGTAGGCACCTAACTTAGAATATAAAAAGTAAATTGGAGAGAAAGTGGGAAACTTTGTCACATCGGAAGATGAATAGTATTTTTATCTATTTATATAACACAATATTGTAATTAGGTTTGGGCCCCACAAGTCTTTGGAAGGGGAGAGACCTAGACTCTGTTGGGTTCGGTCCAAAACCCGCGTGCGTTGCCGCGGGCTCGGGGTTCGTAGGTATCGAGATTTGGCTTAGTCCAATATAAATTTTTTGGACAAATAAATTAAATAATTATTTATGTTATTTAATTATCCTTCCAATTATATCTTCAATCAATTGTTGATACCTGGTATCATCAGATTGCAATATGTGCCCGTCTTCTAGAAGATTCCAGACTTTGTCTCCTTAAAAGACGCATCAATTCAGACACAACTTTTTAGAATTGATGTTCCAAGTGTCGTGTCTTTTGGCATTCTATAAATGAGTCTCTCCAGTTTCCGAATTGATATAAGAAAATTCGGACTTTGAATCTAGTCATTCTGCACCCTGCATTCTTACCATATACTGCATTCATCCTTGCATAATAAAGAGAGTATAAAATATTTTCTGGTTCGTTGTTTCTCGAGGTCTGAAGTGCTACTATTGTCGAGAAGGGATCATTGTATCTTGGAAAACGTTTGCCATCCAACCGTGAGCAGCAGTGTGGGGCAATTTCATTTTAAGGACAAAGTGTTTACCTATTGCTCGATCTAACATTTTTGTCGTTTTTATTTTATGCACTTTAGTGTTCAAGTAAGTCATTTTTGTGCGTTCATAGATATAATATAATTTGCACTAATTTATCCAACAATATAAGATGAAGTTTTCTTTTATATAAATTCTAAAAAGTAATTTTATTTTAATATACAGTGTGTATTACAGAAATATAATAAAGATCATTTACGTGCATTTTACATTTGAAAAATTCTTACTGTTTGCAATCTGTTATATAATTGAAACAGTGTGCATTAATTTCTTCTGATAGGAGGAAAGTCTCGAAGGCAAAGCTCTCCATCTGTGTTAGAGACCTCTTGACCAGATAGGTTGTAAATCGAGGGATGTGCACGAGTGGCAGGGACCTGAGGGAGAGAGCCAACAGGTCAACCCCCAGGACAGACTCCACAATATTTCAGTGAAAATCTGCCCCCACATGGGAATCGAATCTGCATTATTGGAAGATTTTTTTCTACGTCATCTTAAACCTTACCAACTCGCCTATGCCCTTGGGGCCAGTGTGCATTAATTTCTTCATTTTCCAATCAGTGTGCATTCATTCCGTCATTTAGTGTTCTGCATGCATATGCATTAAATTGTTATTTTGGATCATTTGCCAACTTTTGTCATTTAGTATTAAATTTGCATGCACTTTTAGCTTTGATTCTGTACATTAGTATACATTAGTATGCATATCGTGAAATTATCGGTAAAGTAATTTTCTGAATCAATTGCCAATATTTCGCATCGTACTAATTTGCTGATTTTAATTTATGAATCAATTGCTTTCAATTTTTAAAACTTAAATTTATTTGTCATATGATTTAACATCCGCTTTCTGATCTGTTAACATTAATGTTGTGAATTAATTGATACATACTGAATTTTTTTTTTAATAATCATATACAAAAATTTTAATTTTTTTTTAGTATTTGTTACACTAATTATTTTTGCAATCTTAAATGTTGATCTTCTGTTTTATATACAGAAATGGATATAAATAGGACTAAAGTTGTTTCCCCTACAAATGTGACACCTAATGCGGTTCCACCAATAACTATTCCTATCCAATCGACTCATGTTCCTCATGGAGAGAAGCCGGATTAGTAGGGTTGATTTCAAGAGATGGCAACAGAAAATGTTGTTCTATCTCATTACACTAAATTTGGCAAAGTTTCTAACAGAAAATCCTCCGACTGTGCAAGAATGAGAGAATATCGAGAGTGGATCGTTGCTTTGGATGCATGAAAGCATTCTGACTTTCTGTGCAAAAACTACATTCTGAACGGGCTGGACAATACACTATATGGAGTGTATAGTGCCATGAAAATAGCAAAAGAACTTTAGGAGTTTTTGGAAAAAAAGTACAAAACCGAGGATGCCGGTACGAAAAAATTCATTGTTGGTAGATTCCAAGATAGTTATCAGCCAGGTTCAAGAATTGCAGGTTCTTCTTCATTATATGCATACTAAAAACATGACTCTAAGCGAGACATTTCAAGTGGCTGCAATCATTGAGAAACTGCCTCATTTATGGAAAGAATTCAAGAATTATCTCAAGCATAAACGCAAGGGAGATGAATTTGGAAGAATTGATTGTCCACCTAAGAATTGAAGAAGATAACAGAAGATCTGACAAGAAGTCTGGTGGATACTCATTGCAAGCAAATGCCAATGTTGTGGAATCAACTTCGAGAAAACAACAAGAAAATAAAGCATTTTGAAGATGCTCCCAAAAAGGATGTCAAGCATACAAAAAAGTTGAAAGGCAACTATTACAATTGTGGAAAATCGGGACATTGCACAAGTGAATGTCGTAGCAACGGCATGCCTAAAAAGAAGAATGTCCAAGTCAATGAGACTAAAGTAGATGCACTATCTGATGGTGTGCAAGAGATGAACTTGTCGGTAGTTGTATCTGAATGCAACCATGTTGGAAATCTAGGAGAGTGGTGGGTAGATATTGGAGCTACTCGACACATTTGTGTTGACAAAACCATGTTCTCCATTTATAATATTGTTAATGGAGAACAACTATTTATGAAAAATTCTTCAAGCTCAAAGGTTGAAGGATAATGAAAAGTGGTCTTGAAAATGACTTCTGGCAAAGAACTCGTCCTCAACAATGTACTGCATGTGCCCGACATTCGCAAGAATCTTGTTTCTGGGTCTTTACTTAGCAAACATGTGTTTAAACTTGTATTTATGGCTGATAAGTTCGTACTTACTAAAAATGATTTGTATGTGGGAAATGGCTATTTGAGTTATGGACTATTCAAGATGAATGTCCTTACTATTGTACCCAAATAAAACAATAATAATAAGAATATGAATTCTTCTGCTTATATGATTGAGTCATCTTATTTATGTAGATTAGGACATGCAAATTTTAAATTTGTACGCAAGTTAATAAATTTAAATTTGTTGCCTTCTTTACTTTTTGATCCTAATCACAAGTGCGAAACTTGTGTAGAGGCTAAATTAACCAAAACACCGTTTCACTCGGTTGAAAGAAATACAATACATTTAGAGTTAATTCACAGTGATATCTGTGATTTAAAGTTTGTGCAAACTATTGGTGGAAAAAAGTATTTTATTATTTTTATTGATGATTGCACGAGATACTGTTATGTATATTTGCCAAGAAGCAAAGACGAGGCCTTGGAAGTGTTTAAACACTACAAGAATGAGGTTGAAAATTTACTTAGCAAATGAATAAAAGCTATTCGTAGTGATAGAGGTGGAGAATATGTAGCACTATTTGAAGAATTTTGTTCAGAATTTGACATTATTCATCAAACAACGGCTCCCTATTTACCTCAATCAAATGGCATCGCTGAACGCAAGAACTGAATTCTTAAAGAGACGATGAATGCGATGTTGATAAGCTCTGGATTACCCCAGAACTTGTGAGGGGATGCTATTCTTTCAGCAAACCACATTCTTAATAAAATTTCACACAAAAGTAAGAACGAAACTCCTTATGAGTTATTGAAAATCCACAAGCCTTCGTACAAATACTTAAAAGTGTGGGGGTACTTGGCTAAGGTAGAAGTACCTAAGCCAAAACAAGTCAAAATCGGGCCTAAAACAGTTGATTGTATATTTATTGGATATGCTAATAACAGTAGTGCATATTGGTTCTTGGTACATAAATCATACATTCCTGATATACATGAAAGTACAATCATTGAATCAAGGAATGCTGTATTTTTTGAAGATGTCTTTCCATGTAAAGACAAGAAAGAAGTAAGTTTACAAAAACGAACTTATGATGCTACAAATAATGATGAACCTAGACGTAGAAAGAGGGCCACAACATCTAAAAAACCTTTGGTCTTGATTTTCTAACTTATTTTTTAGAAAATGAGCCTAGGACATTTAGTGAAGCAATGTCCACTCCAGAATCTCTATTTTGGAAAGAGGCTATAAACAGTGAAATAGACTATATCATACAAAATCACACATGGGAATTGGTTGATCTCCCACTAGGAAATAAACATTTAGGCTGCAAGTGGATTTTCAAGAGAAAATTAAAACTTGTTGGATCTATCTATAAGTATAAGGCTAGATTAGTAGCCAAAGGGTTCAAACAAAAGGAGGGCCTTGACTTCTTTGATACATACTCACCAGTGACAAGGATCACGTCAATTAGAGTTCTTATTGCAATCGTAGCATTGCATAATTTTGAGATCCATCAAATGGATGTTAAAACAACATTTTTGATGAGTTGGAAGAAGAGATATACATATAGCAACTTGAAGGGTTTATTGTTCCTGGACAAGATAGAAAAGTGTGTAAACTCGTTAAGTCCTTGTATGGACTAAAGCAGGCGCCTAAGCAATGACATAAGAAATTTGACAAAACAATGTTGTCAAATGGTTATAAAATTAACGAGTGTGATAAATGTGTTTAAATCAAAAGCACACCAAATGCATATGTAATTGTATGTCTATATGTTGAAGACATGCTAATTATGGGCAGCAATCATGATGTCATCATAGCTACTAAGAAAATGTTAACAAAACATTTTGATATGAAAGACATGAGTGTAGCTGATGTCATATTAGGGATGAAAATTTCTAAGACATCAGATGGACTTATGTTGTCACAATCTCATTATGTTGAGATAATACTTAAAAAGTTTAACACCTATGATGAAAATCCAATTAAAACACAGGTAGATCTGAATCTACATTTGACTAAGGATACATGAAATCCTGTATCTCAAATAAAATATTCTCAGATCATAGGCAGTTTAATGCACATTGGAAGTAATCCAAGTAATGACTATTGGAAGGCATTGAATAGAGTTCTTAGATATCTAAGACATACCTTAAAGGATGGATTACACGATACCAGATATCCAGCTGTATTAGAAGGTTACAGTGATGCCAACTGGATATCAGACACAAAGGATTCTAAATCTACTAGTGGTTATGGTTTTACCATTGGTGGTGTAGCCGTGTCTTGGAAGTCCTCAAAACAAACCTGTATAGCTCGATCCACGATGGAATCTGAATTTATAGCTTTAGATAAAGCTGGAGAAGAAGCAGAATGAGTTCAAAACTTTTTAGAGGACATTCCATGTTGGCCTAAGCCGGTGCCTGCAATAATTATACATTACAATAGTCAGTCGACAATTGGAAGAGGTCAAAATAGTATGTATAATGACAAGTCTCGACATATTCGTCGAAGACACAATACCATTAAACAATTGATCTCTAATGGTGTAATCTCTATTGACTTTGTAAAGTCAAAAGAGAATCTCACGGATTCGCTGACAAAAGGTTTAACTAGAGATCATATGCATTATTTATCAAATGGAATGGGCTTAAAGCCTACCACGTAAGGTCTTTGTAACGGTAACCCAACTTTGTTGAATAGAGATCCCAAGATCTTGGTTCAATAGGACAACTAAGTTATAAAGATTCAAATGAGCACTTAGGAGTTATCTACTGCCCATTCTCGTAATACAATAAGTGCTTTTCTGCAAAATATGATAGGTTAAGCTATACTTTTAATGATTCCTATAGTTTGGATAAACTAAGTAGGGTAAAGCAGAATATTCTTAATCGGAGATCACCTATATAAGTGAGAAGTGGGGCCGCTTCTATGAGAATTTTGAGTCTTGAATTCTCTAAAATACTTATGAAACTCAAATGCCGTTCAATGTCAAAATGAACACAACCATGAGAACCGAAAATATTAGGAAATATATTGTGTGGGTACTATTATCTTGGTTTACACTCAACGGCTGAACATTTCAAGACATCACGTTCATTAATTAGCCAAGTGAATCTGATGGTATTCCACTAAGGAAGTTTCAAAGCCATAAGCTACTTCTCCTGATGCAATACTTTTCCGCATGTATTCTTTTTTAGTGTCTGCATTTCATTTGCATACTTCATGAGAATTTCTATTCATGTGGGGGATTGTTGGAAATGGTGTTTAAATTAAAAATTATTAAGTTAGATTTGACCAACTTTGACCAAATAATTGAGTGGGTTCCGTTAGCCAATTGAGGTGGGACCTTGGTCTAGCACGATCTACTCCGCGAGTAGAAGTTTATTATATATTTGGTTGTGCAAAACTATTTCTGGATGAATGAGAAATTATAGTCAAAAGTGGGCACCTTAAACTTGGAATATAAAAAGTAAATTGGAGGAAAAGTGGGAAACCTTGTCCCACATCAGAAGATGAATAGTATTTTTATCTATTTATATAACCCAATATTGTAATTGGGTTTGGGCCCCAAGGATTACCACAAGTTTTTGGAAGGGGAGAGACCTAGACTCTATTGGGTTCGGTCCAAAACCCACACGCACCCGCCCTACATTCTTACCATATACTGCATCCGTCTTTGCATAATAAAGAGAGTATAAAACATTTTCTGGTTCATTGTTTCTCGAGGTTTGAAGTGTTACTACTGTCGAGAAGGGATCGTTGTATTTTGGGAGACGTTTGCCATCCAATCGCGAGCACCAGTGTGGGGCAATTTCGTCTTAAGGACAAAGAGTTTACCTCTTGCCCAATCCAACATTTCTGTCGTTTTTATTTTCTGCACTTTCAGTGTTCAATTAAGTCATTTCTGTGCGTTCATAGATAGAATATAATTTGCACTAATTTATCCAACAAGAACAACATAGTGAGAATGCTAATGAGTGGAGAGCTTCTATAGTTATTAATATGAGGAATTTAGTTGGTTAGGTTGATAACATTTATGAGTGATTTTTTTTATATAGAATATTACTGAATTTTTTAAAAACAATTGGTACTTTAATTATTTATTTATATAATTGAGGTGACTTTTAATGATATATTAGCTATAGATTATTAAAGCTAATAAGTAAGATTATGAACTGGATAAAAAATTTATTGTTGGAAAATATTATTAAAAGGAGTCACATCCATATTTTTTGAATTTATCTATTAGCCATCTGGAAGTTCACAATTTTACCCCAAAAAAAATAAAAAATAAAGCGAGCTAACAATTTATATAATTGACTTTTAACGCAGTTTACTCGCAGTAAATAAATAGAACATTATAAATTCAAAGTTTTTTTTTTTATAAATTTAATAAAATTAAGGCATTTAAATAAATTATTACTAAATTTTTCCCTCGCAACAATTTTTTTCTTTTAACTATGGGACATTATATATTTATATTCAAGATGTTTATTTGAAACAATTAAAAGTATATAAAAGTCCATAAAAGAAGTCCAAAAAAATTGATAAAAATATGTGAAAGTCTAGAAAAGTCTTTTATAATGAAATCCATAAAGGTTTATTAAAGTCTGTTAAAATATATAAAAGTCAATAAAAATTAATAAAATTTATTAAAGTCATCAATTAAAAAAATATAAATCAAAATCTTTAAAAGTTTAAATTAAATACACCACCATTAGTTATTTAAATTTGATATATACTTGTCGAAAATATATGACAATAAAAATTGTAAATTTTAATATGCATTAAGATTTAAGTAAATTAAGCAATCAAATTGAATGTGTCTATAATTTATTTTTTAGTATATGCTAATTTATTTTGTTATGATTGTTATGTAAATTATCTTGATTAGATAATTTATAGTTAGAATGTATTTTTTTTAATCAAAATAATTGTTTGGTCACCAAATTGAACAACTTATTTTCAAATAAAAAATTATTGTATTGATATCTCATAAATGTAATTTCAATTGCGCTTTCAAATATAATCGACTCTATAGTGTTATATTTTATTAATTATTTTTCTCACGACATGTTTAAATTTAGTATAATATTTCGAGATATTAGTAAATACTTACAATTGTAAGTATGATAGTGATATGTTACACTCTAGTTGTGACATAATCGAAGATTCTAATATAGCCAACATTTGCACTAAAAAATAAGATACGAGTATGTGAGGGACATATGCTACATGTGAGGAGCCGAAGGCATATGAGAGAATCTGGGTGTGCGAGACACAAAAGGGCCAAATGCTGGACACAATGAATGCAGTCAAATCAAAACTAGCTAGCAGTGTAGACGGCTGACCTATGTATTTTGCAGAACTTTGAAAAAGTTTTCAAAAGATTCTAAAAATATAAAGAATATCAATTCTAGAATATTCTATTAGAAAAACTTCATGGAGCATTCTAAAATAAAGAAAATAGATGCAAGATGATTTTGTATATAAAATGTCTCGTATACGAAGTTGTAGGTAACTTGTGATAGTTGTCTAGAAAGTTGTAGAAATAACATTGCTAGAAAAAGTAATGTAAATATCTACAAATAATAATTTGGAAAAAAATTATCAACCGTAGAACAAAATCAATCTCCACCGTCAATTTAAAGGAGGTGGAATTATAAAAGATCAAAGAAACTTCATTTGTAACAAAGTGAAAAGTGAGTTAAGAGCTACCTACCGAGAGTAGAAGTGTTGAGTATGTTGTAATATTCTTTGAAAGATTTATACAAAAATTGTAATTTCTCTATTAATTATGTTGTTTATTACTTGCCTATAAAAAAAAATAAAAATCCTTAGCATAATTTGTAGTGTATCATCTACTAAGTGGTGATCTCCTCCCTACAGTGGGGAGGATTTATGTTGCTCACTGCTTACATGGCAGTGGGCAATTGGCGGTGGGGAGGATTTATGTTGCTCACTGCCTACATGGCAGTGGGCAATTGGCCAAAAAAAAAATTCATTTAATGTTAGCAAATTTTTTTGCCAATTGCACACTGCCATATAGACAGTAGGCAACATAAATCCTTTCTACTATGGGGAGGAGATCACCACTGATCATCTACTATACAAACTAGTGTCAACAGTTAAGGGAGACTTAGTTAAGATAATATGTGAAATTGAGTAGCTTGTGAGTTAGGTAGTGCCAAATATGTGACAAGTAGCTAAGTTGTATTTATTTTGAAGGATATTAGGTCCCCACTAAACTAAATATTTGGCTCCGCCGCCGCCACTTATTGCAACGCACGAACCAAAAAATTATTCATTGAACTTGTAGTACACACCTCATCACAATGAGGTTCCACGAGGAAAAAAAAATCACTGCTAATAATATAACCACCAAACGTATACCACCGCATTGCCCCATTGCCACACTCATTAACTAACCAAATTATTCCCAGCAAGCGACATATTGACATATTTACTGCATAAAACCTAAGAACAAACCATCACCAGTCCACAAATACCTTTCATTCCCCCAACCCCACGACTACGTCAACAATCCCCAACATTATGACCATCGCGAAGCAGAAATACATAAGTTGATCACTAACTAGCATACCAGACTATATACAGATAACATAGCTAGCTCTTTCAAAGCCGCAAATTCCATACAATTCGCTTGAAATGAAATTAAAAAAAAAAAGAAAAAGAAAAATTAAACCGTGAAACATAATTCACAAATCAAAATCCAGAACATATTACCATTAAATTTCACCAAAAATTCAGAACTTCAGATCCTTCTACCATATATACATACTAGTATCCATACATACGAAATAAATCATTACACTGAATGGAGAAGAACTCTCCGAAAAACAAACATACAAATCGATTCCAAAAACTTGTAAAAGTTTGACTTGTTCGTGAAATGGGAAGTACGCTAACACATTTCCTCTTGTTTTATTCATTCCAAAACAATATTGTCGACTTCAGTTTGTTCTGGGCTTAGATAAAAAGCAAGAGTTATGGGCTTCTACACAAAAAATTATAAGGTAATAACACTTCGGTACTATAGACAATTCAGGGGTGGGCATCGGGTAATTTGGTTCAAAGTTTACAAGACCTGAATTGGACCTAACCATTTAGAAATAGGAATTTTATGTAGGGATTTTCACATAAATAGATTACTATTTGAAAATAATTACATGAAAACATATATGTACCATAAATTTCAAATTATTTAGTCCATCTTTTTTTAAAAAAAATTAGTAATGTTATTTTTTAATTATATTATATACCATAACTGAAAGCTAATTAATAGAGAGCATTGTAATTCAAGATTGTAGAATTTTTAATTATGGAATAACTGTTTTAATCATCCAAATTTCTGTTTGAAAAAAAAAATCGCACTCTTATAAAAAGATAAAGAAATTCTCGGTCATTAATCACTTATAAACATCAACTTAATCAATTAATATAACGTGGCAAGAACCAAAAATCTCAACAAGATCACATTTGTAACAGTTCGTGCTACATATAGTAAAGCTCATGATAATAACATTTGCAGCACTTTATGATACATAATATTTGTATCACTTTATCTTACATACTATTTGTCACAGATGGTCATAACGCAATCACTTAACATAACATGACATAATCCAAAAATCTCAACAAGATCACATTTGTAACGGTTTGTGTTACAAATAAAAAAGTTCATGATAAAAACAGCTGTAGCACGTTATGATACATAACATTTGTGGCAATAATCCTACACAATTAGTTGATATAGTATGGCAAGAATCAGAAATCACACATGATCACATTTGTTACAATTTGTGATACATATGGTACTATCAATTGAAATATATAAATCCACAATTGTGACATATCATAATACATATGGTACTATCAACTGTAAAACATAAATCCACAATTGTCTGATTTCATTATACCACATACCTTTGATTTTTTAGAATTCTTTTGGGGTTAAATATTTGATGCTCGGGTGAAGACGACAATGGAGGAAATTCTGAATATTTGTTCTTTGATTTCTGAGCTTCAACCTCCTGATGAAGATGACAATAGAGGAAATTTGATTATATTGAAGACACATGTGGTTTTGGGGCTCTATTCAAAAAAAGAAAATGCTTGCAATTTAGGGATTCATCTTAAATTTTGAGAGCTAAATTGTAGAAACGTTGATAAAACTTATTTCTATATATATCAAACTACTTTAATTTAATATATTATAAAATATAAAATAATATGCAGCATTTTTAAGCAATATTTGAAATATTATAATTATTTCTAAAAAATCAAGTATACGGTGCAATTTCCTCTTTTATATACAGAACCATTCAATTTTATGTCCATTGGTAGAACCAAATCCAACTGAACATAGAGACTTTTTTCTTTAAAATAGGGGTGGACAAAGTACTCACCAGAATCAGATTGAACCAGAACTGAACCAAATCAAACAGATTCGGTTCTTCTTAAATTTTAAATGGGTTAAAAGTGAGAACCGACTAATTATGATTCAGTTACCGATTCTATACCCAAAACTGAAGAACCAAACCAAGAACCGGACCATTCGTGTACATTGTTGAATGATTTTAGACAACTTGTTTTTGTGTTTTAAATTTGAACTAGACTTGCTATTTTGTATTACGATGGAACTGTGTGTTTAAAACTTGATATGTTGTTCTTTTGTGAATGGCTTAAAGTTTGAAAGTTATAATTTGTTAGATTATTGTGTTGTTTCAAATATTAGGATAATGAAAATATTTGTTCAAATTATAAAAATTTAAATATGGAGCCGAACTGAACCGAATGGTTTGGTTCCATAATTAAAATTAGAACCGATGGTTTCATTTACAAGATACCTATTAGTTCTCGGTTCAGTTTTCTTTGGAACTGAACCGTGTCCTCCCCTACTTTAAAGAGATATAGAACGAAAATATTTTTATACACTTTACTCTTTCACACGTAAAAAATGTCTTGGCCTGTTTGATCGCCAAAGTGGATACGGACACATCTTTCTGATGATCTTATCCACAAGTAATGATCTCCTACCCACGATGGATAGGATATGGTTTGCCCACTGATGATGTGGGCTAATGTGGCACTATGTGAGAGTGCCACATCAGCCCACATAACACACAATTGTGTGTGGACACAAAGCAGCAAAAGCGGAAAAACACTGGATCTGAGTGGCAATTTACCATTACTAGTTGACTTGGAAGTTGTCGACGGCTTTCAACTTCAACCGAGTTTGTTCATGTTCCTATATGACCAATATACTTTAACAAGGCTCTCTTCTTATCCAACATTTCTTGTTCTTGAACTTTAGTCTAACATTCGAACTCATATTTACATTAGAAGAATACATGAGTTGAATGATGATATTTTCTACTAAAATAAATATTTACAGCTTCTTCTAGCGTTTTAGGAGGTTCCTTAGATACACAAGTAACTTATTTTACTCGTATCTTTGGGTCTTTCACCAAAGTTTTACATTTAATACTAACATGGCATGATTATAAAAATTGGATAATTTTCTGAAGAAAAAATAAATAAAAACGAAAGAAAAAATCTTTAAGACTCGACAAGATTAAGAACAAAACTTCTAATTTCTTTACATATAAGTATTGCCTTGGTGTGATCATTTGAAAGAAATTACTTTAGTATTGTCTCTCAGGGATCAAGGATTCATCATGAGCAAGGATCCTCGTATGGATCACCTAGTTTCGACCGTGGTTTACAATTATAGCTTATGGGTCCGTTTGGTACAGCTGTTGCGAGTAGAATTTTTAGTAGTAGAGCTTTTGGTAGGAGGGCTTTTAGTAGTAGAACTTTTGTTAAAAAGCTGTTGACTATTTAGATATGAATCAAAAAAGTACTGTGAATATTAAATTGAGTGTTTGGTTGCATAACTATAAAAGTACTTTTGTATAAACTTTATATTTATTTGATTAAACAGTAATTAATTATTATATATATCATATTATTTGTTTTAAAATAAATAAAAATTTTTATATCCTATAATAACTATTAGAATTAATATACTAATTTAATAATAATAACACGATTATTTTATTATATTTAACTAAACGATAATTAATTAATATATAACTCATATTATTTTTTTAAAGGGTTAATTTCACCAACGGTCAGTTACCTTAAAATTTCAAAACGGTAACTGAAGTTCAAAAATTGCAGTGGTGGTCACTAAAGTATATATTCCTTTCACAAACGGTCACTCCTTTAAATTTCTCACTTGAAATGATGACGTGGCATGATGACGTGGCATACAATAGACATTTATTTATTGCATGGTAGTTCATATACTTTATATAATATTTATTTTAGTCCCTATATTTTCAATTATATTTCAATTAAATCTTCCAAAAATTACATCTTAGGTCCTTAATCTTTTTACATCTTTACACTTTGGTCATCAAATTTTAATTATCTTTCAGTTAAGTCCTTTAAAAATTGTATCTTAGGTCCTTCAATTTTATACATTTTCAAACTTTGGTCCCCCAAATATTTGATTTTGTTGACTAAAATAAGTACAATTTTAGTAGTCAAAATAAGTACACTTTCAATTAAATTCTTAACTTTAGATTTAGGTTTTCACATAAATGAACAAAATAACATAATTAAATAATAAACTACTTGACAAAACTCACAAATATCCACTTTTAGTGGTCAAAGTAAGTGCAAATCCCACATTTATTACTTGGAGTTGTCACTCTAATCTATTTTTGTCTATTTTTGTCAACTCTAAGTAATAATTTGTAAGTTCTATCAAGTAGTTTATTTTTTAATTATGTAATTTTGTTCGTTTAAGTGAAAATTTGAGTGTAAAGTCAAGGATTTAATTGAAAGTGCACTTATTTTGACCACTAAAATTAAGAATTTGGAAACCAAAGTTTGAAAATGTATAAAGTTGAAGGATTTAAGATACAATTTTTAAATGACTTAATTGAAAAATAATTAAAAATTTGGGGACCAAAGTGTAAAGATGTAAAAAGATTAAAGATCTAAGATGCAATCTTTGTAGGATTTAATTGAAAGATATTAAAAAATATGGGGACTGAAATAAATATTATATAAAGTATATGGACTACCATACAAGAAATAAATATATATTGTATGCCACATCATCGTTTCAAGTGAGAAATTTAAGGGAGTTAACGTTTGTGAAAGACATATATAATTTAGTGACCATCGCTGCAACTTTTAAACTTCAGTGACCATTTTAAAATTTTAAGGTAATTTTAGTAACCGTTGGTGAAATTAACCATTTTTTAAAAAGAAATCATATATTTTTATATCCTATAATAACTATTAAAATTAATATATTAATTTAATTATAACAACATGATTATTTTAGTATATTTGATTAAACAATAATTAATTATTTAAATCAAACATATTATGTATAATTTATAATATATTATTTAACACGTCAATATTTTTTTTTTCGCTTTATACAAGTATATGAAGTGACAATTTGATATAAGTAATTAATGTAGTAAATAAATTAATTTTTTTTTAATGTATTAATGGTAACTTTGTTAATTTTTAAATTCATTAAATGTTAATTATAATTTCCCGTAAAAGCTCAATTTGAGCTTTTTAGATAAGCTCAAAATTTGAGCTTCTCTAAAATAGCTTTTTTAAGTTATTTTTTAGTCAAAAAGTACTTGTTGACTTTAACCAACAACAATAAAAATAATCAAAAATATTTTTACTCTTTAAGAAGGTACTTTTAAACTTCAAAAAAACCTTCCAAACACACTATATATCTAATACAGTAAAGTGGATGAATAAAGAGGTAGATAAATCTCATAATTTGGTCTCATAAAAATACGTAGAGGAGACAGCTAAGCCTTCCACGTCGTATGTCCGCACCAATCTCTGTCTCTTGCCGGGTGACTCAACCCAACATAACTCCAAATGGAACGACTTGGATTCTTGCACACTCTTTGCCACATCAGAAGGGCACCCCATGTACATTCCCCCGGGTAATAAAGTCAGCTGGAAACCACCGTTGAATGTGACCAAGTTGTTGGACATGGATCCCGTCCAATGTACGTTAGTGGTAACATTGCTTCCGTCTGATGTAGAAGTAATATCCTGTATGCACCAAGAAAAACGAAAAAGAATTGGCTTGAATGGTCCAACGAAAGGAGCTGGTATAATCCAACGAAGACCAGACCAAAAAGTCTCAAAGCACCATATAAAATTCATACGAAGCAAATTAACAGCACCGCATAAAAATAACGTCCACTAAGCATCATCCAAGTTGGAGCATGGAAACAAATTATACAGTCAAAATGTGGGATAAGCTACCTCGAAAGAAAAAGAAAACATATTTACAGATGTCAACTCTGTTATCGTTGAGAAATTTCGCAGTAAAGAAAGGTGAACATCTTCTCCTCAGTCTATGACATTTGTAAAATAATTTCTTAGGTATCCATTTAAGTTTAACAAAAAACTAAAATGGGATGGAAATATTTTCCGGAAAATTTGAAACCTGCCGAACATCTAGAAGCTTTTGACAATAAATATTGGAAAAGACCAACTTGGGGAATTTTCTTTCAAAAATGTTTCTTTTTTCCCCAAATTTATGTGGAAACAAACAGAGCCTTCACAAACATCATGGTTAAATCCTATACGCAAGCACACTTTGCAGACCAACCGTATCAAGTGTCATTGTAAACCAAATCTGTTCCTGTCTTTTATTATTTATAACTTATTAAATCATTATCATTACAACAATAACAATGAATATTATTAAAATTGTTTTGAGAACTATCAAATTTCGGAAGGAAAAGGGAAACACAGTTCTACAAGACTGACAAACCTGAATGAGCTGACCATCCTCATTCATTTTGAGTACAGCAATTGTATCTGCTTCAGCTATTGTAGCTCCGTAAACGCCACTGCGCTTTGTTCTAGAATAACCTTTCCATGTACCCAAAAACGGACTAATTCCGTCCGTTTCCTAGAACCAATAGCTTAGTATCAGGAAATGATTCTTTGAGGATGCATGAGACAGTTAATATGGTTGATATTCAAATGACGATGAACTAAAGAAAGAAAACATTTGGATAGATCTAAACGTACATTGGAATTGTCTAAGGAAGGATGAACAAGCACTTTGCTGCCTCTTTCTTCGAGGAATACGAGAAGCATATCTAGAGTGCCTCTTGGATCCATGATATGAAACGCTCTTACTCGCATATCTTTCTCCAGTGAATAAAGACAATTTTCACACACAAGAGAAGGCCGACGAGAAGGTAGCTTTAAGTTTCTGTGAAAAGAAAGCAAGATCAAGAAAAAAAGAGATTGCTATGAGACAATGGAGTGCCGAGGAATAATAAAGACACAAGTACAATCAAGCATTCATGATATTATTCAAAACAATATCACTGTCTAATGTTTGTCCGTAATGTTTAGTAAAGTGGATTGGATAGTTGGAGAATAAAGAATTTAAAATCTTGTTTATTGTATTGTCAAGTTTTGTCTAGTAGTACGTATCAAACATAGCTCTTAATGGTCACAGCAATCTAAAGAGAGAGGATTGGATGCAAATAGAAAATCTAACACTGAAAAGTTGCTTTTTTTCATGAACAGAGAGACCTGTTAAACTGCTAATTTCAAAGGCATCATGCTTTGGACATAGTTTCTCAACTAACGTAGCACTCACTTGGGTGATTCTTCTCCAATATCATCTTCACCTAGGACCCCTTGTCTTAACACGGTCTCCAACATTCCGGCTGTCTGATATCTCAAAGCAAATGCCTTCTCTTTGGAAAAGAAACCTATCTGCAAACTAATATCAATGGATGCTGAAATAAAACAACCAAAAAGGAACCCATACAATTATAAAATGAAGATTAAAATTTTGCAATGACGAACTACCAATGAGTGTCCAAGAATGCTTTCAAATTAAGAAGGCTCACCTGTTGATATTTGTCCACAGTGAACATGTTAGTTTCCTTAATTTTGTACTCAAACCACTCTGGTTCATAATCATCTTCAATTGGAGGTTGTTTGATGTATAACCTAAATTTTTTAAAACCAATTAGGTTCCTCCAATGGTTTCGAGCAAAATCAAACAAACTGAATAAGTTAAATTCAGCACAATTTTGTTGGAAAATAAAATTCCAAGGAAACCATTTTCCTTGATGTGGTGATGATGGAGAACAAAGTCCAATGAAAGAATGGAAGGGATAAACTATGTAATGCAAAAACGAGAGGCGATTTGAAATGTACCCAATTACACTTTATTCTCTTTAATTATGTAAGTATCAAATTAATAAAATATAAGGTACTTGGAGTTTGCCTTTTCATATGTGCAAAATAGTAACATGAAGCAATACTTATAGACAGTTAGACACTAACACAATATAAAATGAAAAGATTCTATTTTAGAGCATTCTTAATTTCAACTACATTTTCATGCAGCTCTTACTAATTCGCAGTAGTAATAGAAGTTCATTCAAACCAGACTAATTATTTATTAGTTGAATCATTTCTTGTTAAGCCCAAATTTCAAACACAAACATAAGTGGATAATGGCAACACTTAGTTAATAATACTTAGGCATAAGAAATGAATGAATTTCCAGTCAATAACTATCAAAACAAAATCAATATAACCACAAAACACAGTGGAAAACATATAATTTACCATATAAGAGAATTATATTGAAAGGAAACCTACGTCTGAATTAAACTGAGAAGTTCATCTTCACCATAAGAGCCCACCGCAAGCTTTGTACTAATTTTATGCAGCAAATTCCCATAACAATCAAATTGCTAAAAAAAAAAAAAAAGATAAACACAAAATCAAACACTTTAGCATCATCCATCCATTTCCTTTCAAATAAACAAAATTCAAAAAAATTGACGCTGACATGAAATGAGCCAGTCCAGTTGCCCAAATTGAGATTGATAAAGCGTCGAAGAACATCAATGCTAATTGCCTCTACGTCTTTTGGCCGCTCATCTTCCGCCGTGGTCGCGGCGGTGCCATTGGAGGAGCACGGTGGTGATAATGGCAGTTGAGTTTGAAATGACGGGATGATGCATCGATTAAATCTTTTGGGGGCCAAGAAAAAAGGAGGCTTGGGATGTTTGAATAGAGTGAAGGAATTGTGGGGAGATTGCACTGATATAGAAGGAAAAGCCGTTGCCATGGGAGGGAAAACTGCGAGAGCTCCGTTAATGGCTCAAATATCTTATCCCATATCTTGTCCCCTCCAACTGCTCCAATGCGAGACAGACAGAGTATATAGCTGGTTATTAAAGTTGTGAAATTAGCGCATTTCGTCTTGAACCACCCAAGAGGTGTCAATCCGGCCGTTTCGGATGAAGCCCTATTGTAATTAAAAAATAAAAAATGTTTGCATATATAGCAAAAAATGTACTAAATTACTAAATTAAAAATTAAAAATAATAATAAATTTACATTTGTTAATTTTTAATTCAATTTTTATTTTTTTTATATATTTAAATACTAAAACAGCACACATCTGTCACATCTTTCACTATAAACGACTATCTGCCATTTATTTAAAAAAAAATCAAAATAGGCCAGCAGTTGAAGGCCGAACCGTCCGAATCGTGAACAGCCAGCTCGGTTCACGGGTCGGCCCGCAGTTCGGCCTCCTCGGACTGTCCGCCTGGTTCACGGGTCGGCCCGTAGTTTCGGATCGAGACGAGTGGGCCGATACGGGTTCGGCCCGCCCGCCCGTCTTGACACTTCTACTTTCAACAAACTTACAAACTAGTGCAAATATTTTTATTTTTATTTTTATGTTCAAATCATCCCTAATTTTGAACAAAATAGTGAAAAAAAAATTATTTTTATATTTTCTGCAAATCATTTCTATTTTCAACAAAATAGTGAAATTTTGAAAAAGAGTAAATTGCACTCAAAGTCCCATAATTTCTAATTTATCCCAATTTTGTTCCCATTCAATTTTAATGACACATATAATCCATACCTTTCAATAAAGGATAATTATATTCACATTACAAATTTTGTTATCTATACTACATTTTAATTGCCACATATGTATCCCAACCTTTGACATTTTGACACTTATATTTCCAACTTTTTTTCGTTATATTCTTATAATTAACTTTCAATTAATTTTAAGATTTTTGTCTCTGATGAAGATTTTTGTCCAAATATTCTACTAATGTACTTTGAAATAATGAACAAATATTTTGTTAAACTTTTATACTTGTTATTTATTTTGCTTATTTAAAAACACTAGAGGCAATAAAATCTTTTTAAGCCATTCTAATTAACTTTTTGGATATAAACCATCATAAAAAAATAAAGATAAGATGTGCAAATTATTAAGTTGATGATAAAAATGTAATAAAAATAGTTGGAGATATAAATGTAAAAAATGAGCAATAGTTAAGAATCTTCATTACAATTAAATGTAGTGTAGTTAATAACATATGTGGTATGAATACAATTACACTTCAATAAAGACACGCAAATTGTCATTTGTCCTTCAACATAAATAAACTAAAACGGGAAGAAGGGAAAAGAAAAAAGGAAAAATTATAGTTGAATCCCTAAAATATTCAAAAGTGCAAATAGATCCCCAACCTTTTTTTTTTAATTTAATCTATATATTGTACTTAAATCTTGGGTTAATTGTTTCAAAAATCACTGTACTTTGTTACGCGTCACGGATACCTCACTGAACTTAAAAATAGTGCTAATTCATCACTCTACAATCCAAATGTTATCTTCATCCACCACTCTTTACAAAATCGTTTGATTACCTTAACGGATGCGACGGCGTGGCAAATGGATGTCCAACGTGGTGCATTTATTCCAACTCAGCAATGGGTTAATTGTTTCAAAAATTACTGTACTTTCTTACGCGTCACGAATATCTCACTGAACTTAAAAATGGTGCTAATTCCTCACTCTACAATCTAAATGTTATCTCACTTCATCACTCTTCACATAATCGTTTGATTACCTTAACGGAGGTGACGACGTGACAAACAAACATTCTACGTGGCACATTTAATCCAACTCAGCAATATAATTTAAGTTTGTTACTGTTAATCACAATAATGCTGTGAATTAATTTAAGTATATTGATGTGAATGACAATAGCATTTTACATTTTTCAAAATGATAAACTGTTGTGAATTATTGGAAGTATAAAGTGAACGACAAAGTACTATGAATGTTTTTTTTCATCTCATGATTATAAGATATATTTAATACGGAGTTGGAGCAAATGCCAATACAAGAAGAAAATACAGCTCATAGGAGGACTAAGATACAAAGTTAGAATTATTATTATTTCCAAGGGTAAGATGGTTCCAACAGAGGCAATAGAGGTTCTTCTAGCCAAGGCCAAGATCTGCAATCATGTATCAAATTCATGCATACTCCTGGGGTGTCTCATCTACGTGTAGATAACGGGATGAGCAGTGGGCCTTCTGTTTCTATGGCTACTGATATGGCTGCTTCAGTGATAACACAAGAGGTTAACATCTCATCAATGGTGGACGAACTGCAACAACTTGATTTGGGGTTAGGGCTTTTTGATTTGGGAGATTGGAGATTTGGGAATTTACACTTGGTGAGGGAAAAACGTGAGAAGGGGATGCGTTTTTTGTTAGAAGGGAAAATTATATTGATGAGTTAGATTAAACGCGCCACGTAGAACGTTCGTTTGCCACGTGGTCGCCTCCGTTAAGGTAATCAAACAATTATGTGAAGAGTGATGGATGGAGATAACATTTAGATTGTAGAGTGAGGAATTAGCACCATTTTTAAGTTCAGTGAGGTATCCATGATGCGTAAGAAAGTACACTGATTTTTAAAACAATTAACTCATTGATGAGTTGGATTAAACGCGCCATGTAGGACGTCCGTTTGCTACATCGTCGCCTTCGTTAAGGTAATCAAACGATTTTGTTAAGAGTGATGGATGAAGATAATATTTGGATTGTAGAGTGAGGAATTAGCACAATTTTTAAGTTCAGTGACGTATCCGTAACGCATAACAAAGTACAGTGATTTTTTAAACAATTAATTCTTAAATCTTCACCTTCCCCAACCTTAAAATAAAAAATAAAATAAAAAAACAAAATATTCACCTTCCCCAATCATATCGAAATCCACACCTACAATCACATACCATAACCACCATAGCTCCACCACCCATACTCTAACTACTGTCGCCATAGCCTTCACCACCACCACCGCCACCCACACACAAAGTCATAACCTCCACCACCGCCACCATAGCCTCAAGTTTTAGATTGAGTCTGGAAAAAAAAATGGTGGTCAGATTCACTTTGAAAATTCTAGCCAAATAATTATGTTCAAAAGCTAGATAAAATTTGGGTCTAATAAAATGAATTTCTATTTGCTTATGAAATTAACTGTGGTCAAACTCCAAAATGTTGGGATTTATTTCTTATATAAGCTACATATTTAAAATACAATTATATTATAAGCTATTTAATTTAATAGGACCATATAACTTATCAATTAATTGGGCTCTAGATATATATACAGGTATGGACTATGTAATGTGTAGAGACCTAATACTAATCTAATTAGGGTTGACGAAAATCTAATTAGCTAGTATATAAAGAGTATCATATGGTTAGGTCTCCAATGTCATATTATTAATTAGTTCATAGAGTTTCTCCTATATCTCCGTCTTGGAGTGAGAATTCGTTGAGTACTAAAGAGATTATAACCATCTTAATTTCAACACAATATATTCATGTATTCTTCTTCAACGCCTACTCTTGATAATTTAACATGATGATCCTGAGTTTTCTAATTACCTAATTATAATTAGAGATTTATGTTTAAATCTAACAAGTGATATCAAAGCAAATATCATGTTAAATTTTAGGATTTTTTATACATGTTTTGATTTTGGATGAATATGCTCTGATTTTTGGGTAAATTTTTTGTTTTATATATGTGAATATGCTCGAAGGTTCGCAACACCACTGGCGATACTGCAGGAAGAAGCAACACTCGCCGACACTGTTGTTGTTCGCAGCACTTGCATGGTGTTGTTACTGTTGTACTGACATGGGCGCTGATAGAAGTTGTAGCACCTGCTAGCGCTGTTGCCGGGGGGGAGGGGGGGTCGCTGCCCTATTGGATCTGGAGGATGGAGTTAGAGTGGCAGCAGCAGCAGCGGCGGCGGCGACGGCTGCGGCTGGCTGCTAGGGTTCAATTTTTTTTTGGGAACGGGACCTCATTTGTAAATTCAAGGATTAGGGTGCAATTTTTAATTCAAGTCCTTAAAGTTTTTAGATTTTTAAATCTTAGCCCTTAAAGTTTTAAATTTTTTGATTTAGTCCTTAAGGTTTTGGATTTTAAATCTTAGGTCCTTATAGTTTTTAAATTTTAAAATCTTGGGCCTTAAACGTTTGGGGTTTTGAAATTAAGTCCTTAAAATTTTGAATTTTGAATCTTAGGTCCTTCAAGTTTTAGATTTTTAAATTTTAGGCCCTTAAAGTTTAGAATTTTCAAATTTAATCCCTAAAATATCTCAAATCCTTGAATTAATCGTCTTATATTACAAAATAAATAAATTGAAATGGTACGTTGCCAAAATAACCTATATCTCGTAGATTTGTTTATTTTAGATTATTAAGATGTGTGTGTCTCTTATTTATGCGAACAATGACCGACCCAAAGGGAGATTACTGATGATAAATATTTTTTTCTCTTCCGAGCACGACAATGACAATAGTGAAGACCTGCAAAATAGTGGCGAGACTTCTTTTCACCGTATCCACTTTGGTATGATAATTAGTTTATGATTAAAACAGATGTGTAGAATAGCAATGCAGAGTATATGAGAGTTGATTTTTACCTGGGAGGTTGATCTCTATTTATATAGGTGGCCTGCAGTTATGGCCTTTAACGGCCCTTAATGGCATGTGTCATTTTATCCCTATGTTTCATCTTCTCAATTGTCGGTGGTGATTGTTAGTCTTTGGGTTGCCTGTCTGGCGGGTTATTACTGTCTATTGTAGGAGGCGAGCTTATGAGAGCAACGAGGTGGGCGAGACGGTGAGGTGGAAAAATCATTGAGGCGGGCGTGCCAAGACGTGCTACTATTGGTAGACAATATATAACAGCTGTCATTATTTTTATCCTCATACTATATATTCTCTGCCAATAGTGGCACGTCCTAGTACGTCCGCCTCAACAATTTCATTGCCCGGCTCAATAGGGCCACATTGGGAATCAAAGAAATGTCTATGTCTGCTGTAGTCATTGTCATGATGAGTGGAACTTGAAGTTGTCATTTCAAGATATCACTCTCCAAAAATCCGCCAGATACGATGCATAAGTTATTAAGGAAAGGGGATAAATATGTGGACGCTGAGGAAGCATATTTCATTACCAAAAGTATGAAAGATCGAAAAGAACTTGAGTCTAACAAAAGAAAAACTCAGGACAAGCTCGAACCTCGAGATGATAAAGGCAAGCAGAAAATGAACCATCTAAGGTAGATAAATGATGAGTGTACCAATGAAGGATCAGGCTAGTTGAGAAGTCCTGGTGTACCTACTAGATTTGACCTGCGATAAAAACATTATCAACTACTGCAACGGTCAAACGAGGCGACAAGCTTTAAAAAAAACGAGGTAAGGTGAGCCAAGCCTTTAAAAAAAAAGACGAGCCGAGCCTAAAAAAAAAACAAGGCGAAGTGACGAGTCCTGTCTGAAAAATAAGGCTAGGCGACGAGTCTTGTCTGAAAAGCAAGGTTAGGCGACGAGTTCTGTCTGAAAAACAAGGCGAGCCGATGGGCCTCTGTTTGCAAAACAAGACAATGAGCCTCTGTTAAAAAATCAAAGCAATGAGCCTCTGTTTGAAAAACAAGGCGATGAGCCTTTGTCTGAAAAACAAGGCGATGAGCTTCTGTTTAAAAATCAAGGCGATGAGCCTCTGTTCAAAAAATTTAGAGAAGAGCAGATGCGGTAGATTATTTCTACTTTCCATTGACGATAGTCTATGCAAAGTAGAGAGGCTTATGATGATCGAAATAATGACAGTTGTTATATGTTGTCTACCAATAGTGGCACGCCCGCCTTACCGACTCTCCCGCTTTGTTGGTCTCATAAGCTCGCCTTCTATAGATAGACATCAATAATCCAACTGTCGTTAGGTTATCCAGACGAGCAATCCAAAGACTGACAGTCGCCATCAGTAATTGAGAAGATGAAATATCTCTCATTAACTAATAATAATGAGGGAGATGATAGGACACATGCCATTAAGAACCATTAAAAGCCATAACTGCATGCTACTTATATAAATAGAGGCCAGCCTCCCAGGTAAAAACTAACTCTCATATACACTGCATTGCTATTCTACACATCTATTTTAAACATAAACTGATTATCACAACGGAGTGGACACGGGGGAAAGAAGCCCCGCCATTATTTTGCAGGTCTCCACCACTGTCGCTGTCGTGCTCGAAGGAGGGGATAAATATTTATCATCAGTTACTATTTGGCCAAATGGCACATATACCTATTGTAATAAATATGTGACAAAATTTACATACGGACAATAAGTTGGTCCAAAGAAAGGCTTGTTGTTTGACAAATTAATTATCAATATTTGATTATTGTACAGAGAATACCACTTACAAGTTAATGTTTCTATCCAAAGACTAAATATCAATATTGTGCTAGGTATCTTGTGATGGGACCCACAATTATATAATTTGTCATACATTTGTTATGACATGATCATTAATTTTGAACTTGTTATATTCTCTCGTTTTCACTTTCTGATTCTACTTTTACAATATCTGTTAATATTAATTTCATTTATGTGCTTAATGGCACAAATTTCAAGAATTAGAAAGAGAACATTATGATTGTTCTTGGTTGCATCGATCTAGACCTTGCGCTTTGGACAGAACGACCTCCTACTCTTACTGATGAAAGTTTCACAGAGGAAGGACTTGGAAAAATGAGATCGTTCTAACCGCATGAGTTTTATGATCATGAAACGTTTCATTTCGAAAATATTTAGGAGCGCTATGTCTGAGGAGAAAAAATACTAAGACGTTCCTTAAAGAAATTGAAAAGCGTTTTGCCAAGATCGAAAACGCTAAAAAGGGAACGTAAGGAATATCCAATCTCACTTCCAAACTAAAGGCCCTAAAGTTTAGAGCTGTATGAGGACTTGCTCATGCATCTAGTTTTGATTTCTCTTCTTACACAATACATTAAATTTAAAGTGAGTTACAACACCCAAAAAAATAAATGGACTCTTAATGAACTCATATCTCACTGTGTGCAAGAAGAGGAAAGACTTAAGTGTGAGAAGACTGAAAAAACTAACTTACTAACCACTCCTCAAAAAAAGAAAGAGAAAAAGGAAGTTGTAGTTGGGGCACCACAACATAAAATGCAAAAGAAACGGAATAAAGAGTTTACCTATTCATTTTGCAAGAATGGTGGACACATGAAAAAGAAATGCCCCAGTTACGCTGCATGGTGTGTTAAAAAGGGTACGCTTCTTACTATGGCTTGTTCTAGAGTTAATTTAACTACCGTTTGTAGACACACTTGGTGGATAGATTCTGGTGTTACTACTCACATAAGTGTGTCTATACAGGATTGCCTGTGGAGCGGACAACCAAGTGATACTGAAAGATTCATCTACTTGGACGACTGCAAAGTAGTTGCAGTTGAGGCTATATGGACTTTTAGGTTATTATTAAGGACTGGTCATTATTTAAATTTGGAAGAGACTTATTTGACACCATCGTTCAGGCGAAATTTAATTTATGTTCGTGCATTGGACAAATTGGGTTATTGTTGTTCGTTTAGAAATAATAAATTTAGTCTATTTCGTGGTTCAAATCTTATTGGTATTGGTTCCTTATCTTTTAATAATAACCTATATTTATTGGATACAATTGCCTCGTATAATAAAACCTTGAATACCAGCTCACGTAGTACAAAATGCAAATTAACTAATGAGGATTTCGTTGCATTGTGGCACAAGTGCTTAGGACATATCTCTAAATAGAGAATTGAGATACTTGTGTCTGACGGGATTCTAGATCCTCTTGACTTGAAACATTTTCAAGTCTGCATTGAATGCATAAAGGAAAAACAAATAAACGTTAGAAAATTAGGTGTCAACAGAACGTCTTAGAAGTAATTCATACTGATATTTGCGGACCATTCCCTACAGCTTCTTAGAATGGACAATAGTATTTTATTACGTTCACAAACGATTATTCGCGTTATGGCTACTTATATTTGATTCATGAGAAGTCTCAATCACTGGACGTATTTAAATCCTTCAAAGTTGAAGTTGAAAAATAACTTGGCAAGAAGATTAATGTCGTTAGATCTAACCATTGTGGTGAATACTGTGGCAGATATGACAGATCTGGTGAACAACGTTCATGACCTTTCGCAAAGTTTCTAGAAGAATGCGGTATCGTCCCACAACACACAATGTCAGGCAAACCTAACATGAATGGTGTTGCTGAGAGACAAAATAGAACACTTAAGGACATGGTAAGAAGCATGATTAGTCATTCTTATTTACCAGAATCCCTCTGAGGAGAAGCACTAAAGAACTGTAGCACACATCCTTAATAGGGTTCCAAGTAAAACAGTAGCTAAAACCCCTTATGAACTTTTGAGGCAAGAAACCTAATATTAAGCACTTGCATATTTGGGGTTGTCCAGTTAAGGCAAGGCCTTACAGGCCGAATGAAAAGAAACTGAACTCAAAAACCATAAGCTGCTACTTTGTTGGGTACCTTGAACGGTCAAGGGGTTACAAATTCTACGATCCTTTGACTAGGTCCTTTTTCGAGAGGAAAAATGCAAAATTCCATGATGATGTTAAGCTGGGGAAGAGAGATAAAGTTAGTGACATTGTATTTGAGGAGAAATTCATTTTTCTTTCAGGTGTTGCTATTGACAATGGTCAGACTCCAAAATATGACATTGTTAAAGATGCGAATCTAGATTATCAAGACAATGTTGAGGACCTTCCTATAAAAATGAAGGAGTTACTCTTGATGAGCAAGCTCAACAACTTTAAGAACAAATGCTATTGAGAAGATCCACTAGAGAAAGGAGAAGTGCGATTTTGGATGACTATATCGTATTTCTCCAAGAACATGAGGTTGACATAGGAGTATTGGAAGATTATCCAATCAACTTCCATCAAGCCAAACAGAGTTGTAATTCTCAAAATTGGATTGATGCCATGGAAGATGAGATGAAATCCATGAAAGATAATGAAGTTTGGGATCTCGTCAAATTACCTGAAGGTGCGAAGTCCATTAGTTGCAAATGGATATTTAAGACCAAGAGAGATTCAAAAGGCAATGTTAAAAGATATAAGGCTCGTCTTGTTTTCAAGGGTTTCACTCAGAAAGAAGGCATTGATTATAAAGAGATTTTCTCTCTAGTTTCATCGGAAGACTCTTTCTGGACCATAATGGCACTTGTAGCTCATTTTGATTTAGAGCTACATCAGATGGATGTAAAGATTGTATTTATCAATGGTGACATTTATGAAACAATATATATGGTGCAACCAGAAAACTTTGGGAGTGGTGATCCAAAGAAAATGGTATGCAGACTAAAGAAATCTATATATGGTCTTAAACAAGCTTTCCGTCAATAGTATCACAAATTTCATCAAGTCATTATCTCGTTTGGATTTGAGGTAAATGTAGTTGATGATTGTGTGTACATAAGTTTAGTAGGAGTAAATATATCTTCCTGGTGTTATATGTCGATGATATATTGCTAGCTCACAGCTATATAGGCTTATTACAAGAAACCAAGAGATTTCTAACTAAAAATTTTGAAATGAAAGATCTTGGGGATACCTCTTTTGTATTAGGCATACAGATACATCGAGATTGCTCTCGGGGTATCATTGGGTTATCACAAAAGAGCTATATCGAAAGAGTACTTAGCAGATTCAACATGAAAGATTGTGGACCGGGAGATACGCCCATTGCTAAAGGAGATAAGTTTAACCCCAGTCAATGCCCCAAGTATGAGGTTGAGATGAGAAAAATGCAAAAGATTTCTTATGCGTTGGCTATAGAGAGTCTTATGTATGCTCAAGTATGTACGCATCCGGATATAGTATTCATAGTAGGATTTATTAGGCAGATATCTGAGTAATATTGGGATGGATCGTTGGAAAGAAGCCAAAAGGGATATGCGCTACTTACATAAAATAGAAGATTTCATGCTCACCTATCGAAAGTCAGATCATGTGGAGATCGTTAGGTATTCTAATTCTGATTTTGCTGGATGCCAAGACTCCAGCAAGACATCTATGTCAGGCTATATTTATCTACTGGCTGGAAGAGCTATATCCTGGAAGAGTGTTAAGCAAATGCTCATAGCTCCATCCACCATGGCGGCTGAGTTCATAGCCTGTTTTGAGGCATCTAATCATGGGATATGGCTCTAAAACTTTGTCACTGGACTGCGTGTTGTATATGGTATTGAAAGACTATTGAAGATATATTGTGATAGTAAATCGGTTGTACTATATTCTAAAAACAATAGAAGTTCTACGAAGTCGAAGCACATAAACATTAAGTTTTTTGTTGTAAAAAAGAGAGTTCAGAGTAGCCAAGTGTCTATAGAGCATATTGGCACAAACTCCATGAAGGGTTTACCGCCCAAGGTATTTTCTGAGCATACGACTCATATGAGTGTTGTATTGTTTGACGATGTGCTAGTTTAGTATGAGTTTGTATTTTGATGCTTTTCAGTAGTAGACACACTTTATGATTATTTTCTGCAGAATAAGGTTTATTGGTTATTACTAATATCTGAATTTGGTTTATCCATTTGTGGTTTAACATTAAAATTGGAAAGTTTTGGTATGATCTTACTAAAGAATAAAGTTGAACCATTTGGAAATAGGCATGTTTTAGATCACATTGCATGTAATTTCCATGCTATACATCCATACTTGATCTATGTCATTGAATATGTTAGTGTGGTGATCACTGATGGGTCTAGTTACCAATATGTGTGTAACGAATGCTGTTTTGATCTCATGCTGACATAGTAGATGGATCAGATTGTAACTAAAGAAATATTTCAAGGCAAGATAACATTTTTGTGTATAAATAAGGTTATATGATATAATTATTTCAGATAACGTATGTAGCCCAAATAGGAGATTGTTGGTATTTATTTT
This sequence comes from Forsythia viridissima, assembly GCA_030279155.1. Classification (NCBI taxonomy): domain Eukaryota; kingdom Viridiplantae; phylum Streptophyta; class Magnoliopsida; order Lamiales; family Oleaceae; genus Forsythia; species Forsythia viridissima. The sequence goes on from CM059036.1 coordinate 36,975,291, forward strand.
TTATGTGGGCTACATATTTAAAAAATAATTATATTATAAGTTATCTAATTTAATAGGGCCATATAAGTGATCAATTAATTGGGCTCTAGAAACATATACTGGTATGGACTCTGTAATGTGTAGATACCTAATACTAGTCTAATTAGGGTTTATGGAAATCTAATTAGCTAGTATATAAGGAGTATCATATGGTTAGTTCCCCAATGTCAAATAATTAATTAACTCATAGATTTTCTCTTCTATCCCCGTCTTGGAGCGAGATTCTGTTGAGCATTAAAAAGATTTGGCTGCGCAATATCATAACCATCTTAAGTTCAACGCAATGGATTCTGGTATTCTTCTTCAACACCTAGTCTTGATTGGGTTCTCTAATTATCTAATTATAATTAGAGATTTATATTTAAATCTAACACTAACTCCCATCAACAAAATCATGGATAATAAAATTGGATCAACAATTCATGAAACACTCCGAATGTCTTCACCATAACATATAACTTTGATGTTTGGGTGCTCTTCCTTTTTTAGATTTCAAGCGCAAGATTATTATTTGAGGTCATTTTTAATCTACAAAAATTTTCCATTTTCCTCTATCTAATTTGGCATATGATCTTGGATATGTGGATTGAATGTTTTCGTTGAATGCGATGCAAATATGGTGGGCTTTTTTCAGAGAAGAATTACTTTTGTTTATATTCTTTTATTTCCAAATTTTGATTATTTTTCAAATGTGGATTGTTGTTGACACTGGTTGGTGGTGGTGGGATTTGGGGGAGAAGGTAGTAGGTGTGATACCCGTGAAGGGGACAATTGATGGATCGGGTCCAAAATTTGAGACTATGATGGAGGTAGATATGGGTGGTGAAGGCTATGGTTGCTGTGGTGTATAAATATTTTTTTACAAATATTAATGAAACAAAATTAAAAGAAAAATTGGTGCCTTCATAGGTTGAGACTATCAAGAATTGCAAGTTCTTAAGTGAAAAATTGTTAAAAAAAAAAGTTTAGAATTTATTTGTACTTTTGAAAATGTTAGAGATTCTAATTTTTCCATTGTATTCTCTTTTTGTTGTTTTAGTTTATTGCACAATTGTTATAAATGACCATTTGAGTGAATGTATTAAAAGGTTGGAGATGATACATGTGATTAAAACTGAATGGAGATGAATTGCGAAAAATTGAAAATGATGAGGACCTGAGTGTAATTTACCATTTAAAAAATTGTACAGTTAATCCAATTTGTCATCCTCATAAAAATTAAAGAGAAATTGCAAAAAGTGTCCCAACAATTTTAAAAATATATAATGGATCTAAAAAAATAATGAACAAAAAATAGATAAAAAAAAATTTGAAAAAAGAAAAAGAAAAAATTAATCATACCCAACCAACTCTATCTCTAAAATTCAACACATCCATAACCAACCACTACATCCTTGTCAACTACCATCGTCACAGCCAACCCAACCCTGTCCAGTCCTCGTAAAATCACTAGGGGTTTTGCTGTTAGAAATATCAGTGTGGTTGCACCAATATTTTCAAACATTGCTTATCCATTGAGCATTCTAGCAAGCACTTTGAAGACATAGTTTAATCAAACATAAAATCACAACCATGGAAGTGTTGAGCAATAAATTCACACTTCAAAACCCACTTCAAAGCACATCAATCCATCTCCTAACTATAGTCCATACACCATTACCAAGCCAATTCTATTAATAAAGCACAAAATTCTCCAAAAGTAGGTGTTTGCCATACTTACCTCTAAAAATCCAAAATTGAGATGGAAGAAGAGATGAACTTTACTTGAATCTAGGTGCAATTTATATTTCTACTCAAATATTTTGTAATGTGAACAAAATTCGGGGCGTAGGTAAGAGGATTTTGGAGAATTTTTGAAAGGGGAGTGAACAAATGAGAAAAATGACCGATTTTAAGAAACTGTCCCAGCTTGGGGTCGGACCGCGGCAAGCATTATGTGGTCCAACCGCGAGCTGCAGAGGCACATGTGTGCCCTTGCTAGTCGTGCCAGGTCATGGCATGCATGCAGCTACCTTGGCATTGCCATGCTGCCAAAAAGCTTATTTTTATTGCAATCTTCGTCCCCCAATCATCTCCTATCAAACGAACTCCGATTGACACCAAATTTTAACTACTAGATCATTACACCATGAACTTCATGATGCCCAAGAAAATTGGGAAAATAGACTACGATGACCTCAACAAAAATTGATCGAAAATGCCTAAAAGGTGTAAAAAATTAAACAAAGCTAAGAATAAAGAAACAAACTAATAAGTGAGAAACAATAACAAATAAAAATAGCTAAGAAAATGAATAGAAACTTGAGTTGCCTCCCAATAAGCACTTCTTTAAAGTCATTATCTTGACTTTATACAACAATTGTTTCATGACACTTTGAAAAGGTTTTTGGAGGACTTGCTTTGCTTGCATCAATTGACTTTACACCATTTTTTGTTTATCCTCCAAAATTTAATTTTGCTCTTCTCATAAAAATATGATTTTATTTTACCATATTGCTCAAACTCAACTATGAAAACTTTAACTTCTTCATCGGTCTTGATCACAAAATCAATTTTAGAAGAAAGATGAAAATCGGAGAATTGATCGATAGGTGCAACATTATTAAATCTCACTTTTTCATTTTGCTTATTTAGGGACAACTCCTCATTCTCTACATGCTCTTCTTTTCTAATTGGTGCTTCCTCAAGTTGGATGGCCGATCCATCGGGTCTGACAGGTTTTCCAATGTGAAAGTGTTGCTTACCTCTTGGTCAATGACATCAATTTGAAATAAGAATTTGAAGAGCTCGAAAATTTAGTTACTTTAAACACATTAAATGTAATGTTCATTATTCAACCTCAACATTAGTTACCCTTTTTCCACGTCAATCAATGCCCGTCTGATAGCCAAGAAGGGTCGACCCAAAATAAGTCGTACATCCTTGTATTCACACATATCCAAAATAATAAAATCGATAGGAAATATAAACTTGTCCACTTTCACTAATATGTCTTCATTGATCCCCTGTGGATGTTTGACAGAACGATCTGCAAGCTGTAATGATATTGTTGTTAGCTTTGCTTCTCCCAAACTGAGCTACTTGAAAATAGAATAAGGCATTAAGTTAATACTAGATCCAAATCACATAGAGCTTTTTCAAAGAATAAACTACCAATAGTGCAGAAAATAGTAAAACTCCTTAGATCTTTCTGTTTTGGTAGTAGCTTGTTTTGCAATATGGCTGCATCACAGTTTTATGCTCATCTGACTTTCTCTTATTTGAAAAGATTTCCTTCATGAATTTAGCATAAATAGGCATTTGAGCTAAGGCGTCTGCAAATGCTATGTTTATGTGAAGCTTTTTGAATAAATCTAAGAACTTTTCAAACTGCTTGTCTAGCTTTTGTTTATGCAACAGTTGGGATAATGGAATTGGAGGAATGTAAGGCTTGACCGATGGAGGAATATAATCTGGTGGAGAGTTTTATTTTTCTTGCTCAACTATTTCTTCTGATTCATCATATTTGTTCACTCTCTCTTTGCTAGACTCAATTTTCTTTACCGTACCTAGTCTTTTGACATGAATTTCTTATAACTCAACTCCACTCTTCGTGGTAATCATGTTCACCCGTTCTTTCAGATTTACCTTAGTAGTGTTGGGCTATGTGCCTGGTCGCTCGGTACATAGCTTAGAAAACTACCCATTCATTTTCTATATTATTCGTAGATGCATCATATCTTTGTTTCACTTCTTTAATTCAACCTCCATTCGTTCTGATAACTTAGCGAATGCCTATTTCCCTCCTCATTTCCTTTCCTATAGTCTTCCCCAATTTGACATATTCGAAATATTTTGGTTATTTTCATAGGAGAAATTTAGATTATTTTTCCACCCCAGATTATATGTCTGTGAGTATGGATTATTCTGCTGTCTCTGAAAGTTTTGACATATGTTGCTTGGTCGGGTAATGGGACATCAGTGGTTAAAGAGCATTACGATGATTGATGGTTTGCACCACAAGTTGCACATATCGGAATGAACATCTGAACCATATTGGCGACTAAGAATGTTTCAATGTTTCCATCTGTTTTGCCAATGAATCAATTTTGGTCAGAAGTATTGAATTGATTTTCACCTCGTGCATTCCTGTTGCTTTCTTTTGCGATCCTCTGTCAGGCCACAACACAAACTATTCACTCATCATCTCATACAAGTCATGAAGGTCCTGTCTGCTCAGTCTTAGGCCAGTGGTAAAAAAGAATAAAAGGTAGAAGAGGGTCATCACTACAGAGCTTGAGATGGATGAGATCCTATTTTGAAGAGAGCTGATTGCTCTTTTCAATTATCTACTATGATCCAGAAAGCTATTTCAAATCGAAAGAAGAGCATGGCAATTCGATTAAGATTTAGAAATCAATTAAGAAGGAGCTCAAGAGACAGCTTTGAGTCTTTCTCCTGGTTTCTGAGAAGAGCTGGTTTATGGGGCACTGGGCTAGCTCGCAAAGAGAAGTTTCCAAAATATCACTATAGTTCGAGAGAAAGTAACACTATCTACTCAGACACTACAGTGGAACACACTAATTTGACCACTATTAGTAGATAAAATGATTTTTTTATCTTACTTATAGAGTATCTAGAGTATCCACTACTGAAGTCAACCCATAATAGAAATAATGATTTTGTGCCGCTAAAGGAAAACCATGACTTGAGAACTTTCTAAGCAGTTCCTTGAATATTTTCCATGTCTCGTGAAAATTTTCCAAGTCAGATTGTTGAAAATTGGATATTTCATGTTTTGGTCTGTTCACTATGGCAGGAGGAAAGTATTTCAATGTGAATTTCTGAACCAAATCTGTCCATGTAGTGATGCTACCCGACGATAATGAGTCTAATCATTCCCGAGCTTTATCCTTCTGTATGTGTGGAAAAAGTCTTAATTTGAGTGCCTCTTCATTAACACCTTGATACTTGAAGTTTCTTCAGTATTCCATGAAGTGAGAAAGATAGTAGTGCAGATTTTCATTGGTTCTACCATAGAAAGGCAGATTGTTCTAGAATAGATTAATTACATTAGGTCTCAACTGGAAGTTATCGTGTCCATACGGTGGATAAATTATGCTAGACCGATCCTCAACAATAGGAGGCATCATGTACTCGCCCATAAGGATATCCATTTTGTTGACTTCGAATGCTACGGGCGGTGGATCATAGATCTGGTTGTTGTTGTGAAAGATTAAAGAAGAACATAAGAAAGAATAGAAAAGAATAGAGAAAGAAAGAACAACCAACTTTATTAGGCAGACGGCATAATAAAAATACAACTACAAGAGAGTTTATATAGTAATGAAAACCCTAATCTATATTAGGTAATCAATCATAATATATTCTAATATATTTCTAACAATATTCTAATATATTCTAATATATTCTAACATCCCCCCTCAAACTCACGATGCTACAGCAGTAAGCAGTGAGAGTTTGTCAAGCAAAAAATAAAAACGATGGATCTTGCGTGACTTTGTGAAAAAGTCAGCAAGCTGCAACGATGACGAAACAAATGGTATGGCAATAGTGTCATGCTAAAGATGGTAACGGATAACATAACAGTCAATCTCAATGTGCTTCTCATATCGACAAGTAACCAAAGCAACCACACAATCTCAGTAGTAGCATGATACTCTGCTTCAGTAGAAGAACGGAAAGCAATAGTCAGCTTCTTACTCTTCCAAGAGATAAGAGAATAACCCAAAACTGGACCCAAAAAAAAAAACAGTATTATAGAAAGAAGAGAAAAGGGAAAAGAAGAAGAAGAAGAGAAAAAAGGGATAGAAAGGGAAAAACAGATTGTCCAGATTAATTGGAAACAAAACCAACCAAATTCCAGATTACTAGACCAGATTCTAAATCCAAATTAATGGATGCAAATACCAAATTACAGAGAAGAGAAGAAGGGGATAGAAAGAGAGAGACAAATTATCCAGATTAACTAGAACCAACCAATTTCCAGATTACTGGACTAGATTCAAAATCCAAATTATTGGATACAAATACCAAATTGCAGAGAAGAAAAGAAGAGGGGAAACATGTTGTCCAACCAAATTCCAGGATAGAACAACTGGATAAATTCCAAACTGATTTGGACATACTGGATGCAAAATCAACAAATTTCAGAACAGAACAACTTAACAAATTTCAATCATCCCTTTTATTTGCCATGATTAGCTCGAAAAGATGCACAATGCAGAAGTAGACATTGCTTAAGCTGTGGGCACACCTTTCTGACTCGAACAGCCAAAGCCTTTTTCTTAATGCAGAATCGAACCTTGCGTAAGCCGTGGGCACGCCTTACTTACTCGGATTTTCATATTTGGTTTAAAGGAATAAGGTTTTTTTTTTAATGTGCGGAACTTTGAGTAGGGGAGCTAAAAGAAGAAACTGAATATTCAATACATAACTGAGGCTCTAGACAAATTTCAAATTCCAAATTTAGCCAGGTGACAGTATCTAAAAGAAACGAAAAAAGACTTGGCCGGACGAGTGGCACAAATCCACTCACCGGAGAACGGAAGCGATTTCAAGTTTAAACAAAGTCGGATCAAACTTGCTCTGATACCATGTGAAAGAATAAAGAAGAACATAAGAAAGAATAGAAAATAACAGAGAAAGAAAGAACAACTAACTTTATTAGTCAGACGGCATAATGAAAATACAACTACAAGAGAGTTTATATAGTAATGAAAACCCTAATCTATATTAGGTAATCAATCATAATATATTCTAACAATATTCTAATATATTTTAATATATTCTAACAGTTGTCACCTATTGTTCCTTGTTATTGTTTTTTCTTTTCCCTTTGTTCACGTTGTCTTTGGTGAAAACCCTGTTCAATTTTTGGATCGAAATCAAGTAGATCAAGATTTTTCAAATGCGTGCATGCACAAACCTGAAACAATGTAAAAAGAGGAAATTTAGCGTCACAAAAAGAATTAAAAAAATTAAAAAGTTATTAGTTAAAACTAAAGAATCAATTAACGTGATAAGTAATAAAACCAGTCTCTAACAATAGCACCAAAAACTTGTTGTCGATTTTAATTCCGTAAGTGGACAGATCGTTAATAAGTAATATAATGATGAGAAAAGTGTCGAATCCACGAGGACTGGCAGTTAATTACCCAATTAATGTATACTTAGAGCTTTAACAAAATCAAAACACATATTCTTTGAGAATTCAAATTCTACGATTATCCTATTCTAATTCAACTAATTTTAACTTATCACGTAAACGAAAATATAACATTTATTAAATTCAAGTTCTATGGTCACTAAGTTTCACAAATCTTCTATCATGCTTCAACAATTAATTATCAAGTACTCGTATTCGCAAATTTTTCTCTTGGACCGAAAATTGATGATCCTAATATAATCAAAAGCATCTCTCGACGGTCAATCAATTCTATACCTTTATATGAACTTAACTATCTCTAGTTAAATTTCGAACACAAAAACATGCATTTAATCACAACAATCATCCAAAAAGATTTCATAAAGTATAATAGTAATATCTATCTATTATTGGACCATATATTATTTATTACCACATGCTTATCTAAATTGAATCTTTCGAAAGCAATCTAAACCATAAAAATATTTTAATGGCGATCAAACATCAAAACGGAAATAATGAATAATAAATAATCAACCCAGAATCAATAAATTTATGAGAACCAAAAACCTATAATTAATAAAAAAAATGTGATGTTTCATCGTTCATCATAGATATAAAAGATCTAGCCGGACATGATTCCTATGAATATAGCGATAATAATAAAAGAATTCATGATCCAGAAGAAAAAGAAAAAGAATAGATACAACCCTTAATTTTGAATTAATCCAAAATCTCCGATTGCACCGTGATAAATGTTGCCAAAGTATTCATCTTTTCCTTGCTCTTGATCTCTAAATCACCTCAATTGTGTAACCCCCCAAAAGACCTAGAAGATGTCTCTTTATATTCTTTGAGATTCTTTGAAAGTTGTGTCTTAAAAAATCCATAATCCAACTTAACTTTAAAAAACCGTACTTATGACATTCTTTCAGCGTAGGTCACACCTAGGTCGCACAATGCATTCTACAACCTAGGTGTTACTTCCAGTAAGTTTTGCACAACCGCACCTAGGTTACACAATGCTTCATGCTACCTAGGTGTGACCTTTTTTTGAAACTTACAATTTGGTCTTTGATTTGGCTTTTTATATACGGTTTTGGTCATTTCTTCCTTAAATCTTCTTGATTCGATCCAAAAGCTTCAAATTGCATTCTAATAGCTTCAACATATGTCTATGTCATTCGATTAAGCGTCAATTAAGACAAACTCTTCTTTTTCGCTCCAGACTATCCAAATTGAGTTATGTACCTACGTACACAATAATTAAGCTCATTTAAATAAAAATATGTCCATATAATGAATATATACTAAGTTTACAACCATAAATAAGCGTGTAAAACATACTTATCAGATCGTATAAAATATATGGATAAAAATGAGTAAAAATTATGAGTCTTTTAAAATGTGTAGATAAAAATGATATTTGATCAACTTATAAATTTGAAAAAATATTTCTAAACATACATCTCTTGCTTTAACTAGGCATGGCCTATTTCTAAATCTTAGATCTTCTTTAATAGCTCTTCGACTTGTGGTGGTGTCCCTTATGCCGCTGCTTATTTTTTTGCATTATTTTTCATAATATAACAAAATTCCTAGACACCCAACATAAATAACATCTTGAAAACCCAAAACAATTACCCAAATGAATCAAATATATATCTCTCTCACTCATATTTATACCATTGTGGTTGCGGTGGCGGTGGTGATCGACGAATTGGTGCAATTACATTGATTTTTCTAGTAGCAAAACCCTTAGTGATTTTACGAGAGTTGGGTTGGGATAAGGTGATTGTGGTGCTGATTGCGGTGGCGTTGTCGATAGTAGTTGGCATGCTGTGGTTAACTGTGGATGTGGTTGAATTTGGAAGTTAAATTTTTTTTTAAAAAAAAATTATTTTCTTTTTGGAATCTATTTACACTTTTTTGAAAAAATTTGAGACGTTTGTTGTAAAGTTTTCTTTTAATATTTTTTGTTACCACCCAATTTTGGTAAGGCCTATGTGAAGGCCTCAAGCCTCGCACATTAATATCTAACCAACCTAGGCCCCCTCGCCAAACTAATCCCGTAGAATCCACTAGGTAATATGATATCTTGGGACAGTTAAAGAGATATTTCAAAAAAGATTGTGTTTAATTATCACACAAACTCTTACAAGGAAACTCAATCTCAATCTTCTAATGATTAGGTAACGAAATATTAGGGATCAACTCAAATTAGAAATAAATCTAAGAAATTGCATTCATACTCAATTATCCCTTATCTTATAAGGAATGAGAATTTCATCAGATGTCTAATTAATTGATTACCTAAATTAATTAGAACTCTGGACCTATAAATACAAGATCTATCGTCATTCTACGATACGCATTGTTCTCTACCCTTAAACTCTGCACAAAACTCTGTTTGTTTGTCTCTCTCACACCTAAATACTCTCCCCATATACTTTGTACTGGCAGTTGACTTGGTCGTCGGAATACCAATGATCGCCGGCCACGTTTTCTACAGTGATCTTGGTGTCTAACGATTGTCTAAGTTTGTAGGTAATATATATACTGGCAGATGATTGATTGGAGATCTGTTGACATGTAGATAATGCATATTTCGAGGTCAACAATACTTTGTATCAGCAGTTGACTTGATCGTCAGAGTACTAACGATCGCCGTCCCTTTTTTCTCTGGTAATCTTGGTACTTAACGATTGTCCAAGTATACAGGTAACATACATGCTGATAGATGATTGATTGGAGATCTGTTGACACGCGGATAGTGCAGATTTTAAGGTCAACATTTTTCTATTTGTTGCTTTCTTTTTTTTATTTATTTAAAGGAAAATGCAAATTTGTCACGCAACCCTCAAAAGAATGAAATACGTCAATTTTTAAAGGATGGAGATGGTTTTCATAAAAAAAAATAAAGGTAAGGACATTTCCGCTACTTTCTTAAATGTTGGGGATGAAATATGCTAATTTCCCTTATAAGTAATTAAGCTTTAGAATAAATAATTTTTTTTGGTTAAAGTTAAAAATAATTAAGTTAATATTTTGATAGTAAAATATAAGTTATTTTAAAAAATAAAATATTTACTTAAAAGTAATAGAAAAGTAATGTATTCGAAGATTATTTTTACTTAATTTTAATATGTACATTATTTAAAAATAACTTTTACTTCTTTATGTTGAAATAAGTAACTTTACTTGTTTTTAATTCTATCTTTAGTTTAAAATATCTATTTTTAATTCTAATCATAAAAACAAAAAATTTAAATTTCCTATTTACTTCTAAGAAGTACTTACAAGTAAACATAGGCTTTTGTTCAAAAAGAAAGAAAGAAAGAAAGTAAACTTTGGCTAATTTAAATTGAGTTCTTATATATAAATATCTCTAGTTTAATATTGTGCTGTCTATTTATAAAAATGGAGTTTATGTATCAAGTCTTTAATAAAAAAAAATTAACTTTTATGTGAAAATATGAAATTTAAATAAATAAAATTTATCTTCTAATTAATTTTTTTAGACAAGATTATTAAACATTATTATGCTTAATTAATAGATAACTATAATTTGTAAAATGGGAAATTGTAAAAAATGATCACTTTTCTTCGGCCAATTTAACAAAAGCAGGCGTGAGGGGGGCAGGAATTCACCACCCACCTGCTGAGGTGTCAGCAGGTGGGTGGTTAGTGTTAAAATAATATTTTAACACTAACCACCCACCTGCTGACACCTCAGCAGGTGGGTGGTGAATTCCTGCCCCCCAGGGGGCAGGAGATCAAAATTCTTAACAAAAGTGTAGTTTTAAACTGTGATAATTAGAGCATCTCCAATGCACTCCATCTATTACTTTTTAGACGTGCTATATAAGCATATATAGACAAAGTTATAAAAAACTATCTCCAATGAATGCTGACGAGGACTCCGTCTGGTTGATTTGGCACACCAAAAATAGACTCTCTGTCTAGTAGTCCGTCTAAGTTTAGACGGACTTCTAGATAGAGCGACTCAGGAAATTTAAATCAATCTAAAGATTTTACTAAAAAAAAAAGTCAGACAAGGAAAATATAAATTGAAAACTTGCCAATTTTAAAAAAATTTAATGTCACATAAGCGGTAATATTAATTTTAGATGGAACCCATTTGAGAGAAATTTATAATTTGACCGTCTATGCAATAGACATTGTGCTACATGAACTGGAAGTCCGTCTATTTTACATGCTACATAGACAGCAATAGACAGAGTGCATTGGAGATGCTCTTAGGCTCCGTAACTACTTTCTATTTGTTTACTGATAATTATTAGGTGTATACTATTTACCAAAAAAATACTGGACTCATTTATTTATTAATGATAATTATGTTTTCAAAAATAATTCGAAAATTCAAATATATCTCATTATTTATCTCTTTAAATATAGCATAATAATAATAATTAACAATTTCCCCAAAATTTAAGTACCATTGCCGAGGTCGTTATCATAATTGTAGCTTTTCTTTTGTCCAATCAAGTCAAACGCACTTCTTCTCCCACTTCTTCACGTTTGTTCACCGTTCACCATTTTCAATTTCACAGAGACTAAGAAAGTTCAGTATCACCGCCATTTTCATCATTTCTCTTTTGTTAGTAACAGTGGACAGAGTTCATATCGCGGGGAGTTATTAAATTCTGATTCATGTCATCTTATAGGCAAAAATCAAACTTGAAAATGTATATTTAATATGAGTTCTCGTTCATTTTTTTTCTAACAGATACGTATTTTTGTTTACATTGAAACTGAGATTAATTTTACCATTGAAGATGTTAACTTGGAATGAAATCTCATACGGTGGAAAATGCAAACTAATCACATTAACAATTACCTTGTAAATTATGTGTTGGCGGAATTTATGTGGAATGATTTTGAAGCAATAAATCAAGAACCGAAATATAGAAAGGATGAATAAACCGAGGCAAGAGTTGAACTCTTTGTCCTTAAGTCAATATTACCCCGCAAGGTGCTTTCGGTCTTTGGCAATTGACTCCCAAGATACAACGGTTTCGCTTGAGTTTTGTAGCACTTCTTAAACTCAAGTACAGCGAACCAAAGATGGTTTTGTACTCCAACAGATGAAATGAAAATGGAAAACCAGAATTTTTGTGCAACTTAAATGCAATAAAATTGGTTCAAAAGATGAAATGTAAGAGTGCTTAATGTTTGCAAATCGTTTCTGTATCAAATCTCTGAAAATATGGACATCAACAACCCTTTTTAACGTTGGAGATTCGGTTGAAAACGAAAAGGAATGAACCAAATCGTGCAACCCTTCAAAAGGACATGTCTGTTCACGCAAACCTATGCGATTGCATGGTTTAACCAAGCTGCGATCGCAATGTACAAAAAATAGAACAAGACTTCATCCAGATTAACCATGCGATCGCAAGACTTTGCCTCCTGCGATTGCATGGAAGGACCAAAATACATTCTGCTTAAAATTTAAGCAAGTTGCGATCGCAGTGTAAACTAACCATGCGATCGCATGGTCAAACTTTGACCCGATTTTGTCCTTTTTCGTAATTTCTCATTTATTTGATATTGGTTTCGAGATGTCAAATATACCTTTTAAACATGCAGATAAATCTGAATTTTTGTTCCAGGGGCGTTGCCCCCGAGCCCCCACGAGGGGCGCTGCCCCCTCGACTCCCGCGACCTGACCGGGCAAGTCGATCCCCGTTCCGGGGGCGTTGCCCCCGAAGCGTCGAAGTGGCAAACAAATTTGCCTAAATGGATTGAGTCGGGTCTTGTATATTTGGCCAAGTTGACACGGAGTCACTTACGTTATTTTTAACACTTAGTTAATTTCTCGATATATTTAAACCAATTTCCAACATCATGATGGAATCTACATCTTCATATCCGATATCTTCACTTCAGCAGTTACGCCTATTGAATTGTTACTCTAAAGACGCTTGTTCTTTGATATCATCATAATGATTGAATTCAAAATTATGGAGAGATTTCTGGATTGTACAATTGTAACTATGGGTGGGCGTGTGATGAGTTGGGTCGGTTTTTTATTCAACTCAAAATCCAACTCAACCCACCAATGGGTTGGAATTCGACCCAACCCAACCCGATCGATCTTGGGTCGGTTTGGGTCGAGTTGACAGTTTTGCTCAAATAAAATTATTGGTTCTTGCAAAATTACTAGCAATGGACAAAGAAAGCATTCGACCAAAAATCATGAATTTTTGCAAAATTATCAATGTAAATTATTAGTTCCAGTAGTCGACAAATTCAATGTGAATCCAACAAATGTTATATTTGAATCCAAAATTTGAAGTACATACAGGAGGAAAAAATCCAAATAAATGTTCGGCCGGGTCAATCTATAAGAAATTACCTAGGTCGGGTCAGGTCGTGTGTGTGCATGAAGGAGGAAGCACTTTTGAAGGAAGAGAAAACAACGAGTTTGCACCGCCAAGCTGAAGGAGGAGGACAGCGACTGTGGAGGGCGGGTAGTTCAAGCGTGTGCAATAATGGGTCATGTCATGTGGGTGTGCATCTGGTAGTGGTGGTTTTACCAGCGTTGGCCGACTGTGAGGAGACGAACGTGGATAGATTTGGGACCAGCGATCTATTCTTCTCTAGTTCTCTATGCGTGTATATAATTTGAGGCCCTCTAATTGCGAATTTATTATGTGTGTCTGGTTTTGACTTTTTCATTGTTTTTATTTTATTTATTTATTTATTTTGTAATTGAGTTGGGTTGGTCCAAAATTCGACCCAATCCGATTGAAAATTACATTTTAAAAATCAAAACCAACCCATACAAGATAAAAACCCGACCCAACCCGGTCGGGTCGGGTCGGGTCGGGTCGGGTTGTTGGCTCGACCGGGTTGAGTCGGGTTTTGCCCACTCCTAATTGTAACAGAAGACGTTTTAAATTATGACAATTATTCCCAAAATTGTCACCTCATTTTGTATCCCAGCTTTTTCCATATTTTTTTTAATTAGGTGTATTTTTAAGATATTATTATTTTACTAGTATTTTTCCAAAGATGATAACAAAGACGAGTATATGCCTAATTTTCCCTTTTAAGTTTTAACCAATTTTAATACGTGCACTTCATTTTTATAAATGGGCAGCACAATAATTAAAAGAGTTTGTTGCATGCTATTTTGGTAAAAGGTAAAATGTAACCTACTTTTGTAAATGTCATGTACCCTTAAAAGAGTTTGTTGCATGCTATTTTGGCAAGATGCCACCACCTTTCAGCTTGTAAAAGATTTTACCTTTGATTTATAATTTCTGTTTTCTCGATTTTGCAATGTTGCGGCTTATTTCATAAATAATTGTGCTAGCATAATGTTGAGCTTAACACATGTTAGGGTGTACTTACAAGTATTGAGCTTACTATTTTTAGTGGCTGCCACACAATAATTGTGATGACGACTTTATTTATTTGTTCAAAAAGTAGTTTTTAAGCATGAACTCACAATCTTATTCAAGGTAAGCTTCTGAAAGCACGTATAAATATCCTGTGGACAAGAAACGGCAAAGAGCAAAGGTAAAATGCTAGAAGATAAGACGGCACTAGCTGTTCGGAAGATTGAGCAGGTGTCAATCCCCATACATGGTTTTACGACGTTGCGGAAACCTGTGTTTTTGATAAACAGTCGCCTGGGCCTGGTCGTTGTGACCCCCTTTGTGAGGAGGCACTCATTCTCCCGAAGTTACGGGGCTATTTTGCCGAGTTTCTTAGAGAGAGTTGTCTCGCACTCCTAGGTAGATCATCAACCTTTTTTGCAATCAAATATTCAAGATGGCCAATTTAATCTTCAAAGTCCTTCTTGCAATCAAATATTTCGAGTGATAAATTCTCCATTTATTATGTATTTTTGTAAATTAAACATGATTGGCTAAAATCTTTATGCTAAGAATGATGATGTAAACTATATGTTGAAGTTTTAATTCAAGAATTTCTGTTTTTAATCTTAATTTGTGTTTGTTTGATTTATGTCATGGTTTTAATATCCGTTTGAATGATTGATCATTGTTTGAACATGTTTGTAATTTATTTTCGTTTCCGAAAGGTTCAAAATAGATTAGTAAACACTAAGTCCTATAGAGATTAAGAATAATTTCCTATGTTTGGTGCAATCAAATTTGATAATTTTGATATTGAAAACGTTTTTGTATATTCATATTCAAAATAGGAATATTTTGGAACTTATATGAAAATATGTTTAATTCTACTCGAAAGAGATTATTAGATAACTTACGATTATCGATTGTCAATTTGAACATAAATTGGATTAGAACATGGGATTTTGAGGATTAAGATAGATATTAATGGTGGAGTCGGATTCCTAGCGTAACTCCTTTACTTGATTTTTCTCCAAAAACTATATTTGCACTTAGTTAAATTGTAGTTATAGTTTAGAGAATTTCATATTTTTCTTCATCCAAATATTTCTTGTGTGTATTCAATTTAAGACGGAATTGGTGAAAATTAAGCTATAGTCTAATCCTCGTGGGAACGATACTCTTTTACTCACTTTTACTATTACTTGTCAACGAACCCGTACGCTTGCGGGATTTCACCGTACAAGTTTTTGACGCCGTTGCCGGGGATTAAGATTTTTATCTAAATTTTGTTAATTTTAGCTTGAATTTTTCTTTTTCTTTTTATTATTATTATTTTTTCTTTCTTTGTTCGCTCTTGTACTTCTTTTTGCTCTTTCAGGTAGTTGCAGTCGTTTTATACAAGATTTGGAAGATCTTGACCTTTTGCCATTTGATCCCGAGATCAAAATAACTTTTTGTCCTCGAAGAAGAGGACAGAGAAATACACTAAAAACAACAACACAAGATGACAGCCTCTGAGATTGATGAGGACGACATGCTTGTTGGAGATGTCTTCGCAATGTACCAGACTAATATAGCGAGAAATGTTGCAACTTCTGGGATTGATGAGGACGACATGTTTGTTGGAGATGTCTTCGCAATGAACCAGGATAATATAGCGAGATATGATGCAACTTCTGAGATTAATGAGGACGACATGCTTGTTGGAGATGTCTTTGCAATGCACCAAACTTCAACTTGTCCACTAACGAATTCATTCACATCGAACCTTGAAGAAGTCAACTATACTCAGAATTTCTCGCGTCAACAGAACAACCCTTACTCCAACACTTATAATCTGGGATGGAGAAATCATCCAAATTTCTCTTGGGGTAACCATCTGAATCAGGGAAATCAAAGTCAAGGAAAACCATATGGATTTCAACAACTTGGATTCCAACAGCAGCAGGAGAAAAAGCCATCGTTGGAAGACTTAATGTATCAGTATATTAAAAAAATTGATAATACTCTACAGCACCAACAGGCTTCACTTAAAAATCTAGAAACTCAAATTGGACAAATAGCAGCAACTTTATCTAGGAGTCCACAAGGCACCTTCCCAAGCGACACTGAAGCCAACCCAATGGAACACATGCCAAGCATTACAACAATGAGTGATGAGCAACTGTCCGAGATTTTGAATAATAGACATGTCATCCGACCAGATGAAGCACCAATTAAAGAAGAAGATTATGTGGAGAAAGTGAAGTTAAATGGACAAAATGAAAAAAGTGATAATTAATGATGTTGCACTTATCAAGCAATTCTCCGACTCTCTTCTTTCTTCTAAAATTGATCGATGAGGAAGTTGAAGTTTTCGTAGTTGTATTTGAGCAAGGTGCTAAACTGAAATCATATTTTTATGAGGAGCGCAAATTCAAAATTTTGAGGATAAACGAAAAATGGTGCAAAGTCAATAGATGCAAGCAAAGCAAGTCCTCCAAAGCACTATTTAAAGTACCGTGAAACGATTGTTACGAAGTTAAGCTAACGACTCTAAACAAGCGCTTGTTGGGAGGCAATCCAATTTCTAACCCTTTTATTTACTTGCTTTTAAGTAATAGTTTTAAGTAAAAATTTTGCATCTAGGTTGTCGTCATCCTTTTGTATGCAATTTCTCAATTATCACATAATATATTTCTTGATTTTGTAGGTCAACAAAGTATTCGATGAAATACTTTAACTAGAAAATTGCTCCAAAGGACTTGGAAGATTCACTATAAGTTTGAGAAAAATAGCATGGCAAATTCAAAGTGCTCAAATACTCTAACCATAAAGAAGAATACTAGGGGAGTATCGAGATCCTTCTCTTTATTTTCATAATTTGTCTTTGTACTTACATTGGGACAATATTGATTTAAGTTTGGGGATGTAGTCAATTTGTTGAGTCAAGTTTTTATTATTATTATTTATTTATCTGGAGTATGTAGTGTTAAAAAAAAAATAAAAAAGTCAAAAATATTTTCTTTGTGTAACATAGTTGGACAACTTGCTAGCTTATTATGATTTTTATTTGGTCTAAGATTAATTGTTGAAAATGATTGAGTATTGCTACAATGTGCTTAGTTTTGTTAAAATTCCTTATCCATGTGAGACTTAAGACTACTTTGAGCACATAGCTATTTTTGGTGTTGCTTAAGTTTGGAGACAAGTTATGTAATGTAAATGAAGACTTGAATTTAAGACTTTAGATAGTGTTTTTGATTTCCAAGTACCCAGTTGAAAAACTCACTATACCAACATTTGAGAATAAGTTTGGGGGTGATTGAGCTGATAATAGTGATAGTTTAGAGAAGTGATGATTCAGCCTTTATTGAGAAAATTTATAATTAGTTCAAGTTGACGGGTTGAAACTAAGCATTGACTATTTTCTAAAATTCTAATCCCAACTTTCAGTCCCAATGAAAGACATTGCACTAGTCAAGGCACATCGAGTAGGAAAAAGTTGCCTATACTGATGTGTGAAAGCTAACCTTGAGTAATTTGGCCCTATGTATCAACAATATATAGGAGACGATCTACCATGGAAGAGGGCTATCTCAGTATTAGAGCAAAAACTACCTACTGTGTTGAATTAAAAAAAACAAAAGTATAAAGAAAAGCAGTAGCAAGAAACGAAATATTAGTACTGCATTTGCCTGACTAAGTCTTGGACAAGAAATGAGATTTAGATGCTTAGTTAGTTTAACTTGCTTAGTTATGACCTAAAGACTAGAACACTTGACATCATGTAGAATCATTGCCTATCTAAACTTTGCTTTAATCAGTTAGATCCTTCTAGCTTGAGAATGAAGACTAAAATGTGAGTCTAGCCTTGGTTGAAAGCCATTGAGAAGAAGTGATAGATACTTGAATATGGTGTGAAATTTACGAGAGGAGAAAGAAAAATATGACCATTGAGGGTTGGGATTGAAAGACTTAAGAATCTATTTGTTTGCATAACTTTATCCAAATTAAAGTAATGACTGAAATAGCTATTAACACACACACACAAGAGTCGAACATTGGATAAGTGTTAAAATCTTTTATGTAGCAATATTTGGACCTTTTTCTTGAATTAAATGATTAGACCTATACTATAGGCGAAAGTGGTAAGAAGTCAAACGGTGTGCACAATTTTTTCTTTGTATGCATTTGAGTCTTTGTTTTATCTTATTTTTGCTCGGGACTAGCAAAAGTTCAAGTTTGGGAGTTTGATAAGAGTAATTTATACACTTATATTGATTCCTTAATGAAGAGTTTTTGTATAATTCTAAGTATTTTAGAGTCGATATCTATTGAGTTTTTGTTCATTTTTTGATTGTAGGACAAAATCTCCGAACTCAAGTCACATTAGTGAAATCGGCGAGTAAATGAGAAGAAATTGAGTTTTTAAAGTGAATATCAAGAGCCAAATATTAGAGAATGAGAAAGAAAATAGTATGTAAAATTCTTCCCAAGTTTCATATGTCGTTTCTAAGATCATATGTCTTTACTTGTTCATACTAATAACACTTGTATATCATTTTAAGTTAGTATGTCATTACTTCTTTGTATCACATCACTTGTAAGTGTTGTCGGGGTGGTGAAACCTCCTTCGTGGGGTGGAATGGTCAAGATATATATATTTTTCAGTCAATTATTAAAATAAATGGTTTAGTTATTTTCAAGAAAAAGATTGGTCAACCATGGAAACTCTAAAGCGTTGGTCAGTCGAGGTTAGGTGGTCCCGTTGAGTTTGGGTGGTCCCGTCATCCTACTTTCCAACATCATTTTCCAGAAGACAGGTATCAAATATATGTTATTATGTCTTGACCTGGGTCTTGGTTCAATAAGTCTTGAAGCATGCAAGGGTCTACTAGTGAAGATCTATTCAATCATAATTTTGAAGAAAATTCAGATAATCAACAAGAAAATCTCAATATAAGAGAAATTTAAATAGCAGAAATTGAACAAAAATTTCAAAGCTGGTCAATCCCAAAAATAGATCAAAAGACTATTATCAAATAGGAAGATTTGATTTCAAACAAGATTATGCTATAAAAATTTGTGAACAATCTATCTCAGTTAAACAAGATATAAAGACCTTAAAGTTATTCTCAAAAGAAGCAATTCTTAATCATAGGAAGAAATATAAATTTCTCCATGTTGGCTTAGTTCAAGTTGCTGTCAAACCTTTATTTAGATTAGGAATTGATGTTCCAATATGTCTTATTCTTAGAGATAAAAGACATTCAAAATTCTCAAATCCTCTACTTTCAGTTTCAGAATCAAATCTTGAAAGTGGCCCTGTCTATTTCAATTTTTATCCAAATTTCTCTATGAATCTTTCAGATGATGCAATTATTAATTCTCTATGCTTAGATATGCAAGCTAAGAATATTGAAATGGATTGTAGATCCAAGGCTATTTGTATCATCTATCGTATTTATTACAAAGTGATGAGCACAAACATGAGCCCAAAAGTCTTATAATCTTTACCAAAGAATGAAACTCTCCTAATCGAGATCAATCCCCTTCACTCAAATGTTTCTATTCCCAAAAGATTGAGTTGGGATCAAGTAACTCAAAACTCTCTCTAGACATTTGAAAACAAACATCCTCCTCAAAGAGAGAATCCAAAAACTGAGTTGAACAAAATTACTGAATTGCGTGACAGTAGCGTGCAAATCCAATTTGCCTTTTCGTCAAGACATTCTTTTAGTTCCTCTCGCAACTCTAAATCTATCAGATCTTGCAATCAATCAAAGAAGCGATCACCTTCTTCCGAAAAACTCAAAAGAGTAGGTTTTACTCCTAATATTCCAAAAACTCATTATTCGGATGAAGACTCAACAAGTCACAATTTCTTTGAATCTCCAACTCTCTCAGATATGAGATCTCAAAGAAACCAACTAAATGTTATCTCTTCTTCAATATATCGAAAAAGAGAATTAAAAATAAATAAAAATCCAATTGTCAAAACTTTTTGAAGAACTATTAAAAAGCTTCACTTAAAAGAAGAACTTGATCGTCTCTGGAAAGAGTTTTACTCATACCCAGAAGATATTAGTTTCTTCAAATTGGCTTATCTTCAAGTTTTTAACCAAAAACCAACAATAAACGACACTCATGATAAATCAAAACTCTGGAAAACCACTTCCGAAAATAGTTTTCAATTCAGTTCACCCTCATCTCGAAGAAATTTATATTCAAAAGGTAGGTGTTAAAGTTATTGCTTCTCCTCTAAAGCAAATTACTAAAAAATGTGAGTGAAAATCCTACAATTAAAGATATCAAAAATATTCAACAACAAAATAATTAAACAAATATTTTGCTACACTCTGTGGCAACTCAACTCAATCAAATTGATCAACCAATAACACCTCCAAAAATTCGAGAAAAAAGGGAGAAAGAAAGAGAAAAAGAGTCAAATAGTCATTTAATAAAAACACTCTGTTTAAACCAAATGAAGGAAAAGTTAATTTCGAGGCAAATTCTTCATATATCCTTGTAAAAATTACTAAACAATTAAAAAATAAAGAATCAACAAGCAAGATTAATGTCATTAATTCAATTGATGAAATTCAAGAGCAATTCGAAGAACTAAAAATTAACTAACTTAAACAAGGAAAATATAGAACTCATGCCTTACTCCATTATTACTCAAGACCTACTTTCTCGGATATGCTTGGTGAAAAACCAAAGCCACCTCAATTTTTTTTCCCAGAAATGAGGTTATCTCGTGGAACATTGATGGAATGACCGAACATCAAATTCTCCAAGTCATTGGTGAAATGACTATGGCATTCAGTGCCTTTAGTGCTAGAGGCAATAACGACCACCAAGTAGCCGTCAACCTCATTGTTGGATTTACTGGACAATTAAAAGATTGGTGGAACAATTATCTTTCTCAAGATGAAAGAAATCAAATTCAGCTTGTCGTACAAAATGAAGGTGATAATGCTGCAGATTCTACCAAACAGGATGCGGTTAACTCCCTCATTTTCACAATTATCAAATATTTCATTCGTGAACCAACTGCCTTTCTTGAAATATCTTCTGAACTCCTCCTGATGAATCTTTCTTGTCCAAAATTACAAGACTTCGGGTAGTATAAATATATCTTTCTTCAAAAGATCATGATGCGTGAATAATGTAATTCATCTTTCTGGAAAAAAAGATTTACTGCAGAACTTCCAAAGTTGTTTGCCGAAGAGTTTGAAATTCAATCAAACTAATTATTCAATGATCCCATATAGTATTTTAACATATGGAGAGCTTATATGTTTCATTAAAAAAGAAGGACTTTATCTTTGTAATTGACCTAAAGCTCAAAACAAAACTTAAATCTGAAAAACAAGAAGGAAGAAAAGAACTTGGTTTTTTTTTTTGTGAACAATATGAATATGAAGGTATCGAGCCTCCTTCAAGATCTCACCAAAAAATGAAAAAACACTTAAAAACAAGAAGACCATTTTACCAAAAAGATACTCCAAATTATTACAAGAAGAAACGAAGATTTCATAGGGGTCGAAAAGGAAATACTTTCAAAAGAAACCTCCTAAAGATCCTTCTAACACGACCTATTGGAAGTGTCACAAGAAATGACATTATGCGAATAAATGTCATTTGAAAGGAAAAATCAATAATCTTCAAATTGACAATGAACTTAAGAATCAATTGTTAAATTTAATCAATTCTTCCGATTCTTCAGAATTTGAAGACGTTAACTTCAATCTTCAAGAAGACTCTAACTTTAGCCAAGAGTCTTTTTCTACTCTATCTTCTGATACAAAGATGATTTACAATTGCAAAGGCAACTGCAATTGTGATACTAACTCCATTAATGTTTTAACATCTGAAAAGGAATTAATCCAAGAGATTATAAATCAAGTTCAAGAACCACAACTTAAACAAAAGTTTAATAAACTTATCTATCTAGAAGAAAAGAGACCTCAAATAACTTACATTCTTAATGAAATACTTAAGAAATTCAAGCAGACTAATAAAATTTATTCTAGTCAAGACTTAAATGGAGAGGTTAATCAAATGAAAAAGTCAAATTCAAATCTTGAAAAGCAATTGACAGAGCTCAAAGTTGAAGTTTCCATTTTCAAAGCTTAATCTGCTCCCTTTGATAAAGGAAAAAACCAAAGTTTCTTCGTTTTACTCTTCTAGTTCTTCTGAAGACGAGAATACTAATCAAATCCCTCTTCAAAAACAAACCACTCCAGACAATGACCAAAACATGAATGTCATTATCCAAATCCGACTACAAAAATGGTATACCAATGCAACAATAGTTATTAATAAAGAATTCAAAATTAAAACTAAAGTACTTCTTGACTCAGGTACAGATTAGAACTACATTAGAGAAGGGCTTGTTCCTGCCAAATATTTTGAGAAAACTACTGACAACCTTTATGGAGCAAGTTGTAAAAGTCTCAATATTAGATATGAACTAACAAAAGCGCATGTCTGTAATCAAAATATTTGCTTTAATATCAGTTTTTACCTTGTTAAAGACTTAGATCAAGAAGTCATTCTTGAAACCCCTTTCCTAGTCCAATTATACCCAATCATAATTAGATAGATTGATTGATTAAGATCAAGAAATTTCCTTTGAGTTCATCAATCCTCCTACTCTTAGAGATATCAATATTATCAAAGAAAATACGATTACAAAAATAAATAATAATATTAATCTCAAGAAACAACATATAAGATATCTTAAAAAAGACATCAATTTTCAAAGATTAAAAAACAATTAGAAAAGGCAACCATTAAAGAACGTATCTCAAAAATAGACAAAGCTATTAGGTGTGAAATATGTTCTTCTATCCCCAACTTGCTCCATAAAGGTTGTCAGGTACAGATTAGAACTACATTAGAGAAGGGCTTGTTCCTGCCAAATATTTTGAGAAAATTACTGACAACCTTTATGGAGCAAGTTGTAAAAGTCTCAATATTAGATATAAACTAACAAAAGCGCATGTCTGTAATCAAAATATTTGCTTTAATATCAGTTTTTACCTTGTTAAAGACTTAGATCAAGAAGTCATTCTTGAAACCCCTTTCCTAGTCCAATTATACCCAATCATAATTAGATAGATTGATTGATTAAGATCAAGAAATTTCCTTTGAGTTCATCAATCCTCCTACTCTTAGAGATATCAATATTATCAAAGAAAATACGATTACAAAAATAAATAATAATATTAATCTCAAGAAACAACATATAAGATATCTTAAAAAAGACATCAATTTTCAAAGATTAAAAAAAAATTAGAAAAGGCAACCATTAAAGAACGTATCTCAAAAATAGACAAAGCTATTAGGTGTGAAATATGTTCTTCTATCCCCAATGCTTTCTGGGAAAGAAAGAAATATATTGTTACTCTGCCTTACATTCATAATTTTAATGAAAAACAAATACTAATCAAAGCAAGACCTATACAAATGAACAAATAACTTCTTGAATATTGTACAAATGAATTCACCGATCTCCTTGAGAAAGGCCTAATTAGGCCAAGCAAATCTCTATGGAGTTGTGCTACTGTCTATGACAATAACCAATTCGAAATTGAGAGAGGAGCCCCTCGACTTGGAATTTTCGGAGGTTTTATTGGTTGATCAATTTGATTGAGTTGAGTTGCCACATAGTGTAGCAAAACATTTGTATAATTATTTTGTTGTTGAATAGTTTTGATATCTTTAATTGTAAGATTTTCACTCTCACCTTTTTCAATAATTTGCTTGAGAGGAGAAGCAATAACTTTAACATCTCCCTTTTGAATATAAATTTCTCAGTTTTTGGAATCTCTCTTTGAGGAGGATGTTCATTTTCAAATGTCTAGAGAGAGTTTTGAGTTACTTGATCCCAACTTAATCTTTTGTGAATAGCAACATTTGAGTGAAGATGATTGATCTAGATTAGGAGAGTTTCATTCTTTGGTGAAGATTTTAAATCTTTTGGGCTTATGATTGTGCTCATCGGTTTGTAATAAATACGATAGATGATACAAACAGCCAGATCTACAATCCATTTCAATATTCTTAGGTTGAATATCTCAGCATATAGAATTAATAATTGCATCATCTAAAAGATCCATAGAGAAATTTGGATAGCAATTGAAATAGACAAGGTAACTTTCAAGATTTGATTCTAAAATTGAAAGTAGAGAATTTGAGAATTTTGAATGTCTTTTATCTATAAGAATAAGACATATTGGAACATCAATTCTTAATCTAAATAAAGGTTTGACAACAACTTGAACTAAGCCAACATGGAGACATTTATATTTCTTCATATGATTAAGAATTGCTTCTTTTGAAAATAACTTTAAGGCATTTGTGTTTAACTGAGATAGACTGTTCACAAATTTTTATAGCATAATCTTGTTTGAAATCAAATCTTCCTATTTGATAAATAGTCTTTTGATCTATTTTTGGGATTGACCAGTTTTGAAGTTTTTGTTCAATTTTTGCTATTTGAATTTCTATCATATTGAGATTTTCTTGTTGATTATTAAAATCTTCTTCAGAATTATGATTGAATAGATCTTCACTAGTAGACCTTGCATGCTTCAACACCTATTGAACCAAGACCTAGGCCAAGACATAATAACATATATTTCATACCTATCTTCTGGAAAATGATGTTGGAAAGTAGTAGGTTGTGTCAGTTATGTCTCTGATTTTATCCCAGATATTAAGAAAATATGTGAACCCTTATATCAAAGACATCGAAGTAATCCTCTCCACGGTCAGATAAACATACTAAAACAATCAAGTCCATTAAGCAATCATATGGAGAAGTATCAAGCAATCATGCATTGCTGATTCCACCATGGAAGCTGAGTATGCGGCATCTTGTGAAGCTACTAAGGAGGCAATATGGCTCAAAAAATTCCTAACGAACATTGAGATGGTGCCTACAACATCACAGCCCATGACATTGTACTGTGACAATAGTGGAGCAGTGGCAAATGCTAAAGAACCGAAGAGTCATCAAAGGAGAAAACATATAGAACAGAAATATCATCTCTTAAGAGAGATTGTTAGTCGTGGAGATGTAATTGTCAGCAAGATTGTCACTGAGGATAACCTCGCAGACCCATTTGCTAAAAGTCTTCCTGCTAAAAGTTTTGAGGGACATCTACAAGGCATGACAAATATACTCTAGGGCAAGTGGGAGAATTGTTGGGTAATGTGCCCATATAGTGTAGTTTTTGTTGTGATGAAATGACAATTTTATATTGAATAAAACTTTGGTTTGTATTCATTTATTATTGTTGCATTTGTTTAATATTGAGCATGTAAATAAAGTGTCAATGATCACTTGTGATAATATAAGTTGGGTGCTTGCGTTGAGAAGCATAGTGTGACACAACTTATATTTTGATCATCAATAAAATTGTTCACAACTAATGTATAAGGGTTAGTACCTTGTACCGGAAGGTTGTAGTGTTGACTATTTAATCATTCATGTTTGCGATTTGTCCTTATCGCATAAATGGATTAATGGTGACACTAGTACACTTGGAGTGTATTGAACGGACCACGTGTCGAATTTAATTATATAGCATGACTGTGCGAATAAATAAATCTTACTTGATCACCGGGTATTTAATCTAAATCCCTTGACATGATTATGTATATCTTTTCGTTAGTTTGATGGTTCTTTGATTTACTAATGGGTGAGATCAATTTAGTTGATCAAATATCTCAGTGAGTTGGGAGCTTGAGAATGAGCGATGTAGAAAACACGAATTCGTGTCGGGAACTGTCGTCCTGAAAATGGGTCAAGTGACAACTTAAGTATTTTCTGTTGAACGGTTATAAATCTGAGCTTAGTGTTTAGCGACGGCTAAACTTCGACATATGTGAATTAGTTTACAGGACCGCTGAAGAAAATATAACTTAAAGTTAGTAAGAATAATTAGAATGAGAAAATGGTCATTTATGCTCATACCTAATTATTGGATCTCAGACAGGGATGAAATTTATATATATACGGTAGGTCAAATGAAAGTATTACAACTTCTGCAATCTTATATATTTCGAGAGTGTAGTCTCTTGTCTTTAGTGAAAAAAGCAAAAGACTAAATATTAGATCGAGGGGTCTAGAGTAGACTAGACAGAATCTAATTATTAGAACTTGAAAAATATATGTCCGGACAGGTCCTATGGTAGCTCTTATAAAATTTTGGGCTTAATCATAATTACTATGAAAATTTTGAACTTGATTGTAATTGTGATATAAGTTCAGGGATTACATATGTAATTAAATCAATCCTAAACTAATTGGACTTGGATGCAATCAGAATGCTTGTCGTATTTATATCACATTGCTTGTGACATAAATTCATTCGATCAATTAAAAAAAGAAAAGAAAGTAAAATTCTTAAGTTTTGTTTGATTTGAATTTTATCTTCTTGGTTTTCTAAATCTGACCAGTCCAGAAATTAGTTCTTGATTCAATTAAAAGGTGCCCATACACCATTATAATCTATACTTGGGAGAATACCATAGAAGACTTGAACGTTGGGAGCACCAAGTTTGTGAATCAAAAGCAGGAAATTTGTGAATCAGATTAAAGACTAATATCGTTTATCAATTCAGGTATAATACTAAAATCATTAGTAGTTAATTATAATAAATACGTGAACGCCTAGCAAAGATCCTTTTTTATTGAATTAAATAAATATTTATTTTCTGGCTAATTTTCGTGCCAGTATCCAACATGTGGTATCAGAGCAGTCTAGAACATTCACGTGTCTGTTATGTTAGCTAGATCTGATAATTGTATGTTCTAGTCGAGCGATGTCTGGGATTATTATGTTGATTGAATAATTAATATTATTTTAAACTGTGATCCAATTATTTTGTGGCCCCACTTGTTCATTGTATTTCATTATTTCGAGTTTGTAACAAGATCGGTGGATTACAACTCCATCATCTTAACTTAATTTTTAACTGCAAAATAGAATTTAAATTGTGAGCCCTAAAAGGGGACTAGTTATTTTGTAATGGTTGAAAATTTGAAGATCAATCGGATCGACGAAGAATGAACCAACAAATATATATATATATATATATATATATATATATATATATATATATATATATATATATATAGACGTGGCAAAGTACACCGGAGATCTACTCGATCACAGATTTGGTTCGATGGAGATCTGCGCTCTTGCAGATCTGGTGCACCAGTTCCGGCACATCAGAGATCTACGAGATGCGCCAGATCCGCGCACCTGCTAGGTGCAGATTCGGCATTGCGGCGAGTGCAACGCAGCGTGTGGCGCACAGATCTCATCTATTAAGCAGTTGTCGGTGTTGATCGGGCAGAATGCTCTGGCCCCACGATCGGGTATTGTCGCTTGGCTGTGTTATTTTTTTGTGAGGGTTATTTGGACAAGAAGACAACTCAAGGAGGAAGAAGACCCATGTTTGGTTGCTGGGATACCTCATGTTTGGTGCAATGAATAGTGGATGTTTTGTTCAATAGAGGGCTGAAGATTTAATTTAAATATTGGATTTGGATTCAATTAGTTTTTAATTTATTTCTTGAGTCTTGTTTTGGGCCACAAATAATTGTTAATTTATTGCTAATATGCAATAATTTTGTTATTTTCAGCTAAATGTATCTCAATCTATTTTCCGTTATCTTAAAACAAAACCAACTTACTGGAGAAAATTATGTTGATTGGAAACGTAACCTAATGATTGTTCTCACCGTTGAGAAATTTGATTTTGTGCTTGAAGAAGATTAGCCTGAGCAACCCACTGAGACTGCAAGCAAGGACAAGAGAGATTCTTATGATAAGTAGGTGGCTGCAGACAAGTTGGCTCGCTGTTACATTTCGACATCGATGTCGAATGTGTTACAGCAAAAGAATGACAGTCTTGAAACCTCTTATGACATAATGAAAATTCTCAAGGACATGTTTGCTCATCAAAGTATGAGAGCTCAGTTCGAAGTCATTCGTACCTTGCACAACATCTGCATGAAACCCAGAACGCAAGTAAAGGACCATATGTTGACCATGATTGGACACTTCAATGTGGCAGAAAATCTGGGTGCAACTATTGATGCAAATACTCGGGTGGATATGGTATTGAACTCTCTACTTGATATGTTTACACAATTTACTGTACACAAGATGGATATGCTATTGACTAAGCTGATGAATGAGTTGCAAAATGTGGAGAGTGGTCTTAAGGCCAAAGGTGGTAATGCTTATGCAGCCATTGGTAACTCATCTGATTCCAAGCCGAAAGGCAAGTGTTTCAACTGCGACGAGAAAGGTCATGGGAATAAGACTGTCCCAAAGCACTAGCTAAAAAGAAGCAAAGAGTGCTGGTGAGTTTTTCATAACTGAGTCTTGTTTAGTGGTTGATTCTACATATTCTTGGGTTGTAGATTCTAGAGCTACTAATCATGTTGCATGTCAATGCAGGTGCTTCAGGAGAGCAGAAAACTTAATGAAGGCCAGTTTACTATCACAGTCGGCATAGGAGCAGTAGTTTCGACGAGAGCTGTATGAGTAGTTTGTTTTTATTTCAGTAGTGGTAGACGTTTAATTCTTAAGGACTGTTATTATGTCATGCAGATGAAGCGGAATTTGATTTTCATTTATTGTTTAATAGGACGAGGTTATTCTCTTGATTTTGCGTCTAATAAAGCGCTTTACATTTTGATGAATAAAGCTCCTATTTGTGCCATATATTTGATGAATGGTCTTTATATATTAAACTATTCTACAAATGAAATTAATAATACTCCTGCAAACTATAAGAAACAAAATACATACCATACTAGTAATACTTATCTATGGCATCTTAAACTTGGACACATCAACCTTAACAAGATATAAAGACTGGTAAAAGATGGTCCCCTCAACTCAATTGAGGTCGAACCATTGCCGATTTGTGATTCTTGTTTGGAAGGTAAGATGACCAAAAGGTCCTTTTTAGCAAAGGGACATAGAGCCAAAGAAGTGTTAAAACTAGTTCATTCTGATGTATGTGGACCTATGAGTACACCTGCGAGAGGGGGCTATGAGTATTTTATCACCTTTACAGATGATTACTCTAGATTTGGATACATTTACTTGATGACTCGAAAGTCATAGGCTTTTGAGAAATTCAAAGCATATCGGACTGAGGTCGAGAAACATTTGAGTAAAAGTATAAAGACATTTCTATCAGATGATCGAGGTGACGAATATCTCTCAGGATAATTCAGGGACTACTTAACAGAAAATGGTATAGTTTCTCAACTGAGTGTGCCTGGTCCACCCCAACAGAATGGCGTTTCAAAAAGAAGAAACAGGACATTGTTAGATATGGTTAGGTCAATGATAAGTTTTTCAACTCTACCGATCCCATTTTGGAGATATGCACTTAAGACAAACGCTTATATTCTTAACCTAGTTCCATCTAAGTTTGTTCCCAAGACTCCTCTGGAATTATGGAATGGGCGCAAACCAAATTTGCGTCACATCTGAATTTGGGGATGTCCGACTCATGTGCTGAAAGGAAAAACAGAAAAGTTAAAGTTTAGGTCAGAAATATGCCTGTTTGTGGGATATCCTAAAGGTACTAGGGGATACTATTTTTATAATCTTCTAGATATTAAGGTTTTTGTCAGTACAAATACAACTTTCCTGGAGGATAAATATATTAATGAACGTCAGCCTAAGAGTAGGGCTATTTTGAAAGAAATTAGTGGGAGTAATCCCAACTCATCAATTCCTGGAACACAACCTAGTGACAAACAACCCATGGTATCGCAAACACCTAGAGAACGTAATCTGAATGGGAGAAATGATTTGTTATCTGATCCCATAAATCAAGAAAATGTTCGAGGTGATGAGGAGGTAATGGTATCATCTGAAGGTGATACCACCATTGATGAAAATGACAATTCCAAATGAAGCCACGGTTCAAGATCCACCGCCCCTTAGGCAAAGTCAAAGGGTCATCAGAAAACTGTCTAGGTACTTGTTTGTCAGAGAATCCAAACAGGCGATCTCTACAAAACAAGTAGATCTGAATTCATATAAGGAGGCTATAAACGATGTGGATGCAGATTTGTGGAGATTAGCTATGAACACTGAGATAGAATCTATGCATTATAATCAAGTCTATGAACTTGTAGATGCACCAAAAGGGATAAAATCCATCAGGTGCAAGTGGGTCTACAAAAGAAAGAGAGGAGTAGATGAGAAGGTGGAAACCTTCAAAGCAAGGCTAGTGGCTAAGGGTTTTACCCAAAGAGAAGGTATCGATTATGAGGAAACCTTCTCACATGTAGCTATGCTTAATTCTATTCACATTCTCTTATCGATTGCAGCTCATTATGATTATGAGGTGTGGCAAATGGATGTCATGACGGCTTTTCTTAATGGTCATCTTGAAAAGTGTATCTTTATGGTACAACCACATGGGTTCGTAGAACGTGGTCATGGACTGAAGCAGGCATCAAGATCTTGGAACAAAAAGTTCGACAAGGTGATTAAGACATGTGGTTTTGATCAGAACTTCGACAGACCCTATGTCTATAAGAAGATACAGGACAAAAAGGTAATTTCTCTGGTGCTTTATGTGGATGATATTCTACTCATAGGAAATGATGTAGGTATGTTATCATCTATGAAAGCGTGGTTGGCCCAATAGTTTCATATGAAGGATTTGGGTGAAGCTAGTTATGTTCTAGGCATTCGGATCTTAATGGATCGAAAGAACAAGCTGATAGCATTATCCCCAGCTACATATATTGACAAGATACTTGTCAGAATTGCCATGCAAGACTCCAAGAAAGGCAATTTGTCGTTCAGAAATGGAATCCAACTCGCTAAGGAGCAATCTCCAAAAACTCTTGAAGAGATAGAGCGCATGAGTAGAATACCTTAAGCGTCAGCAGTAGGTAGTCTCATGTATGCTATGCTGTGCACTAGACCTGACATTTGTTATGTTGTTGGTATGATCAGTCGTTATCAATCTAACCCTAGACCAGAGCATTGGGTGGCTGTAAAGCATATCTTTAAGTACCTTCGGAGAACAAGGAACCATATGCTAGTTTACTCCTCAACAAACATTCCTCACCAAACATTGTTCCAGTTGGGTATACAAATTTCGATTTTCAAGCTGATAAAGACTCTTGTAAGTCCACATCAGGATCACTGTTTACACTAGGTGGTCGATGATAGCCCAAGAATAACTAACCAAGAGGGGGGTGAATTGGTTTTCTTAAACTTTTTCGAAAAATATTCTTAAAAATGAAATTTAAGAAATAAAAATTGATTCACTCAAATATAAGCACAATATAAGTAAATAAAAGAGAAGAGAGAGTGCAAACGATTTTTATGGAGGTTCGATCCAACCAATGATCTACGTCCCCCGTTACCAAGCTCTCCAACACGAGCACGGCCTTTCCACTATTTTGATTGACTTATGGTGCAATCCAAACCCTTACAATGTACCCGGTGACTTACAAACAAGGAGCACCGATCCTTATACAATATTGAGCTTTTGTACGGGACCTCAATATGACCCAAGTATATGAAGAAATTGATTTGAGTATTTCTCTCTAGATGAATGATAGATACAAGTTTAGTTCTAAGAGAGACTAACACTTTAATGAATAGCAATGAATAAGGAAAGCTCAAGTGTTAGAAGAAAACTTTGTTGAGAAAGATGAATCAAAGGTTTGATTTAATCAAACAAAGTTTTTCAATATGAGATATTGAAGATATAAATACAATGAAGCTTTGGATGAAGTTTTTCAATATGATTCTCTCTATAAATGCTCTTGTAAGTGTTGTTTAATGATAGTAAATGAAGTGGTATTTATAGAGATGAATTTTCGTCACTTTCTGACCAAACGGATGACCAACCGGATGACCAAACGGTCGACCGGTCAGATTGGTCAGATTGGTCAGAACTAGCCGTTGAATTGCAAAAAGTCAGAACGGACACTTTTTGAAAAAGGACAGCCAACCGGTCGACCGGTTCATCCAAACGGTCGACCGTTTGAACTCTCTGTTCAAACGGATGATCAAACGGATGACCGTTTCTGCAGTTTTAAAAACTTGATTTTTGACTTTGATAAAAGTATTTTATGCAATGATAATGACATATGTTTTGTGCATAAAAATATTTGAGCTTTCGTTCATTTAATTGCTAAGGATTAAAGAGTTAATACCTTTACAATTTTATCTAAAAATCTATTCTTCAATCTTGATCTTCGAATCTTGAGATGCTTGAACTCTTGAATTGATTTTGACTTTGAACTTGTCATTGTATGAGAGTTCGATTTGTAGCGCTTTGAATTTTGCTTGAAAAGAAAATGTTAGAAAGCATAACCAATTTGTTTGTAATAATCAAAACATTAAGGTTTAAAGTTAACCATAGGTCAACAATTTCCCCCTTTTTGATTATGACAAACAATGTGAGAATATATGATAATAGTATACAATAAAGCATATATATTCCCCCTTTCTTTTCAAGTAAACATGATTTGATGAATTTGTATCACATTATATCATTTTCATTTGATTTGCCAAATTTTATCATATAAGTCATTGCATGCAAAATTCATCACATCAATTCATCATATCACATATTTCCATCACATATTTCATCACATCAATTCATCATATCACATATTTATTTTCCCCCTTTTGGCATAAACAAAAAGGCAAAAGATAAAACATTAAGGTTTAAAATACTTTCCCCCTAAATGAAACCAAATATGCCATTCATTGATAAACTTAAATTTCAAAGAAAAACAAGCATAGTTTTATATATGAAAACTTAGTACATAGACGTCGTTTCCAAAACATAGCTAACAAAGCAACAAGAAATAAATAAACTTCGTTTCTAAAACATAGCGACAAAAACAAAAGTAAATAAACTAAGGCTCCGGGGGCGGCTGTGGAGGAAGCACGGCATCGAGTCGGGCGTGAAGATCTCGGAGCAACGCCGTCATGTCGGCAACCGAGTGCTGGAGAGTCCCCATGGTGTGGTGCAGACCCTCGACTGAAGAAGTAAGGGAGTCGATCCGTCCATGCAGTAAGGTGAATTGGTCTTCGTTGTGGCCGGAAGTGGAGGACGACGGCCTTTGTGATCTTTGCCGCGGAGGGGACGGAGGGGCATCCTCGTCAATATCTTCCCCCTCGAAAGGTAGAGTAGAGGGACCCGACTCCTCATCAAATCCTTTCGACTTTGCCACCCATTGACCGTTCTCCTTTACAATTTTCATTCTTTTTAGTGTAAGAATGTTGATGGTGTCGGTGGCTTTTGGAAGGAGGGTCACCGTATCACGGAAGGAGATATCGAAATGTTGAAAGATTTTGGTGAGGATCATGCCATAGGGAAGAGCCTTAGAACTCTTGCCGCTAAGGACGTAGTGCATGTGTTGGATCATGATGTAAGAAAAATCGAGCTTACGCCCTCGGAGAATGGAGTCGAGCATAAAAGCATCAAAATGGTTCACCTCATCTAAATGACCCTTTCGAGGGACAATTATGTGGGCGATGATATTATGTAGGACACAACAAGGAAGGGTAAGTTGATTTGAGGTAAGACGAACGGCAGCGTCAAAGTGCTTGCCGGTGACATTACAACATGCTTCGACGGGATTATACTCGTCGGTGTGGGGAATTGTCTTGGTGGTATACAGACGCATACCACCATTTTCAAGATGGAGAATGGTACGAATAAGATCTTGAGTGATCTTAATTCGTTTGTCCCGAACGAAAGATGAAATACCCGACCCCGGGGAAAAAACCATGTTTTTGTAAAATTCTTTGATAATGGGAGGGTAAACGGTTTCATTGAGAGTGAGAAGAGGAACCCACCCCATACCCATGAAGAGATTTTCAATGTTAAAAGATGGTGCTTCGTGTGTTAAAGAGGCAAGATCGACATTCTTACCAATAAGAACGGGACTTCGTTCGATGCGCTTGGATTGAGGATCTTCTTCGGAGGAGGAGGAGGATGGAGATGGTTGCCTTTCTCTCCTAGGTCGTTTGGCTGCCATTTTCACCCGAGGCATGGTTTTGGAGACGGATTTGGAGCCTAGGGTTGGAGGTCGACCGCGTGAGGGGTTTATCGCGATTTGGTGGATGAAAATTGGGGATTTTGAAGATTTAGGCGTGAAATGATATGGGTTTTGAGATTTGGAATGTAAATTGGAAAGATTTTGGGAAGATTGGAAGATTTGAGGAAGATTTGGAGAGAAAACCGTGGTTCGCGGGAAGTTGAAATGAAGAAATTTGAAAAATTTCTACTTAAAACCCTGATTTCCGCTTATACGGACGACCGGAATACTCAGACGGTCGACCGGTTGGACTGGAATTTTGATGTTCAAACTTTCTGTTCAACCGGATGATCAGACGGATGATATACGGTCGTCCGGTTTAAATCATACGGACGTCCGTTTGATATAGGCGGTCAACCGGTTAAACTTTTTAAATTTGGCAAAATTCTCTGCTCATACGGATGATCAAACGGATTTGAGCAGGGGATCATCCGTTTCATATTAAACGGTCGTCCGGTTTATTAAACGGTCGACCGGTTAAAAAGATTCACCAAAAATAATGAAATTTTTCTTTTGGCAGATAATTTTAAAACATGTTTGTCACATATAAAGCAATTAATCATAGAAAACATAAAGATTCAGCCACATATTTCACTTTCATCAATTATACCTAAATTTCGTCGAATGTATGAAAATCGTTCAAGAGCTAATGGTTTTGTGAGAATATCGGCCAATTGTTTTTCGGTGTTAACAAACTCCAAAGTTATATCTCCCTTTTGTGCATGGTCTCGTAAAAAGTGATGTCTAATCTCGATGTGTTTGGTACGAGAATGCAAAACGGGATTTTTTGATAAGTTGATCGCACTAGTATTATCACACATAATAGGAATTTTGTCAAATGAGATGTGATAATCATTTAGAGTTTGCTTCATCCATAGGATTTGAGCACAACAACTAGCGGCGGAGATATACTCGGCTTCGGCGGTTGACAAGGCAACGGAATTTTGTTTCTTACTAAACCATGAAACTAAGGCAAAGCCTAGAAAATGGCATGTTCCACTAGTACTTTTACGATCAATTGTGCAACCGGCCCAATCGACATCCGAATAGCTAAGTAAATCAAAATGAGTTTCTTTGGGATACCAAAGACCTAAAGATCTAGTTCCACTAAGATAACGAAAAATGCGTTTTACGGCACTAAGATGGGAATTCTTAGGAGTAGATTGATATCTAGCACATAAGCAAACACTAAACATAATATCGGGTCTACTAGCGGTTAAATAAAGAAGGGATCCGATCATACCTCGATATTTTGTTACATCAACGGAAGTACCTTGCTCGTCTTTATCTAGTTTGATTGATGAGCTCATTGGAGTATTCATTGGCTTCAAGTCTTCCATTTCAAACTTTTTGAGCATATCCAAAATATACTTGGTTTGACTAATGAATATTCCATCATTGGTTTATTTGATTTGAAGACCAAGAAAGAACTTGAGTTCACCCATCATGCTCATCTCAAATTCCCTACTCATGCACTTAGAAAATTCTTCACATAGGGAAATGTTAGTAGCACCAAAAATGATATCGTCAACATAAATTTGAACAACTATCATATCATTCTTTTTGGTTTTTATAAATAGTGTAGTATCCGCTTTACCCATTAAAAAACCATTTGATAAGAGAAATTTACTCAATCTCTCATACCATGCTCTAGGAGCTTGTTTTAAACCGTAAAGAGCTTTTCTAAGTTTGAAAACTTTGTCCGGATACTTATGATTTTTAAAACCGGGTGGTTGCTCAACAAAAACTTCTTCTTGAATGACTCCATTCAAGAATGCACTTTTGACATCCATTTGAAATAAAGTAAAAATCTTATGACAAGCAAAAGCAAGAAGCATGCGAATTGATTCTAATCTAGCAACCGGGGCAAAAGTTTCTTCGAAATCAATGCCTTCTTCTTGATTGTAACCTTGAGCCACTAATCTAGCTTTGTTACGCACAATTATACCATTTTCATCTCGTTTGTTTCGAAAAACCTATTTTGTGCCAATTACGGTTTGTGAATTTGGTCTAGCAACTAAATCCCAAACATGATTTCTTTCAAATTGATTTAGTTTATCTTGCATAGCTAGGATCCAAAATTCATCAAACTCGGCTTCTTTAAAGTTCTTTGGCTCAATTTGAGAAAGAAATGCACAATTGTTATGAAAATTTCTAGAAGAATTTCTTGTGCTTACCCCTTTTGATGGATCACCAATGATGAGATCTTTTGGGTGAGATGGGACAAACCTCCATTCTTTTGGTAATGATGAAGTGTTGGGATCTTCATGAGGTTCTTCATCATTTTGTTGCATACTTGTTTCCTCCTCATGTTGACTTTCAATGTTATTTGGATTCCCTTTGTCTTGATTTTGAACACTTAGTTGTTCAAATGGGATTTCCAAATCTTCATCATCAATAACTTTTTCTTGTATAGAGGAGTTAGTTTCATCAAAAACAACATGCATGGATTCTTCAACTACTAAAGTTCTTTTGTTGAAAACTCTAAAAGCTTTACTAGTAGATGAATATCCAAGAAAAATTCCAATATCGGATTTTGGATCAAATTTTCCCAAATTTTCTTTTGTGTTTAAAATAAAGCACTTGCAACCAAAAACTTTAAAATATCCAATATTAGGAATTCTATTTTTCCAAAGCTCATATGGAGTTTTGGTTTTCTTTCGACTTACCAAAACTCTATTTAAGATATAACATGAAGTGTTTACGGCTTCGGCCCAAAAGTATTTTGGTAAATTGTTTTCATTCAACATGGTTCGAGCCATTTCTTGCAATGTTCGATTCTTCCTTTCTACTACACCATTTTGTTGAGGAATTCTAGGAGCCGAAAAATTATGTTCATATCCATTGGATTTGCAAAACTCATCAAATGCTATATTTTCAAATTCTCCACCATGATCACTCCTAATTGTGGTAATGGTGTATCCTTTTTCATTTTGGACTCTTTTGCAAAAATGTTTAAATGCATTTAAGGCTTCATCTTTTAAATTCAAGAAAATGACCCAAGTAAATCTTGAAAAATCATCAACAATAACAAATGCATAATGTTTTCCACTTAAACTAGCGGTTCTAGATGGTCCAAATAGGTCCATGTGGAGAAGTTGCAAAGGTCTTGAAGTAGAAGAGTGTTGTTTAAGTTTGAAAGAACTCTTTACTTGTTTTCCAAATTGACAAGCATCACAAATTTTATCTTTTTCAAACTTTATACTTGGCAACCCTTTCACAAAGTTATTTTTGGAGATTTTTGAAAGTAAGTCCATGCTAACATGACCTAATCTCCTATGCCATAACCAAGAATCATCCTTTATACTTGAAAAACATTTTATTTCCTTTTCAAGTTCAAATTCAATAGA
The DNA here is from genome assembly GCA_030279155.1 of Forsythia viridissima. Taxonomy (NCBI): domain Eukaryota; kingdom Viridiplantae; phylum Streptophyta; class Magnoliopsida; order Lamiales; family Oleaceae; genus Forsythia; species Forsythia viridissima. Next base: position 37,013,301 of record CM059036.1, read on the forward strand.
TATGATGTAAACATCTTTGCTTCGGCTCCCCATGAACAATACCTCTTTAGATATAGCATCCTCAATGAGGCAATTAGAAGAATCAAATTTAATGAGATAACCTTTATCACACAATTGACTTATACTAAGTAGGTTATGTTTGAGGTTATCAACTAATAAAACATTTTCAATAGAGGGAGAAGAACGATTACCAATATTTCCAATGCCTATGATTTTTCCTTTGGCATTGTCTCCAAAAGTCACGTGACCTCCATCTTTTCTTTTGAAATTTGATAGTAATGATCGATCCCCCGTCATATGTTTCGAACAACCACTATCCAAGAACCAATTGCTCTTGACCTTTTGTGGTACCTACAAAAATAATTTTAATTTTTGACTTTTGGTACCCACATAAGTTTGGGTCCTTGATAGTTAGTACTTGTGGATTCTTTTATCCACTTATGTTTCTTTTCAAAGTATAGTTTCTTTTTAGTCAAACAATTGTAAGCAACATGACCATCTTTCTTGCAAAAACTACATGTGATGTTTTGTTGAGAAAAGTTGGATGATTTTACAAAAATGGTTTCAAGGGATTTTTGTTTCAAGAGAGGTCTATATCCAATTCCTCCTTTGTTAAACACACATTTTTGCTCTCCAAGCATTAATTCAAAGTTTTTCTTTCCTTGGGTGAATTTGTGAATAATGCTTGTTAAATCAACCACTTTTTCTTTCAATAAAACATTTTCTTTAATCAAGGACTTATGATCATCCTTTTCTTTTTCAAAGTCCTTTTGTGCAATAAAAAGCTTCTTGACTACCTTTTTCAACAAAGAGTGTTTATTGTTAAGAATGGAGTATTTTGACATAAGTTTCTCAAATTCTTCATGAATTTCATCATAAGAGGTAGATAAGTCAATGTAAGAATCATTGTTGTTTGTACTTACCTCATCCTCAATGGCCATGAAGCACATATTAGCGATTTCTTCTTGAATTTCTTCATCTTCTTGATCATCTTCATCACTATCATCCCATGTAGCTTGAAGTGCCTTCTTTTTGTTGAACTTCTTCTTGTTTGGGCATTCGGTCCTCTTGTGACCGGGTTTGTCACAATCATAGCATATGATCTTTTTGTTCTTTTCTTCACTTTTGTCTTCTTTCTTTTGAAATCGCCTATTGTTTCGAAATCCTCTCCATTTCTTGACAAGAAGAACTAAGTCATCACGTTCTTCATCACTCAAGTTTGTGTTGGATGAACCTTCATCATTTGTTGATTTCAAGGCAATTTGCTTCTTTGGAAGCTCCTTCATCTCTTCTTTGCTTCTCCTTGTTTTCTCCTTTGTTTCGGCATTGTTGAGCTCATATGTCATCAATGTTCCATATAGCTCCTCCAATGGATAAGTGTTGATATCTTTTGTATTCTCTATCAACATCCTCAAGGAGTTCCAATCTTCCGATAAAGACCTAAGCATTTTGCTCACAAGTTCACCGTTAGTAAATTTTCAATCAAAGCCCTTAAGGCCATTAATAATATCGGTGAAACGAGTAATCATATCAACAATAGGTTCATCTTGTTTCATAAAGAAATTTTTGAAATCTTTTGTCAAAAGATTTATTTTGGTTTCTTTAACCTTGTTGGTACCTAAATGAGTTATCTCTAATGCATGCCAAATATCATATGCAGAATCACATGTGCTAATACGATTAAACTCATTTTTGTCTAAAGCACAATAAAGTAAATTTTTGGCTCTAGCATTCAAAGACAATTTTCTTTTGTCCTCTTCATCATATTCTTCTCTAGGCTTAGAAATAGTTTGGTCCGGTTTATCATCAACTTTGATAATTTTTGTAGGCACATATGGACCAAACTCGATGACTTCCCAAATGTTATAATCAATTGATTGAATATAAATCATCATTCTAGTTTTCCAATAATTGTAGTGGGAGTCATTAAAGAAGGGAGGACGATTTGTAGAGTGACCTTCAAGGTTTTGAAAATTTTGGTTAGCCATTTCTCAAGATTGTGTAATCAAAAAAAATGAGCACCTTGCTCTGATACCAATTGATAGCCCAAGAATAACTAACCAAGAGGGGGGTGAATTGGTTTTCTTAAACTTTTTCGAAAAATATTCTTAAAAATGAAATTTAAGAAATAAAAATTGATTCACTCAAATATAAGCACAATATAAGTAAATAAAAGAGAAGAGAGAGTGCAAACGATTTTTATGGAGGTTCGATCCAACCAATGATCTACGTCCCCCGTTACCAAGCTCTCCAACACGAGCACGGCCTTTCCACTATTTTGATTGACTTATGGTGCAATCCAAACCCTTACAATGTACCCGGTGACTTACAAACAAGGAGCACCGATCCTTATACAATATTGAGCTTTTGCACGGGACCTCAATATGACCCAAGTATATGAAGAAATTGATTTGAGTATTTCTCTCTAGATGAATGATAGATACAAGTTTAGTTCTAAGAGAGACTAACACTTTAATGAATAGCAATGAATAAGGAAAGCTCAAGTGTTAGAAGAAAACTTTGTTGAGAAAGATGAATCAAAGGTTTGATTTAATCAAACAAAGTTTTTCAATATGAGATATTGAAGATATAAATACAATGAAGCTTTGGATGAAGTTTTTCAATATGATTCTCTCTATAAATGCTCTTGTAAGTGTTGTTTAATGATAGTAAATGAAGTGGTATTTATAGAGATGAATTTTCGTCACTTTCTGACCAAACGGATGACCAACCGGATGACCAAACGGTCGACCGGTCAGATTGGTCAGATTGGTCAGAACTAGCCGTTGAATTGCAAAAAGTCAGAACGGACACTTTTTGAAAAAGGACAGCCAACCGGTCGACCGGTTCATCCAAACGGTCGACCGTTTGAACTCTCTGTTCAAACGGATGATCAAACGGATGACCGTTTCTGCAGTTTTAAAAACTTGATTTTTGACTTTGATAAAAGTATTTTATGCAATGATAATGACATATGTTTTGTGCATAAAAATATTTGAGCTTTCGTTCATTTAATTGCTAAGGATTAAAGAGTTAATACCTTTACAATTTTATCTAAAAATCTATTCTTCAATCTTGATCTTCGAATCTTGAGATGCTTGAACTCTTGAATTGATTTTGACTTTGAACTTGTCATTGCATGAGAGTTCGATTTGTAGCGCTTTGAATTTTGCTTGAAAAGAAAATGTTAGAAAGCATAACCAATTTGTTTGTAATAATCAAAACATTAAGGTTTAAAGTTAACCATAGGTCAACAGTCGAGCCATTATATGGAGAAGTATCAAGCAATCATGCATTGCTGATTCCACCATAGAAGTCGAGTACGTGGCATCCTGTGAAGCTGCTAAAGAGGCAGTATGGCTCAAGAAATTCCTAATGGACATTGAGGTGGTGCCTGCATCATCACAGCCCATGACATGACAATAGTGGGGCAGTGGCAAATGCTAAAGAACCAATGAGTCATCAAAGGGGAAAACATATAGAACGGAAATATCATCTCTTAAGAGAGATTGTTAGTCGTGGAGATGTAATTGTCAGCAAGATTGCAACTAAGGATAACCTTGCGGACCCATTACTGAAAGCCTTCCGGCTAAAAGTTTCGAAGGACATCTGCAAGGCATGGGGCTACAAGACATGACAAATATACTCTAGGGCAAGTGGGAGAATTGTTGGATAGTGTACCCATATAGTATAGTTTTTGTTGTGATGAAATGACAATTTTATATCAAATAAAATTTTGGTTTGTATTCATTTATTATTGTTGTATTTGTTTAATATTGAACATGTAAATAAAGTGTCAATGATCACTTGTGATAATATAAGTTGGATGATTGCGTTGAGAAGCATAGTGTGACACAACTTATATTTTGATAATCAATAAAATTGTTCACAATTAATGTATAAGGGTTGGCGCCTTGTACCGGAAGGTTGTAGTGTTGACTATTTAATCATTCGGGTTTGCGATTTGTCCTTATCGAATAAATGGATTAATGGTAACACTAGTACACTTGGAGTGTATTGAACGGACCACGTGTCGAATTTAATTATATTGCATAATCGTGCGAATAATTAAATCTCACTTGATCACCTGATATTTCATCTAAATCCCTTGACATGATTGTGTATATATTTTCGTTAGTTTGATGGTTCTTTGATTCACCATGGGTGATATCAATTTAGTTGATCAAATATCTCAGTGAGTTGGGAGCTTGAGAATGAGCAAAGTAGAGAACAGGAACTCATGTTGGGAACTGTCGTCCAAAAAAATGGGTCGAGTGACAACTTAAGTATTTTCTGTTGAACAGTTATAAATCTGAGCTCAATGTTTAGCGACGACTAAACTTCGACATCTGTGAATTAGTTCACACGACCGTTGAAGAAAATATAATTTAAAGTTAGTGAGAATAATTAGAAGAGTAAAACAGTCATTTATGCTGATACCTAATTATTGGATCTCAGACATAGATGAAATATATATATATATATATATATATATACGGTAGGTCAAAGGAAAGTATTACAGCTTCTGTAATCTTATATATTTCGAGAGTGCAGTCTCTTGCTTTTAGTGGAAAAAGCAAAAGATTAATAATTAGATCGAGTGGTCTAGGGTCGACTAGACAGAATCTAATTATTGGAGTTTGAAAAATATATGTCCGGACAGGTCTGTGATAGTTCTTATAAAGTTTTGAGCTTAATCATAGTGACTATGAAAGTTTTGAACTTGATTGTAATCGTGATATAAGTTCAGGAATTACATATGTAATAAAATCAATCCTAAACTAATTAGATTTGGATGCAATCAGGACTCTTGTCATTATTTGCAATCAAAATGCTTATCGTATTTATGTCACATTGCTTGTGACATAAATTCTTTCGATCAATTAAGAAAAGAGAAGAAAATAATATTCTTAAGTCTTGTTTGACTTGAATTTTATTTTTTTGGTTTTTTAAATTTGACCAATCCAGAAATTGGTTCTTGATTCAATTAAAAGGTGCACACGCACTATTGTAATATATACTTGGAAGAATACCATAGAAGACTTGAACGTTGGAAGCACCAAGTTTATGAATCAAAAACATAAAGTTCGTGAATCAAATTAAAGACTAATATCGTTTATCTATTCAGGTATAATATTAAATTATTAGTATTTAATTATAATAAATACGTGAACGCTTAGCAAAGATCCTAATTTTATTGAATTAAAGAAATTTTTTATTTTCTGACTAATTTTCGTGGTAGTATCCAACAAGTAATGCTGCAGATCCTACCAAACTGGATGCGGTTAAATATATAATTTGAATTTTCAAAACCAGACACCAACTTGGGAGGGCAAAACACAATAAGGCAAATAAAATATGTTGTCCCTTTGATTATCCTTGTCTCCACATGGTTTTCAACGAATAGCTAAGTCAAGAAACACATTCATTTCGGCAATTCACTCACTTGAATTCTCCAATAAAGAGTTTCTTGAAATTGTTAAAATAAAAATAGTTTTCATTTTTCAACACTTGCTACAGTCCAATTTTCAGCTCAATATCTGTTTATCTTGGGGTCGAAACCAAACCAAGACGGATGAAAAGAAAAGAAGAAAACTAATAAACCAATAAGACACTTCTAAATATTTCTTCACCATTGGGTTAAATAATTGTTCAAACGATCAGCTATGCTGATATCTCTTGCAAGATGGCGAGACACTGTTACCAGAGGTAGAGAAACGAGTCCCATACAGCAGCAATGGCAAAAAGAGTTGGCACGAAAATCTGCCCTCTAAAAGTGGATAGCAAACCCGGAGAACCACTCTTTTGTGGCAAAGATGATGGTGGGGGCGGCAGTTTTTCAACATGAATTGCTACTTTCATGCCTCCATAGCAGAATCCTTTTCCACTGATGAAATAGTAAGTTTTTGTTACATTGAGAGGAACCACGTCCCTTCCAGCGCCGGTGGTCCAATTGTGAAGGGGGTTATCGGAATTGCAATTCTCATAATTTGTCTTGTTTACCTCAAGCACATTCATCTGGTTCCTATCATACACAAAGACTGAAACGAATAGGCGAGTTACTAGATGCTAAACACGATGATCAAGCATACATGCATGGAAAGAAAGCATGGAAAGAAAATAAGTTCAAAAGTCTTCACAATGTAAACTAGCAGACATGGCTAGACGGGTCAAAAGAAATACAGAAAGACGTTCAAGGAGTGAAAATGTATAATAAAAGAACAAAATTATTGCCTGAAGTGACATAAAAAACACATAAATCAACAATAATTAGTGTTGGACAGTGTGGGGGAGCCGAGTATTCCTATATGTACAAAGGATTTTCTTATGGGGGTATTTTTCTGAGACACAGACTAAAAGGTGTGACATCACCACTGTAATCATCCTTTTCTTTATAGTGAAAACTTGTAGCGGCAAATGGATGTAGAGCTCTCATGAGTGTGTTTGAGTTTGTGTGTGTGTTTTTTTTTTTTGCTTATTATTTCTTTAGTAATTAGGATTACGAATTAATCCGTGACAACTAGCACACTTTGGTCAATGTTAGCTAGTATTAACATTTTGCTCAACCAACATGTCTTTAGCAAGTCCACAATTATCCATGGATAGCTACTAAAAAGCGACTCTCGTTCGCATGTATCATTTTTCTTGTGTTAGCTAAGAGTCCAATCTTTATCAATTGGTTGTTAATTTCTTACCCAACTCTTTTGAACAAATGTCTTTTACATAAACTGAATGTGACACATACTAATTAAAGAACCAATGTGCACAAGTAAGATAATCAGTAATTAAAAAACAGGTTAAACTGAAGTCCAAAAGAATGAACTAAAGGCTCATATCTTGTGTGCATCTAAAATAATATCAAATAGAGCTTTTTTTACACTACAAATTGCCTTTAGGAAGGATGAGTAATTTCTAAAGAAACTGTATGTGGACAAGTTAATTGCTTTCACAATAAGAACTTGAGAACTTTGTGACGCCATAAAATGCCTCTGAACAGGTTTGAAGCAACATTTGAAGCAAATAGAGACCAAAAGGGAAAGGTAATCAGATGTAATAACTTATTTTCCCTTAATCCAAACGCGAAGAGTAAAAATGGACACTTTCCAATTAAAACTTAAAAGAATATCAAACTTAACAACTCAGGAAAGCAATGAATATGCAACCAATCAAACTCTGTACAAGAAATGTAAAATTGCAAATCTAATAATTAGCAAGAAACTACTTCATCCACCCAATCCCTGAAACTAGGCATGTTTGATATTAGTTAAACCACCCCATCTAAAAGCTTAAGCTGTTAGAGAGGGAACATGTTTTAATTCCACGAGAACAAACAATAGAATTGTTTCTACAAATTGGACTGAGGACCCTCCAATTGAAAAGGGTTGCTGCCGATGTTCCAGTGGTGAAAGTAGCTGAAATCTAAAGGGTATCTTGGGTGGTAGAGCTATGTTTATTGAAATCAAACCACTGTAAATTAAGTTTGCAATTCTTCATCTTCCCTCGTTTACAAGCAGCAGAGACTAAGTTGTTCATATTATGTATCAATCGCATCTATTTCACTGTACACACTTCAAAATGACACAAGATACAAATTAACACTCTGATGTTCTGCTCTCATTTAATTTGCTAAAATTTCATAGTGTTAATGTGGTTAAATTTATATAGACGGGGCATCTATTCACCTTTTCGACAAAACCAGCCAGACCGACAACTACAACATATACTCCAAAACAAGCACAACTACATTAGGTATGACTAGCCCTTAAAATACTCGTAAGGAGAGTGTGTGGAAGTGGTTATAAGTTCACTAGCCTAGCTTTAAGTCAGCAACCTTAGTGCCTGCTTGGGAGTTTTGGAGTACCAGCTATGAGTGTTTTTTAAAGTACCGGTTTTGGGTGTTTGTAAGGGGTCCGATTTTGGGGGGTTTTAGTAGCGGTTTTTAAAACAGTCAAATCCAAGCTTATGAGTTTATTATCCAGCGGCTCTAAAAGTTTTTAAAAGAATAAAATTACATATATAACCATATATAAAAAAAAATTATGTTTGTAAAGGATATGAGCTATATAAAAAAGTAAACGTAAAAATTTGACTATAAAATTTTTCAAAAAGAATTCAACTAAAAATAAAAAAATTATTTCAAAAGATTGAATCTATGACTACCTAATTGCTTCAAAGATCGCCGACATGGACATTTGTACCCAGTATGGAGCCATCGTCGATCAAGTATAGCATGTTGAAGTTTTAAGGCTAATAGAAGGTCACACATCTTGGATGTATATAGTCTCATAAAATGAAAATATGTATATCCAATTAGAATCCATCTCAATGGATCCCTCGTTACTGTCGTGAGGAGAAGAATAGGTAGGGATGACAGGATTGGAACTCGTGAGATTTTTGACCCTCAATGGCACTGCTAATGCCCTCCGAAAGGAAGGAACTAGTCGCTTCCCCCTTTCCTTCACCACCAGCTGGAGCACAATCTTTGCTAGATAAACCTGGGACCCATGGTGAGCGCTCTGTGAATATAGTGATAGATCTCTGATTCATGTTTGCCAAAAAGAATTGGAGAGAAGAAGCAAAATGTTCTATTGGAAAAAAGAGGGAGATTGAAGGATGTATTTTAGGTTTATTTTAGATTTATAAATAATTATTTTCATGAGAGTAAAATTGAAAGATAATTTGAAGAACAGCCAACAATTACCGACTAGGGTTGAGAAATGCGCTCCAAATTACACTACACTATTTTTTGGTAAAAAAAACCTTACAAGCACCGTTTTCACCTCTGATAGATGTTACCACTCAAAACAGGTCAAAACAAAACTCCCTAGCAGACCTTAGTCACAATTAGAGTCATTATATACCAATTCACCCCTTCTTTTCTTTTTCTTCAAATCCAGTGTCCACAACAACTCATAATCCTAGCTTCAAGATATCACAAAACCAGTCTTCTACTTCAATCTCTCCAGATCAGCCTGTCCGCAACTAGGGTCATCCACACGCCACTGCTCCGATTCCAATTGTTACAATTATATTGGGTAGAACTAACATTAAACCGAAGGATAGGGTGCATTATAAGCCCAGAAGTCTAACTTACAACATGAAATGCAATTAGAGTCATTACACACTAATTATCTTAAAAGAAATGCTCAAAAGTGTAGATCTGAATGTGAAAGAGAGAAAGAGAGAGAGAGAGAGAGAGAGCATACAGAGCCAATCTCCGAGATAGAAATGTTTGCCTTGAGCCCAAATGGTGTAGTTCACATTTGAAGTCCACCCCATGTTAGCTCCGACGATATAACGCACCGCAGACACCTCCGCCGGCATAATCACCAGTGCCGCGCATGTCAACACCAACGCCGCCGCAGGCCACCCTATGCGCCGCCGCAGGCCCTCCATTTCTCGCTGTCTTTTGTAATCTGCTCTGAAATCTGTATTCTGTTCTAGTACTTTCTCTATCGAATATAAAGTTTATATTGAGGAAATTATATTAAATGTCCGTTAGTAGTTGGTAGTTTTGAAATGACAATTTTTAAAAACAAAGTGGTAAAATAATTATTTTAGACAAATATATTTTTAAACTAGTATACCGCTTTTTTTGCTGTGGAATTCGACCGTAAAAGATTGTAATGGATTGAGGAGTTGAGAAGAATGTGTGTGTGTGTGTGTGAGAGAGAGAGAGAGAGAATTTTGTTTGAAGGGATTTTGATTTTGATAAATATGGAGAATAATATGGAGAGATTGAGAAATTGAGAGAGAGAGATATGGATTTTGGTTTGAGAGGATGAAGATGCAGTGGCGGACAAAGAACTATTTTTTTGTGCTTGTATCGGAGTAAACCTCCCTACGGTCAGAGATAATTACTTAAAGTGAAATTAGCACAAAATGTTTTTACTTTTTGAAGTCATTGTACAAATCTATATCTTTCAAATTTTGACATTTTTACCATCACCTACACCATTTCTTGCGCAAAGTGTCATTGCCGGCCAAAGTCACCTAAAATCTGTTGTTAACTCACTTCCACAACACGATTCGTAACACAAATGAAGGGTATTTTTGTCCACCTACATATTTCACTTGTTCTACTATTCAAACCAAAGAACAATAACAATCCAATTGTGTATAAGGATGATTTCAGTGCATTTTCTCTCATCCCTGATCTATCTCCAAAATTGAATAAACAATCCATAAGAATCTAGACATAAATTGGGTCTTCACCACCACAAAGCACTATGAAGTGTGTATAAATGGCAGCACCAGTCTTGTCGGCGAGCTGCTAGTAGAGAATGCTCTTAGTGAGTGCTAAGAATGGAGGGCTGGTGAAACTCAAATTGAGGGAACGAGTGGATATCAATGAGCGAGACGAGCAAAGGGTCCACGGAACAAAGGTGGCAAATGGCCAATTCAATCTCCCCATTGACCGACAAAGGTTTGATGATCTAGGGCAGCGGTCTAGAAAGTTGGGAGGCACTCAGTTGAAAGGGTTGGTTGCGGCGGAGATTGAAAATTGGAGTCTAAATTGGGCTCAGATTTCATGGACCGAAACAGAGATGGAGGTTTAGAATCTTGAGATTGGGTTTTGGGTTGTGTTCGGGTATGCTCACCCATGTGCATGGAAGGTAATTGAAGAGATCTACTGAAATTATGCGGTGGTTTTTGGGACGGCTAATACCGGTGGCAACGGTGGCAGGGGAATTTGAGCAGAGAAGAGGACACGTGAACAATAGGAAAAGTGAAATAGATAGGTGGACAAAAATACCCTTCATTTGTCTTACAAATAGTATTGTGGAACTGAGTTAACGGCAGATTTTGAATGATTTTGGACGGCAAAGACGTTTTGCCCGAGATATGGTGTAGGTGATGGTAAAAATACCAAAATTTGAAAGGTAATGATGATTTGTACAATGACTTCAAAATGTATGGACGTTTTGAGCTAATTATCATTACTTAAATTCTCATTATATCTTAGTTAAGTATAATTCAAAATCTGATATATTATTTCATTAAAATCAAATCTTGTTCCACCACCTAATGCCTTGTAGGACAGCTTTCGCGTCATCATTCATCACCAGCTAACCCAATCCAAGTAACTTACCTTTTTAATAGATAATTTAAGTTATGAAATAACAAAAATTCAATAGGTTTTGTGTTAGATTAGTTTGGGTTTTTTAGTTATGAAAATATATTAAATGTAATTGCTCAAAAATTATTGGAAGAGATTGAGTTTATGGACTAATATCTGGTTGAAGAAGAATAATGTAGAAAAAGAAAAAGCGGAGGAAAATAGTGGGTTGGGCTGCTGTCGAATAACATCACAAATTGTCGTTCCACATCTGTTGTTCCACAGCTTGAAATTGTTGAACGACAATTGAACTGTGAGGAAAAGATATACAAAAAATTGTTGACCGACTATTGATAGTCTGTTGACAGACAATTCAACTGTCAACTGTCAGTCAACAGATTTTTTTCTTTACAGATAGTTGAATGACAAAAAAAAGACAGTTGACTGTCTATTTTTTTTTAAAAAAAAAAGTTACTAAATTTCTTTTTTATCATTTTTGCAAAATATTATATATGAATTTTTCAGCTAAAAGTTGTTATTTTTGAAAATGTTATTAAAAGTTGTTATTTTCAAAAATTACTATCTGCATTAATTTAGATTTCTAAATTTCCCTTACATATATCTCAATATATTAAAAATGGATCTGATTATCGATCCAGAAAAGAGAAATGGTTAATGGTTAAAGGTCAAATGGTCTAATCAGGAATTGAACCGGTGATTTTTAAAATATTAAAAATGAAAAGAATTAACAAAAAATGAAAAACAAAATTTGGGAAATCACAAAAAGTGCTCAAAATCAAATTATTTTGTTTTCATTCTTTTGATCTATTTCGTGCATGGAGATAGATAAATTTCAACGGTCAATTTCAATTAATTGTGAAAAGAAATGATTTTGTTTCTAAATTTCATCCTTTAAAATCAGTAAAATCTAGAATGGTTCAACGAATTCTTAAAAAACGAGCGGGTAGACGGATTTTTGAGCGGGTTTTCAAATAGATGGTTTTTCTATATAACCAGTTCGATTTTAAGCTCGGTTCTCGATTTTACCGGTTGAATCGATTGGATTGGTTCTAATAACATTGATATATACTAATGTTTTAAAAAACGTAAAGTATAATTAGGTGTAGAGACTGATGTAGAGACTGAGTTTCAAGTTTTTCAAACCTAAGTAATGACGAGGCGTGGAGGCAACGCCTCACGTCTAAGAAGAGCTTAGACGTGACGAAGACAATACAAACACAACTCGGGCATTGCTGTACTTGAGTTTCATGATTTTACTACATTACCTTTTAATGCTTTATCCATGTGTGGGCTCACAAAGTTCCACAAGGCTATATATTTTCGTGTTTCAAAATTCAAAAATTTCGAACTTTTTACTTTTTATTTCATCTAGTCAAATTACTTATTTTTAGACAAGTTAGTTTTAACAAATAGGGGTGTAAACTTTGACCAATTGCCAAGCAAAAGTACTCACTTGTCATCTTGCTCAAAATTCTCTTTCACAATTAAAAAACTATGGAGGATGTCATCCCGTTGAATAACTCTGCTCAAGTGTTTGTTTGTTTAAATTTAAATTATAATTTAAATTGATCAAATATATTTTTTATTCATATATTTTATAAGATTCATAACTTATTATCAATTATTAACCACGCATTTAATAGAACACACAATTTATAAATACTTGAAAATTAATTTTAACACTACTAAATTTGTAGCTCCCCTCTACCGACATGAAATATATATATTATTTTTTATTTATTTTTTTAAATCAATGTTAGAAAAATATTTAAAAAAAAAGTAAATCTAATATTACCTGCATACATCGTGTCGAACTTGACAGGTCAACCTAACCTGATAAAAAAAAAGTATTAAATCGTACTGGCACATAAATGATGAATATGAGGTTGTAATTTTATTAATATCAAACCTGAGTTAGTTTAACTGATTTCCCAGCAACGGTCAAATTGATCAGAGATTTATTCTCCAGCTCATAGTCAGATTTCACATGTCGACAGTGGCTTCTTTATTGCATTGCATTTACATTTTTTTTAAACATAAAATTAAAAAAAGTAATAATATTTATTATTACGAGTATTTATATTTTAATACAGTCTACTACAATTAATTGATTTGAGAAGACACAATTATAGAGCACTGCATGAATCAATTAAAATAGACCCCGCAACGACATAGATGGCTAATCTTTACTAATAATAATAAATAATATTATTTAATTAAAAAAGAAACTTATTATTTTCTTAAAAATGTGAAAGTATTTACAACTTAAGACAATAATTTGAAGTTTCTTTTGTTGTAAATAATGATTAATGCACATTGTGCTTTATTGGTGTGATGATCAATGAACTTCACACCCGAAGAACGCTTGAACAAATGGGTGAGTCAAGTAACGTGGTACTGTACAATTGATCACGAGTGCTTTTAAAAGTGAATGAGTAAAGTTTAATACTGGGTTCAAGTTTAGACACATTTTTGCACACAAATCACACTCCATGTGACTTTAATAATTGTACGCAGCATCGTAATGGTACGTTAATGAGAATTGAATATTCCTATTTCGATTTCAAGTCTCTCTTCTCCCTCACGTTTGGTAGTGTTGAATTTTTTTTTAAATGCTTATAAGTTGTGAATCTTATATAATGTGTGATAATAAGTGAATAGTAAATTGTGGGTCCTACGAAATATGTGACTAAAAAATATATTTGACTAATTTAAATTATAATTTAAGTTTGGCCAAACAAGTTGAGACGAGGCTCAACCGCAAGCTTGAGTCCGTATTAGGAGGCGCATCAATAATCCCTTTTGTTTTAATTTATGTTTATATTTTTATTTTTGCTAGAATGTGTGTTTAATATTATTGGTAGCATAGGAGTACGTTCATAATATCATTATAGTTATGTTGTATGATTATGGGGTTTTCCTTGTTTTTTTTTCTTTATTATTTTGTGTGATGCTCGATAAAATTTATCGAGTGGTAATTCATATTGTGTGGAGTGTCAGTATTTAATTAAAAGTCTTGAAGAATGTTAATATGTTGCATCAAATAGGTTACATTTTTCTTACCATAAGTAAAAAAAGTTACTTTTTGAAGCAATGTATAAGTTATTTTTAAAATAAGTAATTTGTTTTTAATTTTAGTAATTAAAAAATTATTTATCTAAAAATATATTTACCTATAAGTAAATTCTTTAAACTACCCTCTCGCTATGTTCGTCTTTGGGTGATCAACAGTCAACAAATTCCCAAACTTTATCCCAAGATTGCATCACTATCTAATCTAAGCATGTTTAAAAACAAAAATTTACCTTCAAAATTAGCCAAACATGCTGTATAATCATTTTTTTTGAAAAAGTAGAGACCTCCCATTATTACTGAAAAGCACAAGAACATGAAAATGATTCATAAAGAGCAAGCACATGTCAGATCCCTCTTATGCTATCTCATAGCAAATCCAAATTGATACCTTTTCATGATAATAGAAAGATTTTGGGCAAATGGTCCATAATTTTTGCCTCTAACTTTTAATTTTTGATGAAAATGTGTTGAATTTATGTTTTTAGATGTTTAAATGATTTTTTTTTTTTAGACATATTTCGTTTCGAACTGTCGTTAATTTTACTTGTGGCCTTCACAGTACTTCTATTTCATTTTATTGCAGGGCATATTTGATAAACCACTATTATCTCAATTGAGTCCACACCTGCCATTGTACGCTTAAGTCCCGTCAATATATATGTTTCAGTAAAGACTGATGTTTTTGTTTTTTTGTTTTGTTTTTGGGTCCAATGATACTATTATCAAGAACACACTCATAGAGGAATTTTGATATTTCTCCTTCAATTGTGACTATTCAGTTTACACATTCAAACTCAAAAGAGTTTATGGGTAAGCCACTTCTTTTTTTGGATCAGAAATTTGTTAGCAATTGGAATTCTAAAACTCCAAGTCCCAAGATATACTCCTGTCAATGTAAGTATTTGTGTTTTGCATTTTTATTTGGGATTTTGGCACAAATAGCATCTAACATATGTCTTTAGTGTGTTTTTGGTTTCTAACGTTTTATTTTTTGCTAGAAGGTATCTAACCTATGTCATTGAGTGTGAAGTAGTCTTTATAGACGGATTATATCCAAATTTACCGTTAGTTGTGTGCGTGGTGCCAATTCTCTTTTAATTTGTCTTTATTACAAATGCAAATTGGTCAAGTCACTTTTTTTTAGTCATCTTCTCCCTTGAGCACGTCTCCTTGAAAAATGGGAGCACATAACCAGCATGAAGATGAGAGCACAACCCCTTGAAAATTTGATCTGAAAATTTAAATCTAATATCCAATCGATTTATAAATAAAATTTCAGATTGATTGCAAACATAATAAGAAAAAGAATCCACAATGTCAATAAAAATCATCTGAAATTTTTGAGTTGGTTTTAGATCTGAAATGTAAAAAAAATAGAATAAGAAAAGAGGAATTTGTTGTATACAAAAATCATGGCACACAAGAACTACAATATCTGGGAGAATACCCTCAATAATATAAAAGCAACTTGTTAGCTTATGTAGCCTTACATGGAAACAGAAAAATATAAATAACAATCCACGTTAAGCACTAACTTAGAACGTGGAATATGGTTGATGAAAGATTCAAACCTAAAGCACTACCCTAGTTAATAGGGATCATTAACAGTATTAACTCAAACAAATCATAACAACTTAACAGCTAAAACCCAGCTGCTCCAACATATCCTCTCTTAAACTGTTTGCACTTTGCATTCAGTTTATATTTGGCACCAAGCACATCCCAAGCTGTTCTCGAAGTCTCTCGAACACCTCAAGCTTGAGTGGCTTCGTCATAACATCTGCAATATGATCCCGTGAGTTATAAGCTCCACAGTTCCATCTATTGTAAGCTCACGAAGAAAGTGAAAATGCACATCGATATGTTTACTTCGTCCATGCATTACTGGATTCTTTGAAAGCTTTATGGTTGAGATGTTGTCACAGAACATAGTAGTGCTCCCACTTTGTGCATGATCAAGGCTTTCAAGAATCCTGCGCATCCACATCCCTTGACAAGCACAAGAAGCCGCAACAATAAACTCAGCTTCAGTGGTAGACAAAGTGACCACATGCTACTTTTTAGAAGACCATGACACTGCTCATGTGCTAAGCATGAAAACGTACCCTGATGTAATATTATGATCGTCCATATCACCTGCATAATCACTATCAGTGTATGCCTCAAGCTTCTTACAACCATTCCTCTTGTACAGAAGACCTAAATCGACCGTGCCCTTAAGATACCTAAGTACTCTTTTAGCTACTTGCATATATAACTTAGTTGGACTTCCCATGAACCTACTAATCAAGTTTACCACATACATAAGATTGGGTCTCATTGCAGTCAAATACATTAAGCAGCCAACTATCTGCCTGTACATGGTGGCATCCACCTTCACACCTTCATTTTTCACCAATTTGAATCCAGGAACAGTATGAATCTTTCTACTATCTCCTTTGCATACTTCTTTAGACAAATGTAAATACCATCTTTATTTTAAAAAACATCAATTCCAAGAAAGTAACGCATCCTTCCAAGATCAGTCATATCAAATTTATGCTTCATAGACTTCTTGAATTCCTTAAACATACATTCATCACCACTAGTAAATATAAGATCATCAACGTATAAACTAACAATCAACGTATAAACTAATAATGAGAATGTTACCTCATTCACCTGACTTCACAAACAAAGTGTGCTCATGAGGACATCTTTCGAACCCTTCCTTGATAAAATAAGTTTCAATGCGGCTGTACCATGCTCGTGGAGCCTGTTTGAGGCCGTACATAGCTTTCTTTAACTTGTAAACCTTCGACTCATCACCTTTCTTCACATAACCCTATGGTTGATCAACAAAGACTGCCTCACTCAGCTCCCCATGCAAAAACGCACTCTTCACATCTAGCTGCTACACATTCTAGCCCTTTTGAGCAGCAAGAGCAATTACCATCCGAATGGTGTCCCATCTAGCCACTAGTGCAAATACTTCGGTGTAATCAATCCCATATTGCTGACAATACTATTTTGCCACGAGTAGAGCTTTGTGCTTATCAATTTCATTACTTTCACTCAACTTGGTCATAAAGATCCACTTCACTCCAATTATTTTTGCTCCAGTCGACAAGTCTGTTAACTCCCAAGTGCCATTCTTTTCAATTACTTCCATTTTTTTATCCATTGCAGCCATCCACTAAGAACTTTTGAATGCTTCTTCAAATGTAGTTGGATCAGACGCAGTGGTAAACATAATAAGGTTGTGCATCTCTTTCTCCTCAGTTAATCCATCTCCACTCACATTATCTTGCATCCACACAAGTTGTCTTATTGTCCTTCATTTGTCTTGATTCTCTTCTAATGACTCATTTGAGGATGAGCTAACTATTTATTCTTCTTCTGCATTGACATTACCCTCATCTTCTTCATCATTTTGATCAGATTTACTTCTTTCCTCATCATTGTCACTCCAATCTAATACATCAAGTCTCACCTCTTCAGCACTCCTCCCCCAATTCCAGCTTTCATCTTCTTCAAAGATGACATCTCTACTAACCATAATGGGAGATCATAAAGCATGTATGCTTTAGATTCTTCACTCATGACATCTCTACTAACCATAATACGAGATCATAAAGCATGTATGCTTTAGATTCTTCACTCATCCCAAACATCACGCACTTGAAGCTCTTATCATCCAACTTGTTCCTCCTAGCTTCTGGTACGTGAACATGTGCAACGCAGCAAAAAACCCTGAAGTAATGAACAGCTGGTCATATCCTTTACTGCCAAGGTAGGGCTCCTGTTAAGAATTTAAATTGTCCAATTAACTGATTCGGGCCAGAAGATCTTTGGAACTTGTTTCTCTGACAACATACTTCGGACTACATTCATAATAGTTAAATTTTTTCTTTCAGCTACCCGTTTTTGTTGAGGGGTGAAGGCTGTTGTCAACTACCTATTAATACCATTAGTGCTACAAAAGGCATTGAACTCATGAAAAGTGAATTCTCATCTCCTATCTATACGTAGACATTGGATGTAGGCTCATGTTTCCTTCTCAACAAGACTCTTAAAGTTCTTAAATATAACAAAAGCTTGAGTTTTCTCAGATAAGAAATACACCCAGGTTTTTCAACTATAATCATCTATAAAGCTGATTAGGTACCTTTTTCTGCTGTTTGATAAAGGTTTGATAGGTCCGTAGATGTTTGAATGTACAAGTTGAAGTCTGTGAGAGGCTCTCTACATGCTTTTCTTCGGAATTGATTCCCTGTGCTGCTTGCCTATCACGCAATCTTTGCATAACTTGGATGGTGTCTTGATCTCAGGTAAACCCTTCACCATCTTCCTATTCTGAAGAGTTTTCAGTCCTTTAAAATTGGGGTGACCATAATGACAATGCCCCAGGTGAGTGTTATCTTCTGAGGTAGTCTGGAAACAAGTTGAGACTTCAAGTAACATAGTGGAAAGGACCACGAACATTCTGTTAGCAGATTTCTTGGTTTGCATAATCAAACCTCTTCTTGGATGATAAATTCGACATATGTTCTAGATCAAGATTGTAACTCTTTTTTCTTGCAATTGTTCGATGCTAATCAAGTTATTATTCTTCTCTGGTATGTAGTACACATTAGTGATCACTTGTGTGACTCCATTGACATGTAATCTTATGTTGTCACTCTCCATCACCACCATTTTGGAGTTGTTACCTAGCTTCACAGACTATCGAAAGTGCTCATCAATGTCAGTGAACCACTGCTTGTTGCCACTCATATGGTTGCTACAGCCGATATCAAGAAATCAAACTTCCTTCCTCTTAGCATTTTTTAGCTCTATATGTGCCATCAACAGCATCTCCCCTCTCTCATCGAGCTCTGCATAATGTGCACCTTTCTCCCAATCAAGGCATTCATATTGAAAGTGCCCTAATTTGTGGTATTTGTAACACTCCACCAGTGCTTTATTGAACTACTGTCTGCCCTTTCCTTTTCCTATACCTCTTCCTCTACCTCTACCTCTACCTCTACCTCTACCTCTACCTCTACATCTACCTCTAAAGCCTCATCTACCTTTTTCGCTTGCACCAGCTATGTCCTCATCCGTAACCTCTAAGGCATGCTCATCTCCTCCATGTACATGCATTCTTTCCTCGTGAACAAGAAGGCTGCTATGCATTTCATCGATAATCATTGCGGTTAGGTTATTGGATTATTCAATGGAACACACCACGTAATCAAACTTGGGAGTCATCGATCTCAGGATCTTCTCAACGATCACAAGCTCCTCCATCTTTTCACTGTGAGCCTTCATCTTGTTTGCAATGGTGAGAGTCCGAGCAAAATATTCATCGACAGTCTCTTCTTCTTTCATTTGGAGCACTTCAATCTCCATTTGAAGTGCTTGCAATTGAGCTCGCTTCACCTTTGTAGAGCCTCGGTACTTCTACTTCATTGAATCCTATATGCAATTTGCTGTTTCTTTGTTGAGAATCATCTCCATGATGGTTCAATCAATGGCTTGGAATAAATAATTTTTCATGTTCAGATCTTTCAGTTTTGCATCTTCAATTGCCTTGTGTTGACCCTCAGTAAGATCAATGCCCTCTACTGCTGTAGGTATTCCATTCTCCACCAAACTCCAGTACTATTTCGATATCAAAAAATTCTCCATAAGCATGGACCAGTGATCGTAGTGTCCATCAAATCTTGGTATGGCAGGCTGAACAAAGTTGCTCTCTGTTGCCATGTTTCACTCACCCTCTATCTCTAAGAACGTTGCGATTTCTTAGTTCTCAAACTCTCAATCAGGCCCTACGAAGTGCTCTGATACCAGAATTGTTGAATACACAAATCTTGGACACAAGAATTGCAATATCTGGGAGAATATCCTCAATAATATAAAAGAAACTTGTTAGCTTATATAGTCTTACATGGAAACAGAGAAATACAAATAACAACCCACGTATAGCACTAAGTAAGAACGTGGAATATGGTTTAGGAAAGATTCAAACCTAAAGCACTACCCTAGTTAACAGGGATCATTAACAACATTAACTCAAAAAAATCCTATCGACTTAACAACTAAATCCAACTGCTCCAACAAAATTCACGGTAATATCTCTCAATTTTAGAAATGAAATTTCTGACTGATTGCAGTTCAGATCGTGGTGGTGGATAAATGCTTGTGAGAATTTGGCTGTCTTCCTTCGTGAATTGAACTTGAATTTGGCTGGTGGTGGAAAGATCTGATGGGTGGTGGTGGTAATCGACAAAGGTAACTAATACTAATTTTGGGTGGTTGTATACTATTATAACAATTTCTTTTTACGTTCACCTAGATGATTTTACTATCTTGAACCCCCAACCCCACCGAAAACAGGAGACCTAACATGAGAAAAGGAAAAATAAAAAACAAAATACATGTATATCCATAACAGAGGTTTATGCACTCTTCACAAAGCACAAAACAATATTTGTTGACAAAGTAAACTAGAGCAGTACTAAAAGAACGTGAGATAGCTGTGATGCATATCAATCACCCTTAAAATATCCTTTCAATTTATTAGCCCAATTTCCTTCACCAAACTTTTGTACAACAGCAATGAGTTCCATATCTTCTACTGCTGACCAAAGTTTTCCTTTTTCCCATGGAGGGAAATTACTGGTCGTTGGCCCATTGGTCTCCAAGCCTTCAGCACATGTGCCAAAAGGCAATTGCTGTTGTTGCACATGAACTGGAATGGTAATATTTGTGAATCACAAGTGGGAGATTGCTGCTATATAGGTTCTGACTGGTGAGTGTGAGTTAGGGTGGAAGATGATAGACTAAAAAGAGGGACTTGACCAATTTGCTCTGGCAGTAAAGACAAATTAAAAGAGAATTGGTTCCATGCACACAACTAACGGAGAATTTGGACCGAATCAATCCCAATGGCATAAGTTAGGACCTCCTAGCAAAAAATGAAAGGCTAGGGATTAAAAACGCAATAAAAACATATGTTATGGACTATTTGCGCCAAAATCCCTATTTATTTTCTTCATAAATCTTTCGTTTGCACTAGGGTTTAAAATATTAAGGATCAATTTTCTTTGCGTTTCAATTTTAGCTTTGAGTTGTGAATTCATTTTCAATTTTCTATTTAAATAGTTTGTTTTAAAATTGTTAAAAACGTGTTTTGTTTGTCATCGTAAAAAATTATTTCTCAAACAGAAAACTAAAAAAAATTTGTTTGAAATTTTGAAAAATTATTTTATGACATTTTATTCAATGCTAATATATTATCAAGTAATATATACATTTTAAAGTTGGTGAATCTTACAATATTTCTTTTTACGCTACAAAAATAAAATACAAACAAACAATAAATTAGTAAAATATAAAAAATGAAAAATAAAAATAAAAATTAGGGTAATTTGCATTTTTAGTCCCAAATCTTTGCAGTCTGTTACTAATCTACCATCAACTAATTTTTACAATACCAAACATCATCAACCTTTCATTTAATTGTAAATCACGTCCCCATTAACAAATTTTGACGAATTTGCCACCCTCTTTAAATAAATTAAAAAAAAGCTAAAAAAAAAAAAAAAAAATTACAAATGAAGCCACCCCACCCCACCCCACCCCACCAATTGAGAATCTTATTCTGTTTTTATTTAAATAATTAATAAGGACTTGAACTATTTTACTTTTTTATAATTTTTCTTTTTTTTTTCAATATTTTTTAATTTAATTTTTATTTTAGATTTTTATTTAAATAACCAATAAGGGGGCTTGAATTTTTTTTTTTTTTTTTAGAAATTTTCTTTTTTCTTAGAATTTTAGAATATTCATTTTTATGGAATTTTATTGTTTTTTTAGACTTTTATTTTTACTTTTTAAGAATTTAGAATTTTAATTTTTAGAATATTTATTTAAATAATTTTTTATTTAAGGAATTATTTCTCCTATTTTGAGTGTTTTGATATTTTCACTGAAAACATCAAAATTATATTTTAAGTTTTATGTTATAAGTTTAACATTGTTTCCAAAAGTACATTTTCAAAAACAGCATACAAAACAAATTTTGAGTATTTTACAAAATGAAAATTAGTAAAGAAAATAAGCTTTTTACCATTTAGGCACATACATCAATATGTGTTAGCACAAGATTAATTATAATCACACTACAATATGTCTTCTCACAACCTTTGATATTTTAACACTTATGTCTCTAACTTTTTTTCATCGCATTTTTATCATTAATTTTTACATCTTGCGATTTTCATCCAAATATTCTACTAATGTGCATTGAAATGAGGGATAAATTTTGTCAAATGTTTGTATTTGTTATCTATTTTGCTTATTTAAAAAAACGACAGGCAAAAAAATCTTTTTATGCCTCCTAATTAACTTTTTGGACATAAACTATTATCAAAGACAAATATAAGACGTGCAAATTAATATGTTGATGATGAAGATTGTGGGAAAAAAAACAGTTGGAGACATAAATACAAAAATAAACAATAGTTAAAAACCTTCATTACAATTAAAATGTAGTGTATTGTGAATGTAATGATCCATTAGCGAGTCCTAAGATGATGGAAAAAGACAGTTGTGCCCAACATGATAGAGATTCGTTTTGCACATGATCTTTGTGGATTCTTTATTAAATGCTGGTGATGGATGGGTTATAATAATTGACTTTTATTGCAATGGTTGTGAAAGCTGCGAGCGTTGTATCCTAAATTACATTTTAATTCATTATTTATTTTTTTAGGGGCTGTTTGACAAAATTTTTGATAAGTTTTTTAACAGATTTGAATAAAAATTGATGAAATATATGATTGAAAAGTTGTAAGTCTATAAAATATATAGTTAAAATAAGAGTTTAATTGATTATTTTTGCCTTTGATTTATCTGATTTTGCATTTGGCCTAAACTTTTTTAGCTAAGCTAAACAGAGCTTAATTGATTATATTTGCCTTTGATTTACATGATTTTGTCTTCTTATATTTGCTAAGAATTTTAGTGCTTGTTTGGATTAAAAAAAAATTAAGAAATTTTGATAAAAGTTGATAAAATGTGTGGTTGAAAAGTTTATATAAATTGTGGATCTCATAGAATATATGATTGAAAATGAGTTTGAAGAAAATTGAATTTTAAAATATGTGGCCAAACATGGACTAAATTATGTTTGAATAATTAATTTTAGCATATCTGTCAACTGGCGGAATCAAATTCAAATGCAATTTTTCTTAAGATTAATTATGAAGAACTTAAACCACGTGCTATAGTATATGTTTGGTAGTATTAAAATTATTTTTTAAGTATCTATTAAAATTATTTTTTAAGTATTTATAAGTTATTAATTCTATAAAATATGTAAATAATAAGTAGATAGTAAATTGTAGTTCCAACGAAATGTATGAATAAAAAATAATTTGAATTATAATTTAAACTTAGTCAAACATGCACTATATAGTCTTCATATTCATGTCCTGTCTTCTTTAGATTCTAATATTCTATAGAGGTGAAGAGAGCAAGGTGTGTAGTTCAGTTGTACTAATGCAAGTAATTATATGAATTCTGACTGAAAAAAATTATATAGAGAACTTCAAATCTTTTTGAAGCGTTTTCTCTAGTGGAAATTACACATACTACTTATCATTATAATAATATTTCTATTTTTACAAACTTAACTTTTTTATTTTAAAAATACTGTTTTTATATTATTATATTAATAAATGAAATAATGGTTTAAAAACAAAATAATTTATACACAACCATTTTTATAACCGTCCTTGAAATTTGTATAGAAAAGAAAAACAACACCTAAATTAAGCAAAAATTTATTATTTCCAAACATACAAAAATCTTCTCTTTTTTATATTTAAATGTTCTTGATTGGTTTGTTACTCGGAAATAGAGATTATGTTACAAAAAATTTTATTCTGCGTGAACACGTTCTATTGATACACTGTTTTGTAACACTAATGTTAATATGATATTTTGATTGAGTAATCTATTTTTGATATTTAAATGTTCTTGATTGAATTGTTACACGGGAATACAGATTATGTTACACAATTTGTTATTATATAACATTGACTGCTAAAGATATTACAACTTGTTATTGATTAATTGATGTTTAATATAATATTTGTAATGATGATGTTTAATATGATGTTTTGATTCTTGATACATATTATGTTATCCCCAATTGATATTTTGTGTCACTGATTGATACAGATGATACAATTGAGCATCATGAGTTTTTTTTTTAAACTGGTATTATGTGTTATATCTCAAATTATTACAAATGTTGAAATTGAAGTGATCATGGTTCTATTTGTGGTTGTTACAGTTATTTTTGATACAAATGATATATATTTGACAGTTATAACAAAAAAAGATTATGTAATATATATTCAAATCAATTTCGATTTTTAAAAATTCAGCTACTATAACAATAAAAGATTCTGTAATATAGTATAATCACTGTTTTAAAAAGCTCGCATAGGCAGCGCTTATCTCCGCCTATACTTGAAGCTCTGCCTCAACGCTTAACCACGTCTTAAGCATCGCTTTTGCATCGTCCTTGTCTCGCCGTCACCTATGTCCGAAAAGTTTGAAACTCGACTCCACGACTAGTCACGTTTTACGTTTTTTAGAACACTAAATATAATATAAGTATTTTCATCAAATCTAGTTTTTAATAATTCAGTTGTTAAATTTAATATATAGTATAATAAATTAAAATAATAGTTTTTAAAAAATAATATTTTTAGAATATATATAATAAGAATGAGTTTTTGCAATTCTTTTTAAAAAAGAATAATTGAATATTTGGTTCCCAACCTTTCAAAAACGTTGGGATATGTTATTAGCCTTAAAAAATAGCACCAGACATCCCCAACGTTTGAAAAACTTGGCATGGTAGGTCTTTTATGACGAAATTAGGAAGAATTGCAGGTGGAAGAATTTGGGAAGAATTATAGGTGGAAGAATTTGGAAAGAAAGTGTTTGGACAAAATTACTCTTCTAAATTGGTACGAGTCGTGTTGAAAATTAGAATTAACGGAGCTTTTTGGATAGCAATGGACGGAAATAATATTTTGCGCAAGAAAATATGGAGGTGGGGTGAAAATGTCAAAATTTCAAAAGTAAGAATGATTTGCATACTTCAAAAAGCATGGACGTTTTGTGCCAATTATCCTATTTTATATTTTATAGTATATTAAATTAAAGTAGTTTGATAAATATGAAAATCAGTTGTATCAACGTTCTTACAATTTAGCTCTCAAAATCTAAGATAAATCCTTAAATTGTAGTCATTTTCCTTTTTTGAATAGAGCTCTAAATCGCAGGTGTCTTTAATATAATCAAATTTTCTCCATTGTCATCTTCGTCACGAGGTTGAAGTTAAGAAATCGAAGAATAAATATTCAGAATTTCCTCCATTATCGTCTTCGCCCGTACATCAAATATTCAATCCCGAAAGGATCCCAAAAATTCAAAAATCTAGTACAACGAAATCAGACAAATTGTAAATTTATGTGTTACAATTGATAGTATCATATGTATTATGACGTATCACAATTGTGAATTTATATGTTTCAATTGATAGTACAATATCTATCACAAATTATAACAAATTTGATCATGTATAATTTCTTATTCTTGTTATATTATGTCAATTGATTGTAGAGAATTATTGACATCTCACCACTAATGTTATGTATACTACAATTATTATTATTGTGGTTTTTTTAATTTATAACATGAATCATTACAAATGTAATCTCATTGATATCCTTGAGTTTTGCCATGTATATTGAAGGCTAAACTCTGTCCAGAACATTTGTAAACGAAAGGTCCATGTTCGGCCCAATGACAAATTTAGACCCAAAATAAAGAAAATGAACGCCAGGAGGTAAAGTGGTGGTGTTACGAGTCTAAACAAAAGTGGAAAAAAACCTTTTTTTTAGGGTTACAGTTCAACAAATTACACGCACAACAATTTAGGTCTTCCCAAAATAATTTTATTCAATAGACAACTCCATAATCAAAGTTCTTGGTTGCATGCTGTCTCAATATTGATATACAGAGGAGGAAACAGAAAAAAAATAAAATAAAAATAAAACTTTTCCATAACAATCACCCATTATACAAACCATCCTCCCACACCTTGATAGCTTATCACTATATGACACATTAATATCAATATATGACACATTAACAATCGAACAATACTTGTATATTTAGACGGAATACGGAGGAAATCACTATACGACACATTAAGAATCCCCGTAGTATTGTATATATATATAGTGGAATTTGGAGAATTTTTCTTTATTAATACCTTTTGACTTTATTCAGTCGAGCCTTCTCAGTAAATATTGAACTTGCACTTCCTTTGTCAATGGCATGATCCAGTCCCCATATAGATCGGCAACTAGGATTGGACTAATTTTGTGAACTGGATCAGTTCCATGTTCACCTACGTCTACAGTCACCTCTTGCCCATAAGTTCTGGTTTTCGTCTCGACCCTTCTTTTGATTGCCTCTTCGACTGTTGGATATGTCAGCAAATCCATCAATTGGACTTTGTCCTGAAGTATAACCATAAATAATCAGCATTGGTTTAAACTCGTTTTTGGCGTAAAGCACAAAGCAAAATGCAAATTGCATATTTGTTATGTTATCCAATTCACCATGCCAAATATGCTTGAAGAGAACACAAAAGGATTTCAATGAAAGCATGTGCACATCAAAAATAACTATAATCAATTTACTTGTGCTTCAATGGCAGCTTTATAGACATCCGGGGAGGCTCGGTATTTTGCTTCTGCCACAAATTTACCATAATGAATTCTTTTTGACAGAACCTGCATTGCAGGAATTCAGCAATCAATATAAATCAAAGTTTCGAAATGTAATTCAGTCTAAACTAGAACACCATTAGCTTCAGTCAAAGTTTTCAAGTTCAAAGAGAGATTTATTTACATGAAACGTAATTATCTCGGAAACTACAGGGCTCTTAAGTTATGTTTGTGATTTATTCAGGAGAATGTCATACACTTTCGACATTCAGGTAACCGATTAACCTGATAGAGTTAATCAGAATGCTACCTGCAAGCATATTGTGTCGCAAGTGGCGGCTGATCCGCAGTTACCATCGTTGCCTTCTTTAACTAGTCTGGGGAGAAGATTCCTGAAGTACATATCCCATATTTTGACATTTATATTGATTGAATCAGAAGCGGGATGTAAAACCTGTATGAATATCAGAATTTATCCCATGTCAGGATCAACCAAAATTATAAACGGTAGGCCAGATAAACATAAAAATGCCAATGGATAGGAATGCTCGTAAAATTCAAATGTGCACATGCTCAATTCAATGACATACCAAGTAGTACTTCCCTTTCAGTTCACCTACAATAGTTTATGTGCTGACCCATGTGTAAGCATAAGGAAACTGGACGATTTAAGAAAGATTTGGACAGCTTTTGTCCTTGGGACTTAATGTACAACTATAATGCAGGGTAAAAACCAACTTGCCACTCGGACAATAGGTTGCCGGCCAATGGTGCAATTTTCCCTATGTACTTATTTTCCATGAAATGTTTGATAAGTTCTGTTGGTTACCGTTTCGGAACAAGCATTTCACTACATGATTTTTTGTTGGAGAGGAAAATGATAAAATTACTGATACAGATCGCACATCTAATACTTTACCTGAGGGTATTTCAGAGGGGGCAACATTGGTTCAGGTAAGTCATCAGGGAAGAATGGATGCTCATCCGGACTCGTGTATCTTCCAACCTGGGTTGAATATGCTTCAGAAAATGTGTATATAGTCTCAATTCTCAGAAGTTGAAACAAAGATTTAATATACCTTAGCATGAAGTTTTTCAGTTTCTTTGACCATGTACTGAACCAAAGAACCATGGAATCCATCCATGGCAAAGGCATCAGGATTATATGTCTCAGCATTGTAACAATATTGGGCTCTCTCAACAAGGCTGAATATAATGCTATCCTCTTGCCGAATTAGAGAATTTCTTATACCATCAAGAGTATAGCTCTCAGTCTCATCTACCCTACTTTTCGGTGCCAATCTGAAAAGAAAGAGAAGGAACTTAAGAACATAGACATATAATAGAATTTTCAAAGTTACAAGAGCCTCAAGAATGTCAGCAATGAAGGGGACCAAAGCTCTCAAAAATAGTTTACTGAGAAGTCGTTCTTCATTTACAGTGATCATGGAAATTTTTATCAAGAAAATAGGCATCCAGCACAACAGAAGAAGATTATTTTCATTAATTGTTCATTGTTCTATGCTACAAATAAAATAAAATAAAAAGTTTAGAAAACACAATAGAAGTACAATGTTCAATCTTATAGGTATAGTTATACGTTGTCTTGCACGCATATCATTTTCAAGTACGTGCTGCAATAAGCTAGTTCGTGATTAACAAGAACGATCAATTTATTTGGGACTTTTGCTGGCATGAACTATAGTGTCAAATACTTGAGCAATTCCAAAAAGGTAATCAAATTTCTGCTAAATGCTTTTTGTGTCATATTAGCAATAGCTTCAGAGTAGGTGTTTTGAATCATGGCATCAAATTCTTGGTGCTTTGTATAGTCAAAGGAACAAAAAACAAACAGTTCAAGAGACAAGCATAATAGGCATTCTCACATAATATGGCACCTCAACATTGCATTTCTACAATTCGAACAAAAAAAAAAAAAAAAAACTAAAAAGCAATCGTGTGTCTAGTGTCTACTCTAATTTCTTTTTGAGTAAAAACTATTTAGAAATTATAAATAAATCATGCTCATTTATCAGCAATAATCAGAATTCAAGTTCTTCTACCATAAGCACTTTATCACAAAACACGCACTAACTGCATACAGCTATGATAAGAAATAAGACTAAGAGCTCTATCTGAAATTCAGAAAGGAAAAAAAGATCTTAGACTGTACCCAATAGATGTTACAGAGGCTTGAATTAACTTAATACCCTGCTTAGGAAATCTTGAATTTTGATACCAAAAGCTGCTATTTTTTTGCAATATATGGTGGGCAAAAGGGGTACTTAATCTTGAAATCTTGGAATTACTGGGGCTTACTACACCAGGGGAGGGGATTCTTAACAAATTTGCCTCCATTTTCAAGAAAACAAAAAGATTACAAACAGAGAGAAGGGGATTTAAGAATAAAAGCCCAGAAAGGTTCAGAGAAATGTGAGTTTGGTAAAGGCAAGAAAATAGAGTGTGAGAGGAAAGTAAACCACTTTTGGGTCCATGTAAAACAACTTGTTTTGTTGGGTTTCGATCAAAAAAAAAAAAAAACAACTTGTTGGGGGTTGGTGGTGAAGTGTAGGTGTTGAAATTGGGTAGGTAGAAAATGAGTTGGGATTCGCACGGCTAAAAAAATAGTGCGATTCGACCTAATATGCTGACTTCATGTGCAAAATAAGTGGTGATTCATGTGCTTCTTGTTGTTGAGAGAGAATGTTGTAGAGAGTAGGTGGGGTGGGACTTGGGATAAGATTGTAACAAGAGGTGCAACTGGGGCGGTCTGAAAGATTTTATTTTATTTTACCTTTTTTAAAAGGGAAATTTAAAAATCTAAACAAACAGAATGTTATTTTTAAAAATGTAAACTTTGTAAAAATAACAATTTGTTTGGACAAAAAGTCATGTATATTCTGTTGGCGAAAGACAGTTGAATAGTCGAGATACATTTCAACCATTGTTAAAAAATATATTATGATCATTGACCAGTTTTTTTTTTTCTAGAAGTTAAATTGTCGTTTGACAGTTTCGACAGCTTGAGGATGTCGAACAAAAGTTACTCAACCCACTTTGTCTGCTTTTCTCATTTCCACATTCTTCTTCTTTAAACAATTAATTCATGAACTCAATCTC
Source organism: Forsythia viridissima (assembly GCA_030279155.1). NCBI lineage: Eukaryota > Viridiplantae > Streptophyta > Magnoliopsida > Lamiales > Oleaceae > Forsythia > Forsythia viridissima. The sequence goes on from CM059036.1 coordinate 37,043,361, forward strand.
TTTCAATAATTTTTGAGCAATTATGTTCAACATATTTTCTGATCTAAAAACAACAAAATTAATTTAGCACAAAACATATTGAATTTTGTTCTTTTATAATTTAAATTAATCTATCAAAAAAGTAACTTACTTGGGAGTGGATTAGTTGGTGGCGAATGGTGGAGCGAATGCAGTGGGTGGTAGATCAAAGTTTGATTTTTGTGAAATAATGTATCTAACTTTGTAGATTTGACTAGAATATAGTGAGAGTTTAAATAATTATTTAAGAGTATATTTATAAGTAATTGTTTGAAATTATATTTATTCAAGATAACTATTTTTCAACTTTTTCAAAAGCTGTCATTTTTTTTAAAAAAAATACTGCAAACAAACATTTGCTATAATTTCCCCTTTCTTTAATGGACCATTACGCTAGGTCCAACGAAAATAAAAATGGTTTCAATGAAAATGGGTCAATCTCCCATAAGAATCTCGTTAAGATTTGGGATTCAAACAGAGACTCTAGGATCGACATCTTTATTCTTCCACAGTTCCACTCTCATCTTTTTCTTCTCCAATTTTTTGACCTCTTTCAAATTCTTTGATTGGTATACTGATTTCTTTCTGTTTCTAGCTCCTATTGCAACATTTGAGGTAAAGCGACAGTTCAATCATTCTTTCATGGAAGCTTAATCCTATACCGATTTCTTTGAAGCAAAGTGATTAACGATCATGTTACCATTGATTCTTTTATTTGATTTTCTAATCACGTTGTCAATTATCTTCCATTGTATATTTTTCATTTATTGTATTTCTCTAATTATTTTCATTTTTTATAATTAACAAAATTGCCAAATTGTATATAAAGACTATAATCTCTAGAGTTGAATAAAGGATGAAGTTTTATTGCTTCTTCTCCATATTCAGCATCTCATCATGCATTTCATCAGGTTTAAAGCTTTTTATAATTTTTATTCCAATAGAAAAGCCATGCTGACGATGCACATTATTATCTACATTAATTTTAATGGCCATGTATTTTTTTTCCACATAAAATAGAGGATGGTTGGCAAATAAAAATGCACTGAGCACTGTAGAAGGTGCAAACTATGACTGCCTTCAGTATTCAACTCCTATAAATGAATTGTTGTAAAATTTACAGAAAGTCACCAATTTATTCATACAGTATGCACACTACTCGAATAGTTTCAGTTTATTCTAAAATATATTGCAACCAAACATTTTTTATATACTCATAAACAATAAAGCATTAGAATCCAAAATTGTCTTTAAGACTACTACTGTTAAGTACTTATCTAGGCCCACAAAAAAAAGACGATTATGAGTTATATTAATTGTTTTTAGTTTAATGGTACAATGTTTTTTTTATTATTTTAAGAAAAAATCAAATTCAAGTGTCGATCTAGTGAAAAGATAGAAAATAGAAGAAAATATAACTTAATTGCAAAGATAAAGAGACTTCAGGAGCTTGGCAAGCAAATAACAAAGAAAAGAATCCAAGAAATCAACCAAAATAACCATGTGATCGCATGGTTATCCAAAGTTGCGATCGCAAGGTATCAAGAAAATCAGCAGAACCTTGGTTGATCAAACCATGGCTTTCCGGACAGATTTTAAGTAGATTCCACATGGGATTATAATTCTACCAAGTCCATATTAATTCAACTGCCTAAGCCACGTTTTGGGAGTTGAGGGAGCAGTATAAAAGGAAAATAATAGATATATCGTGGGAGGCAAATTTTGGGGAACAAGATACAAAGGAAGAAAAAGATTGAAGAGCAAGATTGAAGATTCTTGAGTCGGGATTACGGGTTTTATTTATTTTTTCTTCTTATTTCTTCGGAACGTGATGAATTCGATAATTTTAATAATTAACTAAATCATGTCCGTCTAATTTACTTATTGTTAGGATGAACGATGAAACTTCGTATTTTTAATTTATTAAAAGTTTTTCGTTTTAGTAATTAATTGCTTGTGGATTGATTATTCTTTATTCATTTTTTCTAATGATTTAATGCTTGATCACCATTAGAATATTTTGTGATCTATATTGAAGTCGAGAGATTCAATATAGACTAAGCACATGGTATTGAATAACATAAGGTCCAATAATAGATAGAAATTATTATTATGGTTTGTGAAATCCGGTTATGTGTTCTTGAGATTTTAATACTTCTGTTTTTGTTCGAAGCTTAATTAGAGATAATTAGGTTCACATAACAATATAGAATTGATTGACTATCGAGAGAGTCTTTTAATTATATTATTATGGTCACCGATTTTCAATCCAAGGTAATTATAAACTAAAGTGATTAAACGGATAATTTATTAAGGAACGTGTAGGTGGATTCGTGAATCCTAGTTTTGGTAAAACTCGAATTCGTTCTGACAAATTTATTTTGATTTCTTGATAATTTAGATTTAATTAAACAATTAGAATAGTTACGAATTAAAACCATAAACAAATCTGTGATCTTGCATTGTTAAAACTCGAGCTATAAATTAATTGATTAATTAATAATTAGTCCTCGTGGGTTCGACACTCTACTTCTCACTTTATTACTTGTTAACGATCCGTCCACTTGCGGGATTGAAATCACACTACACGCGATATAAATATACATCCACGTAAATCATCATGCATTACGATTTAATCGATAAATTAAAACAAAATTGAACTTACAGTTTATCCAAAAATAATCCGAGTCGATCGAATTCATGATAAGGCAATTTTGCTCTCCTAGTGCCGAAGGTCTTTGAACAATTGTCTTCCAAAATAGAAAGGATTTCGTTCTAAATGACTTATAACCATCGTCTCAAAGGAACCGACAAACAAAACTTTTGATTTGTAAACCGAACTAGAAGACATATTTGACACGATTTAGAAAAAGATAATATTTAGAGGGAAAATGTAGGATTATTAGAGAAATGTATGAAACAAAACAACTAATGGAATAAGGGATATACCTCTTGGGCCAAAAGTCTTTTCTAAATATAAGAAACAACTATTGGTCTTATGTTACAAATGATAATATTTGATGGATTGCTTCTTCAGGAGATGCATCTGCTTCAGATTCAGTTACTGCCGGAGTCTCTAAATCTACCTCAGTAGTTGCCATTTCCACCGTAGCCATAGGAAGAGACGATGCTGCTCGTTTTCATCTAAAGCCAAGTTCAAATCAATATGATGCCCAAGTCCCTTCCCTAAAGCAAAATCCTTTATTTCAAGCTGATTTCTTGAAAGAGCATCATCTCTTGAAAATTTTCTAGCCGCGTCATCATCAGAATAGATAGTGTTGGAGAGATGGCACCAGAATTTGATCCTTTCCAGCAGCATCAATATTGAAAATCGGAAAACCAATACCCTTGTTAGGAATAGCCGAATAGTGTAAAATATGAGAGAATATATGTGGAGAAATAATTCTCTCTGTATATTGATGTAATGTGTAGAGAAATAATCCTCTGTATTGATTCAATTGAATAATGATTGAATACTTATTACAAGGTAGATTACCTTATTTATAGGGTTACAATAGTCCTAAAAGGAAAGATTGTGTAATAACTACACAATCAATTATAAAGGAAAGTAATATCATACATTAGGAAAAATATCAAATAGATTAATACCACGATCTTTTCATATCTTCAACAAATAGGTACATTCATAACAACAACTTTATTGCAGTCGGGATCATAGTCAGGCATTGGTGATGAGATATTTTGTTTCTGATACAAAAACTGTGAAGAACCATTTGCCTTTTCAGCATTTTCCCTCCCTTGGATATGCTCATCACTATATTGATGTTGTCTTAAAAACCAGGGAAGCCCTCTCTGTGGATTTTCCTGCTTGTTCCAGCAATGTTTTTCTTGACGTGATCTCACGTTGTGCCCCCACATACTAGAGGTCTTAGACCAGAGTGAATCAAAGGATGGCTTACAACTGGAGTTGACATCTAAGAAACTTCCACCAGCGGATCCTGATTTCCTCCAGAAATTTCAACACCAAAAACGGTTCTTTTTCCCTGAGATTGTGACTTGCTCTGGTCTAATAGACAACATACTGAAGATTCATTTTCAGGCTTGTGTACTGATCGAATTGAAGTAGATGAATTTCCACAATAGAAGCCTCCAGTGGAAAAATGGCGGTCGAGTCTCATTTTGTCTGGAAAGGGCACTTACAGTAAAATCAAAATTTTAACTATTTACTAGAATTCAAATAACAAAATACATTATCTTTCTTTTTGTGATAAATTACAAAACATGTCGTATTGAGGCGCTTTTATAACAGGAAAGAAGGAAATGACCATAAGAACAACTACCGAAAAACAGTTAAATGTCTCAGATGTGCTCTGTTCAAACTGGAGACTTCATCGATTTACATTTTAGCATATCATCTTTATACAAGCTCTATAGTAGACAGAAAACAGTCAAACATAATAAATTCATCCTTTCTAATTAAATCCTTAACAAATTGTACTCAATCGGAGCATGGCAGAGCCGATTGAAAGTAAGTATACTACAATTATGAGGGTTTATAAACCACAAAATTTGGAGCTGCAAACGAAGTATTTCATAAAACAAACTCAACTCTGCATAAAATGAAATCTTGGAAACAAGATGGTTAAAGAAAAATTCAGGAGAGTGAAATATGGATACATCAATATAACAGACTTACTTGCTTTGCAGTTCACAAATAATTTTTTTGACAAAATATGGACGTCTGCATTTATATTTGCTGCAACAATATCACCAGCAGAGATTGAAAATGAAGTTCCATTGTTTGTTTTGACATCACCCAGAATTTCAAGGCCAAACGTTGTTTTCTGAAACCTGTTGCACTCAGGGCCTGTTTGGGAGTTTTGGAGTAGCGGTTATCAGCGTTTTTTAAAGTACCGGTTTTGGGCGTTTATGAGCGGTCCGGTTTTGAGTGGTTTTTAATAGCAGTTTTAGAAACTGTCCAACCCATGCTTGGGAGTTTATTATCCAGCAGTTCTGAAAGTTTTTTAAAACAATCAAATTACATATATGTCCATATATATAGAAAACAAAGAAGATCTGTGTAATAGTATGGTATTGTGTAATTTTTTTTCTCTACTTTTTTTCCTATCTTAATTTTTTCTCATAATCAAAATTATACTATTAAATTTATATTATTGAACCAAGTTAATAAAATTAATTGTGATCATAAACCAATTTTCCAAATTTTTTCATCTTTAATTCACGACCCCACAAAAATATGGAGCACACATATACGCACATATACGTACAAATAGATATATGGAGCACATATATACACACAAAAATATGGAGCACATATATGCACTATTTCGCAGAGGAGATTACCTTTTTAAAATTGGTCAATTTGATTTTCACCGTAGCAGTCGAATTTGGAAGAAGAAGCGTCTGGTTTGTTGGTGGAGAGAGGAGTTGAAGAAATGTTTTTATTTTTTGCAGATTTTAATTGTTTAGGAAGGGTAAAGTTGAAACAAATTTTGAAGAACGGTCAAAAACCGCCGATTTGAGGGGTTGAGAAGAACACTCAAAATTACACTACACCGTTTTTGGGTAGTTTTTAAACCACCCAAAACCGGTGCTCCAAAAAACTAACAAGCACGGGTTGTCCCAACCCCTCATAAACGGTGCCATCCAAAACCGGTCAAAACCAGTGGAAAAAAAACTCCCAAGCAGGCCCTCAGAGATGAGAGGTTCGTAATCCTTCAAACTTCTTGTGTCTTGGAATCGGGGAAAACTCGGCATACTCTTTCTATCAAAAAAATTGGGAACTGAATGCAACAGAGAAGAATGAGAAACCTGCCAACTTCTTCAGATGGAAAGGAAGTGAAGAAAGGGTGTGACTGGGAATTTTTTGCCATGATGTGATATATTTGTATGCTTCTCTCCTTCTAATTTCATCTATGAGGTCCGTATGTCTTCTATAAAGACAATGAAGTTGTAGCTGAATCATAAAACATACATCCTCAGTGAATATATGATGTTGAAAGTAGTTAACCACTCAACCAAACAAGGTTAGTCCTGCTCAGCCTGCTCAGACTCCCTGTGATGTTTGGCCGTGCTTAAAAGCATGCTACTGAAAAAAGCAGCTAAAACTTACCTGGTGTCCGCACAAATCTAAAACTTACCTGGTGTCTGCACACTGATTCATGCTATAGAATTGTTTGTCTCACTATCTCCATATCGTATCTGAAGTAACCATCGTTGCTTTCCAGGAATTTTTCACCGTCTTGTTTTCTGAGTTACGGCCGGCCTCATACGATTGCTCATATTTACATTAATGCTTAGCAATTGTATGAATTAACCCGAGTCATAGTAATTGTTGTAAAAATAGTTTGGATAAATGATTATCAGACCATGTGGAGATCAATATCAATCTAAGTTGGATGTCTATGGTAATTATATAATAAATCCCTTCTTAATAAAAAGCACACATCAATTCATATGTTACTACAAACAAAAATATATCTTAAAAGAATGCTATAGAGCATGTTTACTTTGTTTATCTAAAAGAATAACTAGTATAGTGAAAGGATGAGTGAATATTCAAGAAGGGTGCAAGTTAAGAACCTTAGACCCTCTCTTTTTTCCAAATGGGGTAATTAGAATAATTAATTAATTAACATTATAGACAATTGGCCAAGCTTAAAACTTCACTTATGAGCAAATAACTAATTTTTTCATAAAAGAATGTTTGACTAAGCTTAAGTGATAATCTAATTTCCTTGATTGGCACAAGTGACATCCTATTGCAAAATGTGGACTGCATCAAGCTTTTCTGCAGCAATCAACACCCTTCAGGTTCATGGAGGGTTTGTGGCTCTATGTGCCCATTTCTCTCCAATTGTAATTGGTGGAGGTGTACGTAGATCAACCAGAGTCCACAGAAGAATACTCTTCAGGCCGCAAGGCTTGTTCTCCAGCAACCAATCTTGCTCTGAATGCTCGCAGCGTTCATCAAAAAGTTCTATAATTTATGATCAGTATAAGAAACATAATGCTCTTATGCTCAATAGTATGAATTTGGCTTTTATCTAATGATAGTCCAGACTAAAGAGTGACAACAGGATGCTTTGAACGATTATGATTTCTCTCGGCGTAACAATTTGTCTCACAAATACTAAGTGACAGTAATGGCTAGAGGCTTAATACAAGTTCTCCCATGGAAGCAGCAAGAGATAACATAGTTTACCATTTAAAATGTGACCAAAGTATCCATGGACAAATTACTCCCCAAAGATTTTTGGGAGGAAAAGATAAAGGCAAACCTTTTGTTATATGCTATATAATTATGCCAAATTGAGACGGTTTTAGTCTTCAGAAATAGTTGATAATTAATGTCAAGCAATGACGATTGAAATGTCATTAAATTACACATGAAGATGCATCAAATTCAGGTAGTATGACTTTGTGAATAACAATTTTCCCTTCTTATCTATGGACACTTGAATTAGATCCATCACAATAATCTATTTGCCACATGTTAGAAACCTATCATACAACTATGAACAATGGCTACAATTCCCTTCAGTATGAGTGGAGTAGCAGCTGATTCAAACCGGAACAAAGGTGGCGGAGAAAAGGGTGTGCAACGACTTCCTGCTCCACACTTGAGAGCGTCTACCACTTTGTAAAGACTGATCATCAGCATCATACATCGTTATAACATGAAGAGGAATAAAATCTTTATTTGCAACAAATTTCTAGCATAAGGGTGCATAACCAACTTTTTTAAGATGCTGACTCAGTCCATTGATTGTCTGATATATTCTATCTGATTTAGAGTGAGATGTATCCATCACACTAAATTCATGAAATCCATCATCCAACTCAATCAAGCTGGCCCCAGATAGCTTTTGGCTGTTCATCTTCTTCATTTGTAATCTCGTGTTAGCAACACTTCCCCAATTCCCTGCCATGGCATATATATTTGACAACATAGAACGGCTTCCTGTATCAGTTGACTCTAATGTCACCAATTGATTAAGCACCTCCTCAGCAAGTTCCACAGCATTGTGCATTCGGCAAGCCCCCAAAAGGGCACTCCAAATAACAACATTTGGTTCAAATGGCATGTTATGTACAAGTGAAAGAGCTTCCTTAAGACGGCCCCCACGACCCAAAAGGTCAATCGTGCAACCGTAGTGTTCGATCTCTGGAACAATTCTATAATCTCTTTCCATGGAATAGAAATAACTAACCCCCTCATCAACTAAACCTGCATGACTACAGGCAGACAATACGGCAACAAAAGTCACTTTATCAGGTGCAAATCCTTCTTGTTTCATCCTATCAAAAACTTGAAGAGCCTCATGTCCAAGTCCATGCATGGCCAACCCATGGATCATGACATTCCAAGAAACTATATCTTTTCTTACCATCACATGAAAAATATTTGACGCCTTGTTCAAGCTCCCGCATTTTGCATACATATCTATTAAAGCATTACACACTAAAGTACTACACTTATACTTACTCTCCACAATAGACTTGTGAACTCTCTTCCCTAACCCAAGCAAACCAGACCCTGCACTCGCAGATAAAATACTAACAAATGCTCCATCATCTGGTTTTAATCTAGCCACTTTCATTTGATCATACAACCCAATTGCTTCCTTTGAAAGTCCCTGTTCAGCATACCCAGATATTATTATCGTCCAGGTAATCAAATTCTTCACTGGCATCTTATCAAACAAGATTCTAGCCATTTCCATATCCCCCGCTTTCACGAAACCCGATACCAGCGTAGACCATGAAACCACATCCCTCGATGGCATATTTTTAAACAGCTCAAATGCAACAGTCATCACCCCGGCCTTTACATACCCGTCCAAAATAGTGTTCCAGCTCACACTATCTCTCTCAGGCATTTCATCAAACACCTTTTTCGCCTCCGTCAACTCACCCGCTTTCACTAACCCACTAATCAGCGAATTATGAGTAACCACATCCCTCTCCTCCATTACATTAAACACCTTCTTGGCTGCTCTAATACCCATCAATCCGCACTTAGAGTAAGCATCGATTAATGAATTGGGCACGAATATATCAGAATAAAGATTACATTTTTCCACATGGGCATGAATCATTCTAGTTAATTTGAACCAATTTTTCCCCGAACAGGCGTTCAAAAGAAACAAGTAAGTATAATTATCCGGAAAAACCCCAGAATTTTGCATTTCACAGAAAATCTCAAACGATTTTTCGGGCTGCGAATTCTGAACATGGGCTTTGATCAATGTATTGAACAAATGAACATTCGGATACTCTACTTGATTAAAAACACTAATGGCTAGTGCCATTTGGCGGCATAAAGAGAAAGCCGAGACGAGTTTTGGCGCAACAAAGGGGTCTCTGTGAAGATTGGATTTGTATATAAGTGCATGGACTTGTTTCAGTTGATTCAAGTCTTTGCATTTGTGGAGGTCGGAGAGTTTTAGTTCGAGAAGTCTTCGCCTAGAGACCCATGCCGGGGCTCGAATTGGAGCTGGCATCTGCATTTTATAGTGTTTTGAGAAAGATGAACTTTTGCATAAGCCGGAAAGAAAATCGGCGGGCGGGAGCGGAGTGCTCTGCTTCAGCTAGAATGCGTCGTTGAGAGTGCCGAGATAAGGTGGATTTGTCTTAAAAAACAATTGGTTACCACTTCCCCCAAGAAATTCTTACTTATTTTGCATTTTCACCGTCTCATCATTTCGTTATTTCTCTTCATTTTTTCCTATCATATTTAATTACTCTTGAAAATCTTTCTAATACTTATTTGAGCAAACTGATAAGTACAATTTTGTAATGATTGTAATTCATAAAAGAGATAATTATAAGTATTCTTACATATTTTTAACATAATGAGGTGTTGTTTTTTATCATTATAAAAAAATAACCAAGTTTGAGGATCGATCAAATGAAAAGAAAGCAAACACGAAAAAAAATGACACAATTGAACAACTAAAGAGAATTGAGGAGTTTGTCATGCAAATACTATAGAGAAAAACTCAAGAACAGCAACAAACTAACCATGAGACCGCATGGTTAAGTTAAGAAGCGATTGCAAGCCATTGATTTCATCTGCAGAACATTACAGGGCAATACCATGCGATCGCAAGGTATTGAACTATGTAATCGCATGATTAAATCATGAATTGTTTTATTGTTTCTTTATGGAAACATGACTCTATCCAGTACAGGATAAAAACATAATGTTAAACACCTTTCTAGGGCTTTTGAAAGGATATAAAAAGTAGAGAATAAAAAAATCGTGGGAGGCGATTTAGAGAAGAAAAATACATTACAAGAATCGAAGTCAAATAAACGGATTGAAAATTCTTCGACAAAGAACCACGGATTGTGTTTTTCTTTTCTTATTTTTCCTCTGGAACATGATTAATTCAACTTTTGTAATATTTTATGAAATCATGTCCGGCTAAATTACTTATTAATAGGATGAACAATGAAACATCACTTTTTGATTAATTAGAAGTTTTCTATTTTTTCTTAATTAATTGCTTCCGGGTTGGTTATTCTTTATTCTCTTTTTATGTTTTGATGTTTTACACCATTGGAATGTTTTGTGATATTTATTGATTTCGAGAGATTCAATCTATATAATCACATGGTATTGATTAACATAGGATCCAATAACAGATAAAGATTATTGTGATATCTTATGAAATCCTTTTAGGGTGTTTATGTGATATAAATACATATTTTTGTTTTCGAACATTAGCTATAGATAGTTAAGTTCGCATATCGATATAGAATTAATAGATCATCGAGAGAGGCTTTTGATTATTATAAGATCACTGATTTTCAACCTAGGGTAATTATTAGCTAAAACGATTAACAGATAATTGATTAATGAACGTGTAGGTGGATTCGCAAATCCTATTGCTAGTAAAACTCGAATTTGTTCTTAAATTACTTTTGATTACGTGATAATTTAGACTCAGTTAAACTCGAATAGATAACCTTATGATTGAAATTCTAAACGAATCTGTGTTTTTAAATTTTGTTGAAACTCAAACCAAAAATTAATTAATTAATTAATTGCTAGTTCTCGTGTGTTCGACACTTTGCTTATCACTTTATTACTTGTAAATGATTTGTCCACTTGTGGAATTAAAATCGACAACAAATTTTTTGGCACCGTTGCTGAGAACTAAGTTTATTAATTACTACATTAATTGATAGTTTAGTTTGAACAAATTATTTTATTTTATTTTTATTCTCCTTCTCAGTTCTTTGTGTAAACGCTGAATTTCAGCTATTTTCCATTGTTTCAGGTGTCGATTGCGTATGCGCTGTGCAAAAGATTTTGATCTATTTGATTTTGACCTAAAAATCAAATAAAGCTTTCACCAACGACAACGAGAAAAAAAAAACAGCAAAGATACACAATGGACGACAACAATCGGGTCCGTGATCCACCACCTGCAAATATGAGAAATATTCTTGCACATGTGGCTTGACCAGTTGAAGTTAATGAACAAGATATTCTTATGGGTGATTACATGATGCTCTCGATTGTTGAGAATCGGTCCAACATAATTTACCTACATTTTGGACTCGAGAACTTTCAGTTAAGACCATATGTGATTAATTTGTTCTAGAACAATCTGCTATTCTTTGAGAGAATCGACGAAAATCCTCACTATCATCTCTCTCGCTTCATGTAATACTGTGGAAACTTCAAATATCATAGTGTTAATGAAGAATCACTTAGGATGAGACTTTTCCCACACACTCTGAAGGATAAATCTAGAGAATGGTTAGATACTTACCGTCTGGAAGCATCACTACTTGGACAGATTTGGTCCAAAAATTCATACTGGAATATTTTTCTGTAGGCAGAGTAACAGACTGAAGCATGAAATATCAAAATTTCAACAATCTGACTTGGAAATTTTCCACGAAGCGTGGAAAAGATTCAAGGAACTGCTCAGAAAGTGCAAAAGTCATGGTTTTTCTTTAGCAGCTCAGAATCTTATTTCTACTCTGGATTAGCTCTGAACAGTCGTTCTTCAATAGATTCTACAGCAAGTGGCTCTATCAAAAATAGATCTTCCGACGACTTTCATGACTTGCATGAGATGATGAGTGAACAGTTCGTTATTTGGCCAGACAGATGGTCAAAAAAGAAAGCAACACGAATGCACGGGATAGATCAATTAGCTCTTACTGGCAAAAATTGATTCATTAGCAAAGCAGATGGAAACAATGAAACACTCTCAGTCAGCTAATATAGTTTAGATATCCCTATCGATATGTGCTACTTGCAGGGCAAACCATCAATCAGCAGAGTGTCATTTGGCTATTGTTGAAGCATCATGTCCTGAACAAGCTGCATATGCTTAGAATTTTCAGCGATAGCAGAATAATCCATAATCGCGGACTTATAATCCCAGATGGAGAAATCATCCAAATTTCTCATATGACAATACCCAAAATATTCAAAATCTGTCAAAACATGGGAAACCACAAGAAAGAAAATGAAGATGGGAATAAGCTTTCACTAAGTTATCAGAACGAATGGATTCTGAATTCAAAGAAGTGCAGAAAAGAAAAGATGTCTCGATAAAAAATGTAGAAAATCAGATTGGACAGTTGGCTAAACTATTGATCCAGCGATAACCAGGCACATTGCCAAGCAATATCGAGGTCAATCCAAAAGAGCAAGTAAATGCAATTACCACGGGAAGCGGAGTTGAGTTGCCAGAAATTCATGTAAAATATAGGATGTAAAAAATGAAACTACATTCAGTAAAGAGAGAGATGGAGAGAACAAATCCAAAGAAGCAGCTGAACAAGAAAAATGAAGCTCTCTACTAGATTATATTCCGCCACCGGTCAAAGTTTATGTTCATCTAATTCCATTTCCTCAAAGGTTGCAAAAATATAAGCTAGAAAAGCAATTCGAGAAATTCCTCGATGTGTTCAAGAAACTTCAAATCAAATCAACATACATTTTGCCAACGCTTTAGTTCAAATGCCGAGCTATGTAAAATTTATGAAATAAATTCTTTCAAACAAACAAAAGTTAGAAGAGCATGAAACAGTCATGCTTACTAAAGAATGCAGTGCTATATTGTAAAATAAGTTACCTCCGAAATTAAAAGATCCATGGAGTTTTACTATTCTTTGCATTATTGGTAGTTCATTTTTCGAAAAAGCATTATGTGATTTAGGTGCTAGCATTAATTTGATGCCTTAATCTATTTTCAGGCAACTAGGTCTTGGAGAAGCTAAGCCGACTACAATATCACTACAGTTGGCTGATGGATCAGTTAAACGTTTGCGCGAGATTGTTTAAGATATTTTAGTAAAAGTGAACAAGTTCATATTCTTGGCTAACTTCATTATCTTGGATATGGAGAAAGACCATATGTACCACTTATCTTAGGAAGACCTTTCTTAGCTACCGGACGAGCACTGATTGATGTACCAAAAAAGGCATCTAGTGTTGAGATTAAATGAGGAACAAGTCACCTTCAACATGTTCAAAGAAATTCAATATACGAGCTCCTCTAACTCTTATTTTCAAATCAATATCATAGATCACAAGGTAGCCAATACTTTCACTTCAGAAAATCAATCAGATCCATGGGAAGCGTGCATTATGCATTCTCAAGAAGAAAACTCCGACTCGCCAGTTCTTAAAGAATGTGCCAGATATTTACAAGGGGTTGAACAGATGGAAAGAATGAACAAATATATGGAACCATGCACCACACCTCATCAACCACCACATTCAATTCCACAGGCTCCAACTCTCGAGTTAAAGCAATTGCCATCTCACCTTAGGTAGGCCTATCTCGGTGAGTCATCTACTCTTCCAGTTATTATTGCAAACTCCATTAATCAAGATCAGAAAGACAAACTACTTGCCATCGGTTGGACTATAGTAGACAATAGAGGTATTAGCCCGTCCATTTGCATGCACAAGATCCTAATGAATGAAGCATATAAGCCGACAGTGCAACATCAACGCAGATTAAATCCTCATTTGCAAGAGGTAGTCCGAGCAGAAGTTTTGAAACTACTAGATACAGGTATCATCTATCCTATTTCAAATAGCACATAGGTAAGTCCGAGTTCGGTTCAGGTGGTGCCTAATAAAGAAAGAATTATGAATGAGAAGAACGAAAATAACGAGCTTATACCAGTCAGATTAACTACCAGATGGCGGGTTTGTATTGACTATAAGAAGTTAAATGATGCAACTCGAAAGGACCATTTTCCTCTACCATTCATCGATCAGATGTTTGAAAGATTTGTAGGTTATTCTCACTATTGCTTTCTTGATGGATATTCGGGCTACAATTAGATCCATATAGCCCCACAAGATCAGGAAAAGACGACTTTTACGTGCCCTTACAGCACGTTTGCATATAGGCGAATGTCGTTTGGCCTTTGCAATGCTCTTACCACATTTCAGCATTGTATGCTGTCCATTTTCTCGGATATGGTCGAAAAATTCATTGAAGTATTCATAGATGATTTTTCAATTTTTGAGTCATCATTCGATGAATGCCTCAAAAATTTAACCATTGTACTTCAACGTTGTGATAAAATGAACTTGGTGCTAAATTGGAAAAAATGTTACTTTATGGTCTCCGAGGAAATTGTGTTGGGACACCAGATTTCGGCTAAAGGTATCGAGGTTGACAAAGCAGAAAGTTATAGAAAAATTCCTTCGTCAACAACATTTAAAGGCATTTGGTCCTTTTTAGAACATGCAGGATTTTATAGGAGGTTCATAAAAGATTTTTCCTAGGTCACCAAACCGTTGTGCAAATTATTCGAAAAAGACATCAAATTTGAATTCTCTATAGACTGTCTAAATGCCTTTAATGCTCTTAAAGTCAGGTTGATCTCGGCATCGGTAATGGTGGCATCCGATTGGGATTTATTGTTTGAGCTCATGTACGATGCAAGTGATTTTACCGTCGGCAGTTTTGGGACAATGAAGGGATAAAGTCATTCATGTCATAAATTACTCCAGTCGAACTCTCAATAATGCTCAAGTAAACTACGTTACTACAGAAAAAGAATTGCTAGTTGTTGTTTTTACATTCGAGAAATTTCGATCTTATCTCATTGGATTGAAGGTGATAGTGTACACGGACCACACAGCATTGGCATATCTACTTGCTAAAAAGGATACGAAACCGAGGCTGATTTGCTGGATATTATTTCTTCAAAAATTTGACTTGGAAATTCGAGACAAAAAGATGAGTGAGAATGTGGTAGCCGACCACTTGTCAAGGATAGAGCAGTCAGAAGAAAATGAAGAAGGTGAAATAAATGAAAAATTCCAGACGAGCAGATTTTTGGAATAGAGCAGTCAAAAAAAAGGTAGCACTTCGTGGTATGCCGATTATGTGAATTATCTTGCAAGCAATATTGTGCCACCGAATTATGATCACCAACGTCGAAAAAAGTTCTTTTCGAAACTTAAATGCTACTTTTGAGAAGATCCTATTCTTTAGAGAAGAGAAGAGATGCATATCAAGTAATTCAAATGTGTGTAACTGAAGAAGAAATGGAAAGGGTTTTGGAACGATGTCATTCATCACCATACGAAGGCTACTTTGGTGTTGTTAAGATCACAGCCAAAGTCTTATAATCTGGATTTTATTGGCCGACGTTGTTTAAGGATACTCATGGTTTGGTGAAAAAAAGTGTGATAGAAAGGACGAGAAACATATCCCCGAAAGCAAGAAATGCCCATTCGAAGTATTTTGGAGTGTCGATCCAACGAAAAGAAAGCAAACAGAGAAAAAGGGACTCAATTGAACAACTAAAGAGAATTGAGGAGCTTGTTGTGCAAATACTAAAGAGAAAAACTCAAGAACAGGAAACAAACTAACCATGCGACCACATTGTTAAGTTAAGGAACGATCACAAGCCATTGATTTCATCTGCATAACGTTACAGGGCAATGCCATGTGATCGCATGGTTAAATTATGAATTGTTTTATTGTTTCTTTATGAAAACATGACTTTATTCAGTACATGATTAAACCATATTGTTAAACAGTTTCTGGGGGCTTTTGAAAGGATATAAAAGGCAAAGAATAGAAAAATCGCAGGAGGCGAATTAGAGAAGAAAAATACGTCACAAGAATCGAAGATCAAATGAACGGATTGAAGATTCTTCGGCAATGAATCACAAGTTGTGTTTCTCTTTTCTTATTTTTCCCCCGGAACATGATTAGTTCAACTTTTGTAATATTTTACGAAATCATGTCCGACTAAATTACTTATTGCTAGAATGAATGATAAAACTTCACTTTTTGACTAATTAGAAGTTTTTCGTTTTTTCTTAATTAATTACTTCCGAGTTGATTATTTTTTATTCTCTTTTTACGTTTTGATTCACCATTGAAATATTTTGTGATCTTTATTGATTTCGAAAGATTCAATCTAGATAAGCACATGGTGTTGAATAACATATGGTCCAATAACAGATAGAGATTACTATTATGCCTTATGAAATCCTTTTAGGGTGTTCATGTGATTTAAATGCATATTTTTATATTCGAACATTAGCTAGAGATAGATAAAGATATAGAATTAATAGACCGTCGATGGATGCTTTTGATTATATTATATCACCGATTTTCAACCTAGGATAATTATTAGCTAAAATGATTAATGGATAATTGATTAATAAACGGTAGGAGGATTCGCGAATCCTAGTGCTAGTAAAATCGAATTTGTTCTTAAATTATTTTTGATTGCGTGATAATTTAGACTTAGTTAAACCCAAATAGATAACCCTAGGATTGAAATTCAAGACGAATATGTGTTTTTAAATTTTGTTGAAACTCAAATTATAAATAAATTAATTAATTAATTACTAGTGCTCATGGGTTCGACACTTTGCTTATCACTTTATTATTTGTAATCAATTCGTCCATTTGCAGGATTAAAATTGACAACACACACCCTCAGCCGATGATAGATTACTCCATGATGATGCTTGAAGTAGTCCTCCTCCGGGGAAAAAAAGAGTGGTAGGTACTCTAATATCTGAAAAAGTGGCGATATATGAAAGATAAAGAATGTGTAGTAGATATGAAAATGTTGAAAAATGTAGTAAGAGTGAGCAAGGGTATTCTCAAGAATTACCCTCCTAGGTTTCGATCAAAAAAAAAAAAGAATTACCCTCCCAGGCTACAACTTTGCTGATGAGGCATTACCTACGGAAGGACGTGTGTCCTTGTCAATTCTTGAGAATGCAGAGGAATAAGGAACTGTATCTCTTGACACCATAACATTTATAATAACTGTATAGTCAACCCGGTCACAACGTGGAAGTCAACTTGAAAGCTCCTTGGTCGGCCTTGATCATAAAGTAGAGGTCAATCGAACACCTCGAGACAGACTTATCTTTTAAACTAGTGCTGGGTATCGGCCAAAAGTAAGATTCGAATCTATGGTCAAGTAGAAGACCTACTAGACCATATTTGTCAAGGGTCTTACGAGGGTTGGTAAGCAGTTATGTAAGCAGTTATGTAGGTGTTAGAAGAGCCACAAGTATTACTATCTATTTAGTTGCATCCGATTTTGTTTTAATTCACAATTTTATTGGCGATCTTTAGCCAGTAAAACAAAGTTGTTTTTGTCATGCACTAATTTTCTATTTAGTATCGGAGTTCTGGACAAATTAATTAGTGTCTAGATGCCTGGCAAAGAAAATCAACCCGTGCTTCAAATATATTTCTGCAAGATAAGCCATTTTATTGATACGAAGTTACAAAGAGCCATGTAATCATTGGTTCTAAATATATAATCTCGTTTCAAATTAAGAATACCTATGTTTTCTTGGCATCAATATTGTCCCTTAATTTGTGTTTGATTTATGGAGGAAAAGAGGCATGAAGAGATGAAAGTTTAGGGGGGCGTTTGGTTTGCTCTTTTCAAACTATTTTCGTTTTTTAGTTTTCAATTTTTTAAAATACCTTAAACTTGTTTGGTCTCTTATTTTTGAAAATACATTTAAGTATTTTGACGTTCATTCAAAACATATTTTTGACATTTTAAACATTTTCGATGAAACACTCAAAACACAAGATTTTAAAATGAATGTAATTCAATTCCTCATCAAATCAAACCGACCCAAATAACACATCGTCTCCAAAAAAAGGTAATCAAATTCCTCATCCCTCCAATGACAAATAACATATTGTTTACGAAGTAAGAAGTTTGTCGTTTATGAAAGAGGAAAAAACGAATGCTCGGGAACATCTGCAATTTCACTCGCGATTTTGTTCCAACATCTGCTCACATATCTTCGATAGCGAGCTCCATCGTTCACTCTCTTCAAATTTAGGTACTTTTGTATACGGCTGATTTTTAATTGATATGGTTGTGTTGTTTCTTTTAATTTCTTGTATTATTTGGTGAATATGTCTAGAGGTGGCAAAATAGGTCGGTCCGACGAGCTAGCTCAGATTGATAAAAATTTTGCAAAATGAGTTGTAATTAAAAAAATAAATAAGACCATGACTTTCCTTAGTGATGAATATTATATTTTATTTATCATTTTATTATTGAGTTTTGAGTTTATAGATTTAATTCTGAAAAATTGTGATTTTTTTTTTTTTTGAATACACACTACATTTTGAAAACTCAATATTTATACAATGTATTAATTTTTAAGTATAGTTCCCATATATACCATACAAAATAAAAGAATTTAAAAAATATTATTTTACTTTTTTATTCTTTTTTTTTTTTTACTTGTTGTTACATTTATTACGCTTATTATATTTCTTAGAGCCCGTTTGGTAGAGTTTATAAACTAATTTATTTGACCAAGAATTGTCAAAAATGTCAAGCTACCAAAGCAAATTTTTTGGTCTAATAAATCATTTTTTGTCAAATAAATAATTTTGTTCAAATAAACTAATTTATAAACAGACCAAATGAACTCTTACAAAAAAAAACGTGTTATATTTGTCACATTTATTACATTTAGAATTTAAGTTAAAAAATAATTATAAAATTTTAATATAAAATCAAGTATGTGACAAAATTATTATTCGTCTTTATTGTATATAATGTGTTAAGTATTTCATTGATGTTGGAATGTGGTACAAGCCTATAAAGACACACAAGAAGTCATATACAAGATAAGTGAAAGAAAATGATAACTCTATCTTATATAATTCCTTTAATTTTCTTTATGTTTATATTTTCTAAGACAATTCATGCATTTTTATTCGAAGAGAGAAACCATGAAGAATGTTAAATAAATTTAGAAGACTAAGGAACTTAAGTTGTCTAGTGTTGAAACTCGAGAAATAGTGAAGTAAAATTTTCAACGTATGCTGTAGGAGAATTGGAATTGGAACTGGAACTGGAACATTGTCTATGTAAATGTCTCAAAACATTATAGGAGAATTTTGATACATACCCAAAATTGTGATGTTATTTTAAAATAGCCTCATTTTGTAAAATCATTGAAATAATGCCTATTTTAGAGTAAAATGTCAAAAATATCCTTTTATTAAAAATAACTATTAATTTGTATAGCTGTCATTGTAATTATGATTGTAAACATATTTTGTAACGTTCAGATTACTTCTAAAACAAGCTACATTTGTTACATCATCCCATTAACCAATAAATTAATAAAAATACAATATTTTAATATGAAGTCATAATTTGCACGCATAAAGAAATACACAATTGGTGGAATTTTTTTTAGTACAAGAAAGTTTTGTTGTTAATAAGTTTCAATACATATGTTAATAGCACAATACGATTCTTCATATCTCCATCTCCAACTCTAAAATAAATAACAGTAGTTGACCACCCAAAAATCCAATTAATTTAATTACATTTCAGTTTGTACTGTAAAATCACTTACACCTATTCAAATTGAAATATTAATTATCTAATGCCAAATTGAAATCACATATCCTCGTTGAAATATTAACTTTTTTACACCAAATTGAAATTTTGTGATGTGCTAAAATTCGGTAGAAGTACACTATAGTGAACAACCATTGTCGAACCATTTGTATCTTTAAATAACAAACATTGTATTTTTTAATTTTGTGAAGTTGTTAGTAATTAATTTGTTTTAACTCGTGGTGGAGATTTTGTTAAAGGATGTAATGATTAACAATGGGATCGTAGTAGAACAATTTCAATTAAAGTCAACAGCAACATTAGTATAGAACTTTTGACCAAAGTGAAAAATAAGTTAAATGTGAATATTTTTTCCATATGAAATTAAGTTGCAATTCAAAGTTCCATCAATGTATATTCTTCTAGCCGATCTTCTTGATTATGAAGACTTGAAATGGTATATTTCAATTCACAAAAGGATACTACACTGTGTGTAATTTGTGTACCAAGAGTGAGATGTTCTACATCTCACATTGAAGCTGCAACAACCCCTACATGTAGTTTAAAAGGTGTATTGATTAGAAGGGACCATGTTCAAGTTGATACTTTGGAGCACCAACATTTTCAACATTTTGAGCAGCAAGATTTTTGAAATTATATGGCTTCAAATGTTGAGCAGCCTAATAATGCAAAAAATATGTAGTCAGAATGTTGCATACCTAATCGGTCTAATCCCAATCACGTTACACAAAAGTACAAGTATTGTGGTAACAACTAAGAGCAAAAGAGTGGTACCTGTGAAATTTCCGGAGTCTTCATTACCACACTGCTACAACAGGATATATGGACAACAAACGGTCGATGACTTTCTTAGATCTCTGCCAAGGACCTAGCCGCCTTCCTCTTTGCATATTCATTGGCTATGCTAATAGAATTCATGTTGTGGCGCAGATAAAACTCTGCTAGTAGAATCTGGCGCTCTTCCAATGTTAGATCCCCATGACAACCCTTAACAAAAGAACCATCGTGAACTTTGGAACGATGAATATTATAATATATATAATAACTCCATATAAGGATGTCTATCCAAATTGTCAAACTAAGGTATAAAGAATGACAAGTTTCCATTTCATCGTGAGAACATATACGCTCAAAAGAACTGGTCAATGAACACATAATTTTGGAAATACTAGAAAAGTGGAAAAAGTAATTGTGTGTAAGCTCATGACTAATCATACTGATGTATCACCGGTGGGTTGAAGTTGAATTCACATGTTCTCAACACCAAAGCCGGTAAAATCGAAATTCAAGTAGCATTAGACTAGCTTCAAAGAGAACAAATGAAGGCTCCAGATGCATCATTTGAATATTGTTACAAGATCTTTCTAAGAAAATTAGTATTTTCACCATATTGCCAATCATAAGGATAAATACGAAAACAACATTCACCCTCACCGCACCAAAAATATTAAAAAAACAAGGAAAGGAAACATAATAAGATAAACAAGCCACAACATCTAACTCTAGAAATTGGTTACTTCAAAACATCTGTCTTGAAGTGATAAGCCATAGACTTTCTATTTTTAACTTTTACCAAAAGGTAGCAGCTATAGTGCTATTAAGAAGTTCAACAATCTATAGTAAAATAATTTACATGTGAAACTGAATAAAGACAGCTCCTATGATCTCGAACAAGTGGTTTGTAGCAAAACAAGGGGTTATCTACTAGAAGAAAAAAGGTATTACCATGCGCGAAGTTCTATCATAGACAGCATGGTGCATAAGAAGGCCAGCAGCAACCGAAACATTGAACGAATCTACCATGCCTCTCATTGGAATACTGCAATGCAGATCTGACAATTCAAGAGCCTCATTGCTTATTCCCCTGAAAGTCACAATCTCTCTGAGAGAAATTTCCTGATAATTTCCATCTTTGTCTTAAGACATCTAAATTAATGACCTGTAAAGTTAATAGCATTGAATGAAGAAGCAACAGATCTATAGGTTTTACTGTTTTAGCATGCTGTTATGACAACTTTCCTTGTGTATCATTGTTAACGAGTTCAAAGTGCGCAACGTTCTTAAGAAAGAATGAAAAAATATAGGTAGCACAAAGTTGGAAAAAATTGGAAAAAAAAAGAAATATTCACCTATGTTCATTTCCAACGACAATTGCAGTTGGGCATGACCAGTCCACATCATAGAGAGAGACCTGGACAAAGCATCAAGCATGATGTCATGCTGCACATTGCAATAGGGATGAAAAATAGCATATAAAAAAAAATATGTGCACAATGACAAGACAAACAAAATGAATTATATTGTTACCGCATCCATCCCCAAATGGGTAGTTGCAATTCTATAACCACGTGACTTTAGAATTTCAAAGCATTCTTTGGTGGAATTCCATAGTTCAATATCCAACCATTTCTCTGCTCCCATGCTGACATGGCGATTGTCTTTGTACCTGCATGGTGAACAATAGCAAAGTTAGACAATTATTTCCCTGGGCTAACATAAGATATAACAATTAAAACATATCCTTGCTCATTATGAATGATGGAAAATGTGGAAGTGACCTTCAGACAACAAATTAAGTTGTATGCCACAGAACGGCTTCATATACCCAGTAATGATGGAGAATCCCTATTACTTGCAGCTTGAATCAATTTCCCTAATGAGTCCTTATATTTTGCTTTAGTAATGGATGAAATTTTAAAACATATCCAAGTCCTTGGTGTATATCATTCATAAATAGAAGAACTAAGAAAGAATACACAGAATAATCTTAAATTCGTGGTAGGACAAAGGATGACGGTGTGCCAACATGTACCCATATCCATAATCAGTTTACCAATTCTACTTGCCTAGGCCTTAGGAACTCTCATTTATTAGAGATATATAGTTTCAGTAGAACATGTTAGAAGATGGAGAAGTAGCTCAAAATTAAAATAGCTAGACCAAAACATTTGATTTATTAGAATCTTTTAGTAGTTTTGACATTGTTTTGAATGGAATGACCAAAAAGAATTCATGTAGAATACCTAAATTTATTGGGAAAATTATTTCAAACTACACGACAAATGAAAAAGGAAATATATTCATTGACCTCATATATTTTCCCAAATACCCATGTTTTGAGTGTTGGATAACTTGGATTAACTTCATTCCCTATGCATCTACACCAATTTCAGCTAGCAGATTACGAATCCTAATTCTCCTTTGCACTGCATAAATAATTGATTGAATTCCAGCTATTCAATAGATTAATCATATAGAAATTCAACATTCATCTAAACAGTGCACAAAATTGAAAGGCTTATCGTATTATTGAACCAGAAATCAAAAGGCATTTTCACCTCAGGCATTGTTGCACCTTTTGGAGCCGTAATGGGACACAACGTGAACCGACTGAAGCCCTAGCGCATCTGCAGACCGAAAAGCAGCCGAAACATTCCCGAAATCGCTCAATCCCTCCACCACCAGGCAGACAGAATAGCTACGATTATTCACCACATTCAGAAACCTGTCCTTCCTTGACTCCATTATATATGGATCCAATGCTTCTAGCACTTCAGCGCTGTTCAAACACATATCACCCGCTTTGACATCATCCAAATAAGGAAACCAACGGCTTGGCTTGTGATAATTTTTAAATCCACTATCATTTCCTGGCCGGCGCTCAAATTTCATTAACCTTGCAATATCATCCTTGTCTTTAGAAAGTAATACTTCGATTGCGTCTTTACATGAATCTTGGAGAACTTCTGGGGTGACATTTTGAGGTACCATATCCACCAAGTTTTCCATAGAAATTGCCCCTTCCACACCATTGTAATGTCTCGAAATTGACGATAGTTTATGGGTTTTAAGCCTCAGCCCTACTGTTAACAAAAACAAATTAAAAACTACGAATTAATACACGATTACTTACAAATACACACGCCCCAATGCTCAAATGTATATCGTATACATATATATATATATACCTGGATGAAGTGCAAGAGAAGATGAGAAATGGCGGATGCTTGAATTGGGAATGCGGGCTCTGAATTCAAAGCATAAGAGGGATGTACGGATTAGGGTTTTGCAGGCGCTCATTGTACTGGACTTTGTTAATTAGGATCGGGGCAGCGAGGGAGGTGAAGTGAACTGTATTTTTTACGGCGTCGTATGGATATTATTATGTGGGTTATTCACCACCAGTAGTGTCATTTTTTGAGGATGCCTTTTCTTTTTTTAATGGTATTAAGATATTCATAAAATTTATAAGATTAGCTACAAAATTTGGATTTATTGATAAAATTAATTACTGTGTTAAACTAATTTTTCGTTTATATAATAAAATAAGATATATAAAGCATTCACGAGAAATAGAAACCTAAGGTTAAGGAAATAATTATAATTATAATTACTTGTATATCGTTTCTTTTGTAGTGGAATTTGACCGTATGCTCTATTATGATAATAAATTGAGACGGTGAATGATCGATGAATGGAGATAATCAATTGAGTGGATGGATTGAGAAGATTAGCAGATTTTGGAAATAATCCGTTGAAGAAGATGATTGAAAAGCAAATTTTGGAGGAAATAAAATTGAAAACGCAATGACACTGTGAGACACGGACTGTAACGAAGAAAACTTTCTACAGTCGTCATAAAAAATTATATATTTTTGTAAGGCGTAGAAAATTATTATTAGAAAATGTGATTTATAACAAAAAGAAAATATATTGTTAAAATGGTGGCATTGATATTGTGATAATATATATGATAACCAAAAATTAAATTTCCTTCATAATGTAAATATTAAGAATATATTTGACGTGACATAATAATATATTAACATGAAAACCAGACTTTGTGAATTAAGTCCAAATTAGTTCGAGTTTTAGTTAATTTAAGTGATAGTGATACATTTTACTTTTAATACAGTCGCCGCTACATAAAATATTCAAACCCTATCGACTAAGCAATTATTTTAAATATGATATGTTGGGTTATACATGTACATCTTGTCGTGTTGGGCTATACTTGTACAATTTGTCGTGCAAATAGCCTAATACGCTAATACAAAAAAAATAAAAAGATATTCCACTTTCAATAACCTCCCTTAATCATAGCTTTTGATTAAAATGAAATTGAAAATTAAACTTTGAATTTGAAGTGTGAGGTATTACTTTCCTTAGTATTATTTGCCTCACTCGGTGAGTTTGCTTAAGAGTTTCAAATGACAAATTACCAATAAAACAAATCCATAAATTCATTAGAAATTTTGTTAAATTCTCGTAACATCCTTGAAACTGTTTATTTAAATTTGGAGAAAAAGATTAGAGAATGTGATCCAGTGGAGCACGGTCGGCACTCGTCAAACTAAAATTTGATATAAAAATATATTGTTGTTGATTAAGTGGTGACACAAAAAAGTCAACAACTAAACATAAAGAGTGTTTGCTGTGCGGATTTGGGGCTGGGCCTCACTGGGCCCAGGCCCAGCCCTATTATAGACCACAAGTTATTTATGCTTAAAAAAATAAAAAAATTGTCAATAAGTCATATCCATATGACTTGTTTCAAATTAGGTCAAATTTTTTTTCAAAATTGTGATTAAGTCATAGTTTACAGCAATATTTTAAATTAATTCCAAAATCATTCTTTTTAACCATATTTTTCATTGACACAATTTACCAACTCCACAAACCTCCTCCACCTCCGGCGACAACCTCCTCCACCTCTGGCAACAACCTCCGGTAAGTGCTTCTTCTACGGCGCAGTTAAAATTTCATGCTTCTTCTTTATACCCAACCAATTGATTTATTGATTGTTCCAAGTGCTTGAGCCAACTAGTGTCAGGATTTGTGGCACAATCTCTCTCTCTCTCTCTCTCTCTCTCTCCCACACACACACACACACACACACATTTGTGGCTTTGTGCAGCTTGAAAGTCTTCTGGATTAATCATGCAAATATGAAACAATATTTTTGAAGAAGGACGGGTAAGCTTTTTCTAGTTTTCTATTGGTTTTCCATTTTGATGATGTCTGAGAGTAACTGGAAACATATAGCTTTCATTGTTATATTAGTTAGAGTTTCACAGAAAATATGAGTGTCATTCACATTATAGCTGAAGTTCTGGCACTATAAGTTTGGGTTTATGAGTTTGACTCTTAGTTGTCTAATACACTCTTTTACCCCAGCCTTTTTAACAGGTATGTAATTCAAGGTTATAATTAAAAAGGTAGAACAAGAGAAATGTTATAGGTATGAGAAACAGGAAAATTTTGGTATTAAATAGAGATGTCAAGAAAGGTGAGGGTTGGAATCTTGGTGAGACTCGCAATATGTTGAAGCAAGAACATATGTTGAATGCTGTAAATAGGAGTTTGAATGATCCACTATCTTATGTAAATAGGAGCTTAAATACTCCACCATCTGATATAAATAGGAGTTAGAATTTATGGGGGCTTGAATGCTCTACCATTTTATGTAAATAGGAGCTTGAATTTCTGAGAAGCTTGAATACTGTAAATATGAGTTTGAATACTCCACCATCTTATGTAAATAGGAGCTTGAATGCTCCACCATTTAATTGCTATAAATAGGAGCTTGAATGTTCCACCATCTAATGTTTAGTCATGTTGTGTTATTTGATATTGTATTATACAAAACAGTATCACAATAGAAATAGGTATAGAATTTGCATACGTGCTCAAAATTTTTATTATAATATGTTTTTGGAATGGTCTCGACGAGACGGTCAAGACCAGTGTCTTTGCTACTGCGTACGATGGATTTTACCCATTTGAAGTCGTTTATTTAGTTTAAAATGTCAATCTTTAATTTTTCTTGTCAAAACAGTATCATACATCATCTAAAACAGTATCACAGATAAATGTATCTTAATGTATTAGTATCATACATGAAAATATCTTAATAAAATAGTATCATAAGTTGAAACATTATCTTACTAAAACAGTATCAAAGATAAAAGTATGGTATAAATTCACCAATGTACATTATATAAATAAAAACAGTATCATGGATTAAACAGTATCAAAAATAAAACAGTATTATGGATTAAACAATATCAAAGTATACTAATGCACATTGCTTAAATAAAATAGTATCATGGATTAAACAGTATCAGAATATACTAATGCACATTACTTAAATAAAACAGTATCATGGATTAAAATAATATCATAGATAAAACAAAGAGATTGAAACTTTGTCATAATTAAACAATGTCAAAGATAAAACTAAGAGATTGAAACAGTATCATAGGTTGAAACTTTGCCATAATATTTTACTATCATTAGAAACAATGAAAAAAATTCGACAAATAGAAACAGTATCATAGATCGAAAGAGTATCAAGTATTTTGCATTATACTCCTAGACAACCTTTTCATAATTAACAATATCAAAGATAAAACTAAGAAATTAAAACAGTATCATAGGTTGAAACTTTGTCATAATATTTCAGTATCATTAGAAACAATGAAAAAATTCGACAAATAGAAATAGTATCTTAGATTGAAAGAGTATCAAATATTTTATAATCATAGGTTGAAACATTATCATAATAAATCAATAACAAAGATAAAAATATGGTGTAAGTGTACCATAGCACATTATCTATATAAAATAGTATCATAGACAAAACAGTATCACAACAAAACAATATCTCGACAAAACAATATCACGACAAAACAGTATCACAATTAGTATTTCTTACAATTAAGGGTATGTTGGTCTTTTAGCTCTAAAATGTGACTTTAATTGAATTAAGTTTTGGCCATATGACTTTAGAGTCCATAAGTGCCAAAACAGTGACCGGCCTTGAATTTAACCAAAAAAAATTTATTTGAAGGCCCAACCATGAATATCAGCGGCCTAGGCGCCCTTTTTCTATTTGGACAAAAAAAAATTCTATTTGGACCAATAACCATACAACCAGCATCCATTTTCTTGATTAAAACATCATCCATTTTTCTTGATTAAACCATCAGTGGAAAACCCTTTCACGTTCAAAATCACCCATTGTCTGCTCTGCTAAATCTCGTTCAAAAATCTATTGCCTGCTATGCTAAATCCGCCCTTGATAACGTTCGCAAATTGAAGCAAGCCAACATCCCTAATTTCGCAAATCGCAGCAGCCATAATTTCCCATTTTAGTAAGTTTAATTGCTACTGAAATTTTGCTTATGACGTTTTAATTGCTAGAAATGCTGCTGTTGTAATTTGAAATCATCACTTCATTAGTTTTGCTATTGAAATTTTTGGAATGCTATTGTTCATCAATTAATTTTGGTGCTATTCATTGATTATATCTTGATGATGATGTTGCTGAAATGTGCTCAGATTTTGATGGATTAATTTGTGCTAAAATGTTGAAATGTTGATGGATAAATTTCTTAATTTTTGGTGAGAGAGAGCTTGTTAATAAAATAGATATAGATTATATTATAGATGAATTCGCAGTTGTAAAATATCGTCAGACACAACTTTATGTTGTTAATTTTAGATCTTGAATATTTTTGTTTAATGACTTATTGTAAACTTTTTAAAGATTATGACTTATTTGAAATATTATATTCTCATTAAAATAGGCTCAAAAAATTTGCATATCCTAGCTCTGCCCCGAACCCCCGTATGATTCCCCCGTCTTCGACTCACTCCTTTGTCATATCCTAGCTCCATCCCTACGTGTTTGGAAGTGAAATTCAAAAGACATAAAAAAAATTGCTACAAAGAGTAGTGATATTTCTTTCAAAAACATATTTTACTTATAGATGGAAAAACTCTAACAACTAATACATTTGCGTTCAAAGCAACAAAAATCAATATTTTTAAATTCGGTCTTAACATTGATTTTCTAAAGGTCAATGGTCAAAAAATTAAACGAAATAAAATTGAATGCCAAAAATAACTTATTTCAAATACTTGGGGATCGATTGGCCGGTGGTGGTGGATTCGCTGACGGTGGGGAGACTAAGTAGAGAGAGTTTGGGCATGGGTTTCTTTGCAACGTGTTGTGTGTGAATTATTGAAGCCTGAAATGAGTTGTTTTGTTTTGTGCTTTTTTTATTTTTTTTTCCTGGTAATCGGGGGCGGGTTTTCGACCCAACCCGATTGATATTTCAACCCCTCTACTCGAACCCAACACAAATAAACTCAAAAATTGACACCAATCGATCGGTTGGTTCGATCAATTTGAATCGAGTTTTGCCCACCCCTACTTATTATATTCAATATGGTAAGTGGTTTAAATTATAAAGAAGTGGAGTGGGGTGGGGGTGGATTCATTATAAAAATGATAAATTCATAATTAGAAACCAAGTATCCCAAATCTTTGGTTCTTGATAATTGAGGGAGTGTACACACCTTAGATTTTAATATATTTTAGAAATCTATGTAAATTTTGGTGTGTCCACCTCAGATTTTAATCTATTCAATTGAAATTTAGGTATCCTTAACTCAAATTTAAATAAATTCTTTAGAAATTTAAGTGTGCACAATTACTAGTGGATTTCTAAAGAGTTTATTAATTAGAAGATTTAAACAGATTTGCATGGATTTCGAGCTCATAAATATGAATACCAAATTCTTTAGGAATCATATCTCCACTCCTCAAAATTTCAATCAAACTTTTCTCGTACGCATCTCTTCCTCTTGCCTCTCTCTTTAATTTGTGTCACAAGTTTTTTGTAGTAAACTCTTGTTCTTGATTTTCAATTTATATTAGTATGAAAATTTATTGAATTTTTTATTTTTTATTTTAATTATTTTCTTTATACAATTGTCAAATATCGTCTTTGAAATTTCATTATTGATGCTCCATGACCATTCATTAAACTAAACAATTGTGCTGAAAAATATATATAATTTATTGGTAAATATTAATTAGATAATTAGTTTAATACCATATAGGACAATTAGATATTGGACTGTAAAATCAGTATAGCACTAAAAAAAATTTGAACTTGAAAAGATTTATTCGTCAATTGCGACATATGTAAATTATTTTTTTAAGCAAAAAAATAAATTTTTATACAAGAAACAACTAATTTTGGAAGAAAATGAATCCTAAATATCCATTATCTAATCTCGGATATGAAAGATAAAATTTTATAAAAAAGATAAGTAGAAAGAAAGCGAAAATTAAAACTTTATTTCAATTTGTTTTTAAAGATGCCTTGCTCTTTAATCAATTATTTTTTTTTTAATTCAAAACTGGAGAAATTAATAATAGTAATGTGAATCTCTCCAAACAATAGATCTAATTGCGCTTCGAGCTTAGAGACGACGAATAACCTATTTATTAGTTTATTCCCTTGGATCTTAGTTGACATAGTTGTTAGATTGGAATACATCTCAATCCATGAGATCATTCTCCTCTTCGATTGAAAAACCTTTACGAAAAATTCAAAATAACAAACCAAAGATAGCTACTACAAATAGATTTAATAATTCAATTTTTCTTTTTAATTTTTATTTTGGGCTCAACTCTTTTTATTTATTTTGTTCATGTTTTTCACTCGTCAATATAGGTTATTGGTACCGTTTCAAAGTATTCATGGTAAACTTCACAACACATCTTTCAGATTGAAAAAAGGTTCTTGGTACCGTTTCAAAGTATTCATGGCAAACTTCATAATACATCTTTCAGATTGAAAAATAGTTAAATGACGAATTTAAAATAATAAGCTAAAGATGACTACTAGAATGGAATTTAATATTCACATTTCGTTTCTATTTTTAAATGTCAATTTAATTAAAATTCTACTTGACAACAATTTGACTCGTCTAGCACACATAATTAAATATTAAAATATTAATAAAAAATAGAAGTGTTATAACGAATCCCTAAATAATTTTTTAATAAAAAATTTAGAAAGAGTACAAATAAAATCTAAAAAATTGGGGGGCCCAGGACCCCAAGGCCGGCCCCCCTAGGATCTGTAGTGAACTTCACCAAGAATTTTTATTTTAAATTGTGAAATTTTGTATAGCATCTATTTGATGTACATACAAACAACATATTGACGCAATCCTCATAAGCACTCTTATGGATATCAATCTGGTCATGAGTGCAAAAGTATCAAAATAGTCTATACCATTTTTTTGTTTGAAACCTTTGACAACTAATCTAGTCTTAAAAGTTTGTATAAACTTATATGATTTGTACTTTCTTCTAAATCTTAGAAATTTGGTTTTATAAAATGGTTTTGACCATTTTTGATCAATTAATTAAGTGGATCTCGTGGTTGGAAACGGAAATTTCTTTAGCCAAGTTTGTTCTACTCCGCGGTAGAATAACGTAGTATATTTAGTTTCTTAAAATCAATTTCGGGTGAATGAAAAATTAAATCCAAAGTATGTCACTTAAATAAGGGAATGTTGGACTTAGAAAATAATGGGGATTGGATAGTGCCAATCCCACATTGAATATCCAATCCCACATTGAAAAAATAGAAGCAAAGTGGTCACATTAAATAGCTCAAGTTGTACAATTGGGTTGCTCCAATGGGTACCAATTGTTTTTAGACAAGAGGAGACTTATTTAGACAAGAGGAGACTTACATATTAGTGGGTTGTGTTAAAGTCCACACGCGCGGGCTGCCGCCGCCCGCGGGATCGGGATCGGGATCGGGATCGGGATCAAGATCGGGCCTCAGGTCGCGACCAAGAAGGTATATAACTTTTTACCTCCCAAATTGTGACACGTGACAATTCAGTCAACTTCTCAGAATGTGCCACGTGTCAATTGCTTCTAGAATTTGTCTAGACAGACATGTCTGTTTGAATAGATGAGTTGTGTCTTTTCAAACATAACCTTTCAGTAGTTGTGTCTTTTGAGACGCAACTTTCCAACAACTATAAATAGGTTCCCCATATCCACAAATTATTCATTCCAAATTCGTCTTCTACAGTTTAATATTTTCTCTGCTTCCTGTACTATTCTGTGTTCTCCATTTTAGTCCCTAAATATTTTTATGCGTTCCAAATTTCATTCAGAGAGTTCAAAACTCTAGTAGGTTCGTTGGTATTGTAATTTGAAGTGCTTCTATTACAATACGAAGTCGTTGTATCTTGTAAGACGAATGCCGGAGAACCGTTAGCACCAGTACGGGTTTTATCATCTTAAGGACAAAAAATCGAACTCTTGCCTCGACCAATATTTATTTATTCGTCTAATTATTCAAGTTAACCATTACTCTGTTCAATTTTCTACACGTGGTTATTTAATTAAAAGAATATAAATTATTTATTATTTTACCATCACTAAATACTCATTTACCACCAATTGATATTGAACCAGGAGGCAAATCAACTAAAGAAGGTTGATCTCCTGCACCTAAGTGGGCAGAAGATGCTGGATGTAAAAATCACTTTTTACATCAACTGTCCACATGCTGATACCTCAGTAGGTAGGCAACATCTCCTGCCCACTTGGGTGCAGGAGATCGGGAGTGATCAACTAAAACCAAAGTTTGGTTTGATATAATTGAATCCTATCGTAATGCATACCATTTTTTGAAATTTTTTTTCCTTGAAAATACCCTTTTTATGAAAAGATGAGATGAAGTAGATTGAGTTAAAAAAATGATTATACTAGACATGTACTTTAAAGATCAAAAATTTAAATGCGCTAAACTCTTCCTCAATTCTCTAAATGTTTTTGTAATTCATCTAAGGATTTCACTAATGATCACTGAAGTTACCTTAAAATTTTAAAATGCTCACTGAAGTTCAAAAATTGTAACACTGGTCACTAAAGTATATAATCATTTCTCAAACGGTCACTCCCTTAAATTTTCAACTTGAAATGGTAACATGGCATACAATAGACCGTTATTTATTGTATGGTAGTTCATGTACTTTATATAATATTTACTTTAGTCCCCATATTTTTAATTATTTTTCAGCTAAGTCCTCTAAAATTTGCATCTTAGGTCCTTAATCTTTTTACATCTTTACACTTTGGTCTCCAAATTTTTAATTATCTTTCAATTAAGTCCTCTATAAATTGTATCTTAAGTCCTTCAACTTTTTATATCTTCAAACTTTGATCGCCCACATCTTTGATTTTAGTGACCAAAATAAGTGCACTTTTAGTAATCAAAATAAGAGTACTTTCAGTTAAATTCTTGACTTTACCATTAGATTTTCACCTAAACAAACAAAATAAGATAATAAAATAAAATAAAATACTACTTGATAGAACTCACAAATGTTCACTTTTTAGTAATCAAAATAAGTACAAAACCCGCACTTATCACTTGGAGTTGTCAAAACTAGTTCTCTTAAAACTCAAGTGAGACATTTAACTACTTTGGTTACTACACTGTCTGATAACTTTGAGCATCATCACACATTCATAAGGGCTTTACTTGTAGCATTGGCTGAGCGGACTGGAACTCCTATTCCAGAAGAACATCAAGATGCTGCCATGAATACTCTTCAAAATCCTGATATTGGTCGTTATAGAACTCAACATCCTGACACTGGCCTTGAGAACTCTCCACGCTCGGACTTTGATGCTGATGTGTCTCCACATCAAGATGTTGTTTTCTTCATTTTGCTTTTGGACCATTCTTTAAATTAGTTTTTTTTAATTGCTCTCGTTTTTGCTTGGGCCCTATTTATTACAAAAAAGGAGAGTAGTTAATTAGGAATTTGCTTTTGTTTGGTAATTAAGAATTGCTTTAAATTAAATAGCTTGCATTTTGATTTTGCTCAATTAGGAATTGCTTGGTAAATAGGATTTACTGCTTTTAATAAATCTCATGTTCTTGAATCTAATTTGCCTGCTTACTCTCCTCAAAAACAACTTGATATAAGTTTTGTAATTAAGAGATGTCAAAGGGGGAGATTGTTGGAAAATCCAGTTTTTGGCATACTTAATTATATTTTATTTATTGATATGAGTCAATTAGGATTCAATGATTATCTAATAGTTGTATGAAAACTGGAAACATTAATGCTATATTTATCCCAATCTATTTATCAGTTTTAGTTATTTTAAAACTCTTGTTCATTATCAGATAAATAAGTGATTGAGTAAATTGCATACTAAGCATCCTAATTGAACTGGATTTCTAAGTAGATAAGATATTGAAATATTATTCTTATATTTATCTACTTAAATGAAAATATATAACTGAATTTATTTTCATATTCTTGTAATATATTTCACCTTATCATTTATAAAATTTAATTAAACTTAAAGACTTATTATGTCGTATCTCTATATAAGATAAATACTAAGTCATTGTGCTATAAATAAGACAGATGGTATTCCAAGAACCCTACGGACTTTGAAAGCAAAGATACTTAAGAATCTAAGAACAAATTCTTGTGAGTTGTAAGTTCCAAATGAAATATTCAAAAGTCCTAGCTTGATCAAAAATTCTATTTTTGTGAACGGCTCTGAGAAACTGAGTGTTGTAGAAATCCATTGTGAGAGAGAACGGCATTTCGGCAGTAAGATAAAGAATGAGTCCTTATTCTGATTTGTGGAATCAATCCAAGGACACTCGTGGAATGAACCAAGATCAAGACCGAAGAACTTGACTGCATTCCTTGACTAGTTAAAGAAGATATTAAATAGAGAAGTTTTATTGTTGTTCTTAACTAAGTTTTACTTTTTGTAAATTGCTGATAAAGTTTTAGATTAGGTCTAAAATTATAATTTCAAAAAGTTGAGACATGTGTAACATGTTCTAAAATAGTGGATTTACTTACCTGTGATATGGGGGCCCGTGAATGTTTATATTTAGTATTAATCAATATTTTAATCATCTTACATATTAATTGTTTCAAAACTACGAAACATTCAATACAATGTTATGACGTTCAACAAACTTCTATCAACATCAGAATATTAAAGTTAATGTTATGTTTTTAAAGTTAATGTTATGTTTTTAGAAAAAAAATATTTACAGTTTCAGATTAATTTCAGTAAAAACATATTCAATTCCCCTTCTAGGTTGTTTGTTAACTATGTTTAAAACTAATATATTCTAACATTAAAATCTTCTCTTTTTTCACAGGTAGATGAATTTAAAATAGTTATAAGCGGGAAAGAGAATGAAAGATTATATTTAATAATTTATAGGCCAAAATTGGTCAATGGTTAGTTTGAAAAATTAGTCAACCATAACCCGTTAGCTACTGGATCTAAAACCTGGTTTTGCATCAATTCGTTAAGGTTCTATATAGAGAGACTAGTCCAAAAAAGAACATACTATAATATAAACTTACAAAAAGAAAAAATAAAATAAAATGATTGATGAAAAAAAGTGACTAAAAACCCAGGCTGAATTCATATTCATCATTTGTATAATAATCAATATGGAAATATTAAATTTTCTTGAAATTGACAGAAAATATTTTTTTTTCTAACCAGAGGAAATATTCTATTTTTCTTGGACCACTTAATCAAATATAATGTGTTATTGGGCAAATGCTAATTTTGATTCCTTTCAAGGCTCCAAACAACTAATGAACAAACAAACAGATGTTAGTGATGTCCGAATTTGATAATGTTTTCCCAATCATTTTTCTTATAATTTCACACTGAACAATTTGTGGGGGCAATAATTGTTCAATTATCTTGTCTAAAAATTTAGATTGTTGTTACCACCCGATTTTGGTAAGACCTCCATGTCAGCAAAGGCCCAATAAAAATCCCATATAGGCAGCCTTATAGGCCTAGCGAGAACCTTCCAAATTCATAAAGGTTTTATAGACCTGGCGAAGGCTTCGGAGGCCAAGCAAGGGCCTCATAAATTCTCAAAAGATCTTGGAAGTCCATCAAACATCTTAGCATTCTTGAATCAGAGTACAGCGAAGCCCATGAAGGGCCTCGACACTCGTGGCCAACCCAGAGAGCCTCCCCGGACTTCATATTTATTATAACTAGCAGGCAGCACGATTTTTTGGGACAACCAGAGAAGTAATTAAAGAAAGATTGTATTTGATTATCATAAGGATTCTCACAAGGAAACCAAATCCAGATCTCCTATATATTAGGCAACGTGATCAACTCAAATAAGGGCTGAAATCTGGGAGATTGCCTTGACAACCGATTGCCCTTATCTCATAAGGAAGGAGAATCCAATCAGAGTTCTAATTGATTGCTAACACAGAATAATTAGGACTCTGCAGCTATAAATACAAGGACTCTGGTTATTCTAAGGGACGCACGGTTTTTATTACGTACTCTTGACACTCTCTTTGCACTTAAAATTTCACCCTAAACTCTGCTCAAATCTCTGCCTGCTTGTCCCTCCCACACCCAATTACTTTCGTCCCTGGTGTATTATTTTTATACCGGAAGTTGACTTAATCGTTGGAGTACCAACGATCGTCGGACTCTTTTTCTCCGGAGATCTTGGTGCCTAATGATTGTCCAAGTGTGCAGGTAACATACAAGTTGGCAGAGGAGTGACTGGAGATCTGTTGACACGTGGACGTTGCAAGTTCCGACGTCAACAATTGTTAAACGGACGATACATTTATTTAGTTAAATATAGTCTTCAATATGCTCTTACAAGTGTAGGTTGAATACATTGTTGACATTGCACAATATTGATGAATGGGCAGTAGTGAGACTTGAACTCAATATCGGAGCAGTCAAAGATTTTAAGCTCAAATCTTGAAGCTACCCATTTCCCAAACATGTACTTGTGTCTATCGTTATTAATTTGGCTTCTACTTGTGAAGTGTGTTACAGACATAATTTATGTAAATAGATTTGTTATCTCTAACTACTTAAGTTTTTAGCTTTTTTTTTATGTCGTGTGGTAACATGAGGCGAAAAAAGGAAAGAGAGGGATGAGATTTCTCTCGCTTTTGGCATAGTGTGCCCCCAGTGGAGGCTCGCACGATGGACTATTAGCCCAGTGGTAGAACGTGCTTTTGATAATTGCATTGTCGTTCTTGGGTTGTGAGGACTCTCAACCACATAAATAGTTGAATGTACTCATACGTGCCTGAGATGTAGATCATTCAAGGCACATTAGCATGACGTACTCCTCGAGTTTGAACTGGGGCTTGAAACCAAACCTCTCCTCTATAGAAGGGGCAATTTATGTAGATCCAACTTTCTATTCACTTGTGGAATTCGGGCGGTCCGGAGGGGACCACCAACACTTGAGGCCTTTGTATGTTGATGTTCTACAAATAGCATGGAGATCATACTTACTACTCACTCACTGGCAGATTGATATTCATGATGTCTAGCTTGCCTTTCCAACCCCCTCACATAGTTCTTGTTCCGAGTGGCATCGGACCATCGACCCAATTTTTCCGACTTGCTGTCATGTTCGTGTCTCGTAATTGTACTGTCACCTTTATCAACATTCAATCTGAAGCTCCTGCTCCCGAGTTTAGTCCGTTAACTACTTTCTTCAACAACCACCAAGAAATCAACCGCCTTGATTTTGATATTCGTTCATCGAACACCTCCAATTCAACCACGAGTGATCCTTTCATTACGCGGTTTGAAGGCATCAATCGCTCACTCCACCTACTCGGTCCAGTCCTTTCGTCTCTACTACCGCCACTTTCTGCCATATTTTCCGACTTTGTCATAACAGCTGCGCTTACTCAACTCACTGCTGATCTCAACATCCCTCTCTACATCCTCTCAACCACATCAGCACGGTTTTTTTCCATGGTGGCATACCTTCCTGTTCTAATGTCCAATGATTCTGCTAAATTTAGTAATTCTTCGGGAAATACTAGGATCCCGGGGTTGGATCCTGTGTCAAACAAAAACATTCCACCTACATGGCTGGCAGATTCGCACTCAAGTTATCTGTTAACAGCCTATTTATTACCAAACGCTCAATCACTTCCAAAAGTGAAAGGTGTCCTTTTGAACAGTTTTGATTGGTTCGAATTTGAAACAATCACAGCCCTTAATAGTGGCAGGGTACTGGATAATCTCCCTCCTGTTTTTCCAGTTGGACCAATAGAATCCCATGATCATCTTGAGAAAGGTCATTATTTTTCGTGGTTGGATGATCAATCTGCAGAATCAGTGGTGT
This sequence comes from Forsythia viridissima, assembly GCA_030279155.1. Lineage (NCBI taxonomy): Eukaryota > Viridiplantae > Streptophyta > Magnoliopsida > Lamiales > Oleaceae > Forsythia > Forsythia viridissima. The sequence goes on from CM059036.1 coordinate 37,081,295, forward strand.
ATGTCAATTTCGGAAGCAGAGAATCCATGTCGAAAGATCAAATTAAAGAACTTGAAAATGGGCTGCAAATTTGCGGGTATCCATTTATGTGGATTCGAGAATTTTCTGAAGATTCTTTCTTGATGAGAACCAAGAACGATAGTAAAGTAATGAAAGGAGTGAAGAATGCGCAAAACGTCCTGGCACATCATGCCATAGGAGCGTTTGTGAACGAATGCGATTGGGAATCCGTAATGGATGCCACTCGCCATGGCGTACCAATGCTGGCTTGGCCACAACATGGTGACCAAAAGATGAATGCAGAAGTTGTGGAGAAGGCAGGGTTGGGGGTATGGGTTAAGGAGTGGGGTTGGGGAGGAGAAAAATTGGTGGCAGGGGAAAATATAGGTGAAATGCTGAGGAAACTTATGGGAGATTTAAATATAAGGTGTAAGGCTAAAACAGTGGGGAGAGAGGCTAAAAAGGCTTGTGAAATTGGTGGGAGTTCTCATAAAGTTTTGGGAGAATTAATTGAAATGTTTAGGGGAAAAAATGGGAGTTAAGATAAGGATTGGTGCAAAATTATGTGAAGATAATGTGTTTTTGTTTTTTGTTTGAGCAATTTTTTTTTTCATTCAATATAAATTGCAAGTTGCCAAGTTGTCTTGTATGGATAATAATAGGGTGGGATAGGGTGGGGACGGTCTTTACTATATTCTCCTTGTCGGAAACTTTTGTAAAGCTAAGTGAGGATTAAAATATCTCTATTTACCGTTGTATTTAATTAATTAATTTTTTAAAATTTTTATACAATTTAAATTTAAAGTATAAAAATAAAATAAAATGTAAAAAATCATGATAGGTTCGGAGAATTCGGAGCGAAGACCATAATCTCCGTTTCTGTGTTAATTATCTAACGGGGGCGGGACGAGTACATAATACTTTGACATCTCTATTTTATTACTATTGTTGCCATTCCTTACGACAAGCCGCGTTTATGGTGCATGACTTTGTGGAACTTAATTAGGACGCTAGTTTTCTTAACTATGATTTTTTTTTGTGTGTGTGTGTGTGTGTGTGTGGTTTTTTTTTTTTTTTTTTTTTATTTAGAGGTATAATAAGTATTGCATATTATGTATTAGGCCCCTTAATACATCTAGCCTACGATATATAAAAGATTTTTAGGGATTTTTTTTTTTTTTTTATTTGAGAGAGAGCGGTAAAAGAACTTTTCAATACATTTTTTCTAGTGACAATTTAAATTGATGAGCGGAACTAATTCTAACACAAGTGGTGACCCCGTGTAAATTTATGAACCACATAATTTCATATTTAAATGTAGACGTTTAAATTTTTTGCTTTGTTTTGATTTAAATGTTATTCAAATATCTAATTTGAGTAAATTCTACTGTAGTGAAATATTGATGAAAATGCTACGTGAGTACAATTTCGCTAAAAAGAAATAAAATAAAAAATATTATTCACTGATAAAATTATTTGCATTGCTTATAGCGAAAGCTATTATATTAGATGAAAAAGGTAAGTGAACAGATAACGGTTCTATGGTGTAGTGGTTAGCACTCTGGACTTTGAATCCAGCGACCTGGGTTCGACTCCCGGTAGGACCTTTTTGGTTAAGTACGTCAACATCCTCACCTTCTATATTTTAATATTAAGAATGCCAAAATCCTAAGAGCATGTTTGGCTAAGGTTAAAAGGTATTTATAAGTACATTTGAACAACATTTTTTATTATTTACAGTTGAAATTGAGTAACTTATTTTGATAATAATATATGAATCGCTTATAAAACTAGTCGTAGCCAACGTTCAATCTTGTAAAAATGATAATAAAAGATTAGTATTATAAATTTTCACTGCCTTCTTATTTTTTGTAAGGACACTAATTTATGAATGCACAAGTTATTAGCATTATACCTTGTGTTGGTTGATGAGTGAGCTAAATATGTATAGTGTATGATAAATAAAGTGGATGGTTTTGTTTGGCACAGCAATGAACTTTCGCTAACATTTAAAAGGATTCAGACGATGTGTAAAGGACAACAATCTTTTAAGAAAAAGTCTCAACAAGGAGTATTTTATTTATGAAGATTACAATTATAAAAAAAGAAAAACAAAACAAAATACCTCCAAGGGGTACAACCACACAAGAATACAATGTAGATAAAGCTTATAATTGAAAGAAAATGAAATTACATAGTTCTCTGTTTTTTTAGAATAATTGATCAGGCATGTTTTTTCAATCTCTTTTCCTTTTTTATACTTCCTTAAACGGTTTCTTTCGATCTTGTATCAAAAACTGAACGTCGCTCAATAACCAACCACTTCTCCCATAGTGACTAATTTATCGGAAAACACTGTCTTAACTGCTGCCATTACTTCATGGTTCAACCGCTTATAATTTCTCGGATTGTGAAACGTGGAAGTGTAATAAGATGACTAGTAACTGTCCAATAATAGCGACTTCATGCGATGATGGGACGCTTCATTTGTCCAAATTTTGGGCGTTTACTAAGTCTAGGTGATGTCTTGGGCCTATATATTCACCTGGGCTCTTTCTTTGGGCTTTTTAATTAGACTTTATTTATGCACTTTAACAGGTAGTGGATGGTTAATCTTTACACTAATTGGATAAAAAGTAAAGATTTATAAACTTGCAATTGTAATCATATGAAACTATTTTTTGAATTCTTGTGGACGAATAGTAAGGCCCCGTTTGGGATTGATTTTGGAGCCCAACTTCTAATTCTCAAATAATCAGAAGTTGATTTAAGCGTTTGGCAAATTTTTTAAAAGTGATTATAAAACAATCTGACTCACATGGCAGCAGATTTTGAGAAGCAGCAAAATGGTAGCTTTTCAGATTCTGCTTTTAGCTTTTCATATATATATTATTAAAATATCTATTTTACCCCTAATTAATTAAAATAATTCCTTTAATACTCATTTGAGAAATCGAATTGATGCAAGTTGGATGCATAAAAAATAATATAAATTTAATTAATTTTTGCACGACTATACTTTTATTTTGTAATTTTTATAAAATTTGAAATTTATTAGGTGTTTAATTTTTATTTTAAAACAATAATAATAAATGGATTGTCTTGTTAAAAAATATTTGACTAGGCAAAAAAAAAAAAAAATTACCACTCGTGATAATAATAATAATACAAAATAACATTATTATAATCAATGTCTTTTTTAATAATTTAATACCGTTACAGCAATAAATCACTTTTGTTTACCAAACGTTCAACTACTGCTTTTGAAACAAACAGCAATTTTGAAACAAGAATTTGCCAAACACTTATCTGATTCTTCCCACAGCTGATTCTTTCTACAGCACAGCAGAAGCTGATTCTCTTAAAAGCACAGCAATACCAAACCAAGCCTAAGTACTATTTAAATGGATTAATAAGGAAGGAAAAAAGATATAAAATTATTTATATCTATGATCTAGAATATAGGGAAATTGATGCAAATGGTTCTTAACCTTTGTTATTATTGTGCAAATGGTTCCTAATCTTTTTTTTATTGGCACAACAGTCTTTAATTTATGTATTTTGGTATGCAATAATGCAATTGGTTCTTATTTAATAAAAAGGACAAAAATATCCTTAATTTTAGTTCAAAATTGTAATTGAATTTATAATCTTTGCAAAATGTGCAAATAAGTCCGTAACATTTATTACAATATTTAATTTAGCATATTAAATATTTCACTATAGTCCTGTCAATTAAATTTTTCATAAGAAAAAAATATAAAATTATTGCGCTTAGGTATATATAATTGTTATGTGATGTGAAAAATCTGAATAAAAATTAAGTTAAAGAAATAACAAAATAGCGCATATAATTTTATGATATTGAATCAAATCTTATTATGTTTTTTTAACATAAAATACTAAAAAAATTAATTTACACATTTTGTGTTCTTCATTTTTAAATGATAATAAAACGACAAATTAAAATATGAAGAATACAATTTGAGCTATAATATTTGTAGTTAATAAACAAATAGTTCAATTAAATAATAATATTTGAGCATCAAGTTTGTGACAAAGTTATTTTTTTATGTGGTAACGATAAAATTAAAGTTTAAATTTTAATGATTACTTAATAATAATAAAATAATTTTAATTAACACGTTTGTTAATAATTATGAGCTTAAATTTTAGTTATTTTATAATAGTTCGTAAAATATACAAAATAATTTAGTATGTTATCAATTTGTTAGTTTCTTTTAACTTTTTATAAAAAATAAAAGTATCGGACTCTTTTGTACTTTTTGCAAAGATTAGTAATCCAATTAAAAAAATTTCTAAATAAAAATAAGGGCATATTTGTCTGTTTTTTATCAAATAACAACCAATTGCGCACCAAAACACATAGGTTAGAGACTGTTGCGCTAAAAAACAAAGGTTATGGACTATTTGCACCAATTTCCCTATAATATATATTAAAGAAAAATTATATTCGAACTACAATTTTTGTTAATCGCACCACATTTAATTACAATAAAAGTTTACAATTATTGTTCAATTTAGTATTCATGTTACTGACTATTTTTTTTATCACATTCTTATCATCAATTTATTAATTTACACATCTTTTCTTTATTTTTGATGATGTTGTTGATGTCAGAATCTCCACTGTCCACGCGTCAACAAATCTCCGATCATTTCTCTACCAACCTATATGTTACCTGCACACTAAGACGACCGTTAGGCACCAAGATCATTAAGAAAAAAGGGTCCGGCGATCGTTGGTACTCCAACGATCAAGTCAACTGCCGGTATATAGAATAATATACGGGGAAAGAAAATAATTGGGTGTGGGAGGGACAAGTAGGTAGAGATTTGAGCAGAGTTTAAGGGTGATAATAATGCATAAAAAGAGCGTAAAAAGTGCGTACCTTGGAATAACCGGAGTTCTCGTATTTATAGCTACAGAGTTCTAATTATTATGTGTAAACAATCAATTAGAACTCTGATTAGATTCTCCTTCCAATAGGATAAAGAGTAATTGGACATGGACACAATCTCCCAAATTTCGGTCCTTATCTAATTGGATTTCCAATATTGTGTGTGCCTAATTATTGGGAGATCGGTATTCGTTTTCCTTGTGAGAATCCTTATGGAAATCAAACACAATCTTTCTTCAATTACTTCTCTGGTTATCCCAAAATATCAGATTACGAGAATGCGAAGACCATCGATGTGCTCCATATTGTCCATGATGATAGCCCAAGAATAACTAACCAAGAGGGGGGTGAATTGGTTTTCTCAAACTTTTTCGAAAAATATTCTCAAAAATGATATTTAAGAGATAAAAATAGATTCACAATAATATAAGCACAATATAAGTAAATAAAAGAGAAGAGAGAGTGCAAACGATTTTTATGGAGGTTCGATCCAACCAATGATCTACGTCCCCCGTTACCAAGCTCTCCAACACGAGCACGGCCTTTCCACTATTTTGATTGACTTATGGTGCAATCCAAACCCTTACAATGTATCCGGTGACTTACAAGCAAGGAGCACCGATCCTTATACAATATTGAGCTTTTCAAGGGACCTCAATATGACCCAAATAAATAAGGAGATTGATTTGAGTATTTCTCTCTAGATGAATGATAGATACAAGTTTAGCTCTAAGAGAGACTAACACTTTAATGAATAGCAATGGATGAGGAAAGCTCAAGTGTTAGAAGAAAACTTTGTTGAGAAAGATGAACCAAAAGTTTGATTTAATCAACCAAAGTTTTTCAAATAGAGATATTGAAGATATGAATGCAATGAAGCTTTGAATGATGTTTTTCAATATGATTCTCTCTATAAATGCTCTTATCAGTGTTGTTAAATGATAGTAAATGAAGTGATATTTATAGAGATGAATTTTCGTCACTTTCTGACCAAACGGATGACCAAACGGTCGACCGGTCAGATTGGTCAGAACTAGCCGTTGAACTGCAAAAAATCAGAACGGACACTTTTTGAAAAGTGTCAGTCAAACGGTCGACCGGTTCATGTAAAACGGTCGACCGGTTCAAACGGATGATCAAAACGGATGACCAAACGGATGACCGTTTCCACAGTTTTGAAAAATGATTTTTGGCTTTGATAAAAATATTTTATGCAAGTAATAATGACATATGTTTTGTGCATAAAAATATTTTGAGCTTTCATTCATTTTAATTGCTAAGAATTAAAGGGTTAATACCTTTACAATTTCATCTAAAGATCTATTCTTCATTCTTGATCTTCGAATATTGAATTTCGGATCTTTGAGAAACTTGAACTCTTGAATTGATTTTGACTTGATCATGACAAGGTATGAGAGTTCGATTTGTAGTGCCTTGAATATTGCTTGAAAGTAGATTGTTAGTAAACATAACCAATTTGTTTGTTATAATCAAAACATTAAGGTTTAAAGTTAACCATAGGTCAACAATTTCCCCATTTTTGATTATGACAAACAATGTGAGAATATAGAATAATAAGATACAATAAAGCATATATATTCCCCTTTTCTTTTTCAAGTAAACATGATTTGATGAATTTGTATTATATTATATTATTTTCATTTGATTTGCTAAATTTTATCATACATATCAAATGTCCAATTTGATTGTCAAATAATATCAAATTTTCATCACAATATAGAATAAATTTCAAGTCCATCTCACATCACATATATCCATCTCACATCACATATATTCCCCCTTTTGACATAAGCAAAAAGACATAATCGAAACATTTAAGGTAAAAACAAAAGTTGTAATACGTCATCCATGAAGATAAAGATAAACAAAGTTCAAGATGGCAAAAAAAATACATAAACAGTGATCGTTTGCAAAACAAAACAACAAAAATATATATATATATATAATCTAGATCTCCGGAGGAGGAGGCGGAGGAAATCCGGTGCCGAGACGGGAGTGAAGAGCATGAAGCAAGGATGTGATGCCGTCTACCGAAGTTTGCAGTCCACCAACCATAGTTTGAATGCTAGCTGCCGTATTTTTTAGGTCACTCACTGCATGTTGTAGGCCATCGACGGTAGATGCAAGTGAATCGATCCGGCCATTAAGAAGATTAAACTGGTCCTCGTTGAAGCCGGAGGTAGAGGACGACGACCTTTGAGATGATCGGGGTCGCCGCGGAGGCGGAGCATCTTCGGCATTGCCACCTTCGTCCATTTCTTCCTCATCCTCAAATGGCAAAGTCGAGGGGTCGGACTCATCGTCAAATCCCTTGGATTTTGCCACCCATTGCCCATTTTCCTTGACGATTTTCATACGGCGAAGGGTAAGAATATTGATGGTGTCAGTGGGTTTGGGAAGAGTGGCAACCGAGTTACGGAAGGAAACTTCAAAATGTTGAAAAATCTTAGTGAGAAACATTCCGTAGGGAAGCCCCTTAGTCCTAGTGCCGTTAAGGACGGATGACATGTGTTGGATCATTATGTATGGAAAATCAAGTTTACGCCCACGAAGGAAAGAGTCGAGAAGAAATACATCATAGTGATTAACCTCATCTAAGTGACCTTTACGAGGAACAAGAATATGTGCGATGATGTTATGGAGGACTCGACATGGAAGAGTAAGTTGGTTCGTGCGAAGACGGACGGCAGCCTCAAATTGCTTGTCGGTGACATGACAACAGGCCGCGATTGGGTCGTAATCTTGAGTATGAGGAATTATTTTTGTGGTGTACATGCGAATACCGCCTTCCTCAAGATGAAGAAGTGATCGAATTAAGTCTTGAGTGATTCTTATTTGTTTATTTCGAACTAGACAAGAAATTTCTGACCTTGGAGAGGAAGACATATTTTTATAGAAATCTTTGACAATGGAAGGGTAAACTTTGTCATTCAACGTGAGAATGCTAACCCAACCCATACCTATGAAAAGATCCTCTATATGAAAGGAAGGAGCTTCAAAAGTAAAAGAGGCAAGGTCCACGTTCTTACCGATGAGGACGGGACATTTGGCAATCCGAATTTCTGAGGGAGAATCTTCTTCTTCAGATGATGGAGTAGGTTGCCTATCCCTCCTAGGACGTTTGGCTGCCATTTTCATTCGAGGCATGGTGTTGAAGACGGATTTGGAGCCTAGGGTTTAGAGATCGTCCGTTTGGGTGGAAAGGGTAAAATTTATGGATAAAAATTGGGGATTTTTCGGTTTTTGGTGTAAAAAAGATATGGGTTTTGTGATTTTGAGTGTAAAATGGAAAGATTTTAGGAGGATTGGTGAATGGGAAGAGATTGGGAGTGAAAACCGTAAGTTCGCGCGAAAGTTGGAATGAAGAAATTTGAAAAATATCCAACTTAAAACCCTGATTTCCGCTATTACGGACGACCGGAACACTCAAACGGTCGACCGTTTTGACTGAATTTTTGAAGTTCAAATTCTCTGTTCAGACGGATGATCAGACGGATGACATACGGTCGTCCGTTTGAAATAATACGGACGTCCGTTTAAAATGAAACGGTTGACCGTTTAAACTTTTTAATTTTTGCAAAAATCTCTGGTTAGACGGATGATCAAACGGATTTGAACAATTGTTCATCCGTTTGACAAGAAACGGACGTCCGTTTTAATAAACGGTCGTCCGGTTGGAATGGTTTGTCAAAATTTTGTAAAAAAAACATTGATTTGATCTGTTGACAAAAGTTTTTACAACATTTTTGTCATATAAAATGCAATCAATAATAAGAAACATAAAGATTTAGTCACATATTTCACATTCATCAATTATACCTAAATTTCGTCGAATGTAAGAAAATCTTTCAAGTGCTAATGGTTTTGTGAGAATATTGGCCAATTGTTTTTCGGTGTTTACAAACTCCAAAGTTATATCTCCCTTTTGTGCATGGTCTCGTAAAAAGTGATGTCTAATCTCGATGTGTTTGGTACGAGAATGCAAGACGGGATTTTTAGATAAATTGATGGCACTAGTATTATCACACATAATAGGAACTTTGTCAAATGAAATGTGATAATCATTTAGAGTTTGCTTCATCCATAGGATTTGAGCACAACAACTAGCGGCGGAGATATACTCGGCTTCGGCGGTTGACAAAGCAACGGAATTTTGTTTCTTACTAAACCATGAAACTAAAGCAAAGCCTAGAAAATGACACGTTCCACTAGTACTTTTACGATCAATTGTGCAACCGGCCCAAACGACATCCGAATAGCTAAGTAAATCAAAATGAGTTTCTTTGGGATACCAAAGACCTAAAGATCTAGTTCCACTAAGATACCGAAAAATGCGTTTTACGGCACTAAGATGGGAATTTTTAGGATTAGATTGATATCTAGCACATAAGCATACACTAAACATAATATCGGGTCTACTAGCGGTTAAATAAAGAAGGGATCCGATCATACCTCGATATTTTGTTACATCAACGGAAGTACCTTGCTCGTCTTTATCTAGTTTGATTGATGAGCTCATTGGAGTATTCATTGGCTTCAAGTCTTCCATTTCAAACTTTTTGAGCATATCCAAGATATACTTAGTTTGACTAATGAATATTCTATCATTGGTTTGTTTAATTTGGAGACCAAGAAAGAACTTGAGTTCACCCATCATGCTCATCTCAAATTCCCTACTCATGCACTTAGAAAATTCTTCACATAGGGAAATGTTAGTAGCACCAAAAATGATATCGTCAACATAAATTTGAACAACTATCATATCCTTCTTTTTGGTTTTTATAAATAATGTAGTATCCGCTTTACCCATTAAAAAACCATTTGATAAGAGAAATTTACTCAATCTCTCATACCATGCTCTAGGAGCTTGTTTTAAACCGTAAAGAGCTTTTCTAAGTTTGAAAACTTTATCCGGATACTTATGATTTTTAAAACTGGGTGGTTGCTCAACAAAAACTTCTTCTTGAATGACTCCATTCAAGAATGCACTTTTGACATCCATTTGAAATAAAGTAAAATTCTTATGACAAGCAAAAGCAAGAAGCATGCGAATTGATTCTAATCTAGCAACCGGGGCAAAGGTTTCTTCGAAATCAATGCCTTCTTCTTGATTGTAACCTTGAGCCACTAATCTAGCTTTGTTACGCACAATTATACCATTTTCATCTCGTTTGTTTCGAAAGACCCATTTTGTGCCAATTACGGTTTGTGAATTTGGTCTAGCAACTAAATCCCAAACATGATTTCTTTCAAATTGATTTAGTTCATCTTGCATAGCTAGGATCCAAAATTCATCAAACTCGGCTTCTTTAAAGTTCTTTGGCTCAATTTGAGAAAGAAATGCACAATTGTTATGAAAATTTCTAGAAGAATTTCTTGTGCTTACCCCTTTTGATGGATCACCAATGATGAGATCTTTTGGGTGAGATGGGACAAACCTCCATTCTTTTGGTAATGATGAAGTGTTGGGATCTTCATGAGGTTCTTCATCATTTTGTTGCATACTTGTTTCCTCCTCATGTTGACTTTCAATGTTATTTGGATTCCCTTTGTCTTGATTTTGAACATTTAGTTGTTCAAATGGGATTTCCAAATCTTCATCATCAATAACTTTTTCTTGTATAGAGGAGTTAGTTTCATCAAAAACAACATGCATGGATTCTTCAACTACTAAAGTTCTTTTGTTGAAAACTCTAAAAGCTTTACTAGTAGATGAATATCCAAGAAAAATTCCAATATCGAATTTTGGATCAAATTTTCCCAAATTTTCTTTTGTGTTTAAAATAAAGCACTTGCAACCAAAAACTTTAAAATATCCAATATTAGGAATTCTATTTTTCCAAAGCTCATATGGAGTTTTGGTTTTCTTTCGACTTACCAAAACTCTATTTAAGATATAACATGAAGTGTTTACGGCTTCGGCCCAAAAGTATTTTGGTAAATTGTTTTCATTCAACATGGTTCGAGCCATTTCTTGCAATGTTCGATTCTTCCTTTCTACTACACCATTTTGTTGAGGAGTTCTAGGAGCCGAAAAATTATGTTCATATCCATTAGATTTGCAAAACTCATCAAAGGCTATATTTTCAAATTCTCCACCATGATCACTCCTAATTGTGGTAATGGTGTATCCTTTTTCATTTTGGACTCTTTTGCAAAAATGTTTAAATGCATTTAAGGCTTCATCTTTTAAATTCAAGAAAATGACCCAAGTAAATCTTGAAAAATCATCAACAATAACAAATGCATAATGTTTTCCACTTAAACTAGCGGTTCTAGATGGTCCAAATAAGTCCATGTGGAGAAGTTGCAAAGGTCTTGAAGTAGAAGAGTGTTGTTTAAGTTTGAAAGAACTCTTTACTTGTTTTCCAAATTGACAAGCATCACAAATTTTATCTTTTTCAAACTTTATACTTGGCAACCCTTTCACAAAGTTATTTTTGGAGATTTTTGAAAGTAAGTCCATGCTAACATGACCTAATCTCCTATGCCATAACCAAGAATCATCCTTTATACTTGAAAAACATTTTATTTCCTTTTCAAGTTCAAATTCAATAGATATGATGTAAACATCTTTGCTTCGGCTCCCCATGAACAATACCTCTTTAGATATAGCATCCTCAATGAGGCAATTAGAAGAATCAAATTTAATGAGATAACCTTTATCACACAATTGACTTATACTAAGTAGGTTATGTTTGAGGTTATCAACTAATAAAACATTTTCAATAGAGGGAGAAGAACGATTACCAATATTTCCAATGCCTATGATTTTTCCTTTGGCATTGTCTCCAAAAGTCACATGACCTCCATCTTTTCTTTTGAAATTTGATAGTAATGATCGATCTCCCGTCATATGTTTCGAACAACCACTATCCAAGAACCAATTGCTCTTGACCTTTTGTGGTACCTACAAAAATAATTTTAATTTTTGACTTTTGGTACCCACATAAGTTTGGGTCCTTGATAGTTAGTACTTGTGGATTCTTTTATCCACTTGTGTTTCTTTTCAAAATATAGTTTCTTTTTAGTCAAACAATTGTAAGCAACATGACCATCTTTCTTGCAAAAACTACATGTGATGTTTTGTTGAGAAAAGTTGGATGATTTTACAAAAATGGTTTCAAGAGATTTTTGTTTCAAGAGAGGTCTATATCCAATTCCTCCTTTGTTAAACACACATTTTTGCTCTCCAAGCATTAATTCAAAGTTTTTCTTTCCTTGGGTGAATTTGTGAATAATGCTTGTTAAATCAACCACTTTTTCTTTCAATAAAACATTTTCTTTAATCAAGGACTTATGATCATCCTTTTCTTTTTCAAAGTCCTTTTGTGCAATAAAAAGCTTCTTGACTACCTTTTTCAACAAAGAGTGTTTATTGTTAAGAATGGAGTATTTTGACATAAGTTTCTCAAATTCTTCAAGAATTTCATCATAAGAGGTAGATAAGTCAATGTAAGAATCATTGTTGTTTGTACTTACCTCATCCTCAATGGCCATGAAGCACATATTAGCGATTTCTTCTTGAATTTCTTCATCTTCTTGATCATCTTCATCACTATCATCCCATGTAGCTTGAAGTGCCTTCTTTTTGTTGAACTTCTTCTTGTTTGGGCATTCGGTCCTCTTGTGACCGGGTTTGTCACAATCATAGCATATGATCTTTTTGTTCTTTTCTTCACCTTTGTCTTCTTTCTTTTGAAATCGCCTATTGTTTCGAAATCCTCTCCATTTCTTGACAAGAAGAACTAAGTCATCAAGTTCTTCATCACTCAAGTTTGTGTTGGATGAACCTTCATCATTTGTTGATTTCAAAGCAATTTGCTTATTTGGAAGCTCCTTCATCTCTTCTTTGCTTTTCCTTGTTTTCTCCTTTGTTTCGGCATTGTTGAGATCATATGTCATCAATGTTCCATATAGCTCCTCCAATGGATAAGTGTTGATATCTTTTGTATTCTCTATCAACATCCTCAAAGAGTTTCAATCTTCCGATAAAGACCTAAGCATTTTGCTCACAAGTTCACCGTTAGTAAATTTTCGATCAAAGCCCTTAAGACCATTAATAATATCGGTGAAACGAGTAATCATATCAATAATAGGTTCATCTTGTTTCATAAAGAAATTTTCGAAATCTTTTGTCAAAAGATTTATTTTGGTTTCTTTAACCTTGTTGGTACCTAAATGAGTTATCTCTAATGCATGCCAAATATCATATGCGGAATCACATGTGCTAATACGATTAAACTCATTTTTGTCTAAAGCACAATAAAGTAAATTTTTGGCTCTAGCATTCAAAGACAATTTTCTTTTGTCCTCTTCATCATATTCTTCTCTAGGCTTAGAAATAGTTTGGTCCGGTTTATCATCAACTTTGATAATTTTTGTAGGCACATATGGACCAAACTCGATGACTTCCCAAATGTTATAATCAATTGATTGAATATAAATCATCATTCTAGTTTTCCAATAATTGTAGTGGGAGCCATTAAAGAAGGGAGGACGATTTGTAGAGTGACCTTCAAGGTTTTGAAAATTTTGGTTAGCCATTACTCAAGATTGTGTAATCAAAAAAATGAGCACCTTGCTCTGATACCAATTGATAGCCCAAGAATAACTAACCAAGAGGGGGGTAAATTGGTTTTCTCAAACTTTTTCGAAAAATATTCTCAAAAATGATATTTAAGAGATAAAAATAGATTCACAATAATATAAGCACAATATAAGTAAATAAAAGAGAAGAGAGAGTGCAAACGATTTTTATGGAGGTTCGATCCAACCAATGATCTACGTCCCCCGTTACCAAGCTCTCCAACACGAGCACGGCCTTTCCACTATTTTGATTGACTTATGGTGCAATCCAAACCCTTACAATGTATCCGGTGACTTACAAGCAAGGAGCACCGATCCTTATACAATATTGAGCTTTTCAAGGGACCTCAATATGACCCAAATAAATAAGGAGATTGATTTGAGTATTTCTCTCTAGATGAATGATAGATACAAGTTTAGCTCTAAGAGAGACTAACACTTTAATGAATAGCAATGGATGAGGAAAGCTCAAGTGTTAGAAGAAAACTTTGTTGAGAAAGATGAACCAAAAGTTTGATTTAATCAACCAAAGTTTTTCAAATAGAGATATTGAAGATATGAATGCAATGAAGCTTTGAATGATGTTTTTCAATATGATTCTCTCTATAAATGCTCTTATCAGTGTTGTTAAATGATAGTAAATGAAGTGATATTTATAGAGATGAATTTTCGTCACTTTCTGACCAAACGGATGACCAAACGGTCGACCGGTCAGATTGGTCAGAACTAGCCGTTGAACTGCAAAAAATCAGAACGGACACTTTTTGAAAAGTGTCAGTCAAACGGTCGACCGGTTCATGTAAAACGGTCGACCGGTTCAAACGGATGATCAAAACGGATGACCAAACGGATGACCATTTCCACAGTTTTGAAAAATGATTTTTGGCTTTGATAAAAATATTTTATGCAAGTAATAATGACATATGTTTTGTGCATAAAAATATTTTGAGCTTTCATTCATTTTAATTGCTAAGAATTAAAGGGTTAATACCTTTACAATTTCATCTAAAGATCTATTCTTCATTCTTGATCTTCGAATATTGAATTTCGGATCTTTGAGAAACTTGAACTCTTGAATTGATTTTGACTTGATCATGACAAGGTATGAGAGTTCGATTTGTAGTGCCTTGAATATTGCTTAAAAGTAGATTGTTAGTAAACATAACCAATTTGTTTGTTATAATCAAAACATTAAGGTTTAAAGTTAACCATAGGTCAACACATGAATGTCGAGGCCCTTCATGGGCTTCACTGAGAGAGATCCAAGAGTGCTAAGATGTTCAATGGGCCTCTGAGGCCTTTTGAGAATTTACGAGGCCATTGCTGGGCTTTTGATGACGTAGAGGTCTTACCAAAATCGAGTGGTAACAACAGTCCCCCAAGTTCAAGCCTATTATTTATATCAGGCGTAGGACTTTAAAGAAGAGTATTAAATGAGGATGAAAGCCTTTAGAAAGCGAACTTCCAATGGAATCCGTGGGATCACCTATCACGTTATATTTTTCCATAGGAGACATTTTGAACCTTGCGGAGAGTTCTCTAGCCTTCAACTCTTTGGAGAATGGGAGGTCCTCGTCGTCGTCAAGGTTGCATGACTATTATGGTTTATCTTCGGGATTCGCATCCGCAGCCCTGGAGTCCTTTTTCTTTTTTTTGGTGGTCATCGCTGGGCTCGTTATGCCGGCTACTCAATAATTGAGGTCGAGCCACATTCTGAAAGTCTTGAACGCTTTCCTACCGTAAGTCAGTATGATGGGACTCCACTTCTTCTTCCATGGAGTTCTCTGTTGCCATGCTCTTTTGGGTAGAAAACATGTTTTTACCATAAGTTTTTGGTCATATAATGTTTTTTTTGTTTCCCACAGACGGCGCCAATCTATTGACGTCGAAATATGCATTGTCCACGCGTCAACAGATCTCCAGTCACTCCTCTGTCAACCTGTATGTTGCCTGCACACTAGGACGACTGTTAGGTACAAAGATCACCGAAAAAAAATGGTTCGGTGATCGTTGGTACTCCGGCGATCAAGTCAACTGCCAGTAAATAGAATAATATATGGGGAACGAAAATAATTGGGTGTGGAAATGATAAGCAAGCAGAAATTTGAGTAGAGTTTAAGGGTGATAATAATGCATAAAAAGTGTGTATTTTGGAATAACCGGAGTCTTCGTATTTACAGCTGCAAAGTCCTAATTATTCTGTGTAAAGAATCAATTAGAACTCTGATTAGATTCTCCTTCTTTATAGGATAGAGGGTAATTGGACATGGACACAATCTTATAGATTTCGGTCCTTATCTGATTAGATTTTCAATATTGTGTTGCCTAATTATTGGGAGATTGGTATTCGTTTTTCTTGTGAGAATCTTTATGGAAATCAAACAAAATCTTTCTTTAATTACTTCTCTGGTTATCCCAAATATCAGATTACGAGAATGCGAAGACTAGCGAAGTGCTCCAGATTGGCCAGGAATGTCAAGACCCTTCATGAGCTTCGCTATGAGAGATTCAAGAGTGTTAAGATGTTCGATGGGCCTCCGAGGCGTTATGAGAATTTACGAGGCCCTTGCTGAGCTTTTGATGACGTAGAGGTCTTACCAAAATCGGTGGTAACAGATGTTTCTGTCTAAAAAGTTAATTAGAGGACGCAAATAAATTTTTTTGCTCTTGTATTTTTTAATAAGCAAAATAAATAACACATATAGAAGTTTGACAAAATAATTACCGCTCATTTCGATGCACATTAGTCGAATATTTGAACAAAGATTGTCACCAGAGATAAGATAGTAAAAATTAATTGAAATTTAATGATAAAAATACAACGAAAAAAAATTAGTGACATAAGTGTTAAAATGACAAAGGCTATGAAATCTTTATTGCAATTAAAGCATGGTGTAAATAATAAAAATTGTAGTGTCAATATAATTACCATATATTAAATATCACATGAAGTGAGAATTATTTTTTGAACAATTATATCCCCACAAAACTTAAATTTATTACAATAATATCCTTATGTTCTTTTTTTTCAATGCATATTTCTATCCTATAAACTTAAATTTATTACAATAATATCCCTGTTTCTTTTTTCAATGCATATTTAATTTATTATTGTACTCACAATTAAATGTGTATGTAACTATACATATTTTATACATATGCATGAATTCATTCACGTACGTATTTGAATTATAATATACATGTCATCATTATTACATTCACAGTTCACTGCTCAAAAGATTAATTAAACATCTTGAAATCAAGAAAAACAAAATTCAAATCAAATAACATTGCGATATCAAAATCTCTTTACATGAAATAACAAAACCAACTTTAAGTACTTGATATAATTTTTTGGCTTTTTCAAGTATAATAAATAATTAACCGCGTGAATTATTTAAACTTATTTACCAGTTAACACATATAAGAAATAAAATAAAAAATAATTAATTAATTAAAACTTTTCGATCATCAAAATTTTCAATACTCCAAACTCAAAATTCATTTACTATGATTACTTTTATTGGTTTCATGATACTGTAACCATCCGATTTTGATAAGGCCTCCACGTCATCAAAAGCCCAACAAGAGCCTCGTAAATTCTCAGAAGGCCTTGGAGGCCCATCGAACATTTTAGCACTCTTGAATCCATCACAGCGAAGCCCGTGAAGGGCTTCGACACCCTTGGCCAATCTGGAGTGCTTCGCTGATCTTCGTATTCTCGTAGTCTGATGTTTTGGGACAATCAGAGAATTAATTAAAGAAATATTATATTTGATTATCATAAGGATTCTCACAAGAAAATTCAATTAGATAAGGACCGAAATCTGAGAGATTGTGTCCATATCCAATTACCCTTTATCTTATAAAGAAGGAGAATCCAATTAGAGTTCTAATTGATTGTCTGCACAGAATAATTAGGATTTTGCAGCTATAAATACAAGGACTCTGGTTATTCTAAGGTATGCACTTTTGACGCTCTTGTTATGCAATAATTTCACCCCTAAACTCTGTTCAAATCTCTGCCTGCTTGTCCTTCCCACACCCAATTGCTTTCATCTCCCGTATATTACTCTATATACCAGCAGTTTACTTGATCGTCGGAGTACCAACGATCGTCGGACCCTTTTTCCCCTGGTGATTTTGGTGCCTAACGGTCTTCCTAGTGTGCAGGTAACATTCAGGTTGGCAGAGGATTAACTGGAGATATGTTGACACGTGGACAGTGTAGGTTCCAACGTCAACAGATTGGCGCCATCTGTGGGAATCGAAAAACATTACACGTTTAAAAAAACTTGTGATAAAAACGTATTTTCTACCTAAAAGAGCATGATAACAGAAAACTCCACGAAAGAAGTAAAGTCCCATCATACTGACTTGTGGTAGGAAAGTGTTCAAGACTTTTAAAACGTAACCCGCCGCAAGAAAATGAGACAACGACAGAAGCGTACGGTCGAGCAGGAAAACCAGGACCTGGAGCTAGACAATGCCCAGATGAAGGCGACGCTTGAACTGTTGGAGAATCAATCTCTTCAACATGGACCCAAGCGTAGCCGTGCCTGAAGAAGCCCTTCGAGGTCTGGCTCTATCGAAAGTCGTCGGTCTCAAGATGATTCGCCAATCCTCAACGGGCGAAATCCCAGGAACCAGGACAGACCTTGTGCCTCGCGAGTGGAAAAGCCGGTCACCTCTGTAGTGTATTCTACAGGTTGAGGGATGGGTCATCTTTTGCTCGACCTCAATTGTTGAGTAGCCGGCGTAGCGAGCCTAGCGATGACTACCAAGAGAAGAGAATGGACTCCAAGGCTGCGGATGTGAAGCCCGAAGAAGAAAGACCAGAACGGTCGTACGACCTTGACGATGACGACGAGGACCTCCTATTCTCCGAAGAGTTGAAGGCTAAAGAACTCTCCGCAAGGTTTAAAATGCCTCCTATGGAGAAATATAATAGGAGAGGTGATCCCACGGATTCCATTGGAGGTTCGCTTTGTAAAGGCATTCGTCCTTATTTAATACTCATTCTTAAATTCTCACGCCTGTTATAAATAATAGGCTTGGACTTGGGGGACTATTGTTACCACCTGATTTTGATAAAGCCTTCATGTCATCAAAAGCCCAACAAGAGCCTCGTAAATTCTCAGAAGGCCTTGGAGGCCCATCGAACATTTTAGCACTCTTGAATCCATCACAGCGAAGCCCGTGAAGGGTCTCGACACCCTTGGCCAATCTGGAGTGCTTCGCTGATCTTCGCATTCTCGTAGTCTGATGTTTTGGGACAACCAGAGAATTAATTAAAGAAAGATTATATTTGATTATCATAAGGATTCTCACAAGAAAATTCAATCAGATAAGGACTGAAATCTGAGAGATTGTATCCATATCCAAGTACCCTTTATCTTATAAAGAAAGAGAATCCAATTAGAGTTCTAATTGATTGTTTACACAGAATAATTAGGACTCTGCAGCTATAAATACAAGGACTCTGGTTATTCTAAGGTATGTACTTTTGACGCTCTTGTTATGCAATAATTTCACCCCTAAACTCTGTTCAAATCTCTGCCTGCTTGTCCTTCCCACACCCAATTGCTTTCATCTCCCGTATATTACTTTATATACCGGCAGTCTACTTGATCGTCGGAGTACCAAAGATCGTTGGACCTTTTTTCCCCCGGTGATCTTGGTGCCTAACGGTCGTCCTAGTGTGCAAGTAACATACAGGTTGACACAGGATTAACTGGAGATCTGTTGACACGTGGACAATGTAGATTCTGACGTCAACAGATACGAATGCCAAATGCATTTGTATGTTTATGAATTATTATCCGTCCATTTTAGGTTTGACCATGTTTTGTGTTCAAATATTTTCGGTCGAGTAAAAGATAAATTACGAATGCACATGTTAATCATTAGATCTAATGTATTATGTAGGAAGCAATGTTTGAGCATTTGATTTTAATATTTTGGATCAAGAAGCTGATCAAAAAACAAAACGAAGTGATACGTAGATGGCCTTCTGTTTGGTAAGCTACTCAATTTGACTGTAAGGTCTACTAAGTGAAAGAAACATTTTCGTTGCGTGAAATTTGTTTTGGTTTCTATCAAATGGTGGATTTTGTTCAGTTAATTGATTATGTCTTATTTAAATGTACTTTTGTTTTTCTTTAAGTTTGTTGCTTTTAGAGTTTTTATAGTGATAATTGATGAATGATATTAAATTTTTTACTTTAATTAATTTTATACACATTATTACTTTGTTATGCATTTATTATCCATTTAACTATTTTTAATAGGGTTATTGCAGGTCTCTCATTTTGATATGCGACTTGATGTTGGGAGTGAAAGATGTTTGTAATAAATACAATCATTAATTTTACATCAATTGGATTCATTTTAAAATTATACACATTATGTCTCGATCCATTTACCATATGTACATCTTAACATCCATAGATAAATCAATTGAAACAAATAATTTGTATTAACTGTTTTTTATATTGAAGAATTTAGAAATATAGACAAATGTCTAGGGTTATTTTTAAAAATAGCAAATTTTAATAATATTTGCAAAAATAGCAACTTTTTGGTGCAAAAAGTTATGTATACCTCCAAAAGATTGTTGAACTGTCGAAATACAGTTCAACTGTCGTTTGATTTTTTTGTCATTCAACAATAAAAAAAAATATTTTTTTGGGTCAACTTTCGGTCCGACAGGCATTTGCTATAATTTTATTTTTTGGGAAATTTTAAAATCTAGACAGATGAATAACGTTATATTTAAAAATAGCAACTTTTAATAACATATATAAAAATGGCAACTTTTTGGTACAAAAAATCATGTATACCATTTTTCCAAAAGACAGTTAAACTGTCGGAATACAATTCAAATGTCGTTAGATTTTTTTTTGGTCATTCAATTGTTGAAAAAAAAAAGAAAAAAAAAATTGGTCAACTGTCGAATTAACAGTTGACCAAATTTTTTTATCCTTATTCTTTTCTAGACAGTCTCAAGCTGTTGAACGACATTTGCTCAGACCACTTCGTTTGCTTTTCTCTTTTCCACATTGTTCTTTGACTTCAATCAGACATTAATCCATGAACTCAATCTCTTCCAACATTTTTTAAGCATTTATATTCAATATATTTTTAGATCTAAAAAAAAATCAAACTATCAAGCTCAAAATCTATTGAATTTTTGTTCTTTTATAATCTAAATTAATCTATGAAAAAAATAACTTATTTAAGATGAGTAAGCTAGTGGCGAACGGTGGCGCGGATGTGGTGGGTGGTGGAACAATATTTGATTTTAGTGAAACAATATATTTGATTTTGTATTAGATTTGAAGAGGATATAGTGAGAGTTTAAATAATATTTTGGGAGTATAAATTATTTTGAGGGTATATTTGTCCAAAATAACAAAATTTCAACTTGTTTTTAGAAGTTGACAATTTTCAAAAGTGTCAACTGCAAACAAACATTTACTATTATTTCCTCTTTTATACTCATAGCATCTTCAAATATTATTTTTATGGAATTTTGGCGCAAATGGTCCCTAACCTTTGTCCTTAGTGTGAAATTGGTCCCTAACGTTTATTTTTTGACAAACAAGTCCCTAACATATGTGTTTTTGTGCAAAATTGGTCCTTATGGGATGAAAAAGACAAATATACCCTTAGTTTTAATTAGAAGAAATTGTATGTGGATTCTTAATAATTACAAAATATGCAAATATGTCTAATACTTTTATTATTGACAATGTGATAACTGCTTTTGTGTTGCTACATTCTCTAAGAAAGCGGAATAAGGGTCGCAAGTGGTTCTTAGCTTTGAAACTTGACATGAGCAAAGCATATGACATGGTTGAATGGAAGTTTGAAACATGTTATGGCAAGCATGGGTTTTCCTCATCATTGGATAACTTTCATATACTATTGTATTTCTTCGACAGTATTTTCTTTCCTTCTTAATGGTAAAGTTTGTGGCAGAGTCCGACCCTCCAAGGGTCTGAGGTAGGGTTGTCCTTTATCTCCATATCTATTTCTGTTATGTGGTGAAATGCTATCTAGGCAACTTTAACAGGCAGAGAGACAAAACAAGTTGGTAGGGACGAGTTGCAATAGATGGAGACCGCGAATAAATCACTTATTTTTGCTGATGATTATCTCATTTTTCTTCGAGCTAGAATGTCTGACTGTGCAGCACTACAACATATTTTACAACAATATTCGACAGCCTTAGGACAACAAATCAACTTTTCCAAGTCATCTATGACCTTCTCACCAAATGTCCAATCAAATTTGCAAGATTAAGTACAAAATACTTTGGGGTTGACATAAGCAAATGGTCACGACTTATACTTGGGGCTGCTATTGGTGGTTGGACGAAACAGTGAGAGAACTTTTTACCAAATTAGAGCTAAATTTTGGAAACGAATTGAAAGTTGGAATCGTTGGTTTTTTTCTGCTAGTGGACGTGAGGTGTTGATCAAAGCGATGTTGCAGGCAATACCAACTTATACTATGAGTCTATTCAAACTCCCAGTCTCTATACTCCATGATCTCAAGTCTTTGTTGATTAGATTCTGGTGGGGTGCAAAAGACAAAAAGAGACATATGACATGGATTGCTTGGTCACAAATATGCAAACAAAAATATTATTGTGGCTTGGGATTTAGAGACCTTGAATTGTTCAACAAAGCCCTCGTAGCCAAGCAGTGTTGGCGGGTGTTTTCTCAACTTGACTTCTTGGTTGGCAGGTTGCTGAAAGCAAAATACTTCAGGGATGGTGATTTCCTTATGGATATTGCTAAACCAGAGTCATCTGCTGTATGGAAAAGCCTTGTTTGGAGAATGGATGTGCTTTTTGGAGGGCTACGTTGAAGGGTCGGATGAGGTGATCAGATTATAGTGTTTAGAGATAAATGGGTTCCTCAAAACTCTTCTCTCATGTTACTACAATAGAATGGTGATCCAGATCTTCGCGTTACTGACCTCCTCACACCATCGGACAGCTGGGATGTTGGTATGTTCAAAAGGGACTTTTGGGCTATAGACAGTGAAGTTATTCTAGCTATCACTTTACTTGGAGGTAGACCTGACAGAATGATTTGGCACTATGAGAAGCATGGGAAATATTCAGTTAAAAGTGGGTACCGCTGGTTGTTGAAGACAAATACAAGCCTGGCTGAATCAACTCCTGATTGTGAGCACAAGTGGTGAAAACCTTGTGGTCGTTAGCTGTTCTTCCTAAGGTACACATATTTCTATGGCGCCTTTACCATAATGCTCTTCCGGCCCAGTACAATCTATACAAGAGGGGGAGCTTCAATGTCACCGCTGTGGAGGCATTGAAACATTGAATCATGCCCTTTTCACTTGCTACTCTTCAAAATGTGCTTGGAAAGCAGCAGGGATATAGAGCCAAATTAAAGGACTTTTGGTAGACGATGATATCCGGGCTATGCTTGGCCATATGGGAAAGAATTTTGATGTGCCTCGCCTCCAACTGTTTGGTTGTCTTCTTTGGGTTCTCTGGCAAGAACGGAATTGTACTCTTTATGGCAGTTCCTCAAGATCAACCATCATCATTTTAACTGGGCTGGCGTACATGATTGGAGCAGATACAGAGAAGAAAGAAGCTAAAAGACAGCCACAACAAGTGATGCGATCGCACGGAACATGGGTGCATTTCTAGTAACATTCCAGGCGCTTCCATGTGATCATTGGAATCATCACCATACAATCGCATGGTGAAGTGGCAGGCTCCGAGAGTTTATTCTTTGAAGCTAAACATTAATCCAGCGATTCGTGGAGGATCTGGGCAGATTGGTATTGGAGGAATAATACGGGACCACCATGGACATATAATGGCAGCCTTCGCCCGAACTTTCGCAAGTAGTTTTGAGGTGGTGAAAGCTGAATTGCTTGCACTTCGGAAGGGACTTAAGTTTGTTGATAGCCTTAATTACCAGTTAGAGGCGGCTCAAGTTGACTCATTGTTGATTGTGCGAGAATTAGAATCCGACTTTACTTTCTCCTCCCTAGCTGAGTTATTATACGATGTCTTTGTCTTAATTTTTAAATTATGCCGAAGCTCATGCCAATACATCCTTCGTGAAGGTAACTGTGTCGCCCATGAACTTGCTTTGGGTTTTTTTTTTCTGTCGAACTCTTATTGGACGAATTGTATCCCAATTTTTCTCCTGCCCCATATTCGGGGAGAGTTGAATGAATAGATTGTTTATTTATCAAAAAAAAAAAGTGAAGCACAAGCATGAAGAACTAAGTAGAACGTATATATGTATAAACAAAGTAAAATCTAAAGTTCGATTACTAATTTAAAAAAGAAAAAATTCAACAATTGGAGTGAAATAACATTATAACGTTAGTGACACATAACGTTTTTCATCAAGCTAGACGATAAAGTCATCGACTTCTTGATGATTTTATCTTATAACATTTTTCTCTAATATATGTCAGCATTTTTTTAATATTAAAAAGAAATATTTTCAAAATTGTACAACGTGGTTAGGTATGGAAGTCGAGATTGAAGATTTTCGAGTCTAGGCGAAGCTGAGATGAGGGCGATGCGTGAAAAAGTTTTTTCTTATTTTAATATTATTTTAAATATTACAAAAGATGAAAAAATTTCAAAAAAAAAAGTGTGTGCCTTTTTGGTTAAAAACATAGTCGATCATTTTATTACCCACATATGGCTTAAGTAAGGCATGGAGACCATGCCTCGCACCTCGCACCTCGTCATTTCTAAAAAGACATTAAGGGTCTTCTTGGAAGTTTTTTTTTTTTCACTGATTTTGACCAATTTTAGGTTGTACTGTTTATAAGAGGTTGAAAAAAGCGGCGCTTCTTAGTTTTTTGGAACATGGTTTTGAGTTATTTATAAACCATCCAAAAATGGTATAATCTAATTTGGAGCATATTTCTCAACCTTCAAATCGGTGGTTTTTTGCCGTTCTTCAAATTATCTTCCAATTTTTCATTTTCTAAAATAAATATTTCTAAATCTACCGTAAATCTAAAATACACAATTAATCTTTTTGCCTCTTCCTACAAACAATAATTTTCTTATGTACTATTTAATTATTTTTGAAATTTTTTACAGTCGAATTTATATTTATATTTAAATTTTTATATACTTCAATTTGTTTACAAATACTTATTTTTTATATATATAGTTATATATGTAATTTTATTCTTTTAAAAAACTTTCAATAAAAACTCTCAAACATGACTCTGACTATTTTAAAAATCGCTACTAAAATTACTTAAAATTGAATTACTCATAAAAGCCCAAAATTAACACTTTAAGAAATTCTTATAACCTGTACTCCCAAAATAGAATATAAGCATCAATGTAAAATATGAAAATAATTTGTAGTCAATAATAAAAGCATCTCCAACGCACTCCGTCTATTGCAATCTATGTGAGAAGTAAAATAGACGGACTTTCAATTCATGTGGCAGTACGTCTATAGAATAGATAGTCAAATTAAAATCCAACTCTAATACACTCCATCTAAAATTAAATTTGCTGACTCACTCTGTCTAGAAGTCGATCTAAATATAGACGGACTTCTAGACAGAGCCTATATTTTAATATGTCATATCAAATACTCCCTCCGTCCCACAAAGATAGACTCATTTCTTTTTTCACACAGATTAAGAAATCGCATTTAATGTAATTGAAATTATAAATTTTTCACACAATTTTCTTATTATACCCCCATTTAATATTAGTCATTCATGAATCTAATAAATTTAAATATATTTTTTGGGTTGATAACAATGTAAATTAAATAAAGGTATATTAGGAAAATGAAAAATTTAATACATTCTCTATAAAGTATGTTGCCTATAATTTGGGACAGATAAATAAGGAAAACAAGTCTAAAAATTAATGGAGAGAATGTATTGGTGATGTTCTAAAACTTTTGCGAAAGTTCTTTTATATCATCCACAAAAAATCCTTGAGGTCCACAAAAAGAAGAAAAAATTCAGAAAATTCCAACTAGATCGACCCAACGTAGATCAACCACGTGTCACTAAACCAACCTGGGAATTAGAATCAAAGTACAATCCTTTTGAATCCCAGTTCAGAATCCACTCTACCAATTGTAAACCGTTAATTTTGTATCCAATTAATGGTTTTCTCGCATGTTAAGCAAATTTTGGACTGAAAATGGCAGCGGCATTTGCAGTGCCTTCACCAAAATCTTCAATTTTGCAGAACCCATTAGCTTCAAGAGAACCAAATTCTGGATTTGTTAGTGGATTGCCATTAAAGGGTCTTTGCTTTCAGTTGAAACCCAGAAAAAATAGAGGTGGAAATGATGTCAGTTTGGTGGTTTCCGCTGCTGCAAGCACCGTCAATGGCGGTGACGGCGGTGGCGGAGGCAGATTTTACTTCAATTTCACTGGGTTTCCTTTTCCTCTTGGCCCTTTTCTCAACAGGCGGACTATAAGATATGAGGTTAGATTTCTAAATGGAGCACTTGTATTCATTTACGTTGCATATAATTGTTGATATTTTGAGTATACTGAGCTCAATAGATTCACCCATGTTTTGATTTTTTGTGGGTATTTATTGGTTGAATATGTATTTGATTTTAGTCATTTAGCACTATATTTCTACAAGAGTGTTGTCGGGTGATGTATACGAGTTTCATTTGCTTCTAAACTCCATTGAATATGAAGATAAGTGCTGAACCAACTCATCTAATAGCTTTGGACGAGGTTGCTAGAGCACGCAAATGTTCAGAGTTCAAAAAATTGTTTACCACTTGCATGTGAGGTGACATGGGGCCTGGGGGTAGTAGAGACTAAATTTAAATAAATAAATGTGTTTCTAATCGATTAAGCTTTTCAGATTAGATTATTCAATAGTTAACTTAGTTCACATAGTATTGTTGGATAGTTGATCATAATTCCAAAGCTCAAAATTTATAGTCATGGCTTATAATTTATAATGGCTGATCAAATGTATGGGCATAAGTCATAACATTTTTTCACATATATTCACTCATTTTATTCAACTTCACTGCCAAGTGGGATCTCAATTTGGAGGATAACGATTTCCATTTTTTATATTAAATTCTAGACTCATGGACCTAAATGTTGTCGGATGTTGCTTTATTCATTACAAGAGTATGTGAAACAGAAAGAGAGCTCATGAGGGTTCTTAAAGGAGCCGTCCAATAATCCTCAGTTTCACTCTTTCGACAAAGAGGATACTAGTTTTTTCAATGCTTTTAATATGGTTATGATCAAGTGCATTTGCAAATTCTGCATTCACGCGATGATGACTAATGATTCTATTCTATCATGAACAATGATAACCTCTGCTTTTCTAAATGCTCGTAAGCTAATTTTTTGCACTTTATTCTTTGCATAATTTTCTTTGCGATCGTGCCTTAATTAAATACTTCACACCATTATTAAAATGTTGGTTATGACATTTTTGTAATCAGTGTTTTAAGTTAATTTAATAAATTAGCACAAGAAATTATGGCATTGTAGCTTGTCAGACACCTGAATGTGGGAGAAAGATTAACTTTGTTACATGGTTTAATTCACAAATCATAACAAGCTTGTACAGAAGGAACTAAGAGAAGAAAAACGAAGTAACGGGAGGGAAAGGAAACTAAAAAGCTTCCATCCTTTCTCAAAGTTCTAAGAATGGGATCAAGTATTTCTGTCGAGGGTAGCATGCAATTCTCGTGTGTGAACCGAGGAGAATACAAACAATAAACATTTGGTTATGTTTGATTATGTTTGATGGGCCTTCATTATTATTATTTTCCATCAAATAATGCAAACTGGGGAAACATTATCGATATCAATTGTTTTCTTTTTAAGTTGGTTTCAAATGATCTAGTAGCTTATTTTCACACTCATGCTAGTTAAAATATTCCCTTAGAACGTGAATGTCCTTTTAAGTAATCTAGGTTCCTACAATAGATTTTGAAGTTATCTGAGATATGGGAGCAGACTAACCAAAGAAAAGAGAGCTTTAAGGTACCAGTCCTGCAGAAGTTCATTTTCATCTCCTCCCATTTGGATCTTTCTCAAAATAGAAACAAAAATAAATAAATTTGAGTCCATAGTTCTTTTTACTCCCACAAGACACGAGACGTGTATTTAATATATATTACAGTTAGCCGATTCTTGGTACTACCAGAGATGTAACTAAATCTGACTGATGCTGCTGGATTGGGGACAACTACTGTGATGATTACATAACAGAACTTTAAGATACTAACATGTGAAAATATATTTTGAGGACGTTCATTACGTATCCACAGGAACTGGCCACTGATCTTTCCGCTGTTTCCTTGTATCTTTACATTGTAGTGATAAATCATTGTACTATTTGCATCTTAGACACGATTGCTTTCCGTTAACAAGCTAATCATATAAATGTTTAAAGTATTTTGGTAACTCTTCTAGCTGTTAAATATCAGGCTGTGAAAGGTAGTGTATGGCTATTCGAACAAGAGCAAGCACTGGGCTTCAGCAGTGTCTCAACAAATATTCGGATGACAGTTATCAAGCTCAAATCTGGTGGATTATGGGTTCATGCACCAATTGCTCCAACCAAGGAATGCATCCAGGTCTTTTTCGTTCAGTATTCTCATGCTTCAAAAAGTACTTGGAAGACAAATTGTCTGAATCTATCGTAGCTAAATTTGCCTATTCTCACCTAGTTTTTTGACTTCTATAAATACTTTATGTGATCAATTCTTGTCTGTTTCTCCACACATTCTTTATATCTCAGAGACAGTAAAACCTGGGATTAAGCATTTTAGATGCATCTACTACGAAGTAAAATTTTCTTTTGGCAGGATGCAAGATCCGACATTACTTATACAACTAATCATTCCACATATTACAGGGCAAACATATGCAGCTGCACTTCTGTCCATTTGTTGTGAATCTCAGATGACATTCTGAAACCTAATTATTACTAGTTTATGCCTCTCTGTATTTTGCAGCTTGTGAAAGAGTTGGGAGCTCCAGTGGAATATATTGTCCTGCCTACATTTGCTTATGAGCATAAAATATTCGTTGGTCCATTTTCGAGGAAGTTCCCTAAGGCTCAGGTATGGGTGGCACCAAGACAATGGAGCTGGCCTTTGAATTTGCCACTTGCATTTTTTGGGATATTTCGTGCCAAAACGTTGAAAGATGAGGATTTGTCGACACCATGGGCTGATGAAATCGAACAGAAAGTCCTAAGCTCCCCTGAAGTTGGTAATGCACTTTGCTTGATATTGAGCAAACATCATACGTCTTTTCAGTAACTATTAACCCGATATTTACTGTCTTTTTATGGTGAATATTACAGGAATTGGACCGTATGTTGAGGTGGCATTCTATCATAAGCGTTCACGGACACTGCTAGTAACCGATGCTGTGATATATGTCCCTAGACAGCCACCCGAATGTATTAGTAAAGAATCGTTATTAGCGTCTGCAAAAAATGGTTTAGCTGTCAAAATTCTTAGTAAAGGAAAGAAAGTCCCCGAAGAACCCGTTGTTGACAACAACATGAGCCGACAAAAGGGTAAGTCCTCCAGTGCAGTTCAAGCAGCTTTTTCATGTACTTGATAAGGAATGATATTAAGAACAATAATCATGCAATGTAAAAGCGCTAAACTAGAACCCTTCTAAGTTGAACCATCATTACATTTCTGGTGCAGGATGGGAAAGAATGGTTCTCCAGATCTTGTTTCTTGGTCCCTCAAATCTTTTGGAGCCGAATGCTAGCTTTTCTCAAATGTCACAGAAGCTTATTGTTTCGCCTATTGTTAAGACTTTAGTCTTCAGTAAAGTACCTGAAAAGGCAAGTTAATTTATTGTTAAAATTTATTCACTTTGGGTTCTCACTTCTCACAGAACATACAAGATGTTAATTTCTCTGTCTTCATTAATACCGTACAATGTTTAGTCCACATTACCTAACATACTAAGTGTTTGTTTGGTATATAGTACTTTATTACTAGAAAGGATTGGACATTATAATAAACAATAGTTTAGCTTTTGTATGTACCTCAATGCTATTCAGTGCTATCCAATCTTCCCTACCAAACATAATACAATGTTCTCCATTGTCATGAGTATGTTAACCACGGACTCGTATATATTGATCACAACCAAATATATGGATACAAAATTCCATCTAGGAAAAAAATTAAATTATATTCTGGAATTATTGACCATTAGAGCTTTCTAAGTTTCACGTTTTCCATGTTTCTTTGAAAATTCAGGTCAGAGATTGGATTGATAGAATTGCGCGAGACTGGAGGTTCAAGAGAATAATCCCTGCTCATTTTGCTGCCCCAATAAACGCAAGCAAGTCAGACTTCTTCGCAGCATTTGCGTTTCTTGACGACCTCTTGGGCGAGCGCTATGTCACACGGCCTTCCCTGTCCCTTCTATTCACGTCACTTTTGGGAAAGGCGGCCAGTTACTTCCCTCCAGATGACATGAGGACCTTATCATCCCTTGATCAGTTCTTGGTCTCTGTAGGAGCTGTAAAGAAGACTGTTTCAGGTCGGAAGCGATGATAAAATCTGAAATACAAATTCCTGGTAAATTTTGTAGATAAAATATACTTCATACGAATAGAGTGCTATTTTACAGATCCTGTCTTCCTCTACTCTTCAACTCCCCAAAAAAAGTTATCTAAACATGAACCCCTTACACTGACTGCTGATTCTGTTAGTTTTATAGCAAAATTTGAAAAGGAAAAGGGAACTCGTTGAAAAAGATGGAAAGTGCTAATTTACATTATGTTATTATACTTCTCAAAGTTTGCCAAGTCAAAAACAATTATCATGAAACATCAAAATGTTAAAGTGGTGTTACTGCGTTGTACTAAGAAGAAAATTAAAAAAGGGTGGGTCTGTGAGCTTGCCCCACCACTCTGTCTCCACTAGATCTGTACCGGAGAGTGCCTTAAAAAGTTACTCTCGAGCCATTTCAAATCAGGTTAAGAAGATTTAAAAACGCACCTGGGTGGCGAACTAAGAGGGAAGGCCGTCACTCTTCAGAATTAATCAGACGAAATTTAGATACGTACTTGGATATTTGAGTCATAAAAAAAAATAATCTAAAAACGTGTTCGGCTAGTGCTCTTGTCAATGCCAGAAAACTGATTGGGTTCAAAGGGCTATTAACTGTTGGATATGTTGCCATGAGTACCTTCAAAAAAGAAGAAACATTTCCTCTGTCTCCATCCATTTCATATCGAGTTAAGAAGATGTGAGAACTCGTTATTGATCTTGTCAAAGCCAGAATTATTTGTTGAATCAATTCTGATTTATTGCTTTAGTCATGCTCATAAGTAAGCTTTGCTAACTGTTAACCTTTACTTGTGCACATTGAATTTAGCCCTTGAAACTGGAATCAAGTCTAAGGTCCAACCCACTAATCCCCACACCCGTTTCAGATTCTAAACTTGATGTTCTATTTAAAATGGTAGCTAAAATTCATGTTTACAAAAAGCCCTCTTTTCAATCATTCAAAAATTCAATTTTTAGTGCATAGACTGTAGGAATTCTTGATCTTTCCAGTCCCACAAAAAGAAAGAACAGAAGAATAGTTTGTACTCATCAGGCCATCTTTTAAGATTTTCAAGTAGTTTGTGTTGAAAACAACATTTGAATAAATACAAGTCTTATTTCAAATAACTTAAATTTTTAGAAGAAATAGATTAACATAGTATTAGAGTCTGGCAAAGGACTTGGAGTCAAATTTCACTATCAAAAAGTTAACATATCAGGTCTTTAAGAATCTGACTTGCGTGGATGAAGTATTGAAATACAATACTAATATAAATATATGTGTTCCTTCTTTGATAATTTAAGAATCTGGTTTATCCGTTTGTGTTGCTCATTAAATTTAAATCTCCTTGTCATCCATTTTATGAAAAGTGTGTATTTATCTAGATAAAATGAACTCAACTTATATGTGAAGTGGCGAAAGCTTCATACTACCATCACCTATTTATTAAAATTATTCACGTGTCCTAAAAAAATGAATTTGACCAGATTTGGGCCCAACTCAATCCAACTCCATTCAACCTAACATATTCGATTTGACAAAAAAAATCAAACCGAACTAATTCGACTAAGAGTTGAAACCCGACTAAACTTGGGTCGGTTTGGGTTGGGTTGGGTTGGGTTGGTGGGTTGGGCTTTGGCTCTATTCACACTGGGACAAATTTTTGGGGGAGCCATAATTCATACTTGTACAATTTTTCTGAGTCCAAATACACTTTGGATCTTTTATTGATGATTTTGTTGAGAATTTTTTTAATGGGGTTTTTTAAAAAATAAACACAATAAATAAAATATTTCTTAAAATACTGTCATATTTTTTTTATTCTAAAATACTTTTATTTTTATTTTTTGTTGTTACATTTGTTATTTTAGTTATAATAAATGTGTTACATAACAAATGTAACAACAAATGTAACAAAAATAAAAAAAAATAATTTTAAGAATAAAAAAAGTTAAATAGTATTTTTAAAATTATTTTATATTTATATGGTGAAATTATCACTTTTTTTTAAAATTTGAACTCAATTCAAATTGGGCCAATGTCAATTACATTAAACTTAAAAATTTGAAAGATTTTGACTCGATTTAATTGATTTTTCATTTTTTTAACATTTTTTAATAAGTGGGTCTAGGGTAGGGCCGGGCCGGGCCGGGTCGGGTCGGAACAAATTTTTTGAGGTATCCCGCAACCCAACCCAACTCGATCACAAGATTTTCAAAACTCAACCCAACCCAATTTAGGGCAAAAATTGACCCAAACTAATTAGGTTGGATCAGGTTGGACGGGTTGACTGATTTGGGTCGATTTTTCCTAGCCCTCACTAGATATTTAATTCGCTTTATAGATATTCCAATTAATCACATAAAAAATTAAAGTAGAATACTTTGGTTGCACAATTAATCTAAATCTGATTATTTGACTATAGATCTAAGCGTGTTCCTATTCTACTCTTGAATTTACTAACTTCTAATCTCCAAACTTTATTTGTATTCTCCAAATTACTGAGGGAGTGGGCACCAAAAATTCAAAAACTAAAGAATAATGCTATCTAGCAATAATCTATGTAGTAGTGAAGCCCACTTTTAATTCTCCAATGAATCAAAAGACATTCCAACTTGAGTTGATAATTAAAGGTGGATCTTCACTACTATTTAGCCTGGTGTTAAATAGCATTACTCGAAACTAAATAATATAATTGAATGAGTGGCGTTCTCCTGAGTCGATGGGGCAGGATGTAAAAAACCCCACGCTGATGTGGCGCGGCCACATAAGCATGTGGGGTTTCAACTAATAAGGGCGGCCCCAAAATGGGTAGCCCCATTTCTCACTCTTTTCTGATTGCTTTTCTTTCTCTCTCCATTCAAATCGCTGCCTTAGTCGACTGCATTTCTTTTTCTCCACTTTGAAATCTCCAGCCACTTTTGGGGCAAAATCAGTGACGCTTTCTGAGTTCTTACTATCTGCTCGCCCCTAACTTCGAAGATTTCTTTTTTTTTTTTTGCAAATCGACCGGTCCTCCTACCTGGAAAGGGGCTTCCACCAGTAGCGACACCACCGGGACTTCATATAACTGGAACTTGTGGTCACTATTTATCTTTGACAAGGCAGTACATTCATTCCCATTCCAACGGCAGTAAGTTTGCAAACTTTATATATTTGTTTGATTAGGAATTTTATATGTAATAAACGGACTTGGAAAAATGGCATATTTATTTGAATTATTTAGATTGCATCCAATTTTTTAATTGATGAATTGGTAAGTTGCATCTGAAATTTAAATTGCCGTTGTAAATACATTCATTCCCATTATATTAGTAAGTTTCTATCCATAATTTAAATTGTTGCTGTGGTAAATATAGGCATATTTGTTTTAATTAGTTGATGTGTTTGTAGGAATGGAGGCAGAAAGTTCAAGCAATGTGTTTGTTCCACAAGTTACAATAAGTCGAATTCCAAAGATTGGACAACAATTTGAATCACATGAGGACGCATATGCTGTTTACAATCAATATGCGCGGAAGGCTGGTTTAAGTGCACGCATAGCCAGTAATAGGAAGAAGAAGGATACGAATGACATATATTGGAAATTATTCATGTGCAAAACCGACGAAACATATCAGAACAAACACAAAAATGCAATTGAACGGGTTTGTGAAAGAAAACGTGGACATACACAAGTTGGGTGCAATGCAAGATTGTCTGTTGTGAAGCAACAAACAGGAAATTCATGGGTAGTGAATAAATTTGTTGATGAACATAAGCATGGTCTAACTACGCCTAGTAAAGTACATTTGTTGAGATCTCACCAGAATGTATCATCCACAAAAAAGGCAATCGCGCAACAATTTTCAGTTGCCAACATACCCACATGTCAACAATTGCGACTTATGGAAATAGATGCAGGTGGTCCAGAGTCAGTTGGGTGTGTGGAAAGAGACCTAAGAAACCATGAAAGAAATATTCGAGAAGAGCTTCGGGGTCATGATGCTGAGACACTAATTGAGTATTTCATGTTTGAAATGGAGAAAACCCCCAATTTCTTTTTTGATTATGAGACTGACTCGGAAAATAAATTGGTTCGTTGTTTTTGGGCAGATTCAGAGTCACGAAGATCATATTTGTACTTCGGCGATGCTATGGTGTTCGATACAACATACAACACCAATAAGTACTCGATGATTTTTGCACCATTTGTTGGTGTGAACCATCATGGACAAACAACTGTTTTTGCATGTGGTTTATTGAGTGACGAGTCAACTGAGTCATTCGTGTGGTTGTTGTCGAAGTTCCTTGAATGTATGCCCAGACAAGCACCCAACATGATTATTATCGATCAGGACGCAGCGATTGCCAAAGCTATATCCATGGTTATGCCATCGACATTTCATCGTTACTGCTTATGGCATATACTGAACAAGTTTTTGGAGAAAATGAATGTGATGGTATACAATGAGCAGTATCATATGTTGGTAAATATCATCAAAAATTCAGAGTCATCTATGGAGTTCGAAGAACGTTGGTCTGCAATAATGGTATCCACTAGTTTGGACTGCAATGAATGATTAACTAGCATGTACGAGCTGCGTAGTCGATGGGTTCATGTCAAGTAGTCAAAAGTCAGAAACTACCCATTCTTTTTTTAAAAGGTATGTGAACAGAAAGAATTCACTAATGGATTTCATCACCCGTTTCAACATGGCGTTATGTCATCAACAACATGAGGAGTTAGTTGCCAACCACATTGATCTGAACGAACAATCAAGACTGACGTCGAGATTTTTAATGGAGAATCAGATGGTACATATCTACACGAAGAAGATATTTTTGTTATTCCAAACTGAAGTTGACCAAAGCAATGACTATATTTGTTCTAAGAGATCAGGCACCTTGAATTCGAAGGTATACGTGGTTGAGCGATTTGAGCTAGGCAAATCTTTTGATCGTCAACGTCAGCTCACTTATTGTACAGAGACTGATTTCATTTATTGCAGTTGTCGGACATTTGAATTTGAGGGTTATCCATGCCGCCACATGATTAGTTATTTTAGGAAAAAACAAGTACTCATTCTGCCAGAAAAATACATATTGCGGAGGTGGACGAAGAACGCCAAAGTGGGAGAGGTTCATGATCCTATTAGTAGTCTATCCAATGTCGGTGGTTCTAGTACTTCGTTGATGACAAGACATGGGTTGTTGGCTAATAAGTGTTCGTTGTTGGTTGATGACGCTGCGTTGACAAATGCTTGTACCACCTTACTCATGAGAGAGTTTGATTCGTTGCATACACGAATCAAAGAGTTAGATGACGATGGAAATGGTACCTTTAGCAGGAACATGAGCAAAAGCCGCAAGAAAATTGAACCAATTGGTAATCCTACTATAGTTAGAGCTAAAGGTTGCGGGAAAAGGCTTAAGTCATCAAAAGAGAAATCACTTTCGAAGAACTCCAGACAATGTCGTTGTTGTGGAGAAAATGGGCACGACAAAAGAACATGTTCTCAGTTGAATGATAGGTTTGTTATTCTCTATAATTGTTTGGGTTTTCTCAATTTCAATTCATAACATCTTACTTATTGACTTGGAATTATGTTGATTTTTGTAGGTCCAATATGGAGATGTACTAGCCCAATCTAAATGATTTCCCGAGCACCCAAAATGATGGAAGAGACTATGCGACATTAGCTTCTAATGCCAGTAGTAATTTTCATGTTGGAAATTGGTTTGCATAAACTACCGTTTTGTATCAATGTATTCTGTGGACAATATTTAATTTTTTGTTGTGTAATGTTAATGTTTGTGATAACTTATATTACTAGTTTTCAAGTTGGTCAAAATGTCTTCCTTTTTTGTTGCACCTTTTCGTTTTGTTGTGTAACGTTGGTGATGTTGTAGATACATATTGATGGAGGTGGGGCTCTTCCTTTATCCCAGTAGGAAAATTGTCCACGTTTATGTTTTCTTGTTTCTAGGAAATGGACAGATTTTCCAATCCAACATTTTTTCCTTGCTTGCAAAATTATTGTTGAAGAGAAATAGTAGCAGTTGTGAGAAATTCAAGTGAGAATTGATGAAAGTCTCTAATTATTTCTTAGATTTCCATCTCGCCTATTGATGTATGAACTACAGTTAAAAAACCAAATAGCCGATAAGAATCATTTCCATTCATACATTACTTAAATGTTATTACATCCCAACAAGCATTCGTACTTAAAAAACACATTGGAGAATTACAATAACCAACAAGAAAATACAAGCAAATGCGGTAACATTCCCCCAACTTGTTCTCATATTCCTAGCGCGATGAAGTAACCGTATTTCATCTTCGACCTTTTCTATCCTGTCCGATAATTTCATCACATGATCATTCAAGTCAGTCAAACTTCTCACGCGAATTTCGGATACTAAAACATGGTTGCCACCTTGGGGTTCAATCTCATCGGCCCAAGTAAACCTTCCACATATGACACCTTCCTACAAAAGAATAATATTAAACCAAGTTAGTCCGTAAAAAAATCTAAAAACATTATGAAAACAATACACGTACCTTTACATTGTGGCATCTCCAATACTTACGAAGATGATTTCGTTCACTGTGTGATGTGTGTATCTTCATATACGCACCACATGTACATCTAATGCGGGGTTGCACATTATTCACACTGGAAGTGGACATTGATGGATACTTATTTATTTATCGAAATCCACACCAACAAACCAAAAATCATCTACCTTGTGGACATTATACGAACATCAAATAAGAGGCTCAGATAGGCAACAGGCGAAGATACATACGTCCCCGCCATGGCTGCATTTCACCGGTTGCATTTTGGATTAGAGTTTCGTACAACTCCTAATCTCATGCCATCCGGGTTGCCAAGCCAAGTTACGGTTTTCATAGTCTCCTAGCCGAAAATCATTCGCTCATTTTTGCAAGAATTTTAGAATATCATCATAGCCTCTACACAACAACATTAAATAAAACCAATTTACAACTCCTAATTTCAGGTATTGCAGAATTCAGTCTCAACATATTATGAACCACATCAAAAAATCAAAATTACAGTAGTTCCTTCTCACTGAACCAGAACAAGAAATCATAATTCTAGAGTGCTGTTCTCACTGTCCCACAACGTTTCAAACGAAAAAATCATGGTTTCATAAGCAACATTCCACAATACCACATAACCCACATATTCATGAACGACCCTACAGTCGAAGGGTTGTTAATTGGTTGACCTACATATCATTGGGTACGAGGAAGGGGTAACAACCCTTCAAAAATTCCCAAATCCTCCTCTCCCTCATCAATTAAAGAAGTATATTATACATTCGATGATTTCTTTTACATCGAAGCCCACAACACATATGGAGGAACGTACCTACAGTGCGAAGTAACTGTTCGTGAACAATGGGTGGTGTTGTCTCTACCAGAATTTTTTCTTTGCAAACCGTGGTCTATTCTCCACCGGCGGAGCTCCTTACACGGGCGGTGGTGTCGCTACCGGTGGAAGCCCCTTTCCAGGTAGGAGGACCAGTCGATTTGCAAAAAAAAAAAAAAGAAAGAAAGAAATCTCCGAAGTCAGGGGCGAGCAGATAGTAAGAACTCAGAAAGCGTCACTGATTTTGTCCCAAAAGTGGCTGGAGATTTCAAAGTGGAGAAAGAGAAATGCAGTCGGCTAGGGCAGCGATTTGAATGGAGAGAGAAAGAAAAGCAATCAGAAAAGAATGAGAGTTGAAACCCCACATGCTTATGTGGCCGCGCCACATCAGCGTGTGGTTTTTTACATCCTGCCCCATCGACTCAGGATAACGCCACTCATAACTGAATTTAGGCAATAGGAAGTGGACTAGAGGAACAAGAAAAGCTATCTTCTCTATGGTGACACACGCCTATGTCTTATGTATGGCTCTAGGTGTCCCTTCCTAGGTAAGGTTTCCATCTTTATCTTATTCTACTCACATTTTTTTCAAATCTGTCACTATACACTAAACTCATAGATAAATTGTTCAATAGAAATTATTTAAGACTATTTTCTCCTTTTACAAGCAACATTTTTTGAACCTGAATACGTATCCACTACTACACTTACTCTCAGTTTTCAACGAACTGAGGTATTTGACTATATTAATTGGCCTCACTCATTGACACATCAAAGAACCTCGAACTCACTAATAAAGATACTATCCCATTATGAATATAGGTAATCCATACGTTAGTCACGTGGAATTTAATTTTCCCACAATCATCCTATAGAATTGAACTTTACACAACGATCATGTCCAATACACTCCCAAGTATACTAGTGTCACTAATTCGAAAATCCATTGTCTATGGTAAATACTGACCGTCCACCCCCAATTGGCAGAGTAGTCGACTGATAAGTGTCATTCACACACTTATCCCAGCTCTTTTACAAGACTTTTCAGAATGACACGGCGTAGCTTGTTATTGAATTCTTGCGTGTTTTCATTGTTTTAGGGTTAAATCTTGAGATTGAGATATATTGTCAATAAAGGAATGAAAAACGAGAAGGGACTACAGTGTTTTGGAGTGATATTGAAGATGAGAAGTGAAAACTAAAGTTAAATTGAAGAAGAGGACCAACACGTAGAACATGTGGAGAAATTAGAGTACAAAATTTGGTACTAAGATCTTCACATGGAAATTGATGTACTATTGGAAAGTTCATCCAATTAGGAGTCTACAAAATTTTACAGATCTAAATTAAAAGTTATATGCAAAAATTTAAGCTTGTTTTCGTTGGAGCTGCCCGGGAGTGAAAGGTGGCGCTCGAGTGGGAATCATCTGCGCTCGAGTGAGAAACCTGCAATTGTTCTATATCTTGAATTTGGTAATATGCTTTGGGGGTTGTTTGGGAAACTGTGTGCACGATTTGGAAGCCCTAAAAATCATGTTTATACATACAAACTCTTGCACATTAGGAGGGATGAAATTTGGAGACGAAAAAATCTAAAATTCTCTTCAAGACAACACCAATTCCAAGAGGAAGAGAGAAGATTATCAACTTCGAGAGTCAAGACTTTTCATCTACTTTTCTTCACTCATATAAAATTCGGGTAATGTATTCTAAATATGTGTTTTTGTAACTCGATCATGCTAGGTTAAGCTTTTCTATGCTAGGATGACGAGGAAACATAGTATTTTGAAGCTTTAACCTTATATTCTTGTTTTGACATTAAGAGCAGGTTTGACATCTACTTTTTTTATTTTTTTTTTCAAACTCATTTTCAACTTCATATTTCATGGGGAGCCACAACTTTTATCAACTTTTCAACAATACATTCAATTAACTTTTATCTCCTACAAAATTATTTTTTATCTATACCAAACATGTACTAAATACTTGTTGATTTGAATGGTTGCTATTGCCCTCATGCTTTCAATTACTTGATCAATACTTGGAAAGATTTGTGACTTGTGTTGTTTTCGAAAGGTCGAAAATAAGTTTAGCATATCGTAGCAATCATTGCAAAGTCCGATAATGGATAGAATATACCGCTATGACTTGTGTGATCCTTAATTGAATATTCTAGTTTTTTGTAAGTTTTTAGATATTCATATCTTTTATGATATTGTAGGGCTGTACGTAAAAATTAATTTAATTCTATTCGAAAGAAATTATTAAATAAATTAAAAATATTGATTATCATATCATTCAATTATTGTCAATGACGATAATTAAGGTTAAAGTGGAAGAATATAGGTAGATTTCGAATCCTTGGAAGAATATATGTAGATTTTGAATCCTAGTACCTTTGTCCCTTGAGTTTTTTTTTTTTCCAAAAAATGTCGACAATTTAAAAATGCTTTCTTTAATTACTTTAGGAATTCATTAGTTTAAAACAATCAAAAATATTGAATTTGTGTTTATTTGGTTAAAAGTTAGGACTATTTGATTTCAAAACAAATCAAGATACGCAATCCCCATGAGAAAGATACTTGATTCATCACTTTATTACTTGTTTACAATAGCATATACTTACGGATTTTCAGTCGAACATCGACCTACAACCTTATTGAACAAGTGTCAATTTCTATTCACGGTGTAGGACTAATCAATTCTCAAATGAAACATAAGTTATACTTGTTTTTTTTAATACAAGCACTCAACTTATATTATCAATATACGATCGAATGCACTTCATAGTATGTTGAATTAAACTATATCAATGCCACATTGGTTTAAAAAATAATAATAATCAATATTTATTAGCAATAAACAAAATGTGTAACTATTACAGTGTTTTGGCACATATCCTACACCAACCACATGGAAGAACTACCTCTTTTAAAGCAAAATGTGCCCACTCTTCTTTTTAGGAGAAGAATTAAATGATCTTGTTGAAATTTTCACAATGAAGTTTAAAAAATTGTAAGACTTATTCAAGAATAAAATTGGCTTTTTAATTATGGATTAAAATTGTAAGATTTGTTCGATTCACTATAATTACATATAAAATCAATAGTTGTATTTGTAAGATTCTTATTAGTTTTCGATTCGATTCAATTTTTATCGAAATCGAATCGAAGGAGACTGTTCCCCCTGTTAGAAACTATCACAACCCAACACCCCCCTAATTTAGATAAAGAGCAATTACAATGAAGTCATATTTGGGTGGAGGGTCACCCTCCATTGACAATTCTTTATCTACCAACAACTCAGGTGAGAGAGTTCATTCATACTTGATGTAGAGTAGTGGGTAAAGGCAATGTGGCCCATTTTAGCCGCACTTCAAAATGCACTCACTCACTTTTCTTATTATGACAAAACAAAGCATCATTTGATCCAAACCATGATGGAATTCATTTTTGTGGTGCACAAAAAGACAGAGAAGGGAATCCAAGGTTTTTTTTTTTTTTTAAACAAATTATACAACATCAATTTTTTTTATCTAATAAAGACGTGTTTGATAAGGTAGACGAGATTAAAAAAAAGTAATTTTTTTTTTGTTTTATCGTACTATTCACTTATATATGTTGCATATTACTACATTTCATTTTATACTCGAATGAATATTTGGATCTTGATCAAGGTTTCGTCATTTGGGTTCTCAAACTTTCTAGTGTGGTACCATTTGAAATTCTAATTGATAGTTTTAGTCCCAAAGAATAATTAATTATTACAGATCCTACTCAAAATATAACAAGAGTTGAAGTCTTCCTCTCAGTAAACTTGGATTGATTACATAACTATTTTTCTCTAGTTTGTTCGGTTCATTGTAAAATCTCTATAAATTCTAAAGCAACCCAATCCTTATTTTGAGAGCATGTGCACGATAGATCTCAATAGATTATTGAAGAATAACGACAAATAATTGAGTTTGATAGTTCCTCATGTAACATTATTAACTATAGACATTAAAAAACTAAGTGCATGTTTGATTTCGCTGAAAATCAGTTTTTGAGCAAAAATTGATACTTTTAACTGGTCAAATTCAATTTTAACCATAAATTCCATGTGATCTACAACTTTTCAAACACTCATTACATCAATTTTTTGAATTAATAAAAAATTAAATAGAGACAAAAAGGCTCTTTTGAATCCAAAATAAAAACTGCTGGTCTCAAAATCTTAGCGAAAGTTAGATAGACTGTTGAACAAATTTCAAGAATTTCTAAGCTTGTCCTCAAATTCTTATGAATTGATATAACTGAACAAACTACCAATACAACATTTCCTACCAAATTCAACAAATATTATAATTTATACATATATTGTAATGACAAGTAAGTTATTTATTTTTTTAAATAATTTTTACGTGAGTGTAAAAATAAGTGAAAAAACTAATATATCGAAATACAAGTCAAACAAAACTGAAAAAAAGAAAAAAGAAAAAAGAAAAAAAGAAAGAGAGAGAGAAGAAAAGAAAATCTCCAATGAACAATGGCACCATCACGTATTCCAAATTCTATAGCTTGCCTTGGCTTATTTGTTGCAAACATTTTCTTAATTTGTGATTCAATTTTTTTTTTTAATTTATCAAACACAGTAGGTAATGGAATACGTTACAGTTTTTCAACCGACGATAGTAATCGTCGTTTTGTGGATCTTGGATCTGAGTGAGTCAACGACGATTGGACCACCATTATTTAGATTCAAGAGGCGAGTCATGAAACCATTGAGGTGGTAGAACCGATGAGACAAGCGAACTATTGAAGCAGACGTGCCAAGACACGCCACTATTGACTAACAAAATATAGCACTTGTTGTTGTTGTCGTTTCTATCATCAATATATATATATATATATATATATATATATATATATATATATATATATATATAGAATGTAACTAGACAAATTACTTTAAAAAAATAATTACTTATATCTTCTCATGCATTATTAACGACGACATTATTAACGTATTTGATATGTTTAAACAATAAAAGAGATCACAACTATTCAATCTCAAAAATCATTTTTGACAAAAATAAATAATTTAAAGGAGTCAATCATGCTCATAATAATAATATTTCTCATCCATTCTACGTTATATTACTCGATTTAGAAATTATATTTAACAAAATAATTAACTTAAAGGAGCAAAACGTGCTACTCATTATTCCATCATATTCTATTTCAGTCTAAAAATTATACCCCATTTGTCTTATAAAAATAGATTTTTTTTTTTATTCATTTATCTCAAATTATAGTTTATTTTCTTTGTTAAGAGTATAATTGATTTTTTAGTTTTTAATATACTCTTATTAATGTGAGAATATATTAGAAAAAATATAAGTAAAATATATTTTTTAAATTATATATTAATTAAAAAAAAATTAATGTGAAAATAGAAGTAAATGGAGGGACGGAGTATTTGACAAAATAAGAAATCTTCCCTATTCCACCCTATTCTACCCACACCCACCCACCCACCCAACCAACCCCTCTCTGAACAAAACCAAGATTCTGTGACAAAGAAACGCGCAAACTCACACAGAAAGCCTTGTCATAGAACCTCCCAGAAGACAAAAAAATGGCACAGAAAAAGTAGTAGACGTTGCTTGCACGATCTCTCTAAAAGTTTCAACGGAAAAGAAAAAGAATAAGAAAAAACTGAAATTATTCAGATA
Organism: Forsythia viridissima; assembly: GCA_030279155.1. NCBI lineage: Eukaryota > Viridiplantae > Streptophyta > Magnoliopsida > Lamiales > Oleaceae > Forsythia > Forsythia viridissima. The sequence continues at coordinate 37,124,503 of CM059036.1, forward strand.
GAAAAAGGTTGGGTTCTTCTTATTCTTCTTCCGTTTCAAATTTTATTGTTCCTCATTCAGTTCATCTGTTTGTTAACGCATTTCCTTCACTTCGTTGTTAAGCATAGATATAAATAAACAAAAAGAGGGCCATAAAAAGGGAAAAAGGTACGCGTACTCTTCAGTTTCTTTTGTGCTCTTATTAAATGCCGCATTGAAGAGCCTTTTTCTTCTTCTGTATACAAAGGGTTCTGTATGTTTCTGTGTTTTGGGAAATGGGGTTTGTTCGAAGATTGCATTTTGATGAATTTTATGCCTTTTAATTGATTGTATTGTACTTTTCTTTAGCGTATTTTGGTGGCTTTTTGTGCTTGATTTTCTCTGAATTTTATTCTTAGTGATTTGCGATTGGGTGGTTGTTCAAAAGATCTCTTTTCAGCTGGTGACTGGGAATACGGGGGGCAAAAAAGAAGAGATTAAAAGGTATGATTTCACTCTGTTTTTTTGTTTGATGTTGCTATTTTTCTGTTGTTATCAGTGTTTTAGAAATATGTGAAACTAATTAATTATGGATTGATGAGAGTGAGATGTTGGAAAGGTAGAATTGTTCAATGCTTATAATTTAGCGAATTCAAATGCTTGTTCTTAAATCGACAATGAAACATTTGCAAAAATGATTAAGAGATTTCAGGTTGATTTTCAGAAAATATTCAGCCTCACTGGGAAGTATATGTGGGACCATATTTTTTTTTCAGTTAATAAATATTCGAGCACTGATTTCCTTGACTTTTCAGATATACATTGACAAGGTTTTTTCGAAAACATATTTGGTTATATGTTAGTAATTTTGTTTTTCTTTTACTTTTTCAAAATTGTGCTTATGATCTTCAACAGTAGCATATGGCAGAAGATGAAACTGAAAGCACGCACTTTTATGAATTGAAAAGAGATGAAGTTTATGGTTTCCATCTGCTTTTGCATCCATTTGATTAGAGTTGTAAAAGTTGCGAATTGCTAAGTTAGTTGTATTTCTCAAGAATCGAATCGTGTTTCCAAAATGTATCCTATTAAAGAAAATTAATTATGAATACTTTTATCCTTTTTTCTGATACTGCTTTATCTACTAAATATTTTAATGTAGGTTTTCATTCTCCTCAATTTGTTGATTTTCCATTTTCATGATACAGTAAAATATCAACTGAAAAACTAAATTTGAGGTATGGGGAGAAGGAAGAAGTGGTGTTCATTATCTGAAAAACCAAATTGAGTACCTTCTGGGTATAGTGTTCTACTGAAGTGCTTCCTTCTTGTACTGAATTGCCAGTTTAGTGGGCATCGTAATTGTTGCTGATATTTTCTTTTCTTTGCAGGGCTTTAAAAGTTTCTATCCTTCTAACTTTTATGGCTGAAGAAAATAATGATTCGCCGATAACTCCAGAAATCAATGGATTCGACAGAGAGTATGCGGGAAAGGGCTCTTTCAGAAAATCAGGTTCTTCCTTAAATAATGGACACGGTACTAATTCCGATCACCGCAGAGCATCCATGGGCTCGTATCGTGCTGGAGACAATTCAACGAGGAACTCTACTGGAAAACCAGATTCTCTAAATAGTAGTCAACACAATGTTCCTCATTATCTAAGAGCTTCAACTGGTTCTTGCCATGATTTCTGTAAATATGGCAGAAAACAAGCGTTTGAAGTGAAGGGGAGGAGCCCTCTTCTGAAGAGAATGACAAGACCTGAGTCAAACAAGCAGAATCGTGTGGAGACAACAGTTCCGGCTGAGATAAAGAAGGAAATGATTATCGAGCACAAGCTCTCCCCTGATTCCAAAATTCATTCTCCCGGTGTGAAATCCTATTCACCAAAGTGCAAGCCATTCTTGGAGGCAAAAATTCATAATCCAAATAAGAAGACTTCCTCTGGTATTAAAACCAGTATGCGAAAACACAAGCCTTCACCTACTACCAAAACCTCCTCACTAGTTCCCCCCGAAATTATCAAGCGGGAAATTTTGTTGCCTTCTAGAAAAGTTGAAGTTGGACTGAAACGAGATACCTCAACTGATAATAAGATGCCAAGAGATGAGAAGAAAACAAATAATTTGTCTAAGAAACATTCTCCTTCTGTGCAGTTGAAACCTGTGAAGGTGAAACCATCATCTTCCCCGTCTGACATTTTAGATGGTATACATGGGAAAGGCAGAAATAGCAGTGATTTCAAAACTGGCAGAAAGATGGCAGCGCCTAGATTATCTGAAGGGAAAAAACTGGCACCGGCCACTGCTTCTTTGTCCCCCAAAATTTCCCTCTCTAGGACAATATCCTTGAAAGCAGGAAGAGCTAGAAGCTTAAAACCTGTGTCTACTCTGAAAGATCAAACTGGGATGCGCAAAACTGAGACTAAGATATCAAATGATGTGAAGGTCCCTGAGAAAACCCTGCATGTCATCAAGACGGAAATTGGAAACAATTTATCGGAATTCATCCCAAATGGCCATGTTATTCCATCACTTCCATCCCTCCCGTCTCCTAAGTCTTTGTCCAATGCAAAGTCGTCATCTCTGTCATCTCATGAACAAGAAGAAGAGACCGAATACACTGATAGTGAAGCAGATGATTTTGTCTCTGACTATGATACATCTGAAGAGGTTGGCGGGATAGAAACAGCAGAAGATAATCACAAAAAGACTCATAGAAAGAGTACAGTTATTTCTGAAGATAAAGATGGTGCTCCTTCGAAGTTAAAGTTCAGGAGGGGAAAGGTAGTCGACCTTCAATCTGATAATAGCAGTCCTAGAAGACTCCGATTTAGGAGGGGAAGAGTCTTGGGAGAAGACCAAAATGGCAAGGATGATTTAAAAAGAAGAATCTTTAAAAAGGGTGGATCCAATGATGACAAAAATGGTACAGGCCCTTCTTCAAGAAAAGTAGTTTTAAAGCATCAAGACGTGCAGGGCAAGAAAGACGCACAAGGTTTGTTTAATAACGTCATTGAAGAAACAGCAAGTAAGCTTGTCGAAAGCAGGAAAAGTAAGGTTAAAGCCTTAGTAGGTGCTTTTGAAACAGTGATCTCTCTCCAAGAAAGTAAACCCTCTTCGCAGACTGTCACTTGAGTCGAAAATAAATATTCCTTCATGTTAAGCTTCTAATATTGCAACTATACTAGTAGATTTCTTCACCGCTGGTTATGATTAGATTTCCCGGGAGATCAGATTGGATTGCTGGCCTGTCCACTGCTGATCCCTACATGGTTTCATACCCATTGCTTCAAGGGTATGTTTGTTATTTCTTCTTCTTTCATAAATTTTAGACTAAAGGGAGAGGAGGAAACATTTGTCTTGAGCTGTCACATTTAACAGCTTATGTAAATGATGAACGCTGTCTCCATATTGACTTAATTATAGGTTTTGTTGGTTTTCTCGACAGTGTATTGTCTTTTCTCGGTTTTAAACTCTGTTCAGGAAGACGTAATGTGCAGGATTGCTCTAGTGATATCCCTGATGGATATTGTATTCGTACAATAGAATTCAATGGCTACTGTTTGTTCATTTACGCTTCAATAATTCCCAATTTTTTTGGTTGTACATTTTCCTTGTAAATCTTGCTGTATCTAGTGAAACGTTTTGATATTTGCAGGACCGGGATCTTGAATCCCGTCTCCAGAGTTTGGTCGTGTATCAGTGTTGGTCTGTGATCTGATACCGCTTAGCACGCGAGGGGAGCATTGATCGATATCCTTAGATGCTACTAGATATCTTTAAATATATTTGAAGTTTTTGGGTATGTTAGTAATCTATATCTATATATATATAAAAGTGGGTTAGTCTGACCAAAAAGTCAAACTTCACTTTCCCGCCCAAAAAATTTATCATTTTCTATATTTTTAGTATTTATTTATTTATTATTATTTATATTGAAATTTGAATTAAATTTTTTCCTATTCCAAAAACTAAAATGTGTAGGCATGTATATGAATACGTGCTGCATTAAAATCTGACCAATCCGTTGACAGCTTCATATGTTGACCAAGTGTAAATGCTTCTAAAAACTAAGCTTATGTGTATTGAAGCATTGGACATTGAAAACATAAAAAAAGCAGCATTAAAATCTGAGCAATCACAATTGGAATACACACTAATTAAAATTTACAGCAAATATAATTTCAATTACTCCAAACAAATTCATATCCGTGAAGAGCAATTACACAAACCAAATAAAAGGAAGTTACACGCCTTGGACATTGGACATTGAAAACATTAAAACTAAAATAAAAAATAAAAAAATTAGGTACTACAATTAAATCCAATAAGTCTTTACAACTTATTTTAACAACACAAAAATGGATTATAAAATAAAAAAAAAAAAACTCACCACAAATACAAAAAAAAAAAAAAAAAAAAAAAACGGTATATAAAAAAAAAAGATTAAAAGAAACAAGTATTATCTAACTTGGGTCCATTTTGCAATTTCTCGCTTGGTCGGTGGATTTCCGAAAGAATGGAGGAGAACTCGAAGAAAGCAAGATTCGATGAAGACGGGCTGACCGACAAAGGGGCTTACTGGCGACTGCTGGCTGCTGAGGAAGGAAGTGTGGAATAGATTTTTAGACTATGTTTGATTGCAAGTGGAAAATTTGGGTGGCAAGAAAATAAATACTATAGAAATGAATTGTTAAGAAATTATGGGTTGGAAAACAATACAAATTTTCCATAGAAAATAAATTCTCCTATCCCACAAAGAAAATATTTTCCTTGAAAACAAGGAAAATGTAGCCAAAAGTGGAAAAATGAGAAAAAAATTTACATGGAAAAAAAAAAGGTTGCAATCAAACAAAACAAGAAAAATAGGTGGGAAAATGCATTTTCTATGGAAAATTTTGGACAATCAAACATACCAATTGGAAAATAGACAGAAAAAAGACATTTTTCATAGAAAATCTTTGCCAATCAAACACAGCCTTAGGTTTTGCTATTGTCACTTTTTGATTTGGGTTGGTTTATAATGGAAATGGGTTTTGGGCCATGGGTTTGGGAAATGAGTTTAGTGTATAATGGAAATGGTTTTGGGACTTTGGGTAGGTTATTCCTTGGCTGCGCTTCTAGTTTCTACTTTATTTATTTATTTTTTTCTTTTGGGTCAAAAATTGGGAATGAAATTTAAAAAAAAAAAATATTGTTGGTTTCAAGTCGGTTTGTACCGGTTTGGGTCTCTAACACCGACCCGTTTTTCATGCTAAGAACCGACATAAGCCGTACTTATTTTTATGTTGTCTATGTGTTTGCTTATTTTTTTTTTATCTTTGGGCCGATGATAAAATATATTGAAAATGGTATATCTTACGGTGTGTTCAGGTGTTATTTTCGAGTCTTATATTAGTTTTTTTATATTATTAATGTAAAATTTGTGGTTAAAAAGTAGTTTAAAAAAATGTGCGTGGTTAAAAAGTGATTTGGAGAAATGTGAGAAAGAAATTTGTGTTAAAATAGTGTGTTATATGTCAAATCCGATTTGAGTGTAAATTTATTTGCTGAGATATACAAACTGATGATATTACAGACTTTAACATTGAGAAGAAATACATTGTAATTATCTTGAAAATACTATTTTTTAAAAGATTGAAAAATATTTTCGTTTTCACAATTTGATAATCATACTTTTTTAAAAATATTGAACAATATTTTCGTTTTGCCTTTTTGATAGATCGTGATAATTACATAGGTGGACTAAAAATAATTTTCAGTAAAAGTAATCAAGATAAATCAAGATATTGTAAAGTTTTAAGATTGACCACCAACATGAGGCTCCATAATCTTGATTCAAAAACAGAGTGTAGCTCAGTTGAAATTATTTTCCGAATGGATTTCTAACATTGGAGATGGTGCAATTGGTGGACCTAATGATGGTCATGCAACCGTTGAGATACCGAATGATCTTTTAATTACTGAATTTGATGATTCAGTCGATGCTATTGTAAGTAGCACTTATCCGACCCTTTCAAACGACATTCATGACACGTCGTATTTGCAGGGAAGAGCTATTCTAGCGCCAACTATTGATGTTGTGGAATCGGTGAATGAATATATGATATCACTTACTTCGACTGAAGCAAATACCTATTTGAGTTCAGATTCTACATGCAGATCAGATACAAATGTTGATCTGTTACAAGATATTCACACACCTAAGTTTTTGAATGGGATCAGATGTTCTGGTGTGCCTAACCATGAACTGAAGTTGAAGATTGGCGCTCCAATCATGTTATTGAGAAACATAGACCATTCAATTGGTTTATGTAATGGAACTAGATTGGTCATTACAAAACTTGGCAAACATGTCCTTGAAGCGAAAATTCTTGCTGGGCACAATGCAGGGCATACAGTCCTTATACCTAGAATAACATTGACGCCTTCTGACCTTAGATTACCTTTCAAATTTACAAAAAGGCAGTATCTAATTTTTCATATGCAATGACAATCAATAAGAGTCAAGGACAATCTCTATCACACGTAGGTTTGTATTTGAAAAGATCGGTATTCAGCCATGGACAATTATATGTTGCTGTGTCAAGAGTCGCATCGCGTGATGGATTGAAGATACTAATCTGTGATAAAGACGGGCGACCATCAGATTCAACAACGAATGTAGTGTATAAGGAAGTTTTCCAAACTCTATAATATTTTTGTTGTATGTGTGCTATTTTATTTTCATTGTATCTAAAATTTTGACTTTCTGCTTCTTTATAGTGATTTTCATTTGATCAATTTCAAAATCTCTTTACTTTTTAATATTATGATATTATTCATGTTGTGTACCTTATGTCTCGTGCATCGCACGGGTGAGACACTAGTTCTAAAAATATGTAACTGGTACCAAAAAAATAAAAATAAAAAATAAAAAAAATTGAGGGCCAGAGTGAAAGGAAAAAAAAAAGTAAAAAAGAAACGAGAGGGAACTACAAGAAAATGGAAGGCCTAAAGTTTCTCTTTAAGAATTGCCTATGCAAAGTTCTTCAATAATTTTAATCGAATTAACATATATATATATATATATATATATATATATATATATATATATATATATATATACACTAAGTACCGATGATATGACATGTCAAATATGTGGGATTCACTATTATCTTACAACTACTAATAATATGTCATCGATATCTAAAAGATCATTTCTTTATATAAAAATTATTTTTGTGTCAAAATGGGTCAAATTACGAGTTAGAATGACTTGTAGTTCAGGCTTGTTTGATATAGTTTATAAACTAGTTTTTCAACTAAAAATGGTTTATTTGACTAAGAATAGTCAACAATGTCATATTGTGAAGGCAAATTTTTTAGTTGAATAAATTATTTTTGGTCAAATAAATCAATTTATAAACTATACTAAACGAACTCAAAATTAGATAACTACTAAAATAAATTATTTTGAGTGTATTCGTTGTCTTCGTCGTCATTATCAAGATTGTCAAATTCATCGACAAATAGTGATCAACATTTTTCACTTTTCATGTTTAAAATGTGACTATTTTGAAAAGTCTCCTAAAGAAAAAATTTGACACCAAAAAGTTTGGTCTCATTTTCATTTGACACCGAAAAGCCCAATTTTATGGTAGTCAAACTTATTCATTATAACATAGACCAACTCTTTTTCTAATCAAATGATTCTATTTACGAATTATTTATTAAGTATATATTTGATAAAGATTTTTGTAGATTATAAATAGTAGGTTCTATAAAATGTGTAGAAAAAAAATAAATAAAAGTTGTGGAGGTCTTACGAAATATATAGATAAAAATAATGTTTGACCAATTTATAAATACTTATAATTACTAACAAATATGATGTTATGGGAAAATAGAAAATACATAATTTTGAAGGAAGCAAAACCTGATTTTCATTACATGAATTAACCACCGATCGTAATGAAATTTTCTCCACTATGGACAGAAAAAAGTACTTCTACGTCCGTGTGTCACTACATCTTCAATATCACCCCTTCAAAACAAAACCATCTCTCATTCAATCATCTCCAACTTCTTTTCAACTCCTCAATCCATTACCCTAAAATCATAACCCCTATCCTCTCTCAAACAACACCTCCTCAATCCATTATCACCGACCGTAAGAGAATTTTCATCCCTACTCACACAAAAAAATAATATATATATATTTTTTCACCAATTTGAAAAAAAATAAAAGATCTCTCAATCTGCTCAAATTTCTTATTCTTAATTCTCTTTCTATTCACCATTAACCATTGTTCTACAAATCTCTCATTCTCAACTTTGTTCCTCTTCATTATTCATCACATGTCACTCACCAACTTTTATCAATTTCTATTTTTTTTATCTTCAATGCGAACAAACTATTATCTTATCCACCCAATTTTTATTTTTTTTTACAATCGAATTTTATCGATAAGCAGTATACTAATTTAATATTAAATGACTCACGGCTGGACCCATCTTACATCCAATAAGTGTATACCCACTATTACTCACATTAGTCACTACCTATATTGGTGCCATAGACGAGATGGATAAACACTTGATTGCAGTATATTATTTTCAATCTAGAAAAAATTGGTTACAGCATAATAGAGACGATGAGAGGTAACTATTTATAACCAAAGAAGAGAAATAAATTATTAAAGGAAGCTTCGTCTACTGGCATAAAATGCCCAGTAATTGTATTAATCGCCCACACCTTCCAATATTTTAATGCAAAATAAGATTAACCACCATTTTATCCTTTTTCATTCACCACAAAAATATTTTAATTTGCTTGTCCCAGATAGATATGATCATACAAATCTTCAAACCCCTCCTTAACCCCAATATTTGCAGATTCTGAGACTGCAACTTCTTTCTTTTTTTTCTATTTTTTGGCAAAAAATAACCCTTTAATAAGTCGGTATTTCTTGCATGTATTCAGGTAATTTTCTCACTTTTATTTTTCCTATTTGCGGATTTGCCCCTATCATTTATATGCGAATCCCTAAAACTTATTTTTTCTTGTTCATGCAGGTGGGTCTTTTGGCTATGATTTCTGGGCTGATGCTGAAAGTACTGGCTTACTGCGTTTGAGCTGAGGTTGGAATTTTGGGGTCTGATTTCAGGATTATTCCGATCTAATCCACTTCATGCTTGTTTATTTTGAAGTCAAACTGTATGTTTTCTTTTCGGCTTTAATCAAAAATTGATGTTACGGGGTCCTTGTAGAATAGATTCTGAGTGGAATTTTATGCTTGTCCTGTGTAATTATGAGAAAATTGAAGTGGGTTTTTGTTCTAATATGATATAGGCTTGGGTTTAATGGAGTTCTGAGTTTCTTATCATGAATGCAGTTTCTACTTTAATTGAATTTAATAACTCGTGGGTTTAATTTTGGGTGTTGGTTGCCATTTGTTTCAGATGCTTTGTGGATATATAACCCGGTTTTCATTTTATATTTTTTCCCTTCCTTATTATTTTTTACATTTTTTTGGTTAATTATGTAATATGACATGGTGTTAGAAATGGATTGATAGTCACAAATTGTAATGCTGTCATATGCGGTTAGTGTGATTTCGTATTTTGGTTTGTGTTTCGCTTCTTTAGAAATCAACAATTTAACAAAGTTCTACTAGATGTGATTTTTTTTAGCTACACTGTAATGAATGACTATCAACTTCTTACCTCTTTTTTTCTTTGGAGGGATAAATGATGACCACCGCTGAGCTAAGAAACTCAAAACTAAACTTCATATTGAAAATATCTAAAGTTTCAACTATCACAAGGTTTGCAATATGGTCCCTGAGTTGCTACTTTTTTTGGAAGCTTGTAGTTCTTTCTTACATGACCTGGAGATTAGCGTACTTGAATGAGCGATATTCATCGCAGAGTAAACCATCACCTATAATGCCCCTTAACCTTAATAAAGCAGCAAGAAATCACAATTAAAAAGTCTGTAAACTAAAAAGTCGAAGTGGAGTATCCACTCTCGAACTTCCTTGCAATCACAAGAGTAGAGCTCTACCAAGTGAGTCATATCTTCTCAAGTCAAGTGGAGCATGCATGAAGTAGTAAAACCCGTCTACCACTTATACAGTAGACAACATAGGGAAAGAAGCATTACTTTTAGAAATTACTAAATGAAAACATGTTAGATATTATCATTTCCTTCTCCAAATAAGATTCAATTCTACGCCAATCAGTTAATAGCTGACTGCTCTACTTCTAATCTACCAAGGAAGAATTGACGAGAGTTAGTTGATGAGAGTTACTTTGGGAAGGTTAAGAGAGTAAATCAAAATCATTTGATGTGTACTCTCAGTTCCAATAATTTGCAACTGGATCAAGTATGAGCTTGAGATCAGAAAATTTTGCCGTAATGCTTATAAGGGGTTCTCAAAAAATGTTGGGCCTTTAGATCCAGATAATGCAAGCTGATGAGGTGGTTATTACTCCTCACAAGGGACTCTTTATTTTCAAAAATTCCTAACCCTAAAAATCCAACAAGTCGCAAACTAATCACAGCATTTAAAACGTGTACCGCAACGAGTAATTCTATAGATTTTGGGCCACTATATACACACTGATGCAAAAACTTGTCAATGATGTATTCCTTGCAATGGAAGGACGGTGCGATAGTTAAACAACTAATACATTTTAAACATTTTTCCCTCCAGATTGGGCAAGCTGTCCTTTTTCTTGTTGGTTTGGTTCTGACTTAGCTCATTATTAACTCCTTCAGTTAGAGTTGTAATATTCCATTCATGAAGATAACACTTGTTCCATTGATAAATTTGGCTGCTAATGAGTTTCAGAATGAAAGATACGTATTTATTCCTGTTGCTATTAACAGGTGAAGACTATGATTCTTGCAAAGCAATACCGCTGCATACACTCGGCAAGTTGTCTGTGCACGAAAGGACATCTTAATGAAGAAGTCATCTTCCTAGTTTTTAATCAACTAAATTGGAACCCCATGTTGATTGCTACACTTTCTTGCGTATGCAAATGGTTCGATGATCTTGCTAAGCGAGTCCTGTGGAAGGAGTTTTGTAAAACACGTGCTCCTAAGATGATGCTTGATTTGCAATCTAGTGGGAGTCATAGTATTGATGGGAACTGGAGGGCACTCGGGAAACTGCTACTATACTGTTCTGGATGTAGCAAGGGTGGCTTGTTCAATAACATTGACATTCCTGGCCACTTTGTCCATAGGACACGATTCTCAAGGACGTCTGGGAAAAGCTTTCTATTGCCACAATGCAGAACAGATGTTTTGTATGTATCTGATCCTTGCGAACATCTTGACCAAGGGGATGAAGGGGACGTTGGATTTTTTCGCGGAATATTTAAATGCTTTGCAATGTCAAAGGTAAGGAAAATACTGATTAACAGAGGTGCTCCACTTCATCCTACGGAGGTGTGTCCCTATTGCAAGGCAAAGTTGTGGAACATGCTACAGGCAAAGATGATACCATCGAGTGCCAGCTGCCGGTTAGGTGCTTATGAAGACTGCATTGAGTATTATGTCTGCCTTAATGGGCACGTGCTTGGTACTTGCACCCTCCTGCCCTTGTCTGATACAGAAGAAGCATCTGAGGAGTGACATTTTGGTGGAATTCAGGTATATTCTTTTTTAATTTATGTTCAGTGTTGACATTCCCAGCATGTTTGATAAACAGTACATTACTACAAAGAAGATTTTATCTTCTTTTTATTATTTAATATTGTCAAGTCTTATCCAATACTGAGTACGAAACATGTACTCTATCTTCTCAATTTTGACTTCCGAGATGACATTCTCTCTTTCTTGCTTTTCTCTAGGGGAGGCGGTTGCTTTATTGCTGATTCATTGACAGACGTGTAAAAATAGCACTTATCTTGGGAATACCTTTTTTATTTTTTTGACATTTAGACACTCTTTGTACTTCTACTCAATGACTTGGCATGATTGAACTCTTCCAGTATTGCCCCTCCTTCCCTATGATGTTGGATTTTGCTGAATTAATTTGCTTTTCTCCTGCGTCTGATCCGATAAATGACATCTTTATTTACCATTTGTGCAATATCAAGTATGTTGATGCACCTGTCTCATGGAAACTTGGTGGATGAGAACACGTATGCATCACATGGTGTTCGGCAGAACTCGTTGTCTTTGAAAGCTGAGTTCCGACTTACACAAATCTGCTGCTCTGTAATCTTTTCCTTCCAACTGAGACGTTACCAGAATGTTATTAGGAAACAGTTTGTTTTTTTCATTGTCACTTAAAAGGTTGTTCTATAAACTATGTTGTCCGTATGTACATTGTATGACCTCCAAAATGTATCAGAAATTTGAACGACGATCTGTAACATTCTACACTCTAGGCAGCTGAGTTACCTATGAGTTTCAACTTCTGAGAATTGATATTTGCCCATTTTAGTTTCAGCCGCCCTCTTATATTTTGTCTGCTTCATAATAAGCATATATGGCTGCTTTTGCATCGTGTTTGACCTGTAGTTCAGAGGCATGTATTCTCAATAACACGGTGCAAATTTTCCAACAGTTCGATTCCAATGTTTTCTGCCATTTGGGATTGAAAATCCAAGCTTTTACTGGCTGTTGATTGAAAAATAAAGCCTACTCCTATTATGATTTTGAATTTGCATCAAGTTTAGATCCTAATTGAAGTCGTATATCTTACATATATCCTCTTCCAGCCGATAAGTCACTTGCACGACTCTCCTTCTTGTTACACGTGACTTGCATGTTTGGTAAAGTGAATTCAACAGTATTAATAAAGGAAAAGAAGTTGAAATTATGTTTATTGTATTGTGTTATCCGGTCTATTTATGGTATGTAAAATATGTCCAAAAGGTTCATCATGAGCATGCTGTTCTTGCTTCTTAGAACTATTACCTACAGTCAGTCAGTATCTCACGTGATGGTTTGTATGATACATTCGAGTTGTTGCGAACAACGCTCAGGACAAAGAACACTGAAAAATTTGGGTTCAACTAGGACTTGGGCACAAACATCTTGACATGGTTGTTAGTTAGAGGTGTAAAAAGGACACAGCATGGCCGCGTCTTTGGTGGGACGGACTGAATCCATCTATAGTGAAAGAGGGCTAAACTGGGTCGGGTCATTGTTTTTGTTAGATTTCTATATAAATACAAATCAAGATTGCTCTTTGCCACTGAAACAACATGTAACCAGTTCAGAGTTAAATTGGACAGCATTTGTCGCTCTTCAAACTTTACGAGTCTGAGTCGAACTTCATAGCAGAAGAGACAGCTTAATATACAAACTTCGAATAAAAAAACACAGAATATTCACAATCTTGTTTTCAACGCTTGGATATGGTGTAGAAAAAATCGTAGCGTATGTTTGCTGTGTCTCAAATGGTCCCGGACGTTTGGTACACCGTGTGCAAATGGGCTTGAATCTGTCAAGTTTGTTTTGCAACTTAGTCCCTACCATATTGAATAATTCAGCACAAAGGAGAAAATTTGGAGGTAAGAGTATTTATCTAAAGAGAAGTTACAGAGGATTTTCCCAAAGGTAGCATCTCTGGATTTCCCTCTTAAATTTGAATGGAATGGTATCCAATTCTATTTTCAAGACTCTAATTTCATGCTACAAATTTCTAAGAATCTTTGGATATTATCCACGTCATACATTTGATTAAATAAGATTTCTCAAACACCAAGACCACAAAAATTTCAATCAAATTTGTTTAATTTAACATAAAAGATTAGATATTGTTTAAAATGAACTTGGGCTAACTTATGCAGAGATATTCCTTATTTTTGGCTCTATAATTCTTGCAGAGAACGAGTCATTTTTAAGAGCCCAGTGCACAGGAGCACTAACAAACTCCAAATTGGAGAGGAACACTTTAGCTATGTTCTGTATCTAAGAGAATAATGGTTGGCCAAATTTGTCAGTTGCAATAAAATGAAATAAAAAGAATGGGAGCACTTTTGGACGGAATATGTTACGACCAATTGGACATCTAAAGGCATAGGTTTGGTACATCTCCACCAAAAAATTAAGGTTTGGAACCAAAAATACACAAAAGGACAAAAGTTAACATCCATTTATGCCAAAATCTCAGTAAAAATAAGGAAGGATTTTCATCCCTCGATCTCTCTTTCCCTTCTCAGCAGCAATATTTATAACCACAACATGCAATTATTTAAGACCAACATAAAAGATTTGACAAGATAAATTATAAAAATATATAAAAAGAATTATCTACACATTTTTAACGTTTTATGAATCATACAGAACAAAATGCCTGATATATATGACCAGTGATCTAGTACTCTAACAGTCTAATTCAATCAGGCCCTGTAAAAATTCCACTGTCAATCAATATAACTCGCCTTGACATATTGGAAACCAATAAGGAAAGGAGAAATGGCAGAAGAACCGTTTCAATGGGCAATGAGGAAAAAGAGCGGGAGCCTCACATAGGACTGCATCCTACCTCTGTTCTTCCAATAGCAATGGAAAAGATTTTCTGCCAAGCCCGTAAAGCATTATTTACTTCTAAAAGCTAGCAAAACATAGGCTGTTTCCCACTAAGGAAACCAAAAATAATATCGGTCCAACCAAAAACTAGATGTCGAGTTGCTACTTCACAGACTTAAACAATGAATCTCATCTAGATGTCGAGTTGCTACTTCACAGACTTAAACAATGAATCTTATGCGTAGGCTAGCAAAACATGTTACTTCTTTGGAAGTTGGGGATCAGCAGCAACTCAAGAATCAAGATTTAGTTTCTTTGCGCTCTCTTGCAATTCAATTGACAAAGTTCTCTGCCCACTGAAGAGATTTCTGCAAAATCGATGATGCTTCCATCTTCTCTCCCATCACTTCTTTGGTGCAGCAATTATTGGTCGATTACTACTCCAAGATGTGGCAATTCCTAATAAAATCATTAGAGTAATTAACGTACTTGTTCCAAAATGGCCGGAGATGCTCGAAGCCAATCTCCAACCATGGTTTTGACTGGCCATTGTAGTGAATCACAGCCGCCTTTTTCACTTTTTCAATGCTTGTTTTGCTCTGATAGCCCAATCCAAGCATGTGCCAGGAGGGATCAATTGGGTGAACATGACCCTTAAATGCAATCAAAGCAGGAGGTAGAGTGCCAAGCTTCCACAATGTTAGATTTGCATTCAGATTCTGCAAGAATCCACAACTGAGTAAGAACAAAGGCATGTTATGGAACACTGGGTCGCTCACTCATCCAATGATCTCGAAATTGAATTGAATGTATACGAATTTTTGTCAGGTTTCAAGTTTGACAATCCTGTTATTTATTTAGACTATAAACCAGCACATTTCAGTTCAGAATCATTTTTCTCAGGTAGTCAAAGCAGATGGATTGGGTATCATAAGTGCAAAAGCTCAGATATGACAATTAGGCTCATGAAACAATAAAAAACACTATGCAACACATATTAAGCCAACTAGACGAGTTAAAGTTAAGTGCTCCGCATATACAAACATTTCAAATAGATGTAACTTCTCCCAACTAAACATGTGTCGAAGGGTCCAATTAGAGGCCATGTCAAAGCTTGTGCAGTGTCAAGTTGCTAGTCGAAACATAAACAAGCGAGGACCAGATTGTCCAATAACACGTAGCACGGTAGACTTGTACAAGAATCACAATAATGACATTAAGGTTGAATACTGTATAAGTGACGAGCAACTCCTGCAGATAGAAGGGTGAACAATTCTACTTATAATGATGACTCCCTCATCGTAATTCCTTATAATATGAACCAACAGAAACAGTTGAGGCAAATAATGAACCTGGGAAGACATTGAAAGGATTACGTAATAAATTTCACCTCCTTAAACCAGGAATGATAAGTGTCTCTGATGATTGTCTTTCTCCATGCACGCAAGTCAAAAACATTCAGCCCATATGCCCATGCACATTCATCAGGATCCAAATTGTTGGCTATAAGAGGATGAGAAAAGTTAAAATAGTTCCTAAATCTCTTAGACATTACCCACTCATCTTCACCTCTACAAGTTTCAACAGCTCCATTAACTTTCCCATTAAGGTCAATTTCCCAAAGAGGGGACAAATCACGCTGAATTACAACATCATCATCTGAGAACACCACCTTGTCAAGGTTTGGAAAGAGCTGCACAGTACATTCATATAATATCCTTAGCATTGGAATAGGAAAAGAAAAATGAAAGGGAGAAAAGAAAATTCCTGATAAAATAATAAGCAAACAACTTTCAATCTCAGGTGTATCATATAATAGAATAAACAAGTAAATGAGGACTGAACCTCAAACTATAACCCCCACATGCTAGAAGAAAGCCCATTATAATTCATACAAAGCCAAGAGCATACTCCTAATTGATTTGACAAGGTCTTATTTAATCAATCAGGGGTCATCAAACTCTCCATCCACTCTTAAAAGCGGAAAGCTCAACCCAAAAATTCAGAAGTTATAGATAACAAACCAGACTTGATCACTTAGTGAGATCATGAACTAAAATATATTATAATTATCATCTAATTAGAACCTTAGCAGAAGAACTGATCTTTGAGATCAGATATAAGTTAAATTGACTAAAGCTCTATGAAGAAATAGAAAAGCCCAAGCTTCATTTGTAGCTAATTAACTTTGTGCTCAAGTCGACAACCAATAATCAGTCTTGGTTTGCTCATGATGCATAAGATAATTTTATTGTCTATTTTTCCCTCCTTATCTGCAATATAGGTTTGATATAAACCACTCTCCATTAGCGTACTTATTTATAAAACAGTTACATTTGATGGAAATATGTATTTAATTGACAGCTAATTACCTCTGGGAGATATATGCGGAGATGGTTGAGCAATGAGATGTACTTAGGACTTCTAGCTTGCAATTTTGAGGCAAATGTTCGTGGGGATGTATCACTAAGACTGGCCCCAGCGACATGATTCCCGTGGTAGTAATTCCGAATCCCATAGCGGTTCTCCACAGCTTCAAGTACTGGAACATTCTCTCTTGTTAACCAATCAAACTGATGAACTCCTCTCACCTCAACAGTAGCAGGAGAGACAGGATTCAAGGCAAACCATGAATGCATGCCTGCATATGTTTTCCTGTCAGTTATGACATGGAAAACAATCTTTTCAGGATTTACAGATGATCGCACAGCAGAAGTGACCACAACTGAAGCAGCAAGAATGTTGTCGGTTGACAATACAAAGTGATGGCATGATTTGTCAGAAAGCAAAGGGAGAAACTCTGGTGAAGGCAACTGTTTGCGTGCATGAGCATTGGAAGAATATGCATCGGTCAACCTTAAAGAAAGGCAGTTAATGCCCTTAGGAATTGCACTTGCAGCAAAGTGTTTGTTTGTTAGCTCTGCAAACTTCGACTCCCTGATCTCCCTTTCTGATTTCTCCATCTGTCAGGCAAAAATACAAAATTTTAAGCTCAATTAATATATGTAAAACAAAGTTGAAAACCCCCAAAAGAATTATAAATTTTATATTTGTCATCGTGATTATAATTATCTCAGTAATGCAAGACATATTTATGCATGTTCCCATGAACACAGGCTCTGCAAAGTACGCTAAAAAACAAGATTTATCATCTGCTATTTACTTCATTTTTCCTCCCTTTAGTTCTGTTGTTTCCTTTTCCGGTTTGGAGAAAAAGCTCTGTTTGTTGTGTTCTTGTCCGTTAATTGCAGTGTGCTAAAAAAACTCCTCACAAATGAGATTAGCAAGTGATGATAAAGACAAGTTCTAACTTCAACACAATTTTGCCAAGCAAAACCTCTATCTTATGGCATCAATTTATTTGCTATTAAAGTAGCCACACATTGCATTTGTTAAAAAACCATATCTAGTTCAACTGTATATATAGTAATCTTTTTTCAATTGTTATATAGTTACTTGAATACAGCTATTACTAATTGCCAAAGGAACAGCTCTTTGCCTCTTGATTGTAAGTGAATTTTTTTTTTGAACTTATGACCTCGTTTCATCACAACTGCGAAAAATCACAGATTTTGGAAATACCCTATGCCTAAGGAACACACATTAGGTCTTCAACAAGCAGAGTGGAGTGGTGACAAAGTGCAAAACTAAAGAGTTCATGGAGTCGCTAAGCAATTACTGGTTCATATATCCCTGCTTTTATGAAAAGCTGAAATGGACAGTTGTTTAGTCCTACTTCCATTTTTGGCACGCCCAAATAAAGCCTCTCATCAAATATGTTGGTTCAACTTTTTATCAACATCCGAAATCATTCTCCTCGATCAACCTTGTCACAAGACATGTGATTGTTAAGGGTGTCAAGTCTTTGTCTTGATGTATTGTTTCAAGAATGAATAGGAAAATGTGCACACTGGGCTTTGGGTTTAGAAAAAGGGGAAGGAAGGCAAGAAGAGCGCTAAATAGGGTGCAGTATCTTTTACAAGCGAAACTTGAATTAACTCAAAAACAAATGGCAGCCTTTCCTTGCAGAACGAAAATGTTCAGAAACTAGGTCCAAAATATAAATGAAATTATGAAGAGAAGCAGTTATTAGATAACACATACCATTCCTTTCAAAATGAAAGAAAATTCCTTTGCACTGTACTTGTTCTTTTTCATTTCAGAAACAAGTTGACTAAAAGACTGTGGGAGCTTCAAGACATCGGGAACTTTCTCAGAGTTCACTTGATTGAGGATCTTAACAAAATCCTTGACGAGCTTCTGTCAGAGCAGTAACAATAACAAAGTTTAAGCTACTTATTTAATAAAAGCATTCCCACCGTAGATAAGTATCTTGATATTAAAGAAAATATGTCGTATAACATGTCCAAATTGGTATGCATAAAGTGCGACTGTAAAATGACTACAAAAATTTACCCCCGAATCATCATTTCTACCAAGAAGCTTTGGCCCCAACCTTCTTCCTAAACAACCTGAAAATCAAAAAGAAAAAAAATATTAACACCAGAATTTTCAATAGACATGTTAATAACCATTATATCAAAGAGGAAGACTATTTTGATGCAACATAAGCAAAGCACACAAAGAAAAGACAAGAACAAGTATAGCTGTTGTGTGATATCATAAAAGTAGAATTCCTTGAAAAAATAAAAGACTTTGAATTCAAATTTGCTCACACTGAACCAATTCAGATCCATCATCCATCCTTATAACTTTAATAAATTTCAAAACTTGAAAAAGAGCAATTGCCCCAACAATTTAACAACAATTCCTGACCACATAACAACATGACAAGCAAAACTGTTAAGAGGGATTCTTTTCAATCTGAATTCAATGGGTACTCTTTAGAATCTTGAATCTGATTGGAGGCAGTTCCTCTTCTCTCTGTTTTCCATCTCACTTGGCTCCTCCAGCACATCGTCTGGCCGGTGTTTGTGTTTGCGTATTCAAGATTCAGCGAAGTATCAGATTGGAATCCGAAGTTGAAAAAAATTTCCTCAACAAAAACAATTGATTCCAAATCTCTCTAACCAATAACACAATCATGGAACCCAACATTATAAGTACATAGAATGATGTGAAATGCACAAATAATTATAAAAAATGGAGGTAAATTCTAGGCAATTACCAAATGAGGAGCACTTGTTGACACCCTCGAGGGTAATGAGAGCGGTAAGAATGAAGACAAAGGGCAACAAGAAAGCAATAATCAGAATGGCGTGGAAGAGCGCCCGGAAAGGAATGTGACGAGGCGCAACCTTGATCTTCATCAAATCTCCTCCTCCTCCATTGCCATTGCCACCGTTCGATATCGTTATACTTCTCATGCCAGGTGAGAAGTGCAGCTGCATCTTCCTCCACCGCAGCTGCCGCCGTCCCCCGCCTCTATCTCCTTTCCTCCTCTTCCCTTTCTCCTAAATTCACAACAATTATTATTATCGCTACTACCAATACGAATAAAACTAATCTTCTTCTTCAAGAAAAATCTTCCGGAATAATTGTTGAAAATTGATGATGCACTCATCACCATCAGATCCGCCACCAATACAAAACAACGATCCTGATTTCCGTTCTGTTATGTTCTGTTCAATCCAATTCTGTATCTATATATGCATAATATATATGAACTCAAAACAAAATGTATGAATCGGTAATGCAGTAAATGCAATAAGGACAAACAGATCAATGAATAATCATATTAATATTAATAATATTTTCACTATTTCTGCTCCCCATTTTTTATTGATAGCAGAATCTCTCTCTCTGGATCAGAAGAGTTTGTGGAGAGAGAGTATTTATTGCATGTTTGATTTACAATTTAGCTGGTAATTTTTTAAATAACCAATAATTAAATAATTAAATATTTTCTCAAAATAAATAAATTAATTAATTTTTTTAGTTACGTGAGTATTCAGTGTGCAATTGTATTGAATGTAATCAATATATAATGGCCCGTTTGACAGAGATTATAAACTAGTTTATAAATCAATTTTTGGTTTATTTGACTAATATTGGTTTATTTGAGTTGAAATTGTTGACTTCTCATATTAAAAGTAGATTAAAAAGTCAAAAATTACGACTGAAAAAAATCAAAATTAGTTTTTAAGCTTTGTCAAACAAGCTCATACACTTTTTTTAAAAGTTTGTCTCAACTTTATTTAGATTTCGCCTAGGCATGAAGCGTGGTGTCCACGCCTAGCCACGCATCACGCTTCACTCTTGAAAAACTTGAAACTCAACCTCCACACTTAACTACACTTTACATTTTTTAGAACATTGATAAAAAAAATAAAGTTACTGAGAACAACAAATATTCATATCAACACAAATCCTGATTTGGACTAGTAACGAAAATATCTTAAGTGATGGGGTTTTTTTGGGGTGTTGGGTGTTAAAGGAAAGGGAAATTCGTGCAAATGGTCCTTAATTTTTGTTGTGTGAAAATGGTATACATTTATTTTTTTGCACAGAAATTCTTAACATATACATTTTGGTATGTAATTAGTACTTATTTGATGAAAAAAATCAATATAGTCTTAATTTTAGTAAGAGAAAATTGTAACTGAATTGCTAACTTTTGTACAAAGTGCAAATACATTATATATTTTTATTTTCTATAAAAAAAATTAAAGAAAACTAATGATTTGATGAAATTGATAATATACTAAATTGTTTTGTATATTTTACGAACTATTATAAAATAACTAAAATTTAAGCTCATAATTATTAACAAATATGTTAGATAAAATTATTTTTATATTATTAAGTAATTACATTATTTAAAATTTAAACTTTTATTTTACTGTTACAACATAAAAAAATAATTTTGTCACAAACTTGATACTTAAATACATTAATTAAATTGAACAATTCGTTTATTAACTACAAATATTACAACTTAAACTTTATTCTTCATATTTTAATTTATTATGTTATTATCGTTCAAAAAAAATACATAATGTCTAAATTAATTTTTATTAGCATTTTTATTTTAAAAAATATATAATAAGATTAGTTCAATGTCATAAAATTATATATTTTGTTATTTATTTAATTTAATTTTTATTCAAGTTTTACACATTACATAGCAATTACATAGACTTAAAACACAATAATTTTATATTTTTCTCTTATAAAAAATTTAATTGATACGACTAGTGATATATTTAATATGTTAAATTAAATATTATTTAATAAATATACCAAACAAATTTATTCTTTTTGAAAATGTTAGAAATACAATTATATTTTTTTATTAATTAAAACAAATGACATATTTGTCTTTTATTAAATAATGACAAATTACACACTAAAATACAAATGTTAAAGATTTTTGTACTAAAAATAAATATTAAAAACTATTTTCACATTGAGAACAAAGATTTGAGAATATTTGCGCCAATTTCTTTGGAAATGATAGAGTATTTTGTCACACGTATGTGGCTTTTGATCTTTGATATGTAGTGGAATTTGAATGTTTACAGCTATATATTCTCTTTTCCTTTTCTTTCAATTACGTGTAAGTCAAACTGTCACGTCAAATAACAAATAGGGTAAAAACTAAAAAATTACATAAATAAAAAACTTTTAACAGTTTGTTTGGCTAAACTTATATCATGTTTCTTTTAATTTTTAAATATTTATAAGTTGTGCTAAACTTATATCATGTTTGCTCGTACTAAAATTATTTTTTAATTATTTATAAATTGTAAATTTTATAGAATATGTAGATAATAAGTGAGTTGTAAGTTGTGAATTCTATAAAATATGTAGATAAAAAATATGCTTGATCAATTTTATTAGCTTAAATTATAATTTAAACATGAAAAAACAAACACTTAAATTATAATTTAAGTGAGTTAATTTGGTCAAACATAGTTTTTATCTACACATTTCGTAAGATTCACAACTTATTATCTACATATTTTATATGACTTACAACTTATAAGTATTTAAAAATTAATTTCAATGCTGCCAAAACCTGTACTTGATATGGTTGTCAAATGTGTTCTAAATTATGGAAGAATTTGTTACACTAGTGTGGTGCACCGAATAGATAGTGACATGACATAATAATGAAATTAGCGAAATAAATTGAGATGACATGACGTGACTTGACTTGACTTGATAACAGAGCTTAACAAAAATCTAAACCGACCAAGGAGATTGAATATTGACAAGAAGTTTAAATTGACCATCAAGTATCAAAATGAGCTGCCACGACTAGGAGAACAAATTGTCATTAAAAGGACAAACTCAAACCATACAAAGGCTGATCTAAGAAGGTAATAACTCAATCAAGTAGTATAATAAGGCACCCAAGCCCGGGTATAGAAGCTCGAACTCTACTCAACCTAAGGACTAAGTCAGCACAGCATCTAACATGACAGAAGTGTGACACGTACCAAGAGTCCAATAACTGGTCGCGCACACAAGATAGTGTAAACACACCACTAGAACGAAAATCTTGTATCCATTTCATCACAACATACAAACTTGACCGTCAAAATCTAATCAACCGCCAGATCTCTCCTTTTTTGAGTGGCCGAGATCACTTACTGACCTCTATCCACGAATGAACAACCTTAGAGCCCGTTAGGTGTGGATTATAAACTAGTTTATTTGACCAAAAAATTTGCGTGTATAGCATGATATTTTTTACCATTCTTGATCAAATAAACATGTTTATAATCCACACCAAACGAGATCTTAATGGTTTGCATCCTCTTTGTATGGGTGTAGGTGATATTTTCCTTTGGAGCTTCGGGTCTACTCTACCCTTCAATCCTATGCTTTCATATAATCTCAGCAAAGAGATTTCATGTGTATATCACACGTTCTTCACCTCACAACAGCACTGTGAGCAGGTGTTTTTACTAATCCAATGTCATTCATCATATGTCTAACATTCTCTGCATCTTTCCACCTTCCGAGTGCAGAATAAATATTTCCCATTAATACATAGTTTCCGGTGTTTTCTGGCTCTAACTCAAACAGCCACTTTGCAGCCACCTCTCCCAGTTCAACATTTTCATGGATCACACAAGCACCGAGTAATGCACCCCAAACAGAATGGTTTGGTTTAAAAGGCATACTTTTTATTAGTTCATAAGCTTCTTCAAGTCGGTCAGCACGACCAAGAAGATCAACCATGCAAGTGTAGTGATCAGTTCGAAGACTCTCCTGGTGATTTTTGTGCATGAACTTAAATAAATTTAAACCATCATCCACCAATCCCGCATGGCTACAGGCGTGCAAAACAGAAGTAAAGGTGACTTCATTAGGTTTGACCCCAGATTGAACCATCTGATTGAAAAGAGAGAGGGCAACCTCACCGTGTCCGTGCATGCCATAACCAGCTATTATCACACTCCACGAAACAATGTCCCTGTTCCTCACGGATATCCCATCGAAGAGGTTGTGAGCTAATTCTAAACTTCCACACTTTGAGTATATATCAACCAAACCAGTGGCGATGTCAGTCTTGGAAATAAACCCTGCTCTTATCAGGTAACCATGTATATTCAACGTCTGCTGCAGGTCTGCTACCATGGCATACGCAGGAAGGAGACTTTTCCAGGTTGCATCATCGGGTTTAATTTCTTCCAACAGCATTTGTTTGAAAAGTTCTATAGATTCTCTTGCAAGCTTGTTATGAACACACCCGGAGAGAACTGCATTCCATGGGACAGTTCTCTTTTTAGATGTCCTGGAGAACACCCTCAAACTAAGTTTAACACAATTGCATTTCGCATAAAGGTCTATCAATGCAGTTTCAACATTAACATCAGATTCAAGCTTTTGCCTGATTGCCCAACCGTGCAAACATCTACCAAGCCTCAAATCAAGCAAATTCGTACACGCTGCAAGAAGTGAAGCCAATGTCACCTCATTAGGCCTTACACCTTCAGACTGCATCATTTGACACAGCCGGACCGCACTTTTCCAATCAGCTTGCAATATGTACCCATTAATCATAGTAGTCCAAGTCACCACATCCCTCTCCACCATCCCATAAAAAACTCTACTTGCTTCATCTACTCTTCCGCATTTCACATACATGTCCACCAAAGCATTCTGAACTGCCAATCTTTTCCCTAAACCCTTCTCTTCCACCAATAAATGCACCTCTCTCCCCACCTCCAAGTTCTTCAAACAACCACAAGCTGGCAAAACCGAAAGAACCGTTGCACAATCAGCCTCCACTCCACTATCCACCATTTCCCTGAAAACCATCAAAGCCTCTTTAGCACTGTCATTCCGAAAATATCCACTGATCATTGTGTTCCAAGAAACTACCGCTTTCTCCTTCATTGCATGAAACACTCTTCTAGCCCCCTGTTTATCACCACATTTCATATACATTGCCAACAAAGAATTCCCCACAAACGTCCCCGACCCAAACCCACTTTTAACAGTCAACCCATGAATCACAACACCCAAATCTAGCAACACCAAATCCCCACAAGCCCGAATAACAAACGGGTACGTGTACTTATCCGGATCATGTCTACATGACTCAAGCATTTCCACAAACAGCTTGAGCGCCCCATGAGGAAACCCATTTTCAGTGTACATTCTTATCATGGCCTTGTACGACAGCAAGGTTCGATCAGCCAATTCATCAAACAGTTTGCAGGCGTAATTCACCTGGCCGCATATTGCGTACGCTGAAATTAGCAAAGAGAGAAAGTGGGTATGGTTGGATAGCAGACCTAATGTGATAACATGGGCGTGGAGTTTCTTGGTTGTTGGCAGGGACTTGGTGGTGGCGCAGTGGTGCAAGAATGGCTCGCATTGTGCAGAAGTAGTTGGTAGAAGGCGTTTCAGAGTTTTGGACAGAGATTGCGATGGACCATTCATGAATTGGCAAAATTTCCGACGACTGCTTTGCTATTGTTAAGTATCGGCTGCTTCGTAACAAAATAATGAATTTGATTATTTATAGCGCCAAATTCTGTCAGATTGACTCTTAAATAGTCCTTTAATGTTATTTTTTAGACATCCCATAGGCGCAACTAGTCCTTATTTAATATAAAGCCCAATATGCTCTTGTTTTAGTTATGAAAACTTACAATTGAATTTCCAACTTTTGCAAAAAGTGCACATCAATCTAGTACATTTATTTAATAATATTTAATTTAAAACACTAAATAAATCATTATAATTGTGTTAATTAAATTTTTTATAAAAGAAAAAATGTTAAATTATTATACTCTAAATATATGTAACTGCCATGAGAGGTGAAAAATTCGAATAAAAATTAAAATAAATAAATAACAAAATGATGTATATAATTTTATAATGTTGGACAAATCTTATTTTGTTTTTATTTAACATAAAAATTCTGATAAAAATTTATTTAGCTTGTGTTTGGTTGGATTTTAAAAGCGGTTTATTTTGGGGTGGTCAAATAAACTGAATGCTGGGCCTACCATCATTTATCCTTACAGAACACAATCTTTCCTTTTCAAAACAAAATCTTCCCAAATTGACCCTACTCTATACAAACGGGAAAAACTACAGAAAAGGGAAACAATGTTCTCTCTTTACCTTCTCACTCTCATCTTCTTCTCTCACCGGCAGCATAAATCCGTGCGCACACCACCAGTTGGTCGCCGTAGCCTGAGCGTACGAGAACTTCACTTTCCGACCGCCAGTAAACACTTATTGTCCGAGAAGCAGAAAATGGTATGTGATTTGCAACAATTACAAATTTTTACGTACGTATGAACAACAAAATTTCCAAAAGAACTACACATATACATACACGGATACTAGGAGTTACAAACAGGGACAGATCGCAGAACATTAATCTGCTAGGGAGTGTCATTTCTGCTGTCGGCCAAAGTGGAAAAAAAAATCCAGTGCATTTTTTTGGGGCCAAAGTGAGAATAAAACTCGATTTTAAGGAAGAAGTAGATTATAATCCGAACTTGTTGGCCTCCTTTCTTGAATCACTCGTCTCCTTTTTTGTAGAAAATGGAAACCCATATTGGAGAAATTGTATATGCATTTTTGAATAAAAGCAATCAACATCTTATTTTGCACTTGACATGTTTGATGATTTGTCCCAAAGGGATATATTTTCTTTTTGCAAGCTGTGTTGTGTGTTCTGTGCTTTCTAGTTATGTGTTTTGTTCTTTCCAAAATGTGTTCCGTGTTCTGTTATTTCCATTAATGCAGTGAGCCCTTCCAAAATTATGCAGTTAGCCCAATCATGTGTTCTATTGTTTCCACAAAGTGCAAGAGAATTACTTCTTTGTGTATGAAGTTACTATATGATTCAACTACAATAGGGCTCCGTCTTTGTGCTTCAAGCTTCGGGTTGTAAGTATCAAAAACCATCTTGAAAGGGGATAGATAGAGTGGAAGATTTGTAGTGGTCAGATTACATTTGTGCCTTCTCATATTTTGTTTTGGTCGTTCATTTATCATGTTAGTCAGTCTTCAATTAACGAATGTGACTGTCACTGTGAATGTATACATACTTTTTGTTCTTTGCAATTTGCAGTCGACCGATACGCAACAACTTCAAAGTGCAAGATGGGACGACGATGTCCATCGAATATTTGTGAATTGCTGCGAACTCGTAATTGCACAAGGCTTTCGTCAAGGAAAGTGTTTCTCCAAGACCGGATGGCAGCAGCTTGTCGCAATGTTCAACACCGAAGCCGGCAAGGACTGGAACCTCAGTCAATTGAAGAACCATTGGTTTCAAATGCGAAAAGAGTATCAACAACTGCACGAAATACTACGTTGCACGGGTATAGAATATGATCAGACTAGTAATCAAATTGTTGTTGATGATTGGTGGTGTGATTGAAAGATACAGGTGATTATTCCTTATTTATTTATCAGGTTTGCATAGCGGCGATAAGAGAAAATGTGCATCTGGCTCTGTGAAAGGAAAAAAGAAGCTCGACTCCCGCTCTGCCTTATCGGAATCAGTTGAGAAACTGGCAAACGTCAGCAATGAGCTGCTCGCAGCACATTTGAAAGTGAATTCGGGCCCACTCTCATTCGATGAGCGCATGGACGAGTTGTAGAGCTTTGGCTTATTGGAAGGTGATGAAAAGTTTCACTTGTTCGCCTTATTGTTTTTCAATAAGGCGCGGCACAGAACTTCGTACGCAGGTTCACGAACCCCACAAATTAGAGATGGCAATTGGACTGGGCCGCCCGTCGGCCCGGCGGCCCGATCCGCAAATTCACGGACCCGGGCGTAGGAAGAAGGGCCCGGTCCGGTGTTTTTCTTCAAGCTCGGCCCGTGGACCACGGATCCGTGGTCCACGGTCCAATTTAATCCCCAGCAAAAGCTGGGGACTGACCGTTTGCAATTTGGTCCCCAAATTTTTTTTTTTTTTTTTTTTTTTCAAACGGCTATTTTTTTTTCCCTATATATATCCCATAAATTAACTATATTCTCCTCACAAATCTCTCAAATCTCAACTTACAATCTTACATTCATACTTTCATTTTTCGAAAAAATTATATTGTGCAATTTATATAATTTTTAGATTTATAATCTTATTCTTCTTATCTTCTACATCCCTACATTTCAATTTCCATATTTATTTTTTCTACTTCTAATCACTAGTCTTCTACATTTCTATTATCTACAATTATTCATGGATCAATACAATTTTCAAGGAAGTGCCGAGTCTGTCGAAAACCAAATTCAAGATGATTTTAGTGGTTTAAACAATGTTCCAATTCCAGAATTTGGTGATGATTTTGGAGTTGGGAACACTGCTCCAATTTTCAATTTAGATGATATTGACGAAAAGTTGGAAACGACCAACACTACTCAATCGACTACTAAACGAAGAGCCGCAAAACAAAAAGCTCGATGTTGAGATCATTTCAATAGAGTGCAGACCGGTGCATCTACAGATGGGCAACCAATTTTCAAGGCGGTTTGTAAATATTGTAAGCAACAGTTTGCATGGCAAAAGGGTGGTGGAACGAGCCATCTTAACCGACATTTTTCGAAGTGTATGCAAAAGCATGGCGGAGTTGATACCAACCAAGCCCAACTACATTTCGGCTCTCCGGGTGGATCTACTAGTTCTTCTCCCAATCTTAATAATTGGGTTTATTCACAAGAGGCTTTGCGTCGAGAAGGCATGTGCCAGTTGGTGGCCAGTGGTGAGTTCCCGCTTAGCATAGTGGAAAGCCCTCATTTCACACGGTTTGTACAACGGTATCTTCAACCAATGTATCAACCCTTTGCTAGAAACACTCTTCGTTCTGACACTATTGCTATTGCTGCATATAATAAAAGAAAACAAACTATAAAAAATGATTTAAGTAAATATGCTGGTGTGGTATCATTCACTTCGGACTTATGGTCCGGTATAAATGATAAAGGATATATTGCAGCTACTTTACATTATATTGATAAATTATAGATTATGCATAAAAGAATAATTGCTTTTAAAGTAATTGACTACCCTTATAATGGCCTACAGATTTTTAATTATTTAATGGCAATTATTAAAGAATTTAATTGCGAATCTAGAATTCGCAGTATGACTTTTGACAATGCTCCACCTAATAATATTGTAATAGAAAAATTAATTGAGGAATTACAACCTGATTTCGGTGGAATTTTGTTTCATGTTAGATGTGTATGTCATATTTTTAATTTAATTGTTCAAGACGGTTTAAAGTATATAGGCCCACAATTAGAAAAAATTAGGTATGCATTGAACTATATTACTGTTTCACCTAATCGGAAACAAGTATTTGATGAATTATGCGTAGAAAATTCTCTTCCAACTAAAAGTATATGTACAGACATACGTAATAGATGGAACTCTACTTATTTAATGCTTGAATCATGCGAAGGTTATGAACATTGTATAACTGGTTATTATAATGGTCGACATTCACACGTTCCACAATACGATTTGCAACCACATGATTGGCAAATTGCATTTCATGTTCGTAGATTTTTAAAAGTATTTTATGATGCCACGAATGCATGTGGTGGTGTATACTATCCTACTAGTCCATTAGTTTTAAATTATTTTTATTTTATTGCAAATAATTTTAATAGATATAAGACATATGCAATTTTTTCTGATATTGTTGAAACAATGGAAATCAAGTTTAGAAAATATTGAGAAGACTTGCCTATGTTGTTCCCGTTAGCGTCAATTATGGATCCTAGAGTAAATTTACAAGGTACTAAACATACTATTTCTGAAATTTCTAATAATTTGAGTTACGGTGATCCATTAACTTACGGTAATTTAGAAAAAACATTATGTGAAATGTACGAATTTTATGCAGAAAAAACCGATAGGAATGTTAGAAGACCTCCTGCGCCAAATCCTTCTTCTTCTTCTTCAAATAACCCTAATCCTAATGATTATTGGAGTTTCCTTATTTATAAGGGAAATCAAAATCCTAGTTCTTCTTCTTCTTCGCTTTCCCGTGCTACAAATGTTGAAACTAATATTAGAGATATACCATTAGAGTTAGCTAGATATTTTGGTCACGATATGCTTAATTTGTTAGATGAAGAGGAGATGAATAATTTTGATATACTTAGGTGGTAGAGACAAAACGAGGGTCAATACCCAATTGTTTCTATTATAGCACGTGATTTACTAACACCTCCGGTATCAACTGTAGCATCGGAGTCTGCTTTTAGTACAGGTGGTAGGATTCTTACTGATTTGAGGTCAAGACTTAAACCAGATATATTAGAGAGTTTAATGTGTTTGAAAGATTTGGAGGATGCAGATCATCGAATCCAAGATAAAGTAAGCATGATATTGGCCGAAGAGATGGACGAACTGAATACGTAGTAAGTAAAATGTAAGTATATTTATTATTTTGTATAAATTCATTCTATTTTTATTTATTTTAACTTATAAGTTTTTATATTTAACTTTACAAAAAATTGTACACGTAACAACTTGTTCATGTACAATTTTAACTCTGCCTACGCTAATAGTAGCCGGTCCCAAACCCGGAAAAAGGAGGAGGGTTTGAATTGAACATTTTTTCTTCACTTATTTTTTATTTTTATTTTATTGAATTTAAAAAAAAAAAAAAGAAATTTCACGTGGGTCCGTGGACCGGCCCGTGGGCCCGCGGTCCACGGGCCGGTCCGGACCTCTTCTTTTAAGACTGGCCGAGCCCGTCTCTTCACGGGCCGAACTCGGCCCGTTTCAAGGGCCGAGCTGGACCCAGTAAACCATGGGCCGAGCCGGCCCGGCTCGGCCCATTGCCATCTCTAGCACAAATGAAAATGAAGTTCTTGAAATTCAACTACAAGTCTTGGTGCCTTAAGAATGCTGCTACATTTGATGACTGATTTGTATTTTTTAGTGCTTCGAATTTTCATCAGTTGAGACTCTTCCATTTATGATTTGATGTATCAGATAATATTGGATTATTTTTCTAACTGCTATTGAGACAAAATGTGTACTGATTTCGTTCATGCATTACATGAGCTTTTGCCTGCATATTACTATTAGCCCTATCAAGGAACTTGTACTCTTTCCACCTGGTGATTGACTAGTATGCATTTATATGCTAGAACAATTGATTGTATTTTTGAGCTACCCACATTTATTTCCATTAACTACAAGCACACATGTATTCACAACTTTTATGAACAATGACTACCAACATCATCTACAAAAGAGGTGAAAGGAAGATCTCGTATAACCCAATCACTTCTTTCTTTCAGTAATTAAACACACATATTCATATTGCTTGGTTTTTTCAGGTAATAAAATTTGTTACAACTGTATGGCTGATGAATCAGAAGAGGAAATGTTTTTCGAGGCACCAGCAAATGACGAATCGGACTCCGATTCAGACAGCTCAGACGAAGAAGCATTGGTCAATTTGGAGCGTGATACACTAACATGGCTTATGTACTGTCGTACTGCCATGAGTATCGTTAGGGCATATATTGAACGCTCAAGGATAAGGATTCCCAGGTTTCCAAATACTAGGAATGGGCGCGTCTTTATGATCTAGGCACTCAAGGAAGATCTATAAATAGCATTCTGTGAGTTTAGAATGTATCCACCAATGTTTGTGCACTTTATACCTCTATTGCGTGACGAGTATGAACTTCGTAGCAGTCACGATGTGGAGGTATACGAACAAGTTAGAATGTTTTTGTTTATACTGTCACATGGGAAAGGTTACAGACAAGTACGTACTGTATTTGGTCATTCTTTGCAGACAATTCACCATTAGTTCAATGTTGTGTTGCGAGCAGTTGTCAGACTTGGTGCGAAAATAATTAAACCGAAACCTAACTATAATGAAAGTCCAACGGATCACAGACCCGAACCCTCTAGACACCCGTCTTTCCAGGTACGACAATTCAATATTACGTGTGGGTTGTTTTGCGAGAAGTTAAAACAATATTATATATTTGGTAGGATTGTATTGGCGCAATTGATGGCACATATGTGAAAGCGGTGCTACTAGCAAACGAGCGACTACACTTCATAGGCAGGAAACGATATCCATCACAAAATATATTAGTAGCATGTGATTTCAATATGTGCTTCACGTTTGTCCTTCCAGGCACTACTGGAAACGTACACGATAGTCGAATATTGGCTAGGGCAATTCACAGTCCAGAAATTAATTTTCCTTTGCCAGCAACTGGTAAGTATTATCTCGTCGACTTAGGATTTGCGCATAGGCCCAGGTATATGGCACCGTATAAAGGCATAGACATCAGATACCATTTTCAAGAGTTCCCTCCAGTATCAAACAGTGAACGCAGGAGATTCAGGAACGCACGGGAGAGGTTCTACTTCAATCACTCGTCTTTGCGAAACGTGATTGAGCGTGCCTTCAGTGTCCTCAAGAAAAGATGGCAAATTCTTGATCGTATGCCTAATTATTCGTTTTGGAAGCAGACCACGGTCGTTGTAGCTACAATGGCAGTACACAATTTCCTACGACGCGCTGGACAAGTGGACGAGACATTCCAAGCCGTGGATGAAGTTGTGGACGCATCAGATATTGATTTGCCAGATGAACAAGAGGAAACATCGGCTGATACATTTGCGCCTGGTAATCCGAATACAGAATGGGACCAACTTTGGGATCATATTGCTCAAATGATGAGATAGTGTATTTATGATTGCAAATGTATGATGATTTCAAAATCTCAATATCTATAAATTAATAATAAATTATTTTATGTGCACATAAAATAATAATATCAGTTTTATGTTGATGATGAATGTTCTTTGACGTGTGCTTACATGCGGTAATATGAAAATTTTTACGTGTGATTTCAAAATCTCAATATCCATTGAATTTTCTTGCTTTATGAGATGACAAATGACTTATAAATTTTTTTTGTAATTTAATATAACTCTCCAACTATGAAGAGGTTTTAACCCAAAATATCATGTGCAATTTGGGCTCGTAATATCTCAAGTTAGATAAATTTATCAATCAGTATATAAAAGAAAACAAAATAACATTTACATTAAAAATTGACAAAATTAAACATTCTCATTTGCACAATTCAGTGCTCAGATGTCTTCATGTGAACTTATCTAAATTGTAATGGATAAATAAAGTAATGTTACCAAAATTAAATATTCTAGCGATTTAAGCGTCTTATTCACGTTGGAGCATAAATAGTTAAGAAAAATTACTTTATGCAAAATAGATAACAATTCGATTCAAAAGCATAAAAAAGAATAATAGAAATAAGATACGTATTAATAGTGGATTGAAACCATTATTGAAGTTAGCCCACAAAGTTTTTTTTTTTTTTATCTAGAAAATCTGAAGCCGCAAATCAATTAGATATATAAACAATATACAAATACGCATGAGCATGCACAATAATTAAAAAAAAAACACCGTAACCTTTATAGTCCAATGCAAATTATTATTTTTTTGAAAAAAGAAGAGCATTGAGAGATGATTATTCACATTAACTAACAAAAATCATAACCACAAATACAAATCTTCAAATGAATTCTTTATGGACATCACAAACTACATAATTACTTTCAAATAAAACAATCTTAAATTTCAAATTAGACCTTAAATAAGCTGAATAAATTGTTGGTGGAATGTCAATTACTATTAATCTTGTAACTGACCAAATCTTTTCTCACAATTCAAAGAAAATATTTTCAAAATTCAATAATTCAATATAATAAATAGAGATTTAGCATTTTCAACTTCTAAGGACTATATATGATTATAAATGTTAAATTAGGAGTTCAATTATAATATTAACTCAAGGACAATTTGAAAAATATAAAATATTAATGAGGACATATTTGTCCAAAAATGTTTCTCCCTTTAAACGCCTTTTAGATTAGTATAGATTAATGTATTTCTTTTGCTAATTCTTAACACGTTCTTCTAATGATATCATTTAGGAATAGTCAGAAAATGCATTTGTGAGTCGTCATTTCTCTTTTGCGTCAGGTTTGCCTTGTTTATAGTGAGTTAAGCAGATACACTTAGTAATACTATAAACCAAAAGATTAAGACACGTATTCAAATAAGCATAGCAGAAGAAGATAATAAGTAGATCTTGTCTTTTATTTCGTTATACCTCCATTACAAGAGACGATTATACAAAACATAGAATTGAACAAAAGGTTGAGATACATCCCTTATGACCTTGCTCAAAAAATGACACATGACAAATCATTACATCTCATTTATGACTCACATACTTTTAGTTCATTTTCAAAAGTTCTTTAAAATGCATTAACAAAAGAGGAGGTTCATTTTTGTTTCCTAAAGACAAGTTCATCTAATTTTTGTATTACATAACATAAAAGTTGGTTATAAGATACTCCACAGTCCAAGCGTTATAAAATGTCTACAAAAAGATATTTTACTTCATATTTTTGTAGTTCGAGTCGATGTGGGTGGTACTACCATACAACTATCTCAGTGATCAAATGGTATTTTTGGCAATCCAAAGCTAGCTCCCACATTTGCCCCACAACTTCAAAGAAATCTCATTCTATTTCTTATAAGAGTCATGAAACGACTATGAATAGTGATATTCAATGAGTAAAATACGATACATATATGATATTGCACTGCTTGATCCTATCACTTTGAAAGTTTTAGAAAATAGAGTCATCCAAGCTCTGGTTGGTTCTTTCAACTTAAATTCATTCCTCTCCGAGTGAATTAATTTCCAAGGCCTAAAAAAGACTCCAAACGCATCAACGCATCAGGGATGAGAAAAAGGGACCACTGCTGTCCCATTCTTGAGTGAGCTGTACATAAATGAATCTTTTAGAGCTTGTTTGATTTCACTTAAAATTCTGCTAAAAAATTTTGACCACTCATTTCGTGGACCAACAACTTTTCAACCACGCATTTCATTAATTTTTATCAACTTTTACAAAAAATCTGATTTTAATCAAAATCAAACGCATTCTTATCTTTCTTATGGCCCTTCCCATAAACAATACTTGTACACCAAGCGTTCAACTTAAAAATCTTTGTGCAACTTTCGCACTTTGGCCAAACTTGATGGACAACTCTCGTCTTCTTATGGGCTACTCATACCTTCTTATGAGTTACGCTAATCATTTGTCATAGTTGATCAACTCTTTCTTTGGATCCCTCGTCCTCTTATGGTGTACAAATAAGCTTAGGAATTTTATTGTGTTATAAAGCAACTTTTTCTTTGTATATGTATTTTATTTTCATAACTCAAGTTGAACTTGTATACACAAAAATAAACTTATCATGTTATTTTTTTTCTTCCTTTTGCATAAACAACAAGTAGACTGAAATGTTCACAATGTCTCATATCTTTACTTGGATCAATCTCAATCAAAATAACTCATTTTGGAGCACATATAATTTATGCAAATATAAAACTTATCATATTGCACATAACACAAATAGCGTAATTTATTCACAACTTATTGGAGATTGTCTTGATAAACCTAAAAATAAAAAGTTATATATGTCATAACCTTGTGGAAGATGAGTATTAATTAAGTTCTTAAGCAGAGGTACTGGAATCCTGCAAAACCAATTTCAGCCTTCATGGTGCGGGGATCCCGATGATACTAATATCCTATTTTTAAACAGAACATCCGATGTACCAATACCCTCCAGAGCAGGAAAGTTTGAAGCGTGTTCTTGTTTTGAAAAACTAAGTTTTAACTCATGTCTCCTTCACCATGAAATTTGAGATTTTTGCTATTGCCCTATAGGGTTTTTGATGCTCGGGTGTGGAGGATGCTCTATTAACTTATGGTATCTCCACACCAAGTTCTTTCATTTAGAATTTTAGATATTGACTCACCTTCACCTCTTAGATAGATTATTCTCCCTTTCTTCATTTAGGGTCTGCTTGAGAGTTTTTTTTTTTCACTAGTTTTGATCAATTTTGAGTGGTACCGTTTATGAGGTTGGAAAAATTGATGCTTGTTAGTTTTTTGGGACAATGGTTTTGAGTGGTTTTTAAACCACTAAAAAAAATGATGTAGTGTGATTTGGAGCGTATTTCTCAACTCTCAAATCGGTAGTTTTTTGTTGTTTTTTAAATTATCTTCCAATTTTACCTTCAATAAAATAATTATTTCTAAATCTACCATAAACCTAAAATATATATTTTATCTTTCTCCTCCCCAAATGCACATTTGGCCTATTCTATTCAAACAATAATTTTATATGCTATTAAATTATTTTCAAAATTTTTTATATTAGAATATATATTTACATTTAAATTTTTATATATATCATATTGTTTACTTCAATGATTATATATGTTATTTTATTCTTTTAAAAAACTTTCAGAACCGATAGACTCGGACCACCGTTTTTCATAAACCTCTGCAGGCATAAGATGACGCACTAAGTACACGCCCGGTGCTGGAATAGCAGGGTTTGAATCCCTCTCCATCCGACTGTCGTTTGGTTTTTAGAAAGTGATTGGGGAATTCAAAAGCTTAATGAAATTTATAGCAGATTCCTTCTTTCATCAACTTTACGTCCTTTCAACAGAATCTGCTATTCAGTCTTTCTTTGGCGGGCATACTGTCCTTGATTTTGATTTAGAATCCTTTTTTTTTTTTGTTCTTCCATTATGTTCTTACAAGTAGTTGGGTCGGAATCTGTGTGATGGTTCGAGAATATTTTCAAATATTCTTCGCATCCCCAGAGAGATACATTGTTGCCATTATGACTTGGTCGTCAAAAGGGGCACGACACGAACAACTTTCAAGTATTGTTCCATGTACCAGAGGTCTTCGAGCCTTGGCATTTTGAATCCTGTTGAATGACTGTGGTTCAGGTGCACCCTAGAGGGCGAAAGTTAAGTAGCCGAAAGCATTACTAGCTTACGCTCTGACCCAAGTAGCATGGGACGCAAGGAATCCCGTGTGAATTAGCAAGGACCCGAGTTTGACTATTTTAAAAATCGCTACTAAAATTAACAAAAATCAGACCCTTCAAAAACACCAAAAACTGGTACTTTAAAAAATTCTCAAAATCGGTACTCCAAAACTCCCAAACAAGTCGTAAATATTAATATATGAGTTTATGTGTATGTATATAAGTGTATGAGTTGTAGAAAATTAGAAGGTAAAATGGGAAGCCTTTGTTTAAGGGGGTATTTATAGAAAAGTCATACTCTCTCCTACACATATGCACACACGGCTCCACACATGTATAACTCAATTATAATTATTTTATGTATTTCTCCTTATGATTTAAATCAATTTCATTGGCCCACTTGTAGAAGTTTGCATGATTTGTTTTAAGACATTCACTTGTGCTCCTAAGCAACCTCTTCACATTCGCCTATACTTTTGTAAAGCATAATAGAGACAATAGGAGACAAATCTCTGCACAAAATTCCACTTGGCTCACAATTTTTTAATATAAAATTGACAGATTTCTTGTTCCTTGGACCCATTTTTGGGCCGTGATTTGGAGGTCAATTTTTTATTATTTCTTAACGTCTCTTATATCATCTCGAAGATCTTACGGAGATCTTCACTACGTATTTTAAATCGTAGAAAACGAACAACCACAATAATGGTATGACTGCTCCAAAAATGGCTCTTTGAACACAGGTTAAAGAAAATTTACCAAGTGTTTTAGGATTTTCTAGTTTTTGTAACCTTTTTTGCACTTGATTTTGGGGCCCATTTCTTTGTAGAATGTATGCATATTTAATACCATTTCAAAGTTTTCGTTGCATCATAAGAGTCATAAAATTCCGACCAACACAACCTACACATTTACCTCAAAGATGACTGATCGATTTGGTTTAAAAACTTAAAACTTCACTTTTTCAACGTTTTGATCCCCAACCCAATTTTTAAACTTTTATTCAATAAAGTCCTAACATAATTATTAAATATTAATTTATTTTGCATTAGCTCTTAAATAATTTATTTAAATTCAATTTTTCCTTTTTATTTTTCAGTTCTAAATTAAATAATAAATATTACGACTTTTGAGCTTACTGAATCACCATAATCCGACAAGTTCTTAAGGTAATTTTATTAAACATTAAAATCTCAGCTTTAATTTATGTGAAATCAAATTTTTTTTTCATATCCGTTGTTCCATATTTATTTTACATTTCATTAAAACTCTTTTTTCTAAATTTTTTAGAATTGTATCATTATCTCTGTTTTATATTTATTTCACTTTATATTAGCACATGTGCTTAAATTTCTATTATAACAGTATAATACCATATTTGCTCATGAAAAAGTCAGGATATTGTTCACCTTTCATATATGTGTGTGTGTGTGATACTATTAATGTTTCGAGCTATGATTTTAACATTTTAACCCCCAAACATATGCTTAATAGTTGATACTAGTATAGTTCTGATACTATTTAGGTTTAATATAATACTATGTGATATTATTCGTGACAACATTCTATGTGATATATTGTTACCTTAAAATATTGTTATATTAATGTATTGATATATTATGATATTGTTATCTATGATACTGTTTTCCTATTAGATTGAGATTTACCATTTTGAGCATGTGTCATACTAGTTTTGTTTTGAGTTATTGTTTGTTTTTAAACAATCATATTTTGTCCCAACAAATATGCATAACACTGTTTGGATTTCATGAGATATTGTGTAATATTGTTCGTGATAAACATGCTTTGCGAGATAATGTTTATATCTAACAAAAAGAGCAATACTCGTTATTACTGTTTTGTATCGATGTTGATCTATTCGAACTATAAAGCAATAAAAGAGCATATTACAATAGTTATAATCAAAATTATTCAATGTCGATAAAGAAAAATCAAACATGTGGGGAAAAAAAATGAAAACCATTCAAGTCAACAAATTTTTCAAATTTCTTTGACATGCTTCAAATTAGCTCAATCAATTCAATTTAAAATGAAAATAAATAAAAATTTTATGTCAGCAGTGTTTAAGAGACCAAAATTCATACAACATGAAGAGTGAATTAAGGGAATTAAACTCATATTCGTGTAAAAAATTGTATTATATAGATAGTTTGTCAATTAGCATGTTCAACTATAATTTCTATTCAAACATTTCAAGAACAAATTATTATAAGTTAACTATGTTGTAAATATTACAACTATATATACCCAGATAGCAATGTACAATCAGATTTTATTTCTTTAATTTATGTTAAAAGAATTATTTTAATATTAGTGAAAATTTGCCTTAACTTTTTATTACCCAAAAAATAAAAATTGTAACTTATAAACAATTTTCAAAACTGTTTGAAGAAAAGCCCCCTATGTACGACTTAATGACAATTTTGTCCAAAACTACGAATTCACATTCCTTAGCTGGTATGCAAATACACATTAGTTGTGAGAATTCCAATATACATTACATCACCAATTGTACCTTCATATGACCACTTGTTTCACCCTAATTGAGATCTAGTGAGTCCATTTACGAGTTGAGAACTTGAGATATGTTGTCCCTACTCAAATCTTGACATCTCACTAGCTAGTTTAATATGCCACACAATACACTACAACTGACATCACCTTTAAAATAACATCTTGCCATTGGCTATTCCAAGCTTATGCACTGATGTGTCAAGATTTGAGGCGGGAACAGTTAAGGGACAACAGATCTCAACTCTTCATTTATATGACCTTTGGCCAAATAGAATACGTGGACGTAAATAAAAACAACACGAATAACACCAAGTTAACTCACAAGCGTCACTATAATTTGCTATTTGAAAAAAAAGGGTGGCAAAATCAAATGAATCTGCACGAGCATATGAATTTCGTGAAGAAAATGGATTAACAAAATGCCTGAAAACAGTTGGTAGTAATGATTAATGTTAACGAGCATGTTATAGTAATGATTAATGTAATCGAAGCATGCTGAATAAGTAAAGTTCAAGTTTCACATTATAGAAAACTCATAAGACACCATAGACGTAATAACAGAAGACAAAGACAGAACCTTTAAGCTGCGGAGTAGAGGAAATTGCATGTAACAAGCTATTGCACTTGCAAACAAATCCTCGTGAAGGACAACTCTAGACCATTAATGTTATGCTTTGTCAAGTGGATTTAATAACACTTGACAGTATTAAGAATAAGAGGGAAATTAAAATCTAGTCTATTGGAATGGACGGGTTTAAATGAATCACACAAGGTTGGAGAATACCACTCGACCAAAAACAGAAGATAAACTTCATTCCTGATAAATTTGGGGGTGACTACAAGAATCCGTTTTCACCTTCACTTCCACTTATTTGAAAATATCATACATTCAAAAATACTTCACAATTTAAGAAAAAGTCTTGTGCAGTCAATTCAAATGCAATTCAATATGCGTGGAGTTCACAAAGCACAACGCCAACAGTAAGCATTCAACAATACTAAGAAGCATGCATGGAGAATACAGCCGAAGTGTTACATACCACTACCTTTCAATGGATGAAAATGGTTATCTTGCAAGACTTTGAAGATCTGTCAATGAATCTTCTTTCAATCAATCCAAACCAACAAATCAAGTTGAAATGTTAGGAACAACATAGCCTAATTTCACTGTGAAGTCCCAAAATTTTGCAGGGAGGAGATCAGTTTGATGCCATTTTGCTATTTTTACAGTCTTTGTCTCGCCAATCAAATAAGTTCTTGTTTCCATCTTCACAGGCAATGGAGCAGAAAATAGAAAGATCTTATCTTTAGCCTGATCGTGCCTTCCCATCTAAACTAGGTTCAGTTCTCATACATTTTCTCGACTCTCTTTCACCGTCACTGGTACACTGAGAGACTCCATTTTCCAAATGATCTTCCTCCTCCTCCTCCTCCTCCTCCTCATCATCATCATCATCATCTTCATCATCATCCTCGGCCTCCTTTGAAGTTACCCCAACTTCTTCCACTTCTCGTTGAGGATAATCCTTGAGCTCTCTTTCCACATCAACTGAAATATCCCCATCAATGAAATCATCACAATCCGCATTTGAAGCCAACTCCTGAATTCTCCTCAAAACTCGGTAAACCTTCCCATTCTCAGCAAAGCTCACACTTTTCTTAGCTTTGGTTTGAGTCCCACCATGCTGCTTCACCAAACCACTACTTCTATTTTGGGAAATCCCATGCTTTTCGACAATGGAAATTCTCGGCTTTTCAATAACCTTCCCTTCCTCCACATCAAACTTCGTAGATAATTTATCAATCTTTTCGACAAGGCCTCTCAATTTCTCCTCATTAACACTTCCCACAACCCCAGAATCCACATTGCCCATTTTTCCATCACTCTGTAGAACCCTAAAATTTATACTATTTCCCCTACATCTCACATTCTTCACCACCCTACTTGAAATCTCCCTCCTTTTCTCACAAAACCCATCAATAAAATCCAAAAATTTATTAAGTTCTCTGTTAATCGACCTTTTTCCATCTCTAATCATTGGATCGTCACCCTTCAACAGAAAAAATAAAAAATTAAAAAGTATCCACATCATATATCCAAAATATTCGATTGACAAATGCACAGACATGAGACATGCAAATTATAAATAATATGAAAAGCTCGAAAAATCTTCTTATCTACCTGAATGCAGTCAAGTTTTAGAAGCAAGCACGTGGCTTTCTGAGATAGGGCTTCATAATCAAAACCGGTTTTTTTAGAGACAGAGGATTTTAGAATGTTGAGAGTTGACTTAATGGAAGCTAGGTTTTTGAGCTGCCGGAGGGTTCTTGATCTGCGTACAAGGAAGGCTCTGAAGTGGGTCTGGATGGTACGAGCAGCAACGTGGCGGAGAGTTTGGGATGAGGAAGAGGAAGAGGAAGAGTGGCGGTGGAGGGAGGATTCCAGGGCGGCGATGCGGCGGACGAGGGAGGACACGGTGGCATGCGTTGGCTGTTCTTCTTGGAAATAAGGTTCTTGAAAGTGGGAATGGTTATATGAGAGGTGGGGTTGGGTATGGGGGGTGTGAGGGGGATTTAGGTGAGATGAGTAGAGGTGGTGAAGGTGAGGATCTGCTGGTGGT
This sequence comes from Forsythia viridissima, assembly GCA_030279155.1. Classification (NCBI taxonomy): domain Eukaryota; kingdom Viridiplantae; phylum Streptophyta; class Magnoliopsida; order Lamiales; family Oleaceae; genus Forsythia; species Forsythia viridissima. Next base: position 37,166,443 of record CM059036.1, read on the forward strand.
GGTGGTGGTGGTGGTGGAGGTGGGTTGTAGTTAGTATAACAATAGTAGCAATAACATGTGGTGGTGGCGGTGGAGGCGTGGCAGTGGTGGTGGCGGTGGGAGGCCATTTTTGAAGAATCTTTTTATCTCGTGAGATTGGAAAGAGCAGTCCAAAGGGAGTAAAAGAAGTCGATCTTTACAGCATCTGTATTGGGTAGACTGTAGAGGAGGTTTTTATTTGTTTTTGTTCTTATTAATTGCCATAGGTTTCGATGTCTAGGTTCTTTTACTTTTACAGCATCTTTATTGGCAATTTACTGTAAAAGACAATAAATAGAGTTAGAATCTAATTAAATTTTTTTTAGATTATAAGTGCGAATTTTATTGAATAAAAAATAAATAAAAATTGTAAATCTTATAAAATATGTGAATAAAATTAATATTTAACTAACTTATAAATATTTATATACACTAACAAAAATGATTCATTATGATTCATTAGATAGATGATAACATAGTATACATTGTTTACATCGTCAACAATTGGTGGACAGCCGTCTATGTAGATAGTTTCTAAATTCAAAATATCAAATTAATTAGACTAGACAATAGAATAAGAGATTTTGAGTTTTTTTATATTGACAATGAAGCGCCACCCAAACTTTGGTCTTCTTAGAGAAACTAAACTCAATAGTTGCAAGCTTAGACAAAATAGAACTGCTCGATGTAAACTTCCAATTTTACAAATAATGAGACCAATATTCTCTAAAATTTATCATTTTATAACCCGAAAAAAAAAAAGAAAAAAAAGAAAAGAGCAGATCCGGTCCTCCGGCAAGACAGGTAGTATCCATATTACAGTATAAGAGTAAACATAAAGCTTGTAACTTAAAACACGGAGAGAGACCTCCAATGATCTTCTGACTAAAATACGAATATAATGCTCAAAAAATGATTGATGAAAAAGGAGTAATGAATCCAACCGTATGCCTCGTGGCTATGATCTTTCATCCCGGTACAGGCGGCCTGATAGAAAATATGTATTTATGCAACTGCAGGCATGTCCTTGAGCCAGGCATCGAGGGGCTTGCCAATTGAGTACACAATAAAACCAATTTCCCTCAGCTTATCCGCATTAATAATGTTCCTGCCATCAAAAACAAAGGCTGGCTTCTGCATGTTGTCATATATCTTCTGGAAATCAAGAGTCTTGAACTCATCCCACTCAGTGAGGATGCAAACAGCGTGTGCATCCTTTGTTGCCTCATAGGCATCCCAAACTACACTAACTTGCTTCACTGTGGTGGGACTCATTGGCTGGAGATGAAGGGGATGGTCCCAATCGAACTTGTTCATTGTAAGATCCCTCTGGATCTGGTCCTCGGTAACCTGAGGATCATAAATGCTCAATCTGGCCTTGTCTCCCAAGAGTCCCTTGCAAACATCAATAGCAGGGGTTTCTCTGGTATCGCCAGTATCTTTCTTGAAAGCAAAACCTAGGATGGCAACTTTCTTGTTAGCAACGGTGTTGAACATAGAGGCAACAACACGGTTGACAAAGCGAGTCTTCTGATAGTCATTAATCTTAATGACTTGCTTCCAATATTCAGCCACCTCAGGAAGACCATTACATTCACAAATATACACCAAGTTCAGAATGTCCTTCTGAAAGCAAGAACCACCAAAACCAACGCTAGTGTTAAGGAACTTGGGACCAATTCTCGAGTCTGTCCCAACAGCAAATGAAACTTGTGTAACATCTGCTCCAGTAGCCTCACAAAGAGCAGACATGGCATTGACAGAAGAGATTCTTTGAGCCAAGAATGCATTAGCCGCAAGCTTTGAGAGTTCTGCAGACCATAAATTAGTGGTGAGGATGCGTTCATCAGGAACCCAGTGGGCATAAACATCCTTCAGGGCTTTGACTGCCTTTAGGCCTTCAGGGGTTTCCCTTCCTCCAATGAGAACCCTGTCAGGCTTGAAAAGATCTTGGATCGCAGTTCCCTCAGCAAGGAACTCTGGATTGGAGAGGATCTGGAAGTTGATTCCCTTGCTGTTGTGGGTCAAAATTTTTTCGATAGCCTCAGCTGTTTTGACGGGAACAGTGGACTTCTCGACCACTATTTTGTCGGATTTTGACACATCAGCAATCATACGTGCAGCACTCTCCCAATATGTCAAATCTGCAGCTTTGCCCGCCCCAAGACCACGAGTCTTGGTGGGAGTATTAACTGAAACAAAGACTATATCAGCCTCTGAGACATGTTTCTCCACATCCGTGCTGAAAAAGAGGTTCTTGCCCCTGCACTGCTTTACAACATCGTCCAGGCCTGGCTCATAAATGGGGAGCTGATCACTGTTCCAAGCATTGATACGAGGAACAGAAATGTCAACGACAACAACTTCAACTGAAGGACACTTGAGTGCTATCACAGCCATGGTGGGGCCTCCAACATACCCAGCTCCAATACAGCAAATCTTCACCATTTTCTTTATGTTTTGATACTCTGAAAAAACAATGTCAAAATATCAGCTAAGCTTCAGCAGATACGCAGTTGCATCTATCAGGAGAGGAACATTTTGCAATTATCAAGTGGGGAAGGGCTGAATATAGATCAACCATGGAAAAAACCTCAGGCAGTTTCTCACAAATAGCCATATCATAAAAAAAAAATCTGGGTAAATATTCCAGTACTTCCAAGCATCCACTACTCCAGCAATTAAAATGGTGATTATATGAGGAAATAAAGCAAGGACGACAAACAGTACAACCCTTAGGTTGAGTTGTACTCACAACTAGAAGGAAAAAAAAAATTAGCCGACTATTGAAGACATCAATCAGTTATGAAATAGCATGAAATGGGATTTTAGGTGTAATGGTTTAGTTACAATTGGAAGAAACAGATGAATAAAAAAAAAAAACCAATGAAGAACGTATGCATGCTACCCTGCTTTTGGTTGCATAAATTATGAAAGATCATAAATGACTAGAACCATATGCTTCCAGTTACTACAATTATGAGCCCAAATTGCACATAAACAATCATAACTTGAATATGTATAATTGTAGAATGAGGTGTGATAGCTAATAAGAACCAAAACTAGTTTGATTTGACGGCGAAAGATTCCAGGTAATTTTCATTGTTTTAACAGATAAAAAGTATCAGAATTTGAAGAAACAATCATACTGCATTCATTAATACAATGCGTTCAATTACAATATTTCTGACCAGATCTATCATGAGACTGTAGTCCAATTGCATTTTAGGAGCTCTACAAACCTCTACTTCTAACATGATCCATTAGTCGTAAACAACAGATTCAGATCCAAGGCTAGACCTCAACCAATGCCAATAGTCAGCAGATCTAACAAACACACACAAGTAACGTAATAATAGCACAATTATGCAGCACACGAGATGAAATCAAGTTAATCAGCTGATATAAATTGACACAATTCAATTCCAATTCAGATCAGACACAACCAACGAAAGTTATACAATCCGATCATGAGATGTAAATCGCTTACCGTTGACACAATTGTACACATCCAGTTAAGATCAGAAACAAATAACGAATATAAACACAAATATCATATAATTCGAACACGATGACTCACATTTCTTATCCAATGCATCAAATCAAAACGAAATTCACATATACATAAAAAACAATAAAAAAATTATGCTTGCCAACAAACATTTTCAAGTGCGTGTATATAAATACATAGTGAAGTTTCGAACCTGTAAGATCGAGCCTCTGGATTTCAGAAAACGAGAGATCTGCGAAGCAATGTGTGTGGAAGTGTATGAAAGTAGAGAGAGGGCGGGTAGATATTTATACAGTGATTACAGATCCAAGATCTACCCCTGGGACTTTCGTAAAGGACAATCAATATCTATATTTTTACTGGTTTTGTCAGGGGTAAAATGTGGAAATCGATTGGGAAAATTACATATGGGTCCTCAATTTATTAAAAACTTAGCAAATAGGTCCTCAACCTACTTTTTAATTAGCCGAGCAGTCCTTGCAATTTCTTATTTATTAATCAATTAAAAATGCACATAAATTTCTTTATATATCTTAATGTTTTAATAATATCGTCAAATCCACACATAAATTTTTTTATAAGTAATGATCTCATATCCACAGTGGACTAGAAATTATATGTCCACTGATGATTAGAACTGATGTGGGAGTACTACATTAGTCCACACAACACACAATCATGTGTGGACACATTTGATCTCTTACCACTGTGAATAAGAGATCATTACTCATTTCTTTATATATCTTGATGTTTTAATAATCATTTTCTTTTTTCATATATTTCTTTGATTTGTTTTTTGTTTATTTATTTAAACAATATTTTTTTTCCAAGATTTACCTTGAAGTTCACTGAACAATTATATATCCAATGCATTTAATAAACAAAGAAATAATAGTTAAAAAAATTTATTATTATGAAGCCCGATTTGTCAAAAGATTGCTATTAAGTAATTTTTAGTTTAGGAATTGAAAGAGATAAAAATAGGTGCGTTTAGATGTGAAAAAATATATTATTATGAAGCCTGATTTGTCAAAAGAATGCACCAGTTGGTGGATTGAGTGAGATTTAAGCCTCAATCGAATGATGCCAGATTCCGAATGAGTGGACCAAAAGAAAGAAAAAGGGCAAAACAAATAATTACTATGATTTATTGTACTAAAGTCACTTTCAAACCTCATTTTGAACGTTGAAAAATGTGCTAATTGTCCTTGTACCACGTGGCATTCTTTCTGTTGGGATTTTTGTAATCTCAAATAAACTCGAAGCAATAATAATTAATAAACCCGTTATATTTTTATAGGCTTTGAACCCATGATTGAAAGATAATTGTATAGTTCACTCCACAAATGTGTCAGCCCAAATTAATGAAATACGTGTGTGGGTCACTTGGAAATTTTAATGTACCTTTAGGTCGTTGTTCAATGGCCCAGTGTGTTTGATTCAATTGAAAATAGGACGACTAAATTTAGGAAATATATATATATTAGGAGGGTATAATATAATATGAGTTATTATATTATTACCATATATACATATATATTCCATACCATATATATTTATATATTACACCATATATATTAGTTGGTTTGGCTGAGAAATATCACCACAATTACAACCTTTATACACACATGTGAAAAGATGGAATCAGCAGCAAAACCAGAAAGCTTCAGCCAGCCATTGTTATATATTTTCTTTGTGAAAATTGCAGCCCATTTCCTCCTTATATTTCCTTTGGTGAAATAGGTCTTTCTTAGTTTGTCCTTTAATTTAGTGTTACTATTGTGGAGTTGGACAGTATTAATCTGAGTCATATCAATTGTTCTTGCAAGAATCAAAGATCCGGTGAACTATTTTCTCCAACAATTGGTATCAGAGCCTCGGTGGCATTCCGTAGTGCAAGAAAATTAATTTTGAGTTGTCGGATTAACGAAGAAGAAGAAACAAGAATCTGCCCGAATCTGTCCGTCCCTTTTCTGGCCAAAGCAGACGTCATCTTTGTAAACGGAGACCATATTCCGGCTCCTGACGTCAAGACGGAGCTGACGGTGGGGCAACGGAGGCGGCGCGTGGTGACGCGTGGGTTTCGGCTGTAGATCTCTTACAGCATCGCGTGGGGGCGCGTACGAGGGTTTTTCAGCGAGTGGCTGGTGTCGTTGTGATCCTCGTCCAATTTCTAACCTTCTGTGGTGGTCAGTTATAATTTTGGTGGTCTGGACAGCTTGGACAGCGGTTTGATAGTGAACGTATTCGGCGTTTACAAAACTTTCGTAGTTTTTCCAGCCTGTGTGTTTCTGGAATTCTTTTAATTTGTTTCGCATCTCTCCTATTTAATACGGACCGTCAGATTTGGTCCGCTCTGGTAAATTGGCTAATCTCTTTTACATTCCAGTACTAGCAGGTCATCGTGTGGGGTGGCCAGTAAGTTTTGGGGTTACCGTGTGGGGTAACCATTGCCTGTTGCTAGGAATTTTATGTGCTCATTATTGTGACTTGTGTTAGCTTTTGTTTTTTATGCTGATTATTTGCGATACTTTGTTTTTTGTGCATTATTATTTAGAAATGTCACCTGGACTTTACCTATTTGATAATTCTCTTGATCTGAGATCGCGAATTTCACGAAACTCTGGAAATCTAAAACGGTGTATATTGAGGCATTTAGGTTTTCTGCGTGATTATCTTGAGGTGCTTGTTGGTGTGTATTCTTATTCGTTAAGATGTCTACACATTGTTTTGACTCGAGTGTCTTTACTGGTAAAGGTGATTTTTCTATTTGGCAACAGAAAATGAAAGGTATTTTGGTTCAGTAAAAGATTTCAAAAGCTATTGATAATTCTTATGGTCCTAATGTTACTGAAGATCAGAAAAAAGATTTTGATGAACTTACTTACACTTCTATCATATTGCATTTATCAGACCCTGTTTTGCGAAAAGTAAGAAAATTTGATTCTACAGAAAAGCTTTGGAAAAAATTAGAAGAGCTTTATTTAATCCAATCCACTCCAAATAAAAATTATCTCTTTGAAAAATTTTTCAGCTTCAAAATTGATCCCTCAAGGGATTTGGATGACAATCTTGATGTTTTTAATAAACTTGTGCAAGATATTACAAACTATGGTGAAACGGTCCTTGAAATTAACAAAGCTATCATTTTGTTAAATACCATTCCTGATTCATATAAGAAAGTCAATAATGCCATTAAGTATAGGAGGAGGACCCTTACACCTGACATTGTCATAGACTCTTTAAAAGTAAGGAGAGAGAGTTGAAGTTCGAGAAAAATGAGAGAAAAAATGGTGAAGTCCTTTTTGTGAGGGGTAGACCTCAGTCGGGGGATGGAAGTGGAAGTGGAAGTGGAGGTGGGCAAAACAGTGGTAGCAATAGAAAAGGTAGAAGTCGTTCTAAGTCACATGAGAGGGCAAAAGGAAATAAATGTTACGGGTGTGGAAAAATAGAACATTTAATTAGTGAGTGTTATAAAGAGAAGAACAAACAGCGAGAAGAAGATCTGAGAGACACAAATATAGTGACCTCTAGTGATGAGTCTAGTGAGGTTTACATGCTTTTAAATTCTGAGCCTTGTGAGATTAACTTGTCTATGAACTCCCATATACATGAGTGGATTCTTGATTATGATGCATCTTTTCATGTCACTTCTAATAAATTTTGGTTTGATCATTTGCATAGGCTGATCATGGACATGTAGTTGCATGGGGTAGAGTTGCATATAGAATTATTGGTGTTGGTAATGTAACTGTTAAGTTTGACAGTGGCTTTGTGCATACATTAAGGGAAGTCAGATATGTTCTGCATATGGGTAGAAATTTGATTTCTATAGAGAGTTAGAGAGTACAAGTTTTATGGGCAGGCTTGGTGATGGCATGATTAGAATGTGTAAGAGTGCACTTAGAGCTTTTAAAGCCACTAGGAGAAATAGCATATATATCACACATGCTGAAGTGATGAGTGGTCTAAATTCCACTATCTCTTCCATTGACACTGATTACACACAAATGTGGCACAATAGGTTAGCTCACATTAGTGTTAAGGGACTTAAATTCCTTAATGACAAGGGTGCGTTTGGTAAGGATCAGGTGTCTGATATCCTATTATGTGATCATTGTGTGCTTGGAAAACATCGTAGGATATCGTTTTATCTAGCACACACAAGACAAGTAGAGTGTTAGAATACATTCATACTGATTTGTGGGGTCCCGGGAGCAATCCTACTTTTGGTGGTAATACATATTTTTTGTCTATTGTTGATGATTTCTCCAGACGTGTGTGGGTTTATCTATTAAAAGATAAAAGTGAAATTCATTAAATTTAAAAATTGGAAAGTTCAAGTGGAGAATTAGTCAGGTAGAAAGATAAAATATTTGCGTAATGATAATTGTCTTGAATTCTGCAATGCTGACTTTGAAAATTTGTGTAATGGGTGTGGTATTACTAGACATAAAACTGTGACTTACACTCCCCAACAGAATGGGATTGCTGAAAGGATGAATCGTACTTTGCTTGATAAGGTTAAATGTATGATGTTGAGTTCTAGTATGCCTAAATCGTTTTGGGGTGAAGCTGTTATGACTGCTTGCTATTTGACTAATATGACTTCTTCTATTGTCTTAAATGGTGATACACCGTATGAAAATGGTATGGTAAATGTGCTGATTATTCTATACTTAAGACTTTTGGCTGTGCTGCTTTCTTTCATCAAAATGAGAGGAAAATAGATCTCAAGACTAGGAAATGTGTTTTCTTAGGATACCCAGAGGGTGATAAGGGGTATAGGTTGTGGGATAGGAGCCAAAAGGGTGTGAAAATCATCATTAGTCAGGATGTCTTTTTTAATGAGTTAGACATGCTTTGTTTAGAGAGTGAAAAACACCAAGAAACCATTAGGGAAAAGTCCCTAGTCGAGGTGGAGAAAGTGAGTACCCATATCTCCATCACCTTAACTGAGGTGGAGAGTGACACACATCAAAATCAGCAGAACATAGATGCAGAAGGTAACGAGAATGTGATAGAGGAAAATCCCGTTGACCAAAATCATTTGGCTAATTATCAATTGGCCAGAGATAGAGAGACGAAACCATGTAGGGAACCACAAAGACTATCCGACTTTACTATAGCCTATGCTAGTTATCAGAAACTAGTTGATAAGGAGCTAAATACCTTTGTGGAGGCTATAAAGAGTGAGAAGTCCGTAGAATGGTTTAGTACCATGAGAGGAGAGATGAGTTCTCTTGTTAGGAATCAAACTTGGGATTTAGTTCCTAAACCTAAAGAGAAATTCATAGTGGGATGCAAATGAGTTTATAAGGTGAAAAAGGGTACCACTGAGAGTGAGCATGTAAGATACGAGGCTAGGCTAATAGCCAAGGGTCAGTGGTATAGAATGTTTGATTCACATGTTTTTTATTTTGGTTACAAGATGAATGAGTTTGATAATTGCTTGTATTACCTGCACTACAACACAAATGATGATTGTGTGTATTTGTTACTTTATGTGGATGACATGTTATTGAATGGACTTAACATGAGAGTGGTAAACAAGATAAGTATTGAGTTAAGTAAAAAATTTGACATGAAATACTTAGGACATTCTAGAAGGTTCCTTGGTATGATTGATAGAAACATGTCAAATTCATGCTTATTTGTGTATCAAACTTCTTATGTGCTTAAATTTTTAAAGAAATTTGGCATTGTTAATTGCAAATCCACTTCTGTGCCTCTTGGTAACCAATTTATCTTGTCTAAGGAACAGGATAAGAAAAAAACAGTTTATAAGTAAAAACTCCTACTCAAATGTTATTGGCTCTGTTATGTACTTGATGGTTTGTACTAGGTCAGTCCTGGCCTTTATTGTTAGTGTTTTAAGCAGGTACATGTTTGATCTAGGTCCCAAATATTGGAAAGTTTTAAAGTTGTTGCTTAGATATTTGAAGGTTTATAACCTTGCAAATATGGGCACTAAGGTGCTCACAATGGTAAAATTTAGAAGTTGGCTGACACTTCTAAACTTCAGTAAAGGTATGTAAAGTTCCAATTTGTTTGGAATCCATTTTTAACAACTACTAAGCTATTTTTACTTTTAGAGTTTGCAGGTATGTTTGGATCAAGGTGGAGGTTTGTTGGGATTTTTGTGATTTCAAATAAACTCGGAGTAGTGATGATTAATAGACCCGTTATATCTTCATAGGCTTTGAGCCCAAGATTGAAAGATAATTGTATAGTCCACTCCACAAATGTGTCAGTCCAAATTAATGAAGGACGTGTATGAGTCACTTGAAAGTTTTAATGTACCTTTGGAACGTTGCTCAATGGCCCAGTGTGTTTGGCCCGATTGAAAATGGGACGGCTAGGTTTAGGAAATATATATATATATATATATATATATATATATATATATATATATATATATATATATATATATATATATATATTAGGGGCATATAATATAATATGGATTATTATATTATTACCATATTGGCATATATACATATATATTCCATACCATATATATTTATATATTACACCATATATATTAGTTGGTTTGGCAGAGAATTATCACCACAATTACAACCATTATACACACACGTGAAAAGACGGAATTAGTAGCAAAACCAGAAAGCTTCAGCCAGCCATTGTTATATATTTTCTTTGTGAAAATTACAGCCCATTCCCTTCTTATATTTTCTTTGGTGAAATAGGTCCTTTTTAGTTTGTCCTTTAATTTGGTGTTACCTTTGTGGAGTTGAACAGTATTAATCTGAGCCCTATCAATTGTTCTTGCAAGAATCAAAGATCCGATGAACTATTTTCTCCAACACTTCCGAATTACAATGGTCTCCTACTCTTTGCATACTCATTTAAGAAGGTAAAGCGGGTATAATAAAAACAAAAACATAGAAAAAAACAAAAAAAATACTTAGTTTAGAGTCTTTGACAACATTATCTTTTTATCAAGCAAATGTAAAATCTAATAGTATGTTTGGTAAATTTTTTTATAAATTATAAGTAGTGGTTTCTATAGAATGTGTAGATAAAAAGTGAGTAAAAATTGTATGTCCTACTAAATGTATGGATAAAAATGATGTTTGACCAGCTTATAAATACTGACAAATATACTCTAAATGTGTAAATACAGTAACAACAACTGAGTCGATCAAATTGACTAAAAGTACATAAATGGCTTGAATAGAAGTTATAAATCCATTTCAATACTTTGGATAGGTTGATAATTGATCGAGAAATGTATTTTACTTAATAAGGTTGATATTTCGAATTTTATTTAAATGAAACGGAAGATAGTGTCGATAAATAAAAATAGATCTTGTGCATTAACATTTCGAAATATCTCATCATCGTTAAGGCAATCAATCTATTTTCCATTTTTTAAAATCAGAGGAGCATTTAAGTTATTCACCGTCAAATTTATAAGTTAAGCGTATAAAATTATGACATTACCTTAACTAGCCTAAAACATTATTACGTTCGAATAAAAGAAGAAAAGAAACTTAACATGAAAGATAAGTAAGAATGATAGTATGTTCATGTTGCATATATAATTGGAATCAAATCAAAGATATCTTACGACAAATTAATTAAAGTGCTTGTTTGGTAGAATTTAAAAGTAGGTTTTTAAGAAATTTTGATAAAAAATAATGAAATGTGTAGTTGAAAAGTTGATAAAATTATATATTTTATAAAATATATAATTAAAAATAAGTATTCAAAATAGTTTTTTTTTTTTGATCGATTAGATAAAAAAGAAGGTGTTATACCAAAAAATAAAAGAGTTTATTTTTAACTCTTCTAAACATGCACTGAATTATTGATCTTGGATTGTCCACCTGCTGACACTTCAGCAGGTGGGCAACATGTAATGCTCTCTCGGGAGTATTAGATCGGTACTCAACATGTGGGCAACATGTAATGCTCTCTCGGGAGTATTAGATCGGTACTCAACATGCACTAGATGTTTATTGCACCAAAAATCAAAAGTGTTATACCAAAAAAATTGAGTCATGCAAGCCAGCTCAGTTGCAGTGGGAAATGTTCTCCTCTCTACCCCCCACTGTCTACATGACAGCTTTTTATTGGTCAAATGAAACTTATTTAATATTAATATAATAGAAATTGACCAATAGAAAATTACACAATCTTCTCCGTTGTGTGGAGGAGAATATTTTCCCAGTTACAGAACCCACTCAATCAGTAAAGATAATGGGCCCAACTGCATTCATTTAGCCCAGTGCAATGGCCCCAATCACAAATCCACGATGACATAAAAGGCAAGGCCCAAATGTTGTAAAATGCACATACTGTTCTGGAACTAATTACACAAATACACTATTATAATTATAATTTCACAAAAGTACTGCAAATTGAAGATTAGAAGAAAAGTAATGTATTCAATATAAAATTTTACAAATATGGTCAAAATTGTAACCGAAATTTAAGGCAACAAATAAAATTGAAGCTTTAATTCAGATACCTAAATAGGAACTCTCACTATTTGAACTGAAAAATAAAGAATCTCTATCCCCATCCACCCAAAAATCATGCACGCTATAAAAAAACTACAAACCAGGCGAAAAATATTAGGGAGCAACTATTTTCATTCACCGTAAAAATGAATGTAATTCATTTTTTTGGATGAACGTCATCGATTTTTTTAAAGATTTAGGACAAAATAGTTAAGAAAAAAAGATTGACAAGTATAAATTGTCACAACTTTTATGCCATTTCTACTAACCAATTTATTTCTTTCACATAGTATATATGACAATTTTCATCGTAATTTTTTTTTTTTTATATATAACTCTGGTCAAGAAAAATCAATTGGTATAAGTTAATTGACAAATTAAGTAAAAGAAGAGCATAGGTTGTATATCTCATAACAACCATGGCCTAATATGAGTCCTGATCCACAATTAACTAGCCTACAAGTCATAACGGTAATTAAATTTCAATCTTTTAGGGTGTGTTTGATTGGCAAGGGTAGAAAAAGGTGGAAAAGGCAAACAATTTCCATATAAGGTAGAAAAAAAACACTCTCCAAAATAGTGAGAAAATATTTTACAAGAAAGTGGTCAAATTCATGTTTTAAGGGATTGTACCTTAGAAAATATTTTCTTTTTTCACTTTTTATCAAACAGTCAAAGTTGGAAAACATTTTTAACTGAAGTTGCATTATCTTTTATGGATGTGACATTTTCCATGGAAAATGGTGTAATCAAACAATGACTTAATCTTAATCAGCCTAAATCCAACGGCTCAAAATCGTAGAAATATTCAAATAAAGATTCAACGCCCCAAAATGAAGCCCACAAAAAAAACTAGCCGTTACACCCCGAGCGTCCAGAGTATAACGTTCTTCTTTTCCCCTTCCTTCATTTCTCACACTCAATGAATTCAAGAAAATCCACATTCCAACCCTAGACGATAATCTCCCAAATTTTCTCTATCTAATAATCTTTTCTTAATAAAAGCCATTTTCCGGCGAATTTCCTGATGGATTTGAAGAATTTCAAGACAGCCGGAGCAGTTACCCCTGAAAAGGGATCAAGATTTAGTGGAATCTCAAAAAACTTAGAGAATATGAATCCCAATGTGTCGAGCCCTGGTTTAAAGTTATCGAATTCGCCGTTGGTGAAATCTGCAAAAGGCACAAAGAAGACAGTTTCGGAAAACCCGAACATTGGACCTTCGCCGAAGAATAAGATTCGAGAGAGGAAGTTTGTGATCGCAAAGAAGAAATCGCGAAAAGAGGAGTCGAATGGTTTGGCGGCTGATGTGGCTTGCTCCAAGTGTAAGAAGGCAAATGGAAGATCAAAGTGTTTGTGTTTGGCCTATGAGAGTCTAAGGGCTTCTCAAGAAGATTTTTTCAAAAATCGTGGTGAAATAGACCACGGGGTTGATTTCGAGAAGTTGAAGGAATGTGATGGTAGAGTCCACGAGGAGGAGAATGAAGTCAATTCCATGAATCATAATACAGAGTATGCACAAGGATCCGAAGGTGATTTTCTTGAGATTAACGGGGAAAATGAAGAGTATTTGAATGGGAATACGGGGAGTGGTGAAATGGGTATGAAGAGAAGGAGGGATAGATTGTTGGAAGAGGCAAGGAAAAGTGTGCCAGATCCGGGGTCTGGAAGAGTGATGCATTTGGTTAAGGCGTTTGAGAAGCTTCTGACAATTCCAAAATCAAGTGATTCTGAGGAAGAAGAGGATCAGGAATTGGAGGATACTAAGAAGGGAATGAAATGGGCATTGCCTGGATTGCAAAAACCTCCTGAGGTTCCAGAAACGCAGGTTTCTTCATCTTCATTCTGTCCTTCAGATTTTTTCCTCACCTCAGAGAGTTTAGGCTTGGATTCGCGCTGTACCTCTTCACTGGATAGTAGCCAAGGAAGGTGCGCTGTATTGTAAGTTAGTTTATTGATTCTTTAACTCCAAATTCTGTCTCAGTTGGTTAATCTTATTGGATTTGTTCTAATTCTTATTGGATTTGTTCTATGTCTCAAGTATTTCAAGCAGAACTGCTGGTGGTCGAAGAAGTAGACGAAATGTAAGAATTTTGTTTTGACCTTTCTTTGCCTTACGACTCATTCAATTTTAGACAATCTTAGTTACACTTTTCAATTTTATAGAGTACCGAGTCATCCGGGACTTCTGCTAGACGACAATGGAAGAGAAGGCAGCTTAAAGCAACCTCCCAAAAGCCCTTCAAGCTTATAACAGAGGTTTGCATGACCGCATTGTGGTTTGTCGTGTGTATTTTGTTTACTTGTCATCAGTGAGTGCTAACTTTCATTTCACGTACAAATGTGATTCTCGAGGAATTTATGTAGCCATGAAATTCGCAAATAATCTAATGACCAAAAATTCGAATTTATTTTCTGAAAAAATTATAATGTTGGAGCACATATTATGGACGAAAACTTAATCCATGTCCATATTCGTCATAGTGAATTCCAAAATTAGTCCTTGGATACTTACACTTCGCTGAGGTCAATTTGCCCACTTAATGTTTTAGAACGAATTAGATGGTTTATAATATATTATCCAATTGTATTCATATTAGAATGAAATTAAATCATGGAATCTGCAGAAGAATACTGTGGTTAGAAGCTTGACAAGTTAAGTCTTCTCTGAATCTAGTTTGTGGTGATTTGAGGAAAGTGGCACTGCGTTCTTTAGCTTTTTATGCTCCAACTTATTGATAAGAACTATTTTTAGAGCTGCTAGAACCAGAAGGATGAGAGGAAAGGTAGTGGATAGTTTACATGGGTTCATAACCTTTTGAGAGTAGAAAGAGCTTCAACTTTAGGTGTAACAGTAAGATATGAAGCTGCAATGCCGCGATCAATTTCGAATTAATTAATGACCAAATGTCATTTCTCATTAAGTCATTATTCTAACTGTTCTGAGAAAATCCATAACATGTAATCATCATTCTTTTACGCAATGAGGATTACTTAGATTATTTTCCAAGTTTTCATTCTTGTTGTAATCAGGATAACTTCATCATCAACTTCTTGTTTTGACCCATCATTATTTGCATATCTTTTTCGAAATAGCACAAATTTGGAAATTGCCACAATTGCAGGAAAGAGGAAAATGCAAAGAGGAAGAATTTATGAAGAAGGTACAACAAATGATGGAGGAAGAGGAGAAGCTTAGGATACCAATTGCTCAAGGTCTTCCATGGACAACAGACGAACCAGAGGTAATTCAGTTTGCGTTTTGATTTTTTGAAATTTGCCTAGCTCCTGATCTTTTGTGACCACCATGGCTTTATTGCCAACTTAAGGATATACACTTTTGAATACTGAAGTGAACTCATGTATGAACCCGAAAATATGCACTTATTTGAAATTTAATGACGAGATATACTTGAATGAATTTGTTTATCTTGCCCAAATATCTCATCAAAATGTCTTGTATTTCTTGGATATATCGTAATAAGGCAATTGAAATGATTTTGGCTTGTGTTGCCAGTGTTTAATGAAGCCTCCAGTTAAAGACATTACAAGGCCTGTAGATTTGTTACTGCACACTGACATTAGGGCTGAGGAGCGAGCTGGGTTTGATCATCAGGTACATTTCTTTTCTTCATCACTAATCCTGGTTATATTGTTATAACAAACTAACGAAAGATAGTGAGAACAAAGTTCTGCCAATGAGAAATAATATGATGAATGTATGCATTTTTAATTTGCCATATCTTTGGCCCTTTTTAATAAAAGAATACTGGCAAGTGTAGAATCAAGAAGTATAGATATTCTCACTAGTTGCAAAAATGGCTTCTATCAAAATTGTTTTGGGATTAGCAGCTAGTTAGAACAATTTGATGTAAATACTGCATCCCTCAACGGTGACCTAGAAGAGGAAATTTACATAGCAACTACAAGGCTTCAATATCAAAGGCTAGGAAGATCTAGTGTTCTTGGTTGAGAAAGGCACCGAGGCAAGTACCCAAAAAAAAAAAAAAAAAAGATTACGGAAGCTGCTAATTTGGGTGGGTGGGTGGGTGGGTGGGTGGGTGGGTGGGGGGGGATACAAAAGGATTACGGAGAAAAATCTCACCAAATCCTTTTGCTATAGAAGATTTAGGTCTGGCTAAGTAGATTCTTTGCCTGAGGATTATTGGTCACAGGAAAAAAAAGTAACTTTGGTACCATGAGAGGAAATTTTAAGTGCTCATTCTACAAGTGAGCAACATTAAGGAAGCAACAACTAAAGTTCTTACAATGGTACCAAAAGGATTATTGGTCACAGGAAAAAAAAGTAACTTTGGTACCATGAGAGGAAATATTAAGTGCTCATTCTACAAGTGAGCAAGATTAAGGAAGCAACTACAAAAGTGATTACAATGGTACCAAAAGGATTACCAAGAAAAATCTCCCCAAATCCTTTTGCTATAGAAGATTTAGGTCCAGCTAAGTAGATTCTTGGCCTGAGGATTATTGGTCATAGGAAGAATAAGAAACTTTGGTACCATGAGAGGAAATTTTAAGTGCTCTTCCTACAAGTGAGCAAGATAAAGGAAGCAACAACAAAAGTGCTTACAAAAGGATTACCGAGATAAATCTCACAAAATCCTTTTGCTATAAAAGGTTTAGATCCGGATAAGTAGATTACCGTGAGAGGAAATTTTACGTGCTCGTACTACCAAGTGAGCAAGATAAAGGAAGCAACAGCAAAAGTGCTTACAAAAGGATTATCGAGAAAAATCTCACCAAATTATTTTGCTATAAAAGATTTAGGTCCGGTTAAGTAGATTCTTGGCGTGAAGACTACTGGTCACAGGAAGAATAAGAAACTTTGGTACCATGAGAGGACATTTGAGGTGCTCACAAGATAAATGGAAGCAACAGAAAAAGTGCTTACAAAAGGATTACCGAGAAAAATTTCACCAAATTCTTTTGCTATAGAAGATTTAGGTCCGGCTAAGTAGATTCTTGGCCTGAAGATTATTCGTCATAGGAAGAAAAAGAAACTTTGGTAACATGAGAGGAAATTTCAAGTGCTCGTCCTACAAATGAACAAGATAAAGGAAGCAACTACAAAAGTGCTTACAATGGTTCCAAAAGGATTACCGAGAAAAATCTCACCAAATCCTTTTGTATAGAAGATTTAGGTCCGGCTAAGTAGATTCTTGGCCTGAGGATTATTGGTCACAGGAAGAATAAGAAACTTTGGTACCATGAGAGGAAATTTTAAGTGCTCGTCCTACAAGTGAGCAAGATAAAGGAAGCAACAGAAAAAGATAAATCTCACCAAATCCTTTTGCTATAAAAGGTTTAGGTCCAGCTATAAGTAGATTCTTGACGTGAGGATTATTGGTCACAAGAAGAATAAGAAACTTTGGTACCATGAGAGGAAATTTTAAGTGCTAGTCCTACAAGTGAGCAAGATAAAGGAAGCAACAGCAAAAGTGCTTACAAAAGGATTCTTGGTGTGAGGATTACCGGCTAAGTAGATTCTTGGTGTGAGGATTACTGGTCACAGGAAGAATAAAAAACTTTGGCACAAGATAAAGGAAGCAACAGCAAAAGTTCTTACAAAAGGGGATTACCAAGAAAAATTTCACCAAATCCTTTTGCTATAGAAGATTTAGGTCCAGGTCCAGCTAAATAGATTCTTGGCGTGATGATTATTGGTCGCAGGAAGAATATGAAACTTTGGTACCATGAGAGGACATTTTAAGTGCTCGTCTTACAAGTGAGCAAGATAAAGGAAGCAACAGATGGTTAATGTATATCTTATGTTTGAGGGACTGATGTAGCTTATGCAGTTTGCATTGTTAGTCGGTTTTATCTATACAAGAGAAGAACAGAGGGAAGTAGCGAAATGGATTCTCTGGGATGGCAGTTTTATGGCAATCTGAAATGCAAAAATATGTCGCTTTATCTGTTGGATATATTGCTATTACCGAAGCTTACAAAAAAGTTATGTGGACAAAGAAGTTTCTGCAGAATTTGGGTCAGGAGCAAGTAAAATTTGTGTTAATTTGTCATAATGAGAAAGTAGTACACCAGAAGGATCGTCCAAATTGAAATGTGTGGAAAAACTTTTTGCAATGACGATGGGGTACAAAATCTTGCGATAAATGAAGAAACGAAAGAATATAAATTATATAAGATTTGTTTCATCGAAACAAGGTAGTGATAATCATTAATATCCAACTTGGCTGGAAATATGCACACAACTAAAGTGAGAGAGAGAGAAGAAAAGGAAGACAAACTTTAGTTTTGAGGATATTCGTTAATATCCAACTTGCGGTGAAGAAAAATCACGTTGATTGCATATACTCAAGTTTTTTTTCTGAGAAGATATACCACATTATTTATTAGTTGAAGATTTGATTCGGAATAAGTTCCTTTGGTTTTTCCTTCACATTGGAGGGTTTCCACATAAATATTTGATGTCTTGCTTTTTGGTTGTGCTTCGTTTTTCAATCTAATTATCTCTTAAATATTTATCTTGTCATGTATGTTGTGCCATTCAATTACAGAAAAATGTGAATAAAGTAAAACTTGCATATTTGTTGAGATAATTTTGTGTATTTGGATTATTATCTCTTTAACATTGTGTTCGTTTAAAAGGTGGCAGAGAAGATGAGTCTTATTGAACAGTACAGGATGGAAAGAGAGACACAGCAGAAGGTAAATTAGTAGCAAAACTTTTATTACTAATCAAATGAATTAGTGTTAAGCTCTTATGATTTTTCAAACACATTTCTTTCTGCTTTCACAGTTAGCAGAAGAAGAAGAAATCAGGAGGCTAAGAAAGGAGCTAGTTCCAAAAGCTCAACCCATGCCATATTTTGACAGGCCCTTCATTCCTAGAAGGTACCCCCCCCCCCCCCCCCCCCCCCCCCACCACCCCCAAAAAAAAAAAAAATTTAGCTCCATCATATGTGTCCTCGTATGATGAATCCAACTTTGTTTTATATTTCTTATGCTTTATCTTGTTCGTTTTATATTTCTTATGCTTTATTGTATATCTTCCTATTATACGAAAAAACATAAGAATATGCTTGATGTCAACGTCTTTTAGTTGTCATAGCACGAAGAGTAACTCCTCCTCGTGTTCATGGATGTTTGTGTTTGGTTGTCTTAGGTCGATGAAGCACCCGACTATACCAAAAGAGCCAAAGTTCCATTTACCTCAACACAAGAAGATCAAGAGTGCTGGAATGACATGTGTTCACAATTGCAACGAAGCGTGAGAAGGCCAATTGTCGAATTGTCGAATCTCAGTTTGTTTCACATCATTTTTTATGATTCTTTCACCATTTGTATATGAATCAATAAAATTTGTATCAATTTTGGGAAGAACAGATCATATTGTTGCTGGCGCAATGGAGTGCCATCTCAATCAATATTATATTTTGGATAGAAGGTCCTATTTTTCAGTTTTACAACATTCCCAAGGCAACTCCTATTTCAAGTGGGCGGCCTATCCAACTTGCAAATTGTCATCACAAACTGATACAAAACACTTGAGATAATCTAACAGATACATAGCTAAAAAGTTCTCTCCGAGCGTGCTTTATCGTGTTAAATTGTTTTTTTGTCTTCATATGTGCCCAAGAATGGATTGGTTTGAAACCACCTCATTTAAAATTCTAAGTGATTAAATAAGAGATCACGTCTATATCATTTAAATAAGAGAAAATTTCATTAAATATCCAATTTTGCCTAAAATATAGGAACTTTTTAAAACATATGATCTATGGCCATTTACTTGAAATGTGCCCAAAATTCCATCAACAAATTTACAAAATTCAATGTCCATGTCCTCATAATCAATTCGACGCCTCTATCTTTCTCCTAATTTTTTTTTATAAAAAAACTCTCTTCTACTACCCACCCACCGGTCTTCAAACGGAGCACCACCACTGCACTGCTATCAAGTCTAGAGACCGCACACAGACCCGGCTATTTTATCATCTTCAAAATGAGGCATTCTAAGTAAGTTTTGACCCTTTTGTGTATTTATTTTGCCCTATTTTTCATAATGTATGTTGGTGCATAGTTGTAGTGTATTAGTAATATGATTTTTAAAGTTTTTTGGTAATTGTCACCTATTTGTTTGATTATAATAGTGTTCTTAATCGATTTGTTAGATTTGTGATTTTTGGTTAATTATTGCACGCAAATTTGTGTTTACTTGAACTGTCAGGGTTACTTTTGAACTGTCGATTCGATAGTTGTTTCTCTTCAACGGTTGAATCGACATTTTCAAGATGGGTGGAACTATCGACATGGCAATTGTTTCCTATAATTGTTTTTTCGATAGTTGAAGAAAAACAATTGTCGATTTGACGGCTCAAATTGTGTCCAACTGTTGGATACTCACAGAATTTGATCTTAGTTAGAAACTATACTACTTTTGGGGTTTTGTCATATAGTTTGGAGAATTGTTTGGATAAGTCAATTTGCGTTGGTGAAAGGAACAATTGGATAATGTCATTAACGTTTTAGCAATGAGTTCAACGACTCTGTATTATTCGATGTCATAACGTTGTATTGATCTCCACCAAATTGATCTCTCGACCAAAACGGGTAGCCAACATCCTCCAAGTACGAATGAAGACTTTCATGCATTCTACGAATTTGTTGCATGCAATTTTCAAAATCAACCATACGGTATGCCAATGCGCTCGCTGAAAAATACCAACATACATTCACCGTTGAACCTCTTCTTAAAGTTGGTAAATGTCATACTTTAGTCAAAGTAAAAATAAATTATTGGTCAGCTATGTCATGCCAAGTTTCAAAAAAGAAAAAAAGAAAAAGAAAGGAATACTGGATGAAAGTTAGGCGGTGGCACGGAAAGCATGACCAAATAAATAATTTCATTCTTCCTTATCATTCATTTGGGTTTCTTTCCTTTCATTTTCACTTTCTTTTATATACGTACCACAAGCGGGAAAAATTGCAGCCAAATTATTTCATTTTCTTCACCAAAAATTTAGTTGATTCATTAGACTTTTGAAATTAGAGTGCTTTTGAAAGATCTGATTCTCTTTTTTGAGCTACGATACGAGGTAAGAAGAGAAACTTCGATTTTAAGAATTGGTTTAATTGTATATTTATAGCGGGTTAAGAATTAGCAATTCAATTCCTAACCTTAATTATTGGATTCTACAAAAAGAAGAATCATAAGTGAGTTTTGAATTGGATTCTATTGTTATCACTCAAATATCGGGACAGTCTATCAACCGATTTAGTCTTCAATAGATAACTGTGAGTGGAAAAATATATTTTAGAAAATTTAGATTTCAATGATAAGATATTATATCACTAAATCTTAAATTACGTGATTTCTTATAATTGTTTATTGAATTATGTTATCTTGTAAATTCTAAATATTGTGAAATTGTCTATTATGAAATTAAATGTGAATTGAGATGATGTTTAAATACATAAAAGTATTCGGTGAATTCATTGATTATTCTAGTATACTGAGGGGTCTTGACCGTGTATCATATACACTGAGGGGTCTTGGCCATATACTAGAAAGTTTAGCTCTTTGAGGCAGTCTGTGCACGCATGCTGAGATTATATAAAATGGGTACATTTTGATAAGATTTTTATTATACTGTGATATGATGAAGTGATGGTATATATTTTAGCTGATAGATATTCTACGAATATGAGATGATATTACTTGTTGAAGTTAATGTGAATTGTTAAGTAACGTGGGCTCGTTTTCGACAATATCTATAAATGAAAAGAGTATAATTATTTTTGAAAATCTCCACTCACTAAGCCTATCAACTCATTTATTTTTCAACGATAATTTTTTTTTATCAGGTAGTGGTTGAGTTTCTGGGCAGCTTTTGGATATAAAGCTTTTGAGTTCAAAGTCGGAGTCACACGACAGAGTTATTTAGTATGACTCACTTCATAGAGCATGTAGTCATTATTTTGGAGATACATGTTCATTTTTTAATATCATTTTGCATCACTTGTAAATAGCTAGGTGGGCTCAGTATGTATTTTGTATCCGTATGTATAGTTTATGTTAATTCAATAGTAAAAGTATTATGTTTCGGCTAGTCACTAATGGGCAAATAGTCCCATTTAGTTATGAATAAGATTGTTGGAATATGTGGTATTTTATTTCAGGTTGGTTAGTCCAAATTACATGGGAGATAATGTCGAAATTTTCTTAAAAATAAGAAATAATGAGTTGTAATTATAGTAGCATTGGTGGTGGGTCCAACCTCTAGTTGGTATTCACCATCGTCGCACGTCACGTCTCGAGTATATAATATTGCTCGGGACGGGTCGTGTCAGCAAATGTCACACACAACAACCATGAAGAGAATGTACTATCGTTTCTATTGGAAACAAAACTAGCCTCGCGGAGTCATCAATTTCTTCCTTTAACTTGAACAAAAACCAAGACCATGAAGTGTCATTTTCAAAATAACGACCACATGCAATCAACCGAATGCAATGAACAAATAAAAATTAGGTTAGCCACGTATCTTTCAATGTACGTGACTGTATCTAGGTTATTCCGTAGAATTATGTAGCAATAGGCCGACAATTTTTTAAAGCTTTCATCGTTCGATCATCGAAGAAGAATTAGGGCCTTCTCCTAAGACCTCCAAGCCTTATTATAACTGATTGGCATGCTGAATTCCCATTGAATGTTACCAATAATGTCAGCTAGAACATATGGTTGACTAGCATCATTTAATCTTTGCATTATGTGTTGCCCAATAATGAAACTTAATGCATGTCTAAGATTATTGTGTCAAAAATCAAAGGAACTCTAAGAAACATGTGTGGCCAGGTTCATACTTTTGAACCTTAAACACATCCGACAACTTCACCTTTGAAGCACACAAAAGCCAATTACTCGTGGCATGACATCATCAAACAACTTCTGTTTGATTTGTCCATTTTTAATTGAATTTTTTTTGTTAGAGCAAGAATGTGACATTTTCCACTCAACTCTGCCTTAGGAAAAAAGTTGGTTCACAAAAATGTTTGACAAATCCATCTACTGCGAATTACCCATCGACCGTGAAGAACCAATATCCAACCTATCCATAACAGCATTCCCACCATTAATAATTTTTGTTTTTCAAAAAATAATGGACCAAATTCTTAATTGTTGGGAATAAGATTTGTACCCGGGTGTATAATGTACAAAGCTACACCACAATATCAATCTTGCACTTTTCATTTTGTTTGCTATATATAATATACAAATTAAACAACTTCCTATTTTCTAACATTTTTTCTTTAATTTAAAATAAAAAATAAAAACATAATAAATCGGGGCAATTATTGGATCACTGGGGCGACTCCGCTCTGACCCGTCCCATTGACATCCCTACTTTAGATGTTGTCATGTCCTTTGGAAGAAGAACAACACACAATGCTAATATGGAATATACCACTGTAAGTCCTCTTATTCATTTAGGTCATTTGGTGGAAGATTCAAAGAGGGCACATTGAATTTCAAATAATGTGCACACCTAATGTCATCAACATTCAGCTTTACCTTCACTCCACGAACAAGTTTATCGAAACATATATCACTTGAAACTTATATGGACGTTGTTCTTGTGCCATCCCACTTCCATTTGCCGTTGTTCTGAAAATATCCACCATACTATACAATTAATCACAGTGTTTCAATCCTATTTAAAATACATAACAAATAAGGTTTGGATTCCAGACATAATAGTACATGCATTTCAGTATCTGTCGATTCGAAAGTTCATCACTGTTGATCGATAGTTCATCACTGTCGATCGATAGTTCATCATTATGAACTATTGCATTAACGGTTGTCATATATTGAACTATCGATTTGACAACTCAATACGACATCCAAAAAACTTTGCTATATTTTTTCAAAACAGAACGAAATTGTTCACATCCACTCTATATTCAAGTTTCTAAAAATATTCAAATGATTTTTCAAATTAGACACATAATTTAAGGGTTAATTTCACTAATTCTCACTAAAGCTTGTGAAAAATTTCAGAATAGTCATTAGAGTATTTTTCCTACCCTAACAGTCACCAAAGTTATTCCTAATTTTATAAATGGTCACTCAAGTTATATGTTTGATTTAAGAAAAATTGTATCTGTCATCCCAACATTTACCTGCTTTTTCATTATTGTCCTGAACTTTTATTTTTTTGACAATCTTATGTCAAATCTTTAATTTGTTAGCGTTCACAATCCTTACTTTCTATTAAGTGAGTGTTTAGAAGATGAATATACCCTTAAATTCATATAGAGAAGAAATATATATTAATAAAAGAAAAACAACTAAGAAGATAAAAAAAATATTAATTCATATTTCTTTCTCTCAAAACCACAAAACCCTACGTTATCTTTTCGACAAACATGTTTAAGCCCCAAACTTCCCAACACACACATGTATAATTGTGCTCATACCCACCACTGAAGTCCACCATCATCACATTCCAACTGTCGAAACCGAAAATCCTTACCACCGCAAGTTCCCATCAATGGATGGCCTTATACTACAGCAAGTTCTCATACCTTTGAATAGCCAATACCCACCCTACCTCTTCTATCTACTACCCTCACACCGTGTCCCTCAACTTGAAGCCACACCTTCCATTCCGATGCTACTAAGCAATTCTTCTATTTTTCTCTTTTTCTTTTTCTATGGATGATGAAGTTGATGAATGGGGGGTTTAAAAGAGAGGTGCAGAAAATTAGATTAAATGCTATCAAAATTTAATGTGATAGTTGAAGAATTTGTGTAGGTTTACACTCGTCGGCCACCATAAACTGGTGGTGTCACGGTCAGGGTAGAGGTTAAGACATTTTGTTCTTAATACTGTTCTCAATACCACTTATCAGATTCACAGTTTCTTTTTAAAACTAGTTTTGTATCTAATTATTATTTTGTCTAATATTTTTCCTACTAATTCTAAATTGGAGTTTGGTGCTAAAATAAACTAGTAGTCGCTACACTGATATATAAGAGCAATGGTGATTGTTTATTGTAGTGTGTAGAAGTTGTTGTGGTGCACAAAGATGGTAGCTGATTGCTAGCATGAGGCATTGGTGGTAGTTAGTTTCTGGTTTTTGTGGTTTATTCTTGGGCGGTGATGGAAGTTTGGATTAAAAAATAGGTCAATTTTCCTTTTTCCTTTTTATTATTTTCTTCAGTTTTCTTTATATGTTTTTACTTTATTTTTATGAGAAAATCCGTCTTTTAACACTCTAGAAAGTATTATTGGGGGCTAAGGCATCAATAAATGAAAGATTAGAAATAAAAGGTCGAGACAGAAGTGTGATAGAGGGTAAATTTGGAGACAAAACTGCAATTTTTTCTTAGATTCATTAATTGATTAATTGAGTCACCGTTTGTAAAACTATTAATAACTTCAATGACTAATAGAGTAAGAAAAATATTTTAATGACTAATTTAAAATTTAGCAAAAACTTTCACTGACAATTAGTGAAAATAACCCCATAATTTAATATTAATCACGTAATTAATATAAAAATTTAATGTATACTTCACATAACTTAACCTTAAATTCTTAAAATCACATTTTTAAAAAAGTAATAGCATTTTCTTACCTTCAGATAATAACTTCAGCTGTAAAGGAATAAAACTTGTTGTTATGTTCTGAGTAATAACTATGAAGAATTAAAGCGTTCTGTTGTTAACTTTACATATAATTGTTTAATGAATTTTGATATACATATAGCTATTAAAATGTATTTTGAAAAAATGACCTAAATGTGGTGATTAGTTGCCAATTGCATTGTCTTCTGTGTAATTGCAATATCTAGTTGCATAGCTTGTCTTGAAAACTATCAAAACAGTTTGCTAATACCACACAAACAAATCTTTATTTTTGTTAAAAGGTATATTTGATATTTTGCATGTAAAAGTGTCTATTTTTACAATTTTTTTAAAAATTATCACATTTCAAATTCACCCCTCATTTTTGCCACATTTCAACGCATCTTGTCACGTATAGACTTGGTTCATTTTTTTGCCGTAGCACTATTTCATTAAATGGATTGCGAAGAGACTTGAACTCAAGAGTTCTGCTTACTCTAATACTATATTGAATTACGTGATCTAAAAGTTACACATACATGTAGAATTAATTTATAGATATGTACATGGAGGCAAGATCGATTATGTGAATTTTCGGGCCTAAGAGGAACTTCATAAATTGGGCCCCTATGGACCTCAAATCATAGCATGTATTCAAAATTCATAAAAAATTTATGAATTTAATTGTTAACCTAAAACTCAATAATAAAACGAAAAACAAAATATAATATACAAAATATTTATATTATAATTAAATAACAAGGTCAAAAACATTCTAAAAGGAAAAAAAAAATAGTAAGAATTCAAAGTGCTAAAAAAATAGTAAGAATCAAACGTTCCAGACTCACATGGTGTATGGCTATTGTTCAATGATTAGCCTAAAAAAATAGTAATAAAATATTTCAACTATCTTACAATTAGAGTCAATATAAGAATTCAAAGTGCTATAAGTCTTGTATTTACAAAATTCGTTGGTACATATCAAAGGAAATTTTAAAATAATTTTATATGACAGTATTCTTGTAATTTTAAATCAATGTTGTTTATCTATTCACGTTGTCTTTATATTAGATTATGGCTGAACTAAAAAAAATACCAGAAACTTAGAAACTCAAGTTACCAAAATGTATTACAATAAAACAACAGAAAAAAAGCACTTCTTTAACAAACTTTTAAATTATTTTTGTTGTTTCAAGTATAGTGAACAAGATTCTAAATCTAAATCTTGGCAACTTGTACAAAACAAAATTAATTCTATAACTACTATAAATCAATTATTAGACATAAAATAAAAAATAATTAAATTCTTAAGAATCACTTATCTTTTACACAAGAACAAAAATACACCCATAAAAAATGGTAAAAAAAGGAGGAGATATTAAATTCCAAACTTTTCAAACCACATAGCAAGAATGATACTCAAAACAATGAATTCAAATACTACAACAATAAACAGTTAGAACAAAAACAAAATAAATTTCAAAACTTGGAACAAAAATCAAAAGATTTTAAAGTATATGCTAAAGACTTAGTCTTGAAAATAAAACAATGTGCATGCTTTTCCTTTCGCAGCAATTGACATTAAGATTCCAAAATTTAGAGCTAATTTGTAAATTGTGAAATAACCGAAAGGATGGAAGAGTTACATAGGCTGGAGAATGAAAATTGGAAATATTAAGAATTTGGGATGAAAATCAAAAGTTGGATGCATGATTCTAGGTCGGGTTATTAGTTGGCCCAACAAAATAATTTATTTATTTATTTTTTATTGAACTTGGTCTAACTATTAAAAATTTAGAATTTTAAGCCCCCTTTATTTTTGAGCCTGAGGCAAGGGCCTCACTGGCCTCATAGCCGACCATGCCTGGAGGCATTAATCTGAACCATGTGCCATGGCCTGAGATAGAACTAATAAGCCTATTAACAAGAGAACAATAATTAACTCTTATCTTGTAAAATGTAGGTAATTGTATCGAACAAATAAGAGCTACGAATTCCCAAATATGCAATGGTTGGTTATCACTCCCGTTGTCTAGGTGGCAAGCTCATTTAGCATTTTTTTGCCACATGGCCGCTAGCCACATCATCTACTAAAGTGGTTAAAAAAACACCCTCTCCTCTCCTCTCCTCTCCTCTCCTACCCTAAACCCAACCCAACCCAACCCAACCCAACCCAGACAGCATGAGAAATGGGGCTGTTGTAATCTCTCTTACACATGCAATCGGTGTTTTGCAGCCATGGCGGTGTTGTATGTATCTAGTCCAAACCATGATCTAGCCACCAAAATTATGAATTTTGCAGTGGATTTTGTGTTGTAAATGTGATATTGGTGTTCACTTTGATTAATATATAGGTAAGGAACAATTGTCTTCTTCTAGTAGAAATGATGCCATATCACGACTTAGATGGAGATGTGGTGCGTACATGAGGATTCACACATCGCACAAAGAAAGGAATCCTCAGCATCATTATTAAGGTCATAATTTCAAGATTAGTGTCCTTATTTGCAATATGTGCATTTTGGATTGTATAATTGTATTGATTTGAGTTCTATTTTGTATTGCAGGATGGTGTAATGTGCGGGGGGTCACTTGGGCTGATGATGTTGAATCCAATTTGGCATGACAGTCCGAAGGACGTAAAATTCCAACTAGAGATTTGACAGAATTGAATTTTAATGTGCTGGGGTTAATGGGGAAGGTGGACAAGGTGGATGATACAATAAGTTCAATTTGTGTTGATATGAATAGGACAACAATGTGGTCGGATGTTATTAATTTTTCATGCATCGCCGTATTAGTGCATTTCGTAATGCTTTTTTTTTTTCTTCATAAATTAGGGTATGTATGTAAATGAGAATGTGAAACTTTGACATTTGTTACTTTTTGTACTATGCTAATATTTAACAAATGCTGTTTTACCGGTGTAGAATTGAAGTTTTTCTCCTTGTTACATTGAAATTGCATTAGTGATAGCATTTTACCGGTGTAGAATTGAAGTTTTTCTCCTTGTTACATTGAAATTGCATTAGTGACCAACACAGCTAATTACAATCCACATTTACATATCACAATTACACAATTATATAGTTACAATCCATAATAACATGGCCAACACAAATACATCTCCAACAAAAATAAAATCCACATGAACCAATTGAAGTACTTACTTTGTACATATATCTCCACATACTACAATCTAAATTGAAAATTACTACTAAAAAATTGTACACCGCCTCATGTGATTCAGATTCTTGCCCTGATGTGGAGATTCTAAAACTTGAGGAACATACACATTATTTGCACTTTGTGATTCCGTCCCCATCCAAAACGAAATAATTAATCAAATTTCAACAATAGGAATATCAATAGGCATCAAGTATTCAAATAGAAGTTAATAAAAATTTAGCATTTCATTAAATTTTTGAAAATACAAATTATTAATCTCATATCCTTTGTGCAATTATCCCAAAATAATGGACAAAAACAAATAAACTTCGGGGTACAACACTTCACATCCTATCAGCATAAAAAAAGAAAATTACTTCCAAGTGGGTTCGTGGTAGTCCGGCGACAGGGACGTGGTGAGTCGGCAGCGGTAGGCAATTGTCAACTGTCAGAAGTGGTTTGCTAATTTAGGACACCAAATGAATGGAGGGAGGTAGAGTAACGAGACATGAGCGGTGGGTCCAACAAACTCGTGGTTGTCCGGCGATATAAGTGGTGGATCCGGTGGCAAGAGGCGGTGCAATTTGGATCACCAGCTTGGGGGAAATCGGGGATAGAGAGAGATAGTGATGAGGGTCTGATAATGGTATGGTGGGGTGGGGTGGTTTTTTTCAACCCACTTTAATGGGTAGCCACGTGGCAAAAAAATTGTTGAATGGACTAGCCACCTAGACAATGGGGAAGAATTATCTTGCCAAGGAGATCGGAACTGGGTTGGTTACCTATCAAAACAACAGGAAGTTAAGGCACCCACAGGAGCACAGAAGCACAAATACATCCTTCTCGACATAATTGTCTCAACTACAAAGTAGACAAACAACAATTTTGAAGAGCAATAAGTTCCAATCAAAAGGATAAAAATCACAGCAAACGAACTTTAAAAGGCTTTTCAGCCCATTTGCTTGAATGGAATGGAACAAGCTAATTATTTCTGCAATGAAATAACGGAAGAACCAGTATATTGAATAAACCATAAATTGAAAGTCATACCACCAGCTTGACAAGCAAACGAGCTGAATATAAACTACAAAAAGTGAAATTTCAATAGCCAAGAACTATGAAGTCCAAAACATCGTGACAAATCTCACATTGGCAAACAAAAATTGTTTTAAGATTACTCAGAGGGAACTCTTCAATAATCTAAATCACAACTCCACATAATTAATTAATCTATCAAGGTGCAACAACTGCAATTCGTCCGGCAACTTGGTCAAGATCCCGTCGGCCACTGGATGTGATTGTTCTCCCACTGAAAGAAAAAGCAGAATAAAATGAGAAAATTAACCAAAACTTTACTAATGCATATAATCTTTGAAAAAAGAGTTCTTCGCAGTTATGATTAGCAGAGAAATAGGCATCAGACTTGTTATACAAGCAACTGTCGTTAGTAAAACTTACTGACAAAACATCAGGGTCCGTAGTATCTTGTGGTATGTACGGGTTCATGTCAAGGGAAACCTAGCTATTAAATTCTGTAGGATCTAAATCTATTATCCCTTCCATTACTGTATCAAACTTAATATTAAAGTCAGCTTTGTCCCTTCACTGATAATTACAGGCTGGACTTGAGTCATCATACACATGAGGCATATCTTATCCCTTTCAAGCAATCACAAACTCACCCTCTTGGATCCATATCAATGATGCTCATCTCCTGCAACTGTTGAAGAATGTGGCGAGCAACAGATCCACTACTTTTGCAGAAATGAGGCGGGCGACTTCCATTCCTCTTGCTCCCACCGTAAATTCTCCGGAAGGCACCCACACCAAGACCCCCCCTCAAATATATCTTCCTTGCCATGGAAGCTGCAACACATGATTAAAGATGTAAGATAAAAATTTGGCACAACAATAATACTCTACAGAATTATAGGTGATTTTTGTTGGAACATGAAATCCAAGGAATGAGACAATCTCTCAGTTTGGGTTTGAGTTTGAAGGTCCTCAATTATTAGACAAGTAATTCACTTGATGTGTAAAGGCATCAAGAGTCATAATAGTTGTTCCATTGCCAACTTGGAGCCCCTGATATCTCCTCTTCTAAATTGCAAGGATAATCCACAAACAAAAGAATATGAGCACATGCCATGGACAATAGGATACAGTTATGGGGAAGAGGAGAGAGAGGGAGTGCATTACCAGCTCTGACATAGTACCAATCAGGATCATATGGAGCCAGTTCTTTGAGTACACCTGTTTTCACAATATCAGTCCACTCGGGAAGCTCCATCTGTTTTGGATGAATGATTAGAGAATGAAATTAATAGAGATGAAAAACAGTCAGTTATTTTTTGTTATATTTTGAGAGTTCTGATTTCAGTTAGGGAGAACGGGTATTCTAAAAGGGGCAAAAGATACATCATAACCGAATAAAACTCGTGCAACAAATTTTAAATTTACAGGTTAGGTTCTTCATATTTAGTGCTTTCAACATTTCGGAAGCTTATAACAATCAAAGCTATCGAACAAGATCTATTGCCCCAACACTGAACCTATTAAATTCATTTTATTTAGGTTACAATTCCATCTAAAAGATATGGAACTACCACGAACATGACAATTTATTATCCATCCTCCACAATAACAAAATTCACACAATACATTAATACTGTAGGGTATAGCACGCCATATTATACATCAGCAACAGGTACAAGAAATACAGCATTTGCAATGGGTTTTACCCATCACTACCAAGTTCAGCCCCCGAATTTTTCACCTAAATAGCAAACTACTTCCAACACCATAAACAAGCAAATTCCCCCTGAAACCATATGCATAACAATTTCAATGATCCAAATTCACATAAGGAAAAATTAATTCTTATACACAAAGCTACACGCACAAATATATAGAATACCTTGCCAGAACGCTTGAGGTGAGCAGAGTAAGCCTTCACGAACTCGTGAGGAGAGACGTCTTTCACAGTCCTTGCAGTAGCCATTGCTCAGATTCAAATCACTTGCAGCTCACAAGACCAGAGCAGTAGATGATGAACTTGTGAAGCAGTGGCAGGAATCGGAGAAGACGCAGCTAGGGTTTTT
The DNA here is from genome assembly GCA_030279155.1 of Forsythia viridissima. Lineage (NCBI taxonomy): Eukaryota > Viridiplantae > Streptophyta > Magnoliopsida > Lamiales > Oleaceae > Forsythia > Forsythia viridissima. The sequence goes on from CM059036.1 coordinate 37,198,345, forward strand.
GCAAGGGCTGATAAGGGTTATGTTATATAGTAGGGCATTGATTATTGGGCTTTTCGTATTTGGGCTGTGAACGGGGTTTATTTAACTGGACTCAAATGAGTTGGGACAACATATAAACAATTTCATTTTTTTTTTTAACAATATATAAGTTGGTTGGAATTTACACTGTTCGCCATTGGACCAAAACGACGCTATTTTGGTTAAAAAAAATTTGGATGCTTGAAAATGGCGTTGTTTTTGAAAGTATATAAAAACGACATTTGTTCCAATTTTTTATGATTTCTCTCTTTCTCTGAGTGAGGAAATCTTAAAACAGCTCATCTTGTGATTTCTTTTGATCCAAATCTATAAGTAATCAGAAATTCCACCTCTTCATTCGACCTAGATCCATCCGAAATCTAGAAGTTATAGTTTTCATTGTTCTGTTCTTGTTTGGATTTCTGTTTTATGGTATTTTGTTAGATCGAGATCTATTAGAAATTAGAAATTCCAACAGTTCGTTCGACATAGATCCATCCTAAATCACAAAGTTATAAGTTTCGTTCGTTGTGTTGTTCTTTGGGTTCTTTTTTTCTTATCTCTATTCGAAAGAAAAAAAAATTGCGCTATTTTTCAGATCTAAAGTTCTAATTTTCGTTGGGTTTGTTCTGCTTTGGGTTCTTGTTAAAATTAAAAAAACTATGAAATAGCCCAGATCTACTCGAACCCGGTCATTCTCTATTTTGCATTCGTTTTTAAGTTATTTGTAAAGTTTGAGGGTTGATTTGTCCCTTATACCGCCTCTGGTCTACTATATCTATGGGTCAATAGGTGTGAAAACTTGTAATTATTTTTTTCCGTTTTGTTAGTTAGTTATATTTAATTTTTGTCCAGGTTTATTTAGAGTAAGATTATGCAACCATAAAATTTGTTAATTTACTTTTTCCTATTTGTCGTACTTAGTTTTATTTAATTTTTATGCATGATTGGCTTTTGGTATTTTTTTGGTGCTATTTTTTTTTTTTTTTTGGTTCTCTCTTTTTCATTTATTGGATTTTGGATTTATACAAATGTCATTTTTTTTCGTTTCTGTAAGTTATTTTTGTTACTATCAGGATGAATAATGACAATTTCTCTATAATGTTATTCATCCTATTTTGAATTCTTGATTTTTTTATACTGTTATTATGAGGATGAATATTCCTGGATAATGTAATATGGAGTATTTGATTATAGTGTTGTTGTCAGGGTGGGCAATTTCTTGAACAATATTATCCTGTATTAAGCACAACCTCTAAAATTTACATATTTAGTTTTGTGTCATATGCTATTTGATATATTTTCGTGTGCGGTTAATTATATTTTAGGAATTAATTATATTTTTGTTGTTAATTGTGTTTAATATTTTTGTTTTCTGGTTGTGTTTGGCGTATTTGGTCAGTGAAGCATTTTGAGGATTTTTAGGTGTTGGTTGTTCTTTATTTCTGAGTTTTTTGTTGTCTAGCTAGCTTATTGTTGCTAATAATTTAGTTGGTGTTATCTTCATTACAAGTATGTTAATGATGAAATATGATCAAATTATAAGATTACTATTTTGTGGAGTTGTTACCATTTTTTTATTGTTTTGGTGTATGGTGTGATTTTGTTCTTTGAATTTGAAATATTTAGAAAACAATATATAGTCATTTTTGAAATTTGCTAATTTATATGAACGTAGAATATGAATATTTTGATACGCTTTGTTTGTATTTTTTGTGCTTTGGAGAAAGAATGATCAATAAATTAATATTGTTTTATTCTTGATGTACGATAGATGGATTTAAAGAACTGTGTAGAAACACCAAAAGAAATACAGAGGAAACAGCTAAGGGAGTTGTATGCTGATCACAGAAAATTCAATTCTAAAAAGACAATAATAAGATTTCAGCTATTCGATGAAGTACAAGTTAATTCTAATAATGCAAGTAGTAGTACAAATTTACGTGATGAGTTTTTTTGTTTTTCGTAAATAGAATATAGGTCATGCAATATTTGTGATGTTTGTTGTATAGACTGTTGAAATAAAAATTTGGTATTGTAGTCGAAGAAGTTGATGACGAATAATTCTTTGCCATGGAAAATGATAGTTTTGAATATGGGGTTGACAATCATCATTCACATGAAGTGGATCTTAGCATCATATATAAAAATATTGATAGATTTGAAAAAATTAAATTTGGTACAAAAATTGATATAACAAATATTCCTACTCCAATTTATGTATTACAAATACCAACAATTTATAAATATTGTAGTGCTATAAAATTTGAAAAAAAAAAAGGTAAAGATTTTTGTTGTAGTGATGGAAAAGTAAAAGTACACATAAGTTGTGTGCCTAATGAATTATATGAGTTATATACTTCTAATTCAACTGAAGCATTACATTTTCAAAATAATGTACGAAATTATAATAACCATTTTATATTTACGTCTTTGGTGTAAAGTATGACAAAGATTTGTTGACAAAATAAAAATGCATTTACACATTTAGGATGCAAGGACAAGTATATCATTATATAAATTTAATTTTATCAACTGATAACAATCCTTCTTATTTATAATTGTACTTTTATGATACTTAAAAAGTACAAAATAGGTTACAAAAATCAGACAAATTTTGCAAATCCATAATGTACAAAATTATAAATATATTAACGATCAATCGTTACTGTAAAACATAGATAGTTTAGAAATGTGTAAAATACATATAAGACATGACTAAGAGCTTGATCAAATAGTTTATAATACACCTACTACATCACAGGTTACCGCTGTTTGGGTGGATAAAGATCCATCTGCAGATGATAGAGTTCGTGACATAGTAATTTATTGTCATTCTAATACTTTGCATCGAATACATACTATTTTGGTTGTTATGATCCATTTTAATATTCTTTGTATATATATATTTTTTTTTTTGGTGAATCTGGATGGCATGAAGGTATCAAAAACTACAAACAAGATAGAGTTGATAATCACCATACAATAGAAAATTTATTTGATTTAAATAGTATAAATTATACGAACGAGTTAACCGAAAAAGAGAATACATGTTATTATTAACATTTTAGTTGGTTAATTTATGTTTTGTTTTTTTGTTTTTTTTTAATTTTCATATTTTACTTAGTTGATTTATTTATTTATTTGTAGCTTTGAAAAAGAAGAAAAAGAGATTGCAAGTACTTGTCGAGAATATTACTGTTTCAAATTATATGTACAAACTTACAACAATTTTATTTTGCTTCGTACTGGTAGACTTTTCCAACCATACGTAGTAGATATGTATGTTAAGATTGAAACAAGTCGATTGAATTAGTTTTGGCATAACTAAAATGAAGTACGAGTTGAAGTTTATCAAAGAATTGTTGATAGTGTGGAAATAGGTGAAAATAGAGGTTATAAAATTAGTTGAAAAATTATTTTATCTTCATCTTTTACTGATGGACTAGATGGACTAGAGATATGAAAAAATGTTATATAGATGCAATGACATTAGTTCAAAGATTTAGTAAACCTGATGTATTTTTAACAATAACTTGTTGGGAGAAAACAAAACAAGAGTTAAAACATAACGATGTAAATCAAAATAGACATGATTTGATTGAGCGTCTATTTAGAACTAAATTAGAAGAATTAAAAGTTGATTTCATAAAAAGGAAAATTTTTAGACCAATTTCTACTTATATTTATGTGATAGAATTTCAAAAAAGGGGTATTTCACATGCTCACTTTTTGTAAATTCTTACAAAAGGTTCAAAAATTATGAATATTGATTTAATTGATGAATTGTTTCGTGTGAAATACCAAATAAAAATAAACACCCTCTTTTACATTCTATTATAGTTAAATATATGATGCATTGTCCGTGCGGTATTTTAAATCCAAATAATGTGTGCATGAATAAAAAAAGAGAGTGCAAAATAAATGTCGAAAACAATTTTGTATGAAAACTTATCTTGGTGATAATTCTTATCCAAATTATAGACATCGCAATGATAATCAATCAGTTACAGTTAGAGGACATTTATTAGATAACAGATGGGTTGTGTCTTACAATCCTTATCTATCTACGAAATTTAACTATCATATAAATGTAAAAATTTGTTCAACTATAAAAACTGTTAAATATTTATATAATATGTATATAAAGGACATTATAGAGTAAGTTTTTGTGTAGATGATAATACAAGTGTAGTTGTTATCAATGAAATTGAAAGAATTTGGTAGATGGATTTCTCCACCTGGAGCAATGTAGAGAATATATTTTATCTAAAATTTCTCCATCACTTATTTCACTACAATTACATCTTGAAAATAATCAATTAGTGACATATAAAAATTTAGAAAATTTGTCTAAAATTATTAATACAAATTATAGAAAACAAATAATGTTGACATAATTCTTTAACATGAATCTTACTAATGAATTGGCCAAGACATTGTTGTATAGAGATTTTCCTCAGCATTTTGTATGAGATACGCAAAATAAAATATGGATTCAAAGAAAACAACAAAATGTAATTGGTAGAATACTATCAGCTAATATAATTGAGGGTGGAATATATTATTTACGAGTTTTATTAAATTATATTAAATAAGTAACATCGTTTGACAATAGTTAATGGTATTTGTATGTCTTCGTTTCGTGAAGCAGCTGTTTCACATGGTTTATTAAGTGGTGATAATTATTGTGAACTTTGTTTAGGAGATGTTGTTAGTTATCAAATGCCTAATTGTTTGCATCGTTTATTTGTTACTATACTAACTTTGAGATGACCTAATGATTCAAAAGTTTTATGGATTAAATTTAGAAATTTTATCTGTGAAGATTATACAAATAATGGTATGTCGATTGTAGATGTAGAAATGAAAGCTTTACATGATATAAATTATTTGTTACAATCAAATGGCAAAACTATAAATGATTATGGAAATGTTAGCTAATATAATTGTACCATTTGAAATAATTATGGAAATGTTAGCTAATATAATTGCTGAAGAAATAAGATATGTTGCTATTGAAAGTGATATTTTGTGTACGATACTTGAAATGAACAACAACAAATTGCATATGATGAAATTTTAGAACATGTCTTTACTGATAAAACTGGCATATTTTTTATAGATTGCCCATGTGGTACCGAGAAAACCTATTTGTATAAAATATTACTTGCAACTATTAGATCAAAAGAATTTATGGCCTTAGCTACTACATCTTTAGGAGTTGCAGATGCTTTACCTAGAGCACGAACTGCACATTCACAATTTAAAATTCCTTTAGAAATCAATAGTCATATGAGTTGTTCAATTAGTAACCAATCTGCATTAGCATGTCTACTTAGAATGACAAAATTAACTATTTGGGACGAAGCACCAATGGTACATTGTTATACTTTTGAAGCTGTAGATACAATATTTAGAGATATAAATGATTGTACTTGCCATTTGGGAAAAATTAGTTGCGTTAGGTGGTGATTTTAGACAAATTTTGCCAATAATTCAAAAAGAACACGAGAGGATATTATTCTAGCAAGTTTAGTCTATTCCAATTTATGACCACATTTTAAACAATTTAAATTAGTTCAAAATATGAGAGCTCAATTAGATACATTATTCTCTAGATTGTTACTTAACGTTGGTGATGGGATCGAAGAAGAGCAGACGTGTAAGATGATTAAATTGTCGAATGAATTAACTATATTTTTACAGAAGAAATAACATCCTTAAAAAATTTGATTGATATTGTTTTTCCAAATTTAAACAATTATATTGACACTTTAAACTCAATTATAAATTGAGTAATTCTAACTCCAAAAAAAATGAATGTGTAGATCAAATTAACAATATTTCACTACAAGAAATTCTAGGAGAAACATTTACATATTATTGTTATAATGAAACATTATTAAAAATTGAACAAAGTATCCATGAAGATTTCTTAAATACATTAACTCTATATGGTATTCCACCACATGAACTTATACTACAACAATTTTTTCATGTTATATTATGTTACTCTGAAACATTAATCCTTTAGAAAGATTGTGCAATGATACAAGAATAATTTGTCGTAAATTTAAACAAAATGTTATTCATGCTAAAATTGTTACCGGAGAAAACTATGGCAATCAAGTATTTTTGCAAAGGATTCTATTTATTCCACTTGAAAGCGATAAAAATTCATTCTCTTTTAAAAGAACTCAGTTTCCAATTCGTCAATGTTTTGCGATGACAATAAATAAAGCTCAATGTTAAACTCTAGATTTTGTTGAATTGTATCTTTCAGAATCTGTATTTTTGCATGGACAATTATATGTTGCATTAACTAGAGCTAAAACAAGTAAGTGCATTAAAGTGTTAATAAAGCCAATTGAAAAAATCAAAATTACATATAAGATGTACGAAAAATATTGTTTACAAAGAAATTTTAGATTTGGCGCATCCATAGTATTTTATTTTATTTAATGTTTATGGTTTATGCAGAAAAAATTGAAGAATGTCAAGCGGAGAATCTGGAGATGAAAATGCACGATGCTTCCTTCAGCCTATCCATGTAACAAAAAATCACAACATCCGTTTGGTTAGATTCACAAAACTTTCATACTTCAATTAGTTCTAATATTGTTACTAATTTTATTACGCATTGAATTGAAACACTGTAATGAAATGCCCTAAAACATAACATGTGTTGTACAGCCTCTCACTCGCACTTTTAGTGTACATGCACATGAACTAAATGACACGGTACGGTTGGTTGATTGCAACCACATAACTTGACATGTTCGATTAGAAAGAAGTGATAATGAGGTGTTCTTAGGTAGCGGATGAGAACATTTCTTTAGTCACCACAATCTTAAAAAGGGTTACTATTTTGTCTTTGAATACACTGGAGGTTCAAATTTTGAAGTAATAATATTTGATGATTCATCGATGGAGATAAGATACAAAGACCTTATAGATGAATCAAAATTGTATCCTTTGTTTCAAGTGACTTTGAAAACAAGACTTCAAACTCACTGAAAGATTGTAATTTTTAATTCTTTATATGTTACATTTATGTTAGGTACTTGAATAAAATTTATTAATACTAACAAAATATTGAAAATATTAATTATCTATACATATTCTATCAGTACACTTTATGAAATATAGAATTGCTTTAGTATTTAATATAAATCATACAATATGTAAACTTTATTATTCTTTTTTCATTTTTTGTTAATACTTTGTAGTATGTGCATGTCAATTTTTCAACAACAAATCTACCAAGATACAAAGAAAATGTTGTGATCCAAGATTGCGCAGGAAATGAATGGCAAATCTGAACTAACATAAGGCATAATGGTGTGATATGATGTCTATCACTAGGATGTGCTGATTGTGCAACTGGCAAAAATATTTGCATTGAAGATACTTGCGTTTTTTAGGTTATCGATAATGAAGTGCCTATTCACAAAGTTTACAAGCGAGTTTGTGGAACTGGAATATTAATCCCTACTTAATTAATTTCTTCTTTGTTTGACGTTATTAATTTTTCCTTCTTCATGTATTTCATGTTCAAGTACATTGAACTAAGACATGTTCGTGCTATTTAGTTTATAATCTGTACGCCATATATTCTATCTATTTCGTTATGATTTAGCTTAATATCATTAGTTTTCACTTTGCACCATATGGCGAAACTATGAGGTGACGTACATTCCTATTCAATTCCTATAAAGTAAAAATCACGTTATTATGCAATTATGTACAAATGTCAGACAATGCATTTATTTCATACGTGCTTACAAAATATTTCTTATTACATAACAAATTTCTCAAAATATCTATTTCAAATTTGTAAAACTATCCATTTTCGATGTAAATTTTAGGTGTGAAACTGTGGAATTGTGGCGTTAATTTCAAAAATATATAAAAATACAAAATAGCATGATTCTAAATAAAATACAAAATAGCAAGATCTTTTCAAAATTTGACTGTAAATTAGGATTTTGACAAATTAAAATGTGTAAAGACTCTATTCCATAGACATCTTTTACAACACTGTAACGACATTTTGAGTGGATTGTCATGCCATTTTGTTTACAGAATGCTCCATCTATTTTTCAAAGAAAGATGGATTATATTTTTAATTCTTTACCATCTGTTTGTGTATATATTGATATATTTTAGTACATAGCAAACATCATAAAGAGCATTTAAAACATTTAGAAATTATTTTAAATAAATTTATAGAAAATGGGTTAATTATTAGTAAAAATAAAATAGAAATAAAAAAAAATTGAATTTTTAGGAATAATCATAGGAGAATGAAAAATTCAACTTCTCCATATAGTAAAGACTATTTTACAATTTCCAAATAAAATAGAAGAAACTAAAAAATTGCAAACCTTTTTAAGAATATTAAAATATGCTAGGAGTTTTATTAAAGATTTAAGTAAAAAGATTGGACATTTATACAAAATATTATCAAGTGAGGGACAAAAATATTTTAACCAAACAGACATATAATTAGTAAGACAAATAAAAAATGAAGTCCAACAACTACCGCTTTTAGAATTACTTTTAGATAGTGAATATAAGGTAGTAAAAACAGACGGATGTGAATTAAGATAGGGAGGAATTTTATAATCCAAACCAAATAAATATAGTGATAAAAAGGAAGAAAAGATTTGTAGATATGCTAGAGGTAAATATAAAATAAAAGAAAAATACTTAACCAGCTTAGATTATGAAATAATAGCTATAATTTATAGTATAGAAAGTTTTAAATTATTTTTAAATACTAAATTTACTATTAGAACAGATTGTGAAGCAATTGTTAAATTTATTAAAAAGACTAATTTTGATAAAATTAGACATAAAAGGTGGCTAAAATTGTATGAAATTTTAAATAACTATAAGGTAAGTATTGAACACATCGATGGAAAAAATAACATTTTAGCTGATAATTTAAGTAGACAGGCTATTGACTCTCTGACCAATTTTGTTCATAATTCAGATTGATCAAATGATGATGAATTTTGGGAACATCACTTTAAGAGTGATCCCTCAAGGATCTAATCTTCGATTCAAAAGAAATAATTTAGAAAGACTTCCAAAAAAAGAAAAGGTGCCTACTAGATAATCTCTGGATGGCAAGATACTATAAACAAAAATTAGTCAGTATTAACGCTTTAACTAATTATTTTAGACAGACTCATAATTAAGTAGAAAGCAAAAATTTCTTTTTCTTTGTAGTAATCAAAGGAAGACAACCAGGAGTTTATAACTATTGGCCAGGAGTAATTCAATAGATAGACTGATTTCCAAAACCTCTTTTCAAAGATTTTTACACTTTTGAAAAAGCTTTAAATCATTGTATACAGATTATTGGATTTAATTTTTAGATATTTGAAATAATTAAACAGATAATGCATGCATCTATTTTTCAACCATCATCATTTTCCTCTCAAACATCATCTTCATATTTGCAACTTTGTAACAATTGTGAAACTATGACCATAGTAGTTAGTAATCTTAATTATAAAAAACGTACTTTATAAGAAAAACTAGAAATTTTAGAAGACCAAGTATCTTCTCATCAACAAGAAATAACTAAGTATCAATATGAGATTATTAAATTACATGGGATCCTAGAAAAATTTAATTCTGAAGATATTGCTAAAGAAAATTGTTCAAAAAACATCATTACTTTTTCTAGTAGAAAATATCCTCCTAAAATAGAAAGACTTATTGAACTAACATATTCTACAGCTGCAGGACAAGAAAAAACTCTTTATAATTTAGGACAAAATATTGGAGATTGTGTCAACATTGTCCAAAATTTCATAAAAAATTCACTTGTTCAATAAATTATTGATTTCTCCCAAACTTTACAGTATTATCATAATGAGAATCAACATTTCCTTCAATATTGCCCTCTTTATAAAACACAATTACTCTACAATTTCATTTGACTATTCAGTTTCTCAAGAAGAAGACAATATTTTTTATTCAGCTTTACAATACGGTATGATTGACACCGTGTATATCTTAAACAAATCTTTTAAATTTTTTCCACACACTCTTAAAAAGATTGTTGATCAACTTAAACAACACCCTTTAATGATTCAATTTATTTCCATACCACCAATTGTAAATAATGGTATTGTTATCCCAGCATACCATTGTATTAAAATATTTGAAGGTTCCAGAAAATTCAGGCCTTCTTTAAAGACTGATATCAAGATTAAAATTAAACAGATTGATTAGGAAAGAAGAATTTTAGAAACATGTGCTCTTATGGAAATACAAAGGACTAACTATAGACTTGTAGCTCAATGGAATAATGAAATAATTTTCTGTTAAGACTATCTAGCTAGAAAAATCAAGATAGAAAGATTATCTATTACGAATACTCATCAAAAAGATCTATATCTGATTATTTTCCAAGAAAATTATTGTGTTGAAAACTATTGTAAAGCATCTGGGAACCATTCAGATACAGAAGAAGAAAATATCTCAGACGGAGCAAATAATGAAATGGATAATGATGTCTACCAGTAGCAAGTGATAGAGAATTAATATTAGAATTAAATAATTGTAAAACCCAAGACAGACCTAGCACTTTAATTAAATGAAAAAATTCAGTAATTAGAGCATTTAATAATTTACCTATATAAATGATTGTAGAAGAAATGTGGGCTTATTTAGAAACTTATTTTGGAAAGGCAACGTTAGATATATATGTTACAGACAAAAGATTAAACCCAGATGAAATAAGACTAAGAATGGCTGGAGGAGAAAAGCTTAGAAACTTTACTAGATTTATTTGAGAAATAATTATAGGAACAGATCCAAGTAGAGACGGTGTGTATGAACAAAATAAAGCCTTAAAAGAATTAGAAAAACTAAGTATATGTAACATGAAATACATACAACCATTTTTATTAGAATTTGAAAAATTAGTTAGTGCAGCAGGATTAGTTTTAGATGTACCCATATTAGATATACTATATAGGAAGATTCCACTACTATGGAATGATAAAATTAAAAATGATGTAGAAAACTGGGATTCAAAAGAAACAACTATTAGTGATACCATCAAATTTATAACAGATAAATTAAAAGAATATTGTATAGAAGAAGTAGCTATAAGGCAATTAAAGAAATTAAATTATTCTTTTTGTTCAGATTTATACACACATTCTTCTGTTTGTCTTTTTCTTAAGCTTATGTATTTTTTTCTTCCCAATCATATATACGACTAGGGGGAAAAGGGTATTTTCTCCAATATCGTATTCTTTATTCATGGGTTCTTTTCTTTTTCCAAACTCTTTGTCTGTTTTTGATTTAGGCTTTTTACTACTACTTTCTTCCATTTTGATTTCTATATATGGTTGATATTTTTCTTCTAATAGAGTCTTAATCTCTAATTCTCTGGTTCTTCTAAAGTTCCTATAATATTTCATGTTTATATAAACCCAAACTCTTTATCATCGTCTTCACTTTCTTCATCTAAAACATTGATTTCTTCTTCACTTTTATAGTCTTCTATTTCTATATATCTACAACTTTCCTCTTCATTTTCATCATGCTTTGTTTCTTCTGCTTGGTAATTGTAATTTCCAAATCTAATATTTTTATGCACAATATTATCTTCTGGTACTAAAACTGGCTTTTCTAAAAAATTTGCTATTTCTTTGCTGAGATAGCTTTTATACCTTTTTGTCCTAATAAAGTGATGATTTGATCATTTTCTAATTTATACTTAGTGGTACTATATTTGCCAAGTCTACCTACAAACTCTGTGCAAATTAGTAGATTTTCTTCATTTCTTTTTATTTGATATCCTCTATTCATTATTCATATTTTAATATCTTTATATTTTTTTTGTTCTAACTAAATAATCTAGCGTAAAATAAACTATATCTCCTTTGTTATTCATCTCCAACTCTATGCTTCCTAATAATCCCAGTTCTATGTCTATGTCTATGTCTGTAAATCTATTATCGTATAAATATATTAATGTCTTGGCTCCTAGATTTTCTCTATGTAATCCTTTTATTCCTACCATTATTAATCCTACATGTGTTTGTTGAAGATTTTTATTTGTTTTTGCTTTGTAAGAATCTTTTTTTACTAAGTCTAAAGATATGAACTGATGTTCGTGTGTACAAGAAATATATCTTTCTCCATAATGTTGGTATATCAAAGATTTATTAAAAAGATTTCCTTTTTTGTATATATCTACAACTTTTATTAATTTTAGTTTATTCTGTCTAGAAGTTTCTATTTGTTCTTCTATATCTATTAAATATTCTAATCTAGTTTCTGATTCTATTTTTCTAGTTGAAGATCTCATCAAAGATTTTCCTATATTCTACTGCTACTAGTTACACCTTGTTTATCTTTATTCATTTTAAATTTACTTACTTCTTTAATATTTCACTATTTTGATTTTTAATATATTCTAAATTATTTTCTAAAATTTTATGCTTTTATTAAAATTTTCTAAAACTGGTTCTATTTTTCTATTATTTGAAGAAATGTTTCTTTCTATTTTTTTATTATTTGAAGAAATGTTTCTTTCTAGATTTTTGCGTAAATTTATAATTAGATCTACTACACTATTTAGTTGCTTATCTTTTGAATGTAAAAGAAGTTTAAAATTTTTATCAAAATTATAAACCAAAGAAGCTTTGTCTAAATTATCTCTTTTCTTTAAACTCCCTAATAGCTCTACATTTAAATAATCTATTTTATTCATTTACTAAATAAAGTTGACTTTAAAATAGGCTCTGATACCAATTCAGGACGATTTCTTGTATTACTAAAAATGAATAATAAATTATTGGTAAAATTAAAATATTAATATAGTCTAGAAATAAATAGTATAAATGTAAATTACTTGTAAATATTACAAATTTCTTTCTATGTAACCTAAAACAAAATTATAAAGTTCATCTTAGTCTTTGTTGCTTTACAGATTTAGAATAATTATATGAAATTGGAAATCTCATAAATATCTTTGACTTTTTACAAGTTGATAAAATATTTGTCTTTTTATATTATTCTACAAGATCTTTAATCAAGAAGCTCAGACGTTGAAAGATAGAGTTCTCAAAAATTCGTAACTTGATTTGTTAAGATGAGTCACCTCTTTTTCTATTTAACAATGATATTAAATAGATATTGATAAAAACTTTTAATTAAACAATTAAGCAGATATATGGAGTCTAATTGCATAAATAAGTAAGCTTAAAACAATATTGATGTAATGACCTTAATTCGAGTATTTTACCGTTCATCAAATTAATTTCCTTCACTTTTTTAAAACATTTTTCTTGACCTTCCTAAAAGGCATAAGACTGTAGCTAAAAATGAAATTTTATCATGTTTAAAGAGGTTTTGAACAAATTTCCATTCTCAGGAGAAAACATAACCTTTCTCTACTTTTTCATTTTAGCCATGAAATCCAGAAAAAGAGGCTAAGTTTGAAAATAAAATAAAATTCTTGAAAAATAAAAATAATATTTTTGAAGGAATTAATTGCTTAGTAGGTTTTTCCTCTTTTAGGCCTTTCCCGAAAATGCAATAAAGTAAAAGATAATTAAATAATAAGATGAGATGAAAAACTTATTTTTATTGAAGAAATTTCTAAGAAGATCTTACAATACAAGAGAGATGCTGTGTAAATTTGTGTGTATTCTATTTTCTTTACTTATGTTATAAGCAAAGGTACTTATAGAGAAAGAATATAATGAAAATATTGTACAACTTTACAAGTGTATGGTTAGGAAAGAAAGAAGAAAAATTAAATACTTTTCTTGTGCACCTTTTTGACTTCTCATTCACGCATCATTCTCTTCAATTATTTCTTTTTCATGTAATCTTTTTGACTTTGCTTTTTGAGTAATTATCTTGATGCTAGAGATTAATTTCTTTTTCCTATATATATATATCACAGACAGATTAGAAGAAAAGAAATTTTGTTCACAAATCCGTTCGTACACTTTGAGTTTTCTCACAAATTGTAAGTTTTCTTTATACTTTGGTGTTGTTTCTTTCTCGATTGTTGGTGTTTTTGCAGTATTGTAGTTTGGTTTGGTTTAATTAAAGTTCTTGTGTTCCCTCATCCGTTTTGAGGTTATTTTGGATATTTACACTACGAATTCAATTTATCTTGTCTATCATTCTTTGTTGCTTGGCTTCATTTCTCGATTTACAAGTATGATATTATTTTGTTGTTAAATGTTTTAGAAATTATTATATTTAAGTCATGTTATTAAAGTTTTTAGTCATTTTTATTGTTTTTTAATAGTTTTGTGTTACTATTGTTTGTATGTTTAGGTGCATATTTCTATTTTTGAAGAATAATATATTAAATTGAGGCATGTTTTAGTCTTTAAAATTTCTATATTGAAGCATGCAAAAAATATTAAAATTGAGAATAAAGAAGAGAGATTAATATGTTCCTTGGTTTCATATGAGCTTATTTTCCCTGTGTATGTATTTTTAATGGGGAAAGTTGAACTATTATGACTTAGCAATTCTAACTATTTGGGACTCATTTTAAAGCTATGCCAAAATGTTGCTGAGCAACTTATTATTTTTTAAATATTGGATATATTTTGCTACTTCGACAATAAGTTGAAGTGTTATAATGCAATTTTCTTCATTAATATGAAATATATGCAACAGGGCAGGGCAATGGAAAGGGGAAGGTTGGTTAATGTTTTCAAATTCAGTATTGTTTTCTTGACTCGTTCATTGATTAATTCATTCAACAATGGTGGGAATTCGTGTATGTATTCATTCAAGGCAATAAGAGTTATTAAACAATGCATAAGTTAATTTACACTTTTAAATTTAGTAATTGCAGTTGCGAACTTCGATACCTTCTTTGTTCCTTTTATTACTTTCTTCTTCTTCACTTAATTTTTCACTATACAATATAATCTGCTTTTGTTTCAATGGTATGGAATATATCATTTCAATAGTTGTTATATTGTATAAGATCCAAACACCCATTTGTAAGGGTTATTATTAAACTCCTACTTCATTGCACGAAATGTTACTATCCTATTGTCGTTGTCAACTTCTGGACCGCCACATATTATGAGCACCACTAATAGAATCATCACAATATAATTGTTTTTCTTCATTATCTCTTATTTTTTATTTTAAATTTCTCGTGGTATTACCAATATGGAGGGAGATAAATGATTGTAGTATTAATTATATCCAGTTAAATGCAGAATTAATATAGTTCCAACACATGTAAGGGTTTCTGCAACCCGTCATTCCATTCCCACTTATTATTACAACATTTCATGCACTTTTTCCGATACGTCTTAAAATTACACGTATGCTCAGAACATATACTAGATTGAATTAGCATAAGTATTAACTCGGCATTGATTTCTTTTGAAGAGTATATCTTTATAATTTACTACTAAGATCGCAAACAAATTTACACTGAAAAAAGACATATAGCTCATTATTATGTGGCACTGAAATGTTTATTAAAAAGAAGAACAAATACTTGTATTGCCATAAATAGCTTATTGTTAGCTTTCGAGTATTAAACATAATTGATACGAAAAACATAAAAGCTAGTGATGAACAATGGACCAGGTTGTTGAATCTATAAGTTGCATAATGGACATATGCACTATTTTAGAATGAGCATGCCAAAAAGAAATATGAAATTAGCGCTTTCTGGTAACAATTTTTATTTTCAATTAGTTTTTCTTATTGAAGATTAGCCGATTTATGTCTCTTCTATTAACAGCACCATTTGGTTGATTTTACTACTCACTTCTACTGTTCAATCTCAACAAAGATTTATCCAATGAAGTTCTCATTGTTTTCTATTCTACATCTTAAAAGAATTTAGCCGATCTTATCAAAAAGCTTAACGTGATGACTTCATGCCACCTATTTCTCTCAACAACTAATTGCTATAGAGCATTTTGTGCCAAATAGAAACATTATTTCCCTTATTATATACAATTAGTACTTAATAATATCTTTTATTCTTCTCAATTTTAATTTTTAATGTAATATTCTCTATTTTTGAGTGTTATAGCCTCGTCATATCTACTCCATGCACTATTTTTGTTTTAACAAAATAAATTTCATTACAGGCATTATACTTGAATTACTCAAATCTTTGGTTTCAACTCCAGCTTTTGCAGAAATTTATATCATGGTAAATACTTCAATATTCTTGCAGCACAATTCAACTTAAGTTCAATAATGTTATTATCTTCAACACTGGAGAGACTGCTACTTGAATATCCCATTTTTCAAAGTTTGTTTCAGTCATTGAGATAAATTGGACATTACATAAATAAGATAAAATTTAAACCTTGTACTTCTCAAGAGCAAATGAAAATGTCAATCATGTTAAATACAATATTGTTTACTATCATCTTTAATTTTGTTTATAACACTTATAAAACAACTCATTTAAAATCATAGAGAAGGTTGGAATTAGACAACGAAAAAAGCATGGTGCAAGATGTTTTTTGCATTCTGCCAAACTAAGAACACAATAAATAAATAAATTATATCAACATCATTTCAAAAATACAGCAAATATTATGAAGATTTATTAGAAACTCGTCATTATTGTGTTCTTACCCTTTCTTTCCATTCCGTCGAAGTAAAATTCTTTTCACAATAAATTGATCAAATTAACAACCGATTTTTATGTATTATGTTTTGTATTTCTTAGTCCTAATTTTGGTATTTCTTAGTCCATTCTATGTTTTAATCCTCTACTATAGTTTTATGTATTACTTTTTGCCATTCCATAGATTCTTACGGCCATAGGCTTAGAACATTTATGTTTTTAAATATTTTCGATCGATCACTATTTGCAGGTTATCATTAATATAAACTATTTTATTCAATTGATAGCGGTGCATTAACACAGCAATTAGCCAACTTGGAAAACCAACTTCAAGTATGATTTTATTTGACAGTAATTTGAAACTTATTTTCAAGTCGTAGTATTGCTATTTGAAAATAAATTAGCACGTAATACCATCATTACAATATAGATAGATCAAGTGGAGCTATTTTATTTTCTAATATAAAAAGTTACTTATTTTCATTTGTACTAGTTACCATTCATCAATTACTATAAATTTGGATTCGGAATCCTTACATGAAGATGTTGAAAAGGATGAATGTGAATTGACATTAAAAAAACTTCTTTAAATAGTCAGGTACACTAACACCACTTTTATTATTAGAACACATTATATGAATTTTCAGGTTTTATATTTAAGGTTATTAATACTTGGTAAATTTATTTATCACTGGCTTAATAAGATTAAAATTTATTGAGCCAAAAGTAAGATTGAAATTTATGGAAACTTTATAATGTAGATAGTGTACAATATAGTATTGCTAAATCCTAACTTTATGGTTTTTGTGAGATTTGGTATAGCTAAATACTTCGCAGACTTAATGGATTCGACAAGGTACACCTCCTACCCATAGCTAAATACTTCGCATAAATATTAACACTTGTATAAATTTTGGACTAACAAATTAACTAATATGTCATTCTAATTTTCATTAACATCTCTTGTACATGATTTATGTGCTCTTTTATTTAATATATAGTATAATACTTGGTCTTATATATTATAAAAATATGTATGCGCTCGTGCATCTCTACATACATGCATGCATGCATACATACATACATACGATGTATATATATATATATATATATATATATATATATATATATATATATATATATATATATATATATATATATATATATATATATGCACTCACCATTCACTTTTTGAAACTTTTACATTTTAGGTACTACACAATGTTTATTAATACTTAGCTAAAATTTATGATAAAGCATGGCTTGTTAAAGTAAACTTTCAACAGTGTAATGTACTTTTATCATGACCTATATCTCATTCAGCTTTTAAAAGTTACTTTTGTGCATGATTTCTGTTACCTACTCTTGTCATTCAACAATTGAACATCTTTTACCACAAGTTACCTCTTCTTTTTAAGTAAAAAAATGTAATTTCCTCAGATTTCATAATTTTTTGTGCTAAAGTCATTCTATTGTCATAATACACAATCTATATTACATACAATAACACACTTCTATCAAATTTTATATTACTTTACATTTTTGTTAAGATATCTGTATCTTTCTTTATTTATGTGTATAAAAAAATATGAAATCAACATTACCTAAAAGTACAAGGTGCAGTCATTATAAAAGACAATAGCTATTTCTTTTCCATTTCAACTTTCTCACTTAGATTTCCAACCTTTCTCTAATCAGACTACATTGAACACTACATAAACACTTTGAGTTTATTTTTCAGACTTGAATACAACTTGTAAACAATTCTCTACAAAAAATCCTAGGTAAAATACTTTTTCATCTTCAAACAAGTTTAGATATTTTATATGAGTTGTGTCTTTCTTAGTATTTTGGCTTACTTCACGTATCAACAATTGCATACATTAAACTACATATATTTGCTTCACATTATGTAACATCTAATTTTTCAAATATTAATACAAGTATACTAAAAAACTAAATTTAGTAGTACTGCAAATAATACAAGTATACATGTTTTAGTTTCAATAACAAATGTATTTATAAATATTTTCATTCAAATTATAAAAAAAAAAAAACCAACTTATTAAAGACACTGCTCCGGGAGCCTCCGGATGGACTGTCAAGGTAACGGTGGCTGAAAAATTTCTATCAAAGACAGCTCAAAAGAGCCCCAAAAAAATACCATAACATCACTTAAATAGATTATGAGGTAAGTTATTTAGAATGCTTCAATTTAGATTTATTTAGTATATTTTTAAACATTTTTATTATTCCAAAAAATATGAAAAAATGTCTACGTTGTTTCACTTTTTGCACTTATACTACGTATTTCGTTTCATTCTTCTAAATACGTTACAACATACTAATATAATTTTATATATCACAAACAGGGATTGACTGTGCAAGCAATTTTGTACGACCATAATATTACTGCATTTCAAGATGAACAATTGCTAGGAAAAACATATATCATTTCGCATTGGTCAATGAAACACATCTAGTTTATAGAGCCAAAAGTGGATAAGTCCAATGGACTATTTGCAGATAGAGGAAGATAATAGTGCATTGTGTCGTCTACATACCACTTTACTGAATTTGAACATTTGAAAAGCCACACGGACTTAAACACAAACATAAGTCATAAGTTTATTGTCCATTGGTTTTATTTTATTACAGCTTCACTACATAAATAGTTATTCATCTCTTGTTCTAAATTGATTATTACATTAATATTATTAAAATGTATTTGCAGGTGTCATTGGATTAGTTTTCGATATAAGACCGATAAGAATTATCCAAACACACCCTAGAACTAAATGTCAAGTCCAAGATTTAATCCTCATAAACAAAAAGTATATCTCTAACAACTACAATCTTATTTATGTACAATATAATACATAAGTTTTATTTCTCTTATTACAATACTTTTGGTTGAAGGTTTGACACTGTGCTACTAACAATGTGGAAAAACTTCGTGGACAAAGAGTGCAAGTATATTGCTGAAAATCTTGCTAAGAAACATGTCCTCATTAGAAAAAAAATCTGAAAGTGTCATCTTTTAATGGTAATAATACAAATTATACAATTCATGACTGATTTTCTTATTAGAATACACTGATTGAGTACTTTTGATAACAAATCACACACAATAGGGGTATCACTATCAACAAAAGCAAGTAGCTCATTCTTCATTGATGGTCCATTTGAAGTAGTATATGAGTTGAAATCATGGTAAGTTATGTCCAATATTTTTGTACATCATTTAATCAAATCAAATTCAAAACCATGAAACAATTATATTATATTTTCATATTATTCTTATATAATCCCATACAAAACTATAACTTCAAAATGACTTATTCTATTTTCTGTTTATAGGGCGAACACACATCTTCTCTGCTAAATTTTACCTACAATTGACACCTTCAAAGCTTTCCGTTCCACATGCAAACAAGTTCACC
Organism: Forsythia viridissima; assembly: GCA_030279155.1. Classification (NCBI taxonomy): domain Eukaryota; kingdom Viridiplantae; phylum Streptophyta; class Magnoliopsida; order Lamiales; family Oleaceae; genus Forsythia; species Forsythia viridissima. The sequence goes on from CM059036.1 coordinate 37,218,430, forward strand.
GACATCAAAAACATTCGAGGCTTGCAACACAATATAAGATACTTTCAATAAATTTATTTACAACATATTTTCATACCTTTCTGTTGTACAATACTTTGAATATCCTTAGTTTCTACAATTTGCAGATTAATAAATCAAAACTCATTTCAACATTACTTCTTTATCAGCAACATTTCTTTTGGGTTAAGGAAACTGCATCTGATGAGAACCACGAACAAACTAAAAGACTTGTTATATATTCCGGTGGGGCCAATAGCGAGATCAAGAGCTAAGAAAATCAATGACGCCATACAAGATCTTGTCCAAGCTACGTAGGCCAAAACTGACACCCAAAGTACAACAAGCAAGACACCAACCTTCAAAATGAGTATGACAAATGAAGAGTCAACTTTAGTACATTTGATTCAAGCTAAGGACCGCATTAAAGGCATATTGGAGGCTAGTGAAAGATTGGAGGTCTAAAATGAGCATAATTCAAAGTTTGGAGATCAACTAGCGTAGGGTTGAAATTAACCCTAGGCGATCGCCTAGGGTAAAATGTGGAGCGTTCGCCCCACCCTACTTTTTTCAACCCGAGGCCAAAATCTATGCTCGGGCAAACACCCGAATTTATAATTGATGATCGCCCAGTCCAAAATATGACAATTCGAGATTTTTTGAGATTTTGTTTCCTTTTCCGTTTAGAAGCCTATTTTGTAAAGTTTCTAGTTATTTTTCGAATTAGACTAGGATTTAATTGATTTTTACTTATATAAAAACTCTTCATTGTAAACAAAATAATATTGATTATTGAGAGATTACATTAAAGTGAGATTCACTTTTTTTCATTGTTCTTAATTGAACTAACCGAACTTATCAAAGACTTCACAAATCTTTGTAGCGTTCATTCTAACTTGGTTCTTTGATTCAAGAAATCATTGGGTCAAGGTCTTGTGTCTTGATTTTAGCTTTTTGGGAGTTCATTATCAATCTTTGTTGTGGGTTCCGAGATTCAATTTTCGTGGGTTCGCATCAAAATTTGTTAAAGTACTAAGCCAATCTTTTTGGTATTTGAGTTGCAACAACTACAACAAAGTATCAAGTGTAACTTTTGAAGATACTTGTCGTTGTGTGTACTATCAATATCCTAATGCAAAGGCAGTACCAATGTAATTTAAACGTTATTTCCAGTTAACAATTTATACTTTAGAACTTCAAATTTCTTATTTTAATTCTTAGTATTATTAACTTGTTCAACTGATAATAATGTAGAGCAAAGGTTTACCTAGAATTGATGGATTCTATAGGCTATATCAATGCTTCAGCAATAGGAGATCCGACTAAAACCTTTTTTACATGCAATGCGAAAACATTGATGGAGCGTTCTACAGTGATAAGCATATCTAATCAACTTCAAGTAATCTGATTTATCTTAACACATACATTTTAAATAATTCAAAACTTTTACTTCAATACAATACCTAATCAAATGTTCTTGATTTTGTACGTCTTACAATGGATGAAAAAAAAACTTTTCTACATCAAAGCTATACTAAAAGATTGGGAGGCAACTGATTTTAAGTACGAGATACTTTGTATCCTCAGTTCTTCTGCAACACTTGATATGGGTGAAAACAGTAGCAAAAACAAAGAAAAAGCACCGGTGAGCACAGACCAAATCCACACAAAACTTCTGTCAACATCTCCACCGACAAAAAGATCACTTTTTCAAAGTTCTGATCCACCCGTTCTCGTAAAAAAGAAAACAGAGATAGATGAAAGTGAATACTTAGAGATAAAAAATCTGTGATCACCTCATTGTTTTGTGGCTGAAGCTATTTTTTGAACTATTTTGATCAAATTCACCATCTAACTCAAATTCATATTAGATAAGCTGAAACATGTATTTTGATGTTTTATATTTCCAGGATAGCATATAACAATGATAGTACTTATTTTGAATTGTGTAATGATGAAAATGTATAACTTTTATTTTGCTAAGTAATATTTTAGTCTTATGATCAACAAATGAATTCAATGTGCTATAAATAATATCTTTATCTTATTTATCTTATGTTACATTTATTATATTCCAATTCACATGAACCTTAGGGCTAATGTTCGATATTTCGATGTCGACATATGTACAACATGCTTATACAATAGTTATCTTAAAGAAGTTTCAATGCATTTGATCGTTTCATATAAACATTTCAAACATAATTTCTTGTATAACTTAAAAGTTCCAACCTACATTTGGTTTCTTTTATGTATATTTTGAGAATCAAACCTTTTGAATATCTATGGAACATATCAATTCACGATAAAAAATAAAAGATCACAAACGTTAATTAGCTATCTTTTTCCACCATCCATAGTCACATTTGAATCCCACAATATTCTCTCTCCAAATGAGACAATATACTTAATAACAAAACTTCAACTCAAATAATTACCCTTTCAAAATATTTACAATTAGTGACCAACAATTTACTAAAAACCAATTCACTAATAGCCAAAAGTTTACTCATTTCTAAAGTTTCTTAAAAAACTAAAAACGATTACTCTAAATACAAACATACAAGTCTAATTTACAACACAACAAAGCACTAACTCTTTTCATAAATAATACATTTATTCAATTCCAAAGATCTAAATTCCAAACATTTGAATCCCACAATAACTATTTTACATGTTTGATTTTACGTGATCTTTTTACACAAGATATTGAACTCAACTTATAAGTTTGGGAATTCAAAATATGTACACAGAAAAAATTGGATAGCCAAGCCAAATGGAAGAGATTATACCCAAAATAGTTAAATGTACAAGAGTATTAGCTGGTACCATTATTGAGGTTTTTTTTTGGAAGTTTCCTACCTCTTAGCTCATTAACCAAATGAATTATATAAATAGGATAAATAAGAAAACCAACATTCTTTCTCCAAATGAAACAATATAGTGAATAACAAAACTTCAACTCAAATAATTGCTCTTTGAAAATATGTACAACTAATTACCGACAATTTACTACAAACCAATTTACTAATAGCCAAAAGTTTACTCTTTTCTACATATTCTTAAAAAACTAAAAGTTTTTACCCTAAATACAAACATACAATTCCAATTTATAACATAATAATAACTAGCTCTTTTCATAAATAATACATTTATTCAATTAAGCATTAGAAATTCTAACGCCCATTCCAACTTTGAGGTCAAATACCAAATTCACAATTAAACTTATGTAAGTATTATTTCTTTGTTTTTAATTCTACAACTACAACTCAAAAATTATTATCTTTTATCAATTTTGTCACAAACTATAAAAATCCATTTACACATAAATTTCATCTTCATATCACATTTTTATATACAATAATTATTGCTCTTTTTCATTTTATGAATAAAACTATAATCAACTATTACAATTTCTAATTCATTCTAATTGTAAATTCTATCTTTTTACATTTATAATAATAACACTTCTTATTGTCTTATCTTAATTTTTTTACACTTCAAGATGGCCGATAACAACAATGTCAGCAAGATCGTAAAGCCATGAACATTAAACATAGTAATATTATAATACGCACTGAAAATAATATGTGTGTTGAAAATTATTAATTTTCAATCTCAAACAACGTTGGAAGCAACAAGTGTATCAAATTACTAATTTTCAACCGCTATATGACCATAGAGAACACACTAGCTACGCACTTTCTAGAAACATTGAAGGATTGCAATCTACAATAATGTTTGATATTTCTTTCGCAAAAAAAGACAAAGGAAAATATGAATGGAAAACAACATCTGAAGAAACAAATGAACTTCATGCATAGATTGCATACAAAGAAGACTACAACACAAACGATATAGTACGGTGTAATATAAGCTACAATAGAGATCTCATCTCTGTACTAGATATCAAAATGCAAGAAATAAGTTCTCTCTAATCTCTGACAAACTATACATTCAATAGCCCAGAACATTCAGTCAGAATATGTTTCAAAAGTTCAAGCTCTATCCAAATTGTAACACCGCATGTTCACTTATATGATTTTTATAGATTATGACGATATTTGTCCTAATATTATATTTAATCTTTAATTAATAAATTATTATTTTTGTGACTAACTATTGTTTTGCAGTGGAATGTACCGTGGATGCCCTAGACGATCAACATGCCTCTTAATTTAATAATAACAGGATTATAATCTTATTAATATTAGATTTAAATTATATAATATCTTTATTTTATTATTTGTTTATATTTTTTGGTTTGACTGCACTAGTCGAGTTGGAAGATTTTCTATTGTTGGTAAGTATATAATTGTGTAAATTAATATTATTAATAATTAGAATCTAATAAGCTAATAAAACTAATTTAAGAATTTAATAGGTTAATATAGGTAAATAAGTGACTTCATTACTTAATTAGCACAATTTATACCTAATTAAATGTCATTAGATTAAAAGTAAACCCTTTACCTATTTTATACACCTCCTTACAAGTAAAATTAGGCATTCACCACAATTCTAAAACTCTCAACGTCTTCCTCACCCTCTCGAAGTTAGTGCTTGCATTTCATCACAAGGTATTATAATTTTTCTATTATTTTACCATCATTGGTTGGATCCAATTTGAAATTCAAGTCATAAGCCCAATATATTAATTTGAATATTAAAGAACAATGGTGGATTTTCTTCACTGGCACACCCGTGTATGCATATACTAGTGTTGTATGTATATAAATATATATTTATATATCTCTATGTATCCATTTGAATCTAAAAGAATAATGGTGGGCTTTTTTTAAATTGTATACCCTTCTGCGTATATATATATATATCTGTGTACCAATTACCATGATATGGTCCTTTTACCTATTTAGAACCTCATTAATTATTCGTTGATTTTGAATATTGCGCATCGTATTGGTATTTCGCAAGCTAAATTGTGCTTAGCACTAAACTTATAAGATTAATCAAGCATGCCAAAGTCAGATTGGTATATGCCTTGTACTTCACATTTAATTATGGGGAGGGTTTTGCATCTTTTAATTTTTGGAAATTGTACAAATGTGGTCTCTTGCCTATTATTTATGTGGCTGTCTTTTAATTTATAATATTAAAATAGTACTCACGATAAGACAATAAATAGTCAGCTATTATAACAATAGTAAAAATAAATGATATATATAGATTTTATTTTAATAATGGAAATGACTTAGGATTTTTAGCACGTTGACTTCGTGGGCAGCTCGGGACATCTCTATTTGCTACTTAAAACGTGAATAAAGATCAAAGGTAAGTAAACCTCTCCTAAAATTCATTTGTAGAGTGCAATGTTAAATGTCTAGATGCGTTACATAAATTGTTATTATGTGAACATGATATACTTTGATATAGTTTTATATGTTTTTATATGCTATTAATGTTTCACGCGATGTTGCATGTCATTCATGTTAAGACATCCATAAACATGCATGAAGTAAAGATTTAAACGATAATGTTAAAATGTATATTTTACTCAAGAAAGATATGTATCCCAATTTTATAAAAGAAGTGGTGTACGCCTATGTCATGAAAGGTGTGAGTGGGAAATGGGGCGTGGGGGACCGGCGCACTCAACGAATGACAATGTTGAATGTTAATGTTTAATGATTAATGTTTAACCGCTTTGCAGTACTACCGGTAGATGGAACGGGTTCCAAATAATAATGGCCCACTGCATTCTGATTGGATAGGCGATACACAAAAGTGAGCTCACAATGTTAAAATTTTTTTTTATGATAAGAAAAGATAGGATACATATTCTAGAGAACTACTTGAAACCAATGCATATCATAAGCATGTATCATGTGCATGAGGTTTACTTACTGGGCGTTAGCTCATCCCATATTCTCCACTTTTCAGATGATGAGAGCTAAATGATTCGAGACGACTGCTTGGGGCGAGACGGACTCAGTACTGTTTAAATTAAAGTTTTATGTTTATTATTATTTTAGAAATAAGATGCCTTAGGCCGATTAATGTTTTTGGAATACTATTCTTTTACTTATTTTAATTTAGTCAAACTATGAAATTTTTCGCAATTATTGTGTTTATTCAATAATGGATTTGGGCATAAAATTTATTATGCAAATTATTGTTTTTAATTAATACTGTTGAAAGCCATTGACATTTAGTTTGTATTTTCAAAAAAACAAAAATAGAATGAATATTTTATCCACTTTTTCGCATTTATATCTTGTTATTTAATGGTAATTAAATGCTAACATTTCTAAATCTAGAGTTTCTAGACTTGGGGTGTCACACAAATGGTAGACAAAACTGAAGTTTTACTAATGTCTTTATTTTTGTCATTCAATTTTACTACACATAATAATAAATTTATTCATATTTTTACATTTTTACTAACTATTCCGTATATAATTGAAATAACATGAAACCGTACAAAAATTTGAATCCACGAACCCCGAGCTCATAGACATAGTTGACAACAGCCTTACAATCCATTCTAAACTGCAAACCTTGAAGATTTACATAGACGACTTGCATGCTACAATTAATGATTCAACGCTAATTCTATGTATTAACATTATCAAGTGCAAATAAATGTATTCTACAATCAAAATAATTTTTTGTTATATATATTTTTGTTAGTAAATTTCATGTATATGACAAACAATTTCTTTTTCCATCACATTCAACTACTAATTATACTAATTATACAACCTACCACAACGATTACAAAAACAATATTAGACAAACAACACATGCAACGCACAGGCAGCGTACTAGTATTTGTCAAAATAGTTGGATAGATATCGAGACTACGGGTGCAATTGTTTTGTCCTTCCAATCGACTTGATATAACTTTTGAATGTAGTGACACAACATTGTACCCCCATAAATTTCCACTAAAAATAGTTCCACCAAATTTGATGTGATGAATAGTGTTACACTCATTTACAAAAAAATTGGTGTAATTCCTTATTTCTCATTTTGTCCATTATTTTTAACAATAACAAATTCTAGTTCATTTTATATCCCTTTTTATATATTTTATTACTTATTTAATGATTTAATTTTATTTAATACTTTTTTATTTAATTATATTTTTATTAACATTTATAATAAATTTTAATCAAGTAATATATAGTAATTACTAAATTCACTAAAATAAAATTACTCATTAAAATTCAAAAATTAATTACAAACATGATAATTAAAAATTAAGAAGAAATTAGCACATCAACATAAATATTGAAAACTAAAACTTTTAAAATAAAATACTACATAAACTAAGACAATGTGTACTCTGACATTAAGTGTAATACGCATTTTTTTAAATATATATATATTAATAGATCCAATATTTTAGTTAATTAAATTAAAAATTTTATTTAGTAATTTAAGTAGTAATAGAATAAGTAATTAAATAATTTTGAAATAAATTAATTTTTGAGAATTAAGAAAATAAAGAAAATAAGAAAATATTATTCATTTGCACTAAATTTGGTGAAATGGGTTGGAGTTTATTTGTAAGATAGTGTGAAAATTGCACCACATTTGGTGGAATGATTGGACCTCTCATTAACAAAATAAAAATATTAGTTCTCCACAATAGTAGTAATAATGTAGAATGTCAAATAAAACCAAATGGGGGTGAGACAATAGAATATCAACTTATAAGCACGTGTTTGGTGTTAAAATTATTTTTTAAGTGCTTATAAGTTGTGAGTTATATAGAATGTATGAATAATAAATAAGTAGTAAATTAAGGGTCCCACAAAATATATGAATAAAAAATATATTAGATCAGTTTGACCAACTAAATTATAAGTTAAGACAAACAAAAACTAAAGTGAGATGTTACTAGTATTGTTGGCGTTCTTTATATTATTTATTCAAGTTACTTTTTTTTGTTTGAATTTAGTGATGATTTGGATATTTGCTCAAGTAAAAAAATTATTTATCTACAACTTGAAGATGCTGAAGTTGGGATTCCATTACAATCATTATTCAACATCGAATATTTGATTTATTTATCACGACTGTGGAAGTTTTTCCTCTACTCGTCCAAAAAAACATATATACTTCTATCTTCATCTTCATTTTCATAATTGATTTTTCTCCACCATATCTCCTCTTTTCTTCAAATTCAATCTCCTCAAATCAAATTATCAAATCCACATTATCTTCATCTACTACATTATTCTCAAAGTTGTTTTTTCTCCATCATGTCTCTTCTATACTTCAAATTGATTTTCCTCAAATCAAATTCTCAAATCCGCCTTCTTCTTCGTCTGCTACATATTTGAATTGCCATTGAATTTGAATCGTAACTTACGGTCGAATCCACCACGAGAAAGCGGTATATTTTATTTTTGTGCTTTCTTTTTTCTTGTGGTTCATGAATACATTATTTACTATTTTTTGAGTTACATAACTAGCAGTATGGACTATTTGCTTTGATCCGCCTTTTTTTTTTTTTTTTGTAGCTTTTATGTAAAAGATGTACTTAAGAATTGATCACTATAAAGTCTTGATTTTGGGAATGATTAATGCCATTACTAATCGAGTTTAAAGGGTATATGGATAATTAAAAAGAGACCTGGTAAATATGTGTTTTTTTTTTTTTTTTTTCATATTGATAGTAGGTAGGGTTCTGTAATTACACTTTAGCTTGTGGTAAGGTTTGTGCTATAAATTTTTGTTAACAAGAAATCTTCTACAAAAATGTAGCGTTTGTCTGATTGTGCTAGAAGGAAAATTTTGATTTTGGCAAGCATTTTGTGGGTGTATTTGCTACCACTACACATGGTAGCCATCTCACAATCTGAGAAAAATCTATTCAAAAAAAATATTAAAAGAAGGAAAGATTGAACAAAAGAGATGATCATAAAACAAAATTTTTTATGATTTAAGAAATAAATAAGGGATTAAATAAGAAATCATTGATTTTACTATACATGGTTTGAAATTAAAATAGATTTTGAAATTTTAATCACTTTGAATTGAATCTTAAAAACTAGTTTACTTCGAAGAGTTAGAGAATAGGGGTTTGAGAGTTTCACATAGGTAAACAATTGAAATGGTAATTTTGATGGTAGCGTGATTTTCGTTCTCTTTTATGGAATGATAAATTTCAGTCCCCTTAAAAAATATAATTTTTGGTTACATTTAGATGTCTTTAAACAATTAAATTGAATTTTAAAAAAGAAATAGTAATAGTATTTGTACAAAATAAATGGATATTTATAAGAAAATTAATAAGTTATAGTAAATTTCAAATTTCAAAATAAAAAAGAGTATGTGGCCTAGTGTTCACATAAATGGCCAGTCGGCCCATTCCATTCCAAGTCGGGCCTTGCCAACCAATCCATTTGCCACCTCTAGATATGAACAAAAAGTGAACCGAATTGATTGATGAGGAAAAGTGGGCATGAATCGAAATTAGAACCAAGGTAGCATAAATTGATTCCAATGGGTCATGCTACTTGTACATTACAGTATACATATTACTGTATATTAGTGTACACAAGATTACGTGGCAAAAATGTGTAATGACCTATTTGTCCACGACTTATTTTCACAAATTCACTTGTTATCAATGATAACACAGCGAAACTGAAAATTCCTTCCATTTCACCATTCTTAGTGGGATCCTCTTAGGGAGAGAGAGAGAGAGATAGAGAGTTCGTGGTCGTCGGGCAAAATATTTGACATCGGAAAGAGAAAATCCGTCACTGCACCGGCCATATCGTTATTCAAAACACAAGCCTGTAAAAAGAGTGAAATATAGAGAAAATCTGTCACCGCTCCTCAACTGTGGTCTCCAGTGAAATTGACGTCAGTTCAGTTTCATGGGTTTCATGATTCACATGTGTATGCCATTATTTTGAGGTTTTTTTGGGATCTTGATTATCTGGGATTTGACAAAATTAGGTTAAATACCTTTGAAAGATTTGGGTTCAATTATGTCAACAATTTATGGGTTTCTTACCTCTCTTTTCACGTAAATACTTTTGAATTAGGTATATTTTTTCACAAAAGTACACTAGTATCCCAAATCGTTGAGACATTGAGATTGTAATCTATCAATTTCCTTTCCTCAAAGTATTCTGTTTCCAAACATGAAAAATGATATAATGTCCAATACCTCTAGTTCCAATTTAAATCCAAATTCCATAAAAGAAATTGTATTGGAAGTTAAATTGGCAATTGCACTAAAGCATGAGGTCATTTTTAAGATGTTTTATATTTGAAAAGTTTTATCTTTGTGGACTTCTGAATGTGGACATGTACATACAATAAATTAGTATACAATAGTTTATCTATAGACTAGGTAAAGTTGCTTCTTAAATCTTAGGAGATAATCTTTTCTAATTTTATAACCAACATTATAGGTTAATTATAACTTCTATAAATGAATTGTTAGTAATTCATGTACATTTGTGCATGCAACAGACTCTGAAATGATAGGAAATAATAAAAGAATTTGTCATAGTTGCATACGGCCAGGGCACAACTTGTCGAAATGTCCAAAAAAAAATCAATGCCCGGTCTGTGGAGAGGACTTTTTGAAATGGATGAAAGTGGAGAAGAGGATTGTGAACTTATGCATGTTATTCTTTTGTTGTAGTAACAATTGTAGTTATTTCAAGTGGAGTTTCTATGGCTATATCTGCGGCCAACCCTGTGCAAACTGAAGATTTGTCTCGTATATTCAAAATATTTGTTCGGATATTTGAAGAAGAAGACGTGATATCCCTCAACGTAACTATTCAAAATAGAAAAGAAATTGCGGAAGAGAATGAAAAAGAAAAGGGACAGGCAGGACATAATTAGATCATTGAATGCAATTTAACATTGAAGTATGTTCATGCAAGTGTTGCAAACATTGTTTTGCTTGGCTTGGTTTTATGTATGAATTGCCTCTTGTTGGAATTACTAATTGAAGTCTATAAATTATGTTTAGTGATTACTTTGCTAATGTTTAGTCAATTGTTGGGGATGGCTTCTCTTTTGGTATGTTAACATGATCTAGATATGAGTTGGATGTTTTATGTACTTGTTTATTAATAGAGCATTTGTATCCTAGTCTAAGGTAATTCTATTTTCAGATTGTTTTATTTCTTTTCTCCAGGTCAGTGTTTGTTAAAAGGTGGACCTTAATTTTATTCTATTTTCATTTTTTTATTTCTTTCCTCAGTTATTAACATAAGTGACCAAAAGTGTTTGTAAGATATTTTGAATGCATCCATCAAACCAAATTTATATGAGTGCTGAATCTACAATGAGCATAAAATTATTATACAGGTTCTCAATAATAAGGATGGTGGCTAAAGGGCTGCTAAGACACTTCCAATTAAGAGGCTAATGCCGTGGAAAGATAGGCTATAGAAGCCAAGGCATTAAACAATAAATATGTATTCATTATTGAGACATAGAGTCACCATTTCTCATCTGTATTCTCTCCACAATTCTATGATAGCATAAATAGAGTCATCATGATTGAAAGTCAATATATTTAATATAGCATTTGATTTCCTTTACAAAATAAGGCATGAAATGGATAGTCTTGAACATGAATACATAGTTAACTATTAAAATTGCATATTCAAGCTAGCACATTACTCAGCAGATTCATTGAAATGTTATTATGGTATTCTTCAATCTACATGAAATGTTAGTAAGAAATGCATGTTACATGTTAAACATATTCATTGGTTTACTATTACAATCATCCATTGCTCCGAGAGTTGCGTCTTACACGGAGAGTCGATGTAACCCATACATTGGCATCAAACTACGATGTATCCCATACGTAGGCAACAAGCTAACACCAAAAGAAGGGTTCCAATGTTGATAGTGAGCTCTCTGCATCTTTAAATGAAACCAAATGTCACTGACCATATAAAATGTTGATAGTTGGCTGAATACATTTTCCACAAAAACTATAATAGAGCCCGAAATTGGCTTTACTTACCGAGGGTTGTGTTGAAAAAGGTAGAGGAGGCAGCACGGGATATTGTGATTCCAAGAATGGTTGAGTGAAAGCACCAGGCTCTTGGATATTCTTTTCTCTCGAGCTCTTATATTTGTTTGGTTGGGAAGGCACTTATAAATCATATATAAGTTGACATGATAAAATGTTTGAGATATGCTAAAATTGAAACATATATTATGAGTTGGAAGGCATACCTTAGCTTTCGTTGAGCTCATTTCCAATGGGCCTTTTCTATGTAATTTTTTAGGCGTTCCTTCAGTTTTCGAGCACTTCGGATCCAAATGTTTCCACTTGTATTCTTTTCCGTTTCAATGCTATCAAAACCTACTTCACCACTTTTGTTGGGAATGGATATTACTTCCACAACTTATTCTCGATTTTGATTTAGATAAGTCGTTCGATTGAAATTCAATCCACTATGATCTCCCAGGTTCGTTCTTTATCATCTGCCACCAAGTCCGCTACTTAGGCAAATACAAGACACATTTGATCATACCTTAACTATCTAGGAGTACTAATCCAACCATCATAATTAATTTTGACCCTCATATGAAGTCTACTCACATCTCTCCTCCATCTCCTCAAAATATACGTATCGAGAAGTGTTGTGACATCGTTATGGATCAATACTGAAATAGCATGCTTGCAAATTATTCCCCTAAACTTGAATAAATGACAACTGCAAACAAATTGAAGTTTTTCTCTCTGAAACGAAACCATAAATATTGACAACCCTCTTGAGTAGAGATAACCTCGCAATACACTTTTCCAGTTAGGTCTGGGCAAAAAAATGCAACCTGACAACTCGACCCGACCCGAGCCGACTAAGGTCGGTTTGGGTCAATTTTTTTGCCGGTTCGGGTCGGGTAAAACCCATCATAAAACTGACTTGGTTTTGGAAAAAATAATTTTATTTAATAATTAAGCTTTAATTGGGCCCAAAACCAAAAACCGACCCAACCCGATCCATGCGCACCCCCTAGTTGTACATGGATCATTTGTGAAAATGACTTAAAATCCGCTTGAAACTCCTTCTCTACTTTACTACACAATGCACGTTCATATTATTCAACAAATTGCTTACGAGATGTTTACGCATGGACATACCCATTGAAAAATGTATTCATACTCTCACTATATTGAGTAGTGGACATCCCTGCCCAAAAACTAATTTTCAAGAAACATGGAACCCAACGGCTTCTGTCTTTGTAAAGTCCATATAACCAATCAAATTTTTTGCTTTTTCGATTTTTGTTCTTTGATTGGATCTTTAGTTATGATGATGAGACAATAAATAGGGATGTTGTAAACTTGGATGATGAAATTATGGGAGAATCTGATAATGAGACAGTAAGGAAAAATGTAAACATATTTGTTAATAAAATGTTAGGAGAAGATAGTGCGATTGTGCCTAAGGTTGAGATGAAATTTAAGGACAAAAATAAAGTATTTGAATTTAATAAAAGGTATGCTTACCATCTAGGTTTTCTAGTTAGAAAAAGAAATTTGAAGAATGGTGATGATGGGATTGTAAGGTATGTGGCATTTACATATAGCCGAGAATGCCGAAGAACTAATACCACAAGCACGTCATTAAAGCCTCAACCAACCATTTCAAATAGAGTCTAAAGCTAGTCTGACAACGTGTTCAGAGATTTGTGGTACATGACAGATTACCACACTCCATCTTGAGCATAATAATAAAACTAGTCATTTCAAATCTAGGTTGTACCGATGCAATCGAGAACTTAGTGCACATGTGAAACAGAAGCTTGAAGTAGATGATATAGCTGGAATTCCATTCCATAAAAGTTATAACTCAACTGTTGTTGAAGTATGTGGATATGAGAAGATGACACGTGTCGAAAAAGATTGTAAAAACTACATTGAAAAACGTATTTGGGGCAGATAACATTGTCCTTGTTTTTACTTAGTATAGATTTGGATAAAGAGTCTCAATTGAAGAACTTATTTTGGGCAAATAATAGGTGTAGACAAGCATATAAGGAATTCGGAGATTAGTAATTTTTAATACCACCTACCTGATTAATAAGTATGACATGCCTTTCGCCCCTTTTGTTAGAGTGAATCATCATAGACAATCAATATTGCTTGGATGTAGTTCACTTCCTAAATAGCCAAACAAATAGTGAAAAACAATTAATCAGATTACATACTAAAGTATCAAAGAACAAAAATCGGAGAAGCAAAAAATTTGATTTTTCCTAAATAGCCAAACAAATAGCAGGAAAAAATCATTTACTTGTGTGAATCATTTCGCCAGTGAAAAATGTTGCCGGAGATGATACAAGTACAACAAGGAGGAGGATAAAATGTCGCGTCCGTTGCCGGAGAAGAATGTTGGCGGGTTCTCTGTCTTTTGTTCCTAAATGTCCCGCTTTTAGATGCAGAAGAATTAGAGCAAAATGGTTGATTTCATTTCAAATTTGATACAAAAATATCGTGATATTTTACTATCAAATTAATAACGCGATATTTTGTTTTAACTAAATGAAGCCACATAAGCTTCTATATACAAGAACTATTTTCCTTCATATTCAAGCATAGATTTTCATCACAGAACAAATGGAAAAGGAAACCAAGAGGTGGACATGAAATAAATTTATAGAAAAGAGAAGGAAATGATTGAATTTGTGATTCTATATTAATGATTTATTCATTGTTTTTCATGTTAGTTTCTTATTTGAGTAATTATGTCGTTATTTCAAGAGGTGACACTAGTGAATTTGAAGTAGGAAAAAGTCAAACAATCGAATTAGTCTACAGTCAAACTCTGAGACTCATCATAGTTTCCAAGTTGTTTATGTGCCTTGCTCCTCTCATATTCATCAATGCCCCAAACCTAAAGTTCGTATTCTTGGTTAAGACTAATGTCTTATTTTGCATTGGAACATAAAGCAACACTTCGTTTATCTTGTATTTAAATTATAACGGGTCTTGTTGTGGGTTCACATTCTCAAATCATTATGATTTCAGTTCCATTTGAACTTGAGTTCTATGATTAAATTGAGATTTAATTGGATGTTGAGTTTCATTAGGAGCTTGCATTTGAGTATGCGTTTCATTGTTAACACCATGCTCTATTTGAGTACGAGTTTCAAGCCTTTTATTCTCATCAATTTGATCAATACAACTATGACCACATTATTTGACATGAAATGCACTAGTCTCTACTTTCTTCTCCATTTTCAACTTTGGATTCTATCAAGTATTCCCATGCTTCTAAGTCAACTGTGACCACACCTGGTGTTTTTCTGGTATTGGGGTTTCTTCGATTTGAAACGGTAAAATAGAGATACATTAATCTCAATTCAAATAATTTAAGATTGAGAGAGGTAAGAAGTGTATTTCTATAATCGTATTACGACCGATCTCACATATCATATTCAAAACATGTATAAAAATGTTCAATGCTAATCTACAAAAACCATCACACAATGGCAATATAACTCTATGATATAAATACCACATTGCTAACTCATAACTCAACCCAATTTCTAGTTTGTCTGAAATTAAAACTTAAAAAAATTAGAAATGAATTCATGAAAAAATGAACTTAATTGTTAAGATAGACCAAGTTTTCCATTCTTTCGAAGAATCCTTCTCTACCTAAGCACTTCATTTTGAACGTGGTTGAGCCCTATTCTGTATTTGAAAGAAAATAAAATAAAACATTACAATCGACCCACAAATGTAGAAAAAAAATACTAAAAACTCAGTGTAAATGAGTTTATTGTTGTTTCATCTTTATACTCTATACATTTTTCTTACAAAACGAGTGCAAGTTTGATGATTTTAAGTCAATTTCTTGAAGAAAGCATAACGAATTTTGGTGAAAGAAAATGACGGAAAACCTAAAGTTGAAATGGTGCAATCTTGATATTTGTAATGGGAAATGAAAGGAAATAGTGTTGGGATGCATTTGCCCTTCTGAAAAGTGGGCACGCAAAGGATACACAAGCAGGGACGGAGCCAGGATTTTTATTCAGTGTAGGCGAAATATTAGCACAAAAACAAAAGTTCAGGGACCAAAAGTGTGTTATTATGTGTAGTGGCATAGTCATGCAAATATGCAATCATGTTATTTCTTAATTTCTCAAAGTTCAAGGACCAAAAATGAAAATTTGAATTTAAAATACTACTTTCTCTCTTTCACTTTCAGGCAAATCCCAATAAAGTTATATATATATATATATATATATATATATATATATATATATAGACACATATACACACAGGCAGAAAGCTTTCCTCCCTTTCTTCTTTATTTCTTCTCTTACTCCTCTTCCGTTTTCCTCCCTTTCTTCTTTATTTCTCCATAATTTAGTGCAGGCAAATTTTTGCTCTTCTACAGATTTCTTAAAGTTCAGTGCAGGCGGCCGCCGGCGCTCGGCTACACATGGCTCCGTCCCTGTACACAAGCAAAGGATACACAAGCATTTAACAATGAAGTACATAGTTTTCGTTAGTCAAGACTTGTACTACACCTATTTTAAAATGTTGGAGACGATTTTAGGATGCCAACGGAGCTAGGGGAGGGCGGAAATTAAAAATATCCCTATTTACCTTCATGTTTAAATAAATATTTATTTTTTATTTTTTAATACGATTTAAATTTTAAAATATAAAGATAAAATAAAATAAAAAGATTCGATGTGAATTTGGAAAATTCGGGACGAGGCAATGCTGGATATGATATTTTGCCATCCCTAGATGAATGGGGCCGGGCAAGACTGGGCCGAAATATTTTTCTATTCACACCCTTTCTTAAGTTGGGTATCGACTTACAATTATGTTAATAGATTGGAGACTTATTTTAAAATTGGTAAAACTGAGAACGAAACGCCATCGTATCGTGGGTACAATAGAAATCAGTCCTCTCTGCAACGCAGTAAAAAGCGGCCTCGAACTTGACTTCCGCTCCCTCTATCATTTCTCTCCGGCCAACAAAATCCAAACCCTAGGCGTAACAAACACCGGTGCACCACCACTGATGGCGATCCGCCACCTCCTAACCGCCGCTCGCCGCTCTCGACATCCGGCTCATGCATTCACCACCTTTCGTTCCCACTCCACCGCCGTCGCCGCAGCTACCTCCCCATTACCCCCCTCCCCACCTCCCCCAACCGCCATGATCTATGACCGATTAGCCGAATCTGTCAAGCAAAAACTCAAGCAGCTAGAATCCCCGGACACGCGCTTCCTACAACACAACTCTCCGCATCCAACCCTAGCTTCTCACACAGAAATCCTATCCGCTCCTTTAACCCGAGTCACCACCCTCCCCAATGGCCTCCGAGTTGCCACTGAGTCGACTCTGTCCTCCCGCACTGCAACCGTT
Source organism: Forsythia viridissima (assembly GCA_030279155.1). Taxonomy (NCBI): domain Eukaryota; kingdom Viridiplantae; phylum Streptophyta; class Magnoliopsida; order Lamiales; family Oleaceae; genus Forsythia; species Forsythia viridissima. The sequence goes on from CM059036.1 coordinate 37,235,793, forward strand.
GGAGTGTTTATTGATGCTGGGTCGCGGTTCGAGACCGAGGAGACTAATGGGACTGCTCATTTCTTGGAGCATATGATATTTAAAGGGACTGAGAGGCGGTCTGCGAGGGAGCTGGAGGAGGAGATTGAGAATATGGGCGGACATCTGAATGCCTATACTTCCAGAGAGCAGACTACTTATTATGCTAAAGTGATGGACAAGGAAGTGCCAAGGGCACTGGATATTCTTTCGGATATTCTGCAGAATTCGAAGTTCGAGGAGAGTCGGATTAATCGGGAGCGAGATGTTATTCTCAGGGAGATGGAGGAGGTATTGGGACAATAATTTTTCATTTTAGGTTCACATTTATGGCTTCTGGTGTGTTGTTTGTTTTTTTGAACGGTTGATGTGTTTAATGGGTGAAGATTGTGGCTTTTTGGTTGAATTTTGTGTTTGGTGGACAAAGAGTGTTGCCTTGTGATTGAATTTTGTGTAGACTGTGTCTACTTGATTAATTTTTCTAAACGGCTAAGTATTATATCTTGTTCATAGTTTCTTCTATTTGTTGGATAAATTTCGTGCCTTTCAATTGGGTCTCGTGTCTTTTGGATAATGAATGAGGCTTGTGTTGATTAATTTTCCATTTTTCGTGTTATTTGGTTGATACATGATGATTTCTTGTGGATTTTGAACAAAAGGTCAGGAAATATATTTCTGAAACATGAATATTATTTCATATGTTAAAAAGTTGATCCTTTTGTTTTACTGAAATGGGTACGAAATAAGGGTTGATTCACCGAAAAATAATCGGTTAATATGAATTTTGATATGCATTCTATTTGGACGATTATTTATTTTTCATAACTTCAGTTTGTTGTCCCCACAGGATGGTCAAAAAATTCTCTTGGTTTATGGTGCACTGGCCATGAGTAAATGTAAATTGTTTACAGTTTAAATTTCTCGTGCTTACTGTCTGCCCTGAGTGCTCTATTTGTATGTTCATGATTATTGTAGGTTGAAGGTCAGACAGAAGAAGTTATATTCGATCATCTACACGCCACTGCATTTCAATACACGCCCCTGGGTAGAACAATTCTTGGGCCTGCTGAAAATATCAAGACAATTGGCAAAGAGCATCTACGAAATTACATATCAACGCACTATACTGCTCCTAGAATGGTATTAGTCTTTTTCCATAGAAGTCCAGCTAGTTTGTTGGCATGTTTGCACATCTGTCTCATATAACTTGTTGTTTGCTGCTGATCAACTCTCGACATTTTCTATTTGCTTTTACCGTAGGTGATTGCTGCCTCTGGCGCTGTCAAGCATGAAGATATTGTTGAGCAAGTGAAAAAATTGTTTACAAAGTTATCGACAAATCCAACAACAGCATCTGAGTTAGTTGCTAAACAACCTGCAATCTTCACGGGCTCAGAGGTATGTGTATCTTGCTCAAGTGCTTGATGGTCTCCAAGGTATAAATTCTCATTATTGTGACCCCTCTTATGAAAAAATCAGGTTAGGATGCTTGATGATGACATTCCCCTCGCGCAATTTGCAGTTGCTTTTGAAGGGGCATCTTGGACGGATCCAGATTCCATTGCCTTAATGGTCATGCAGTCGATGTTGGGTTCTTGGAATAAAAGTGCAGGTGGTGGAAAGCATATGGGGTTAGTATTCTACTATTCTTCACATGATATCCCAGAGTTTATGTAATTTGATTGTATGGTGGATAATTACATGCCTTGACTGGGTTTTAAATCTTTTTACAGTTCTGAGCTTGCGCAGAGGGTTGGCATCAATGAAATTGCGGAAAGCATGATGGCTTTTAACACCAACTACAAAGACACTGGTTTATTTGGTGTTTATGCTGTTGCTAAGGTGGGCTCTCACTTTTGATAAAGATAAATTGAATGGGAGAAAAACTTGTGAATTAAATTAGTAAAACGAAAAGCACCAACTGTGTGAAAACTGTTCCCCCCCGGGCCCCGCGCTCTTGCTCTCTATTTATTTTTCTCTACTATGAGATGAGTGCCCAAATGGAAGGCTTCCCCTTGGTTGTCTGTCGTGTTTATACTTCAGTCATTTGATTATGGAGATATCTTGACCTACAATCATGCCCCATGTTAAAATTAAATTCTTGTCAGTGGCACTAAGAGATATGTATCATTTATGTAATGGAAGGGATCACAAAGTGACATTGTCTTTAAGTTGTTTATTTGCTTTGCGTGTGATGTCAAGTTTATGCTGAGAGCGTTTCCAATCCCTAAGTTCTTGTTATCCTGTAATTTTTACTAAGATAGTTGATTAACAAATTGACTAATTCTATCAGTCAAGTTACTAATGTCTAATGCTTCATTTATTCACAGCCTGATTGCTTGGACGATTTGGCCTATGCAATTATGTATGAGATCAGCAAGTTATGTTATCGAGTATCGGAGGCTGATGTGATTCGTGCTTGTAATCAGGTAAATGCCACTTCATTGATATTCATGATATCAAGTTGATCTACGTGTTTCTACGTTTCTTACTTGTGCTGGCAAGGTTCTTTTGGAACCATAATGCATTACTGAAATAGTTGTTTCCTTTTCTTTGTATTGTTACCGCTGCAGTTAAAATCTTCTCTGATGCTTCACATTGATGGAACTAGTCCTGTAGCAGAAGATATTGGGCGCCAGGTATAATTTGGCAACCAAAAATAAAATATTTTACCAGATCAATGTGGTCACATCACTATATATGCTTTTAATTTTCTTTAATCAATGACTTCGCTTTGGAAGAATTTGATCTGGTTGTGTATCGGAATATTTTTTTCTTTTTCTTTTCTTCCCTTTTTCTGTTTATACTCGATTTTTAGCTAGTTTAGAATGTGGTTCTCTGTTTATGAGAAAAAAGTATTTTAGTATTCTTCTTCTTCTTCATTTTGTTTGTAAGTTGTATATATTTTTCTTTGTTTCTTTTTTAGGTGGGGGAGGGTATTGGTGGGCACTCTTGACTCTTGAGGATGGAATTTCATACTCCCCTGTTTATAGTGAATTCGGTTCAAGCTATGAAGTGACTACTGTAGCTAAATACCTTCATAGTAATGTTGTCCCATTTTTCTCTCACCCTAATGCATCAATGCCATACTGGTCTTGACTGCACTGCCATATGCACCATGCTCATGAGGTATGGCACCATAGTTTGCATGACCTCCCCTGTACATCACAAATTGAAGCAATACTTCGAGTTGCCTGATGCAATGGAGGACACTCTTGAGTTATTGCAGTTTTGGGTGATGGTTAAAGAAGAAGAGAAGAGGTAGAAAACTAGGCATCACTCTGAGAATCCGTTGACATCACACCAAGGATCAGATTGTATCACATAATCTCAATAATGCTTCAAAAGCTCTATAAAACTCAATAATCATCTCCCTCTAATTGATTACAGAAGAGTACGGATATATTTTTAGACTCCAAAGGACCATCCCTATCAAGAATGCTTCAGAAGCTCTGTAAAACTCAATTACCATATCTCTGAGTAATAAAAGAAGAGTGTATGTGTATTATAGACTCCAAAAGATCTTCCATTCCTATTGGGACGTAGAGTCCATCTAAGGAAACTAACTCAATTGCCCAAATAAGCGAATCTGAACCATCTAGAATCATCAAATCATAACTAGACTCAACCTAAACTGAACTTATGGCATATTCCAGAGAATTCTGAAGACTAATATTTCTGAAAATGACAAAATTACCTATGTTTTAAAAAATGTAATAAAGTTATGAAGGACTTCAATGTTTTAACACCTTGTTTTTGCCTACCTTTATTTGTCTGCATCATGACATGTATTAGTCCCCGACCTTTGTCTTTCACACTCTTTTTAGCTAGTCTTTTGCCTTGAATTTATAAAAAACAATTGAGAAGATTCGACTGGCCATCACTCTTGGTCACTGTCAATATTACGTTGGATATCCAAGTATTGTATGTGATATTCTGGTGTCAAAAAGTTGTTGGTGAGTGTGGCAGAAAATGATAGTTAGATGACTTTCTAAGAAATAATGAGCTTGGAAGCGAATCAATTATTGATTACTAGATATAGTCGCCGAAAACTTTTAAACTCAAAAATGATCATTTACCTTCACATCTTATGTACCGAGCATAACTCAACATTTTCATTGCCATCTATGTATATTCAATTTTAATTTCTTGTGAAACAGAAAATGGGGATGGTTGTCACCTTTACATATCATAAGTCCATCAAAAAGATAAATTCCCTATCATATTGTCTCCTCGAATTTTTTGGCTCTTAAGAGAATTAGTTTGTGCTGAAGTTATACCATCTTCTGAAAAAGCTGATAGTATATATATTTTTTTCAATTGTACTCGAGGAAAAGTAACATTTAATAGAGGGGAGTGAATCTTAGTCAGAGTGGTTTTCCTTGGTCTGATTTTGCGCTCAGTTCCATCTATATTTTATTATGCTAATAAATGGTATTTATATTTCACGTCTAGGTTGGTGACACGACAAAGTACCTTCAAGTTCCGTATAATAGTAATACTTAATACTCTAAAAGGATTTTTTAATTGTAATATTAATTATTACTTGTTGAAATTCTCATAGCTTTGAATGTAGTAGTTTTCTAAAGAGGCAAGATTCTTATATGAATTTAATGACATTGGTCTGGACTCTTGTTATGTGGGTAGGTAAGATTCTTGGGGGCTCATTGGGGCAAAGAAAATCTAGGAATTATCTACAAAATCTTTCGCATCGATTTTTCCACCGTTTTGTAAAGAACTAATTTACTTGGGAAACAGGTTTGGTGATAATGTGAAAACAACTTCTTTCAATTGGGATTTGGTTGATAAGTTAATTTGTTCGTGTGACTTGCTTGTAATTACCTTTGCCCTCTTTTTTTATTTCTAATTTATTTCTTTGTGCTTGCAGCTGCTTACATATTGTAGAAGGATACCATTTGCCGAATTGTTTGCCAGGATAGATTCTGTAGATGCCAGTACAGTCAAACGTGTTGCAAACCGATTTATCTTTGACAGAGTAAGATGGAAGTTCATATTCTAAAGCATGTTTGGTGTTGCTGACTTACTTCGAAGTTGCTTATTTTCCTAAACGCGATTTCCAAAGTTACAGTTTATTCTAACAGAACTTCTGTTTGAAGTAAGTCTGAACCAACTTTCTGGAAGTAACACGATCTTACGTGCTATTGAGCTTAAACTGAGAATAAGCAGACAATCTACTAATTCTTATATGTTCACAGCTGCATTCTCAATGTGTTCTTAGCTCTGTGTTGCTTATGCAGGACGTTGCTATTACTGCTATGGGACCTATCCAGGGCTTACCTGACTACAACTGGTTCAGGCGCAGGACCTACTGGCTTCGTTACTAGTTTTTTCTTCGTTTCAAATCACTTTTTTAGTTTTTTGCTTTTTTTTTCTTTTGGATGAGTCGTTTGTCCCATTCCTGGAAAGCATTTAGGGCTGACTCATTTTGTTCCATCACTTAGCCCATTTGCTTTTGCTTTCTTTAACCCTCCAATTGGTGAAAATAATTGAGCTGTTGTATTCGGTGATTTTGGTGCTTGATGTACTATAAACAGAATTTACCGATTCTTTTAATATGATGATGCATTCCTGGACCTAATGAACGTGGATACGAGTTATCTTTTCTTTCGACTCGGATTCATGTTCGGTTTTTGTTGAAGGTCAATTCTTACATGTTGCCAGAAAATAAGGGTACTTACCAGGCAATGAACTGAAGCATTTAGTGCCAGTCAGCCTTTTTAAGGGCATATTTATTTATTCTCTTTTGGTTTTGCTTTTTTAAGATTGAACATTTTGTTGCCTGAAATTAATTACGAGTGATCATATTATGAGTAAACTACTACAAAGGATAAAGTTGTTTCTTTGCCCTCAATGTTCAAACGACGAACCCTTTTTCGCTCTCTGAATCAGAAATGGAGATTTGACTTGTTAAGGTATGCAAGTTAAAAATCTCTTCAAGATTGATTTAACAATGTGAATGGGTGTTGCCAGGATAATGAATTCACGACACTTCTTTCTTCCGAGTTTGGCATATTACAGTACTAACTTTGATGGTTGAGTTGAGATTTGATTGTATCGTATATCGACAGTCTCGCCGCCATGTTGTACCCGTGGTTGCTTGATTTGCCACATTGCTACCACATCAATAACATTGTTTTATCTTAACCAATGTTCGGAAAATCAGACTGAATTGGACTGGCCGGTTCAATTGGAAAAATCGGGAACCGGCTACAAAACTGGTCTGGTTTACTAATTTAACCATGCTTCAAAAAATTGGACCGGAAATTGGGGTTTTTAACGGTTAAACTGGAAATATCGGTTGAACCGGTAAAGTTTAATGAAAATCGGGATTTTTTTGGATTAATTTTTAATTTTTTAATTGAAAGTAATGAAAAATCTATTTAACGCTAAATTTTGTAAACAATTTTGTTTATAAATATTGATTTATTTAAAAATAACTTATTTTATGAGAATTTTAGATTAATTTTTAATTTTTTAATTGAAACCAGTTCGATTTTTTGATCTTTGACCTGTTGCTTTTTTAAGATCGATGATCGATCCGATTTTCTCAACATTAATATTAATTAAAAACTCTTTTAAGCCTTCTTGCGATATCCAAAGTGTACTTCTAAAGTTCTCGTTGAATAATGAGTAATCATTACTACTTAAATAACATTATTTTCAAATAATAATACTACATTAATAACCTCATGTCCTAATGATTAATGATCTCATACATAAAACCTATTCTTATAATTTACGAAATTATAGGAAATTTCAAGTTGTAGATATTCATTTTGAAATATAACAGGTTTTGAAAACAATTAGAATAAGACATCACTTTTTATTTTTTGTACCGTATTCTAATTATATTTAACATCTTTAACCTTTTGACATTATAGCACTAGTGTCTCCAATTTTTTTTTATCACATTTTTATCTTCAATTTTCATTAATTAGCACATCTTGTATTTGATAACTGTTTCTGTCAAAAACATTTGTTGAGAATTCGTAAAAAGACTTATATGTTTGTCATATTTTAAAAAAAATAATAGATACAAAAGTATGATAAAATATTTTTCCTTATTTCAAAGTATGTAAACAAAATATCTCGACAGAAATCATCATGATGAAATGTGCTAATTAATGAAAGCTGAAGATAAAAATTCGATGACAAAAAGTCAAGAACATAATTGTAATAATGAACAAAAGTTGAGAATATTAAGTACAATTAAAATATGATGCACTTATAAAAAATTGTAGTATGAATATAACCACCCTTATAATATTGACTATTTGTACTTATTTTGGACAAAAATACTCATTTAACTACCTAAAATCTTAACATATCATACTAAAATTCACTCAAATATAATTCCACAAAATTAGATATACAATAAGATTTCACCAAAAAAATTATAAGTCACACCTCGTGCCACCGCTAGCTTTAACCCAACTCAAGTAAGTTAATTTTTTGATTGATTAATTTTTGTTATAAAAAAAAACAAAATTCTAAATGTTTGTGGTAAATTAGTTTGGGTTTATTTTTATATATAACTAATGCTAATATTTTTTTGAATACGGTTGCAGAAAATTTGTTGAAGTGTGGTTGAAGGAAGAAGAAATGTTGTTGAAGACGACTATGAAAATAGAAGTAGAACTATCCAAACGATCGATAGTTCAACTGTCAGTAAAAAAGAAGAAGAGAGATTTGGGACTATGTTTGAAATATTGATAATGTTTGACAATTAGGTATTTTTAAAAACTGTGAATAACAACTAAAAGTTCTTGGTGTTCTTTTTCTCTCTATTGACAATAAAATATTATGAGACTCTTTATTCATAATTTGTCTAAATTATCGGTATTCTTTATGAATCAAATAGCTTTTGGAATATTAGTCATCTTTCGTATTTATACAGTTACATCAATATAGGTAAACGTACATGAAATATCGCAATATTATATTAATACTCCTCTTTATAAAAGTTTTATCCTCACAATTACATATATTTAAAAGATTGTACATTTGTTATTAGTATATAAATTTCTTCTATTTTCCTTGAATTAATAACTGGACAAATATGTATTAACAATAAACTAAATGTAGATAATCATGCCCAAAAGAAATAATAATAAATATACTACTTTCTCAGACTCCAATAATCCAAATATTACAAGCAATAAAACTATCAAAAATATATGTAATTATCATGCAAAAAAAAAAAAAAAATCTCAAGATTTGATATTTAATTCATGTTATACAGTATCAATTCTCAAAAAAGTAAAATAAAATAAACTTTTCATATTAGATTCCTACAATAAATCACATTTAACTATTAAAAGTATTTGAAAAAGCAAAAGTTTTACGAGTTGAACAACATTAATTCATAATTATCTTGATAATAAGCATTAAAAAAATGATATCCTGCATATCTACCAAAATGTCAATGAAAGATGATTTACAAATTCATTTTTAGGTTTGTCTGTGACATACTTATCTGGTAGGCAATCTACAAGTACTCAATAATTTGGTATACTCAGTCATATTAATAAGAATTGTACCAGCTTGCATGAAGTATTCACTATTGTATCTCTTGACTTTACTATAATATGCTGCTCGAATGACAAATTCAATGTAAATTTACTCTTTCATGTCAATTTTTTTCATTGGGATTCATATCAATAATAAAAATCCTATTTTAGTAAATAGTGAATCGAATTATCAAGTACATATTTTTTGAAAAACGGTTAGATGCATACACTATTCTCTGCTTTGCCATGTATAGAAGTTTTTTATGTATCTATATCAATAACACTATAAGCCTTCTTCTAAATTCGAGGCCACGAAACGACTTACAAGATGTCATAATACCTTTATCAAAGTTCGACTTAAAAGCCAATGGCAATTCAAGCCTAGAAGTAGAAAAAAATTTATAACACTATTAATCCAAATGATTTATTTCATATTTAAGTTGAATCATAGTAGGCCAAAAATAACATGCTCACCCATTTAATTTAAGTTTAACATAATCTTCTATTTAATTTCTCTATTTTTTCTTTTTAATAAGGGGTTTATAGTACCCTACCCATGTTAAATGATTTTTCTTAATATATTCAAAGAATTAACTCATTTACTTTTGAATAATAATAATGTGATTTTTTTTTGATGGGTTGAGGACTTAAGATTAAAACTGATGAGAGAAACTTGGATCAATGTCTCACATTTGAATTTTTTTCAAAAATAGTGATGTGGACTACAGGTTCAGAGAAGAGAGGGTAGGCAAATTCAAAAATATACTTCTTCCTCAGTTTTTAATATATATATATATATTGCAATTTTTTTTTTAGTAGAAATAAAATTTACCTAAAGAAGGTAAAATTAAAAAGAAAGTATAAGATACATGTCAACTATGATATGTATGTCTACCATTCTTTCATACTAAAATTAATAATTATTAATTTTATTCTTCGTAAAATATAGTCATGAAAACATCATCAATTCCATAAGATTTAATATCAAGGGTTCATCAAACATCAAAGCTCAAATCACTAAAAGTATTAATTGACTTCAAGTAACTGTTGATATTGCCACAATATAAAACTCATCTCGATTGTAATTATACTTCTATAAATGTAAATAAAATATCAACATTATTCATTATAACGTGGAACAATACAATACATCATATTATCAAGAACTGTGTTGTTCTATTTATTGCAATGACTACTTTAATATTTTAACTATTAATAATTAAAAATAGAAATTTTGAAAATATTAAAAATTAACGAAATTATTGTAAAATCACATGTAACACGTGTTTCTAACTAGTATTATTAAAAGTTTCCATTATTCAAATTAATCTTTGATATTGACTACTTTTATAAATTCTTCTACTTAATTACCCCCTTAAATTGGCTAAAACTCTTTTAAAGACCTTTAAAATTCCAACAGATCTTTACCTTCAAACCGTTTCCTAATCCCTGCCTACTTTTGTTAAGGAGAAAGTCTCGAAGGCGAAACGCCCCCACCTGTGTCAGAGGTCTCTTGACCAGGCGGGTTGGCATGATGAAAAGTTGTCAAGTCCTAGTTATTAGCAATAACTATTTTAAAAATAAATTGCTTGTGAATATCGACAACTACTCGAATGCATGTTGTGTGATAGGAAACATGCATGAACATTGAGCTATATTTTGTGGGTGAACTCTAAATCTTAACGAATTTTCAATTTAGAGTATATTTGTATGAGTTTATAAGTACTTATAAATCGGTCAAAAATTATTTTCATCCACATTTTGTATGACCAACAATCCTTATTTACTTTTTATCCACATATTTCGTAGGAGTCGCTGCTTTAATTTGTTTCAATTGAGTCACTGAATTTCACTTTTGTTCCAATTGGGTCACTAACTCAAATTTAATTTCAAATTCACCAATCTGTCACCTACCGTCTCCTAAATTTATAAAAATTACTTAATTGTCAACCACACTGAAACAGATCTAGCATGTATTGCTGCGTGGCATGTCAACTTACCACTGCTACATGTCATAAAAGTGTTATAATAAAAATACATGTCTTTTAATATTTTAATCTAAAGACGTGTCATAAATTTCATTTTACCAATTTTATTTTTAGGATACCACTTAGCGATTATACAGAACATGAGTGATGATATGACTGCTAACTAAACAATTTTCGTCAGTTGGAGAGATAATAGGTAATAGAATGTGACAAACAATAAAATTTAAAACTAAATTAAAATGTAGAGACCCAATTGAGACAATTAAAGTTTAGTGATCTTGAGATTACACTGAAATTTCAGTGACATCAGATGAAATTACCCATATTTTGTACATCATTTTGGGAGCAATGCGTGCATTGACGAATAAAATAAAAAAGAAGAGAAAAAGATACGAGTTAATTAGAGCATCTCCAATATACTTCATCTATTGCCTTTTAGACGTGCCACATAAGTACATATAGACAGAGTTATAAAAAAAACATGCCCAATGCATACCGACGAGAATTCCGTTTAGTTGATGTAACACACCAAAAACTAGACTCCGTCTAAATTTAGACGGACTTTTAGACAAAGTAACTGAGCAAATTTAAATCTAATTCATCATTTTATTAAAAAAATAGTTGGACAAGAGAAACAAAAATTGAAAAACTGCCAATTTAAAAAAAAAAATTAATGCCACATAAGTAGTAATATTAATTTTAGACGAAATCCATTGGATATGAATTTTTAATTTGACCGAATATACGTAGTGCCACATAAATTGGAAATCCGTCTATTTTATCTGTCAAGTAAACTTAGACAGAGTACATTGGATACATTGGAGATGCTCTTAAATGTACCTATTCAAAAGAATACTATTACTGGCAAGTAAACATTTAAACTCAAGCAAACCATCTAGCAAAAATGATCGGTGCTGTTGATTTCTTGAGTCCAAAAGTACAATTCTCTAATCTCTCAACAACGTTCGGTGTGATGTGAATCAAATATATAAAATTAAAGAAACAAATATTTAAGCTTATAAGTTACAAGCAGCTGATTCTTGCTTTTTTTGGTCTTATTTCGGTAGTAAGCATGCACTTACTGTAGAAATAAGACACGGAAAAAATGCTTAGCCAAACATGCTAACAATGCACCAGTATATACGCAAGATGTACGTAAATCCATAGCACATTACACTATGCATTAAGTATTCCATTTTGTATATAGAGTTATTTGCAATAACTATTAGCTTAGTGTTTCCTCAAAAAGCTACTACTAAGCTCCTTCCAAGTATATAAGCTACAGAGTACAGAGCCACAACAAGTTTACCAGCTACAGTTTTTATCCTATCGAAAAGTCTGACTAGGCTAATGGCAAAACCCAACAGTGAATTGCACGAGGTCAAGCATCTTTGTTATTAGGACTGGGAGCTTCCTTCCTCCTCTTCTGATCCGTTGTCCTCTTCAAAAATGAGAGACTCAATCTCTCCATCAGAATCAGTAGTTGGATCATCATTCATCAGGAAAATCTTACATACCACCAGATTTGATATCTGAAATGAGAGAGAATGAATTCTAATCGGGAAGTAACTTAATTTATGCTCGCACAAAACAGAAATCTTATGGAGAAGGGGGGGAGGTGCCTAGTACCTACATATCGATGATCAATAATCATACTCACAAGAAGCAAGTGATAGGGGATAATTATTGCTGTGGAATATATATCAGCACTTATATGTAATGACTCTAATTGTCAGATATCACTAAGCTAAGACTGACTTATGGGCTTATAACTACTTAGACATCCTCCCCTTACAAAACTGATTCAAGGGTGAGTTCTACCCAACGTTGTTGTAAAAATTGGTATCAGGCTTCTGGGGATGGCCCTTGGTGCTGACGGAGTGACGTGGAGAGGTGACTTCCAGTAAAGAACTGGTTACGTGAATTTACCTAGCTGGGAATCGATTCTGCATAGAGGAATGTAATGGCTCTAACTGTGTCTGACATTGCTAAGTTAAGGTTTGGCTTGTGGCTTACAACCACTTAGACACCTTCTCCTTACAGGCCGGTTTCAAGGGTTAGTTATACTCAATGCGCCAAGCCTTCGCTTAGTGACATGGGACACAATTCTCACTTAATCCTACAACACAAATCGTGCTGATGAATTTCACAATTCCCTAACAGAAATCAAGCCTATATATAATTACCTTCTTTTTTATGCCATCATTAAGTTCAGCAGCTGTAAATGTGCTGGGATTCGCTCTATATTCATGTATGTTCCAACGAGTTTGAGTCCCTGAAGATATTTTTCCTTGGTAAAAAACAAGATGCTGCATGAAACCAACTACTTTAGTGCCATCAATTATTCCTTCATCCATTATTGCACTCCAATAACCATCCTCTGTGACGAGGTCACCATTAGGCTTGGTAGTGAAAAAGAACCAGCAACTTCCATTCCCATCCTTAAATTCACCTGTGCAACATTTCAAATAAAAAATTTCAGTAGACAACTCACTCAAAGAATACGAAGTCAAACGCCAAGTCATGGATGTAAAATATCCAGGCTAGCCACATAATTACTGCTTCACTTTAGCGGCATAATTAGTTTCTTAAATAATTGACAGCACTCTCACTTTCTTTAAAGACCGCATCAGGATCAGATAATGATATGAGATTAAATATAAATTTCTATTAGGTAATGAACAGAGGCACAAGATCTTCGATACAACCTGCATGAAAAGTTAATTGGCAAATTTATCAGTTACTAACAGTTGCAAGGATATTTATGCTGTGTAATAATTATCAAATGACTAAAGGGACTTCATTCAAAAAAGTGAAGCAATTTTGTTAGAGCAAGTTAGAAGAGAGAGGGACCAAAATTAACACGACATGTTGTAGTTGCCAAGGATCTAGTTGCTTTAGATCTTCTAGCAATGAACAAATCAAAATGCCGAAGAATGATTCATATAGGTGACCCTAAATTTATTAGAATAAGGCTTATTTGCAGTTGTTGAGTTATTAACAAACATAGTTTTATGGAGCTATCTTCACGGTTCACACTGTGAATAGTCCTGATTCATATTAGGAACAGCCCTTGCTGTTCTGATAGAGATACCATACACCATTACACATTTCCTTCAAGTGAGAATGGGAGTGGTTTTGACTCATGCCAGTCAACGCTAACTCAGGTTTAGTCACGCAACAGGACAATAGAGGGGCCGAGACTTGACAAGCCACCTGAGCCATCTTGGCAACTTCTTCCTTTTTTGTTTTCTGCTAAACTGGATAAGCATCACGGAGTAAGAAATAGCAAATATTACATTGGGGGGTGGGAGTAAGACTGTCTTTTATTATAGTTGACGTATTTATGACTCTTTTATTCATGTTAGAATGAGATGGACTTGTTTATTCTATTACTTTCCCACTGTTGGATCAAGAATCCGGTTAGCACTTCCACATAGCTAAAGTTTGATACATTAGATAAAGTTTTTAATCCTGTTAAATACATCCACTGTCCGTTTAGACATTTCTCTTTTTCTTTGCATCTTTACGAATTTTGGACTTAGCAAAAGCTCCGCATTGGCGATACCATTCTGACATTTGCTGATTCTTTAACCTTCAGAATATTCCAATCCTTCGACTTAGTAAAACGTGTGAATTGGCCGATATCATTCTTATATGCCACAGACAAATGTGTAACAATGCCCAAACCTCAGCAACCACAATGCCGAGTTTGAACCATGACAGCATCAAATTTCACCCAGATAAACACTTATATATGAGGTGACCTCATCCTGGTTAAAATTCAATATAACAAATACTAAAAAGCGCGTGCGTGGAAGCGTCTGTGGATCGAATCCCATGGTCATCTAGTCTTCCCATGTCTCTCTCCAATGCACTAGCATATGAGAAAACCACTCAATCTCCCTACAGTACTTCAATTTACAATTCTGTTACTCAAAAATTTAAGAAAACAATAATAATACATAGAGTAAGCTGTAACACAAAATCAAGTTTCACAAATGAACCACAATCACTGCCTGTCATAAAATCAACTCCACGACATGAAGAAATCAATATAACACATACCCAAAACAAATTATTGCCTAAAAATAAGGCTATTTTTGACAGCATGTAATTAAACCCTTAGAATTGGATCCTGTGAAAAATCAAATCAAATTTAATTTAAAAATTTCCAAATCAACTTTCCCCAATTATAACACACATTACAACAGGATATAAACATGCAAACCCAAAAAAAAAAAAAAAAAAATATTATACACAAAAACTCATGGTATTAAAATTGATAGATCATAATCCATAATCCCTGACATGCAAGCACTATACACAAATCAACACAAAATTCAGATCCCAGATGCGACATTGCATGCATGTTTAGACATGGGCTCCTAACAAAATTTCTAAAAAATCACAAACAAAACAAACAAATTCACCCCCAAAATCCCAATCACTCTGTGTGTAAACTACACATGCAAAATTATACATATATATACAAATACTTACAAAATGGAAGCCCATATGGGTATACATGGTGTTCTAACCAAATGGTTCAAAAATTACATACACAACAAAAACAATAACACCCATAATCCCAATCTCTCTGTGAGTAAATTAGACATGCAAAATGAAAAATACACACACCAATACTTACAAAACGGGAGCTCGTCTGGGTTGGTTCCATAAACATCAGTAGTTGGAATCGCATTAGCAGGAAATTGCAGATCCAAAATGTTTTTCCTCAGATAAAACAGAACTTCATTATCTGTTGGCTTAAATTTGTAACCAGGAGGCAAGTTCAACGCAACCCTCTTTGCTCCACCCCTGAAAGAAGCCATTGTAAAATTATTTTCTACCCGAAATTTCGTGCTTTGTGCGGAGTGCAGCTTTGCTTTGTGCGGAGTGCAGATTTGGGTGTTTTGTGGGTGTTTTATTTTCAATTTCGATCAACAAAATAATTATTTATTTTAAAACTATTTTATTTACCTATAAGTGAACATATTCATCACTAATTTTCTTAAGCTTGGCCAAACGTGCACGGGCTTATCGCAGCCCATGTACGTCATTCGTTAGGTTTGGTTTAGTATTGCCGTAATTTTAGGAGTATCAATTTTTGTTGTGCCGTAGAAAAATTAGTCGTAAGAAGAATTAAATAAGTGTTTGATAAACTCGAAAATCAATAAACAAAAATAATTTATTGTCGTGACTGTATAAAATTATTAAAAAGGATATTGATTATAATAATGTTTGTTGTATTATTATTATTTGGGATAATTGTATCAAAGGTCTCCCACTTTTTAAAATAGTTGGGAATATGCTCATAACTTAAAAAAATAGCACAATACATCCCTAACGTATGAAGAAATAGGCATCGTAGGTTCTCTTCACACTTTTCGTCCATTTTCTCCGTTAAATGTCAAAATTAGACTACACGCGCTTTCCCTTTCCAAAAAAGGCGACTGAAATTTCAGGGGCAAAGAGTGAATCAACCGTGCGTGTTGAAATCAGATTTTTTTGATCCAGAGTAGCCACCTTCATAGTCGCGCACCTCTTTCGCTAAATCTGATTTTTTTTCTTGCAAAAGGGTTACGCAGTTTCTTGCCCATGGAAAAGAAACTGAAATACAATATTCCTTCACTAAAAGAGAACGATCAAAAGTGAAGAAACCCAACTGAAACTCAAAAACCGAAGCAGGAGCTGGAAATGTTTCGCAGACCACTGTAGCAGAAATTTGAAAACACATAAACTTTGCTGAAAATGATTTTTAAATGGAGAAAAATCCAAGGAATAGTTAGCACACTAAAAGACTGCTTGGGAGTTTTGGAGTAGTGGTTATCAGCGTTTTTTAAAGTACCGGTTTTGAACGTTTGTGAGCGGTCCGGTTTTGAGTGGTTTTTAGTAGCGGTTTTAGAAACTGTCCAACTCATGCTTGGGAGTTTATTATCCAGCAGTTCTGAAAGTTTTTTAAAACAATAAGATTACATATATATCCATATATATAGAAATCAAAGAAGATCTATGTAATAATATGGTATTGTGTAATTTTTTTCTCCACTTTTTTTCCTATTTTAATTTTTTCTCATAATCAAAATTATATTATTAAATTTATATTATTGAACCAAATTAATAAAATTAATTGTGATCATGAACCAACTTTCCAAATTTTTATCTTTAATTCATGACCGCACAAAAATATGGAACACATATATACGCACAAACAGATATATGGAGCACATATATGCACTAACATATATACGTACAAAAATATAGAGCAAATATACACACCATAGATGCACACAGATATTTCCATATACACACAACATAGATAGACACATATATTTCACAGAGGAAGATTACCTTTTTAAAATTGATCAATTTGATTTTCACTCTAGCAGCCGGATTTGGAAGAAGAAGCGTCTAGTCTATTGGTGGAGAGAGGAGTTAAAGAAATGTTTTTATTTTTTTGCAGATTTTAATTGTTTAAGAATGGTAAAGTTGGAACAAATCTTGAAGAACGGCCAAAAACCGCCAATTTGAGGGATTGAGAAGAACACCCAAAATTACACTACACCGTTTTTGGGTGGTTTTTAAACCACCCAAAACCGGTGCTCTAAAAAACTAACAAGCACGGGTTGTCCCAACCCCTCATAACGTGCCATCCAAAACCGGTCAAAACCGGTGAAAATAAAACTCCCAAGCAGGCCCTAAAGGGGACAACATTTAGTATGCATTAATGGAGATGAAACAGCATTAATTACCATGATTTGAGTAGCTTTTTGAAAAAATGGAAAAGACCAACTGTGAAATTTAGGCGCCCGCGAGAGTGTTTCTTTCTCTAAGGTGAGAGTTTCTCTCTCTAACTCAAATTTTCACAATTACAGACATTTTCTAAGGGGATCGATGGAAGTTTTGATCGCCGATTATTTGGCGAGTCGATTCATCGATTTTGAAGGGTTTTTGTATGGAAACTCGGAGTCAAAAGCGGGCGGAGGCAAACACAGTAGTGCCTTCTTCTTCTTCCTTTGGTCCGACCACCCGTGCCACCAAGCGTGCTCGTCTTTCTGCCTCTAACGCCGCCACCGCCTCTTCCTCCACATCCTCAACGATATCCACTCCCTCTCGTGCCGTTACTCGATCCAAAGACTCATTTGTCTAATGGACCGAACCCCCGAAGCCTCTGCTGTCTCTGCTTCAACAACTCGTGGTCGCCGCAGCAAAAACCCTAGCAATCAAAATTCTGATAACAAAGATAACACAAATTCAAATAAAAACAAGGAGAAAGAGCATGAAAGCAGGGTTAGGGATATAGATAGAGAAACTGAAAGGAGCTTAGGGCTGAACATTGATCCCCACGTTGGTGACGATGATGATAATGACCGTGAAGGAGGAGTCGGCATTTTGCACTAGAATTTGACTGAATTGTATAGAAAGAGCGAGGGAATTGTAGTGATCTGAATTCCAGTCGCCTTTTTTGGAAAGAGAAAGTGCGTGCATTCCAATTTTGGCATTTAATAGAGAAAATTGACGAAAAGTGTGAAGAGAGACCTACGATGCCTATTTCTTTATACGTTGGGGACGTGTGGTGCTATTTTTTAGGTTAGAGGCATATCCCCAACGATTTTGAAAGATTGTGGACCTTTGATGCAATTATCCTTATTATTTTTAGAGAAATTGGCGCAAATGGTCCCTAATGTATGACATTAGTGCGCAAATGGTCCATAACCTTTCATTTTTGGCAGAATGGTCCCTAACCTATCCATTTAGGTGCACAATTGGTCATTTTCTACTGATTCCGTTACAAATCCGTTAAAAACTTATCCATTTAGGTGCGCAAATGGTCCCTTTCATTTTTTTTATTAGTGGAGGTAAAATTGTCAAGTTACATTTTTTTCCTTTCAATTGGCACAATTGGTCCCTAACATTTACCTTAGTGAGGAAATGGTCTATAACCTTTGTTTTATGGGACAACAGTCCGTAACCTATATGTTTTAGTACGCATTGGTTCTTAATTAATGAAAAAGACAAAAATATCCTTAGTTTTAATTAAAAAAAATTGCAATTGAATTCCTAACCTTTGCAAAAAGTAAAAATGAGTCTGATGCTTTAATTTTTGGGTAATTTACACTTTTGGTCTCAAACCTTTCAAATCTGTAACAAATCTACCCCTAACCTTTTTTTAGCACCAGACATCTCCAACTTTTGAAGTAATTGCAAATCAGGTCCCCAATCACAGTTTTCGTTAAAATCTACCGTTATGTCACTAGTGTGTATCCCACACACTTTTATCCATCAACCAATGCGTCTGAGTTTAACACACACACATTCATAGCTTATGTAGACTTTAATTTCTCACAAATTTATTTTTGTGTTTTCCCAAAATCTCAAAACCCTTCTCTCTTCTCCTCTCTCTATCTCTTTCTTTCTCTCTTAATCTTTTAATCGCCATAGTCATGGAGGAAAGTACAATAACTGGAAGTCCAGAGGCCATGGAAGGGTTCAGTTCGATACCCCAGAAGCCAAGAATCAAGCTTTATTACTCTTCCAACAAAAGAAACACTTTTTCAGAGAGTCCAACCTTTCGCTTTTTTTGGCTTTTGATGACATCATCAGCAGGCTATTGGAGCCAAGAAATAAGGTTGGAGATGGTACGTGAGTTGTTCTTTTGGCTGGGATGATGATCAGAAGGGATTGTTTTGGCATTTTGGAGTTTTGGGATGGTGTGAAGTTGTTTTACAAATCTAGTAAAAATATTTTTGAATGTAAAAATATTTTTAATGTAATGAATGATTGTAATGATATTGTCATGTTTTGAATGAATGTGATGAGTGTCTTCATTGTTTTCATTTGTTTGAAAGTGTTGAATCAAAATCTGATTGAAAATATGATGTAGTGAGAAGTGTTGAATCAAAATGCTTCCATTTGTTTTGCAAATCTGATGCAATGAGAAGAGGAGTATATACACATAATTCGTGAAACAAACGTTTGGCAAATTAGATCCCCAACCTTTACATGTTGTTGTATAATACGTCCCCAACCTTTACGAATAGTTGCATTCTTCATCCCCAATATTGAATAATTTTTGCAATTGACGTCCTCAACATTTAAACTGTTGTTGCAAAATAGGTCCTCTACGTTCACTAGTAGTAGCATACCACGTACCATACATGTTTTGATTGGATGTTAAAGAAAGACATTGACTAAATAACTTAATTTGCGAAAACCAACATAATAAACCAACAATATTGAAAACATTCCACTAAACACTATAATTACAATGGGTTTACAAATTTTGCGACAGCTCTACCATGAAATCCAAGCTAGAATAATCTCAATATATTACAACTAAGTAAATCCAAGAATAACTCATTTGGAATTTTCTTTCTTCAACCAACACCTTACAATTTGTTATTGCTTCTTAGTCTATCTTTTCTCCTTCCAGGCACTTGATATGCGTTTCTAGCTTCTTCATCTCTGCTTCCAGTCTCTTAACATGTGCTTCTAACTAATTTATTTTTGTTTCATCTCTTCGCCTAGAATTCAACAACCTGAGTATCACTTACTTTGCCTGATTACAAATATGAGGGTCATACCACACAAATCAACCACAATGATTTTTCTACACAATTTTTTTTTTCAAGTGCTTAAATCATGAGAAATTCAAGATATGAAGCAATATTCCTCACAGACAAAAAATCTTCTACCTGAGTTTGCATCCATCCATGATGTCATTAGATCCATGCAATTTCCACATCTACATACCCATCATTCCATATTTGAGAGTGGAATAAGAAGAAAAAGAACACATGAGAAAATTTAGGATGAATTAAAGTCCACACAAACTAAGAATGTGTGTGTGTGTGTGTGTGTGTGTGTGTGTGTGTGTGTGTTGGAGGGGGGGGGGAGGGGGGAGGATTTTTGTGAATGGACCAATTTACCCTTAAGTTCTCAAACGCATTGGTTGATGGATAAAAGTGCGTGGGATACACGCTAGTGACATAACAGCAGATTTTGGGGACCTGATTTATAATTACTTCAAAGGTTGGGGATGCCTGGTGCTAAAAAAATTGGTTGGATGTAGATTTGTTACAGATTTGAAAGGTTGGGGACCAAAAGTATAAATTACCCTTAATTTTTTTTATTAAAAATTAAAAGAAACTAACAAATTGATAATATACTAAATTATTTTGTATATTTTATGAATTATTATAAAATAACTAAAATTTAAGCTCATAGTTATTAACAAATGTGCTAATAAAAATTATTTTATTATTATTAAATAATCATATTATTTAAAATTCAAACTTTAATTTTATCATTACAACATAAAAAAAAAACTTTTCTCTCAAGTTTGAGCATATTTAAACATTTTATTTGTGACAAAGTTATTTTTCTTTTTACTTAGCCAAACATGTGAAAATGAAACATCAAATGTCAAGTAAAAAAAGAATTAAACCAAAATTCAACAAGATCAACATAATTTCTTCTCCTTTTGTCAAGAGCAACTCCAAATAAGGACCAATTGTGCACCATTTCCACACTAAGGTAAAGGTTATGGACCATTTGCACCAATTAAAAGAAAGAAAAAAATGTAACTTGATAATTTTACCCCCACTAATAAAGAAAAAAAATGAGATGAATCATTTGCACACCTAAATGGATAGGTTTTTAAAAGATTTTTAACCGAATCCGTAAAAAAGGACCAATTGTGCACCTAAATGGATATGTTAGGGACTATTCTGCAAAAAATGAAAGGTTAGGGACCATTTGCGTACTAATGTCATACGTTAGGGACCATTTGCTCCAATTTTTCTTATTTTCACTTTTATAACAATATGTAATATTATCAAATATTTTTCTAACATAATGTATTCACCATAAATATTTTAAAATATAAATATAAACATATATTAAATCTCAAAATTTATAAAAATTATAAAATAAAAGCATAGTCATATTGTACAAAAATTAATTAAATTTAAATTTAAATTATTCATAGAGATACATTATAATTATAATACTAATAAATCTAGAACATAAAGAAATTACTTTAATGAATTAAGGTCAAAATTAGTATTTTAATATTAGATAGGTGGAAAAGCCAAAATCAGAATCTGACAAGCTACTCTTTTGCTGCTTCTTAAAATTTGCTGTCACATGATATATATTTTTTAATAATCATTTTTTCTAACCAAACGCCTAAAACACTTCTGACAATCATAAGTTTGTCAGAAGTTGAACTCCAAAATCAATCTCAAAAATACTTTTAATGGAGTTTATTTGTTGTTGTAAATTCCGTGGAACAAATTTCATCCCTGGTCATTGAACTTTTTGCAAAATTTTAATTAGGTTATTATAAAAAATAATAAGTTGTCTCAATTGAGTCATTAAACTTCTGTTTAGTTTTAAAATTTATCATTCAGTCAAATTGTCACTTATATTCTCCCAAGCTAATAAAATTTACTTAATTAACACTTATACAATAACTAGTCTTCTACATAGTATCTACGTGTCGTCCACTTGTTATAACACCTAACTTTTTATATTTTTATATTTATTTATACTAGCTAGATGAGTCAAATTGACATCAAATAGAATTTTAATTTAAATTGACATCTAAAAAACGAAAACGAAATGAGAATATTTAATCCAATTCTTGTAGGCATCTTTGGATTATTATTTTGTACTCATCATTTAACGTTTTTTCAATTCGAAAGATGTATTGCGAAGTTGACCATGAATACTTTGAAATAGTAACAAGAACTACTTACCCCAACGAGTGAAGAAACATAGTCTAAAAATAAGCTGAAAGAGGTTATGTCAATTAAAAGATAAAAAATCATATTATTATATCCATTCTAGCAGTCATCTTTGGTTTGTTATTTTGAATTTTTCGTTTTAACAGTTTTAATTCAATAGATATCTTGTGAAATTTGTCATTAATACTTTAAAACAGTGTCAAGAACTTACTTTGACGAGTGAAGAATATAGTCCAAAAAAAAGCCGAAAGAGGTGACGTCAAAATGAGAATTAGAAGATAAAAAATAATATTATTAAGTTCATTTCGAATAACCATCTTTGGCTCGTTTTTTTGAACTCACCGTTTGACATTTTTTTCAATTTGAAAGATAACACCAACGAAAAATTTGGTGTCCCAACAAAAAAATTCTAGCTCCACTAATGATGGCATCTTAAAAATAAAAAAGGTAACAGATGGTTATTGCAATATCTTTACAGAAAGATGATATAGCACCCATGGTGGGTAATAATTATGGTACCCACTAGATACATGGCATCACTACATTGCTTATTTTTTAAAATGTTCTTTATAAATTTTTAGACTTTTTAAAAAGTGACCATAGTGATGCTACGTGTCAAGTGGGTACCATAATTATTACTCACTATGGGTGTTATATCATTACTCTATCTTTACATTAAAAAGTTAAAAATACGTTATTTTATTTTATTTTATTTTAAAACTTTTATGACGTGGTGTATTAATAAATTGACATTTTTTGCATTGATTACATGAAAACATCTATTGTGGTACGACTGTCTATTAAAAATTCATCAATTTTGGCGACGTGACGAAATAGTGAAATTTGAAACTAAGTTAAAATTCAGTTACACAATTTAAAACTAAATTTGCATTCAGTGACTCAATTTAAGACAAATTAAATCTTAATGACCCAATTAAGATTTCTTTGAAAGTTCAATGACTGCATATAAAATTTACCCAAAATTTTGTGCTTTGTTGGGAAAATATAGGGTCGGTTATCTTCAATGTACTTATGAGCTCTCAAGTCATACAACCCAAAACTAATTTATTTAAGTTATATGGCAATGCAAAAGTACATTTATATCCTCTTATGAAATTTGAATTTTCTATCCCCTTCTACAACTTGTCGAAAATGAGATTCTCTCTTCCTTTATCTTTTTCTTGTATTTTTTTCAACGACTTGGAACTTTTCTTATATGATATAGTAAAGATCCCAACCCCACCTTCCAAATTTTGTGCCAAATTGCAGATTCACCCTAAATCGACGAATTCTTAAGATAATTTTACTTAATGTTAAAATTCCAGCTTTAGTTTACATGGAAAACATATATTTTTTTCATACTTAATTCTCATATTTCATATTTATTTTGCATTAAATTGAACTTTTTCTCTAATTTTTGTAGAAATTGTATTTTTTTCATTGTTTTATATTTTTTTCGCATTGTATTTAAATCCGTGATTAAATTTCTATTATAATATCAGATTTGCCTGTGAGAAAAAGTCGAGATAATGTTCAGATTTCATAAATATGCGATACTATTAAAGTTTCAAGTTATGGTTTTAACATTTTGGCCGACCAGGTTCATGCTTGATACTAATGTGGTTTTGATACTGTTTGAATTTAATAGGATACTGTATGATATTATCTCTACGAGATATTGTTATATTAATGCACAGTTATAATAAAAAATTATTATCTATGATACTGTTTTGCTATTAGATTAGAGTTTGTTGTTTTAATTGTGCGTCATACTGACTTTATTTCGAGTTATTGTTAAATAAACATATTTTGTCCTAAAGAATATGCATGATACTGTTGGATTTGATGGATTCTATGTGATATTATTCGTAACAAGCATGTTTTGCAAAATATCATTTCAATCTTGAGCTGTATATGACATTAGTCTCATCTTGATATGGTTTAAATTTAATGAGATAATGTGATTCTTTCAAGTTATGGTTTGCTGTTACATCATAACATTTTTCTCCTCCCTCAAGCATATGCTTGATCATGATGTGCTTTTGATACTATTATATTGATTTAACTTGTTTGTTGTCTTTAACCATAGAAAAATGCTACTAGTACATAATGCTTTACAGATCCACTTACAAAAACTGATGTGGCAAGACAAAATACCATTTTTTATTCTAAGCCAATTTCTTATGAGATATTGAATTAAAATCAAATTGAAAAGAATATTTGACCAAAGTGCTTCAGCCCAAAAGTAGGAAAAGCATAACACAGCAGCCTCCCTCCCAACGCCACCGGACCTTGAAACCACCAAACCACCATCCGTAATCTCTTTTCCATCTCTAAGCCTCCATCTCTGGCGAAAATCTATTTGCTAATGCTTACCAACTAGTAGGACACAAAAACTAAGGAGAGAATTACATTATTTGCTCAATCCAATTCTGGATAATTGTATGAGGCAAGAGAAAGGTATAATGAACTGCTAACGAAGTGGCCACATCATGAGATATCATCGTGGCTACAAATTCAGACCTTCTACAATGTTATGAACAATTCTACAAAGACATCTATTGATTGTATGGCTAGTGGGTCACTAGATGAACAAAACTAATGGAGAAGATTCAGAAATATTTGATGATATGGCATCCATCAGTTATTTCAACCTCAAGAAAAAAGGTGTGTTAGTTGAAGAAGGTGTTATGGAGAAGATTCACAAAAAAAATTTGTTATGGAGAGGATTTAGAAAAAAAAGTTATTTCAACCTAAAATCACCGTAATTTCTCATAGAGCAACAACAAACCAAAATGCAGCCAAACCATCCCTCTTGACCTCTATAGATCTATCTGGAAACAGCTTTTATGGATAGATTCCAGCAAAATTGACAAAATTGCACGGCCTGGTGGTTTTGAATTTATCAAGTAATTAAATCAGTGGCCAAATTCCAGAAAGCATTTCGAGCCATGTGCCGTCGGAGGTGGTAATGGTGATGTTGAACTGGAATATTTTTGGGAGGTTGTGGCGGTGGTGGGCAGTGGGGTTTGGACGGTAGGGGTGACACATGGGGTCATAAATTTGGGTTTTGGTTGCTGTTGGGTTGGTTGTAGCTGTGGCCGCCGCAGGGTTGGCAGTGGCCCCATTTGGCTTGATTGATGGGTGAACTCGGAGTTCGCCAGAGTTTCACCGGTGGAGATTTAGAGTTTTTCGGAAATGAGTTGCAAATGGGACTCCACGCTGCCAAATGAATTTCTCTCTAAAATTGAAAATTGTAAAACAAGGGTATAATAGTCATTTAAGAAATATGCCAACTCAGCATCTGTAAAACTTTGTGTACAAGTAGCATTTCTCTTAACCATAAGATAATATTTTATTAAGATACTGTTACATTTAGATATTGTTCCTTTTATTGGGTTGAAATTTGCTGTTTTGAGTGTGTATCACACTGTCCTTGTTTCGAGTTATGATTTATTGTTAAACAATCGTGTCTTGCCCTAAAGAATATACATGATACTATTTTGATTTGATGGGATACTGTGTGATATTGTTCGTGATAAGCATACTTTGCGAGATACTGTTTCAATCTTGTACTGTCTATGATACTATTTTTAACTTGATACTTCTTGGATTTAATGAGATTTATATTATATTATTTTACACGTAGTTATGCACTAATGCTTACTAAATATATCTGAATTTTATATCGCAGTGTTGATTATGGAATACATGTTTGCCACATGATGAAGCGACTAGTAAATAATGAAAAGTTGGAAAAAACATTGACGATGAAGGAAGAGAGACAATATAAAGCACATATGGTTTCAAACTTCATCATATATTTTATTGTAGATGAATGAATACATTGTAAATGAATACATTTGTAGTTGCCTATTTGTTTGATACTATATAATGTATTTTATAAACTGGTTTATGTTACTCTATAGTGTATGTTTTTATAATGACAAATAAATGTTAGTGGCAATTCTGGTATGATATGATATGATACAATTGAACTAGATAGTGTTGAACACGGCAAAAACAACATACCAGGACGGTTTGTGATACTGTTTTATGAGATTTTTGCTAAACAATACTTTATGTATGTGATACTAATATAACAATATCATTGTAGAAATTAAAAAAATAAAAAAATAAAATGGACATGACCTGTTTAAAAAATAAATAGTCCACTTAAGTCTATTAAAGCTCATCTGGGTTAAAAGAGATCCATGTAGGAAGTCCGTTATACTTTTCAAAATTCATAATTGTATTTAATATTAATTTAAATATAATGGTGTTTAATAGATTTCTCTACAAATAAGACATTAAGTTTAAGAGAAATTATAAGTTGAAGTTCAAAAGAAAAAACCAAAAGCAAGTCCAGGACATTTAAAAAAAATTTTAATTGGTACGCGCAAGAAATAGGCCACCAAAAAGATCAAAATCTTTTTCGAATCGAAGCAAGTAAAAGAAGATTAAAATCTTCTTCGCAAATCAAATCAAATCCAAATCCAAGTCTTGAAGATTCAAGTAAATCAAGTTCTAACAAATCTCGAAGTCTAAGATTCAAGCCACGTGGCCCCTATCCCTCATTTTCAACACTTGAATCATTAATAAGAGAATTCTACAGCTATGCAGTCACAAAAAGATCATCAATTTTGTAATTTATCAAAATTTTAATTTGTAACAATTTCTGTATTTTAATACATGAAATTCATTGTAAAATCACACACACACACACACACACACACACATATATATATATATATATGTGTGTGTGTGTGTGTGTGTGTGTGTGTGTGTGTGTGTGTGTGTGTGTGTGTGAGAGAGAGAGAGAGAGAGAGAGAGAGAGACGTCTTATCATAATATAACAAGTAACATAATGTTGATATATACAAAACAAATGTTGTATTAATTTATTTGACTAAAAGAGGATTTAAAAAATAGTAACACTCAGTTGCTTCATAGTTACAACATCTTAGGCCAATGGCTCGTTAGAAGTTTTCTTATTGTGATTGCTCAACTTTTTATACCTTCTGCATCGTATCATCTGCATTTGCTCCCCCCTTGTCTGATTCGTGTATTTTTAGGCTTTCCAGGTGGTCTCTTCATACTCATTAGATTTTTCAAATTCAAACCTCATTAAAGTGGGGATATGATGTATACCTTTCTTATAGGACTTGCGGAAAGTTGTAATATGAAAATAATAATGATCATATTCATCATTACGCCTTTCAAACCTATTAATTGCAACAATTGCATGCACGCATAGAAACCTATTCATCTGCCACTGGGACAAGAGTAGGTGCGTGTACAAATGTTTTATGGTCAACATTCAATTGCAACTTCTCTACCATCTTAAGACATACAATCCAAGTCCACTTAGTTTTTTTTTAGTCAACACACTATCACATCCCCAATGTGGTTGTCAGGCCTCCACCAGAAAATAATGGGGGAGGGGTTCGGATACCCCAACCTTATATAAATAACTCATAAAATATACATGTGAAGGAGACATAAAATCTGACCTCCAATCAGAAGAGCTAAAGTAAACAAATAAATGAGTAAATAATAAAGCAATGAATAAGAGGTATCACCTCCTAAACAATAAGTCCCGAAAAATCTATAGACCCTTAACTGTAAAAAGTTCATGTCTATCAATCTGAAGTAAGCTGCGGTAGCACCGTGGTAAGTCATGAGCGCTGTACTCGAAATAGCAACGACGATCCCAACCCTCAAAAGTAAGTAAGTTAGCCACTTGATTTTTCTCGCAATAAATATGAGAAATAGTATCAAGGTCGAAGGCAAAGAGATGTCTGATGTGGCGAAGAGTGGCCTGAATAGACCAAGGTCCTCTACCTCTAGTAATGTAGTGAATAGCCAAAATAGAGTCAACTTTAATCCATAAATATGAGAGTACAGTCATCCGAGCAAGAATTATACCGTCAAGAATAGCTCGGAGCTCGACCTCCAGAATAGAACACTCGCCATATGAAGAGAAGAAGGCGTGAACACACTGACCTGATGAATCCCTAGTAATCTCCCATCCACTCGCAAATCCATCTTTGATGCATCCATCACTGTTGACTTTGTAAGATCTTACTAGTAGAGTACGCCGATAAACCAAGACAGGTGGAGAAAGGGATGAAGTAGTAAGAGAAATACTAAAAAGCGGAGCAATATCTAGATCCCCTCGCCAATGAATAATCTGAAATAAACGGCTTGTATGTAGTAGGGATATAGTATGGTATACTCTCCAGATGATCCGTCTTAGTTCCATAGAGATATCTTGGTACTTCGCATAATTCTTCGCAGTCCAAATAAACTAGAGAATTAAAAGAAGAATGATCGTGCGAATATGACCCTGTCAGACAAACTAACTCGAGAAATGCAAAGATTGGTAGCGATATTGAAAACCCTCCATCGGTCGAAAGGTTATATTAAAAATGTCAGAAAAATGGTGCCATACCTGGTCGGCAATACAACTGTCAATAAATAAATGCTGAATAGCCTCAATAGCTGAGCAACACTGACAACGAGAAGCCATATGACTCCTAATCCACATCTGAATCACAACACCAACTGGGATAAGACCCTGCTATAGTCTTCAGTAGAAAAAAGAGACAGTTGTCGGGATAATAGAACTCCAAATCATGCTGTATACAGCCTGAATAGTAGCCCTGTGCGAACTAGCTGCCATACAGGCTTGGTAGCAAATCTACCATTCGAAGTATCATTCCACATAATCAGATCATGCACCTCAGCAGTGATAGGGATGTTTCCTATCTGCAATAATATCTGCAATAATATATGGTACAAGCTGAAGAAGTAAGCCAATGTTCTATCCAGTATCATCAAAAAATTATCCAACCTGGATAGAAGAATGTGTCAAGTGTGGGTATTAATCAGCTAATGTAGACTCGCCCATCCAGCAGTATTACCAAAAGAATATCTGTCAACGCCTTAACTTTCAAGCAATGTGTGTCTCTGCCTGTAGGCCTATAGCTTCAGCCACTTCCACACAGCTGAAGCAAAGTAAATAATAGTAGTCAGCAACGGATTGATACCTTTACAATACTTACTCAGTAAAAATTGAGCCCACAATGACCGCTGAGATCTAAATAACCACCAGAGCTTTAGGGGGAATGTATCAACAAGATCCTGCAGTCTCCTAAAGCCCAATCCACCATTCTCAATACGAATACAAAGGTCCTTCCATCTTCTCCAGTGTAATCTGGGTGCATCGTCTCTGGAGTCCCAAATAAACCTAGCAAATATGCTCTCTAACTTCTTCAAGATAGCCTTGAGAGGCTTCATAAACTGAATGAGATGGAGAAAAATAAAGGATAGCACCGAATCCGTCCTCTGAATGATAGGAGCCTCGAGGCCCAGCCAGAAATTCTACTCCGGATTTTCTAGACTAAGTCATCATACAAGAAGATCTTCTTGGCTCCTTTAAATAAAGGAACACCAAGATAAGTGAAAGGTAGCTGCTGATGACGAAATTCTGTCAGATTCTCCAGTTTGTGTATCTGACTAGTAAAAAATCTCCTAGGTAAGATAATTTCGCTATTATCCCTGTTTACCAACTGCCCGAAAGCCCCTTCATAGTGCTCAATACATTGTAATACTTGTCTGATAGACTGCTTCTGGCCGTTGGCTAAAATAATCATATCATCTGCAAAGGACAAATGAGAGATAAAAGCATGACTCCCATGTTCGTATGCCATCGAAGAAATATGTTGATATTGGTAAGTGAGCAGTCGTAAAAAATAATCAGCAGCAATAATAAACAGCGATAGAGATATGGGATCACCCTGTCTGAGCCCCCGAGATGATGAGAAAAAACCACATGGTTTGCCATTAAGCAGGACCGAGAATTGACACTCTGAAATATACCTCCGTATCCGATCAATCCAAAGAGCATCGAATCCAAAACCCTCCATAATGGATATAAAGAAGCTCTAATCTATGCGGTCATAGGCCTTAGCCATATCAAGCTTGAGGATAGCATTACCTCATCGTACTTTCTATCAAGTGTATGTAGTAATTCCTCTGCAAGTAGGACATTATCCCCAATGAGCCGTCTCGAGATGAATCTGCTTTGAGGAGCTGAGATGATCTAAGGTAGTAAAGTACTCAGTCGCGAGTTCATCAGCTTCGTAATCAACTTATTAAACACTGTACATAAGTTGATAGAACGAAACTCTGACCACCTACAGGCATTGTCCCATTTTGGAAGCAAGACAATAGAAGTACCTGTAAAACCCCTAGGTAGGTGCCTTCCGGCAAAGAAGTCCAAGACTTCCTGAAACACATCGTCTGATACTATGTCCCAACAGACATAAAAAAGTGAGATGAAAACCCATCTGGCCCGCCGACGCTGTCTGGATTAATATTGAAAATATCCTCTCGTATCTCAGTTAAAGTAGGAGTCCGATTAAGCTGTAAATTGTCCTCATCGGATACCAAGCTAGGTATAATACCAAGTTGAATAGGGTCGAAAGGTTGAAGAGGAGCCGACAGAAGCTCCTAGAAGAAAGATACTGCTGAAGGCCGAATAGTCTCAGAAGACTCAAACACCTCGCCTGAAGCTGAAGTAATAGACCGAATCCTGGTTCTAATACGTCGTCCCTGAATTATAGAATAGAAGTATCGGGTGTTATGATTACCCTTACAAGTCCAACGTGTCCCTGCCTTTTGTTTCCAAAAGACCTCATCAATTGATAAAGTACGATTCAGAACTGCCTGAGCCTGATTCAAAGTATCATGATGGGAAGGAGAATGATCTCTGTCATGGTCTAACTTTGCCTCATCTACCCTACACTCTGCATCCTTAATCATCTGAAAAATATCACCAAATACATTTCGATTCCACCAACGAAGGCCATGTTTGAGCCCAAAAATCTTCTCCCAAAGAGCGACCATTCCCGTATGATGGGTAGGAAATGACCACTTCTAAGACACAAAGCCCAGAAAATCGTGATGCCTAAACCTAACATTGAAGAATCGAAAAGGACGAGGCCCCAAATCATCGTCATTGTCAAAAGACTACTGAATGAGTTCAATCTCAAAAATTACAATGTACTATAAGTAAATAGTATCATAGAGCAAAAAAATAGTATGATAAAACAAAAGAACATGAGTAGCATACAACAAAAGAACATTATCATATAGCAAAAGAATAATAATGTGTCATAACGACAATTTTGAAAAAATGTTTAGACCTAAGATAGCAAAAGAATAATAATTTGTCATAACGACAAATTTGAAAAAAAATTTAGACCTAAGATAAAAAATCCCCATATGAATGACTTAATAGAAATTTCTCCAATTTTGTTGATCAAAACTTTCCTTTACAAACATAATGTAATGTTTGCTCACTAACATGTAATTTTAGATAGTGCTTAGGTAAATTCTTGAATGTACTTTTTTTTTTTTTAATTACAAACAGTTCATAATGTATTACGTTTATTTTTTTTATTTTAGGTTTTTTTTCCAATCAATATATTGTGTTATCATTTCAGTGTTTTCTATTTGAATTTCTCCTTTTGTTTATAATCACCGACTGTAGAGAGGTTTTCTTCACCAGGGGCAAAAAAAAAAAAATAGTATGTATGTCACTATGTCTTTATCCTCTCAAACCAAAACCCATCTCTCTCTCTCTCTCTCTCTCTCCATATTCTTCAAAATCAAATCCCCTCAAACAAAACACACACACTCTCTCAATTTCAACATATTTATCTCAACTCCAATCTATTAAAATCTTTTACTACGGTCGGATTCCACCGTAAAGAAAAGCGTTATACTAGTTTTAAGGGCATTTTAGTAGTTTTGTATTTTGCACATGGTATTATCCATGCCATTAATTTTCACTTGTGTTTGCTATCATTAATTAAAATAAACAACAGACAATTCCATTATGACATGATGAAATTGAAACGATTAATTTTAATGTATATTAAGTACAAAACTTTGATTTGATGGAGTAATATCTTGAGTCAAACAAGTTATTTGATAGATTTATTAATACGAAACTTCAAAGATCGATTTTCTCCTTTTTTTCGATAAGGAAAAAGTCCCGAAGGCAAAGTCCCCCACCTGTATCAGAGGCCCCTTGACCAGGCGGGTTGTAAATCGAGGGATGTGCACGAGTAGCATCGATTTTCTCCTTTTTGGAATCATGTAATATGAGTAAGGCTATCAAATTACCCATTATTTTGTAGTTCATGCTATACAAAAAATATATTGTAATATATAATTATGCAGACCAACATGCATAGAAGTTTGAATTAGCAAACGAGAATAAATCTAACTTATGGTGCAAAATTTTGAATTTGAGGTTAGCAATTTCAAGCTATGATTTTAAGGCAATTTTGTTTTTATATGTAGAAGGTTTTCGAGCAATTGTTTCTGTTACACTATTACATTACAGAGCGCACACATAGTCACATTAGTTGTCTGAGCATTCGATTATCCATTGTTTAGGACTCCGAGCCGAGCGAACCGGCCAAAGCTATGGAAAATACACTGAGGCGACCACATTTGAGCCATAGAGGACCGATAAGAATGTGACAGTTGACAACGATGTTACATGTGATAGAGACATGACATTAGGCAAAGATAAGACAAGTGACGTTGAGCACTGATCACATACCATCACTCTCTACTTTTCTCTATATATACATGGGCTATCATCTTTCCAAGGTATGCAATATTATAAACCTACCCAAAGTTCTGTCATTTGTCTCTCCCATACATTATTTCTATATTTGACTTGAGTGTAAAAGTGTAAACAATTGCTGGACTCACCGTCTAATGTGTTGTTTAAGTGTGCATGTAACATATAAGTGGACGAGTTGGTCAGAATTTATTGACATTTGAATTATGCAGATTTTGAGGTACGCAAATTGGCCTCGTGTGTGAGAAATTCGATACAATGACTACGAGTGAAAGATGAGTGTAAAAGCCTAAAAAAAATCCAAAATAATGACCACAAATGGTGACTGAAGATCGAGATGGTAGTGCGACTGAAAACATTTTTCGGTGGTTTATGGAGATCCAGTCAGTGAAGAGAGCTGCAGAAAAGAAAAGAAAGAAATATATTCATTTGAGGGATCGACCATGCACAAAACATACCTGGAACCCTCATCTTGGCGGGTTATTGATACCATGTATGAAAAAAGCTCTCAAATAAGAGGTTTACTAAAGAAATAGAAAAAAGCCCCAAATTAAGAAAATCCTCACTACTAAGTGAAAGAGAAGGGCTGGGATTTGGTCTCTAGCTGCTGCCGTAGAGGCCATCACAGCTTCCGACAAGCTGTCGAAGAAACCGTAGGTTGTCGTGGCCTTCGGAGACAGTTGTCGAGGAGGCAACACCTTAAGTCGAGCCTCACTTGGATGCCAAACAACGCTAAGAAGAGGAAGATCAAGCTTATTCAAAAACCCACTTCAAGACTCCAATTGATCACTTTGAGCATGTAACTTTCGGGGGAAACATTTGAATTCTGAAGTCTTGGGGGTAACCCAACAAAGTGTGGCCCTTCATCCCTAGTTCAATGAAGATGCGATTTGTACAAACAATTCAAATATGTGAGAACGCACGCCAAGTATTGGAAATAATGCCTAGCTCGGATTTCTCTTATTCAAAACATAAAGTACAAGATCTTAAATTTAATGATTTTCACAAACAAATACGGAGTAACAAGAACGTACCTTGATCCATAGAAAACGGTCTTTAATTCTGTATCTTAAATCTCTTGAATCTCCATTGAGCGATTTAATTGCATATCTCCAATAACCAAACACA
The DNA here is from genome assembly GCA_030279155.1 of Forsythia viridissima. Classification (NCBI taxonomy): domain Eukaryota; kingdom Viridiplantae; phylum Streptophyta; class Magnoliopsida; order Lamiales; family Oleaceae; genus Forsythia; species Forsythia viridissima. The sequence continues at coordinate 37,269,877 of CM059036.1, forward strand.
CTTTAATATATGTAGTTTAATTGTATAGAAATTGTATTTCTCTTCCTTTGCCTCTCATATAATATAATGAATAAATTGATGGAATAACACATTATTTTATACGTAGAGAGATGATCAATTTCCTAGTTAGACTATAATTCTATTTTCCATCAAAATAAAGTTTTTAAAGAAAATCAACTTTTCCACTAATTATATAATTAATTAAATAATTGTTATGAAACTAGAAAAGTAGAGAGAAAAATATCAGAAGAGAATAGAGAGAGTCAAAACTCAAGTGTGTAAATTTGTTATAACAATGACCCTTATATATAGGGTTATAAAGGGAGTTACAACCTGATTAGAATACACTCTTTTGGAGTAAGTATATAACTACATAGACATCTAGGTACAACTAAATAGTCATTCATCATTATCTATAATTTTACAACACTCCCCCTTGAATGACTTATTACACAATAACTGGTTTGTTAAAAAATTTGTTTGGTAAAAACTCAATGAGACAAAAATACCAATCAAATAAAAAAAATATCAAAAATTTGGAGTAATCAAATGATGCCTCATTAAACCTTGTCAGGAAAATTCAGTGGGACAAAACCTGAGCGAAGGAAAAAGAGTACAGCTATTCCCACTAATTTCAATCAATGAAAAAAACTTGTATCGAGCTATCTATATCTTGTGCGTCAATATCTTCAATGTCGCCATCTTCTTAAAATTTGTATAAAACAATTCTGGTGAAATGTGCTCCATGTTATAACCTCCAAGCAATATCATCTTCATACAATATCTCTGGTTGACTTTAGTCAGCATGATGGTCTGATGCAATTATATTAAAAACATATCTTATTGTTGTTCCCTTCAGATGTCTCATATATATTTTATAATATACGGGAGTATAACCATAGGGTTATGATAAAGAGTAAATGTTTTGTAGGTTATGGACATCCATAATTATAATATTTATATGACTTCCAATTGTATATCATTTACATACAGAATATGCCTCGTTAAAACCTTACTAGAAAAAAACCCGGTGGACAAAAATCCTAGTGAAGAAAAAAGAATACACAATTCTTTTAATACGCCATTAAAATTGTCTCATTAAAAACCTTGCCAGGAAAATACAATGGGACAAAATCTTGGTCAAGGAAAAGTGTACAATGCGTATTTACTCCCCCTCATTATAATATAACTTTAGATATGTACTTCGATCGTTTAAGTTCTTGAAAAGTTGAACTATATGCTTCAAGCATAATAAATCCTTCAGAGATTTATATACATAGTTTTATTAGTCATGCGAAAAGAGTTGGTTATAACAATATTCATTGTATGCATATATGTCATGCATTGACAGGCTAACGAGATATCAACTTGTGATTACTTTACATATGCCTTTGCAAAATTCATAATGTTAAAAGTCGTGCATTACATATTATGACTTCATTTTCTCATTTTCTTTTCACATAAATATACACCTTTAGGTGCTCGGACTATAGGTCCAGAAACTTCAGATTTCTCTAGTCAATTCAATTTACTTGGATTGCATCCTTTTATTTTGCTAATTAATTCTTTGACAGATTTCTTTCAATATTCTCGGTACCTTTCATAATATGAAGCGCTTCTTTATATACAAAAGTGTTGTCAACAATATTTATTTTTGAATCCATTTTTTTTCTCATAACGACATAACTTAATGAGATCTTTTCGTTTTATTATTTCAGCTAGGTGAACCTCTTCTGGGTTTTATAATTATTTATCTCTATATACTCTCCAAGAGTATACACCTCCTCAATAGGACCATTTTTATAATTGGCTCCATTTTTAATTTGAGACCACGCTTCAGGCGTGTCATTAATTTATTGGTAATATTAATGGATTGTCCTTCAAGAACGTTAATATAAATTGGAGCATTTGGAGCTCGTATATGCCATTTGATTTAATCTCTTTAGTCAATAAATGCATATATCAATTGTATAACTTACAAATGAGATATTAGTCGAACTTCTGGCTCATATTGTCTTGTGCAAGGATTTAGAAAACATAATATGCTGGATTTTCATGTATTCTTTCCAACTACTTAATTTCTCTCCCCTAATGTTGAGAAAACTGTCTTATCAAAATGACATTCGAAAAAACGTATTATAAAATATCACCCGTTAAGACTTAAGATATTTTATAATGTTCAAAACTAAACATGTATTCTCAACATTTTTTAATGCCCATCTCAGTGCATTATGGTAGACTGATTGTACATATATTGCACTATAAAAAATTATTAGATGGGTAATATTAGGCTCTTACCATAAGCCAACTATAATGGAGATAAATTTGATATTGGCATGATGCGTAAAATGTTTCTGCATATAAAATAACATTCCCTAGATAAAAATGGGAAGAAGCACTTTGTTCTCAATAGTAATGGTTTAGAATTTAATTGGAGGCGTTCACAAACAATATTACTAAACCATTGAACATCATCTCAACTAACATTTATTAAAAATTTGAGATTTAGACTCACTAGCATTGACAAGACACACCGCCGTTTTATTTGAATAATCTGAAAATTATGATCATAATTTAAAATTTCAGCAAGTAATTTCACAAACTTCAAGTTGCGAATAATAACAATATACAATCATCTAGTATATGTATCTATTAGATGCAAATAATATATAGATGGTCAACATGGAGAGTGATGGGGTCCCATAAATCATCCTAAATAATTTTCAGAAATACAGGAAATCCAATCCCGATTTTAGCTAGTGAAAGTCCGTTGGTTTATATACCATGAGAACAAGCATCACGTGAGAATTTATTATATTGAAAAAATCTTCTGGTTTTCGATAGATATTCTCATTAACTAATAATTCACATCGTATTGATTCGAGATGGTCTAACCGGTAATGCCAATCAATAAAATTTTTAGTACATTGAACTTCTAATTCAACATAATACTTGTTTAACTGTACCAATATTTGTATAGTACAAACTAAAAGAAATGAATAATATAATATTTGTTTCATTATTCTTGTCTTTTTCTTTCAGAGATTTATGATGCATGTATGTACAATAGATACGGGACTATTGTCGCCATATCTAAAATCCAAATGATCTAAACATATGAAAACATAAAATTTCTTGGATTAACGAACTTCGGGTTCGTAACAATATTTAATTTAATGATCTTATAATATTACTTTTTCGGGAGCAAGTAATAGTCGGTCAAACTATTAATATAATGTTATGCTTCTTCAAGAGATATAACAAATTATATTAAAATATGATATTTTATAAATAAAATTTCTTCAAAAACAAATAGTTTAATATTAAATTACATAAATTATAGTCTTCGAGAACAAGTCATGTTCTGCCAGAATATGAATATAACGTCGTACTTCTTCAGGAGCAACAACAAATTATTTTAAAATATTAAACTTTACTCTAAAGTAAAGATTTGATCTTCAAGAACAATATTATAATATTCTTATAGAATATTATATCTTATAAAATTAGACTATTCAAGAGCAATTAATATTCTACTGAAATATTAATATAATATAAAATTTTGCTTATTCTAAAGAAACAATAAAATATTCTTCTAGAATATTTATATGTTAGGTAGTGACATACAATACAATATTTTTCTGGAATATTAATAGAATTGTAAAATTATGTTTCTTCAAGAAAAGCACAATTAAAACAAATAAACAAATCTTATTGGCTTCCCACAATAATTTCATGCTAACTTTTATTCATAACTACGTTGAAAAAATAGATAGAAAATAACATAATAGTTAATTGAACATTAAAAACTACTACTACTTCAGGAGTAATAGTTCAATATTTTTCTAGAATATTTAAATTGTAACACGATGCTCTTCAGGAGCAATTAATATTTTGTCAGAATATTATAAAGTTGTGCTTATTCAGGAGCTACAACAAATCATTATTTTGATGTAAATATTTGCTCTCCAAGAGCAATATTATAATATTCTTCAAGAGCAATTAATATTCTATTGAAATATTAATATATAAAAAAATTGTGTTTCTTCAAGAGCAACAATATGATATTGATATATGTAGACTAATGCTACTTCAGGAGCAATAGTTCATATTCTTCTAGAATAATAAAATATTCTTCTAAAATATTTATATGTTTAGGTTATGAAATATAACATAATATTCTTCTAGAATATTGGCAAAATTATAAAATTGTGTTTCTTCAAAAAAAAACACAATTAAAAGTATTGTAATAAGCGATTTTGCACTTTCTATATAATATTCATTAGGTTATATTCTAGAGTAACAATATTTATCCACACTGATAACCCACTTTTAGGTCCTGTAGTGAGGCCGTAGGTTTTTTTTTTTTTTTTTTTTTTGGTTAATTGCCAATAAATTACATAGTTTTTACACACTGGAATCATCATGTAACATATTTTTGTGTCGATAAAATAAATAAAATTACAAATTGCAGCATGATATATTAATGGGTAAAAATTTGACAATATAATGGTAGAATATCATGAAAAGTAATTTAAAATCAACATAATGTTTACCTTTTCTTTTGGATAGAAAAGAGAAACCAGTTTGTTAGTTGAAATGACAGAACTTGTTGTATTTCTTCTCTTTTGAAAAAAAATATTTTTTTTACTTTCGCTAACTCAATTGACTAGAATAATCGTGGTGATAACGTGTTATGAAATTAGAAAAGTAGAGAGAAAAAGAGAAGAGAATAGAGAGAGTCAAAACTCAAGTGTGTAAATTTATTATAACAATGACTCTTATTTATAGGGTTCCAAAGGGAGTTACATCTTGATTAGAATACACTCTTCTGGAGTAATTAGATAACTACATAGACATCTAGATACAACTAAATAGTCATTCATCATTATTTATAATTTTACAACAATAATTAGATATATCTATAAGACATATTATCAAATCCAATAACTTATCTTGTGGGCAGCATAAAGTCTAACATTCTCCTACTTGGCCCATTGACAACATGCCTTTATGATTTAATAATATATTACCATTATACGCGCATTCATATGATAATCATCATAATCACCAAAATTGAGTAAACTACCAATACGAGTCATAACATAGATATAGTTCCTTCTACAATATTAACCACTTACTTAACTTGACCTATAAGTGAGAAGTATACGTGATGGTCTTGTAATGTCTTTGTCAACGACTATTCTTGTTGTCATCATTATCCAATCTCATACATGTACATAAATATTGGTAAACAGAAAATAAATCAGATACATTTCAATTATTGTTTATGAGCATGATGAACCATCATAAAAAAAAATTTAACTACTACTACCAAAATTCATGCTTTTCACATATTCATTAATAGCCTTTGGTAGTAGTCTTTTCGGTAATGAATCCTTTATTATAAGTTGGTGCTTGTTTGTTCATTTTACATTCTTTTTTTTCTTAACTCCCTTCTTAATGACAAAGTATTAGCACCATTAGAATACTTGTCGGTCTTGGAGAAAATGACAATTGCAGAATTACAATAATTTTCAGCGACTTGGCATAAGAGTCGACAACTCCAAGTCGCAAAGTAAAATTCTGCAACCATAATGTTTATTTGTAGTCTCAAAGCATGCTATAAATTCAACGTCCATAATGGATTAAATAATGACAGGCTGTTATCCACTTTTACAAAAGATTATTCCTCTACATAATAGGAATAAATTGCCAAATGTGGGTAATCTATTGTCAAGCCATCCAACATAATGAACCTCATATAATATAAGTTTGAGGACATATTAAGCTCCCTACAATAGATGCATAGATAATGTTTCTCCATACATTTTTACTCAATTGTACGACACTATATTTATCCCCTATGTTTAATGGGACAAACCGAGATCACTACTAGCAAGCAAAATATCAACGTATACAAGCAAAATAATTTGCTCCCACTGACCTTCAGATATATACACCGGTAGGCAGTATTTTTTTTTAATCTAAAGAAAATTATACTACCATTGAAATTAAGATATCCTTATTTGGAAGTTTGTTAAGTCTCTATACTAGTTTCTCAAATTTACATACCATGTGGTCCTTTCCTTTAACTGAGAAGCCTTTAGGTTGGTCCATATAAATTTCTTTATCTAAACTCTAATTTTAAAAAGTTATTTTTACATCCATTTAATATAACTCCAAATCAAAATGTGCTACTAGTGCCATAATGATTCTAAATGAGTCTTTTTTTTTTTTTAAATAAAGAGATGTCTTCTTTATAATCAATACCTTTTCTTTTAAGTAAAAATTTTAGCAACAAGTTTAGCTTTATATTGTTCAATATTGCCATTAGAGTCACATTTAGTCTTAAAGACCCATTTACAACTCTTTTCCATCATTAAGGCAATTCAACAATGTTCTAAACTTTATCTTGTTCTATAGATTTTAACTCATCTTTCATAGTATCAATTCATTTAGCAGAATCATTACATTCTATGGCTTGTGAAAACTAAATCGGATCGTCTTTAATTCCTAAGTCATAATTTGATTCTTGTAGATGTGCCACATGATTAAGAATAGTCTGCCTTATTTCCCTGTGAAATTTTCTTAATTCTATTCTTTGTGATTGTTCTATATTAGGTTCAATATTTGTGATTTTTCATGGAGTAGTTGATTACCATTGTTGGGTCGTTCAACAACGATATTTTAGGAACAACAGTGTTAGAAGTTTTAGGTAAAGAATATCTACCCCCAACTTCTTAGATATCCACATTTCGTTGTTCCGCACTCCTACTAATATCACAATTCTTAATGAACCTAGCATTTTCGATTTAAACAATTATTGGTCTATGGTTTGGACAATAAAACTTATACTTTTTGGATTTATTCATAGTAACCAATAAAGTAACCATTGATAATTCTAAAATCCAATTTCATTCATGTGGAATATAAATCACAACTTCTAATTGGAATCCCCAAACATGCAAATTAACCTAAGTATTACTTCCCATAATGCTCACCATTTCTATCAGATCATATGATTTTCACATTTCTATCTAGTTGCCTTTCTACTTCATTGATATACACCCCAAGCATGTCCATTGCTTGAGTTATATCATACAACATATATAAATAACCATAAATTGAAAATCATCAATAAATGTGATGAATTATTTTTGTCCACCAAATCTTTGGTATATAAAAAAGGAACAAAAATATCAATGTCTTTAAGATTTTGGTTGAAGAGAATCCCTACATTATGTTGGAAACATAGATGGTAGTTCCATAATTCATCCACCAAGTATTATAATGAATTCCAATTAAATATAGTTAAAAATATTCAAAAGCAACTAGGCTTACCATTATTTTTGCACCATGCCTTACATTTATGGCGATCTTTCAAGTAGTGTCTATATGTTTTTTTTAAAGAACTGACACTTATCATTATTATGTTCTTTATTTTTATTTTCAATAACTTTAAGAGGCTCATTTTTTATTTTGAGAGATAATTTCTTTCTTTTGTCTTTAACCAATTTTATTTTCAACTTCTTGAGTGATGAAGATATCATAAGTAATTCCTTGCCGCTTAAGTACTATCTCCTCTTTAAGCATGTTAGTCAATTCACTTACATTCCACTTATTCCTTATAGTGTGTTATAGTGAATTTAAAATGACATGTGCTGAGGAGGCAAAGAGTTCAGAATGAACTAAACTAAAATAAAGGAATTATCAACTTTCATCTCTAAGTTTTCCAACTTTGCTTTTATATTAGTTATCTCTAGGACATATTCATACATGCTATGTGTACCATCAAATTTCATGGTGGTAAAGTTAGCCATAAAGCGAGAGACTTATCAACAGCCTGGATTCTAGACACTTCAAATATTATTGTTTGCTAATTCTCAAAATTCAACTATTCTTCATTATTGCTTCTATCAATAATAGCAATAAATTTCTCAGATAGCAAGTCTAGATCAAGATCCAAAACACCTACGGGAAATTAGACTTGCTTACGCTAATTTAATAAATTTTAATTCATTAATCATCAAACCAGATGAAGCATAATAATGAAGAGAAACTTGAATTGATACAATAAAGTAGGTGCTCTATATGTCAACGCTTTGAGATATGAGATAAATCAAATTCAAATTGACAATAAATATGTATATCGAAGCTCTCATTTGTGTAGATACTACAATACACCATTAATAACCATTACAATGCTTTCTATCTATCTAATGCGAACCCAGGAAGATTAAATATCGGAACCCACAACAAAGATTGATAATGAACCCCAAGAAAGCCAAAATCAATCTGCAAGACATTGACCCCGATGATTTCTTGAATCAAAAAATCAAGTTTGAACGCCACAAAAATTTGCGAAGTCTTTTGATAAGTTTTAGTTAGTTCAATTAAGAACAAAAAAGAAAAGTGAATTTCATTTTCATTTAATCTCTCAATAATCAAAGTTGAATTCTGTCTACAACGAGGAGTGTTTATATAGAAAAAATCAATGAAATCCTAATCTAATTCGGAAATAACTAAAAACTTAACAAAATTAGAGTTCTAATTGGAAAATGAAACAAAAGTCGAAAAAATTTGGATTTGTTGAATTTTTGCCTGAATGAATTTTTAGCCTCTGTTTTGGTTTTGTTGCCTTGGGCAATCGCCCCATATTTGGCCTGGGCGATCATTTTCTACCATTTTGCCATTTGGTCTCTAAACTTTAAATTATACTCATTTTGGCCCTCCAATCTCCCACTAGTCTCCAATATGCCTTTAATATGATCCCTACACTGAACTACCACCACAAAAGCAACCAATTGATTGCAAGTGGACGTACAAGATCAAATATAACTCAGATGGCTCCATAGAACGATATAAGGCACGTTTGGTCGCTAAAGGATATGCACAAGTGGAAAGACTTGATTATCACGATACTTTTGCACCTTTAGCAAAGCTCACAACTGTTAGATGTCTGCTTTCAATGGCAGCAGCTCGAGGTTGGGCCTTACATCAAATGAATGTCCAAAATGCCTCTCTACATGGTGACTTACAAGAAGAAGTATATATGCTACCACCACCAGGATATAGTAGACATGGAGAGAATCAGGTTTTTTGACTACATAAGTCCTTATACGGACTCAAGCAGGCCTCACGAAATTGGTATGCAAAATTCTCTAAAGCTATTTGCAAAGCAGGGTTTGTTCAATCTTTTGTAGTTTATTCACTTTTTACCAAAGAAGGTAACAAGACATTCATAGCTGTTCTTATCTATGTTGATGACATAGTGATAGCAATAAATGATGAAAAAGAGATTTTCCACCTCAAAAATTTTCTCAGTACCCAGTTCAAGATCAAAGACCTTGGAAAGTTAAAATATTTTCTAGGCATAAAAATAGCACACTCAAAGAAAGGGATTACTATCTCACAAAGAAAGTATGTATTGGACATGTTGGATGAAATAGGTCTACTTGGAACATTTCTAGTGAGTTTTCCTATAGAATAGAACCCTAAGTTAACTTTGAAAGAACGTGAGTTGTTAAAGAACCCTACACAATACAGAAAGCTAGTTGAAAAGTTAATATACTTGACCATCACTAGACCAGACATTCAGTTTTGTGTGAATTTACTTAGTCAGTTTATGAATGAGCCAAGGAAACCACACTTAAGTGCAGCAACAAGAGTACTTAGGTATTTGAAGGGTAGTTTGGGCCAAGGTCTATTTTTTTCAAACCAAAATGACATTAAACTAACACCATACTGCTGATTGGGTAAGCTGTCCAATAATTAGAAGATCTGTAACAGGTACTATGTCTTTCTAGGAGGTTCGTTGGTTTCATGGAAGACTAAAAAACAATCTATGGTCTCAAGGTCATCAGCAGAAGCAGAGTATAGGGCAATGGCAGCAGTTGCATGTGAGTTAATGTGGTTGAGATATTTATTCAAAGATCTTAAAGTTGTTTTTCCAAGTCGAGTAGTTCTTAATTGTGACAATCAAGCTTCATTACACATTGCAGCAAATCATGTATTTCACGAGTGTACAAAGCACATAGAGATGGATTGTCATGTGGTTAAAGAAAAAATTCATTCTGGATACATGATTACTGCTTATGTTACTACGAGAAACCAAGTTGCAAATCTTTTCACAAAGGCTTTGGGTTGAGTTAGTTTCCAAGGACTTGTTAGCAAGTTAGAGACCAGTGACGGAGCCAGACATTTTGAGTTGAGGGGGAGGGGGAGGGGGAGGGGGGGGGTCTCCAAATTAACATGCAAAAAATTTGAAACAACATAATAGTGATGATTTTTTTTTACAAACGTTCATTACGAGTTATCATACTTAATACTAGACACAAACACATAAACAAACTCATTCGCACAATTGTTTGACCGTGATTCTGTATCAATATGTTGATTTTTCTTCTAAACATACAACTTAGACTACTATTGTGCAATGTCTAAAATAAGCCCACAAAACAAACAAATATCAAGCTCTTATTCTTCACGTTGTCTTCTACAAAATTATCCTCCAAAATAGGAAGACCCGATACACAAATGAAATTAAATATTACTGAAGCTCAAAAGAAAAAAGAAAAAAAATTAATTGAACACTATATGCATTCACAAGCAAAGTGCATTTATTAATTTTTATTTATCAAAAAATGACTTATTTTAGTATTCCTTTTACCTTAAAGAATTTACCAGTGGAATGACGAGCATGAAATTTGTCCCGTGCTTTAGCGTATTGTACATCGTCTTGATTTTTTTGGTGGTCTAGCAATTGAAGACTTTATATGGTAAAATTTAGGGATTTGATTTAAAAATTTGGGGAAAATTAAAATAGGGTGATTTGTTTAGTGATTTGTAGATATTGTATTATTAATTTTATTAGGCCAATAAGTCCAATTGTTACATTAAATTGATATTATGTCGAAGTTATAAATTACATGTTAAAAAAAAAATCTCAGAAAGTTGGGGGGTGCAGGTCTCCCCAGACCCCCACCTCCGCCAGTGTTAGGGACCATTGACATTCATGCCCCAACTTAAAAGGGAGTGTTGAAATTTAAATTTGGATACCTAAACTTTAGGAAATGTGATCTGCAGAATATATCTCAATATATGAGATAGTTATTAGGTTGTTTGTATATTTGAATTTTGTATTATCACTTGATGCTAGGAGAAAGAATAGGAAGTTGTTAGCATGTGCGTGTATAATACACTTGTAGAGATTATCATAAATCAATGAAAAGTATCAATATTTTCTTCACTTATTAACTCTTTGTTTATTTACAAGACACGTGTGATTCACCAAGAAACCCTAATATCATGTTTGTTCCAATTTATTCATTTTTATGAATTTAGTTGATGTTTCAATCTGAAAAGATATTGGATATTGAAGTTTGAGATGTATATGCTTTTGAGGATTAAATACCCATTTTATAGATATGAAAATTCAAAATTTCTATCCCGAAATTTAAATTCATGTAGGATGGAATTCTAGGTTTTTGGGTTGATTCTTAATGGTTTTGAAATCCCCATAGGACTTAGAATCATCCCACTAGGAGTCCTCTACGAAGAGTTATGACCATTTTTGTTTAATGTCGAGTTGTGTCCGAGAGTACTAACATGTTTACTTCTGGAAATAAATCGAAAGGCTAAATGATTGATTTAATTACTGAAATTTGAATATGTTGTTCATATATGTGAACAACATATTTATTAGATTCATCTAATAAAAAAAAAAAATTAGAATATTTTTAGTAGCAACTTAAGTGATTGGAACATGGGGTGTTACTTAGAGGTGATAAGAATGTGACAACTGACAACGATGTAACATGATGTTGATTACTCACGTACCACCACTCTCTACTTTTCTCTAAACATATAATGGGATATTTCATTGCAAGGCATGCAATATTTCGATGAAACATGTGATAGGGATATGACATTAGACAAAGAAAAGACCACTCTCTACTTTTCTCTATACGTATAATGGGATATTTCATTCCAAGGTATGCAATATTTCTAAGGAAATTTAGAAATCTAGATAAATGTAAATGATCGTTTTTAAAAATAGCAACTTTTAATAACATTTGCAAAAATAACAACTTTTTGGCACAAAAAATTATACCCTTTTGCTGAAAGACGAACTGTTAGAATACATTTCAACTATCATTCATTTTTTTTTTGTCATTCAACATATTTTTAGATCTTAAAACAACCAAACTAATCTAGCACAAAACCTATTGAATTTTTGTTCTTTGATAATTTAAATTAATATATCAAAAACATAACTTACTTGAAGTGGGTTACTTGGTGGCGAACGGTGGCACGAGGCGGTGGGCGGTGGAACAATATTTGACTTTAGTGAAATAATAAATCTGATTTTGAATTATATTTGAATAGGATATAGTGGAAGTTTAAATAATTTTTTGGCGGGTATATCAGCTCGATCTACTAGTGCTCTCTTCGATCCTTCCAGGTCAAGACCTTCGCTTTAAGTAGGTTGGGCTAGGTTTCGATGAGCATATGTTTCGCTCAATTACAATCCATACTCAAACATATTCGTTCGATAACTTAACTGCCTTCTGCCACACATTTCCTTCCTTCGCTACATTCGGGTCCTGGGAGGTGGTGACCACTCTCAAGAACCAAAAAGAGGAAGCCCAACGAGTCACTGAAATGACGGCAGGAGTGCCTTTGATCTATCAATAGAAGGAGTTGTTCAAAATTACCATTTTTCAACTTTTTTTAAAAAACTGTCATTTTTCAAAAGAGCCGCATACAAACAAACATTTGCTATAATTTCTTATATTTCTAAACCTACCAAAACTATGTCTATTTATCTCTTCCACACTCTATCTCCATATTTGATTTGAGCACCGGAGTGCGAAAAGTCTCCGAACCACCTCTGGTACGACAACCTTGCAATCAAACATGTCGTCTAATTGTGCATGAAACATGGAGAGTTGGTCAAGATCTATTCACAGTTGGATCGATTTTGAGGTCAACAATCTCTCTAGATAGGCCATATTTTATTTCAAATGATTTAGTGTCATCATTACAAATGAACTGACAAATAGAAATTATAATTTGCAAATCCATTTTTTTTGGAACAAATAGATAGATCTTAGAAAGAAAATATATGCAGAATTTTGAGGAGATATATTCTAAAAAATGATGATTAAATGAAAAACTAAAAGGTGGATTATATAGTTTTTGAATGTACTCATCTTAAAATCATTTCATCAACGTTACAATTTTCAATAAAATATATGAATTGTTTCATGAGAAGTTGTAAGTTGAAAAGATACAACTATTAGCAAAACATACACAACTCTTTCATTAAAGTGTTTAAAAATAAAGACCCAACTATCAAATTTAAATTACATCTAATTTAATTTTCTTTCTACTATTACAATTTCCTTAACTTTTTCAACATATTTTAATTACTCGAAATATTTCACCAAACATGTAACTATATTAAATTTACTCATAATAATTGATAAAATAAATAAATAATTTTACCATTTATAAAAAGACACACGAGTAAACCCTACTAGGACTTTTAAAAAGATTAGAGAAAATTAAAACCATAAAAATACTAATTAAGGATGAGGTAGCTTCCCTCTATATATACACTCGTCGTTAGCTGTGATCCAATCAAAATATTTTCTCTAGAAACAAATCAATTTAGATGTCCTTTGTGACTTTGTGTGACTCTTGCCACACTCGATCTTTACATTAATGAATGATACTTTTGTAGACCGAGTTTTTAGCTCCTATGCAAAGAGAGCTAGACAGACATATTTCAAGAACCTCGTACCATCCACCCACTTGAATTTAACAGACAATGAAATGGTTCGCTAAATAAGGTACTAGTCAATAAATTTGATTAACAAAAGACTAATTTGCTCGGGTTGCGTTGGCTAAATGATTGTGTCAAATATGTCAACTAAACAAAGAGTCTAACTTATAAAATTTAAGTTGTAAATGTCTATTTTGTAGTCAAAGACTTAAATATCCTTGCCGGTTAGAGTTGATTAAGGCGTTAATAATTGACTTTAACAAACCGTTAGGTCTATTAAGGTCGGTTATGAATTAGCCTTAACAGACGATAAGTCGATTAATGTCTATTATGATCTATTATATATGGATGATTCATAACATACCATTAGGTCAGTGAAAGATAACAGATTCATGGTCCGTTATGGTCGGTTAAACTCAATGTAGTGTTCCTCAATTAACCCAATTCAATAATTTACAAATGAACTTAAATTTACATAAATTTAAAGCAAATATCACAAGTTTATACTCAAATATATACATATTATCATGATTTATACTACAAAATTTACAATTTCTACCATAAACTAAAAGAATGAGAAATAACCACACATTGTACAAGAATCGAGATGAGTTGAATTGTAAACTTGAAATTGAATTTGATCACTTGTTTGATCTTGTTTTGAGATTAATAAAATGTCAATTTCCTTACAAATTAGCGAACTTAAATGAATTTGAAATCACATGAAATAGAATAAGCGGGAGTTTACGCATGGGTATATTTGATAATTTGTATTTTTTAAATATATTTTTAAGAGATTTTATATTGTAAAATAGGTCAAAAGCTATTCAGATAAATTGGCTAGGTTACCCGATCATTTACTACTATTCCCACAAAATGCTTTCGTTGCCTTTTAATAAATTCCCAAAATACTCTTCCCCCTCATTCCTCCTTTTCTAACATGGACGCGACTCCCTCTTCACTTCACATAAGAAGTGATTCAACCTGCAGGTAACACAATAAACAAAGATTGCGTGCTGAAGTCTTGCCACATCCTATTTATGGAAATTTGCATGTGTATATGCCTTTAGTAAAAAATAATCCGGCTTGTAGGTGAGGGGTGCCTTAACACTTTCACCATGTTGTCTTGTTCCTTCTCGTTCTTCCTGGGGTTTCTGCAAGAAAGAGCCGGTTAGTGAGCATAGCCACCAGAGAGGGCGTGGTGTTCGTTTCCACTGCAACAAGTATGTCAGTCTCTGACATCATTTTAGAGGTGACTATGGAAATGCACATGAAAAGGGGGTGTGGGAAAGAAAAACACAATGCACCTATACAGACACAAGATGTATGTGATGCTGGCATAAAATGGAACGAACCCACACGTAAATCCATAACACATTACATTATACATTAAGTATACAGATTTATTTGCAAATTGCAAAAACTATTAGTATGGTGTTCCTCTAATTTTTGATACCTTAAAAGCTATTACCACATTTTTAGTTCCCCATATATGAGCTACAGACACAACAGGTTTACCGGCTACAGTTCCAGTTTTTTATCCTGTCAAAAAGTTCTTATTTGGCTAACGGTGAACCCAACTGTGAATGCACAAGGTCAAGCTTTGTTACTAGGATCGGCAGCTTCCTCCTTTTCTGATCCGTCATCCTCATCAATCTCTCCATCGAAATCGGTAAATGGATCATCCTTCACAAGGAAAATCTTACACACTACCAGATTTGACATCTGAAAGGAGAAAGAACGAATCCATATGAGGAAATAGCTGAAGTTATGCTCGCAAAAATCAAGAATCCCATGGTGGGGGTACCGACAGATCAATTATTCAACTGGTTAAATACACTGGTGGTCACTAAATTTTAGCTAAAATTATATTGGTTACTAAACTTAAACTTCAATTTGTTTCAAGGTGGCTGGTCATTCCATTAGTTCTGACAGAAATGGACGGAATGACCCAAGCGCAACAAAATTTAAGTTAAGTGACCATCTTATAACAATCTTAATGTTCAGCGATCAATTTGGAACAAATGAAGTTTCGCGACCAACGTGAAATTTCGCTAAAATTTCAGTGACCACTAGTTTTTTTAAACTCATTATTCAACTAATCATACTTACAAGAAGCAACTGATAGGGGATAATTATTGCTGTGGAATATTTATCTTCACTTATCACTTAAACCTCTACATGAATGGTGCTTAAGAATTTCGCAGTTCCAGTACATGAATCAAGCCAATACACATGTATTACCTTCTGTTTGACGACATCATTGAGTTCAGCAGCTGTAAATGTACTGGGATTCACTCTATATTCATGTATGTTCCAACGAGTTTTAGTTCCTGAAAGGATTTTTCCTCGGTAAAAAACTAGATGCTGCTTGAAACCAACTAGTTTATTGCCATCAATTATTCCTGCATCGATTATCGGACTCCAATAACCATCCTCTGTGACGAGGTTGCCATTAGGCTTGGTAGTGAAAAAGAACCAGTAACTTTCATCTCCATGCTTAAATTCACCTGTGAAACATTTCGAATAAGAAATATCAGTAGAAGAATCAATCAAATAACACGTAGTTGAACACCAAGTCAAGGATGTACAATTTCCATGCTAGCCACATAATTACTGCTTCACTTTAGCCGCATAATTTGTTTACCTAAATAATTGACAGCACTATCACTTTCTTTAAAGACCACACCAGGATCAGATAATGACCTGAAATTAGATTTAACTTTCTACTCAGTATATATTTCAACTATGAGTTATTGGCAAAAGAACTAAAGAGACTCTCTCGTTTATAAGAGTGACAAACTTTTTGTAGAACAAGTTAGAAGAGGGAGGGACTAGAATTAACATGGCCTATTGTAGTTGTTAAGAATCTAGTTGCCTAAGATGTCCCAGTAGTCTAGTAATGATCAAATGGGAATGGCGAAGAATGATTCATATAGCCAACCCCAAATTTATTGGAAAAGGGCTTATTTATTGCCGTTGAGTTATTAAAAACATGCAGTTTTATGGAGCTATCTTCATGGTTCACACCACAAATGAGTCCGGATTCATATTAGGAACAGCCCTTGCTGTTCCAAAATAGATACCATAGTCCACTACACATTTCCTAATTCAATTGAAAATTGGAGTTTGTTTTACTCAGGTCAGCCCCAACTAGCTCAGGTTTAGTCACGCGAAAATAACAATAGAGGGGTCAAGAATTTACAAGTCACCTGAGCCATATTGGCAACTTCTTCTTGTCTTCTTTTCTGCTCAACTGGATAAGCTTCATGGAGTAGGAAATAACAAAAACTACACTGGGGGGTGGGGGAGTGGAGGCGGCAGCTTCAAATTCTGTCTGGTTGCAATTGGGAGATCATTAGGGATAGCTGCCATGTTTATTACGCGAGGGCGTTTGGTCAAAAGCCAGGCCGAGGGGTCAATGGACAAGGTTATATGATCACAGATTGAACAACACTTTTTCTTTCCTCTTTTTTTTTTTTTTTGGTCCATGATCATGTTCGCTTTCAATTAAATTCTATTATCGTTAGAACAAGAATATTTTTAGTTACAGTCGACGCAGTTTTGCCTCCTTTATGCATGTTAGGATGAGATGGACTCATTTATTCTATTACTTCTCTAATGTCAAATCAAGAATCCGGTTAGGACTTCCAATTAGCTAAATTTTGATACATGAAATAATGTTTTTATTCTTATTTAATGTCTACTGTCCGTTAAGATATTTATCTTTTTCTCTGTGTCTTTCGGAATTTATGGACCCCTCAAATTAGGAAAAGGTGAATATTGGCCAATACCATTCTGATGTGCGCCGATTCTCTATCCTTCAGAATATTCTAATACCTCGACATAGCAAAATGCATGAATTGGCCGATACCATTCTTATATGCCACAACCAATGCGGAACAATGCCATACACGTCAGCAACCGACAATCCTGAGTTTGAACCATGACACCATCACGGATAAACATTTATAATATAAAGATACCTCATCCCGGTTAAAATTTGAATCTAATGAATACTAAAAAGTGCACAGGAGTGGAGGCCTCTGTGAGTTGAATCCCATGGCCATCTAGTCCTCCCTTGTCTCTCTACAGTCCATCAGAATATGGGAAAATCCTGAACCTTCCCACAGTATAAACTTCTATCCTCACTCTTCACCAACATATTTGGTAAAATTTGCTCTTCTGCTCAAATCTCCTCTCATCATCTCTGTCTCTCCACCGCCATCCACCACTGCTTCCCGCCGTCTGTCAAGGTATTTTTCGGATTCCATCTTCAGTGACACCAAGGAATTCTCCTTATTTGATATCTACCAAATTTCGTCATATTCACTTGCCATTGAATTTATGCGAGTAAGCAATGTACTAGTTATTCACAATTGTATTATTCCAAAATTTAAGAAAACAATAATAAGACATACAATAAGTTCAAAAGGAAACAGTAAGCTGTAACTTAAAAACAAATTTCACTAAATCAATATAATCAAATACCCAAAAAGGAAAAATTGTTGGCTAAAAATCAGGCCATTTTGTCAACTTGTGAACCCTTAGAATTAGATCCTGTGAAAAATCAAATCAATTTTAATTGAAAATTTTCCCAAATCAAAATTTCCCCAATTATAACATAAATTAATAACAGAATATAAACATGCAAGTAAACATGCAAACATAAAAGGGTAAATTCTGCCAAAAAAAAAAAAAACATATGGCACAAAATTAATAGATCATATAACCCACAATCTCAATCAAGACACAAACCCAAAAATCAGATCAGATCCTGGATGCTACATTGCATGCATGTATATAAATGGGCCTCTAACAAAATCGGTACAAAATTACAATCACAGCAAACAAATTCACACCCAAAATCCCAATCTTTAAATTACTCATGCAAAATTACACATATACACAAAAATACTTACAAAATGGAAGTTCATCTGGCTTGGTTCCATAAACATCAGCGGTTGGAATAACATTAGCAGGTAATTGTTGATCCAAAATGTTCTTCCTCAGATAAATTAGAACTTCATTATCTGTTGGATCAAACCTGAACCCGTGAGGCAAATTCAACGAAACCCTCCTTGCTCCACCCCGGAAATAAGCCATTGGAACTTCTTTTTTATCTGAATTTTCGTGATTAGTGCAGACCAGATATTTGGCTCTGTGTGGGTTTTTTATGGTGTGGATTTTTTTTACGGTAAAGATTTTACGGCGGTGGAAATGATTATTGTTTTGAGTTCTTCATTGGAAATGGTAATTGTTTTGTAACGCCAACTGTAACCGTCATATTTCTTTTTTATTTATTATTTTTGGACTTTATCCATGTTATACCATGTTTGGTCTAAGATTAGAATAAACTAGCATACCGTTTTCTTGCGGTGAGATTCGACTGTAAACTCTACTATAATGATGAATTGAAGTAGTGAACAAATTTTAAAAATGATAGATGGATGGAGATGATCAGTGGAGCGATGTGAATTGAGAAGTTAAAAATTCTACATTGAAAGTTCGCATTGTTCATGTCGTGCTTATTGATGCAAAACCTAACTAGTATACCGTTTTTTTTTTTTTGCGGCGGCGGGATCTGACTGTAGAAGATTTTAATATATTAAGAAGTTGAGAAGAATCTGTTGAAAATTGAGAAAGAGAGAGAGTTTTTTTTAAGAGGGGGTTTGATTTTGAAGAATATGGAGAAGATTATAGAGAAATTGAGGAATTGAGAGAGAGACGTGGGTTTTGGTTTAAGAGGATGAAGACGTAGTGACGGACAAAGAAGTACTTTTCTTGTGTTTGTAACGGAGTAAACCTCGGTGATTACACTTGTGGTCAAATCATTTTACTTTTTAAAAGAGCAACTTTTTTTTTTTTTAATAGATGGATTTAATGTTCAAAGGTATCTATTTGCCACACTAGACACGCCTATAAAATAAGTAGTGAATCTTCACTGAGTGATTAAATTACTAACATGAAATTTCGCCATAAATTTAGTGGCTAATAGTGTTTTTACCCATTTTTTGGGTGACAGGTCCATTATTCAAATTTTAAAGAATTTTAAAAATTAATATAATTTTAAGTTTTCCGAATTCAAATTTTAATAAATTCTATTAAAATATAAGTGTCTCTAACTTAGATTTTACTAATTTTTTTAGAATTCTACTTGTCGAATTCAGATCTGCTCTCCCAAATACATGTACCCTTAACCATCTCTCCAATAGAAATTTTACATATCATCAGATAAATAGATTGGTTGATCATTATGGACAACATTTAATACATTCACACTTGCTGTTATTGATGATGTGTAAAGTTTTTATTGAGAGGACGACTAAGAATGATATGTATTTGGAATATCATACCTGGACTCTAAATATAAATCTCAAACTCTTTAAAAATTCCAGCCAAACAACTCATATTTTCATTAATTTTAGTGGATTTCAAGCTAATAATTTGTTTTTTATTTCAAAATATCATATTTAATTTGTGCACAATAGGTGATCAAAGATACAAACTATTTCCTCATTTTAATCCATACAATATTATCTCATTTTCACTTTAACTATGCACTCAAAGCCTCTTGTTTGTACTAATTTCATAGAAATAATTGTTTGGACACCAAATATCAAAACATTAATAAATAAAATTAAATAATCTTTTTTCTGATATATTGACACATAATGATCGTTAAATAATTTATTTGGCGAGAAAGTGAATCACATAAAGTCGCGAATTGATTGAAAAATCGGCGCTGCGTTTAGAAACACAACATGGAATTCCAAATTGACATCTCTAAATATGAGGTAAGCTGCTCTGACATGTTGTCCCTTAGCTTCTCTTTGTGTGTGAAAATTTGAATTGGTAATTGTCTCTATTATCTGTAGGGTGGATGGAGGAATTTTTGTAGTCCAAAATGTTACTGGAAAAAAAACAAAAAATTTGCCCTTTAAGATTGGATTGATACTAAAAAACAAAAATTTTATACTAATTTTTTTTTTTAAATTTTTGTTTTTTACACTATAAAAAGTGATTTTTTCTAAGGCGATTATCTAACAATGAAGAGATTTGGTTACTAAGTCATATTTGATCTATATCTACCTAAACTTCAAATCACACAAATAGTAATTGAATGTGTTGACGTCGGAACCTGCAGCGTCCACGTGTCAACAGATCTCCAGTCACTCATCTGCCAACCTGTATGTTACCTGCACACTCGGACGACCGTTAGGCACCAAGATCACTGAGGAAAAAGGGTCCGGCAATCGTTGGTACTACGACAATCTAGTCAACTGCCGGTATATAGAAATAATACACGGGGGAGGTAAGTAATTGGGTGTGGGAGGGACAAGCAGGCAGAAGTTTGAGGGTGGGATTTAAGTGCGGAAAAGAGCGTCATAAAATATTCTGAGTCCTAAAAAATGTGCGTACCTTAGAATAACCAGAATCTGATATTTATAGGAAGAGAATCCTAATTGATTTAGGGAAGCAATCAATTAGAATTCTGTTAGGATTCTCTTTCCTTATCAGATAAGGTAGGTTCCAATCTCGCCGTGATCTTCTGAGATTGCATCCTAATCTCTCTCAATCTCTAAGATTGTGTTGCCGATTTTATTGGATTGCGATATCAAACACAATCTTCCTTGAGATATCCTTTTAACCGTCCCAAAATATTAGATTATATGCGGACTATAATAAATACGAAGCCCGGCGAGGTTCTCTGGGTCGACCATGAGTGTCGAGGCCCTTCATGGGGCTTGCAATACTCTGATTCAGGAATGCTAAGATATTTGATGGGCCTCCAAGGCCTTCTGAAAATTTACGAGGCCCTTGCTGGGCACCCGAGGCCTTCGCCAAGTCTATAGGACCCTTATGAATCTGGAAGGCCTTCGCTGGGCCTATAAGGCTTTAGCGATGCTGAATTAGGCCTAGATGAGACTTTTACTGGGACCTTGCTGACGTAGAGGCCTCACCAAAATTGGGTGGTAACAATAGTCCCCCAAGTCTAAGCCTATTATTTATATCAGGCGTGGGACTTTAAGAAAAAGTACTAAATACGGACGGAGGCCTTTAGAAAGCGAACTTCCGATTGAATCCGTGGGATCACTTCTCCCGTTATATTTCTCCATGGGAGGCATTTTGAGCCATGTGTAGAGTTCTCTAGCCTTCAACTCTTTGGAGAATAGGAGGTCTTCGTCATCGTCATCAAGGTCGCACGACCGTTCTGGTCTTTCATCTTCGGGCTTCACATCCGCAGCCCTGGAGTCCCTTCTCTTCTCTTGGTGGTCATCGCTGGGCTCGCTACGCCGACTACTCAACGATTGAGGTCTAGCCACAGAAGACCCGGCCCCCAACCTGTCGAATACGCTGGCAGAGGCGACCAGCTTTTCCACTCACGAGGCATGAGGTCTATCCTAGTTACTGGGATTTCGCCCATTGAGGATTGGCGAATTATCTTGAGACCGACGATTTTCGATCGATCCAGACCTCGAAGGGCTTCGTCGGGCATAGCTACGCTTGGGTCCATGTCGAAGGGATTGATTTTCCAACAGTTCAAGCGCCACCTTCATCCGGGTATTGTCCAGCTTTAGGTCCTGGTACGAATTTTCTATTGCCATGCTCTTCTTGGTAGAAAACACGTTTTTATCACAAGTTTTAGGTTGTGTAACGTCTTTCGATTCCCACAGACGGCGCCAATCTGTTGACGTCGGAACCCGCAGCGTCCACATGTCAACAGATCTCTAGTCACTCCTCTGCCAACATATATGTTACATGCACACTCGGACGACCGTTAGGCACCAAGATCACAGGAGAAAAAGGGTCCAGCGATCGTTGGTACTCCGGCGATCGTTGGTACTCCGACGATCTAGTCAACTGCCGATATATAGAAATAATACACGGGGGAAGGTAAGTAATTGGGTGTGGGAGAGATAAGCAGGTAGAAGTTTGAGCAGAGTTTAGAGTGGGATTTAAGTGCGGAAAAGAGCGTCATAAAATATTCTGAGTCCTGAAAAATGTGCGTACCTTAGAGTAACCAGAATCTGATATTTATAGGGGGAGAATCCTAATTGATTTAGGAAAGCAATCAATTAGAATTCTGTTGGGATTCTCTTTCCTTATCGGATAAGGTAGGTTCCAATCTCGCCGTGATCTTCCAAGATTGCATCCTAATCTCTCTCAATCTCTAAGATTGTGTTGCCGATTTTATTGGATTGGGATATCAAACACAATCTTCCTTGAGATATCCTTTTAACCGTCCCAAAATATTGGATTATATGCGGACTATAATAAATACGAAGCCCAGCGAAGCTCTCTGGGTCGGCCATGAGTGTCGAGGCCCTTCATGGGGCTCGCAATACTCTGATTTAGGAATGCTAAGATATTTGATGGGCCTCCGAGGCCTTCTGAAAATTTACGAGGCCCTTTCTGAGCACCCAAGGCCTTCGCCGAGTCTATGGGACCCTTATAAATCTGGAAGGTCTTCGCTGGACCTATAAGACCTTAGCGAGGCTGAATTAGGCCTAGATGAGACTTTTACTGGGACTTTGCTAACGTAGAGGCCTCACCAAAATTGGATGGTAACAGAATGCCTAACGTATTGTACACCAATTTACAATTAAACTTTTACATGCACATACACGGTACATAACCTCCTTTAAAAGAATATTGAATCATTATTCTTGAAGAAGTATGTCTTTGTATATTATAATATTTTATAAAAGTACCGTCTAAGAATATTATGTAGTTCTTCCTGAAAAAGTATAAGCTTTATGTATATTGTTTTAAATGAATATTATATTATTGTTCCCAAAAGAGCAAACTTCAAGGAAATAACCGATTTATATGCTTACAGCTTATATGAAGGTTTGAAAATTTATTGAAGAAATTTGGCCAAGTTGATTTATAAAATTGTAGAGAATGAAAGTCGAAACAAATCATCTATTGACAAGTGTATTGGGGCTGCTAATTAATATTCTTTTTGGCAATATTTAGTACTTGTTTGGTTCAGATTTTAGTTTGCTACTGCTAAAAATTTGTAGTCAAGAGATTATCATAATTCTTTGTCAATGAATTTGCTTGAATAATATAAACTAATTCTTTGTCAATGAATTTGCTTGAATAATATAAACTAATTCTCACGAACCCAATTACTTCATGTTCATGATTCTGGATTTTCATCTCGTTATGATATATTTGCTATGAGTTCCAAGTTAACCATATTGCAAGTTACTGCTCGAAACTTGAATGGCAATAGTTGACTGGATCGATGCAATTCTGTGATTAGGCATGGATTTGTTTTCTCATTTAATTCAAATAAAGTTGCATGAATACATGGTTTCATATTTTGTTGATGTTTATTATGAAAAAGAAAACTTCTTCATACAAGAATTTATATTTTGACAATAGCATAAAACAATATTGGTCGAGTACCTTTCAAACGTTTGAACATATTGAACTAGATTTAGTCTCCCTAGAGGATAAGAGATAATAAAGAGATCTAACATTGATACATGGCCAAGTTCCGCAATATATGGTTGAAGGCTCTGGAAGAGTCTATTGTGTGATTGAGGGGGACAAACTTCACTATTGCTAATAATTTGTTCTCTACCAAATCATAAGTTTCTAAAATGTGTGTTACAATTGGTAATACACAAATATCAATACAATTGAAGTACGTAATATATTGAATCACAAGTTCAATGATTGAAGATTTTTATTATTTGACATAACCAGTTAGATCAACTTGGATCAATAGTGCGAAAGTTTATTTAAAATTTATGTATATATTTGTTAAAGAATTAGAAGTGTTTTCAATCTATTGAATTCTTATATGCTGGTTGTTCTTAAGACAAATTGATTGTTGGACCACTAGCTAAAGTTGCAGCTAAATTCTCAATATTTCATGAAGAAATTTAGGGTGAATTTTGTGAGCCACACACTTTCGATGTAGACCATCTAAAAAATTTGTGATATTAATATATGAATCCATTAGGTTCCCATATGTGTGTTTATTTTACATTCGTAATTCATCATTTGCAAGATTATTTGTTCAATTTTTAGATTATAAGCATAGTTTTCAAATTAAACAATTGAGACAGTGTGTTCTGTTAATCAATGTTTTAAAAGGCAGGAAAAGGCAAGCCTAGGTGGACCTAGGTGCGAGGAAGATTCCACACATATGGAAAATGCGGTCAACTCTATTTTAACCTTCTATAATGCGAGCCTAGGCACTAAAAGGTGTGCACCTTTTCATTTTTTTAAAAAAAATTTAAGTTACATAAAATAATTTTGAAATTAATTATTATTATTATTATTATTAATCTAAAAATAATATTGAAAATAAGAAAGCGCCTTATTACGTCTAGTTTTCGTCTAGGCAAGCCTAAATTTAATAAACTTGAGGCTTAATCTTGCCGCATTGTCACGTTTTGTGCCTTTTAGAACTTTGGTTAATACTAGTGAGTTTATACCCCCAAACTTTTAATAATCATCGTATGTTAGTTTGGATTACGGTATTGTTATAAATTGGAAAAAAAGAAGTAGAAGAGAATATAGAGAAACTGTGTATTTCATTATAATAATGGACCTATATATATAGGGTTTCAAATAGATGTAGACTAGGTAAGAAATCTCTAAATATGGTTATCAATATTATTTTCCATATTTTACAATACTTCTCCTTTGATGACCATTAATACAATAACTGCCTCGTTAAAAATTTTGTTTGACAAAAACCCAATGAACAAAATATCAAACGAAAGCAATAAAAAGTACAGTTAATTGTTAACATTTGGAGTATGAAGAAAGTACTTCCCCATTAAAACCTGGACAAGAAAACTCCGTGGGACAAAACCTCAACTAAGAAAAAAGAGTACAACTACTTCCCCTAATGAAGATCTTTGAGTCGATGTATTCCAATCTCATGCACTAATTTTTTGAATGTGGATGTCGGCAATTCTTTTATGAATAAGTTAGCTAAATTGTCACTTGAGCGAATTTGTTGAACATCGATGTCACCATTCTTCTAGAGCTCATGTGTATAAAAGAATTTTGGAGAAATATGCTTTGTCCTACTTTGATGTAACCTCCTTTAAGTTGTGCAATAGAAGATACATTGTCTTCATATATTATTGTTACACTATTCTTTGTTGAAATTAATTCGCATGATACTTGGATATGATGAGTAGTGTTTCTCCACCATGCACATTTTCGACTTGTTTCATGGATTGTAATAATTTCATAATAATTTGAAGATATTGCTGTCAATGTTTACTCTACATATTTCCATAATATAGCTGTTCATCTACGTGCAAACACATCATGTTTGTGATTTAGCTTTATGTGGATTAGAGAGATAACGTGCATTTGCATATCTCACTAAAGAAGATCTTAATTTTTGTAAATAAAATAATATCAAGTCAATAGTACTTTTTAGGTAACGAAGAATGTGTTTAACATCATTCTAATATCTTTGAGTGCGTATAGAGCTACATATTGCAAAGAGATTTACAGAAAAAGCTATATAAGGTCGAATGCAATTTGCAAGATATGTTAATGCTCCAATTGCACTTGAGTATGAAATTTCAGTTCCAAGATTTTTTCTCCATCTTCAAGTGGACGAAATGGGTCTTTTTTCACATCAAGTAGTCGAAAGACCATAGGCGATGCCAATTGATGTGTTTTATCCATATAAAACCGTTTTAAAACTTTTTTCATATAAGAAGATTGATGAACAAATAATCCTTCTGGAAAATGTTCAATTTACAATCCAAGACATAAATTTGTTTTTTTTTTTCTAAATCTTTCATTTCAAATTCATTTTTCAAATAATCCACAGTTTCGTTGAGCTATTCAGGAGTTCCTATATAATTTAAATTATTAATGTAAACTGCCACAATTGCAAATCCAATATCTGTTTTCTTTATAAAAACACATGGGTATACATCGTCATATTTATAACATTCTTTCAACAAATATTCGCTAAGGCGATTATAGTACATTCGTCCAGAATGTTTTAATATGATCTTTGCAATTTAATTGACAACATAGTTCTGGAGAATGAATCATTTGCTTCTAGAAGTTTAAATCTTTCTGGGATTTTCACGTATATGTTATTATCAAGCGAACCATACAGATATGCAATTAATATATCCATAAGGCGCATATCGAATCTTTGTAATACAGTCAAATTTATTAAAAATCTAAATGTAGTAGTGTAAATTACGGGAGAATATGTTTCTCATAATCAGTCCCAAGTCTTTGTGAGAAGTCTTGGACTACGAGTCAGGCTTTGTATCTTATAATTTCATTGTTTTCATTCATCTTTCTTACAAAAGACTCATTTGTATCCTACATAGATTATATTTTCAGGGGTTCGAACCACAAGTCCAAACACTTTTTATTTTTCTAATGAATTCAACTCCGTATGTATAGCTTCTTTTTATTTTGGCCAATCATTTCTATTTTGACAATCTTTAATAGATTTTAGTTTAGGATCCTCATTTTGCATGATATCAAGTGCCACATTAAAGACAAAGATATTTTCCATGACAAAACTATTTCGTTCCCATAATTTATGAGATAATAAATAATTTATTGAAATCTCATTATTTTTGGACACTTGTAGTTCTTCAGGAATCACATTATCAGTATTTGATTAATCAATCGTTTCTACCTTTGTTTCATTAAAAATGTATAGTTGAATTTTTGCTCGTACCTTTTTCTTTCCATGTAAAGAGTCTTTGGCACCAACTGGTCGATCACGCTTCTGGCATATTTGAGATTCATTTGCTATGGCATATTGTCCTGTAGGGATATCAATTTTTGTAGGGGTATTTTATACACGTACATATGACTTTGTCACTTTCCTTATTTCAACAAACACATCAGATAATTTATTTGCAACTCTTTGCAAATGAATGATTTTTTCAACATCTTGTTCACATTGATTGCTTCGGGGATCAAAGTGAGGTAAAGTTATTTCATTCCAAAAAATTGTATGCTATTTTTCAGGATGTAGATTTCCCCTCCCAAAGTTGGAAAAGTCATTTTATCAAAATGACAACCTGCAAAACGTGCAATAAATAAATCACACATTAAAGGTTCAAACCTACTAATAGATGGTGAATCAAAACCAACATAAATTCTAAGTTTTCGTTGGGGATCCATTTTGGTAAGTCGTGTGGATGAAATTGGGACTTGGACATACAACCAAAAACTCGTAGATGAGAAATATTAGATTTGTGACAAAATACAAGTTGTAAAGGTGAGTATTCATGATAAGCAGTTGGTCTTATACGAACCAATGATGCAATATGTAATATAGCATGACCCCAAATAGAAACTGATAGTTTTGTTTTCATAAGTAATGGTCTAGCAATCAATTAAAGACGTTTGATAAAAGACTCTGCTAAACCATTTTGTATATGGACACGGGCAACCGAATGTTGAATGACAATCTCGATTGACATACAATACTCACAAAATGCTTGTGATCTAAATTTAGCAGCATTATCAAGACGGATTCTCTTGATTGAGTAATCAGAAAATTGAGCTCATAATTTTATGATTTGAGCAGGTAGTCTAGCAAAAACTGTATTTCTAGTAAAAAAATAAACATACATGTTACCATCTAGTAGAAGAATCGATTAAAACAATAAAATATTGAAATAGTCCACATGGTGGGTGTATCGGCCCACATATGTCTCCATGAATTCTTTCCAAGAAAGTTGGATATTCAATATGAACCTTTGTAGTAGAAGGTTTAATAACTAACTTGTTCAGGTTTAATGACTAACTTGCTTTATGAACAAGAGCACATGGATAATTATTAGGTAAAATAATCTTCTGGATGTCCAAGCTGATCGTGCCAAAGCATAAAGTTTTTTGGTTTAATGAACTTCGGGTTCGTAATATCGTTTGATTCAATTGTTTTTATAAATGCATAATACATGCCAGATAGGAGTGTCATGAGTTTTCTTTTATCTGCTTCTGGCCAAATACAAAATAAGTTATGCAAATATATTCATTATTATTTTCTTGCATTGTCTCAATGTAGTATCTATTGTAGTGGATATCTTTAAAACTAAGCAATTTCCTTCTGGATTTGCTGGAGTAAAGTGCATCGGATTTGCTAGAGTAAAGTGCATCACCAATACATAATTTTGTATTATTTGGTAAGATAATACTAACTCTTCTGAAACCTTCAATAATATTCAATGTACCTGATATCGTATTAACATTATTTTTTGTTAATGTTAAGTCCAAAACATATTTTTGTATTAAAGAAAAGTATGCATAGTTGCAGTCTTAGCTAAACAGATATTATGGCAATTTATCCTAAATATATAACTATGACTAGATTGATATTAAAAAAAAAATAAATAAAGAGTTAAACATAAAACAATATTTTAATCAACTAAAAACTAGTTTAACATTGCAAATTAAAGTTTCAAACTTTAAAGAAAAGTAAGAATCTATTTCAAACAAAACTTTTGAATAAAAAAGAAACACAAAAAATTTCAAAGATTATGATTAAATATTGTATAATCATATATATATATATATATATATATATAATGTATTAACTAGTGATTATCCTTGAAGGAAAGCATACAACTAATGTCACGTTGACATTAATTGATATATATATATATCAATTAATGTCAACGTGACATTAGTTGTATGCTTTCCTTCAAGGATCGTTGACATTAGTTGATGTGACTCATTGATCATTTGTTATATGATTACTAGTTCATACATTACATATAAATATATATATATATATATATATATATATATATATATATATATATATATAAATTCTTCTTCATTTAGGTGATATGATATTTTTCGAGACACGTGCTTCTTTAATAACACAATTAAAATATTATTTAGACTATTGTTTAATATTCTTCTCGAATATTAAAATTATAATGTCATGTTCTTCAAAAGCAAATAATATTATTTTAGAATATTAATATAATGGTGCGTTACTTCGAGAGAAACAACATATTATTGTTTAAAATTAAATTATGTAAGAATTTACTCATCATGAGCAAAAACATAATATATGTTAGATCTTATACAATTATGCTCTTTAGGATGTACAACATAATTGTATAAATTATATAAATTATGCTCTTTACAATGCAATTTACAAACTGTCATTTGAATAAGAGAATATTCTGAGCATTAAGAGAAAACTTTAAATCACTAGAAAGAATATATGATATGCATCAATACTACATTATCTATATTATTGAACATGAAAATGCGAACCAAAAGTTCGAAAGATAACTTAATTCTCAAATTAAATTTACTAACATTTACCTACCTAAAAGAGAATAATCAAATCTCATATACTAGTTGTAAATACTCCAACTCGAATTGACATCTTGGAAGGATAATCCATTAATATTATATTTGGTAAATCTATGACACACCTGCATTCGACTCGAGGATAAAAAAAATTCAAAAGAAGAATAGAGAATATATAGATACAACTAATTGTAAAACTCCAAAAGAGGTTCATGTGCCTGAAATATTAAAAACGAAAAGATCTCAATAAGTTATATCGTTATAGAGAAATATATAGAATAAAAAATAAACAGTTATCCACAACATATATATAGTACAATATAGCACGCAATATTATAAATGAAAATGAGGATGTGAATCAAAATACGTCGACGAACGTTGATGTATAAATGATTGGCCAAAATAAGAAGTTGCAATCCTGCAAAAATAATACTTACTAGAGAAACTTGAAGTTTTCGGACATGTAGTTGGAACACCTAAGGTGTAAAGTCAGTAGTACTTATGCAAAAATGAAATGAGAAAATGAAGTCGTAAAATAAAATGCATGACTCTTAATATAATGGCTTTTGCAAAGAGTTATATAATAAATAGATAAATTCTCTTGTGGTGGATGCAATCACAAGTCGATATCTTGTTAGCCTAGAAATTCACAAAACTTGATATTCGCTTAATGAATATGGTTATAACCGGCTCATCTGGCATGAAAAATAATATTTTGTATATAATTCCCTAAATTATTTAATATACTTGAAGCATATAGTTCAAGTTTTCAAGAAACTTATTCAATCAAAGTACATAGATACTTATATATATTACACTCGGGGTGTATGTAATATGATCGTCTTAATGAATATCTGTCGACAAAATTATACAAGAATGACCATATATGCCCATGTGTTTTTATACATAAATCAATAATTGGATTATTCATTATTATTGTTGATGATTTAAACATTGTTGGAAATTCTGAAGAGCTTCTAAAGACGGTTGGTTATTTAAATGAAGGAAATCATGATGAAAGATCCTAAAAAAATAAAATTGTCTCGACCTACAAATCAAGCATTTAGCTAATTCAATTGTTGTTCATCTCTCAAC
Source organism: Forsythia viridissima (assembly GCA_030279155.1). NCBI lineage: Eukaryota > Viridiplantae > Streptophyta > Magnoliopsida > Lamiales > Oleaceae > Forsythia > Forsythia viridissima. The sequence goes on from CM059036.1 coordinate 37,301,075, forward strand.
TTATATACAAAAAGTCTTGAAAATATTTCATATAGGAAAATAATACATCCATTTGATATTCGATGGTTATTTGTTCACTTGAAGTGAAACTATGATCATTCTCGTCCGCAAGATGATAATGAATAACTTATTGATTCTGGAGTACCATATCTTAGTGCAGTAGGTGCACTATTGTATCTTATTAATCTTTCATGACCGAGAATAGTGTGTTATGACGTTGCATAATATTATTTGATCTACAAAAAGCTCATCAACAAATTTATCTATTCACGTGTAGCTATCATGACAATTTATGTGGCAGCCCACTTGAAAAGTTGATAAACAGGATAAACAGATCCCAAGTGATATTATAATGAAGGATATGAGTAAATATGTGTTGTACCATTTTTTCTTAATCGAATATTTTATCCCATTGGGTTTTCGTAACAAGATTTTTAATGAGGTAACTTTCGTAAAATATTCAAAAGAATAATGTACTATTTTTCCTTCACTAGAGTTTTTTCTATAGGTTTTTCTCTAGTAAGATTTTAACGATACATATTCTTTTTGTAATGGACATCTAGTGGAGGTATTATAAATATTATTGTTATGGATATCCACAACTTAAATGACATTTACCCTCAACATAACTTTATGATTTTACCCTTGTATGGTACATGTCAGCAATTTTTATGTTTAATATTCTGCAAGTGTATGGATTACACAAGTAATATAATGGATGTTGAGTCCAAGTATCGTACCTACAGGGATTTAAATAGTTTAATTCAATTATATTAACTTTAACCAAATCTATTTAACTTTTAAAATTTGGTTGTTTAAGAACTAATTAAAATCTGAACTAAGAATAATTAAATAATTATAATTCGAATAATTAAATAATTATAATTCAAATAATTAAAAGATTAGAATTATGAAAAAATTACTTTAACTTTGGGAAAGAAAAATACTAGAATCCCGAATCTACTTATATTTGTTAATTCCTCTATCTTGATTCTTGATTTTGAAAAAGTACATCAGTTATGATGATCAATATTCCTAAATTGTTTAATAGCTTCTCTCAAATAAAATTAAACCTATTCATATGTATGACCCGACTATATCTCTATGACGAATATGAATACACAAGAAATGCATTAAGTTTCTATGGATAATTAAAGATCATATAAAGCATAGCAGTATATTTCTAACTCCTATCGTACTTTAAGATAATTAAAATAATGTCTAGCCTATTTTTGATCTCTCGATACTAAAACAAACCACAAGAATTATACAATTACTACGTATTGTAGATGAAAAGAAATCAAAATTAATTATTCAAAACTATATTGATACAAATTGTCAAAAATCAAGTTTCTAAATCGAAGAATTTAAACTATAAGCTTTATCATAATCCTAGCACAAAATAATCTAGCCTAGCATACTAAGAAGAAAAAAAGAAAAATAAAAATAAAACATAGAAGCTATCAACCGGATATGAAGAAAACTCTAAAGATAAAATCTTGAACTTGATCTTCATTTAATTCTTGAAATGATAAATCTTGATCTTCGTTTCTTGATTAGTCTCTTGTTTTTCTCTCCAAATTTGACTATTTAATTATGAGTTAATAACTCATATTTATAGTTCCCTAATAGTACCCAAAAGGATCCCGAAAATCATTAAAATCGCATCCAAAAAGCATTGTTGGTGAAAATAGGCGCTGGGCGATCGCCCAACTTAGTTTTTCTCTACTTTGCAAATATTTTTCAAACAGCCATAACTTCTTGTAGAAACTCTAAATTGAGATCCATAAAAAGTGTTGGACTCGTAATTCAATTATCTTTCTAATGGTATATCATTTGCCTTGTGCATATTTTAATACCTAAAGTTGTACTCGAATTTTCCCACATGCTTCAGTAGGTAGTTTCTCGGTTCTTTGACATTCAGGTGTTTGATCCTTTGCTTCAACTCTTTATTGTCATTCCAATACACCTTAAACTTATTGATTTTATTCATTCCAATTCACCTTAAACTTATTGATTTTATCTTCTTCTCCATCCTCCAATATTTGGATCTTGATATTCACTTCAAAAAATTCAACTTCTTCTCATTTACTCGTCGATTTCATCAAATTGTTATTCTTTCTGTCCATTCTTTTCCAATTGCGTATAAACAGGTCCAAAACTGAAATAGATAAAATAATATACTAAAGTAAGTATAAAATCAATAAAGTAACGGTATAAAAGCTTAGTTTAAAAGTCTGAATAATTGTACAAAATGTTGTTATCAAACACCTCCAAACTAAACATTTGTTCGTTCTCGAAGAAAAACAAAACTAAAATATAAATTTATACTATGCTAAGAGAATTACCAAAAATTGAGTTAATGTTAAATTTCTTACTATATGCCACAGGCTCGAATACAAAGCAACGCTTTTAGAAAGAGATTAAACAATACCACAATTAAATTTTTACTTATCCGATACTCAACCTTTTGTGAGTGTATGAATAGCCAAATATTAAACTTACACATATATTATACCACGACAAATATTGTTTTGTTGATATTTTTATAACCCCGAACCCTTTGAAGTCATTTATTCCTTACACCTCTCGTAAATTATCACACTTCTAATGCTTTTCTCTCCAATTCCGAAGTGTTCTAACGAATTTGGTTCATATTGATCAATATAATGCTTTTTCAAATAAAATAGTAAAAATTAGAAACTTGTATTCCTAGAACTAAGGTGGTGAGCGATTTCTAAATTCTCATCTCCAGTTTCTGAGGTCCTAACATTGCAATCTTTACCGAGCACTTCTAACTCTTTTTATTTATTTAACTCAAGTACACATTCTTACATCTTGTGTGCAATACTTCTCTTCCATAAACTTTCTGTGTAACCCATGTAGCAAGCTTTGGGCCGATGACTCCCAAATCAGATGACCATAGGACACCAGGTTTTAAAATACCCTAACGGATTTAATTGCTCGAGTCCCACAGGGAAGTGAAGATATAAATTAAATTTTTTTTGTGACCCATACAGCGAGCTTTGGACCAATGACTCCCAAGTTAGATAACCATAGGACACCAAGTTCTAAAATATCCTAACATGCTTAATTGCTCAAGTCAGACATTTTATTTTATTTTTATCAGCAGTCATGAATAGTACCCAAATTAGATTTCTTGACTACAACCTATTCAACCAAAGATGAGACCTAGAAAACCCAAACCATCAAAATTCTTTGAACACACGTACTAACTTTAACACTCCCAAACTGTAGTTTAAGGATTTGGGAACGAGATTTTTTATAACAATTCTAAATCAACAATATCAACCCATACACTTAAGTCATGTTCCCATATAAGTGATAAGTCAATAGTGGCTACGTGCTTCATTAGTCTAGCCTAACATGGATAAGTATTCAGGTAAAAGCATGAGATAAAGATTTGTCTAATATTCTAACTAAAAATGTACTCAATTTCAAACAAATAATACTATCATTAGCGGCAAGCCTTTCAACAATAATTTTTTTAGGCAGTTATTCAGAACCGAATAGTAAGTAGGTTCACAATTTATCAAATAAATATCCTGATACTTATCTCAACTCCAAACTAAAACATTAAATTGTCTCCAGTGTAATATAAAAAATAAGCAAATAAAGGAAGAAAGAGATTAGTTACTCTCCGGAGGTAGATGTGGAGAAGATGAATCTGGCTGGTTGAAGGTCCGACTGCAATGGACTCAGATTTGTGCTATGACTCTTGGTCGAAAGATGATGTCATAGATATTATCCACGCAACTCGCAAAGTAGGACATCCTACGGTTGACATGGTGAGGCTTTATAAGTGTAATAAATAATAAATGAGTTAAAAATTAATTCATTATTAACCTAAAATAATTAATAAGGATATAAGAATGGGTTGCCTCCTATCAAGCGCTTGTTTAAAATCATTAGCTTGACTTTGTAACAATAGTTTTACGCCACTTTAAATAGTACTTTGGAGGACTTTCTTTGCTTGCATTCAATGTTCGGAAAACTCGATCGGTTGTAAAACTGGGAACCGGGAGTAAAACCGGTCCGGTCATAGCAATTAACCTTCCAGTGAAGAACCGGCCCGGGAACTGGGTTTTTAAGTGGTTCAACCGCGAACCGGGTTTGCACTATTGGCCGGTTAAACCGATGGTGAATTATTTAGGTCAAAAATCAGATTTCACCCCCAAACTTCAGCCGCGCTTTCTTCCTTCTTCTGCTGATTGCTTAGGCGACACGAACTGCTCTTCTCCTTCTTCTGATTTTATCAAATCTTCTCCATTTCGTTTTCAATATTTCTTGTGCTTGTGGAATCCCCAAACTGAACCTTCTCCCACGATCGTGCACGCGAACAAAATAGGTCAGATTTCATATTTTTTGTTCTAAATTTCCATCAATTTTTGGGGTTAATGTTCACGTTCTTGTTTTTCAATTTTTTTGTTATTTCTGTTTGAACTTTGAATTGGAGAAGGTATATTGTTTGAAAAAGAAAAAAATTCCAAAAGATTGATAATGAACAGGGTATTGAGAGTTTTAAAGAAGATAATAGTTTGATTTTACTAGTTCCTCACGTTCGAAGAAAAGTAGAAAACAAACTAATCTGTAAATTTATGTAAATCTTTGTATGTTATTACTTATTACCATCGAAAATGGGATGATTGTTTATGTAAATTTATGTAAATATTTGCCTCAGCCACTAATTATATTATGCAAGCACTCGGTTGTAAATGGGATGATTATTTGCCAATCTGTTAATGAATCACCAATCACCAATCATTGTAGTATTTACAGCAATCTTGGTCATGTTAATGAATCGCCAATCTGACATACCTGGGCTATTGTACAGGATACAAAGAGCAATGAAAAAAATAATTTGTTGGCTGGTTTATAAAATTTGAACGACAAAAGTGAAGGATGATCACTCCACCATTATAATTTTTGTTGGCCAGTTTATAATTTTTCAGCCAAGCTATAATTTGGCTTTCTGCTTCTTCTTAATTGTGTAGGATGAGCACTCCACATCATCTGAGGGACAATCAATTGCCTTCACCCCTTCTGTTCGTGGAAAGAGTGATTCGGCATAGGAGCACTTCACTTCTACTCGTGATAATAATGGTAAAGTTCATTACACATGCCTTTATTGCAGCAATACATTTAAGGGTGGGGGTATTAACCGAATGAAATATCACGTAGCTGGAATTAAAGGTCAAATATCTCAATGTAAGAGAGTTCTGTTTGATGTTAAGTCTCAAATACATAAAGTACTTACTGAAATATCTCAAAAGAAAAAGCAAGCAAAAGAGGCTCATGAATGTACATTTGGTGATGACCCTATGGACATTGGAGAGAATAGGGAAGATGATGTAGAAGATATAAGTATCCCCTTACAAAGAAATGAAAAATCAAAAGGAAAAAGAAAAGTAGTGGAAGGAATTGATAACTATTTTGCACCAAGAACTACTCCAGGCTCTCAACCTAGTATTAAGAATGTTTTAGCTGGAAAAGAAGCAATAAAAAAAGCACATATGGCATGGGCTAGGTGGTTTTATGATGATTGCAATCCGTTTAATGCTTTGCAATCACCTTACTTTCAACTTGCATTATATGCTACTTCTGCAATTGGCCCTAGATTTAAAGGCCCATCATATGATGATGTTCGTGTTAATTTGTTAAGAGACTGTAAGAAAGAATGCCAATTACTTATCGATGGTTATAGGAAAAAATGGACTAGTAGTGGGTGTACACTAATGGCATATGGTTGGAGTGATCAAAGGCAAAGGACTTTGATTAATTTTTTAGTATATTACTCTTATGGAGTTACATTTATCAAATCTGTTGATGCTTCTGATGTTGTGAAAGATGCTAAAACATTGTGTGATTTATTCACAGAGGTTGTTGAGTTGGGCCACAAAATGTAGTACATATAGTTACTAATAATGCAACGAACTACGTAGCTGCAGGCAAGTTGTTGCATCAAAAATATAATCACAATTTTTGGTCCCCTTGTACTGCACATTGTTTGAATCTTGTTTTAAAGGATATTGGTAGTATGCATCATGTACACTCTCTTGCATTGCGTGCTTAAAAAATTACAATATTTGTATATAATCACACCATTTTCTTATCTTGGTTGAGAAAAATATCTGAATTGAAAGAGATTGTACGTCCAGCAACCACTCGTTTTGCTACTACATTTATTACATCGAAAAACATTTATGAACAAAAGCAAGTACTTCAAAGTTTAGTGACAAGTAGACATTTCACAACCCACAAACTTTCAAGAACTGCAAAAGGAAAACTTGAAGCTCTATTGTCTTGGATAACAAACTTTGGGATGATTGCTTGATGATAGTGAAAATTGCGGCACCACTTATAAGATTGTTGTGCATTGTCGATGCAGATGAGAAACCTTCTTTAGGATATGTGTATGATAGCATGGATAGGGCAGAGAAGACAATCAAGAACATAATTTTGAACAAAGAAATATTGTACAAGCCTTATATTGACATAATTGATGAAAGATGGGAAAAGCATCTTCGACATGACATACATGTAACAGCATACTTTCTTAATCCCGCTTTCATTTACGAGGAAGGATTTTGTCAAAAAGTAGAAGTCGTGAATGGTCTCCTCAATTTGCTTGATATCAAAAGTATTTGTTCCGACGAGCAACAAGCAATGAGAGAAATAAGGATATATCAAGAACGTCAAGAGAGTTTCAGTACACCATCTGCATTAAATGATTGCAAAAATTTGCAGCCTGGTAAGCATTAAATTTTTAGCTCTTGTTATTTTATTTTTACATAATATAACATATTGGTTCAAGATCACTTTATATTAATTTAATATGTAGATGAATAGTGGAAACTATTTGGAGCAAGTGCTCCTAATTTGCAAAAGATAGCCATTCAAATCCTTAGTCAAACATCATCTGCTTCGAGATGTGAAAGAAATTGGAGTGTTTTTGAACGTATTTACACGAAGAAAAGAAATAGATTGGAGCATCAAAGACTAAATGATCTTGTTTTCGTGTCTTATAATATCAAATTGCAATTGAACAATAGGTATGCTATCTCTTCAATACATTTTAATTTAGTATGTCTATATCAAAATGTGTTAGTTAAATTGTTATTTGTTTGTGTAATTTTTTTTATTACTTTACAGACTTCATTACAAGAAGAGAAGTTATGATCCAATTGATTATGAATGCATTGACAAGACGAATTTTTGGATTGAAGAAGAAACACCGCATCAAGAACTTGATTATGAAGAATTGGATGATGCAATTTATGAGGACAATGCAATTCCCAATGTTGATTGTCATGTCAACGACGGTTCAACTCAAAGTTAGTATATACAATCATCTTATTCGTTCAATTTTATTTTTTCTTATACAAGTGAAATATATATAATATAACTAATTATTATTTCTCTTAATATATATGTTTGTTAGATGACAATCAAAATATGGAGGAGCTTCATACCCAAGACGTGGATGATCCGGATGTCATTCGTCTTTTTGGTGGTTCAAGTGATTTTGAGACGCCGCAAAGATTCATGCTTATAGATGAGATTGATTCAGATGATAATTGACCATGATTTATTTGTTTCACTTTGCTTTAGTCATAATAGTTGTAATCACTTTAGTTGGTTGTGATTTGTTCATTCCGTTTGTACTACATTAATGTTTTGAACTTTGGACATGTATTTCGAGTTTGGACTATTTTCTACTAATATTGGATATGGATATTATGAAAAGTCTATTTAAAGCTAATTTTTGTGAGTAATATTGTCTATAAAAGTTGGTTTATTTGTAAATAATTTATTTTTAGAAATTGTGAGATTTATAGATTAATTTTTTAATTTTTTTAATTGAAACCGGCTCAACCTTGGTTCAACCCGATTCGACCTTTTGACCATTGACCCATTGCCTTTTCTAGGTCGATGGCCAGTCTGGTTTTTCGAACATTGCTTGCATCTATTGACTTTGCACCATTTTTCGTTCATTCTCAAGAATTTAAAATTGCGCTCCTCATAAAAATATGATTGTAGTTTAGCACCTTGCTCGAACAAAACTATGAAAACTTCAACTTACTCATCGACCTTGATCATAAAATCAATTTTAGAAGAAAGAGGAGAGTCGGAGAATTGCTTGATAAGTGTCACTTTTTCATTTTGCCTATTTAGGATAATCTTATCTTTCTCCACACAATCTTCTTCTTTAATTGGTGCTTCTCCGGGTTGGATATTTAATTAGGTTGGCTTCAATGTTGATTGGAAAGGTGTAGGAGTAGGGACAAAAATTTTGTGTGACTGGTAGTTTCCATATATCTCCCAAGATCAAGTCATCTTCATCAGTGGACAGTACATTTTCTTTATTTGCAACTAGCCTCTTTACATGGATTTCTGGTAATTGAACCCCACTTCTGGTAGTAATAGCTTTAACATGTTTCTTGGGATTCACCTCTGTATTGCTTGGTATACCTGGTACTCTGCCTGATATATCAACTGCTATCTAACCCACTTGTGTCTCCAAATTCTTTATTGAAGCGTATTGATTCTGAAGAGTGGTCTTTGTCTTGTTCATGTACTATTTTGTTTTCTTGATGAATTTACCAAACATGTTTTCTAATGGTATTATCTTTTTTGGCTCCTAAAACTAAGACCCTGTGGTCTGATATTATTATGATTATCCCTCCAAGAGAAATTTGGATGATTTCGACCTCCAAAAAGCTTGTTGTCCTCATCAATCTCAGAAGTTGCATCATATCTCGCTATATTGGCCTGTGCATTGCGATGAAATCTCCAAAAAATTTCAGAAATTGCATCATATCTCGCTATATTAGCCTAGTGCATTGCGATGAAATCTCCAAAAAGCATATTGTCATCATCAATGCTAGATTGGATCTGGATGATCTGATGAGTTCTCGTCCAACCTGAACAATTTCGATGTTATTAATTTTATTTTGTTGTTTTTGGTCTTCTTGGTGTGTCTTTCTTGTCTCTCTTTGCCTGAAAAGAAACAATTCAAGCTCCCAGGGGCATATACGAGTTGGTAAGACCTGAGGTGATGTGGGGAGAAATCCTCCGGTAACGCAGGTTCGATTCCCGTGTGGGGCAGATTTTCACTGAAATATTGTGGGGGTCTGTTCTGGGGGTTGGCCTGTTAGCTCTATTCCTCAGGTCCCTGCCACTCGTGCACATCCCTCGATTTACAACCCGCTTGGTTAAGGGGCCTCTGACACAGGTGGGGGGTTTCGCCTTCGGGACTTTCCCCTTAACAAAAAAAAAAAGAAACAATTCAAACACTGAAATATACTAAAAATAATTAAAAAAAATTTAAAGTTCTAATTAGTGTTAAAATAACTGAAAAATAACTAAAACTAAATATCCGACAATGGCGCCAAAAATTTGTCAGCGACTTTTATGTTTAATATTCTGCAAGTGTACGGATCGCACAAGTAATATAATGGATGTTGAGTACAAGTATCATACCCACATGAATTTAGATAGTTTAATTTAATTAAAGTCTTAACCAAATCTATTTAACTTTTAAAATTTGGTTGTTTAAGAACTAATTAAAATCTGAACTAAGAATAATTAAATAATTAGAATTCAAATAATTAGAATATTATATTTAAGAAAAATTACTTTAACTTCGAGAAAAAGTACTAGGATCTCAAATCTACTTATACTTGTTAATTCCTCTATCTTGGTTTTTGATTTTGACAAAGCACATCACTTATGACAATCAATATCCCTAGATTATTTAACAGTTTCTCTCGAATAAAATTAAACTTATTCATATATATGACCTGACTATATCTCTATAACAAATGTGAATACACGAGAATACATTAAGTTTCTATGAATAATTAAAGATCATATAAAGCATAGGAGTATATTTCTATCATCTATCGGACTTTAAGATAATTAAAATAATGTCTAGCCTATTTTTGATCTCTTGATACTAAAATAAACCACAAGAATCATACAATTACTTCGTATATAATTGTAGATGAAAATAAATCAAAATTAATTATTCAAAACTATATTGATGCAAATCGTCAAAAATCAAGTTTTTAAATAGAAGAATTTAAACTATAAGTTTCATCGTAATCTTAGCACAAAATAATCAAGCCAACCATACTAAGAAGAAGAAAATAAAAAGAAAAAGAAAACATAGAAGCCATCACCCGGGATATGAAGAATACTCAAAAGATAAAATCTTGAACTTGATCTTCATTTAATTCTTGAAAGGATAAATCTTGATCTTCATTTCTTGATTCATCTCTTGTTTTTCTCTCCAAATTCGGCTCTTTGATTATGAGTTAATAGCTCATATTTATAGTTTCCTAATAGTGTCCCAAATGATTCCAAAAAATCATTAAAATCGTGTCCCAAAATATTTTCTAATTGAAGTCGAATTCAAAAAGGTAACAAAATTCCGTTTCTGTCGAAAATATACTGGGCGATCGCCCAATGAAAACTCTGGAGATCGTCCCAGGCCAACCAAAAAGTATTTTGCTAGCGAGAATAGGTCCTGGGCGATCGCCCAGCTATAAGCTTGGGCGATCACCCAACTTAGTCTTTCTCTGCTCTGCGGATGTTTTTCAAACGGTCATAACTTCTTGTAGGAAACTCTAAATTGAGATCCGTAAAAAGTGTTGAGCTCGTAATTCAATTATCTTTCTAATAGTATATCATTTTCCTTGTGAAGATTTCAATACCAAAAGTTGTACTCGAATTTCAACATACTTCGGTAGGTAGTTCTCAATTCAGTTCTTTGACTTTCAGGTGCTTGATCTTTTACTTTAACTCTTAATTATCATTCCAACACACTTTAAACTTATTGATTTTATCTTCTTTCTCATCCTCCAATATTTGGATCTTGATATTCATGTCAAAAAATTCAAAAGAATAATGTACTATTTTTCGTAACAAGGTTTTTAATGAGGTAATTTTCGCAAAATATTCAAAAGAATAATATACTATTTTTCCTTCACTAGAGTTTTTTCTATAGGTTTTTCTCTAGTAATGTCTTAACGATACATATTCTTTTTGTAATGGACATCCAATGGAGGTATTATAAATATTATAGTTATGGATATCCATAACATAAATGACATTTACCCCTAACATAACTTTATGATTTTATTCTTGTATGTTACAAATTGTATAAGAGACTCCTAAAGATAGCAACAACAAGATGTATTTTCAATGTAATTACATCAAACTATCATGCTGACTACAACCAACCAAGAATATATGAATATCTTATATAAAGATGGTATTGCTTGGAAACTGTAAAGGTCGACAACATAGAACATATTTCATTATGATTGAAGACATTGCCACATAAAATATGGATGACCGGATATAAGAATTTACATTGATTCAAATCAAGGGAGTAATTGTACTATTTTTCTCTCTCATGTTTTAACGAAGCATCATTTGACACCAAATTTTTTATAATCGATTTTACTATTTTTTCTTTCGTTTGGTATTTTTTCCACTAGATTTTTGCCAAATAAGATTTTTAATGATACATTTATTGTGGAAATAGTCATTCAATGAAGAATATTGTAATAACAGATAATGATAGAAGACTTTTTGGTCTTATCTAAATGTTTATATGATTGTTTTATAAGAATGTATTCTATTCAGATTGTAACTCCCATTAAAACATATATATAATAAATTTACACACTTAAATTTTTTACTCTTCTATTTCCTTCTATTATTCTCTTAATTTTATAAAAAAAATTTGTTTTTTTAAATCATTTATTCGTGTTTCACTGTTTTTTCCTTCAATTTTCCTCTTTTATTGTTTTAACTTTAAGGATATTATAGTAATTTACATTTTACACGTGTTACGATCCGTGTCATCAAATTTTCACTTATGTTTGCTACGTCATCGATTACACAGAACAATTGACCATTCAATTATGAGGTCATGAAACTGAAACAAATATTAATTCTCTTTGATTGCCAAAAGGCCCAATACTAATTGAAAGACACCTAAGCACTTGTTTTTTTTCTTTTAATTTAACCCCACAATAAATGCTTCCATATCATTTTAAATGTTTGGTGAAACTAAAGTGTGACTTTTTGTAGAAGTCTATTTGCATTAACTCATGAAAACATACAAAATACATTTACTCCACACTATTAAATACAATTCAATTGTACAAGAAATCATTTATTAATCTTATTTAATATTATACTATCATTTTATCCAAGGACGGATCCAAGAATTTTTTGGACACCAGAGTGTTACTAAAGTTTATTTTGTGCACTATTATTTTTTTTATTAACAGGTTCCGCACCCTTTAAATCCTCTCATGAATGTTACGGAATGTGTAGATAAAAATTGTAGATTTTAACAAATATATGAATAAAAATATTGAATTGACAACTCCAAACTAAACCTTATTTTTTCAAAATTCACCCTCCCCAACACACACACACACACACACACACACACACTCTCTCTCTCTCTCTCTCTCTCTCTCTCTCTCTGGGATGCAAGTCCTAAGACTGAACAACGAAATTGCAAAACTGCAAAATCGAACTGAAACCGCTTTTTTAAAATCGTTGGTTTGGGTCCACGTGTATCTGTCAACGTGTTGGTTTTGAACCGAACCAAACTGTTTCGAAGTGTTTTGGTTTAGGTTTCAATTTTTCCAAACTGTTTCAAACAGCCAAACCGTTTAATAAAAAATAAATTAATTTAAATTTTATTCAACCCAATTAATCCTAAATCCATCTATTATCCATATTAGACCCAACTCAATTAAACCAAATACTCAACCCAATTAAAATTCGCCCATCATCCATATTACCGTTTATCTCTCTATATTTTGTTCTCGATCCCGACCGCCTCTCCCGAAACCTTTGATCGCATTCGCCTAAACAACAACCATACCTTACTTTTCTTTCATCAAACTTCCTATGAATTTTTAGGAGTGATTCGATCTGTAACTCAAACAAGTTCTCTATTTTATTTGTAGCGATTTAGTTTATTTTCTACCAGATTTGTGGACGCTATAAGAAAATGATGACTACATCATTTGTTCTATCAAAAGATGCTACTCAATCTGATAGCCCAAGTCTTTCACATGCTCCTTTGAGTATTTTCAAACCCATCCCATCAACTTTTAAAGCTAGACTTGTTCGAGAAGCTCAAGTTGAGAACAATGATTTGATGGATTACTTAAATGATCGTTGTGAATATTTGACCAATAAACCTTTCGACATATTACTTTAATGAAAATTAAATGTAAATAAGTACACGATTGTCTTCCAAATTACCAAAGATGTGTTAGCCATTCAAATATCAACAGTTTCTTCTAAGTCTGCATTCTCTTCTAGTGGTCAAAATGTATTATCGTATTTGATATTTATATTCATATTCTTTTATTACTAGCTTTATATTATTTAATTATAATTAATGAATACGTTTGCTATATTCTTATCTTTATACTGAGAATAAAACATGTGTTACAACTAGAGATATTGCACCAATTAATATCGACTAAGAGACCACTCTAAAATATTGCTATCATGTTATTGTATTATAATGATTAGATTTGAAAGTATAGAACTCTGGTTTGGAATATCTTATTTTGGTTGGCAGTGATGTTAATACATTTTTTTTTATCTTTTATTGATACTAATATTTACGTTTTATCGTGATATTGTAGACTAATACTTACGATTTAACTTGTTCGATATATATTTTTTGTTTGTTTGCTAAACCGTAGTTTTAAACCGAACCAAACCACAAAATGTGGTTTGGTTCAGTTTGAAAAATTTTCAAATCGCTTTAAATGATTTGGTTTGAAAATTTATCACAAATCGTCCAAACCGAAACTTGTTCACCCCTAGATGCAACCATAATTCTAGAAAGGTCTATCAAGAAAGTTCAAGTTAAGTCTCTCTCTCCTTTCCCCATCTAGCTTCCAGTGTGTGCGTGTACGCGATCTGCTGCAAATAATAGTGCTACTTTCTGAAAAATTCATCTAGGTAACTTTTACATCCAAGGTGTATTTAAATTCATGCTTTTGTTAATCCAACTCTCTCTATGCGTGTGATTCTAACTGATTCCAGTGTTTTTTTTTTTTTTTTTTTGAATGTTTGCACTGATTCACTAATTCACTGATCCATCTCTCTCTCTCTCTCTCTCTCTCTCTCTCTCTCTCTCTCCCTCCCTCTTCTTTTCTGTGTTTGTTTGTATGTTTTCACCTTGTTTGGCTTCACAGGAGAAATGAAACACTGATCTATTTGCTAATCCATTTGCTGATCCATTCGCTGAATTCATCTTGTTTGGCTTCACAGGGGAAATGAAACACTGTAATGGGCTAAAAATTAATTAAATAATCTTGGGTTTTAAATTGGGCTTAGGACCATTCAATTTTGGGTCATGTTTATCTTGGGATTTTCTACAAATTATATTATATGATATTGGGCTTAGTCTTGGGTATGGGATGGACTTATTTCAACTATCCTATATGTGCCATTATATATTTACATGGGCTAAATAACAAAAAAAAAGGGGTAAATTCAAGAGCGTTCACTGTTATTATACTTATGGGCTCTAAATTCATATAGTCAAAACTTAATTCAATTAAAGTTACATTTTAGCGTTAAAAGACCAACATACCTTTACAATTGCAAAAAAAAACTAATTTAATGGTACTGTTTTGGTGTGATACTGTTTTGCATAATACTATTTTATTGTGATACTGTTTGATCTATGATACTGTTTTATTTAAATAATGTACATTAGTATGTTTGTACCATGTTTTTATCTTTGATACTATTTTATTATTACAATGTTTAAACATATTATCTTGTACTACTAATGGAACATTTTAAGAACAGTATCATTACTTCAACTATTAAAACATCTTGTACTTAGTTTTATATATGATACTGTTTTGTCTATGATACTGTTTATATAGATAATGTGCTATGGTACACTTACACAATGCTTTTATCTTTGATACTGTTTTATTATGATAATGTTTCAACATATGATAATATTTTAATCTATAATAATGTCATTGAATGCAAACAGTATCAATAGTCTTATACTACTAATGGAGTATTTTAAAAACAATATAATTATTTCAACTAGTAAAACATCTATGATATTGTTTTAATCTATAATAATGTTATTGAATGCAAACAGTATTAATGATCTTGTACTACTAATAGAATATTTTAAGAACAATATAATTACTTCAACTAGTAAAACAGATTTATGATACTGTTTTATTTAGATAAAGTGATATGGTATACTTATACCATGTTTTTATCTTTGATATTGTTTTATTATGATAATATTTCAACATATGATACTGTTATTTTATTAAGTTGTAGTTTGTGTATGTGATTCTTTTGTTAAGATATTTTCATGTATGATATTAATATATTAAGATACATTTATCTGTGATACTGTTTTAGTATGTATGATATTGTTTTGACAAAAAAATTTAAAGATTGTTATTTTAAGCTAAATAGATGACTTCAAACGGTTAAAATCTATCGTACGCAGTGCAAATTGACTGGTCTTGATCGGCTCGTCAAGATCATTCCAAAAACATATTATAATAAAAAATTCTGAGCACGTATGCGAATTCTATACCCGTTTCTGTTATGATACTGTTTTATCTGTGATACTGTTTTAGTATGATAAACTAAATATTACCGTTTTAAACTAAAAAGATGACTTCAAACGACTAAAATCTATTATTAGTAGTGGCAAAGCCACTAGTCTTGACCGGCTCGTCGAGACGATTTCAAAAATATATTATAATAGAAATTTTGAGCACGTATGCGAATTCTATGTAATTTTT
Organism: Forsythia viridissima; assembly: GCA_030279155.1. Lineage (NCBI taxonomy): Eukaryota > Viridiplantae > Streptophyta > Magnoliopsida > Lamiales > Oleaceae > Forsythia > Forsythia viridissima. The sequence continues at coordinate 37,316,947 of CM059036.1, forward strand.
GTTATGATACTTTTTGTGATACTGTTTTATTATTATACAGTATCTAACAACACAAAAAAATAATCTAAGGACTACCAGCATTCATCTCTACATAAATTCAAGCTACTATTTACAGCAACAAATCACACTTTCTAAACATTTGCTTATACGCTCATCCCATATTTTGTTGTCCTCACATTTTGTTCAAATGGCAACGTCAGTAGCACTTATTTAAGAGAGACAAAGCATCTTTCAGAGAAAGAGAACTAACTACACTGTCCGAAGAGGATGAAGGACTACCAGCATTCAAAGAATTAACAATTGGAATAGCTAGAGGTTGAAAATTCATCTTCCCTGAATTTTCAACCTGCTCACAGGTAGACCCAATCTCGTGGTACCACTGTTCTACCTCCACCGAAATTGAAGTTACCATTGCTCCACATCTACCTCCACCTTCGCCGGAATTGAAGTTATCACTGCTCCACCTCTACCTCCACCTCCACCTCCACCTCGGCCTCCGCCTCCGCCTCCACCGGAATTGAAGTTACCCATTCTTGTGGTACCATTGATCCACATCCATTCTCGTGGTACCACTACACACAGTCGTCGGAAATTGAAGTTATAATATCCGACTACAAGCTCTGCAGAGGAGGTTTGTGAAGATAGAAAGGCACCGATAGAAAATATGGATCACATGGGTATTTTGGAATTAATTTAAAATATTGCCTAAAAGTATGACTTAATCACACTTTTGAAAAATGTTTTGACCTAATTTGAAATAAGACATGTGCAGGTAACTTATAGGCAATTTTTCCACACACCCAAAAAAAAAAAAAAAAAAAAAAAAAAAAAAAAAAAACCTTGCCTTCAATTTTTGGTTCTGGGCTGGGCCTAGCACAGTTCGTAGTCAGGCCCAGCACTCTCCTCCATCCGCCTCTGATTTTACCGAAACAAGCCATCCTAGTTTTTCAAATGAGGAAGGCTATTTATTATTATTGGTTATAATCATCCGTATATGTGGCATGGATCCAATAAAATGAGTTTTATATCTCCACATGTCATTGAACCTATCATTTAATGCCAATAAAATTGTCACATAGACAAGTGATAATTATTAGTGGTGATAAATAACATTTTTTTTTTCCAAATGCATTATTAAGATCGAGGAGTTCATACTGTATCCAACAAAATCAATTATGCAAGCCATGGCAGCCCCAGTATAGAAAAATTGAGGAAAACCAGGAGTCACCTTAATTGTACTTATGGGCTCCCAAGCCATACTACCCAAAAAACCTTCTTTTTAAATCATATGTCCAAGCACAAATAAATTTAAGCCGCTGTAATTATAACATTTCATGTTTAACCTCTTTCTTTCTTTATTTTTTTTCATATTTAAATTAACTGTTTCATATTTATTTTGCATTGTATTAGAATTTTTTCTCTGTTTTTTGTAGAAATTGTATTTTTTTCCCTATTTCATATTTTATTTTGGCATTACATTACTATATAATGTTTAATAATACTGTATACCATTTATTGTTATCTTTATACGATATTGTACAATAAACAATATCATAACCCATTAACACGAAAAAAATCATTAACAATTTTGTGTGATATAAAATATAGCAAAAAAAAAAAATGTATGAAATTTAAAACAGTACCACTCAGTTCCTCACATAAACAGTATCCTCATGAATTACAGAACAATAATATTTAGTTCAAATCTTATGCCAATGACTCCTTATGAGTTTTCTTATTGTGATTATCCAATTTTCCACACCTTCCATATCGTATAACGTACTTGCTCACCGTTTGATTTGATTCACTTCTTTTTAGGTCTTCCAAGTAATCTCTTCATAGGTTGAGGCAAACGACAATTGATACAAACATGTACACAAAATAATAATATTACCAACAAAATCATTAATGACATCATAAAAAACGTGAAAGAAAATTATATTATAACAACAACGTACTTCATGAAAAGGCATAGTGAAAACAGTAACAATGACACTATATACTGTTATATATAAAATAGTATCAAATTAGAACAGCAATTGTTTCGGGTTATGGTTTATTGTTAAACAATTATATTTTAACTCCAAAAATATGCATGATATTGCTTTACTAAGATATTGTGCCACATATGATACCGTTCTTCTATGATACTGCACTTATACTTTCTATGATACTGCATAATGTTATACTGTTATAAATAAAACAATGAATGTAAGAATTTACATATAACTATTAGCTAGAAAAATAATTATTTTAATGATATTGATAGTGTATATTGTTATACATAAAACAGTATCAAATCAGAAAAACACTTGTTTGGAATTATGGTTTATTATTAAACAATCATATTTTGCCGACAAGAATATACACGATATTGTGCTACCTATGATACTATATACTGTTATAAATATAAAATAGCGAGAGTAAGAATTTGCATCTAACCACTAGTTAGAAAAATAATTATTTTAATGATGCCGATATTTTATTGTTACGCATAAAATAATATCAAATCAAAAAAAATATGGAACTCAATGGATACAAACATGTACACAAATAATATTATCATCAACAGAATTATATAATGACATCTTAACACTATCTGAAAGAAAATTATATTAGAACAACAACAAGCTCTATAAAAATACTTGTTTCGAGTTATGATGTATTGTTAAACATTCATATTTTGCCTACACGAATATGCATTGTTTTATTAAGATATTATGTTACATATGATACTGTTCTTCTATGATATTGTATACTGTATACTGTATACTCTTATATTGTTACAACTAAACAACGATGGTAAGAATTTGCATCTAACTACTAGCCAGTTATACATAAAATAATATCAAATCAGAAAAATATGGAACTCAATTAAGGATGGCAATGGGGCAGGTTCCGCCAATTGGCGGGGCGGGCGCCTCTATGCCCCGCCAAATGCCCCGAATAATTAATTTATTATTATTATTTTTTATAAACAACTAACAATTAAATCTTTTTAGAGTGCAGGAAGAATGGCGACATCAATGCTAAATCATAAGGCGTCGACATTAACGGCACCGCTACCAAAGGGGAAGAGGGAAAGATTGGGTTGTTGAAGTGGAGGAAGGCGCGTGGCGGAATAGATGTGCCAAGGTACTGCAAGAAGGCGCGAAGATCGTGACTATGAAGGTGAGTCCGAGGCCGATTTAGCTTTTTTTCCTCAAATAACAGCTAACTGGGTTCATTGCACTCTGCATTTTACCTCAAAGAATAGTTAAATGGAAATTGAAGGGCAGAACGAAATCGCAGTACTCTGTATTTTTGGAGATGTAGATCAGAAAAAATATAGAGATAGAAACTGTGTGTGTATATGTATGGTAAGGTCGGTGGGGGTGGGTGTGGGTAACGTTGGAGATGCAGAATTTTTGGAGATGCAGATGCAGAAAGCCAGAAACTGTATGTGTATGTATAGAAACTGTGTGCGTGTGCGTGTGTATGTGTAGTATTCTTTTTCCACTTTTAAAGTTTGATTTGATGTATAGTACTCTTTTCCCATTTTTTAAAGTTTGATTTGATGTATAGTACTCTTTTTCCACTTTTTAAAGTTTCATAAACTGTGTGCGTGTGTATGTATTGTACTCTCCCACTTTTTAAAGTTTGATGTATAGTATTATTTTTCCCACTTTTTAAAGTTTCAGATTTTTTGAAAAAATATATATATATAAATCTAGTCGGAGGGCGGGGCATCTCAAAATGGGGCGGGGTGCGGGGCGCAGGTCGCGGGTCAAATTGCCATTACTAAACTCAATGGATACAAACATGTACACAAATAGGAATAACATTAATAGAATCATATAATGATATCGTAACAGTATTTGAAAGAAATTTATATTAGAACAACAATGTATTCCATAAAATCATATTTTGCCTCCAAGAATATGCATAATACTGTTTTATTAAGATACTGTATTACCTACGATACTATTCTTCTATGATACTATATATTCTATAATGTTATACTGCTATAAAACAATAATGAGGATAAGAATTTGCATCTAACTATTATCTAAAAAAAATTATTTTAATATACATATACTATATATTGTATATAGGTATCAAATCAGAAAAATATGGGGCTCAATGAATAAAACCTTGCATACAAATAATAATAACAATAACAAAATTATTTAATAAAAACAAATTCATGAGGGATAAAAAGAAAAAGAAAATTATTGCAACCCAGCGGGTCCATTCGGATTGTCAAAATATTAAATTTACAAAAACAACTTATTTCTGACTTTGGATTATGGAAAACAATGGATATTCTTGAAGAAAATATGCATGACGAAAATTCTTTTAATTCAACACATAAATTGATTTGTTGATATTAGAAAGGAAGAAACGATGAATTGAGGATTATTGCAAATATATATATATATATATATATATATATATATATATATATATATATATATATAGAGAGAGAGAGAGAGAGAGAGAGAGAGAGAGAGAGGTAAATGGGAAACCCACAATATGCTTAGATTTATGTTATAAGGGTAGTTATGGTATTTATCTGAATATTTCTGAATTTTTTATTTAAAAAAAAAATGAAAAGAGTAAGTTAATGACAATTTTGAAAAGTGTTTAGAGCTAATTTGGAAAAAAGTCACATATGGGTGATTTAAAGGATATTTTCCCAAAAAGTTTGGCCCAATTTTTTTTTTCACGTTCATAAAATTATCCCACAAAAATATTTTCACTTAATAAAATTTGGCCCCAAAAAAATTTAACGCACCTCAAAAAGCCTATCCACACTAGTTTCTAAGAGCTTGTTTGGTGGAAAATAAAAACTGCTAAAAAGTTAAAGTCGAAGTCAACAATTAATTTTAACCACACATTTCATCAACTTGTCATAAAATCTGCTAAAAAACTCCATCAAACAAGTGATAATGTTTAGTCTACCTGAAAATGCAATTCTAGTCCAACCCTAATTCCATATATTCGTTTATAAAAGTGAAAATTAGCCCTAATACCCCATTTTTAAAAAAAAATTAAAATATACCCTCATTTTTAAAATATTAATATTTACCCATTTGTAATAAAACTTTAATAAATTTAACCCCACCAGTATCACTAGCAAATTTGACAAAACCCCACCCCATTTAGGCAAAACATCCCACGTGGCCACACCTCTACTCGACTTTTCTCTATGCCCTATTTCCCAACTTTTCCAAAATGCAAATATCCCTAGATTTCTTCACCTCCAATTTCTATAATCGTCTTCTCCAATAAAGCAATTGTTATAACATGTAGTACATCGTTAAACATCGAACTTGAATTAGATATAGTGCCTACAAGGGTGAAGATAAAGGCAGTTGTGATTTCAAGTCGAAGTAAGAAGAAGAACAAATCGCAGAAATCGGAAAAAAAAATCAATAGATAAAAACGTTGATGAAGGTCAATATGTATCAAATGTATGTATTGCTTCATTGAATATTTTTTGAGATTTTGTAGTATAGGGTTTATGAACATCTTTATGGGTTGAAAAAATCGATTGATTAATATTGTCAAATTTTAAATAACTTGCAAGCGCACAAATCTATTGTAATATAGAAAGGTAGCAACGAGGTCGATCTCACATGGACTATAATGATGAGCATCTAATTTAATCTGAATTAACAATAATTTTAGGCTAGTTGAGTCAGGGAGGGAATTTAAACTAAAGACTAAATAAACTATTGCTAGAAAGTTAAGTTGAAGAATCAAGTTGAATTAACAAGGTTTCAAAATCCACTATTTTTTAACTTAGCAATTATCCAATTATCGACCAATTCTCAAAATTGAACGACAACTCGAAATAATCTATTGTCGTCTTAAAATGTTCATCAATTAAGTCCAAAAGAAGAAAATCTAGTATCGATTCTCCTTTGCTTCAATCTTAAATTACTTAAACGTTTCTCGTACCAAACCCAATTCAAAGAAAACAAAGAATCAAATGTTTCACACCCTAAGCATTCTATATATCCCAAATCGATAACAAATTAACGAAAAATCAAATGAAATTAATAAAAACATTGAAGCACCAATCAGGAATTAATGAGACTAATTTCTAACTATAAAAAATACGTGATAGTTAAGTTGAAAGAAAATTCATTAAATTAATCCAACAGAAACGAACTATGAAAGTCTAAGCTTGAAAATAAAATTAAATAATAATAAGATAATCACTTAGTTTATGTAATATTCCAACTTAAGTTTTGTCAAAAGCAAATGGGAAGTCAAATTTGTCATGCAAAAAAAAAAATTACAAATTGGAAAGTCAGGCGGTGGAGAGAACAAAACAAAACAAAAAGAAAAGAGAAAAACTCATTTCCACCTCTCACTCACATACCAGAAACGGGAGAAATTAGGGTGTGTTTGATTCTTTTCATTTTCTATGGAAAATGAAAATTTTCCACCCATTTTCCAGCTTTGATCTGTTTGATTAGCAAAATTTTCCATGGAAAATGCATTTTCTCACATATTTTACATCTTTCGTTTGATTGGAACTTTTGTTTTTCCATGGAAAATATTTTCCATGTTTTCCACTTTTGGTCATATTTTCCTTGTTTTCAAGGAAAATATTTTCTTTGTGGGATAGGAGAATTTATTTTCCATGGAAAATTTGTTAACCTTTTCCAACCCATTTATTTTCCATGAAAAATTTGTTAACATTTTCCAATCCAAATTTTCTTTGTAATTCATTTCCATGGAAAATATTTTCTTTCCACCTAAATTTTCCACTTGCAATCAAACACAACCTTACAGCCCAAAATAATACCACTTTTCTTCAGCCTTAGTATCTCTCACACACCTAAAATATAGTTGATTCAGATAAGTACCTTTGAAAATTTAGGAAGTGGGAAAGATAAGAGAAACTTTAAACTTGGAAGAATTGATTCCTGTTTTGGGCTACAACAAGGTAAGATGGAAACATTTTAATTTGTAGAGTTTTCTTCTATGTGTCAAAAAGTTGGGGGTAATTAAAAAACTTAAAGATTAAGAAAGGACAAATGGATTTGGTTTACTTTTTTTCTGTTTTTTTTTTTTAGTTGATGTATCTTTGTGAAAAGTGTATGAATAATTGGTGCAAATTATATTCTATTTATTAACGCACAAAACAACTTACTTGAGAATGAAAAGTGCAGGAAAGAAAATGACAAAAGTGAGGTTAGAGGTAAACTATTTTTCCTTAAGACGAAATTGCCACGAACTGGTACTCACGGTTGGATGACAAACGTATCCTAAGATACAATGATTCATTCTCGCGGTAGTAGCACTTCAAACATCGAGAAATAGCGAATCGGAAAGAAGTTTTATACTCTCTCTTATATGCAAGGATGGGTATACGTACAAACTATATTTAGAAATGCAATGAGCAGAATGATATGTTTGGTAGTTCGAATTTTCTTGTATCAATTCAAAATCTAGAGGGACTAATTTATAGAATGGCAAAAGACACAACACTTGGAATATCAGTTCTGAAAAATTGTTGTCTGAACTGTTGTGTCTATTAAGAAGAAGATAGATTCTGAAATCTGTTTGTCTTCTAGAAAATAGGACACGTGTCGCATTCTGATGATAGATTTATTTGAGCCACGTGTCGATAATTGATTGGAGATATAATAATCCATATGTCAATTGGAAGGATAATTAAATAGAATAAAATAATTATTTAATTTATTTGTCCAAAAAGTTTATATTGAGCTAAGCCCAATCCTGATACCCACGACCCCCAACCCGCGACTCGCGACCCGCGACTCGTGACCGATCTTAGCCCGGTGCTTGTGTGGATTTTGGACCAAACCCAACAGGGTCTAGGTCTCTCACCTTTCACAGACTTGTGGTACCCATTGGGGCCCAAACCCAATTCCAACATTGGGTTGTATAAATAGATAAAATACATATTCATCTTCCGATATAGGACGAGGTTTTCCACTCTCTCTAATTTACCTTTTATATTCCAATTGACCTTTCTAACGTTCTAATTGATATGAGAGGAATCATTAAGTGAGGTTGAACTCTATTTTAATAATGTATAATTTGGAAAGAATAATTATTTTCAAAAATCTCCACTCACTGAGCCTATCAACTTATTTCTTTTTAAATGATATTTTTTTTATCAAGTAGCAGTTAAGTTTTTGGGCAGCTTTTGGAGATAAAGCCTTTTGATTTTGGATTCAAAGCCATACGACAGGGCTAGTTTGTATGACTCATTTCATAGAGCATGTAGTCATTATTTTGGGACACATATTTATTTTTTGTTATCGTTTTTGCATGGCTTGTAAATAGCTATGTGGGCTCATTATGTATTTTGTATCCATGTTCTCAGTCATTTTCTTCCCATATTCAACACTTTCTTACCCACCACGTCATCGACATTTGGCAGCTAATTTGACCCCAGTCTAACTGCGGAAAACGTCCCCATGATTCTACCCTAAACCTGTTGAAAACCACCCTTTAGGTCCCATTTTTAATCAGCTATATCACCTCATCTTTCATGCCAAAAATTGTCCAACACCTACCCATTTTCACACCATCTAACCCACTTGAATTACAAATGAAATACTCTTAAGAAACCTGCTGAAAATCAACTACAACAGACACCCCTAACTTGAAGAAAACTAATCTCCATCTCCTAGTTTTCAGCTCCATTTTCTACCCCTTTTTCTTTCACATTTCATCCATCAACCTAACTGCCATTTCCCTTCTCTTCCAAAAGTCCTCAATTTCGTTTCCCATAAGCCCCCTTATTTCTTTCATTTCAATCCTACATAATCACCATCAATTCACTCCCTGTTGTACTTTTCAGCCCCAGAAATTAATTCAGCACTAAGTCCTATTTTCTTTCCAGATTTTTAGTCATCATTATGAGCTTTGCACTTGCTTCTTCATTGCAACTTTTACAGCAAAAAGATTGCTTAATCTCCCTCCAATTTTGTTCGTGCAGTGTGCTCTTAGCCCCAAGGAAAATTAATATAGAACTTAAGGAAGAAACCCCACTTTCTCTCCCTTCAATTTGAGTCCAGCAGTAAGTGCTTATTGTATTTTTTCTTCACTTTTTCAGTCACTTTCATCTTCATTTTCAGCCACCAGAGGTGTCCAGAAAAGTCTCTGTAATTCTCCTCATTTATCAACCAAGTATATATGTCTTATTCTCTTCCTTTCGTCACCAAAATTTTGGTCTAGTAGTAGGCTTGTTGCTGTGTTCTAATCAAATTTCCAACCACTTTCATCTCTGAAATTCAGCCTATAATTTTCTATTTTTCAACTTCATTTAAAGCTTGTGACCATACTATATGTTGGGGCAACAAAAAGGCAAAATCAAGAATTTATTTTGAAGAAAGTTACAGTCAATTTCTTTACTCAGTTCAACTCAATAAGGCTTTAATTTACAAGGTAGTTTCTTATACTACTTATATTATGTTTCACAAAATGTTACGTTGAGAAAATGATATGTAAATTATATGCCATATTTAATAATAAAGATGGAACATGTGATAGTGATTGAGGGAAATCACTTAAGTATGATAGTGATTGAAGGTAATCACTTAAGTATGTCACTGATTGAAGGTAATCACTTATGATTTCAAGTGGTGCCAGTTACCAAAAATATGTTATTCCTATGTATATTTAAACGATTGATATGTTGCATATTAATTTCGTATATTTTCTCACACGATATTATAATTTGCTACTGAGTATTTTTTATAAAATACTCACCCAAAAATGATTAAATCCTCAGATTGATGTGTTTGGACGTTGGTGCGATGACGTGATAGTAGTGACCTTGAAGAAAGCGGTGTAGTTTGATATTAATTATGTTTTGGTGTCGATATAATCGATCCATTCATGATGTAAAGTTTAATACATTGTTGAACTTTTTTTAATTGTAAAGTTGAGGAAAGTCAAATTTATTATTAAATTTTCGTTTTAAGAATTTGAAGATGAGGTTGTCTAGTTATATTTTTAGAAATTCAGCTTTCTGTCCTTAATTTTGAAATATGATAACTTATTGTGTACTTTGAAGTTTTGAGTCAAATGAGTGACGTTTGATAGGTATATAAGTGTTCTAATAACAAAATTTGGAATCACTCAAAAATCTTGTCGTATAAATTTATTATGTTAGTTTACCTGGCTACGGCAATGTACTCTCGACTGTTTTTCAAACAAATTTGGCCACATTTTTCATACATCAAGGCATGTTTAAGGTCTGAAATTTTAATATGTTATAACCTAAAGTCCCAAGTATTTACAATTCAAATATCATAATTTTTGGAGTACGTTTAATTAGTCAAATAATTATTGACGACACCTAATGTATTTTTTGTAAAACCTTAAGAATTTAGAAGATTGTTTCCTTTTCCCTTGCGCGCTTGTCACTTTCCGCAATATTTAAATTTTTAAATCTTTCAAGGGTACATGAAAGTTTATTTGGAGTCGTTAAATATTATTTAAGAATTTTTAAGTGATCTTCTAGGTTGAGAAAATTCAGGACGTTACAACTAGGAATTCATTCTTGCAAAACAATCACGTGTGGTGTCTTAGAATGGGTAATAGGAAGAGTAATCAATAATGGCAATTTGCAGGGTGAGTTAGACTAAATATAGTATTTTAATTATGTTTCCAGTTGAACCACTAGTTTAAAATTGATCGGTGATCATAATTAAACGGCTAAAAATCATAGTTGGATGAATTGAAATAAATTTTCTAAGTATATATGTTGAAAAGATTTAAGGTGTCTTGGTAAACAAAGTGTCACGTAGCCTTTCAGTAACATACCTGTGCCTCTAAGTTGTTATTTTTGGTGGCTTTGTTATTGTTCCTTTCTTGATTTAAGTAGGAACATGCAAGGCATGATTGTGGTCTTCCTAACACAATTCGGGAAAAAGGCAGATCAGCTTGTTGTTTGTACTAGAGATGTTTTTTGGGAGAGGAAGGTATATTTTCCTAAGTTTTTATTCTTTTTTGTAGCGTGTAATTAAAGCACTATATTTCTAATACACACGACTCCTCGAATTAAAGATTATCCATATATACCATGATTAAAATCCTTCAAATCAGAAAATAACAAACTATTTTATCTAATATGATATTAAAACACTCATATATATATATATTTGATTAAAAAATTGTGTAGAATATGATTAATTTGGCAAACCAAGATAAAAAATAAAAAAATAAAAAACACTTCGAAAGCTAATCAACCACAAATCTTTTAAATTGTTGCTTAAAAAAAGACAGTACGACACCATGTTAAAAGACAGTACGACACCATGTTACTGGTTATCAAAAGAAAAATCTGTCGACAACGTGATTAAAAGCTTATAAAACATAGAAGAACATACAAATATGTTATTTGGAATAACATTTTTAAACAATGGTAATCATTCTTTGTTGAAGAATACTCATAATATATTGCATGTAACCTTTTATCAATGAAGTAACTCTTGGTTGATTTTGTGTAAAGTGACTTCAAAGAAGTGCAGAAACAAGAAAAACAAAAAATAGATGAAATGTAAAGTCGAAGTAAGTGTTGAACACTTTGTCCTTAAGTCGATTTTGCCCCGCAACGGTGCCTACGGTTTATGGCAATCAACTCTCAAGATACAACGACCTTCACTTATGTTTGTAGCACTTCAAAACACAAGCACAACGAACCAGAAAATGGTTTTGTACTCCAAAAGATGAATATGAAATGAAAAAAAAAAAAAAAACCAGAATTTATGCAACAAATGTAAGAATTTTGGTTCAAGGGATGAATATATGATTTCAATGTGTTTGCATCATTTCTGTATGAAATAGGACATCCATAGGGTCTTATTTGTAGAAGATGAAGAGTTGGGAACGAAATGGTGTGGAGCCAAATCGTGCAACACTTCAAACAGACATACATGTTCGCGCTTAGACCCATGCGATCGCATGGTTCTAATACGCTGCGATCGCAATGTCCACTTTTGAAAACATGATTTAATCAAGGATAACTATGCGATTGCTTGGTTTTGTCATCTGCGATCGCATGGTAGGACCTAAAAATATTCTGCTGAAAAATTCAGCCAATTGCAATCGTAAGATAAAGTACCCATGCGATCGCAAGGTCAAAAAATGATCTAATTTTGTCAGTCTCCGTAATTTCTCATTCATCCGATATTGGTTTCGAGATGCCAAATATACCCTTCAACACATGCACAGAAATCCGATTTTGTCCCCAAGCCCCCACGAGGAGCGCTGCCCCCTCGATCCCCGCAACCTGACCGGACAGGTCAATCCCCGTTTCGATGCTCTGAAGCGACGAAGTGGCAAACTATTTTGCCTAAACAGATTGGGTCGAGTCTGAATATTTTGGCTGAAATTGACACGAAGTCACTTTAGTTGTTTTAAACACTTAGTCAATTTCTCGAAACGTAAACCGATTTCGAACATTAACCATAGTCATGAATTACTACCTTTATTTTGACTATGTCTCTTGAATTTTGTGCTTCATACATGTAATGACACATTGTAAAACAAGTAATAACAGACAATAAAATGCCATATTATTACCTAAATTTAAAATATAATGTATTAAAAAAAATCAACATAATATGCTAGAACAAACATGTAATAACACACTCTAGAACAAGTTTGAAAAAACAAAATCAATTAATAGATAGAGACGTTTCATATAATTTGAAAATAAATTACAATGATTGGACCAAAAACTATTGTAAGAACTATATTTCATGGTTGTTGTCCTTATAACATGGCCTGTAAAGAAAAAAAAAATTATATTCTACTGAAATATGATGACGATGAGAAAATCACACAAGAGAAACATAATTTTTTAACACGAATCGGACGAAATCCATCTCTATTTGCAAATTAAAATGAAAAATCTGGCACAAGTGACTTTCTTAGAGAAAATAGAACAAATGTATAATCATAATTAATACATGCAAGGTCGAGGATTGTTCATATTGCAGAAATAGTGGGACAATTGTACAACCTCATTATTAAGATACTACAGATGTGAAGAAGGGGAACTTGATTCTAAATTTGGAGTAGGTTTGAATTCGCATTGAATGTAGCATAGAATATGTCCAAAAGTTCCTTAAATTTTTGTTTAATTTGATGAAAATGCAATGATATTTTGTTCCGAAATTAATGTTCTAGGGTTTGGACCAAAATAAACCCACGTGTAACATCGTGGTGTCAACTTGGATTGCACTGCCCGATTGAGCCTGAGGGAACGACATCCTTCCTGTAAGAATCAGCAAGCCAAAAACTAAATATCCTTCATGTTTTATTCATGTGTTTCAATAATTAACTTAAAAAATTAAAATGAAAAAAAAAAAAAAAAAGTGTCAGCACTTAAGGTTGGACTTTTTGCACCGACATGCTAAACTATACAAATGTTTTTATCCATGTGTTCCACTAATATATTTTAAAAATCAATAAAAAATACAAAAATGAAGCTGTTACAGGTGGACAATTAATTAAACTATACATGTTATTCATGTGTTCCAATTTTTAATGATCTAATCATGTTAAATTTTGTGTTAAACACGTTAAACTATACACGTGTTTCCAATGTTTAATGATCTAATCCTGTCTTAAACTATTAAATGACTAATTTGCAATGATCAGATCAGAACAACTAATGGGGGAATTGCTAGCCTATATAATAAGGTCCTGCTATTGATATAACTCATATACTAAAGTTGCACGAAAATATAAACAGAAACACGAGTAGCAATGGTAGTTAAGGGTAAGAGACAACCACATGTATTGGCTGTTCCATTTCCAGCTCAAGGACATGTCCTGCCACTCATGAAATTGTGTCGAAGAATTGCCAGTCGCGGGATTAAGGTTACATTTGTTAACACGGAATACATACATGCAAAAGTTCTTGCTGCAATGTCTGAGGATGATAAGAAGCAAAACCCGATACAATTAATATCGATTCCAGATGGATTGCCAGCTGAGGATGACAGAAGTGTTGGATTCGAGCTAATGGAAAGTGTAAGAAGAACGATGCCTGAAAATTTGTCAAATTTGATCAAGAAAATTAACGGTCGAAACAGTGATGAAAAGATTACTTGTGTAATAGCTGATATCACAGTTGGATGGATATTTGATGTTACACAAAAATTGGGAGCTGAATCAGTAGCCTTTCAATCAGCTGCAGCAGCAGGCATGGCCATGATACTTCAAATTCCAAAGCTCATTCAAGCAGGGAATCTTGATATAAATGGTAATGTACAATTTCGAGCTTTCTATGATTGTTCTTTTGATCCCCTTCTTCTTTTCTTTTCTGTTTATCGTTTGATTTCTGATTTTCGACATGTCCCTTCTAACAGTTTATACTTTATTAGATCAAGCAAAACTGCTTATCAATGGTTCAAGTATTGGCCTACATATTTATGAAAATTGTGCACATGCTAAGTCTTTTATAAGACGGACCCAGTGCATGGGCAGGGTGGTCTCAAGCCCACTCAGCTCCGAAAAAGGAAAATGATAAAATTTTGCATCGTGGCCATAAAAATTTGTGAATTGAGAATTTGAGATTTGTATATTTTAATTTGTGAATTGGGTATTTGAGATTCTTAGTTGAATTTGTATATTGTAGTTCTTAGTATTGATATAGAGTTAATCATTGACATGTTTGATCTTTTTAGAAATCACAAGTTGCGACTTAAGTAGTAGTTTAAGGGTAAGGCTCGCTATGCTACAATGTTTGTCTTTTCGTTTTTCTTCTACTATCGAAGTGGTCTTAAATTTTTTATATTTCCAATCCCCCAACTCATTCATCCTGGATCTGCCCTTGATGTGATGGGGCTTGTTGATAATTACATTTAAATAAATATGTGTCCCCATTTAAGGTTTTAGATAGGTTGTTCAACGTGAAGGTTGGAAATTGGGAGGGAGGTGGCCTGATTGAATTTATAAGAGTTTGATATATAACAATTTGTTCTGCCTGCAGGATCTGTCATGAAAAATGAATTGATCAACCTGTCAGATAATATACCTCCATGGAGAAGAAATAAACTTTCATGGAGCTTCCCTGGTGACCTAAAGACTCAAACAATAGTGTTTGAATGTTTCATGGATGCCGCAAAAACAGCACATCATGCTAAGTGGCTGCTCTGCAATACATCCTATGAAATCGAATCATCAGCTTGTAATTTGATTCCCAATTTGTTGCCTGTTGGACCATTTCTTAGTACTAATAAGTCGAAATCATCCGCCATTGGTGGGAGCTTTTGGCCGGAGGACACGACATGTTTTAGCTGGTTAGTCGAACAACCAATTGGCTCGGTTATCTATGTTTCTTTCGGCAGCATAGCTGTATTCTCTCAGGATCAGTTAAATGAACTAGCAATGGCTCTTGAACTTTCAGGCCGGCCCTTTCTATGGGTCGTTAGATCAAACCTTGCCAATGGATCGCACGTCAAGTACCCGAATGGCTTCCGGGAAAGAGTGTCAAAACGTGCAAAAATTGTCGAATGGGCACCTCAAGAAAAAGTATTAGCTCATTCTTCTATCGCTTGTTTTTTAAGCCATTGTGGATGGAACTCGACGATGGAGGGCTTAAGCATGGGAGTCCCTTTCTTGTGTTGGCCTTACTTTTCGGATCAATTCCATAACCAGAATTACATTTGTGATGTGTGGAAGATTGGTTTGAGATTGAACCCGAACAAGAATGGACTCAGATCAAGGCATGAAATTATGACTAAAATAGAAATGCTGCTTTCTGACTATGGTATTAAAGCCAATGCTGTAAAACTGAAGGAAATGGCTTTCAAGAGTGTTAGTGGATATGGATCTTCTTCTCAGAATTTCGAAACATTTATCGATTCTCTGAAGAATTGAAGAAGATTATGTTTAGTCAATGAATCTTGTGAAATTTAAAATAACAAAGTAATGGATTTCCATTTTTGAGTGTTAATATTAGTACTTTATTTAAAATTGCATTCACATTATTCTAAATCGAATATCAATTTATTATCGAGAGAATTGGACAAAGTACCTAATTTCAAAGGTATATTTTGAAATATGCCTATTTTATATAACATTTGATGAACTAACAAAATTAAAAAAATTTGAACAAATACCCCTAGATTACCAATTGAATGTCTACTATATTTATTTTTTTATCTTCTCAAGTTTTCTCTCTCTATCTAACTTCTATCTAACTTAAATATTCTCTTTCCTCATTTCTTTTATCATTGTCGCCGTCCTAAGCTTCATTTCTTACTCTCCTTCATTATTTTTGGGGCCAAATTCTCTTATTCTTATCGAAGATTCAAATACATTGTCAGATGTGGTTTTTAAGCATTTGAATAAGTCGACCAATTTGAAATTTTTGAAATCAATTATAAACTATTAAAACTTTTTTGTGTATTTTTATTGTTGATTATATGAAACTTAAATTTGATATATTCTATCTCTATTTATTTATTTTTGGTCAATAATATATTTTGTTGTTAGTGTTGTAAAATTATAGATAATGATGAATGACTATTTAGTTGTATCTAGATGTCTATGTAGTTATCTACTTACTCCAGAAGAGTGTATTCTAATAAGATTGTAACTCTCTTTAGAACCCTATAAATAAGGGTCGTTGTTATAATAAATTAACAGATTTGAGTTTTGACTCTCCCTAATCTCTTCTCTTTTTCTCTGTTTTTTCTAGTTTCATAACACGTTATCAGCACGATTCTCTAACTTTTTTTTCTAGACCGCAGTACAAACCAAATAAGTTATTATCTTGGACAACTTATTCTTTCTTAAAGAAACATTGATTGTTCTTCTGGATCATAAAAGAAAAGAAATCTCAACTCCATTAAGATAATTTTTATTTAACTATTTGATACAATTCTTAATGTGTGTACAATTTACACAACTCATTTGTTAGAGAGTAATATTGACGATCTTTACGTATAAACATTCTTGGAGTTAAAATAATGGATCCATCTACCTCTTGTGGTCTGACACTTAAACATCTTTTAGACCATCATTATTTTTAATTATTTGTTATTAAAATATTGTGTGCTATTACAAAACACCGTGTAAATTATGGCATGAATTTTTTGTTGAATTTTATTTTTATAAATAGTTTGTTAATTGGATAACCAGAGGCCTCTATTGCAATAAGTAGAAATTTGGCTTATACTCCAATTTCTCTCTTTCTTTTGTTGTTTCTTTTTGGTTGATTGGTTTACTTATGTATATCAAAAATAAAAAAATAAAAAATAAAATAAGACTTTTGATTACAATTCTATTGTTGCAAATGTTGCATTTTTTTTTTTTTTTTTGTTTGCTTCTAGAATTGTTTTGGATATTTGATTGATTGTTCTCAAATTATAATCTATATTATTTCTATATTATATTTCATTAATATATGTTCAATTCTAATTATTATGAGAAATTATAAATTTTTGAACTACATATGTTTTTCAATTATACTTTTCTTGAAAAACATAATTTTATAATTCTATTAATATTCCAGAAGAATATTATATTGTATTTCAATACCTAGACATATAAATATTCTAGAAGAATATTTTGTTAATCTCGAATAGTGTAATTTGTTAATCTAGAAGAGCGTAATTTTATAAATCTAATATCTTATAAGAAGATTATGTTATTGCTCCTGGAAAGTAAATCTCTATACAATTCAATGTTTCAAAATAATTTGTTATTGCTCCTGAAGAAGCACAACGTTACTTTAATATTCTGGTAGAATATAAGAGCGTAATTTAAAAGATCTAATATTATGCTATTGTTCTTGAAGAACAAATTTTGTTAAAGTTTAATATTTTAAAAATATACGTTGTTGTTCCTGAAGAAGCACAGCATTATATTCATATTTTGACAAAATATGACTTGCTCTTGAAGAGCATAATTTATATAATATTAAACTATTGTTCTTGAAGAGCAAATTTTTATAAAGCTTAATATTTTAAAATAATTTGTTGTCGCTCTTGAAGAAGCACAACATTATATTAATATTCTACTAAAATATAACTTGCTCTCGAATAACATATTGTATAAGATCTATTATTTTATAAAATATTGTATTAATACTCTTGAAGAAGTATAACGTTATGAATATCAATGTTTTAAAAGAAAATGATATTGTTGTTTTTGAAGAAACACAAAGTATAGAAAATATTCTAAAAGAATATTGTGTTGTTACTCTTGAAGAAGCATAACTTAATTAAACAAATATTATGTTATTCATTTCTTTTATTTTGTACTACACAAAAATTGGTACAATTAAACAAGTACTACGTTGAACCTGAAGTTCAATATCCTAAAATTTTTATTAATTGGCATTACCGGTTAGACCATCCCGGATCAATATGATGTGGATTATTAACGAGAATATCTATTGAAAATCAGAAGATTTTTGAATATAATGAATTCTCATGTGATGCTTGTTCTCATTGTATATAAACTAGTAGACCTTCACTAGGTAAAATCGGGACTGAATTCCCTGCATTTTTGAAAGTTGTTTAAGGTGATTTATGGGGGCCCATCACCTTCCATGTTGACCATCTATATATTATTTGTATCTAATAGATACATCTACTAGATGATTGTATGGTGTTATTGTTCGCAACTTGAAGTTTGCGAGATCACTTGCTCAAATTTTAAATTATGAGCATAATTTTTAGATTATACAACCAAGACGGTGATGTGTCTTGTCAATACTAGTGAGTCTAAATCTCAAACTTTTAATAAATATTAGTTGAGATGATGTTAAATAGTTTAGCAATATTGTTTTTCAACGCCTCCAATTAAATTATAAACCATTACTATTGAGAACAAAGCGCTTCTCATTTTTGTCTAGGGAATGCAATTTTATATGCAGAAACACTTACACGTATCATGCCAACATCAAAGTTACTCCCGCTATAGTTGGCTTATGGTCAGAGCCTAATATTATCCATCTAATGATTTTTGATAGTGCAATATATGTAAAATCAGTCCACCATAGTGCACTGAGATGGGCTTTGAAAAATGTTGAGAATACATGTTTAGTATGGAACATTATAAAATATCTTAAGTCCTAACATGTGATATTTTATAATACAGTTTTTTGAATATCATTTTGATAAGACAGTTTTCTTAACATTAGGGGAGAGAAATTAAGTAGTTGGAAAGAATACAAATGCAGCATATTATATTTTCTAGATCCTTGCATAAGACAATATGAACCAGAAGTTCGAAAAATAACTCATTTGTAAGCTATACAATTGACAGATGCATTTACTGATCAAAGAGATTAAATCAAATCTCATATAACAGCTCTAAATGCTCCAATTTATATTAACGTCCTTGAAGGACAAACCATTAACATTATATTTGGTAAATTAATGGCACGCCTGAAGCGTGGTGACATTTGATTCCAAACAATTCTCAAATTAAAAATGGAGCTTTCTATAAAGATGGTTCTATTGAGAATGTGTATACTCTTAGAGAGTATATAGACATAACTAATTATAAAACCCCAGAAGAGGTTCAGCTAGCTGAAATAATAAAACGAAAAGATCCCGTTAAGTTATGTCGTTATGAGAAAGAAATGGATTCAAAAATAAATGTTGTTAACACCACTTTTGTATATAAAGAAGCGTTTCATATTATAAAAGGTAGCGAGGATATTGAAAGAAATCTGTCAAAGAATTAATTGGCCAAATAAAATGATGCAATCCAAGTAAATTGAACTGACTAGAGAAACCTGAAGTTTCTGGACCTATAGTCGGAGTACTTAAAGGTGTATATTTATGCGAAAAGGAAATGGAAAAATGAAGTCGTAACATGTAATGCACAACTTTTAAATTTCGCAAAGACTTATGTAAAGCAATCATAAGTTGATATCTTATTAGTCTGTCAATGCATGACATATATGCATATAATGAATATTGTTATAACCAACTCATCTGGCATGACTAATAAAACAATATTGTATATAAATCCATGGAGGATTTAATATACCTGAAGCATATAGTTCAACTTTTCGAGAACTCAATCGATCAAAGTACAGATCTGAACTAATATTATAATGAGGGGGAGTAAATACGCATTGTACTCTTTTCCTTGACTGAAGTTTTGTCCAATTGGGTTTTCCTAGCAAGGTTTTTAATGAGACAACTTTAATGGTGTACTAAAGAATTATGTACTCTTTTTCCTTCACTAGGATTTTTGCCCATCGAATTTTATCTAGTAAGATTTTAATGAGACATATTCTTTCTGTAAATAATATACAATTGGAAGTGGTATAATTATTATAGTTATGGATGTCCATAACCTACAAAATATTTTACCATCATCATAACTCTATGGTTATACTCCCGTGTATTATAAATTGTATATGAGACCCCTGAAGGGAACAACAACAAGATCTATTTTTAATACAATTGCATCAGACCATCATGTTGACTACAGTCAACCAGAGATATTATTGCTGGAGGTTATAACATGGAGCACATTTCAATAGAATTGTTTTATACAAGTTTTAAAAAGATGGTGGCATTGAAGATATTGACACACAAGATATGGATAGCTCGATACAAGTTTTTTCCATTGGTTGAAATCAGAGAGAGTAGCTGTACTCTTTTTCCTTCGTTCAGGTTTTGTCCCACTCGGTTTTCCTGACAAGGTTTTAATGAGGCAGCATTTGAGTACTCCAATTTTTGATAATTTTTTCTTTCTATTGGTATTTTTGTCCCATTGGGTTTTTGCCAAACAACGAAACAGTTATTGTGTAATAAGTCATTCAAGGGGGAGTATTGTAAAATTATAGATAATGATGAATGACTATTTAGTTGTATTTAGATGTCTATGTAGTTATCTACTTACTCCAGAAGAGTGTATTCTAAGAAGGTTGTAATTCTCTTTGGAACACTATAAATAAGGGTCATTGTTATAATAAATTAACAGATTTGAGTTTTGACTCTCCCTAATCTCTTCTCTTTTTCTTTCTACTTTTCTAGTTTCATAACAGTTGGATAATTTTTTTCGATTTAATTTTTATATTTGTGGATTGTATTAGATATTGAGTTTAATTTACAAATTTTTCCGATCTAATTTGTTGATATATTTTGTTGTCGAAGAATGAAATTGGTTAGATTTTGTTAAACATAGATAGAAAAATAAACACAAAACTCGTCTTCTCATCGACAAAATGGACAGTCATTTTGTCGATATCATCACAAAAAATTGATAAAATGGCCCATTTTGTCAACATCGACAAAATAGGAACTAAATTGATTCTCATATTGTCCATAGGGATGACAAAATGGGAACCAAAACCTATTTGTCCATATAGAAATAGGCACCAACTTGGTGCCCATTTTTATCTTGACAAAATGGCACTAACTTGTGCTTATTTTGTCTGTGTCCATTTTATCAATATTATCGATAAAAATAGAAATAAATTTTGTGGATATCGACAAAAAATTTGTTAACATCGACATTATTTGGTCGATGTCCAAAAAAAAATTTATATCGAAAAGTATTTGTTCTAGAGAGAAAGGTATTTTTTCGGTGTTCAGTTTAAATTGGCATTCAGTAATTAAAAGTTAAAATTAAATAAGTATCTAGACTAAGTGATATAAATTTGTGTATATCATCGTACTACCCAAAAAAAAAAAATTCAAATGTCCATTTTTTTAGATTAATCTCTCTATTTTATTTAACAAAAAAATCAATTGTCGGTTTTTTTTACTGGTCTCTCGATTTTTGGACTGATAACTTCTCTTAGAAGCTATTGTGTGACTCAATTACCGTTAAATCTTAACTACAAAAAAATTTATAATTTTTGGACTGATATATTTAAAATTTTACATCTAAAAAAATGACATATTTACAAATATTATCAAAAATTATTATACTTCAAATTTACTATTTATTTTTGAGTATATTTAAAAATTCCCCTTTATTATTCTACCCATCGTTATGTACATAGATTTTTAAAGCGATTATAGGAGTCTTTACTTTTTATTTCATATTGTTCTCAAAAATTTTGTTGAATTACATTTAGTTAATGTCAGGACATAATCGAAAGTAGTAAGAAATCAGTTAACAGCTATTAAGGGAACTAGTCAACTGGTCATCCAACTTAGGATTAGAGGTGTCAATCCGGGTCGGCCCGCCTCCGATGAAGCCCGGTGACGGCCCGCATTAAAAAACATCCATGCCACGGCAGGTTGCAGGCCGGGCCAACCCAACCTGTGAAAATTGAACACGAGCCAGACTCACCCGTTGGCCCATCCGGGTCGAGCCCATATGGGTTGCAGTTCGGCCCGCATGAATAAAAAATTATATTTTGTTGAAATTAATAAAAAAAAATTAGTAACTTATTGTAATTCAAAAAATTGTTTACATTTATAGCAAAAAATGTGTGAAATTACTAAAAAATAAATAAATAACAATGATAAATTCACATTTGTTATTTATTTTTAAAAAAATGTTTACATGGAATTTATATCTTATTTTACATGAATTATTTCTAACTTTGAAAAATAAGTGCAAACAAAATAACAATTTGGACTTTGGACTTTGCAGACTTGTCTGGCTGCACATTTTTTTTATGTTTTTTTATTTTTTTATTTCTGATTGGACAGCAACAGGCTACTTTTACAAAAGTAGCCTGCTGCTGCGACTGCCTACAATTTTGCAGGCAGTAGCTTGTCTGATTGTGATAGCCGCCACATTGCTTTATCATGGCAGAGCCATTTGAATTTGAGTTTTTTTTTTATATACGGGCAGCGGTTAATGAGCTTGAACCGCCGGCCCGCGGTTCAAGCCTCCATGGCCCGTAAACCGCCCGTCGGGTTCACGGGCCAGTCGGTGGTCCTGGGTCGAGGTAGGTGGGCCGATACGGGTTCGGCCGGCCCGCTCGTCTTGACACCTCTACTTAGGATGATATAATTGGTTCTTTTTTATTTTTTATTTTTTGGGACACAGTTGCCAAGTCACTTAGGGCCTGGTTGGAAGTTTTTTTTTTTATATTTCCACCGGTTTTGATCGATTTTTAGTAGTAGTGTTTATGAATGGTTAAAAAAACGGTGTTTGTTAGTTTTTTGGAGCACCGATTTTGTGCGGTTAACCGCCCAAAATCGATATAGTGTAATTTGAAGCGCATCTTTCAACCTCCAAATCAGTGGTGTTTGGCCATTCTTCAAAATTTCTTCCAATTTTACTCCCTTTCAAACAATTATTTTCAAAACTATCTTAAATTTAATATTTATAAAAATAAAAAAATATATACAAAAGAAAAAACACATACAAGAATAATTTTATATTTTTAATGATAGGTGGATATATAAAATTTTTAAAATTTAATTTAATTTTTTTATATATATGAAAATATATGTAATTTGATTATCTTAAAAAACTTTTAGAACCGCTAGATAATAAACTCTCAAGCATGAGTTTGATAATTTAAAAAATCACTAAAAACCGCTCCACTCATAAACGTCCAAAATTGGTACTTTAAAAAATTCTTATAATCAGTACTCCAAAACTCCCAAGCAATGATTAGGTGTACGGTGTACCAAACATTATAAAGTGGTTAGAAGTGTCAAATGTGTTGGGACATTCGGGCTTCAGCAATTCGACACATGAAAAGCATGATCCAAACATGGCCCAACCCTTGCCCACATTGTGGATTGGTTGCCCTTGTGTAGGACTTGACTTCGGAGGTAGTGTTCACCCGATGAGAGTATTAACACTCAATATTTAATATTTTATCTTATTACAAAAATTACTGTGTATTCAATTTTATTCTTAAATTAATGTGCGTTTTCCCAAATCCTAGAACCGCCTCTGTGGCCGACCTCCATCTCATCCTTCAACACTTGCTGCCGACCACCACCACCGCGGTGAGTTCATGGTGAGATATCCACTTCCCACTACCACCACCTCCTCATTCTACAATACTATTGACTAGATTGTAGCTTCTCTACCTCTACTCTGCCACCCAAAGAAGTGTTTTCATCTTATTTTTATGTGTTCTTTTATGAGTTTTGTTTTTTGGGATAATTACATATTTGGTCTTCAACTTTTCAAAAATATTGGAAATATGCTTTTAACCTAAAAAAATAGCACCACACATCCCCAGCGTATGAAAAACTTGGCATGGTAAGTTATTTATGACAAAATTGTCCTTCTCTTTAAATAAACAAAAAAAAAATAAAAAAACAAGAAAAAAGAAAACATGATTGAAAACTAACCAAATGTACCCAAAAAAAGAGAGTAAAAAATATTACCCAAAAAAATAAAATATAACAAAGATGCCATTTTCTCTAAAAATCCAAAATCCATAAACCCCACAAAATTTCCAATTATCGCAAATTTATAGAGTTGAACGCAAAAATTTCACTAATAAATCCCACAAAGTTTTCTAATGTCGGCTTAATTGTGTTCTCATCTAATAACCAAAAAAAAAAAAATGTTTGAACTAGGAGGGTGTAGATGCATACTCAGTCCTTATATGGCTTCATCCTTCAAATCCTTTTACTGTTGATTCCACGTCATGAGTTCATCCATATTGCTACTTGCTTCAGCCTTGATTTTCTCCACAATAGCATCAAACTGGTGGTTGGAATTGCATCGCCAACATTGGCGCCATCAAAACCCCACGCACGGCAGTTTTAGGGACTGAACATCTGTCAACAGCGGCAATCACAGTGATATTGCCGTGGGTATAGGGGCGTTTTGTGGATGAATACACTAAAATGGCAATTGGCAACGGAAGCACCGATCTTGGATTGAAATTCTTAAGCTTTCTTGAAGAAGATATTACATCTCTTTAAATTCTCCGTAGTGCAAATTTGTGTAAAATGAATAAATGGAGAGATGCTCTTGAGTTAATTGACAAGGAAGATGCTACCCCTGATGTAGTGATTTATACAAAAATGATGTCTGGTTTGTGTGAAGTTTCGCTTTTTGAAGAGGCTACGGTTTTTTTTTTTTTTTTTTTTTTTTGTGGATTTTTGATTTTTGGAAAAGATGACCTCTTTGTTGTATTTTATTTTTTTGTGTTACATTTCTTACTTTTTATTTTTTGGGATGCATTTAGTTATTTTTCAATCATATTTTTCTTTTTTCTTGTTTTTTGTTTTTTGTTTATTTAAAGGGAATGGCAATTTTGTCATAAAAGACCTACTACGCCAAGTTTTTCATACGTTGGAGATGTGTGGTACTATTTTTTTAGGTTAAGGACATATCCCCCAACGATTTTAAAAGGTTGGGGACCAAATATACAATTATCCCTTGTTTTTTTTGTTTGAGACAACATAGTTATGGTGGCGAGATTTAAATCGCGCTGGTTGGGTCGCCATTTGATTTTTATGGTTGTGAGGGTCGAGCGGTGTAGCACAAATTGTTACAAGTATTACACTTTATGTAATGACATCAATACTGGTGACAAAGCATATTTTGTTACAAGTGAAATGATTGTGACAGTAGTGATTGTAGCAACATTTTGCGGATAAAGCTTTGGGAACGAAGGAAGGAGGCATAGATTAGATTTTAAGGGTTTATCCCAGGTCTCTTTCAAAACTTTCTTGATTTGCAGATAGATAGCACACATATATATAGATAGGTAGATCATGCCAAGATCTACGGCACTGAGATAGCAGGATTCTATTCTTGCTGTACGGAGTAACACTACGTGTTAAAAGTGTTGTAATGGCAGCAGCGTGACGGCAATGATAATAAAGACACTTGCAAATCCTAAAGGCAAACGTGATATATGATCTTCACAATGTTTCTCCTACATCAGTCTATCCCATTCCAGAGAAATTTCAGAGAAACAGGGACGGATTTATAATCTTCTTTTTCATATCATCATAATATTTAGTCTGTTGTCCAGCTCTGCTCGACAATCTCACGCGCCTTCCTGTTATATTAACGCTTGTTTAAGCTAAACAGCCGAGCTGCCTCAGAATTTGCTGGTGAGTTCGGATTTGGATCACAGAGCAGTGACTGCAATTGAAAAAATTGATGAATTAGCAAGTTCCAAGAGTGAAATTAGTATTCCCTCATTACTCTACCGACACGACAAAACTGATAGGGGAGAGGCCTTGAGATCAATGCAGCAGTAACCAATGCAGTAGTAAAGAATTGTTACTTTATTAGCGTTAAGCCTAATGTTCTAAAAACCATAAAGCGTGACTAAACGTGGAGGCTGAATTTCAAACTTTTCAAGCTTAGACGAAACCTAGACAAGATCGAGACAAGAGCAAATGAAAGAGTCCAACAAGAAAAGGACATGCCTTGTGATTGGACAAGACAAACAATAAAAGATTTGTATGGGTAGATTCCAGAATTAACTAAGGCTTTGTTTGATTGGGATTATAAACCTATTTTAGTTTTTTTCAGCCGTAATTTTTGACTTTTCAACTTATTTTTAACATAAAAAGTCAACAATTTCAACTCAAAAAAATTAATATTGGTCAAATAAACCAGTTTATAATCTCTGTCAAACGGGCACTAAAGCCCAAATCCTGTCAACCATAATAGAGACGTATGGGAATAGTCCAGATTTATACCTGCGTAACGTGTCATGCTATTTTTAAAAGATTACGTGCGAGTGTATCCGTGCCCTTATAAAATATCTGCATCCGTACTTTATAGCATTCAGAGAGAGAGAGAGAGGGTCTTGTGACAAATCTGGAGAAAGAGGATGAAATGCACAAGTCATTTTATTACAATATAGGGAGAGTGCAGAACCAAAAGGGGCAGAATTGCCTCCAAAACGTCAAGAACTTTTACAGACTTAGACAAGAAGAAAACAGCACCGTACACAATAATTTATGGAAAAACATGACCATGAACAGGATGAATATGTACATGCTCTGGACTAAATAAAAGCTACACGAACTGGATCGATGCTGCCATTAGGCATTTGCCAGAATCATGGTAAAGTCTTAAAGAACTTAGCCCTCACTTCCAATCGAGCATGTCTAGGAGCCAGAGGACTTGTTCCTCGGAGTTGGCAGCGTCACAGAAATCCACTTCGATTCCGAACACATCAATTATACCCTCGTTACCATGGTCCATAAAGAGCAAAGAGATCCAAGCCCGTATACCTGACACGAAAGGGTGAGCAGGGGAGAAGTCGAGGTAGTCGAATGCTAGGGCACGATATGCTGACCGATCAATGTAATCAAAAACTGATTTGTTTATTATGCAAGCGACTTTATTGGAATCCTTTCGACCTACAAGCACGGAGACACTGACCGTCTGGCTAAATGGAATGTTAAACCTTGGCTCCACAGGCAATGTCATCTTGTATTCTGGACCTTCCAAGTGAAACCTTAGCACATCACTGATACCAGGTGGTGGAATCCAGCTTCCCTTCTGGAGGACAAGCCCCGGCACCACATCTGAGAAGATCAAGTTTTGTTCGGACCAAATATCAATATAAAATTCCAAGTCCTTGAAGGAAAGCCTCGGCGGAAGGAGAGTTCGGTTATGCTGACGTTTATAAAAGGTTTTGAATAATTTATGGTATGTTACAGTTGGAGGGGATGGCCGTTTGCAGATCGATGGCCATCTCTTCGCACACAAGCATTTCCAGAAGTAATCATCTCGAGCAATCTCTTGCCACTGCTTACACACTAACATACATGTAGAAAGGTCTTCACCTTCCAGCAGAGGGAAAACAGCCTTCAGAATTTCCTCGCACACCATTTCTAGCACAATAGAAACAATTCCAGATGACAGAAAGGTTTAACTTGAATAGCTGGTTACTGCATTAGACTGCTTAATGATGCTGATTCACATGGATTCCCTGAAAACAATAAGGCAAATTCAACTTCGGAAGCTACATTTGTATCTAACTTCAATTATAGAAATACAAGAAGCATTTGTAAAGAACAAAAAGCCTAAACAATAACCCGTTCTCTTATTTCTTCTCTTGTCAACAATCAAATTGCAGTGGTTCAACATTTATGAACTGAAACGCAAAAGGTATCTAGTGTATGGTAACATCAGTCATAATAGTATGTCTATTAAAACCTAAAATTGTCCCCAAATCAGATTTACAAAATAAAGATGCAATGACATGTTTGCCGGGGAGAATCGGACACTAGGGTGCAGCATTGAAGAACACAAAGAAGCTAAAGTCTTGCTTATTATAGTGTCATGTCTGCGTACCAAACATGCACTATATGTACGAGACACATCCAATTTCACTTGTTATTTGCTAAACATCAAATTATACTTCAAACAACACTTAGACTAAAAAATTCACTTAAAGAGATTCCAATTCGCAGATAGCATGTAATTCTCTACACATAAATTCAAATTATCATATTTACACCTCTCTTCCAATGCAAATTAACGAAATAATGTGAACATAAAATAAGGTTGTATTTTGGAAAAAAAAATCAGAAAATGCCTTAATATACAAGATTTGAACCATGGAAAACTCATATGAAGTTAATAAAAAATTTATTTCCAGCCTCTTTATTTACTCCTTCCCTCTGTAGTGTGAAAATTGTGAGATCCAAAAAGAAATGAAAAATAATCAAAGATAATAATTAAAAAGAAAGAAAAAAGAAAAATTCCCAAAAAGAAACGACTTCAATCTAATGATTCCCAAAAAGAAACGACTTTATTATTATTATTATTATTATTATTATTATTATTATTATTATTATTATTATTATTATTATTATTATTATTATTATCATCATCATCATCGACATTTCTGAGTAAATACGAAAAAATTGGAATTCATCATAACCAAACCCGAAAAGATACAGAAATTACCTGAAAAAAGGTAATGATTTTATATTCCATTTTTTAATTTGAAAAGTAATCTTACCCCAAATAAAATAGAATATTAAAGCGAAAAAGCTCTGAAAATTTGATGAAATGACGAAATTCATTATTTTGCGAAAAGAAATAAAAAGTAGTCGAAGATAACAATTAAAAAGCAAGGAAAAAAATCCGAGAAGCAACCCATAAAATTAATCCACATTTTCGAGTAAATAAGGAAAAAAAATTGGGATTAATCAGAACCAAACCCCAGAAGATACTAAGATTACCTGAAAAGGGTAATGATTTTATATTCCATTTCTTAATTATCAAAACAAACTAAGCCCAAATAAATATAAAATTAAAGCGAAAATGCTCTGAAAATTTGATGAAGATGAAGAAATAATTACCTCGGATTCCGTCGGAGTGTAGGTTGGAACAGGAGGTTCATCCGCAATTAGTTAGAGGGAGAAAGAGAGAACGTGTTTCACGACCTACTTGGCTACTTATATTATATATTAGGAAAATTAACATATATGGTCCCAATGTATGTTCATCGTGCGCAAAAAGTCCATTACCTTTCATTTTTAGTAGAAAAGTCTCAAACTTATACATTTAGGTGTGAAAATGGTCTTTTTGAACGAAATCTGACTAAAACGTCCGTTAGTTTTGCATGTAGTTTACACTCTCCTTTAGTAGTAGAGACAAATTTGTCAATTTTAAAACAAACAATTTAAAAAAAAAAAAATCATTATCTTCAACTTACCACCACTATCACCACCAACATACAATCATCACAAACCGACACGCTAACGCCGCCAGGGTACTTCTTTGCACCTTCTTTTTGCCATTAATAGCAAATTTAGCATTCTATAAAATTTCCATCGTCTAAACATCATGATCTTCTTCGTAGTATTATAATTACGAGAACTATTGAATTCGAGAAACTAAAGAAATGACAATTCATCACGATCCATCTCTAAACATAATTTTATTTCTGAATTTAAAAAACGGTTGCACAACAATTTTTAGTACCATTTGGATGATGTCCATATTTGAAGTTGCATTTTAGAAATTTTTATTGCCCAATAACATATTAGTTATTGTTTGTGCATGTGGGTAGAATGATATATAAAAATTAATTTTCAAATTCCTATAATTCATTTATCAAAAATAAACAATAAAATCATATCCCTCATAAAATTGTTTGTATTTTCTATAGTTTTATGTTCATCCTCCCGTATTTTTTGGAGTAAAAATATGGCAGCATCATTTTTTTCACTCTCTTTATGTAGATCTAGTTAATTTTAGACGAGTTTAAAATAGGTTTATTTAGAGCTTGTTTGGTTCCTATTTTTTTGCCTACTTTTTTTTACTATTCATACTTTTTACACTACAAAAAAGTTTGAAAAGTCAAAAAAGTGAAAAAAAAAAAAAAAAACCTATTTTTTGAAGAAAAAAAATTAAACCAAACAAGTCCTTAAATGGTGCTAGTTTTAGTGTATCTTGCAAGTGTGGCTCCCAAATGTTGGAAATTGGTTTAAAATGTCGAGAAATTAACTAAGTGACTCCGTGTCAACTTGGCCAAATATACAAGACCCGACCCAATCCGTTTAGGCAAATTTGTTTGCCACTTCGACGCACGCTTCGGGGGCAACGCCCCCGGAACGAGGATCGACCTGCCCGGTCAGGTCGCGGGGTTCGACCTGTCCAGTCAGGTCGCGGGGGTCGAGGGGGCAGCGCCCCTCGTGGGGGCTCGGGAGCAACGCCCCCGGACAAAAAATTCAGATTTATCTGAATGTTTAAAGGGTATATTTGGCATCTCGAAACCAATATCGAATGAATGAGAAATTACGAAAAAGGACAAAATCGGGTCAAATGTTTGACCATGCGATCGCACAGGTATGTAAACCTGCGATCGCAATATGGCTAAAATTTTAGCAGAGTGTATTTTGGTCCTTCCATGCGATCGCAGGAGGCAAAGCCTTGCGATCGCATGGTTAATCTGGGCGAAGTCTTGTTCTATTTTTTGTGCTATGCGATCGCAGCTTGGTTAAACCATGCGATCGCATAGGTTTGCGTGAACAGACATGTCCTTTTGAAAGGTTGCACGTTTTGGTTCATTCCTTTTCGTTTTTCAACCGACCTTCAGTGTTAAATAGGACCTGTGGACGTCCATTTTGACAGAGAATTGATACAGAAAACAATTGCAAACATAAAGCATTCATCCTTTTCATCTTTGAACCAAATTTATTGCATTTGAGTTGCACAAAATTCTGGTTTTCCATTTTCATTTCATCCGTTGGAGTACAAAGCCATCCTTGGTTCGCTGTACTTGAGTTTTTGTAGTGCTACCAAACTCAAGCGAAACCGTTGTATCTTGGGAGTCATTTGCCAAAGACCGAAAGCACCTTTGCGGGGCAATTTTGACTTAAGGACAAAGAGTTCAACTCTTCCCTCGGTTAAATTATTTCTTCCATATTTCGGTTCTAGATTATTGTTTGAAGTCACTTTTCACAGAATTCCGCCAACACCAAATGGAATTGGAATTTCCTTTGTAAGAACATTTGTTTGGTGTGTGTTCTTTACATTATGCATTCTTCACTATATTGAGTCGAATTGAAGGAGGGAGAAGTCCCACTCTCCCCCAATAACCATGATAGCATTGTGTGTTGGGGTGAATTGAAGAGGATGATATTTTTATTTTTCTATTAGTTATTTTAGAATTGAAAAATGTGCTCCTAGTATTAAATGAGAATGTAAACTAAGCTCAAAACTGTCACACATTTTGGACATATTCCGTTCAAAACGACTATTTATGCATCTAAAGGTATAACTTCGGGATTTCTTTGCTAAAAATGAAATGTTACGGACTATTTGCATACAATGGACATACATTAAGGACCATTTGCAACAATTTCTCATAATATTATGATTTATGGGATTGTTAATATTAAAAGACAGATTTGCCCCTCAAAAATGGAGGACAAACAGATAGAATGAATCTATAGATGGCAATAATTTTTTTCAATTATTATAGGGAAAATTCAAGTAGGTTATACAATGGATTTAATGGAATTTTGAATGGTAATCTCTATGCGTATGTTTCGCAAATTTCTTTTGTATATTATAAATCGTGAGTCTTACAAAATGTATGAATAAAAAGTAACTAAAAACAATTAATTCTACAAAATATATGAATAAAAATGATGTTTGACTAACTTATAAATTATTAAAATACGAGCAAACATATTATAATTAGAGATCACAACAGAGCAGGGATGGTAGAGTCGGGGGACGTCCGATTTTCTAATTTATTTAAGTTTGTAATAATTTTTTATATTTTTAAATACTATTTAAATTATATAACATAGAATAAGATAGGCGTATAATAATTAATGCAAGTTCGAGACATGGACTATGTTCCATATCTCCGTCTCATTTGGAGCGAAGCAGAGGCAGAGTTAGATCATTTTGTCACCTAGATCTACATTGAAAGGTCTTTCGGCTACATATTTATATAAAGGTTTGGGATGACACTGATTAAATTTAAATTCATGATATATTTGTATTTTTTTAAAAAAAATTAGAAACCATGCTCAAATTTTCTCAATTATATATGCTTCATCTATTGATGCATACATATCATCAAGGTAGGAACTTCGACTGCATTTCAAGATTGGGCTAAAATTTATAACCGCACTTTCACGTTAGGCCAATTTTATTAAGTATTTTTTTTTAATAAAATTAATATCATGAAGTCAAAATAATTTTAATTTGTTTAGGGCAAACTTAAAACTGGAGTATAGCTCAATTTTCTTTAGCTATGATCCGCTCCTGATATCATATTCGTATCCGAAACTTCAATATAAGTTTTGCATCGTGCAATTTTCTATATATCGTTTATAATATAATTATCAATTATTACGTATGCCCCATTTCTTCACATGCCATGCTAAATTTTTTTACATCGTTCTAGATACTACAATTATCGTATATGCTCAATTTCTAGACGTGCGTATTTTCTTGTGTAAGAGCAATGCTAAACTTCTATACATCACTCCAATACTCTACTATCGAATGTTCTCGAAAGGATGGTTGATTATAATATAGGCCAATTGTATAATTTCGTAACATCAACTTTAATTCAAACGTGAATATAAAAATTATGTAAATAGAAATTTTGTTGTCACAATTATGTCAAAACAACATATATTTCAATAATATATAAAAACAATGTGTACACTTCTTAGAGGAAAACTTACCTAGAACACGAAAATTAAATGAAAAACGAAATATTATTTTTCTTTTTATATTTGCTAAAATACAGGTGAAATTTTGAGAGACAAAAAGGGATCAATGGCTGAATAGTCTTTTCAAATATTCTAGTGAAACGTTGATTAATGCTCTTTTATTTATAATTTTTATGGGAGAAAAGATTAATTGTTGGTAGATGGTCAACATACGGCGTCGTATCATTTTGATTTGTCGTTTCTTTGACGAGTTTTGTCTTTCTTCAGACATTTATTCTTTTCTAATATTTATAACATTGCTGATGTATTAATTAAAAAAAAAAATTACGTCACAAAATTTATTGGTAATCCTGTTTACTCATTTAAGCTAATGTATTAATTAAATATATCAGAAAAGAATATTATCAATATG
This sequence comes from Forsythia viridissima, assembly GCA_030279155.1. Lineage (NCBI taxonomy): Eukaryota > Viridiplantae > Streptophyta > Magnoliopsida > Lamiales > Oleaceae > Forsythia > Forsythia viridissima. The sequence continues at coordinate 37,350,394 of CM059036.1, forward strand.
ATTAATACTATCAGAAAATAATACAATTGGATGTTGGTATTTTTTAATTTAATGGGAGTTTTTTTTTTCTTTTTTAATTTCCGAAGCTTATATTTTAATTTTGATTTTTAATCAGTATGAATAGGGGAAATGCACTTTAATTAATTGTCTTACAACAAATTCAGACTTGTTTGGTATATAGTTTATATCTTAAATATTATAAAATAATAATATTTTTTTACATTTTTTTACTTTTCAAAACCGCCTAAAATACTGTAGTGTGAGATGTTGATAACACAACGAATTATGTATGTTTTTGTCATATCTCGACTCATTTTGATTTTGGTATGTCTAAACCAACAGTTTATTTCTACTCTTTTTACGTTCGATATAATCAATGAGGATTTTCGAGTGACAATTTTTATTCGTATTTTCATAATTTTGTTATATTAAATGCAAATTTCTATTTTGTTATATATGATTTTGCTTCTCAAGTTACTGGAATTATTTGAAAGGCTATCAAATAGAAACTTCCAACTAGTTGCTCCTTGTGAGGTATGAAAAGACGTCATATTTGAGTTCTAACATTTTTTTTTTAAAATTATGAATAAGTAAAGGGAAACTTGATAAGAACTCTACATTTTGCAAAATACTACTACATTTTTTAATTTTTCAAAAAATACCTCATTTTCATAATTTGTATTCAAATAATCTTTTCATTAAAATCAATATTTTATAATTATCTCTTTTTATAATTTAATAAAAACATACATTATTTTCATTTAAAATCAATATTTCAATTTTTCATTATCTAAAAATATATTATTATTATTATCTAAAAATATATTATTATTTTGATTTCTAGATCATTCAAGTCACAAAACTTCGAATGCCAAGTTAATAAGAGAGAAAAACAAAGTGGGTGGCGTGGATCCACTCGGCATCTGAATTGTTTTGACTTGAACGATTCAGAGTCGAATCTGTCGTGATTTAAGCAAACAATCCTACTAATTGTGCATGTAAGACCATCTCACTAAAATATTTCTCCTATGACTCTAGGCTATGTTTCAATTACAGTCTAGCGCCTAGCATTTCAAAATTTGAAATGCAAGTATTGGCATTTCAATATATATATATATATATATGTTTTTTGGTTCTTTTCATATTTTTTTAAAAATTCGTATGGGAGAAACAATTATTTCGCATATAATTTTAACTACACCCACATTTAATCATAGCAAATCCTAAGTCTGAAAATGGAAGTCCTTTAACAAATTCTATTATTAATACTTTATTATTATTATTTTCAATTTTTTTTTTTAAAAAAAAAAAAAAATCAAACCACAGGTATGGCCATGTTTAGTTATTTATTTATTTATTTACTTATTACGCTAACATCATGCTTTTATGAATGATTTTAAAAACAAATTTAGTTTTTGAATTGCAAAGATTGCATATTATTTTCAGGGAAAATGGCACAAAACGTCCCTAATATAGACCTGCTATACAAATCATAGCATTTGGTGGGGATGTTTTTGTTGTAATCTTATAGTTCTAATTTAGTTGTTGTAGTGATGGATAATGTTGTGGATGGTCTAGCATATGTTGTAGTTTTTTCAATTTTAATTGTTGTTAAATTTGTCTAGATGAAGTCTTTTGAACAAATTGTCATATTTGAGGGAAAACACAAGCTAAAAAATCCAGCATATAAACCCAAAGATATTTCACATTTATAATTTTCCCTTATTCAAGAGAGATATTTTCAGTGTTGAAGCCTGAAGGAGATGGGAAAATGAAGTTACTTTTCTTCCCACAAGACATGGTATAGAATGAATTATTTTACCCTCAAATTTTATTTGGTTTTATTATACATGATATATACGCGCTTGTTTAACGGAATATTGGATGAATTCCGTTCAAAATGATGAATTGCGCACTACATGGATAGGTGAATGATGTAATTGTCAAATTTTGAAAAGTATGGATGATTTGTACAACGGGTCCATACGTTAGAAACATTTTGTGCCATTTTCCCTTATTTTCATGTTAATACTCTCCGTTATAACATTGTGTTAACTAATATAAAGTACGTTTGGTAATATATTTCTTTTTGTAGATTATTATCAACAATGGATCTTACAGCATGTGTGGATAAAAATGAATAAAAGTTGTGAGTCCTATAAAATGTGTTGATTAAAATGATGTTTGACCAGACGTGCACCGACTTGCTGTTACACTACCTGCGAAACCTTAGGGTCAATCCTAGTAGCATACTAATCTTAACAATCAGGCATGCATCAAATTATTATTATTTTTTTAAATCTCAACTAAACTTTCATCAACTCAAGTCGCCAAGAGCTGCACTCAACAAAAATCACATAATATAATCAATCCAAACTCTGCTCGTTTCTAAAAAACAAAAAGAAAACAACATGGACTACTTTATTTCATTCACCAAAAATATAGCAACATAACAACAATCTACATCACGACATAAATATATTTTACATTGGAATCAAAAATATTAAATCGATAACAAAATTATTATTAACTCAATTTATCCGAAGAAGATGTAATTGGAAAAATAATCTGAGCTAGTCGAATTCACAATCTCTCCTTGAGACAATTTTACTCTCTCTAGTGCTCAAGATTATGAGCAATTGCCTCCAATGATAGAATATATTTTTGTTCTTATGGATGCAGAACTTCAATCACATAGGAATCCAAGAACAAAACATTTGCCTTCATCGCCGAACTTTGACATAAACGTAGGAGCAAACTTTTTACACAAGAGACTTATTTGCAAGAAAATTGAGATAGTAGAATAAGAATATTTATTGTATAAAAAATACGTTATAAATGGCTATATTAGACGAGCACACAACTTATCGTTAAAAGGATACAACTATTGGTCTTTTCAAATTTAAAGGGTAAATTACACTCAAAGTCCCCATCATTTCTAATTTGTGACAATTTCATCTACATTCAATTTTGATCACATATATAATCCTTAGAGCTAGAAAACGGGCCGAGAAACACGCCCATCGGACCAACTCGGCCCTAATTTCAATTTTTTTACTTTTTTTAAAAAATAATTTTGTTTTTAACTAAAAAGATAATAAATAATATATCTTTTATGTTAAAAATGTGTGTTATAAGTTAAAAACAAAGTTTACAAAGTAAATTAATAGGTAACTCTTTATTCATTCTGCTAATGAGAACTTAAGTTGAGTACTGCCAAAAAGATTTTCAACTATATAAAGTGATCGATAATCCAACAAATAACAAAACTGCAGCTAATTTAACAATAAAATCACAATTTTTAATTTATTAATTTAAACTAATTTGAGATATATTTAAAAAAAAAAATCGTTTGCGTGTATATATATTCGCGTATGCACAAGCACATTTCTTTTATAAACATGTATCACAAAAACTTATAAAAAGTATATTTGTTTTTTTTTTTTATAAAAATTAATAAATTTTTTACCATTTTATTTAATTTTACTAAGTTGAGTCAACTGAGCAATAAGTAATAACTCATTTTCTTCATCTCGTTAACTCATCAAATATGATGTGAGAGAGTATACTGTCTAAAAGTATGTATTATATTCAGTGTTTTAAAAAGTACGTTTAGGCAGCACCTAAACGCGAGGCGTGGCCTTCACGCCTTATTTAGGCCATAAGCGCACAATTAAGCAGTCAACTGTATTTTTAACTAAAACTTTTTGTTTGAATGTTTTTCTCATCTTTTTTTTAAAAAAAAATATTTCAAATAATATTAAAAATAAGAAAATATTTTTTCACGCCTTGTCCTCGCTCTCGCCTAGATCCAAAAAATTTAAATCTTGACATCTACACTTAACTACATTTTACGCTTTTTAAAATATTGATTATATTAAGTATCATTTTCTTATAAATAATAGCGGCAATTCTTGTTTTATTTCAATTTGTGCACATTCGATTGCCTTTAACCCATTCAAATATGTCCAAATTCATTTGCTTAATAATTTAATATATAGGGACAATTGTTTCTGTCATATAGTGACTATCACAAATTCACAATCAATATACAAATTATTATCATTTCTAACCCCCAATAATATTAAAGGGATAATTTCAGTAAAGGTTACTGAAGTTTACTTAAAATTTTAAAATAGTCATTGAAGTAATTTTCTTACTGTAGTAGTCACACAAATTTCTAACAATTACACTATTAATCATTCAACTAGAAACGTCATGGACACAAAAGACGTTAATTAATACACCACGTCAGACAAAATATGTGTTAATTGGGGCAAAAAAGTAATTGTCTAACACATTTTTTTCCATATTTTTTATTTTATTTTAATAAGCAATCAGTTGGTGAAATTTTACATTTTGGTTGACAAACTTTTGAAGAAGGGACATTTTTGCCTCGTGTCATACTAGTTAACGTTCCAAGTTTTAATTTAATAGTAACATGTAGGATTTTAGGTTAATATTTTTAACTAAGTAACCACTAGTATAATTATTAAAAACTTGCATGACAACTATTATAAAAAAGTCAATGACTATTTTGAAAATTTTAAAAAACATCAATGACCTTTGCGGAAATTAACCCTATATTAAAAGTTCATTTTATTCATATTATAAATAATTATTTAAATAAAAAATCCCTAAAAAGAAAGTGTATGAAAACAGAATATTTGGAAGGGTCCATAAATTAAATCAAATCATGTACTCTTTTGTTTCACATCTTAACCTAGAATCCAGTTATCATTAGGATACAATTTCTACACTTCTGGGGTGGGCTTATTAAGCACACATCTGAATACTATTTTATACCTAAAGACTCATTAACTCTTCTCCTTCTCCTACTCGAAATATGAAGGTAAGACGAATATTTCTCTATATATAATAATTTTTTTTAATTAATGGATGAAGTAGTTGGTAGGAGTCAATGTCAAACCCCATAACCATATAATAAGAGTAAAAACGTTAAGAACCAATCAAAGATATGGATAGTGCTTCAATTAAAAAAAAGAAAAGAGAATAAAGACTTTGTTAGTTGATCCTCCGATCATCTGGATATTATTTTATAACTTGAGAAATTTATAAAATTGGCAGTTTTATATGTAGATTGCGGTAGATCTAGAAGGAGGCTAAAAAAAAAAAAAAAAAAAAAAAAAAAAAAAAAAAAAAAAATTCTATATAAAAAATTTAATTTCTTAAAAAAAAAAAATCATATACTAAAATATTTTTTTTTTTGGGCCAAGGTGGGACTCCAACAAATGGGGAGTCCCCCTAGATCCGCCCTATGTGTTGATGGTTTATTTGGACAAATAAACTTGATAAATATAATCTGAAAAATATTTCGTTGTCATTGCTTTATAAAAGACTGTAAATTGTGGTACAATTTATACAAGCTAGGTGACATTGAAAAAAAAATTAATAAGACTATTCCATCTTCGAGAAATAACCTCAATTGCTTTGGATATCTTCTCATAGACTGAAATCTCAATTACTTGAAATATTTGGAATAGTGTTTTGGCCTTTTTGTTTATTGTTCTTCAAGTGACTACTTTGTGCTTCACATAATTAATTTTCATTTTCTGGTCGTTCTACTCTTTCAATAACACTTCGTTAAGTTACTCCAATAGCCAAAATTTTCTCAATCAAAACGAGGCACAAGAGAAATAAGATTGTTGTTTCACATTGTTTATCTTTTCTTGGCTCCGATACGCGTTTGAAGGCGGCAACTAAACTTTGTAAATATAATCTGAAAAATATTTCTTTATAATTGCCTTACAAAGTACTGGATAACATAGGAAAATACAAAAAAAAAATAATAATAATAATAATAATTGGACTATTCTATCTTTAAGAAATCTCCTCAAACTACTGAGTCAAGCATTGGAATTCATGAGATTTGATTGAATTGGTACATGAGTGATTCTAGAAAATTTAATAGTCAAAATTTTGTTTATTATTCAAACAATTCATCCTTGCACTTCTATGTGAGTTTGAAATTGGTCTAGTTTAAAAAGAGCTCATATTTTAAGTAACGTTGCTTAACTTATTTTAAACAATGCTAATGGGACATTAATTAATATCAAATTTAATAATTTATGTCGATCTTTCTTAATAAATAAAATAAGCTAGAATTACAATACTCTCCAACTACCGATCAATTAACTCTATTTCTTCATCCCCTCGTGTTCTTGTCCATACAAGAAAACATGTTTTCCTTTTCTTTTTAACTATACTAAAATAGCTACCTGGGGTGAATTTTTTAAATAATCTTGTCAAACTCTCAGAATCGCAGAAGAGTATAATTTATACCAAATAAGTTTTAAAGGCCTCTTTTAAACATAAAAAACATAAATACCCTTACTTTCTCACGACTGTTAACAGACCATCTGTTAACATATGGTCGGTTAACAGACCATGAGTCTGTTAACAGAACCTGTTAATAGGCCTGTTGGTCTGTTAACAACAGGCCAAAAGGGCCTGTTAACAAGTTCTGTTAACAGACCTATAATTTGTTAAGTCCGATTTTGGCCTTAACAGGTATTCATGGTCTATTAACAGTGAACATATATTAACAGATTATGAGTCTGTTAACGCAAATTTATACAATTATAACTGATTTTTCCATTTAATTCACATCAAATGAACTTAGATTTGCAGAAATTTAAATAAAAAATTACAATTTATACTCAAATTTATACATATTTTTATGATTTATACTACAAAATCCACAATTTCTACCGTGAATTAAAAGAAGAAGTTAGAGAATGATGAATTTCTACTTTGAAATGAAATTTCTTACATAAACAAAATGAGTTGGATTCTAATATTGAAATGTGTTAGATTCTAACTTTGAAATCTTCTCTTTTTTCACAGACAAATAGATTTGAAATCGTTTGAAATGATTATAAGCGAGGAAGGAGACAAGGTTATATTTGGTAATTTACACACCAAAATGGGTCAACGGTCATTTTGAAAAATTAGCCGAGTTACCCAGCCATTCAGCACCATTCCCAAAGCTACCTGAGTACAAATTGCTTTTAGGAACTAAATATTTCCATCATTAGAACTTGTAGATTCGAAAAATGAGAATGTCTAAACTGTATCTCAATTGTTTGATCCACATGTAAAATTTCAAAATTATAAATACGATACAGTGATTGAGGCTCAATTGAAGCAATAACTAATTTTCTCCATTGTTCCGCAAGATCCATTTTTTCTCAGTTTTGCCATTCCTTATCCAATTCAAATTCAAATCCAAATCCAAATCCAAATCCAACTCCAACTCCAGAGGGCAACTATAGTTACCATCATGTAAATTAATTTTCTTTTTTCAGTCCTTTTTTCTTCCTCTTTCCCAACTTGGTGTTCAATATGCTTTCCTTGAAAACCCACCAACATGCAAAGAAAGATTGAATTTTTTTTCTCTATTTTCTTGAGTTTCCCCCATAATCCATAAAGTATAAATTGAAAAATTATCAGTTTTTGATGTACCTAGATGAAAAAACTCAATTTGAATTGAAATTAAAGTTGGTTGTTTTTTACCCAGAAATTAGGAGGGAAAAGAGAGAGAATTTGGTGCAAATGGTCCTTAACCTTTGCCCTTGCAAAAATAGTCTCCAACGTTTGATTTTTTGCACGGATGTCCCTAATCTATGTAGTTTTAGTGCATGATTCGTATTTATTTGATAAAAAAGACTCATATGTCCTTCATTTTAATTAGAGAAAATTGTAGTTGTGTTTTTAACTTTTGTAAAATGTGCAAAAAAATCCAATACATTTATTTAATAACATTCAATATAGCGTACTAAATACAATTTTATAGTCATGTCAATTAAATTATTGTTCTTTTAAGTATATGTAATTGCTATGTGATATGAAAAACTTAAATAAAAATTAAGATAAATAAATAACAAAATGACGTTTGTAATTTTATGGCATTGAACTAATCTTATTATATTTTTGTTCATATAAAAATACAAATAAAAATTATTTTACAAATTTTGTGTTCTTTATTTTCGAATTATAATAAAATGATAAATTAAAATATGAACAATACAATTGGAGCTTTAATATTTGTAGTTAATAAATGAATAACTCAATTAAATAAAAGTACTTGAAGATCAAATTTGTGACAATTTGATTTTTCTTTTTTAAATTTTAAATAATGTAATTACTTAATAATAAAATTACTATTGTAAAATTATGGAATAATTATTAATAACTATTTAGTCTTATCAGGATACTTAGATAAGCCTTATTTGCTTGTATCTAAATCAGTTTGTAATTGTATTTGGAACCCTATAAATATGGGTCCATAGTTATAATAAAATTACACAATTTATTTCCTTCTTATATTTTCCTTTTTTCTTCATTTAATTTTATAACAATCAGTAATTTTATTTAACATGCTTGAAAATAATTAAGAGCTTAAATTTTAGTTATTTCATAATAGTTCGAAAATATACAAAAAAAATTAGGTAGATCGATTCGCTCAATAAAGTCTTAAAAAAAAATCATTAGTTTACTTTAATTTTTATAAAAAAAAAATAAAGGTACCGGACCCATTGGCACCTTTTGGAAATGTTACGAAACCAATTGTAATTTTTTATAATTAAAATTAAGAGATATTGTTATTTTTCATCAAATAATGACTAATTGCGCACCAAAACATTTAGGTTAGAGACGTCCGTGCTAAAAAATAAACGTTAAAGACCATTTATAAACTAAGTGCAAATGTTAATTAGTGACTATTTGCACCAAATTCCCCAAAAAATTCTCTCAAACGTTGAGTTTCAAAACATTTTCTTCTTATAATTCTATAATTGGAGGGGGAAAAAAAAACAAGTATGGATTAATGTAGAGAGAGGGAGTGTGTCATGAGAGAGTGAGGAATTTAATTCTAAATTCAATTCCTTGTTTATATCTCATTATCGAATGATGATACACATAAAGAGAATAATGTAATTCTAACTTATTTTATTTATTAAGGAGGACTCACATAAATTATTATGTTTGATATTAATTGATGTCACATGAGCATTGCTTAGAATAAGATATGCAAAGTTGCTTAAGAGATGAGTTCTCCTAGTTTAAATATGCTCGAATCTGACAAATTCAAGCACTTTTGAGCTCAATTAGATTGGAATTACCGTCGTCAACGTATTTTTCGATTAAAAAACTATTTTGTCAAGAAAGAACATATTTTTTAATGTAAAAGATATGTAGTTTTGTGACAATAATTCTCTTGGCAGAAAGAAGATATTTTTTTTAATCCTTAAAACTCAAGAAAATAGAGAAAACAAATTCTCTTTAAATAGAGAAGGAGATCTCCCTCCTTGACAAATTGGAACAGCTTTTCATTGTTCTCCTTTGATCGGTCATAAGAGAAACGATTGTTTTAGTAGGCTGATAAGCCAAACGTTGCTATTTGTGCGGAATTATATGCAGGTGGTGATGAAATTTTAAGTGTTATTGTGTTTGTCTTCACTAAATAATACAGGTAAATTATTCTTAACTACATTTACAAAGGAACGTACAGAACATATATTCTATTATTTGTTAGTGCTTATAAATACTTATAAACCTGTCAAACATCATATTTATAATCTACAAGAAGCTTTACCACGTGGTGGAATATATAGCACATGGTGGAATTTAACATTTGGCTATAACGTGGTCTTTCAAACACAAATGATAATTATTTTAAGAAGTTGTGCAATACAACATCAAGGTTCTTTGCAAACAGAACAATTTTTTTTAAATAATCCATGCTAATAAATCATTAAAATTCTTGTAAGAGCTTCCTCCTTCTCTAACACTATTCAAAATCTTTGTTTGAAGATCCAACACTCTTGCTTTAAATCCTTCATCACCCAAGACTCGTTCCAACTTATTCTTAATTTCTTCACGTCTGATGATTCCATTGTCATCTTTATTCAATTCCAATCCAATCTTCAAATAATCACAAATGTAGCTCTTATTAAACATCTGATCTGTGAAATATGGCCAACACAGAAAAGGGATTCCATTGCTTATGCCTTCAATGACAGAATTCCAACCACAGTGGCTAAAGAAACATGCAACAGAAGGATGGGATAAGACTTTTTGCTGAGGTGCCCAACTCACTATCCGCCCCCGAAGGTGCACTCTTTCCTCAAAACCTGTTGAAGATCAAAATTATGCACGTGTCGAATTTTTGGGGATAAAAATGATTTAGGCATGCATACAACACGAGTGTTGAGTACAAAATTCAAATAAATAAATATCAATTTTTTCTAACAGTTTAAGTTTTTAAATCAAGTGGTTGATCAAAACCTATTGGGTATGCATTATCAGCGTCTTCAGTTATGTTTTGCCGCACAACCCACAAGAATGGTTTGTTGGTGAGTTCAAGGCCAAGAGCCAGTTCTTGGAAGTGATTCTTATCAAATGTTGTGAAACTCCCAAATGCAACATAAATGACAGAGTTAGGAGGATGCTGATCAAGCCATGCAAGGCAACCTGTCGAACACAAAATTCAAAATAAAGAAAGTCTTTAGACGAGATATGGTTTAACATGACATCAAAGCAGATATGGGTCGTGACTTTCAACTTTCAAGTCTCGTTGCCATACATTTATGGAAATTGTGTACGTGTTAGCCCTTTGATGAAAAAAATAAATACAGTACATGAGGGATTGGTTCAGCACAACCTGAGTCTTCTTGCCAGAAGTGACCTGCTGATTTTCCGAGCCGATTACCCGCGAGAAGAGGGCCAATGGGTAAAATGTCAGGATAAGAGGCAAATGTCCCGGGCTCCAAACAATTGGAAGAGTTGGAAATCATTCTATCTGCCAATTTTGTTGCATTTATACCTTTTACCAAGAATTTGAAGACAAGTTTCTGTGTCACTACGTCACTTAAACAAGCCCAATTAAATTCCGTAGTTTTAATGGCAGGCATCGTTGGTGAAAGCTGAACGCTCTGATTTATCATGGGTTGTCCTGCAAAAAAAGTTGAACAACAATACCAGTAAAAATATATAAAAATTAATGGGATCTCTATAGTGAAATTGGAGTGGAAAATATCTCATGAACTGAAATGCTTGTCCAAATTTGAGCCTATTTTCGGTTTCTCAATTAGGATTCTAGCTCCTTTAAGAGATATCAAGAATGGATGGATTAAAGTAGAGACACAAGTATAATATTTAACACCATGTTTGGGAGTGCTTATAAATACTTATAAGCTGGATAATCATCATTTTTATCTGTATAGTCCACTATTTATAATTCAAAAAAAAAAAAAAAAAATTACCAAACACTTAAAATCAAAGAAAAATCACATCATGGCGTGAGAGACACCGATTTAACTACCATGTGAAAAATTATTATTAGGACACAATTTCTCTCACATCCCAAACCCCAAGTGCACTCATAAAATACATAAAGGGATAGCACAAAGTATTCATATGTAAGTTCCTAACTATTTGATTCAACTCAAAATCAATTGTTTAGCAAAATTTGATTATTTTAATTGTTCAAACTTCAATTTTAATCACACATTCCAAGAGAGACACAATTTTTATTAACTTTCAACTACACATTACATCAACTTTTATTAAAATATGCTAAAACTTTTATCAAAAAGTTTGTCAAACGGACCTAAGTATGTATGACCATCCCAAAAACTAAGATTGAATTCAAGTGCATAGGAAATTCCTACATATATATATACTTTTCAACAACATAAGCATGTTTGGCATAGTATAGTTTAAACTCTCTTTTTTCACAATAATTAAAGACCACATATTTTATGGGATCCACAGCTTTTATCGACTTTTCAACCACACATTTCAATTATGTTTGTTAAGCACTTATAAGCTAGTCAAATATCATTTTTATCTACATATTTCGTATAACTCACAACTTTTACCCTCTTTTTATCCACTACTTATAATCTTAAAAAATCTTTACCAAACTTTCGATCAAAAAAAAAAAAAAAAAATCTTTACCAAACATATTCTTAACACCAATTTTTTTTTCAAAATCTATTAAAAAAATACTTTTAAACTCTACTAAACATATACTAGGTGTAGTTGAAACTGTACTGACCATCAGTGTCTATGACCCCATCATCAATAAGGCTAGGAATTTTGAATAGCAAGGCAAATAAGGCTGCTGCCGCTGGCCAAAAAGCTACTTTCTTGATTCCCATTTTCTCCGCAACCTCCAGAGCCCATCCCACGCAGACATCGGCAATTAAACAGCTGATTTTATTACTTTCTGAGCCATTGATCTGTTCAATAAGAGTCATGAGCTCAGCTGGCATGACCTCGATAATTGATCCCCAACAATTTACCCCATCATTTCTGTCGTCCGAGGATTCTAATCCGTCAGGTAAAGAAACCATTTGTATGAGTTCTCGTACGTTGTCTGTCTCCGGCATTGCTCTGATGACACGTTCATGAGTGAATTCAGTGTTCACAAATGTGACCTTGAAGCCATTTTTTGCTAAATTCAGTGCAAGTTCCATAAGGGGAATCACATGGCCTTGTGCTGGAAATGGTATAAGCAAAACATGAGGGTTTCTCATTTTTTTCCCTTTTTTTTTTTTTGGTTACCTCGATTCTTTATCTACTCATAAGTTCAATGTCCACTTGTATTTGTTGACAGAATTATTGTATCTTTCGTACACTTTAATGAGTGGTGGCTTGGTGCTGGTGGGATTGAGAGATCCTGGACCAGCTAGAGGTTGTTATAGATTTGTGCATTAATTGTTAGAAATAAAAATCTTCATATTCTTTAATGTTTTATCATCAACCACTCACCTCCTGATGTCAGCAAGTGGGTTGCTTATCCTGGCAGGAGATCATTGGCGATACATAATTAAAGAAACCATTTATAATGTCAAAATTACCAAGTATGATTAATTCAGAAAAATACCTGTCTCCATTGATGTTAAAATTGAGAGGGTTGGATCTTCCGCAGTCTAATCACCCCAATAGTACTCAATGGAATCTCTGTCTATAATGGTGTAGAAGAAAAAAGCAAAAGTTGTGATTGACCCAGGGACCATAACTATTTATTATATTTTGTATATCCTAGTTCAATTAGAAGTCCATCAATCATAATTAGACTAGGATTCGGTCTCTACACATTACAGAGTCCGTACTCAGTTCAGATGTTTCGAGGACCCAATCAACAGATCACTTAATGACCCTATTAATTAGATATCTCATATAATTACAATACAATATGTAGCCCATTATAGAGATAAAAAAATCCAACAATTTCCCACTTGAGCTACATATGTTATCCGAAACAATTATATTTTAAACTTTATATGTACACTTAAATTGCTATCTTGCTTGAAACATCTCCGTACAATCTGGTCCATCTACTATATCAGCATGAGATCAAAGCGGCCTTCATCACATTAATCGGTAACTAAACCCATCAATGGTCATCATACCAACATATTCAATGACATAGACCGAGTATGGATGTGTAGCATGGAAATTATATGCAATGTGATCTTAACCCATGTCTATTTCCAATTGGTCATACTTTATTTTTTAGTGAGATCATGCCAAAGCTTTTCAATTTTAATGTTAAACTACAAATGGAAAGACCAAATTCAGATATTGGTAACAACTATTATACTTTATTCTGCAGAAAATAATCATAAATTGTGTCTATTACTGAAAAGCATCAAAATAGAAACTCCCACTAAACCAGCACATCATCAAACGATACAACACCCGTATGAGCTAAATGCTCGTGAAACACCTTGGGCGGCAAACCATTGGTGAGCGGATCTGTAATTATGGAGTTTGTGCCAATATGCTCTATAGACACATGACTACTCTGAACTCTCTTTTTAACAACAAGAAACTTGATGTCTATGTACTTTGACTTCGTAGAGTTTCTATTCTTTTTTGAATATAGCACAGCCGATTTATTGTCACAATATATCATCAATGGTCTTTCAATACCATCCACAACACGCAGCCCAGTGACAAAATTTCGCAGCCATATCCCATGATTAGATGCCTCATAACAGGCTATGAACTCAGCTGCTATAGTGGATAGAGCTATGAGCGTCTACTTAACACTCTTTCATGATATAGCTCCTCCATCCAACAGACAAATATAGTCCAATGTGGATCTCTTACTGTATTGGCATCCAGCAAAATCGGAGTCAGAATACCTAATGATCTCAAAATGATCTGACTTCCGATAGGTAAGCATGGAATCTTTTGTTCTCTGTAAACATTGCATAACCCTTTTGGCTGCTTTCTAATGATTCATCCCAGGGTTACTTAAATATCTGCCTAATAATCCCACTATGAACGCTATATCCAGACACGTACATAGTTGAGCATACATAAGACTCTCTATAGCCGACGCATAAAGAATCTTTTGCATTTCTTTAACCTCAACCTCATTCTTGAGGCATTGACTGATGCTGAACTTATATCCTTTAGCAATGGGCGTATCTCATGGTCTACAATCTTTCATGTCGAATCTGCTAAGTACTCTTTTGATATAGCTCTTTTGTGATAACCCAATGATACCCCAAAAGTGATCTCGACGTATCTGTATGCCTAATACAAAAGAGACGTCCCCAAGATCTTTCATTTCAAAATTCTTAGTTAGAAATCTCTTGATTTCGTGCAATAAGCCTATATCACTGCTAGTTAGCAGTATATCATCGACATATAATACCAGGAAGATATATTTACTCCCACTGAACTTATGGTACACACAATCATCAACTGTATTTACCTCAGATTCAAACGAGATAATGACTTGATGAAATTTATAATACCATTAATGGGAAGCTTGCTTGAGACTATAGATAAATTTCTTTAGTCTGTATACCATTTTCTTTGGATCACTTGATACAAAGTTTTCTAGCTGCACCATATATATCGTTTCCTCAATATTACTATTGAGAAATGCATTCTTTACATCCATCTGATGTAGCTCTAAATCAAAATGAGTTACTAATACCATTATTATCCTGAAGAGTCTTTCGATAAAACTGGAGAGAAAGTCTCTTTTATAATCAATGCCTTTTTTCTTAGTGAAACCCTTGACAACAAGACGAGCATTATATCTCTCAACATTGCCTTTTGAATCCCTCTTGGTATTAAATATTCATTTGCAACCAATGGGTTTCGCACCTTCAGGCAATTTAACGAGATCTCAAACGTCATTGCCTTTCATGGTTTCATCTCATCTTCCATGGCATCAACCCACTTTTGAGAATCAGAACTTTGTTTGGCTTGATGGAAGTTGATTATATCATCTTCCACCACTCCTATGTCAACCTCATGTTCTTGGAGAAAGATGATATAGTCATCCAGAAATGCCATTCTCCTTTCTCTAGTGGATCTACGCACTGGCATTTGTTCTTGAGGTTGTTGAATTTGCTCATCAAGAGCAACAACTTCATTTTGGATAGGAAAGTTGTCGACATTGTCTTGATAATCCGAATTTACTTCATGAACAATGTTAGTAATTTGATCATTTTCAATAGTGACAGCAGTAAGAGAAATGAGTTCCTCTTCAAAGACAATGTTCTTAACCTTATCTTTCCCTCCAAACTCAACATTCTCAAAGAATTTTGCATTTATAGTCTCGAAAAAGGACCTAGTCGAGGAATTATAGAATTTATAACCCCTGGACCATTCTGGGTATCCAAAAAAATAGCATCTTACAGTTCTTGAGTCCAGTTTCTTTTCACTTAGCCTATAAGGCCTCGTTTCAACTGGACATCCCCAAATGTGCAAGTGCCTTATACCAGGCTTCTTGCTGATCCAAAGTTTATAAGGGGTTTTAGTTACTACTTTATTTGGAACCCTGTTAAGGATGTATGCTACAGTTTTTAATGCTATTCTCTATAGGAATTTTGGTAAACAAGAATGACTAATCATTTTTCTCACCGTGTCCTTAATAATAACCTAAAAGTCACTATAGTCTCAACTGCAACTGCAACTGCTTTGCCGTCGCCCACAAAGATGAATCTTTTAGCATCAATTGGTTGTTAGCTCTACAGGCAACCCTATATAGACACACTTATGTGAGTGGTAGCACCAGAATCCATCCACCAAGTGTGTCTAGGTACAGAAGCTAAATAAATTAACTTCAGAACAAACCATAGCGAGAAGCATACATTTCTTAACACGCCGTGCAGCGTAATTGGGGCATTCTTTAATTATGTGTCCACCCTTTTTACAAAAGTAACAAGTGAACTCCTTATCCTGTTTCTTTCGCACTTTATGTTGTGGTACCCCAAGTGCAGTTTACTTTTTTCTTTTTATTTTCTTGTCTTGAGGAGTGGTTGATATGTTAGTACTTTCAGTCCTCTCACGCTTAAGTCTTTTCTCTTCTTGCACACAGTGAGATATGAGCTCATTAAGAGTCCATCTATCATTTTGGGTGTTGTAACTCACTTTAAATTGACGGTATTGTCCAAGAAGGGAAATCAAAACCAAATGCACGAGCAAGTCCTCAGACAGCTCTAACTTTAGTACCTTTAGTTTGGAAGTGAGATTAGACATTTCCATAATGTACTTCATTACGTTCCGTTTTCCTTTATACCTCATTGAAACAAGATGATCCAAAAGATGAATTTTTTCAGCTTTTTCGTTTTTTGGCAAAAAATGCTTTTCATTTTTTTAAAGGAACATTTTAGCATTTTCCTCCTCAGACATAATGCCCCTAAATGTTTCTGGAATGGAACGTTTCATAATCATAAGACTTGTGCAGTTAGAACGATACCAATTTTTCAAGTCCCTTTTATCCTCAGTGGAACTTTCATCAGTAAGAGTTGGAGGACGTTTTATCCGAAGCACAAGGTCAAGATCCATGTGATCGAGAACAATCATAACGTTCTCTTTCCAATTCTTGAAATTTGTGCCAGTAAGCACATGGATAAAATTAATGTTGGCAGATATTGTAGAAGCAGAAGCAGAAACTTAAAACGAGAGAATATATTGCTGGCAGATGACCGGAGCAGATTCGGTGGTTTTCTCCGATGGAATTTTTTTGAGTTTTGGACGGGTTATCCGGTGGTGGTTGGTTGTTTGGACAAGAAGAAAATTCAATGAAGAAGAATACTCATGTTTGGCTACATGGATAGATCTTGTTTGGTTCAACGGATATGTGCTGTATGGAAAGTAATTAAAATTTTTATTTGTGACAAAGTTATTTTTTTTTATATTGTAACGATAAAATTAAAGTTTGAATTTTAAATAATATGATTACTTAATAATAATAAAATAATTTTAATTAGCACATTCGTTAATAATTATGAGCTTAAATTTTAGTTATTTTATAATAGTTCGTAAAATATACAAAATAATTTAGTATATTGTCAATTTATTAGTTTTCTTTTAATTTTTTTAATAAAAAAATTAAAGTATCGGACTCATTTTCACTTTTTTAAAAGGTTAGGTATCCAATTGCAAATTTCTTTAATTAAAAGTAAGGATATTTTTGTCTTTTTCATCAAATAAGGACCAATTGTACACCAAAATATAATTATAGATTATGGACTATTTGCGCCAAAAAAAGGTAAAAGTTAGAGACCATTTACGCCAATTAAAAGAAAAATATAAATTGACAATTTTACCCAACTAATAAAGACAAAAAAAAACATGAGAGGAACCATTTGCGCCAATTTTGGAAAGGTTTTAACAGATTTTTAACGGAATTCGTCAAAAAGGACCAATTGCGCACCTAAATGAATAGGTTAGGGACCATTCCGCCAAAAATGAAAGGTTAGAGACCATTTACGCACTAATGGCATACGTTAGGGACCATTTACGCCAATTTTCCTATTTCAAATTCTTTCGAAGGCATAAGGTATTCAATTAGGTTTAGTTGAGAATTTTGTTCTTGTAAAAGGTCCAGCATTTGATTCTGTCAATCAGTGTAAATTATAAATAAAAGGATTAGAATTTTGAAATATATATTATATCATTGCAACAAATAAAACTACTTATATAATTGGACTCCGCTTCTTTAGTTGTCCACCCACGTTCGCTATAGTTCATGTCAAAGAAAAATTTGATCTCACAAGGTAGTTCTTTTGTAAGCGGATCCTCTGTTTAAAAAAAAAAAAAAATTGATTGTATATGATTCATTGTCAACTACCAAGCATATTAATTAGTTGTTGAAAACGGTTTTTAATGACCAAGTTTATTGGTCGTGAATAGTATTTTTAACGACCATCTAATATTGGTTGCAATTTTTTTCACTTTTAACGACTAAAATAAGATGGTCGTTAACTTATTCTAAATACAACCAATTATTCAATTATCAAATATATTGTTTTAGTCGCTGATTGTTTTGGCGGGTTTCAAAGTTTTGACGCCACACATGCAACGACCAACTTTACATTGGTTGTAGAACATAAAAAATTTACAACTAATGTCGTGGTTGTTAACACTCATCTCAAACTAGCCCAAAATACAATAGTTTGTGACACACTATTTACGACTAAACATTTATTCTGGTAGTTGATAAATATTTGTAACGATCATATTTATTTGGTCGTTAAAAAAGTAGTTGTTAATTCTCATTTTTCTTGTGGTCATAAATGAAAATTAAAGAAAAGAAAACTGAAAAGATTAAAACAAATTAACTCAAAGGTTAAATCTACCCACCCACAAGGTTCAATCCTTTAAAAAAGTTAAATATTGAATTACAATAGTCCCACAAACACAATATCGAATTAGGTTCAGTTCATTACGAGTAGCGCTAGTAATGAACATGCACTCTTATCTTGATTTTAGTAAGAATCTATAGGAAATAGAAAACTCTCATAGCCACGGCCCATCACAACTCTTACATAGGTGAATCCATCAAGGGTATGCCTCGGTACTCATTTAGAATTAAACCCTTCTTAATGTCACAATAATTGTCATGAATTATGTTGATTAAGGCCAAAGACGAGGTAGCACGTTGACTAAATTTAATAATATCGTCTTAGTGCACTGAGTCGCCTTTTTCGTGCTTTTGTTATCGTCCAATTCAATGAGCTTAACCTGTATACACTTGTACTTTTTTTTGATCTATAAACCGATAGATTCTAGTTTCGGGCACTGGGCCCCAGTTTTTGGACCCTTTGTTGAGTAAGGGTCCCAAAAAGGCAATCATTTAGAGCATGTTCGGTAGAGTTTTTTCTTCAAAAAATCCATTTTTTTGCCTACAATTTTTGACTTTTCAACCCTTTTTACACTACAAAAAAATTTGAAAAGTCAAAAAGTAACCAAAAAAATCCATTTTTTCTCCAAAAAACCTCTACTGAACAAGTCCTTAATAACATTCTTATAATCTGTCTTATCTTGATCTAATCGCCTGGGAAGAACCATAAAGAAAGAAAGAGGGAACTCAAAGAGAAAATCCAAACTAAGAGCGGATAACAAAAGGTTATATATCTTTTGGTTGTTAGAAAATAAAGCGCGCCTACCACTGGTTCCAGTACTGGAATCATACATCAGTGAAATAAAAAAGCAATATACAAAATATTGCATATCAAGTGCATCTTGAACTTCGTAAGATCACAATTAAGTCACGTAATTTTTATTTTTATTTCAATCATACCGACTATCACTACTTTCCTCTCAAAATAAAAATCATATAATTTACTAATAGATTTGGATAGAAAATTGATTGAAATGAAAGGATAAATTAAATAACTCGAATTGCCTTACTCAAACATGTTTTCCAATTGAAAATTTTATTCATAATTAAGTAAGTCACGATACATATCTTTTTCTTCTCCAATCAATGCTAAAAATGATTTAAAAGTGTCGAACAAAAGAAAGTTCGATAAAATAGTGCTAAAAATTATTTATCTTGTTTTTAAGACGAGTGGAAACAAATTAAAGAAGCTTAAAAGGTGTGAAACAATACTATTGCTAGCAAAGACATATTTTTAATGTATTTATAATCCTCTTGGAAGAAAGAAAAAATATGTTTCAATCCTTAATCCATGCTACAAAATCATTAAAATTCTTGTAAGAACTCCCTCCTTCTCTGACACCATTAAGAATCTTTGCTTGAAGATCCAACACCCTTTCTTTGAATCCTTCATCACCCAAGACACGTTCCAACTTATTCTTAATTTCTCCACGTCTGATGATGCCATTGTCATCTTTATTCAATTCCAATCCAATCTTCAAATAATCACAAATGTAGCTCTTATTAAATATCTGATCTGTGAAATATGGCCAACACAGAAATGGAATTCCATTGCTTATGCCTTCAATGGTAGAATTCCAACCACAGTGGCTAATGAAACAAGCAACAGAAGGATGAGATAGGACTTTTTGCTGCGGCGCCCAACTCACCATACGCCCTCGATGGTGCACTCTTTCTTCGAAACCTATTGAAGATAGAAGAATCTTTTAGAAGAGGTCGTTTAATGTGGTAGTAAAGATCCACATCCACTAAATTATGAAAAATGCGTACATGCCAGGATTTTGATGGCGTGCGAGTGTTCAATACAAATTTTAAATAAATAAATGTTTTGTTCTCTAACAACTACGTTAGAGCCAGTTTGAAAAAACTCATTTTTTGCCAAAAACTTCTACCGAACATTGTCCGTTAAATGAAGGGGTTTAATGGAACCTGTTGGGTATGCATTGTCGACATCTTCAGTTATGTTTTGCCGCACAACCCACAAGAATGGTCTATCGGTGAGTTCAAGTCCAAGAGCCAGTTCTTGGAACTGATTGTGGTCAAATACTGTAAAACTCCCGAATGCAACATAAATGACTGAGTGAGGTGGTTGTTGATCAAGCCATGCCATGCAACCTATTGAACACAAAATTAAAATAAACATAACTTTTAGACAAGGTAGTTATGGTGTCAGAGTTGTTCGAGTGAGAGTGATTGCTCCCCATGTAAAAGAAATAATAAATTCAGTATTTTGTCACAGATCAAATAAATTTGCCTGTTTTCTCGGACAATTTAAACTTTTAAATAAGGCATTTAATCCAACCTGAGTCTTCTCGCCAGAAGTAGCCTGTTGATTTTCCAAGCCGGTTGCTTGCCAGAAGAGGGCCTATGGGTAAAATGTCTGGATATGAGGCAAATGTACCTGACTCCAACCAATTTGATGAGTTGCTTATCAGCCTGTCTGCCGATTTTGTTGGGTTTACAATTTTTACCAATTGTTTGAAGACGAGTTTTCGTGTCAGTTCATCACTTATACAGCTCCAATACAAATCCATTGTTTTCATGACAGGCATCGTTGGCGAAAGTTGAATTTTCTGGTTTTTCATAGGTTGTCCTGCAAACAGGTTCATCATAGTATTAGTACAAGAATACAATTGAAAATTCATACAAGATTTAAAAAAAAAAAAAAAAAAACTCCATATCAAGGATATATGTGAGCCTATTTACAGATTCACTATGAGGATCGTCTCTTTCATAAGTCATATCCACAACACACATCCTTCATCAGCGACCAATTTATGTCAAATCTGCCAAAAAAGTAAAAACTTATCAATATGTATATGCTTTAAACTGTAGTTACCATCGCGGTCTATGATTCCATCATCAATAAGGCTCGGAATTTTGAATAGCAGTGCCAATAATGCCGCGGCGGCAGGCCAGAAAGCTACTTTCTTGATTCCCATTTTCTCCGCAACCTCCAGAGCCCATCCCATAGTGGCATCAGCAATTAAACAGCTGATTTTTTCACTTTCAGATCCATTAATCCGCTCAATAAGAGCCTTCAGTTCACCTGGCATGACGTCGAAAATGGACTCCCACAACTTTCCGATTTCACTTCTGTCATCAGAGGATTCTAACCCGTCAGGTAAAGAAACCATTTGTATGAGTTCTCGTACGTTGTCTGTCCCCGGCAATGCTTTGATAACTCGTTCATGAATGAACTCAGTGTTCACGAATGTGACCTTGAAACCATGTTTTGCTAAATTGAGTGCAAGTTCCATAAGGGGAATCACATGGCCTTGTGCTGGATATGGTATAAGCAAAACGTGAGGGTTTCTCATTGTTTTTCCTTTCTTTTTCCTTTTCTTTTTTCTCCTTCAAATGTTTAGGATTCTTGATGGTATTAGAACTTGTTGACGTCTGAATTTGACTATCAATAAGTTTGGTAAAGATTTTTATAGATCACAAGCATTGATTCTTACAGAATATATGCAATTAATTGACTTGAAAAAACAATATCAATCAATTACAATGCACCCCGCTACCACATATGGAACATCGCCGGTGGTGATAATTTACATTATTCTTTAATGAGGGGTGCTGGTGGCAATGAGAGAAAATATCCTAGACCAAGTAGAGATTGATATTTTTTGCAAGATGTAGCAGTCGGTGAAGTTTTTTTATTTTTATTTTTATTTTTTTTTGTGGGGGGGGGGGGGGGGGGGGCCGAATTAATTATTCTTGACAATTTTTACAAGGAATATGCAAAAGATTGAAAATCTATTCAATTATTGGTTTGTTGTCTTTAGGTGAATAAGAAAAGCCAAATATTATATCTCATGAAACATGTTTAAGTTGCCAACATCTTTTACATTCAAAATATCTTCAACCGACAACAAAATTATTACAAATATATTTTTTATCCACATATTTCATAGGACTTACAAGTTATAAGTACTTAAAAAATAATTCCATTACTACCAAACAAACACTAAGAATTCTTGTCTATTAAGAGCTTGTTTGGTAGAGCTTAAAAATCTACTAAAAAGTTGAAGTCAAAGTTAACAATTATTTTTAATCACACATTTACAGGACCCACAATTTTTATTATTTTTTCAACTACATATTTTATCAACTTTCTATCAAATCTGCTAAAGAACTTCAACAAACAAGGGCTAGATTGTATTGGATACCATGTTCTGCTTTTCATTGTAATCTCCTACGAAAGAGTCAAATTAAGCCTTGGGCAAGAGCATATGAAATTTAGTAGAACGTGTGTTTCTATTATAGGAAGATATATACTCTACCTATAGAGAGAGTGGTCTCCTTGTTGGAGGAGCACATTTTCTGAAGTAGTCTTACTATATACGATGGCTGAAGCTTGTAAACATTTCGTCTCAATACTATGGAAAGTTGTCTACTATGCCATCAGATAATTTTGGAACGTTAAATAACAATATATTATAGTACATAAAATATTTCTTATTATAAGTATATTTGTAAGTGTTTATAAGTACTTATAAGTTGTTCAAACGAAATTTGTATCCAAAACCAAACATTTGTAGGACCTACTATTTATAATTAAAAAAATTACTAATTATATTTATATTTCATCTACTATAATGACATTTCGTCTTGAAACTAGACTAATTAAAACTCAATACATTGTAGACATCGGATAGATTTGGAACGTGGAATGGCGACAAGAGCCACCGTTCAGCTGCAGCTGGCTGGATTTTTGGCAACTTTCAGATTATAATTACTCCGCAACCTTCCAAGGCCGCCCAACTTATGGTTTCATCAGCATGGCAAATCGGTCAAATGATTTGGAACTGTCTAATCCATTCAACTTCTTGATAAGAATATCCATCTTCTACTGTATAGAACATGTTTGGATATGCTTTTTTAAGTTTATAAGCTGGTTAAATATAGTTTTTAACTTTTTATCCACACATTCTAAAAGATCTACGACTTATAATTTATATAAAAAAATTATCAAAATGTTGAGATTTTTGTGATCTCAAATAAACCTGGGCAGTGATAAAAAAACGGACCCGTTATATCTTTATAGGCTTTGAGCCGAGGATTAAAGATAATTGTTAGTTCACTCCACAATGTGTCAACTCAAACTATATAGAAGGACTTAATGGGCCATTTGGAGGTTTTAATGTAGGGTGCTTGAACTAGACATCTTAGAAGCACAGGCATCCTCCGAAGCTGGTCATACTGTATATGATGTCACTTTTCATATTAGGGATGATATTAATAAAGGGGGGTGCGGGACATTCGTCGAGTTCGTGCCTTCTGTACCACCACAAGACTGGTTGTTCTTGGGGGGATCCCGCCCCTAAATGTAGCTAATAGGCACGCTTGTTTTTTCTTCTGTGCCCAATGTTGCTCATGTGAAAGTTCTAACAATAATATAAATCAAACAAAGAAGAGAAGAACAAAGATGAAGAAAGAAAAACCAATCTTATTAAGCAAACGGTATGATAGAACTAATCTTATTAAGCAAACGAGATAAAATAATAGATACAACTCGTATTTATACTAATACAAATCCTAACCTATATAAGGTAAAAACACTCTATTATTAATGCTAATATATTACTAATAACACCCCCCTTCAAACTCACGATGCTACAACAAGAAGTATTGAGAGTTTGCCAAGCAAGAAACGAAAATGGTACACCGAACGTGACTTTATGAAAAAGTCAGCTTGCTGCAATGATGAAGATAGTGACGAATAAGATGACAGACGATCTCAATATGTTTCATGCGCTTATGGTTCGACAACTTCATTACAAAAGCTATAACACTAGTCCAAACATATCAAAGTAATCAAATCAAAAAAATGCAAACTTTGAAGACTAAAATTCTAGATTAACTTGATACCAAAATGACGACAGACGATCGTACAAGAACCAGAATTATAGAAAAAAGAAGAGAAAGGAAATGAGAAGAGAAGAATGGGATAGAAAGGGAGAGAGAGAGAGAGAGAGAGAGAGAGAGAGATATATATATATATATATATATATATATATATATATATATATATATATAAATGGAGATAAATGGAGATAAGATAGTCTTTATTCAATAATCAAATTATCAAATATCAAATTTCAGATTAACCGGAAACAAAACCAACCAAATTCCAGGTTATTTGACCAAATTCCAAATCTAAATTAATGGATGCAAATATCAAATACCAAATCTCAGATCAACAAAACCAAACAAATTCTATATTATCACCTAGATGCAAAACCAACCAAATTCCAAAACAGAACAACTAAACAAATTCCAAATTTTAAATTCCAAACTGACTTGGACATACATACCCTACACAAGACAAATAGTCCAAATAATCTACTTAGTTAAGACCAAAACAATCTGACGAACTTACTAAAAGACTCTAAAAAATAAAACTTAGCCAAATGACATTATCTAAAAGAAAAACAAAAAGACTTGGTTGTACCACTCCAAATAGAAAATTTGCGAAAAATTAGAAAATTTGACTCCAGAAAAGATTTAGAAAAAATTAGAAGAGCTTTATTTGACACAATCCACTCTAAATAAAATTTCTCTCTTCGAAAAAAAAATCAGCTTTAAAATTGATCCCTCAAGAGATTTGGATGACAATCTTGATATTTTTAATAAGCTGATGTAAGATATTACAAACTGTGGTCAGATGGTAACCTGAAATTAACAAAGCTATAATTTTATTGAATGTCATTCCTGATTCATAAAAGAAAGTCAAGAATGCAATCAAATATAGGAGAGAAACCCTCACACCTAACATGTCATAGACTCGAGAGAGTTGAAGGATGAAATAAATGAGAGAAAAAATGGTAAAATCCATTTTGTGATGGCTAAACCTCAATTCGGGGGGTGGAAATGGGGGTGGAGATTGGAAAAATAGTGGTGGTAATAGAAAAGGTAGAAGTTGTTCTAAGTTATAGAGGATGGCGAAAGAGAAGATGATATGGTTATGGCAAATTAGGCCATTTCGTTAGTGACTGTTATAAAGAGAAGAACAAATAGATATGAGAAGATTTGAGAGAGACAAATGTAGTGACCTCTAGTGATGAATCTGGTGAGGTTTACATGCTTTTAAAATCTAAAGCAGCTGAAATTAACCTGTTTATATACTCATATATACATGAGTGAATTATTGACTCAGGTGCATTTTTTTATGTCACATCTAATAAATTTTGGTTTGATTATTTGTATGAGTCTGATCATGGATATGTAGTTGCATGGGGTGAAGTTGCTTATTAGATTCTTGAATAAATTAATACTAATTTATGTACTTTTATTTGTAGGTAAGAGCAAGATGCTAAAAAATGGGGACAATAAGGTTTAAATCTTTTGAAGGTTTCTTTGGTATAAGGTAGAGGTTTGTTGGATCGTGATGACCAAATAAACTTTGGGACTATGATGAAATTTCCCGACTTACTTCATAGATTTTGGCATGTGATTGAAGAAAATTAATAATCTCATCTTCACAAAGGATAGCCCAACAATTTAACCCAAGTCAAGTGGGCCATCTTTAGAGAAGAATCACCCTATTTTAGGTTGCCCAAGTGGTCCAGTCCCCTTTATTTCAGCCCAGTTGTATGGCTGTTTGCCGTGGCCCAGCTTCTTCTTTGTTGGTATCACTTAATCAAAGCCGTTGTATCATAAGCTTGATCTAACGGATGCCTTTGGTGGATTAAATAAGCACCCCTTGCAACAGATTTTAGAGTGGATTTTCAGTGTGAAAATAATGAAAATAAGAGAGATAGCAACGGTGGGGAATTTTTCAGTTCGTCCCATTTTTCTTCTTTTTCTGTGTGAGGTTTTACATTCTTGGTGAGTGTTTGTTGAAGGAAAATCCTGATTTTCTTTGTAATTGTTAGAACCTCCTTGGTAGAACTCACCCACAAAAGCTGACTATTAAAGGAAGAGTGCCCAAGAAATTATAAATTACACATCCAAAGCCCATACTTTCGATGTGGGACAAGTCCCATAATTTACAATGGGAACCATAACAAACCACCACGTTCCACGATCCCCGCGCCTACGTCAGAATGGCTGGAAAAGATTTGATAAAGACATTAATGATCTGGGAGTTGCGTTCACTGTTGTTGCTGGTAAGGTGGATTCATCTGATAAGATCCTCAAAACACTGAGCACTAATTAGCAAGAAAAAATTGAATATTATATGCAAGATATGAATGAGAAATATGAATCTATACATGTTATGCTTGCTAAAATGAGTACGTATAAAGATAAACAAGTGGAAGGACTCCATATCGGTTCAGTTTCTGAAAGAAGTGTGCTGGGTGGGATATCTGGTAGTGACAACAGAATAGGGAGAAATGGGAATGATACCAGGTTAAACCACAAACTCTCCAAGATTGATTTTCCTCAATTTTGTAGTAAAGGCCCGAGAGAATGGATGAGGAAAGCCAATAAATATTTTCAGTTACACCAAATACCTGAAGATCTGAGGTTGGGTATAGCTGAGATGTATTTGAAAGGAAAGGCAGATGTGTGGTTTCATGGGTTTCAGTCTAGCCATCCAAATGCTGATTGGGAGTTATTGGCCACTGAAGTGCATATGAGGTTTGCTGAAACCACTGGTGAAGAATATTGTTGAAATTGGTTGCAAAACATATCCCCTTTATCCCTTCATCTCCCATCTCTCTCTATCTCTGAATCTGAATTCTTCTAGTCTTCTTTCTATTTCTATGAATCTGCCCTTCACCCATTTGCCTCTATATCTGCTCTTTTCTTGATCTTCTTCTCAGTATCATCTCTGTCCTTCTCTTCAATTATATATATTGATGTTATTTGTCTCTAATGTTCAATTTTCCCTTGGTGGGCTGTTTGCGTTGTTAATTTGAAGTGTGGAGCTGATTGTGGTTTTCATTCATTAAGTTTTGGGGTTAAAACCATAAGAAATGGCTAACTAAACTCATGGGTTTGGATTATGAAATACAGTATAGAAAAAGAGTGGAAAATGTGGTGGTTGATGCCTTTTCAAGGAGAGAGGAGGGTGAATGCAATGCTATAACTCAGCTTATTCCAGCCTGGTTGCCAGAAGTAATAGACAGCTATGAAGATGATGCTACTGCCAAGGAGAAAATTCAAGCCCTGATGATTGGACCAAATACTGATCCATCTATACTAGTACTGCAATGGAATGCTAAAGTTTAAATCCAAGCTCTACATTGGCAATGGGAGAAACATTAGGCGGAAGATTATACAGAATATTCATTCATCTCAGGAGGAGTCACTCAGGCATTCAAACAAGTATTTTTAGAGCCAAACAACATCTTTTTTGGCCGGGGATGACACAAGAAATCAGGAATGAGGTTTTGCAATGTGATGTGTGCCAAAAATGTAAAGAGGAACACGTTCGCTACCCTGGTTTTCTATAGCTACTCCCTGAGCCTCAGCACTCTTGAAGTCATATATCTATGGATTTTGTGGAGGGACTACCTAAATCAAAGTACAAGGATGTAATTCTGGTAATGGTTAACATATTTACCAAGTATTGACATTTTATTACATTAGCCCACCCATTTTCAACCAGGAAGATGGCCCAATTGTTCTTCGACAACATCAGTAAGCTACATGGTTGTCCAGAGTCCATCATTTCTGACAGGGATAGAGTGTTTACCAGCACTTTCTGGCAAGAATTATTCAAGCAACTGCATATAAGCACAGCATACCACCCTCAGACTGATGGTCGGACTAAAAGACTCAACCAATGCCTAGAGATGTATCTTAGGTGCATGACCTATGGCAAGCCTAAGGCATGGGCAAAGTGGATTTCTTTGGCTGAATGGAGGTGCAACACTACTTATCATACATCCATTCAAAGGACTCCTTTTGAAGCCTTGTATGGGATTCAACCTCCACAGCTTGCCATGGGGCCTTACCAGCAGACCAATATTGCTGCTGTGAATGATCTTTTACATGAGAGATATAAAATGGATCAACAATTGATAAAGAGCTTGGCACAAGCAAGAGATATGATGAAACACTATGCCAGTAAAAATAGAACAGATGGGCACTTTCAGATTGGGGATTGGGTTTATTTGAAGTTACATCCATATCAGCAGCAAACTGTGGTTAAGAAGACTGATAAGAAACTTAGTCCCAAGTATTATGGACCTTACAAAGTTGAGGAAAAGATTGTGGAAGTAGCATACAGATTGGACCTTCATGTGGGTACTAGAGTTTATCCAACATTTCATGTGTCTTTGCTAAAGAAGAAAATTGGGGACAAAACAGTTAGGGTTGTAGAACTTCCAGTGGACACAACTACAACAATATTGGACAAGCAGCCATGGAAAGTTATGCAGTCCAATATATTCAACAAAGGAGGTGAAGCTGGAATTAAACATCTTATACAGTGGGCTGATCAGACTGAAGAGGAAGCTACATGGGAATATTCTACAGACATTCAGCAGCAGTATCCTACATTTAAACGTTGGGGACAAGGTTTAGATAAGCAGAAGGGTTGTTATGATGGAAGGAATGAGCTGCAGTGGCAAGGAAGGAAGAGAAGGACGAGCTGGAAGAAGAAGAGCAAACCAGTAGCTACAGTTGAGGAAGGGGAAGAAGAAGCAATCAACCGTTTTAACTGATTTTCAAATCCAAGAAAGAAACAACGCCGTTTTACTGTTTAGTTAATTAATAAAGATTGTATTGCATTTTTTAAGTTGCATTTTGGAAACACGTGTTTTATTTGTTTGCTGAAATGTATATATTCAACTGAAGAAAGAGAAATAGACGTATGATGTAATAGCTAACTGTCAGTGCAATCCTCTCCAATTTCAGATTTTGTTCTTCTTTATCTTGTCCTTCTTCTTCATTTTACTTTTTCCCATTCTGTAATTGAGTTTGTTTTAATTAAATAGAAGTTGAGATATACAAAATGAGTTCCATTTAGCTGATTTTGAGTAAATTTCACCACTGAGCTTCATTCATTACAGTAATTACCTCATGGCCTTATAAATTGGAGATTTAGGGTTTGGGTTGTGGTGTTACCGTTTGTGAATATTTGGTGGAAAAACAAACTGAGCCCTACTCTTGTGGTCGTTTTTGCCGTTGAGAACTTTTTACAATCTGCTTGAGGTCAGTTTTTGTATTGATTGTGTAACTACTACTATTTTAGAGAATCTTTTATGCTATGAACATAATGAAGAATCTGTAAGGAATTGAGGTATACATGCACAGCGAAAAATTATAAATCTACAATTCCTATAAGCCCGATGAACCTTGTACTTAGAGAGAATTCGTGATAGGAGTTTACCTTGATGAACACTGTGGAATCTGATTCTCTGATTAGTTGGAGGTGCGATTTTAAATACTACAGTTGTCCAAATGTCCAGCCTCCAATGGTGATCCACACAGCAAGAACAGATATGGACTTCCATGATCAAGAACAGATGAAAGCGGAACCTTTTGGAAGAAATTGATTAGATTGTCTTTTGCTTGTGCTAGCAAGTAATGGAAAACAACTCTTGTGATTAATCTGTTGTGGCCTTGTATATATAGGTAGGGCTAGCCCTAGTTCTAGTCCAACTAGAACCCACCAACAAATGGGCCTAATTAATTAATCTAATTAATTAATTTGGTCCAATAAGTAATTAAGTCCGACCCAACTATTTGGACCTTGGACATTAATTCTTACAATCTTCTACTTGGACAAGGTCCAATTCCAGATGCTCAATTCTCACTTTATATGTGTGACCCATTAGGTTCCCATTCACGATGACAACCGCAGTGATATTCTCATCGATTCACCAAGATCGATCAATTCACGTCGCCGTCCAAGATTGACATCTAGCAATGTGTCAAGGTAATCTATGTGAAAGAAAATGTCATGTGGTATGACAAAACCAATACATGTGTGGTTACCATGGAAATATAATCTCTTCATTAATATAACCCAATTGGTTAAGAGATATGGATCAACGTCGATCTCATTTCAACCAATCATATTATTCACTTCAACTCGTCGTTGATCTAATCTAGTTATGATTTAAACTTTTTCAACTCATAACTCCACCTCGGCCGAGGAAATTTATATCAACTTAAGTGGACAAAAATCAGGTTATAATCTCCTACTTTCCAAGAGTGACGAATCCTCATATTGGACATTCACAACCTTCATATGATTCTCACTATACCCGTACGACGTCTTCCTGGTGACTTAAATCTTCGAGCCCCATCAAACGCTCGCCAAAGTATAGTGGTCTTCACAAAAGATTCTATGATGTCCTCAAGTCAAAGGACCAAATCTATAACCGCGCATTACAGATTTACCACTGACGCTTGGATAGTTATCTATGTGGAATCTCTAGACGGATCATCCAATGTCATGTTCTCATAACAATACATTCATGTGTTCATTCAGATGTCCCTCTACATCTTAGTTCGTGAGATCGGATACTTTCTTTAAAAGAAATGCAACACATTTTAGTCTATCCGCAATAATGATATCCGTATCTCATTATTACTATGACTAGGGATATTTCAAGAATAAGTTATTTATAACTTGTATCTCACAATCACAACACCTTGTGATTAACAAGTTACTATGAAATTTTTTTCGAACTCTATTATTTTAAAAATAAAATTTAAAAAATAACAGAACTGCAATTAAAATGTAGACAAGCATTTAATTAATCAATTTGTTCATTTACTTCAATGTCTAACAAAGAGTATATCACAAAATGTCTCATACAAACTAGATGCATTCATTCAGGTATCTTAAT
This sequence comes from Forsythia viridissima, assembly GCA_030279155.1. Taxonomy (NCBI): domain Eukaryota; kingdom Viridiplantae; phylum Streptophyta; class Magnoliopsida; order Lamiales; family Oleaceae; genus Forsythia; species Forsythia viridissima. The sequence goes on from CM059036.1 coordinate 37,381,840, forward strand.
ACCATCAAATTTAGCATGACTATCATGCTTGTGCTGAGACAACAACTTTGTCAAAAGATCTGCTACATTATCGTATGTTAGGACCCCGTTCTATCTTTATATAATTTCTTAAGATTATCTCTGTGATGAGATGATACTGCCTCAATATATAACTGGATCATTTATGAGACCTAGGTTCCTTCGCTTGTGCGGTGGCTCCATTGTTATTACAATACAAGTTATTGGATCAACAATGCTAGGAACTATTCCAAGTTCAATAATGAACTTCTTGATCCAGACCGTTTTCTTTGCTACTTCTGAAACAGCTATATATTCGACTTCTGTAGTTGAATCAGCAGTCGTTTCTTCCAACTGATTGCACCACTATTTTGAGTAAATACATATATGGATTTCTGTAGTTTGCACACCATGTTTAGCTCTGTAGAATCAAAACCTTCAGATTGTGTCATGTACACATCGTCACTAAGATTCCCGTTAAAGAATGCGATCTTGACATCCATTTGCCAGATCTCATAGTTATGGTGTGCTACTAACGCAAGCGAAATCCGAATTAACTTAGACATGGCTACTGGTAAAAAGGTTTCATCAAAGTCAATCCATTGTTTTTACTTGTAACATTCGCAACTAATCTTGCCTTGTAAGTATGAACATTACCATCCATGTCGACCTTTTCCTTGTAAACCAATTTACAGTCTATATGTTTTACCCCTTCAGGCGGGTCAACTAAGGTCTAAACCTTATTCTTCGTACATGAAGTTCATCTCGGATTTCATAGCTTTCTGCCATCTTTTTGAGTCAACACTTGACTTCGATTCTGCATAAGTAGTAGGTTCATCTTCCTCGATTAGTTATACATTACTAATAATCAGGAGATCGTATCTCAGAAGAAAATAAATGACTCTGCTCGATTTTACGCAGAGCTCGTGTATCCTTGGAAACTGGTGGTTCCCACTTTCCCAATTTGTGCTTCATCAGATGCAAGCTCAGCTATTGGAACATCTAATTGGTCAATTTTATTTGTAGTTTCTTGAACTTCTTCAAGATCTACTTTGCTCTCACTGTCTTCTCTAAGAATACAGCAAGTCTCGATATGATGACCTTCATCTCGATGAAATTATAGAAATAGTATCCTGCAATTTACTCTGGATACTCCACAAATAAATATTTATCAGATTTAGCTCTTAGCTTATCCGATTCAATGCGCTTCACATAAGCGTCGCATCTCTAAACCTTCATGTATGAAAGATTGGGTCTTTTTCCCTTTCCATAACTCGTATGGAATTTTATTGACCAGTTTAGATAGGACACAGTTTAGTGTATAACATGCAGTGTTAAGTGCATATATTCAAAACAATTTTGGAAGAACTGTGCGACTCACTATTGATCGCACCATATCAAATAAGGTGCAGTTTTTAATTTCAGATACACTATTTTGTTGTGGTGTATACGGTGGAGTCCACTGTTAGAGAATCACATTCTCTTTTAGATAGTTTAAAAACTCACCATTCAAATATTCTCCACCTCGATCAGATCTAAATGTTAGAATATTTTTATCAGTTTGCATTTTTACTTGTTGACGTCGGAACCTGCAACGTCCACGTGCCAACACATCTCCAGTCACTCCCCTACCAACCTCTATGTTACCTGCACACTCGGACAATCGTTAGATACCAAGATCTCCGAGGAAAAAAGGTCCCACGATCGTTGGTACTTCGACGATCAAGTCAACTACCGGTATTAGAGCAATACACGAGGGACGAAAGTAATTAGGTGTGGAAAAGACAAGCAGGCAGGGATTTGAGCAGAGTTTAGGGTGGGATTTAAGTGCAAAAAGAGCGTACCTTGGAACAATCGGAGACGTTGTATTTATAGCGCAAGAGTCCTTACTGATTTAGGTAACCCATCAATCAGTTATTCGATCGGCTCCTCCTTCCTTATGGGATAAGGATCCTTTCTTGTTAAGGCAATCTCCAAGATTGACTCTGCTTTATTTGAGCTTATCACGTTGCATGATTTTAGGAGATTATGATTCTGTTTCCTTGTGACGATCCGTGCACCAAACCAATGCAAACTGTCTTTAATTATCTCTCTAGTCATTCCAGAATATCGTGTTATCTGCCGGTCCAGGTTGATACGGACCCTTGCGAGGCCCTATGGTTCGGCATGGAATGCCGATGCCCTTAATGGGCCTCGCGGCAACCTAACTGCAGAAGGCTAAGGTGTCTAGTGGGCCTCCAAAGCCCCTTTAAGAATTTACGAGGCCCTTACTGGGCCTATACATGGAAATCTCGTTGGGCTTTTGCTGACGTAAAGGCCTTATCATAATCGGGTGGTAACAATAGTCCTTCAAGTCCAAGTCTATTATTCATAATAGGCGTGGGACTTTGAGAGTAAGGGGAGAATTTTTTACAGAGAAAATTTTGAATTTAGGCGGAAGACGCGTGTGGTTATCGCGTATGGTCCTGCAAATTGGGTTCTTATCTGGTATAGTCTCCCAAGTCTGAGGTCGAACATTTATGACGAGTGAGGGCTTCGGAGACCATGCCTTGGGTGACGTGGGATAATGTCAATCAAGGCTGTCAATTCGTGGCCAGACAATCATGAGTGAGAGGATGTATGCATTTAATGCAATGGCGAGTGGCAAACAAAGGAGGCGCGCGTGAGACGCGTGGCTGTCGTTTTACGAAATGCTTGGGGTTCTGTTTTCCCGCCTATTGCCCAATTTGAAACACGCGTCCACCATCCGACGGTTCAGATATGACGTGTGGAAGTTGGACGGTGGGGATTGGGATGCCTTAACCTATAAAGCATGGCATCTTCCTTCCCTACAACTTCTTCTCGCTTTAGTGCTCACTATGAATGTTGTGGAAGCCTTGCCGGTAATCGAGAAAGTCCAAGTGTGGGCGTTGTTCCAACTGTATTTCTGAGGTAAGCGTGCCGAGAGTTGCAGTAACTTGTTTTGTTGGTTGCTTTTGCAGATTGTGGGAAGCCACCAATTCCGAAAAGGGGCCAAGGAGAACTGAGGTCAAAGTGGAACAAGGTGCGAACTCTAAGCAGCAACTTCAGGAGCCTCGGCAACTAGTTGAAGGACGACAATTTATTGGCCAGCAGTGGACTGATGGGTAAGTTCTAAAGTTTTGACACTTCGGCGTCGATGTGAATAATTGTCCAAACGTGTTGTAAATTGTTGTTTGTGCTAACAGCTTTCAGGTTCAAGAATATCCCTACGCTCCGTCTTACCCGCCCCGCCAGCGGAGAGGGTTCTTCTTCCCAGGCGCCTGCGAAGGAGGCGTCTAGCCCATCGCAAAGGATCCAGGATGCTATGCCATCAGGGTCCGTCCACCCACTGGCTTTCGACCCCCCTCCTCTCCTAGCCAGGACGTTCCTCCTCCGCCCCAGCCTTCGTTATCCTGTCCTTTACCCAGCCCCGTTCCACCCAAGGATAAGGAGAAGAGAATTGTCGAGGACACGGGTGATGGAGCCTCGTGAAAGAGGAAGGCACCCGTACCCACGGGAAGGTTTATGAAGGATGTTCGTAAATCGAGTCGGACTGAGGGTGCAAAGAAATCTGGCTCCTCGTCCGGGCAGGAAAGTCCCGTCTGCATTTCCCAACGCCAGGGAGAACTGGAAACCTCCGTCATGGAAATGCTCCCTGCTCACCCTACAATGATTGTGGCGAGCGTGTATAAATACTAGACCCAGAAGTGGGAGAAGGCCGTCGAGGAAGCCACTGTTCGGGAGCGGCTGCAAATGGCAGAAATGAACTTAATACAGAGACTGGTTTTGACCAAGGAATTGTTCAGCACCTTGGAAGGCTATGATGGTCAGTACTGCGAGGAAGAGGCCAAATCCAAAAAGCTGACAGAAGAGCTGAAGGCCATGGGTGGCGCGCATTCAGAGGGTCTGACTAGGATGTAAGGACCCTCTTTGTTCATGTTTAGCGTTGCTTTCTGATTGGTAAATGTAAGACGTTGAAAGTGTATCGTCTTAAATGGTCTTGTCTGACAATGCGAGCTAGTGGGGATGTATCATCTTTATTTGTTTAAGTGTGCCTTGAATGTTTATCCAGCGAGTTGAAAGAGTTGGCCGCAAACCACACTCCCTCGCTGCCAAATCGATTTTACTTGTTTGCATACGCGTTGAATGTTTATCTATCGAGTTAAAAGAGTTGGCCGCGAACCACACTCTCTCGCTGCCGAATCGCTTCTACTTGTTTGCATACACGTTGAATATTTATCCAGCGAGTTAAAAGAGTTGGCCGCGAACCACACTCCCTCGCTACCGAATCGCTTTTACTTGTTTGCATACGCGTTGAATGTTTATCCAGTGAGTTAAAAGAGTTGGCCACGAACCACACTGTCTCGCTGTCGAATCGCTTTTACTTGTTTGCATGCGCGTTGAATATTTATCCAGCGAGTTAAAAAAGTTGGCTGCGAACCACACTCCCTCGTTGCCGAATTCCTTTTACTTGTTTGCATACGCGTTGAATGTTTATCCAGCGAGTTCAAAGAGTTAGCCGCGAACCACACTCCTTTGCTGCCGAATCACTTTTACTTGTTTGCATACGCGTTGAATGTTTATCCAGCGAGTTAAAAGAGTTGGCCGCGAACCACACTCCTTTGCTGTCGAATCGCTTTTACTTGTTTGCATACGCGTTGAATGTTTATCCAGCGAGTTAAAAGAGTTGGCCACGAACCACACTCCCTCGCTACCAAATCGCTTTTACTTGTTTGCATACGCGTTGAATGTTTATCCAACGAGTTAAAAGAATTGGCCGCGAACCACACTCTCTCGCTGCCGAATCGCTTTTACTTGTTTGCATACGCGTTGAATGTTTATCCAGCGAGTTAAAAGAGTTGGCCGTGAACCACACTCACTCGCTACCGAATCGTTTTTACTTGTTTGCATACGCGTTGAATGTTTATCCAGCGAGTTAAAAGAGTTGGCCGTGAACCACACTCTCTCGCTGCCGAATCGTTTTTACTTGATTTTGTTGTATGAAGAACACTTTAGATTCATAAACGAAGAATTTTATTAGAAGGCGCGGTGTTCAACGCTTTTTCAGCTTTTTCGTTTTTTGGCAAAAAATGCTTTTCATTTTTTTAAAGGAACATTTTAGCATTTTCCTCCTCAGACATAATGCCCCTAAATGTTTCTGGAATGGAACGTTTCATGATCATAAGACTTGTGCAGTTAGAACGATACCAATTTTTCAAGTCCCTTTTATCCTTAGTAGAACTTTCATCAGTAAGAGTTGGAGGACGTTCTATCCGAAGCACAAGGTCAAGATCCATGTGATCAAGAACAATCATAACGTTCTCTTTCCAATTCTTGAAATTTGTGCCAGTAAGCACATGGATAAAATTAACGTTGGCAGATATTGTAGAAGCAGAAGCAGAAACTTAAAACGAGAGAATATATTGCTGGCAGATGACCGGAGCAGATCCGGTGGTTTTCTCTGATGGAATTTTTTTTGAGTTTTGGACGGGTTATCCGGTGGTGGTTGGTTGTTTGGACAAAAAGAAAATTCAATGAAGAAGAATACTCATGTTTGGCTACATGGATAGATCTTGTTTGGTTCAACGGATATGTGCTGTTTGGAAAGTAATTAAAATTTTTATTTGTGACAAAGTTATTTTTTTTTTATATTGTAACGATAAAATTAAAGTTTGAATTTTAAATAATATGATTACTTAATAATAATAAAATAATTTTAATTAGCACATTCGTTAATAATTATGAGCTTAAATTTTAGTTATTTTATAATAGTTCGTAAAATATACAAAATAATTTAGTATATTGTCAATTTATTAGTTTTCTTTTAATTTTTTTTAATAAAAAAATTAAAGTATCGGACTCATTTTCACTTTTTTAAAGGTTAGGAATCCAATTGTAAATTTCTTTAATTAAAAGTAAGGATATTTTTATCTTTTTCATCAAATAAGGACCAATTGTGCACCAAAATATAATTATAGATTATGGACTATTTGCGCTAAAAAAAGGTAAAAGTTAGAGACCATTTACGCCAATTGAAAGAAAAATATAAATTGACAATTTTACCCCACTAATAAAGACAAAAAAAACATGAGAAGAACCATTTGCGCCAATTTTGGAAAGGTTTTAACAGATTTTTAACGGAATCCGTAAAAAGGGACCAATTGCGCACCTAAATGGATAGGTTAGGGACCATTCCGCCAAAAATGAAAGGTTAGAGACCATTTGCGCACTAATGGCATACGTTAGGGACCATTTACGCCAATTTCCCTATTTCAAATTCTTTCAAAGGCATAAGGTATTCAATCAGGTTTAGTTGAGAATTCTGTTCTAGTAAAAGGTCCAGCATTTTATTCGATTAGTGTAAATTATAAATAAAGGATTAGAATTTTGAAATATACATAATATCATTGCAACAAATAAAACTACTTATATAATGGGACTCCGCTTCTTTAGTTGTCCACCCACGTTCGCTATAGTTCATGTCAAAGAAAAATTTGATCTCACAAGGTGGCCCTTTTGTAAGTGGATCCTCTGTTTAAAAAATAAAAATAAAAATTGATTGTATATGATTCACTGTCAACTACCAAGCATATTAATTAGTTGTTGAAAACGGTTTTTAATGACGAAGTTTATTGGTCGTGAATAGTATTTTTAACGACCATCTAATATTGGTTGCAATTTTTTTCACTTTTAACGACTAAAATAAGATGGTCGTTAACTTATTCTAAATATAACCAATTATTCAGTCATCAAATATATTGTTTTAGTCGCTGATTGTTTTGGCGGGTTTTAAGGTTTTGGCGTCACACATGCAACGACCAACTTTACATTGGTTGTAAAACATAAAAAATTTACAACTAATGTCGTGGTTGTTAACACTCATCTCAAACTAGCCCAAAATACAATAGTTTGTGACACACTATTTACGACTAAACATTTATTCTGGTAGTTGATAAATATTTGTAACGATCATATTTATTTGGTCGTTAAAAAAGTAGTTGTTAATTCTCATTTTTCTTGTGGTCATAAATGAAATTTAAAGAAAAGAAAACTAAAAAGATTAAAACAAATTAACTCAAAGGTTAAATCTTTATTTCCGTTACACCCACAAGGTTCAATCCTTTAAAAAAGTTAAATATTGAATTACAATGGTCCCACAAACACAATATCGAATTAGATTCAGTTCATTACGAGTAGCGCTAGTAATGAACATGCACTCTTATCTTGATTTTAGTAAGAATCTATAAGAAATAGAAAACTCTCATAGCCACGGCCCATCACAACTCTTACATAGGTGAATCCATCAAGGGTATGCCTCAGTACTCATTTAGAATTAAACCCTTCTTAATGTCACAATAATTAACACCATCACCATAGGGATTGGAATTAATAAGTTAGTGCTATATGAACTTTTTAAAACATTGTCTATTTTACTTAGCAAATTTATTTTAGGTATCACTAAAGTATCGAAGATGCTCTAATTAAGTAGTCCCAAAAAGTAATAAAACCTTAATTTTTTTTGACCAAAAGCAGTGTTGTGAGTTTTGATGTAGAGGCCGCCGATGATATTCAAATATAATTTTTGTATGTATGTGTGTGTGTGTGTCTATGTATGTAATTGTCATGAATTATGTTGATTAAGGCCAAAGACGAGGTAGCACGTTGACTAAATTTAATAATATCGTCTTAGTGCACTGAGTCGCCTTTTTCGTGCTTTTGTTATCGTCCAATTCAATGAGCTTAACCTGTATACACTTGTACTTTTTTTTGATCTATAAACCGATAGATTCTAGTTTCGGGCACTGGGCCCCAGTTTTTGGACCCTTTGTTGAGTAAGGGTCCCAAAAAGGCAATCATTTAGAGCATGTTCGGTAGAGTTTTTTCTTCAAAAAATCCATTTTTTTGCCTACAATTTTTGACTTTTCAACCCTTTTTACACTACAAAAAAATTTGAAAAGTCAAAAAGTAACCAAAAAAATCCATTTTTTCTCCAAAAAACCTCTACTGAACAAGTCCTTAATAACATTCTTATAATCTGTCTTATCTTGATCTAATCGCCTGGGAAGAACCATAAAGAAAGAAAGAGGGAACTCAAAGAGAAAATCCAAACTAAGAGCGGATAACAAAAGGTTATATATCTTTTGGTTGTTAGAAAATAAAGCGCGCCTACCACTGGTTCCAGTACTGGAATCATACATCAGTGAAATAAAAAAGCAATATACAAAATATTGCATATCAAGTGCATCTTGAACTTCGTAAGATCACAATTAAGTCACGTAATTTTTATTTTTATTTCAATCATACCGACTATCACTACTTTCCTCTCAAAATAAAAATCATATAATTTACTAATAGATTTGGATAGAAAATTGATTGAAATGAAAGGATAAATTAAATAACTCGAATTGCCTTACTCAAACATGTTTTCCAATTGAAAATTTTATTCATAATTAAGTAAGTCACGATACATATCTTTTTCTTCTCCAATCAATGCTAAAAATGATTTAAAAGTGTCGAACAAAAGAAAGTTCGATAAAATAGTGCTAAAAATTATTTATCTTGTTTTTAAGACGAGTGGAAACAAATTAAAGAAGCTTAAAAGGTGTGAAACAATACTATTGCTAGCAAAGACATATTTTTAATGTATTTATAATCCTCTTGGAAGAAAGAAAAAATATGTTTCAATCCTTAATCCATGCTACAAAATCATTAAAATTCTTGTAAGAACTCCCTCCTTCTCTGACACCATTAAGAATCTTTGCTTGAAGATCCAACACCCTTTCTTTGAATCCTTCATCACCCAAGACACGTTCCAACTTATTCTTAATTTCTCCACGTCTGATGATGCCATTGTCATCTTTATTCAATTCCAATCCAATCTTCAAATAATCACAAATGTAGCTCTTATTAAATATCTGATCTGTGAAATATGGCCAACACAGAAATGGAATTCCATTGCTTATGCCTTCAATGGTAGAATTCCAACCACAGTGGCTAATGAAACAAGCAACAGAAGGATGAGATAGGACTTTTTGCTGCGGCGCCCAACTCACCATACGCCCTCGATGGTGCACTCTTTCTTCGAAACCTATTGAAGATAGAAGAATCTTTTAGAAGAGGTCGTTTAATGTGGTAGTAAAGATCCACATCCACTAAATTATGAAAAATGCGTACATGCCAGGATTTTGATGGCGTGCGAGTGTTCAATACAAATTTTAAATAAATAAATGTTTTGTTCTCTAACAACTACGTTAGAGCCAGTTTGAAAAAACTCATTTTTTGCCAAAAACTTCTACCGAACATTGTCCGTTAAATGAAGGGGTTTAATGGAACCTGTTGGGTATGCATTGTCGACATCTTCAGTTATGTTTTGCCGCACAACCCACAAGAATGGTCTATCGGTGAGTTCAAGTCCAAGAGCCAGTTCTTGGAACTGATTGTGGTCAAATACTGTAAAACTCCCGAATGCAACATAAATGACTGAGTGAGGTGGTTGTTGATCAAGCCATGCCATGCAACCTATTGAACACAAAATTAAAATAAACATAACTTTTAGACAAGGTAGTTATGGTGTCAGAGTTGTTCGAGTGAGAGTGATTGCTCCCCATGTAAAAGAAATAATAAATTCAGTATTTTGTCACAGATCAAATAAATTTGCCTGTTTTCTCGGACAATTTAAACTTTTAAATAAGGCATTTAATCCAACCTGAGTCTTCTCGCCAGAAGTAGCCTGTTGATTTTCCAAGCCGGTTGCTTGCCAGAAGAGGGCCTATGGGTAAAATGTCTGGATATGAGGCAAATGTACCTGACTCCAACCAATTTGATGAGTTGCTTATCAGCCTGTCTGCCGATTTTGTTGGGTTTACAATTTTTACCAATTGTTTGAAGACGAGTTTTCGTGTCAGTTCATCACTTATACAGCTCCAATACAAATCCATTGTTTTCATGACAGGCATCGTTGGCGAAAGTTGAATTTTCTGGTTTTTCATAGGTTGTCCTGCAAACAGGTTCATCATAGTATTAGTACAAGAATACAAAAGAAAATTCATACAAGATTAAAAAAAAAAAAAAAAAAAAACTCCATATCAAGGATATATGTGAGCCTATTTACAGATTCACTATGAGGATCGTCTCTTTCATAAGTCATATCCACAACACACATCCTTCATCAGCGACCAATTTATGTCAAATCTTCCAAAAAAGTAAAAACTTATGAATATGTATATGCTTTAAACTGTAGTTACCATCGCGATCTATGATTCCATCATCAATAAGGCTCGGAATTTTGAATAGCAGTGCCAATAATGCCGCGGCGGCAGGCCAGAAAGCTACTTTCTTGATTCCCATTTTCTCCGCAACCTCCAGAGCCCATCCCATAGTGGCATCAGCAATTAAACAGCTGATTTTTTCACTTTCAGATCCATTAATCCGCTCAATAAGAGCCTTCAGTTCACCTGGCATGACGTCGAAAATGGACTCCCACAACTTTCCGATTTCACTTCTGTCATCAGAGGATTCTAACCCGTCAGGTAAAGAAACCATTTGTATGAGTTCTCGTACGTTGTCTGTCCCCGGCAATGCTTTGATAACTCGTTCATGAATGAACTCAGTGTTGACGAATGTGACCTTGAAACCATGTTTTGCTAAATTGAGTGCAAATTCCATAAGGGGAATCACATGGCCTTGTGCTGGATATGGTATAAGCAAAACGTGAGGGTTTCTCATTGTTTTTCCTTTCTTTTTCCTTTTCTTTTTTCTCCTTCAAATGTTTAGGATTCTTGATGGTATTTGAACTTGTTGACGTCTGAATTTGACTATCAATAAGTTTGGTAAAGATTTTTATAGATCACAAGCATTGATTCTTACAGAATATATGCAATTAATTGACTTGAAAAAACAATATCAATCAATTACAATGCACTCCACTACCACATATGGAACATCGCCGGTGGTGATAATTTACATTATTCTTTAATGAGTGGTGCTGGTGGCAATGAGAGAAAATATCCTAGACCAAGTAGAGATTGATATTTTTTGCAAGATGTAGCAGTCGGTGAAGAGATTTTAAGTTTTTTTTTTTTTTTTTTGCCAAATTAATTATTCTTGACGATGTTTACAAGGAATATGCAAAAGATTGAAAATCTATTGAATTATTGGTTTGTTGTCTTTAGGTGAATAAGAAAAGCCAAATATTATATCTCATGAAACATGTTTAAGTTGTCAACATCTTTTACATTCAAAATATCTTCAACCGACAACAAAATTATTACAAATATATTTTTTATCCACATATTTCATAGGACTTACAAGTTATAAGTACTTAAAAAATAATTCCATTACTACCAAACATACACTAAGAATTCTTGTCTATTAAGAGCTTGTTTGGTAGAGCTTAAAAATCTACTAAAAAGTTGAAGTCAAAGTTAACAATTATTTTTAACCACACTTTTTATAGGACCCACAATTTTTATTATTTTTTCAACTACATATTTTATCAACTTTCTATCAAATCTGCTAAAGAACTTCAACAAACAAGGGCTAGATTGGATTGGATACCATGTTCTGCTTTTCCTTGTAATCTCCTACGAAAGAGTCAAATTAAGCCTTGGGCAAGAGCATATGAAATTTAGTAGAACGTGTGTTTCTATTATAGGAAGATATATACTCTACCTATAGAAAGAGTGGTCTCCTTGTTGGAGGAGCACATTTTCTGAAGTAGTCTTACTATATACGATGGCTGAGGCTTGTAAACATTTCGTCTCAATACTATGTAAAGTTGTCTACTATGCCATCAGATAATTTTGGAACGTAAAATAACAATATATTATAGTACATAAAATATTTCTTATTATAAGTATATTTGTAAGTGTTTATAAGTACTTATAAATTGTTCAAACACAATTTGTATCCAAATTCAAACATTTGTAGGACCTACTATTTATAATTAAAAAAATTACTAATTATATTTATATTTCATCTACTATAATGACATTTCGTCTTGAAACTAGACTAATTAAAACTCTACATTGTAGACATCGGATAGATTTGGAACGTGGAATGGCGACAAGAGCCACCGTTCAGCTGCAGCTGGCTGGATTTTTGGCAACTTTCAGATTATAATTACTCCGCAGCCTTCCAAGGCCGCCCAGCTTATGGTTTCATCAGCATGGCGGATCAGTCAAATGATTTGGAACTGTCTAATCCATTCAACTTCTTGATAAGAATATCCATCTTCTATAAGCATGTTTGGATATGCTTTTTTAAGTTTATAAGCTGATTATATATAGTTTTTATCCACACATTCTATAAGATCCATGACTTATAATTTATATAAAAAAATTATCAAACTGTTGGGATTTTTGTGATCTCAAATAAACTCGGGCAGTGATAATTAAACGGACCCATTATATCTTTATAGGCTTTAAGCCGATGATTAAATATAATTGTTAGTTCACTCCACAATGTGTCAACCCCAACTATATAAAAAGACTTAATGGGCCATTTGGAGGTTTTAATGTAGGGCGCTTGAACTAGACATCTTAGAAGAACAGCCATCCTCCGAAGCTAGTCATACTGTATATGATGTCACTTTTCATATTGGGGATGATATTAATAAAGCGGGGTGCGGGACATTCGTGGAGTCCGTGCCTTCTGTACCACCACAAGACTAGTTGTTCTTGGGAGGATCCCGCCCCTAAATGTAGCTGATAGGCGCGCTTGCTTTTTCTTCTGTGCCCAATGTTGCTCATGTAAAAGTTCTAACAATAATATAAATCAAACTAAAGAGAGAAAAACAAAGTGGAAGAAAGAAAAACCAATCTTATTAAGCAAACGGGATAATAAAATAATAGATACAACTCGTATTTATACTAATACAAATCCTAACCTATATAAGGTAAAACACTCTATTATTAATGCTAATATATTACTAGTATAACTCTAACATCCTCCTCCAAATTCACAATGCTACAACAAGAAGCAGCGAGAGTTTGCCAAGCAAGAAACGAAAATAGTGGACCGAACGTGAATTTATGAAAAAGTCAGCAAGCTGCAACGATAAAGATAGTGTCGAATAAGATGACAGTAGATCTCAATATGCTTCATGCGCTCATGGCTCGACAACTTCATTATAAAAGCTATAACACTAGTCTAAACATATTAAAGTAATCAAATCAAAAGAATGCAAACTTCGAAGACTAACATTCCATATTAACTTGATACCAAATTGACAACGGACGATCGTACAAGAACCAGAATTATAGAAAGAAGAAGAAGAGAAAGGAAATGAGAAGAGAAGAATGGGATAGAAGGGGGGGGGGGGACAAACCCTAAGAAAAAGAGAAATAAATGGAGATAAGATAGTCTTTATTCAATAATCAAATTATCAAATATCAAATTTCAGATTAACCAAAAACAAAATCAATCAAATTCCAGGTTATTTGACCAAATTCCAAATCTAAATTAATGGATGCAAATATCAAATACCGAATCTTAGATCAACAAAACCAAACAAATTCCATATTATCACCTGGGTGCAAAACCAATCAAATTCTAGAATAGAACAACTAAACAAATTCCAAATTCCAAACTGACTTGAACATAAATACCCTACACAAGCCAAATGGTCCAAGTAATCTAATTAGTTAAGACCAAAACAACCCGACGAACTTACTAAAAGGCTCTAAAAAATAAAACTTAGCCAAATGACATTATCTAAAAGAAAAAAAAAGACTTGGTTGTGCCACACGCCGGAGAACAGAAGCGATTTTAAGTTTAAACTAAGTCGGATCAAACTTGTTCTGATACCATGTGAAAGTTCTAACAATAATATAAATAAAACTAAGAAAAGAAAAAGAAAGAGAAAGAAAGAAGAACCAATTTTAATTAAACGAACGGTATGATAAAACCAATCTTATTAAGCAAACGGGTTAATAAAATAATAGATACAACTCATATTTAAACTAATGCAAACTCTAACCTATATAAGGTAAAACACTCTATTATTAATGCTAATATATTACTAGTATAACTCTAACATATATTATATACTACTAGTATAACTCTAACAGCTCAATCGCCCAATGTGTTTGACCCAATTTAAAGTGTGACGGCTAGGTTTAGCTTATAATATATAGTATTAGTTATATATATTATACCATATATATTTATATATTACACTTATATATAAATGGCTTTGGTTGGCAGCCAATTTACACCACCATAACTAATCCCACGAATTCCATCCCAATTGATTCAGCAAATCAAGCAGCAACTAAAACCAAATAGCAGAAGCCATTTTTTCTTGGTGAAAAAGAAACAGCAACTGTCCCTTATTTCTTATGTGAAATTGGTCTCCTTATCGTGGCCTTCAACTTATTTAGAGTTAACCTTTGTGGAGTAGGACAATATTAATCTTAAGTCATCTTGGTTTTTTTTGCAATATAAATAATGATGCGATAAAACTATTTTCACCAACAATTGGTATTAGAGTCTTGGTGGCATTTCATATTGCAAAAAAAACACCATTTGGACTGTCCGATTAACGAAGAAACAAAACCACCGAATCTACCCATCTCTTTTTTGGCCAAACCAGTTATTGTCTATGTAAATGGAGACCATATTCAAGTTCAGGACGTCAGGGTGGAGCTAGTGGTACAGCGCGTGGAGGATCGTAGGTGGCATGTGACAGCAACTCCAATTTTCTTGTGGAGGTGTGTGAGGGGTCTTTTTGGCGAGTGGTTGGTGGCGTTGTGATCCTCTTGCTGTTTTTGACATGTGGTCACTGTTATTGCAGTAATCTTTTGAATCTATTTCGCATCTCTCCAAATTAATATGAACCGTCAGATTGGTTGATCTGGTAAATTAGCTGATCTCTTTTATATTCTTGTACTAGCAGGCTATTGTGTAGGTGGCCATTAGGTTTGGGTTACCATTTAGGGTAACCATTACCTGTTGCTAGTGACTCTAAGAATTTAAGTGCCTATTAACGTTACTAGTGTTTTATTGGCTTTTATTTTGCTATTGATTATTTGCGTTACTTTGCTTTTGTTAGATTATTGTTATTATTTAGAATTGTCACCTGGACTTTACCCGTTTGACAATTCTTTGATCTGAGATCCCAAATATCATGAAACCCTAGAAATCGAAAACAGTATATATTGAGGCCTTTAGATTTTTTTTTGTGATTATCTTGGAGGTGCTTGTTGGTGTGTACTCTTATTTGTTGAGATGTCTACGTATCGTTTTGACTTGAGTGTCTTTAATTGTAAATGTGACTTTTCTATTTAGCAACAAAAAATAAATAGTATTTTGGTTCATTAAAGAATTTCAAAAGCTATTGATAATTCTTTTGGTCCTACTGTTACTTAGGATCTGAAAAAAATAATATGATGAACTTGCATATACTTCTATCATATTGCATTTATCAAGCTAGGTTTTACAAAAAATTAGAAAATTTTACTCCACATAAAAGCTTTAGAAAAAATTAAAAGAGCTTTATTTGACACAATCCACTCCAAATCAAATTTATTCCCTCGAAAAAAAATTCAGCTTTAAAATTGATCCCTCAAAGGATTTGGATGACAATCTTGATATTTTTAATAAGCTGGTGTAAGATATTACAAACTGTGGTTAAATGGTACCCTGAAATTAACAAAACTATAATTTTGTTGAATGTCATTCTTGATTCATATAAGGAAGTCAAGAATGCAATCAAGTATGGGAGAGAGACCCTCACACCTTACATTGTCATAGACTCGAGAGAGTTGATGGTTGAAATAAATGAGAAAAAAAATGTTGAAATCCATTTTGTGATGGCTAAACCTCAATTCGGAAGGTGGAAATGGGGGTGGGGGTGGGGGTTGGCAAAATAGTAGTGGCAATAGAAAGGGTAGAAGTTGTTCTAAGTCACAGAGGATGGTAAAAGGGAAGATGCTATGGTTATGGCAAGTTAGGCCATTTCGTTAGTGACTATTATAAAGAGAGGAGAAGATTAGTTATAGACAAATGTAGTGACCTCTAGTGATGAATCTGGTGAGGTTTACATGCTTTTAAAATCTAAACCAGCTGAAATTAACCTGTTTATAAACTCACATATACATGAGTGAATTCTTGACTCCGGTGTATCTTTTCATGTCACATCTAATAAATTTTGGTTTGATTATTTGCATGAGTCTGATCATAGATATGTAGTTGCATGGGGTGGAGTTGCTTATTAGATTCTTGAATGAATTAATACTAATTTATGTACTTTTATTTGTAGGTAAGAGCAAGATGCTAAAAAAATGGGGACAAGAAGGTTTAATTCTTTTGAAGATTTCTTTGGTATAAGGGGGAGGTTTGTTGAATCGTGATAACCAAATAAACTTTGGGACTATGATGTAATTACCTGACCTACTTACTTCATAGATTTTGGCATGTGATTGAAGAAAATTAATAATCTCATCTTCACAAAGGATAGCCCAACAATTTAACCCAAGTCAAGTGGGCCATCTTTAGAGAAGAATCACCCATTTTAGGTTGCCCAAGTGGCCCAGTCCCCTTTATTTCAGCCCAGTTGTATGGCTGTTTGCCGTGGCCCAGCTCCTTCTTTGTTGGTATCACTTAGTCAAAGCCGTTGGATCATAAGCTTGATCTAACGGCTGCCTTTGGTGGATTAAATAAGCACCCATTGCAACAGATTTTAGAGTAGATTTTCAGTGTGAAAATAATGAAAATAAGAGAGAGAGCAACAGTGGAGAATTTTTCAATTCGTCCCCTTTTTCTTCTTTTTCTGTGTGAGGTTTTACATTCTTGGTGAGTGTTTGTTGAAGGAAACTCCTGATTTTCTTTGTAATTGTTACAATCTCTTGAGTAGAACTCACCTTCAAAAACTGGCTATGAAGGGGAGTGCGCCCAAGAGGTTATAAATCACACCTCCAAAGCCCATACTTTCAATGTGGACAAGTCCCATAACTTACAATGGGAACCATGACAAACCACCACGTTCCACAATCTCGACGCCCACGTCGGAATGGTTGGAAAAGATTTGATAAAGACATTAATGATCTGGGAGTTGCGTTCACTGTTGTTGCTAGTAAGGTGGATTCATCTGATAAGATCCTCAAAACACTGAGCACTAAGCAAGAAAAAATTGAACATTATATGCAAGATATGAATGAGAAATATGAATCTATACTTGTTGTGCTTGCTAAAATGAGTACGTATAAAGATAAACAAGTGGAAGGACTCTGTATCAGTTCAGTTTCTGAAGGAAGTGTGCTGGGTAGGATATCTGGTAGTGACAACAGAATAGGGAGAAATGGGAATCATACAAGGGTAAACCACAAACTCTCCATGATTGATTTTCCACAATTTTGTGGGGAAGGCCCGAGAGAGTGGATTAGGAAAGCCAATAAATATTTTCAGTTACACCAAATACCTGAAGATATGAAGGTGGGTATAGCTGATATGTATTTGAAAGGAAAGGCAGATGTGTGGTTTGATGGGTTTCAGTCTAGCCATCCAAATGCTGATTGGGGGTTATTGGCCACTGCAGTGTGCATGAGGTTTGTTGAAACCACTGGTAAAGAATATTGTTGAAATTGGTTGCAAAACCTATCCCCTTATCCATTCTTCTCCCGTCTCTCTCTCTCTGAATCTGAATTCTTCTACTCTTCTTTCTATTTCTATGAATCTGCTCTTCACCCATTTGCCTCTATATCTGCTCTTTTCTTGATCTTCTTCTCAATATCATCTCTGTCATTATCTTCAATTTTATATTCTGTTGCTCCTTTTAATTTGTAATTTCTGCAAAGAAATAGCATTTAGCAAATAATGACTCATGTAATAGCATCTACAATTAATGAAAATTGCATTTATATTGCTGTTATTTGTCTCTAATGTTCAATTTTCACTTGGTGGGCTGTTTGTGTTGTTAATTTGAAGTGTGGAGCTGATTGTGGTTTTAATTCATTAAGTTTTGGGGTTAAAACCATAACAAATGGCTAACTAAACTCATGAGTTTGGATTACGAAATACAGTACAGAAAAAGAGTGGCAAATGTGGTGGTTGATGCCCTTTCAAGGAGAGAGGAGGATGAATGCAATGCTATAACTCAGCTTATTCCAGCCTGGTTGCCGGAAGTAATAGACAGCTATGAAGATGATGCTGCTGCCAAGGAGAAAATTCAAGCCCTGATGATTGGACCAAATACTGATCCATCTATACCAGTACTACAATGGAATGCTAAAGTTTAAATCCAAGCTCTACATTGGCAATTGGGGAAACAGTAGGCGGAAGATTATACAGAATATGCATTCATCTCAGGAAGAAGGTCACTCAGGCATTCAAGCAAATATTTTTAGAGCCAAACAACATTTTTTTTTGGCCGAGCATGACACAGGAAATCAGGAAGGAGGTTTTGCAATGTGATGTGTGCCAAAAATGTAAAGAGGAACATGTTCCCTACCCTAGTTTTCTACAGCTACTCCCTGAGCCTCAGCACTCTTGAAGTCATATATCTACAGAATTTGTGGAGGGACTACCTAAATAAGAGGACAAGGATGTGATTCTGGTAGTGGTTGACATATTTACTAAGTATGAACATTTTATTACATTAGCACACCATTTTTTGCCAGGAAGATGGCCCAATTGTTCCTCGACAACATTAGTAAGCTACATGGTTGTCCACAGTCCATTTCTGACAGGGATAGAGTGTTTACCAACACTTTCTGGCAAGAATTATTCAAGCAACTGCATATGAGCACATCGTACCACATCATATTTGAAGTTACATCCATATCAGCAGCAAATTGTGGTTAAGAGGACTGATAAGAAACTTAGTCCCAAGTATTATGGACCTTACAGAGTTGAGGAAAAGATTGGGAAAGTAGCATACAGATTGGACCTTCTGTGGGTACTAGAGTTCATCCAACATTTCATGTGTCTTTGCTAAAGAAGAAAATTGGGGACAAAACAGTGAGGATTGCAGAACTTCCAGTGGACACAACTACAACAATACTGGACAAGCAGCCATGGAAAGTTATGCAGGACAATATATTCAACAAAGGGGGTGAAGCTGGAGTTAAACGGCTTATACACTGGGCTGATCAGACTGAAGAGGAAGCTACATGGGAAGATTCCACAGACATTCAGCAGCAGTATCCTACATTTAAACCTTGGGGACAAGGTTTAGATAAGCAGGAGGGTTGTTATCAGGGGCGGAGCCAGGATATGGTACAGGACTGGGCTGTAGTTTAAAATGGACTGGGTCATTGCATAATTTTTTTTTTTTTTAATTAAGAGTACATTTTCTGGAAATTTTAAGGAAAGGAATGAGCTGCAGTGGCAAGGAAGGAAGAGGAGGACCAGCTGGAAGAAGAAGAGCAAACTAGTAGCTGCAGCTGAGGAAGAGGAAGAAGAAGCCATCAACTGTTTTAACTGATTTTCAAATCCAAGAGAGAAATGACGCCGTTTTGCTGTTTAGTTAATTAATAAAGATTGTATTATGTTTTTAAGTTGCATTTTGGAAACACGTGTTTTATTTGTTTGCTGAAATGTATATATTCAGCTGAAGAAAGAGAAATAGACGTCTGATGTAATAGCTAACTGTCGGTGCAATCCTCTCCAATCTCAGATTCTGTTCTTCTTTATCTTCTCCTTCTTCTTCATTTTACTTTTACCCATTCTGTAATTGAGTTTGTTTTAATTAAATAGAAGTTGAGATATACAAAATGAGTTCCATTTAGTTGATTTTGAGTGAATTTCACCATTAAGCTTCATTCATTACAGTAATTACCTCCTGGCCTTATAAATTGGAGATTTAGGGTTTGGGTTGTGGTGTTACCGTTTGTGAATATTTGGTGGAAAAACAAACTGAGCCCTATTCTTGTGGTCGTTTTTGGCCGTTGAGAACTTTTAACAATCTGCTTAAGGTCGGTTTTTGTATTGATTGTGTAACTGATCATGTTAAATCTTTTATGCTATGAACATAATGAGGAATCAACTGTGTAATTGATTTGGGCCTATTTGGATGGTGATTAACACTTGAAATATGGAACAAGCAGAATTTCTTGGGCTAATGTTGGAGATGGAAACTGATCATGTTAAATCTCTCTTTGCTGAAATTACACATATTACACAAACATGAAAATGAGGATTACAAGCCTACTCGGAAAGCGCAAAGTTTATTTTTTCTTCAAACATACTTTTTTCTATACAATTTATTGCGACTTATTATCTACACATTAGATACGACACACTTACACATTTTATTTCCATTATGGAAATAATCAAACGAGATCTCGAAAACATGACAATTACTGACATTACAGAAACATTTCGCCATCTTTAACAATTTAAACCTATTTATTTGTTTATCCATTCGATGAAATCGTTGAGATTCTTGCTAGACTTACCTCCTCTTACACTACTCATCATTAGTTCCTTAAGATGCAGAGCTCTTTCTTTGTAAGTATTGTCACCAAGTAGTTGATCTATCTTGTTCTTGATTTCTTCACGGGTTATTGTCTCACTTGTATCTTGTTCAAATTGCAGTCCGACTTTCCAGATATCGCAGATGTAGCTTTGGTTAATGAACTGATCAGCAAAGTAAGGCCAGCAGAGTATTGGAACACCATTGCTCACGCTTTCTATAGTCGAGTTCCAACCACAGTGACTTAAAAAGCAAGCAGTTGAAGGATGATTTAAGACCTGCTGCTGTGGTGCCCAGCCGATCAGTTTCCCTTGGGTCGATACTCGATCCAAGAATCCTTCAGGGAATGCCTCAGTCGCCTCGTTCGTGAAGTCTGGTCGGATGACCCATAGGAATGGCCTATTGATGAGTTCAAGTGCCAGGGCTAATTCTTGAAACTGAGGTTTGTTAAAAACAGTAAAACTGCCAAATGCAACATATATGACTGAGTAGGTTGGCTGCTGGTCAAGCCATTTCAGGCAATCGGAGTCCTCTGTCCAGAAGTGGCCGGCTGAATTTTCTAGCCCGGTGCTTGCTAGAAGGGGGCCAATGGGAACTATCTCTGGAGCCAATGTGAATGCTCCTGGCTCGAGATCATAAGTCGAGTTGCATATCAGCCAGTCTGCTGATTTCACTGCTTTGTTGTTTTGTACCATAAGGTCGAAAATTAGTTTCCTCATCGTCACATTTTGGAAACGGGTCCAGACGAAGTCCGATGTACTCATGATAGGCATAGCTGGTGCAAACTGAAACCTCTGGTTCTGTTTTGGAGTTCCTGAAGTGAACAGTGTCTTTTGTCACATTTTTTACTTCACTTTCTTCATTAATGTTCAGTAGTGTACAATAAGTCTTACCAAACAAGCTATTACGAAATAAAGAGAAGTTAAAATCTTGTGCATTATATTGCCCATTGAATTGGGTCCAAGCATGCCCTTTACGATCATTCAAATTGCAGTCTTGACTTTCGAGTATATGCTGCAGCAGGTTAGGCAATAATAATCTTCAATTTGTTGATGCTATGCTCTGAACAATGTTTCATGTGCATATTCCTCTTTACTAAATTTTTTACTTCCAGAAATTGTGGAAAAACTAATAAATAAAATGCGCGTGGCGACTGCCTAACTCTACTATATTGAACTTCTTGTTATTCACGTATGCAACTTCAAAAATTTGTACAATTATTGATCTATGTGATATTTATCTGTTGCAATTGAGTTAAATGTATCTCACCTTCCTTGTCGATTATTCCATCATCAATTAGCTTTGGAATGTTAAAACCCAGCACTAACGATGCTGCTGCTGCAGGTAAGAAGGCTGCTCGTCGAATTTCCATATTCTTAGCAACTTCCTGTGCCCAACCAAGGCTCTGATCAGCAATAACACAGGTGATCTTTTCATCCTCTGATATGTTCATTTCCTGTATTAGCTCCATAATTTTCCTTGGCATGA
Source organism: Forsythia viridissima (assembly GCA_030279155.1). Classification (NCBI taxonomy): domain Eukaryota; kingdom Viridiplantae; phylum Streptophyta; class Magnoliopsida; order Lamiales; family Oleaceae; genus Forsythia; species Forsythia viridissima. The sequence continues at coordinate 37,403,738 of CM059036.1, forward strand.
CTTTGTAAACTGCCTCGGTCAATTTTCCCGGTATATTCCTATCATTCGATTCAAGTCCATCAGGAATCGAAATGAGATGGATTCGATCCTCTAGTATATCTCTCCCAGATAGTGAATTTATGATAAGATTATGAGTACTCTCACTGTTTACAAATGTGATTTTGATGCTTTGTTTGGCTAAACATTGTGCCAGTTCCATTAGAGGAATTACATGGCCTTGTACTGGATATGGTATCATCAGAACATGTGGTTTTCCCATTCTTGTTTGCTATGTGGTGGAGTTTAATGGTAGCTTCTGGGACTGCTGCTGGCTACTTGTTTAGTTTTTCCATGCTTTTGCAATCAAGAAATAGTAGTTTTTCATCTTGGAATTGACTTCGTAAGTGCAGAAAGCACTTGATAATGAGGACTATATTCTGGACTTGATTGTACAGTGAGATGTGGTCCTTTTGACAACTCGAATCATTATTGGTGGGGCTTATTATGCTTTAAAGAAAGCATGTTATTTTTCATTCTTGACTTGGTAAGTACAAAAAGCCCATGGTGTATGTTGAAAGCTTGTTCTTGGGAAGCAGTTCGTCTTACAACTCTTTTGCACATAGGCTTTAAAGAACTCTACCAGCTCAATAGTCTACAGTCTACACCCTTCATTTTCTCTCTTAATCTGCCCCTCCTCAACGCAACCCAACAAGCGCTAACCCTAGGTGCTCGATTGATGAAACGGTGTACTGAAGAGCAAGAACTAGCAAAAACATCCAGTTGAGTACTATGAAAATCGCGAATAAGTCAAAATTTCACGGAACACAAGATTTTCTAACACTATTAATAATGGTGTTTAATTTTAACTCGTGGGACTAACTGCTGCTACTACTTGTTTCATTATCTTGTCTACTAGCTCTTAAAGCCTTTTCTGTTGGCATCTTCATCTACCTGGGTGACTAAGTCCAAAAAGCATATTTTATGAAATTGTTCTTAAATATTAAATAAATGTTTACATTATCATCATGTTTTATAGTAAATTATCAATTATTGTTTTCTCTTTGGCTTAATCTTAATATTAAAGATTTGTGGGCTGCTCATTCTTGTAGTTTTTATTTTTATTTTGTTAAAAAGAGATCTCAAATCTATTGTGGTCCACAAATTGAAATCCTAGGAATAAGAAAGGTATTTATATACTGAAATCACCTGGATTGAAAAGAAAAGACTGCTTTAATTTTCTAGTGAACCCTTTTATCTTACGTTGTGTTTGATTTTGATTAAAATCAGATTTTTTGTAAAAGTTGATAAAATATTTGGTTGAAAAGTTGTAAAATGTTGTGGGTTCCATAAGATATGTAGTTAAAATTAACTTTAACTTCAACTATTTAGTAAAATTTTAAATGAAAGTCCTTAATAATCCATCAGATTATGTACCTGGGTGGTTTCTTCCATTAAGGAAGATGATGATTATCAAATTGTAGATAACAAATTACCTACTATAAGTAAGAAAGCTCATTAAATATCTAAATAAAATCAAATAGTCATCAATCATCATTTATCATTTTATTTTGTACATTTATATTTTATTTTTTATTTTTTACTTGTAAAATTTATTCATTTATTAATTTTTTACTTAGAATTATAATATCAATCTGAGTGCATATTTGGCTGTGCTGAAATTATTTTTTAATTGTTTATAACTTATGGGTCTTATAAAATGTAAATAAATTAGTACCTACGAAATGTGTGAATAAAAAGTATGTTTGACCAATTTTATCAACTTAAAATATAATTTAAAATAAATGAGTAGTAAGTTGTAAGTCCTACAATTACTTTTTAACATTTTAAATTTCAAATATAACAAATGTAACGAATGTATTACACATTTTTATAAGAAATGTAACAAACATAACAAATGTAACAACAATAGTTATAAAAAAAAAAACATATTTTTAGAATAAAAAAATTAGATAGTATTTTTTTAAATTATTTTATATTTTGTGATGTAAGGTTAAACTATCCCTAATTTAAGCTAATACAAAGAACTGAAGAAGCATTGAGTCAAGAGAATCAAACCAATGTGTGAAATGAATTATATTCCATTGTTAACTATCAACTTGTGTCATTTCTCCCCCAATACAAACTCATTCTTACTTTCCATTAGGCCTAGTTGGGCTTTTACAAGTATGTAGGTGCTAAAAATTGTTCGGAGTGTAGCATCAATAGATAGAACCAAAAACTTGTTCAACTCTATGCACAAGAAAAGGCTAGCATGCACAGTCGCCGAAAGGAGAGTGATGACCGAAAGTACTCCGATGCCTGAGTTAGACTGTGTAGTAGATAAGTAGAATTAAATGAGTTTTTGACATATAAGTAATTTTTGTTATTATATTGCTTACTATGTGATAAGTGTATTTTGTGTTCTTATTCGAACTTTAAAACTAAGCTTTTATCCCATTATTTTATTGATTTTCTACTTAATTTAATGTATTGTTCTTTCTATTTCAGTTTTGGACCCGTTTATAAGTAATTAGAAAAGAATGGATGGAAAGAGCAACAATTTGGTGAAATCGACAAATGAGAAGAAGTTGAGTTTTTAAAGTGAATATCAAGAGCTAACCATTAGAGGATGAGGAAAAAGGTAAAATCAACACGTTTAAGGTTTGTTGGAGTGACAATGAAGAGCTGAAGCAAATGATCACACCTGAAAGTCAAAAAATTGAATTGAGAAATTATCTACCGAAGTATGTGGGGAAATTCGAGCACAAATTTTTGTATTAAAATCTCCACAAAGCAAATGATATACCATTTGAAAGATAATTGAATTACGAGTCCAACACTTTTTACGGATCTCAATTTAGAGTTTCTTACAAGAAGTTGTGGCTGTTTGAAAAAAGGAAAAAATTATGAAGATGGGCGAGCGCCCAGCCATAGTTTTTGGCAGCAGAGAGTTTCTTTTTGCCTCAGCGATCGTCCTGTGCATTTTATGCACCAGTGGAATTTTGTTACATTTTTTAGTGCGGCTCCAATTAGGAAATCTTTTGCGACGCGATTTTAATGATTTTTTGGTATCTCTTTGGGTACTATTATAGAACTATATATTTGAGTTCTTAATTCATAATTGAGGAGCAGAATTTTGAGAGAAAAACAAGAGAAGAAACAAGAAACGAAGATTGAAGGAAGATCAAAATTTATTCTTTCGAGGAGTCAACGAATATCAACATCAACTCTTTCAAGTTTTCTTCCTATCCGGGTGATGGCTTTTATATTTTCTTTTTGCTTTCTTTTTTTTAGTATGCTAGGTTATATTATTTTGTGCTAGAATCATGATGAAACTTGTATTATGAACATTTAATTCTTTGAACCTAGTTTTTGATATTCAAGCACGTTTTTCATTTTGAATAATTGATATTAATTTCTTTTTCTCTATAACTATATGCGCAATAGTTGTATGAGTTTTGTGACTTATTTTACCATTGAGATATTGAAAATAAGTTAAACATAGTATCAATTATCGAGTCCTATAAAGGATAGAGATATATCGTTATGCTTTACATAATTTTTAAATATTCATAAATTCTAATGCATTCTTATATGTTCGCATTCGTTATAGAGATATATAGTCAGGTCACATACGTAGATAGGTTAAATTCTACTCGAGAGAGATTGTTAAACAAATTAGGAATATTGATCTTCATAATTAAATTGTGTTATTAAATTCAACGGTTCGGGTTAAAATGGATTGGTATAAGTGGATTCGAGATCCTAGTACATTTTACTTTCTCATATTCAAAGTAATTCAGCGTGAACTCAATCTTTTGTTTATTTAAATTATAATTAGTTAATATTTTAATTAGTTCTTAGTCAACAAAACTTCAAAAGTTAATTCGATTAAGTTAAGGTTAATTGAATTGAATTGAACTATCTAAATCTCTGTGCGTACGATACTTGGACTCTCAAATCTATTATATTACTTGTGCGATCCGTACACTTGCAGAATAACAACATAAAATTCACTAACACTGTGCACAACAATTGAAGTTTGAATATATAGAAAAAATGGATAGGGATATTTCTTAGAAGTTAAGACATTAAAAATACCCATTTTTGTTTAATACTAGTTAGAAACATGTGCATTGCACGTGATTTTGCAATAATTTTATTAATTTTTAATATTTTCAAAATTTTTATTTTTAATTGTTAAAATGTTAAAGTCCAATTATAATAAGATAAAAAAAATACGGTTCTCGATAACAATGTTGTATGATATTGTTTGATATTATAATAAATAATGTTGATATTTTATGTACACTCATAAAAGTATAATTATAATTAGATATTAGTTTTATATTGTGGTAATACCAACAGTAAGTTAAACTCAGTTAATATATTTTGGTGATTTGAACTTTGATGATTGACAAACTATTGCTATCAAATCTTATGGAATTGATGCTATGAAGAATAAGAATTTGACAAACTTTTAATAATGCTCACATCTCTAGATTTTCAATTCAATCTTTATTTCAATAGAAGTTGAATGAAGCTTCGGCAATAGCAAAACTAACTATTTTTTAATTAATAAAACGAGAGGTAACTAAGAAAATTAGAAAGAAGGAAATGAATTACATTATCATGTCTAGCTAAAGATTAAGTATGTTGCATATTCTCCTTTGGTTGTATCGTTGTTAACATCAATGTATTATCCCAAGAATTTCAGCACATAAAACGCTTGGTAAACATCAAATACTCAATATTCCACTCGTGTTTTGAAATTGTAATCAAGTGTTTTCTTGAATCCTACTAAATATACAAGGATATAACTATAGCAACAATGCTTGTACAACGTTTTTTTCTCCTATTTAGCAAACTTTGTTTAAGTTACTTCAATTGATAAAACTCCAGTCAATCCACTTTTCCATTTCTCTATTAACATAGTCCATTTTGATGTATACATATTATGATTATAAAAAATGAAAATGTATGAAGATCATTTACTATTTATATGATGGATACTTACATATACTTTTAGGAACAAACATAAAAATGATGACTCACTTTGTCTACTTAATGTCTCGAAAAATGAATTCGTAAATTGAATATCTCTCCTTGACTGCCAGCCTAAGAATCAATCCCTTGTTTTACATATGCGTGCTACAATTTCCATCCATGAGGACTAAACAAGATAATAAAATATAGTGACACTTAAAGAAAAATAATAGAACTAGTAGATTTAATGAGAATGAACGAAAATGTGTCTTACATAGAAGGGGTCAAATTGGTGGAAAATGTCATAAATTTTCTTAGGAGCATGTCCTAAACTCAGATGTTAAAAGATTTGTTAATATTTATGAATTTGAATAGAATTCCACAGAATTTATAAGATTTCAACACAATTCTATATTATAAATTTCAATATATTCTTATAGATTTCTATAAATTTTCATAGATTTGTGATCTTTTTATTAAAAATAGTAATTTTACATTGTTTTTATTCTAAATAGTTCAAGTGACTGTCCTACATAAACAAATATTTTGAGTAGAATTTAGGAAAGAGGAAAATTCTTGAAATATAAAGAAGTAAAAACTATTTTCAGTCAAAGAGGTGAATGATTCGATGGATTGGAAGGTATACCAATCTGACAGCTGTGTCAGCTAAGCTCCTAGGGAATAAACTAATAAATAAGTCATACGTCGTCTCGAAGCTCAAAGCGTAATTAAATCCATTGTTTGGAGGGATTCACATTACTATTATCAATTTCCTTAGTTTTGAATTATTAAAATTAATTAAAGAGCAAGACTTCTTGAAAAAAATTGAAATAAAGTTTAATTTTTACTTTCTTTCTACTTGTCTTTTTTTATAAAATTTTCTCTTTCATATCCGAGATTAGATGGTGGATATTTAGGATTCATTATTTTCCAAAATTAGTTATTTAACCATCTTGTATAAAAAAATTATTTTATAGTTTAAAAAGATAATTTACATATTTCGCAGTTGTCGAGTAAATCTTTTCAAGTTCAAAAAAAATATATAGTGCTATACTGATTTTATAGTCCAATATCTAATTGCCATATATGGTATTAGAATAATTATCTAATTAATATTTACCAATAGATTATTTATATTTTTTAGTCCAATTGTTTGATTCAATAAATTATCATGGAGTATTAAGAATGAAATTTCAAGACGATGTTTAACAATTGTACAAAAAAAATAAAAAAAATCAATAAACTTCCATTCTAATATAAATTGAAAATCAAGAACAATAGTTTACTACAAAAATTTGTGGCACAAATTGAGGAGAAAAGTGAGAGGAAAAGAAACACAAGAGAATGGTTGGATTGAAATTTTGAGAGGTGTGGATAGAATTTTTAAAGAATTTGGTATTCATATTTATGAGTTCGAAATCTATGCAAATCTGTTTAAATCTTCTAATTAATGAAATCTTTAAAAATCCATTAGTAATTGGGGACAGCTAAATTTCTAAAGAATCTATTTCAATCTAAGTTGAAGACACCTAAATTTCAATTGAATTTATTAAAATTTGAGTTGGGGACACCAAAATTTACATGAACTTTTAAAAACTTTCAAATCTAAGTTGAGAACACCCAAAATGTAGGCAATTAAATAATGATGAAGAAAATATAAACTATGGCAAACATGGTACTTTCACATTAATTATGTTGGTGAATATTTAAACTGATAGAATTATAGTTCTTTCCTTCCCCCCCCCCCCCCCCCCCCGGAATTTTATTTTGTTTACATTAAAACTGATTCTTGTATGTTCTTTTTTCTATCTTTTTTTTTTTTTGCCCTTTAGACACATACTTCTACTGGTTTCAAACTAATGCCAAGGAGTTGTAACTATTTCCAATTTCAATTGGCTTAGACTATAGAGACATTTTTACTACACTAAACTTGATTAAGCAATAGACAAATATTTCACATGTCATTATTTCTTAATCATATTTAATTATCTCTAGTACTGAACATGTCATCCATCCCTCAAAATTTCATATAAAGTTCTATGCAATTCATACCACATTTCGTAGTGGGCAACCAAACCATGTTGAACAAAGAAACTTTTTACATTTCTTCATTCCATTTTATAGTGAAAAGACCGAACCATATCGAATCAAAAGTTAAATACATTTCTTTATAACATTTCATAAGTGACCAAATGAAACCACCTCAAACGGAAGGGTCTATTAGTACATCGTGTAAGATTATGAAAAATATTATATCACATTGAAATAACCACTTGCACGATCTCACCTTAGATTTCTTGAATATAAAAACTGATTGGAACATCTGAAACTTTTTGTTTGTTCTTCAACAACTTTGAATTATCATTTTCTTTTTTCTTTCTTTTGTAAGAACTTCAAGAAAAATGAGTTATGTGTGTGTAATATGTTGGAAAAGAAAAAGACAAAATGAGAGAACTTTGAGAGAAACTTTCTAATTCTAATTTGTAAATTTTACATATAAAATATGAAAAGTTGATGCCAAAGTAAAAAGAAGGGGTTGACCATCACAAGACTTTTCTAGAGACAAAATGATAAATTTTGACGTGAATATTGACAAATGAAAGGTCTTTTAACTCCTCAATTCATAAATCCCATTTTTATGATCTTAAATACATATTTAGGAATTACATAATCATCATATGACCTTTTATATTCTGCAGTAAAAAAAAAAAAAAAACTCTAAAGATAAGTTGTCCAAAGGCCCCAAACAATCCCTTATTTTGTTCAATAATAGTGAGAGACGAAAGATTTTTGAATTTTTTAATTTACTATGACAGGGTAAAATAGTCCAAAGATGTAATATGGGAGGGTAAAATAGTCCAAAATTATTTCTCCCTTTTAGGGCCTTTTAAGTAATGTCAGATGATATTTGCTACTATCAAAGTCGGAGATTAATAATGGTGGAAGGGGAAAGGTTTTTGGATTTTTTAATTTAATATGGGAGGGTAAAATAGTCCAAAATTGTTTCTCCCTTTTTTGGCCTTTTAGAAGTAGTATAGATATATCTATGGAGAGAAATGGAGGTTCAAAAATATCATCGGCTTTATATAATTATCAATCAAATAAAAAGTTAATATATGCATTAGTGAGATTATACAGGGTGAAGGGGAAGGAAAAAAAATATAGGATGAATTCCACTTTCAGGCAGTGTTCAATCAATTATGTATGAATCAAAAATCTTGGGTGCAATTTGAATGAAATCTCTGCACATTATTATTTTCGGGATTTTAGTTCCGATTAGGAAAGGGTTGGAGAAATTTTCTAGTTATCAATTGGGTATCTCTTGCTTGCCCATGGATTTAGCAGTTGTATCCTTAGGGCCCTGTTATCTCTTCCTCTCTTTTTTTGCCCCATGTCGCCACACTGGGAGCATGGATTCCAAATTTCAAGTTTGTTTATGAAGAGCTTATCTAATTGTTATAGTGTTTTTCTTGGTGGGCAAGTGTTTTCAAAATGAAGTTTCTTGGTGGTTAAGTTTATCTGTGGGGGGCAAGAAAAAGGTATGCTTGGTGGGGGAAAAAAGGGTATTTCTTGGAAGGCAAGAAAAAGGCAAGAAAGGGGTTTCTTCGAATGCAAGTTTCTTGGGTTGACAAAAAAGTCAAATTGAAAAATTATATTCGATGTTTCTATCACGTGTTTGCCACGCATAAATATGGATACAACAAAGAGCCATGTTGGCTTAATGGTCATGTCAAACATGACAACTAAGCAAATAGCATAACTTATAAAATTTAAGTTACAAATGCCTCTTATATAGTAAAAAATTTAAATACATTTGTCAGTTAGGGTCCGTTAGGAATTAGTCTTAACAGACCGTGAGATTAGTTAAGATCTGTTAGGAATTAGCCTTAACAGACCATTAGGTTGGTTAAGGTTTCTTAAGAATTAGCCTTAACATGCCATTAGGTATGTTATGGTTTGTTTTTATTGGTTTGTTGTGGTCTCTTTACTATTAGTCTGTGATGGTCTGTTAAAGTCGATTAAGGTCTATTAGCCTTAACAGACCATTAGGATGTGTTACGGTCTGTTAAACTACCGTGTTCATCAATTAACTAACCAAACTCAATAATTCACGAATGAACTCAAATTTAAAAAAAAAAAAAAAAAATTAATGCAACTATCACAAGTTTATACTCAAAATGTGTACATATTATCATGATTATAATACCCAAAGATCAATTTCTACTATAAACTAATAGAATAAGAAATAACTACACATTATACAAGAAATGAGATGAGTTGAATTCTAAACTTGAAATGGAATTTCGTGCATTTGTTTGAACTTGTTTTGAGATTAACGAGATGACAATTTTCTTGCAAAATAGAAAATTTTGAAAGCCTATCATTTTTTATAATAACGTATAAGTTACATAAATGAATTTAAAATTGTATCAAATTGAATAAGCGGAGGTTTACACAGGTATATTCGTTAATTTTTATTTTTTAAACGATATTTATATTGTAAAATTGGGCATTGGCCATTCAGATGGTATAGTCGGATCAGGGCCGATTCTGACATTTCCGAGGCCTAAGGCGAAGTTTGAAAATTAGGACCCCCAACGGATCCGCAAATTACATTATGCATTCAAAATCCACAATATTCTTACGGAACTAATTATAAACTTAAAACTCAAAAAAAAAAAAATACCAAACAAAACATATTATACAAAAATTTTATATTATAATCAAATAAAAATATATTCAATGAACATTAAAAAATTACCCAATACCCATTAACAAAGATTAAAAAACAAAAAAGAAGTACATGTATACATACTGAATCTGGGACTTTTATTTTACTTATCAAAAACTCAGATTTGATCTAAATTTCTTACAATATAGGAAAGGTAAGCTAACCTATGGCATGTTTTATATATATCTTAAATGTAAGATTTGTGACGTTTTGGGCCGAAGATCTGGACCGAAAGTTTTGGAAAAGTTCAGAATTTTCGAAGACAGTGATGAACTTTTCAACCAAAACGAAATGAAGATAAAAAAATTTGCAGAAGAGAATGAAAATTTCAACCAGAAGCAATATGTATACATAATATATTAATACATTAATACATTTCCCCAAAAACCAATATAAAGACAATTAGACAAACATGTATACATAATACATTATATATTTTTTACTCTATTTAATACCCACGCCGCACCCTCTTGATAGCCCTCTCCTTTCTCTTGTCCCAGTTCCGTAGAGAGGGAGACAGGAAGAAAATAAAAAACAAAAACAAAAACAAAATAAGCCAAAAAGAAGAAAATATGTACTTTGGCAAAGATGAATAAACAAATAAGCATTACCAGAGATTTTATTAGTGTCTTCTTTTGAGAAGAACAAGATGAATAGAATATTCCTATTCTTAAGAACAAGAATTCCATGTAAGACAGACGTAAATGAAGAGCCAAAGAGGGAGAGCAGATTAATGGATTGACTAAATGGACTTCCAATTCAATTGTTATTGTCTTGTTGGGTTGGGTTGCTGTCATTTGTTTTTGTTACTTCCCTTTGGTTTTGGGCCATGGTAAGGTTGTGTTTAATTTTTTTTTATTTAATAAATGGGTCTCTTTTGGTTTTGGGCCCGAGGCAGTGGCCTCACTTGCCTCGGCCCAAAACCGGGCCTGAGTCGGATCTTCCAACTATCTACTACTATTCCAACTACAACAAAGACCATTGTAAGCTTATAAGACATAATGGGGGTGATTACACAAATAGGTTATTATTTGAAAATAATTAGAGAAAAATATATATGTATCATAACTTTCAAATATAATGGGTCCGCTTTTTTTTAATTAGTAATGTTATTTTTTAATTACATTATATACCATAACCGAAAGCTAATTAATAAAGAGCACTGTAATCTAAGATTACAGAATTTTTAATTATGAGATAACTGTTTTAATCATCCAAATATAACTTTGATATATTTTTTTGAAAAAAAAAGTTCTCTTCCTTCACAAAAAAAAAATTATCGGCTATTAAATACTTATAAGCATCAACGTAATCAGTTAACATAACATGACAATAATCAAAAATTTCAATAATATCATATTTGTAACAGTTCGTGCTACATATAATTACTCATAATAATAATATTTGTAGCACTTCATGATACATAACATTTGTATCACTTCATGTTACATACATTTGTCAAAAACTGTCACAACGCAATCAGTTAACATCACATGGCAATTTCCACAAATTTCAATGATAAGTGTAATTTAAACACTTATATTGACTCCTTAATGAATAATTTTTGTATAATTCTAAGTATTTTAAAGTTGATATCTATTGAGTCTTTGTTCATTTTTTTTATTGTAGAACAAAATCACCGAACTCAAGTTATATTGGTGAAATCGACGACTAAATAAGAAGAAATTGAGTTTTTGAAGAGAATATCAAGAGCCAAATATTGGAGGATGAGAATAAGATAAAATTAATAAGTTTAAGATGTTTTGGAGTGGCAATAAAAAGTTGAAGTGAATGATCAAACACCTGAAAGTCGAATAAGTGAATTGAAAAACTACAACCAGAACATGTGGGGAAAATTAGAGCATAAAGTTTGATAAAAAAATCTTCACCAAATGATATACCATTCGAAAGATAATTGAATTATGAGTCCAATATTTTTTACAGATCTCAATTCGGAGTTATCTACAATAAGTTATGGCAGTTTGAAAAACAGTCGGCGACAGAACAATTTATGTCTCCTCTAGCCCGCTCGAGCGACCCATCAGCCAAAAAATGCTCGTTTGAGTGGACAGACCAGCCCTCTCGAGCGGACGGTCCCAAGGCCAAACCTTTATTTGAGTTAAAATTCTATTTTTTGCATATTTTTGGGGACTTAGAGCACGAATTCAATCCTAATTGGACCCTTATAAACAGTAGAACTCTTATAACAATTTTTAGAAGTGAAATTTTGGGAGAGAAAATGAAGCAAAAACACAAGACTTCTCTTGGAAATTGACATCAATCTTGATTTTCTTGGCTTTCAATTAAGAAGAAAAAGAAGAAGATTATTCAAGAACTTGTTGAAGAAATTCAAGGGGTCAAGATTATTTTTCTATTTTCTTCCACATTCATAGAATCCAGGTGATGTCCTTTCAATTATTTATGTATTTTTGCAATTCTAACATAATATGCTAAACTCTTTATGCTAAGGATGATGACGGAAATCATATGTTGAAGTCTTAAGTTAAGGATTTTCGTTTCTAATATTAATTTGTGTTTGTTTGATTTATGTCATGGTTTTAATATCCGTTTGAATAATTGATCATCGTTTGAACGTGTTTGTGATTTGTTTTCATTTTCGAGAGGTTCAAAATAGATTAGCTCATTGTGGTTTTAAACACTAAGGCTTAGTTTGATATTGTTGTGCTTTTAAAAGAATTAGTTTTTGCTATGCTGCAAAAAGAATTAGATAAGTGTTTGGTAAACTCTTGTTTCATAATTGCTGTATGTTTCAAAATTAGTATTTAAACGTTTGGTAACAAAAGTAATTTATTCCTGTGGTTGTATAAAATTACTAAAATGAACATTGATTATAATAATATTATTTTGCATTATTATTGTACTGAGTAGTATTGTAAAATTTTATTTTTACTTTTATAACAATATGTAATATTATCAAATATTTTTTTCAATACATTGCATTTACTATAATTACTTTAAAATAAAAATAATTTATATTTATTAAATCTTAAAATTTTAAAACATTAAAAAATAAAAGCATACTATTATTGTACAAAAATCAATTAAATTTAAATTTAAATTATTTGTGGAGATGCATTATAATTAGAATACTAATAAATATGTAACATAAATGAATTACTTTAATTAATTGAGGTCAAAATTGGTATTTTAATAATAGATAGATATAAAAGTCAAAAATAGAATCTGAAAAGTTACCTTTTTACTATTTCTCAAAATCTACCAGATGGTACAGATTCTTTTAGAATCACTTTTTAAAAATTTATCAAACGCCTAAAACAACTTATGATTATTTGACAATAAGAAGTTGGGTTCCAAAATCAATCCCAAACGAGCCCTAAGTCCTATAGAAATTATGAATAATTTTATATGCTTGGTGCAATCAAAATTGATAAATCTTAATATTAAATACGTTTTTATATACTCGGATTTGAAATAGAAATTTTTTGAAAAGTATATAAAAATAGGTTTAATTCTACCTGAAAGAAATTATTAAATAACTTAGGATTATCAATTATCAATTTAAACATTAAATGGATTAGAACGTGGGATTTTGATAATTAAAATAGATACTAATGGTGGAGTCGGATTCCTATCATAACTCACTTACTTGATTTTTCTCCAAAAATCATATTTGCACTTCATTAAATTGTTGTTATAGTTTAGAAATTTTCATATTTTCTTGATCCAAATATTTATTATGTGTATTCGATTTAAGCTCAAATGGGTTGAAATTAAGCTAAAGTCTAAATTATGGTGGGAACATTACTCTTTTACTTGCTTTTACTATTACTTGTCAATGAACCCATATGCTTGCGGGATTTGGCCGTACACTCAACAATATCACATTTGTAACAGTTCGTGCTACAAATAATAAAGCTCAAAGTAATAACAGTTGTAGGTCATGATACATAACATTTGTGGAAAGATGTCAATAATCCTACACAGACATTTGTTACAATTTGTGATACATATAGTACTATCAATTGTAATACATAAATCCACAATTGTGACACATCATGATACATATGGTACTATCAATTGTAACACAAATCCAAAATTGTTTGATTTCATTGTACCTAACCTTTGATTTTTGGGAGATTATTTTGGGGTTGAATATTTGATGTGTCGGAGACTGGAATCTTTACAATCAGGTCAATTTTCTTGAGCCGACAACACATTTTTCGACTTCGAGTGAGATATTTGAGTGCCGTTTGGTGTATCCAAACAAATAACCATCTCATTCATCACAAAACGACTCAACTTTAACCCTTCGATTTGGGGTATCTATTACTACAATTTTTGTTCTTCGATTTCTGAGCTTCAACTTCTTGACGAATACGACAATAGAATTCAACGTGGTTTAGAGTTTTCGCAGTTACAGAATGAAAGAAAATTCAGTTATACTGAAAACACCTGCAGCTCTATTCAAAAAAGAAAATGGTTGCAATTTAGGAATTCATCTTGAATTTTGAGAGCTAAATTGTAAGAGCATCTACAACAGCTTATGTAGATTTAAAGAGTATATTTAGTATTTTAAAGAGCATCATTAAATTTATAGAGCAATTTTTTTAAACATTCCAATAGCCTATTTATTTCCATACTCTTTATTTTACTTTTTTCAAGAAGCATTTAATATATTTTCCTCTTTTCTCTTTTTATCATATATTTCCCTTCCAATATATATATATTATTTAATTAAAACCAACATATCAAGTATTGAAAATTGAAATTATTTCAATGCATTTAATAATAGAGAGCGAGTTTGGCTATTCCATTGGAGCAAAATTTTAAGCGTTGACTCTTTAAATTAAAGAATAGTCTATGTTTAAAGAATGTTGATAAAACTGATTTCTATATTTATTAAACTACTTTAATTTAATATATTATAAAATATAAAATAATATACAGTATTTTTAAGATTAAATCACAATGTTTAAAATATTATAACTATTTCTAAAAAGTCAAATATACAATATAATTTCTTCACATAATAGTTTATCAATTGGGTTGGGTTGGCACTAACTTATTTCTAAAAAGTCAAATATACAGTGTAATTTCCTCACATAATAGATTACCAATTGGGATGGGTTGGCACTAACTTATTTCTAAGGGGTTTTTTTTTATAAATAAGCTAATTTTTAAAAATAATTCCAAAAAACTATTCTTGTTTCATTTATTTTAAAAATATGGTTTTTTAAAAATTATTATTTTAATTTATAATATTAAATAATATATGGTAATTGAATATGTAAATTTGCTGCTTGAGTCCTTAATTATTTACACTATAAGTCTTTTATCTTTATAATATCTCTACTTTCGTCCTCATATTTCTTCTTTCATTTCAATTTCGTCCTCTTTTATTTGTAACTCAAGTCCTTCAACTTTGAATTTTTGTAGCTTGATCACCATATTTATATTTTTATATCAATTTAGTCTTTATAGTATCATTATTTGATACATATGTTACAAATAATATTGTGTATCAATGTTTGATACAAATTTACAAATGACATTTTGTAACAATCTGTGTTACAAATTAAAATGTAAAATATCAGTGATACAAAATATCAATTAATGTAACATGTGCTGTGTAAAATAACATACTATAATCTGTAACATATTCAGTGATACAAAATATCATTTGTAACATCTATATCAAACAGTGATACATAATATCATTTGTAACATCTGTATCAGATCGTGATACTAAACAGAAACCGTTACAACTGTTACAACTGCAAAACCAACTCTAAATTTCAGTAAGTTCGTATTAATATACACATGGGACTCTAAAAACCTATTGATACTATGTAACATCAGCATGATATAAATCTGTAGCACAGTGTCAAATTTAACAAATAAAACTATTGATTTAATCATTTGTGACATACGTGACATCAGTGATACAGAATACCAATTCATGTAACATGTAACACAATGCCAAATTTAACAAATAAAACTATTGATTTCATCATTTATAACATACGTAACGTCAGTGATACAGAATACCAATTCATGTAACATGTAACACAATGCCAAATTTAACAAATAAAACTATTGATTTCATCATTTGTAACATACGTAACATCAGTGATACAGAATACCAATTCATGTAACATGTGATATGTAAAATAATATAATATAATGTGTAACATATTCAGTAACATATCCAGTTATACAAAATATCATTTGTAACATCTGTATCAAATAGTGATACTATAAAGAACTAAATTGATATAAAAGTATAAATATGTGGACCAACTTATAAAAATATAAAAGTAGAAGGACTTGAGTTACAAATAAAAGAGGATGAAATTGAAATGAAAGAGGAAGTACATGAACTAAAATAGAGATATTATAAAGATGGATAACTTATCTTGCAAATAATTAATTTATTATTTTATTAATTAATATAATATTAATTATGTAGTATTTTTAAGATAAATTTGTTAAATTGTTAAATTTAAAATTATATTAAAATTGATAAGTAATAGGTGTAATATTCTCTATTTTTCTAAAAAGTCAAATATACGGTTCCTCGCATAATAGATTACCAATTGGGCTGGATACTTGTTTGTCTGGCCCGCCACTATTAGGGTCAAGCCTTGCACGAAATATGATGAGCTGAACTTATAACTAAATTCTTAGCATGATTAAAAATTGGTTAGCTTGGCCCAACATTTATCCTTGGGTAGTAAATCCTATATTTGCAAAGAGATTTTTTGTATTTTTACATTTATAATGTTGTAAAAATTCTAGAGAAAAATAGAACCATTATCTAGTCTTTAATTTTTTAATAAAATATACGGATTCGTTAACATGATATAAATAAAGTTCGCGTGGACATAAATTATCAACAACATTTATACTTCTATTCGTCATGTTTATAGATTTGGACGGAATAATTTGATATCAGTTATTCAATTGGTCGCAAAATAAATTCTGACGACCTACTTAAAATTGAAGCATAAGTTCTATGAGTCCCAAATTTTTATCATTAATTATAATTTTGTCCACCTTTTCATAATTCTTTTGTTTTCATATTTAACCTTCTGCACAAGTAGACAAGATTTAACATCTGTGGTGACATTACATTCTTAATTCTCATTTAAAATTGCTTTCGCGATTTTACATAAAACTCGTTGTGATTCATCTCATAAATATCAGAAGGCATCTTTTTAAATCGTGTTCCCTTGCCAATCATGCCACCATACATTGTTGGATGTTCTACATTTTGAGTTAATAGTGAAGATTGTGTGAAATTCTAAATTGATTTTTAAAGTATTTTTTTTTAAACTCATATAGTGAACAAAAGTAATTAATGTTACACTATTGGTCACCCCATTATCAACAGCTACTCCAAATTTGACATGCAACTATTAATTGTGTGACGTGGACAAACTTCCCTTATATATATATATAACAAGCCGATCATTGTGAGTTATTCCATAAATGGTCACTGAAATTTGTATGAAATTTCAAGTTAGTCCTTAAAATATTTTTCTTCTTTATTTAGTCACTCAAGTTAATTTGGCCACTCCCTTTCTAAAAGTAATGTCAAATTCGACAAGACGCCCATTAAATATTGTGGTGAACTAACGATCCTTATTCGTCAATCCTTATTCGTCAATAACAATTGGTTGGACTAAAAACACAATTGTTATCATTTTCCAAATTCATCTCTTATTGAAACATAACTTTAACTCTCAATCAATCACCTATTTTAAAAGTATGACAAGTGTGAAAAAGTGCAAATTGGGTCTTTAGTCCAAATATTTTGTGTGCAAGTTGCTTTTTTTGACTTCTAGACCTTTGTTTGTGAAGTGCATTATTTTTTGTCTTTCACAAACATAGTGAACACATATGTAACATTTCAATAATTAAGTTGATTAAAAATACTTTAAAAATATCAACATAAAATTTTACATAAACTTCAGTGATCGTTTGTGAAATTAACTCACAATTTCAACTTGTTTGTCAATATATATGATAGTTGTCCACCTGGCAATTTAATGGTGTCACGTTAGATTTGGAGTAAATGTTGCTATCGGAGTGACAAATGGTGTAATATAATTAATTTTGATTACTAAATAGGTTAGAAAAAAACTTTAAGGATCATCTCTAAATTTCATACAAATTTCAGTGACCTTTGGTGAAATCAACTCATTCTACATTACTCTATTGGAAAATGTACAAATAGTCCCTAACCTATAGCCCCTCTCTGCAAATGGTCTCTAACTTTCAAAACCTGGCACTGACCCCTCATAGTATTAAATTTGGAACAAATGGTCCTTTCTAACCAATTCAGTCCTAGGGATGACAAAAAACCCCGTCCCCGCCATGCCCCGCCCCTAATGGGGTGGGGAATCCCCGCCCCGATTACTAAACGGGGCGGGGGTCCCCGCCCCGCATTCCCCGAACCCGCCCCGAATAGTTTTATTTTATTTTATTTTTATGTTGTAAAATTTAAATTGTATGTAAAAATATAAAAAATAATATAATTAATTAATTAATTAATTAAACGGGACGATAAACGGGAATTTTTTTATACTCGCCCCGCCCCGCACCCGCACCCGCGCCCGCCCAGATCCCCGCCCCGCTTTCCAAAAATCCCCGACGGGGCGGGTATAGGAATGGCCGCCTCGCCCCGAACCCGCCCCGTTGTCATCCCTATTCAGTCCACAAATGTCATTAAGTGAATTCCAAACGACTAGTTTTATTGAAATAATTGATTTACCCTTACAACTGAAGTAAATAGAAAAAGAACAAAGAAAAAAACACTGGTTTATCTTCCATACTCCCATTGCCACAGCTACCATCCACGGTGACCGTCGTCACAACCACCAACTACGATCGCCATCTTCCTCAGATAGCACCACCAGTTAGCGAAAAATTGATCCAAAACCCACCACCAAATTTGAAATCTAGAATTTTCATCTAACGGGCCCTCAACGCACGGCCTCTTCCAGCTCATACATTTTCTCTTATGCCACCACCTTCCGTGCAATTGATGCGCTTTTTATTCTAATTCAAGATTGGCTGGAACAACCTTAATCCCCTTTGGGCACGCAGTCCAATGCCACTAATACGCATTTGAGAATGAATTTGTTGTATATCTCTAGATGTACAAAATAAATCTCAATAATATTCATAACTACGTGGTAATGCTAGCAATTATAGTTAATTTTGCTAATGGTTGGAAGGAAAGAAAAATAATATGATTTGAATTGGAAATTTGACTTACAATAAGTTGGTTAAGAAGAAATATCTAATGCACAAAACTTCAAATGAGATCTCAGTGGGTTCCTAAAATTCTCCAAACCTTTTTAGGCATTCATGAAGAATGTGGAGGCACAAGTTGGGAGAGGCTTAGATTTGAAAATCAGGGATGTGTTTTGGATCTGTTTTTCGCTAACTGGTGGTGCCATTTGGGGAATATGGTTGTGGTAGTTGGTGGTTGCCGTTGTGGGTGGTGATGATTGTGGTCGCTATTAGTGGTAACTATAGTTGTGGAGGAAGGGAAGATGATTTTTTTTTTTTTTTTTTTTTTTTCGTTTGGCCAGATTTTCTTTTTGTTTTTTGTTTTCTCTTATTTCTCTTTTAATTTGGAGTAAGGGTAAAATAGCCATCTCCACAAAAGTTAAGGGGCTGTTCTCTTTGAGTTTCAGTTTTGAGTTTTGAGTTTTAAATTCATTTTCAGTTTTCTGTTTTGAGAGTCTATTTTAAGATTGTTGAAAACGCGTTTAGTTTGTCATTTTGAAAAACTGTTTCTGAAAATAGAAAACTAGAAAACACGTTCTGTTTGAAATTTTGAGAAATTATTTTATATTATTTTATTTATTAAATTTGATTATTCAATAAAGTAAAATAATTTCATATTAATTAACTAAAAGTAATATATACATTTTACTATTTATCAAGTAATATATATATTTTTACATTTGGTGAATTTTACAAAAAAAAAAATTATGCTACAAAAATTAAATACTAACAAATAATAATAAATTGACTTGTCAATAAAATATTATAATTAATAATGTGACGTGGATTGAGAATTACATAATGTCATGATAAGATTGCCTAAAACGGTTGAATAGAAAGATAATTACGATTGCAGGCTTACATATTGATGGCAAAAATAACACATTTGGAAAATTAAAACAATAAAATGACATCTACATAATCATGTATGAGTCATTGAGTAGTCATTCCACATTAGTGTAGCAATTTGATCTCTGACTTGTCCCAGTTGAGTTGTTTGACTAGCATCAAATTGTATGACTTCTTGATCTTGACTGGACTCCGACACATCTTCAAATACCATATTCTCTGATGAATATTGAACAAAAAGACTATCCAAAGCGTGTTCTTGACGAATGAAATTATGTATTGTGCAACATGCAGTAGGGATTTGTCTTTGCCTACTTAGTGGATAATTGGTAATTAATTTCAAAATTGGAAATCTTGCCTTTAACACTCCAATGCAACGTTCAATAATATTTCGACACGATGAATGTCTATAATTGAACAACTCTTCCTTTCCACGCGGTCTTCCGCGTCCATTATAATCACGCAAATGATATCTTCGACCTCGATAAGGAGCAAGAAATCCAGGCATGTTTGGATAGCCAGAATCAACAAGGTAAAATTGATCTACAAAAGAACATAATTTACGACTCTAGTACTATGAAAATATTTGACAAAAAAATTGAAGTATTCAAATATACCTCCCCGTGGCATTGGAAAGTTGTTTGATGTTCTTGTAATTGCGTCAATAAATACTCGCGAATCATTAGCAGTACCTTCCCATCCAGCATGCACAAATATGAATTTCATATCAAAATCACATGCCAACATCACATTTTGTGTTACATTTGTTTTTCTTCCACGAAAAGATGTTTGTCTCGATGCAGGTGCCCAAGCTGATACATGTGTTCCATCTATTGCACCTAGACAATCCTTAAAGTAAGGATATTTGCGTAACAAGCGCTCATGTACAACATCTCGGTTTGTGGGGTGGATAATCTCTGTGCCCAATGAACAAACAGCCCGTAAAACTCGTTTAAACCATTTTGATATTGTATTGTTGGAATGCTGAAATCGATCACCAATAACACTATATCGTGTAGTGTGCCCTATAATCATTAGAAACATTGCAACACCCTCCTCAACGCTCACTTTTTCCATCTGTCAACAACTCCTTCTCTTTCAAAGTATCACAAAAATTCATAAAAACATGTTTCTGCATACGAAAAATATTATGACACACGATCGGATGTCCATTCAAAATTTCGAGTATGTACATCTTTCCAGTAAGTAACGATGTTCTACAAGGTATCCTGTCCATAATACTTCTTTCGTTAGCAGCAAAATAACTAAACATCAATATATCTCCAACAGTCACATCGAAATCATCTGTCCATAAAAAATCATCGTCACTCGAATCATCGTCACTCAAATAATGAACCGAACCTGAATCAGCAGACATCCCTCTGCACAAATATTTGCAAAACTAAACATCATAATCCACATCAATCACCAGTAATATTAATACGCAAACAAATATAATTATCATACTTAAAAAGGTACAACCATTTTCAAATTCCAACACATCGATTCAAACCAAACAAGCAAATCAACATATAAATATAAAACATTCCTACATTAGAAGTTCAAAATACGAATAGTCCTACATTACCATCAAGCAAATCAAAGAAGTTCTAAGATAGGTCCTCTCCTAATTTCTGGCATCATCACAAATGACATTCTGAAATCTGGATCCTTAAAAGCCTTTATTGCTTTCATATAAACCTCATTAGAGACCCCTTCCATGTTGTTTAGGATGTTCAGGCATACCATATTTGAATAGGGATCCGAGCTAGTGGCTTCACTATCCCCTGATTGATTAGACGATTTTCCTTGGATGCGTGCAAGCTTTTCTTTCAGGTAAAGCGTCCTAAGTTCAGTTTCATCGTTCCTCGCGCTAATTGTTGATGACCACTGCGCCATACATGCCTCAAGTTTTCCACTTTTACTTATCTTGGGTTCTTTACGTCGGCGTTTATTAGATGTACCATTATCGCGGCGACGAGTATTTGTAACTTCATCATCATCATCATTTTCCACGTGCACATGCACTCCCCTGCTCAAAAAATCATCTTCTAGTTGCCTTTCCTCTTCTGATGTTGGCGGAAGCTGAGTAGAAGCATTGCTTAAACTACCAGTAGCTCTAGTCCCGCCAAATATCTCTCCAAGAAGTTCATAATGCTTGCATCCTTCCTTCCTGAATGTCCTGTACTCAGTCTTGTTTATCTGCAATAGGTAATATAAGCAACATTAACTCATTTCACATCAACAAAAAAATGACGTCCTGAAACGATAATGATATCCTTAAAAAATAATTGTGAAAGTGTTCTTATACAATACATACCGTATAAAAATGTTGCCAAACTTCCTCTGCAGCATTAACTTGGTTGGTATTTGGATCCCATGTAACACCTGTATGCCCTAAAAGTTCAGAGAACAAGCGATGCACTTTACGTAAACGGTTCCACTGACCCTTCAATCTCTCTACCCCATAATCTGATTTTGTGACAACAACCATGTCTTTATTGATCTTGCCCCATTCGTCTTTCGTGAAAGTAGAACATTGTAATTTTCTTGATTTCACATTGTCACAAAGTATCCCGATAAAAGCGTGTTCATTCTCATCAGACCATGACATTGGTTCCTTAGTCTTACCTCTGTGACCACCCATGTTCTCTATTGAAGATAAGTAATAAATATCAACAACTTAAACAAAACAGTTTTGTATATAAGTTAAATAATTACCAAGTCCAACATTACAACCAAGATGATTGGCAAATATTTAAAAAACACCACAGAATGGGCGTATACAGATTTTGTTTACAGATTTTGTCCCAGATTATTACTTTGTGCCACACTTCAAAGCAATAAACTGAAAACTAAAAGATAGCTAACTTGAGTTGTGAAGAGATGAATTCACGACGAAAATAGATAACTTTTCAGCATCCACCTAACTATTCATAGCATTCAACTATAGGGAGTAAAGAAGTGAAAAATCAACTATCCAAAAAATTCACTAAAGTTCACCCAACACAAACCTCTGTACATGTATATATATACATGTGCCTGAATACTCAAGTACATGAAGGTTCATTACGTTTGACAAAATTAAATAGTAAAAAGTTGTTTATTTTTTCTTTTAATGATTGTTTGTCACATTGTTGCTTTTATAAAATTAAACTATCGGGCACATATGTAAGACACAAGGTAAGGCTTCACGTCTCTCTTTGTGACTTTCAGTGCAATCTATACAGTATACACACAATATGGGATTGTCAAATGGCTCAAATCCTCCCTGACTCCCATTGAGTTTAGATGGAGACTTCAAAATATTAAGCCTCAACTGGGTTTTAACCTTTTTTTTTTTAAAGATCTTTTAGAAGAGTTGTAGTGTATAAATGTGCTTCCTTTTTCTTTTTTTTTTTTCTTTTGCTAATTTGCTTTCAAGGATCAAAATTTTGGTGTGTTTGTTGGTTTTATACTCTAATATTTTGTAATAAGCGAAATTATAATTAGTAATACAATTGTGAATGGACAGCCCACCCCCACACAAAAAGGAAAAAAAATCTGGGACTTGATTATATACCTTTGATTTAATTGTTACTACCTTTGATTTAATGGACTGCCCACCCCCACACAAAAAGGAAAAAAAAATCTGGGACTTGATCAAGATTTTGTCTACATATTTTGTGTTTTGATTAGTGTTTATGATATATTTGGATTAAACCAAGAAGATTGGAAGAAAAAATTGACAATAGTGGTAACACAAAGGACATACACTTATGGATCAAACCAAGAAGATTGGCATGACTTGAAAGAAAACATCACAGAATGGGTTCCATTTTGAACATTTTACCTTACTATCAAAAGCATCATAAGTGCAAAATAGATGGAAGAGAAATGATTAGTTTAATTACCTTATCAGGTGAGTGCTCGTCCTCTTCTTCAGTAGTGGTAGGTGGTTCTATAACTTGTCTTGTATTGTACTTCAAAATCATGCAAGACAAAGAATGTTCTTAAAAAAAATTATCACAGTAATCCTTACTTAAAAGAAAATGCAATAATAAAACAAAAGGAAAAAAAAAACTACAATTTTAATGGCAACAAACTCAGGGATGTCGAATGGTCCAAAGGCTGAGAACAAAAATTTACTAAAGCCGGTTGAGACAGCAGATATTATTTCAGCATGTTAGGTATCCTCCTCGATATCTTCATATTTAATGGATATATCCTAGTAAATTCCAAATCTGAAAATTTTCCAAAATTAGCAGCAAAGTTGGTAAGAAGATAGTAACATCACTAAACAAACTTATCTTTCTAATTAACAAGGCCAAAATTCTTTATCTATTTTCAAACCACATATGTTCAGATTCTAGAGCCAATCTATTATCATCTATCTTTGATGTCCAAACTCACATTCAGATTTTCTTGGACGAGTTTTTCCGAATCATATATGATTTCCGACATCAATAAAAACTCAATCGAAAACTGGAGATGGCTGGTAGTTTGACATGCTTATAAGAAAAATCACAAACTGCCTATAAGTTCCTCGTTCAGCATAGGTGAATGCATTTCTCAATTTATATGCAAAATAAAGATTATTTTGTCGAAACTGGAGTTGTCAAAAAATTCGAACAACCCACAAAGGCATTTCCACCAAAAAAATCGGACAACCCACAAAAAATTCGGACAGCCTTCTTGTTGATAATTAAAACCCAGAACTACATATAAAACAAAAAGCTGAAAAGTCTTTGTTGGAAAAAAATGAGTCCAGAAAAGCCTAGCATAATATTCTTAACTCTACAAGCAAATACCAAACGAATCGCTGCAGTTGAACACTCGTTCATATAAACTCCAAAATTTGAAAATCTTTTGTCCACAAAAAATTTGGCCAACCCATAAAAATACCTATATTCGAGGAGAATGAACACTGGAGAAGATGTCGAAGATCTGTGAGCAGATCTTGGAACGCCGGAGCAGATCTTGGAACGCTTGAGAGTCTCGTTTACAGACGTCTTACTTTGTTTTCCATGGGTGTGGAAGATGGAGTGGATTTCTTTTACTGGAGATGGTGAAATGGGTGGAATTGATTTTACAATTGAGGGAAGGAACAGACGTTTTCAATTTGGGAATCTCTTCTGCGTTTTTTCCGCGTTTTGGGCTTTTTTCGCGTTTTGGGCTTTTTTCATTGAAAACGGCCAAAACAAGAAAAAGTCATTTTCAGTTTTATGTTATACATTTAAGTTTGTTTTTCAAAATGCATTTTCGAAAATATCAAAGTGAACAAGTTTTGGGTGTTTTGCAAAATTAAAAACTAAAAACAGCTTGAAAACAGTGAAGAGAACGCTAGGGATGGCAATGGGGCGGGTCCGGGGCGGGTCGGCCCCGCCCCGCCCCGCGACCCGCGAATTCGCGGGGCGGGGCGGGGCGGGGCGGGTCACGGGGCGGGGCGGGGCGGGGCGGGGCGGGGCGGGGCGGCCCTTCGACCCGCCAACCGCCCCGCGAAATAATTTTTTTTTTTTTTTTTTTTTTTTTCAAAACTGAAAAAATAAAAAAAAAATAATTTTTTTTTTTTATATATATTTGTACTAAACAAAACAAAAAAATTATAAAATTGAGGTTATGGTGTAGTGGTTAAGATTTGTAGTTTATAAATTTCAACCCGGGTTCGATTCTTCTTTAGCCTATTTGTAGTGAAAATTATAATTTGTATTATATATTTATATTTTATGATTTTTCAAAAAAAAAAAAAAAAAAAAAAAAAAAAAAAAATTCTAGGGGCGGGTCGCGGGGCGGCGGGGCGGGTCGGGGCCGCCCCGGACCCGCGGCGGGGCAGATTTTTCTGCCCCAAACCCGCCCCTATTGTCCAACGGGGCGGGGCGGGGCGGGGCGGTGCTTGGCGGGGCGGGGCGCGGGGCGGGTCGCGGGGCGTGGGTTTTTTTGCCATCCCTAGAGAACGCACCCTAATGGTTTGGACCATTTTCACACAAATCAGTGTCAAGTTTAGAAGGTTAACACCATTTGCGCCAATTTTCTTTACACTCGCATTTCTTTGACCGAATGACCATACCTTGCAAATCCACAGTCCAAACGCAATCCGTTCCTATCAACGGTCAGCATTCGTTTCCGCAAACAAATATATGACCCCCCACCCCCCCCCCCCCCCCCCGCCCCAAAAACCAGAAATCCCTAGTGAATATTTCAGTGAAAGCAGTGAGAGAAAGTGTAAAGTATCTGTCTTTCATTTGTAAGGTGCGATTCATATTTCTTTTTTGTTTTCCTTCTACCCTAATTCTCCTGTTCGTGATTTATCAATAATTAATAATCCATTAAGATCTAGTTGTATAGATTTTTATTTGAATATGTATCGCCTTTGCCACCGAGTGTTTGCTTCGTAACGAGGTTTTAGGGTTTATGGTTAGATGTGAAACTATTATTCAACTGTATGTGTGATCGCCTTTGGTGTAATATGTTTTTTTTTTATTAAGAGTAGAGTGGGTGAAGAATCAAGTGGCGATAGGGAATCGATTGGAAAAGATCTTGACATTTTAATGTGAGGTAACAAGGTTTTATGGGGATATTTTTTGTAAGGGTTTATATATTGTCAAATAAATGTGAGGTTTAGAGGGTTTCTGTGTTTTACTTGATTTTTCTACTATTAACAATTATTTTGTCTTTCGATTTTTCAAGGGATAGAGAGGAAATGAAATGGAACTTTAAACTTAAGTTGAATAAATTTCATTTTTATAAGATTTTTTTTTTTTTCCGGGGGGTGGGGGGTTCTTAAATATGTCACTCTTCATTTGTGTACGCATTCATTTTCCCTCGCAGTGAATAAATGAAGAACAGCATCAATTTGTGCTTTGAATATGTTGTGCGCTGTAATAATTTCATTGACTGTAATGTATGGAAAATTGATCCTGTAGTTTGTGAGGAACTTTACGGGATAGGATTTTCATTGCAGTCTTGTCTTCTTTGTGAGGAATGATTGCAATTAACTTGAGTTTGCCCCTCCTTATTTTTTAGGTAGAATAATGGCTTTTGTCAACAGAATTGGAAATGTGCTAAAAAATACATTGAGCAAGCATGTTCAATCGGAATCCAATCCATCACT
The DNA here is from genome assembly GCA_030279155.1 of Forsythia viridissima. NCBI lineage: Eukaryota > Viridiplantae > Streptophyta > Magnoliopsida > Lamiales > Oleaceae > Forsythia > Forsythia viridissima. The sequence continues at coordinate 37,430,656 of CM059036.1, forward strand.
TTTCCAGGCAATAAGAAGCATGTCATCTTCAAAGCTCTTTGTTGGAGGTGCAAGCTTTTCTGCCTTTTACTTGCATGTCAACTACTTAAGTTTGCTTGTTGTTGATTATTCTTGTTTTCTATTGCAGGTCTCTCATATAATATGGATGAAATGAGTTTGAGGGAGGCTTTCTCCCGATGTGGAGAAGTGGTAGAAGGTACCTACTGTATCTCTACAATTGACTAAAATTTGAATTTTATGTTGATTTTACTTGTTTGGTCTGTTTGGTCATTTTGTTTTACTTCAATACTATGAGTGAATACTCTAGATAATATCTTCAATAGAATTAACTTCATCTGTGTTGGAAAATTACTTAGATACTGTTGAATGCCAATTTTCTCGATTTTCACTGTTATCATTTGTAAATGTTAGATCTATCTTTGTATTGGTTTCAATAGTCTTAGAATGATCATAAATAGAAATTTGATGAAAGATTTTTGAAAATGACAAGCTTGTCTTTTTCATCATCAGTTGCTCTGAGCCTGATGTTTTTTGTGTAAATGGGAAATAGTGTTTTCTTGCTGCATTTAACAAAAAATTGTGCCAGGATTAATGTCAATACTATCTTGTAAACACAGTTGGTGATTCTGCAGTTATCATAAGTTTCTGATCAATTAAATCTCTAACCTTCAATATGCAATTTATTTTTTGCAGCTAGAATAATCATGGATCGTGACACTGGTAGGTCACGAGGATTTGGCTTTGTGACCTATACATCATCTGACGAGGCTTCCGGTGCCATCCAGGAACTTGATGGCCAGGTACTTGCACATCTTCTCATGACTGTACAGAAATTCTCATGACTGTACAGAAATGTTAGTGCAATGTTGGTAAATTTTACAACAACTGAATCAGGATGCATCCCCCACTATTGCATTCACTCATTCTTGTTAACAAAATGCTACGACATTCAGTAGAAGTGAAATTTCTTTTGTTGGATTTTAATATCCATGTTATCTCTACTAAACACAAAAGGAGTCATAATCCAACATTTACTCTTATAAAAGGGGCAGTGTCACTCCAGAGAGTCAATGTATCCCCTAGTAAATATTTGTGAACAAGCAAATCATGCAAATAATTATACCTAGACTTTCATATGTTTAGTGCCCTAGACTATTATAGTCCAACATCTTTATTATCTACTTGTATGAGAGGTAACAATACAAGAGTCTAGTGCAAATTTTTTAACTAGAATATTTGATAATGAGAATTTTTAAAGCATCTACTTATAGGAATTAATAATTTGGGGGTGAAATTAGACTTAAGGTACAAAATTGGGAAGCTCCTGCTTTGCCTAGAAGATATCTTTGCTGGTAAGTCACTCTGACCAAACAAAACTAGATGGGGTGTTACTTCTAATATTGAGGTCTGCAACCAAGGCAAGAATGTTTGAAGAACTTTCCCTCAGACCGGTGGACTTGAACTTGCTTCCTATTGCATGAGTTGAAATTATTAGATCCATAAATTGGATTTTTGACTTGTAACGTTTAATTGTGCATGTGATTTATCAGGAACTTCAAGGGCGAAGGATAAGGGTGAATTATGCAACAGAAAGAACTCGGGGTGGGGGTTTTGGGGGTGGATTTGGTGCCGGTGGTGGATTTAACTATGGTGGTAACTATGGAGGCTCTGGAGGATATCAAGGTGGCAATTTTGGAGGTGGCAGTGGTGGCAATTACCCGAGAGCAGATGGAAACTTTGGTGGAGAGGGTGGTGGATATGGAGGTAACAATTACCCTAGTGGAGGAGGTGGATTTGGTGGCGGTAGTAGCTATCCCGGTGGTGGGGGATTTGGTGGCGGTAACAATTACCCCAGTGGAGGTGGCGGCTATGGTGGTGAAACTGGCTTTTCCTCCCCCGGATATGGTGGGACAACCGGGACATACAGCGAAGGTCAAGAACAGGTTGGTGGAAATCAAAGTGAAACTGGAGCTGGAAGCACCGATTTAGACAGGGATGACAATGACGAGCCGAATGATTATGCCAACACCAGGAGCTGAATCCTTTTAAAATGTTCCCTGTAAACAATAGTATTATAGGAGCATCCCCTAGAAGTGAACATAATTGAATACTTTTTTTGCTTTCTGCTTTCAGTTTTGCCTTTGTTGATGTGACCGGGTTATTTCCGTTGTGGTTCTAACTAGTTAATAAATGTATTGCATTGCATATGCATCTTTTTATTAGAAGAGTAAAAAGGTGGCTTTAGAGAGTGGAAAAAAGAAACAAATATGTGGTTTGCCTTCGATTTTTGCGCTTCAGAATTTGGAAAAGAATGGTATTTAAATCCTGAGCGCCCCAAGCCAAAATAAGAAATGGGAAGAAGACAAAAGCTTATCCGACGGTTGGAATATGAACAATGGGTTGATGCTAGAAGTGGCTCGGTCAGGCTGACAACCTACCGTGAAAGATATGGAGGACGAGATGAGCGGGTGGAAGTGGTTCATGACTTCACATTCCTGAGAAATGCCTCTACAGAAGTTCATGATTTCAAGAACTTACTTTTCAATCTGGTTTAGCTGTGTAAAACATTTGTCCGATTTCAAACGGCTAAACCTGTCAACCAATGAAATGTGTTCAACTGATGCATCTCGCATCAGCTTTGTGCCAAACTTGGGGAGGTGTGAAAACAGAGAGGGAAGAAGACAATACTAATTTCATTTTCTTTCTTCAGATTGTATCCATCGAAGAACGTTTCGATAGGAAATTATATGTCTTGATGAGCGTTTAGCATTTAAGATCAACCCTTTCTACATAATGAGATGCAAAAGACAACAAGAAAGGAAGCTTTTTCTTTGATAAATTTTGAATCGGATACATGAATCTCTTTTTTCTATTAAAATAAAAGGCAGACAGAAAAAAACTCTCGACCAGCTAATGTACAAAATGTAAAAAAATCCACCCTGACCTTCCAGCAGACAATACGATTATGGCTGTGGGTCAAAATTAAATCCCTGTCCACCTCAATTGAAGGAGAGCCAGGTAGTTGTAATATCAGGCACAGATAATTTACCCTTCACTGAATATTACATTTCTAGCCGTTAAAGCTCAAGATGAAGAAAATGTACTTTTACAAAGATCTCATGCGAGTCGGTGCCAGTGCATGACGAAAAGATAACTATATTTCAGACAGCCCAGAAAGGTTTTGGGGCAGCAGGTGCACTAGAAAGGCTTGTTGAGGGCTCTTCAATGGTTTCCTCAAGTTCATCGTCATCATCTCCATATTCCATTAGCTTGATTAAAGTATCTGCTCCAACAAAATACCAAGGAGAAGTAATTTAAATGAACATATAAGGGTTCGTCTGCTGATCATAGATATCAAAAGCATGGGAGAAGAAATGTTTCAATTATTGGAACTTTCCCAACATATGCACAAGAAGATACGTCAAATTTTCTAATACAAACAATAATATACAGGCAAGAGTAGAAGTACCGGGGATGGGTTCAGGTTTTGATTTATGCAGCATGCTGTTGTTCTCATGAACTTTAGGAGTTGAATTAAACTTGGGTGGAGGCGGCGGTGGAGGCATACTCTTGGGAGGGGGTGGTGGAATTACATCAGGTGATGGCTGGATCAACTTCCTTGGAGCTGGCATAATTGGCACAACTCTTGCACCTACATGTGATGTTAGTTCACGTGGCATTTGAAATTCTGATCCCTGTAATTTATTCTGGGAAAACAGTTAACACATCCTTAAAGTTAGAAGATCAAATGGTGTCACAAATAATGTCTTGAAAAATAACAACTTTATAAAACCTTGCAAGTCTTCATCAGAAGTTCTGCATCTGAAATATAAGCAAAAATACATACATCTGGGGTAAAGGTACTCAGACTATGATATGGTACAGAAATTTCAATTATAAATAGAACTTTATACTATGTTCCCATCGACTCTATAGACAATATGGACTATGCACAATGTGTTAGTGTTATTTAATCTGTCATTCAGGGCTCAAATATAACTTCTAGCATCCAAACGACAATGGGAAAGAAAGGGTAGCAGTAGGTGGAATAATTGAAACCTAGAAAGACACGACTTTTAACAGTATAATTGGCAGTTGGAAACAACTAAAGCAGAACCAGGTGCTCGGGTGCATTTTATGCAGACACATCACAGATCAGGTACAACAAAGATCACAAAATCCTGAATCGGCGCCAAAGAAAAGCAATGGAAAAGCATGCAGCCATTCCATGCCACTTCCATGTCAGAAAACCCTGTGAATATCGGCCTGTAAGCTTCATACAAGGTCAGAGAAAATACCTGGAATAAGAAGTAATAAACATCAGGACAGAAATAACAATGCAGTTCATTTATTAATAACAGAGGGACGAAATCTAAATTTAGATAGACAATGCTTAAAGGATTCTGCAGGAGTGATTAAATTCAGAAAATCATATCTGTGCATTGACTTGCAAATAAAGAGGGATAACAATTAACATAACCCTTTTTATGTTCAAAGCGTGATGGGTACAAACAATTATACAATAGTGCGGATCAACAAGCACCAACAATTTAATAACAAATTACATCTCATTCAATAAAAAACATCAAGATACAATACAGGGGACTGTGACAAAAAAAGCAAAACTATACACCAAGCTGCAGCCTTTATCAACTATTTTCAAAGTAGTCACTAAATTCATGAAATCATGTCATCCAACAGAAAGGTTGCAGCTGTTTGTTACTTATACAGTCCCAAAACATATTTATGGAAACCAAGACAAGATTATCAGTGTTAGCTTTGGCTGCCTGTTTGAGCTTGAAAGAGTGGTTCCCTAAACAACTTCATAGTCAAGTAGGCACTTTAGCCTTAGTACGAAATTAAATACTTAGCTACTAGTCCTCCAAGTCTATTTGAGAGAATGTAATGCATTTATCATGACAGAAACTTGGAATATTCGTTACACAGGGTAACAGAGAAACAAGTACCTCTTTTTCTGCCAAGGGCAGAGGGGCCATATCACTGGAGTATCGGATAATTAAACAGAAGGCTTGTTCGAATATATTTGAAAGGATACATCGATTATGGCATATTCATAAATTTAACATGAAAGCAAAAGGGGATGGCAATCCAGCCCATTCCCTCCATAAGGGAAACCTTAAAAATTGCTTCACCAATAGCATATTAGATTACAACAATTGTCTTGAACCAAATGAAAATTCAACTTCTAGCCACACACTATCAACTTTCACCAGGGATTAAATAACAATGGCTTGGAGAGCTAAATTAACAAGCTGCACTCTTTGTTTATTTCAATCAGTTATTACCCTCAATCTGACACGAAAAACCACATAAATCTGCATGGCATGCCCTCAAACAATTCCGACAGGTTATCATCAGTTACTCAAACTTAACTATCCCAAAGTCTTAGAACAGTCCACGGTTTGTGTTTAACTACCTTGTGAGTTCCTTCAGCAGACTATGAAAAAGAAAAGTAGACCAACAAAATCCTCTCAACATTCTAGTTAGGTTCCTCTAATATCAGAACTCTAAAACTACATGTTTGAAGATGTTCAACCCCAATGCTATTCATCAGGGTATAAACATTATAATATTGTTCAATTTTTTGTTGATAGGTAAATATATAATTAATAAAGTTGTTTGAAATAAAATACCTACTGCTAGTCATAAGAAGCCAAAGGAAACATCTTCACCCTCACACTCCCCAAAGAAGTGAAAACTATGTCTAGTTTCAAACACAGTAAGCACTGATACCTGGAGGGAAGTTGCTGGAGCTTTTGCAGCAGTGGATAATTCCTGAAACTTCCGTCTCTGAGAGGGGCGCTTCTCCTTGGAGGGCCCCACCATTGTAGGTGATTTTGCACTGGTTGCTGTTGTTGCAGGACCCACTGTAGCAGTAACAGGAGAAGTTGACTGTCTAAGGGCTAAGGCAACTTGTTGCAAAGGCGTAGCTTGGGGATATATCCCTTCATAACCAATATAGCTTGTTCCACAAATCAAAGAAGAATGAGGGTGGCAAACTGGGCTTGGCTGAGGCATTCCTGGATCTGACAACCCCATCGATGGCAATCCTGCTCCATGAGAAACATCATCAGTCACGCCACCTGAAGAAGTCAAACCGGAAGCAGCCTGTTCTTTCACAATTGACTCATTCCCAGAATTTTGGACTTCGCCCAGCAAATGAGGTGGAGGTGGGACAGCAACATACACTTTACATGAAGAAGCCCTGTAAATTCAGAGATGCAAGATGCCACAAGTTATCCTGTAAATAGCTTAAGATCTAAAAGATACAAGTCCCTAAAGATGCACATGGGGAAGATTGAAGAGATTCAAGCAAGGAAAAAAGTGGTATTTTTTATATCTTCTGAGAAAACAAAGAATAAAAGAAATGTACATCCATTCTTCTCATGGAAATATTATAAAAGAAGTGATTCATAGATTGATCAAAAGGGCACCATCTTTTCTTTTCTTTTTTTTTTTTTTTTTTTTGATCAATTAGCATCATAGCTTATTTTTCTTTGATATGTAAATTATTCGTGGAGGGAAAGACGGATAAGGGATTCATAAAACAAGGCCCACAAGTACACTTTAAAAAACCCAAGTTTGTCTCTCGCCTTATAGACTGCAAAGGTACAAATAACATAATATGTACATATTTGTGCATATCCAGCAAAAGCTAACAGCTGTTACAAGAAGAACTGGATGCCAGTGAATTGAGGCATGCAAGTTTCTTTCCTTCAGTGATCATTTTGCACATCTATTTATCCTTTTTATACACCAGTATAAAAAAAATCTCATTACCTAGAGGCACCGCATTCTGCACTTATTGTGTCCAAAAGATTTCCAGCCAAAAGTTTGGCACGTTCAAGATTAATTGGATCATTGCTTGACAACAACAAATGCAACGGCTGCTGTGCTTCTGCAGGTAGAGCAATGCAATAGAAATATTAACAATGATTAAGACAGCCAAATAGCACAACGCAAATGTGATATACGACAAAAGACTACCTTCACCCAGTGCATTTTCAGAATTCCCAGAACCACGGCCTCTTAGTAAGACAGTTGCTCCTGTTTCACTCATTATATGGTTTACATACTGGTCCTGCATTTACAAAAGCCAACCAGCAGCAACACAAAAGAATCTCTCCGAGTTGTATGGAGATGTCAGAGAAAGCTTCAAGCATTAGAATCTCCCATTATCAGAAAAACAAACGTTAATGTTAAGTCATCAAGCAGTATCATGCGTTCTTAAAGAATGCAGAAAACAGGAAAGAAGCTACAGCTGAACAATTGAAGATCAATGTATTGAAGATGGCATGAACTAGTAAGATGAAAGCCACGAGACCATTAACACAAGAAAGAAAGGCCCACTTTTCAATAGAGCTATAAAATAGTGTTGATAGTTTGTTAGAGCTACATCTCTATTAATCGATTTGAGATCCTAATCAAAAACTTTCTAATGGAAGCATTTGGTTTGAGTTTTAATATTACACTGATAATGAAGAAAAAGTGATGTGTATCACCAAGGGAAAAAGTTCAACCGACCACAAAAATATAGCATGCCATTCTTTTTTGAAATGGAAACCTATATAAGGGAAGAATAAGAAGTGTCACACTCCACTTCCCTCTCGTAAGTGCTAAAAGCCAAGGAGAAATAATATGAAACTTGAAATTTCTTTTGATAATATTGCTATCAAACATAAGGAGAATAGCTCACCGCTGCTGACATAAGAAACGGTTGGTGAAATTTTCAACAAAATTTGCCAATAGAATAAGTGAACAAAAGAAAAGGAGTCGAAGTCAAATTCAAGATACATATGCTCAGTTGACATGCTTGTTCCTCAAAGAAAATCATTTTAATGAACACCCCGTCTCCAAAACTTGGAAGCCTCATAGTGTAACTCAAATTTTAGAAGTAACATTGTCATTCATACACAGGGATTACGGTCCTAAAATTTACAATTTCTTCATAAGATGTATTATCTCAGTATTTCCTCTTTTGCATGTGTGATATACAGACAGTGAAGTACACTGGAGTGCCATATAACCCGTAGACATTATCAGCTTTGTAAGACACATAGAGAACTTGTGATTAACCAACTAGACATTTTCCTTAACACACTCCTGCAATAAGTGTGGCCCTCAAGTGTTACTTCTGGTGAGATATTGGTGTTTATACTTTATATATAAGGTAATCCCTCTTCACTACCCCCGGGCAATACCTAGAGAAAATCTAAAGAAAGGAGAAAAAGAAAGAATGCGGATGAAGACAAAGAGAGGGAAGGAAAGAGCAGTCATTTAACCTCCTTCGGCGTATGCCGTAGAGATCTTATGTTCAACTTTTTAACATAGTTTTACTTCCAAATCTTCAATATTCCTAGGAAATCTACCCACCAGCCCAAAGCAATATCCCCGCCGCCGCCGCCGCCAATACAAATTAAAAAAGAAAATGTGTCGGCCAAAAAACATAGAAAAAATATGATAGAAAAACAGAAGATGGGGTAAAGATAGGTACAGGGAGGAAGGAGAAGCTCACATTTGGACCACGAATACGAGAAGCAACATTCAATGATGGGTCGGCCTCAAAGCCCAAAAACACACAGGCAGTAAATAAGGGATTAACCTGAAGTGAAGACAACATCAAATTGGTGGTGACATATTCTCATTTTTTGGGTGAAAAACACTAGAGGTCAACCAACTTTAAGATAAGTTTCATTTTAGTCACTCCTTTCAAACTCAACCAACGTTTCGATTTTGTTTAAGTTTGGCTACCAATAATAATTCTGTTAGAGGTGTCCAAACTCAAATAAATTGAGCTTGAGTGGTGTTTGGAAAAAAAAAAGGAATTTGAATGACTAAAATGAAATTCCGCTCAAAATTTGGTGACATTCAGTGTTTTTTACCCCAGTTTTGCATCAATAGTAGCTCTCTGGATTCAGTATTACCTTTACCCCATTGTTCACAGATCCCTGATTCAAAATTTCTTCCACCATAGAAGCTGCATGATCAACTACTTTGATTCGTTCTGCTGTTGTCTCCAACTGAAGCAACAAAAAGAGTATTCGAGGGAATAAAACACAAAGCCAAAAATAGATAAACGTCTGCAACACTCAAAGAAATGTAAAGAAAATTGTCAAACTAAATAGTTCGTGCATCTTTGAACAGACAGTAACAGTTGTACAGTAAGTAAAATAAGCAAATCTCAAACAAAATAGAAAAGGGGGAGACTTCATAATACTAATTTGAAACAATATAGATTCGGGAAGCATTGCTCATTAAATGACTAGATCAAATAATTTCACAGTATCTTATTATTTAGCAAAATTCTTCACCAATACCAAAAAATCTAACCAAATCTAACTTATAAACGGTACATAAAAGAACAGATCCTGCAAGCAAGAAAAGCAAGGAGATATTGAGACTCAAAAATTCTTCTGGATTATTTTCCCATTTAAACATATCTCACACCAAAACTCATCATGAAGACACTTACATGTGCCCCAGCAGAAATGTGAAGATACAGAGGTCTTTCACCATCGGGTGGTGCATTTGGAGGCCGATACTTTCCCCTGTAAATGCATTCCACATATGCTTCGTATTAAATTAAATAAAGACTAAAAGCCTTAAAGACATTATCTACAGCCCTGCTTACCGAGTTATGACTATGGCACCTGTGCACTTCTGAATCTGAATATTAGAAAAACTTATCAATTGCCAACTAATAGCAAACAAAAATTTAGGTCCATCTAAAATCAAAATAATAGGATTTGAACTTCTCGACTACCATCTACCACATAAATTAAAAGGCCAGACGAACCTCTTCCTGTGTTTGGCGTTTTGTGAGCTTATAGCGAACAGCAGAATCAGCATCATTTATGACAATTTCTCTAGCTATCAACTCATCTTGGATTTTAGGCTACAAATGAAAACTTCAAGTATACATGAACTTTATAACAAATAATTCATATATGCTACAGAACAAAATAAACAAAACAAAACATTCAATAAAAGAACATGTCAGCAATCTGGAAATACCATTTATAAAATTGAACTAGTAAACAGTATATATGGAATGCAACTCAAATTATGAATTAACACACCATCAATAGGTGGCAACATAAGACCACCAGGATTTTGATCCCCGAATCTTGAAGAAGAGAAGGTGTAGATAGAAAAGAATAAAGTAGAGCACAATTAAAGATTTTCTTCGATGAAAACCAAAAAGTGAGAAAAGTTGGACAGGAAAAAGTTTGGATATTAGTGAAGACTAGTTACATTTAAATACATATCTTACGTGTCTACAGAAACCCATACAAACAAGATCGCACGAAAAACTAATAAAGCATACAGGATTCTTGTCTTTACTTGAACAAACTTTTGGACAATGGCAGCAGCATGCTGCTGTAGAGGCACTTGAAGCACTTGTGGTAAGGATGCACCAGTAGTAGAAAGAGGATTTATGAGAGAAGCACCCGATACTGGGGAGACAACAGGCAAACTTATCCTGGCAAGAGATCCGGGGTTTGCCAATGGAAGAATCCCAGGTAATGCTACTCCAGCTGAAACTAAAGACTCATCTGGCTGATCCCACTTTCTCTTTTTTCTACAAATTTTAGTCCAAAACGTTCAAAAAGTTGAAAAGAACCTAAATTATGATCAACAAAACATATTTTTTCATCCAAAATTTGCCAAACTGAGAAATGCAGCACGTTAATTCAGTCCCTTTAGCTCAAGTAAATGTCAATGATATAATCAATTTAGATATTTTCCATTTTTTCACTTAATGTTGCAACTCTGGCACATTATATCCAAAAGACAAGATACCAAAATCATAACCCCTTTCAAAACCATCATGCACCTCGTTCAAATTATTCTCCAAGTTTCTAACAACAATAATTTGAAATTAGTAAATGAATCGTTAGTTGCTTTAATTTATATCTAGGAAAATAAAAACACCGCGAGAGCCCTATATCTGATGGTAAATTCTAATGCTCTTAACCCAGCATCTATGCGTTTAACTAAAACATAAAACAAAACTAATCGATAAACCATAAAATCATGATACAAACTGTGTTCAACCCAATAAATAGAGGAAGCGACAAAAAACCATTCTTTCATATGAAAATTAAAAATTAGTCATGATATATTAAGATACGAAGATTCAACTAAAACTCGGGCAAAATAAAACATCCCTCGATGGAAATGAAAAAAATAAAAAGTACCTTCGTTTGGTTGTTGAAAAGTCGGTAGATTCGGAGGATGAAACCCTATGGCAATTATCTTCTGTCATTTAATAATTTTTTATTTAGAGCTCTTCAGTGATTTCTTGATTGATCGAATTCCGTTAACTGGAAATAAAGTGATATGTTGTGTATTACGTATATCTGTATGTATTACGGCGTCTTGACTCCGGTGAGAATGCCTATCGATTTTCGACAGAAAATTCGAGGAAGGCAAACTATGCACGAAGCCATGTCAGGTGCATGTGACTTGCACGTGACGGCTAATGTTTTTGGGAAATGTTTGCTACTACTTATCACCATTTATAAGCTACTAATATACCACTTTTCTTTGCTGTGGGATCCGACTGTAGAAGATTTTAATGGATTATAGAGTTGAGAAAAAATGTTGAAAATTAAGAGAGATGGAGAGTTTTGTTTGAAGGGGGTTTGATTTTGAAGAATATGGAGAAGAACAAGAAGAAATAGAGGAATTGAGAGAGATATATAGATTTTGGTTTGAGAAGATGAAGACGTAGTGACGGACAAAGAATTTTTTTTTTTTTTTTTGTGCTTGTAGCAGAATAAACCTCCCTATGGTCGATGATCAAACATCATTTTTATCCACACATTTCATAGGTTCTATAACTTTTACTCATTTTTTATTCATGTATTATGTAGGACCTACTACTTATAATCTATAAAAATCTTTACCAAACATATTCATATACTAGTATACTGCTTCTTTGAGGTGAGATTCGACCGTTTGCTCTATTATATGATGGATTGAGGCGGTGAACAGATTTTGAAGATGATCGGTAAAGGGAGATAATTAATTAAGGGAGATGGATTGAGGAAGTGAGCAGATTTTGAAGATGGTCGAATCAGGGAGATAGATTGAAACGATCAGCAAATTTTGGAGGAGATGATTTTGTGAGGGGAGAAATTGAAAACGTAGTGACACACAGACATTTAAGTACTTTTTTCATCCCGTAGCAGAGAAAACTCCCTACAGTCGTGATGATGAACAGTTAAAGATAACTAGTATACCGCTTTTCTTTGCGGTTAAATCTGACCGTAGAAGATTTTAATAGATTGAGGAGTTGAGAAGAATGAGAGAGAGAGAGAGTTTTATTTGAAGGAAGTTTGATTTTGATGAATATAGAGAAGAATATGGAGAAATTGAGGAATTGAGAGATATATATGAATTTTGGTTTGAGAAGATGAAGACGTAGTGACAGACAAAGAAGTACTTTTTTGTGCTTGTAGCGGAGTAAACCTCCATACGGTCGGTAATAAATAATAAATAAAATTTGTTTTATCTTATTTGAAGGATATTGATGTCCGAATACATTTTTACTCAGATAACAATTTAAATAAAAAATAATGGCATTTTTTATCCTCAAAAAGAGGAGGACAAAAATATTTATCTGATTAAAGATTCACTCAAATTTTTTTATTTGACGAACGTATCTTGTAAGTACACCAATTAATTTGTCATTTACTCTTTTCGTACCGCCACCACCCTCCACCCATCACCACCATCATGACGACTCTACCTTCATAACCATCCCAAATCAACTATCGAGACTCCTTGGAATAACCCCGCCGGTCCACTTATCATCTACGAACTCAAAAGTCAAGGAGAATTTAGAAAAGTAGCCAAAAGCGAAGGGTGATTTTGAAAAATAACAACTTTTAATAACATTTAGGGTAATTATATTCACACCACATTATTTGTTAATCACACCACATTTTAATTGCAATAAAAGTCTCTAACTATTGCTAATTTTATATTAGATAAATAGCACTGAGGGTCCTGAACCTTTGAACCTTATGACGATAGGGTCCCGAACCTTCAATTACTAGCATTCCGAGTTCCTAACCTTTATGAGCCATCTCCCTCCAATCAACCCAAATATGCCAAATCAACCCACAAAACCACCGGATATCTCCTCCTCCATGGTCGGTCACGACTCGCCGGCCATACCCATACCCAACACCGGCCCCACGCCACAAAAATCAAGCCTCACGCTGCCCGTTTGCCCCCAAACTGTCGGAACCCTAGACTTGGACACAATTGATGCCGCGTCTCCTCCCAATGGTGGCTTGGTCACCGGACAATCTTCAACCAATTTGCCACCTCCGATTGCAGATGTGCCATACTCAGCCTCCCTTACCTCCTCTCAATTGAATGTCCCAGCATCAGAACAGCCCCTGCCTCTCGCTGATGATTCGCGCACACACACGCCAGCCCCTCAGGCACCTTCAGGCGCGTCAAACCAGCAGGCCATTGGGGGCGTTCCAGGTTCTGTTGAGCTCCCTTTGAACCAAATTTCAGAGCCCAGCAAGTCGCTTGACCCAATTGCTGAAGACCCGTCCGATGCCAATGTATCAGCCCCTGCACTGCCTGCGCGCACAGCGCGCACTGCGCGTGCGCCTGCGGTGCGCCAGCAGGCTGCCCAGCGTGCCACTCCGGCTATTTTTTCCGTCCCCCTCCGTTTGCCTAATTTTTCAGCCCCTACTGCTCCGGGCCCTCATGTATTCCCCCAAGAGGCTCAGTCTGCTTTAAATATTGGAAAAAAAACTTATGCTGCTGCTGTGACTGAAAAACAGACCATCTCCCCGTCTGAACGCAGTATACGTAAGTCATTTGCTTCGGTCCTCCAGTCTGCCCCTGATTCTGCCTGTCATCAATTTGTGGCTAAGGAGCCTTTTTTGCATCGTGGAGAACCAGCCTTGACTATTACTGCTGATGAGGAAGCTTCTCTCGCCGAGCCTTTCAAGTTCACACTTGTAGGCAAATTTTCTCATCGTAAACCCAGCATGGTGGAGGTACGCAATTCTTTTCAGAAATTTGGGTTTACTGGTGATTTTAAGATTGGGCTTATCGATTTTAAGCATATTCTTATTCACTTGACGCATGAGGATGATTATAGTCGCTTATTTTTGAAACCTTTGTGGTTTATTATGGGATGCCCTATGCGTGTGCTTAAATGGACGTGTGATTTCCATCCTGATGCTGAAAGCCCCATTGCCCCTGTGTGGATTTCTTTTCCATTACTGCCTGTTCATTTACGTGCTAAGGAATTTTTATATGCTCTATCTAAACTTGTGGGGATTCCTTTGAGAATTGATGAGGCGACTGCGGATTTATTGAGGCCTAGCGAAGCCAGGGTTTGTGTGGAGGTGAATTTGGAGCATAAGCTCCCTGAGAGGGTTTGGATTGAACGGGGTGAATCTCGTAGTTTTTGGCAGCCTGTTGTTTATGAGCAGCTGCCTCATTTTTGTGCGAAATATAGACATATGGGTCATCTTATTGACAAGTGTAGAGTTGGGATGACTTCTCTAGATGTTGACAGATCTGTTCAGGCTACTAAGCCAGTTGGTGCCCCGGCTACTAAGCCTATTGCTAATGTGATTCCTAAGCCTACAGTTGGTGCCACGGCTCCTAAGCCAGTCGTTGTTGAGTTGCCAGTTGATGTTGAGATGCCTTTGGTTGATAAGGCAGGGAAGGGGAAGGGTAAGGAGGTCGTTGTTGAGACACGGAAGCAGTGGGTCCCACTTGCTAGCTCTTCTCTTATTCCACCACCTGTTTCAACACCTCCTCCTGAGGAATTTGAGAGAGCTACTTCCGAGTATGTCCCTCCGGTTGCTACTGTTTTGGCTTCAAAGCCAGTCACTGCAGATACTGTTTTTGATCCACTGCTTGACCATATGATGGCAGTTCCTCGTGAGTATCCTATGCTATCAGAGCCAGTACAGCCAGTGTTTGATCCTGCTCCACATAACCTCCCAGATCCTAGCTGCCATGAGAACGTTGAGGTTCCTATACTTGCAGACACTGCTAGTTCTATCCAGTTAGGGGGTCACCAGCAGGGACACTTTCGACGTAATTCTTCGGAGGACTTGGTGGGATTAGGAGAGAGACAAGAATCAGATGGGTTCACTACGATTCAGAAGAAGAAGTCCTCGAAAGGTGTTGATATTCCTCGCCCGAGCACGCGGGTGACTCGTAGTCAGGCAGGTGCTTCGTCACATAACAAATCCATTTGATGTGTGTTATCATTTGGAATGTAAGGGGAGTGGGCAGTACTGCCACGCGTAGACGTCTTAAGAAATTGGTTCGGATTCACCAGGTTTACTTCTTAGTGATTTTGGAGCCATTTGTTCTGAAGAAAAACTTTGACTTTATCCGACGATCTCTCGCATTTGATGTGGGCCTTGAGAATGAGTCGGGTAAAATTTGGTGCTTTTGGAATTTGGGGACTACAGTTGCTTCATGTGTTGATCATCCCCAATTCCTCCACATTAGAGTTGAGGATCCCAGACTGTCCAGGCCGATGTATATTACCCCAGTTTATGCTTCTTGTTCGCCGGCGGGACGCAGGGATTTATGGATGGGACTCCACCAGATTTCTCTTGTAGTGGATGGGCCGTGGATGGTTGGGGGAGACTTTAATGTGATTGCTCACAATGGTGAGCGTACTGGTCATAACACTCGAGACAGAGGTACATCTGATTTTGCAGATATGATGATGGATTGTGGCTTGACTGATGCAGGTTACAGTGGTAGTCAGTATACGTGGACTAATGGGAGAGTGTGGAAACGGTTGGACAGAGTGTTGATTAACTCAGCAGTTGGTTCTTCTTGCTCTAGCTTCTCGGTTCGGCATCTGAACCGAAGTACTTCAGATCACTCTCCGCTCTTGATTCAGTGGTCTTCTGATGACGATTTAGGACCTCGTCCGTTTCGATTCCTCAACGTTTGGTCTAGACATCATGACTTCTTGAGCTTCGTATCCCAAAAGTGGTCTTTCCCCACTCATCATACGGGAATGACTGCTCTTTGGGAAAAGATTTTTAGGCTCAAACAGGGCCTTCGTTGGTGGAATCGACATGTGTTTGGTGACATCTTCCAGCGAGTCAGGGATGCAGAGTGTAGGGTGGACGAGGCAGAGTCCGTCTAAGATAGTGATCCTACTCCAGCCCACCGTGATACGTTACACCAGGCTCAGGCAGGCCTGAACCAGACTTTATCTGTTGAGGAGGCTTTTTGGAAACAAAAGGCAGGGGCTCGTTGGGTTTGTGAGGGAGACCACAACACCCGGTATTTTCATTCTATGGTGCAGGGGCGTAGGATCCGATCTCGGATTAGGTCTATTACTTCCGAGACGGGGGAAGTGTTTGACTCTCAGGAGACTATTCAGCCTTCAGCTGTGTCATTTTTTCAGGAGCTTTTGTCAGCTGCTCCTCAGCCTGTCGATCCTATTCGACCCGATATTATTCCTAGACTGGTGTCCGATGAGGATAATTTGCAGCTCAATCGGATACTGACTTTGGCTGAGGTTCGGGAGGCTATCTTCAGTATTGATCCTGACAGTGTAGCGGGGCCAGATGGATTTTCTTCACACTTTTTTCAGGAGTGTTGGGATATTATATCAGATGATGTTTTTCAGGCAGTACTGGACTTCTTCGCAGGGGGGCATTTTCCGAGAGGTTTTTCAGCTACTTCTATAGTATTGATCCCTAAGCGGGATAATGCATGTCGGTGGTCTGAGTTTCGTCCTATCAGCTTATGTACAGTTTTTAATAAGTTGGTTACAAAGCTGCTGAATTCGCGACTGAGTAACATACTTCCTCAGATTATTTCAGCACCTCAGAGCGGATTCATCCCAGGACGACTCATTGGGGATAACATCCTCCTTGCACAGGAGCTTCTACACACACTGGATATGAAGGTGCGAGGGGGTAATGCTATCCTCAAGCTAGATATGGCTAAGGCCTATGACCGCCTGGATTGGGGTTTCTTGATCTCTGTTTTAGAGGGCTTTGGATTTGATGCTATATGGATAGATCGGATACGGAGGTGCATCTCAGAGTGTCACTTTTCAGTCCTGCTCAATGGTAGACCATGTGGTTTTTTCCCCTCATCCAGGGGACTTCGACAGGGTGATCCCATCTCTCCATTGTTATTTATTCTAGCGGCTGACTATTTTTCGCGCATCCTTACTCGGCAGTATCAGCAGATAGCTTCGATGGCTTACAGATATGGAGGGGATGCTCTTATCTCACATCTATGTTTTGCAGATGATATGATCATTTTCGCTAACGGTCAGAAGCAGTCTATTAGACGGGTCCTATATTGTATCGAGCACTATGAGCGAGCTTCGGGCCAGTTAGTGAATAGAGATAAGAGCGGGATTATTTTACCCAGACGGGCTACTATTCAGCAGATACACAGGCTTGAGCATCTGACAGGCTTTCGTCACCAGCAGCAGCCTTTCACTTATCTTGGAGTGCCCCTGTTCAAAGGGCATCGTAAGATATTCCTATACGATGATCTCATTCAGAAAGTACGGAACAGGATATCTGGCTGGGCTTTGAGATTACTTTCACCTGGAGGACGGATTACTCTGATTCGGTCTGTTCTGTCTTCTCTCCCTCTCTACCTTCTTCAGATTTTGAAGCCTCCCAAGGCTGTCTTGAAGAAGCTAGAGAGCATCTTTGCTAGATTCCTCTGGGACTCCAAAGATCATACCCATCGTCTTCATTGGAAGAGATGGAAGGACTTATGTCTCCCGACTGAGGAGGGAGGACTGGGATTTAGGCGGTTACAGGACCTTGTTGACACTTTCTCGCTGAAGCTATGGTGGATATTCAGATCTCAGAGATCTCTTTGGGCTCAGTTTTTACGGGGTAAGTACTGTCAGGGCACACATCCGATACTGGCTACTGTTCCTTATTATACTTCACCTGTTTGGAGACGGCTGAAGCTTATAGGACCACAGGCCGAGTCCTACATTGCATGGAAGCTAGGGCGGGGTCACATATTTTTTTGGCATGATTGCTGGATGGGCGAGACTACTTTGGCTGATCAGTTCCCGCAGCTACCACATTCTTCCATCCAGGTGCACGATTTCTTTGATGATATTGGATGGAATATTGACAGACTCATTCAGATCGTTCCACTTACCATGGCTGAGCAGATAAGGAGCATCCCTATCACCCCACATGTGGATGATCAGATTGTATGGACTGATACTCCAGATGGCAGATTTGTTACCAAGTCTGCATGGCAGCTTGTTCGTACAGGGAGCACTAGTCAGGCTGTATATCGTATGATATGGAGTTCGATTATTTCGACCACGGTTTCCTTTTTCTGTTGGAGATTGTGGCAGGGGCTTATACCAGTGGATGTGGTGATCCAGAGACAGATAGGGAGTCATTTGGCGTCGAGGTGCCAGTGCTGTTCGGCTATAGAGACTATTCATCACTTATTCATTGATAGTCCAACAGCAGATACTGTTTGGAGACACTTTGCAGACATCTTTCATATCACCCTCAGGCCGCTCGAGGGATTCCAGTATCGCTTCCAGACTTGGAGATTCTCGGGTCAGTTTGTCAGCACGGGACATATACGCACGATCATTCCTCTATTGATATTATGGTTTTTATGGACTGCGAGGAATGATGCGAAGCACAGAGATATAGCTATGGAGCCGAGGAGGATCATTTGGAGAGTTTACCACACCATCTCGCTTCTGCATACAGGCCACTTATTTCGGCACATCCATTGGCGTGGAGACATGGACATCGCTCCGCTTTTTGGTGTCATTATTACCACCCCCTCTCCTCCTCCTCCCACTTTAGTTTTCTGGCGTACTCCACCAGTGGGATCCTACAAGATCAACACTGATGGATGCGTCAAGGACGGGATTGCTAGTGGCGGAGGGATTATCAGAGATTCGTCAGGACAGTGCATTCGGGCATTCTTCTCTTTCTATGGCGACTGCACCATTCTCGAGGCGGAGCTACGAGCTATACTAGACGGGATCATTCTGGCTCAGAGACTTGGGTTATCAGTTCTATGGGTGGAGTCAGACTCTACATTAGTGATCCACTGCATCACCAAGGGAGGAGGACCTTGGCATATTCAGGCTACTCTACGGCACATCAGGCATCTACTAGCACTGAACAGGGATACTATCACTCACATCTTCCGAGAGGGCAACCAGGTTGCTGATCTTCTTGCATCAGAGGGTTGGGATCGACGCTACTATTATGAGTACAGCTCTCAGGATCTTCCACGACGACATCGCAGTCTAGTCCAGATTGACAGATTTGGACTTCCTACTGTTAGAGGCTTATAGTTTCTTTTTAGAGATTTGTATGGGAGGTAGTACCTCCTTATTTATTGTTTTCTGTTTTGCATTTACTCTTTCATTCGATTGTGCTTGGAGGTCAGGTTTTATGCCCCCCTCCCTTGTACTATTATGAGCTTTTTATATATGGTTGGGGCTTCCTTAACCCCCCCCCCCCCCCCCCCCCCGCGTCCTTCCCTGATGGAGGCATAAAAACCACATTGGGGTTGTGATGGTGTGTTTATTAAAAAAAAAAAAAAAAACCTTTAAAAAACGCGCGAGCAAAGTCATTCTGTTAAAAAAATCGTTAGTTTAACTTTGAAATAGTCAAAATTTGCTTAAGATGACTAGATTACCCTTTTTGAATTAATTGCAATCAACCCCCTCCCCCACTTCTTCTTCTCCAATCAAACCCCCTCCCCCATTTTTACTTCACCAATCAATCCCAACCAACCAAACACAAAAATACAATACATCCAACAATTTCTTCTTTTCCAAAATCACTGCCGCCAACCACCACCCACCAGAAAACCATATAAATCCATCCAACCACTTTTTCTTCTTATCAATTTCTATTCACCAATACCTCTATTTTCCAAAATTCAAAAATAACAAACGATGAATTTCAATATCATTTTTTCCTCATTTGATTTTCAATTTCCTCTCTCTCTTTCTTCTCTTATAAATTTCTCTCTATGTGCGAGTGTGTGATAGAGACAAATAGGGTGTTAGTGCGTGTTTTGAAAATGGGTCTTGTTTTTGTTGAATATATATATATGTTCAATGTATATATGCAATTTAGAAATGGGTCTTGTTTTTGTTTTTATATATATGCAATTTGAAAATGGGTCTTGTTTTTGTAATTTTGGGTCTTGCTTATTGTTGAATCTTGTTTTTGTTGAACATATATATGTGTGTGGGGATGCAATTTAGAAATGGGTCTTGTTTTTGTATGTGTGTGTATGTGTGTGTGTGTATATATATATATATATATACAATTTGAAAATGGGTCTTTGTTTTTGTAATTTTGGGTCTTGCTTATTGTTGAATCTTGTTTTTGTTGAACATATATCATTACAATAATATAAGAGTCTTACCATAATATAAGAGTCCTAAATTTGTGATTGTACAATTTTTGTCCAATACGCCGTCGTTTCTTTGCACTATTTGACCTATTATTTAATTGTATTACCTACTTCACTCACCTACTTTCTACTTTTTGATAGCTAAATTTATCTACAATTATTCAATATTTTCCATACTTGTTTCGCGCAGAATGTGTATCTTTCGCTAACAATTAAAGGATTCAGACGATGTGTAAGGGACGCCAAACCTTTTGAGACAAAGTCCCAACAAGGGGTGTTTGATTTATGAAGACTACAATAATGACAAAGGATGAAAAAGCAAAACGAAATGCCTCCAAGGGGCACAAGCACACTAGAATTCACTGTAAAGAAATATTTAAGACTAAATGGAATGAAATTACATTTCTCTGTTTTTTTGAGAGTTGGCTTCCTTCTTTTTTTATCAATCAATCTCCTTTCTTTTATACCTTGCCAAACGGTTTTACCACACGTTTTCCTTCAATCTTGCACAAAAACTTCTCATCGCCCAGTTTCTTCCTCATCGCCCAGCAACCGCCTCGTCGCCCAATAACTGCCCATTTCTTCCATAATGATTCCAACTGTTTGTAACTTCCCCATGATGATTTAACTTCTTGTAACTCCTTCATGATAATCCAGCTGTTTATACCCAGCAACCACCTCGTCGCCCAATAACTGCCCATTTCTCCCATGATGATCCCAACTGTTTGTAACTTCTCCATGATGATCCAACTTCTTGTAACTCCTTCATGATAATCCAATTTTTGTAACTCCTCCACAATAATTCAAGTTTGTAACTCCTGACAACGTGGGAACAATGATAAGAAAATGAGAAAAACTACTTATGAACAGTTACTCTTATGCAGCGATTGACCATTCTAATCGCCCAACGCCCTGAGCGTTTCTGATCTGGGCGATGTCCATTTTGGGCCCTTCCTGGCTTGGACAATTTCCATTGGGTCTATATACAAATTTATTTGGGCATCCGTTGGGCCTGGCCGACATATTTTCTAAGCCTATATGCTTGGGTATTTATTATGGGCCTACATGTACAATTTTTCTTAAGTCTCTTTTTAGGCCCTTGTTATTTCATATGTCAACAGTTACCCCCCAATATGGCTTAATTAATATAATTGCTTATTTAATTAGCCATATTCACTTGGTGGCGTTTCATCTTCTGAAAGTTTTTTGGCGCCTTAATTCCGAAATCCTAAGAGCACGATTTATATAAACCCCAAAAAGGCGCCATTACTAATAACCACGTCCAGCCCCCATCACATCATTGTCCCTTTTCTCCCTCTATAAAAAGGACACTATTCATTCATCTTTTCTTTAACTCTCACTCATCTTTCCAAACTGATCGTCTC
This sequence comes from Forsythia viridissima, assembly GCA_030279155.1. Lineage (NCBI taxonomy): Eukaryota > Viridiplantae > Streptophyta > Magnoliopsida > Lamiales > Oleaceae > Forsythia > Forsythia viridissima. The sequence goes on from CM059036.1 coordinate 37,452,489, forward strand.
TCTTGCAATCTTCTTGTCCATTTTCTGAAACCATGTCGATGTCCAGAGCTTCTTCCAACAATAGCATTACTTTCGAAGATTTCCAAGACCTCATGACCAAACCTTATGTAAACCCATCAAATCTTCTACCCTCTAGGCCGGATATGAACGAGTTCTATTTGGGCCCGTCGTTCAGGGATGCAGACTCTATTGGGCGACTGGCCACAGCCCAATTTTTTCCTTGTACCCAAGGACCTCCTTTCTTGGACCCATTCTCATTGAAGCCAATCCGCGAGAAAAACATTCGTACATGGCCTAAATCTGATACCACCTTCCGCCTCTGGCATGCGCGTATGATGAAGCATGCCCCTACGAAGGCGCTTTTTGATCGTGCTAGGATTTCTGATCTTTTGGAAATTGCCACACGTCCCCCGCTATATGACCCAGTTCTTTTCCCAATCGCCCTAAGCTTCTGGTCTTCTGAGTACAATACCTTCATTTTCCCCCTTGGCCCAATGTCGGTTACTCTAAGGGATGTTGGTGCTTTGGTCAATCTTCCTCCTCTGGGCAATACCATTTCTCCTGCTCTATTGATATCCTCCCTCGCTCCAAAGTTTGATAAGAAGTTTACGGACTCCTATTCAGGCATGCAAGAGCTTTAGGAAAACACGGGCAAAGATCCCACACATGCAGAGCGTGTAGCTTTCCTCCAAGTTTGGCTGTGTAGGTACATTCTTTGTGTTCCTAGTCTTAAACCTTCCATGGCCTATTTGCCTATCGCCCATGAGTTAGCTCTTGGTAGGTCTTTAAATCTCTGTTCTCTGTTTCTGGCCGCCTTCTATAGAGGTATGGCTTACCTTCAACATCAGCTTAGGACCAATGCTTCTCCTACTGGAAGTGGGCCTCTTTGGCTCGCTCAATTGTGGTTGAGAGCATATTTTCCACAACTTGGTGTTCCTTCAATTCCTCCTAGGTCCGTGAGTTGTTACGGGCTAATTATTAACCAATTAGCTCCCTTTGATATGTCTAACCGGGACGTCTTTACATTCTTTTACAATTTAAACTCAATTCCCTCTTTCTTTCCTTTCTCCATTCATCAAGTCCCAGTCTACGTCCAACCCCCTCTTACCTTGAACGAGGTGAGTAATGTCTTGCCCGTTTGGGTCCAATACTTGACTGGGCGAGAATTGTTTCATGACATTCTCACGGGCACCAATGCCAAGGCTGGGGTTGAGGTCTATGCTCCCCAGTTCTTTGCCCGACAGCTTGGTTTTGGCCAAACTTGGCCTCTTCCTCCTTGTTACTCAAAGAATTTTCAAGAACGCTTCCATACCATTACCAAAGTAGAAGCACAGGCTATAGAAGAGCGTAATGCTTCCCTGATGAATGGGTTCTCTTTGGCTCCTTTCAATCCCACTTTGGCCGTTCATCCTCTCTTTGAACAGTTTTGGCCTTCGGTGAAGCGTAGATTCTTCACTACTAATGTCAACCATGCATTCCACATACTTGAGGGGTCAGGGTCTTCGAGAACTTCCATTTCTTCTACTCCGATTCCTATCCCTGCTGTGCCCATATCCGTTAAACAACTTGCTCCTTCGTCTTCTCCTGCAAAGCCTTCGACAGTGCGTACTAGACGTTCTACTGCACTTACCATTCAATCCAGTTCTCCTCCCGCCCAAACTGGAGTTGCGAGAGATACATCCAGCCGTAAACGGCCTGCATCGGACCCGTCAGATCAGGCTGATGATGAAAGTGATGATGATGGTGGTGCTCCTCCTATGATCAGAAGAAAGGTAACCTGATTTTCCCTCATTTAAAGAACTCTTTAGCATGAATATTGACATTCTCTTTGTATTCTAAACCAGAGGGGAGTCACTTCTCCTTTGAAAGATTCCACATCGCCCGACCCTTCAATTCTTCGATCGTCCGAGCCGACCATAGAAGTGGATTTGCCTGAAAAGGGATTTGGAGACCCGGCTGCTTCAATCGCCCAGGCAGTTGAAGAATCTTCATCATTTCAGGGCGTTTCCCCTCCAGGTGTAGAACCGGATGGTAATATGTGCTTATAGTTGTAATCATTTTTCTAATTCTACCATTTGACATGGCTTTACTCTTGAAGCACTTATCATCATTCGTCCTTTTGCAGAAAGACCAATTGACTTGCCGGTTGTACCTGAGCCAGTACGTCCGGTTGTACCTGAGCCATCACGTTCGGATAGGGGTGAATCTTCACAGGCGGTAAAATTGCCCAGTGGCACACTTCCCCCTTCTTCCTCTAAGACCACTGATGAGGTAATTTTTCTTTCGATCTCCCTTACTTTGCTTATTTCCAAAGAAACACTAAGTAATTGTTTTTTTTTTACCTTTACAGGATGCTGATACCATCTTGCGCTCTATTCAGGACTTGTTTACGTCATGGAAACAAGTGAAGGCTAGTCAGGCTGCTCGTTCGTCTTCGGCCAGTCGTCCTTCTTCTGCCTCTGGTGCTTTTTCCATGGAAAACATGAACATCCTAAAGCAGGCAGTACTTGAATATACTTCCTTCATGGACATGGATATCTCACATGCTAGTGCTGCCAACCATCGGGACAAATTTGAGCATTTAAGCCACCAAATGGCTCAAGCACTTGAGCTTCCTTCGCTCAAACTCCCCACAGATCTCAAGTTATCTTTGAAAGTCATTCATCAGGAGATAAGTGCATTGCTGGCCAAGAATGTGGAGCTCAAAGCCAAGAAGACTCAATATGTCGAAGCCATGACCGAAAAGGACTCCCTTCACCAGGAAATCGATCAAGCCAAAAACAATTTGAACGAGATTTCTTCCGAGGTCATGGTTGAAGACTCCTTGATGATGAGTTTGGCTGCTCAGATGAAAGAAATCCAAGAAAAGATAGACGACTGTAAGGCCAGGCTGGCAGCCAAGAAGCGCAATGCTTCACAGGAAGTTGAACGGGCTAAATCCTTACTTGAGCGTTATTCAAGTTTAGAAGTGGACGATGGGTTTATGGATGAACTATCCGCCGCTTCTGTTCAACAGCGTGATGAGTGGGAAAAACTTAGAGAGCAAATGCGCTCTATTTGGGGTAGGATGTAGTTAGGATTTTAAAGTTTTAAGGACAACTTTTGTTTTATCCAATTTCCCTTTTGTAATGGCAGCCACTTATGGCAACCAAATTATCTGATGAAATGAAAGGCTCTATTCGTTTATAGAATTGCGTCCCTTAATGTTTAAACCTCTAATCGTTCAAAATTCCAAACTGACGGAACGTACTTCTTTAAATATTTGCCATTAATAGACCTCATGTGCCTCATACCATCCAAATTTTCTAAATGATATGCCCCATTTGGCAACACCTCTTTAACTCTGTATGGTCCTTCCCAATTTGGTGACCATTTTCCAAACTTTGGATTACTACTATCCAATGGGAGTATTGTTTTCCATACCAAATCTTTCGTGCCAAAACATTTGGCTATAACCCTTTTATTATAATATGAAGCCACTTGTCTTTTCTGAATTTGCAACCTATCCAAAACGCTCAACTTTAGTTCGTCCAATTCTAATAAATTCTGAACGAGTAGTTCAGTATGCTCATTTTCATCTATATTATTTTGCAAACGTACTCTGATCGATTGCACATTAATTTCCATAGGCAGCATTGCTTCTTGCCCATATGTCAACTGGAAAAGAGTTACTTTAGTACTAGATCGCGGCGAAGTTCTATAGGCCCATAACGCCCTATTCAAGCATTCATGCCAATTCCTAGCATTTTCGCCTATCATTTTCCTTATGATACTCTTTAAAACCTTATTTGACGATTCTGCTTGGCCGTTGGATTGGGCGTAATAAGGTGTAGAGTTCGCCAACTTGATTCCAAACTCGCTCAGAAATTCTTTCACTTGATTCCCGTTCAAAGAAGTTCCATGATCCATCACTACAGTTTGAGGTATCCCAAATCTATATACGATATGATCACGAATGAACTCTATGACATTTTCTTGGGAAATTTCTTTTAAGGGTATCGCTTCTACCCATTTAGTGAAAAAATCCGTAGCGACTATTATAAAGGTGTGTTGCTTGGACGATGGTGGGTAAATCTTTCCTATCAGGTCTATCACCCAACACTTGAAAGGCCATGGTTTAATAATAGGTACCATTTCCCTGGCTGGCACTCTTTGGATTGGGCCATGTTTTTGACACTCCAAGCAACTTTTAGCATACTGAACGCATATCTCGCCCATTTTAGGCCAATAATACCCATTCCTGATGATCAACCACCTCATCTTTTGGCCAGCTTGATGTGCTCCGCACACTCCTTCATGTGCTTCGGCCATAACCACTTTAGCTTCTCGCAAATTTATGCACTTCAAAAGTATACCATCTGAGCGTTTCTTATATAATTCTCCTTCAACCAGCAAATAGTTCAGTGAACGTAATTTTAACTTCCTGTCGCTCTTCTTATTGGGTTCTTCCAGGAATTTTTGTATTTCTTCTCTCCAATCCAATGCGTCTCCATTTTGTATACAATGCACATTAAACCCCTTCGCCCTTCGTTGAAGTACAGGCAATATCGTTCCGTACTCGCACGCAGAATCGTTATTTAACATTTTTGAATAACCTGATGCCATTTGGGCCAACTCATTTGCCAAATCGTTATACATTCTATTAACGTATTGAAGCTCTACTTGGTCGAACTCGTCCAAGAGCTCTTGAGCAATGCCATATTGACTTATGACAGGGTCACTTTGGCATTTAAAATCGCCATTCAATTGATAAATTATTAGTTGAGAATCACCTCGGATAAGCACGTTTTTCGTCCCCAAATCCAATAATAATTCTAAACCGACAATCAACGCTTCGTATTCGGCTTGATTATTAGTACACATTTCAGTCAGGGCGAAAGCAAACTTGTAACAAACCCCTAGTGGATTTATTAGCACTACCCATACTCCTGCACCTCTAGCGGTTTTTGAACCGTCAAAGTATAAAATCCAGGGTTTTAGCTCGAGCAAATTGACTTCTAATTCAATTTCCTTAGGTACGTCCAAGCATGGATGATCGGCCAAAAAGTTAGCCAATGCTTGATTTTTTACCGCCTTTTGTGGTATGAACTGTATTTCAAATTCTGATAGTGCTAAAGTCCAAAGACCAATCCTTTGATGCAAAACAGGACGAGAGAACATGTACTTAACCAAATTTACTTTAGAAATTAAGTAAATAGTTACAGGCCGTAAGTAAGCCCTTAATTTAGTACATGTAAAATACAAAGCAAGACATAATTTTTCAATAGCAGAATAATTACATTCACACACAGTGAGTCGTCTACTAAGATAATATATCGCCCTTTCTTCTCCAAACTGGTCGTCCTGGGCGACTAGTCCAGCTATTGACTCCTGTTCGGCCGATATATAAACTTTCATTGGCCGACCTTGGATAGGTGAAACTAATACTGGTGGATTTGACAGATATGTCTTCAGGCTATGGAAAGCCTCTTGATGCTCTTCCTTCCAGACGAAGTCGTCCTGATTTTTCAACTTCAGAAGAGGCGAGAAAGCTTTCGTTCGCCCTGCACAATTAGAGATGAAACGTCGTAAGAAGTTCACTTGCCCAAGGAATCTTTGTAATTCCTTTTTGTTCTTAGGTGGTTTAGCCTCTAAAATGGCTTTTGCTTTATTTTTATCAAGTTCAATTCCTCTTTCATGCACTAGGAATCCTAGGAAATTTCCTTCATTAACACCAAATGCACACTTCAACGGATTCAATTTTAATTTATACTGTCTCATCCGTTCGAATGAACGTTTCAATTGTTGGAAATGGTTTTCTTCTTTCAATGATTTAACCACTATATCATCAACATAAACTTTAACGAATTATCCTATCATGTCATGAAAAATTAGATTCATTGCCCTTTGATAAGTGGCTCCTGCATTTTTTAAACCAAAAGGCATGACCACCCATTCAAAACATCCTAGAGCACCTGGGCATATGAATGCAATTTTATGTATATCTTCTTCAGCTATATAAATTTGGTTGTATCCTGAATATCCATCCATAAAAGAGTACATCACATGTCCGGCAGTTGAATCTACTAAGGAATCTACCGTTGGCATTGGATATTCATCTTTGGGCGTTGCTAAGTTCAAATTTCTGAAATCTATGCAAACCCTAATACTGCCATTTTTCTTTGATACATGCACAATATTAGACAACCATTCAACATATCTGGCCGTCCTTATAAAACCTGCCTTTAACAATCGTTCTATTTCTTTCTTTACTTCGGGCAATACATTAGGAGCAAAACGTCTGGGGGGTTGCTTATGTGGTTTAAAGTGTGGCTTAGTTGGCAGCCTATGTTCTACCAAATTTTTATCTAAACCAGGCATGTGTTCATATTCTCAAGCAAAACAATCTCTGTACTCTTTTAACAAAGCAATTAACTGGTCACTTACCTCTTTGCTAAGCATCTGACTGACAAACGTTGGGCGATCTTCTCGTTCATCTCCAATATTTACTTTCACCAAAGGGTCTTGTGCTTGGGCGTGCCCTGTCTTCATGACTCCTATCACATCGTCGTCCAAGCTCCTTGTAGTGATGTCTTCTGCATCCAAACAATCCACCTTATTCACTTCTCGGCCAATATTCTGTTCTAACTCGAACACTGCTAATTTATCCCTTAAAATTTTTAAAGCCGTTTTCTTTCTTATTTCTCCTTCGCACCTTTTCTCAAAAGCCATTGACTTGGCTTCGACATCCTGAAGGCTAGACACCTTCTTCAACATTTATTGAATATCTTTTTTGCCAATCATTGGCTCTTCAAGAGCCACTATGTTTGGCCTCATTTGATCGAACATTTCAGTAAATGCATCTACTGATAATGGCTCCTTGCTCTGCGCGATGATCCGAGTTTCTTTACCATCTTGGACTACTCTCACAGGCCCATAATTTCCTTCATACATGAACTTCTCGATCGAGTTCGCTTCTGTAACAAAAGGTCTATGATCTGCTTGCACCACTTCGGCCTCACCTTTATCATTCCAAAAAACTAGACACTGATGGAGTGACGAAGGTATACAACGATTTCCATGAATCCAATCTCTTCCTAACAACACATTGTAGCTAGTCGGCCCGTCTATTACAAAGAATACTGTGGTTTTGGTAATAGTTCCTACCGTCACGTCCAAAGGCATTACCCCTTTGGCCGAAGTCGCCCCGCCATTGAAGCTCGTAAGAATAACTTCAGTAGGGATCAAGTCGCTCTCTGTCTTTGCAAATTTCTTTATCATTCTAGATGGAATGGTATTAATAGCGGCCCCATTATCGATGAGAACTTTGGCTACATGGATGCCATTGACTAGAGCCTTTACATATAATGGCCTCAAATGTTTGGTTAGATTGGCCGTTGGCTTCTTAAAGATGACCTTTTCAGTCGCCTCTATCTCCACTTCTTGTCTCCCATCATCCTTTGGATCAAAATGCTGTGTCAGGTTCACGTGCAACATTTCGCACTGATCTTCTGTGCCGGGCTCTTGAGTTTCTATGTCGCTCACTTCCTCCCAACCTGTAGGGGGTGGCAATATCGTTGGAGGTGATCCATACTTTTCAGAGCGTGGTACCCTCATTTTCCTCTTGGGCGTCCTGTATAACACGTAATAATCAAAAGATCGCCCAGATGGTTCGCCCAACAAATCTACTTTCCGGACACCTTCTTGATACAGCTGTTTTAGCAAATTGTTATATGAAACTCCTCTTTTTCTTCTTTCTGATTCTAAGTCAATCTCTTCTTCCACATCTGTCAAGCCATCATCTTCTTCTTCTCCTCCATAGATATCTCTAGAGGTTTGCCCGATTTCTCCCTCACATTCTAATGTGCATGCTTCCTCCCTCTCATCGTCTTGTGGCCCCTCATCCCTTTTGCTTTTAAACTCATTGGCAAGCAGATAACCAATATTGGGGGTAAAGAACCAAACTGAATGGTGATGGATTGTCCAGGATCATCTTCATCTTCGTCTTTGCTGTGTCTTTCAAATTTCGACCTACCAGAAGAATCTTCTGGCAATTCTTCTGTTGAATCGTTCACATTATGTTCCTTCTCATCTTCGAGATTTTCTTTAGCAACAGTGTTGGAGAAATTGGGCAATTTGGGACGTATCACTTCTTGTTGCTGCCTCATCATTCGTCCATAATTTCTCTGATGACGTCTTTGCTGTGTCCTAGTCATTTGATCAAAGGGTATCACCCTTCCCGCACTGTATTGGAATGAGTGCCATACATTCAATCGATGGGGCTGTGGCCTGAACGTTCTATTGTTGAGCATCGGCCTGCCGTTGTACATCGACCTGCCATCATACATCGGCCTGACCTGTCTTTCGAAAGGAGGTCGTGATACCTTTCGTCCTTGAATAGGTTGGAAATTTTGGGTCGCGTTTGGATGATTGTGACGCCCCCATACTTCCATTTTCTCCTCATCTTCATCTATTTCTCTGCTACATCTAGCACACAACACTTTTTTGTTCCTTTCAACTTCTTTACCTTTGAGACGTTCGAACACGCTGGGATGCTGTTCAAGATCTTCGTCTCCATTATCGACTACCAATTTGAATTTAGGTAAACCACTTTTGAAACCTGCTGACAACATATTGACTCCTAGTGGCCGCGGAAAAGGATTCTCATCCACCGCCATCTTCTTTTTAGCTTCAAAAGTAATTCGCCCTGATTCGATGGCATCCTGTAATACATGACGAAAAACCAAACAATTATTAGTTGTATGAGACCATGCATTATGCCACTTACAATATTTTTTATCCTTAACTTGCTCAGGATTTGGCAATTTGTGCTTATCGCTCAGTTTTATTTGCTTGTCTTTATACAATCTATCAAATATAGTATCTACTTTGGTTATATCGAACGAAAACGTTCTAGCTTTCTTGCTTGTATCTCTTAGAGGCTCGTTTTTTGCCGTCATCCCTGAATTAATTATTAACGAACATTCATAAGCATCTCCTTTAATCAATTCGGCCAAACATATTTCAGTTTGATCATAATACTCATCTACAATGTGAACGTCGAAGTTTGGATCTCTATAGTAAGTCCCTTTGCTAGAATTTTTCATTTGTTCTTCTTCCCTTATCAAACGCTCATACCTAATCACATTGGCCGTTAATTGGAAGAGATCAGGAAATCCCTATCCTGAAATTTCTTTTTCAAGTCGAAACTTAAACAACTTTGAGCGATCTTAACAAACTCTTTTTCAGGTAAGGGCACGAAGCATTTACTCCTAGCAGTCTTAAACCTTTGAAGGAAAACTTCTGCCCATTCAGTTGGCATTTGACGTAAATTCGCCAAATCGGCCAAGGTGACTTCAGATTCAGTTTTATAGAATTGGGCGTGGAACAACTGTTCTAATTGTTGCCATGTCTGAACAGAGTTTGCTGGTAAATTAATGAACCATAAAAAGGCTACCCCTGTTAGCGAACTAGGAAACAACCTTATTTTATGATAATCACTTACTTCACCGCATTGCAGTGTAAATCGCCCTACATGTTCCAATGTTGAGACCTCTCCTAAACCTGTGAATAGCGAAAATTCTGGCACTTTATATCCCCTAGGCCACGGATAGGCTTGGTCTATCCAATCGGGATATGGCTTCCTATAGGTCGGCCTAATGAAAGGACGCATTCCAAAAGCCATCTGATCTTGCATTATCTCGGTGATTTGGTTTCTTAAGGCCATGTTTGGATCGTACGGGACTCCTATAGGTTGATTCACAGGTGGAATCATCTGAGGTCTATTGTTTAACCCTGGGTTTGTGGCCAAATTACCATTATTCAAGGTATTATTGCCATTTACTTGGACATTTGCCCCTTCGTTAACACGTGTTGCGTTTTGTCCTATATTTGGCATATTTTCTCTTGCATTCGGGCTACCCCCCAAGTTGGACGATCCCACATTATGACCACTCAAATTGGCCATGTTGCCTCCACCCACATTTGACGTCGATGGTATAAAAGGCATTTCTATTCCCTGACTAGGATTTATAGGGTTCATTGTCGGTGAATTGTGCCCCACAACCGTCCTAGCTTGGAAATGATTCCCTATATTTGGCAAATTTGGTTGACATGTCTGGCCTACTAACCTAGTTATAAGTTCATTTAAAGTACTTAATTGTTTGGCCATGTTGTCGTAATGCACATTTTCAGTTTGAACAAATTTTTCCATATCATGAACATTTTGCAAGCTTACCTATCCCACGACATCTTGCGTGAGTTCGCCAAGTAATGCGCGCATGGTTCGTGGACTCAATTCCGTCATTGGTTCATAACGTCTTTGATTTTGTCCCTCCGTTGCTGGTGTATTTTGCTGTTCTTCATATCGCTCGATCACGGATTGAATTCGCTGGCTTGCTGGTTCCTTATCTGAGTTCTTGTGAGGCATATTGTTCCACCCTCTTGTATCTTCTAACACCAAAAGTGTCCCACTGGGCGTGCCAAATTGTTTCGCGCGGAATGTGTATCTTTCGCTAACAATTAAAGGATTCAGACGATGTGTAAGGGACGCCAAACCTTTTGAGACAAAGTCCCAACAAGGGGTGTTTGATTTATGAAGACTACAATAATGACAAAGGATGAAAAAGCAAAACGAAATGCCTCCAAGGGGCACAAGCACACTAGAATTCACTGTAAAGAAATATTTAAGACTAAATGGAATGAAATTACATTTCTCTGTTTTTTTGAGAGTTGGCTTCCTTCTTTTTTTGTCAATCAATCTCCTTTCTTTTATACCTTGCCAAACGGTTTTACCACACGTTTTCCTTCAATCTTGCACAAAAACTTCTCATCGCCCAGTTTCTTCCTCATCGCCCAGCAACCGCCTCGTCGCCCAATAATTGCCCATTTCTTCCATAATGATTCCAACTGTTTGTAACTTCCCCATGATGATTTAACTTCTTGTAACTCCTTCATGATAATCCAGCTGTATATACCCATCAACCACCTCGTCGCCCAATAACTGCCCATTTCTCCCATGATGATCCCAACTGTTTGTAACTTCCCCATGATGATCCAACTTCTTGTAACTCCTTCATGATAATCCAATTTTTGTAACTCCTCCACAATAATTCAAGTTTGTAACTCCTGACAACGTGGGAACAATGATAAGAAAATGAGAAAAACTACTTATGAACAGTTACTCTTATGCAGCGATTGACCATTCTAATCGCCCAACGCCCTGAGCATTTCTGATCTGGGCGATGTCCATTTTGGGCCCTTCCTGGCTTGGACAATTTCCATTGGGCCTATATACAAATTTATTTGGGCATCCGTTGGGCCTGGCCGACATATTTTCTAAGCCTATATGCTTGGGTATTTATTATGGGCCTACATGTACAATTTTTCTTAAGTCTCTTTTTAGGCCCTTGTTATTTCATATGTCAACAATACTTCTTTCCATAGTTGTTCTATTGGAGCTTAGAATTCGAAGGGTTCGAACTCGTTGTCAAGCAAGTTCTCTATAAGTGTATATTATTTGTACATTATTGTACAGGACAATGTAAAAAATTTTAAGCATAACTCTTATTTGTATATCATTCTATTCCTTCTATATTTAGAAGTGTAAGTTCTTATTTGTAAAACAAATCTGTTAATTTTTACATATTTTTAAGATATTTAAAATATGTATGTTTAAGTTTGTCTGAAGCTTAAATTTCTCCCGATAATGAGTTCTCATAATACATTGCGCTGACTCGACAACTATGTTAGTTGTTATTTGTCTAAACCTTAATTTTTACGTAATGTTGAGGGCAATGTTGAGGGCTAATTGAAATTTGATTAGGGTCAAGAATTACTGATTGAAATTTGATTACGATAACCAAAGCTCACCAAGCTCGACAACCTATTGATTTCCGTGTCGAGTTAACTAACTCGACAACCTTGTCGAGTTAGCTACGGTTGTCGAGTAACCCGACAACCTTTTCAATTACTCTCTCCACTACTTTTGTTTTATTTATAGCCTCTCTCAAATATGTTAAATTTAAATGTTTTAAATATTTATGTGTGAGTGAACCTGTTTCTTCAGCAATGTTATCGATGATCAACTGACTCAGAGTCTTAAATTTTGCTGTTTAATTGTATTGAAGTAATTGTATTACCTACTTCACCTACTTTCAATATTTTTCATACTTCTTTCCATAGTTATTAGATTAGATTGGAGCTTAGAATTGGGAGGGATGGTTAGGACTATAAAGCAAGTTCTCTGTAAGTGTATATTATTAGTACATTATTGTACAGTGACAATATTAATTTTTTTATATAGAACTAGATCATTCTATTGTAAGTTCTTATTTGTAGAAATGTGTGAGTTTGTCTGAAGCTTAAATTTCTCTAGCAAATGATTTTTCAATAATACGTTGTTCTGACTTAGTTGTTATTTGTCTGAAACTTAATTCTTGAGCAATGAGGAGTAATTGAAATTTGATTCGGATCAAGAATTACAGCCTGATTGAAATTTGATTACTAGAACCGACCACCAAGCTCAACAACCAGACAACCATATTGGAACTCGACAACCTTGTCGAGTTAGCTACGGTTGTCGAGTTACTCGACAATCATATTGGTCAAATATCGTGTCCAGTTACGTGGTTGTCCAGTTACTCTTTGCACCACTTTTTTTTTAGTTATGGCCTCGTTGTGTTAAATTTTACTGTTTTAGAATATTTTAAATATTTATGTGTGAGTGAAGCTTAAATTTATTCGGCAATGTTGTAGATGATCAACTGACTCCACAAATTGAAATTTAATTAGCATTATTTGTTTGTAAGTTTATATTTGTTTGTTATCAGTTAGTTATTTGTACAACTTATCAAATAGACAAATTAAAATGTAATTAGGATGAAGGAGTTATGTTTTTAGTCTGTAAGTATGTGGTTGGTTTTAATAATAAATTGTGGAGCCACCATACATCTCGGCAACCAGCCATGGTTGTCGAGGTAGTCCGACAACCATGAAGTTGTCGAGCTACTCGACAACTCATTGTTGTCGGGTATGGGTTGTCGAGTAGCTCGACAACCGTAACGACTCGACAACCAGGGGGCGTCGAGTTGTTCGACAACCATAAGGCAACCATACTACAATCTTATGTGCTACTCGACAACCTATGTTTTGTTTTTGTGGAGTTAACTTTAAGTATTAATTATACAGACGTGGACAACCATTTAGGTTTTTCTTTTGTTCTTTTTCTATTTTTCTATTTTGTTGTTTATTTTTAGTTTTTCCTTTATTAACATATTTTATTCATTTAGATTTCTTTTTTTTTTATGTAGGTGTTGCTTCTATATAGATAGATGGACGCACAAGCACAAAAAGAGTTGCGCAATAAACGCAGAATCGAATTGTATGGAGAACGTAAAAAATTTGAACCAAGGAAGAGAGTAAATATGCAGGGTAGTACAAGTATAACATGCAAGTATTAATTAAATTTATATATTATATCAGCAATTTTTTCTATATAAATTATAATAGATTGAATTTTCATTTTTGTAGTTGATGAATAGAGAATAGTTGATGAAGGTGATATACTTGTTGATGAAGATGATATATTAAATAAGAATTCTAATATCAATCAATATGGTAAAGATTTTTACATAAAAAATATTCCCACAAAAACTCATATATTACGAATACCAACAATTTGTAAACATTGTCAAACTACAAAATTTGAGAAAGAAAGTAAAGGTTTTTGTTGCTGCAAAGGTAAAGTGAAATTAAAAATAAATTCTGTACCTAGTGAATTGTATGAGTTATATACTACCAATTCCAGTGAAACATTACATTTTAAAACTAATGCACGCAATTATAATAACTACTTTGCATTTACATCATTTGGGGTAAAATATGATAGAAATATGGGGAAATCATATAAAGGTATATATACATTTAGAGTTCAAGGACAGGTTTATCATTATATAAATCCAATTATACATGTTGATGACAGTCCTTTATTTTTACAATTATACTTTTATGATACTGAAAATGAAATACAACATAGGTTACAAAAATCAGATAAATTTTGTGAATATATGTTGCATAAATTAATAATTATATTAAAGATTAATCCATATTCAAAAAAATTTCGCTCATTGAGTAGTATGAATTCTTTAGAATTATGTACAATACAAATTAGATGTTATCCAGAACTTGATCAAGGAGCGTACAATACACCTTCAACATCACAAGTTGCTGCTATATGGGTAGATGAAGATCCATCTGCTACCACTAGATCACGAGATATATCAATACATTGTCATTCTAATGCTTTACATAAAATACATTGCTATTTTGGTTGTTATGATCCACTTCAATATCTATTATTATTTCCTTACAGTGAATCTAGATGGCACGAATGTATCCAAAAGTGCAAACCAAATACTGTTGATACTTATAATGTTGTGAAAATTTTGTTATATATAAATGTTATAAATTCTGTAAATGAATTAATTGAAAACGAGAATACATGTTATAATTCTAAACATAATCCATTATATTTTATTATTGTTCTTTACTGAAAATTTATTAACTTTCTTTCTTTCTTTGTAGTTATGAAAAAGACCAAAAAGAGATTGCAAGTGTCTTGTCGGGAATATTATTGTTACAAGTTACAGGTAAGAGCTACTAATAAATGCATTTTACTTTATACTGGAAGACTTTTTCAACAATACGTGGTTGATATGTATGTTAAACTTAAAAGTAGTAGATTTGATTATTTTAGGAAAAATTAAAATGAAATACGTGCTGAACTTTATCAAAGAATTGTCGATAGTGTAGAAAATAGTGAAAATAGAGGTTATAAAGTTGGTCGAAAAATTATTTTGCATTCTTCTTTTGTTGGTGGTCCTAGAGATATGAAAAAAAGATGTATGAATGCAATGGCTTTAGTTCAAAGATTTGGTAAACTAGATATATTTTTAACAATAACTTGTAACTCTAATTGTGATGAAATAAAAAATGAGTTAAAACATAATGATATTAGTCAAAATAGACATGATTTAATTGCTCGTAATTTAGAGCTAAATTGGAAGAATTAAAAATTGATTTATTAGAAAGACAAATTTTTAGAGAAGTTACTGCTTATATTTATGTAATAGAATTCCAAAAAAGAGGCCTTCCACACGCACATTTTTTATTAATTTTGAAACCAAGTTTTAAAATTAATAATGTCGATTTAATTCATCAAATTGTTTCTTGTGAAATACCTAATAAAAATGAAAATTCTCATTTATATTTTGTTGTAGTTAAACATATGATGCATGGTCCTTGTGGTATATTAAATTCAAACAATGTTTGTATGAATAAAAATGGAAAGTGTAAAAATAAATATCCAAAGGAATTTGTTATAAAAACTTTTCTTGGAGAAAATTCTTATACAAACTATAGACGTTGCAATACTTATAAAACAGTTACTGTTAGAGGTAATTTATTAGATAATAGATGGGTTGTTTCTTATAATCCATATTTATCTGCCAAATATGATTGTCATATCAATGTTGAAATATGTTCAACCGTAAAAGCAGTAAAATATTTATATAAATATATATACAAAGAACATGATATGGTAAGTTTTTGTGTAAATAATGATACAAATGATATTACTAATGAAATTGAAAGATATCAATCTGCTAAGTGGATTTTTCCACCTGAAGCAATGTGGAGAATATATGGATTTATTTTATCAGAAATTTCTCCATCAGTTATATCATTACAATTACATCTTGAAAATAATCATTTAGTGACGTATAAACATTATAAAAATTTGTCAAATATTGTTGATACAGATTATAGAAGAATAACAATACTAACTGAATTTTTCAAAATGAATACATGCAATGAGTTAACAAAAATATTATTGTATAGAGAATTTCCCCAGTATTTTGTGTGGGGTGGATAAAGCAAGGTATGAACAAAAAGAAAACGTGAAAATGTAATTAGAAGATTAGTTGCAACTAATATAGTTGAAGGTAAAATATATTATTTATGAATTTTGCTCAATCATATTAGGGGACCAACATCCTATGAAAGTTTAAAAATAGTAAATGGTGTTTCTATGTTATATTTTCGTGAAGCAGCTGTTGCACATGGCTTACTGAATGGTGACAATTATTGTGAGATGTATTTAGAAGAAGATGTTGCTTATCAAATGCCTTCTTGTTTACGACGTTTATTTGCTACAATATTAACTTTGTGTGGACCCGATGATCCAAAATCATTGTGGATTAAATTTCGTAACTTCATGTACGAAGATTATGTAAATAAAGGTTTATCTATTATATATACTGAAATTAAAGCTCTACATGATATTAATCATATACTAAATAAATATTCCCTTGTACCCTTTCAAATAACTGTGGAAGAAGAAGAAATATTGGCTAATATAATTACTGAAGAAATGGCAAACGCTGTAACTGGAGCTTGTGATATGTTGTATACAAGTATATTAAATAAAGAACAACAAATAGTTTATAATGAAATTTTGGAATATGTATTGAAGAGGAAGCCTATAATGTTTTTTATAGATAGACCAGGTGGAACAGGTAAAACATTTTTATATAAAGCCTTACTTACAACAGTTAGATCCAAAAATCTTATAGTATTAGATACTGCTTCTTCGGGAGTCGCAGCTTTTTTATTACCTGGAGCACGAACTGCACATTCAAGATTTAAAATTTCTTTAGAAATGAATAGTGATATTAGTTGTTCCGTTAGTAAACAATCTGCATTAGCAAATCTATTTCGAATGACAAATTTAATTATTTGGGATGAGGCACCAATGGTGCATCGCTATACTATTGAAGCTGTGGATAAAATGTTAAAAGATATTAATGAATGTGATTTAATATTTGGTGGAAATGTTGTTGTTCTATGTGGAGATTTTAGACAAGTTTTACCAGTTATTCAAAAAGGAAACAAAGAGAAGATAATGTTAGCAAGTTTAGTTTATTCTAGCCTATGACCACATTTTAGAAAATTTCAATTAGTCCAAAATATGAGAGCACAATTAGATCCATTATTTTCCCAAATGCTACTTGATATTGGTGGTGGAATTGAGATAGAACATACATGTGGCATGATTAAGCTTCTTAATGAAATAATTGTACTATTTGAAGAAGAATACAAGTCTTTAAAAAAATTGATCAACATCGTGTTTCCAAATTTAGAAGATTATGTTATAAATCTAGATACAATGATTAATAGATTAATTTTAACTCCTAAAAATGAATGTGTCGATTTAATAAACAATATTTTACTTAAAGAAATATCAAGAGAAACATGTACATATTATAGTTATGATGAAACATTGGAAAAAATAGATCAAACTATTCATGAAGATTTTTTAAATACTTTAACTCCAAATGGTATTCCACTACATGAACTGGTGTTAAAAATAAACTGTCCTGTTATATTACTTAGAAATATTAACCCTTCAGAAGGATTATGTAATAGCACGAGATTAATCTGTCGATCATTCGAACATAATGTTATTCATACTGAAATTTGTATTGGAGAATATAAAGGAAAACATGTTTTTTTTTACCAAGAATATCGTTTATACCTCTTCAAAGTGATAAAAATTCATTTACTTTTAAAAGAACACAATTTCCTATCTGTCCATGCTTTGCGATGAAAATAAATAAAGCTTAAGGAGAAACTCTAAATTTTGTTGGTTTATATCTTCCAGAATATGTATTTTCACATGGACAGTTATATGTAGCATTAACTAGAGCTGAAACAGTTAGTTGTATTAAAGTATTGATAAAACCATTTCAAATTTCAAATTTGTATTTAAGATGTACCAAAAATATTGTCTATAAAGAAATTTTAGCTTTGGTGCATTTGTAGTATACTTATAGAATTTATTTGGTTTACAAGATATTTTTGAAATCACAATTATATATTGCCATTCTTGCTATTCTTGCCACTCCCGGAGCTCTAGTGAAGATAATTTTGTAAGTATTTTATTTTTTAATTTGTTTCTCAAAATTACAAATATGAAGCATTCCATTTGAATCATGTTTGTATACAATTCGGTTTCACAATTTAATTTTTCTCTTCTTCTGTTGATTGGATCACATTATTTTCTTTAGATCAATGCTCTGGTAATAGGTTGATTGTGTTTGAACTTAAGGTGTTGGTACGTAGTTTTCATGAGACATTTTGTTATTACTAGAAGAAATGAAGGGATTCATGCATTTTTTTTACATATAAATTAGTAAATAACGAAACTCCTATAAACTTAATCTCATTAAAAATGAAGACATACTCCCTCTTTCCCCAGTTAAATGGCTTGGTTCTGTTTAATGATCGGTTGATGGGTATTGTCTGAGAATATATTTTGCATTGATTTATTTAATGTATTAATTAAAATTTGTCTACCAATAACAGTAAATTAATAGCAATTTTCAGCATATAACTTGTTTTCTCAAAAACAAATAAGCTAATAGAACATTATCTCTCAAAATCATTCGTTTGACCACAAACCCAATACTTCTGGTAGAATGAGTATTAAGTAATGAGGAACATCTTGGAGTAGGTCGAGGGTTTTCATGCACCGTTTTGTGGATTAATAAAGAGAACATACAATTTTATCAACTACCCAGTCTAATCTTAGATGCAATTATCAATGTAAACAAATCAACAATGTATACAAATTAGAGTCCTGTGAAACTACATTGCATATTTACAGTATTCCAATTTCCATACTCGTTAGCATAAAAACTGATTATGTATGATATCGATCTATCATGAGATAAAGAGAGCATGTATGTGTTACTGCCTTTTTTCTCCCTCCTTTTTAATCTACAATGCTGAGAGGCGGTCTCGTGAGGTCCAGGTTCTCTTTTGAATTAATATATGAAAATGAGCTCATAAAGGTCTATTGTGAACTGTAAAAATTTCGAGGACTCAGTTTGTAAGACAACCTGTCCCATATTAGTGGCTTTGTGGATGCAATTTTCAATGTGGCTACTTCTTTTCTTCTTAGGATCTCCAGCATGAAGCGTGAGAATCCTAAATGCATACACATCAAGCTTTGAGGTGATTAATCCATTTTCCAAAGACTTAAGAGCCATGTAACCTTTTGTCTCCACGGTGTGCCTTGTCAAGGCAAATTGACCTTTATGCTCGTCTGTTGACCTTGCTAGACCATGATTTTGGCTCTGAAATTGCCATAAAAAAGAACGTTACTACTATTCAAATCTTTGTGCATGTGTGGAGGGAACGTGTAGCAATGGAGATAATTCAGTCATGTGGCTATATCTAAAGCAATCTGTAGTCTCTGGTTCCAGGTGAATAAATTTTGATCAATGTTGTGAATCTAGTCACTCAGTGGTCCATTGACAGTATATTCATAAACAAGGTACCAGTTGTCCTGATTGAAACCAACACCCGATAGGCATTAGATTGAAATGACTGATTTTGTTGAGTAAATTGATCTCTTTCAATATATCTTCATTCATTTTCTTGATGGCAGCAAAATCTTCATTAATATTACCAAGATACAAAGGGCCCTTAATCCAACAAGCAGGACTGAAATCCTATGTTGCAGCTACTGGATATTGAGCATCCCACAAGTCATGTGATTCTTCATCTTCTTGCTTTGCAATGACAATAACTCAAGGACAAACTCTGTTGATTTATATCTTCCAGTTCACATGGACAGTATATGTAGCATTATCTTAGAGCTAAAACACTTTCTTGTATTAAAGTTTTGATAAAACCAATTCAAAATTCAAAATTACATTTAAGATTTGTTTGTAGCTTTGGTGCATTTGTAGTATACTTACAGAATTTATTTAGTTTACAAGATATTTTTGAAATCACAATTATATATTGCTATTCTTGCTATTCTTGCCAATCTACAGCTCTGGTGAAATGATTTTGTAGGTATTTTATTTTCTAATTTGTTTCTCAAAATTACAAAATATGAAGTTTGTGGGTATTTTGTTTTCTAATTTGTTTCTCAAAATTACAATGTATGAAGTACTATTTGAATCATGTTTGTATACAATTATAATTTTTTTTCTTCTTTAAATCGAGAGAAAAATTAAGCTTTAGAGTTTGTCCAACAAAAATTTTCACCAAACTATTGGAGGCTCCTGTGTAGCTTGACAAACTCTGTTATGTATTTTATTATTTATTTATTTATTTAGATTTTGTATATTTTTTTTCTAGAATTTACAAATATTTTTTTTTACTAATGGAAATTGAAAATTGATACAAAGGTATTCTATAATAATATAATTTAATTAAAACTAACAATATAATTACAACTAATTTCTCACGGAACAAATGAGGAAAATGTGCGGTATCTATTTTCTATTTTTTTACATTTTCACACATATTTTGATTTTAATATTTTTTATTTTTATTGATGTAATGTTCTAAATTGATATGATATCAATATTTGTGTCAGTAACCCATCATCATTGATGCTCCCTGAAACACATACTTCTTATTTTTCTACAAGTTATAACATTTTTTTGAATAAAATCTACACTTTTTCCTACTTTTTACTCAAATTAGGTATTTGATATCTCCAAGCCATACTTCTGTTAAATTGTCATACTGCAACCAACATACTATTTACTCTGTATTTGATATCTCCAGCAGCCATACTTAGTCTGCTAAATTGTCTTACTATAGTACTTTGAAGTATGGTGCTTAAGAAAATTAATCAAGTTTCATACATTTGTGTATAGTAGACATCTATCTCTTTATATTCCTACAATAAATCAAAATATCATCTCATTCACTCAGCTAGCTAGCGAAATTTTTTTATTGTCTTCATCTTCTTTATAGATATAACAAAATTTTAACTTGTCAATCTTCCACAATCTCTCACAACATGAGTAATGAGTTTCAATTAATTCGTGAAGTTTCTCTAGTAACCACTGGATAGACAGTGAAGGTTGTAGTTGCTGAGAAATTTTTATCCAGAAATGCTCAGAAAAGTCCAACAAAATATCAAAATTTGATACTTATGGACTCATGTAAGTTATACAGATATGAACTTCACTCTCTTTATATCAAAAACTTTATCAAAATTATTAATTTCTAAATTTCTTTATTTACCAGACAACATTGTATGGTCAGAACATTACAGCTTTTCAAGATGAATTGATATTAGGAAAAACTTATTTAATATCAAATGCACTGGTTAAAGTAACAAGTGCAGAGTACAAAGCAAAATCTGGAGAAGTGCAATGAACAATCTCAGGACGAACTAGAATACGTTGTGTTGAAGAAAACAATAGCAACCTGTTAATTTCTATATATAGCTTCACTGATTTCGAAGATCTTCCAAAGTATATGGATTCTAACATAGATATAAGTAAGTAAATAGTACACTACTAAAGCTTTTTTAAAATTTGAACATATTACACTAAAGCTAAGGCTAACATACTGACTTTTTTATAGGTGTGGCTGCAATGATAATTGATATCAAACCTCGAAGGGTTATTTAAACACGATTTGGAAAAGAATGTCAAGTACAAGTTTTGGTGCTCGTAAACAAAATGTATTACTATATTTAGGTCTATATTTATTACAATTCATACACATATTTTAATTTTGTATATACTTTAATACTATGTGAAATTTGTCTTACCTACACTCAAAATATATAAATAATAGGTTTGACAGGATTCTCTTAACCATGTGGGAAGCATTTGTGGATAATGAATACAAATACATCTCTCAAAATCTTTAAAAAAAAAAAAAAAAACTAGTTCTTATTAGAAAGCATCTCAAAATAACGTCATTTAATGGTAATCCATCATCTTCAATAAACTTATCATTTTAATCTTTGCATAACCAATAGATAGATATATTGATATCTCCCATTTGCATTTGCATCTTCAGGTTTATCACTGTCAACAAAGGCAGACAATTCTTTCTTCCTAGATGGAGAATTCAAAATTGTGGAAGAGTTTAAATCTTGGTAAATATATATTAATTATTTGTTCATCTATTATATTTCAGTTATTATATTTAAATCAGAACTTATCTATTGTTTTTGCACTACTAGGGGACACACAAATTTTGAAATGATTGATAATATTGTATGTGAGAAATATTATTTAAGTTTGACACCATCGAAGCTATCTTCCAAGTTCTCTATTCCAACAGATAAAAAAGACTTCACTGAAATCAGGAGTATTCAAGGGCTCAAAACTGTGGTGCAATGATTTATACTTTAAACTAATTTATGAAAATGTTCAATGCTCAATATAATTATTTATATATTATTGTGTTGTTAGAAACAATTTTTTTGGATCAAAGGGAGAGCATATGTTAAAGTTCTGGACCAAACATACTGGTATGTGAGTTGTAATAATTGCAACAAAATTTCAAGTGAAAATTATGGTGATATATACCAGTGTGTTTTCTGTAAATGTGTTGACGCAAAAGAAATTCCAAAGTAATAACACTCTATGTAGTTGCCAAATTAAATATTTTTAAACTTTTATTTGGATATATTTTATTTACATTTAATAACATAGAATTATTTAATTATGACATTTACTTACAGAGCCAAGGTGTACATGCAATTAATGGATCCTAGTGGATATATTAATGCTTCAGCTATTGGAAATCCAGCGGAATATTTCTTGCAATCAAGTACTTAAAATTTGATGGAGCAAGCATTAGTATTTTTTATTCTTCTACTTAACTTTTACACTTATTTGACAAATATCACAACTTATAAAATTTTATATCAACAGACATATACACCAAGTGCTGTTTCGATGCATTTATCAATGGATGAAGATGAGGTCTTTTATGTGAAGACTATACCATAGCAATCATCTCCTCAGTGCAAATTTGAAATACTTTTTATTGTGAATCCATCACAAATAGGAGATAAAGAGAAAGAAAAAGCTCCGGTAGAAGATATAGGCCTAGCTAATACCCTCCTGGAACCAACAGCAAAAAGATCTTTGTTCTATTCAGATTCAGATGATGCACAGATTGCGAAGAAAAAATTTGACAAGTCTGAAATTGAGAGCAACAAAAAAAATCAATGAATTTTCAACGTCTTTTGAAACTGTACACGAATGAAAGAAAATGAATGGTCAAGTTTGAGTTAAGATGTATTTTTGAATGTATTTTCTTGACATTCTTGTAAGAATATTACTTTAGCACCATTATCATCATTTATGTGATCTTTTTCTTATCTTAATATTTATAATTATATTATATAATATTTGTTATATATGTCATTTATTCTACATGTATTACATTTTCATTACATACATGTCATTTATTCCAACAATCACCATTGGTAGTCGAGTTACCAATCGTTGTCAAGTAACTTGACAAATAGTGGTTGTTGAGTTACTCGGCAACCATTCTAGACAACTAGAGTAACTCGACAACCATTCTACAACCCTAATTCTTTTTCTTTTTTTCGTATTCCTTAAACTTAGTTTATCACGGGAAAAAAAATGGGGACTTGATAGGTGCCTCAGACGAGCTGCCACATTTTTTTTTTCCAAATGTGGCATGGTTACACTTGTTTGGATTAAGATGAGGCTGTGGGTGCAGCATCAGTAATCATATAGATGACACTCTACTAACTATATTCTTTAGGGTGCAGTGGGAGGTGCTTGAGTCGGTCTGTTGTTTACTATAGGAGCTCTAGAGGGAGAGATTTTATTGAATTTTTTTTTGTATTTGTATTCCTTACACCACTCATGATATGATGATAATTGCCATCTATTTATAGTGCACAATGAAGAATTCTAGAGATGCTAGGAAGATTACAAGACATCAAAAATAATTAAATTAACATTTAAACATCACATGTGCAGCCATTTGGGTCTCCATGACAAGACTTCTTCTTCCATTCCATTGTGTAGACTTCAATTACCGAGCCTTAATATTGTGGTCTTCAATACTTTTAATATACTTTGAAGATTACAAATCAAATAATCGATACTTTTAACACACCCTCTTAATTTATAATCTTCAACTATTTCTTGAACTTTCTCAAACTTGTCAAGTGTGAATGCCTTTGTCAAAATATTTGCTAGTTAATCATTTGTGTTGATCAACTCCAAGTAAATTTCTCCTTCATTTACCAAATGTTTGATGTAATAATGTTGAAGCTCCATGCAAACATGTTGTCACAATGTATTCTTTTTGGATCTTGTTGCTCGAATTTAAGTCTTTCAATATTCTTCTAACTCAAACCCCTTCATAAGTTGAAACTAATTGCTGCAATATATTCTACTTGTACTCAAGATACAATTTTTTGCTTCTTTGAACTCCATGACACTTGTTCTAAGGCAAAAATTTATACTCATAATCAATCACATTCAACATCAACCTAACCAATCAAATAGAACTAACAAATTAACTAAACAAACCAATCAAATACAACTAACAAATTAACTAAACAAACCTCCAATTATCAAATCAAACAAATTAATCAAAATTGTAACATTTTATAACAACTTTGTATCATCAACTCACAAATCAACAAATGATTTAACTTTGTTCATCATTTTGTTCATATTGAATGAAAAAAAAAAATTCCTTATGAAAAAAATCAAGCATAAGTTTATACCTATAGATACTTATTTTGTCCACTGTAACAGTATCCAAAGATAATCTAGCTAATAAACACTTCACATACTTGATTACAAATATCCCGACATACTTGATTACAAATATTCCGTTGTCACTGCAAATAATATTTTTAAAAATGTAGTGAGTATACATAAATATCATTAAAAATCAAATAAATTATTTGAATTGATTACCTATATCTTTGAAGTTGAGGTATATCATAAGATGGCTTCCTCTAATATCCTAATGGCTCATTCTTCTTTTTCCCAAGTTTCTGGCCTTTCACAAGATATATATTTGTGAATTACCTCTGGAAGAACATTAATAAATAGAAAAACATAGGGATATATGGATGGATCATTAGATGATTTCTGATAATTGTCAATTAGTGTGAGCTTCCAATTTTTGAAATCTATATGGAAGAGGACCCAATATTTATTCTCAATCAAATGAGGCCACAATAAATAATTACAATCCTTCAATTTTTTAGCAAAATTTTTAGGATTATAACCTTTTACATATCCCATCATAGTGTTATCTAGAGAAGAAGAAGAAGAAGAAGAAGAAGCAAGTTGTAGAAATTGGCCTCTGGGATCCAAGATTTTAGCTCGAACATGTAGAATAAGCGATCCTTATCTGAAAATATATTTGAAAAATTGAAATTTCTTGCTCTTATCAATATCATTGCATTGTCCATGTCCTTTGCACACAAATGCAACAAATATAAGCACATTTCCTTCATATACATTATACATTAAAAAATATAAATAATCTTTACCTCACACTGCAATGCAAAACCGAGATCGTCAAGATTTGTAAGCTTTTCTTTAGACAAGGTGTAACCACCAGGAAATCGTATAACATCTCTATAACATTACAAACATCAGATAAATATAAAAAATTGATAAGTTAAATAATTATATCAAATATTATAACTTACCGAGTTCTTGCACGGTGCATCCAACTAGAAAAATCACTTTCTATTTTTTTGTCAATGTCGCACAAAATTGGAATGACAACAGAACTAGACGATGTCCCACATCCATCATCTACCACGGGAATAACAGGAATGGCCTCACATTCTATTTCATCACCAACAGTGTTAGGTTTATCAACCTTCATTGCGTCAAACATTCCCTGAATATGTACAAGAGAACTTTGCAAATCATCACGCAAACCACCAAAATAACCACTCTGTTCAGTTTGAAATGATTCAAATTTTGTATCTATGTATTGCTGCAAATCATTTACATCTTTTTTGTGTGGTTGTAGCTGATCAAAGCGCTGCAATAACTTATCTCTTGTACTATCAATGTAAGATCTTTGTTCATCCAATCAATTTTGAAAATAGGCTCGTTGCTCAGCAAATAGAGAACTCAAGTTTTCATTAGTAACATAGTCAGAGTACTCATAACCTGAACTTGAAGGCCCTTGAGGATTAGGAATATTTTGTTCACTGTAGTAGTCCATATAAGTAACATTTCTTGGAGGCCAGGTATCCGTGGGTAACTCGTTACATATATAAGGGGACCAACTATGATCAACATTTCCATCTAACTGTAAAACTGGTTCAACTGGTTGCACAACTGGTTCTGCTATATTTTTCTCTTCCATTTCTTCGCCAACTTCATAAAATTGTTGTTCTCCATATTCAAATTGGTGTACAATAGCATCAAAACAAGGATTTACTGTATCGTCTAATGAAACCATTGTATACACATATGGTTGTTCTAATTCTTCTTCAGTCGGTAGAAGTATTGGTACAACATTAATCTAAAAACAAATATAATTCAGATTAATATACATGATTATACTTATACACAATAATTACAACCATATATGGTATACTTTATAATCTTACCATCCACCGCCCTTGCTGCGCGGCGCTCCCAAGATGTTAGTAAAGAATGAAGGAGTGTAAAAAAAAGAATGTTTTCTCGATGGATACTCATAACAGACCTCCAAATTGTCAACCAATGATAGTGTTTGTATATTTAATTTTATCCTCTCCATGGGCTTTAGAATTCCTTCTATAAGTAAAGCTAATCATAGCTTATACTTATCATTTTGATGGTGACAATTAATAAAACTATTTTCTAATTCATTCAAAGATATATGTGAGGCATTATTAAAATACCTCATTCGAAGTTTATGTTTTTCCACCGCACTATATATGGACATAGTATCAGAATTATTATGACTTAACAATCATGTTATCAAACAGTATTCTTGAAGCCCAAATCTAAGTAATTGGTTATGTACTTTAAACTAAACTTCATTTGCTTTATTTGTGTGTACTATATTTAAAAGAAATTCATGTACTAATTTACCAATAAATCTCAATTGCCTACCCCACAATTCTTCCAAATAAGAAAAACAATTGTTTCTAAATTGATTCAACTGTTGCTGATTATAATTTTCAATAACGTCTACATATCTTAAATTACTAATCTATGTAATTTGTCTACCAAATCTAACATTGTCATCAACAACATATTATATATCTATATCTGCCAAAAAAGCCCCAAAAAGTTTTTCAAAAAATTTCACATATCTAGCAAAGTTCAAATAAAATGTATATACTATGAATAATATTAAATTTCTACAGCTTATCAAAAAATAATTATGAGTAAATTTTAACCATTACAATAATTTCAATTAAAAAATAGCAATCCTCAAATACAACCATAATAATCAAATAATACAAACATAATAAATATATAAACCACTAACCACAGGTTTCAAATTCTCCAATTTCAAATGAAAACGAACTAAATATTACTCATAAAACATATTTCAAAAATTTCCAACCTAAATGTATGAAAATAAAAATAAGTAACATAGCAAATCCTAAAATAAATAATAGAAAACGTTAAACAATAAATCCTAAAATACAAACGTTAAAAATAAATATACCTGGTTATTTTGATTTTTTCTTATATCTATCTGAAAAAGTTGAAATTGAAAGGTGAGAATGATAATGGAGATTCAAAGTGATAATGGAGATTGAGATGATTCAAAGTGTATTCAAAGTATACTACAAAAAATTGAATAAGATGGGTGGTGGGGTGGTCACGGGATTTAGGGGTGGTGGGGGTGTACTGCAAAAATTGAATTTCTGCATACAAAAAAAATAAAAAAGTTGCTCAGAGGTGGTGGGGGTGGTCACAAGTTTGTGGTAGGGGTGGTAGGGTTTAGGTTTTTAGTGGAGTGATAGATACAAAACTCGACAACCAATGGTTGTCGAGTAGCTCTTTTTTTTTTTTTTTAATTTATTAATAGGAGAAAAAAATTTGTTAAAAGATATAATAATTAACTAGGTTCAAAGAGAAAATAAAAAAACAAACCAAAAATATTTACATATTTGTGGAGTAAACTATTAATAATAAAAAAAAAATTGTTTTCTTTTTGTTAAATTTTATTTATTATAACTAAATAACAGTAGAAAAAATAATATATATTATTTGTGTGATTGAAGAGGTTTAAAATCAAAATTTCAAAAATAAGAGAAAAAAAAATGTGTACATGTTTGTATAGTAATAAATAAGTAAATAAAAAATTTAACAAAAATTTTAAAAACTAATGTTGTCGAATTTTAAAAATTTATTTTTTGTTTCTGTGTATACATTTGCTTTTCAAAACCAAATTATTTTTTATTTATTTTCTTTTTGTTAAATTTTATTTATCACTATAATCTAAACAAAAAATGTATGAACAAAAAATAAATATATTATTTATGTGACGATTTAAAAAAATTAATTAAACAATAAAAGAAAAAAATTAAAACAATGTTTATGGTGTAATAAATAAGAACTCGACAACATTAATGTTGTCCTGACAACTCGGCAACCAAACATTTTTTTATTTTTTTTTTCATTTGTTCAATTTCATTTCATTATGTGTCAAGGAAAAAAAAAATTTGTCAAAAATATAAATATAAATATTGTTAGTCATTGTTATTAATTTTTTTTTTTTGTCAACTAATTGCAACAAATGCAAATAACACCACTTCAAATTTACCAAAAATACCTAACTTTGAGTAGAAACATTGTAAAAAAATACAATCATAATCTATAAAAATCATCCAATTTTTTTACAAAGTCAAAAAATGCAATAAAAAAAAAACTAAAATCAAGCCTTTTAAACATGAATATATACCTAAAGAATATGTCAACAATATATAATAAAAATAAATCATATTTCAAATAATAATACACAATTAATTTATTAAACAAATCAATACAAATATTTAACTCTAACTCTGTTCACTTCGAATTGGGACAAAAAAGAATTCACTATAAAAAAATCTTGCACAAGTTTACGCCTATAAATATTTATTTTATCATCTACAACAGCATCGAAAGATAATCCAGTTAGAAGACACTCCATATATTTAATCACGAATATTCCGCTGTCACTGCAAATGTGAGGAAATAAAATATCAATACAAATTACATAAGTATACTTAAAATATTTATTTATACTAATTTCAATTTATTACCTATAACGTTGAAGCTGCGATATTTGACGACATGATTTTCTCCGATATTCAAATGACTTATTCTTTTTCGCAAGATCTAGCACATACTTCTGAATCATTTTTGGAACGACCTTAAGGCTTGGAAGAACATAAGTATACCTCTGATTTTCAATATAAAACATCTGATAATTGTCAATTAGTATCAATTTTCAAGCATTTAAATCAACATGGAAGAAGACCCAATATTTATCAAAGATCAAATGTAGCCACAACAAATGCTCACATTCCTCCTATTTTTTGTCATAATATCTAGGAAAAGCACCATATGTATATGATTGCATTAACCTGTGGTAATCAATCTCAGCATGTTATACTATATGTCTTTGACGATCCAACACTTTGGCCCAATAAGAACCAACAAGTACTCCAAAAAAACAGTCCAATACTACATACCTTGTTGAAAATATGTTTGGATATTTAAGAGTTCTTGGTCTTATCAAAGTCATTGCATTGTCTAAATCCTATACACAAATATAACAATATAATATAAACAAAATTCATTCACATACAATATAATTCATAAAATAAAAAATATAAATATTCTTTACCCATTGCTCCAATGCAAATTCAAGCTTACTAATATCTTGTAACCTTCTTTTCGTCAATTTAGAGATCACTTTCCATGGTATTTCTACAACATCTCTGTAACATTAGAAATTATTATACATTAACTAAATAATATAGACAAATAAATAAGATAAATAATCATGTCAAACATTATAACTTACCCACACGATACGCCCAACTAACAAAATCACTTTCTCTAACTTTATTGATATCACATAATATAGGAATATCTCGAATCTCGGCAAAGGTAGAAGAAGAAGCTACATCATGCTTCCCATGTTGTGGTATGATAGGATAAATTAAAGCCACATCACGTTCCATTTCACGATCCACGTAATCACCACAATTAATTTTCTCCACCATCATCCCCTTAAACATTCGCAAATCATCACGCAAACTATCAAACTGAGCACTTCGTTCAACTTTTAATGAGTTAAATTTTGTATCAATATGCTGCTGCATTTCGTCGTATTTATTACCCACTTCTCTGCTAGATTCTAAATTATCAAACTGTTCCAATAACTCATCTCTTGTCTTAGCAAGTAGATAATCATTCCTACCAAATTGATCATCAAGATAACATTGTTGCTCAACAAAAAGTGAATTCAAATGCTCATTAGTAACATACTCATAAGGGCCTTCAAGAATGTTTTTTTCTTCATAATAATCTAAATTGGGAACACCTTGTGCATGCCAGTTATTTGTAGGTAATTCATTAGATATATATGGGGACCAACTTTGATAATCACCAACATTTTCAACTTTTCCTCGGTAAGATTGTATAGGTTGTTGGATGATATCTTGGTTTGCTTGCTCCATTTCATCCCTAATTTCTCCAAATATCTGATTTTCAACATTCATATCTGCACAAAAAAATAATCAAACTATCTATTATATATGCCAAAAAAAAAACACAAAAAAACAAAAACAGATTAATTCTGTATAGATAAAAATATTTACAAAAAAATTCACATTTAAATTCATCCACAATAATTAGCTTAATAAAAAAACAAATCTACTAATCAATTAGAAATATTTAGAGGAATGGATTGTATTATTGTAATAAAATTTATGATGAGTTTAAGATTTAAAATAATAAACTTTCAAACTTCTAAACTTTTCTCTTCTTTCTCTTCTGAGTCTCTCTAAAGTCTCTGTACATGTGAATATAAAATGAACAATAAAATATAAATGTGAATATGAAATAAACAGTAAGTGGTGAGTCTAATTAAAGTTGATGATGTTGGTAAGTTGAGGTAGGTGGTGGGTGGCTGTAATTAAAATTGAGCTAGATGGGAGGGGGGTGGCGTGGGGAGGGGGGTTGGGATAAGGTCAAGCGAGTGGTGGAAATACTAAATGACAAAGAAGTTTTTCACATTTTACTAAAATCACTTTCACCATGGTCCCACAATTTTTGAATGATACAATATAAAACAAAATATACAGTTGAATTATTACTATCCACTTCAATAAAATTACAACACAATTTTACAAACTCTACTTGTTTAATTTTTAGCAAAATTTGGAATCCACTATTTTAAATTTTTTTTTTTCAGATTTCATTTCCTACCACTTTTCAAATGTAAAAAAAACAATTTTTTTTCAAAAATAAAACATTACGTATACGAAATTCTATGAAAAATATTAAGATTTCAAATTCTATGAAAAATATTAAGATCTCAAGCTATATCCAAAATAATTTTCATCATTTCATGCCTCTCCCACACCAAAACACAGCGTACAAAAAATTATTCATGTAAAAATAAAAAATTCAATTAATTCAATTCAAAATTAAGATAAATAATTCGTATATATACAATATTTTGAAGATCATGAGTCCAACGTAAATTACATTATGTCCACCTCTCCTCCTCATATATAGTCTTGGCATCGACCAAAATAATTTCAAATAGATAAAAATTTATTAATCTATATATTTCTATAAAGTCTTGATACTAAATACAAAATAAATATTGTTTTATTTCAAAATAACTATTATATGGTAAATAACGTATTTTTAACTTAACTTTGCTCCATTCTTCTAAATGGATCATTGTTATCAAATTTGATTTGTACAATATTTATATAAATTGTAAAAGACAGATTTGTGTAGCAAAATCTCAAATACCACAAATTTTTCATTTCAATTAAATATTCAACATAAAATTGATTCCTACATTTTTCACGGACGTGCAACGCACGTAGCAAAAACTAGTGTGTGTGTGTGTGTGTGCGTGCAATTTGGAAATGGGTCTTGTTTTTGTTGTATATATATATATATATATATATATATATATATATATATATATATATATATATATATATATATATATATATATATATATATATATACATGCAATTGGAAATGGAAAATCGCTAAATTGTTGTTTTTCGGTGGAGTGTTGATCAGTGAAGAAAAATGGGGATTTGATTGAAGAAAAAGAAGTGAGGAGGGGGTTGATTGTAATTTTTTTTGTTTCTTATTTTAATTCAAAAAGGGTAATCTGGTAATTTTAAGTAAATTTTAACCATTTAACGATCAAACTAACAGTTTTTTTAACAGAAGAACTTTGCTCGCGCGTTTTTTAAAGGTTAGGGACTCGGGGTGCTAGTAATTGAAGGTTCAAGACCCCATCGTCACAAAGTTCAAAGGTTCGGGACCCTCAGTGCTATTTACCCTTTTATATTTATATCCTTAATTTTTTTTTATCACATTCTTATCCTTAGCCTATTAATTTGCATATCTTAACTTTATTTTTTATGATGATTTCTGTCCAAAAAATTATTTAGGAGGGTGTAAAAAAATTTATCTGCCTCTTGTATTTTTAAATAAGCAATATTATAACAAATACAAAAGTTTGAAAAAATATTTTTTCCTCATTTCAATGTACATTAGCAGAATATTTGAAAAAAAAATTGTCATCAGAAACGAGATATGAAAATTAATTGAAAGTTAATAGTAACAATGCAACAAAAAAAGTTAGAGATATAAGTACTAAAATGTCAAAAGTTGGAGGACCTTAATTGCAATTAAAATATGTTGTATATAATTAAAATTGTAGTCTGAAAGCATCTCCAATGCTAAATATTTTGTAAAAAATTTATATGCAAAAGAGAGAGAATAAAATGAGAAGAGAGAGAGAGTGGATGGAGAAAAGTGGAGAGAAAAATAGATAAGAGAGATATATACAATTTAATAAAAAAATGAGTGGAAGTCTGTCTAACATGATATCTAAAATTGGACGGCTTTCTACAATAAATGTTGTCACATGAGTTTTGTTCCCTCCATCTCATCGTCACATCAAATTGATATTTAAAATAGAATACAATATTGGTCTATTGGAGATGCTCTGAATATAATTACCCTAACATTTATAAAAATGACAAATTTTAAATAGAAATAGTCATATATACACTCTTAAAAAAATGATAACGTTTTTCTTTTCTAACTTCCAAGAAAAGCTATCTACTGTTTTTCTTTTAAAAAATGATAGTTGAAGTTCAAATTGTCGTTTGTTTTTATTTATTTCGACAGTTGAATTATCTCTACAAAAAAATCTAACTGTCAAATTGACAGTTTAAATTGTCGTTTGCTGTTGGTCGTTTAGACGATTCTACTGCCATTTCTATAGTTGTCTTCAACAACATTTCTTATTCATTCATCAAGCCATCAAGCCAACTTCTTTCAACAAATTTTTTGTAACCATATTAAAAAAAAAAAAAAAAAAATCAGCATGAGTTTTATCTAAAAACAAGCCCAAATTAATCTACCGAAAACATTTAGAATTTTTGCTCTTTTATAACCCAAATTAACCTATCAAAAAACTAACCTACTTGGGTTTGGTGGCGGCTAGTAGTGGCGTGAGGCGTGAGGTAAATTTTTTTTTTTTTTGTAAAATCTTGTTGTAGATCTGATTTTTGTGGAATAGTCTTTGAATGAATTTTAATAGGATATGTTAGAATTTTAGGTAAATGATTGAGGGTATTTTTGTCCAAAATGAATATTTTTCAAATTGTTTAGAAAATCTGCCATATTTTAAAATGATCACCGCAAAAAGACATTTCCTATAATTTCTTCAAAAATTATTAACCCAAAATCCAAAATCTCCTGCACTCGTAATCTCCACCGTGTATCTTCAATTTTCCATTACACTTCATATCTATGCTTGATTCAGTTTTAAAAATGATTTGAATTGATTTTATTGAACAGATAAAAGTTTCGGACTTCTTCTGATCTTTCTTTTAATTCTTATTTTTTATTGTTGAATTTGAATTTCAACTCTTTGGGCTATCAACTGGTAATTTTGATTTTTTGCTATTAAATTTTTTAACTTTACCCGAGGGTGATTTTGGTTCAAAATTGAAGAAGATGAAGATTTTTTAATTTATTTTAGTTTTTTATCTAATTTTTTTTTTTTTTTTTTGCTTAATTAAGAATAAGGGTAGAATTGTTTTTTTTCCCTCCAAAAAATTGACTTTAATAGTGATTTTTTCCATTCTTATATTTAACTAGGATAATAATAAATATATTATTTGAATAACTATTATCTAAATAAACAATTTTATCCACAAAACATACGCATTCTTACTCCTACATTTTTGTACTCAACCTTTGAGTACAAGTCCTCTCCAATGACACATTTTGTCTCCTCAACTCATAATTTGAATGATTTCTTAATATTTATAAATTTTCATACATTTTATGAATTTGAATAGAATTTTAAAGAATTTATAAGATTTCAACAAAATTCTATATTATAGATTTTAATAGGTTCTCATTGATTTCTATTTTTTCTTTTTGAACCAAATTAAGTATTGCTAATTAGGACAAAAAAGAGTAATTTATCTTATTAATTATGTATTTACCTACAAGTAAATGTTTTAGTTCTCTACAACTTTCAATTGAACACTTGTGCAATTCCTATTCACTCATGCAAACAATTCAATCTCTGTCGTTTAATGCCGTCGCCTCAATGTGTTGAAAATTTCTTGTCAATGAGTCTATTTACCACCACTCGGATTGGCTTGGCAATAAATATTGTCATTGATGATGAATATAGTTACACTTTGGTAGATAACTGCTGCTCTCCTTGGGACGCCTGCTTTAAGTGTTCGCTCGCCTCGTTGGTCCACCTGTATCACTGTTCTCATAGGCCCGCCTCCGGCAAATAGACAATCATAACCCAGCTGCCATCCAATCAACCAGACAGGCGATCTATAGAATGACAGTTACACTCGTCCATTGGGAATATGAAACGCCAGTAGTTGAAAAGACGAAACTTCCTCCATTAATTCCT
Source organism: Forsythia viridissima (assembly GCA_030279155.1). Lineage (NCBI taxonomy): Eukaryota > Viridiplantae > Streptophyta > Magnoliopsida > Lamiales > Oleaceae > Forsythia > Forsythia viridissima. Next base: position 37,487,484 of record CM059036.1, read on the forward strand.
AATAATGAAGAAGATGAAGAGGCACCTGCTATCAATGACCATTGAAGGCTACAACTGCTAATCATCCCTATAAATAGAGATCAACCCTCCAGGTAAAGATAGAACATACATACTCAATATTGTTACTATGCATTTTTTAGTTAATCCCATACTGATTATCACGCCGGAGTGGAAACAGGAGAAAAAGTCCCACCAAATTTTGCAGGTCTCCACCACCGCTGCCGCTGCGCTCGGAGTAGGAGAAAACATTTAATTATCAGTCATCATTTTAAATCCTATTATTGGTATGTTAATCAAAAATATGAAAAATAATCTTGTTTGGGATTTATAGTTTTATCATAAAATGGGATTTGTATATGATATGATATTTTTCTTTTTGGGTTTGTAACATGGAAAAGTGTTTAACAAATTTTTGTATGATGGATTTTAATGGAGTTTGTAACATGTAGTAGTGGTTTTTTTTTTTAACACAAATTGATTATGATTTTGAAAAAGAAAAAAACCAAAAAAATTATATAACTTTTGACTCAATCATTCAAAAAAGAAAATTCTAACTTTGTGATTAGAAAATAAGATCCATAACCTTATCATTTATTTCAAAAAAAAATCATAGATTTGTTTAAACACAATTCATTCAATTTTCATAACTCGTCATTCACATCGTTCACGATCTCTCTACATTTCTGATGCTATATTAGTTCTCTATTCATTTGTATACTCTCTTTGTTGCTCTTGAGTTTAAAAACATCTTAATCCTCTTCAAATCCAGCTAATGATGGCGATAATGAAGATGGAGCTTTGTTGTTTGGTTCAACAAGAAATTGATCAGAACGACATTCTTTACGAAGAAAATTATACAATCTTGCACAAGCTAACATTAGCTTTGCTTGTGTCCTAAATGGATATGGATGTGTCGATTTAAAAATTTTGAATCGCAATTTGAATATGCCAATATTCTCTCGATCACTTTTCTCAGGGAAGCATGACGGAGATTGAATAGTTTAATGACATTTTTCGGGATTACGACATTGGCCACCAAAATCTTGGAGATGATATCGAACCCCTCGAAATGGAGCTAAGAATTGACGACGATTCACAAATTCACAAGTCACAAAAAAAATATTTACGCATAAATCATATGTAATATTAACCTCGTGTAAAGAAAAATATAAAGTGTTGTATCAAAAAAGTGTAACTTATAACCCAAGTCAAGCAAAAAAGAGTACAAATATTGCGGTACTTTAAGTCCATTTTTTCTTACTAACGCTTCGTTTAGTATTTTTGAATTGTGAGCCGAACCCTCCCATCCACTAAGGATATAAATGAACTCCAAATCAAAATTACAAGCCGCAATACATTTTGTGATAATGTTCTGTGGCAATTACGATAGCTGCTCACGTCACATCCTGGTATCATAGTTGGTATATGTGTGCTGTAAATAGCTTTAAAACAATCCTAAATGAATAAAATTATTTTAATAATACATTTTGTTACATTATTAATACTAATAAGTAATAGTTATAAACAATGTTGTATAGTTTACTTTAAAATAAGAATAAAACCTTATACCTAATCTTATTTTTACTTGACATTGTAGATTCAGGCTTGATCATCATATCAGATGCAATTGTGTTCAAAGTTTTCAGAATTTTGTTGAAATTTCTGTTAAATGTGGAATGTGCTCGACTAAACGTCTTTCGAGTACGACAAAATCGAGAACTTTGACCAACGGTGAGCAAGAATATTGCAAGCATTTTTCAACACATGTATATCGCGTATCTCGTAGAAGTATTTTTTCTCTAATGATATTGCAAAAGGACAAAGACAAGTAAAAAAAGAGATAGTCTTCTATCTCTGTCTTAAGCCAAACGTCTGCTAAAGGATAATAGTTGTGCTAAAAGAATGTTGATAATAATCCAACTTGAACAACTTCATTGATGGATAAAACACTAGAATCAAGCCACCTCCTTGTGAAGTATTTTGACTTGTACAACATAGTGTTTACAATAAACCACACTTTTCTACCTCCAATTTAAGGTAACTATATAGTCCATTTGTCTACTTTCTGAAATTAGACATACATTACCATTTAAGTATCCAACAGTCAATGCAGTTGCTTTGAACCAGAGGGTAATATTTCTAAGAGCTGGTTTGTTATTTCTAAACTCAGTTAGAAAGAGAATATACATATTAATAACCTATTAAAAAAAAAAAGCTATTATTATACATCAAAAGTGATTGCCAAGGGATGAATGTTTTTCCTTTTGTAGTAAAAATAAAATTTCATTATGGAAAATTGGTATAAATGGTCTCTAATCTTTGCTTTCAGTATGCAAATAATCTATAACTTTTATTTTTTGGCACAGAAGTCCCTAACCTATGTATTTTAGTGTGCAATTAATCATTATTTGATAAAAAAGACAAATATGCCCTTATTTTTAATTAGAGAAATTTTCAATTGGATTCCTAACATTTGTAAAAAGTACAAATGGATTCGATACTTTTACTTTTTTAATGAAAAATTAAAAGAAACTAAAAAATTGATAATAAAATAAATTATTTTGTATATTTTACGAAATATTATAAAATAACTAAAATTTAAGCTCATAATTATTAACAAACGTGTTAATTAAAATTATTTTATTATTATTAAGTAATCATATTATTTAAACTTTGTCACAAACTTGATACTCAATTATTTTTATTTAATTGAACTATTCGTTTATTACCTAAAAATATTAGATTTCAAATTGTATTATTCATACTTTAATTTATCATTTTATTATCGTTCAAAAATAAAGAACACATAATGTGTAAATTAATTTTTATTAGTAGTTTTACGTTAAAAAAAGTATAATAAATTCAATGTCATAAAATTATATACGCCGTTTGTTATTTATTTAACTTATTTTTATTCAACTTTTTCATATCACATAGCAATTATATATACCTAAAACACAATAATTTTATATTTTTCTCTTATAAAAAATTTAATTGACACGACTATAATGATATATTTAATATGTTAAATTAAATATTATTTAAAAAATGTATCGGACATAGTTGCACATTTTTGCGCATCAAAATACATAGGTTAGGGATTGAGGTTAGGGATTGCTGTTTCAAAAAACAAAGATTAGGGACAATTTCCCTTTTATTATTGGAGAAAGTGTGAGACACATATAAGCAACGAGGTGGAGTGGATGGGACAAAATGAACTTATAGAGGACAATTGGCATTCATACAATTGGTGTTTCAGCTCCTTCCAAAATCAAAGAGCAATCTAGTGGAATATCTTTTGTAAGATGGTTGCTAAAAAGTAACTCCAAATACGAAAGTTTTATCCAAAACCTACTACAAGTTTTTTGGCTTCTTAGGAAAATATGAGAACAGTAAGGCAGTTCTTAATCCCAATTCTGGTCGAGTTCTTCTTCCCCACGCTAAAACATGATTCAGCTTCAATGCTGCACTATATCTTGAAACTCTTTAAGTAATCTTGTAAATTAGACTAATAAAGTGGAGAGGTAATCAATTTTTCGTAGTCGAAACACAAAAAAAAAATGGTAAGATGTGTAAAAACGTACCATTACCATTGTAGTAATAATTGAATTCCAGAAAAACAATAAAAACTTCAAAAATCTTTAAACTTGGAGGAGCAATCACATTTGAAATGAATCTTCATCCATTCACAGCTATTAATGGGAAGCTAGATGAAAACTATTGTGCTGATTTCTTGTTTGTATTCAGTTGTCATCATTGGTAAATACATTTTAGAAAAGATAAGAGATGCATCATTTATTACTATAAGAAATTTCACTTTTAACAATGAAATTTTAGTCTTGTAAGTTTCTCGACGATCATTTTTCAACGAAACAATATAAAAATAACTTTCTACGACAAAAACTTGCATGGTTAAAAGTAAAATTTCTTGTAGTAAATTTATAGTTGAATTGCAAACTTGTTTTTGGCTCAAATTTAAAGATAGATAACTTTGACCGTTCGGTTCTAATTTTCCTAACAAGATCCTAGACATGAAAAATCTCAAAAATTTGATTTTAATTCTGATTCAAGAGATTTTCATCTCAAAAATCTCGAAGTAATGAAAGGAAATAAACCACATAATAAACCCCAATTACTAGCTTCATTTAAGAAATCAAACAATTCAATTAATACATATGAGAAAATTGAAAATCAAGAAGAATATGTTGGTAGAAAAATCTGGTACAAAGGGGGTGAGAGGGAGAGGCGAGAAGAAGAGAACCCTCTAGTACAAAGGAAAGAGGCAAACAAGCTCATAAATGATAAAACTCCGACTAAGTTTCTGTAAATAAGTAAAAAAAATTCTTATTTACTTAATTTGAAAATAACTCTTAATCTATTATAAAAAATAAGTAATTTTTATTTATTTACAAGTAAAAGAAATATCATATTAATACATATTTGTAGACGTTGATATTCAGGGAACCACAAGAAGGACACTCCACAAGCTTTCTTTTATTGAAGCTTCTGTCAGCCACATAGTTTTAAGTGAATAAGATTGCTTCCAGCATTATAATGTTATAAACTTTTCTTAGGCAGATTTCAGTGGACAAACAAAAATTAATGCTGGGAAATCAATTTGAACATAATTTGATTGGCAACTAAAAGTTGGATAACAAAAGCACAAGTCCATATCTCCATCATGTTCTTGCTCGTGCCATTCTAAGTGAACACCTAAAAGAAACTAGAATAGGCAATGTTATGAATTAACGATCTAATCCCTAATTCCGAAAACAATAATAACACACACGAAGCCGTTATAGTGAGAAATTTTCATGCACTTGGGGGGCAGTGACCCAGAAGAGGCATTCCTTCTCAATGTTGAGCAAGACACTTTTATCTAGCTTTAGAGGCCCGAATGCTCATCATTCTTGACTTCTAAACTTTTTTACATCGAAGAATGAGGAACCGGATTATCCTGCTTTATGCCTGTCATAAGAAAACCGGCTCCCCCTAGACACATTTATACAGAGTAGGTAACTAAGGAAACCTAATGCTGATACATGAATGCCCTGTAATTAGAAATAAAAATTAACTGGTTGAGGGATAAGCAGACAATATATAATTATGCTCCACAAAGTCCATCATATTAAGTTGCATTTGGTTCTTGTGCAGATTTTCCAGTTGTAACTGCTCAAGAGGTACCAATTACTAGGAAACCCATTCACATAACTTGCCAAACTGTTCACAAATTAGCATTCATTGAACATCACAAGGTGCTGCAAATCAATGCCAGACAAGATGACCATACGGATTAATGCAGGGCTATAAACCGTCTCCAGAAATCAACAAACAGATGAACAATTTGTAACGGGAAATGCTCAAAATTTCGAATTCCTATTAGCAAAACACATTAATACAAGTTACAAAAAAATGGCATTCTTTTGACCACTTATAACACAGATTTCAAAAGGAAGACAGATTGTGGAAAAAAAATCTCAATACCGTATTGGTAGAGTATCCTTAATCTAATAGAATACTGTTATAAATATCACTTCTTGTGGTGGCTACCGTGTAACGATTTTTGGGATCCCTCAAAAAGATCTAAGAGGTGGTCTTCTAAATCATCAGCCGTATATTTAATGTGCTTTTCGCTAATATGGTTGATGTGTCTTCCAACAAAAGTCCGATAAGCCTGGATTACCTTGAGTGATGTTGAAATACGAAGATCGTCTCGAAGCTGGCTATCCGGGATGGACCATCCCGTCTGGTTCTTGTAAACCTCCTCGAATGCAAGATAAAAACTCTGCAGTCTTTCCTTGAGAATAGTCCTCGAAATTGAATTTGAACCGGGATTTTGGATCCCTTCATCCTTGAGCAAGGAAAGGATCGAGCTCCAAGTAGCTCTCTCATAATTCATTGCATGCTGTTGAAATTTCCAATTGTGCTTCCTGATCCATCCATCACCTAGTACTGTTCTGAGTTTCGAACCTTTCACCTTTTCAGCCATGTAATGTTTGTTGTTCATCAAGAAAAGGTGCTGTAGGGCATCATCTTTGTATAATTTAGATTTGTCATTGAGGTTGCATTCAAGAATCGCACTGAGAGATTGGAAGTGTCGAGCCATTGGAGAAACCAAGGAGCTTCCTTCAATATTCTCCTCTTCACCAACTGGACTCATGTCAGGGGAAACTGAAACGGGATCCTCTCTCTCGTGGTCCTTCAAGATCACATCAAGGGTCTCCCGATAGTCAGCAAGAGTCTTGATGTAATTCATAACATACCTAGTGAGATGATGGACCCTACCACCTGGGAAAGGGTTGGTTGATACGTTAGAGGCAACGGCATTCTCAAATTCGAGAAAAGTTGCTTTTGCACAATCACCCAATCTCCTTAAGATGTCTTGGCATTCAATTCTAACACAAGATCCCATGTCGTCGGAGTATAAAGTATCAATATCGGGAATAAGATCTGCAAGCACCTCATACATGTCAAGAATTCGAAGCAACTTTTCTGGTTGATGGGGGCCAATGGCTATGGCTTCACCGAAATTCAGAAGTTGCAGAATTGCAGTTTTTGACGACTCAACAAAACACACTGAACTAACTGATTCAAGATCTCCAAAAATCTTATCGCTCAGCAATTTCTCACTGGCAAGGTATACCCGCACAAAAATTTTCATAGCCCGTATCCATCTCCTGATTTTGGAGTTCAATGTACTCCACTCCATCTTGAGCACATCCTCAATACTCACTTTCTCCACTTCAAGGATGTAAATGCAGTCATCCAAAGCATCTTTTTGGACACTAATAAATGCTTGAGAACATTCCCGACCATAATTCGAGTCAAACATCAAATTGGCAATACTTTTTAGGTCCGGAATCACATCTGGATGTACCAATTCGATGATGTATTCCTCCGAACCTCGGCTCATACTATCTCTTTGAACTACATCTTCAATTGAATCATCCCCAGACGAGATTACGGACCCCGCCTCCATAATATCCTCTTCATTCGATCGAAAAGACATATGCTCCAGTTCAAAAGGCTGCCTATTCTGAACAAGCAAGTGCCTGAACTCCTCTTCAAGCCTAGCCATAGCCATCTGAAGAACATCATGAGCCCTACGCAGAAGTCCCGTGTCTTCACTACCGTTATTTAGGCTCAAACTCTCCAAATTCTCAGTCAACTTTCGAGCTTCATCCACAGCCTTCAAATACTCATAAGCTTCTTCCGGGCCACACTCCCATATAATTGACTGATCCCTCTCCCAATTCAAAACCTTATCCTGTATCAAATCAAGCTGCTGCTCAATCTCATTAAGTCCCTCATTTTCTTTAACTCCCTCATCTTTGTGATCGTTTTCTCTAATTATATCACACAACTGCATGCCTAGATTCGCCAAGATTTTCTTAGCATCATTTGTCAAATTCTTGTTCGTTTCAAGAGCTTTCACGATGTTCTTCGCAGCAGCAATCAGTTCTTCTTCTGTTTCCATCTCTGGGATGGTAGGTTTACAGTCTCCCATATCATCCAACAATTACAAAATCAAGAAATCTCACAAATCCAAGTACAAGTTTTGAAATTATTAGAATAAATCTCACACCCCTTTTTTTTCAATCAAACAAAATTTAAGCATATCCACCCACACAACTAATCAAATGCAACCAATAAAGAAACCCTAAAATCAACCCAACAATTTTGTAAGAACTAAGAGAGCAAAATAAATTAAATATGGGCAAGCAACATAAAGATCTTTACAGGAAAGAAGCACATAAATATATTACAAGTATATTTTCAAGTTGCCGCAAAAATCAAGGAAAAATATTCAAATCTTGCTAAACCCAGAACAAAATTCATTAATCTTGAATAAAAAAACGAAGAAACACACACTAATATGTATCTTAAACAGCTGTTGGAAGAGAACAGTGGAAACTATGACCAACCCTCATGACGCAAATCTGAGAAGTTGTACTTATTGGAGCTTTTAAGCTAAAAACCTGTGCAAAATGGCCGATCTCCAAGACTTTTTATTCTTGATTTCTCTGAACTCTGAAGCAAAAGCCTGAATCTTTGTGGGTTTAAATATTATAATTTCTTGGAACTGTTGAGTTTTATTTTTGACCCCTCTGTCTTCGAGGAAAATACTTGAAAAACAGTCAATTCAATTGTGCCTAATACATATATTTTTTTTAATCCTCTTGGCAAAAAATTACCCCCCATTAACAAAAAGTTGATGCTACATGAATCTTTTGATTATTCTTGCGCATGTTTGAGAGTGTGGGGAAATTATTTTTTAAGTATTTATAAATTATAAGTCATATAGATTATATATATAATAAATAAGTTAGTGAAAAATTATAGATAATACAAAATATATAAATAAAAAATATATTTGACCAATTTAACTAATTTAAATTATAATTTAAACTTGACTAAACAAGCTATTATGCTTTACAGTTACTGCGTTAATAAACCATTGCAAAGGATGAATCAACAATCATAAACATATGCTAAATTAAGTTTTTATATTTAATGAATTATGAATCCATTTTATCAATCTATATTTACTAAAATATTGATATAATTTAATCTTTTATGATTAATCAGATCATTTTGATTGCTATCTCTTTTGTTATTTCCGGCTCTTGCTTGTTTTTAAAGTACGATTAGCAAATCATTTCCATGGCAATGGTGTGGAGATGTACGATTTCTTTACTTGTCAATTTCATATCACATTTTCTTCGATTCTTTTCTATTTTTTCTTATAACATAAGTCAGATGATAATTTCTACCCATGACGTTCGATTTCTTTGCTTCTATTTATTCTCTATATTTGTTTTTCTTTTATTTTTGTGAATAAAAACTTAACTATGTATTAGAAAGAACCAGGAGTGATCTACTCCCCACAAGTGGGGAGCTTATGCTCCCCACTTGTCCACTTGTCCAACACTGGTTGGACAAGCATAAAGTTAAACTTTATGCTTGTCCAACCAGTGTTGGACAAGTGGACAAGTGGGGAGCATAAGCTCCCCACTTGTGGGGAGGAGATCAAGGGTCTAGAAAGAACAATGTCACTCTTAAAACTCGTAAATTGGATGATTAAAATAATGATGGTCTAATACCTTAAAAAATGTAATCTTCTTTAGACGTCAGTTAATTTTCAACTGAATTGACATAATTTTTACATTTTCCTCTAAAGGTGTGTTTGATTGTAATCTATTTTCCATAGAAAAAGTTTTTTTTTCTCACCTATTTTCCAACTGATACGTTTGGTAGCCACATTTTTCTATGGAAAAAGCTTTTCCCACCTATTTTTCAACTTCACGTTTGATTGATGGTCTTTTTTTTCAAGTATAACATTTTCTCATTTCTATATAAATGACTACATTTTCTTTGAAAATAAGAAAAACGTTTTCTTAAGGGAGGAGGTTTTATTTTTCAGGTAAAATTTATCTTCTAAATTGATATTTTTCAATTAATAATTTCTTAGCAATTCAATTCCTTAGAATTTATTTTTTTCTATCTAAATTCAATTCTTACAATCAAACGCACGAGGATAAGCCAAAAATAATATTCAAATGCAAGGACTACTGATAAAGCAACATAGGAGGAACTATCTTATGAAACAAATATTGTCTCAATGGTGGAATGGTCAAATAGCAATGCCATACCATTGCGTGGCAATTCTTAATCCCAAAATTAGCAGTTAAGTGCCAAATAAGAGAAGAATTTTCTTTTTGACGGTTGAGGCCATTGATTTTTCAAATCAATCTACGGGAGCTTTTGAATTGCACGGAAGTCTTAACATTTGCATAGGTACGTGTCCCCATTTAATTCCCATTACCAAAGTTTGATCACGATATAATCAATAGTTATTGACGCAAAATGATAAGCCATTTTTAGTGCATATATTTAAGTGTTTATAATATAAGTTATGCTGAAATTATTTTTTAAGTATTTATAATATAAGTTGTTGATGAATGTGGAGATAAAAAGTGGATTGTAAGTTGTGGGTCCTATAAAATGTGTGGATAAAAAATATGTTTGACCAGTTTGACCAGCTGAAATTATAATTTAAGCATGCCCAAACATGTGCGATATCTTTTGTTTCTAGAATAGAAGAAGAGAAATACAATAATACTATTTATAATTGCTCATTACAAGTAGTCGTTTTACGTGGCATTACTCAATTATTCATAGTTGTTGACTATTAATAACATTTCTCAAATGTAGTAAATAATTCTTCCAATTGAATAATGTCACGTAGAATGACTATCGGTAGTGAACGATTATGGATATCTTTATTCTTTTGGATTAGTGTTTTGAAATTATTTGTAAGAGAACTTTCTTTTTTAGACAAGCTTTTATTTTTACTTGGCGTGAAAATGCCAGAAGTTATTACGTGTACTATTAAACATATAGTTAATAAATTTTATTATCGAATTAAATAGAATAATTACAATTTGATTTTTTTAGTTTTAAAAGAAATTACTTATCATCAAAAAGCCAAAATTAAAAATAAAATACATATAATATAAATTTAAGTGCAAGAATTTTGATAAGAATGGAGAACGTCTTTTCTTAATTGGGATATGTGTGGAATTTTTATTTTATTATCTAGAAAAGTAAAGGATAATGTTGTAATTTTTAAAAATTCACTAAAGTAGGAAAATGATTTTCGCCACATTAGGTTAACTTCTTCTGAAAACTCTTTTAGTTAAACAAATCACTTTCAAAAAATTATTTAGACATACTCAATAACACTTACTTAAACTCCAAAGCCACAATTGATTTTTCAAAAGCCATGCAAATCAAGACCTTAGTAATCATCTGGTACTTGTCAAGTAATTTGATTGTGTCAAGTAATTTGATTGTGTTATTTGAAGTTATTGCACAAATAAATAAATTGAGTTGTGCGATATCAATAAAAGTCAAAATCAAATGTATTGTTCAACTATAAGAAAGCAACATTGCACGTAGAGGTTTGATTAGGCCGGCAACTATGAAGTAATGTGGCTCGTCTCTTCTCAAATCGCCAAAATTTATACTCGGTATACATCTCAAGACACGAGTTTATTCAACACAAAACCAATAATAAAGTATAATCAATGACGGATCCTGGGGGGCAACCCTAGGTTGTAGTCCAGGGCTGCCCAAGTCCAGGTCCAAAGGCCCAATGCAAATTTTAAGAAAATAATTAATTTAGCTCAGTCTAAATTGTTAATTCATTTTTTTTTTTGGCCAATTAAATACCCACATGGCTCAAACTAGGACCATTGCATATAACACTATTAAAGAATTTAAATATTTTGTGCATCGACAGCATAGCTTAGTTTTAGATAAAATAGATATAGATTATATTATAAAATAATTTTTGTGCATCAGCTACATAATAATTTTTGTTGAGAGAAATCTTGTTAATAAATAAATATAGATTATGTTAAAAAAGAATCCACATCTTCTTTAGCTAGTTTTAGATCTTGAATATTTTTGTGTAATCATTTTTTGTAAATTTTTTAAACATTATGACTTTTAAAATAAATTAAATTCTCATAAAAATAGGCTAAGTAGTTGTGGTTTAAAAAAAAAAAAATCGAGTGCAACTGCCCCCTAACCCATGTGGAGGGGTTCCCCTCCTCCAGCCCCCTTTGTCATTACCTAGCTCCACCCCTGAGTATAACAATTGGTTGTGTGTCTTTTCAACCTTGTTCGCTTTCTTATCGTTAAAGCATTTTTCTCTATGCACAAAGTTAAGAAAGGTCAGGATTAATAATGTTACTCCCTATTTCTCGTGCCTTTGCTTTGTTCCGTTGTCATCTCCAAAAGCATATAAAGTTCATAAAACGTTCTACAAGCCTTTTGTTATTCCCTTTCCCTTTTCCTAAACGAGTCACTTTTCGGCGTACTCTACAACTTTGGGTCCTTCTTCTGTGAATTTAATCTGACTTTCTGACCTGATTGTCGTCTAAAATTATGATCGGATAAAATATGTTGGTGAAATTTACTGAATTAATTCATATCATTTTTTGTTATGCTTGTTTGTAATGTGAGATTAAAAAAATTATAAGTACTTTGTAGATGGATTTCTCCTACGTAATAACGGAGCACAAAAGGTTTGCAGGGCAAATCACGCAAATAAGTTCTTTTGGATATATTGATCTCGCATTGAAGAATTTTGATAATGAACATAAAATTGCATTCAATTAAACTCGCTTTGCATGTTCATGGTTTAAAATGGTGGACTGAGTCGTGCTTTGAGGTGTGCCTTAGTCTGAGGCGCAGTCATAGTGCCTTGGGGAGCTAATTATGGTATTTTTTTTACGTTCAGGCACTTTATTTTGTGAGGCGTACGCCTCATGATTCATTGCCTCACGGGCTTTTAATTGATCTATTTTTCTGAACTTAAACAAAATTCAAAAGTTTGGACCAAAAAATATAAAATATAAAAGTGATAATTTTGCTACATACTTGATTTTCTATTAAAATTCCACGATTACTTTTTAATATTTTAAACTCCAAAAATAACAAATGTAACAAATATAACACACATTTTTTATAAAAATATAACAAACGTAACAAATGTAACAAGTGTTACAAAAATAAAAACAGTATTTTTAGAATAAAAAAGTTAGATAGTATTTTCTAAATTATTTATATTTTGTGGTTAATAGTGAAACTATCCCAATATAAAAATAAACATTTGGGCCCTCTTTACAAATTAAAAACACCAAAATATCCACTATCACCCACGTCAACTAAGCATCCTATTTGCAATTAGTGGATGAGGAAGAGTATTGGATAAAAATTGCCAATGAAGAAAAAGAATATAGACAAAAGAATTAGATATGATGATTCTATGTAAGATGTTACTAATAATGTAGAGCACAGCCTTCTAAACTTTGTTTGTTTAAGTTTTTTTTATTGCAAAAAGAGTAAAAAATTGTCGACAAATAGATCATATTTTTAATAATCTACTTAAATAAGAAATTTTAATTGAAATTCTGCTCTTTATTGGTGAAATGGATTATTTTTATTTTTATTTACATTTTTTTGACTACTTTTTTAGCTAGACCTCACCTCACAAACAAAAACCGCCTCATTACCTATTTTTGCCTTTTTAAACATTGGCAGGATAAGCGATAACAATTTACTGAGAAATTGGTACATGAATTGATCATCTCTGAAAGGCCGAGTGCACTAAGAATTTTGAAGCATGGCTTAAGTTCTATACATGGTTAGCACGATTTGGAATGCAGGAGTATGCATTAATAACTTGGTTGAATTGTTATGGTGGGCCCATGAATCTTGAATGAAAAAATTGTTGGCCAAAAATCGATTGAGACAGAAGTACTTCAACAATGACGAGAATGTCTTTATGTTCGAATTGGAGACCGCATTTATCAAGTGCACCGTCATCATGACAAGTTCAAATTCAAATTGTGATTGGCATTGTTTATTGACACTTGAATTCCATATATGCATTCTATATTGATTCTAAACACAACTATGAAACGTGTGTTGAGGCAAAATTGACAAGGTCATCATTTTAAACTATTGAAAGAAGAACCAAACCACTTGATCTAATTTAAACTGACATAAGTGATTTAAAATCTGTACAAACAAGAGGTAGCAACAAGTACTTCATTACTTTTGTTGATAATAGCATAAAATATTATTATGTGTATCTACTTAAAAGTAATAACGAAGCTATAGAAAAATTTGTTCTTTATAAAAATGAAGTTGAGAATCAACTTAACAAGAAAATTAAGGTGTTGAGAAGTGACCGAGGTGGTGAATATGAATCACTATTTGCTGAATTATGTACACAAAGCGGAATCACATATGAAACCACATCACCTTATTCACCTCAACAAAATAGTGTTACTGAATAGAAAAACCGTACCTTAAAAGAAATGATAAATGCAATGCTATTAAGTTTTGGATTACCTCATAACATGTGGGGGAGAAGCTGTATTATCAGCTAATTACCTTTTAAATAAGGTGCCCTGAAAGAAAGAAGAGAAGTCCCCATATGAGTTATAGAAAGGAAGGAAGCCTTCCTATAAATACTTGTGAGTGTGGGAGTGTCTTGTCAAAGTAGTTGTACCTACACAGAAAAAAGTGAAGATAGGTAAAAAAATTGTTGATTGCATTTTTATTGGTTATGCTCATAACAGTAGTGCTTATCGATTTCTTATGCATGAATCTAAAATCTCAGACATACACAAAAATACGATAATGGAATCGGGAAATGCTTCATTTTTTAAACATGTATTTCTATACAGATCCAAAGAGGAAGCAAGCTCTTCTAAACGGACATATGAAACAACGGACCTAGAACAAGAAGAAGAAAGTGAGGTTGAACCAAGACGTAGCAAAAAAGCTAGAACTAGAAAAAAAAAATTGGTCCAGATTTTTTGACTTATATGCGGTTTAACGTTTTCATATGACTTATTCCAGAGATTCCTTCATCATTGATCATAGTCGATTTGATTAAATTTAAAAAATGAATTCCAAGAAAAAGTTCTTGAGAAAGATTCTTAATCATGATAAAAGGTGTTTGTAAACAAAGACGTTTGTTACAAATGACACAATTTGAAAGTTTTTACTTAAATTTCATACTGGAACCATTAGCCACAATAAGATTTTGAGAGGTTTTTTCAAAATAGTAGCGATCAATCATTCTCTAATACAATTTAGGAATAATTGCATCAAAGGTCTCCAATGTTTCAAAATCGTTGGAGATATGCCCCTAACTTAAAATAATAGCACCAAACATCCCCAACGTATGAAGAAATAGGCGTCGTAGATCCCTCCTCACACTTTCCGTCAGATTTCACCGTTAAAACTAAAAACTAGACCTCACGCGCTATTATTTTCCAAAAAAAGCCTCTGAGAATGTCTCTCTCCTTTCTCCACTCTCTCTCCCTCCTCCTCTTTCACCACCTACATATGCTACCATGTGTATTGTATATGCAAATGCAGACACCACTATTCTGCCAAGAACTCTTGTTTTACAGTTACACCACTTATGCGCTTTCTCACTGAGTAGACTAATAAAATAAAGATTTACATTTTCAGCTCAAAAACCACAAAAATGGAGCAAGAGATACAGAGAAATACGGAAGAAAATGGTGGCAAAGAAAAAGTTTGGATCAGTAGTATTGTGAAAGAAGAGCCTTTGATAATACTTGATGATGATGAAGAAGAGAATATCGGGTGTGCCATCATTGTGAAATTGAGCAACATCATTGACCCAAGGGCTAATGAAGATCCTGCCATGAACGCATCTGTGGCATCATTGACCCAATGTAAATGGCTAAAATTCTGGATTGAAATCAGTGCTATTTTATCAGCAAGTAGTCTCTGATACTGTTAGAGATATGTGACGGCAGAGTTTGAAAGAATGTCGGTAGATATGGGGTAGTCTGCGGCTGAGGCGTGGCGAAAGATGGTGGTGGACCAGTTGAAACGGCCAATTGTGCGGATTGGGAAATCTGTGTCTGGGGTGGGTTGAGGATTCTGACATTTCCAGGGAAATTTAGTTTGGCTCGGTTGCCTCTGAACCGAAGAGCGGCTTCGTCTTATGCTCTGGCGGCGGCCTCCACCGTTTCGAATGCACCCAGCCACACTCTGGCAGCTTTATGTGGATCCATTATTTCTGCTGCCCATTTGCCCCATGGGCTCTACCTCACTCCTTTGTAACTTCTTCTTCTCTCTCATGTCTCTTCATTTGAAGTGCTCATTATTTCTACTTGTGAAGGTTGTGCTACGGTGGTTGTGGTGGCGGATGCCGCCGTGGGGGTGGTATGCGTTGCCGACTCTAGAAATTGGTGCTAAAATTCTCAGACGTTTTTTTTGGAAAATAATAACGCGTGATGTCCAGTTTTTGGTTTTAACAGTGAAATCTGACGGAAAGTGTAAAGAGGGACATACGACGCCTATTTCTTCATACGTTGAGGATATTTGGTACTATTATTTTAGGTTATGGGCATATTTCCAATAATTTTGAAACGTTGGAGACTTTTGATGCAATTATCTCTACAATTTAAATCTGTCCCACTATCTAGTAGACCAGTAATTTGAGGGGTAAAATAATTATCAATTACTAAAGTAATCTTTATCCATCCCTTGTATTAAGATTCTTCGAATGTATCCAAGAATACGCCAATCCATTGAGTTAATTTTGTTCTCCGTTTCAAACTTGGCATTTGCTTGTTTGAAATGTTTAATGAACTAAGCTCTATGGTGCGACAAGCATTTCATGAAGCAGAAGTACGAGTTCATAAGTCTTCAACGTATTTTAATGTTGAGATGTTAAGAAACTCACATTTTAACAGTTGAAAAATGAATCTCAGTCATTCATATAGACTGGTCTCACATGTTATACTTTAATACGTGAATCTTTAAATATTTATGTGATTGAATCGATATAAATCTCTTTATATTGGTTAGAAAAATAGTTTAATTTTTAATATGACATGAACTTCATAATCACTATAATAATCTCCAACCAAAAATATGGAAAGAGTCGTATATGAAAATGCACCAAACTAGGAGGACTCAAAACCATCATTTTGTTAACAAATTTCACAAAAAAATATTATTGAATTGTGAAAATCGAACTTTTTCTATTGTAATTAAGTTTCTGGTCAAAGGTGCGCGTAAAATTACTGAATTAGAATGAAAACAAAAGGCAATTCAACCAAAAATTGTCTAAATTAAGAATTCAATTTACAAAATAAAAATTCTTAAATCAAATTTTATTTATTGCACGTAATATAACATTAAATTAACAATTTGGATTCACACTTTAAATGGGCATTATAAGGTGTCTGAATTTTTGTTAGTTTTGGAAAATATATTAACCAATGGCAGTCAAGCAATTCTTTTAAGAAATTAAGAATTAAAAAAAAAAAAGTCATTACGTGCAAGGAAAGTGATTGTCATGACGAAAAATATGACGGTCTCATCCATGGAGAGTTAAAGTATGCACCCAAAAGTTTGAGGATCAAAATGCCATAGAAAATGAATTGGAGCTCGTGTACTTTCATTTGGAAAAAATTGAGGACTGATATTATAAATTTTTCAAAATCATAGGGTCCCTACAAAATTAGGTAACCATGCATAGAGTATTTGTTAAACTTACAAATATTCACACAAAAAAAAGTTAATCTAAAAATTATGGGGTTTTGAGTTAAATGA
Organism: Forsythia viridissima; assembly: GCA_030279155.1. Taxonomy (NCBI): domain Eukaryota; kingdom Viridiplantae; phylum Streptophyta; class Magnoliopsida; order Lamiales; family Oleaceae; genus Forsythia; species Forsythia viridissima. The sequence continues at coordinate 37,504,671 of CM059036.1, forward strand.
CCTTGTCAAACAATGAATATAGTAAAATAACTCTCATTCCACAATGTTTTGGTAAATAGCCTCTTCCATTAAAAAAAGTATAAAAAATATGAGAAAATATCCAAAATGCCCCCAAGGTGGTTAAAGCAAATAATACCCTTAATGTTTCATTTTCATTCCAACGAGATCAAATGGCACCCACGTCTCTCTCTCATCACCATCTCCATTACAGTTGATGAAGAAATCCAAAAAATCTTTATTTTTGTCTTCTCTCTTTGTCCATTGTAGTTTTGAGTGGTGTGAAACTTGTTAAATCATCCACATTTGAGATTTGTAATTGGATAAGGTAATAGATACATACTAATATCAATTTCTGCAATTTTTTTCATCCATTTTCATTCTGGTTTACAGCATTGTGCTGATATATGCATTCTGCACAAGAATGTGTCATAACGTCATATATGTCGTTATCTGTCATCTATAACGGCATCCATGCCGTTATCTTATTTTTCCACTTCCAGCATGTATATAAACATGGGCATTTATAGCATTGTTGATGATATATGCATTTGCCTAAGAATACACCATAACGTCATATATGCCGTTATCAGTGATCTATAACGGCACCCATGCCGTTATCTTATTTTTTCACTTTCAGTACGCATATAACCTTTAATGTGATTACTTTCATTAAATATATATTTGTTTTAGTGAGTTAATATGTGAGTGCAGTAAAAATTTAAAATAAAGACATGTATGCCGTTATTCACAATGTATAACCGGAGATAGTGGCGTTATCTAATGTCTGACTATCACCATCTACCTAGCTTTCTGTTTGATAATTGGCTTTGAATGTATAGACTAGTTTAGTGCTATTGGACGTAGGTCAATGGTTAGCACTCATAATGTATAGGTTGTAAAATTTATTGATATGCACTTTGACTTGTATAATGTAGCATTTTGTGATATGATCAACTGAAATCTATTTGTTTTATGATGAATTGCAGTCATGGATGCGTTGGACAAAGTGTGGATATCAGTTTGTTATTTCGTTGAGTTTGTGGAAAAAGAAGGCGGTGGATGGACATGGAAGTATATAGGCAATTGTCAAGCAAATGTGACTCCCATTCTTGTTTCAAATACCACTACCTATGCGGAGTTGTGCGATAAAATTCGAAGGGTTTTGGGGGTTGATTGTATGTTAAATGATATAGAGATGGCAACCGTTGTCCCTGGAATGTCTAACGTTCCAGTTCCTCCAATGAAGATTGATTGTGACAACAGCGTGAAGTGGTATCTCTCTGTTTATAGAGAAGTTCCTCTTTGTGTTACACTTTTGACGAAAGGTGTTGAGGAGTATGAAGAAAATGATGGTTTAAGAGAGAACCAAGAACATGCTACTATTGTATCACATGGTGACTCATTGAGTGAAATGCAAACAGAAGATGCTACATGTGGAGACATGAATCGAGAATTAAATTATGTGCAGGATGAGGGAAATATAGGAGATGAAATTGCTGATGGAAACTTTGTGGATTGGGATGGTTTGAATATAATTCCAAATAGCCCTAGAAGAGAAAATTTACACGAAAAATCTCCTATGACGGTTGCGCATTGTCCACGTGAAGGTGTTATCTACAACAACATTGAGAATTTAACGGCAGATATAACTTCAATCCCCTGTGGGCCATCATCGAGGATTCCTGAAAATGTGGATTTGAAAGTGAAACAATTATTCCCTACGAAAAAATCTTTGTTATCGAAGTTGTACTTGCTTGCACTGAGGTATCACTTCGAGTTTAAAGTGAAGAAGTCAAATAAATCTGTTTATGTAGTTGTTTGTTTAGAGAAAAATTGTAAGTGGCGTATCCGGGCAATAAAGATGAAAGAATCTGTTATGTTTCAAGTTCGAACCTACTATAGCCATCACACATGCTCCATGAGTGTTCGTCGTCGAGATCATCGACATGCTAGCTATTCACTTATTGGAACTTACATTGCCTCCAAGTTTGAAGATGCCAGAAGGATTTACAGACCGAGAAACATCATCAATGATGTTCGCGAAGAGTTTGGCATAACTATAACCTATAATAAAGCATATACGGCAAAGTCTTTTGCTTATGGACTGGTCCGAGGGACACCTGATGAAAGTTATGCGAAATTACCTTCGTATTGCCATGTTTTGAAGGAAAAAAATCCTGGCACATTGACGGTCATTGAAACTGATGATAACATGCGTTTCAAGTACTTTTTCATGGCTCTAGGACAGAGTATACGCGGATATCAAACTTCAATGCGACGAGTAATTTGTGTAGATGGAACATTCATGACATGCAGATATCGAGGAACTCTACTTGTGGCCACCTGCCAAGATGCAAATATTCAAATTTATCCGCTTGCATGGGGTATAGTTGACTCAGAGAATGAGGCGTCCTGGACTTGGTTCTTTCGTAACTTGTGGAAAATAACTGGTGACTCCGAGGATTTAGTGATTATTTCAGACCGTGGCAAAAGCATTCCTCATGCATTTAAAAATGTCTACCAGTTTGCACATCATGTGAATTGTATATGGCACTTGAATAATAACTTGAAGGTTAAATTTCCAAGAGTTGATTTATCCTCATTGTTCAGAAAGGCGGCAGAGGCCTATACCACAACAGATTTCGAGGCATACATGGCAGCGCTTTGCGGTAAAAAAGAAGGCATCAGAGAGTACTTGGAAAAGGATGTTGGTGGTTTCCATTTTTGGAGTAGAGCACATTTCAAAGGAGTTCGATACAATATCATGACAACAAACAACGCAGAATCTGTGAATTCCGCTTTGAAGGAGGCCCGAGATTTTCCTATAGTTGGTTTGATTGAGTATATTCGCCAGGTGTTGCAGAAATGGTATTATGAAAGGCATATAGAAGCAGGAAAGTGCACTACCCAACTCACCCCACCTATGGAAGAGAAGATGTGCTTAAAATATAACGAGTCACATGGCTGGAACGCAATTCGGATATCCGAAAATGAGTTTCAGGTAGTTAAAAATATGGAATCATACATTGTTAACTTGGAAGAATACATGTGTACTTGTAAGCAATTTGATCTAGATAAATTTCCTTGCCAACATGCAATTGTCGCCGCAAGGCAGGATGGTCCTGATGGTTATAGCCTTTGCTCTCCTTTCTATACCACATTTTGTTGGCGACAAGCGTATTCAGAATTCATATACCCATTACCGAATGAGGATGAGTGGCAAATTCCTGATGAAGTTAGATCAAGAATGGTCTTGCGTCCATTAACAAAAAGACCTGCTGGACGTCCACCGAAACAACGAAAAAAATCAATTGGAGAGGTACGCGTGCTCCGTAAATGTGGTAGGTGTTTGAAGACTGGTCATAATCGGACTACTTGTACAAATGCTTTGCCGGCTACAAAGAACTGAACATAGTTTTGTAATCCAACATCCTTTTTGATAAGTATGCAATTTGCATATCAGAATTGTAATATATTTTTTCATTCTCAAAACTGCAAAACTGATGTTATTTCCATGTATGGTATGGTTGAAGTTTTATTGATTTATTGTGGTGGTGTTTATTGTAATGTATGTTGCAGTAAATTCAATATTTGACAGGGAGTGAAAAAGATTACTCTAAAAGATTAGTGTATCAACTTCTAATTCATGTTATTGTTTATAAAATTAGACATGTTATTGTTTATAAAATTACTCTAAAAGCTTAGTGTATCAACTTGTAATTCATTTCGAAAAGTTTAAAAACATAACGGCATAAATGCCGTTATGGGTACACTATAACGCCATGCTTGCCGTTATGGGTACTCTATAATTTATCAAGTTATAATTACTTCAATTTTAAATATTGTTATTTTTAATAACAATATTTCTAAAAAGTTAGTGTATCAACCTTGATTTGATTTTGAACAATTTAAAAACATAACGGCAGCGATGCCGTTATAGGTACACTAAAACGGCATGTTTTCCGTTATGGCCCGAAAATGTCATACCTATAATTTACTTTGGTATTTAACATGTTATTGTTTATAAAATTACTCTAAAACATTAAAATATCAACTTGTAATTCATTTCGAAAAGTTTAAAAACATAACGGCATAAATGCCGTTATGGGTACACTATAACGCCATGCTTGCCGTTATGGGTACACTATAATTTATCAAGTTATAATTACTTCAATTTTAAATATTGTTATTTTTAATAACAATATTTCTAAAAAGTTAGTGTATCAACCTTGATTTGATTTTGAACAATTTAAAAACATATCGGCAGCGATGCCGTTATAGGTACACTAAAACGGCATGTTTTCCGTTATGGCCCGAAAATGTCATACCTATAATTTACTTTGGTATTTAACATGTTATTGTTTATAAAATTACTCTAAAACATTAAAATATCAACTTGTAATTCATTTCGAAAAGTTTAAAAACATAACGGCATAAATGCCGTTATGGGTACACTATAACGCCATGCTTGCCGTTATGGGTACACTATAATTTATCAAGTTATAATTACTTCAATTTTAAATATTGTTATTTTTAATAACAATATTTCTAAAAAGTTAGTGTATCAACCTTGATTTGATTTTGAACAATTTAAAAACATATCGGCAGCGATGCCGTTATAGGTACACTAAAACGGCATGTTTTCCGTTATGGCCCGAAAATGTCATACCTATAATTTACTTTGGTATTTAACATGTTATTGTTTATAAAATTACTCTAAAACATTAAAATATCAACTTGTAATTCATTTCGAAAAGTTTAAAAACATAACGGCATAAATGCCGTTATGGGTACACTATAACGCCATGCTTGCCGTTATGGGTACAATATAATTTTAAACGTTATAATTACTTCAATTTTAAATATTGTTATTTTTAATAACAATATTTCTAAAAAGTTAGTGTATCAACCTTGATTTGATTTTGAACAATTTAAAAACATAACGGCAGCGATGCCGTTTTAGGTACACTAAAACGGCAGGTTTGCCGTTATGGCCCGAAAATGTCATACCTATAATTTACTTTGGTATTTAACATGTTATTGTTTATAAAATTACTCTAAAACATTAAAATATCAACTTTTAATTCATTTCGAAAAGTTTAAAAACATAACGGCATAAATGCCGTTATGGGTACACTATAACGCCATGCTTGCCGTTATGGGTACACTATAATTTTAAACGTTATAATTACTTCAATTTTAAATATTGTTATTTTTAATAACAATATTTCTAAAAAGTTAGTGTATCAACCTTGATTTGATTTTGAACAATTTAAAAACATAACGGCAGCGATGCCGTTATAGGTACACTAAAACGGCAGGTTTGCCGTTATGGCCCGAAAATGTCATACCTATAATTTATTTTGGTATTTAACATGTTATTGTTTATAAAATTACTCTAAAACATTAAAATATCAACTTTTAATTCATTTCGAAAAGTTTAAAGACATAACGGCATAAAATGCCGTTATGGGTACACTATAACGGCAGGCTTGCCGTTATGGGTACACTATAATTTAGCAAGTTCTAATTACTTCAATTTTAAATATTGTTATTTTTAATAACAATATTTCTAAAAAGTTAGTGTATCAACCTTGATTTGATTTTGAACAATTTAAAAACATAACGGCAGCGATGCCGTTATAGGTACACTAAAACGGCAGGTTTGCCGTTATGGCCATAACATGTCTTATCTATTATTTACTTCGGTATTAAACATGTTATTTTTGATAAAATTACTCTAGAAGCTTAGTTTATCCACTTTGAATTAATTTCGAACAGTATAAAAACATAACGGCAGATATGCCGTTATGGGTACACTATAACGCCAGGCTTGCCGTTATCTTCCTCAACAACGAACTTCTCGCATAATTCGGCCATAACAATGTTATTTTTTAACGCATAAGCTAATATGTGCCTTATTTGTTAAGATGACCTGAACGATGCTTAGTTTTGTTGATTTGTTAGCAACAACTTCAGTAATTTACTACAATAGACGCATCATAAGATGTCATAGAATAAGTGTAATTATCTAAAGGACTTTTCTACTTCATAATGTGTTCATTTATGTTTTTCAAGTCAACATCGAAGATCGGATAGAATTTGAGCAAAACAAACTAAAATCGACGAAAAGGACTTAAAGTGTACGAAATATTGGAGATGGGGATCAAAACGCAAACATAGTAAAGTTGAAGGACCTGTATTGCAAATAAAATAGGACTAACTTGAAATAAATTCCAAAATTTGAGGACTAAAATGACAACATTCAAAACTCCAAGTACCATAGTCGCAAAATAACCATTATTTTTTGGCTGTCCGCCAACAGCCCAAAATGGGCTTGGCAGACAGCAAGCCCAGAATGGGCCTTGTGCTGTCCGCTTGAGCGGACAGCAGCTGCCCATTCTGGGCTGGCTGTCCGCTCGAGCGGACAGCCACAGCCCAAATTGGGCGTGCTGTCCGCTCGAGCGGACAGCAACGCCCAGAATGGGCCTTGTGCTGTCCGCTTGAGCGGACAGCAGCCGCCCATTCTGGGCTGGCTGTCCGCTCGAGCGGACAGCCACAGCCCAAATTGGGCGTGCTGTCCGCTCGAGCGGACAGCAACGCCCAGAATGGGCTCGAGCTGTCCGCTCGAGCGGACATTAAGTCCGCTCAAGCGGACAGCACCCGTGGGGTTTATAACCCCACGGGTGCCACATTCTTCTCATTTTACATTTCCTAAACTCAAAATCTGTTTCTCCCTCCTCTACACATCACCACTACACTACAATATTGGCCTATACAAAATCAAGTAAAGGGTTTAGAATTGTTCCAATCTCATCATATACCACATTTATCCAACCTACAATAAATCAAGGTAACATGGCTAACTTTGCTTTGAACTTATGAATGTTGATATCAATGGTATTTTTAGTATGTTTTTTTTGAATTTGGAGGTTGGGCATTGAAGAATTTGTTTTGGATTCATGTGTTTTGTGTTGATGATATCAAAATTTTGGGTTTATTGCCATATCAATGTTGGGCAACTATCTTTGAATTTCCATACACCCACCAAGTGTTTGAAGAAATGACTCATCCAATATTTTCATCATTTTTGTTTCCTTAGCACATTTGCTCATATCCTACACTGGTTACCATACTTTTTCAACCCAATGGCAATCTTTACATACGATCACACTCTACACAAACACGGCATCTACCCCGATCAACCATGCAAACACCAATTACCACGCATCTTTTCCATTGTGAATTCGCATTGTTTGTAACATTAGTGTTTTGATTTGTTGCATGTTAGATATAATGCCGAGAGCAAAGAAACCAACGCAAGATGTGGGCTCAAGCTCGGGAAAGAGAAAGCCTCCATCAAAGAAGAAATCCAAACAACCGATAACTTATGATGATATGAAATTTGAGACTGAGGCAGCTTCGATTATCTATACAAAGGACACAAGCCAACGCAATATTATACCGCAGCAAAGGGTGTTAATAACGGATTTCGAAAATGAATTGCTCGGTCAAGTTATTGCGAGGAATCAGTGGGAAACCTTTGTAGCCACTCCGCGGGTTGCCTATGTAGAAATCGTCAAAGAATTCTACGCCAATATCCATGATGACATCGACAACCCTGATCATCCTAAGTATCATCAAGTATACATGAGAGGGCAATATATTCCATTCTCCCCCTTAGCCATTCTCCGGTACTACGAACTTGACAACACGGAGAACGACAGTTATCAAGCCGCCACTAGTAATCTTGATGAAGTAGTCGTCTCCATTGCTGAGGAAATGGATCATTGGCCTGTTGGAAGCAGCACATTACACTATAAATGTCTTACTCCTCAAGTACGCACATTAGACAAAATGGTGAGCGCCAATCTTCTCCCTACGACACATACTTCTACGGTCACTATGGAGCGAGCACGCCTACTTTACTGGCTCAAGCATAAGACCCTCAATATCGGTACCTATATATTTTTCAATGTCTTGCATATTCGAAACAACCGGAGATGTTTGGCCTTCCCATCGCTAATTACTGGACTTTGTGAAATGTACGGCATTGACCTCTCCCATGAGGTCACCCAGGTGAAGCGTACAATACAGATAGACAGGATGGGGATACGTAGTTCTGAACTACACATGACTCGCAATCTGGAGCGAATCACACAGGGTCCCATTGGCGGCCAGGGTAATGTACCGCTTCAAACCGAACCTGCAAATGATGATCCAATGGCCGAGGACCTCCATGAAACGGTCACTTCACCAACAATGGCATCTATTTCTCATGAGATTCGTCACTTGCGTACCTCGCAGGTGGAACTCGAAGCACAAATTCGGGAGATTCGGGAGGCCCAAGTCCAAGAGGCCGAATCACGACGACGGGAGCACGATGCGTTATCCACCCAGCTGACACAGCTCCTTGGCTATTTCAGTCTCTACCCACCGCCGCCTCCCCAATGATTGGGACTTCTTCGTTTTGTGGGTTGGGGGTGGGTGCAAATTGGGTAGTGATGTTCAAATTGTATTAAGTCGAATGCTTTATGTTAACGAATAAAGAAAAACATATTTTCCATCATCCTTTGTGTAAGAAAGTCTACATTTTGCCAACTCAAGATGAATTAAGATTGCTCTGTAGCCGGTTTGTGCATTATATATGGTATTTGGAAATAGCTTTTCAGTAATGTATATGTTTACTTTTTTGAGACTCTCATCGTCGTGGGAATTTAGAAATGTATATAAAGTTAATAAACTAAGCTTTTGGAAATAGTCAATAACCGGTTGATTTATAGGCATAACGCCATGCATGCCCTTACTTTATAACTATAACGGCATGCATGCCGTTATGGAAACTACATGCCGTGTTTCTCTATTCTGAGCCTTTAAAAGGACTTAGTTTTACTTCAATGTACTTAAATTGAATACTTTAAGAGGTTACAACCTGTGCGGGTTCAATTATAGGCATAACGCCATGCATGCCGTTACTTTATAACTATAACGGCATGCATGCCGTTATGGAAACTACATGCCGTGTTTCTCTATTCTAAGCCTCTCAAACATCTTAGTTTTATTTCAATGTACTTAAAATGAATACTTTAAGAGGTTACAACCTATGCGGGTTAATTTAAAGGCAAAACGCCATGCATGCCGTTATAGGTACACTATAACGGCATGCATGCCGTTATGGAAACTACATAAGTGTTTATCTATTCTGAGCCTCTCAAACATGTTGTTGCTACTTAAATGTACTTAAATTGAATACTTTTAGAGGTTAGAACCTGTGCGGGTTCATTTTAAGGCATAACGCCATGCATACCGTTACTTTATTTCCATAACGGCATGCATGCCGTTATGGAAATATGTGGTTGAAAATAAATTTCTCATGCCGTGTATATATACAAAATGAACTGAGATCCACCTGTATCAAATATGAGCCAATCAAAAATTAAGTATAGCTAACTCGACCCATTCTAATATCTTTTACAAAACAGCCTTCCAAACCTGCTGACATAAGAAGACGTAACAAAACAAAACTTCCATTCTGGCACCAAGCAATTAAAATAATTACAAAATGAACAGCCATCGTTGACAAGGATTCAACTAAAACGACTTAATTTCCATTTCTTTCCTCCACTTTGTCCTACATTATCCTTCACATTTACACTACAAATTGTCATAGTAGAACAAAAAAATGACACAGAGTTACAAAATACATTAAGGGCTTTGCTATGCCTGACCTCCATACCAAAATGACAGTAAATGACTACAGAATAATATCACATGGGCATAACAATGCTAAATGAATTACATCAACTGATTCTAAGGATCAAATTCTCCTGCAAAAATCTCAGCTGCCATTTTCTGCCTCCACATTAGCATATGCTTGGGTTGAACAAGATTCAGGTCAAGACTGGCTAAAGAAAATTCGATGAACTTCACCGTATAAAGTCCACAATCAGATCTGAAAAAAGATATAAAATTTGAGGTTTTAGTCCAATCATCGACATATTGAAGCCATTCTTTAACTAAAAAAACTTACCCATTATCTTGTACGGGAAGCTTCTTCACCCTGTGATGCGTGAACAGTGATGTGCTATAGTTTTCATTGACGTATTTTTGCATGAGACGTGGTACGACCACCTTTAAAGGTTTCAAGCGTTTGCCAAGGTTGCTTTCACGCACCATACTCGTCAAGCTATCGAAGATGTTCATTCGTCTCTCTTCCAAGTCAATCTCGACTGCAAACCAATGTAAATTCGGGACACAGTACGGAAGATAAAGATAGCGACAAGTCTTCCAAGGTTTTCCCAGATTGGGAGCTGCCCCTTCAACATAATCCACCAACATCTTTGCAAACGAATCGTCTGATTTATTGTGGCCAGTCTTGACACTATCTTCGAAGGCATTTTCAACAAGTTGCCAAAAATTAGAGTCGAGAACGACACAGTCTTGTCGAAAGAGGTTTGGATATTTAACTGCTCGCTCTCTGATATGAAATAATGCCGAGTCAATATGCTGCACGTAAACATGCAGTTAATAAGTTGACATGAATTAGTACTATTGAAAGCTGATAAGATTTTTACTTACGTCACCAGTGAGCCACCGACTCTGATCACGAAGATCCTCAAAAAATGTCCTCCCGGCATCACAAATTGCCAATGCAACTGCATCCCTATACATTCAGGTGGCACCACCAAAAAAATCAGCTTTACATTGAAGGAAGATAACACACTAGATGCAGGTTAAGGAAGAGAACAAATTACCTTGGTGACGCTTTTTCCATCCACGCATTCAGGTCACTTACTTTTGCAGGATCCACTTCTCGAAATGGGTCATATACAGTGACATTCTTGAACTTCCTCCTCTTTAAGGGATTGGTCCACGGGGTACGCAATGCTTTTCCTTTCCTCCTTTTCCTTTGCCCTCTACCTTTAGGTGATTCATCATCTGTCTCATCCTCAAGCAAAATTGCAGAAGATTCTCCAACTTGATCTAAAAATAGATTCAATCAGTATTCAATCAACAATCAACTTCTACACAGAATGTCAACATTTTTGTTTTCAATCTACAGATTATATACCTTCAGGACAGCTTTCTGCGGACTGCTCCGGTTGATTTGACATCACAACGTCAACATTTTCATGTTCTCCCAAGCGTTGCTTAGAATCTGGGATCGATATCCAAGGCATTTCTCGGTACACGACTATGGCAGTTGAAGGGTTCGATAGCATGCCTATACACGGAGGTCAATAGAAACTTCATTAATCTCAACTCATTATGGAACTAAAAATAAAAAATCACAACAAAATAACCAACCTTGACAAGTAGCACTCCTTCGCCCTTCACCTTGTATTGGCGTGACTTTTTCCTCTTCGTTTGTGCAATCTTCTACATTAACAGAATTCTTAACTGCAGCCTCGAAAACACACTCTTCCTCCCGCCCCTTATTCTCTTTCTGGATATTGTCCTCATGATGAGGTGAACAGGTGTCAAATCTCCTCGTTTCTGACTGAAACCTACCATTGTCTGGCTGAAACTCATCTCCTCGTGGTTGGGATACACCACTTCCAACCAACTTCAGCAACCTATCAAGTTTAGTTTCAATGTGATCACATCGGGAATTTATCACACGCACCAGCCTGCACTCAAGTTCTCTCATTTCTTGTCTAACTACCTCTAATACATTGTTGTTATGAGAGGAAGATGGTGTATCGCGTGGCATCTGGTGCGTGGAAACAGGTGGTTCGTCTTCCTTAGACTCCTCTACTCCATCTGAATCCAAGCTATTATCCACTCTGGAGTCTTCTACATCATCAAGTGGTGTCATTCCCTGATAGAATTCTTCCTCGGCTTCTTCCTGTGAAGGAACTAATGTGCGCTTCACCGTAAGCTGCAGGATTTGAATTTTAGTATCCAAGAATGTGCTCACACTTTCTCCGTCCACCTTCGTCTGTTGAAAATCCCACCCCAACATTCTTGGAATTCTGTCACCTTCCAGCCTGTGAGCAAACTGCTTCCCTAGACCGGGTATCGCTTCAAACGCCCAAATCTGTAGAAAGTAAAACATTGCTAGTCAGTTCATAAATTGGAATATTATACAAACAATGAAAATAAATTAACATTTACCATGATTGCAAGAGGAAATCCATGAAAGTTGTAGGGATATCGTTCATTTCTTTCATATTTCTTCACTGTCTCTCCTTTTATTTGATTGAATATCCCAATTGTGTACTCATACGATCTCTTTCCCCAAGCATAGTTGTTGAATCGTCCAAAATTATCAACCAAATTAAACCACCACAAGTTCAGATTCGTATTCTCTTCCGCACTCAACAAAACATATGCCAAAATTAAGAGAAGGGCCATCTTGAACTTGTCTGGCTGGTTACCACACCTTCGGAATGCATTCAACAATTGTCGTCTTACCACTTTTCCTTTGCTCTTCTTGAAGTATTTTTGGATAAGATCACTTTTTAGGCCTAAGTTCTCATCCTCCGATTCCAACTCCCCAGCTCTTAGGCCTGTGACTAATACAAATTCTTCCAACCCAAACCTAGCAATTTTGTTTCCAAACTTGCACCAAACTTCATTCTCTTTCAATGTCCTCACCGTTCTAACAATGCATTGGTGAACGATTTGAAGAGAAATTTTCATCTCCGCAACAGAAAGAAGGTGGCCAAAACACGAATCTGTAAATTTTTTTTGATGCTCGGAATCTAAAGCATAATACACCTCATTGATAATTTCAAGTTTACATCTATTACTGATTTTTCCTCGAACCCTTTCTTCAACATCAATAAAATATTCCATTTCAAAGTCAATCTGCAAAAATAAAGCTCGGCAAGTTGGATTATATCATACTAATAATTGGCAAGAAGTGTAATTGTTATCCATGAAATGATAAATTGTACAGAAGGAAAATGTTTGCCAAGGATGTAAACATATTACCGTTAACTAGTTTGGGAATATGCATGCAAATTTGTGAGGATGAAGAGAAAATAAAGGTGTTCCCTGCAACACTGAAACAAAAAGTACCCCTTAAAGGAAGAAGGAACCGGCTCCTATATATATATATATATATAGGAGCCGGCGACACTGTTTAAAGGAAGAAGGAATCGACGGCAATTTTTGGGCTCGAAATTGATTTCAAAATTTCATAGCCACTGTTTGGAGGAAGAAGGAACCAACGGCAATTTTTTGGCTCGCAATTGATTTCAAAATTTCATAGCCACAGGCACAAGGAAGAAGGAAGAGGGGTGAAATTGGGTGAAAAGAAATGCTCTCAAATGAATAAAATGAGGGACTACATTCATTTAAAGATTGTTGATATGAGGATATTTAGGTCATTTACCTATTATTCAATTTTTGGCATTAATTTTCTTAGTTTTTTTCTGGTCAAAGGATATTTCACAAACTGTTTTGTGGGGGAAGGCTATTTAGTGGTATTCCATACTCAAATTATATAGGCGTCGTTACATAAGATCTTATGTATGGTAATTGCATCTAAATGTGAGTTTACCCAAGTTCAATTTCAAAATAGCAATAGAGAAGATCCTGGAAACTATCGAATGATTGCGGAATATTGCCAATCTCAACTTGCGTGCATTTATTTATAACACAATTTTTATGCAAAATTTCTTAAGCCTTGTGAATGAATCACATTAGGACATTGCTTGAGATCAATTAGGGATAGTAAAGCAAAATCCAACCTGAGCTTCACTACAAAGCTCAATAAATATACTCATTCGCATTCGCATTTAAGTTGAGTTAACAGCATTAAGCAACCAACGTACCCAACATATTAGTTGTATCACAACTCTACCTAAAGCACCAAGCATATTAATAAATTACGGAAAATACAGCCAAGCTCAACTTGCATGCATTTATTCAGACACTAGATTATTTAGAACATAAATTTTAAGCTTAAATTCTTAGGCATCATGAGTGACTTGCATTGAATCAAATTTCAAAATCCCATCATCCCACATTGGCAATCAACGGTGAACCACGACTCCAAAATCCGTCTTCCCTTTTCAACTTCTCAAATGTGAAATAATTTTTTTTTTTTTCAAATGCTCACCTGCAACAAGCAAATCGGAAGAAACAAGCACGGCCGGTGGATGCTTCGCCGACCCTTTTCAGGCAACAACCAAATCGGAAATGATTGGATGCTTCGCCGGCCGGTGGATGCTTCGCCGACCCGGTTCAGTTTCCCAACCTGGAGCCCAACCTCGAGCAGCTTTCGACTGGGTTCGGGCGGTTGCGACTTTTAGTCAGATGAGTGGATGAAGAGCTTGATGGTTGGAAATGATTCACCGGAGCCTCCAACACAATCTGGAAGAACAAACGTGAAATAGTGTGCAAAGTGGAGAGAGAAAGGTGAGTACATGTATTTGGAATTTGAAATAAAGTGGGGAGATTTAAGTAAATTGCCTATTATTCAATTTTTGACATTATTTTTATTTGTCTATTTTTAGTCAAAGGCCATTTATCAAAATGTATTGGGTGCAAGGGTCATATTCTGGTATTTCCCAAAAATTATATATGTTTGTATATATAATAATTTAGAAATAAATTTTCTTTCAAGCATAATTATGGAGGAAAAAATTGAGAGGGTAAAGAGAAACAAAAAATAAAAAAAAAAGAAAGAAAGAAAGAAAGAAAAAGACAGAGACAATGAAATTCGGACAACAACGTGTTTCTCAAAGAACAACCCGCCCACTGTTCCTCTCTCTCACTCTCTCTCACACAAGCACATGTTTACTCTCTCTAGACTAGACTCTGTTCACGAGTAAAAAGGCAAAGAAAACCCCAAAATTAGGATTAGGGTTAGGGTTTTCCCACACTCTGTTTTTAACTTGAGAGAGAGAGAGAGAGAGTGTGTGACAAAGAGGGCCCATAATTTTTTCTTGGCTTTTTGAGAATTCTTTTGGGATTTTTGATTAATGGGTCGTCTTTCTTTTCTGATAAAATGGCATCATCTTCACAAGCCGTTGAAGTTCTTGATTTTGCTCTGGGTCTTGTTTCCAGCTGAAAGCGACGTTGTTTCGGGCTCTGATTCGGATAAATCTGCTCTCTTGGAGTTCAAGGATTCAATTTCGGACCCTTATGGTGTGCTGACCAGCTGGAATTTGAATAACTCGGATCACTGCTCGTGGACTGGAGTTTTGTGCGATTCTGGCTATCGGGTTGTGGCATTGAATATTACAGGTGAAGGTAATTCTTTATCTTGTGCTAGAATTGCTCAATTTCCACTCTATGGGTTTGGAATTAGAAGGCCTTGTTTGGTTAGCAATGTTAAAGTTAAAATATTGGGTAACTTATCTCCTTCTATCACGAAACTTACTGAACTTAAGGTCTTATCGATGCCCTTCAATGAATTGAGTGGTGATATTCCTGTGGAAATATGGGGTATGGAAAAGCTTGAAGTTCTTGATCTCGAAGGGAATTTAATTTCTGGGTCTTTGCCGTCTCAGTTTATGGGGTTGAAAATTTTGAAAGTTCTTAACTTGGGGTTCAACGAGATTTTCGGGGAAATGCCAAGTTCATTGTTGAATTTTATGGGTCTACAGATCTTGAATTTAGCTGGAAATCAAGTGAATGGGTCTATTCCAAGTTTTATTGGTGAGTTTAGAGACTTGAGGGGGCTTTACTTGTCATTTAATCGGCTTGGTGGATCGATACCTACTGACATTGGGGATAATTGTGGGAAGCTTGAGCATCTGGAGCTGGCAGGGAATTTCTTCACTGGAGGGATTCCGAAAAGTCTTGGAAAATGTAGAGGGCTGAAGACACTTCTGCTGTTCTCAAATGTGTTAGAGGATGTGATTCCTGGTGAACTTGGTCAGCTGAATCAGCTTGAAGCATTAGATCTGTCTAGGAACAATTTTGGTGGTGCTATACCATCTGAACTTGGTAACTGTACAAAGTTATCTGTCCTTGTGTTGTCAAACTTGTGGGATCCTCTTCCCAACATTTCTAGTTTTAGAGGTGATATCTCGATTGAAAAGTTGGCACTTATTGCTGATGAGTATAATTTCTACGAAGGCACGATTCCGGCAGAAATTACTAGTCTTTCAAGCTTGAGGATGGTGTGGGCCCCTCGAGCAACTCTTGAAGGAAAGTTGCCTGATAGTTGGGATTCTTGTGACAACTTGGAGATGTTGAATTTGGCTCAAAACTATTACTCAGGGAAAGTCTCTGAGGGGTTTAGCAACTGCAAGAGACTGCAGTTTCTTAACTTGAGCTCAAACAGACTGAGTGGGGAGATTGTTGACAAAATTCCTGTTCCTTGTATGACTATGTTTGATGTTAGTGGAAATTTTCTATCCGGTTCAATCCCCAAATTTAGTTACAATGCTTGTGCTAATATCCTGTCCGTAAATAGGGATTTCTTGGAGCCACATGATCCATCATCTGTATACATCTCATATTTTGCATACAGAACTCAAGTTGACGCCTCTTTGCCATTTTTCAGGGATGATGCTAGTTTCGCTGTTTTCCATAATTTTGGCTCTAACAACCTTACGGGCACAGTTGATTGGATGCCAATTGCTCCCGAAAGATTAGGGGAGCAGACCTTTTATGCATTTCTTGCTGGTGGAAACAAGCTCACTGGATTATTCCCTGGAATTTTTTTCGAGAAGTGTGATCAGATGAGGGGGATGATGGTTAATGTCAGCAACAATCAATTATCTGGTCAAGTTCCAGCTGATATTGGCACGAGGTGCCAATCTTTGAAGCTCTTAGATGCCTCCAGTAATCAAATTACTGGGACTCTTCCTCCTAGTATTGGGGATTTGGTTTCACTTGTTGGTCTTAATTTGAGCTGGAACCCGTTGAAGGGTCCAATCCCGAGCAGTATTGGCCAGATGAAGGATCTTGAATGCCTTTCTTTGGCTGGAAATAACTTGACTGGATCCATTCCCACAAGCTTGGGGCAGCTATACTCTTTAAAACTGCTTGATCTGTCTTCTAATTCTCTCTCTGGTGAAATTCCTAAAGAACTTGCGAATTTAAGGAACTTGACCGTCCTCCTCCTCAACCATAATAAGCTATCTGGGCAGATTCCGTCTGGCTTAGCGAATGTGACCATGCTCTCAGCATTTAATGTGTCCTTCAATAATCTCTCTGGGCCACTGCCTTTGAATGGTAATTTGATGAAATGTAGCAGTGTCCTCGGGAACCCTTTTCTGCACTCCTGCTACGCATCCTCTCTGTCGTCATCTGCAGATCAACAGGGAAGAATTGGGGATTCGCAAACTTATGCTTCTTCACCATCAACAACACCAACCCAAATAAGTAGGAATGGAGGTTTCCACTCAATTGAGATTGCATCCATTACATCTGCAGCAGCCATTGTGTCAGTTCTTCTTGCTCTTATTGTCCTCTTCTTTTACACTAGAAAGTGGAAGCCGAGGTCCAGAGTTAGTGGAACTGCTAAGAAAGAAGTAACAGTATTTACTGACATTGGGGTCCCATTAACATACGAAAATGTGGTGAATGCTACAGGGAGTTTTAATGCAACCAACTGCATTGGAAATGGAGGTTTTGGAGCAACGTACAAAGCTGAGATTGCTCCAGGAGTACTTGTTGCAATAAAACGGCTTGCAATAGGACGTTTCCAGGGTGTTCAGCAGTTCGATGCAGAAATCAGAACCCTTGGGAGGCTTCACCATCCGAATCTGGTGACACTGATAGGATATCATGCCAGTGAATCGGAGATGTTCCTTATATATAATTATTTACCAAGTGGTAATCTGGAAAAGTTTATCCAGGAGAGGTCCACAAGAGCTGTCGATTGGAGGGTACTTCACAAGATTGCTTTGGACATAGCCCGTGCGCTTGCCTACTTACACGATCAGTGTGTGCCACGCGTTCTTCATCGCGATGTGAAGCCTAGCAATATTTTGTTGGATGAGGATTACAACGCTTATTTATCTGATTTCGGACTGGCTAGGTTACTTGGGACTTCGGAAACTCATGCCACCACTGGCGTGGCTGGCACTTTTGGATATGTTGCTCCAGAATACGCAATGACTTGCCGTGTGTCCGATAAGGCTGATGTCTATAGTTATGGGGTTGTGTTGCTCGAGTTGATTTCAGACAAGAAAGCACTCGATCCCTCATTTTCTTCCTATGGAAACGGTTTCAATATTGTTGGGTGGGCATGCATGCTCTTGCGTCAAGGCCGTGCCAAGGAGTTCTTCACTTCCGGGTTGTGGGATGCAGGTCCACACGATGATTTGGTTGAAGTTTTACACCTGGCAGTTGTCTGTACTGTTGACTCTCTTTCAACCAGGCCAACAATGAAGCAGGTTGTAAGACGGCTAAAGCAACTCCAGCCCCCATCTTGTTAGATCACACAAGAAGAATTATTTTATTGACATAGTAATTCATAGAAAGGTAAGCCCAACAGAGATTTGCAACCTCTCACTTCCTTGCGTAAACTGCTCTCCAAGTGTTTTCTTGTAGGTAAGGTCTTAAATTTTAGCTGCTTGTATATATTTAGTGTAGCTTTCCCCATTTTTCAATGCCATATTTTGGATTAGGGAGTTCGCTGATGGTTCTCAGAATGCAAATACTTGTCTAGATTTGTATGCTTTTTTCTCATTGTATCTCATTTTCATTTTTTGTTGTTAATAAGAACATAGAATTGAGATATTCTGCGAAAAAATTTCCACCCAATTTGGCTGTCTCATACTGGATAGGTCGAGAGGTGTCTGTAATTTTGTTTTGTGCCATTTGCATTCGTTATTTTTAAACCTTCAGGTCGAGGCAGCAAATGCGCAACTTTTTCCTTTTGTGATTAAAAGATCTTGTATATATGTGCTTTCTCACTCTTGCACGTGCTAGTCCGTTGTCTTGTCCATGCAGAAACAATGATGCATTGCTGTAATTTCTGGAAATTAAGCTTATCATGCGAGGGCTATGACTGAACGTGGTTACAGAATGCTTGCAGGAAATGTAACCTTACTCTTGTTTAAAACTCTGAAGGCTGGACAGAGATGGAAAAATTCTTGCTTGAGTTCTACCAGAGTTTTGGTGGCCCAACCCCTCATCTTGGGCAGACGATAACCCTCCCGCCAAGAAGATTTCCATTTCAATACCTTTGGTCGAGCAGTGTCTGTGCCCCCATCATACTCGTCAGGTCCCCAAGTTGTACGGCCTGTGGTACATGGAACACTGTAGGCAAAGAAAATCAACAAAACCGATGTCTTCGGTCAAAGGATTGGTTTGAAGACTGGGCATGGAACCTTTTTGTATGGCGCGAAGGGGCTCTATGTGATGGCAAGCAGTAACAAGGTGAGGTAGCTGCCTAGTTTTTCAAGATTCAACACGGTTTTCTGAACCAGGAGTTTTCTGTTTTACCCAAGCTAGCTCAAGCAACAGATAAAAATCCTTGATCAAGTGCAGGGCATTTCACATACAATGCATCTAACGTGGAATATGTCTCTCTAAGGCCACGAGCCATACAACAGACGAACAGAGGTTTAACGGATGCAAATCTATATTAACTGCAAATTTAGGTCTCCACAGTACAACAGAATTTTAACTTCCTTTTAATTTTGTTCAGTATGTACTGTACGGTTTAACAAAGAAACATGCCAACGCGAGGCAATTCAGATGCACGTTTACCTTACATTTCTGATGTAGAATTTGTGTACATGCACGTTTACCAACACTTCCGATGTAGAATTTGTGTACTGTGACTTGAAACGACAAAATACTGTTTGAGGGAATCAAATGAAGAAGTATCGAGCCTCGGAACAGAATCTTAATGCTATGAACTTGGAGTCCAGAACCAAAAATATGAATAATTTTTCTTCACATCTAAGTAACACATAGGAGAGAACACCATTGAAGAGTGGCGTTCGTCACATGCTCTCGTAGCCCAGCTCGAGCACCCATTTAGTAAGCGGGAGGTCTTGAGTTCGACTCTCAACAAGAGCACTACTTTTTTAGCGGTTCATCAATTTTTTCATTTTTTCGTTCCAGACAACTTGCAGGTCATTTTCAAAACTAGATAGAAAGAAAAATAAATAGAACATGGCCATTTGCCACTAAAAGCTTCTTGTTTCTCAAGTCCGCAAGACACTAGAAATTAAACCCTTCCATTAAGGAATGGCAGCAAAGGTACTAAAATAACGGAGAATGGTTAACGGTTATGTGCCTCAACGGATGTGCCACGTCGGCACCACCAGCGTGCTTTACAAATTCAGCTGGCGAAAGAAACATGCCATGACAAACACATACTATTTTCACCTCCTCTCCCTTCTTGTATCGGTATAAGAATCCTTCGATCTTTTTACCATTTGGCCAGTCACCCTTTGTGGAGACACATGGCATATCGAGCATGACATTCTTAAATATTTCTTTAGCTTCCTTCTCAGCAGCTCGGAGGGGTTTGTGCTCAATCTGTGCTGGCAAAGATTGGACGCTGGAAGGGCTCTTCGCCCCAATGCTTTGTTTTACACCTGTAAATAGACATGATATGTAATGTTAGAACATGTATGACATAAAGAACCAAAAAAAAATTATTGTGCATTTGTTCCTGATAACTTAGACTCGTCCACGTTATCAATAAGAGAATAATTGTTCCAATAAACAAGTCAAATGAGTACGACCGACCACTTTGTCAACTACTGTTATCCTTGAAAAATACTGCAACACGAGCAATTGCAAAAAAAAAAAAAAAAAAAAAGAGTTGCTGCCCATCTCCTCGAGTGCAAGCACCACCAGACTTGCTCTTGGAGAGTGCAGTGTGGGGGGATCATGTCCAAGATATCATGATTCGACAGAGTGAGAGAATGTATTCGATACCCAAATGTCCATGTATCATTGACCACAAACACGAAAGTAATCATCTCCCACGAGGATTTTCCTCGATGCATCTGGCACTTTATTCAACACCATGTAGCTTAACGTATGTTTTCACCGTTATAGATATACCCTCTTATCTGAAACAAACGAATTCTGAGCTGCACATAACAAACAGCGCTCTTTAAACCCCAAAGCAGAAAACCTCAAAAGAAGATCCTTTACCTTAACTTCATTTATGCATTAACGGGACGAGACAAAAACGTTTCAAGCATCGTAGAAGATAGTAACAGTTCTGTTATCCTCAAATCAATCACACACGTTAGAACTCATTCAATGTTAACATGATAACTAGGGTGAATCCATTTATTCCCATATGTTCAGTTGATTGCAAAATTTACTGAAAGATTCAAATAAACTAAATCTTGTTTAAGGTCAACTACATGAATCCTTTTGCTCCACTCCGTTCAGTTCAGTTCATTTCATTTCTAGATCTACCGAAAGATTTAAAGCAACTACGTCTACTTTATCCTTTCCTCTTCAGACTTGTTCTACCGAGATCTAGTCCCGCAAGTTCAATACAAAAAACACATGAGAATCAGATATGCCATAACAATCAAGAAGCAATAAGCAAAAACTGCCCAGAAAAAAAGGCAAAAGATTAAGCCAAATATACCTTCAGAGCGTTGACTCTTAAAATCAGAAATTCCTGAAAAACCACTTCCCTGTGATCCAATTGATCCCTGTGATGAAGGCATCTGATTCCCATTTGCATTAATACTCCCATTAACATTAATTCTTCCATTAAATTCATAATTATTGTTATTATTTTCACAAGAATTTTCCTCCAAATCAACCTTATCTTTCACCACTCGTCCATTCTTCAACTTCTCCAATCTCTTCCTTTTTGCCTCCATTCGCCTCATTGACTGCAACTCCTTCCTCCTCCTCAGCTCCTCCTCCGCCTCGACCGGAAGCGAACACGTCCTCATCAAGTCAACCGCTTGCCCCACCGCTTGCCGCCCACACTCGTTACCAGCACCCACCGAGAAAACCAAATTTGAAATTGAAGAAGAACGTTTCAGTTTTTTCGCTGCCGTGTTTGGGTCCACACCAAATCTTCCATTCAGAGATAGCCCCAAACTCAACTCTATTTCTTCATTGTCATCCTCCTCCTCCTCCTCTTCATTTCTGAAACGTTTTCCGTTCATGAATTTATGCAACATATCCCTTGAAAACCCATTCATTTGCATGGAAAGATCACTTTTTTCTCTATTTTCTTTCGCTTCCGCCATATTCATACATAAGACAAAAAAAAAAAAAACCCAGATAGAACAAAAATGAAAAAGGAAAACTTTTCTATGAACTGATATTCTTGTGGGTTCCTTTTCCCATGAAAACACGATTCAGAAAAAGAAAAATAAAATAGAATTGGGCTGAGTTTCAAGAATTTATCTTTTGCAATACAAAAATATTTGCAGTCTCTACAAGAACCAGCCCCCAGGGAATGAAAAAATT
Organism: Forsythia viridissima; assembly: GCA_030279155.1. NCBI lineage: Eukaryota > Viridiplantae > Streptophyta > Magnoliopsida > Lamiales > Oleaceae > Forsythia > Forsythia viridissima. The sequence continues at coordinate 37,527,000 of CM059036.1, forward strand.
GCCCGCAGAATAGAAACAGCCATAAGAGGTGAAAGGAAAAAGGAGAAGTAAAATGAAGAGGATAGCTGGGGTAGAAAGAGGGAGTTTTAATTTCAATGGCTGATAGTGAATTACAAAAATATCCCTGACGTAAATGCCTTGAAAAAGTGAAACTGTGAAACGTGGTCGTGCCAACCAGGTTTCGAGGACGTCTGATAAAACAGGCGTCTTGGATTTGGTGAGTTAACGACACGTGTCGATTTTGGGGGCTAGATAATATGACACGTTTCGATGAACGTATCGGCCTCGTAGTGCCGCGACGTTGTAGTTTCTCTCTAAAAGTGATATAATTGCTTCTAGCTGTCTGAGAGGCGTGGATGGCTCTCAGATCGACACGTGGGTAGAAAGTTTGATACGCGAGCTGTAATGTACTTGCGAAGACACGACGACGCGTGTTGCGAGTCTCAAACTTCCTAGATTTTAACGAAATTGGCGCAAATGGTCCTTAACTTTTTATTTTTGATAAAGTGATCTCTAACCTATCTATTTAAGTGTGCAATTAGTCCTTATTTGATAAAAAAAAAATCAAAATACCTTTAATTTTAGTTTTAAAAAATTATATTTGTATTTTTAACCTTTTGCAAAATATGCAAATAAATCTGATACATTTATTAAACAATATTTAATTTAGCATATTAATTATATCACTATAGTCGTATCAATTAAATTTTTCATAAGAAAAAAATATAAAATTATTGCACTTTAGGTATATGTAATTGTTATGTGATGTAAAAAATTTGAATAAGAATTAAGTTAAATAAATAACAAAATGGGATATATAATTTTATGACATTGAGCCAATCTTAGTATTTTTTTTAACATAGAAATACTAACAAAAATCAATTTACACATTTTGTGTTCTTTATTTTTGAACGATAATAAAACGATAAATTAAAATACAAAGAATACAATTTGAGCTCTAATATTTGTAGTTAATAAACGAATAACTCAATGAAATAATAATATTTGAGTATCGAGTTTATGACAGTGTTATTTTTCTTTTTATGTTCTAATGATAAAATTAAAGTTTAAATTTTAATGATTACTTAATAATAATAAAATAATTTTAATTAACATGTATGTTAATATTTATGAGCTTAAATTTTAGCTATTTTATAATAGTACGTAAAATATATAAAATAATTTAGTATATTATCAATTTGTTAGTTTCTTTTAATTTTTTTTAATAAAAAAATAAACTATCGGACCCATTTGTACTTTTTACAAAGTTTAGGAATCCAATTGAAAATATTTCTAAATAAAAATAAAAGTATATTTATCTTTTTTTTTTATCAAATAAGAATGAATTGCGCAACAAAACATATAAGTTAGAGACTGATGCGTTAAAAAACTGTTATGGACCATTTGGACAATAAGGATAAAGGTTAGGGACCATTTACGCCAATTTTCCTAGATTTTATATATGTTTCAACAAAATCCAGCAATTTTTTTGTTTTTTGATTTTGCTTAAAATTTTACTAAAAATTTAAGGATAATTTGTACTTTTAGCCTCCAACCTTTGTAATTGGATACTAATCTACCCCAAACCAATTTTTATAGCATTAGACATCCCAACTTTTATAATTTATTGCAAATCACGTCTCCATTAACATATTTTGACGGATTTGCTCTCATCTTTAAATAAACAAAAGTAGAAAAAAGCTAGCAACAAAAAATAAAAAAAAAATTACAAATGAAGTCACATAACTTTTAAAAAGCACAAAATAACTTAATCTTCCCCAAAAACCTACCATCACCCCATGTCCAAATAATTGCTTAAAGGGGTTTTCAAAAGCTGGGACGAACCAAAATTTGGGGTTGTCAATTTTACAATTGTTGGAGTCTTCAGAATCATTGCTAATCTGTCTAACTAAGAACTCTAACTCACCATTGATTAACCAAAAACTCTAGATTTCAATGCTTCAATTTGCTCTTTTATCTTGAATATAAGAAATTTGTCGTTGGTTTATCAACTTTTTTTGATTTTGCTTTACTGAAAGTTGTGGTGTCTACTACTCAAAGCAGTCTGTTCTTTTCTTTTCGACGTTCCGCTTACCCTTTATTTTATATATATATATATATATATATATATATATATATATATACACACACACACATATATTATACAATGTCCATTTTTTCCTTTCTTTGATGAAGTTTTAATTTAACTGAGTTTATATACAATGATTTCTCTGTGAAATGAAGTCCCAATTGGGGCCCATTTTGTGCTGCATATGGAATGATAAGAAAAGTTGGTGATGCATTTGCGTTTGCATTTGGTGTTGCTGTCGGAATAACCCACATAGTGGTGCATAAGCCGGAGTTAGTACTGTCGACATTAATGGAGTTGACATTGAAGAATTTGTTCAAATAATTGTTGAATTTGTAGTTGTAGGATTATTGTTAGTGTCAAAAATTTTGTTGATGATAGTGTTTATGTCCACAAATTCGCTATTAGTGGGGCGTTTGCGTTTCTGGGTTGAGTGGCCCTCGTCCTTGGAGGAGGTGGTCGGGATTTTTAACGTACCATTGACTGACATGGCAATGGCCGGGATAGTACCGGTGACGGTGGCAGCGATTATGGAGGGTTCAGCTTGTTCTAAGAGCCACCTAATGGTTTCGTCGTCGGACTTGTGGCCGAGTTCTTTGGAGAAGATGAAGTTATTTTGTGCTTTTTAAAAGTTATGGGACTTCATTTGCATTTTTTTTTTTTTTTTGTTATTTTTAGCCTTTTCCTGTTTTTGTTTAATTAAAGAGAGGGGAAAATCTGTCTAAATATATCAATGGGGACGTGATTTGCAAAAAACTGCAAAGATTAGAGATGTCTAATACTATAAAAATTAGTTGGGGTAGAGTAACAAACTGTAAAGGTTGGTGATCAAAAAGTGCAAATTTTTCCTTTATTTTTAACTACATATTTTATGAGATCCCCAATTTTTATAAACTTTTCGACCATACATTTTAGCAACTTTTATCAAAATTTACAATAATTCTAGTTTTAGAAAAATTAAACTTGCACTAAATTATTATAAGTTTAAGCAAAATTAAACGAGCCCTAAATTACCAAAAGGAAAAAAATTTGATGCCATTATAAAGCATAACTTTTAACATGTGTCCTATAAACGAGTTTTAATGACAATTTTAATATATGCGAGACTGATATTTGTCGTAATTAAATCTTAGCACGTACTTTATAATATTTTTCGACGGTCCTAAATTTGAGGTAAGAAATAATTAAAAGCAAGAAAATGAAATTCATTATTAATAGATTAAAATAGTGTAGTAAAATAATATTATATATTTTATGTTTTTTAAGAATAGAGTTGGTTAGCAAGTGGGGTTCATTAGACAAACATTATGATAAGATCCATTGTATGAAACAAATCTGTCCTTAAAAATAGTTTTCACAAGGTAAATAATTCATGCAACTTGCACACCTTTTTTATACTTATTTAATGCCAATTTGCAATGAATATGATGTCAATTTTCAAAAGAAAAGATATGAAAACAACCCAAAAGCTATATTATCATCATCATTTATTTATTTATTTAAAACTTAATCAACTTGATTGAATTCTACCTTTATTGATTTGAATTTTCGTGGGACATAATTTACACAAACATCTGAACCTTTTTGTTTGACTAATTGATCCAACGTGTCAATTGACTTTATTATAAATAACATTATATTAATATATTTGATAAATAATTACGATGTTTAATTTTAATTAATCTAACGGTTTAGATTATTAAAATCTTTATTGAAGTGTGTTTAGATGTTGGTATAAGGATTTTAAAGATTCTAATAGATCTAGACCATTAGATTAAATTAAATTAAGAACCGTGATTATTTGTGAAATTTATTAGTAAGAAGGATGATCTCCTTATTCAAATGCATTCAAACCAACATTGTGATTTACTAGATACGTTTGATATGAAGAAGTAGACGAGTTTTAATAGGATTAAGAAGAAAGGTAGCCCCCACGGGCATGGTGCAGTGATAAAGTAGGGTGTTTCTCTACGGAGGATCGAGGGTTCGAATCTCCGCTGCACCTAGAAGGTAACATTTCTTGTGGGAAGGCAACAATTATGTTGGAAGACAGTGGTCTACAGGGAGGATAATCGTCCAATGTCCGGCCCAAGTGTGTATAAGCTGTGATTGCATTCTGATTTACCTGGGTGGCGAACCAAGGGAGAAGATCGCCACTCTTTAAGATTAGTCAGGCGAAACTTGGAACACCTGAGTCATAAAAAAAAAAGAAAAAAAAAAAAAAAAAAAAAAGAAAGGTGTGTGAAATTTTTTGTCTATTATCTTATTTAATTTAATTTAAAATTTAATTTATTCAAATTTATACAAGATGCGAACGTTTATGTTCGATTGGATTGTAAATAATTCACGATATGCTCGAGTAAAAAAGAATTAATAGATTACTTGAGAACAAAGATATAAGGTTAATACTAATTAATAAAATTGTTGAAGTAGATAAACTGATTAAAATAGACGAAATTAAATATTTAAAATATTTATTTAATATTATTCAATCGAATATATTCTTTTTATGCAATCAAAAAATTAATATCAATTTGGTCCACAAAGAATTTTCCAACAAATAAGCAAAGATAAGATATAAAATCAAGAAAGAGATCTAGATTGGAACCCCACAACACAAGGGGCTTCAACTTGCACTTCTGATACAGGTAGGAGTCTGCCACGTGGAAGTCGTTTGTTTTCGAAAGTACACGTGTCGTTCTGTGGTTGCAGATCAACAGCTAAGTAGGCAAGTAGCAGCAACTTGCTGAAAGCGACGTCGTGTTGTAAAATAATAATTATATCATGCTGCTATCATACGCACGCGTCTTGTCAGATTTTATGGACCACGGGCCTTACTTTTATCGGTTCATCGAACGGGCCGGGCCTTTTGGTGAACCTAGACTTTTCACCTGTATTTGTTTGTTTACTCTTTGAGAATCCTCACTACTATGAATAATATTTTAATTTAGTATAATATTTTTGTTAATTAAGAGTATAGATAAGAAAATACTCCACTTATGATCTGCTCTGCCTTGTCTTATTTCAAATGGGACGAAGAATTTTCATACCGTTAGGTAATTAAGGCGGAGACGAAGATTATGGTCCTTGTTCCGAATATTTTTATATTTTAAAATTTAAACCATTTTAAAAAAATAAAAGTAATATTATAAATAATTAACTATTTAAACAGAACGACAAATAAAAATATATTCTAACAAATCTCTGACGAAACAGAGACGTTAAACATCGCACATGCTCATTGCCATCCCTAATTAGGAGTCGTTAGTTATTATTATATCTTCATAAAAAGTAAACTTTTCATCTGTCAAAGTGATAAAAACTGACCATAAATACCTAAATATTATAAAATAGAATTCTCAATATTTTCAATCTATTCTATGGATTGTTATTTATGTGAAATACAAGATAAAATATTTTTTGTCTACGTAGTATTTAATAAATGAATAAACGCTCAAATTCAAAATTACTTTACAAAACTTCAATAATATTGTTTAGATGTGTTTTATTTTTCTTAAAATAAAAACAAAATCACATCTAAGAATCTACATATCAAATATAAATTGTTAGAATTAGCAAATCTTACACAACTTATAAATTTAAACAGAATTCTACACAATATTTATTTTTTCTTTTACCATGTTAGATAGACGGAATCTTTTTCATTTGAAGATGCTCCGAGAGACTCAAATATCAAGAAAAAATAATAAATACTTACACTTTATTTTTAATATGTCATCTTGCACTTTACAAAGCATGTATGATGTAATAAACAGACACACCTGTTGGACTTGGAGGTGGTGGTCTTTGATTAGTTAGTGAGTGGAAGTTTTTCCAAAAAGGAAAATGTTTTTTCCTTTGCCTTTCCTTTTTATGTTTGGAAAGGAAAAGGACAAGACCAAGGGTTTACACTTTACACTAAACTTATTGAAATTACGTGAGGGATTTCTAGTTGCCTAAAAATATCCCCAAGGGAAAATGTTTTCCCTTTCCCTTTCCCTTTCCCTTTCATTTTCCCTTTTGTTTCTTTGTTTAGAAAGGAAATGGAAACTCTTTATATTACGCTCATTGAATTGAAAATTGAAAGATGCGTGGGGGAATTTCTTTGTGTTTGTCTTGACTCTTGATGAAACATTAGGCCAAGGACAACAGCTGGTTGATGTTTTCTTTGATTTGAATAAAGGAGATAAAATGGCAATAATTAGTATTTAACACCGACCATTATTTTGAGCATCGCTCGAGACTTGCGCTTTAAAGCGTGCCTCATGCAAACGCCTATTTAAGAGTCTCACAAGTCACACTTACATTTTTTCTTGACATATGGAAGTGTACAAGTCACACTGTAAGTCTTTGATTGTCCGTGTGATGCATGCATTCCTCTATTAATCTTGTTTTCTTTGAATATTCTACAATTATAATAACTTCTTAGGCTAGTTTTTATTGAGTCAAATTAGTATTTCTTCATTATATAAAAGATAATAAGACGAATTGCTTTTATTAGCAGAAAGCAAAATAGAGGGTCAAGTTCAAATACAATTTGTAGTCCTGAAACTCTACAGCACTAGGTAAAGTAACTCTCGCATTCTTTACTTGCTTTTGATTTTCATTTCTTATTATAATATTGCTCTAGTATAAAATTAGACATTTAATCCCATAACTAGTTTTCTATGAGCCACCATTTGGTACCAAGAGGAATTTAAGTTCCAATTGGATACCACCAATTTTAGTAACATCCAAAGAAATATCTACTCCAAACTATCTCTATCAAACAGAAAATACGAATTTTTGCAACGTTACATTCCTCGACTAACACGAAAATGTTGTTCCTACAAATAATTATGTTAGAAAGAATAACTGATACTACACTAATTGCCATTTCACTTTCTAGGCAACCCCAGTTTAGAATTATAAAAGGATTTGAAAAAAATAAATCAACTTTTATAAGTTAACATTGATCACTAAGTTTTACTGTTCAGTGCTCACACAGGCCACAAAAAACTGTCAATTTCCGCCACACCTTACATTGAAATGGCATTCGGACGTGGGCTTCCACGACGACCACCTCTTCCTCTTCCTTGTTGATAACCTTCTCCACCTCGTCCACCACTAAAGTTTCCACGACCTCGGAAGCTGTCATTTCTTCCATAGCTCCTACCACCAGGTCCGCCACTAAAGTTTACACGAACCCTGTAGCTATCTTGTCGAAACCCTCCACGTGAATTAGGAAAACGACCCCTCCCAGTACCCACTGTAAAAGAAACAACAGTATTATCATATGAATAAATCTCTGTGATCCAAGCTTCTTGTAAACGTACAATAATTTATCCTGAGAAGATCACAGCTAAATCTCTTTTTTGAAGTGTTTTCTTTGGACTGGAATCTCATAGGGTATGTTATGTTCGGTAAACTGTACTAGACACGACTTGGGGGTACAATAGACGAGACTTTAACTTGTTTTTCTTCTTTAATACTGAACAGTACTATCCAACACGCTTTTCACAGACATCCTAATAATCTGTAACTCACCTCTTGTAGTGGTCCTCTTTATCTCGACAACAGCTTGACGATTCCCTATAGTGATGGGCGAAGCCTGAATAATAACAACGTAAACCAGAAAAGGCATAAATTTCAAATGGATAACAAGTGTTCTAAAAAAAATAGAATTAAATCATAATGCCACATGATGTAAGCTTTAGCATTGTGAACTTCAAATATTCATATTTGGAAGCTAAAAAAAAAAAAAAAAAAAAACATTGAAAGCTATGCTGTGAATTAAAAGATCTGTGTATTTTTTCATCTGACTTGGCCAACCCACTTGTGGTGTCTGGTGTATCTTTTAAGAAGTTTTGCAGGTAAAATCGGATCAGCACACAGGGAATCATGCAAACAATTTGAGAGTCAAAATCTAACAAAGTTGACTTAAGCCGGGGTTCAACATATCATTTTGGTTCACCTCTTTGTAACTCCAAAAGCAGTGCAGAATGCAAAGATTAGTCATCTTTGATAAATACAAGTATCATAACGTCCACCAAGTCAGTCAAACCAAAACAAGGTGACGAGAAGTTACACAGCACTTTAGGTACTATATTACCTGTGAATGCTTGCACAGTATACATCCATTGCATATAACACTCTTTGGACTTTCTGTCCCATTCTTTTCATTTAATTACTGAAGGTTTTACTTATAAGTAATGGAATTTTGAATCGAGGGGAAAGTGGAGCCCACATACAAGTTGAGGTTACATTCATAAGAGTAGGACATAACATTATGTCTTGCCTACATTCATAAGAATAGGAAATAACATTATGGGCCACTCTTCAGGAATTTCACCAAGTAGAAAAGTACGTCATATATTTTCACTAGCTTCAAAGCTAGGTGCTGTTTAATTTTTTGACATTGGTGGAAAATGAGATAAACTGGTCAGACATTATTGGTAAAACAAGATTGTGGCTTTAGATTATGAAATCAAGCATAGACCATCACATTGTCATTTTAAGCAATCTCAAATATATCCATTGAAGTCAAGTCTGTTTCGTTCCTTAAATAAAAGACAAAAATCACTCAAATTTGTTTTTCTTAAAACTTACTGCAGCATAACAAAGTAAGAACCTCATGATGAGCACGCTAAACAACATTATAGTGATTCAAAGCCGTATGAGAAAGCTTGGAGTCTAGAAAATATCAATGGCTGTCTGGGAATCAAGAAGCAAAAAAATGCTTGCTGAGGATCTTACTAATTGTACCACTTGCAAATTTTAATTAATATGAGGTGGGATAAACAACAAGATCCGAACATTTGTGCTGCTTTCTGGTTAAAGCAATCTGACACAGAAAGCTTAATACAGCACAACTGAGTTTCGCGCAAGCTAAAGGTGAGGATAAACCTGTGTATTTATGGCACTAAACGGTAGTATGGACAGAAAGTGAAGATGGAACGTTGCATGTTTTATGAGGCAAACTGGTTCAGGATCTTTTAGGAAAAGATGGCTGAAAGCATAAGACGGCAAGTCTTAAAACTTGTATAGTTCAATATTAAGCAAAAGATTAGGCCTTGAAATTGTTACCTTGGAGTTGGAGGTTTAGGAGCAAAATGGATCATAGAAAACTGCTGTTCGGGAAAAGAAAGAAACAGAAGCACCTAAGATTGGTGCCCACACCTATTGATTAATTTCCTTCATTATAAGTTATAACTAGTATGAACAAAGTCTTCAAAACCAAAGTAACCCTGGGCGTTCCAAACTTAACTACAAAGATCCACATATCACTTAAACTTACCTCCAGCAATTATTAAATATCACTCAAACTCCAGTAACACATAATATAGCGAACGATACTTAACAAGTGACAAACAAACTAGTAAAGAGGCTTTCTATCAGTCAAGTGGCCTCTTTCAAATATTCTTCAGCAAGGTTGTAATTTCTACACATTCTCTGGACGTAGTCTTAGAACAAGAAAACATAAAAGGAAAAAAATAAGAATTGATAATCTGTAACAGACAGACCTGAATTGCACTTTGCATGGAGCTGAAATCTTGAAATTCAACAAAGCCAAAACAGAATCCTTGTAGCTGAACAGAAAGGAAATAGGAAGAAAATTTTGTAAAGATGCTGAGTCAGGTTGAACAAAGAATGGAAATAATGTCTGTCAAACCAACCTTATTGCTTCTGACTTGGACCCCATTTTGCTTAATAGATCCAAATTTCTTGAATTCTGCCTCAAGCTGATGAGCCATTATGTCAAGAGGCAAATTGCGGATATAAATGGAATGTCCCTCCACTTTAAGAAAATGAGGAAATTAAAATAATATTACATTTTTGAATATGAGTTTTAAAAGGGAATAACAAGTGGATAATTTCAACAGTTGGCTCTCATAAGTTTCTTGATTCTGTTAATTGTTTCCTCTATCATACATGTTAGACTGAGTAGTGCTTGTTTTCATATACCGCTAATCAGAACTTTGCTCTTAACCAGTGGCCAGATATGCTAAAGAACACAATACCTTCGTCCCGCAGATCGTCAATTTCGGGTGCATTTAGAGCTGCAGCAGGGGCTGATGCTTCAGGGTCAGAAGCATGTGGAGCCACATCAACTGATTGTTTTTCTGTCTTTGAAGGAGCCATTCTTGAAGTATAAGAAGGTATGTAAACTTTGGTTGTCCCCCTCTTTGAAATTGATTGTGAACTTAGAATTGAAGCATATGACTTCTTTGGAGCATCCTCTTGGGTAGCGGAAGAAACTGATTCTGCAACTGCAGAAATGTGATTCTCATTTAAATGAGATTCAGCTTCCACCACAAGATCCTCTTCAATACTAACTTCCCTCTCATCAATCACTTGGTCGTGGACATCCTCCTCTATGTTTTCAACTACGTGTTCGCGAGAACCCGTCTGGTCCAGATTGGGAGGATCGATCACATGCGCAGGTTCTGAAAACAAAATGGAAATGACAAAAAAAAAAAAATTAAAAAATTGATCTTAAGACTGCAGCAAAATAGTAGAATGATTGTAAAAACAAAGCCAACCTGGATCTGCGTTCGGAGAGGTTGATGGTATGTCATCAATTCCAACAACTGTTTCTGCACTAACGTCGGGTTCATTCTCCTCCACATACCTAAAAACATCATTGAAAACATAGTACCCTTTGTCTTGTGGAGCAAGAAAAAAGGTTTGCGTGAATTTCCTTCTCAAGTTGTCCTTTCCAGTCAAGGACCCAGTTACTAAAACAATCACTCCACCCTCAAAAGAATCCTGAGCGTCTGCAGTCTTTATCTCTGCCTTGAAGTTTTTGTAGTCCAAGGAACATATTTTATCATTGATACTCTGTCCAACATAAAATCAACACGGAGATGATCTTGCTAATAGTTATATTGCAATCAAATTATAAAATTAGCGTGTAAATACTTATGAAAATAAGTACTTTCTCAGTCCCATATTATATGTGACAATATCGATTTTGAGTTGCCTCACATAGACGTCACTTGCCAAAAAATGGAAGAACATTTTCATTTAGATTCCAAAAGTACCCTTCAAAGGAGAGCAATAAAATTGAGAAGTGATGTTAACATGATTGAACTCGTTCAAAATATATGTGGCAAAAGTGAAGGGTAGTTTGGAATTAGAAATAGTGGTGGTGAGGTGCAGGGAGTTTGCTACAGAATCAAGAACAAAATCAAGATTGCTACAGAATCTTTAACTAAATCAAGAACAAGACAGAGATTGCTACAGAATATTAACAATATATAGCAAAGAAAAGATAAAAAGAGACACTATACAAGAAAATGTACACTGCTGACAGTATTTTACAGGTGAGAGGGAGGGAAATGTGAGGGAAGGTAGTAACTCTTTATTTTTCTTGTGTTGCAGGAATCTCATGGGAAATTCTTTCTTACAAGATAACTTTTTCTTGCATTTTCCAGAATAATGTCTCCTTCAGAAGTGCAGATTTGTGGAAAAATTCAATCAATTACATTTATTCAATTAACTATCCATTTTCTTTTAATAATTTAAAGATTTCCATTTCAAACACACACGGATGGATATTATTTTTTTCTTTTATGTTTCACAAGCTGCTCTTGGGAAACTCCTCCCATGCAATTTTCTGTCATTCAAATGGATCCTGCAGTGTTTTATTTTAGTGAAACTCATTTTTCGCAGTTTGCACCATTCAGGTGTTCCAATGGACCTGTCCTTGCCAGTTTCTGCAGTTTACCGTTGAAGATAGTAACACAACCAGAAGCAAGACACAAGTTTTTACACAGTAATATCTGCAATTTGATTGCAAAGTAAAACTTTACACCATGAAACCTATTTCCTCTCATTATCGTAAATATCCTGATGACAACCAAATGAACTAAGAAAATGAGAACTGTTAAGTCAGGAGCATCCAAGGGTATGAGTTCAACTTACAGCTGGAACCCTCTTTGGGACCTAGTCAAGTTGAATAAAACAAGACCCACAACATACTAAATGCAGGTCTTTTAGAAGTCAGGACAATTTCTTACTTCTAAGAAATGGTTAGTACATTGGCCTTCTAAAAACCTTGCTCCACAAAAGATGATGCTCAGCATGGGATGGAGAGATTACTACTATAAAGTAAATGTGTTTTGTCATCCAGCTGATAACGGGACGTCTATAAAGTTTTCTTGGCTGTATATGCAATATTCTCTCTACTTTTACTAAAGAACTAAGTTTCAACACAATATGGTGATCAAGATTGCTAAATGTGATTTCTTCAATGCCCTGCCTCTTAAGTGTTTCTTCTTAAAACATTAAACTTTTAAAGAACGACAAATAGATGTAATTGAAAGGCTACAAAATACTGTTTCTTGCCAGGACATTACCACATAGTCCACCTTCACAGCTTTTCTGTACAAGTTAATTACAGAAATATTCCACGAATCTGTGATAGCTTACATGATTGTTGTTTAGATCTTGTGTGAACATTTTTAACTTTAGATATTCAAACATTATTCCCCTCAGAGATATCAGTACTAATTGAAAAAGATCTTAACTACCTATGTTGCTAGCCATCAAATCAAATCAGAGATCAATCCACATTCAAGTTTGGGATGTCATCTTTAGAGATTGTGGTTAAAAAGTATAACATATTGTAAAGTTCAAGGGTGGTTTTGCTAAAATTATAATACAGAACAGCCTATATATGGCTAGAATAATGCCACAAGGATTTTGAAGATGCACATTAAACTCACCATGATGGATAGGACTGAAAATATCTTACAAAAAGAAGCAAGATTGAACTTACAAATGAAGATACAATAAATTCTTTCTGCAAGAAATTAAACTGTGACAGTCTATTAAGAAAAAAGGTTATAAAGATCAACCAGCTTATGCAAAAGCTATCACACTGAAATTCATTGCACATGTAATAAAATTATTGATACATTGAGGAAGAAAAAAAAGGAAGTCTGCAGTGAGAAAAAAGTATGATATTAGGGAGCAATAGCAGCACTAGGTACAGCAGCATACCCAGTGCTCAACAAACTTACTTTCATAGTTGTCACCGTAGTCATAACGCCATCAGGACCTGGGCGACTCAACACACTTCTATCCTGGTAAAAACGAAAAACCAACTCAGGGGAATGGTGGAGAATATGGTAGTACTGCTCAACAAAAGCATTTCCAACCACTTGGGCAGTGGGAGCTGGAGGATTCGCTGTTTGCGTAGCCATTCCTATAGAAAACCAAGTAAATATATATTATGGAACTAGAACCTTTTCAATTCCTTTTGAGATAAAACAAAGAAGAACGAGAGAATAAAAGAACCTCTAGCTACTTGGTTTCATTTGTGTGAATAACCCCAAGAAAAGTTGTAGCATTATACAAGCAAAGCAGAACTGGAATTTAAGTGTAACAACAGATTGAGCAGAGTTATGATCCATCTGCAATGATAATAACTGACTCAGATTTTAACCTTTTTAAGTCATAGGTTAGAAAAATACATTGATTTCTGCCCAAAATATGGTAAATTCCAGTAAAGCCTCTCTCTTTAAAAATGTCCACCACATTAGCACATGTACTCCGTAGCAATTTGTGTAATTAAAAAAGAGCCAGTAAATCCCCAACTGCCAAACACAACCCTAAACTCCAAAACAGTCACAAACACAGATTTTCCCAACATAACTATTATATCGAGCAGAACTATGCACATTAGTGTTATAAAAACAGTAAAAAGATCACAGCTTGTCAAAAAAGGAAAGTAAAACTAAAATCAACATCCGTGACAGTATCAAATGAAAAAAAAAATCCACATTTTCGTGAAAGCCTGATTGTTTGGCGTCTGAACCATATTATAAAACCCCAACAGTATTTACCAATGTTACATCTTTCGGGAGAATGATTCAATAAATAAGAATAAATCTCAAAACCCAAGAGAAAACTAATAAAGGATTGATATTTTACTAAATCCATCTGTATATATTTTACTAAATCTATCTGTAGATCTAACTCTAAAAAGGTAAATAACAAAACCCTAGAACCAAAAAAGATGGAATTACGAGGTTTATAAGTAAATCTCTCGATTTACATAAACAACATTTTCGTGCAAACGAAAAGCTTTAGTTAAACGTACAGAGAAAGCTTCACATTAATACCGATCACATTAAATTAAGCGCAAATTTCCCCTATAAGAAATAGAAATAGCGAAGTGGGCATGATCCGATTGATTAAATTAAATTTACGAATCTAGTTACCTGATCAATGAACCCTACTCTGGGATTGAATGAGAGAGAGAGAGAGAGAGCTTTGGCAGAATTTTAGAGAGAGAAAAAGACAGGAATTTGAGAGAGAGAGGGAGATACTATTATACTTTCCTTGTATCCGCCTGTAGAAGATTTGAATGAATTGATAACTTGAAAAGAATGTTGAAAATTGAGAGATACAAATTGAGAGATACTGTTTGAGAGAGGTTTGATTTTAAAGAATACGAAGAAGAACCAAAAAAAAAAAAAAAAAAATAGAAGAATTGAGAGCGATATGAGTTTTGATTTAAGAAGATGAAGATATAGTGATGAACAAATGAGTATTTTTTTTGTATTTGTAGTGGAGTAAACTTTCTTACGGTCGGTGACAAATACAATTGCACACGCAGAGTCCATATAGTTGATATGGTCTCATCTCCAACGTATTTATCCATCTACGTTGCACACTTATAATACATAAAGTAGCATCACATAATTAATAATTTGTGATCTTACACTTATTATTTTTACTAATAATGTGATGTCATCTCAATGTAAATATTATAAGTATCAAGACCCATAGTTGATATAGCAAATCAAAATATATCTGTCAAAATTTAGACATACTTGTAGACGAAATGATTCGATAAATTTAAATTTAACTCAGTATTTTATTAAAAGAAAAATCAGACGAGTGACATAAAAATTGAAAACTGCTAATTTTTTTTAAAAAAAAATACCACATAAACGGTAATATTAATTTTAGACGAAACTCATTGAAGATGAATTTATAATTTAATTGTATATTCAATAGATGTAATGCTACATAAAATGAAAGTCCGTTTATTTTACCTACCACATAGAATTCAATAGACGAAGTGCACTCCGTCAATTACTTTTTAGACGTGCCAAATAAGCACATATAGATGGAGTTATTAAAAATCCTCTCTAATGCATGCTGATAAGGACTCAATCTAGCTGATGTGGCACAATTTAGACGGATCTCTAGGCGGATTGACTCAGCAAATTTAAATAAAACTCAACATTTTATTAAAAAAAAAAAGTCGGACGAGGAAAATAAAAATTGAAAGTCCACCAAATTTTTTTAAAAAATTAATGCCGCATAAGCGGTAATATAGTTTTAGACGGAACCTATTGAAAATGAATTTTTAATTTGATTGTCTATTCAATAAACGTAGTACCACATAGATTGAAAGTTCATCTAATTTACCTGTCATGTAGACTTCAATAATCGAAATGATTAGAGTATCTACAATGCACTATGTTTATTGTGGTCTACATGACTGGTAAAATAAACGGATTTCCATTCCATGTGGCACAACGTCTATTTAGTAGACGGTCAAATTATAAATTCATCTCCAATGGGTTCTGTCTAAAACTAATATTACCGCTTATGTGGCATTAATTTTTTTTTAAATTGGCGAGTCTTTTATTTTTATTTCCTTCATCTGAATTTTTTTTTAATTAAATGTTGAGTTGGATTTAAATTTGATGAGTCACTCCGTCTAGAAGTCTGTCTAAATTTAAATGGATTTTTAGACGAGGTCTATTTTTTAGTGTGTCACATCAGATAGATGGAATTCTCGTCAGCATGCATTGGATATGATTTTTTTATAACTTCGTCTATTTATACTTATGTAGCACGTATAAAAATTAATGGACGAGTGCATTGAAGACGCTCTTATGTTTAGGTTTCAAATTATTCGATTTTTCCAACTTTATAAAATCAAATAAAATTACGAAATTCAATTTATAGTACAACTAGAGATATAAAATGAGTCCGTCCAAACTCGACCACTCCAGCATTATTATTCTTTAGAGTAATGCTACTTCTCTTTTGATGGGATTGTAAAATATGTGACATTTATATGTAGTCGGTACTACAAACACTTTTTTGAAGCCTCAACCAACCATTCAAATAGGATATAAAGTTAGGTTGACAGGATGTTTAGAGGTTTGTGGAACGTGGCGAACTAACACAGTTCATCTTAAGCATAATAATAAAAAAAGTCCTTCTAAATCTAGGTTGTATTGATGCAATCGACAACTAAGTGCACATGTAAAATGGAAGCTCAAAGTAAATGATATAGCTGGAATTTCATTACACAAAAGTTATAACTCAACTGTTGTTGAAGCATGTGGATATAGTGATGGCAACCGGACGGATCGGGGCGGATCGGCCTGATCTAAATCCGCCCCGCAATAATTGTAGGAGAACCAAATCTGCCCCACGATCCGCTATTTTTCGGGGCGGATCAGAGCTCTGATCCGTATACTGATCCGTTTTATTTTTGGCATTCATAAATTTTAAAATATATTGAAACAAGCTTTACTACTATACTATAGAGTTTAAACAACATTCTAAAATACATTAACTACTTAATTAAATGTACAAAAGAAACAAACGACATCAATTACTTAATTAAAAATTGAATACTCCAAAATACACAATTAAAAAAAAACAAACAAATTGTTTATCATCTCATCTTCATAACTTCATGGAATCAAGAACCTATGTTTAGGAATTAACAAATGAGGAATTAAGAAATTTGAAATTGCAATTGCAGCCCTTGTCCCAAATTTTTTATCTTGTTATAATTTAATCTTTTTTTTAAAAAAATATGGGGCGGGTCGGATCGGGGCAGCCCCGATCCAATCCGTCTTGAGATCCGTGGCGGATCACGGATATCCGTCCTGATCCGTCCTGTCGACCTGCGGATCAGGTATTTTTTGCTCTATTCGGATCGGGTATCCATCGGATTCGGGGCGGATCAGATATTTTTGCCATCTCTAGGTAGATATGCGATATGACATGTATCAAAAAGGATTCTAGAAACAACATTGACAAAGTTAGACAGTTAAGACTTGGGGAAGGAGATGTTGTTGCAATACAGTCTTACTTTTCGAATATGCACACACATTGTCCTAGTTTTTACTTTAGCATAGATTTGGACGAAGAGTTTAAATTGAAGAACGTATTTTGACACATAATAGGTGTAAACAAGCATATAAGGAATTCGGCGGTGTTGTGACATTTGATACCATAAACCTAATTAATAAGTATGATATTCTGGTCGCCCATTTCATTGGTGTGAATCGTCATAGACAATTGACACTACTTTGATGTGGTTTATTTTCCAATGAGGATATCGAGACTTTTGTTTGGCTATTTAGGATATGGCTTGAATGTATACATGATCAGGCTCCCAATAGAATAATTACTGATCAAGATAGGGTTATGCAAAATGCAATTCAAATCTTTTTTCCAAATACGAAGCATAGATGGTATTTGTGGCATAAACTGAAGAAATTACGTGAAAAATTTGGCAACCATATGCATAAGGGTTTCATACTTTTTGTTGTACGTGGATTAGTTTATGAATTTGAACATGGTTGGAGTTCAATGGTTGATATGTATAAATTACATGAGAATGATTGGTTGCCTGGACTATACAGAGACCGAGGTTGTTGGGTTCCATATTTCTTGAATATGAATGTATTTTTCAATGGGTATGTCCATGCTAAAACCTCGTTAAAGAAATTTTTTGAACAATAAGAGCAAGCATTGAAGAATAAAGTGGAAAAAGAGTTTTAATTAGATTTAAGTCAATTTCACAAATGGTACCATGTGCAACAAAGTATCAAATGAATAAGCAATTTCAAGCAGTCTACACAATTTCAAAATTTTAGGAAATATCGACAAGAGTTCACTGGAAGGTGTATTGTGAGGTTATCTCTACCCAATAGGGATGTTTGGGAACGAGGTATGAAGTATGAAAAGATATCATATTCAATAAAGGAGTTAAGAAAAAAATATTTATGATTTTGGTTTAGAGAGAAAAATGTCAATTTGTTTATAGCTGTCACTTATTCGAGTTTAGGAGAATAATTTGCAAACATGTTATCTCAGTATTGGTCCGTAATGATGTTAGAACACTTTATGAGACGTATATCTTGAAGAGATAGAGGCGATATGTGAGTAGACCCCACATGAGGGTCACAATCAATTATGATGGTTGGATCAGTACTCATGGGCAGTTAAGAAATGATGAAATATATCGTGCATTTGCTAAGGTAGCAGACTTGGCTGCAGATGATGAATAACAAACTCGGGAGATAATGGAGTGGCTCGAATTTCATTCGAATGATTTGTCTATGTCGAAATCGAGACCAAGTTGTAGAAGTAATCTCTATTGCCAGAGTAGTGATCAAGTAACATCTGATTGTAGAAAAAGCAGAGAAGACTGGAAGTGTAAAACATTTTGGATCCAAAGTACTCGAGAACAAAGAAAGCCCTAAAGAAACTTCTTAAAACAAGCCCTTTGAAATGAGCTTGAGGAAAGCAAATGTATGTTTTAGTTTTACTATAGCAGCAGATAGTGTTCACACATTCGAATATAATGATTAAACCTTTGGATGATGTACATGTATCTTCGAAATCAAATAAAGGCAAGAGTCTGAGACAATAATACACAAGAAGGTGCAGTTTTCATTCAAGCATTACAGGAAGCACAATATCCCGTGTCAACTCTCCTTTATTACTCACAACACTTACTGGTAATTGATGTTAAATCATAGACTTCGAAATCAATAAATGGCCATCTTACTCTCGAGTCATTTTCACTGTTGTTGCATATACTTCATAAGGGATTCATAGTTAAATTTCGATATCAAAATCTAATGAGTGAGCATTTGTTGCAGGGTTCTCACTATCAACCTTGGAGTTCTTCTTACAAAGTAAATTTGTTGCATACGTATGAGATTGATCAACCATTCATGCCAATAAGGGTCAACGTCTCGTGCAAGACGAGGTGCTCGGAATAATGGATGAGGAAAATAGTGAACTAATAAATAGGACTAACATGTAAAAGGACTACGTCCTCGCTTACTATAATTTGGAATTTGTTGTAGATTGTGTTTATGCAACTAATTTATTTTGAGGGTGCAATTAATGTATTTGCATCATCTCTGTTTTTGAAATCTGATAATCTCTGTTTGATGGTTTAATGGTTGTTTATGGCTTGAATCTGGTGTTGATATGGAGAATCTGTTGTTTATGGCTTGAATCTGCTGTTGATACGGAGAATCTGCTAGAATATATTGTTGATAATCTCCGTTTGCTAATTTAATTGGTAATATGATGTTTCTAATCTCGTATCTTTAATTCTAATCTATATTGTTGTTGCTAAGCTTGCAGCTGCCAATGTGCTGTAGATAAGCTTGTTGTTGCCTCAATTCTCGGAAACAAGCCATCTGCTATAGATAAGCTTGCTCTTATTTTATTAATGAAACAAGCACTACTTTTTCCTAAAATAGTAAAAAAGATACAAACTAATAGTCTTCAAGCATTGTAATGTTGTATCTCCAAATTCTTAATAGTTTTAAGTTTTGTACATAAAATTTACAGAAAGGATTTTCAATGTTCAAATGAACTCAAATATCAACTCAACACTGGAATCGACTGACTCCAATGTTCAATTGCCTTCAATGTTGTAATTGTGTTATTCCTACCCCTTTCATTTCCCGTTCTCTTCCGCATTTCATTTACCCTTGCGAATAGTTGCGTTAAGTAATATCTCCACATCTTATTCTTATGATATCCGAGCAAAAAAATTGAATATGCTAGATAAATCTTCAATTTTGTCTTTCGCCACAGCTTTAGCCGATGAAACGCCACTTGATTCACCTTCATCTTAAACCCGCTGGATTGACCTTCACTCCACTTGAAATATCCACAATTGAAAAAAAAATAGCTTCCTTTTGTTCACATTATTTTTCTCCACTTCCATCCATTTCAAAAAGTCCTTTTTACAGACTGGACATCGTTTCTTTTTCGGGCACTTCAACAAGTAGTGACCTGATCATCTACAACTATAAAAAATTCTTTAGTTCTTTCCAACCATTGTAACAATCTGTTGCGTCCACAATTGTACACCAATTAACAACAACCCATTTATCCATGTGACAAGAATAAGCTAAAACAATAAGAAGTTTATACAATGCTTTACTATTGGGAAAAATTTTGTGGGCCTTTAATCTGAAAATCAGCAAGCAATTAAAGTGGTAACGAAGCCAATTTTGGACATAAGACTTGGGATCTGACAACATTTATATTGGTCTGGAAGTATCACATACTCGATAGATTACTTTTTGTTAACAAGATAAGCCTATTGAAACATTGACGACAAATTAAGAGTTGATTTAAGTCTAATAGTTAGTATTATATTTTTCTATTAAGAGTGTATTTAAATCAGCAAATTAAGAATAGATTTAAATTTGATCGTTAGTATTATACAAATTAAGAGTAGATCTAAATTAACAAGCGAACATTACTGCCTAATTGGAATATGATTTAAATCTGATAGTTAGTATTAAACTTTCTATTGTGGAGACAAATTGTAGATTTCGTCAACAATGGCATAGACTCTTTACGTGAATCTAGTGTACTGCTAGTCGCTAGAGAAAATCCTAAATTGTTACCAATGTATTATTGTAAAACACCAATGTAATGGCTTGAGGTAATCCTAAGATTCAGCTTACCCTAATTAGAAAATGGAGCTCAAATTTTTCTTGAGAAAAAATCAAGAACCCAAAAAAAACTCAAAATGATGACATACTCACTGACGGGGATTTGAAGTTCTCCGGAGATGAGAATTAGTCGCCGGTGGAGAATATGAATGGGAAACAAAATTTCTAGATACCATCATCTGTGTACAAAAGTTGGGAAAGTAAATCAATGGTATAATGGTCATTCAAGAAAAATTACCACCTCATCATATGTGACTCATTTGGTCAAGGGAAATGTACAACTAGCATTATTCTATTTTTCAATATTTTTAGATTTCAATTTATCTTATAAAATAAAAACAAGAGTAATTCATTTAAGAACAATTCAATTTACACATTTATGTACAACTAACAAACAAATTTATCACAAACTTATTTCTTATCTAATTATTTTAATCTAACTTACTAAATATACCTTCAAACATTACCCCATTCAACCAAACAATCAGGCTATGGATAAAATTTTCAAAACAATTGTCATGTTTTTTAAAAATACTAGTGTTGCCCCGTGTGTTGCACGTGTTGTAGTTAAAATTGTATTTGTAATAGTATTAATTGAACTTATTACGAACTATCAAATATTATTGTCAATAAGTTTTGAATTGAATGCTTTTCTATCCGTTATTTCAATTCATAGAAATTATAAAATTATGACACAAAATTTGATCTAAGCTAATAAAAAATACATAAATATTCACATGATGATTTTGTCACAATTGTAGACAGAATGTCCCTTATTTTGAACTGATTGTTCAACGAAGTTTATTGCTATTTTGTGATATTAAAACGGAAACAATACCCATATATCTAATCCACACATGAACAACTTAACTAATTTTGACAACCAAAATAAGAGATTTCTAATGGCAGCTAATAAGAGAAGATGAGCTAAAACTTTGACTTAGAGATTTGTGGTAGATCAAGTTATACAAAAAGGCTAACATGTTGTATTGATGAGAGTTATTTATAATAAAAGGGAATCACTTTCTTCCCCCAAAAGCCAACATAACTACCAGTGGTTATAAAAGCTTCAATGAAACAATATTTTCCACATACCAAAGCTTCGTTTGCAAAATATGGGAACAAAGTGTTTAGAAAATGTTCTTGTAGTCAAATTGAAGTGATATTATCAACAACATGATTTGAGTAGCCTTTTTCTTTACTTCGACGTTGATGAAGTACCGTCACTAAAGCTGTAGTTGTTTGTGCCAACATCGTGACTGTCGAATATAGTAACGTGGTCATCTGGATGCATGCTTTCTTCTTGTTTCTGTTTTTTCTTTTCTCGAGGTTCACTCGAAGCACCAAAAAGGACCATCCGAACAAAAGAATTATTACTCTCTCATTCTCCTGGAATTGTTGATATGTAAAGGCTGCACGATTGCTTGTTTGTTGATGGAAATTTCAAATCTTTAGTTTCCTTTATAACAGTGACCGGGTCTAAGATATAGATAACATCGATCAACGTTTGGTTTATAATTGTTGTCATGTTTGCAAATTTGACATAGACGACATGTTCATCTTCTACATGAGTGCAGAAGACTAGGACATTGTTTGGACGATCTTCCTGTTCAGATTTTTTAGTATATATTGTTAGCATAATTGTATTTGAAAGAATTGGCAAAAGAATGTATTAATAGGTGTGTGATATTTACCATAGTGTCTTGGTGCATGAGTTCTTCAACAGAGCAATCAAAGAACTACTCAGCAGTCTCACCAATCACTGTTGCTGTTATTGAACCAGGGTTGTCTCTCAATTCGATTGTAGCTCGTCCTCCATTATAATAAGAATATGATAACAGAATTTTTGAATATGTTGAGAGAAAATTTTGATGGTGTAAACACATGTAATGTAAGATTTATCTATTTAGAAATAAAATAGATGAAAGATATTTACCTTGGGATTGCTCTTGAAAGTGGATATTTACTTCATTATATTGAGCAACTGATATCTTGTTACAGTTACTACATGCCATATACCAAACTAGTTATTTCGTCCACTTCAAACTTAGTGTTGCTTTGATCCAAAAATATTTTTGTTGCATTTAAAACAATGTCATTTAAATTGTTGATAGATAGTTGTAAAATTATATATGAGTATTGTTGACGTCGGAATCTACACTATCCATGTATCAACAGATCTCCAGTTAATCCTATGCCAACCTGTATGTTACTTGCACACTAGGACGACCGTTAGGCACCAAGATCACCGAAGAAAAAATGTTCGGCGATCGTTAGTACTCTGACAATCAAGTCAACTGCTGGTATATGTAGGTGATAACAATATACGGGGATAATAAATGGGTATGGGAGAGATAAGCAGACAGAGATTTGAATAGAGTTTAATGGTGAGAATAATGCGTATATTAGAACAACCGGAGATGTTGTATTTATAGCTTCAGAGTTCTAATTGATTTAGGAAATATAAATGATATTAAATATTGTTAATGTGTGGATTACCATGAGTAGTAGTTCTTACACTTCTTTGATCTTTGTGAATTTGTCTTCCGATGGACATGAAATAATTGCTGAAGTTGGTATGCTATTTAGCATATCAGTCAAGTTAACGATAAATAGATAGCATGTACAATGAAGACATGTTATGCACAAAGTGTGTTCTCTAACTATGAGAAATTTAAAGATAATAATATGAAGAAGTCTTATAATATTAGCAAGTAAACTCGTCTAAAATGAAAGACTAATATAGTGATGGCACATAAGAAGACAAAGCAGTTGAACTCAAGTAGCAAGAATTTAATGTGTAACTGGACGAGATGTGACTGATACATATTGTATACAATAGTGGAAAATGGTAGGTGAATGGTATGCTTCAATTTTTGGCTAAAATTATAGTACCTCTAAACACCAGTTTCGACAACGGCAAAAACATTTTCTACAAATAGCTCATGAAGATTTTGCGGGTTTTGAATGCGATGGCATTTCTCTGGCAGATTTCAGTAACTTCACAAACTCTTTAAGTTCATTCTCAGCAGCCTCTTTGGCATGCTTCCTTCGTAGAAGTTCGTCAACCTAGCAATTGATATTTACTGAATCATAGCTAGTAGACAAGCCAACAACGCAAATAAGTATCATGGTGGGGTGCATAACGACAAATCAATTAATGGCCCACAAGTTAACAGGGAACACCAACTAGAAATGAGCATAACATATAATATCAAACAGACCAAGTGAAACAAAAAATCCGCATTATTAGTGACCAAACATCTGTGTCCCTATAAGAAGTTGCAACATAAACAGCAGGTCGAGGCCCATAAACAGAAACTCTCCAAAACATTGAAGTATATGCCATCCTTAGAAAGCAGTAGATGAGCACAATAGCTCTCAAGAGGCACGGCACCAAAAATCATCTGTTAGAATGAACTAATATCATTAGAGAAACACAGAAATGCAAATTTAGTAATGCAAAAAGTTTACCTCAGCCAGCTCTTCCACTCTTACTGATTTGTTCTTTTCAAGAAGCTCAATCCAGGCAAATTCAAGCAATGTTGGATCCTGAACAAATAACAAAGCAAGTGATTTTACAAAGTAGAGACAAAGAATAGTATCCAAAACAGCTACATTTTTACTCTAAATGACATGATTAACAGACCAAATTACTCTGAGCTCTCTGAACAAAGTCTGATATTTTTGTGTGGTCAAAATTTTCAACACCAGGAACAATGAAAGTAATTTGTTGTGGCTTAATGAAGGTCATGGCACCGTTCTGCATAAGAAAGAACAAAGGGGACAATTTGAGAGACCCGAAACATAAAGTGCTTAAGCAGTGTAGAAAAAGACAAGAATCCAACATCTAGCTACCTATCCAATATGCCGCATTAGTTGTTTCTAATAAAACCTGATCAGAAACCATCCAATTTTTCTTGTCATCAGGCTTCTATGCAACTACCATCAATATTCTCCCCAGATCTTTCTTGAACTCTAGCAGCAATCTTTTCTGCAGCATCTGCTTCCCTGACTTATTTTCAAGAAGTTCTTCACTGCTTTTCAGTTCCAACCTGTAAAATAATTCAACAATAAATATCACACATAGTGTGATCTATAGAGATTACTATATTATTTAACCGATGAAGGACTCAACACTTTGTATCCTTAGCATTGTCACTTACCATAGTATTTCTAACAATCCCTTATATCAATTCATCCAAAATTCTGTTAATTATCCTCCCAAATTTCTCAGAGAACTACATTGAGGCCATTACAAAAAATCTCAATTTACCAATTGATCAAATATGAGCTGAGACCTCTCAAGTAGTTATCATAACGTTTTTTTTTTAAATATTCTAGTTAGCTTCTAATTAGTTAAAATGCATTAGAATCCCAAAACTCATAATTTCTGATCAGGAACCTTCATAAGCAAAGGAAAAGTTTTGAATTTCCATCATATAGCTGCAAAGTTTTTGAAAAACTTTTCACAGTTCATACATTTTATCGTTGTCAGTTGCACCAGCCGCCAGCTCCAATTATACCAATGGATTAACCTCCACATTACAATTTATTCAAAATCAATTCAATTATTATTCACAAAAATTATATAGTAACTGTTGGAAAAATATGTGTCATATTTTTCACTTTTTATATCTTGGCTAACTTAATGAATATAACTAATTTTTAATGATAAAAAAGCAGGTCAACATTTGTGTTTTTCACTGGTCTGATTAACGCCAGTTCTGACTAACTGGCTTGATAAGCGGATTATTTTTCTAGATCAGTAAAAGCTGCAATTTTATTCTGTTTCTATATTTGATATATTCTGATCTCATGAATATTATTGACGGCTCCTTTTGTAGGTTAAAGAATATTTTCTTATTCTTTTAGATTTGTTTAGGAAGGAAATATTTAGGTTCCTAAATTCTTCCCTTCTACAAATCTAAGAATATCTTTCTATATTCTTTCCTACTAATTCTCTTACCATTCTCGTTGTAGATTTTTTAGGTAAGAAATAATTCCTAAATTGATTTCTACTTTAACTATAAGTAAGAGTGAAAATCAATAAGAAATTAAGGCTTTGAAATATAATTTTTGTTCTTGTTTTCTCTAAGCCATAAAACCGGCCGAAATCCATGGAAGGAAAACAAGACATCAAGCTTCATTGATTCAACTTTCAAAGCAAAAAGGTTTTCTTCAAACTCATTGAAGAATAAAGAACTTATTGGTGCTCAACGAACAGTTCCATATCTTGTTCAAGCTACTTGGCGTGAAGTTAAGAACGGGAGTTCTTAATCCAAGTGGTGGTTGCGGTCAAGTACAATAGGGAAGTGGCAATAAGTCAAGACCGGTGGGTTTGATTCC
Source organism: Forsythia viridissima (assembly GCA_030279155.1). NCBI lineage: Eukaryota > Viridiplantae > Streptophyta > Magnoliopsida > Lamiales > Oleaceae > Forsythia > Forsythia viridissima. The sequence goes on from CM059036.1 coordinate 37,553,184, forward strand.
ACTTCATCAACAAGTCAGAAGAAGAAATATCACAAGGAGTTGATCTGTTTTCTTTTAATTGTTATTTTGTTAATTTTGCAAAATTTGCAAAATTAACAAAAACCGATACTATTGTATTTTTAGATTATTAGTGAATTGTTTTTACCCATGGCATGGGGGCCCGTGGATGTTTTCCTTAGGGGTTTATCACGTTACATCTTGTGTTCGTATTTAATTCTTTAATTTTCGCACTAGACAAGATTAGGTAAACGAACACGGTTGTGCGAGTCAGAACTGTTATCTCTATATTTTGCCAGTTCTGACTACGTTCTGTCCACTGCTTGTTTAATTAAGATTAAAATTCATTTTTAATTTAATTAATCTAGGTTTTAGAACTTTCAATTGGTATCAGAGAGGGTACACTTTTTAAGTGCGATCCATTTAAACCTAGTTATGGACGGAGCTCCATTTAGACCACCTATTTTAGATGGTACTAATTATGCCTATTAGAAAATTAGAATTCAAGTATATATCCAATCCCTTGATGAAAAAGCTTAGCACTCAATTGTCCATGGCTATAAAACTCCCACCATTACTGAAAATGGTGTAGAAAGAGAAAAAAAGGCAGACGAGTGGGCTACAACTGATTTTAATTATACTAATTAGAATTCCAAAGTTTTAATTGCCATATTTTCTTTTGTAGACTCTAATCAATTTCGTTTAATCTCTACTTGTCAGGTTGCAAAAGATGCTTGGGACATCTTACGAATTGCTCACGAAGGAACCAATATGGTCAAGTCATTCAAGCTTCAAATTTTTACTCTAGAGTTTGAACAACTAACCATGAGAGACGATGAACAATTCAAGGACTTCTATGCAAAACTCAGTGACATCACCAATACTGCTTATACCTTGGGAAAGAAATATTCGGAGAGCAAAATTGTAAAGAAAATTCTCAGATCCTTGCCTGATCGTTTTCATTCTAAAGTAACTGCAATTGAAGAAAGTAAGGAGATTGAGAATATGAAGGTTGAAGAATTGTGGGATCATTGATGACATATGAGCTACATCTACAAAGGAGAAAGAAAGAAAATGGATTCAGTATTGCCTTCAAAATTAACAACCATGAAGACGAGGTTGATTGCGAGGAGAGCGAAACACATGAAAACATGGCCATGCTCACCAAACAATTCAAAAAATTTCTAAAAGGAAATCAAAAGGGAAAGAACTTGAATACCTCTCTCCAACAAAAGAAGAGATTTTCGACCAACACAAAACAAAATCCTACTACATCTATGAATAGATCTGACAATCGAATTCAATGTCATGAGTGTGAGGGTTTTGGTCACATAGCCTCTGAATGTGCAAATACTTTAAAGAAATCTCATACCAAGAAGGTCATGAATATCACTTGGAGTGAAGATGATGAAAAAGATTCAGATAAGGACGAGGATGACAGAACCACTGTTGATCAGGTAACGTCCTTAACTGTGAACTTAATTTCTCGTACTGATTCCGTGCAAAACTTGATTGTAGGTTCTGACTTCTTGGCGACAACTTCTGAAGAACCAGTCCGTGTCTGTCATAACTGCAGCAGCATGAATAAAAAATTACAAGATGAACAGGAGAAAAACTTGTCCACTCAAGTTATGATAGAATTTTTGAAAGATGACAAGGCTGAAATTGATTCTCAAAATAATACTCTTACCAACATTTTAAAAGAGAAGGATGATCAAATTACTAATCTTCTAGATGAATTAAAAGTCTCAAAAGAAAGGATCAAGCAATTAACAATTGGAGCCTCTCGCTTAAGTGAAACCCTAAGCTATGGAAGAACTCCAAACGTCAAAGAAGGTTTGGGATATGTTGGAAAAGATGAAAGAAAAGTTAGGAATCAGATCAACTTTATCAAAGAAACAAAGTCTGCTGTATTTTCAGACAAAACTGCTTCCATCACCGTCAGAACTAAGGCTGACCTGCCTATGCAAGTTCTGACCAATGCCAAGACTAAAAAACAGTCATGACCATCAGGTATACAACCAATCCAGAGAGGTAAATCAAAGTACTTTGTAAAATGTTGCATATGTGGTAATTTAGGACACGACTCCTTTCATTGTTTGTTTAGTAAAAATTTGGCTAATAGACAAATGAGACACCTTAGCAACACTAAAGTAAGACAAATTTGGGTCAAAAAGGGTGAATTAAATTGTTATATGGTTGATGTTGCCTATAGATCCTTTATTCCTAACTCTTGGTATTTTGACAGTGGTTGTTCTAGACATATGACTGGTAATCGATCTTATCTAACTAACTACAAAAGTCATGAAGGTGGTCTGGTTACTTTTGGTGATAGAGCACACGGTAAAATTGAAGGTGTAGGTACTATTCTAATTGATGGTTTCTCTCCGTTAAAAGAAGTTCTTTTTGTTGTAGATTTAAAAGCTAACTTGATTAGTATAGGTCAACTCTGTAATGATAAACACTTGGTTATGTTCTCAAAAAATTCCTGTAAAGTCTTGAAGTATGATGGTAGTTGTATTCTACATGGTACTAGATCTAATGATAAATATTATCTTCTTGACACCAAAATTACTTGTCATATTTCAAAGACTGACTCAACCGAGTTGTGGCACAAACGATTGGGACATTTAAACTATAGTGATCTGTTAAGACTGACAAAGTTGAATGCACTACGAGGTGTTCCTAAGCTTACTGAAAAATCTGAAGGATTGTGTGGTTCGTGCCTAAAAGGTAAGCAAACCAAAAGCACTCACAAGCAAAGTAAGTTTCTTACTACAGCTCATGTATTAGAATTACTTCACATGGATTTGATGGGACCTATTCAAACTGAAAGTATTGGGGACAAGAAATATATTTTTGTTTGCGTGGATGATTTTTTCAGATATACTTGGGTAGATTTCTTGAGAGAAAAATCTGATATTTTTGAAAGATTCAAATTTTTGCACCTAAAAATAACAACAGAAAAACATTTTGAGGGAATAAAAATATTAAGGATTAGAAGTGATCATGGGAGAGAGTTTGAAAATGCTACTTTTTCTACTTTCTGTGACCAAAATGGTATTTTTCATGAATTCTCTGCACCTAAAACTCCTGAACAAAACGGTGTTGTGGAAAAGAAAAATAGGTCTCTACAAGAGATGGCTAGAGTTATGCTAAATAGTAAGAAGCTCCCTGTTAAATTATGGGCTGAAGCTATTAATAATGCTTGTTATATCTTGAATCGCGTGTCTTTGAGAACAGGAACCACTCAAACTCCTTATGAAATCTGGAAAGGAAGAAAACTGAATCTCAAATATTTTCATACCTTTGGTAGCAAATGCTATGTGTTAAATGATCGGGAATACTTGGGTAAATTCGATTCAAAAAGTGATGAGGGAGTGTTTATTGGTTATTCTGACAACAGCCGTGCTTACAGAATTTATAACATGCGTACTCAGACTATCATTGAATCAATCAATGTAAAAATTGATGATACTGATGACTTTTCATCTTATTCACAGGAGCCTAATATTCAGACTTTGGAAGAACAGGTTGCTGGACGTCAACCTACTCAAGACCATCATGTACCTGCACCAGACAATGATATATAGAAGGAACATCCAGCATCAAGTTCTGATGTCTCTGCCCCTACTCTTGGAAGTTCTGACGCACCATATACAAATAACGAACAAGACATGAGAAGGCAACCTCCTTCTTGGATTCAGAAAGCTTACCCATTGGACAATGTTCTCAGATTCTAGAGACGGCATGATGACTCGGAGGAGGCTTGCTAATGAACTTGGAAAAGTTTGCTACACTTCACAAATTGAACCCAAAAATATAAATGAAGCCATTATTGATGAAAATTGGGTTCTAGCCATGCATGAAGAGCTAGCTTAATTTGATAGAAATAAAGTGTGGGAACTTGTACCTCGGCCAAAGGACACAAATGTGATCGGGACAAAGTGGATATTCAAAAATAAATCAGATGAACATGGCAACATAGTTAGAAACAAGGCACGCTTGGTTGCACAAGGATACACTCAACTAGAAGGAGTGGATTTCGATGAAACAATTGCACCTGTGGCTCGACTTGATTCTATTAGACTCTTACTATCAGTGGCATGTCAAATGAGGTTCAAGCTGTACCAAATGGACGTCAAAAGTGCCTTTCTGAATAGAATTCTTAATGAAGAAGTCTATGTTGAGCAGCCTAAGGGATTTGTTGATCCTTATTCTCCCGACCATGTGTTCAGACTCAAAAAGGCTCTGTACGGACTAAAGCAAGCCCTACGAGCTTGGTATGAACGATTAATCATGTTCTTGTTGGAACAGGGATACAAGAGAGGAGGAGCTGACAAAATATTATTCATCAAACATTTTAAAACTGGATTAATTGTTGCACAAATTTACGTTGATGACATTGTGTTTGGCTCTTCACTAAAAACAAAATCCAAGGAGTTTGTGACACTTATGCAAAATGAATTTGAAATGAGTATGGTTGGTGAACTAAATTTCTTTTTAGGTTTGCAGATCAAACAGGTTAGATCAGGGATTTTCATCTCACAGGCCAAGTATGCTAAAAATCTGGTGAAGAAGTTCGGCCTTGAACAAACCAAGTCAGTCAGAACTCCCATGGCCACGTCCCTGAAAATTTCCAGAGATGACCAGAGAAAGGAGGTTGACTCCAGCTTGTACAGAAGCATGATAGGCGGTTTGCTGTACCTGACTGTAAGCCGTCCTGACATATCATTCAGTGTTGGAGTTTGTGCACGTTATCAAGCTAAACCAAAAGAATCACATCTTGCGGCAGTGAAGCGAATTATTCGTTACATTAACTGTACTTCTGATTATGGTTTATGGTATACTAATGATACTAACTCTCATCTTGCAGGATACACTGATGCTGACTGGGCTGGAAACATAGATGATAGGAAAAGCACGAGTGGAGGATGTTTCTACATTGGTAACAATCTCATTGCATGGTTAAGTAAGAAACAAAACTCTATTTTCTTATTTACTGTCGAAGCTGAATATATTGCAGTGGGTAGTTGTTGCACTCAGCTACTTTGGATGAAACAAATGCTATGTGATTATGGTATTGATCAGGACTCTGTTACTATATTCTGTGATAACACTAGTGCTATCAATATTTTTAAAAATCCTGTTCAGCACTCTAGGACCAAACATATTGATATTAGACATCACTTTATTAGAAATTTGGTCGAAGAAAAAGTTATTACTTTGGAACATATTCAGACTGAGTATCAGTTGGCTGATTTGTTCACCAAAGCCTTAGATTCTGCTAGATTTGAGACTCTACGGAAGGCCGTGGGCATTTGCTTGATGCATTAGTTTTTTTTACAAAAAAAAAAATAAAATTTAGAAGTAGTGCTTTTCTTTTTGTTTGATTTTATCATGTGTGTTTGTTTGCATTTGTTTATTTGTTTTATTTAAAAAAAAATAAAACAACAAAAAAGGGGGGAGAAGAATGGAGTTTTCTTACAAATAGCATATGATATGGGTTTTCTTGCAAATAGCATATGATATAATTGTATGATTGGTCTATGAATTTTGAGATTTACTTGGATTAACCAATCAGTATAGTATGCTCATTATACTTAAAGTAAAATATGCTCAGATAAGCACACTTTTGAGGACATATTGACTTGTTTGATTGTACCTTACTACTAACTAGATTGTTATCTTTAAAGTAGTTTCGTACTTTGTTGTGACCTATGGTCAGTATCTATGTCTCTCGGCACTATAGTATGTTGTTGTGTTAAACAGACAATTTCATGGAAGAGAGGGCTACCACCATAGATGTGTGCAGCCGTCCTTGATAATGAACATAAATCACGTAGAAAAGGGCTACTTTTATGGCTGTGAGAAAGTCAACTCCATGATCTTATAAATTCAGTGCTTTGACAAAAAAAAAGGATATATATACAAATAAAGTCAACACTCTGAGTACTCAAAAAAAAAATTGATATGGTACTCCTGTCTGGCATGCTCATATTTTTTATTCAAAGAGATATGTTCAGATGATGACTGGTTTGAAATACATCTCAGTACTGATCTTCTTGACAAGGTTCAATTTGGCTTAGTGGGACAGGTTACGATTGATTAATCCAGTATGTCCTATCACACACTCACGTTATAAATCTGACCAATTAATTGAATCTAATTATGCGCATATATCTGATTGGAAGATTCTGATTGATTTTGATATTTTTGGACTGATTGTATAATTTGTAGAACTATGAAATTTGCCCATAAATAAACGATTCAATTTTATCTCATAAAATATTCTCATTATTTTGTGCGATTATTTTGTGTGGGCCTTTTCGTAGAAATTTCAATCAACAATCCAATTTTGGCAGCACAATCAGCTTTAACTGAGAAAGATCTGAATTATTCGTAGTTTATGGAATCGAATCGTATTTTGTTCCTAATTTAAAAATTCTGTTTTCCATAAATTAGCATCTTAGGCGGTTTAATTCAAATTTGACATAACTGATTAAGGAAGGTTTCTATGCCTATAACTGTCCATCTTCTGTTTTTTTGGTAACTGCCTTCCACACGTACCAAATTAACTGCTCCCTTCTTGTGCAATTTTGAATAAATTGAAAAGTTCCCTTTTTAAACCGTGATCTAGGGTTTTCTTCTTTACCTTCTCACACTCAGTCTTCAATCCCTAACTCTGAAGCCCCTCATACTTGATCTCGAAGGTGTGTTTGAGTTTTCTTTTTCAGATTCAAACAATGGTGAAGACTAAAATGCCAAAATCGAAGAAACATTCGGGAAATTCGTCCAAGGACACTGTTGCTCCAGTGTCTACTGCTGAAACTGCGATGGGGCCACAAATGTCGCTGGCAAGGACTCTCCGGCGAAGTACAAGAAGACGGGAACCCTCAAGTTCAGACCCGGACACTTCTCCAGCGGCAGTTGCATCTCAGGCTGACCAATCGACGGACATCGTTGCATATCAACCGCCGGTCAGCCATTCTAAAAATCAGCCCCGTCCAACAACTAACGACCCAATCACCTTTCTGAGCAAGAAAGTTACCTTAAGTGCTCAAGACCCAGATGAAGAAGGAGATGACGATGATGAATCTGGAGGTGACAGTGGGTCTGACAATGCAGCGGGTGACAGTGGGTCTGATAATGCTGAAATTGAAGAGAAAGTTCGTGAGGATGAAGGGGCTGGTGATGAGGAGTCTGAACAGCCTCCCCCATTCGTAGAAGGTTCAAGTAAGCCCCCCTCTCAAAAATCTGATTCTGATTTTGATGTTTCCCTTGATGAATCTTCGGAATCTACTCCGACACCTCCTCCAACGAAAAGGGCCACCAGGGCTGAGAAAGGAAAAGGTAAAATGGCTGATGTTGCTGAGAAGTCCACGCCTGCTGGTCAAAACAGACCTATCACTGCCTCAGGGAGTGCCTACAGAGTACTACCTACTCCTAGTTCAGACTCCCAAATGTTCAGACTTGACACATTAACTAGAGGTAGACACTCTGTTAACCCCCTCAATTACTGTTTTCTATCGGAGAGTGCTGAGAGTCTGTTTATGTCATTTACCATCTACCGTAAATTCATCATTGAGTGCAAGGTTGCAATTGCCAAATTTAGTTCGTTTGGTTTGGTTGAAATTGTTGATTTTCACAACTTACATAATTTGTTAAGTTTTTCTGGGCCGTTCAATGAAACTCTGGTGAAGGAATTTATGGCCAATGTTCCAAAGAATCTGGGGAAGGCTGGCAATGAATTCAGGTGGAAGGTTTATGTCCGGGGAAGACATGTTACCTTCAGTCCTAACTCCCTCAGGGACTGGCTTGGGGTGACCACTATGGCTGTCACAAGTGACGAAGAATTGACCAAGGACAGCATTGCGCAAGAAATGACTGGCTCTACCTGGCTGGAATCAGGAGAACTAACTGCTTTTTGGCTACTGCCTAAATACAAAATTCTTCATCGAATTCTTATCAACAATATCGATCTGTTAACCCATCGATCGGACATTTCAGGGGACAGGGTTGTTATGCTATACAAGTTAGGGATGAGGATGCCAGTTGACTGGGTTAAACTAGTTTTTGATAGAATTGTTTATGAAGGGCCGAGGAGGGCCAAGCAGTACAGGCTACCGCATCCAGCTCTGATTCATCACTTTCTTGTTCATCAAGAAGTGCCTGCAATGGATTCAGACCGCTTCTCTGAGGACATTCCATCGCTAGGTGTTCATGAGTTTACAAATTTGGGTAGCGCACCGCATCCCACTCCCAGAGTTCCCAGGTATTTTCTATCCTCACTGGACAATTCTGGACGTCTGGATGCACTAGAAACTCAGTTGGGGCTGGTTCGAACACAGGTAGATCAAATTTTTGCCCTAACCAAAGGTTTTTCTGATGATGTTAATTTCATGCGTAGGGCTTGCAGTACAAAAATGAGATCGTGTTATATAGTTTATTAATGGTGGTATGGGAAAGGTTTTTGGATTTTTGAATATGAGAGGGTAAAATATTATAAGAGTATTGTATATTAGTGAGATTGTGTTATAAATACGTATTTAAGAATTACATAATCATCATATGAACATTTGTATTCTAAAGTAAAAAAAAAATGAAGATAAGTTGTCCAAAGGATCCAAACAACCCATTATTTTGTTCAATAATTGTTGGAGATGAAAGGTTTTTGAATTTTTTAATTTAATATGGGAGGTTAAATAATCCAAAGATGTAATATATGAAGGTAAAATAGTCCCATTTTTATGTACCTAAATACATATTTAGGAATTACATAATCATCATATGACCCTTTGTATTCTGCAGTTAAAAAAACTGAAGATAAGTTGTCCAAAGGCCCAAACAATCCCTTATTTTGTTCAATAATCGTGGAAAATAAAAGGTTTTTGGAATCATCATATGATCATTTGTATTTCGCATTGGAAAAAAAAATTGAAGATAAATTGTCCAAATGTCCCAAACAACTTATTTTGTTCGATAATGTTGGGAGATGAAATAGTTTTGGATTTTTTTACTTAATGTAGGAGGGTAAAATAGTTCGAGAGATAAAAAGGTTTTGAATTTTTTAATTTAATGTATGAGGTAATTTAATGTAGGAATGTAAATTAATTCGGGAGATGAAAGGATTTTGAATTTTTTAATTTAATGTAGAAGAGAAAAGTGTCCAAAGTTGTAATATATGAGGGTAAAATTATCCAAAAATATTTCTCTCTTCAAGGGACTTTTAGAATTAGTATAGATTAGGCTCGAATTTGAGATGAAAACCCATAAATTAGAATTTGAGATGAAAATACACAATCAATTTTTCATAAATCAGAACTTAAACCTACATAAAACAATAGTAATAAACCATCAAGAATTCACAAATTGAAACAAAAATCTCATGCCTTATAAAACTAAACGAGCTTAGAAGTACAATACCTTTCCAACAGGCAAAAATGGGGACTCCTTTCTTCACTGTATTGTTGAAATAAGTATTTTACAATACCAACTCTAAAGAAAAAAAAAATTCATATTGTCAAACAAAACAAGACAATAGTAGAAATGAGTGTTTTATATAATCAAATTGAAGAAATCTCAAGAATAATTCTGTGAGAGACTAAATATAATAAATGTGTTGTGATGTGTGAAAAACTAAATCCTCGGGAAAAATTTAAATCTAGAATTATTTGTTTAATTCCATAAAGCTCAAGAAAAAGTTTCCATTCTGAACACGTTGGATGCAAAAAATGTTGCAAGAGAAATCAATAAAGCAAAGGAAGTCATGAGGATATTATTGAAGTAGTTATTGCTCCAATCTCTTGATATCTTCACTTTCTAACTTCATAATCCCAAATCAAATCATTAAATTCATGCAACCCACTTACATAAGTTATTTCAACACCTAACACTTAGTTTAGTTTTGACACTAAAAAACAATTCCAAAAATTAGAAGATTGACAAAAGTAGCACCACAGTTCCAGAATATTGGAAAACGGAACCAATTCTAGAACATTTTCGCTGGCACCAAAAACGTTTGACAAATAGCACTTTTTGGGAATATTTTCAAAAGTAGCACCACTGAATTATTTTGCTCAAAACTCGCTAAAAATGGCTTTGAAAATGAAGTAATCAAACCTCAAATCCTTAACCAACATTTGTACACTTTAATTCAAAGTATTAGTGTAATGTGAACATCGTCAAATGAAAGATTAAAGCCAAATTCTACAAACCCATTTCCAAAACTATCAATGTCTTCCATCTTCAATAAAGTTCACCACTTCTTCATCTCCTCTCTATTTAACTCAAATCTTTGTTTAGTAACCACAACTATAAGTTATATCTAAATACATGTCATAATTCGTTTTACCATAACCCAAACACGATTTCAAGAACCTTGAAACAAAGTCTCAAAAATAGTAAAAGTCATACCTTACATCTATTTTGGTAGAAACATATTCTTCTGCGTGAGAGTTTAAGGAAAAGATGCCAGCTTTGATATTTCTGTTCCATTTCAATAGAGTTGAATAAATTAAACAAAATCCAGAAAAATTATACCAATTTCTGGAAAAAAACCCAAAAAATAAATAAATCTAAAACATAAAAAATATATAACCAGTTCAAAGTAAAAAATAACTTCAAAGAAACTACAAAAAATCGCAAAAAACTAAACTATTTTCTAAAAAATCTCAAAATCAGAAACCCTAAAACCTAAAATATATATAACCCGTTGGCCAAAAATTAAACTCTCGACTGAAAGGCATTACCTTTGTTGGTGCTTAAGTCCGCAAATGTCCTTCATTCGGATCCAGGTATTTTGTGTCTATTGTACTTCACAAAAGGTCCAAAAAGTGGTTTCATTTCACAAGAACCTCAAAGAGTGAGGAGAAGATGAAGAGCAGCGGTGAAGGATCGAGAAGTAGAAGAGAAATGAGTGATTTTCAGTTGCATTTCACCAACCACAGAAATTGTATGCTATGGAAAGGGAACGAACGAAGAGAGAGAGAGAGAGGGAGAGAGATGTGAGTGAAGACGTATATGATATGCTTCGAACAAAAGTGGTATGAAGGGAGTAAAACGGCGCCGTTTTCACTTTTTAATGTTCTAAACGATGTTGTTTAAGCAACAGAAAAAGGGAAAAAAAAATAAAAATAAACGTCATGTTGATGTTATCAAAACAACGTAGTTTTCGAATACCACTTGAATAGTGCCCACTGTCAGCGATTTTGTGTATTTAATATTTCGCAAGTGAACGGATCGCTCAAGTAATAAAATAGATTAAGAGTCCAAGTATCGTTCCCAAAATGATTTAGATAATTAAATGTCAATTATACTAACCTTAACCGAATCAAATAACTTTTGATGATTTTGTGATTAAAATCTAATTAAAATAATAAACTAAAAACAAGTAAATAAGTATAATTCAAATAACTAAAAATTAGATTAATGAAAATTACTTTTTGAAGAAAGAAATGTACTAGGATCCCGAATCCACATATAATTGTTAATTTTTTTTTATCTTGATTCTTGGTTTTGACAAAATATATCAGTTATGAAAATCAATATCCCTAAATTGTTTAACAGTTTCTCTTGAATAAAATTAAATTTATTCATAAGTATGACTCGACTATATCTCTATAACGAATACGAATACAAATACAAATGAAATCATTAAATCTCTATGGATAATTAGAGATCACCTAAAGCATAGCGGTATATTTCTATCCCATATCGGACTTTAAGATAATTAAAATAGGGTCTAGCATGCTTTCGATTTTTTGATAGTAAAAAAAACCACAACAATCATACAATTACTATGTATATAATTGTAGATGTAAATAAAACAAAATTAATTATTCAAAACTATATAGAAATAAATCGTCAAAAATCAAGTTTCAAGATGAAAGAATTTAAACGACAAGCTTTATCGCAATCCTAATACTAATTAAACTAGCATAGCATACTAATAATAAGGAAATAAAAAGGAGAAGAAAATATGGAATTCATCACTCGGAGATGAAGAAAACTAAAAAAGGATGACGTCTTGTTCTTGATCTTCGTTTAGTTCTTCAAAAGAGCAATTCTTGATCTTCGGTTTATGTTTTGTATCGTGTTTTTTACCTAAAAACTCAACAACCGTTATGAGTTAATAACTCCTATATATAGTTCCCTAATTACAGTCCAAAACCATCCTTAAAAGTCCCTAAAAACGTGGGCCAAAAATTACCTAAGTACATTAGGACTCAAAAAGGAAAATAAAAATCCGCTCCCAAAATATAGCCTGGGCGATCTATTCCCGAGCGATCGCCCAGTTGACCTTCAATGCATTTTGCTTTTGTCATATGTTGCTGGGCGCTCGCCCAGCTTGTTTCTTTTAAGTCATAACAATTTGGTCCTATCAGTTTTCACACCCTCCAATTTGGTCCTCAAGCTTTGGGTCTTGGTCATTTTAGTCTTCCAACTTTCCATAATCTATAAATTGGTCCTTCAACTTTTCAATAGCTCCAATTTGGTCCTTGAACTTTCAATTAAATGCAATTAAGTCTCCATACTTCTGATACATCTTCCAAATTATTGCATTATCATCCATTCTTTTTCAATTTCTTACAAACGGGTCTAAAACTGAAATAGAAGCAATAACAAACTAGATTAAGTAGAAAATCGATAAAATGACGTGATAAAAACTTAGTTTAAAGACTAGAATAAGTGCACAAAATGTACTTATCAAACACCCCAAAACTAAACATTTGTTCGTCCTTGAACAAAAATAAAAATAAACCATAAATTTAAATTAAGCTAAACAAATTAAAAGGAATTGAGTTTATGTTAAATTTCTTACCATATGCCTTAGGTTCGAAAATAAAGCAACACTTTTAAAAAGATATTAAACAACAACACAAAAGTTTTTCACTTATCCGATACTCGACCTTTAGTAAGTGTGTGATTAGTTAAAAATTGAACTTACATCTGTATTAGACCACGACCAATATTGTGTTGTTGATATTTTTACAGTTTCAAATCCTTTGTAGTCATTTATTTATTCCTTACACATCTCGTAAATTATCACACTTCTAAAACTTTTCTCTCCAATCCCGAGGTGTTCTAGCGAATTTGATTTTTATTGATCAACACAATGCTTTTTGCAAATAAGGTGGTAAAAATTAGAATTTGTATTCTTAGAATTAGGATGGTGGGTGATTTTTAAATTCTCATCTTCAGTCTTCAAGGGTCTAACCTAGCAATCTTTACCGAGCACTTTAACTCTTTTTATTTTATTTAACCAATATAGACGATCTTACATCCTGTGCAATACTTTTCTCTCACTAGCTTTCTATGTGACCCTTGTAGCGAGCTTTGGGCCGATGACTCCCAAATCAGATGACCATAGGGCACCAGATTTTAAGATACCCTAACAGACTTAATTGCTCAAGTCCCACAAGCTAATAGAAAAGTGAAGATGTAAAATAAAATATTATTAATAAATTTTTTTCCATATATATATGACCCATGTAGCAAGCTTTAGGTCGATGACTCCCAAGTCAGATGACCATAGGGTACTAAGTTTTAAGATACCCTAACAGGCTTAATAGCTCGAGTCAGATATTTTATTTTATTTTTTTTATCAACAGTGAGTAGTGCTCAGTTTAGATCCCTTGACTATAACATATTCAACCAAAGATGAGACCCAGAAAACCCAAACCATCAAAATTCTCATAACACAAGTAGTAACTTTAACACCCCTCAAACTGTTCTCAAAACAGTTTGGTTACTAGCTTAAGGATTTAGGAACGGAATTTTTCATAATGATACTAAGTCAACAATATCAACTCATACACTCAAGTCATGCTCTCAATAAATGATAAGTCAATAGTGGCTATGTGCTTCATTAATCAGGTCTAACATGGATAAGTATTCGGATAAAAGCACGAGTTTAAGTGTTGTCTAATATTCTAACTAAAAACATATTCAAATTCAAACAAATATCATCATTGACAGTAAGATGTCCAACAACAACTAGACAAATAAACTAATTTTTTTTTCAAAATTAATTGAGTTATACAGACCCGAGTGATAAGCAAATTCAAAAGCTTTCAGTTATATAGACCCGAATGATACGCGAATTCAAAAGCAGCCATTAAGTATCATAATACTTAACCCACCCCAAATGAAAATATTACATTGTCTCCAATGTAAGCAAATTAGAGAAAAATATCATGTATTTTCTGGTAAAAATTTGGAGACAAAAAGTGTCTTGGCTGATCAGATAGTCTAGCAGAAGTGGAAGTGCGCAACGAGTCGATGACCTCAACTATTCAGGAGACTGTCCCGTCAATCGTCTAGAGTCGACTTCCAAAGTGTATCATCATTCGGTTGATGTCATCATATGAGTAATTGATAGTATGCTGTTGTGACCTAATGTCGACGTCTGTGTGCTGCAGTCCACGTACATGCATACTTACTCGTTCCAACTCCTGCTGCATGTTATGCTGCGTGTGCGGTACCTCGAGCAATGTGTTCTGCATGTTGTTCACCGCTCTACCAATCTCCGTCAGAGCTATATGGATCTGAGTAAACTGAATGCCAATATGGGGCTCAGCAGCTAGAGTTGGCTGGGGTGTTGGAGGTGCCTAATCATGAGCTTCTCCACCAGGTTGTACTGCTGGAGCACGCTGTGCTCTGATCTCACTAGCTCACATCCTAGCCTCTGAATTGTCAATAGTCTTATGGGTGAGAGGGGCCTCAGGAATGTCAGCTTTCTCAAATGGCAACAGGGAGACACCAGCCTCCAGACAGATCCTACTAATCAAACATGGGAACATAATAGAGCGTTGGGAGTTGGAGTAAACCGACGTTGCTAACTTCCAAACAAAATTAAAGATATGTGTCCCCAAATTCATTTTTCTGCCCCGAGCTAAATGGTAAAGAAGGTGATCCCTTTCTCCAATAAACTTCGTTCGCTGAGTGGTAGGATTGATATTGGTGCAGACAAAAATGTGTAAAGTCCTCAGCTCCCGAGTTAGTTCATCATGTTTGAAGTGCGAACTGGCCAATGGCCATGCATTCTCCCTACCATACAAGAACCATGTCACCGACTGCATGTCCTCTTCGGTAGGCATATGATCGATCCCCGTGCGGGTCAGCTCATAGTATCTATCAATCATAGCAGGACTGAAACGGATCCACTTGCCTCTTACCCATGTCGTGTGCCGATGAGACGATTCGAGTATCAATTTCTTTGTTGAAGTTGGCAAAGAATTCCCTAACCAAAGTTATATACGCTGGATGTGGAACTGCATCCACTTTACTCCAACCATAATGCTGGATCACGTGTTCTAAAAGATGTCCCTGAAAATCAACCATTTGTACCCGTCTCTCTTGGTGGTAGTTCTTCCCTTTCCACTTTTTATCATATTTCTCTTGGGCTTCTGTATTTAGGAATCGTGATATGCCACCATCACTCGTTGGTTTCTCAGCCCGTCTACGACGGGTAGAACCTTCACTGACCTTTTTCTTTCTCTTTTCTCGAGTTGTGGTTTTTCGTTTTGGTGCCATTGCTACCTAAAAGGATAAGAGAAACATATTTACACATCGAAATAAACTCAAGAATAAATAAAACATCTCAAAGGAAAATAAAAGTAGTGAATTTTCGTAGTTTAAACATAGACCATACACTACTTTTTACCACCGAAAAATGTGAAGAAATATTGAAGTTTTCCTTAGCTATCTTTGGACACAAGTTACTACATAGATTGGTCTTTATTATGTTCATAATTGAGGTAGAACGGTGGTCATATGAGTTGTACGGGAGGGGGGCGAAGTTGGTGACGTGAAGTGACATGTGCCTAGCCATGGCATGCCATGGCTTCCCAATATGGGGCTAAGTGTCTTGGCCAATTTTTGAATGTGATTCCATTGAATGTAGGCACAATTAGTGAGCTGAAATGCGTATGAATAATGTTCAAATCAATGGTTGCCTTAATATCACATGAAACTTAAGCATTTAAGCAAACACCTAGAAGGCAATCCCGTTTGAAGTGGATTTTAGATGATTAGGAAGGTTGAATCTAGCCCAAAATTTACCACTTCAAAAACACAAACTCAATAATCCAACATCTAACCTAGCCCATCCTCCTCAATATATCATCATAAAATCATGAGAATTCAAGATTAAAAATGAAAAATTGAGAGTAGATGAGCAAAGATCATACATTGGAGTGATTTCAGTTTTGTTGTTGAAAGGAATGCAATGGAGTGCCTTGAAACCGTGTTTGAATGTAGATGAAGTGAAGTAAAATTAGAGATTTGGAGTCGATCTTGAGGGTTTCCTGCGATTTGGTGATTAAATGAAGTGTTGTGTGTTTGTGAGGAGAGGTTTTAAAAATTTTTGGCCGTTTTGATCTTTAAGTGCTGGGTATTCTACCTAGCTTAAGCCTGGGCTATCGCTTGGTAAAAACCCGGGTGATCTCCTGGGCTTATTGCTGGGCATTCTGCCCATTTGAAACAGATTGAGGCGATCGCCTAGGCATAACCCGAGCGATCGCCCAGTTTACTAGATCTTTTTTTTTTTTTTTTTGAAAAGATAACTATATGAATGTGAGCCTAACGTAGCATGTTAAACATTCAATATGTGCTAAAATGGATACGATGAACCTAAAAGAGCTAAACTTTGCTACAAAAATTACTTAAGTGAAAAACTTGGAAACATAAACATGATAAGCCTAAAACTAAGTAGGTGAAGCTATTCCTACATGCATTTGACGAATTGTATCTAGGCCTGGTTGATCATGTGACATCTGAAATTTGTGCTAAAATGGATATGATGAAACCATGCTATAACTCAACTAAGTGCAAAAATAAAATAAAAAAACAAATGTAGTATGCCTAAAACCAATACCTAAAGAAAAATCCCTAACCACATGCAATAATAAAGAAAAAGAAATACGTTTAAAAAGTAAGCAGGGATAGAAAAATGGGTTGCCTCCCATTAAACGCTCGATTTATAGTCTAGAGCTCGACTTTTCGGGTTGATCATTTCGGTGGTGCAAGATGAACGGTGGATTTTTCTTTCGAGAAACCACTGTTCCAATAAACCTTCAACCGCTGCCCATTGACTTTAAAAGTCTCTTTGCTCTCATGGTTGATTTCTACCGCCCCACATGGATAGACCTTTGTGATTGTATACGGACCCGACCATATAGACCTCAACTTGTCCCGAAAAAGCTTGATGCGAGAATTATACAACAAGACTTGCTGTACAACCTCAAAACTTCTTCTTTGAATATGCATATCGTGCCACTTTTTGGTCTATTCCTTATACAATGTTGCACTCTCATAGGCTTCCAACCGAAACTCATCCATTTTATTCAATTGTAAAAGTCTCTTTTCACTGGCTACCTTCAAATCAAAGTTCTACTTCTTCACAGTCCAATATGCTCGGTGCTCCAAATCAACCGATAAATGGCACGATTTTCAAAAAACTACCCGATAGGGAGACATGCCTATAGGAGTTTTGAAAGTTATCCGGTAGGCCCATAAAGTGTTATCTAGTTTCTTTGACCAATCTTTTCTTGATGAACTCACCGTCACCTCAAAAATCGGCTTCAACTCCTGGTTGGAGACTTCCACTTGCTCACTGGTTTGAGGGTGATAGGGAGTAGCAATACGATGCCCAACGCCATATTTTGCCAACAATGACTCAAAATGACGATTGCAAAAGTGTTTACCCCCATCACTAATAATGGATCGGGGTGTGCCATAACGAGTGAAAATGTATTTTTTTAGGAACTCCATCACAACCTGCGCATCATTGGTAGGCAAGGCGACTGCTTCGACTGATTTGGAGACGTAGTCGACAGCAACCAAAATATATTGATTTGAGAATGAAGAGAGGAATGGCCCCATAAAATCAATACCCCACACATCAAAAAGCTAGACCTCAAGTATACTATTGAGAGGAATTTCATTCCTTTTCGAGATATTTTCCGTGAGCTGGCACCAATCACATCCCTTCACAAAAAGGTATGCATCTTTGAAGAGAGAAGGCCAATAGAACCCAGACTGTAGAACTTTAACAGCTGTTTTAGAGGTACCAAAGTGTCCAGCGTAGGTTGAAGAGTGGCAATGCTTAAGTATCTGAGGACTTCTTCTTTAGGAATACACCGCCTAATTATTTGATTTGGACCCCGTCTATAGAGAATGAAATCTTCCCAAAAATAGTACTTCAAGTCAGAAAAAAATTTCTTCTTTTGATGACTTGAATAATCAGGCGAGATGATAGATTTGACTAAGAAATTTACTATATCAGCAAACCATGGTGATTTTTCCAAGTGAAAAATCTGTTCATCTGGGAACACCTCAGTGATATCCATGTTCTCGGCCTGTTCTTCCTGCTCAAGTCTAGATACATGATTAGCTACTACATTCTCGCTTTCATTCTTATCTCTTATCTCTAGATCAAACTCTTGTAGAAGTAATACCCATCTAATCAGCCTCGATTTTGCATCTTTCTTTGTCAATATATATTTCAAGGCTGCATAATCAGTGTAGACTATCACCTTTGATCCTACAAGATATGATATGAATTTGTCAAAGGCATAGACTACAGCCAGGAGCTCCTTCTCAGTAGTGGCATAGTTGAGCTGTGCATCATTCAAATTTTTGCTGGCATAGTATATCGCATAAAATTTTTTGTCTTTTCGTTGCTCCAACACTACTCCAACTGCATAGTCGCTTGCATCACACATTAGTTCAAATGATAGACTCCAATTAGGTGCAATTATCACAGGTGCTGAAATGAACTTCTTTTTTAGAGTGTTGAATGCCAATAAACACTCTTCAGAGAAGACATAGGGCACATCCTTGACCAGCAGAATACACAAAGGCTTTGTGATTTTTGAGAAGTCTTTGATGAAGCGACGATAGAACCCGACATGCCCAAGAAAACTTCTAATACCCTTGACAGAAGTTGGTGGTGGCAATTTCTCTATAACCTGAATTTTTGATTTATCCACTTCAATCTCCTTAGCTGAAATTCGATGTCCCAATATGATACCCTCTTGAACTATGAAGTGACACTTTTCATAATTAAAAGCTAAGTTTGTATCTTCACACCGCTGCAAAGCCAGGTGTAGGTGCTCCAAGCACTCATCAAAGGATGAGCCAAACACCGAGAAATCATCCATGAATATTTCAATGAATTTCTCCACCATATCAGAGAAGATGGCCATCATGCAACGCTGAAAAGTGGCAGGAGCATTGCATAGACCAAAAGGTATCCTACGATAAGCAAATGTACCATAGGGACATGTGAATATAGTCTTCTCTTGATCTTCAGGTGCAATTGGAATCTGATTATAGCCTGAGTATCCATCTAAAAAGTAGTAATAGGAATATCCAGCATGTCTTTCCAACATCTCATCAATAAATAGAAGGGAAAAGTGATCCTTCCTAGTAGCAGTGTTGAGTTTGCAGTAGTCAATACAAACTTTCCATTCTGTGATTGTTCTGGTTAGAATCAACTCATTCTTTTTATTCTGAACTACAATGATACCTCTTTTCTTTGGCACTACTTGAACGGGACTGATCTAAGCACTTTCTGAGATTGGGTAGAAAATCCTGGCATCTATTAGCTTCATGACTTCTGCTCTGACCACTTCTTTCATATTAGGATTCAGCCTTCTCTGACTATCAATAGTTGGTTTAAAATCGTCCTCCATGAGGATTTTATACATGCACAGTGTAGGATTGATGTCCTTGATGTCAGCAATAGACCACCCAATAGCTATCTTGTGTTCTTGAAGCACTCGGAGTAATTTTTCCTCTTCAAGTTCACTAATAGAGTTAGCAATTATCATAGGTAAAGTAGAGGATTCTCCTAAGTAGGCATAGCAGAGATGAGATGGCAACTGCTTGAGCTCTATTTTTGGAGGCTGTTGAACATAATGTAGATGTTTTGTAGAACCTGTGTCCAACTCCTCAAAGCGTGGTCAGCGCATATATGGAGGGTTAGCTTCAAGATACATTGCGCACATCTCAACCATAACAGAATCAGCTTGAGTGGATTGAGAATGCACAATACAGGCCTCCAAAGGATCTAATGGATTATTGAGTTGAAAATTTTCATGAAATGTACTATCAACCACATCAACTTTGAAACAGCTTTCTGACTTGGTTGGATATTTGATTGCCTTGAAGACATCAAATGTGGCCTGCTTTTCACTAAGCCTCAGAATCAGTTGGCTTTTTTGTACATCGATTAGAGCTCTACCATTGGCTAAAAATTGTCGACTAAGAAGAAGTGGAACATCTTTATCTTCATCCATGTCAAGAATGATAAAATCAGCTGGGAAGATAAATTGTCCATCTTTACCAAAAGATCTTCTACAACTCCTCTTGGATGTTTGATAGACCGATCAGCTAGCTGTAGAGTTACCTTAGTTGCTTTAGTTTTCCCCAAACCTAATTTCCTGAAAATAAAAAGTGGCATCAAGTTAATACTAGCTCCTAAATCACACAAAGCTTTATCAAAACAAAAATCTCCTATTGTGTAAGGTATTGTAAAACTCCTTAGATCTTTTAGTTTAGGAGATAGTTTATTTTGCAAAATCGCACTACATTCTTCTGTCAACATCACAGTCTCATGTTCCTCCATCTTGCATTTATTTGAAAGAATGTCTTTCAAGAACTTTGCATAACTGGGCATCTAAGCAAGTGAATCTGCAAAGGAGATGTTGATATGTAGTTTCTTGAAGATTTTAAGAAATTTTTTGAAGAAATGTGATTGTGTAACCTCTGAGGAAATTTTAAGATTTTAAGATGTTGTCTAACTTGTGATTGTGTAACCTCTGAGAAAATGGAATCGGAGGATCATATAGTTTGATAGGAACGATTGTCTTAACCTGTGGTGTGCCTGAACTCTCTTTCATATCTATTTTCTGCTCAGTCTGTTCCATGTGCTCCTCATTAGTGAAAGGTACCACTTCTTTATTTGCAACTGATCTCTTTACATGGATCTCTGGTAAGTGAACCCCACTTCTAGTAGTAATAGCTTTAACATGTTCCTTGGGATTTACCTCTGTATTACTTGGCAAAATACCTGGCCATCTATGTCTCAAGATTCTTTATTGAAACGCCTTGATTTTGAAGGGAGGTCTCCGTCTTTCTCATGAACTAATTAGTAGTTTTTATGTAGTGATCTATTTTTTCGATGAATTTACCGAGTAAGTCTTCTAATGATGTACTCTTTTCTAGCTGCTGAAACTGTGGTATAATATTATTCTAATTATCTCTCCAAGAGAAATTTGGATAGTTTTGCCAACTTGGATTATATGTGTTGGAGTATGGGTTATTTTGTTGGCGCTGACCACCTTGAATATAATCGACCGGCTCAGGCTGTAGTGATAGAATAGGGCATTCTGATGTACTATGACTGGCTTCACATTCTTCATATGTTGATTTCTTTATTTGCACTGCATTGGTTGAATGTGACATACTTTTCACGTTGTGTACCAATGAATTAATCTTTGTGGATAATGCTGTGAAAGTATCTATCTCATGTACTCGTACAGCTCTTTTGTGTACGACTCTGTCTGATGGCCACATGGCAGTGGTGGTAGTTACTTTTTCAAACAAATCCAAAGCTTCAACCACTGTTTTAATAGATAAAGAACCGTTAGATGAAGAATCAATCATGCTTTTAAATGAAGGGAGTAATCCAGCATAGAAATACTGAATTTGTTGCCTTCCGCTAACACCATGATGAGGACACTTACTTAGCATATTTTTGAATCTGTTCCATGCTTCATCAAAAGATTCTGTTTGACTGTTGAAATATGGATATATCATGCTTCAACTTCAAAACCTTAGCTGGTGGGAAGAATTTCGTGCAGAACTTTTGGGCTAGATCATTCCAAGTGGTTATGCTATCAATTGGCAGTGAGTCCAAACCACTCAAGAGCTTTGTCCCGAAGAGTATGTGGGAACAAACGTAGCTAAATAGCGTCGTCTGAGATTCTTTGATATTTGAAGTGTTGACACATTTCCAAGAATCTTGAAATGTGTGTATGTGGATTCTCATCGATCCTGCCAAAGAATTGATGTCTATTCTAAAATGGATGAACGACGTTAGTCTTGAACTGAAAGTTTGGCTGCTCAAAAAGTGGGTAGACAATGCTAGATTGGTTCTGGATGATCTGTGGAGTCAAAAAGTCTCCAACTAGCATATTGTCTTCATCAATCTCCTGTCTTGCCCGAGCGATCTCGTTGTTCTGTATTTTGTCTTGCTGTTTTTGGTCTTTTTTGTGTATTTTTCTTTCTTCTCTATGCCTACGATGAAAAGTGCGTTCGATCTCTGGATCAATTGGAATTAGAGACTCGTGTCTCACACTTCGCATGCAACAATCTGAAGAGAAACAATTCAAACACTAAAATAACTATAAATAATAATGATAAATAATTAAACAAATAAATAAAGTTCGAATTGGTGCTAATATAACTGAAAAGAACTAAAACTAAATCCTCAACAACGGCGCTAAAAACTTGTCAGCGATTTTGTGTATTTAATATTCCACAAGTGTACAGATCGCTCAAGTAATAAAAAAGATTATGAGTCCAATTATCGTTTCCACTAGGATTTAGATAATTAAATGTCAATTATACTAACTTTAACCGAATCAAATAACTTTTGATGATTTTGTGATTAAAAACTAATTAAAATAATAAACTGAAAACAAGTAAATAAGTATAATTCAAATAACTACAAATTAGATTAATGAAAATTACTTTAACTTGAAGAAAGAAAAGTACTAGGATCTCGAATCCACTTATAATTGTTAATTCTTTTATTTTGATTCTTGGTTTTGACAAAATATATCAGTTATGAAGATCAATATCCCTATATTGTTTAACAGTTTCTCTCGAATAAAATTAAACATATTTATAAGTATGACTCGACTATATCTCTATGACGAATACGAATACGAATGAAAGCATTAAATTTCTATGGATAATTAAAATCACCTAAAGTATAAAAGTATATTTCTATCCCCTATCGGACTTTAAGATAATTAAAATAGCATCTAGCATGCTTTCGATCTTTTGATAGTAAAACAAACCACAACAATCATACAATTACTATGTATATAATTGTAGATGCAAATAAAGCAAAATTAATTATTCAAAACTATATTGAAATAAATCGTCAAAAACTAAGTCTCAAGATAAAAGAATTTAAACGACAAGCTTCATCGCAATCTTAGCACTAATTAAACTAGCCTAGCATACTAATAATAAGAAAATAAAAAGGAGAAGAAAATATAGAATTCATCACACGGAGACAAAGAAAACTCGAAAAGGATGATGTCTTGTTCTTGATCTTCGTTCAGTTTTTCAAAAGAGCAATTCTTGATCTCCAATTTATGTTATGTGTCGTGTTTTTCTCCCAAAAACTCAACAACCGTTATGAATTAATAACTCCTATATATAGTTCCTTAATTACAGCCCGAAAGCATCCCTAAAAGTCCATAAAAATGTGGGCCAAAAGTTACCTAAGTGTATTAGGATTCAAAAAGGAAAATAAAAATCCGCTGCCAAAATAGATCGCCCAGGCTATTCCCGGGCGATCGCCTAGTTGACCGTCAATGTATTCTGCTTTTGTCATATGTTGCTGGGCGATCACCCAGCTTGTTTCTTTTAAGTCATCACAATTTGGTCCTTCCAGTTTCCACACATTCCAATTTGGTCTTCAAGTTTTGGGGTTTGATCATTTTAGTCCTCCAACTTTTCATAATCTGTAATTTGGTCCTTCAACCTCCCAATAGCTCCAAGTTGGTCCTTCAACTTTCAATTGAATGCAATTGAGTCTCCATATTTCTGATACATCTTCCAATTTATTGCCTTTTCATCCATTATTTTCCAATTTCTTACAAACTAGTCTAAAACTGAAATAGAAGCAACAACAAACTAGATTAAGTAGAAAAACGATAAAATGACGTGATAAAAACTTAGTTTAAAGACCCGAATAAGTGCACAAAACGCATTTATCACCCACTTTAAGCCCCTTTTCATTTTTTTAGGATTTTTGAAGTTGCATACTTGAAGCACATTTGAATATATTTTTATTTTTTCAATGCATATCACACATGATACTAGTCACTCATGTTTGAGAATACTTATAAGTATTTATAAGTTAGTCAAAATAATTTTTATTTATAAATTTGTACACTACCAATTTATCATAACAATCACGATTAGCAAGCTATGGCCATACTAGTATTTCTTCAAATAAATTTTCAGAATATTTATCTCATGTAATTTATAAAAGTCAAAAAATTATTAAATAAAAAAAATATTTGCATGTAATCCTGATTGACTTCACTTCTTTATGAATATATCTATTACTGGCAAAAATGTGTGCAATTTGTTTAATAAGAAAGAAGCAACTTTGTGTAATTAGGACAAAACGAGTGGTCTCGTGCTCCCAATGGACAATTGTTATGTTGTCCACATCCAACGTGTTGTGCAAGTGACATATTGAATGTGGGCAACATAACAATTGCCCATTGAAAATAGGAGATCACTCATCATTAGGACAACTCAGATTAAAATTAGAACACAATGAAGTGCTTAGGACAGTCCAACCAATTGAAGGTGACCAAATGTTAAATTATTTGCAAATGTATTATGATTTGGCTTATAATTTAACATTTGTTCTGATTTTAAGTAAGTCATTAAATCTTATTTATGTTAGTATTATGACCAAGATTTAATTGTTGTGCAAATTTTAATTGCTACATTGTTATTATGATTAATGTATTTATTTATTGTTATTGACATTTATATTTTTTACTTATTATTATTTCAATTGACTAAATAATGGATTCCAAAGAATAAGTACTAGCGGCATTATTAATCACCAAAAAAAAAAGTGTTATAGTGAGATATATGTCGTAGTTTTTTATTTTTGATCTGTCCCTAGTCGTATGCACTAATGAGACAAGGATAAGTAGCACGGATAGATTAGTACATATTGCACTCTTTTATTTTGAAGTAAGTAGTTGATCTCGCAAATTAAAGTGTAGAGACACTTGGAGTAAATATGTGGGTGCTTGTTGTCAGAACAAGTTCATCGGATGACTAGCTGTAGAGATTCTACATTGATAAGTATCTTAGTGTTAGTGGACTATCTCTTAATGACAGTTGTGAAACTAATTATTCGACTTGAGATCATTATAAAATTTTATGTGTGGATCGTCACACTTTGATGGTGTTAGATACGACTATATATATTCAAGGGTTGCTAGTATGGTACTAATTGGATGCAACGTGAACCACATAAAAATTGATGGACAACCAATAAGGAATTTATCACTCTTGGATAGTAAGAGATCATATCATGTTATTCGTGGACTTAAGTATCAATACAGTAATTTGTCAGCCGAAGTACAGTTATGATTTGGAAAATAATTTTTCAAATATGAACCAAAAATTATTTTAAAGAATAATTATACTAATTTAAGTTTATAACAATTTGGTAAACATTTAAATAAAATTGAAAACTCTATTTTCCAAAAGGAGTTTAAAGAAAATATTTCTTTGAAAAAAGAAGTTCCTTCTTCATCTAGTGCTTCAACCTCTTTGCAATCTCCTATAGTGAAACCAATTGTTCTCCTAGAACCTGAAACATTTAAATAAAAAAATGTAGTGTTAACTGAAGATTTTTTAGAGAAAAAAAATAGAAATTTTTAATGATAAGAAAAAAGATGAAAGAATTTTACAAGTTAATACTCTTTTAGAAAAAGAAAAAAGTGAAATTTCTTTAGAAGAAGAATCATCTTCTCTATAAACCATTTTCTCGAAAAGATATTTTTACTATCGAAAATATGTTTCTAGAAATAAAAATGATGTTAGAGAAAATAGGTGTGTACCAATAATAATAATACCAAAGCAACAATACACTTTTTTCCCCTTTCACTGTGCAATTAAAATGAAAAATATCAACTCAACCAATATTTCAATGTAAGCAATATAAGTACTGGAATAATGAATCAAGCTAAACAACATCAAAATTATTCTTTAACGTTGTAAAGCCTTCTAAGATAAAGAAAAAATCGACTGAACAAATCGACAAAAATCTACTATCATCAAATAAATATTACAATGCTTCTTCTCTAGATTTATGCCATAAATCAAGAGGTAACCCAACATACTACATCAACAACACATTATTGGCTCACCACAATAAACATAATCTAACACTATAAATGGAACTCCAAAAATATTAAGCCTCCGTTTGGTATAGATTATAAACTGGTTTATTTGACCAAAATGGTTTATTTGACTATTTTTGGTCAAAAATGTCATGCTACAAGGCAAAAATTTTGGTCAAATAAACCATTTTGGTCAAATAAACCAGTTTATAATCTATACCAAACGGAGGCTAAACTAATAAAGAGAGAAATACCTCACCAAAAAACAATAGTGAAATACAAGTATTGAAGAAGAAATTTCAAATTTTGTGTCTAAATTTTTGTTGGCAAACCCTAATTTTTCTTCTCCTTTTTCCCTGTCACCGTGTGCGTATATTTTTCCATAGAGCAGAGTGCGTACATCTCCCAGGAGCAGATAAAAAAAAATAAAAAACCAATTTAACCTATTTCAAATTCTTGGAACCAAAGAATTGAAAGCTTGGTCCTCACATTTAATTGGAATTTCACTTGGACACAAAATTATTTAATTATCATGGTCTGGACTTATTTACTTAAAAAAAAAACAATTTGGCCAACTAATTAAAAATCCAATAATCTCCTCCTCCTGTCCTCGAGGAAGGTACGCCATAAAAAAACTCTAGTCAGTCACTTGGAGTTCATCCTCGCCTGCTCGGCACAAAACATAAATTTCTGCTTAGTGTCAACATTGGTCAACACATCGGCAATATTTTTATTGGTGTGAATCTTTTCTAACTGTAATTATTTTTCTTCAAGTGCTCCACGGATCCAATGATACCTCACATCAATATATTTGGTGCGAGAATGATATGTCGAATTCTTGCTCAACTCAAGAGCGCTATGACTATCACAATAAATGATATATTCACTTTGTTTCACATTGAGTTCATAAAGAAATCTTTTCATCCATATCATCTATTTTCTTGCTTCAGTCACTGTTATGTATTCAACCTCGGTAAAGGATAAAGCTATACATTTTTGCAATTTTGACTGTCAACAAACAGCTCTCCCTGCAAAAGTAAACAAGTACCCATATGTAGATTTCTTGCTATCAAGATCTTTGGCCATATTTGTATATGTATATCATGTCAAAACTTGCTGAGCTCCTCCGAAACCCAAATACAAAGTAGAAGCCTCTCTAAGTCTAAGATACTGCGTGATCTATTTTACTGTTTCTCAATGATCTATGCCCGGGTTAGACAGAAATCTGTTTACCACACCAACTGTATGTACAATATTTGGTTGAGTACATACCATGACATACATCAAACTACCAACTGCTGAAGAGTATAGAACTGCTTCCATTTTCTTCTTCTCTTCACTAGTCGAATGACATGATCTTTTGGTAAATTTGAGATAACCACCAAGAAGTGAGTTAATTGACTTAGCTCATTTCATACTATATATTTCAAGTACCACTCAATATATTTTTTCTGTGATAGCCACAACCTCTTAAAATTTCTGTCCCCGAATTATTTCCAAGTTCAAGATTTGTTTAAGGCCAGCTCCAAATCCTTCGTATCAAATGACTTATGCAAGAGTTTTTTCAATTTTTTAATCGAACTCCACATCTTGATCAAATATAAGCACGTTATCAACATAAAGCAGTAAAATGAAAAAAAATTGATGTAAACACAAGAATTTGAAGTCGTCTTCATGTACCACTGATTCATCATAAAAGCATCAAACTTTTTATATCACTGTCTTGGTGCTTGCTTGAATCCGTACAAACTCTTCTTCAATTTGCACATAGGTGTTCTTGACACATGTAGGAAGATAGTCTTCACATCCAGTTGTTTCATTTCCTAATCTAGATTGGTTACTAAACCCAAAACAACTATGATAAATGTCATTATCACAACAAGAGAAAAGAACTCAGCTAAATCAACATTTGTCACTATTGCCATCTCGTTTGATTTTGTATACCCATTTGTTCCTCAATTCTCTTCTATCCTTAGGAAGATTACAACTAGGTCCTAATATTTTAGATGCATCATTCGTGGTCCGAATTTATTGTAATTCGTACATTAAGGTCTCGTAACGTGAATTTTTGCCAAATGTTGATCGATTGTATGCTACATGGACACTTAACGGTGACACATCATCAATTAATTTACACCAGAATTTAATAGTGACCGTTGGTGAATGTATTAGTATACTTTAACGACTGGAACTGAAATTTGTAACTTCAATGACTGTTTTGTAATTTCGCTGAAACTTTGGTGACTGCCGGTGTAATTTACCAATATGATCAGAAATCGCTGTTCAGTGACAACTTTATACAGACATGCCTGTTTATATAAGATAGGGAGTAACACAACTCGTCTGCATCACGACGCCCACTTCCCTCTCTCTGGACCGAGGTTTTTATAACTTTATGGCGGTTTAATTAGTTATAATCCTATTCGAATCTCTCAAAAAATTACTCTATCAATCTCTGATTAAGAAGACCAATTAGTTCTCTTTCTGAAACTAGAAAATTGTAAACCCTGAAAATCTCTGGTGAGTAACGTGCCATACTCTCGTTTTACATTTTTTTTTGGTTTTCCAATTTCTTTCACGAATTGTTCTGCCATGGGAAATTGCAAGAACTTAGGGTTTTACTCAACCTTCTGGAATCGATGAATTTCTGGTGAACGATGCGTTTTTTCTTCAATTCTTGGAGAATTACTTTCATTTTCGGGAAGGTTAGCTTGAGGGAAGTTATATTTTATGATTATGAAGTGTTGTTGAATATGAGTGATGGAGGTGGGAAGTATGTTGTCGAGTTCTTGAAAGAAAAAGAAAAAGAATATCGCCAGGATAAAAAGAAGAATAAGGCATCCGGAAATGATGATTTCGCCCAGGCCATTGCTAGAATTGCCGTGGCACAGGTATGCGAGAGCCTAGGGTATCAGAGCTTCCAGCAGTCTGCTCTGGATGCCCTTTCGGATGTAGGGGTGAGGTACATTAGAGAGATTGGGAAAACTGCTATGTCTTGCGCAAATTTAGCTAATAGGAATGAGTGTAATGTGTTTGATGTGATTCAGGGGTTGGAGGATTTGGGTTCCGTTCAGGGGTTTTCTGGTGCTTCCGACATTAATCATTGTCTTTTTGGCTCTGGGGTAGTTAGGGACGTTATTCAGTATGTTGACAAAGCTGAGGAATTCCCATTTGCATATTCATTTCCTAATTTTCCAGTCGTGAAAGAGAGAAAATTGTATGCAAGTTTTGCACAAATGGATGAAAACCCTCCTGATGAGCATATACCTGGTTGGTTGCCCAAGTTTCCAGATCCTGAGACTCTTGATTTGAATTCAAGGGACAAGAAAGAAGCAGAGCTTGCAGTGGAGGGTAGAATTGAAGAGCGGCACATGATGGTGGACAGGTCTTTGTTGAATTTGCAGCAGAAGTTGATCTGTAATAGGTCGGAAGCAGGTTTAGCTTATGAACCTGGGGATGCTGCAAAGGCACAACGTGCAGTAGAAAGTAACCCGTTTCTTGCCCCACCTCTTCAGTTTGAGGAAAAGGAGGTGTCTTTACCTGTTATTCCGGTTAAACTATCGGATGAGGCTACAAGGATACGTCAGAATCATGCAGTTTTGGAGAACCATGTTTCGGTTTTAGATTCATGTGCCCCAGCCACTGAAGATATTAGGACTCAGTTGTGTAAATCTATAGAGGACAGGAGAAAGGTTCCATTGAATGGGAGGACCACCGTAAAATTTAAGTTTGGAAGTAGAAGGAAGTGCTCAAGTACAGCAATGAGCCTTAGGAATGAAGGAGTTGAGAAAATTTCTCTTTGGTTTGGTGTCGACCGTGATGGAAAAGATGAAAAGAAAAAGAGAGCTGAGCAAATTCTCGGGGAAAATATGGAAAATTCGCAGGACATCACTAGTGTAAATTAGGCATATTTGATTTAGACTTTGTACACTTGTTTAGGGAACTGGCAGGTGCTATTTGTTCCAGTTAGTGATAGTCAAAGAGCTAGAGTTTTCTCTGTTTGGTCTTTACAGATTGCTAAAGCCGTATTTTTCCAACTTCTATGAGTTCTTGAGGTATGTTGTTGTCAGTCACTGACATGAACATTTTATTGATACTTTTTTCATAATTGAGTTTGTAATCTTTTGGATTTCAAGTGTCTCGCCTCCCTTTATTTATTTTATCTCTATAACATGTGACAAATGCACCAAAATTTGAACCCCGTAATGTTTGCACCATCATTTGATGCTAGTGGTCTATTTAAGTAATTTTAACGGAATATATCCCTTGCTATTTTTGTACCTGTAGTTTTCCTAGCCACAGTTAATAGTCAGATAATATAGCATCAAAAATTGCTATCAGTGAATATAAATGCAGAATTAAGTCTAAAGTTAAGCACTGGCTGGTGATTCCTTGCTTGCTCCTTGTTGCTTTTAGAGAGTTGCATGTCCAGTTAACATATAAGTATTTACCAACTATCTATATTCTATAACGCTATTTCATTATCATAATTTTATTTGGAAGCATGTTGAAGTTGATTCAAAGGCAGATATGTGTTCAATCTTAATATGCGCGGTTTTGGTCGTTGTCTAGTTGGATTTGGTTTTTTTGTCCCCATTGTCGAGATGTTTATTGCTTTGTCTTTTATAGTTTTTGCTCCTCTTAGCAGTGAATCCCAATGCCATTGAAAGGGCTCTGGTGGAGCCAAAACCTCTCACACGTCACCTTAATAAATTATTTTCAGTTAGTCAAACACCATGGTTCTCAGATCTGTGTGGACTGTTCATCAGGTTGAAAGATCTTAACTTCATTGTTCAATTGTCAGAACAGAAAACTGAACATTTTGCTAGAATTACTGTGCACTGAAGTGATAATTGTCGAATAACTTTACAGCTTGCTGTTCATCAACTGATGTATGAAAGGATTATTTGTAAGTGGAGCAGTTGGAAATTGATTGTTAGAAATCTTTCATTACCTTGACTTCTAAAATTTGCAATTCGCCTTCCTGAAATACTGTTAATTGTTACCTCTCTTGACCTGCTATAATTTATAATAATCACAGATTGAAAAGACGCAGTATTTTTAAGATCTTAAGATGCAGTGGCTTTAAGATTATTTTTGTACTTTTAGGTGATACACTTGAGCGAAGGGCATATGTGGAGATTCGGAGCATTTGAAGGACTTGAGGGAATTTTAAGTCTGTCATTGTGTTTTGGTATGTGCTTCATTAGATGTAAGGTAGAAGCTAACAAATGTTTGTAAGAGCTTTCCATCAAGGTCCAGGGCATCTTACCGATTTGGGGTTGAAACTACTTCTAATCATTTCTAGAGGACACAGCACTGTCTAGTCATTATGCTGGTCCTTTCAGTATAATCTATAGAGTGATATAGTTTCAATTATATAGACATGTATGTGAGTACCGTTATTCATGCATCACATGTTTCCAGACCTTTTCTTCCTTTACCTTGTCTGGTTGTTCATCTTATTTCAGGGACGCTTCCTGTTTCAACAGTCTCTTAACATCAAGTATGAACCTGCAGAGTTTCTGTACAACACTATCGAACTTCTTGTTGACCACTGTCATTATTGAAAATGACCTTCTTCTATCAAAACCTTTTTATCTCTCTCTGCATTCCCTTGGGCCATTCAGGAATTTTCTGATTTATATGATGAAAGATTGCTGAAAGGCATGGAAGCAAAATTGAGAACATACTCTCTATTATGCAATGAAATGGACAAAGCAAACTCTTAGAAGAATTATGTTGCGTTTCTGAATATGATTCTTCGCTCTTGCACTGTTTTGGGTTTGTTGAATGAAGCATGGTATAGCAAAATCGAGAAGATACTCTATTTAGAAATGGAACGGAAATTGCTTAACTCTTTGCAGAATTGTGTTGCACTTCTCCACATGTTCTTTGCTCTCGCACCATTTCAGATTTGTTGAATGCTTATTTTACAAAAGGAAGTTAGGGTGATGATTCGTGGATAACTGGCTTGATGTTCATTGACCATTGTTAATTTTTAGATTTGTTATGTTCAATTTTAAATTTCTTTGGGCATGACTTGCAGTTTTACTTTGTTCAAGGGCATATGTTTTGCTTCTAATTTTGCCAAGTCAGCAAATAAAATCTGTTGGAGATGTAGTATCTTTGTCATTGTGAGTGAGGAATCTGGACAACTGAGATGACTGCCAAATTGTCATGATATTTTGGAAGCGTTCCACGTTATTCAGAGTTTTTTTAGAAGCATTGTATAAATGTTATTTTTAAATTTTAAGTCAATATTAATTGATACTTTTATGGCATATATATAAATTATTTATGATTTTCTATATAATGTGTTACGTTCTTATAAAATGTTTAAATATTACATAATCTCTAATAAGAGAAGTGGGGGAAATTATTTTTAGATGATAATG
The DNA here is from genome assembly GCA_030279155.1 of Forsythia viridissima. Lineage (NCBI taxonomy): Eukaryota > Viridiplantae > Streptophyta > Magnoliopsida > Lamiales > Oleaceae > Forsythia > Forsythia viridissima. The sequence goes on from CM059036.1 coordinate 37,585,768, forward strand.
TCATCAAGCTTATTTCATAATTACTAATCCGTCTTTCTATTAATATTATTTTATTCCTTATAATTTCATATTATTATCATTTTGTCTCTTAATATTCAATTTATCCACTAATACACTTATTACTAATTATGTATTCATAAATTATTATATTCATTTTCTTACATAATTTATGTATGTAGCTATTATGAATTCACTTAGATTCCGTTTGGTAGAGTTTATAGAATAGTTTATTTGACCAAAAAATTTGCTTTAGTAATCTGATATTTTTTACTATTATTAATTAAATAAACTATTTTAATCAAATAAACTAACTTATAAACTCTATCAAATGGCTCTTAATTTCATATGTCTAATTAATAAAACACGTAAATGACTATTAAAATTCTCAAATAGATGAATGCATTAAATTTAATTTATGTTCCAATAGAATTTAGCCAAATGTGTGTCGCATATTAGTTTTCAAATTTTTTAAAATTGTGTAAAAGTGTTATTTTTAATATTTGATCAATACTATGCATAATATATAAATCAGGCATGTTCTCCTCCACCTAGTGGGGGGAATTAATTTGCCCACTGGACACTTGTCTAGTGGGTATTGGTGGAAGAGCAAAAAATGTTTGATATTAAAGTCAAACACTCTACCAATGTCCACAAATACTCCACCAATAAAACACGCAAATTAATTCTCTCCATTAGGTGGAAGAGATCAAATTCCATATATAAATATATCAAATAATAAATAACAAACTTTTATGCATGGAGGACATTCAACATGATAGGAAAGTGTGATGAGCATTTAATTCAAGACCTAAATATTCTTCTATCTTTAAATCGTAGAATAAAAAATGTATTGGCATTTCACATTCACATTGAGAAATCAAATTATGTTGTCTATATCATAGATGTCCATTTTGATAAAGTTTTTATTTTTTCGTAATCCTTCAAGAAGAATACCAATGATAAAAGAGTGTCTGACGCTCAAATCAGAGCCGGGCTTTAAATTTTGCAGACCTGAGTCCGAATTTAAAATTTGGGTCCTTAAATCATAGTGTATAATTATATTTTTTTTCTTCATACGAGTTTTCCAGAACTAAATCTATAAAGTCAAAATCCAACAATAAAACGATAAACAAAATGTAATACCCAACAATAAAGAATGCTATGATTTTGTTTTTATTTTTATCATAAAACTAATTTGCAATAATTTTATTGGAAAATAGACATATTCGAGGAAAAAAATTCACTGATGCAAAATATGATGTCAACAAGAAATGACATAATCAAGCCTACCTTAATCAATTGGTTCAATCATTATAAAAAAATATAATAGGTTAACTCATAAGATATATAAATTATCTAAAATGAATATAATGAGCAAAAGAGAAATATCGCTTACAACTCTAATAACTATGCTGATTCGATGTAGCCAATGGGAGTGGATTTTTGCTGGATTGGATAGGGAGATTGGTTGTCCGAACTTTGAAATGTTTCAACTTTAAAATTGGGAAGAAATTAGATTTTGGAGTTGACTTTTTAATTGGGTAAGTTTTTTGGTTAAGTGTAGACTCTTGTCTTAGATCAATGCTTTAAAATGAACAAAAACAAATATAACACATTGGGATTATTACACCCACTAATGATCAATGTTAAAACAATTCCAAATCTAACAACTTAACAAATTTATTTTAAAAATAATACATTCCTAAAATTATATTAATTAATAAAATAATGAATTAATTATTTGCACGATAAGTCCTCCATCTTTATAATATCTCCACTTTAGTCCATGTACTTCTTCTTTCATTTCAATTTCATCCTCTTTTATTTGTAACTCAAGTCCTTCAACTTTTATACTTTTACAAGTTGGACCCCATATTTATACTTTTATATCAATTTTAGTCCTTTATATTATCACTATTTGATACAGATGTTACAAATGATATTTTGTAGAAAAATTGGCTCAAATGGTCCATAACATATGACATTAGTGCGCAAATGGTCCATAACCTTCATTTCTGGCGGAATGGTCCCTAACCTATCAATTTAGGTGCGCAATTAGTCATTTTTGACAGATTCCGTTAAAAACCCGTTAAAACCTTTTCAAAATTGGCACAAATGGTCCCACTCATATTTTTTTGTCTTTATTAGTGGGGTAAAATTGTCAACTTACATTCTTTTTTTCAATTAGCACAAATGGTCCCTAACCTTTACTTTTTTTTGGCGCAAATAGTCCATAACCTATAATTATATTTTGGTACACAATTGGTCCTTATTTGATGAAAAAGACAAAAATATCTTTAGTTTTAATTAAAAAAATTGCAATTGGATTCCAAACCTTTGCAAAAAGTAAAAATGAGCCCGACACTTTAATTTTGTATTAAACATTAAATGAAACTAACTAATTGATAATATAATAAAATATTTTGTATATTTTATGAACTATTATAAAATAACTAAAATTTAAGCTCATAATTATTAACAAATGTGTTAATTAAAATTATTTTATTATTAATAAGTAATCATATAATTTTAAATTCAAACTTTAATTTTATCATTACAACATAAAAAGAAAAATAAATTTTATTTTTACACAAATAAAAAGTTTAATTGCTACAGTACTTATATTTGTACAATATTTTACCCTTAAGTTGAATGATAAAAAAAAAAAATTACAACTAAACTCCAATCAACAAAATTGCAACTAAACCCCCTAACCTAAATATGCAATTATTACCATCACTGGAGGATCTAGCACTAGCTTTTGATATTCGAAACCCACCTCCAAATCACAAGCAACAGAGCGTTCCGCCGCCGCCATATCTGACGAAGAAGAAAGCTGCGAAGAAGAAGAAGAAAGTGGTGAAGAAGAGAGTCGACGGTAGTCCCTGCTTGGCCGGAGTTTGACTCTCAACCGACAACCTGAACCTGACAACCCGCGATCCAACCGCTTTAGAATCTTCTCCGCCGTGATCACTGTGCATTGGAGGCCCAAAATTTGTCTTTCTAATCACGACGGAGGAGATTTGGAACAAGACGGAGGAAACGCCTACCCAACTCGCATTCCTTCTTCAATATCAGTCGGCAAAACTCTATCACCCAATCCAACAACAAACTGCATAGATGAATGTGAGCTAAAATTAACAAGATATTCATAACCAAGACAGATCTGTAAGTGTTTAAATAAATCATAAGGGGGTCCCAAATCTCCTCTGCCGTGATCAATGTACATTTTCCAACCTAATTTTTTTGGCAAATTCCAATATTTTGTCCTTATAATCATTAGTGAACTTCGTATGGAAGATTTTTCTACAATTTGCAGTGGCCAAAATCGCACGTGTTGTTGGCGGTGGTTGAATTTGAGTTGGGATTTCATAAAATATACAAAATAATTTAGTATATTATCAATTAGTTAATTTCTTTTAATTTTTAATAAAAAATTAAAATGTCGGGCCCATTTTTACTTTTTGCAAAGGTTTGGAATCCAATTGCAAATTTTTTTAATTAAAACTAAAGATATTTTTGTCTTTTTCATCAAATAAGGACCAATTGTGCACCAAAATATAATTATAAGTTAGGGACTATTTGCACAAAAAAAAAATAAGTAAAGGTTAGGGACCATTTGCGCCAATTGAAAGAAAAATGTAACTTGACAATTTTACCCCCACTAATAAAGACAACAAAATATAAGAGGGACCATTTGCCCCAATTTTGGAAAGGTTTTAACGGATTTTTGACGGAATCTGTCAAAAAGGACCAATTGTGCACCTAAAAAGATAGGTTATGGATCATTCTGCCAAAAATAAAAGATTAGGGACCATTTGCGCACTAATGTCATATGTTAGGGACCATTTGCACCAATTTTCCTATTTTGTATCACTGAATATGTTACTGAATATATTACATATTATATTATGTTATTTTACACATCACATGTTACATGAATTGGTATTCTGTATTACTGATTAACGTATGTTACAAATAATGAAAACAATAGTTTTATTTGTTAAATTTGACATTGTGTTACATATCTATATTATACTGATGTTACATAATATCAATAGGCTTTTAGAGTTCATTGCGTATATTAATACGAACTTATTAAAATTTAGAATTGATTTTGCAGTTGTAAAAGTTTTTGTTTAGTATCACGATCTGATACAGATGTTACAAATAATATTGTGTGTCACTGTTTGATTCAAATGTTACAAATGATATTTTGTATCACTGAATATGTTACAGATTATATTATGTTATTTTACATAGCACATGTTACATCAATTGATATTTTGTATCACTGATATTTAAATTTTAATTTGTAACACAGATTGTTACAAAATATCATTTGTAACATTTGTATCAAAGATTGATATACAATATCATTTGTAACAAATGTTTCAAATAACAATACTATTAAGAACTAAATTGATATGAAAGTAAAAATATGGGGATCAAGTTGTGAAAATCTAAAAGTTGAAGGACTTAAGTTGCAAATAAAAGAGAAATAAATTAAAATGAAAGAAGAAATATAGGAATGAAAATATTATAAAGATGAAAGACTTATCGCACAAATAATCAAGGACTCAAGAAGCAGTTTGGGTGAATTCAATGAAAATATCTTTTGGGACATACATTTAATTTTAATTTATTATTTTATTAATTAATATAATTTTAAGAATGTAATATTTTTAAAATAAATTTATTAAATTGATAAAATTGAAATTATTTTCAAAAAGTAGTTTATTTATGAAAAAATCCCAAAAAAATAACTCAGCCCATGTCCCACCTGGACAAGGCCTACTGGCCACGCTAGGCCTTGTATTTTTCTTCACAATACGGCCCAGCATAAATCGTGTCAGGCCATCTCAAAGGCCCAGTCCAGCCTGCATATACATTTATATTCTAGAGATATCAATTCAGATCAGGCAGGCCGGGTCGGCCCACCTCCGATGAAGCCTGGTGATAGCCCTTATTAGAAAAAGATTGCGCCATGGCAGGTTGCAGACCGGGTCAACCCAGCCTACAAAAATTGAACATGAACCCAGCCCACCCGTCGACCTATCCGGGTCGAGTCCATGTGGGCCGGAGTTCAACTCAGTTCGGCCTGTATGAATAAAAATAAAATTCTTTTTGAAATTATTAAAAAAATTTAGTTACCTATTGTAATTAGAAAAAAAAAAAATATTTACATATATAACAACAAATGTGTTAAATTTCTAAATAACAAGGTTCTAAAATGCGTAATGCGTGACGATGCGGCAAGGTGAAGCATCAAGAATTATAGGCCTAAGCGCGCCTATGCGAAGCCTATGCGTCAAAATGCGTTTTCGAATTTTTTTTTTTAATGCTCAAATTTTAAATTTTAATAACATAGCCTAGAATATACTGATTTAGATTATAAAATCACAGGCCTAGTTTTCAAAAAATACATAAAAGATACATGAGTTTTCAAAATTAGATGCACGCTATAACAATGAAGAAAAATTAGATTTATATTAAGACACATATCATGGTTGAACATATCACATTCAACGTGGTTCAAAATCAAAATTGTAGGACTAATTTTAATATCATAGTCTACAATTGAATTACAAAATAAAAGTCCAACATAATAGTTTTCAAAAGTTAGTAAATTTTAACTACCACAAACATAAACACAAATTACTCAATAATTTTCTACAATTTTATTACATACCAACATAGCTTAAATTTTGTCTAACTCTTTGTCGAATTCTAAGTCAAGCTCTTCTTCTTCATCTAACTCTTCTTCCGTGCCATCCGATACAAAATCATTTTCGCCGAGTTATCTTATTTTATCTTGAACATTTCTAGCATCTTTTGTAGATTTAAAAAATATTTATTTTGGCCCAATCTGAAAATAAATCTAAAAAGAAGCTTGATTGCTCTAATGCGTGTTATGCGTGATTATTTGCGCTTATTCATGTTTATTCTCACATATTCTCGTCTATTCGTGCCTAGGCAGTCAACAAAAAGAGTTGATTGCATTTTAACATGCATACCCTCAATGCAAACCTTTTAGAACACTGCTAAATAACAATGATAAATTCATATTTTTTAATTTTTTAATTCAATTTCTATTTTTTTTTTTTATATATTTAAAAACTAAAACATCATGCATCTATCTTTCACTTTAAACGGCTCTTTGCCATTTATGAAAAAAAAAATCAAAATAAACTAGCAATTAAAGGCCGAACCGCCAGGGTAGTGAACAGCCCGCCCGATTTACAGGCCGGCCCGTGGTTTGGCGTGAACGGCCCGCGGTTCGACCTCCTCGGCCCATAAACAGCCGCCCAGTTCACGAGTCGGCTTGCGGTTCTGGGTCAAGACGGGAGGGCCAATGCGGGTTCGACCGGCCCGCCCGTCTTGACACCTCTACTCTAGTTTCTACATTACCTTTTCAACTAAAATAACTTAAAAACCCTCTCATGGCAACTTGGCAAGAATCATATCGATAACCATACATCACAAAATATAGTGTGCAAGCAAGTAGAATGAAACAAGAGATCAGGACACGAAAGATTGTAACTTCAATTGAGTTAATACATTCAGCGCTTACGGCTTGTGCCTCAATGTTTTTGCTGATTTCAACCAACAGCTAAAATTCAATAAAGCAACCACACATAATCCAAACATGCTAGGCATTCATCAAAGCAGTCGAACCACTTTCAGAAATAAAGACTCATTTGCTGCCATCACCGAATAAGTAACCCAGGGAAGAGCCACCCCCAGGTGCAGCATGGACCTTGGTCGAAGGGCGTTCCTGTAACCACATGATAAGAATTACTCGTCAGACATTAAGAAATGATAAACCTACATGGAATGGCACATATCACCCCAAATCAAAGAACTGCTAGGAGCAGAGTTCAGATTGAAGAAACCAAAAGGTGTAAAGATATATAAAGTTGTGGCTCAATCACTTGTTTTTGACAAAAGAAAATCGAGGACAAAAGGAGAAGGGAATAGAAAAGAGACGAGCATGTTTGGCTAAGCTTTAAAAGGGTACTTAAGTTCTTAAATGATTAATTCTCTACTGGTGAAAGGTGGAAATAAGTAAGTTACTTAATTGACAACAAGGTAAGAGTTACTTTCGAGAAAAAAAAAGAAAAGAAAATACCTTCTTTCCTTTTAAGTAAGAAAATAGTATGTTATTTAAGCAAGATTGGAGACAAGAATTTGCTCTTTTTAAAGCTTAGCCAGACTTGTCCAATTCTCGATTGCAGCTGTGTACATCAGCAGTGTAGGAAGGGATAAAAAGGAGCACTCAAGCTCTGGTGTTTCACTGACAAAGATTCACATGGAATTAAAGTTGAAAAGTTTTATCATGTTCTTAAACCAAGTAATACTAGTAAACTGGCTGCAGTTTTATGTCAGGACAACGCATTCTTGAAAACAAATCTAGCATCGATTCAGAACCAGAAAAAATCAACCTTTTAGATATATAAATAGAAGAGATTCAACATGCCCACGCATACTAATTCTAACAGGTATGTCATGTTGTTCAGAGGTTGTAAAATACAGCAAGCATTTACTCGAATCTTAAAGACCTGTGTGCATCTAAAGCACCTTTTAATAAGATTAATGTAGCTATATGTAAACCCAGAGTAGCCACATGGTTTAGAAAGTTAGAATTTTCCATCTTTGTGCATTAGGCTTGCTCATGTTATTGAAGACAAACTACAGGAGCCTTGACTTCATAAACAAACTACCAAGTGTACAAACAATTGTCACACATCAACTTCAAAAGCTATACTCCAAAAAGAAAAAAGAAAAAGCTATACTACCAAATACGTCATTGGGGTATATCATTCATGGGAACCAAAAGGTATATCAGTACTTACTCTAAGTAACCTGCAAACCATTCATGACGCGAGACCAAGGAAAACAAGTAAATTATGCTCAACCCTCTTATGTTTTGAGAGATAAGTCTCTTCTCTATTTGCATTAAATTTAACTTTTAGGACTCAACAGTCAACACAGAAGTTGTATGAAAAGCTGATATGAACAGTATTATACCGTTAGAAAGTTGCCACAATTCTGCCCATCAGCTCGAAGGTAGTTGTTTGTGGTGTTACCAGGTATGCCTGCAGGGGTCTGCTTACTGTTATCCACAGCCTGGGGGGTAACAGAAGGCTTAGGAGAAGGCTCATTATTTGAACCCTTCTGAGCATTAGGGGCCTCTCCGCCTCCAAATAGATATCCCAAAGAACTCTGACCCCCTCCAGCACTGACTCCACGACCCATTCTCTCTGATTATTAATCAGAGAATTCAAATTAATAGTGCAGAAAGTGAAGATTGTATGGAAAACTCGCCATTTACTAGCAAAACATTAAAAATGAATACACAAATACAATGGGAAAAGTTTATAAATGCCACAAAGAATCTGCTTCTGAAGAGACTGACCACTTTGAAATCCTACATAGCATTCACCAAATGAATATGAAGATACCAAATGGAGAAAGACAGGCACATAAATTTACTGGAAAATTGCACTCACACCTACACAAGCTATTCAGGAGGATGTTTTACGGCAAAGAAAATGATGCAGATGCATATAAGTTTAACATACACAAAAATCCATTTTAGTTTGCAGAAAAAGTAGCCATATGATCTGAACACACATTAGTAATTGCTACTCCAAGAAAGACAGATATCAATATTCCCTGCATCATTATTACAAAAGACGAATTTCCCATTGTCGTCTTGGCCCAAGGCATGTCTCCACAAAAGCTAATAGTTTATTTTACTTTGATTAAGTTGATTTCTGTTAACATTTTTCTCCTTGTTTCTTTTCTCTCTCTTTCTATGGGGACATGCATGCAGGTGGGGGATTGCATATAACGGTTCTCACAAACTCTTAATTTTTATGCTAATAACTATTTTACAATAAGCAAGTATTCAATAGATGCCATAGAAATACTTAATCCTGCCAGGTGCAAAGCAAAGGTAATGATTATTTGCAAAGTGGCACTGGCACCCTTAGGCTTCCCAATTGGATCCTTGAAAAAATACTAAGAAAATAGGAGGTAAAATATTATTAAAAAAATTACTTACAGGGATGTATTACATATTATCCATTTACTCACCTCCCGCTTTTTATGAAATTGAACTACATTTTAAAATTTTCAAATATATTTTAGTTAGGTTGAAGGAAAAGGACAAAGAAAATCACCAACTTTTATTTCCTTTTCTGGAAGTCGTGATCTCTTAGGAGCTTTTGAATTATAACAAACACCCTTACAGAGTACATAAACCAGATTTCAAATATGAACCTGTATTATTTTTCTCTCTTTAACAAAATTTAATTATGCAGACAAACAAGCATGGATTTGATAACCAGTCAAAAAACCAAGAGTGGTTATACAAGGTTTTACACGCCAATAAAGTAAACAGATCCAATATTCAACCATAACTTTTTGCTCCTTCAAAATGTGGCAATCAAAATTGCCGAGAAAAATCTATTTCCAGAAATAATACATTTTGCACGCCAAAAGATAAACAGATCCCAGATTCGACCATAACATTTTGATCCTCCTTCAAATGTCGCAATCAAAATCGCCAAGAAAATTCCATTGTCAGAAAAATACCCAGCATCATGTTATGGATCCAAATATACCTTGGCGTAATATAAGGAAATCATATTTTCTCCAAAAAAAAACGTATTATATCAGCAGTGCATCAAAAATTGACGCACGTCATAAACTAGATATGCCTTGGCTAGATCTGATGAATTAGACTAATGAAAAATCGAAATAACACTCCAATGAAGCAAAACCACTGAAGATAATGCCAAATGAATAAAGGTGTAGTAAGAAGAAATCAGATCTGCCCCAATGAACCGCACGAATTCCATAAGCAGATCATTAAATTTATAAACATCGATGTTAAAACTAACCCCACAAATATCAAGATCAATTTAATATGACGATTAAAATGAAATCAGGGCAACAATTTCTGCATTTCGAACCTTTTTCTGCTGTGGTTTAAATCCAAAGGACCAAATGTATTGCAGAAAGAGAATTTTACTTTACAGAGAGAAGGGAAGGGGAATTTAAAGTGATTTGAAATGAGAGAAAAAGGAGCGTCTTACAAAGTTAAAACATTTACAGAAGAGATCCCCAATCTATTACTGCTGTAGCCGGTTGTCTCTGACCTTTACTATTTGACAGGAAAATCCTATCTTTTCAAGTTCATAGCACTTTGATCCCCATAGAACGATTTTCGTGCACTTAACTGTTGAAAAATTAATTTATTGTGAAAATAAAAAACTTCCTCCCGTCAACCACTTCGTGCTAGGGAGAGCACCATGCATGGGAAAAATAGTGAGGAAAAATCGACGAGGAGAAAATCATATTGCAGTAAAGATAGAAAAAATACACGCAAAATAAGAAAGGTAAGTTGATAATGCTCTAATCAATGAGCGATGTAATATTAAACTACTAATTTCTATTTTGTTTTCTTTCTTTTTCTTTTTAATTTATTTTTTATTCGCAGTTAGTGAGACAACATGCGAGAGTCACATGTTCCTCTTATTCCTTCTACAGTAACATAGATGCAAATCGTATATTGTAGACTAATGTATTACAAACTTAAAGATTAAGTACCTGAATATTAAAACATAAAGATTAATGATTCGCTCTTACAAATTTAATAAAGTAGGGACTTCTGCTACAATGTTTTCAAAATAAGTACTGAAGAATGAAGATATTGGCTGAACATTCAACGTCCAGCTGGCACTTCAGTAGTTTGATTGGATTTGAATGATAGAAGATTAGCGAATTAGGGCAACTATATGTTGCCCGAATTCGGGCACTGCTCGACTCTCACAGGGGGTGGGCTTGTAGGAGTCGGGCAGTGCCCGAATTCGGGCAGGAAATAAGTCCTCTAGTGAATTGTTACCGATAGTTCAAAAAATCGAATCGACCATCGATCCGAAAAAGACAACGGGTCAAAGATCAAAAGGTCGAACCAAAGTCAAATCGTTTTTAATTAAAAAATTAAAAATTAATCCAAAACTCTCACAAAATTTCTAAAAATAAGTTATTTATAAATAAATCACCATTTGTAGACAAAATTACTCACAAAACTTGGCTTTAAATAGAGTTTTTATAAGTTTTAATTAAAATATAAAAAAAATTCAATTTTTGCTGAAAACCGGACCGGTTCAACTGGTAAAAAAACCCGATTTTTGGTTCGATTTTTGGATACACGGTTAAAGTGGAAAATCGGACCGATTTTGCGACCGGTTCTCGATTTTTCGGTTGAACCGGCCGGTCCGGTCCGGTCCGATTTTCCAAACACTGATTACTACACCATACATTACAATTATTATATCGAAATTGAAATTATAATAAAAACTACAAATCACCATTACAATTTTCTTTTGGAGTAAATTTAATAAATAATCACTTAACTTTATCTAACATTACCACTTGCTCACCCAACTTTCAAGTATTATCCGTTGCTCACCCAACTTTCAAGTATTATCCGTTGCTCACCCAACTATCTGAAACCATTACTTATCCATTACTCGACTCATTTTCGTCAATTAAACTTAACAAAAAATGCCACATGGCGGATAGAAGCTTAGGTGGCTTAAAAATCTGTTAAAATATGCCACTTAGATAAAAAAAAAAAAAAACGAAAATCTGAAACATAGAAAGAACGTTTCTTATAATCTTTAAACAAAACACAAAGATCCAAATCAAGAAATCTCAATGAACCCTAATTGATAAAATTCTTCCTCAACATTGACTAATCCATCAGCTCAACCACAATTCTGCATCAATTTCGAGTGATAAAGGTGACCCACATCACTCAACATGAAAAATAACGTGAATGTGGAAAAAGCATTGTTGGAGGAAGAAGATGAGGGACTGGCACCGACACGAAGTAAATCATTTTAATGTAGTTTGCTTTTACTTGTTGTCTTTGTTTGGGACCACATTTATTTACCCCTATATATTTGAACAACTTTGTAACCATATTTTAATATATTTATTTACAGGGGTAAATAAACGTGGTCCAAAAAAAACACAAGAAGTAAAAGAAAACTACATTAAAATGATTTACCTTTCGCCGGTCCTGATCTCTCATCTTCTTCCTCCAACAATGCTTCTTTCACATTCATGTTAACTTTCATGTTGAGTGATGTGGGTCACTTTTTCACTCAAAATTGATGCATAATTGTGGTTGAGCTGATGAATTGGTCAATGTTGGGGAAGAATTTATCAATTAGGGTTTATTAGGATTTGTTGATTTGAGCCTTTCTGTTTTATTTAAAGATTATAAGAAACGTTCTTTCTATATTTCAATTTTTTTTTAATCTACGTGACGTATTTTAACAAATTTTTAAGTCACCTAAGCTTCCATCCGCCACGTGGCATTTTTCGTTAAGTTTAATTGACGGAAATGAGTCGGGTAATGGATGGGTAGTGGTTTCAGATAGTTGGGTGAGCAACGGGTAATACTTGAAAGTTGGGTGAGCAAGTGGTAATGTTAGGTAAAGTTCAGTGATTATTTATTAAATTACAAATAAAAAAATTAAATTTAATAAATAATTACCAAATTAATTTGACGTTATTATTTACTCACTCATTTTTTTTTTAAAAAAGTAATTACTCACTTAACTTCTCAAATGGTTTACCATTCCTCACTCATCAAGAAAATGTTAGGCTCAACGGACAAAAATTGCTACATTGCGAACGAAAAGCTGTTGTGGTATAATTAAATCATTAAAATCGTTCACGTAACTAAATCACAATAGTCAAACATTTAGCTTGTTTTAAAAAACGTTTCTCCAAGCTAAAAACGTTTTCTCAAAATTGGAGAAACATTTATTAAAGCAAGCTAAATGTATATTTGACTATTGCGATTTAGTTACATGGACGATTTTAACATTTTAATTATATCACATCAGTTTTTCGTTAGCTATGTGATAATTTTCGTCCGTTCAACATAACGTTTTTTCAACGAGTGATGAATGATAAACTATTTGAGAAGTTGAGTGAGCGATTTGATACTTGAGTGAATAAGTAGTAAATCCAAATTAGTTCGGTGATAATTTATTAAATTTATCCTTATTTATTACTATTACTAATATTATGGCATTTCTTTTTTATTTTTTTTAATCCCAATTTGAAATTTCATAATGTCACCACCAATGGTGTACGAAATGATAAAAGGCAGATATACCAAAAGATTGACTCTTTTACTAGATTGTGGGTTTAGTAATTTGGAATTTGAGGTACTGTTATTTGAGTGCACGATTGTATAATGTTATTTGAGTGCACGATTGCCACCATTTTTCCCATCTCATCACAGCCCCTGCCCCTGTCCAACCCATGCCTGGCCAAACAGCTGCATCCGTGTTAAGTTTGAGAGCCAACTATTAGAGTTGAAGAGTGGTGTTCTCCTACTCTTTGGAGGCAAGATGTAAACACCTACCTGCTGATGTGTCAGCAAGGAACACCCACTCGTTGAAGAGTTGAAATCTTGAATCATTAGAGTATTTCTAATGTATTTTATGGATTCTAGTCTACGGGAATGGAACTATGATGTTTTGGAATGAAAAAAAAAGAGAAATTTTTTTGTGCACTTGACAGTCTACGTGGCGTTGATATTTATAAATAGATAGTCAGACCTAAAATTAATCTCCAATTTGTTTCATCTAGAACTCAATACTACTTCATACGTGTATCTTTTATAAAATAGAGAGAGAAAATCAAATACACTAAAACCATAAAAAAAAAAAAAAATAAATAAATTGTTGAGTCAACTTATCTAATAGTGCCTTCCTATATGAAATTCTTAATGTCTGTTTTAATTTTTAATTTTTCAATTTTTTTTTTGTCACACTAGCTTGACAGAGGAACGTTGGATATGATTTTTTAGAAGAAACGGTTTATTTTGCTTATGTCACTACTTTTATAAGTGTATGTTTGGTAAAGAATTTGTAGGTTATAAGCAGTATGTCTAACGGAATGTGTGGATAAAAAATTGTGGGTTCTACAAAATATGTGAATAAAATTAATATTTGACCAACTTATAAATACTTATAAGCAATAACAAACATGCTCACATTTTCATCGAAGATCTCTTACAATTAAAGGCCAATGAATCCAAATGTTCATGTTGGATAAGTTGCCTAAAAATATGCAAAACTAAAAATGGTATCAATTCTTAAAAACGAAAAAAATTAGTGTGGAGAATTTCTTTGATGCAGATCAGATTCTTCCTTGTGCATCAGATGCCAAAGTTGATTTGGCTAACAGATTGGTAATGCAAAATTGATTTAAGCTTTCAAATTGTGGATCAAGCAACTAGATTTCTATAGTAACTTAGGACATCTCATAGATTATTTAAAAAAAATAAATAAATCACATAAGCAAAATGAATATTTAAAAAAATCATCTCTAAGAAATTCTATCAAGTGACAAAGAACAAAACAAATATTATCTAGACCTTTATCTAAATTCAAGAACTGTTAGATATGATGATTCAGCAAAATTTATATTTTCTATGCAGATTTAAATATGATTTTGTTTTTATTTTAGAAAAATAAAATATATTTAAATGTTATTATTTGATTATAAATAAAACTTATTGGAGACCAGAAGTCCTTCAACTTACTTGCCATGTGAATATCAATTCATATAATGCATTGGACATGCTCTTAGGTGATAAAAAAATTGTGGGTGTGGTAACTAAGTTATTTTTATTACGATACTTGAGAGTTTGAGTACTCGACAGATTCTATATTATTGTAATAATTATTCATATAGTAGAATATCTGTCTTTGACAGTCCATGATTTTTTTTAGATTTTAGAGTATTCCACATTAATTGTTTGTATATATATTTTTTAATATGTATTTTATCTTTTTGTCTTCTTTGAATAAGAATCGTGTGGGCAAATTAAAAAATTGGTTTCAATTCCCAATAGAGAGCATAAGTGTAATTTTATTGTAACTCATGTTATTGTAATTAAGTTGTGTTTAATGCAATTATTTGAGATGAATTTTCGCATTATTACAGCTATAACTTTACATGTTATGTAAAACACGAAATTCAGTGAGTTAGGGTGATGCACTGTGACAAAAGTAGTTTATATAAAAGAAAAAGAGTTCTCACAACTATCGTAAACATCTGTCCATGTTACTCCTCGAATCATGCATATAAATGGTAAACATATAGAAGCAAATTCACTTTACAGAGGAAATAATGTCTTCCATAATATTCAAGGGTTCAAAGTGTTACTATTATCACTTCACCTGCGAGGTCGCCCGTAGTAGCATTGTCGGCAACTGTTATGTTTATTGTCTTCTCTTGATTCAACACACTTCTACTATAGTGTTGGAGTACATACTGCATTATGGACGGAGCCATGTAGAGTCTAGTGCAGGCAAATCCAATGCACGCATCTGCCTGTACTGGACTTTTGGCCCTAAAAATTTATCATTTGAAATGATAAAAAAAAAAAGGGCCCAGTATCAGTGCACTAAATTTTTTTTTTTTTACCACTTCAAATGGGCATAAAGGAAATGGTCAAAAAGGAAAAGAAATGGGCAGGCTACACCAAAAATATATACACATATACGTATGATATACGTACAAGAGTGACTTAAAATTGTACATTTATTAATTTTCGCCCGCACTGAGTTAAAATCCTGGCTCCGCCTGTAAAACCTACTTGGGCGATCTTGTTGACCTTCTACCTCACCCATTGACATATCAATAATCAAGCATTGTCAAATTAGCCGCTCAATGTGCAACACCAGAGCTCGAATCTCACCTCTATAATGTGCCCATTCTGAATAATGCATTGCATCCACAGTTTTAGATTTTGGTCAGGCTGGCTATCATTTGACTTCCCCCAAGAGAGATGTACCACTTCGAATGCACTTGTTCTCTAGCTGGGGTGGGGTGGGTGTATGGGTGGGTCGGTGGGACGGGGGTCGGGCTGACTACAGCCCGGGCCCGCCCCAGAAGAAGTGTTTTTTTACTGTGTAAAAAAAAAAATTTAAATTTTTTTTATCTTAGTAACAGTCCGTGCGAAATTTTTTTTTTTCAGTAGTAGCCCGAGTTCAAAAAATTCCTGGATCCGCCACTGTTCTCTAGAGCACTATCTTGCATGAAGAGCTACATGGTTTGTTTCTAGACTACCAGATCTCAAAACATCATTGAATGTCAACTGAAACTACCATTTGGATGCAGCAAATCTATAATCATAATAATAGTAGTATTAAATATCATATGAAGTGAGAATTATTTTTTGGACAATTTTATCCGTACCATATTTATATCTCTACTTTTCGTTTTCCAATAGGTATTTAATTTATTTATTTAATGCAAACATTTAAACATTATTATCTTAAAATTCATACACTTATTGAATCGTTTTACTAATCTATTCAATTATTTAGTTTATCCTTATTTTTCGTTTTCCAATTCGTTACGTATTTAATTTATATCTATTCAATTTATTTAGTTGTAAAAGTTGACTTATAATTCAACGTATCTATTTATGATAATGAGTCTTTTAATAATTCATATTGACTTTTCATTCAACGTATTCATTTCTTTAAACACAAATTCAAACTTTAATCACCAACTATAAAATGCAGTCATCTCTCCAGAAGCATAACTCTTGTCTCTCAATCTCTCTCTCACAATCAAAATCATTCTTTTTCTGCCTTTTTCATATTTCATTCATGCTACGGACTAAGAGGACCTGTACGAAGACGTGTTCAATGATGCCTCATAGATATGATATGTTTAGGCAGTATTTGGAGTATCAATGAGATCCAACGCACAATATGGGCCAACACATTATGGAGATGTTAGTGAGGTGGAAGGAGGTGAGGCAGCTAGACCATACGGCCAGTGGTCGTCGAGCCACCTACTTCCTCATTGATACATATTGAGATGTATATTCATGAAGATACACCTTCACTTATTTCAAACGAAAAGGTCCCGCAGCGGAAGGTTCTTAGAATGCATAGTGGCTAAATGACAATGTATAGAGACGAAATAGTAGTAGTAGTTCTTTTCAAGTTTGGATAGAGTTTTCTTTTCCATATTGTTTGAACCAGACCCGGACTTTATAGGAGGCTTAAGAGGCGGCTGTCTCAGGCCCAAAATATTTGAGGGTCCATAGATCTTTAAAAAAGGGATTTTTTTCATAAATAAAATATTTTTTGAAAATAATTCCAATTTTATGAACTTAACAAAATTATTCTAAAAATACTACATTCTTAAAATTATATTAATTAATAACATAATAAATTAAAATCAAATCTATACCTCAAAGTATATTTCCATGTGAATTAACCCAAATTGCTTATTGAGTCATTGATTATTTGCACAACAAGTCCTTCATCTTTATAATATTTTCATTTTAATCCCTATAATTCCTCTTTCATTTCAATTTCATCATCTTTTATTTGCAACTTAAGTCCTTCAACTTTTAGATTTTTGCAACTTGATCTCCATATTTATACTTTCATATCAATTTAGTCATTAATAGTATCACTATTTGATACATATGTTACAAATGATATTGTGTATCAATGTTTGATACAAATGTTATAAATGATATTTTGTAACAATCCGTGTTACAAATTGAAATTTAAATATCAGTGATACAAAATATTAATTCATGTAACATGTACTATGTAAAATAACATAATATAATCTGTAATATATTCAGTGATACAAAATATCATTTATAACATCTGTATCAAACAGTGATACACAATATCATTTGTAACATCTGTATCAGATCGCGATATTAAACAGAAATTGTTACAACTGTTACAACTGCAAAACCAACTCTAAACTTCAATAAGTTCGTATTAATATACATATTGAACTCTAAAAACCTATTGATATTATGTAACATCAGTATAATATAGATATGTAACACAATATCAAATTTAACAAATAAAACTATTATTTTCATCATTTGTAACATACGTAACATTAGTGATACGTAACATGTGATGTGTAAAATAACATAATATAATATGTAATATATTCAGTAACTTATTCAGTGATACAAAAATCATTTGTAACATCTGTATCAAATAGTGATACTATAAAAGACTAAATTGATATAAAAGTATAAATATGGAGACCAACTTGTAAAAATATAAAAGTTGAAGGACTTGAATTGCAAATGAAAGAGGACGAAATTAAAATGAAAGAGGAAGTACATGGACTAAAGTAGAGATATTATAAAGATGGAGGACTTATCGTGCAAATAATTAATTTATTATTTTATTAATTAATATAGTTAAAGGAATGTAGTATTTTTAAAGTAAATTTGTTAAGTTGTTAGATTTGAAATTATTTTAAGATTGGTAAGTAATGGGTGTAATAATATCTAATTTTTTGAAATTGATTTTTTTAAATAAAATTAATGAAAGCCTGATTAATAGGCATGGAAATCCCATAAAATACGAGCTCGGCTCTCCCAAAGGGAAGAGTCGAGCTCGGCTCGTCGCCAAAAAGCAAGTTCAGTTCGGCCCACGAGAACGGGCCGAGCCGAGCTGCTCGGCTCGGCCCTCAAATTTTTTTTTGTTTTTTTTTAAATTTTGAAAATGAGAGAAAAATACAATATTGGGTATCTTTTATGTTGAAAATTAAAGATTGAAAACCATTCTCCTTAGAATAAGAGTATTTATAGAAAAATATTGAAATTAAAAAACAAAAAATAAAAAAAAAATAGTGTAATGCACGAGCCGGCTCGTGGCTCGTGATTTTGGGCTCGTGTCCACGAGCCCAAACGAGCCGAGCTCGTGGGCTCGTTCCCACGAGCCCAACAAGCCGAGCTCGTGGGCTCGTTCCCACGAGCCCAACAAGCCGGCTCTTTGGGTGAGCCCACGAGCCGGCTCGTTTTTTGGCCGAGCCGAGCTAGCTTGGCCCTCTTTTTTTTTTAGCTCGGCCCTAGCTCGTGCTCGTCTCTCGACTAGCCCGAGTCCGAGCTGGGCCGAGCTTTTACGAGCCAAGCTGGCGAACCCACAAGCCGACGAGCTTTTTTGCCATCCCTACTGATTAGGGCCATTAGGCAACTTTTACACCGTAGATGCATTTATCCTAAAATTTTATGGCTTGCAATTTTATTTGCTAAGTTATAAGTAATCTTTTTACAAGAGTAATGAAATTTCGATAGAGCAAATTGGAAATAGGAGGCACGACAAAAATTATTACGATGTTTAGTTACTAAAAAATTCTTGGTGTTTGTTTGAATTGCCCGACTGTTACATGTGTTGTCCGAATTCGAGCAACACATATCTCATATGTGAAACATGTTATGTAAGCAATGTCCCGTCATAGATACTAGGGGTTATTTGCCTGGCACAGTACAAATCTTTCAATTAGTGGTGAACATAGTTTGGTCTGAACAATTTTAAACTTATTTTTAAATCAAATTATTTATAATTGACATGGTTAAGAAAAATAATTAACATACTTCAACTATATCAATACATCAACTATATCAATACACTCTCAGTCTCATTTTATTCACTAGTAGCCTAAACTATTTGGATCATATTGTGAATAATGAGTTTTGATGGAGTTAATGAATTATATTCTTTATAATAAGTAGGATTTTTTTTTTTAAATTTTATAAATAGTTCAGTTCGGTTTCAAATGATTTTGAATCATCGAAACCTAAATAAAACCATTGCTAAGCGTTTTGGTTCAATTTAAAATTAAACATTGACGGCTCACGTGAATTCAATTCAAATCAACTATTTGATTCAATTTTGTTGTTTGGCAGATTTTTTGTTGAGCTCTACCTTCAACCGACATGCTTAATGAATTATGAGTAAACCCGTTCATTTTCATTTACTTCAACCATGGATGTCTAGGTACAGCACTTTTGTAGTTCAACAAAACTCCCGGGGCATGTTATAAAAATGTTAAAGTGCACATAATTTAATATATAAGGTGAGATTTGTTATTATTAATACATACAAATTGTTTACCTTTCAAATATATGTCTCTACACTTAAATATAAATTAAGGTTTGAAAATCCTATTTATTATTTCTCAAACTTTTAAATATATTCACCACTCTCTTATGGTGGTAAAAACTTCGTAAATTACTCTCGTTCGCGTCAAAAAAGTAGGGTCGAAATAACTCCCATTTTTTACACCTCTAGAGAAATCAATTGTAATTAGAGGTGGCAAAATCGAAATAAATGACATAGCATGTCACTCTATAACTATAACGTAGAATATTAATTAACACCCAATACAATAAAAAAAAAAAAAGTAAGAGCTAAATATTAGTTTAATTTTTTTTTTTTTATAAGCACATTGTAAACTTAGCTAAGAGTACTCTATGGTGGGAATTTAGGAAGGTCGAGCCAATCGAGTGCCTTCATTCAAGTGACGGCACTAAGAAACACGAAACATTGTGAGAGGCTAGGGTCAGGGAAAGAAGCTGAGTCGACCAACCTCGAAGATCATGATCGGAAGTAAAATGAATATTCTATTAAAAAATATCTAAATTACACAAATTGAAACTAGATGTGAGATCAAATGGTTGTCCTCTTCTAGGCTTCCATGCATATTATTATCCATTGATATCGTCAAAATTAATGTTAGTGCATTGAAAAACTCAAATTAATAGATCACAAATTACACAAAATTTCTTTGAGGTTTCTGACTATTGTAGAGACACTTTCTTTCTTTTAAAAAGTTACAGAAACCTCTCCTAACGTTTGTCTTTATAATGGATTCCACCCTATAATCCAAAAATAAATATGCATGTTCTATTTTACCCTTGTATGCTATATTTTAACATGTTACATATTATATATTTGGGCTACATTTTTCCTTTGCTTTCCTTATTTCTTATGTTTTTCCTATTTTTAATTAGAAACGGTATTGTTTCTAATTAAAAGAAATCGTGTTTCACAAATTTTTGTAACAATGTTTCAATAAAATTTTAGATTTATTTTTTTACCTCCAAATAAGCTTATTATCTAAATAAACCTAATAAGAAAGAAAAATAGACAAATTTAAAATTAGCATGATAGAGACGAGGGAAAAATATGATAAACGTATTAATTTTTGTTTACATGGAAGTTTTTGTAGTATTAATTTTTGTTTACATGGAAGTTTTTGTAATATTGATATTTGAAATAATTTTAACAACGATTACTTGTTTCAATTTCATTGGTAGACAAGAAGTTCTCTTTTCAATAGAGCATATATGAAGAAGTATTTTTGAAATTTGATGGATAGAGATAGAAGGAAATAGAATGAAACTAGGATAAACGTTATTCAAATCCAAGTATTCTTTAAATACTCACAAACCCAAAACCTTAATATAAAATTTCAAATTCTAAACATACCTTAAAATTGTTAGAGCTATTTTCTCCAAATTCTAGACATACCCTAAAATTGTTCCAAATTTTAAATTGCAATGGAGAACCAATCAACGCAATTTGATGATTCTTTGAAAGACATGCACCTGCATTACTTGAATTCATCAAATTTTAGTGATGATAAATATTTGAAGAGTTTGCCACCGGGTTTTCGTTTTCATCCTACTGATAAAGAACTTATTATGGATTACTTGATCAAAAAGATCAATAATGAAAATATGTATCCCAGTCCGATTAAAGATGTTGATATATACAAGTTCAACCTAGAAAACCTTGCTGGTATGTGTTTGTTTCTTTAATTAATTCTTGTAATCTATATTTTTCTATTTTTCCTTTTTCTTTAATTCTTGAAACAAAATGTGCAGATGTTTATAAGGTGAATGGGGTAAGAGAGATGTACTTTTTTACTCCGAGACAAAAAAAATACAAAAATGGACAACGACCGAACAGAACTACAATTGATGGATATTGGAAAGCAACAGGAGCTGGTAAAATTATTTTACACAATGGGGAAGCTATTGGATGTGAAAGATCTTTGGTGTTCTACAGGGGAATACCTTCACGTGGTGTAAAGACTTCTTGGCTTATGCATGAATTTAAAGTTGATAATCTCCCACCACGACAACTAGCACATGAAGATGACATGAGGGTACGGACAAGCTGTTTTTTCTTTTTCTTTTTTTCTATTCAGATTATGTTGGCTTCTTTAATTCTCTTTACTCACAGCTTTGATTAAATTCTTTCTTGTAGTTGGACGATTGGGTTTTGTGTAAGATATACAACAACAACGAAAAGAAATCGAACAACAGTACAAAGCGAAAAAGGGACGATGATATTGATAGATATCATCAGATTCAAGAAACAAGAAATCAAGATGTTGCGGAGCAAGAAATTGAACCTACAGCATTCAGAAGCTCCACGAATGTTGAACACGAAGACTTTTGGGATGTGAATAAAATCGAGGCAATGTTGATGTCCGATGAAATTGAACCTACACCAGACGGATGCTCCACGAATGTTGAACAAGATTACTTTTGGGATTTTAATATACTTGAGACGATGTCAATGCCCAATTCCTTGCAAGAAATTGAACCTACAGCAGGCAGAAGCTCCACGAATGTTGAACAAGAAGACTTTTGGGAGGTGATGGAAAAGATGACAAGAAAAGGAGAGCTGAGCAAATTCGCAGGACATCACTAGTGTAAATTAGTCATATTTGATTTAGACTTTGTATACTTGTTTAGGGAACTGGCAGCTGCTATTTGTTCCAGTTAGTGATAGTCAAAGAGCTAGAGTTTTCTCTGTTTGGTCTTTACAGATTGCTATTTTTCTACCTGTAGTTTTCCAAGCCACAATTAATAGTCAGATAATATAGCATCAAAAGTTGCTGTCAGTGAATGTAAATGCATAATTATGTCTAAAGTTATGCACCGATTGTGATTCCTTGCTTGCTCCTTGTTGCTTTTAGAGAGCTGCATGTTCAGTTAACATATAAGTATTTACCAACTATCTATATTCTATAACGATATTTCTTTATCATAATTTTATAATTTTTTAACTAATTTGGAAGCATATTGAAGTTGATTCACAGGCAGATATCTGTTCCATCTTAATATGCGTGGTTTTGGTTGTTGTCCAGTTGGATTTGATTTTTTTGTCTCCATTGTCGAGATGTTTATTGCTTTGTCTTTTTTTCTTAGCTCTGAATCCCAATGTCATTGAAAGGGTTCTGGAAGAGCCAAAACCTCTTTGAACTCTCAATTTTCTTTTCTAATTGCTCGCAATGAGCTATATAATATATGCATTAAATGGTGGATTTGGTGTGGACTTTTATCAGTCTACTAGTTAAGAATACGTACGTTGCACGTGATTTTGTAATAATATTATGATTTTTTTATTTTAAAATTATCGATGAATATAACACTTAAATGAAACTCATTTTCAATCATAAGTTCATCAATGATTATGACCAACTAAGGGATTATATTCAAACTTCTTGGTAAAATATGTGGTTCATTAAAAAATACATGGTCTACGTGAATATTAAGTTTGAAAGATTATTGATACTATTTTAATTATATTTTAAAACATATATCTAATGGCTTATCAGAAAAGACAACTTTCTTTTATGAAAATTAGTATCAAATTCTAAAATACATGAAAATAGTAGATATAAGTATAACGCAATTTTTCATTGATTTTCCGTATTTATATCATTATAAAAAACACACGAAAACAAAATATTTAGCCTTTTAAGTAATTATTTATCAGAAAAAAGAATCTCAAAATTCTTTGACATAAGATAAAAAAGAATTTTCTATTGCAATATCCATTCAGTTTTAATACACCCATAAATTAAGGAGTTTTTTTTTTGTTCTCTTAATGCATTCTTTCCCGTAATTCTATCTGAATTATTATTAAATTTCATGAAAATTCAAAACAACCAGATATTTGAACAATGATTTTAACTCATCACATAAAACCACTTATTATGCGAGATTTACTTTCACCTTATACATAACATGACTCACTTTATCCAAGTTATGTCTTCCTCAGCCGCGTGCTTGAAAGAGTTAGAGTAACACCAATTCTCCTTATTCTAACTCGTTCTTCCACAATAAATATACGTTTAATTGCTTACAAAATGACATAAAACATCATTTGAGCTTAAATCCCTTTGTTATCAAAACTACCACAATAATTAACATTTTTACATTGAACAAATATTCTAAATCAAGAAAAAAATATATAGAAATCAAAATTTAAAATCAATATTACCAGCATATATATTCTTAAAATTAGTGAATCATTCATGAAAAATTAATACATCCATTATTACCATATTACTATCAAACTAATTATCAAAGATTAAAAATCGTCATTGGGAGGAAAAAAATATTTTTGGCACAATAAAAAACAAAGACGAATAACAAATGAAGAAAGTATGAATCAATAATAAGAAAGTCGAAATGCAAAGTCAAATTCATCTTGTTTTGTTATGTTGATGAAGGAATTTGCTTAAATTCTCGTGCATAATAAGATTGACTTTTTGATTGTTTACAATTAAAGATAATAATTTCAATATATTAAAAATTTTATTAGTATATTTTTATTTATTTTCATTAATTACAATATATAATAGAATTTAAAGAGACAAATCACTTTTAATGATCAAAATACAATATTTATATAGTATTAAATAGTTTAAATTAAAGCAAACATAATTATATTAATTGAAAGATGATTTTAAAAATTATAAGTTATTTGAGGACAATATCGTCCAAAAATATTTCTCCCTTTAAAGAACTTTTAGAATTAGTATAGATTATTGTCAAAAAAAAATATCAAAAGAATTAAAAGTGATGTATAATATATAATACATGGCATAAAGTATATTTTAAAAGAAGTCACAAAACTACGTCTCTACTTCGAGATATACCAATTTAATACAAAAGAGTTAATTATAAAAATCTACCGTTCGTGATCCTACGATTTTTAGTAAGCTTATTATTGTGGAGATCAAGTCCAACCCCTTTCTAAATAATGCGAATAGCCAATTATAATTGTCTTTTATCATTAGATCAAGAATTTGTAATGTCTGTCATATATTTAGTTCAATTGTACAAGATCTAAAAGAATACAATGAAAAATTGATATTAGCGGCATTGATTTCTTTTTATTTCATCAAATTGTTTCTAAACTAAATTTTCAATAAAAAATTAGAACAGAAGATATAAAAATATTTTTATAAGAACGAGATAAATATATTATATATGTTGATAAATACAATTGTATTCAACACCAAGAAACTCTCATTTTTTACTTTAATGATTATTATAGCAAAAATTTTATCATTGAAGCTAATCAGTTAAGTGCAATTTAATTTGTACGAATAATGTTATGTAGCACCACTGTCGTTAAAACACTAGTATAATTAAATGATTAATCTATTTAAATGTGATATTATGGGACCTATTTAATTAGACATATCATGCGTTGCCACGTAAATTAGCACCTTGTACTAGTTTGAAAGTATGTAAACTACTAGGATATGTGACATATGTCAAAATATGAGCAAAGACTTATTCTATGCATGGCATCTATACACCATATTAATAAAAGTTCGACCTTACTATATACAATATTGTTGAGATTATTGGCATTGTACTTAGATAGATAGGAGCTCCCCTACTTAGTAATACGTCAGATATGGCGTAAAGCCTTTTTTTTTATTCTTTATAAATTTTACATGCACACTTAATTCCATGCCCCATTCCTTGTTTGTAATAATAGGACGTAAACGTAAGGTGGTCACGCTTATCTTTAAATGTAATAATTTTTTAATTAATATATTATATTAGAGTAAGGAATAATATCAAACTCCCAATTTAAATTTTAGAAAAGCCATAAAAAAAACCTCTACTAATCTTAAACAAAATATATTGGAAATCACATTCTCAAATGAATCCAATACTACCAATCATTAGTGCATATAATGGGATGCTTGATATACTAAGGACAAAGATCGTGTCAAGAATTGAAGTGTCTTGTGTAGTTTAAGAATTGACAAGAAACAACATTACTAGTACAAGATCAAAATGTCAAATACATTGTGCCGAACAATTCACGAATTTGTGGAAGAGACACTAATTCTTCACATTGTGAATATTAGATTTTATAATTTCTTTTTTGTGAATGTAAATTATGTAACTTATTGGGAACTATACAATCTAGATAATTTGAATGTATAAACTACAATAATACAAATGATTGAAAGTGAAATACGTGTCAAACTAGTTAGAAACGTAGAATGTAGTTTAACTACAGTTGTTGTAGAAGTTGTGAAAGTTTTTCTATCTAGAGCCTGTTTGGTTTCTTGATAAAAATTATTTATCTGGATAAAAGTTATTCGGATAATAAGTTTATCATTATCCTGTTTGATTTAGCTAGGTACAAGAATAGAAAAAATCACTATTAAAAATTAAGGTCATGTTCTCTTTGCAGTTTTTAGAGTGTTTTCAATTTTCAGTTTTTCAAAACAGTGAAAATGTGTTCACTTAACCATTTTCAAAAATACATTTTTCAAAACACAAAAAAAATTTACACACAAAATAGAAAATGGAAAAAAGGCGTTTTCATCATTTTCTATATAGAATGAAGCCCAAACCCAAAACACGGAAAACACTTCTGCTCATTCCATTGCAAATCCTCTATCTTCCATCTTTCTTCTTCCTTCATTTCAAGTACGCATCTCTTCCATCTCTCTTCTTCCTTCTTCCATTTTCCTTCATTTCTCTTCCTTCTCTCCATGCATTCTTCACGTCCTACAATTTGTACGTATTTTTAGGTGGAATTGGACAAAAGTAGTCCCCTAAGAAGAAAATGGCATTGCTAGAGCTTGTCTCTCTGTTTCTTGGCCACCTGTGTAAGTTTCTTCGACAAAGATTTGATTATTTGGTTTTTTTAGTAAAAAAAATTGAACTGGGTTTGCTGGGTTCTTTTTGATTTTTTACTTTCTGTGATTTCTTGAATTGATTTATGCTTGGTCACGTGGTGTACTACGAAAATCCAGGAAATAATTGAAGTTTGTATGGTTTTTTTAGTACAGAAATTGAACTAGGTATGTTGGGATCTTTTTGATCTTTTACTTAATGTGATTATTTGAATTGATTTATACTTTGTTCATGTGTCTGTAATTTAAAATCTCTATTTATTAGATTTTAGAGTTGTGATGATTGAACTATTCCTCAATCAAAACCAAACCCAGAACACAACAATTAAGCAAGTATTCAATTGAAATTATTATACGCAAGTAGCCGAAGGACTGATGGTGAAAATGTATAGACTAAATCAAATTTTGGATTACCCTAATTTAGTCAGTCATATCTACTCAGAAGCATTTTGGAAATCAGGCGTGTTTCCTAACCATCCCAAAATTTGTCATTCATTCTAGAAGACATAATTCTAGGAATCCAATGTAAAACTCAAACAAAGACTCCTGCCAAGATTGAATTATTAGTCATTTTAAATAATTGTTTTTTTTTTTTGCAATTAAAGAAACAGAAGAATTTAAGATTAAATTGGGTGTATAAACTTGAATTTGATTGGTTTCCGATTGATAATTTCAAAACTAGTCTTGTGGGGGTTGTAAGCATATTGAGCACCCTCCCTTTTTAACAAAGAATCCTTAACCCTTATTTAGCTTAATCAAGTAGACTTGTTATAAATTTGTTCAAGTCTCACGTGGCTCATATAGTTTATTTTTTCTTCATCATCAGGGAGGAATTGAATGTGGTGATCTCAATTCAGTTAGTTCACCAACTTGTGGATCAGCAATTAATGAGTTACCTTCTCTAATCCCTGAAATCAAAATCAGAATCAAGAACACCAAAAGAGTTATTGAAACCAAGGTCCATCAGGAATCAAGAAATCTTAAACCTTCTATTCATATGTGAGATGATTCATTAACACCTCAACGCCAATCTTTCCTCGAAGATTCCCGTGCATCTCCAAATTATTTGAAGGCAACAAGGTGTTTCGAAGAGAAGAAATTGAATTTTCAAGCAAGTCCTCAGAATACTGAATCTAGCTTTGACCGTATTAATCAAAGTAGTAAAAAGTAGATTGAGAGTTTACTAATCTGTTGTCTTGCATTCCATGATTGTATTAGTGTTTTCTAATAGCGATACTGTTGATTTAACATAAAGATAGCAAAATTGAACATTTAGAAAAACTGAAACTTAGCAGCCCTTGTAAGTTGTTGTCATTTATCTTGTTACACATATAACGCATGTTGCATGTGTTATCTATTCAAGAATAGCCTCAGGGAAAGAAAAATAAAGTTGTATGAATGTGTTAGTTGTTCAAGAATTTAGTTAATCTCATGATCTCTTTATATTAAACTGTCATTATGATTTTTATGTCATATCTTCTATCCATTGTCTTCTTTGCATAATGGAGCATTCTTCGTAATCTTGAGCCATACTTTCCAACTCTAATATATAGAGTGTCTTCAAGTGCAGACCAAATAAATTCATATAAGCCCAATTTTGATTTGATATTCAGAAAATATTGATTTCCTGAGAACAATTGTATTAAATAATCACATATATTGAATTCGTTGATGTAATCTCATTTACTATGAACAATCTTCTAAGTGAGTTTGTCTTTAATATTTACTACTATATTTTATAATTTTTGCCAAATTTAATTTAGGTTTTGTTTTTTGTAACTGGGAAAAAAATATTTCAAGATTCACCAACTTCAAAATTTATATGGCATTTAATACTATATTAACATTAAACTATTAAAATTTGTTGAATAATCAAATTTTTTTAATAAAATATTACAAAAAAAATCTCAAAATTTCAAAGTAAACGCGTTTTCCAGTTTTTTGTTTTGAGAAACAGTTTTCCAAAATGACAAAAAGAACGTATTTTCAGCAATCTCAAAATAGACACTCAAAACACAAAACTGAAAATAAATTCAAAAATTCAAAACTGAAAACTGAAATACAAAGAGAACCGCCCCTAAGCTTTTCGAAAAAATAATAATAATAATAATAATTCCTTTATTCTTTATTAAACAAAAAAAAAAATTACAAGGTTATTTGGATATAATAGAAAATAACCTTGTATAATTTATATTCTAAGATATATAAAAAAATTACACTATTAATAAATTCATTAACTTAGTAATACAATTAAGTTGTATGTTGTAATATACAACAAAGAGGTATGTAGGGATGGCAAAAGTATCCGAACCGCCCCACACTCGATGGATACTCACTCCGAATGGAGAAAAAAATTCTTGATCCGCAGGGTGGATCGAGGCGATCCGGGGAAGATTGCGGGGTAGATCGGATTATGTGTGCCCCGATCTAATCTGCCCATTTGAAAAATAAAGAAAGAAAAAAGTAGTAAAATAGTAATGTTTGTTTCAATGTTTGAATGATAATTGACAAAAAAAAATATTATGGATCAGTCTGCGGATCACTGTTTTGATCTGTTCCGACCTGGATCCGATCCGCCCCGATTCGCCTTGAGAAATGGCAGATCAATCCGCAGATTTGGATCTTCTAGAATTGTTGTAGGACGAATACAAATCAAGCCGATCCAATCCAAATCCGTTTTGTTGCCATCACTAGAGATGAGAAGTATATGAACACTTAGTAAGCTCTATACAATATATGAAATCTCCCAAAAAAATATACTCAAAATATATATGAGAGCAATATGTAAACTATTTAGGCTCTAGTGGAAGGTGGCATATTTTGGTAAAAAATAAGTTTTGATTCTTTTTTATCAATAAATTTGAAACTATGAAAAATAAAGGACTAACTGGAAACTTGAATTGAAATAAAATTAGATTGAGACAAGAGTATTTTGACTCTTTGTCTTTAAGACAATTTTGTCCCGTACGGGTGCATACAGTCGAATGCCAATCATCTTTCAAAATACAACGATCTCTTCTTGTGATAACATCATTTCAAATTACAAGAAATAGTGAACTGGAACTTATTTTGTATTCGTTTATAAATGCAAAGATTGAATGCATAATTTTATAAAGTGCTGGGCCAAATATGTAAGATAAAAAAAAAAAAAAAGATGAATAGTTAATTTTGCAAAAAAATGTGGTCTATTTATAATAAGCCAAAAGTTACATCCGAAAAGACACAACTCAAAAGAAATATCATGTATGAAAAGACAAGTCCTTTCTAGAAAATTTTTATTTTGAACAAACATGTCTGTACTAAACAGACATATAAGTTTGTTATAGACAACTTTGTGGACATGTTCTAAATAAACATATTTGTTTGTTATAGACAATCACGTACGTTCTAGAAAAATACGTGTCACAATTTGGAAAATCCAAAATTAATTAAATTAACGAATAAAATTAATTATTTCTTTTTTCACCAAAAAGAATACATAGTCTCATCTCAAGCCAAATTTTGGTAGAAAACGGGTTTTGAATACTTTTTTCTTTATTATTGAAAATTTGAAACTAACAAAAAATAATAGACTTACTTGACACTTAAATTAAAATGAAATTAGATCGATGCAAGAGTTTGACTATTTGTCTTTAAGATGAATTTGTCTTGCACAGATGTCTACAGTCGAATGACAATCGTCGTTTAAGATACAATGATCTCTTCTCGATAGTAGCACTACAAATCACAAGAAATATAGAATCGGAACTTGTTTGTACTCTTTTACAAATGCAAGGACTTAATGTAGAATTTTATAAAGTGTAGGGTCAAATATGAAAGACAAAAAAGATGAAGTGTTAATTCTGCAGGAAGGTGTGGTCCTGTGGACCTGTACGGCTACCTTGTTACTACTTCATAGTCACTAGCCCTGCCTTCGGCATCCCCTCCTTCAGATTAAGGTAACGACTTCGGACATGGGCAACCCCCATAATGTGACGGTTACGAGGTGTGAAGTGGGAGAGAAAGGATGTCGTGCATACTATTTGTAATGATTCCATCCCACACCCAAGTTCCACAACTTTTGGTCCGCTATCCTGATCATGTCCAAAAAAATACAACTCAAAGAAAATGTCATGTCTGAAAAGAGTCATATCTGAAAAGACATGTCCTTTTCGGACAGGTTTTATTTTGAACAAACATGTCTATACAAATCAAGCATATCAATCTATTAAAGACATCTTTGTGGACAGAATTCCAAACATATCTATTTGTTAAAGACAACTACGTTCTAAAAAGACATTTGTCACAATTTGAAAGATCCAAATTAATTAAATTAACAAATAAATATTTCTTTTATTTCTTCTTTCACAAAAAAGAATACATAGTCTCTACCCAAGCCCAACTTTGGTAAACAATAAAGTTTGAATATCATTTTATTTGTTACTGAAAATTAGAAACTAACAAAAAATAAAGAACTTACTTGAAAACTTGAATTGAAATAAAATTAGATCGAGACAAAAGTTTGACTCTTTGTTATTAAGACAAATTTGTCTCTCACAGGTGCTAATCGTTTTTCTAGTACAATGATCTCTTCTTGGGATAATAGCATTTCAAATCGCAAAAAACTACGAACAAGAAATTTTTTTGTACTCTTTTATAAATGCAAGGACTCAATGCAGAATGTTATTAAGTACATAGCCGAATATGAAAGATAAAAAAGTTTAAGTTTTAATTCTGCAGGAAAGTGTGGTCTAATTTATAATTATAATAAGTCAAAATTGTGTCCGAAAAGACACAACTCAAAGAAAATATCATGTTGAAAAGCTGGAAAAGTTTTGTTTTGAACAAACATGTCTGTACTAAATAGGTATATCTGTATGTTAGAAACAACAGTTGAAAAGTAAAATTTTATTGAATCACTTCATTTAATAGTTTAAGCTATAGACTTATATATTTAAATTACGTATCTATTTGCCCCCTCATGCATAGGATATATTTGTATTTCTTCAAAAGGCTTGACATTGTACAATGTTATAAATCAGAGACTACCAAGTTGAACTACCTTATCAAATATACCTATTTCTGAATCTTTATGCATGGCTATAATGCAAAGTTTGAGAACTTGAGGATCAAATTGAAATTCTTTCAATTCGTAGGAACCAAAGTGTAAATTTCATTCAATAAAATTTCACCGAATGAATGATGATCTTGGGTTTTATTGGTGAAAATTTTTTGTATGTACCGCTCTTGGGGAGATCTTTTTATATCTTTGGAGATCCACCCCTACAATATAGGGTATAAAAGCCAAAACAAGTGATTTTAGCCTTTATAAGAAGAAAATAGATTCTTGAACCCCTTTCCTTTCAATAAGATTTCATCGGATGAATGATGATCTTGGATTTTATTGGTGACAATACGAGTCAGTTAAAGATTAAAAAGCAATTTTAAGATTCAATTGAAATGTTTAAAATTTTAGGAATTGAACTGCCATTTTGTACTTTAGTGACTATATGAGTTTTAAATTATAATAATATTGTAACGACCAATTTAAAATTTTACTTGAATTTAAGTGACGAATAACTGGTAGTAAAATTAACTCTTTATAGAAATTAAGTATGTTTGGACTTTTTCTCATGTATATGGACAAATTGAAGGCATGGTTCAAATTTAGTCTATGTTCTACCAAATAACTTGTGCAAGCTTCTTAAATGTTTGAGAAAATTAGAATCTCTACTTAGTATTATTTAAGAAATTGAAATATTCTGAACTATTGTTATGTTTTTGAAAAATACTGATTAGACTATAAACATATTAATTTTATTGAAAATATAACTTTTAAATATATCCAATTATCTCATTAATTCCAAAATCAAAAAACATGCGATAGAATAGATTTTAAATCAAGGAACAAATATGCAACTTGCCATGTTAATCGAAGTTATTATATTTTGTTTTAATTATTCTGCACACAATCTTTCATTTTCCGGAGATAAGCATGCATTTCACTTTTCTTCTCTATCTTTCTTAATCGAGGTTGAAAATACCATTGATGAATCAAAATAGAGACTGTCAAACCCAACATTCTTTATTCTTCTGATTTTTTTTTTTTAGTCTAAGCTACAATTTCATCTATAATTGCATATTCTTGAAAATCTCGACAATCATCCAATCAAGTAGTATAACCACGTTCAAAAAAGTATTTTTTTATATAATATAAACCATATTTCATCTTTAACTCAAATCTTATGAAATTTTGAAATAAACCATGCTAGAGTTTTAGTCTTACGAATATTCACTAATTCCTAATCCCATTTTGCAATTCGGCTATGACTCCACTTTGTTACTATAGATGCGGTTATGCATATGGTGTCAAACAATGCTTCTTACTTCAATTTGTTACTGCAGTTACTCTATATTGTTATTTATGATTTGAAAGAATTTCAAATTACACCAAATTATTACTGTCTATTTTTTAAACAATAGATTGTCTTGTTTTTTTGAAACTTTATTTGTTTCCGTGTTTTGGTATTGTTAGAAAGATGTAATTTTATTTATTTTTTAATGGAGATTTAATTTGATTCCATAATTTTTAAATTACATTGAATTGTTTTAATGTAGAAAGAGAATATATTTTCGAAGAGAGAGAAGTGTTATAGAGAGGAGAGAATCTGTTTGGAAAGAAAGTGATTGTTGTTTTTTAATTTAGGTAAATGATTTATATTAATTATGATAAATAAGTGATTAATAATATTTTTCTAAGATTGAGAAGTATTTTCAATTAATACGTGCAATCCAACATTTTCCAATTTCTATTTACATTTTAGCGTAAAATGCGTAAGTTTTTTGGTGTTTAAGATACAAATCCAATTATTTTATCATGTATTGCCATTCATTATAAAAGGGATAGTTTCACCATACACCACAAAATATAAAATAATTTAAAAAATACTATCTAACTTTTTTTATTCTAAAAATACTGTTTTTATTTTTGTAACACTTGTTGTTACATTTGTTACGTTTGTTATATTTCTTATACAAACGTGTATTACATTTGTTATTTTTAAAATTTAAAATATTGAAAAGTAATTGTAAAATTTTAATAGAAAATCAAGTATGTAGCAAAATTATCACATTATAAAAAACTGTCTACTTTAATGTTAAGTAGTGGGCTCTCTAATTCAAGTCCACTCATTTTATATTGGACAAGTTAGGCGCAAAACATTAAAAGTCTGGTGTGACTTTTTACTAAAAAAATAATATAATAGGTAACTTTTTATTAAATGAATTTAATTGATATATTTTAAGGAATAAATGACATAGCGTGTCACTTTATAACGTAGAATATTAATTAACATCCAACACAATAATAAAAGTAAGAACTAAATATTAGTTTTTTTTTTTTTATAAGCATATTGTAAATTTAGCTAAGAGTCTATAGTGAGAATTTAGGAGGGTCGAGCCAATCGATTGTCTTCATTAAAGTGACGGCACTAAGAAACACGAAAACATTGTGAGGGGCTAAGGTCAAAGAAAAGAGTTGAGTCGACCAGCTTTGACGTTCGAAAGAAGTAAAACAAATGTTCTATTAAAAAATAGCCAAATTATACGAATCGAAATCGGATGTGAGATCAAATGATTGTTGTTTAGTCTCTTCTAGTCTTCCATGCATATTATTATCCATTGATTAGATTTAATACTAATTGATTAATCATATTATCCGTATTTAATCTATGTTATTTGTTTTGCGCATTAGTAGCATTATTAGGAAATACACATCTAATTTATTTTGAAACTTATTCTTAATTAGTAGACATAATTCTTTTATGTGAAAATTATATCATGGGCTTATTTGCACAAATGGTCCCTGACTTTTGCACTTACTGCGGGTTGAGGACCTATCTTTTCATTTTTGGCAGTTTAGCCCCTATTTCAAATGTTTTTGGCAGCAATAGTCCTTTTCATCATTTTCCATCCAAATCCCTGTTAAAGTTGACGGTAGAAAATTTTTTATTTAAAAAGTAAATGAAAATTTGCAGCAAAAGTCCCTAATCTTTTAGAAAGTATTGAAAAGTTCCATAACTTTCTAAAACTAACACATATGACCCCAAACCTTTTTGACAATTTAACCCTCAACTTAAATAAATTAAAAATAACTCATAAATATTTTCAAAAATACAAATAAGTCCTAAATCTTTTTATTTTTTTACAGATTTACACTTAAAATAAGAAAAAAGTGTGTCATCAAGTCCCAAAATTTTTAATTTTGTTCACCAAAATGACATTTAAATTGTCTTTGATTAAAATCAGATTTTTTAGTAAAAATTGTTGAAATGTGTGGTTTAAAAGTTGTGGGACCATAAAATGTGTGGTTAACATTATTGTTGACTTTGATCTTAGCTTTTTATAAAATCAAAACTGAAAACAAACGGGCTGTTAAAGTCTCTACAGATTTTGTCCAACGGGTTAATTGGGCTGAAACCGAGCTGGCCCATCAAAAAATATTTTTGACCCAAATCACCCACCACCCCCACCCCCACCCCCACCCCCACCCCCACCCAAGTTCTCTCTGGTCCCAACAAAAGGGGGGAATTTTCCTCCCTTGTTTCCGACACCGGCTAAAATTCTGCCGGAAACAAGGGGGGAAAATTCCCCTCCTTTTCGCGAAAAACCAGGGAGCTCCCTGGGTTCGCGAAAAACCAGGGAGCTCCCTGGTTTTTCGCCAAACCTGGTTTCGCGATCGCGAATCCCTGGTTTCGCGATCGCGAAACCAGGGGTCGCGAAACCAGGGATCCCTGGTTTTGCGACCCTGGGGGGGATTTCTTCCCCCCTTTGTCGCCGGGATTTCCCGGCGACAATCACCCCTCCCCCCCGATTTGGTAGGGGTGGGGTGGGGAAGATGGTGAAGATTTTTCTCTCTTTTTTTTTTATTATTTAAAAAAAAATTTAAATTTATGTTGGACTGGTCCATTAGCCCACGACAATTAACCCGTTGGAAAAAATCTGTAGAGACTCTAACAGCCTGTTTGTTTTCAATTTTAATTTTATAAAAAGCTAAGATCAAAGTCAACAATAATGTTAACCACACATTTTATGGTCCCACAACTTTTAAACCACACATTTCAACAACTTTTAGTAAAAAATCTGATTTTAATCAAACACAATTTAAATGTCATTTTGGTGAACAAAATTAAAAATTTTGGGACTTGATGACACACTTTTTCTTATTTTAAGTGTAAATCTTTAAAAAAATAAAAAGATTTAGGATTTATTTGTATTTTTGAAAATATTTATGAGTTATTTTTAATTTATTTAAGTTGGGGTTAAATTGTCAAAAAGGTTTGGGGTCATATGTGTTAGTTTTAGAATGTTATGGAATTTTTCAATACTTTCTAAAAGATTAGAGACTTTTGCTGCAAATTTTTATTTACTTTTTAAATAAAAAATTTTCTACCGTCAACTTTAACAGGGATTTGGATGGAAAATGATGAAAAGGACCATTGCTGCCAAAAACATTTGAAATAGGGGCTAAACTACCAAAAATGAAAAGATAGGTCCTCAACCCGCAGTAAGTGCAAAAGTCAGGGACCATTTGTGCAAATAAGCCTTATATCATGTACGTACTATTTTTTGAAAGCATATTTCCATCTATATAACTGAGCAATTTTATTTTAGATTTTAAAGATATATGCCTTATTATATGTATGTTTTCACGGTATGGAGTTATAACTTTCTTCCTCGTCCTTTGCTATACATTCTCTTGCAATTGTAGGATGCATGTTTGTTTAATGTGCCTTTCCTTCATTAGTTTCTAGAGGTAAAATCGGTCTGATCCGACGAGTCAGTCTGTGTAAACTAAATTTTAGGTTGGACTGACCTGTTAAATGCTAGCCCAAACAAAATCGGGCCCATATGGCTAGCCTGCCAGTTGGGCTTTTTTCTTTTTTCTTTTTACACTAAACTTCTATGAATTTGAGTTGTTTGGTACGAAATAATTAAATAACTAAGTTGAATTATATGAACGGACCTATATATATATAACTATGTTGAATTAATAACTATGTTGAATTAAATAATATATATATATATATATATATATATATATATATATAATATAAGTGTCTATCACCTGTTTACTATTCACCCTTCAACCAACACGACGTAGTTTTGATGCTTTCTTAGTCTTAATTTTGTCCAAATCTCACCCATTTGTACTATTAATTTGTTTAACTTATTAAAAAAACTGCCTTTGTTGACTTTTTCTTCTTCTTTGGGAGCCGTCATTTTTGACAAATTTTTTAAAACATTTTTTTTATCTTAAAAAACTATAGTATGTTTTATTTATTAGAAAGGAGCCGCTATTGTTGACTCTTTGTTCGTTTTCTATTTATAGATTTGGCCTTGTTTTTATCGTGGTTGACCAAATTTCTTTTGGATTGATTGTCGAGTCGCTCGAAAAAGTTTGTTTTTGCCATTTTTTATTTAATTTTTTCGAGTCACTCGGCATAGGACAATTTTTAACTAAACTTTTTTTTTGCTGTTTTTCGAGTTACTCGATAAATTCCATTTGTACCATTTGTTCACTTAATTTGTTTCAATTTGCACTTTGAGTCGCAACATGTTAAATCTGTAATTAAACTACTCCCAACCTTTATGTTTTATTCAATTTTTTATCATGTTTTTGTTTGAGCTTTAAATAAATTTTATAAAATTATTTTTTTATTTTTTCTCTTTTGTTGTGTTTTTTCTCACTTTTTTCTTTCTTTCTTCAATTCCAATGTGTACAATTTGCTTATAACATTAAGTAAAAAAAAGATTGGTGAAAAATTGAATGAAGATCTGGACGCATATGTGAATAGTAAAAGAAAAAATAATAGCATTTTTTTAGATTAATCTGTAATATTATAAGATAAAATAAAATAAAAGATTAGTAAAAATTGAATGAATACGTGTAAAAGGAAAATAAATAAGGACAAAAAAATTAAAGAAATTTTTTTTCTGATTTGCACACACCACAATAATCTGGCCGTCTCTAACTTATCTAAGTAATGTAATTCTGCTGAAAATAAAAAATGAAAAATGAAAAGGGGTGGGGCGGGATGGATTTTTGAGGAAGATGAAGTTATTTTGTACTTTTTAAAAGTTGTAGGACTTCATTTACAATTTTATTTTATTTTGTTGTTATTAGTTTTTATTTTATTTATTTAAAGAGGAGGACAAAATAAAATTTGCAACAAAATTGGAAGGCCGGGGATGGCCAATGCTAAAAAAAAGTTAGGGGTAAATTTGTTATAAATTGAAAAGGTTATGGACCAAAAGTACAAATTACAAAAAAAAAATTGAGCTCAAAGTCCACACAAAATAATTAAAAAAAAAAAAATTCCCAAAAGACTTACTCTACAAAGTCATTAATAAAAAAAAAAAACAAAAAATTAATTTCAAAGACTTTGTCGAGGAAGTCAAAAAAAAAAAAAAAAAAAAAAATTTCAAACACTCAAAAAAAAAAAAAAAAAAAAAAAATGCAAACACTTTACCACTTTGTCGAGGAACTCGACATAGTGGCAAAAAATTAAAAAAATAAAAATTTTCCAAAAAACTTTGTTGAGGAACTCGACAAAGTTCCAAAAAAAAAAAAATTCAAAAACTTTGTCGAGTAACTCGACAAAGTTAAAAAAAAAAAAAAAAAAAATTCCAAATACTTTGTCGTATAACTCGACAAAGTCATAAAAAAAAAAAAAATCAAAGATTCAATGACTTTGTCGGGCAACTCGAAAAAGTCATTAAAAAAAAAAATTCAAAAGACTTTGTCGAGCAACTCGACAAAGTCACACACAAAAAAAAATCATTCTTAAAACTTTGTCGAGTTACTCGACAAAGTCATTAAAGTCAAAAAAAAAAAAAAATTTAATCAAAAGACTAACTCGACAAAGTCATTAATAAAAAACACACACAAAAAAAAAAATTAATTTCAAAGACTTTGTCGAGGAAGTCAAAAAAAAAATTTCAAACACTTTGCCACTTTGTCAAGTAACTCGACAAAGTGGCAAAATATATATATATATATATATATATATATATATATATATATATATATATATATTCAAACACTTTCCCACTTTGTCGAGTAAGTATAAAAAAAAAAAAAAAAAAAAAAGAATTTCAAACACTTTACCACTTAGAAAGTGGCCAAAAAAAAAAATTTAAAACACTTTACCACTTTGTCGAGGAACCAAAAAAAAAAAAAAAAAATTTACACTTTGTCGAGTAACTCGACAAAGTGGGAAAAAGAAAAAAAAAAAATCAAAATTGACACCATGTTCTTCCACTCATTCACAACTTCATCACAACTTACTTGAAATGCATGTATCATTTTCTACATAATTAAATAAAATAAAATTATAAATCTCAGCTCAAAGACCTTCAAAAAGAAAAGGTAAGCTCTTTTATCTTACTATGGATCAGCTGCTATAGCTGTGCTCATTTTGTAATATTCTTCTTTCTTGATCTTGCAGAGTGAAAGGTTGCACAAGGTTCTTGAATTTGTTAGCACTGTGCACGATCTTTGTGCCGTCCTTGGCATGGACTTTGTTACTACTGTCACTGAAGTGCATCCAAGCCTGAATGACTCTACAGGTGTACATTCTAAAAGCATAAGCAATGACACGCTATCTAGATTGGCTAAGACTGTCTTAGTGCTTAAGGAAGATAAGAAACAGAGGTTGCAGAAGGTACCTACTCAAATTCCAAGTTGATCATTGTGAGAGAAGTTGATATAGATGTTCACCTTCATTACACTTCACGTTGCATAAATTCACACTCACTAATTCATGGATATTAGAAGCTCAAATTTTTTAATCTTATGCCATCAGCATGTTCTCCAATATTGTAGAAAATTTCACTTCATGTAAATACTCCTACCAGTTAAAAAATATTTCATCAATACTATAGGATCTTGTAGTGCAGCAGAATCACAGTCGTATTGGCAAAACATTGATTCTAAGGCTCACATGTTGTAGGACAAATTCACAGGATAAGTGATCCGCGGTCAAGTCTAAACATTTAGATTAATGATTTTGTCTATTTTGTTTTTAATAGGCTTTATTGTCAATGAATCATACAGAAGTCACAGAACTATTATTTAGGAAATGCTCATAGTCGTAAATTCTTTGTTTACTTGGCTTTCATATCAGTTTGCTTTTTACCACTGCAAGGATATTTGGTTGAAATACTTGTTGCTTTGAGGATCATCTTCACCCTTGCAAACTAAATTTGGTGCTTTTTTTTTTTATCCCCAGTTGCTATGGGGAACAAAGGACGAAATACAATCGATTCCTAAAGGTTTTGCTAAATTTCATTTTTTCTAAACAGCAGTTTTTGTTGTCCAACTTAAATATTTGCTGCACTTTATACATTAAGTATTTTTACATAATTCCAGTTGGAGATGATATCCCTATCGGTTACCTAACCATTGGCTTTGGTTTCACATAATTTCATGTTATATAACTCAAGTTATGGACAATTTTGTAAACTGCGATAGCATGAATCCGAAAACTGCCTTAGATGTTTCGGTGAGCATTTTAGTATGCCGAAACATGCCGTCGGACTATCAAATTTTTATATGTGGTAGCTACATGGGTATTCTACGTTCCATGAAAATTTCATATTGTTCGGTGATCGTTTTTTATGTCAAATAAATTTTTTTTACTCCATGACTGGGTGAGTTGTTTCTCCAAACTGTACTTTTTGTTGACCAACTCAAAAATATGCTGCACCTTATATATTAAGTATTTTTACATAATTCCAGTTGGAGACGATAGCTCTATGGGTTATCTAACCATTGGCTTTGGTTTCACATAATTTCATGGTATATAACTCAAGTTATGGACAATTTTGTAAACTGCGACCGTATGAATCAGAGAAACTGCCTAGGGTGTTTCGGTGAGCATTTTAGTAAGCCGAAACATGCCGTCGGACTATCAAATTTTGACATGTGGTAGCTAAATGAGTATTCTATATTCCCTGAAAATTTCATATTTTTCGGTTATCGTTTTCTATGTCGAACAAATTTTTGTTACTCCATGACCGGGTGAAGAAATTTTAGTAACACTGCCCTTATTTTGAAAATTTTATTCACCTGGTCATGGAGTAACAAAAAATTTTTTGACATAGAAAACGATCACCGAACAATACGAAATTTTTAGTGGACATAGAATACTCAGGTAGCTACCACATATCAAAAATTGGTAGTCCGACGGCATGTTTAGGCATACTAAAATACTCACCGCAAAACCTCCTAGGCTGTTTTTCGGATTTATGCCGTCGGCGTGCCGGAATTGCTATTATAAACCAATCAAAAAACTTTAAGTAGTGTAAATATCTTCTTAAACTTTTGTGGACCTTAGTTTCATGGTAGTTTTAGTGGATTCCCATGTATTGGTTACACGTTAATGATGTGAACTTGAAAGGTTTTGCTAAACTTCATATTTTTCTAAGATGCAGTTTCTGTTGTCAACTCAAAAATTTACTGCACCTTATATATTAAGTATTTTTACATATTTCCAGTTGGAGACGATAGCCCTATGGGTTACCTAACCATTGACTTTGGTTTTACATAATTTCATGTTATATAACTCAATTTATGGACAATTTTGTAAACTGTGACAACATGAATCCGAAAAACTAACTAAAATGTTTCGGTTAACATTTTAGTAAGCCGAAACATGCCGTCGGACTATCAAATTTTGATATGTGGTAGCTACATAGTATTCTATGTTTCCTGAAAATTTCATATTTTTCGGTGATCTTTTTCTAATGTCAAATGAATTTTTGTTACTCCATGACTAAGTGAAGTTTTGAAATTTTTTTTTTCTTTTTTCCCACTTTGCCTCATAACTCGGCAAAGTTAGTATTAAAAAAAAAAAAATTTCCCAAATGAGTTTGTCGAGTTACTCGAGAAACAAAAAATTTTTTTTTTTTGACTTTCTCGAGTAACTCGAGAAAGTAAAAAAAAAAAAAAAAAAAATCTGCCTTTCTCGAGTAACTCGAGAAAGTAAATTAAAAAAAAAAAAATTTTATTTTTTTATTTTCTCGAATTACTCGAGAAGAGAAGGGGGAAAAAAAAATATACACCTTTCTCGAGTAGCTACTCGAGAAAGCAAAGTGGTGTTTTCTTTTTTTTCACTTTGCCGAGTTAAAGTGTTTGAATCTTTTTTTTTTTTTTTTTTGTAATTTGCACTTTTAGTCCACATCTTTTTCATTTTATAACAAATTTACCCATAACCTTTTTTTTAGCTTTGGCCATCCCCGATCTTTAAATTTTGTTACACATTTTATTTTGTCCACCTTTTTAAATAAAAAAAATAAAAACTAATAACAACAAAATAAAATAAAAATGTAAATGAAGTCCTACAACTTTTAAAAAGTAGCCCAATTTGATTTTGATATTTTTTCATTTTTTTAATTTGCGCTTTTGGTCCAAACCTTTCAAATTTGTAACTAATTTACCCCAACTTTTTTTGGGGGCATTGGCCATCCAACTATCACCCTTTTGTCCTACAAATTTGCATTAAATTTTTATAAAATCAGCTTTTGTTGACTTTGTAATTTTTTTTTTTAAAGATTTGGCTGTAGTTTTGTCGAGTAACTCTAAAAAAAATATAATAAAGAAAAAAATACAAAAATTTGTCAGATAACTCGACTTTTTGTTAACTGGAGTTCGACCAAAAATTAAAAAAAAAAAAATTGAACATGAACAAATGAGAAATTATATTTATGTATTTTTTTTACCATTGACCATCTCCAGCATTTAAATTTTGTTGAAAGCCCAATTTGACTATTTTTTTATCTTTTTTTGAAATTTTGTCCTAAATTCTACAATATTCATATATATATATATATATATATATTTAAACATTTTACCACTTACAAAGTGGCAAAAAAAAAAAAAAATCAAATATTTTAACTCGACAAAGTGGCCAAAATAAAAACTTAAAAAACATTTTACTCGACAAAGTGGCAAAAAAAAATAAAAAAAAAATTAAATTTCAAAAACACTTTACAACTTACAAAGTGGCAAAAAAAAAAAAAAATCAACATTTTACCACTTTGTTGAGTTCTTCGACAAAGTGGGCAAAAAAAAAAAAAAAAAAAAAAAATTTTTTTAACTCGACAAAGTGGCCAAAAAAAAAAATTTCAAAAATTTTGTCGAGTAACTCGACAAAGTTAAAAAAAAAAAAGAAATTTTTTTTTAACACTTTGTCGAGTTACTCGACAAAGTGGAAAAAAAAAATAGTTTCAAAAACTTTGTCCAGTAACTCGACAAAGTTCAACCAAAAAAAAATTCAAAAACTTTGTCGAGTAACTCGACAAAGTCAAAAAAAATAAAAAAATTTCAAAAACTATGTCGAGTAACTCGATAAAGTAAAAAAAAAAAAAAATTTCAAAAGACTTTGTCGAATAACTCGACAAAGTCATTAAAAAAAAAATTCAAAAATTCAAAAAACTTTGTCGAGCAACTCGACAAAGTCAAAAAAAAAAAAATTCAAAAATTCAAACTCGACAAAGTCATTAAAAAAAAAAATTATTTCATTCTTAAGACTTTGTCGAGTTACTCGACAAAGTCATTAAAGTCACTAAAAAAAAAAATTTCAATCAAAAGACTAACTCGACAAAGTCTTAATTTTATTTTTTATTTTTTAATTGTAAATCGACAAAGATTTTTTTTTTTTTTTTTTTTTTGTAACTCGACAAAATCTTAAATTTTTTTAACAAAAAAATAAAATCAAATAAAAACCAAATGGCCAAAATAAGGGCAGTGTTACTAAAATTTCTTCATTTGGTCATGAAATTTTCAGGGAACATAGAATACTCATGTAGGTACCACATATCAAAATTTGATAGTTCGACGGCATGTTTCAGCTTCTAAAATACTCACCGAAACTATTTAATTTTTATTTTTTAAGATAATCTCTTTTGTTTTTAAAAACCTGAGCTATCTTGCCATTTTACTCTTGCTTCCTTTGTTATAGATTCACACTCCTATGAGTGTTTTATCCTTTTAACAATATAACATTCAATAATCTTAATAATTACTTTAAAGAATTTGCATTATATTATTGTTGAAAAATTGTTGAAAAATTAGTAGTATTATGCCATATTTGGACTTTGTCGAGTAAATTTGAATTTGACCATTTTTCTT
This sequence comes from Forsythia viridissima, assembly GCA_030279155.1. Taxonomy (NCBI): domain Eukaryota; kingdom Viridiplantae; phylum Streptophyta; class Magnoliopsida; order Lamiales; family Oleaceae; genus Forsythia; species Forsythia viridissima. Next base: position 37,629,812 of record CM059036.1, read on the forward strand.
TCTTTTTTTTTTATTAAATTGTTCTTTTGGTCCTAACTTTTTAAATTTTTAACTAATTTACTCATAATTTTTATTTTTATGTCATTGGCCATCCCCAATATTTAAATTTTGTTGAAAGTCCAATTTGACTATTTTTTATCTTTTTGTGGGGGGTTTTGTTTTCGACTTAAGAAATTTTTTTCCTTTCTTTTTTTTGGATTTTAGTCAAGTTACTCGACAAAATTTTTTTTTTATAATAAAATTAATATCTTTGGTTTGTCAAGTTATTCAACAATAATTTATTAAAAAATAATTTGGTCGAGTTACTCGACATCAATTTTGACACTGTTTTTTTAAATTAGATTAATCCTTTTAGTCGCAATTTTTTCATTTTTGTCGAGTTTTTTCAATTTTTTTTCTCCTTTTTTGTGCTTTGTACAATATTCATTTATTTGTCCTAAATTCTACAATGTTATAATTGCTACACGTGCAACGCACGGACTTAAAACTAGTATATATATATATATATATATATATATATATATATATATATATATATATATATATATATATATATATATATATATATATATATATATAAATTTAGAGCAAAATTCTTAAACTACTTCAACTTGTTCTTAATTTTTAATACTTCAATTTACTTGTTCCCAATAAATATTTATTATTTTGTCATATAATTTATTTTGGCATACTTCATTTCTAATTATTATATTTTTCTTCATCTTTCTTAATTTTATTTTGTATATAATATTCAATTTAATCAATATATGAATATTGAAAATTAAAATTATTTGAATACATTTAATTATAAAGAGTGATGCTAGCTCTCCAAATTTAGAGAGTGAAACCCACCAACTATTTTAAAAAGTTAATTTAGAAAGTCTCTTAAAATATAATTTTAAGGATTGGATTGTGTTATTTTTAAAGATCTTCTTCGACATGTTCTTACTCTCCAAATCAACGTTTTAAAATAGAGTTTAATTTGGGGGAAATTGCCTAAGTCACTTGTAGGTGACTTCTTCCACATTAGATCAATACATTTTTTAAAATTGTGATTAAGTTATACTCTTCAACAATATTTCAAATTAATCTCAAAATTACCCCTGAATTCATATTTTTCATCGACTTCTTCCACTTCCACAAATCTTATCCACCTCTGGCGATTGGTTCTTTTTCGGCGCAGTGGCAATATTCTTCCACTTCCACAAATCTCATCCACATCCGTCAAGTACTTCTTCTACGGCCTACGCATTTGTAAAGTATGAGAGGGATGGGCATCCAGTGGATACATGTCATAGCCATGGCTAATAGTAAAGAGTATTAATTGTGTAGTACACGTGAAAATCCTCAACGTTCTCAGCAGACGTGAGCTAAATGTAATTATATATTTTATGTTCACTGTAATAGTAGGCTAGGATGATCTCATACCTTGCCATTTCTCAATAAATATGTTTGTAATGTAGAGAAATAGAAAGTGCTAGGGGTTTGTAGCTTAAAAATCATCTTTGTTTAATACTTGTTGTACTCTTCTGTGTATATGATATTATACTTCTCATCTTATACTTGTATTAGTCTATGGATACACACAACTGCAACTGTCGTTTAGGCACGCCTCTTACGCTATTGCACTAAAATTGTACTTATTTTGACCACTAAAATCAAAGATTTAGGGGACCAAAGTTTGAAGATGTATAAAATTGAAGGACCTAAAATACAATTTTTGGAGGCTTAATTGAAAGATAATTGAAATTTTGGGGACCAAAGTGTATAGATGTAAAAAGTTGAAGGACCCAAAATACAATTTTTGGAGGACTTAACTGAAAGATAATTGAAAATTTGGAGACCAAAATTTGAAGATATAAAAAGTTGAAGGACCTTAGATGCAATTTTTGAGGTATTTATTATAAAATTTATTTTGAATTATTTTCAGTTAGGTCCTTATATTATAGATGTATTCATTGATGTCCAAATTTATTATAATTATTGGGTAAAGTCCACATGTCAATAATTTTACTACGTGTCATCCAAATGTGCGCCACATGAACATTTACAAGTGACGCGTCATCAAGTTAATTGGAGAATTTCAGCGAGTGATTTTTGGTGCAAGCTTTAGTAAATTTCAGTGACCACCGCTGAAACTTTTTTACTTCAGTGACGGTTTTGTAATTTCAATGAAACTTCAGTGATCATCAGTGAAATTAACCCTTTGTTTTGTATTGTTTACTACTGTATACTCAACTTTACGAAACAAGCCAAAAGTGAATAAAAAAGGCATCTCGCCAAAAGGGGATCATCTTTAGGAAACAACTCAAACAAGACTGTGTCCAAAGGAAAACAAAATGAAGGCAACAACAAGAGGAGCTCCCATCAGTCCAAGCACAGAGGAAGAGGGACATGAAACTATCTCCCAAATCATTCACTCAATCACAGTAGCATAAAACTCCTTGTGCTCTACTTAGTGTCTAAATGAATGAGTCAGCAACTAATTCAACCCCCTATATGTATATGAATGGGCTGAAGGAAGCTCTTTTAGTCCATTTCTCAGTGCAGAAGCATTTGAAAATATTGGTCACATTTTCCGAAGGATCAAGAAGACTTGAAAGAGAGTGAGAAAGGGAACAAATTGATAACATGCAAAAGTATTTCAATGAAATTTCAGTTCCTTCAGCTTAAAAGTCTATCAACTGCTTATGAACAACCAAAGTCAATAAAGTTTTTATGCTAATCATGTGACAAATCAAAAATACCAATGATGACATACACGTTCAATTTAGTAGCTAATATTCAATTAAGATTTGTTTTTCTAGCCAAACACTGGAAACAACAAAGCATTACCTCAATTTTGCTTTCCCAGTGAAACCTGAAATAAAGCAACAATATTTGCAGCTATACATGGAAAAACTATTTTTTTTTATGTCGCTGTTACCAAATAGAAAAAATATAAAATAAAATAAGAGTGAGGTAGAACATATCTATTACTGAAAACGAAAAATATCTGCGGATAAATTTGAATGGGAATAATATTGTTACAAAGCTGAAAGAATAGAAATTGTGAGTGTGATTAACTCTTTTGGTAATGACCTTTACTTTGAATTTTTTTTCCAATTTGATATGCATCGGTGCATTGAAAATATGAAGTACCGGATGGATGCGAGATGGTTGCTACTACATCACAGGTGGGATTGTGGCCCTCTTTCGTAGAGCAAAGTTGTGTGTCGGTCAAGTAGATTAGGCCTCAAGTTTTTTAGTCGATGATAATATTGTATTGGTATATGAATTAGATAATATTAGACATTATTAAAGAAGAAGGTATATCATATACGTAGTATATTTTTTCATTTTTATGTTATCCATGTACAAGATCGTACATATGGTGAAATTATAGGTATTGTTGGTTGTGTCGGAATTTCTGCTGTACAAATTGGAAAGATCCGTGGTGCCAATTGTTATTATTGTTGCTAGGTACCAATTTATCAAATTTGCTTACTTGGCAAGCATCACGAACTTAAGTTGCACGAAAACAAAAATAAAAATAGAAATGGAAGTCAACTTAGGTGACTTGAAAATGTTATTTCTAAAAATAGTAGATTGGACACGAAAAAACTGTAGTAATATTGTATAAAAGATTATGATTTATTTTTATAAATTCAATATTTAATTCTAAAAAAACTATGTAATAGTAAATCAAACTCTAAGAAGTGGTTAATATTCTTCAATACTCTTAGAATTAGTTAAATCACATGATGACCATTATGTTTATTTTTTGCTACAATTTTACATACCTTAATTGTCACATTTATAGAATAATTATGTCTAAACTTAAAAGTATAGTTTTTATACGTGACTTATTTGACTAACTCTATAGGTCATTGCTTAGAGAATTATATAAAAATATTCAAATTATACTAATTGACTTATTTAAATTATTTATCTATTTTTTTCCTACACTTTTTGAAGTCGTTAATAACAATGATAATGAATTTACTTTTTATACTTTACATATCAACAATGCTCAGATTTTGTACTTGAGCATGGAATTTTTAATTTTTATTAGTGTAGAAAAAATATTTGAAATTAATGGGCGTGGTTTATTTTTCTTTTTCTTCTAACAAATAATTGAAATTTTCTTTGATAAACCTAGATGCATGCGAGCAAGAGAATCTATATTTGATCTCATCAGTGTCTGCAAGTACTTGGAATGTGGGTTGTGTGAAGAAAATCACAGGAGTTTGTTCTCATGAAGTCATACCATGGTTTGTAGGTATGGTTGGAATTATTTTAATACAATACAATTACACACATCACAAAACAACCACATCTTAAGTTTTATACATTGCAAAGTTTAACTAGTAGACTACACACACACACTAAAATTTTACAAATTTGTGAAATGCTTCTTTGAGTCGAATTTTGCTTATGGCTATTTTTACGTATAACCAATCCATTGAGCTATTCCACAACTTGAAAAATGCAATCCTCCACGAGTTATTGAACACTAAAGTTCCACATACTCCCCAAAAGCCAAAAACAAACCCAATTGCCATAGTAACGTAAAATCCATCACTAGTAAGCTTGTCCTCCTCCTCATCTGGATCTTTCATCCCATTAGCATTACCAATAATCTTTGGGTCTTGAGGAATTTCATCTCCTGGACATGTTTTATTAAGTGGAAGGCCACAAAGATCAGGGTTTCCCTCAAATGCAGAAGCATCGAAAGTTTGTAAATGATTGTTTTGTGGAATTTTGCCAGACAAGTTATTGTATGACAAATCTAACACTCCAAGTTGATCCAATTGAGAAACACCAGTTGGAATACCACCAGAAAAGTGGTTTCTTGATAAGTCAAGAAAATCTAAAGACCTCAGTCGTCCAATCTTTGCAGGAAGGATTCCAGATAGGTTATTTCTTGAAAGGTTCAAACCCACTAGCATTACAAGACTGGTAATTTCAGCAGGAATATCGCCTACTAAATTGTTGCTTGAAAGATCAACGAGTTTCACCAGTGGAAGAGTATTTATGTACTCGTGCTCTTTCCTTTTCCACATTACATTTGCACTCTCAAAGCCTCCTATGAAATTAGCAATAGGATACATTCCATATTCCACTTCTTGAACCATAGCAATGAGATTGTTTAGACATTTTGGTATAGCACCAAAAATCTTGTTTAAAGATAAGTCCAACACTCGTAACTGTGTAAGATAACACAAGTTCGAAGGAATACTGCCAAAGAATTCGTTAGATCTTAGACTTAGAAAGACCAAGTTAATAAAAGTATCTCCCACCCATGTCGGTATTTTACCGGTCAACTTATTTCGTGAAAGATCGATGAAAGCCAGTGTTGCAAAATAACTCAATGATGTTGGAATTTCTCCGGAGAAACTGTTGTTTTGTAAATGCAATGACACAAGGATACTTACTGAAGGGATATTTCCAGAGAAATTATTATGTGCCAAATTAAGAATCTCCAATTCTAGGTTTGCAAAACAATCGGGAAGTTGTCCCGACAGCAGGTTATTTGAGAAGTCAAGATATACCAAATCGTAATTAGTTTCATTGCATAAATTGGTAATTGACCCAGAAAATTTGTTATTCGACAAATCCAAGAAATTTACAAAATGAGGCAAAATTGGTAATGAACCACTAAAATGATTAAAGCTCAAATCTATAGTATGGAAATTAGTAGAGAACTTTGACGAGAAATCGTGAACCACACCATGAAAATTGTTATGCGATAAATTTAAATAACCCAAGTTCGGAATTAGCTCCCAAAGCCAACCAGGGAAGGTGTCTAAAATTTCAGCATTAGAGATATCAAGTGAATATAATGTCGTTTGTGTTCTAAGCCAAGTGGGGAAATGTGGCCCAACTTTGCAACCCGCTAATAATACACGTCTCAATTGGAAAGGAGGATTCCATCCTAAACTGAAATCGAATGAGATACCTGGGTTGTAAGACAAGTCCAGGAGTTGTAATTGGGAAAGATTGAAGAAATGAGATTCAGTGATTATGTCTTCAAAGTGGTTTGAACCAAGATTCAAATATTTGAGTTTGGAAAGGCTTCCAATGCTTTGGGTAACAGTACCATTAAACATATTGTGATCAAGAGATAAGTGTGTCAATGATGAAGATAATGCAAGACAAGGCACTATTCCTATCAGTTGGTTATAAGACAAATCAAAATACGATAATGTACTCAGATTTCCCAAGGATATTGGAATCTTACCTTCAAGTTGATTTTCATGGAGAGAAAGATACGAAAGGGACAATAAGTATCCAATAGCATCAGGAATGGGACCTTGTAATTTGTTTGAACCGAGGTCAATGTAACTAAGGCCACTGCTGAAGTTAAACAACCAAGGGAATATAAAAAAAGTGGAGAGGTCGTTCCACGAGAGATCAAGTTCATAAAGAGAATTAGAAGCATTGAACATGGAAGGTGAGGGAGGAAGTACGGTAGGCAAGTGACAATGAGACAAATCTAACACTTTGAGATGAATTAGTTTATTTATTGTTTGTAACCAATTGGTTGCCGTGGTGAGGTTAACATGTCTCAGGTTTAGGTTTCTTAATGAATGAAGTCGAGAAAGCCAATCAAGGTTTGTGCTAGTTAGCATACCATCATTTTCTGTAAGACCAAGACCAAGAAATTGCAATTCAGAAAGGTTGCCAAGATGATGGGGAATTTCTCCACTAAAATAAGAATCAAAAAGATCAAGATATTGTAATCTTTCTAGAGAGCCAATGAATTGTGGAATTCTGCTATAATTGAAATCATTGAAACTGAGGTTTAGATGCTTCAAATGTTGTATTTCAAGCAACCAAGCGCTAATGTTACCTCTTAGACGCGCATATGCACCATTAAGATCCAACTGAATAATATGATTTGTTAAATTATCACAAATGATACCTCTCAATTTGCAACATTCTTCTTTATCTTTCTGGTTTCCCCAAGAAGAGAGTTGACCTTATTCATCAATAAGCTCGTCTTTGAATTTGAGAAGAGCTTCTCTCTCTTTCTCTAAGCATCTGATATTATCTTTCATTCCGACAGAGTGCTTACAAGTAGCTCTCAAGCTGAGTAGTAGTACAATAACTAACAAATGAAAATGTTGAAAGAACTTTATCATTTTGTGAACAATTGTAACTAAGAATTTGCTGATATTCTTTTGTGATTTTTCACCATTTAAGCAGCACTACTTATAGCATCACTTGTAAAACTAATCCATAATCAGAAATAATTTCTTGGAAAAAGTTTATGACATCTTGAAGAAAAAGAAAAAAAAGAAGCAAAAAACGGGAAACTTGAGTCTCTGGACTTAGACCCCACCCCACCCCACACCACCCCACCCCACCCCACCCCACACCACACCACAATTGGTCTTTATTTCCAGAAAAGATTCTCTAAAAAAATTATGTACTTTAAGAACCCAATTACAAGCTTACATTTTGGGTACAAAACACCAATGGTCACTGAACTTACTGCAAAGATCCATGTCAGCCACTTGGAACTTTATTTTGTTTCAAAGTGGTCAATAAAATTTGCTTTTTATTTTGTCGCAGAAAAATTTAGTAACATTTTCTAAAGGAATTTGTGACATGGAAGACCTCTACGTTGGTATCACGTCATATTGTCGTCCCCCCACATCACAATTTTGTTTGAAAATACCAATTGAACTTGAACAAGTGACTAAATTGGAAAAAAAAAAAGTAAACTTCATTGACTAAATTGAAACAAAATTAAGTTTATTGATTAACATGAAACTTCTCCATAAGTTGAGTGATTAATAGTTTTTTTTTTTTTTTTTTATGCCTATTGGAGTCAATATTCAAATAGGTTAAACTTTTTGATCAAGTGATCCAATATGGTACTAGAGCAAGGCAAATGTTATAAGTTCAAGTTTACCAAGTTTTGATGGGAAAAAAATAGACTATGCCTGTACGTAAAGGGATATGTTGAATATATTATTGTAGTTCTCTAATTTAATGAAATTTCCTTCTTGTAATTTATACAGTTCTTTCTTAATAAACTGCTCTGAGAAATGAACTACAAAAAGATGATAAAATTAAATCAATAAGTTCCAGTCAATACTAATGGCTTGGAAAAAAGTGTGAACTTTTTGTAATGAAAACACTAAAGGAAGGCTTTATCACCTTATTGGTTTTTACTTTTTGATTTTGGGAAAAAGTGTTGGCTTTTTGTAACAAAAACACTAAAGAAAGACTTCATCACCTTATTGGTTTTTACTTTTTATTTTTTGGAAATAAGTGTTGGCTTTTTGTAATTTAAAAAAAAAAAAAACACTAAAGGAAGACTTGACTTCAATCACCGTATTGGTTTTTGCTTTTTATTTTTAGAAAAAATGTGTAGACATTTTGTAACAGAAAAAAACACTAAAGGAAGACTTGTTTCAATCACTTTATTGGTTTTCACTTTTTATTTTTAGAATAGATTCTCCACATAATTTCGCAGTTGAGTACCAAATTACATGTTCACATTATAATTTTATATATTATAGTTACTAGTTATGTCGTGTGAATCAAAGTCATTGACCAAGAATTTCGTTACAAAGTTTTGGAACGAATTAGTGTCTTAAGTAATGTTAAATTAGCATATGGCAAAAATTTGTTACAAAACTTTTTCGTGTATTTAACACTGCAAGTATACGGATCGTTAACAAGTAATAAAGTATATTTTAAAGTCCAAGTATCATACCCATAGAGATTGTGTTAGTCTAATCTTGAATTAACTTAATCTTAACTAAAACTATAGAATTCAATGAATTTTCTAAAATTCAATTATTAAACTACTTAACTAACTAATCAATGCAAGACCTAAATTAACTAAAGTTAATGCAAGGTTGAGGTGAATGCAAATATGATAAAAATTTAATAATGAAAAGCGTACTAGGATATCGAATCTACTTATACCAATTCTCTTTAACTCGAACTGTTGAATTTGATAACACGATTTAATTTCTAATTTTAATATTTCTAATTTGTTTAACAATCTCTCTCGAATAAAATTAAACATATTCCTATACATGAGCTGACTATATTTCTATGACGGATGCGAATATACAAGAATGCATTAAATATTTGTGAATACTTAAATGTCACGTAAATTATAGTGGGATATTTATATCCTCTACCGGACTATACGATAATTGACACTATGTCTAACTTCTTTCAATCTCTCGAAAGTAAAACAAATCACAAAATCCATATAATCATTGCGCATATAATTATAGAGAAATTAAACATATATCAATTGTTTGAAATTAAAATCATGCTTGAATATCAAATACCAGGTTCAAAGAATTAAAGATTAATTATACAAGTTTCATCGTAACCCTAACACAAAATAAATGGAAAAAAATTATGACTTTTTGTTAGAAAAAGACAAAAAAGGAAGACTTGACTTAAACCTATTCCCCAATTGGTCTTTATTTCCAGAAAACACTCTCCAAAATTTTTTAAGTACTTAAGAATCCAATTACACGCTTACATTTTGGGTATAAAACAACGACGGTCACTCAACTTGCGGCCAAGATTCATGCCAGTCATTTGAACTTTATTTTGCTTCAAAGTTGTCACTGAATTTTACTTTTAGTTTTGTCACGGCTATATTTTGTTACATTTTCTAAAGGAATGTGTGACAAGGAAGACCTCCATGTTGGCATCACGCTAGGTTATCGTCCACCACATCACACATATCGCTTGAAAATACTAATTGAATATGAACAAGAGACTAAACTGAAATAAAAAGTAAGCTTTACTAACTAAATTGAAACAAAAAAAAAAAAAAATATTTAGTGATTAACATGAAACTTCTCCATAAGTTGAGTGACTAATTGTTTTTTTTAAACCTATTGAAAACAATACTCAAATAATTTCCAACTTTTTGATCAAGTCATCCAATATAGTACTAGAGCACACAAATATTCAAAGTTCAAGTTTCACCAAGTTTGATAGGGTAAAATAGACCATACCTACAAGTAGAGCTGGTAAATGAGTTGAGTTGGGTTGGGTTGGCCTAGCTCGTCAGAGCAGGTGACGAGCTGGGCCACACTTAAAACTGGGCCGGACCAGCCCAGTTTTGTGTGCGTCAGAAACATGCTGGCCCAACTCAACCCATTGTGCCAAATCGGTTTTAATTTTTTTTAAGTAAATTTTTATACAATCTAATACATTGCATCAAATACAATATATATTTTGAGATTTTTAAAGAGGTTAATTTATAAAATTTGGATTTTCATGTATTAGTCAATAGACTTAAATTAATTTTCTTTCAAAACAATAATATTGTTTTAAAACAATAATATTGTTTTGGTTAATTGTAAATTATTTGTTGACGCATTTTTTTAAAAATATAAATAGTAAAGGCATGCTAGTCTTATTGTTTTGAGATATAAGCATGTTTTGATTAAATTAAAAAATTTACTTATAAGTAAATTTAAAATAAACAATTTACTTGTCACACCAAATATAATCTGGATTGAAACTTTAGTTAAGCTAAATTTTAACTAAATCTAAACATTTTTATGTTGGAGCTTGAGATTATTGAACTAATGTTTCAAAAAAAGACAATTTAAATTGGAGACTTGGGCTTAGATCATTTTAGATTGATATTATTTAGATCATGTATTGGGACTATTTACAAAATGAGTGATTAGTGTTAAGGAGCCAAAAAAAAAAAAAAAAATCGGGCCGGCTCGAATACCCAGCGGGCTAGACGGGCCAGACCATTTGGCCCGGTTTTATTTGAGCCAGAGCCAGCCCAACCCAATAATTCGGGTTATATAGGTCAGCCCGCGGACCGTGCTGATTTTGTCACCTCTACCTACAAGTGAAAGGACGTGTTGGAGATAATATTTAGGATAAATAGCACTAAGGGTCCCGAATTTTTGAACATTATAACGATGGGATCCTGAACCTTTGTTTACTAGTAGTCAGAGTCCCTAACTTTTCAAACGTACGCACCAGAGGTCCTTTTTGGACGGAAAACGTCAAAAATTCTGTTATGTCATCACACGTTGAATTTTTGAAGGGTAAAATTGTTCAACACTGCTCAATTATCAAACCAAAGAGAAATTCATCAAGAAAGAGATTCTACAGATGAAACCCATAAATCAAATCCATCTACTACAAATTGAATCTCAAATATCATTCAATCAAAGAAAAAAATAAATTGATTCTATCTACTCTTTCTTCTCCAATTTTTTTCCATTTGATTGAATAATATTTGAAACATTTTTGCTTTCAGCATATTTCTTTACTTGCCTTCGAAATACTTCAAGGTTAAGATTTAAAAAAGTCTTACTTTGCTCAAGTCCTGTTAGAACTTATGTGATGAAGTGGTTCCCCCCTGCAGGATGGTGTAAAGGATGGCAATGTTGCTAATCACACGTGTCGTGATGTATGGACAGAGTATCATTACATGGGTTTTGGTGGCATCAAAGCTGTTGCAGAATATAAAGCTTATACAGTCGCAGATATCTTAAATCTGCTACAGTTTGTTGCGCCGAAAATGATCGAACGAGGTAGTGCTCATTTTTCATATGGAGAAGAAAGATTAGATAGAATCAATTTATTTTTTCTTTTGATTGAATGATATTTGAGATTCAATTTGTAGTAGATGGATTTGATTTATGGACTTCATCTGTAGAATTTCTTTCTTGATGAATTTTTCTTTGGTTTGATAATTGAGCAGTGTTGCACAATTTTACCTTTCAAAAATTTAGCGCTTGATGACATAACAGAATTTTTGACGTTTTTCGTCCAAAAAGGACCTCTACTACATATGTTTGAAAGGTTAGGAACTCCGACTGCTAGTATATATATATGAGCCTATTTAATTAAATAATTATGTCGAACAAAACCGAGCCTATATATGAGTATATATGTACGCAGTTACAACGTTAAAACTATATTGAATTATCGAGCACTTTATATAGTTGAATATGTTCTTGTCAATACTCAACTTAATTTCTCATTAACAAGAGTAATAAAGACTTATATATAAATTATTTTATAACACACATTTTTAACATAAAATATATATTGTTTATCTTTTTAGTAAAATAAAAATTTTAAAAAAAGAAAAAAAAAATTATGACCGGGTTGGCTTGTTGACCCGATAGGTTGAGCTGGCCAGCATATTGCTGGCCCGCACAAAATGGGGATGGATCGGCCCGGGCCAGCTTCAAGTGTGGCTCCGGCTCTAGCTCAGTCCGTTTGCCAGTTCTAATTTACATAAATTTTTGGTATTCATGACATCCCATGATTTTCTTATAACATGTTTGAGAATGCATATAAATACTTATAAATTGATCAAACATTATTTTTATCTACATATTCTGTAGGATCTACAATTTTTATTCACATTTTATACATTCCGTAAGACTCACTATTTATAATCTAAAAAAAAAAAATTAACAAAAAGGATTTTAGTTTACATCCTTAATTGCGTGAAAAATGGTGCAAGCATTAGAAGTCGTGAGAGACGGATCAAAACTTATTTTTCTCTTGATTAAAATTTTATTTCAAAATACACATTGTACAAGTATGACACATCATTCGAAATAGTTTAACACTGACAAATCCACTAAGGCTTGACTATGACTTTGATTATTTAAATAAACTAATATTTCAAATACATAATAATAACAAATAATTCCATGAAATATTTATGTTTCATTCACTTGTTATCGGTGAAGAAACGATTGATGGTAGGCATCACCTCCGGCGGGCGTGTGCGAAGAAACTTTCGGAGGCTGTGTTGTGCGTATTTTTCTCCTTCCTCTTGGTTTTCAAGGACGGCCGTCGTACGGTGAGCTTTGTTGATTCTGCAAATGTCACCAGACGAAGATTTGATAGAAAGTCGAGATCATATAATTAAAGCAATCAACCAAAAATTATATTTTTTCATGTCCAAATTAGATAAAACAAATTTAAATATATAGTGATCGTGCAAAGATAGACCGTGCCAGTCAAACAAGCTTGTGTAATATAGCAATCAATTAAAAATATGCTACATCAATAAGCGAAGGAGGGATTTATATAAATTTGAGAATATATCTTAAAAGGAATTAAAAATAAATAAATAATATATTATTAATTAATATTTTGCATAAATAGTGTACCTGACATCAGGATTTAAGAAGACGTTTCTTGTAAGCTGAAAAACACACATCCCAGTAACGAAGGTCATGGCAGCCACGAGAGGGTAAACCTGTTTCACATATGGAATTAATTAAAATTTAAAATTTGTTTTGTTTACTTAAGACGAAATAATTTATGTAATCAATCTTAAATTTTGTGAAAAATAAAATTTAATTTGCTATTATTTGATTGGACTATAACTCATCCCAACACGAAATGTACAAATTTTATTAAAAAATTAGAAAATTTACTGAATTTTTGTAACGTTTTCTAAAAATTTCAAAAAATTTGGGTCGTCAAAACATGTTCAAAATTAAAGGCTAGCGTCTTAGAAATTTCCAAACAAGTTACATGAATAACATTGCACACTCATGTACTACTACAAAAAATTTCACTTTCAACTATGCAAATTTTTATCGTAAAAAGTAATTTTTAGATCGTTTCGTCTATAAAGGGTTGTCGAGAAATTTTAAAAGATCAAAATTTTTGTCGTTAAAAGTGAATTTTTTTGTAGTTATATACGTACCTCTGGTTTCATCCAACGTCCCATCTAATCTCTTTTTGGTGTTAGGACTTGAGAAACTATGTATATATAACATGCTTTTGTGTATATGGAAATAGAATATTACAAACGAGATTGCTTAGAAAAGTATGTTTCAGTGGGCTGCAATGAAATTTTTGACTCAAAAGAAGAAAAACCAGGTGCTTAGCCTATTGTTTTCATCTTCTTCTCTAGGCTCTAACTTCCAATCAAGCCAACTTGTGCACCAAGTCTCCTACGTGTTGTCAAAGATAAGTCCAGAATATTTTAAAGACGTATTTAGTACGTTGTAGTGATTTTGATTAAAATTTTATCAAAGATAAGTCCAGAAGATAAGTCCAGAATATTTTCCATTTTTAGACATGAATTTAATTAAAATTTTATTTGACATTAATTTGACTTGTCTCACTCGTATTATTAAATATAAAATTACGAGGAACTTTGAAGCAATATGGTGGGTCTTTATGTAATATTTTTAATAAAAAAATTGAAAGAAAGGGGGAAAAAAAGTCATAAAACCTTTGTGGGGCCTGGACCCCAGCCCACTTCCTTCCACACCTGGCAATTGTTTGAATCTTGTAATAATAATTAAAAAAAATAATAATAATAATGCTATCTATAGTCGTTCAGTACTATTAATAGTAAACCTACGTGACATTACTCAATTAGAATAATTATTCATTTTTGATGACTATAAATAGTATTACTCATAAAGAATACATTGAAACAAATTTATATGTTAATGAAATCTGTTGGAAACTATATTTAAATAAATACATATTTCTAATAATTTAATTACTACAATATAGTATTAAAGTAAATAAAATATGAACTCAAATCTTGTCGCAATCTATTTAGAACAAAATAAGATAAATATATCGTATTTTTGATCAAAAGTGAATTCGATGTTACTTAAGAGGTGTGTGGTTCAAACTAAACTTTTAATCAAATAAAATTTCGACTTGTGCGATGCACGTGGAGTATTTGTGGGACAGTATTTAATATTATTTTGATTATTTATTTTATATTAAATATTATAATATGTAAATCATTTGTTCATACGTAACATTATATCTTCAAAAAACATAAAATGGTAGATTCATATCCTACACAATATGTAGCATAGTATTCAATTTTATACGAAGTGGCATCATTGATAGCATCGAATTACTATATATAACATACCTAAACAAGAACCTTTACACACACATCTGGCAGATTTATATTCTAGAAAATATGTGAGTTCAAAATGCATAAAAGTTAATGTGCATGAAGTGAGGTTTGTGATGATGTAATAGAAATTACATTTGACCTTGCAGATTATCAAAACAACTCAAAAAGTAAGGGGCTATTCTCTTTGCAGTTTTCAATCCGTTTTCTGTTTTGGGTTTTTGAAAATAGTCAAAACGTGTTCTTTTTACTATTTTCAAAAATGCATTTTTAAAAACACAAAAAAAAATTGCAAAGAAAACGGAAAACGGTATTTCATCATTTTGGGCGTTTTGTGTACAAAACACGGAGTTGGCCAAAATGGCCAAAACGCGCATTTCGGCAGTGGAGGTCAAGGTTTCGATTCTTGGTCGCGGCTTTTTTTTTTTTTTTTTCATTTTACGCAGGCGACAAAGTGATGATTTAATAATTGTCCGCATTATTTTGAAAGATGTGGTTCCTAGTTCAAGTGGCCAGTCATACCATTTCCATAGCAAATGTTAGGATTCAATTCCCCTTTCCTTTCCAATCTTTTTAATGGTTTTTAAATCTTTTTAATTTTTATTAAATGTTTTTAATTAATAAATGTTTTTAATTCTAAATAATTAATTGTTTTTAATTGTTTTTAAATATTTTTAATTTTGTTTAAATGTTTTTAATTCCAAGTTTAAATTGTTTTTAATTATTTTTAAATGTTTTTAATTGTTTTTACATGTTGTTAATTATTTTTAATGGTTTTTAAATGTTTTTAATTCCATAATTAAATATTTTAATTTTTTTTAAATGTTTTTAATTTTGTTTAAATGTTTTTAATTCCAAGTTTAAATTATTTTTCATTGTTTTTAATTTTATAATTAAATATTTTTAATTCTTTTTAAATATTTTTAATTCCATAATTAATTTTTTTTATCTTTTTAAATGTTTTTAATTGTTTTTAAATATTTTTAATTTCATAATTAAATATTTTTACTTGTGTTTACATGTTTTTAATTCCAAGTTTAAATTGTTTTTAAATAATAATTGTTTTAAATTCCAAGTCTAAATCTCTCAAAAAATTCAAGTAAACGTGTTTTCGAATTTTCTGTTTTCGGAAACAATTTTCGGAAATATAAAAAAGAACGCATTTTCAAAAATCTCAAAACAAATACTCAAAACACAAAACACAAAATGAATTTAAAATTCAAAACACAAAACTCAAACGCAAAGTAAGTATTTCAATGATTCTGTCAAGCTTCAAGAAAGGTGGTGACTGTTACTGTTCTTTTTTGTTCATGTCCTCATTCCCATCTTTGTCAATTTTCTTTTTGGTAGGAATAGATATATCTAGAGACTAAAATAGTGATCGTTTTGTTGGTGGTGATGTCAAAACGTTGACATTAAATAGATGTGAGCATTGATCCTTGTCTACATGAGAACAACACCTCGTAATTATATTCAACCGATTGTGGTTCTTTCTGTGTAGGTTTGAGATGGAAATTTTTTTCTTTTGTTGTCAAACGTATTAAATCAACGATGTTTGATTTGCCAGGTAAAAGTATATATATACATGATTAAACAATATATAATTATTTTAATTTTACAGTACATGTTTATCGAGGTAGTGTGTTTCATCAATGTCTTTACAGTATATAAGAAGTGATAGCCCAAGAATAACTAACCAAGAGGGGGGTGAATTGGTTTTCTCAAACTTTTTCGAAAAATATTCTTAAAAATGAAATTTAAGAAATGAAAATTGATTCACTCAAATATAAGCACAATATAAGTAAATAAAAGAGAAGAGAGAGTGCAAACGATTTTTATGGAGGTTCGATCCAACCAATGATCTACGTCCCCCGTTACCAAGCTCTCCAACACGAGCACGGCCTTTCCACTATTTTGATTGACTTATGGTGCAATCCAAACCCTTACAATGTATCCGGTGACTTACAAACAAGGAGCACCGATCCTTATACAATATCGAGCTTTTCACGGGACCTCAATATGACCCAAATATATGAAGAAATTGATTTGAGTATTTCTCTCTAGATGAATGATAGATACAAGTTTAGTTCTAAGAGAGACTAACACTTTAATGAATAGCAATGAATAAGGAAAGCTCAAGTGTTAGAAGAAAACTTTGTTGAGAAAGATGAATCAAAGGTTTGATTTAATCAAACAAAGTTTTTCAATATGAGATATTGAAGATATAAATACAATGAAGCTTTGGATGAAGTTTTTCAATATGATTTTCTCTATAAATGCTCTTATAAGTGTGTTGAATGATAATAAATGAAGTGGTATTTATAGAGATGAATTTTCGTCACTTTCTGACCAAACGGATGACCAAACGGTCGACCGGTCAGATTGGTCAGAACTAGCCGTTGAGCTGCAAAAAATCAGAACGGACACTTTTTGGACAGTGACAGTCAAACGGTCGACCGGTTCATTTCAAACGGATGACCGGTTCAAACGGATGATCCAAACGGATGACCGTTTCCACAGTTTTGAAAAATGATTTTTTTTTTTTTTTTTTTGATACAAATATTTTATGCAAGTAATAATGACATGTGTTTTGTGCATAAAAGTATTTTGAGCTTTCATTCATTTAATTGCTAAGTATTAAAGAGTTAATACCTTTACAATTTTATCTAAAAAATCTATTCTTCAATCTTGATCTTCGAATCTTGAATTTCGGCGGATCTTGAGATGCTTGAACTCTTGAATTGATTTTGACCTTGAACTTGTCATTGCATGAGAGTTCGATTTGTAGCACTTTGAATTTTGCTTGAAAATAAAATGTTAGAAAACATAGCTAATTTGTTTGTAATAATCAAAACATTAAGGTTTAAAGTTAACCATAGGTCAACAATTTCCCCCTTTTTGATTATAACAAACAATGTGAGAATATATGATAATAATATACAATAAAGCATATATATATTCCCCATTTCTTTTTCAAGTAAACATGATTTGATGAATTTGATGAATTTGTATCACATTATATCGTTTTCATTTGATTTGCCAAATTTATCATATATGTCATTACATGATATCAATTCTATTTGATCACAAATCCATCACATCACACATTTCATCATATTTCATCACATAGTTATTTTCCCCCTTTTGGCATAAACAAAAAGGCAAAAAGATAAAACATTAAGGTTTAAAATAATTTCCCCCTAAATGAAACAAAATATGCCGTTCATTGATAAACTTAAAAAAAGGCATAGAACATAGACTTCGTTTCCAAAACATAGCTACAAAAACAAAAGTAATAAATAAACTTCGTTTCCAAAACATAGCGACAAAAACAAAAGTAATAAATAGACTAAGGCTCCGGTGGTGGAGGCGGAGGAAATCCGGTGCCGAGACGGGAGTGAAGAGCATGAAGCAAGGATGTGATGCCGTCTACCGAAGTTTGCAGTCCACCAACCGTAGTTTGAATGCTAGCCGCCGTTTGTTGGAGGTCACTCACGGCATGTTGTAGGCCATCGACGGTAGATGCAAGAGAATCGATCCGGCCATTAAGAAGATTAAACTGGTCCTCGTTGAAGCCGGAGGTGGAGGATGACGGCCTTTGAGATGATCGGGGTCCGACGCGGAGGCGGAGCATCTTCGGCATTGCCACCTTCGTCCATTTCTTCCTCATCCTCAAATGGCAAAGTCGAGGGGCCGGACTCATCGTCAAATCCCTTGGATTTTGCTACCCATTACCCATTTTCTTTGACAATTTTTATACGGCGAAGGGTAAGAATATTTATGGTGTCGGTGGGTTTGGGAAGAGTGGCAACCGAGTTACGGAAGGAAACTTCAAAATATTGAAAAATCTTAGTGAGAAACATTTCGTAGGGAAGCCCCTTAGTCCTAGTGCCGTTAAGGACGGATGACATGTGTTGGATCATTATGTATGGAAAATCAAGTTTACGCCCACGAAGGATAGAGTCGAGAAGAAATACATCATAGTGATTAACCTCATCTAAGTGACCTTTACGAGGAACAATTATATGTGCGATGATGTTATGAAGGACTCGACAAGGAAGAGTAAGTTGGTTCGTACGAAGACGGACGGCAGCCTCAAATTGCTTGCCGGTGACATGACAACAGGCCGCGATTGGGTCGTAATCTTGAGTATGAGGAATTGTTTTTGTGGTGTACATGCGAATACCGCCTTCCTCAAGATGAAGAAGTGATCGAATTAAGTCTGGAGTGATTCTTATTTGTTTATTTCGAACTAGACAAGAAATTTCTGACCTTGGAGAGGAAGACATATTTTTATAGAAATCTTTGACAACGGAAGGGTAAACTTTGTCATTCAATGTGAGAATACTAACCCAACCCATACCTACGAAAAGATCCTCTATATGAAAGGAAGGGGCTTCAAAAGTAAATGAGGCAAGGTCTACGTTCTTACCAATGAGGACGGGACATTTGGCAATCCGAATTTCCGAGGGAGAATCCTCTTCTTCAGATGATGGAGTAGGTTGCCTATCCCTCCTTGGACGTTTGGCTGCCATTTTCATTCGAGGCATGGTGTCTAAAACGGATTTAAAGCCCAGGGTTTAGGGATCGTCCGTTTGGGTGGAATAGGTAGAATTTACGGACAAAAATTGGGGATCTTTTGATTTTTTGGTGTAAAAAGATATGGGTTTTGTGATTTTGAGTGAAAAAAAGGAAAGATTTTAGGAGGATTGGTGAAATGGAAGAGATTGGGAGTGAAAACCGTAAGTTCGCGCGAAGTTGGAATGAAGAAATTTGAAAAAATTCCAACTTAAAACCCTGATTTCCGCTGATACGGACGACCGGAACACTAAAACGGTCAACCGTTTTGACTGAATTTTTGAAGTTCAAAATCTCTGTTCAGACGGATGAGCAGACGGATGACATACGATCGTCCGTTTTAAATTAGACGGACGTCCGTTTAAATTAAACGGTTGACCGTTTGAACTTTTTAATTTTTGCAAAAGTCTCTGGAAAGACGGATGATCAAACGGATTTGAACAATTGTTCATCCGTTGGACATGAAACGGACGTCCGTTTTGATAAACGGTCGTCCGGTTGGACTAGTTTGTAAAATTTTTAAAAACAACACTGATTTGATCCGTTGACAAATGATTTTACAACATTTTTGTCATATAAAATGCAATCAATCATAGGAAACATAAAGATTTAGTCACAAATTTCACATTCATCAATTATACCTAAACTTCGTCGAATGTAAGAAAATCTTTCGAGTGCTAAAGGTTTTGTGAGAATATCGGCCAATTGTTTTTCGGTGTTTACAAACTCCAAAGATATATCTCCCTTTTGTGCATGGTCTCGTAAAAAGTGATGTCTAATTTCAATGTGTTTGGTACGAGAATGCAAAACGGGATTTTTAGATAAGTTGATCGCACTTGTATTATCACACATAATAGGAACTTTTTCAAATGAAATGTGATAATCATTTAGAGTTTGCTTCATCCATAGGATTTGAGCACAACAACTAGCGGCGGAGATATACTCGGCTTCGGCGGTTGACAAGGCAACGGAATTTTGTTTCTTACTAAACCATGAAACTAAAGCAAAGCCTAAAAAATGGCACGTTCCAATAGTACTTTTACGATCAATTGTGCAACCGGCCCAATCGGCATCCGAAAAGCTAAGTAAATCAAAATGAGTTTCTTTGGGATACCAAAGACCTAAAGATCTAGTTCCACTAAGATAACGGAAAATGCGTTTTACGGCACTAAGATGGGAATTCTTAGGATTAGATTGATATCTAGCACATAAGCATACACTAAACATAATATCGGGTCTACTAGCGGTTAAATAAAGAAGGGATCCGATCATACCTCGATATTTTGTTACATCAACGGAAGTACCTTGCTCGTCTTTATCTAGTTTGATTGATGAGCTCATTGGAGTGTTCATTGGCTTCAACTCTTCCATTTCAAACTTTTTGAGCATATCCAAGATATACTTAGTTTGACTAATGAATATTCCATCATTGGATTGTTTGATTTGGAGACCAAGAAAGAACTTGAGTTCTCCCATCATACTCATCTCAAATTCCCTACTCATGCACTTAGAAAATTCTTCACATAGGGAAATGTTAGTAGCACCAAAAATAATATCATCAACATAAATTTGAACAACTATCATATCATTCTTTTTGGTTTTTATAAATAATGTTGTATCCGCTTTACCCATTAAAAAATCATTTGATAAGAGAAATTTACTCAATCTCTCATACCATGCTCTAGGAGTTTGTTTTAAACCATAAAGGGCTTTTCTAAGTTTGAAAACTTTGTCCGGATACTTATGATTTTTAAAGCCGGGTGGTTGCTCAACAAAAACTTCTTCTTGAATGACTCCATTCAAAAATGCACTTTTGACATCCATTTGAAATAGAGTAAAATTCTTATGACATGCAAAAGCAAGAAGCATACGAATTGACTCTAATCTAGCAACCGGGGCAAAAGTTTCTTCGAAATCGATACCTTCTTCTTGATTGTAACCTTGAGCCACTAATCTAGCTTTGTTACGCACAATTATACCATTTTCATCTCTTTTGTTTCGAAAAACCCATTTTGTGCCAATTACGGTTTGTGAATTTGGTCTAGCAACTAAATCCCAAACATGATTTCTTTCAAATTGATTTAGTTCTTCTTGCATAGCTAGAATCCAAAATTCATCAAACTCGGCTTCTTTAAAATTCTTTGGCTCGATTTGTGAAAGAAATGTACAATTGTTATGAAAATTTCTAAAAGTATTTCTTGTACTTACCCCTTTTGATGGATCACCAATGATGAGATCTTTTGGATGAGAAGGGACAAACCTCCATTCTTTTGGTAATGAAGTGTTGAGATCTTCATGAGGTTCTTCTTTATTTTGTTGCATAGTTGTTTCCTCCTCATGTTGAATTTCAATGTTGTTTGGATTCCCTTTGTCTTGATTTTGAACGCTTAGTTGCTCAAATGGGATTTCCAAATCTTCATCATCAATGACTTTTTCTTGCCCAATTGAGTTAGTTTCATCAAAAACAACATGCATGGATTCTTCAACTACTAAAGTTCTTTTGTTGAAAACTCTAAAAGCTTTGCTAGTAGATGAATATCCAAGAAAAATTCCAATATCGGATTTTGGATCAAATTTTCCCAAGTTTTCTTTTGTGTTTAAAATGAAGCACTTGCAACCAAAAACTTTAAAATATCCAATATTGGGAATTCTATTTTTCCAAAGCTCATATGGAGTTTTGGTTTTCTTTCGACTCACCAAAACTCGATTTAAGATATAACAAGAAGTGTTTACGGCTTCGGCCCAAAAGTACTTTGGTAAATTATTTTCATTCAACATGGTCCGAGCCATTTCTTGCAATGTTCGATTCTTTCTTTCTACTACACCATTTTGTTGAGGAGTTCTAGGAGCCGAGAAATTATGTTCATATCCATTGGATTTGCAAAAATCATCAAAGGCTATATTTTCAAATTCTCCACCATGATCACTCCTAATTGTGGTAATGGTGTATCCCTTTTCATTTTGGACTCTTTTGCAAAAATGTTTAAATGCATTTAAGGCTTCATCTTTTAAATTCAAGAAAATGACCCAAGTATATCTTGAAAAATCATCAACAATAACAAATGCATAATGTTTTCCACTTAAACTAGCGGTTCTAGAAGGTCCAAATAGGTCCATGTGGAGAAGTTGTAAAGGTCTTGAAGTAGAAGAGTGTTGTTTAAGTTTGAAAGAACTATTTACTTGTTTTCCAAATTGACAAGCATCACAAATTTTATCTTTTTCAAACTTTATATTTGGCAACCCTTTTACAAAGTTGTTTTTGGAGATTTTTGAAAGTAAGTCCATGCTAACATGACCTAATCTCCTATGCCATAACCAAGAATCATCCTTTATACTTGAAAGACATTTTATTTCCTTTTCAAGTTCAAATTCAATAGATATGATGTAAACATCTTTATTTCGGCTCCCCATGAACAATACCTCTTTAGATATAGCATCCTCAATGAGGCAATTGGAAGAATCAAATTTAATGAGATAACCTTTATCACATAATTGACTTATGCTAAGCAAGTTATGCTTGAGGTTATCAACTAATAAAACATTTTCAATAGATGGAGAAGAACGATTACCAATATTTCCAATGCCTATGATTTTTCCTTTGGCATTGTCTCCAAACGTCACATGACCTCCATCTTTTCTTTTGAGATTTGATAGCAAGGATCGATCTCCCGTCATATGTTTCGAACACCCACTATCCAAGAACCAATTGCTCTTGACTTTTTGTGGTACCTACAAGAATAATTTTAATTTTTGATTTTTGGTACCCACATAAGTTTGGGTCCTTGATAGTTAGAGCTTGTGGATTCTTTTATCCACTTGTGTTTCCTTTCAAAGAATAATTTCTTTTTAGTTAAGCAATTATAAGCAACATGACCATCTTTCTTGCAAAAACTACATGTGATGTTTTGTTGAGAAAACTTGGATGATTTTACAAAAATAGTTTCAAGGGATTTTTGTTTCAAGAGAGGTTTATATCCAATCCCTCCTTTGTTAAACACACATTTTTGCTCACCAAGCATTAATTCAAAATTTTTCTTTCCTTGGGTAAATTTGTGAACAATGCTTGTTAAATCAACCACTTTTTCTTTCAATAAAACATTTTCTTTAATTAAGGACTTATGATCATCTTTCTCTTTTTCAAAGTCCTTTTGAGCAATAAAAAGCTTCTTGACTACATTTTTCAACAAAGAGTGTTTATTGTTAAGAATATAGTATTTTGACATAAGTTTCTCAAACTCTTCAAGAATTTCATCATAAGAAGAAGATAAGTCAAAGTAAGAGTTATTGTTATTTGTACTTACCTCATCCTCAATAGCCATGAAGCACATATTAGCGATTTCTTCTTGAATTTCATCTTCTTCTTGATCATCTTCATCACTATCATCCCATGTAGCTTGAAGTGCTTTCTTTTTGATGAACTTCTTCTTGTTTGGGCATTCGGTCCTCTTGTGACCGGGTTTGTCACAATCGTAACATATGATCTTTTTATTCTTTTCTTCACTTTTGTCTTCTTTCTTTTGAAATCGCCTATTGTTTCGAAATCCTCTCCATTTCTTGACAAGAAGAACTAAGTCATCAAGTTCTTCATCACTCATGTTTGTATTGGAGGATCCTTCATCATTTGTTGATTTCAAAGCAATTTGCTTCTTGGGAAGCTCCTTCATCTCTTCTTTGCTTCTCCTTGTTTTCTCCTTTGTTTCGGCATTGTTGAGCTCATACGTCATCAATGTTCCATATAGCTCCTCCAATGGATAAGTGTTGATATCTTTTGTATTCTCTATCAACATCCTCAAGGAGTTCCAATCTTCCGATAAAGACCTAAGCATTTTGCTCACAAGTTCACCGTTAGTAAACTTTCGATCAAAGCCCTTAAGGCCATTAATAATATCGATGAAACGAGTAATCATATCAACAATAGGTTCATCTTGTTTCATAAAGAAATTTTCAAAATCTTTTGTCAAAAGATTTATTTTGGTTTCTTTAACCTTGTTGGTACCTAAGTGAGTTATCTCTAATGCATGCCAAATATCATATGCGGAATCACATGTGCTAATACGATTAAACTCATTTTTGTCTAAAGCACAATAAAGTAAATTTTTGGCTCTAGCATTCAAAGACAACTTTCTTTTGTCCTCTTCATCATATTCCTCTCTAGGCTTAGAAGTAGTTTGGTCCGGTTTATCATCAATTTTGATAATTTTTGTAGGCACATATGGACCAAACTCAATGACTTCCCAAATGTTATAATCAATTGATTGAATATAGATCATCATTCTAGTTTTCCAATAATTGTAGTGGGAGCCATTAAAGAAGGGAGGATGATTTGTAGAATGACCCTCAAGGTTTTGAAAATTTTGGTTAGCCATTACTCAAGATTGTGAAATCAAATAAATGAGCACCTTGCTCTGATACCAATTGATAGCCCAAGAATAACTAACCAAGAGGGGGGTGAATTGGTTTTCTCAAACTTTTTCGAAAAATATTCTTAAAAATGAAATTTAAGAAATGAAAATTGATTCACTCAAATATAAGCACAATATAAGTAAATAAAAGAGAAGAGAGAGTGCAAACGATTTTTATGGAGGTTCGATCCAACCAATGATCTACGTCCCCCGTTACCAAGCTCTCCAACACGAGCACGGCCTTTCCACTATTTTGATTGACTTATGGTGCAATCCAAACCCTTACAATGTATCCGGTGACTTACAAACAAGGAGCACCGATCCTTATACAATATCGAGCTTTTCACGGGACCTCAATATGACCCAAATATATGAAGAAATTGATTTGAGTATTTCTCTCTAGATGAATGATAGATACAAGTTTAGTTCTAAGAGAGACTAACACTTTAATGAATAGCAATGAATAAGGAAAGCTCAAGTGTTAGAAGAAAACTTTGTTGAGAAAGATGAATCAAAGGTTTGATTGAATCAAACAAAGTTTTTCAATATGAGATATTGAAGATATAAATACAATGAAGCTTTGGATGAAGTTTTTCAATATGATTTTCTCTATAAATGCTCTTATAAGTGTGTTGAATGATAATAAATGAAGTGGTATTTATAGAGATGAATTTTCGTCACTTTCTGACCAAACGGATGACCAAACGGTCGACCGGTCAGATTGGTCAGAACTAGCCGTTGAGCTGCAAAAAATCAGAACGGACACTTTTTGGACAGTGACAGTCAAACGGTCGACCGGTTCATTTCAAACGGATGACCGGTTCAAACGGATGATCCAAACGGATGACCGTTTCCACAGTTTTGAAAAATGATTTTTTTTTTTTTTTTTTTTTGATACAAATATTTTATGCAAGTAATAATGACATGTGTTTTGTGCATAAAAGTATTTTGAGCTTTCATTCATTTAATTGCTAAGTATTAAAGAGTTAATACCTTTACAATTTTATCTAAAAAATCTATTCTTCAATCTTGATCTTCGAATCTTGAATTTCGGCGGATCTTGAGATGCTTGAACTCTTGAATTGATTTTGACCTTGAACTTGTCATTGCATGAGAGTTCGATTTGTAGCACTTTGAATTTTGCTTGAAAATAAAATGTTAGAAAACATAGCTAATTTGTTTGTAATAATCAAAACATTAAGGTTTAAAGTTAACCATAGGTCAACAAGAAGATGTTTTTAATTAGCTGGATAACATATAGTCGATGCGTTGATATACCTAGTCGAATCCATTAACTATAGGTTACTTGTTCCATGCACTAAAATAAATTTCATAACTTGACAATGTTATGAATTAATGTGTACACTGTATAATTAAATGAGCAACTATATTTAATTGGGAGTTGTAGACAAACAATCTAATTTTTTGTTTGTTTGATTGGTTGAGAGAAAACTAAGTTGATGTTACCTTGGAAGTGCCTTTATATTAGGACACTTATAATAAACATACCGGTAAATATCACCAAATTAAGCACTTAATACTTTATTGCAATTATCACAACGCATACTAAAATAATTGGTTTAGGACTTCGACAAACGCTTTTGCTTTAACCCACAAGAAAAGTTGCTTATATATAATTAATGCTTAAGTAACTCTATACTCGAACTTGTGGATATTTGAAAAATTAACGATATAATAAGTGTTATGTAATACAAAGATATTAACGATAACCAAATTGGAACAACAGAGACTTAAAACTTTGCCTGAGCGATCGTTAGGGTTTGCACTAAGTGATCACCTAGTGTCTTTTTTTGGCCAGCAAAATTTTGTTACCTTTTAAGTTCAACTCCAATTAGGAAACTTTTTGAGACAGGCCTCAGTTTGCACTTTCTCGTCCTGTGTACTATTTTCTTGTTTAATTTTTATTCTATAGTTATACTGTTTAATTTGCTTTTTGTTCAATTTTATTATAATATGCAGTTCAACGTTTTCAGTATAAATGTGATAACATATTCTCCCTTGATAAGGTTGTTTTTGGCACTAACCCAAATTTAAGAACTATTTTAATTACTTTTGCTAATTCTTGAGGTATCAAAATCAAAGAAAACAAAAGGGAAGTTTACACGTATATATTGTTTTTGGATAGAAATTGAAATACACTTGATCTGTATAAAAAAAAATAAAAAATTATCAATTTATGATTGTATCAATTCAAAAATACTGAACAATTAAAAGTTATATTCCTAAAAATTTCTCTCAAACTTATTTTCAAAATTCAAAATTTTCTATTCTAATCAACAAGTTCAACGTTTTGTATCTACTTCTTTTCCTTCACCATTTTTATAATATTGATAATATTCTTAGAAAACAATTGCAAAAAAATACAAAATCATTGAACATCTAGTGCACGTAATTACATATTGCAACTTTCTAGCTTCTCGGATGATTACCACAATCGAGATTGGACGTTTTTTCAACATATAACATAAACGAAATGCAGTTTCATAGGAAGATTGATTTGAAGTAACAACTTGGAACAACACATCACAACACATGGACCTTTGTTACAATAATGCAGTAACCACAACTTGCAGTATCGTAGAGTACTTGTATATACACGTATATAATATTCGATTACGTAATTGTGCCAATCGAGACAATTAAACACCACCATACATTGTAGCATAATGTAATAACATTCAATAGTAGTCAAATTCTATTGTCCTCGTGATTTTTTTTCATGATGGAAAGTGTGCAAACGATTTTTCTTTTGAATTTGAATTTGAATTTGGATTTGCCACCACTACACATCGTAATCATCTTACAATCTGAAAAAAAAAAAAAGATTTGAAACCAAAAAAAAAAAAAAAAAAAAAGGTAATGAGAGATTGAACAAAAGAGATGATTATAAAAATATAAATTTTTCTTATTTAAGAAATAAATAAATGGTTAAATAAGAAGGGAGATCATTTCCTTAAATAAGAAATACACGATCTTACTACATGGGGTTTGAAATTAAAATATATTTGATTTAAATGGTGAGTATTCAATGTGTAGGAGGAAGGGTAAGTTAAGAAATAATTTGATTGTTACTTAAATTTGGTAATGAAATGATTAAATCCTTTAATAATAGTTTTAACAGTTAATAATTTAATAAATGATGATGATAATAAAGTAATTAATTAATAATTTTAATTTAATAACAGTAATATAAATGATAAATAGTAATTTTTCTTAAAAAAAATATCTAATAAAATTTAAAATTACAAAAAAAAAATGAAAAATTCAGGCCAGTCACTGATCATGTGTTCATGGGCTCCAAATTCATATGACCCAAACTTAATTCAATTAAAGTCGTATTTCAATGCTAAGAGACCAACATGTCCATGCGATCACAAAAATCGCTAATTCAAAAACGATATTGTTTTCTATGATACTGCATTATTAAGATACTTTTTATTAAGTTACTGCTTTATAAAAAATGTTTGATACTATTTTACTTTTAATATATTGTACACTAGTTTTATTACATTATAGCATATTTGACTATGTTTATTAACTCTTTTTTTTCTCAAATTTATTTTCAACCACATATTTCACAGAACCAAAAATTTTTATCAATTTTCCAACAACAGATTTCACAAACTTTTTTCAAAATCTAAAACAAAAACTACTTTTAAACTCAACAAATCAAACACACATTCAAAATTAAATGTTTTATGGTTTAAGTAATGACATTGTTTCAAAATATTCTATTAGTAGTACGAGATCATTAATATTGTTTCAATCTATGATATTGTTCTTCTATTGGGTTGTAGTTTGTGCATGTGATACTGTTTTATTAACATATTGTCATGTATGATACTGATATATTCAGATACTTTTATCTATGATACTATTTTATTTAGATATTATTTTACGATTTTCTGTTAAAACATAACATTTGTGCTCACCTAAGCATGTGCTTGATAATAATATATTTCTGATACTGTTATATTTGTTATCTTTAATTATATGATACTGTTATTTATAATACTGTTATTGTGATATTGATACAAATGTGCTTCTGATACTATTTTCTATAATATAATTTTATTATAACAATTTTATTATAATACTGTTCTTCTGTTGGGTTGAAATTTTTTATTTCAAGTGTGTGTAATATTGTCTTTATTTACAAAGATACTGATATTAACGTGCTTGTTATATTAATATAATAATGTGCTTCTGATACTGAAATATTAAGATACTTTTATTTGTGATGGTGTTATATTAAGATGCTGAAATATTATTCTTAATAAAATGTTGTTTTATTAAAATATTGTTTTCTATGAAAAATATCCAAAAACACACATTCGACGAAAAAGTGATTACAAAAATGTGTGAGACAGTAACATCTTGAAACACATAAAAATGTTGATGTATGTGAAACAAATGTTGAATTTTTTTTTATTTGACCAAAAAGTGATTACAAAACAATTGTGTTCCTATAGATAAAAAAAATATCTCCAACAAAAATAACTTAATTCAAAAAAAAATAAGAGAACTATTCAAAAACATTGAATTCATCTACAAAATAACATTTAAGAAGCAATGGTTTCCAAAATTTTACAATCCAAAGACTATTCAATATTTCTCAGAATCACGATTATTATTTGATAGCAATAACAATAGCAAGCTGTTAAAGTTTAAAATTTTATCGTTTACATGATTGGAAAGAAGAAACATAAAATAACTGTGAATTCATTATTATTACTTACGAAAATATTGGGACATCTTTCGGTGGCTGGCGATGAGTTGTGAAACGCCGGCGACGAGATACAATAGTATGACTTAATGACAAGTCGTGAAACGTCGGAGAAGATGGTGACTACATGCGTTGCTGCGTTGAAGTTTAAATTGAATTTAATTATAATTAAAATGAGTCACAAGGATAATTATAGAATCAATTGAAATATGATTAAAATGTTAGACTTAATTTGCCGAATTCATAAATATGGATGATTACATATCTATGACTTAAAACCATCATGCTGTAATTACCAAGATTAATACTGAAGCGGAAGCGTACTTGAATCCATGATTCTGTTTGATTGAACTGGGTTATGATCTTCCAATTGATCCGTGGTTTTCTCCTTAGTGTCTCTTGTTGATGGGGATACAAAGAGTTATGAAAAGCCACGCTCAATTGGGGACCATGACCTGTATATATAACTGCAGGACGGTTATTATGTTTCAATGTTGTTAAATCGGCCCCTCATCAATTTAAAACATTGTATCCGTCTCTACACTTTAATCTCATGACACTTAATACCCATTAGTCCAAAATAGTCTTTAGTGGATCACTTTATTGACTAAAACCTTAAGATAGCACCACATATTTTAATATATACATGTTTGGCCCCACATGTTGAATTTTATCCAACAATCTCCCACTGGGCCATACATGTATCCTTATAAATGTGCACAACCTTATGAGCTCAAAATTTTGCTATCACTGTTAAGGGTATTTCCAAACAATCTCGTCCATCAATCATATCAATGTAGGATCAAAGCGACTTTCGTTACATTAATCGTAACTAAATCCATCAATGGTCACATACACTAATACAACCAAATGACATAGATCAATCATGAGAGTGTAGTATGAAAATTACATGTTATGTGATCCAAACATGTCTATTTTCAATTGGTCCGACTTTATTTCTTAAGTGAGATCAATACCAAACATAATGTAACAGAATGGAATGAACTGAATACTTTATTTCTGTATAGAAAATTATCCAAATACACAAATGTGTCCAAAAACAAACATAAAGCAACCAAAATACAAACTCCCACTAAAACATGATATCCTCAAGAAATACAACACCCATACGAGCAGTGTGCTCATGAAAAACCTTGGGTGGTAATCCCTTAGTAAGCGGATTCGCAATCATGGAGTTTGTCCCAATATGCTCTATGGAAATCTGTCCATTCTGTACCCTTTCTTTCACAACAAGGAATTTAATGTCAATGTGTTTTGACTTAGTTGAACTCCTGTTGTTATTAGAATATAGCACTGCAGAGTTATTGTCACAATATAACTTTAATGGTCTATCAATACCATTCAGAATGCGCAGCCCAGTGACAAAATTTCGCAGCCATATCCCATTATTAGATGCCTCATAACATGCTACAAACTCTGCTTCCATAGTGGAAGAAGCTACGAGTGTCTGCTTAGCACTCCTCCAGGATATAGCTCCTCCGGCTAGCAGATATATGCAGCCTGATGTGGATTTTCTACTGTCTTGGCATCCCGCAAAATCAGAATCGGAGTACTCTACGATCTCTAACTGATCCGATCTGATGTATGTAAGCATGCAATCTCTTGTTCTCTTCAAGTACCTCATAACCCTTTTTGCTGCTATCCAATGATTCATCCCAGGGTTACTTAAATATCTGCCCAGCATTCCAACAATGAATGCTATATCTGGACGTGTACAAACCTGAGCATACATCAGACTCCCAACAGCTGATGCATAGGGAATCTTCTGCATTTCCTTAACTTCAAGATTATTTTTCGGGCACTGATTGAGACTGAATTTGTCTCCCTTAGCAACAGGGGTGTCCCCTGGTTTACTGTCCTGCATGCCAAACCTTTTAAGAACTTTATCGATATAGCTCTTTTGTGACAATCCAAGAATACCCCGAGAGCGATCCCGGTGTATCTGAATCCCTAATACAAAGGAGGCGTCCCCAAGATCTTTCATCTCAAAATTCCTTGACAAAAAACTCTTGGTTTCGTGCAACATGCCTATATCATTAGTGGCAAGCAGTATGTCGTCAACATACAAAACCAGGAAAATATGCTTACTCCCACTGAACTTGTGATATACACAATCATCAACAATATTTATCTCAAAACCGAACGAGATAATCACTTGATGAAATTTGTAGTACCACTGACGGGAAGCTTGCTTGAGTCCATAGATAGATTTCTTTAATTTGCAAACCATATTCTTCGAGTCTCCTAACACGAAGTTTTCTGGTTGCACCATATAAATCGTCTCATCAATGTCTCCATTGAGAAACGCTGTCTTAACATCCATCTGATGTAACTCAAGATCAAAATGTGCAACAAGTGCCATGACTGTCCTGAAAGAGTCTTTCGTTGAAATCGGAGAGAAAGTCTCTTTGAAGTCAATGCCTTCCTTTTGTGTAAAGCCTTTAGCTACAAGACGAGCCTTATATCTTTCCACATTACCTTTCGAATCCCGTTTGGTTTTAAAAATCCATTTACAACCAATGGGCTTCGCACCTTCTGGTAATGGGACAAGATCCCAAACTTTATTGTCTTGCATAGACTTATACTCTTCATTCATGGCATCAATCCACTTTTGAGAATCAGAACCCTTCATGGCCTGATGGAAATTGATTGGATCATCTTCCATCATTCCATTATTTTCCTCATGTTCTTGGAGAAATACTATAAAGTCATCTGAAATAGCATTTTTCCTTTCTCGAGTGGATCTCCTTAATGGTATTGGTTCTTGAGGTTGTTGAGTTTGTACTTCTGGAATGGTGGGAGGTTCTTCAACATTATCTTGCTGAGGTTCCGGATATACTTCTTGATCAATGACAGGTATAGAGACCTGCACATTGTCAAAAGTAATAGTAGGAATCGAAATCGATCCTTCCTCAGTTTCTTCCTCAAAGACAATGTCTCTAACCTTATTTCTCCCCCCAAACTCAACATCCTCAAAAAATGTTGCAGTTCCCGTTTCAAAAATTGACTTAAGTGTGGGATTATAAAATTTGTAGCCCCTTGATCGCTCAGAATAACCAATAAAATAGCTGCTCACAGTTTTGGAGTCCAATTTATTTTCATGTGGCCTATAAGGCCTAGCCTCAGCTGGACATCCCCAAATGTGGAAGTGCTTTAGAACAGGTTTTCTGCCTGTCCAAAGCTCATAAGGTGTTTTAGCAGCAGATTTAGTTGGTACTCTATTCAGAATATAAGCTGCAGTCTTTAATGCTTCTCCCCAGAGTGATTTTGGTAAAGTAGAATGACTAATCATACTCCTTACCATGTCCTTAAGAGTCCTGTTTCGTCTTTCAGCTACACCATTCATGCTAGGTGATCCTGGCATGGTGTACTGTGGGACGATTCCACATTCCTCTAGGAATTTAGCAAATGGTCATGGACGTTGTTCACCTGAACCGTCATATCTGCCGTAGTACTCACCACCACGATCAGACCTAACGCTTTTAATCCTTTTGTTGAGTTGATTCTCAACTTCAGCTTTGAAAGCCTTGAACATGTCCAGTGACTCAGATTTTTCATGAATAAGATATAGATGTCCATAACGTGAGTAATCGTCTATGAATGATATAAAATATTGTTGACCATTCCAAGAAGCCGTAGGGAATGGTCCACAAATATCTGTGTGTATCAATTCTAAGACGTCCGAAGTTCTATTGGCACCTAACCTTTTTGTTTTGGTCTGTTTTTCCTTGATACAATCAATACAAACATCAAAGTCTGTAAAATCCAGGGAATCCAAAATGCCATATGACACAAGTCGTTCAACTCTTGTTTTTGAGATGTGACCTAAGCGCTTGTGCCATAGTTTTGCCGAATTTTCTTTATTTAATTTTCGCTTAGTACCACGTGATTCCACATGCAAGGTTTCATTATATGACGCAATAGTATCAAGCAAATATAAGTTATCGTATGAACATAATGAACCAGTACCAACAATATTTGAATTTAATGAAAGACTAAACTGACAATTTCCAAAAGAACAATGATATCCAAATTTGTCCAATAAGGAAATAGAAACCAAATTCCGTCTAAACGACGGTACAACAAAAGTGTCTTTCAAATCCAAATAAAAACCAGTTCCTAACAATAACTTAAAAGTGCCTATTGCTTCAACTTCCACCGATTTTCCGTCGCCCACAAAAATGAATCTTTCAGCATCATTTGACTTTCGGCAGAACAGGCAACCCTGCATAGAAACACTTATGTGAGTAGTAGCACCAGAATCTAACCACCAAGTGTTTCTAGGTACTGAAGCTAAATTAACCTCAGAACAGACCAAATTAAGAAATGTACCTTTCTTTGCACGCCAGGCATTATATTTAGTACAATCCTTCTTTAAATGTCCAGGTTTCTGGCAAAAGAAACAACCATCTTTGTCTTTATGTGGTTTCTTTTGTTCTGGACCCATAGCAGCTTCATATTCTGTTTTTCTTTTCTTGCCCTTATCTTTGGAGGTACTTGCCAAGTTAACAATTTCAGTTCTGTCCTGCTTCAACCTTTCTTCCTCTTGCACACAATAAGAAATGAGCTCATTTAGAGTCCATTTTTCCTTTTGACAGTTGTAACTGACCTTAAATTGATTGAAATGTGCAGGAAGCGATATTAATACTAAATGCACGAGCAAGTCATCAGACAAGTCGAGCTTTAGTGCCTTAAGTTTTGAAGCAGTATGAGACATCTGCATGATGTACTCCCTTATGTTCTCCTTGCTTTTATACTTCATTGAAATCAAGCTTTGCAAAAGCGTGCTTGTTTTAGCCTTATCGTTTTTCGCAAAACGCTTTTCAATTTCAGCAAGGAATTCCTTAGCATCAGTTACCTCCTCAGATACTGCGCCCCTAAAGGCTTCTGGAATGCCGCGCTTAATGATCATAAGACTCATGCGATTTGAGCGTTCCCACTTCTCAAAGTTCCTCATGTCATCAGGTAAACTTACATCCGTAAGAGAAGCAGGTTTCTCAATCCTAAGAGCAAGGTCGAGATCCATGCAGCCGAGAACAATTAAAACGTTCTCTTTCCAATCCTTGAAGTTTGACCCATTAAGCATGGGGATTGAATTGATATTTGCAGATATTGTGGAGGTGGATGAATGAGCTGTATAGAGAAAAGATAGAAATAGCTTACATTAGTACTTTATTATGCAAATAATAATTTCAAATATATTGGTAAGGCCCATCACAAGATACCTAGCACAACATCAATATTTAGTCTTTGGACAGAAACATTGACTCGTAAGTGGTACATCGATGTAGCAATCAAACACTGACAATAAGACATGTCAATCAATAAACCTTTCTTTGGACCGATTTATTGATCACACGTTAAACCAAATAATCGTCACGCGTTTATCACCACAGGTGCATGTGATATTCCAGCCAAACATTGACCTTCCTTTGGGCCGATCAATATCCGCATGAACAGCACACACACAAAACCTTCTAATATTCTAAGTGAATTAATTTCCACAAGAGAGGTTACTTTGGCAACATGTTGCTTCAATTAATTCACTTTGGAATATTATATTTCTTAAAAGAGTCCATCATACCAAAATTTGAACCAGAATTAACTGTTTTTGCATATCTTTAAAACTTTAGGATTTGAATTTTTGAAGTTCAAAGCTTTAGAATTAAGTAATCATTAAGTTGGAGGGTTATATTGCAATTTAATTAAACTTGATTGGCCAATTATTAAAGATTTTAAGCTTGAAGGACTAAATTGCAATTTTACCAAAACTTTAGTGGCCAATTAATTAAAATCTTATACTTTAGGGACTGAATCATAAAATTCAGAACTTTAAGGGTCCAACTTAATTGATTACTAAAACTTTAGGGACTTATATTATAAATTCAAAAGTCCAAAGGGCCAACTTAAATGATTTTAAAACTTTAGGGTTTAATTAATGAAGGAACAAGCAAGAGGACTAGATATTAAATAAACCAAAATTTCGAAAATTGCAAACTAGCCCTTTAGGACTTCTAATTTCCGAATGAAGTCGCTTGGCTCAAAAATGCAAACAGCTAGGGTTAGAAACCCTAGCTGCCGCCGCCACCACCCACGATCGCGGAGATCACGGAGATCGCTGGCGACCCTGCTGCAGCGCCATCTCCGGCGCTGCAAACCCACACGCAGCGTCGCTGCAAAGAATTCCCTTCCATTGCCAACATTGCGGATGGCAGAATGTTGATCGACTCTTACCTTTTTGATTTCCTTAGATACATTAGGAATCTGATTTATTGGAAGTGTATCACTACCCCTCATCAACTTCTTATGATTAACACAAAAGGGCAAAAGCAAGAGAACCAATACAGAAAAGATACCCATAAAGATTGCTATTAAAACCCACACCTTAAGATGAAAAATGTGAGTTTTCTTTGACAAACCAAAATTAAGACCAGAACCCATTTTGCGTTTGTATTTTTCTTTTCCAATATACATACAGAAACTTTGAAAAAATGGCTGAATCCTAATTTTCAATTAAAAACTTTATTGCCAATTTATCCAAAGGCAAACAACATATTATAAATTAATATTACAATAATCCATATAAATATTGATCTGATAATTCAACATGAAGGTGGCTCTGATACCACTTGTTAGACTTAATTTGCCGAATTCATAAATATGGATGATTACATATCTATGACTTAAAACCATCATGTTGTAATTACCAAGATTAATACTGAAGCGGAAGCGTACCTGAATCCATGATTCTGTTTGATTGAACTGGGTTATGGTCTTCCAATTGATCCGTGGTTTT
This sequence comes from Forsythia viridissima, assembly GCA_030279155.1. Classification (NCBI taxonomy): domain Eukaryota; kingdom Viridiplantae; phylum Streptophyta; class Magnoliopsida; order Lamiales; family Oleaceae; genus Forsythia; species Forsythia viridissima. The sequence continues at coordinate 37,666,228 of CM059036.1, forward strand.
CTCCTTAGTGTCTCTTGTTGATGGGGATACAAAGAGTTATGAAAAGCCACGCTCAATTGGAGACCATGACCTGTATATATAACTGCAGGACAGTTATTATGTTTCAATGTTGTTAAATCGGTCCCTCATCAATTTAAAACATTGTATCCGTCTCTACACTTTAATCTCATGACACTTAATACCCATTAATCCAAAATAGTCTTTAGTGGATCACTTTATTGACTAAAACCTTAAGATAGCACCACACATTTTAATATATACATGTTTGGCCCCACATGTTGAATTTTATCCAACATAAAATAGTATGATTTATTGACAATTTTTAAAAATATTTTATATTAATTTTAAACAAGTTACCCATGGCAGTTTTTTGAACAATTTGCCCCAAAAATTTAGGTACAAGAAATAATTTTCACAAGAAGGAACCCAAAAAGCTAGTGGCCATATACCTGGGCATCTAGTGGGCCAAAGGACCAAGCAAATAACCTCAGGCCAGTGGAAACCCTACTTGTCCTCTGATTCTTCGCTCTGCCTTGTTTCTTTGGTCACTCAAACCAAAAATTTGGGGGTTAATAACATATATATATACACTAATAAGAGATGATCTCCTCCACACTAGTGGGGAGCTTATTTGCCCCACTAAATATTTCACTTTTGACTTGTCCAAGAAGAATTGGACAAGTCACCTAGTGGGCAAATAAGCTCTCCACTAGGTGGAGGAAAACAATACTTATACACTAATTAGACTTCTTAATCTCAAATTTACTGAACAATTAAAATACTCCCAAAATTATTGATTGTTAAGAAATTAAAAAAGATTTAATTGACCTTAAAATTAGCCCATGATTAACGTACTTGATACTCAACTCAATATTAACGCTCCTTATAAGATGAAACAAGAACTAATAACGCTCAACTGTTTCAAAAATCAACAAGATTTATCAGCTAAGATTATGAAAAATTCAAAATTAAAAAATGAAATCAGTCGAAATCAAAATCAATTGGAAGATGCAGCAAATGTTTTTGGGAAGGTGAAGTAGAAATAGATATAAATAAATAGGGTTCCTACCATATCAATATTTGAAGTAGTTAACACTAATGAAGTTCTACTCATATTAACAATTTCACATTGGTAACATTAGTTGGTAACAAATACAAATGACGTACTAAGATAACAATAAATAGGGTTCAAGCAATATCAATATTTGTTGTAGACTTGTAGTTAACACAAATGAGGTTCGACTCATAGATACAAGATCACATTGGTAACATTATTTGTTAACGAATAAAAATGACATACTAAAATATCAATAAATAGGTTTCCAGCCAACGTAGTTAACACTAATGAATTTCGACACATTTAAACAAGATCATATTTTTCACAAAATCAGTTCATTTTTTCACATAAAAACAAAAAATCACGAATAAACTATTTTTCATCACGTGCATAAAAATAAACGTGCAATTTAGGATTGATGACAAACATGTAGATGATGATATCACAATATTGAACAGAACATGAGATTTTTTCATAGGTCCACATAATAAAAATTTGATTTATTTTGTTAATGAACAAAAAAAAAAGCCATTTTCTTTACCTTCAATCCTAATTTTGGTTAGATTAAGTTAAATAGTTACTGCTTTATCCCTTCATTAGAGATCAAGCATAGCGCCCCTCACGAGCTAAGCCAAGATTTTTTAGAGGGGAAATACTACTTACAAAAAAAAAAAAAAACCTTTTACTTCAAAACGCTGCTAATGAATTATTATTTTTGAACTACAAAAAATTGTTTTTTCCAGAGTCCCGCCCCCTACTTCTGCTCCTTGCGCCCCTCCTTCGTTAGTAATGTTACGATATTAAATAAGAAAAGAAATCTAAAATTGTTTAGTAAATGTATTGTAAAGATTCTACATTTAATTTAAGTTAGTTGAACATAGTTGGGTTGGATGGGTTGGGTTGGTTGGGTGGGGATGGGGAAAACTCCTTTGATTTGAAGTGGACGCGCAGCTTTGTCGAGAGCCATCCCTGTATCTTTGCTTAACCCTAACTCATACTCATTGGGTGGAACACTTGTATTAAACTTTTGTCTCCCTTAGTTTGTAAAACACATTATTGGAAAGAACATTATTGTTGAAGAAAGTTACAATCATTATACATTTACTATATATGTCAAACAAATATCTACCATGATGGTGACTTGTGATGCTCTAACATCGTCCACGCTTTTAAATAAAAAATGGTCGTAGAATAAAGGAAAATATGGAGTGAAAGTCATAAAACTGAGAATGTAGGGCATCATTTGGACATGAAGGTGTGCCCATTTCGTAAAGGATATTTCGAAGTAAAAGTCCAATCGAATAGAAATTAGATTTTTGATGATCTTGTGAAGTGAGATTGTATTTTGATAGTTAGAAGGGTATTTCAGGTATTAATGTTTTATGAATTGGCTGAATTATATGCATAAGATGATATGAAGTTCAATCTTTTGTTCTTAATGGTAAATTAGGTATTAACAATATTTAATTTATGGGTGAATTATATGCATAAGATGATATGAAGTTCAATCTTTTGTTCTTAATGGTAAATTAGGTATTAACAATATTTAATTTATGGGTGGTTATATTGGCACTATACTTTTTATTTGTTGTACCATTTTTTAGTTGCACTTAAGGTTCTCAACCTTTGTTCATTGTAGCACTTATGTTCATGATTTCCCCCCCGTTAAACTCTTATTTTAATCTTCTATTAATTAACACATCTTATCTTATCATTAATAATACTTTCTGTCAAAATATTTTGTTTACGTGCTTTGAAATGAGGAAAATATATTTTGTGACACTTTCTTATTTATTTATTTTTTAAAATATGATAGGCAAATAAGTTATTTTATACCCTTCCAACAGACTTTTTGGACGGAAGACGATATCAGAGATATGTGCTAATTAATGGAAAAATAGGATAAGAAAGCGACGAAAAAAGTTAGGGACATAAATACTACAATAAGCAAATATTAAAAACCTTAAATACAATTAAACTATACTGCAACAAATAAAAGATGTGATGTAAGTAGAACTACTCTTTAACTTATTTATAACACTAATTGGTCTTAAAGGTGGCCGAGGAGTAAAAAGTTGAAATAGAGTTTATGAGTTTAATATAATTTTTTATGCATTCATGTGTCACTTAGTTAGTTGAGGAGGATGTCTTCGATACTGTCTATGATATTCTTAATTAAGATAGAGATAAAAAGAAGAGAGAAGAAAAAAAAAGACTAAACGAGGGCATGCGTGGAATATATGTGTGACTGGACAACATCGATCAACCAAGTTTAAAGAAGAGAAAATACTAAAAGTTTGTCCATTATCTAGTATAGTCTAATCAAGTCGAGCATATCAAACGTACACTTTCAGTCCATTGCATATATTTTATCATCATCAGTCACTTTTCTCAACAGATGACAGTTAGAATGTTGTCTTCAATTCAAAAAATCATCCAGCCTAGTCAAAGTTTTTGCTTCAAGATACAGAAATACCAGCAGTTATATAACACTGCAAAAGAGACTAATATCCAACTACCAGTAGGTAAAACATCTCAAATTCTCCAAAAACCTTTACTCTCTATACACATTTTCTTGTTACAAAACACACAGTTTCGACGTAATATTAGTACAACGTATTTGCGTGAAACTCGACAATATTGTTAGAGGGAAAATGAGGTTTCTTATTGCAGCTTTGTTCTTATGTCGTGCAGGTAAACTTATGTTCTTGATCAAACTCAGTTGGGATCCTTAAATTCTGCTTATTTTTTAATTTTTTACAACTTGTTTAATTATTGGTTGCTGCAGCTGCCTATGATCCTTTGGATCCAAATGGGAACATAACTATCAAATGGGATATAATGTCTTGGACACCAGATGGTTATGTGGTAAGTACTGATAAATACTCAAACTCATAAATCCAACTCCCAACGTTAATTTACTGCGTCATAAGTCGAACTCTCAAAAGATGTTCTACTAGAAATATTCTTGTTATTACTTCGAATCTAATTATACATGTTTTCCTAGGCTGTTGTGACTATGAGCAATTTTCAAATGTACCGGCACATCATGAGCCCGGGGTGGACTATGGGATGGACATGGGCTAAGAAAGAAGTAATATGGACCATGGTTGGGGCACAGACCACAGAACAAGGGGACTGTTCCAAGTTCAAAGGTAACATACCACATTGTTGCAAAAAGAACCCTACAGTGGTGGACTTGCTCCCTGGTGTTCCTTACAACCAGCAATTCAGCAACTGCTGCAAAGGCGGAGTCATGTCGTCATGGGGCCAAGATCCACAGGCTGCAGTTTCGGCCTTCCAAGTTAGTGTCGGCCAAGCCGGTACCTCGAACAAGACTGTAAAGGTTCCTAAGAACTTCACCTTGTTAGGTCCAGGACCAGGCTACACTTGTGGTCCTGCCAAAGTTGTGCCTCCAACCAATTTCCTCACAACTGATCGGCGCAGGAAGACTCAGGCCCTGAGTAAGTCCCGTTACTTTACATCGTGACATGTTTCGTACGTAGTATCAGATATGACTAGACATTATAATTTAGTCATCGAACTTATTCTTTGTTCCAAAATTAGTCACTGAACTTCATTTTTGTTACACTTTAGAGATCCTGTCTGCTGAATTAACAGAAATGCTGACGCAGTTAACTAAAAACATATGACCTAACATTGAAAATCTGTTAGTGGCTTAGTGCATTGTTTTTATAGTACAGTTGGGCAAAGAACCCAAAAAAAAAAAAGTTTAGTAACCAAAGTGAAGCAATGCAATAAGTTAGGTGACTGTAGTAACCCTATAATATACAAATTTTAACTTCTGTCTTCTTTAATAGTGTCTCTATCAATCTTTGAAGATTTCAGAATTTCTTGATTTGTGTCCTAGTTTACTAATACTTGGATTCCATGCAGTGACATGGAATGTGACATGTACCTATTCGCAGTTTCTAGCCCGGAAACACCCCAGCTGTTGTGTCTCATTTTCGTCATTCTACAATGAAACAATCACTTCTTGCCCTACATGTGCTTGTGGCTGCGAAAACAAAAACAAATGCGTCAAGTAAGCAACTATTTTTATATGCCATATCAATATGTATATATTTTTCTTATAAAATGAGTCGAATGACTGGTAACTATGTATGCAGGAGCGACTCAAAACTTCTTAGTATGGTCGGGATAAACACTCCGAGAAAAGATAACACACCCCTTTTACAGTGCACGCACCATATGTGCCCAGTCCGGGTGCACTGGCACGTTAAGGTCAATTACAAGGACTACTGGCGTGTGAAGGTAGCCATAACTAATTTTAACTATAGAATTAACTACACACAATGGACTCTTGTTGTTCAGCATCCGAATCTGAACAATGTGACTCAAGTTTTCAGCTTCGATTACAAGCCTCTCGTTCCCTATGAATCCATCAGTAAGTATATAAACTTGTCTAAAAACATTTGTTAAAACATACACACACATGCACTAAAAACGTGTACATTTGACGTGTGCAGACGACACTGGAATGTTTTATGGCATGAAATTCTACAATGACCTGTTGATGGAAGCAGGGCCGTCTGGAAACGTGCAGTCAGAAGTTCTTATGCAGAAGGACAAGAACACTTTCTCACTCAAGCAAGGATGGGCATTCCCCCGGAAAGTCTATTTCAATGGTGAAGAATGCATGCTTCCACCACCGGATACTTATCCGTTTCTACCAAATTCTGCTCATCCAAGTCGAGTTTCTATCTCAACGTTGTTTTGTTTTGTACTTCTGTTTTTTGTTGTAATGTGGTGATAGTTTCCATTTTTGGATAGTATTGGAAATTTTGAAGACAAAGAACAAAGATTCGCAGTGATTCAATGATTATCTATCCCGTAATCCTAGCAACATCTAAATTTTGAACCTCTGTTAACCATGAGTATTCACAGAATGTGGCATTTGTCAAATTGTATCTCTCAAATTTGTGCTGGTGTTGGTCAGGCATATAAACTCTTCAATTTGTTCATACCCTGCCTGCGTTTCACTACACCAGAGATCCAGTGCAGTGTGTAGCAACTAAGGAACGCAGCATCGAAATGTGTATTAGTACTCGTGTCATGACAAACTTTTATCCTTGACATAGCCATAATCCTCATAAACAATCTTCAGAAGCTACTTCTGTTTATGTTTTGAATTCTATATGAAATGTCTGCTCTAAATGAGATCAATCCTAGGGCTTTTTCAATGTCCCTGATAAGTAGTTTATAAGAGAAACAAAGGGCTTTCCCAAGAGAAAATCAAAGTGAAACTGTATTGTGCACAGATATTTCATCCTGCATCTTACTAAACTTTAACCTCTAACTGGTTTTTCTAGGACAGCCGAAAGAAAGAGTTCATCCTCTAATTTATCCTTCTTCGGCACAACTCTCCACAGTAGCTTTTTGTACCCTATTCTGTCAAATTCATCTACGTACATTTTCATATTTTCTTTCTTACAGAAGAAACGATCAACGTAAAGAAGTCCCTTGGGTCGAAGAACCCGATCCCAATCGAGCAAAATAAACTGAAGAAGTTCTATCCCAATCCATCCATCCAAGAAGAGAGTAGAATGAACAATATCCAAAGTATTGTCAAAGAAAGGCAATCTAGAGCCAACTGATATGTATAATGGCAAGAGGCCTCTTGATGCAATCACTTCATTAAAAGGGGCACCTAAATTCAGTGTAGCAGAAGCAATGGTAACATTTTTCTCCCTCATGAGTGCAGCAAAAGTACCAGTTGTGGGACTAAAATCCAGGCCAATTCGAATTTCCCCGGGTTTTAATATCAGGATTTCATCGATGGAGAATTCTGCAGAAACATTTTCGTTCCTTTGAACATTCCATCCTCGTTTAGTAAGATCAAAGCAGTCGGAGCATTTATAAAAGCCTCTGTTATTTATCGTCTTGTTGGATACAAGACACTGGTAGTTCTTGCATTTGTAACGGCTCCATGAAATGTCAACATCCCGAGGTTGAGTCCAGAGAGAGGAATTTAAAGGACGTGGCTTATCATAACGCGGTGTTCTTGAAAAACACCTCCTTCTAGGTAATGGATCACAACCACTGATCATTAGCTTCTGAGCCAAGTCCCAATCATCGGGGCACATATGGTACGCCTTGTAAGTCATGAAACGGTCTAGGGTCGAGGCCAGTCGAGTACAACCTTGCCCAATAGATGGATAAACTGATTCCAAGCCAAGAAAATTCTTTTTCCCACTAGGCATGTTTGGTTTAGGCAATGTGTAGTTTCGGAGCTCTGCAGAATCGAAGACCTTACGGTGAAGTGATTCTTCTTCGACCTCGTCTTCCTCAGACTTGCTCGAATATTCAACCACATTGGTTATTACATTTTCATCAGCCGGGATATTGATGTAATGACGAGAGAGACTTTCTGCAAGCCTGTCCAATGACAAGGCGATTTTAAGTAGTTGATCTGAAAATTTCACAAGAACTTTAGATTCAGACCTCTCAGTATGTAGCTGCTCTAACAGAACTCCCAACTGGGATTGCACATGAGAGATCTGATTTTCGACGTAATGAGGTAAAACAATTCGGGTATTGGATTCAGTGCCAAAAGAAGTGAACACAAAGTCCGTGTGCGAGATATGAAAAGTATATATCAACACGAAGAGACTTGAAAAGAGAAGAAAACATAATATAATTCGAAGGCCTCCCAGAAGACATTTGGGAGGCCAAAGAATGCTCTGTTTCTGCATTTTTTGGATGGGTTTGAGGTCTCTGTTTTGCATTCTCCATGTTACATGAACATGTAGTTTCCTTAAATTTCTTGTAATATTTGACCCTGAAAGTGAGATGGGGTTTCTTTCTTTATACTCCACTGCCAGCACTTGGATCTCTATATTTCTACATGCTTTTATTGACCCTAGATTTGTAGTTACATTTTTTAATCTTCACAACTTGAGGTTTTGAAACTCCGAGCATGACCTTAAAATTTGGCTAAAATATGCAATTGCCAGACTAACTTGCCCTCTGGTTTTTCCTTTATTTCCTGTTTCTGATGTCTCCAGTCGAGTCCTGCACGGCCCAGTTGTAGAGGTCGGAGGGGCCTACGGCACATACCAGACCACTAATGCATCGGACCGTAGCCATGACACATTTTGACATGTATAGTTCTGTTGATGCCATCCTCGTACAGAGGTGATGTGGACGAGTTATACATCGGCAGTATTAAATCATAATCTTATTGAACAGGCTCTCTAATCACAGATGGACCCCAATGTTCATTCCAAATAAGATGTTGGCAGGAATAAAAATAGCAAAATATTTAGTATATTAATCTCATTCTAACACTGCACAGGAAGAGAAAGCATCGCTCAATTTAAACCTATTACAGGAACCAAATCTTTCATAAGTATTTCAAGGATTTCACCAAAATTGTTGACAAGAAAGCAGCGGACAAGTATCTCCAGAGTAAAATGATTATACAATCCACTTGTGGCTAGTTTGATGACGTGGACTGACTGGCCACTATTAATGACGAAAAAGAAACTAAAATCTTGTCTTTTGTGGTGTCGAGTCCCATCTACATCTAGTAAAATGCCCCTTAAATTCCACAAATTAAAAGGTTACCCAGAAATCTTATCACAACTAACAACTTGAGCCTCGTCTTCATCAGTATAATTGTCCTAGCTATCCCCGGAAAACTCTTCATGTTCCTCCACTGATGCTTCACCAGCCTCATCGTCGACATTGGTTGGTGTTTTGTTTGAGCTGCGAGGTTTTCCTTTGTTCATCTGTTGCATGGACAGCAAGTAAGCATAAGAACTCCAGAGCAAACAGAAAACTAGAGTTTGGAGTCACACTGTTGGACGCAAGTTGCAGATTAGCAACAAGAGGTAAAACAAAGCAAATAATAAGAAGAGATCCATAAACATTCAACCTTTAGGGGCCTAGGGCATAATAATGTCTAAATTTCCATGGATCATGACCAGCCTTTAGCCCTTTACACACCGTCAATGATCTTCTTCTCCCCCTCCCTTTCTTGTTGACGGTTAATCCCCTTTAGTGTTTTTTTTTTTTTTTTTTACACTATGAGTCTGTTTTGGCCTTGTAAAAGATTAAAGAAACCAATTACATCAAATTAAAAATTAACTGATGTATAGATTGATACATGTAGCTTTTTCTCCTACAGCCTCACTCTAGTCTCATCCTCTTAGTGCATGTTTGGTGGTGCTAAAATTATTTTTTAATTTCTTATAAGTTGTGGGTCCTATTGAATGTGTGGATAATAAATAAATACCAAGTCTATGTGATAAAAAGTATCTTTGACCAACTTGACCGACTTAAATATTAATTTAAGCATTGGACAAACAATCACTTAGATTTCTCTTTACAAGCCCAAAATTCGAAGATTTGCACATCCCTATGTCGTTTGGACTAGGGTGTGGGCGTCCGATGTGGATACATATATAGGAGTCAAATCTTTTTTCTTTTTCTTCCTAAAATCCAGGATAGGGGATACAACTAAAAAGGATCTAAAAGTGATACATCTTATAAACTTAAAATTACTTTAGAAATTTATAACAAAGTAAATTGCAAATTGTGATACTTCATTTGAATTTCATTTCAAGTCTAGAAATGTGAAATACAAATTAGAAATCATTTTAATACAATACAAAATAACAAAAACAATATAAAGGATTCTCTTTTGATTTAAAGGATCTCGCAGCCTTATCCTTGTTGTGTGTGTCCGAGGGTACTCTACTTCCTCTAAAATGGAGTGTCCGAGCAACATAGGCACATCCACAGTCTAACATATTCTTTTTCATCTCTTCACCATCCACGTGTCTACTACAAACACTCATTGCACAACCCCTTTCATTGGTAGACTCTCTCTCTCTCTCTCTCTCTCTCTCTCTCTCTCAATCTAGCAGTTTTGCTAGTTGTGTTTTCTCCCTACTTAAAGTAGGCACTTTTCAACCTTTTCGAGAACGATTTTCAATAAATTTATTGAATTTGTAATCACTACGAGTTTTCTTGGAGTTGAAGGGAGTAAGTAAAGGAGGAAATAGCAGTTCGAGGACCGGGGGTAACTAATTTCAGGGGACTTGGAATGGATGCTAGTGGTGGTAGTGTCGATACTAGATAATAGAGGATAGCCGTCCTACATCTTCCCATACCATCATGTTGATTATGTTCTTCAAGTTTAGACCGAATGAATCTATGAACACTATGAACTCGCTGCATAGTCATGATATTTCAGTGATTCTGATGGCTAGCTTGATAGGAATAATAGAGCAGCGGCTTGAGGGTGGTGTTGATCACATGGCGACTATGAGGATCTTATTAGTAGAGAAGTGGTCATGATGTAGCGTGGGGGTTGAGATGCCTGTTTAAAGTTTATTAGCAGTGAGTGACCCATGGCAAGAGCAGAAGGCGAAAGAAGTGAAAGTAATAGTTCATTTTATTTTACCATTTTTCGTGCTGAGGAATAGGAGTATTTGTTTGAAAAGCATATCACTTTCTCGATATAGATGATAAAAATTACTAAAAAAATGTTTACATCAACTACATCCCATAAGATATATTAGTTTCTATTGGTCCCTCATACCATCCCCAGCCCAAACAGACAAAAATCTCCACCAAGAAAGTAAAAGTAAAACTACAAAAGAACCAAAATTTCACCAAGTAACTGAAAGAGAAAATGCTGACATACAGTCCGCAGTAAAGTCCTCCTGTCCCTCTCCCGCGCATTCTTGATAGCCTGTGACCAATTAGCAATTCAATAAGCTTTTAACTCAATTACCAAAATAACAATCCCATCAATCTAAAATCCTTTCAAAAACCAAAATCTTGAAGTAAAAGGAAAAAGAAGAAAAGCACTCCAATAGTAGAAAAACAGAAACCTCTTCTAGTGTCTTCTGCTCAGCCTCTACTTCTAAAATATCTCTGCAAGAAAAGAAAATACCAGCAAGCAGAATAATATTGATTAAGCACTTCAAATCAAAATATTAACAATTCAATTCAATCTTGTTTTTCTTGATGGATTTTGATTGATCTTGTAATGAACCCTAATCAAATTTTGAACTTTAAAAAAAATATTAGGGAAAAAAAAAAAAAACTATACCTTCCAATAATGTTGCCAACGCGACACGAGCACTTGGCACATATTCTATGCTCCTTTGCACAGCCTATATTATTCATTCATCAAATCAACAACTCGGAAAAATTATCTTTAATTGGGAAAAGAGAGGGAAAAAAAAAGGAACAGCCTTTCTATCTATTGAGTCAGATTTTATCTAAATTAATAAGTAAAACTGAATATTACAAGAAATTTAGAATTCGAATACTAACCAGTGCAGAGATTGTGGTAAGCTTGGCGAACATTCCTCTTGGAACACCGCTGACTACCAATCATCCAATTTATTTGAAAAAATTAAGTACACAGCAGAAAAATAGACATTCAATTAATTAATTAATTATATTCCATAAATCATGAAACTAGAGGGTACCATTTGGCAGGTTCAATAAGGGCCTTGTATTTTCCGTATTTGCGTTTCCATTCAATCTGTTCTTTACAGCGTAGGCATACCCCAGTTACTTCTGAATACGGCCTTAATCTCCCCCCTACTTCCTGTCATCAATCAATCAGAACCCATTAGCCGTCGGACAGTAAGGGTAATCACTCCTCCTTAAAACAGGGTTCTTAAGACCAAAGAGACAGGGAGAAACCATACAATACATAAATATACACACAGGAAGAATTTTATGCATGAAAATTTGAGTAGAATTTTAATGTGTGGAATTGGATGTGCATACAGTTGGGTTGATCTGGCCGGAATCGTTGGGTTTCCAGGCGAACTTGTTTTGGTGCTTCTGCGGACCTTTCCTGCTGCCGCTGCTCATTTTTTTAGCTGTTCAACGAAACACGCACAACCAGGGGCGGATCCAAGAATTTAGTAAGCGGGGGCTAAAATATATAAAAGTCAATACAATAAAAATTTTATATCAACAAAATAAAATTTTTATATCAACAAAAAAAAATTTATAATAAACCTTCCATTTTTAAATTCTAAAAACCACAAAAAAAAAAATGGACAAACTATCAACAATTCACAACTAAGCCGGCAAGACACAACAATTTAATCGTAATCCAAAAAGGCACAACAATTCAATAATGAGCCTACATCGCAAGAAAATAGGCCGGTAAAGCACAACAATACAATAATAAAAAGAAAAATCATAAAAAATAAGCCGGCAAGGAAAAAAAAATTAAGGACACAATTGCAAGCGAAATACCTGTAAGGCTGTATGATTATTTTTCCTCACTTTTCCTCACGTTCGCCACTGATTTCTTCCTATACAATAAAATCTAGTATTCAATCACTAGAAATTAACAATATATATATACAAACCAATTAAAAATTTGGATCATCCTGAATCCCTGACCGAAAAAATAAATACAAATAACTTCACATTTCAGATTCATACATTCGGTTTGTCTCTATATTCTTCTAGCTTAATAAAGTCCAGTAATAAAGTCCAGCCAATTCATCCTCAAACCAACCAATTAGCTCTCTAATTACTTAAGTCTTAAATCTTTTTTCCCAATAGTTGAAAAAATAAAAATAATATACAATTAGTCAATTAAGAATCTGGCATAAAATATGCAAAATAATATAAACATTACACAAATGTTAAAAAAAAAAAAAAAACGAAGATTACCTGTTGTTTAGTACGGGCAGCACTATCGTCGGCCGGAAAAATGGATTTCTGACTGATTTAAGGCTGGGTAACTGAGCTACCAAGTTGGTTAACGGATTTACAGCTGATTTTGAGTGATTGGAGCTTCAATTTCAGAAAAATGAGAAGAAGAAAAATAGTAACGGAGCTACCGCGCACGTTTGAGGTTGAATACTGGGAATGAAAAATCACTCTCTATGGGTTGGGAATGAAAATTTGGGCGGCTGAGTCTCTTCTTTGGGCTGCAAATCAATAAAATATATTTGTTTTGGAAATGGGCTTGGTCTTTTATTTGGATTCACATTTGGGTTGGTGTTGGTTGGATTTGGGTTATTATATACATTTTGAGCTGGAAAATTAGACTTGGGCCATTTATTTACACGGGCTATTTTATTTTTGCATGGATTACCTCCAATAAAAGAAAATTTGGCTTTCAATTTTTATTTTGGGTTGGGGCTGGACATGGCCCAGGCTGTAGTCAGGCACTGCTTTTTCTTTTTTTTTTTTTATTCAGATCGAATTTATGTTGGCTTCGTTGGGTACACTCATAGAGAAAAAAAAGTGAAAAGATTTTATTGTATTGATTCCCGAAGTGAATTTATCGTGATTGCTTTAGGAGTTGGCCTTCAGAATGCCAAGATAGATTACCTTCCTTCTTTCTTTGATCCCAGTCCCCCTCCATCCGCCTTTGCTCACAATCTCTTTACATAACCTAATACTGCTCTAATTTATTGCCGCTACTCATTAGTGTAATTAATTTTAGAAATTTTTTGAAATGTGCCTAAAAATAAATAGTAGATTGAAAATATGACCAACTTTTAATAACATATGTCATATTTTAGATGTAAAATATCAAATATACCCTTTTGGACACATTAAATTATCGATATTCATTGTTGTCGATAATATCGACAAAAATAGACACAGAAAATTATCGACAAATTAAGATCAAATTGGTTTCCATTATTATCGACATTTGTAATGGGTACCAAATTGGTGTCGTTATTATCGACAAATTAGTGCTCATTTGTCGATTATAATTGGTGTCCCATTTTTATGAAAAGTTTCATGCCCTCTGTTTTGTGCTCATTTTTTTTGTCTGTTTTCGACCAAATGTAACAAATTTCATTTTCTGTACATCAACAACAAAATATACCAACAAATTAGATCGACCAAATTTGTAAATTAAACTCAATATTTAATACAATTCACTAATATACAAACTAAATCGACAAAAAATTACCTAACAACATAAAATATATCGATAAAAAATAGAAATACAGTATGTTAAATTTAAGTTTCAAGTAATCTTCAGCAAATTTTTAAGTTGGTCGACTTCTTCAAATACCTCAAAAACCAGTGACAAATCTGACAATGTATTTGAATTTGTTATAAGAATGAAAGAATCATGCTACCAAAATAACAAAAAGGGGTGGAAAATGGAGCTTATGAGCAACATCAATGGTGGAGGAAGTAAGGAGAGGGTGTGTGCTGAAGTTAGAGAGAGAAATAGTGAAAGTGAGAAGATAAGAAATTGATATAATAGATATTCAATTGGTTAGCTGGGGATAATTTTGTCCAAATTTTTTATATTTAGTCAATTCGTCAAATGTTATAAAACTGGACATTTTTCAAAAGATACTTCTAAAAACGGGTAGTTTCTCCAATTCCCTCTTAATTTTATTACTAATATCTACAAAATAAAGACTAATAAGTTCGACTAGGGGTAGCAATGAGTCTAACCGAGTCAATCCATGGGATCAAAATCTAGGTTCGACTTGATCGGCTCGTATCATATATAAGCTTGAGCTTTTTTGAGTCAACTTGTTGTTAACCCTATGAGAGCAGAGTTATATGAGTCGTTTCTGCATGAGAGTTGTGTACCTTACAAGGATCGTCTGCCGTTTACTTGCAGAGTTGAACTCCTTAAAATATAAACCTAATGAGGATCCACGTGCCTTATGAGGAGTGCCTCCATTAACATATACAACCCGACTCTATGTAATTTGAAGACTAATAAGAGAATCAAAATTCTAACGAAGACCCACCTCATGAACTTATGTGAGAAGGTGAGAGTTTGTGCCCAATCTTTATATTTTTACAAAATCTTACTCGCACATAAATGTCCGACTTGGACTTGAGGAACTAATGGTATACCAGTATTTTGTTGTGAGCATTTTGCTGCCTACACATTATTTGCAATGATGCATGAAATACTGTTATTTTATATTATGCTAGCACTTTACTTGCTTGACACTTGTTGTAATGTCGTTTCATATTATACCACCATACTATTTGCAATGATTCATGGTCACTTGCATATAGTTAGATAGGTTTATTGCACCCTATATGATTCTTGCATAAATCGTGTTGTTTTTTATGGCAGAACATGGAAATTTTTTATTTATCATCATTTTATTTTGTTGTTATGAGTATTTGGAAGTGGCAAGTGGTCCCCATTATGTTTTGGAATTTGTGATGCTTTTCTGGTTAGTTTAGTTTGTTGTTGCCGAAATTTTGACAAATACTGTAGTTTTAGCGATCTTCCAAGGCTAACCATAAAGCTTCATCTCTCCGAGGTTGGCTCTTAAACCCTAGCCACTATTTTTTTGAGGCTCTTTGAGGTTGGCCCCGTAAATCCTCGTTGTTATGTTTTTGAGGCTAGCCGTAAAACCTCACTTATTAGAAATCGACTCATATTTCAGATACTATATGTAAGTCATCATATTTAGGAGGCTATTCATAAGACCTCGCCTATCGCAGGCCAGTTTATATTTTAAAGACAATTCGCGAGTCCTAGACTATTTGGGGTCAACTTGCATTTTAGAGGCAGTTCGTAAGTCCTCATCTTACTGAGGTCAACATATATCCAAAAGGTAGACATGGGTCTTGATATATCTTGCAAACTTATCGCTCTTATTTCTACTTTTCTTCTAAGTCCAACCTGCACATAAATGTACGGCTTATATCTGGGAAACTAATGTTACACCAATATATTATGTGTCATACACGTGACGGGATAGAGCCCTACATTAGCTAACTAGGCATTATTGGTGCCAATCAAATTCGATGATCTTCTCATGGACTCGGGCCCAGTTCAACGGCATATCGTGGCATACACGTCTTATATTTCTCTATATAAATGTAAGTCATTTACACTCAAAAGGTATGAAATCAAACCCCTAGCCAAATCTCTATCCACCTATTTCTCAAACTCAAATATATTCTATTTTCATGCAGTTGACTTGACTATCTAAGTGTAAATGGTCGTCGTACCTTTTTGTGAAACGGCGGCCTTTGCCTCCTAAAAACACCATAGCGTGTAGGTAATACATAGGTGAATAAGGACGTTGATTTATTAACAGTTGGATCGTATAGATTTATTGATAGTTGGATCATGTCTTGAGATCATTAGTCTATGGCGTTGTATGTAAGGTAAATTATGTGATTGTTGAGCTAGGCACCTTTCTAGACTGAGTTGCTATGCCCCTAGCATAATGCCTTGAGCTGCCTTCTGTCTGAACCAGGACAAGTTCATGGACTAGGTTGTGTTAGCCTCTTCTTGTTGCCTATGCGAAGCTTATTTGCCTGACCTCAACAATGCCTTGTGTTTGATGGACTTCTAGGTCAACGACACGATCAACCCTCAAGGGGAGTGAGCTCGAGAAGTCTTGTCTGGGTTCAACTCCTGTGTCAAGCTAGATCTTCACATACAGTAACTCGATCCATTTGATAGCTTCACAAGTGGACTTGTGTGCCACGTTATTTTGTTGGATTCCATAATCAACCATGTTACTTTTGAGTATAGCAATAGTAAACAATGCGTTCACCCGTGGTATATTAGGCCAAGAATCAATCTATGCCTGCAGTACTGAAAATTCTTAAATGCTAAAACACAAACTTTAGAAACTTAGCAGAAGTCAACTTTCTGAACTAACAACCTTGACTTCGCATGGCATTTCAAAACTCCTAATTGGCCGTCCAACCATATCCAAAACTTCTTAAATTTACTGCCAACTTGAAATCATGGTGTAGTAAATAAACACTATTACATTGACAAAAGAAAGAAAAGAACAAAAAAGAATGTGCCTCATGGCCTCTTCTGCCAAATTCGACAAAATATATGCATTATATTTAGTCTCGACAAAGACCATGATTCCCCTAATACATATCTCGAAACGGGTTGGACTTGTTCCAAGATTCAAAAGGATGGAACCGACGGCTTAGAGATGTCAGTCATTATCAATGCCTATTTAGAAAACAAAATCTCAGCGAATCGTCAGCCCTTGCATTGCCTGAATGCCATCTTCGCTTATCTTGTTAGCTTGAATGGTGCTCATCACATTTGCAATGTTACCCTGGGAAAAGAAATGTACAGAAAATTAAGTAAATTCCTTGAATGTGTGATCCATGAAAGAGACAAGTGCGTCATATCATTTATTAAGCATATCCACCGAGCATCACAAGAAGCTCGTATTTACATGCATATGATTCATATCATAGGACAAAGGATGCATACTTGGCACGCAAATGACAATTCAATTCACATAAGCATGTTTGGCAAAAATTGAATAAAATAGAGATACTTTTCAAGTAAAATTTTTATTCCTAAACATGTTTGTATATATTACTTTTTCCCTACTTTTAAGAAAAAAGGTCACTTATTTTAAAAGTAATTTATTTTCACTTTGACTAATTAAAAAAATTATTCATTTTTAAACTTACTTAATTACGTTGAAGTAAACCTTCTTATTAAGTGTCTTTTTAAGCTCAGCCAAAACATGCGCATCATGAATAAATTAAATTCATTACCCTCCAACTTGCAAGCTTTGTTCGAAGGGCCTGCCATTGATGCTGCCCAAACCTGCGTTCTATGCAGCGGCTGCACCCAAAATAGTAAAATCAACTATTATTAACTGCGTATCTCTCACTCTACTTGCATGAAACAGAAAGCTCTATTGCGCACCTCACGAGAACTACTTGGTTCATCTGATCAATTTTACAGTCCATTAACTTAGCTGTGATTGCCTTAACAACCCATAGTTCCACCTCATTGTCTTCAATCTGCCAAAAACCTAAGAGCAATGTAAAGAAACATGTAATACAGAAAGGCTACTTAAAAGAATAAAAAACAAAATACAATTACCCGAAGTGTGTCCCTTAACAAAGAATAAGGAATTTGAGGAGATTCATTTGTGCCAAGATCAACAAGAGACATCAGCCTCATCTTCTCAATGCAGTCTTCATGGACAAGCCCTACATGATTCAGTAAAGCAATGTCCAGCAAACAAATTAAATGTATCTACCACATCAAACTCACCTCATTAAATAACCCAGATTTCAAAGGTCACAAAGACAAATGGTTACCATAGCTCGTTAGCAAAGTAGCATTAGCTGTATGGAAGTCCAAGTATGCGTCGAGCCTCTGAGTCAAAAAGATTTTTAGAAGCTGATACACCTGTGCATATTTAGCATCTTTCTCCAGTTGTGCTACAGCAGGCATATCTAGCAAATCACCCTGGCAGGCAAACACAGAATTAAAGAGGAAGAGAAATAAACAAAAGCCATATGAGAGCAAGGTACAATAATGACATGGTGCTATATACTTAAAGAGTCATTATAATGCAGTAGAAACCACATATAATGCACAGTGGACATAGAAATATCTAAAGGCCTATAAATTAACCCAATCATGTACCACGCCTTCTTAACTAATAACTTCTAAACTTTAGAACAGAAACATGCACTTGCTAACAGTAAACCAGATAATAAGAAAGTTCACTTTCAATGCTAATTTTATCTGTGATTTACTAATTACAACGTGATATTTCCAAGTGCTTATCGATCTTCACCATGTGTCTATATGAGAAGAGAACAAAAAATGGATCAACCATTCCATTTTTTTCTTTCATAATAAATAAGGATAGAGTTAACTAAATCCTAGGGGCCTGAGAGCTAAGATGTACTCAATGAATCTTTTTTTCATCATTACTCGGATAATTATCCAGAAAACTATAAGATCTGATCATAGGATTATACAGAGCTGGTTCCCCACTTCAACGACATTTTCTTGCATCAATTTATGGAATAGAAAAGAGAGAAGTCAAATAAAAAAAGGAATACAAAACAACATCCCAATTGTGTGCCCAATAAATGAGAAAGGGGGGAGGGGCAGCTTTTTCTAGTATTTCAGCATGTAATTGTGATGAACATGCACCCTAGTCTGGTTACCATTTCTCCTCAATTATGGTGGCTCACAAACTTCTCAACTTCACGATGACAATGTTCTTGGTAATACAACCAAGTTAACAAATATGAAGTCTAATGGTCTTTGGGTGAATAACAATAGCATCAAACTGATGCATTCATGATTAGAAAGAATCTAGCAGTTGCTGCAGTTCCATTCAACTAGTTCAATGAGGTGCTCACATACGGTTTTCAGGCCACAGATTCTCGATCCTTTAAACAAAATAAGCTGTCTGTAAATGGCATTCAGCACACAAAACATATAAGAAGCAGAAAAGACACGTCAGTTTGATTCTAAATCAGGGCAGAATACCTGGGAAACTTCATAACTGTTCGCAAACTCTCTAAGAAAGTACACTTGAATTATAAGCACTACAAGAAATAGCATATCCTACACAAAGTATTTTTATAATGATACCTGAAACATATCAGGAGCCTTGACAAATTCAATTATGGTAAGAACGGCTTCTTCCTTAGCTTCACTCATGGATGTTGCATCTTCACCAGCGAAAGTCAACAGATACTTGACAAGAAATTTAAAAGAATCTTTCGAGGAGCTGAAATTCCAGCACATGGTAGAGAAACATGCATGAGCAAAACAAAACAACAAATTTGAATAATCTCGTAATAGAGGTCTCACTTTTTATTTTCCTTCAAAATATTAGCAACTGTAAGAAAGAGCTCTCTATGTTCCTTAACCCCAAGATTCCACTCCCTCAAAAAGCTTTCCATTTTTTTAAAAGACGGAACAACATGTTCCGTGACCTTTCCTTTGACCGCCATGTTGAGGGCTTTCATGTACACAAAGAACCGGCTATATGGGTTTTCCAATAGGTTATAGAGGTTAAACATGCTGAAAGTGGGTAAAAACAAGTATTAGAAAGTAGCAACAAGATTCAAAATACAAAATTAAATAGGACCAAGACCCATTACATCTTCAAGCGCAGGGCAGGCTTCTCAAATTGCTGTTGGGTTACTTTGGTGGATATGAGCTCTGCCAACTCATGAACTTGATCCAGACTCTCAGGCTTATTGACAAGGTTGCAAATGACAGTATAAACAAATTCAAGATCTAGAGCAAAAGTTAACAAACAGCAGCTCATATAAGTAAAAGAGTATCATAACCAGCCAATAACACATTAAAATAGCATCATAATAGAAATGCAATTAGATAAGAAATCTATCACTTTTTAACAGAAATGAGATTCAAAACCCAACCTATAATCTCCATACAACCAATTCCATCAATCAAAACACTAGAACGTCCCATGTATTTGGTATTATGAACAGACATTCTAGATAGTTTATCGAGGCCGAAGGAAAAAAGGATTAGATAACATTCAACCTCCAGTATCTTTCTAGAGCAGCGGGTTCAAAAGTTTCATTATCTCACTATACACTTCAGCTGATGAGAGTTGGAAAATCCTGAATCTTCTATATCACAATATTTTAAAACTAAAAGTTCCACAAATTAGCGACTAAGATGCAAAACTGTATTTGAAAATTTACAATAACCTAATCACTCCTCAGTCCTTGGCCAAAAAACACATACATTTGTCATCACATTCTCAATTTTTTTTTTTCAATTTCCTCAATTCTCTCCTTCCTAATTCCCTTACTGTTCACCATTCTTCTCCAAATCTTTTCTTCTCGACCTCAATCTTGTTCTTCCTATCAATCTCCATTTATTTTTCTACGGTCGAATCCTACCAATGAGCAGTATACTAGTAACAATGAACATTGGGGAACAACTCGAGTGCAGAGAGACCCGAAACTTTTTACCTTTCTCGGACGCTTTGGAGAAAATTATATCAGCTGAGGTGAGCATTAGTGAGGCTAAATCCAACCACCTGTTTTGTATCATACACTCCTGCGCCTCCACACACAGTCTACTCACCTGTTCCTCCGCTACCTATCAATATCAAACATAAGATACACTTACATGCCAAGTTCCAAACAGAAAATACCAAAATCCACAGATCGCCAAAAGAGCACAAATTCAAACTTTTCACGCCAATTCAATGAATTTGAGTAATTCCTATAAGAAAAGTATTACAACGAGAAATGATATATTAA
Organism: Forsythia viridissima; assembly: GCA_030279155.1. Classification (NCBI taxonomy): domain Eukaryota; kingdom Viridiplantae; phylum Streptophyta; class Magnoliopsida; order Lamiales; family Oleaceae; genus Forsythia; species Forsythia viridissima. The sequence goes on from CM059036.1 coordinate 37,687,310, forward strand.
CATATAATGTACACATATAAGTACGTATAATTATTAAGGGTGCGTTTACATATTACATTGGCACCAGCGTCGGCCCAGGACAAGTCGGCGGTGAAACGGACGGCGGCGAGAACGGGATCTTCCTCGGAGGTGGGGACCACGGTGGTCATGTTATGAAGTGATGCGGGAAAATAGGGAAATATCTGCAAAATAGTGAATTTGAAACCGGAGTTTGCTCGCCAAGACCTTTGGGGGCTACAGAAAGAAACCCGGATAGAGTGTAGGAATAAAAAACCCTAATTTGGGATATACAAAGGGATTAATGTAACAGTATATCAACCATACAACTAATAAATTGAGAGTACAGAAATTGGTGAGAAAAAGTAAAAAAAGAAAAGAGAATTGGGAAAGGAAGATTTTATTTATTTATTTTTTGAGAATGTGAAGACTTGAAGTACAAATTTTTATATTGTGAGTGGGGTTAAAGTCGGTGATTATACAATTTATTTTCAGTTAACATTTGGTGACATTATTAACAACAATTTTTTATAAGTGCACTACATTTTAATTATACTTAAAATTATCAATATTTGTTCATTATATTATTTATGTCTTTAATTTTTTTTGTCGAATTCTTATCTTTAATTTTTATTAATTAAAAATCTCATATTTAATGATGATTTCTGTCGAATTATTTTATTTACGTGCTTTTAAATGAGGAAAATACTTTGTTGTATTTTTTGTATTTAATGTTCTTTTTAAAAATATGATGTGCAAATAACTTATTTTACACCCTCCCAACTTCTTCTTTTAGCAATCCGTAAATCGTTGCCTAAGAACGTAGTTGAAGCTTTGATTGAGTTGAGTAACTTCTTTAAGCAACTATACTCAAAAGTTAATAGTGAAAGTGATTTACAGAATATTCAGAACAGAATAGCTATCATACTTTGCCATCTTGAGAAGATATTTTCTCTATTTCTTTTTGATATAATGGAGCATTTGCCTATACATTTGGCTGAAAAGGCATTACTCGGAGGAGCTGTGCAATTTCGATCGATGTATACAATTGAGAGGTATGCCGATTGTTTCTTTATTTTGTCGATATCAATAAATAATATACAAATTTATAATTTTTATTGTTGCTCATACTTTCCACATTCTATATATATTTAGGTATTTGTGTACATTGAAACAATATGTGCATAATTGAGCTTATCTAGAAGGTTCCATTGCGAAAGGATACTTGATGGACGAGTGTATAAATTTTTGTACAAGATATCTAGATGATATCGAGACTAAGTGTAATCGACCTAATAGACTTGTCATTATTGATAATTTTGGGCGTGCTTTGGGTAAAGGGTTTGATTTAAAACTTAATAATGTTTCATGGGTACAAGCTCACCGTTATGTACTAATGAACTCCGATGTTGTTAAGCCTTTTCTTGAGTAAGTAATTTTCTTTTACTTCATCTTGTATTGTATAAGGGGTGACATAATTGGCACATTTTATTTGTGCGCAATATTCATCGTGCAGAGATTTCATATAAACGTCGTCTTATTGATGGTGATATTCAACGCATTCATAATGAAACATTTCACATATGGATTAAGAACTATGTAAGTCAAATATAAATATAAAATTTTGAAATTTTTTATTTTTTATTTTTGTCCTTCAACGTATTATAATGTAGGTCGAGGAAAAGCGGAGGCTTCATAATGAGAAATTCTTTGAAGAAATCAACTCATTAGTTGCACGTCTTGATTTGGTTGCACATGGATTTAATGCATATATCGTTAATGGTTTTCAATTTTGGACTAAGAGTTACAAGAGTTCTAGATATATTCAGAACAGTGGGGTAGTAGTGAAAGCTGAAACCATGAGTTATTCTAGTGCAAAAGATAAAAAAATCATGTTGTTGGTGATGTTATATACTATGGAGTGCTAACTGGTATAATAGAATTGCGCTACTCTAGCACATTAAGATTTGTGTTGTTTAAGTGTGATTGGATTGACAATCAAAAGAGACTAACATATGATGATTATGATTTCACATTGGTGAACTTTAATCATTGTATGTATAGAGATAATTCAAAAAGCAATGAGCCATTTATTTTGGCATCACAGGCAATGCAAGTCTACTTTGTTGCTGATCATATAAAATCAGAATGGCAGGTGGTTTTACAAATGTCAAGACGAGATAAGTTCGACATGTATGAAACTGAGCCATGTAGAGAACAAACATTAGATCAAAATGCATGTTTTACACGAGACGAAGACATTGTTTGGGTGAGAGATGGGATAGAAGGCACAATTGTTGATCCAAAAATTCATCGAAACATTGATGATGACTAGTAGTATTGAGAAGTAATATATAGTAATTTCTAGGGTGTTTACCAAGGGATACAATAATAGACATTGACATTTATTAATATAGTGGTGTTTTGATTTACAGTTTATTTTGACAATACTTGGTTTTCTCCTTTTATCATATATGTTTTAGTGGTTTGAATCATTAACTTGAATTCTTTTATCAATTGTGCTAAAGGCATTAGGTTCCTTTATTAGTTGTGCTAAACAACTAGTGAACTAGTATTTTTGTATTTAGGTTCTTCTGATAATATAGTGAATTAGAGTTCAACTATAAATTCAAAATAATAGTAATAATAGATTTTTCTTTGGTCACGTGTCATGAGATTAAAGGTAAAGGGAGAAAACATAGATCTGTAAAGGAGTGCAAATATATTCGCATCACTTCTCAACCACCATATCTCTTTAAGCTAGTATTGCACCCAGCTCTTTAACTTTGCAGTTTACTTTACATGCAAGTTTCAAATGAAATCAATAATAAAAGAACCTATATCATTTGTATTAATCACTAAGTTTAGTCTGCATATATGGCCTTGTTATCGTAATAGAGATTATTGTTACAGTCAAGGATGCTTCCAACAAGCTAATTGCTACAATGTGCTATTATTAGGTATTTGTATGTTCACTTGCTCATTTCCTAAGTTAGTATTTTTGTACCTAATTGAAACTTCATAGCTTATTATGTTATTATAGCAGTGTCAACTTCTACAATTTAATTTTTTTTTTTTTGGCAACTGGAAATGGTTATTAGAAGAAAACGAGGCATAACTATGGTAGATACATTGATTACCGCATCTAATATCCAAAATGAGCATGAAGTAGAAACAACTCAAACTCCAAATACTTTAATTGGTAATATTGACATTACTTCACCTCTAAGTAAATTTATCTTACATATTGTTGCTTAATTAAGGTCGCGTGCAATCATGATTGCTCTCTTTATTTCAACATTATGAGAATTAGTTCTGAATTTCCTTATATATATAGTTACGGTACAATATTAAATTAGAATCCATTTCTTATTTTACTTCTAAAATAAGCGTGTATCTTGAAGCCTCAAAACTTCTCACTTAACCGAGATGAAAACGTAAGAGAGCAACAGAATTGTACAAACCACGTTAGGATTTAAATTGGATTACTGAAAAAATAAAGAAATAATAAAAAACCTTCACTTGCAGGTTCAGAAACAATACTTTCTTACAATAAACTGTCCAAGAACTATAGTTTTTGAAAGAGTTCAGTCTCGAAAGGGAAGTGGGGGAGGGGACAACAAGGGATGTGGCTAGGGTAGTGTGTAAAACCTGTCTTATAGGTAGTTGCGGCCTAAACAATGGAGTTGTCGATCGGGTTGAAGGTAATTATTCTCGATTTCTTTTCATGTATATACTATGCTTTCTTATATTGGGTGGCTGAGAAGATAATTATAACTTGAAAATAGTTGTTGTACTTCCACTTTCTTTAGATCACTTGCTGTAATTATGACTAGTTTGTTTGAAGTAGCTAGTATTTGACAAAAATTCTGATAAGTTTTGGAATCATCGCGAAGATATTTGTTGTCTTATATCTTTCATGTCCACAAATAATCGGCACAGGCTAATTGAACTTTATTGAACTGAAATTGCCTTCATCAAATTAGACCGCCGCTTTTAGTTCTGAACATGTTTGTGAAATCATGTTGCCTTAAATCTTCCTTTTGGCTACCTGTTGCTCTCATAATCTCATTAGAGGTGTTGCAGGGTGCTTAGATAGCCAATTGCAAATTGATGTGGGTTTGAATAGACAGATTTTGGCAGTTGGAAATAGTGTAGTCAGTAAATAAGCACTTCATTTGTTTTAGTTTTAATCATCATAGTTGATTGTTATTTTCTATTGTCTTCCATGAACAGATTTAGTTGGTTTCCCCTGGGAATATATTGCATGATTTTTTATTTTTTTCTTTAGTTTCACAACCACAATATCTTTATGCTTATGACTTGGTTTACATTCATTGCATTAAATGGTAGTAGTACAATATCTTATTTGATCAAAAAAATGTATTTGTAGAATCTGACAACCCTATTAAGAAAAAGGGTCAAGGTCCAGCAAAAGGTCCTCGAATTGACCTGAGTAAAAAAATGGAAGTAAAATGGAAATAGTATATGCAGCCAATAAGAGTAAACATAAGTGTTTTCATGTCGTATTTGGCATGCGATTACCTCTTACGTATGCGAAATGGTCAAACATGGATCAACATTTGGTGGATTATGTTTGGAAAGAAATAGAGGTATTTAAATAATGTTTATAAAATAATTTTATGCCAATCTATTAATAAATTTTTGAACTTATTGTCCAATCATCTTACTTTTCAAATTATGTCAAGTACAATACAAATGTACCACCTGGTTTTAGGAGGAATTGTTTGAAATCAGTTGCTGATATGTGGCGTGATTGGAAAAGTCGAATGAAGCAAAAGTACTACAATAGAAAAACAAAAGAGGAATGCTTGGCCATAGTTCTTGAACAGATTTCCGTAGAACAATTTAAGGTTCTTGTTAAGTACTGGAGTACACATAGAGTAGAGGTATATATTGTTAAACTTATTATTATTAATTTGTGTTATTATAATTGCTTCAATACTTGTATATTTTGGTGTAAATATTTAATATTTATTCAATTTCCTTATAAGCATGTAAACAGTTATTAAAAATTCTTTATTTTTCTTTGTTGCCTAAGATATTTCTAGAGTTGTGGAATAGAGATTTTCGAATCCAGCATGGTTGTATTTTGTCAAAGTTGAATAACTATGTCTATAATAACAGAATTCAGAAGTTTGTTATCTTATGTCAACATGATTTAGGATATGATAGTCATTGTCTAGTTGATTAAGGCCATATATATTTATTCATTTTCTCTTATTGGTCATGTTCATGGTTTAAAGATGTTCATGGTTTAAAGGATTGTCATAGTAGAGTTGGCTCGGCCAAGTTGAAATAGGAATGCCCATGGCCATCTTGGTCTTTCATTCCAGAACTTCCAAATAGACTATAATTTGTTGACTTATTTAAATTGCTTTTTCTTAGGAAATCTCAGAAAAAAAAAACAAGCAGAATCGTATGATGTTAGGGTCTCTTCATTACACTGGGAGAAAATCATGTGCCAATATACGTCGATGAGGTATGAAAAATTTAAACAATATATATGTTTTTCTATAAATTTAGTATTAAATAATACTTTTTTTTTTATAGATGGAAGAAGCTCGTAAGCCCACTGATACATTGAGTGTATATATTGAAATGCGCACTGACTTAGGTAGGAATCCAAAGGACGACTATGCTGCTGCACTCATTGTATGATTTCTATTTAATTTTGGTACATAATTGAAATAAGATGTTCATTTTGTATCATGATTTTTTCATTTGACTTTAAATTATCTTTGTAGCATGAATTCAACAAAAAATTAAATGATTTGCCCATGGAGGAGCGAAATTTGCTGGAGAAAAAGAGATAAAATCATCATGGATATTATGGGAAACGAAGGACATGGTCGTGTTCGGACAAGGGGGTCAGGTCCCACACCTTCAGAAATTTATGGCAAGAAAGTCACTACTCCTGAATTGGATATTAGTTATAAAGAAAGGTTGAGGAGTGAGATTATACAAGATTTGTCAAAAGTGTTTGAAGATAAGTTCAATTCAATGAACTCTCAAATAGAATTTTTGAAATCACAGTTATTACTTTCTCAAGAATAAGAACAACAGGTATGTATTTCATATAGTCCACTGTATTGTTCTATTGTTCAATGTTTGTTGAATATCTAATAAACAAATTTATATTAATTAGACTATGGGTATAAATGCAACGACTGGCGATCAAGTTCGCCCTATGTCTATAGACCACAAGGTTTTTGATTAATGTTCGTCATATTTGTTTTGCAAGGATTGTCTCAAGCACTAAGCATTGTTGTTTTCATTCCAAATATTACTTTATCTCATGGAATTACATTTTTTTTGAGGTCTCTAAGCATTAAAAATAAAGAATACAAGAAGTTGAGAATTGGAAAGCAAAAGAGACAAGTATTAAGAGAATTTTAGTTAATGTTATATTTGAGTTGAGCTTTATATTTCATTTGCATTTAATGACACTAATTTTAGTTCATTTGATTTCAATTATATGATGAATGGTGATAGTTCTTTTGATTTTTGAGTAATGAAGATATTGTGTGGCACATTAATTTGAATTTGTTGCTTGTACAAAATTTTACAAGGAGAATGGTTTTAAAATGTATACGGGGTCATGGTGTACAGATTTTTCATGTTATTTTTATTTTTTAAATAAGATTTTTTACGATAAGAGGAGACTGTTGTGAATGAAGATATATAAAAGTGAATTTATTACGGCAAACATATGTCACAAAAACATTTACTAAAATTTACAATTAGTATTTACAATTAGCACTTATTTGCAATGTTGGGCTTGGCATTAGTTGACATCATACATCTATATAACTTTTTCGATGTCTCATACCATTGAGTGCATGACTATTCATCATAAAACTCCTTGAGATGAATTATAATGGTATGAGCATCCATACCCTCGTGCTGCTTTTGTAACTCATGTGACATAGCTGCAAGCATCACACATGTTGCAATATTATCTTCATCGAAGTATTTATTGTAAGCATGCACTTCCTTCGGTGTAGCTTCCTCAGTAGGAGCTTCCGGCATTGGCTGCTCAATGACATATCCAATATTTTTATGCTTAAAAACAATTCTCAGATTGCGATGCCAGTCCAAAAAATTAGGTCCGAAAAGTATGTTGGCATCCAATATGCCGCTCAAACTTATGAATCAATATTGAAATAACAAGATAGAAAATGTAGAAAATTAATTTAATAATAGACTTATATTAAATTAATTATACTCCTACTGCTTAAATTAAATTAATGACCCTCCTGCTGCAACGTGTATCCTATATTAGTTATTTTCTTGTGGCTCAACTGCAACTAGTATCCTATACAAGTTAGCACGCAGACCAAAACCTACTAAATAAAAAATAAGTTCCACTAATTTGCAATGTTGGGCCAACTAATGCCAAGCCCAACATTGCAAATAATGAGATTCTTGCTTAAGTACGTTGGATTATTTAGTCCACAATGTTTAATGTTAGTCCCCCATTGCTTCACAATCATGCCTTCATCGTCTTCCTTGCAAGTGCCGACTGCGTTCAAGAAAATTGAAGACTGGAAAAAAAAATATTCAATTTGCTTGGATTATTTAGTCCACAATGTTTATTGTTAGTCCACCATTGCTTCACAATCACACCTTCATCGTCCTTCTTGCAAGTGCCGACTGCGTTCAAGAAAATTGAAGATTGAAAAAAAAAAATATTCAATTTGCAAACTAATTAACTGGCAAAAGAAGGCGGTGCTCAAGTAGAAAGAGGGTTCTCATCTATTAACCGCATGCTACATCTCCGAACCAACGCCACTAGGTAAATTTTTTTTTGTATATATATTTTCTATTTTTCTAGGAAGATGAATTTTGAGTTGGTTAACTCAGAAAAATGAGCAAACATTCAGCAGAGAATTTGATATATTTTATTTATTTATTACTTTAATTTTGATGTTATATACTTATATTGTGAAGTTAATTTTGGTTTGAAGCGAATTGTGAATTTTCTTGATTATGTCGTTGGCAATTGGATGATGAATTATTTATTTTGGTCAAGTATGTTTTGAATTTTATATAGAGAGGTTTCAGTTTAATAGTGCCTAACTTACATCTTTGTTTCACTTTGATGCTTAAACTTTTTTATTCCAAATTAATAACTGAAGTTTCGTTTATATTTAAGTTTCGTCCGTCTTGAATTTGACGAAATTGCTGACTTAGTTAACGGAACATAGGCCTCAAAAATCCGTCAACCTATTATTTTGTTTTCCAAATTAGTTATTGAACTTTTATTTTTATTTCAATACAAAAGAATATGGAATTTTCTAGTGATTGTGTTGTTATCAATTGTTTATGTGTTGTTGGTGATAGTCTAGGAATGATGAAGAAGAAGAAGGATTATAGTTCTGTTATAACATTCTCATCTACACTGAAGTTCAATAAATTTCTAATATTCAAATTATGTCTTTCATAATAAGTAATCGAAATAATTCATCCTTCTCTATCTGATATCACCGTATGGATAATTGGATATAATCCTAATATAATTTGCCATTTTTTTTATTTTTCCCCTTAAGAATTACTCTATAAACAATAGGCAATAAGCGTGAATGATAAAAAGTAAGCATTTAATGTCATCTAGAAAAAAAAAGGTATGCTCGACTTTGAATTTTGTTGCCTTCCTCTAGATTGTATATATTATATTTGAGTTTTACTACTATTTTGTTAGGTTAATCATTGAACGATAGTCTTATAAGATGTCTGAGTCTAGAGCTCAAAAAAGAAAAAAGAAACGAAAGAAAGTGGCATTAGTTCAAAGTCAAGCCGAAAATATTGATAAGTACTTCGATCGCAAAAAAAAAAAAGAGAGGTAGAAGAAACAGTGGAAATTTCGGTATTTAAGGAACAACTAAATGTGAATGACAATGTCAATGTGAATGAATTGACTAAAAATGTGGAAGTGATTCAACCTGCTAGTGTGAATAAACTGAATGATGAAGTGATTGAACCTGCCAGTGTGAAAGAATTAAAGAAGAATGATGAAGATAATGTTCAACATAAAGATTTAAATTAGGATGATTGCTTTTCTTTGAATTTTGAGGATCCCGGGAATTGGAAAGATTTTGTTCAAAAAATGAGAGATTATTTAGTTGAAATAGGTCCAAAAAGAGTTGATGGCATCTTGTTTCCCAAATATGGTACATATAGACATTTCGATTCATCACACTAAGCGGTTACTATCAAATGGGCAGACAATTGATAGAATGGCTAGTATATTCAGTTTTTTTAGACATGATCTTTTGCTTTTGTTGCAGGTTATTTAAAATGCCAAAAACGATTAATCAAATTGGGCAATTGGGTGACAATGGATACAAATATTGGTATAATCTACATCGATGCCTTAAAAGTCATGATGGAAATGAGGAGCATATGCGTTGCATGACTAGTTGGATTGAATTGGAAATCTTGCTTCGAACAAAAAATGCAATTGATAATAGCGTGCAATTGGTGATCGATGAAGAAAGAAAACATTGGAGACAAGTGTTAACGAGGATCATATTATGAAAAGACTAGCCAAAAATACATTGGCACTATGAGGAGATGATGAACACCTTTATGTCGAGAACAATGGTCTCTTTTTGCAAATGATAGAAATGGTTGCTGAGTTTGATCCAGTAATGCAAGAGCACATTCGGCGTTCTAAAGCACGTGAGACTCATTATACATATCTCGGTAAAAAAATACAAAATGAATTGATTCAGATGAAGTTCAATTGTCAAGAAAGTTAAACATGCAAAATTTTTCTCAATCATACTTGATTGTACTCCAGATGCAAGTCATGAAGAGCAAATGTCTCTAGTAATACAATGTGTGGATGATTCAGCATACTCACCAACGATACAAGAATATTGGCTTGCATTTTTGAAGGTAGATCATACAACAGGACTTGGACTTTCAATTGAGCTTAAAAATATATTAACCAATCTTGAGCTTAATATTGATGATATTAGAGGGCAAGGATATGACAATGGATCTAATATGAGTGGAAGACACAAAGGTGTGCAAAGAAGAGTATTTGAAATTAATCCTAGAGCTTTCTATACTCCATGTGGCTGTCATAGTCTTAATCTGACATTATAAGATATGGTGAATTGTTGTCCTAAAGTTATGTCCTTCTTCAGAGTAATACAACGCATCTATACATTATTCTCTTCTTCTCTCAAGCGATAGAAAATTTTCAAAGATAAGATGGAAGGTCTGACAATGAAGCCATTGTCACAAACACGTTGGAAAAGTCATGTTGAAAGTGTCAAACCTATAAAAGAGAAAACTGCACAAATAAGAGACGCTTTACTTGAATAGGTAGATATTAGTGAAGAGCCTAAAACAAAAGGTGTAGCGAGTCCTTATCAACATAGGAACTTGAGAATTTTGATTCTTGCTTGGCATGGTAATTTGGTACAGGTTGTTGCATGCAGTCAATAATGTAAGTAAATTTCTTTAAGCCGAAAATATAGATATTGATGGTGCTATCAATCTCTTAAAAGGACTTGTTTTCTTTCTTGAAGATTATAGAGAATTGGATTTTCTATTGCCATGGATGAAGCGAAAAAAAAAATAAGTGAAATTGGAATTGAAACTGTATTTTGGGAAAAACGTACTACTCAAGGAAAGAAACAGTTTGATGGAAGTGGCAGTGATGAAGTAAAGCAATCAGCTGAAGAATCTTTTAGAATTAATTACTTCTTTTTTATAATTGATCAAGCTCGATCTTCGCTTCAAACTCGATTTGAACAATTTAAACAATATGATGAGATCTTTGGATTATTGTTTAAAGCGTGTGAGTATTGCAAGTTTGTTGAAATCTTTTATGAATCTTGAGAAGTATGTGGAACATAATGGTCGTTTAGACATTAATGGAAATTATTTATGCTCTGAGCTGACAGTCTTGAGGTGCTATTTACCAAGTGAAATCAAGAGAGAAATTGAAGTGCTACAACATTTGCAGAAATAAGTATCTCTAAGTTGAAGTTTATCAAGACGTATCTCCGATCAACTATGTCAGAAGAAAGATTGAATAGATTGGCTATGTTATCAATTGAGAAAGAAATGGTTAAACAACTAGATTATTCAAATTTGATTAATTTTTTTGCTTCTAAAACTGCAAAACGGATAGTATTTAAGTGATCATTTGGCATATTTTTGATACTACTATTTTATTATAATATAATATATTTTGTTTGTCGTTTTATTATTAAGTTTTAAGTTAATAATTAGTTTCGTAAATATCTTATAGATTTTAAATGCATAATATAATTTGGGACTCATGGGGGTCCCAATTTATAAAGTTCACCTCAGGCTATGAAAATCACAGGATTGGCACTGCTTACAGCCTTATAGAGGCTAGAGTAGTCATCTAAATCCTTCACCTTTTCAACATTTTCTCGAGCAGCAGGGGTGGGGCTCATATTTGTAAGATGGGCCCTACTTTATCATGATCAATATGGAAAATCAACCATTCCGGCCAAGACATTCAATGCATGTTTGACAATGTTGAAATTATTTTTTAAGTGCTTATAAGTTGTGAGTTATATAGATGTGTAGATAATAAGTGACTAGTAAGTGTGGATCCTATAAAATGTGTGAATACAAAATATGTTTAACTAATTTGATCAATTTAAAATATAATTTAAACTTTGCCAAACAAGCTCCACTTGATGACCTATCTATAATCCATAAATTTTGGACAAAAGAGGAAGTGGCAAAAACAACTCTATTCTTCTGCTTTTCTATGTTCTCAAGTCAAAGGAATTATTATTATTATTATTTTTAACTCAATTGCTATAACATGCACTGGCACACTGTAAACAACATATTATACTAGCTTAAGGTGAATCAAGAATGATAGCCCTCTATTTTCTTTTATTTCCATCACTTGTATATGTAAGTTGAAAAACTTAGAATTTAGGAAAGCCTGGTAATGGAAAACTTTTAGCATACACAACAAGTGTAGCTCTTGTCTATTTAAACACCATTGTAGAATCTTTTACAACTAGAAAATGCTTACAAGAGGGAAATAATAAATAAATAAATCAACCAATAGAAGATCAGCACCTAAATTCATATCCCTTAAGACTAAGAGCGTCAATAAGAAGCATTTAACAAATTCTGTTATACACAGCAAGTGGTTAGTAGTAAATCATCTATGCACATCAGGTGGTTAATGTGGTTAATATTCATAGAAGATGATCATCTTCATATTTAACACCCTCTCTCAAGTTGGAGCACATTTATGTGACACCAAGCTTGTCTTTAAGATATAGAAACCTATATTGTGGAAGTGACTTAGTTAACAAATTAGCAATTTGATCAACAGAAGAAACATAGCAAATCTGCAATGATTTTTCAAATACTTTGTCTCTCACAAAATGTACATCGAGCTCTATGTGTTTCGTTCGAGTATGATAAATTGGATTAGAAGCTAAGGCACTAGCACTGATATTATCACACCACAAATAGGAATTACATCTCCACATAACCTCAACTCTTTAAGCAATGATTCAATCCGTGTAATTTCAGTAGTTGCATGTGCTAGAGCCATGTGCTCAGATTTAGTACTAGACCTGGACACCACTTGTTGCTTTTTAGACGATCGAGCCACTAACGTATCTCCTGAATATATACAATATCCAGCAGTTCAGTGTCTATCATCAGAACAAAAAGCACAGTCAACATCAGCAAAGCCAACTACATTGAGTATGTCACATTGTTGGATTAACAATCCTTGTTTAGTTATTCCATTCAAGTATCTAAAAATCCCCTTTATTGCTCTCTGTTGTGTATTTGTTGGTGTTTGCAGAAATTGACTTAACTTGTTGACTTCATAAGTTAAATCAGGTTTTGTATGTGCTAGATATTGTAAGCCTCCCATTGCATTCTTTTACAAAGTGGGATTGATCATCTCTTTGCCCTCATTTCTGGACAGAGGTTTACCTACTGTTATAAGGGTAGCACATGGGTTTACATACTGAAATCCAAACCATTTTAGTAAGTCTATAATATACTTAGTTTGAGTGAGGTGAAGGCCACAATAATATCTTTTAACCTCGACTCCTAGGAACTGATGTAATTCTCCTATATCCTTTAGAGCAAAACTTTTGTTTAGCTTATAGATAAAACTTTGTAACATTACTTTATCATTTCTTGTTATCACAATGTCATCCACATAAACCAATACAAAGATCACTTGCTTCTGATTTACGTAAAAAAATAAAGAGTTATTAGCTTTGGATTGCACAAACTTCCAGTCTATCAAGGTTTTCTTTAGCTTCTGATACCATGCTATAGGTGCCTGCCTCAATCCATAAAGTGCACTTTCAAGTTTGCATACAAAGGTGGGATTTTTTTTTATCAACAAAAGCTCCTGGTTGTCTAAGATATACTTCTTTTAAAAACTTTCCATTTATAAAAGCATTGTTCACATCAACTTGTCTAATGCTCCAATTTCTTGAAACTGCAAGAGTGGGGATTACTTTTAGTGTTGAAGATTTTATCTAGGCTAAAAGCCTCGTAGAAGTCTATCCCTGCAGTTTGTAAGAAACTTTTTACCACCAATCTTGCCTTGTTTTTTTGCATCTTTCCTTCTGGGCTATACTTGACCTTAAACATCCATTTACTTCCTATGACCTTCTGATGAGCTAAAGGTAGAACTAATTTCCAATTTTTGTTTTTAATAAGAGAATTGTACTCTTCATTCATTATCCTTCTCCAGTTCTCATCCAATAAGGACTCTGAAACTGTAGATGGTTCAAACATTCCCTGGTCATCACATAACTGATGTTCTCTTGCATTAGCCATGTAAGTTTTAGGCTTAAAAAATACCATCTTTACATCTGGTAATCATGGGATTTTATGTAATCATTTATTTAGAACTTTCACTTCCTTGAGGTAACTCTTCATCCATTCTCACGTGTTCAATTTGACTAAGGCCATGCTGACATTGAGGTACTGAAATATCATCACCACTCAACACATCAATCTCTGCATTATCATTAAGACTTAACAATGCATTTTCATCAACATTTGTTTCATCGACACACTGTGTAATCTGTTATGTTGGTTGAGTTGCATCAGAATGACATGTACCAGCTGATTCAGACATTGTGATATTACTATTTGATTGATATAGAATGAGAGATACTGAATGTTAATATATGAGGTTTGAGGAGTTGAACGTTAGTTTAAGAAGCCTGATTCAAAAGAAACATCATATTCATTGAAAACTACATGTCTAGATATATAGATTTTTCTAGTTGGGCTCAAACGTTTGTAAACTTTGTGTGAATTATTAAAACTAATAAACACACACTTAATAAAACTAGTATGTAAAACGTGCGTTGCACGTGATTTAATAATAGTATTGTGAGATATATGTTTATTCAAATATTTAAATAATTATAACTTAATTTAATACTCCATTAAAATACAAAAATGTGACATTAAAAAATACAGTGAAATATAATATTTGTTGTTGTATTCAAACAAAGTATTTTCTACAATTGTGTGACCAGTATTGAACATCTATTTTTTAAGGTTTGTAATATAGTCAAATAATGTCAATTAAAGAACACAAACAAAAAGAATAAAAAAAACAGTGTACATAAGTTCTTAAATATATCGAGTACTCAAATCCATTGAATTTTTTTGTTATATGAGATGGCTAATGACTTATAACAAATCTTTGTAATTTAATATAGCTCTCCAACTATGAAGAGATTTTAACTCAAATTATCATATGCAATTTGGGCTTGTAGCACCTCAAATTAGGTAAATTTATCAATCAGTATATAAAAAAAATAAAATAACATTTACATTAGAAATTGACAAAATTAAACATTCTCATTTGCACAATTCAGTGTCAGATGTCTTCACGTGAACTTATCCAAATTGTAATGGAAAAATAAAATAATATTACCAAAACTAAATATTTTAGCGATTTAAGCGTCTTATTCACGTTGGAGCATAAATAGTTAACAAAAATTAGTTTAAGCAAAATAGATAACAATTCAATTCAAAAGCATAAAAAAGAATAATAGAAATAAGATACGTATCAATAGTGGATTGAAACCATTATTGAAGTTAGCCCACAAAGTTTTTTTCGTCTAAAAAATTTGAAGCCGCAAGTCAATTAAATATGTAAACATTATACAAATACGCATGAGCATGCACAATAATTAAAAAATACACCGTAACCTTTATAATCCAACACAAATTATTATTTTTTTTGAAAAAAGAAGAGCATTGAGAGAGGATTATTCACATTAACTAACAAAAACCACAATCACAAATACAAATCTTTAAAAGAAGTCTTTATGGACATCACAAACTACATAATTACCTTCAAATAAAACAACGTTTTAAACCTCAAATAAGCTGAATAAATTATTGGTAGAATATCAATTACTATTAATCTTGTAACTGATCAAATCCATTCTTACAATTCAAAGAAAATATTTTCAAAATCCAGTAATTAAATATAATAAATAAAGATTTAGCATTTTCAACTTATAAGGACTATATGTGGTTAAAAATGTTAAATTAGGAGTTCAATTATAACATTAACTCAAGGACAATTTAGAAAATATAAAATATTAATGAGGACATATTTGTCCAAAAATATTTTTCCCTTTAAACCCATTTTAGATTAGTACTAGTTAGAAACGCGTGCGTTGCACGTGCTTTTGTAATCATATTGTTAACTTTAAAAATTTTCAAATTTTTTATTTTTTAATTGTTAATAATTAAAATATTAAAGTAGCAGTTGCAATAAATATAAAAAAAAATATGGTTGTTGATAACATATTGTTTTGTATTGTTAAATTTTGATATTTTATTTACATTCATAGAAGTACAATTGCAATCAAATATGAGTTTTATATAGTAGTAATACAAATAGTAACTTGAATTCAGTGAAGAGCTTTTGGTGATTTGAGCTTTGATAATTGACGAACCATTGATATCAAATCGTATGGAATTAATGATGTGCTACTTATAGATCTTCAAGGTTGTGTTTTACAAAAAAAAAATATTAATTTTATTGGTGAGAATGTAATGATTGACTATATAATATTGTACATTTGTTGAAGTAGTGACTCATTGTAAAGAATATTCTGTGTATGTTCTCTTTTTATTTAGCGCGTCTGATTTGACGATGTAAATAATAACAACATAAATGTAAGTAAGAAACAAAAACTAAAGAACAATTCTCTCACTCTTATATATATATATATATATATATATATTAATTAACTTCAAAATTTAAAAAGCTTAATATATTAGTTGTCACTATAATCACTGTAATCTAATGAATTCAAAACAATATTTCCATCTCAATGATTTGAATTTTAATCCGGTAATAAAAAAATTTATAATTTTTCCATTAATTTTTTTTTAAATCCATTTTTCATTTCTTTAATCTACGTAAGGCAAAAAAAATTGAAATCGTCTTTTCACCTTCATATTTAATTTAATATATTAAATATTTACAAATTTTAAATGTACATTTAATAGATTGTTAAAAATTTAATATACGATAATAATGAACAATAAAAGAGTAACAAATAAATATTAAAAGACAATTACATTCATTTAAGTACAATTACAATTAGATATGAGTTTTATATAGTGATAATACCAACAATAACTTGAACTCAGTTAAGACCTTTTGGTGATTTAAACTTTGATAATTGACGAACAATTGATATCAAATCTTATAGTATTAATGATCTACAAAGCTGCATTTTACGAAGAATATAATTAATAATTACTAATTTGTTGGAGTAGTAGTTCCTTATGAACAATATTCTTTGTGTATATTCTCTTTTTATTAGATTTATTTGATTTGACGACGTAAATGAAACGCCATAAATGTGAGTAAGAAACAAAAATTAAAGAAGTATGAATACTTGTCTATGTTGTAAGAATATCGTTGATGGACAAAGTAAGAATATTATGGACAGACAGAAGTAAAATGAGATGAACGTTCTATATATATTAATTAAATTAAATTAAATTAAAAATAAAAAAAATTTCACACGTTAGTTCTAAACTATAGTATATGTTTGGTGGGAGTTTAAAGATTTTGAAAAAAATTGATAAAATGTGTTGTTGAAAAGATGATAAAAGTTGTAGGTCCCACAAAATATGGAGTTGAAAATGAATTTGAGAAAAAATAAGAATTTAAAAAAAAATAAGAACTGAATCAAACATGCTCGTAATCACTGTAATTTAATGTATTGAAAATAATATTTTTATCTCCATTTGAGTTTTGACAACTATGATTTGAATTTTAATGTGGTGATAAACAAAGTTACAATTTTTCTCATTCATTTCTTTTTTTGATTGAAATTCATTTCTCATTTCTTTTATCTACTTAATGCAAAATAAAAAAATAAAAAATTGAGATCATTTTTTCACATTCATATTTAATTTAATAGATTAAATGTTTAAAAAAAATTAATTGTATATTTAGTAAATTGTTGAAAATTTAATATACAATAAGAATAAACAATAAAAGAGTAATAAATAAAATATTAAAAAATAATTATACATTAATGAATACTAAAGGTGAATATGAAATTTTAAAAAGTTTGTAAGGGTATAGTATATTCTCTATTTAAGCCCCTTTTAGATTAGTATAGGTAGAAATTGAACTTGTGTTTCTGACATGGCGTAAGGCAAGGAAAACATGCACATCCAAAAGTTTTAAGTGTTCTGAAATCAAAGTTTTCACTAAAGAGAAGCTAATGAGGTGACTTCGTCTTAAGTATATGTGTAGATAGTTTATTGATTAGGTAAGTGGCTACTTGGAATTATTCCCACCAATAAGCCAAAGGCATTTTAGCTTGAACTAGAAAGGTTTACATGTCTATGCTTTCTTTCTACTCTGCCATTTTGAGTAGATGTATAAGGACATGAGACTCTCATTTCTATACCATATTCTTCTAAGAAACCAAAGAATGCTCTACATTCACCACCCCAATCAGATTGTAGAGTCTTAATTTTCCTGTCAAACTTATTTTCTACCAATCTTTTGAACTGAACAAACATGTGTAATGCCTTAGACTTATGCCTCAAAGGGTAAATCCAAGTAAACCTACTGTAGTCATTAATGAATAAGATGTAGTATTTAGAACCAGATGTAGAGTTTAAGGGTGAATGGCCCTAGACATCTATGTGGATTAGCTCAAAAGGACAAGTAGCATGTGATTGAGAAACTTTAAAAGGTAGAGCATGAGATTTACCATGTTGAAAAGCATAACAAAACTTAGTAATTATATTACCATCAACATTTTCATTACAGAACTTGAGGACTTAAGTTATGACAGGAATAGTAGGATGACCAAGTCTCATGTGCCACATTTTAAAGCTAGACTTTGTTGACTCAAGGCTATCGGAGGAATCAATGGAACTTGTTTTGGATAGAAACACTGAGCTATTTAAGTTTTTTGAGTGATTTGACTCTTGATAGAACGATTTCTGGACTTGATTTGGGATATCAAACTGATACAACCCTTCTTTAAGCTTCACTTGCAGCAGAATTTCCTCTGTCTGTTTGTCCTTGACGAAATAAGAATCAACATGAAACTCTATGAATACATTATTGTTAGAAGTTAACTAAGAAATGCTGATAAAATATTTCTTAATTGTGGACACAAGTAACATTTTACTTAGCACAAGAGAACTATGTTTCAAAGTATTTAAATGTGCAGTGCCAATGTGTGAAATACTATGCATATTGCCATTTCCAACTGTGAGTTTTTGCTTACTACCATACGTGCCTCAATCAAGTTTTCTTTCCTTGCAGTCACATGGTTACTAGCACCAGAGTATGCAAACCAAGTTGGATCTGCCATGGTGTTGGGTGAAGCTACAAAAGCAGTGGGACTTGAGTGATTACTCTGATGTTGCTGGTCTAGTCTGTTTCCCACATTCCTTTCATCTTAATGGTTATAGCACTAGGTTGCTGAGTGATTGCTCATACCACATATTTGACAAGGGCTTTTGTTTGCACCTGATCTACCTGTATTCCTTCCACCTCTTGAACTGCAATTTCTTTCTCCACTCCTCTATAATTTGTAGAATTTGGCCTCTGAACAAAGTTATCTGAAGCTTGGCTCAGATTGACTGATGACAGTCTACCTTTTATAACATTCAAATGTTCAATTCTGCTCTCATAAGTCATGAGTAAAGATTGTAGTTTAGGTCAGGAGACATACTCCATACTGTTTATCTAGACCACTATTGGGGTATACTCTTCATCCAAGCCTACTAAGACTTGCGTGACTAGATCAGAATGAGGAATGGCTTTGCCTGCAATTTCAAGTTTGTCTACAAGTTGCTTGACAACATTGAGGTACTAATCAATGCTCATTGACCTTTTCCCGAAGTTCACCAATGAAAAAGGTTACCCTCAAAAACTTTATTGGACAACATTCCAAAGCTTAGAAGAACTGGAGGATCCCATAACTCTCACTGTAATCTCAGGTGTCATAGAGGAATAGAGCCATCCCATCAGTAGTTGATCTATGGAGAACTACTTCATATACTCAGGATTTTGAGTTATCTCTACAGTTGCTCTAGCTGTACCAGTGGTTTGAGTGGTTAAGAATTCAGGTGGATACTCAGTTGTTCCTGAGAGGAAACCTTCTAAGTTGTACCCTTTAATGATGGGGCATGGCCATATTCTTCTACAACAAAAAATTGTTCATATCAATTTTAACAAGTGGTATTTGAGTGAGACTAACCCCAAAAGGTGAGACTTGATTTCCTCTCAGCAATAAAGGTATCACTGAACTGTTTTGTGCTTGTTGCGTAGTTGTGTTGCTTTCATTATAATCAGCGTGTGCCATTTTGAAGGCTCTGATACCAAGTTAGAATTTGAGAAAGCTTGATAATGGAAAACTTTTAGCATATACAACAAGTGCAACTCTTGTCTATTTATACACCATTGTTGAATCTTTTACAACCAGAGAATAATTACAAGAAGGAAATAAGAAATAAATAAATCAACCAATAGAAGATGAGCACCTAAATTCATATTCCTAAAAACTAGAAATAGCAATAGGAAGTATTTAACAAATTATATTATGCACAGACTACTAGGCATAGCAAGGAGTTAGCAGTTGATCATCTATGCACATTTGGTGGTTAATGTGGTTAATATGCGTAGTAGCTGATCATCTTGATACTTTAACAGAAAATATCTCGCGTCTATTTTATTTGTTGAAGATCTAATTATCTCCTCATAGATCTAGTGAGTGACGTAGAAGATTCAGGTACTCGGGCTCAAATTTATTAAAAATAACATTTTGTTTGATATTGTTATTATTTCAGTTGAACTTTCACAGCCAATCTCTTATTTTTCTTACCTTCTCATATCAGGATATCATTCCAAAAAGGATGGAGAATACATGTATATACAAGAGAGATTAACTACAATCCACGACTTTATTCTCAATTAACTTTCAGTCCATGGAGATGGTTGGTTCGTAATCGAAAATCATAAATTCTTAAAGCTTGTCTAATAATGCATACACGATCATTATTGAATTGTAGGTTGTAAGACAAGTATAGTGAAAATTTCAAGGCAAAGGTATTGTAATCAAAACTAATTCTTGATATTCGGAGGAGGGTTGAGGTAGCGTCCGGGGAAGGAACTCGGACAAGTTGACGAAATTTCAAAGAGTTGAAGCACCAAATGGGCACGTTCGAATTTCAACTTACACTACAAGAAATAGTGTCTATAGCGACGACACTAATTGCGACGACAACAAGTCGTCCCTCTTGGTACTGTACAATAGAGACGACAAAAAAATATCGTCGCTAAAAGTTCAAAAATTATAGCGACGACAAAAGTCGTTGCAATAAATAATTAATGGTTGCTATTATAACGACGTCTTTTAATGTCGTCGCCAATTACTTTCCAAAAAGGCGGGAACAATTTGTGCCATTTTGTTGCACAAATAGCGACGACATATGTCGTCACAATAGATATGTGGATGATGTTATCAATCACGTGAATCATGATTTTTATCGTAAAATGTGATGTGATATACAACGACGACAATTGTCGTCGCTATAGACCTGTATCAATTTAGGCGGAAAAATTGGCACCCATTTGTTGTCTGTAGCGACAACACATGTCATCGCAATAAATGTATTGATGATTTTGGTAGGCACGTGATGTATCAATTTCTTCAGAAGTTGGGAAGGCGCAATAAATGTATTGATGATTTTGGTAGGCACGTGATGTATCAATTTCCTCAGAAGTAGCGACAACTGTGTCATTTAGTGACGACAAATGTCGCTGCTATAAAGTCTTCTTTATCTTCTCCAAACTCCGTATTTCTGTATTGTATCATTACACAAATATTCATTCTTCTCCCCATCAGCGCAATTCTATTGTTTTCCTACATAATCATCTTCTTTACATTTCATTTCTTCATCTCCATTTGCTATCCTTACTGTATTTGTGAAAATATTGTATTTTTCAAGTATAGATATTGATAAAACTTGGACAACAATTAGAAATCGCACAAAATCTGGAGATTTTTTGGAACGGTTTGCAAGCATTTATAAACATGGCGAGGCCATACGTAAATGACAAGGGAAGGATTAAATGTCCGTGCAAAAAATATTTAAACGGTCTCACACATCTATTGGAAATTGTCGAAGCTCACATGTTTCGTAATGGTTTTGCAGAGAGTTATGTCACCCGGATATATCATGGCGAGACTGATGTTCATATTGCGAATGTGTATAGACAGAATGAGCGAGCTGGTGTAGAGGATGAGATGATGGATGTCATGGACGACGTAGCTGGTGATGAGCATGCAGGTACAAGCACCGATGGTTACTATGACGAATTGTTTCAGGCTCTGCATTCAGAACTGTACCTGGGAGTTTCATTATTTTCATCCCTAAATATTTTAGTCAAGTTGTTGCATATTAAGGTTATGAACAAATGGACAAACAAGTCTGTCGAGGATATTTTGAAATTGCTAAAGTTAGCATTCCCAAACATGAACCTGGTTGACTCCCACTACGAAGCTAAGAAGCTGATGACGAAGCTTGGTTTGGGTTACAAATTCATTCATGCCTGCAAGAACGACTGTGCATTTTAGGGTGAACATGCTGATAGACAAACTTGTTCGATTTGCTAGAAAAGTCGTTGGGTACACACTAATGGGAAAGTGAACGAGAAGAATGTTCCGCATAAGGTGTTGAGATATTTTCCATTGGCCCCCAGACTAAAACGTATGTTTGCAACGAATGATACTGCAAAACTCATGCAGTGGCACAGTATAGGAAGGTCTAGGGACGATGATGAATTGCAGCATCTCATTAATGGAAAGGCATGGCGGGATTTTAACATGAAATATCCACTGTTCGTAAGTGAGATTAGGAATGTCAGGTTAGGTTTGGCCGCATACGGATTTAATCCATTCGGTGACATGAGTCTGACGTACAGCATGTGGCCAGTAGTTGTAACAGTTTACAACTTGCCACTATGGTTATGCATGAAACTCGAATACCTCATTCTTACTCTGTTGATACCTGGTCCTAAAGCACCGGGTAAGAACATTGATGTATTTTTACGACCATTAGTGGACGAGTTGAAGAAGTTGTGGGCTGATGGGATTGACACACGTGACGCTGGAACCAACAACAAGTCAGTATTCAGACTGCGTGTATCGTTGTTGTGGACTGTTAACAAATTTCTAGCGAGAAGTAGTTTGTTGGGTTGGAGTGGTCAGGGGTACATGGCATGTCCTACATGCAATGAGATTACTCCTTCAGTCCGTGTAATAGGTAAGACAGCTTATGTGGGTCACCGTCGGTTCTTGCCATCCAGGCATCATTTTTGGAGCAATTTAGACTTCGATGGGAGGACAGAGAGGCGACCACCTCCACGTCAGTTAATGTCTACAGACATTTTAGCACAGTTAAGCCGTGTCAGATATAGAACTCCAGGAAAGCACCCTAACTATGGAGGTGCTACAATTTGGAGAAGTGATGGCTAGCTAAATTGAAGAAAAAAGAGCATTTTCTATGAGTTGTCGTATTGGATTTCTACAGAGCTCAAACATATCATCGATATCATGCACGTAGAGAAGAATGTTTGTATTAGCTTGCTCGGCACAATTATGGATGATCCATTCAAATCAAAGGACACAGTTAATGTGAGGCGCGATCTGATAGAATTGGGGATCAAAAGAGAGTTCCACTTATATCAAAACGGGAATAGGTGGATGAAGCCTACCGCATGTTACATCATGTCGTCTGCAAATCGTAAGAAGTTTTGTAAATTTATCCGATCGGTTGAGTTTCCAGATGGCTTCGCATCTAATCTTTAGAAGAATATTGCTCCTAATGACAGCAGTATTATCGGGTTGAAGTCACATGATTGCCATATTATCGTGCAACGGTTATTGCCAGTCGGATGTCGGGCGTTTTTGAATAAAACTATTTCCACAGCAATTATTGAACTGTGCACATTCTTCAAAAAGATTTGTGCAAGAACACTAAAGGTTAGTGACATGATGGCTTCCCACGATCACCTGGTACTTATTCTCTGTAAGTTGGAACGGATATTTTCGCCAGTCTTCTTCGACATCATGATTCACCTCGTAATGCATTTACCAGAAGAGGCAATCCTTGGAGGTCCGGTTCACATGAGATGGATGTATCCATTTGAGCAATAGTTGAAGAAATTGAAGGGCTACGTCAGAAATCGAGCTCAGCCCGATGGATCAATAGCTGAAGGGTATGTTGTGGACGAGGCATTGACTTTTTGTTCGAGGTACTTCGAGGACATAGGAACAATGTTCAACCGACCAGACAGATATGAGTATGCTAGTGTTCCACAGACCCAACTTTCTATTTTTCAGTCGCAATGTCGCCCACTTGGAAAGAAGTCACCAACGACGTTTCTTACTCATGTTCGAAACCAAGAAATTTTTTATGTCTTGAACAACTGTTATGAAGTTGAGCCATTCTTGCAGTAAGATAGTGTTTAGGGATTATTATTCATTTCAGTCGAATAAACTTTGTCATTTGAAATGAACTAATGACCTTTGATCTTCCATGCTTTGTACAGGGGACATAGGTAGGAGCTACTGAACAATGGCTGTCCAAACATCGAACTAGTACACAGAAGAGACTTTCATGGTTGGTTCTACAGAAAGGTAAACGAACAACAACTGAATAAATTTAAAAGTTTTCCACATTATTTATTTCAATAATTGAGAATAATCCTCGTCATGCAGGTATATGCAATGCGCCCAAGCCACAACCATCAAGTTTTTGATGAGTTGTTTTCATTGGCCAGTTGATGTTACCAGCAGGTTATGTCATACACGGCTTGTGTTGTGAAAGGAGTTTGGTTCCTTACATACGATCGTGATATTCGAAGAAAAACTCAGAACAGTGGTGTGTCCGAGTTTAGTTTCTTACTACGGACAGCTGCAAGAGATACTGGAGCTACAGTATGGACTGAGACTTTCAATTTATCTGTTCCGATGCAAGTGGTTTAGGTGTGATGGGAGACGGATGGTAACTGAGAATAACGTTACCAGTATTGACATCATTGCAAAGGCGTTCAAGGATGATCAGTTCATACTTGCGAGCCAAGCACAACAAGTGTTCTACATTGAAGATCCATCTCATGGTCCAAACTGGCGAGTAGTACAAATTGTCCATCACAGAAATACGTGGGACAGTGGGATCTAACATAATAGAGATTGACCTGCTCCACAATAACTACTCTTTCGATTTATCTCTGATCGTTGATCTTGGCAACATAGAGCACGAATCCTTGCACCGGGATGATGGTGAAGCTGATGAGATAGAAGAATCGGTTATCAAGGGAGCCTCGTCTAATACTGCAGGACAAACTTCATTTATCAACGACGATGATGTGGAAGACGATACAAATGCAGAAAACAAAGATGACGAAAAATCGAGTGAAATCAATGAAGACGACAGTGATGATGATGAAGATCATTCGTATCATGATAGTGAATCAAATTGAATGTTTTCACTGCGTCATAGAGTGTAGTTAACTATCATAAAGTGCTTCATTTATTTATAAAATATTTAGGAACTATGAGTTGTTCATTATTATCATTGTAGATTAAATTTAAAATAATTTATTAAATATACAATTACATTTTTAAAAATTTAATATATTAAATCAAATATGAAAAATGCCCTCAAAAGAGAAATATATTTAGAATATTTTTTAGACTCCAAAAATTGTACAATATTTTTTGTATGACTGAATTTGTTAATTTATACTTTAACATTTTCATTATTAACAACAACAAAAAATTAATTTAATTGTAAAAATAAATTGTTTGATAATATTAAATATTAACAATTACTAATATTAAAATTTATTCCAAATATAAATACCCCTTTATAATTCAAGTGTAATGTAATTTACTTTATTGGGCGCCACATTTTAGGCACGTTGTGTGAAAAGCTGAAAAAAATGTCATCGCTGTATGGAACAATAGCTACGATATTTGTCGTCGCTATAGAGTTTACCTTTTAATTCACACCTGCACTGTTTTCTTTTTCATTTTGACTCTTTTTCTTCTGCCGGATTGTCGTTCGCCGCCGTCACAGTGGACCGTCTTCCGTCTTCCAGCGTCTTCGTCGTCGGAGTGTCTTCGCCGCCATTGTCTCCTCCACACACCACCTGTTTCCACCGCCACCACCACCGCCACCGCCACCGCCACCGCCATCGCCACCAAGCAACTCGACTGCATTTTCGCCGCTATTCAACTCTACATCCAACTCCCAAGGTACATTTAGATATAAATTGGTTTTTGTTGAGCTAAATACACACAAAATTCTGCTTTGCATGTTATCTGATGCAATTTTGCTTAATTGGATTATAAAATGTTGATAATTAAGTTTAATTTTTGGATTAATTCTGCTTATGTTATCAGATGCAATTCTGCTTAATTGGATTATAAAATGTTGATAATTAAGTTTAATTTTTGCTTTTGATTGAACTGATTTTGGAACTGTTTGCAGCATCATTGTTGTTCAATTTTTTGGCTTAAATTTTGTTCAGTTTTGTTGGCTTTCGGTTGAATTGAAGCTTGGGATGATTTTTGGTTTACGTTGGATGAAGTTTGATTGAATTGAGGTTGAATATTAAGGATGATTTTTGGTTTAGTTTGGATGAAGTTTGATTGAGGTTGAATATTAGGGATCATTTTTTTTGTTACTCAAAATGTAGGGACTTATTTGAAATAAAATAAGTCAGTTATTAGAAATTTAAAATCAAAGTTTAGGACCTATTTGAAATAAAGTCAAAGTTTAGGGACCTATTTGAAATAAATTCAAAGTATAGGGACCTATTTGAAATAGAGTCAAAGTTTATGGACCTATTTAAAATAAAGTAGGAGTGTAAGGACCACATCATCAACAACTTGAAACTTATTAGAAACTACGTAAAAATTGAAAGTTCAGGGACATATTTGAGATAAATTATAAATTTAGGGACCTATTCATAAACATATTACAACTTATTAGAAAGTACAAAAAAATTCAAAATTTAGGGACCCATTTGAAATAAATTAAAATTTTAAGGTCCAATTTATCAAAAAATTAAAACTTATTAGAAATTACGAATAAATGCAAAGTTTAAGGACCTATTTGAAATAAAGTAAACAGTTTAGGGACCTATTTAGAATAAAGTAAAAGTTTAGGGACCTATTTGAAATAAAACGTTTTCTTAATTACCTACTTATAATTGTTGTACCATATTAGAAATGACGCTAAACTTCAAAGTGTGAGGACCTATTTGAAATTTCATAAGTTTAGGGACCAATTAATCAACAAATTGAAAGTTCTTAGAAATTATGAAAAAATTCAAAGTTGAGGGACCTAATACATATGAATTAAAAGTTTAAGGTCCAATTAATCAATAACTTAAAACTATTAGAAACTACGTAATTTCAAATTTCAGGGACCTATTTGAAATAAATTCAAAGTATAGGGACTTATTTGAAATAAATTCAAAGTATAGGGACCTATTTGAAATAGAGTCAAAGTGTAAGGACCACATCATCAACAACTTGAAACTTATTAGAAACTACGTAAAAATTGAAAGTTCAGAGACCTATTTGAGATAAATTATAAATTTATGGACATATTCATAAACATATTACAACTTATTAGAAAGTACAAAAAAATTCAAAATTTAGGGACCTATTTGAAATAAATTAAAATTTTAAGGTCCAATTTATCAAAAAATTAAAACTTATTAGAAATTACGAATAAATTTAAACTTATTAGCATCAATTTTACTAAATGTAGGGACCTATTCCGCACTAATTGATGTTCGCAATTATTTCATGGGTTAATATGGCTGACGTGATGTCGCACGGAGGTGGTGGTGCTGGAGATCCTCCACAGCAGCCATCTCACCGGCTCGCTTCGACCTGCGAGTCTCGTAATAATTTTCGTTCAGATTATTTTTTTTGTATTTTATAAATATCGTTACATTTCGTATGATAAATATGGTTCGTATTTATTCTTTTTCAGTGTCCCCGCCAAAGCGACGGGGTATCTCTCGATGCATCAACCTTAAGAAGGTTTGGCAGGCTAACGGGAAGATGCCACTTCCTATCGCGTTCAACATTCACTTCCTAAATGTCGAACGCACAATGCAGCCGATCGAGAATAACGCGAAGTATTTCACGCGCTTGGTTGGGAACCAAGTGAGATTTACCGTGCCCCCCGTGCTAACCTTCATGGACAAAGGTTCCAGAGGAGCAGCGAGCACGGTTACGTAGCATTATCGAGGTATGAACTTAAATTAGTTTTGTTATTAGCGCAGTCAATAAATAATTGTTTCATGACTTCTACGTTAATGTAATTTTTTACCCTCATTGCAGAGCTACTTCGATCTACAGGGCGATCGGTCGCCCGACGAGTACATGACGGTCTGTGCTGCTGTAGATCGCCTGGCGGCCGATCGTTATCGCGATTACAAACTCAAGACGCATAATCACTTAAAAGCGCATGGACCCAGCCAACTATACGGCGAAATGTCTGCCGAGGACTGGCAGAAGTGCATTGACTTCTTCACTAGTCCTACTTTCGTGGTACGTATTGTTTATTTATTTTTTACGATTTGTTTTATATATTTTGTTAACTATTAAGTTTTATGCAAGTCACAAATATTTTTTATACCTTTAGGAACGGGCTTCGAAAAATAAGGCCAATCGGGGTAAGGCAAAATACCCGAGCGTACAGGGATCGAAGAGCTTCTCTGCCACTCGTTACGATAAGGTACAATTAAAATGTTCAATATCATTATACAAATCTTCACTACATTACGTAAAAATGTCTACTAACTACATTTCACGTTTAAATTGTCGTAGTAGGACCCCGAGACCCAGCAGTGGCCGGGGATTATTGATTCGTTCCAGACGTTTCACACCTTCCGGGATGGCAATTGGGTGAACCCGCAGGCAGCTGGTAACTATGTGAGGACTTTTAAATTATGTTAATATAATTTTATCTGACGTGATATTATTATTTATTATTTTTTTTTCACTAAACAGAATAAACTTGTTGAGTTGAGAGAGACTCAACATACACAGGTCGCCTCCAGTGGCGCGTCGTTAGACGAGCGTGCTATTGCAAAGAAGGTTTTTGAAGAATGACGAGGTCACGTCCGTGGGATTGAACGGGTTCTGAAGGGCACCTCTCCCTCTCTAGATTCGATTGCTGCATCGAAGGCCCCACAAGGAACTTCCCATCAGTTCTCTGGAGACTCCATAATAACGATCCTCAGTTTGCCTGGTACGAGGCTCAGTTACACCGAATGCGGCGGGAAATTGAGCTTCTGAAAAATAGCATACCAGTGGTTGTGCCTGAGGAGGACGAAAACGGGGACGGGGACGAGGACGGGGACGAGGACGGGGGTTGGGGGATTTGTAGATTTGTAGAATTTTTTACACATTATTTCAATTATTTGACAAATTTTTTTTTAAAAATTCAAATTGTTTATAGCGGTGACATTGTCGTTGCTGTTGGAAAACAAATCATTTATATTTAGCGACGACAAAGTCGTCTCTATATTACAAGTACATATAGCGACGAAATAATAGCGACGAATTTCACGTCGCTACTATTTTAGTTAATAGCGACGACATTGTCGTCTCTTTATATCTATTTTCGAGATATAAACCACGACAATGTTGCGATGAAGTTGTCGTCTCTATAGATTCAAATATATGTTGTGACGACTAATTGTCGTCGCTACATATCTAGAGACACTATACTATTGCGGCGACATTGAACAACGACTTTGTCGTTCCTATAAATTTAAAGAGACGACTATGTATGATTCACTATTGCTCTCCTTTCTTGTAGTGTTACTAACCAATAACAAGAATATCACAAAAATAACATAGTAAAGTTCAACTAAAACATTTGAAGATCGAAATCCATTTTGGCAAGCTAAACATGTGTAATAGTTTACAGTGAGTTCAAAATAAAATTTAAATAAATAAATTCATCATTCTCTAATATTTTAATTTTTTTTGACGAAAACTATTAATAGTAGAATGTTTAAACTAAGTGATAGAAGAGTACTCATCCTCCATTCCATTTTATTCTCCCTCAAATTATATATCATGTACAATTGTCCAAATCCATTGTCTCTAGCCAAGCAGTCACCTGTATGTACCTATTTTGTGGCCATGAATCTTCGTTTCAACGTGCAAATGAGTAAACTCGGGTTACGAAAGTGTCAACTACGTTTTTCATGATTAAGAGAAGGTACAAAATTTGTTTTCCAATCGCTCGTTAGAATTTATATATTAAGTTTTATAATAATCTAACGTGTTTAAAATAGTCTTATTTATTCAATTTTGATTTAACATGCAATTAAGAATGCGACCAAACATTCTTTACAATATGTCTAGTACGTTCAAATAAACATAGCGGGGCTCGATATGATTAAAGAACGTAAAGTGCAACTAAATTAGTGAACATGATCAACTTAATATGTGTAAAATTTTGTATTAATAAATATGTATTACCATTAAAACCTTGAAGAGTTCATAAAAAAGAGAACCCCCCCCCCCCTCCTCCCCTCCCTCCTCCCCTTCCCTCCTCGATTAATGCAAAGGAATTACCCTTAATTAATGCTGAGAAAGAACAACTAGTTTCACATGCACCTTTCTAAATTAACACTCAATCTTTTGCCTTTTCCTTGTTTTACTTCCAAGTTTCAAAGCCCTCTTTTTTTCTAGGAAGGAAAAAATAAATAAATAAAAATACATCGATTGTACTAAGGGGCGGAGCCAGGATATGGTAAAGGGATGGGCCGGATGAGGGGAACCCTCCTTCACGGGGGTTCGGGGGCAGCGCACCCGAAATTTTTTTTAACCCATGTTAATGAAAATCTAATATTTTATAATAAATCATAATCTTTAAAAAGCTTACAGAAGTCATTGCACAAAAATATTCAAGATCTAAAATTAGCAAAAGAAAGTTGTGCTCGACCACAATTCTCTCTAACTTTTTGTTAACGAGATGATTATAAACACAATTTAATTGTATATTCTTTTCTTTGCACTAAATTTTTGCTATAAAATTTTATTTCATTTCATAATCAAGATTTTGAATAACTAATCAACAAAAATATACAATAAATATTCTTCTTTTTGTATTGTATTTAATACATCACATATTAGTTATAACAGACAATCAAAACAGCATATTCTTTAGATAACATGGACTGAAAATGTTGCTGTTTTCTTATTCAAATAATATGGGCTGGGCCATTGGTTTCACATCACTGGGCCTGGGGGGAAATTTTTTTTTTTTTTTTGTTAAAGAACATAGTTGTGGTCCAGGGCCGGGCCGGGCCTGGGCCCAGTAAGGCCCAGCCCTGCCTCCGACCCTGATTGTATTAGAGGCTTTTGAAATCAAGTAATGTCGTCACCAATTTACGAAAACTATGTATGTGTTGGCCATTTGATGAAAAATATAAATTTTGTTTTGCACGTCAACACCTTAACACAAAATTTACATAGATTAATTTGTCCCATAACTAAGAGTTCAAGACTTTCGAAAAAATAGTTGAAAATATTACCAAAGGTCTTCAATTCAAGTCTCAACATCATTTATTATCCCTTTAAATATGAACATCATTTATTTATAAATGGATAATTTCACAATATACCATAAAAAAATATTGTTTACTTTTCTTTATTTTAAAAATACTGTTTTTACTTTTTGTAACACTTGTTGTTACATTTATTATATTTCTCACAAAAAATGTGTTACGTTTGGAATTTAAAATGTTAAAAAATAATTATTAAATTTTAATATAAAATCAATTATGTGACAAAATTATAATATTTATACTTGTTAACCATTTGATACAACAAGGAATTTGACTTGCATGTGAAGCCGAGTAAATAAATTATACGTTAAAAAAAATTAAACTTACAACATTAAATAACACACTATATACCACGTTACTATTCAAAATATATGTATTTACTATGACCATTATCTCGAAATTAACCACCTCAATTAACTCTTAATACACATTAATTAATTTTAAATACCCCTTTATTATTTCATAATAACTCCCCTCCACCCAATAAACACAAGGCGGCCCAAAAACGCCGGGCCACCCCCTCATTTGAACAATTCCCAAGGCACACACGTGCCTATTCCGTTGCCGCCGCATGAGCCACCATATTCCACAATACGTATATAAAGTGAATGCACCACCTCCTCCTTCTCCTCAGTCCTCTCTCTCCTCTCTCTATATCCATCGCTTTCTCTCTCTAAAATGGCTACTTCTGCAACCCATCTTCTGAAAGATGAGCTCGATATAGTGATACCCACTATTCGAAATCTTGATTTCTTGGAAATGTGGAGGCCGTTCTTTGAGCCATATCATTTGATCATTGTGCAAGATGGTGATCCATCGAAGATAATCAAGGTCCCTGATGGATTTGATTATGAGTTGTATAATCGAAATGATATTAATAAGATTCTGGGTCCTAAGGCCTCCTGCATTTCCTTCAAGGATTCTGCCTGCCGATGCTTTGGGTATATGGTCTCCAAGAAGAAGTATATCTTCACCATTGATGATGACTGCTTTGTAAGTTTTCAAAAATTTCACGTCTTTTTCCTCGTAATTGTAATGTTTAAATATCGAATTACACATGACTATGGCTCGTTTGAGAACAACCTTCTTAGAATGGATTGCTCGTTTGAAATGTGAACAAATTGAATCGATGTATCCCAAGCCCTTATACGAACATTATTGTTTCCATAACTAAGGGACGAGGAATTTTATCTTCACATTAGACGCTAGATATTTGATGATCTTGTTTATATATGCATGAATACTTGATTCAACATGTATTAATGGTTTGCTAACTTAGGGTTCTATGATTTGCTTGTTGGCTAATTGAGACTAATATTTTGATAATTTGATTTTCCTTCATTAATCTGCAGTCTTCCCTTTCCTTAGAAAAAGATAAAAATTGCATCAATTTGAGTTGCTGCATCATGTATTTTCTGTTCCTTGGTTCAATTTGTTTCCTAATTAAAACTCAATTTTCAATTTAATTTCATGGTTAAGAATTAAAGCTTTGTTTCCACTAGTAGCTCTATGTTTGTGTATCTGTTTCTAGTAACGACCACTTTTTCTCACCTCACTCGTGAAAGGTCTGCACATTTCCCTTAAAATCCGATTTTTAAGGGTAAGTGATGTCAAAGTGCTTGCAACATTGGTATCATGATAGACACCACTTTCTGGGGAATCCTTAATCTCGGTCAGTCGACCTGAACAATGAATTGGTATATTATAACGGACTACTTGTGTGTTTGTAACATTTCTTCACAACAATGAACTGGAAACATGAAAGAAAAACTTTAGCATATAGTATATCCTGTTTTTATATTTATTTATGATCTGATATTTTATTTGTTTTTGTTATATATTTGAGGACTTACTGGATTTGTGTTATGAAAACCATATAACTTAGGTTGCGAAAGACCCTTCTGGCAAAGAAATCAATGCCCTTGCACAGCATATCAAGAATCTACTCTGCCCTTCAACGCCAAATTTCTTTAATACCTTATATGATCCTTTCCGTGAGGGAGCGGATTTTGTTCGTGGATATCCTTTCAGCCTTCGCGAGGGCGTGCCAACTGCTGTTTCTCATGGCCTCTGGATGAACATTCCGGATTATGATGCACCTACACAACTTGTGAAGCCTCGTGAGAGAAATACTAGGTACCCCATATGTACTATTTTGAAGTTTATCATTCTTCTTTTACATGTTCATTTAAAGCATGCTTCTTGAGTTTGTTTCTTGTTTTTTAGGTATGTTGATGCAGTCTTGACAATACCAAAGGGTACCCTCTTTCCCATGTGTGGAATGAATTTGGCATTCGACCGTGATCTTATCGGCCCCGCAATGTACTTTGGACTCATGGGAGATGGCCAACCGATTGGACGCTACGACGATATGTGGGCTGGCTGGTGCATCAAGGTACAATCTCTACACATGTTTTTGATCTTCTTTTTTTTTTTTTTTAACACGCACCGAGTATTAGAACACAAATGGACAAACTTGAACATGAGTAGGATAAGAGCATCAACTCTAAAGTGCTATTAGTGAGAACCAATTGTCACGCCCAAGTTAACAATACAACAAAAAAACTAAGTGTTGACTGCAGATTCATTCTTCACCACTCCATTCGGTTACTGAATTCTTCGTTGGTTCTACTTTTTTCCACAATATCTGCTAACAGCACAAAGTACTTGTTATTTCTGTAGGTGATTTGTGATCATATGGGATTGGGAGTCAAAACAGGGCTGCCATACATATGGCACAGCAAAGCCAGCAACCCATTTGTGAACCTAAAAAAGGAATACCATGGCATCTTCTGGCAAGAAGAAATCATACCATTCTTCCAAGCAGCAACTCTTTCAAAGGACTGCACAACTATTCAGAAATGCTATATTGAACTGTCCAAACAGGTTAAAGAAAAGCTTGGCAAAATAGACCCTTATTTTGTGAAGCTTTCAGATGCGATGGTCACATGGATTGAAGCTTGGGACGAACTCAACCCCGCTAAGGATTCTGGCAAAAAGTAGATCAAAATTGGCTTCAAGTTTCTCATTACAGTCTCTAAGTTATAACATATACGTAATTTTTTTATGTGTTTTTTGTTCGTTTTGTATTTGATTTCTCCTCGGTAGATCTTCAGTTGGATTTACAGCTTGTTGGGTGTATTTTCTATATTATGTTAGCAGTAAAACTGGAACCAAATAAGCCCTTCAAGTTCAAGTGTTAGGACTTTTCTTGTTCCAATTGGGCAGCCTAAAAAGCTGATATTCGGCAGCAAAAAAGAAAAATGTTTTGTAATATGAGATATGATGACATTAGTGTTGAATAAATTAGTCCTAGTTGTTTTCGCATCAACTTATAGCATATTTGGCTAAGCTTAAAAGCTTCTTAAAAGTGTCCTGACCTAAAGACGTAGTTATTTCTTTACTTGCGCAGTTCATGAATAGGTTATTGAACGAGTTTTTCTTGCAGCAAAACACGTTTCTTTGCAGACTGCAGTGTAGTTATCAATTATTTCTGTTCATGATGCCTGTAAATGCGTCTTTGAAAAAGTATCAACGAGTTTTTTCCTTGGAAACTCGTATTCAATCACCTCAAAATCTTACATTGATTTTTTCTCATCCTCTCTCGATGGGCTTTTTCCACTGCTCTTGATATTCTGGACACTAATTAGTGTTCAATTTGAATTAAATCTACTTTTCAACTTCAAATTAATATATGATTGAGATTACACAAAAGAAATTGTTTAATTCGAAAAATTATCCAGGCCTAAAATGAACTTGAGGTGTTAACTGTGAACGGGACTGTGGGTTTGAATTCTCAAATTGTAACAAAAAATAAACAAAATATGAAGTGTCATTGATGTTTAGTCCGCTTCTTTACGTCTAATAGGCTCCAAATTTGTTGTGTGATTCTCACGTTCGCCGTGAGTAGGATTCTCAGTGTACATAAATTTTATTTGATTTTTGAAGACCTTCCAAATGAGAAGTCATTGTATATATGGACACTAGTTTGTACATATATAGGACTATATATTTCATATAATATAAATTTCAATAATCTTGTTTATGTCGCTTACAATTATGTAAATTAAATGTGTTTCATTTAAGTACATTTTCGTCTATATTAAAAAGAAAAAGATCATTTCATTAAAAATCAGATACATGAAAAAAGAATAGGAACAAAGAAAGGCGACTTGAGTCCATATATTGACCTTTTTTTCACAATTTTTTTTTTTTGAACCGTACGTGTCAAAAGGTGAAACAATAGCCTGTCAACAGCATCTGAGAATTGAAATAAATATATAAATATGTATATTATTACTAATGCAGTTCTCAATTTTCTTTTCTGAACAAAATAAATAAAAGAGGAAGTAAATGTTCAAAATGAGACTTGCACAACAGAATCATAAAAATGAAACAAAACTGATATTGCACCTTCAAGACTACCTAGAATTGGCACACGAGATTAATCCTCTTGCTTTTGGTATCTCTTACGATTAAATAGAACGTGAAATGTTGATCAGCGCGAGATGGTTGTCTCTGCAAAGGAAATGCAGCAAGGGGAACAATGGTAAAAGATTCAGCAAGGTGGCGAAGACACTGAACTATTGCATGAATTAGGAGTGGGATCTTCTGTCTTCTTACGCTTGGTTGGGGGCTCTTCGCCTTCTTCGTGGTTGTTTATTCCATTCACTGCCTCGGGACCCAAAAGAGACGCGTGCTTGTTGGTGATCTTACGACCGGCCCTCAGCTTTGGCCCCCAGTGTCTTTCAGGATTCGGAGGGAACCGTGCAATCTTTTTGGCTTGTGCCTTGCTAAGAGACGCAACAGCTCTTGCAAAACTAGCCTGCAAAAGAAGACAAGAATACGTATGCAGTATTGCACAAGATTGAATTGAAAAAAAAGGCTAAAATCTTTTTTACCAAACATCAACTAATGACACGTCTGGTAGGGAGATTGGATAGGACTGCACATTACCAAAGAACAAAAGAAGCTAAAATTTTGTTGATTATATAACGATTTGTGTACCAAACATGCACTTAGTTTCTTGAGGAAGCAGACACAAAATAAAAGGTGGGAGGTAGTGAGTAAGAAATTAAAGAATTAACTATTAACAAGCAGAAATTTTTGTTTTAAACTTAAATTCAAGTCAACAAAAGGAAAATGAATGCACGAGTAACCAAAATTATGTCGTCCCGCCAAAAATAATTGAATTCAAAATAAATGCCCGATAGCAAGTCAATTAGTTAATTTAATAACAACGGTAGTCGGAACTCAGTAAGGAAACAACTTTATCAACAAAAATCTTTGCATTGATTTGATCTATATAGCAACCAACAGATGACAAAAATATGAAAGAGTGCAATTAAAGAGTAAAGGGGACTGTATACCTGCAGTACAGGCTCCTTGGCAAGTATAACACTTCCAGCCTGATCGGGTGGCTGAGCTTTGATGGGATGAGTTTTTACCTACAAAGAGAATGTCATCAACTACATGAACACAAACATTACAAATTTTATACTACGAGGAAAATAACCAACAGGAAACCATATTCAGAGACAATATCTTAATCACAGTAACCAAAATGATGCTGCCACACCCCAAGTGGCCATTGATGTGTGCTGATCAGTTATCAGACAGTCAAGACCAATGTTTAAAAAGGCGGAAATAAGTACCGAGGCGCTTTTCAGCTGTGAGACGAGGTATAAGCCTCGAGGCGCTTTGAGGCGTAAACCTCACCACAAACTAAAAAATTAGTCAAAAAGTTGTAAATTGATATAAAAATAGTCTATTTCACCAATAAAGAGCAAAACCTCAATTGAAATTTCTTAATTAAGTATATTATCAAAAATATGATATGCTTGCCAACAATTTTTACTCCTTTTGCAATAAAAAAAAAAAAAAAAACTTAAACTAACTAAGTTTAGAAGTCTGTGCTCAAATTATCATAATCACTATTAGTAGGATCTTCCATGGAATCATCGTCATATCTAATTCTCCTATTATCTTCTTCATCTTCACTGGCAATACATATCCAATCTTCTTCCTCATCCACTAATTGCAACTTTCCCTTCCCCTTATCTGATATGGCTTTGTGTTTTTAATTTGTAAAAAGACTTGCTTTTATATGTTATATAATTGGATCCAAAGTTTGACCATGTAAGTTAGAGAAAATGGGCCCAATTAATTACAAGCCCAACTAAAATTTAAGTTTCATGTGAGGCGTACGCTTCACGTTTTTGAGGCGCCATTCGTGAGGCGTACGCCTCACATACAGAGGCGCATAAAGCATAAAAAAAGCCCTTAAATCCACGCCTCGAGGCATAGATGGCGTGCCTCACCAATGCCTTTTCATACCATGGTAAAGACTTGTTTGGTAAGGTGGACTATATGGTAGTGAATAGTATTAAAGAAGAAAAATACTAAAATCCTGTCAGTTATATATACACCTAATATTACCCCATCAGAAGGAGCATGCCCGGGATTAAATTTAACAAAGTTCAAGGAGTGCTGTTGTTTTACTAATGCAAAGTTCATGGACATTGTTTGGCTGGTGTGAACAAATAGGCGTCATATGAAACGACAAAACATGCATGAATTCAAGCGCAGGCAAACAGGGATACTCACCCAGCAGCGCATGACATCCCAAATCACATCCATAGGAGCGTCTGTTTTCAATCCCAATGGGTTTACATGAGTTCCGGATATACGATATCCTGCATTGATAACGGCAGAGCGAAATATAACTGCTGACGGAGACGTGCATTTCAATGTTGCACAGAGATTGTGCAAACTCAGAAATAGAGGAACGTCAGGCAATTCCTGCAAATGCACCAAGTTATTTTATTTAAACAAAAGTCAGTCTTAACAATAAACAATCAAGATGCAGAGGTCATAACTATTTATTCATTCCTTATTTTTCTTTACGCTTAAACAAATAAGAGTAACCGAGACGGTGTGAAAAGTCCTACAGTTTAGGCAGTTTTAGAAGCCTAGCCCTAACTTTATATAACATGTGGATGCTAAAGACAAAAAAGAAAAATTCTGGAAAAAAAATTTTCAACAGAAAATAGTAACAAATTTTGGTTTAAATATTCTCAAAGTGCCACTTAGCTTTCCTTAGGAGAGGATTCCCTAAATGCGTATTGAAATTGTTCTGTTGCGCCAATCATGGGAAAGGAAATAATCTTTCTAAAACAGTTTAATTGATATACTTGTCCCCAAACCTAAAGAGAGATCTATCTGTAATTTCTTTGCAAGTCGTTATAAGAATAATAAGAAATGAAGTGTGTCGGGGAGTATGGAGAGATATCATCACTAGGTAAGCATGTCTCTTCTAGAAAATAAGCTGTCAAATTCACATTTTTTAATAATATCAAAATTCTTAAGTAGAAGGTAGCAGATCTGTGATCCTCTTATGACAATTAGAAAATTTCATGTGTAACCGTGTTTTGATTCTTCTTTCCACGTAACTGGACTACCCAACATAGTAGTGGACAAAAAATTTCAAAAGAGCCAAATGAAATATTAGCTGAAATAAACAAGCGTACCTCTGAAATCGTTGTCAATACAGCTGAGATTCGATCATAAGCAGGATAACGGTCTTTCATAGACTTAACATCTGCTAGAATGGAAGTCACCCATTCTTGATCGTGAATTGGAGCAGACCATATGGGCCCACCCATGTTATATTTCTTTCCACAGTCACTGCACTCTTGGGGAACAACGGGGCCAAATCCGGGGAGATATCTGATGCTGGTATTCTAGAGAAGAAAAAGGGGAAGACAAAAAAAAATGAACAGGTATACCAGCTGTTGAAAAAACAGTTGCATATGAAGACGTATTTTACCAAAAAGAGAATGTACTTATGAAGTGTTCAATGAAATTTTCAAATTTATCAGCCTTCAGGTTCCTGATGCATGCAGGCAAATAGCAAAAAGTATGTACATTTTTTGCACACCAAATTTGCACAGGTTCTCTGAAGACAATTTTGCATGCACTTGAAATTTGTAAACCATGCAATACCATACCATATACCTTTTCAGACCACAAAAAAAATTTAAAATATCATTTATAACTCATCCATGCCAGCATCAAAATATACCAAAACCTTGTGTATAAATATGCATACCTTGGATACAGTCCTTCCAATTGGTTGGAGATGGAAAGAATCACAACCAATGCACTGATAAACATATGATAGCTTTAAAGGAGTGTTCTTCATTGCACTTGCTGAACTGCAAACAATCACTTCATAAATCAGAGGTGCAAATCTAGATTGGTGGCATTAATAAGAAAAAATGTCCAATCTAATCTTGCCAGTCATGCATCTCACTATACTTGCTAATATGAAAAGCAAACATGGAGCAGAAAACACTTACGAATATATACGAACAAATACGCGCACATAGAAATCCATCTGAACAGATAACACCGGAACAATGTACCGCTTGTACCGGTTCGCATGACTCTGCATTAAAAGGCAAGATCCTTCCAATATGATAAATGGTATAAAATCTTTGCATAATTTTTCGAGTGTGATAGATTGAGAAGTCAACAACAAATTTCAACTAACTTGTCAAAGGACTTCCATTTTAGGACATCCAAAAATCCAACAATAATCCTTTCAGGATGGACGCCGTATAAAACTAAGGCCATGTTTGGGGCACCTAAAGAGAACTAGATAATGATTCTTGAAGTCACCATCACAAAACAGATTATCATAATAAGTTGGAATGATTTGTAGGCACAACTAATAGAATCAAAATTTTTGATCTGTCAGAATATATTTCGAATCACTTTCGAAGAACTATCTGCAGCAAAATCCACAATATAAAAAAAGCACCCTGTAAACCCATTTGTACATAATGCCTCTTGTAATCTGAATAATTAATTTAAGCTGAACACATTGTTGAGTAAATTATTTACTCAATAATATATAATCACCCCACAATGTACAGCACAAAATAGGGCCTAAACTAGTTGATGCTTTCCAATAGGTGCAAGATATATCAAAAGCATAAACAATTAAGACCAAGACTATAAAGAGTTACTGCCTAGGTTATGTAGGCACAGAGACCATAAATGGGTCAACATGATTCAATCCTAGAGAAGCTACAGCCATCATTCGCTAATCCAATGTCAAATGTCATTCACAAGAAAAGGAAGAAATACGAGATAGCAATTTGCTAACCTCTGAATTTACCTTGAGATGAGTTAATATAAATTAGATACTATATTTCTTTTTATCATGTTTACACACTATCATCCAACAAGACCACCAAAATGATGAACAGAGGGAAAATTAGAAGGCTCAAAGTGGCACAAATATAGAAGGACAGATAATCCAGGATTAATTATCTAACCCATGTTTTGAACACATAAATAGCTTATGGTACTAGATGTTTGAATAATTTATATTGAGAACTTCATACGATAAATTACCTCAATGCAGGCAAGAAGGATCCTCAAAGCCATCTCATGGCAATATTTTCCTCTCAATGGATAAGAGCCATACCTAATCCCAAAAGTAGTATCTGCTCAGGCCACTTTACATTTTATAAGCAATAGATAAATTGACAAACAAAATGATATTGTTTTATCAGAAGTTAAAAATAAAAAATAAACCTTACTTGGAATAGCAGACCTCCCCATTACCCCCACAAAGGACTGCCATATCAGTTGCGGTGCACATCAACATACCCCCGTCAACAACTGATTGAACAGCAGAGTCCAGAAAAACAGATGGAGAACCATAAGGGTCAAGATCAACCTGAAACACAGACACGACACCAGTATAAGAATAATCGCAGATAATCTGTCTTTAGGGGGTAAATACAAATACGCTTCATTAAGGCACAAAATAAAGGACTTGTCTGTGACAAGCACCACGCATGGGGTCACTGCTATAAGGTATCCTAGTTTTCGCTCCATTTCTCTTCTATAAATCGAAAGTTATCCATGTACTATCACCTAATTCAAGCATTAAATACAGAGAATGTTTGTTGCCGAAGGAAAAAGGAATCGAGGACAAAAGACGGGGGGAAAAAAAGCCAATATTCCACATGGTGAACTTCATATGACGCTAATGAAAGCATACCACTTCAAATTCTTTTGGGTGGGTGAGCATGTAAACTCGAGCATCAGCAAGGTGTGACTCCACTTTTGAGCATGCCACTGAACCATTAAATTTTATGTTTCTCCTGCAAGCTTCAACAGAAACTGCACAAGGTGACAATATTAGCACTTCTGATTCACAAACCAAGTCAGGTTGCAGATAAGATGCAAATTCAGAAGCAATGAAAGAAATTTTGACCCCCTCATAATCCCTGTATAGACAGCAGATGGGATACATGTGTGGGGTAATATTAGGCACATCAAGTTCTCAATTGGAAATAAGATCCTCATCTAGAAGAAGACATTTCAAAATATTTCGCAGGGCAATAAATTAAACAATAATAGTCCGTTTTGTAAAAAAAAAAAAAAAAGAGATTTCTATCACTACACTTAAAAACATGAAATTACCTTTATCGTTGTCCAAGGCCACAACTTGACCAATCCCATCAACCTCACGTGCATATCTTAAAGCTCTGAGCCCAGAAGCCGACAAAGCCTATTAACCCGCAAGAGATGCTTTAGCATAAACAGCTTGAAGAAAAAAAAAATGTGAAATGCCAATAACAGAGCACTTGCTTGACAAGAGAAGCAACAATAATAGCACAAAATCATTAAGAACCTCCAGAACTCGTGGTTGCTTCAGTTCTCCATGGCACTTTCCATCTTGGTTTGAGGCTTGTTTTTCCAAGATGCTGCTTGCTTCATCTTGGGATATCTCTTCTGAGACATTACAAGCATCATTAGATTTCTCATTATGAGTTGTGGAATCCACGGCAGCTTCCACCTCAATGGAAGACGCATCTGAAGCTTTTGGTCCTGTTTTCATTCTTTTGGATGACAGTGCTTCATGCTCCTGTTTGTATTTCGACATAAATGTCCTCAAAACAGCAATAGACATATCTCGGTTATTAACCTGGAATAAACAAATTTCAAAGGTTCAGATGTTCGCAACTCACAAGGCTAAAAAAACAGAGTAAGGTGAAATAAGCTCTAGGATTGCTTAAACATAAAACTGTATGCCGTAATATTTCAAAGTTTGAAGCACCGCATTCCAAAAACGTTAGTAGCATTCAAAAAAGAAGAAGAAGCTAAAAGCTCCAATTGTAGAACAAAAAAAAGTTACAGATATCACATCCCACAAATTACCCCATCATGAAAAGGAAAAAATAAAACCCAACAAAATATAAACCCAGTCGCTTTAATAATTAAATTCAATGTAGCATACAGTTTAAGAACAATAACCCGTTAATTCAATATATATATATATATATGCTACAAAACACAATCCATGGCAAATACAATATGCAGGGGACAAAATAATTAACAGGGGAAAAAAAAGACAAGACTTTTTACAAAACAAAAAATCAAAATAAAAAATAAAAAAAAGAGGACCTGGGTTTTATTGAAAAAGACTTCATTTTTGGCGTGCATTAGTATCTCGGCCTCCCCTTCTTTGATTATTGTAAAATCATTGAGATCAAAAGGCGCCATTTTGGGAGCTTCCATCTGCTTATTCTCTTCTTCCCTAGTTTTCTCATCAGTACCGCCCATGTTGAATGAATTATTGGGTTCTTCTAATTCTTGCTTCCTATGCGTGGCGGCGGCGGCGGAGGGATGAGGAGGTAAAGAGGGTTTCTGTTATAGCTTGACAGTTTGGGAACAGATAGAATGCATGAAACTGAAAAGAAGTTATGTGGAAGTAGTGGAGCAAGTTACCATTGTGATGGTGTGTGTACTTGGAAACTTCAAAAACCCTAAAACTGGATTTTCCAATTTTGAGATTCTGTGCCTCAAACCAAAACTGAATATCCCATTATACATATATATAATTTTGAGAATTACCTACTTTTGATTGGCATGTAATCCCTAATGTTTGGCTAAGCTTAGAAAATTGGGAAAATTCCACTACGAAACATTCTCCAACCTATTTAAGTGTATATTATAGAGTGCTAAAATTATATTTTAAGTATTTAAAATTTTGACTTCAAGAGAATATGTTGACAATAATTAAGTAGTAAGTTATAGATCCTACAAAATATACGGATAAAAAATATATTTAACTAATT
Source organism: Forsythia viridissima (assembly GCA_030279155.1). NCBI lineage: Eukaryota > Viridiplantae > Streptophyta > Magnoliopsida > Lamiales > Oleaceae > Forsythia > Forsythia viridissima. The sequence continues at coordinate 37,730,690 of CM059036.1, forward strand.
TAACAAAACTTAAATTATAATTTAAGCTTAATAAAAGAAGTTGTAAATGCAAAGTAAGGATATATTAGTTTTTTTAACATAAGATTTAACTTTTGACTCTTAATGGACAGTTTTTGTTCTGTAAGAATGTCCATGCCATATTTATAGAAAGTTTGGAGATGTAAATGCTCCATTAGTAGGTTGGGGACTTACTTGCACCAACTATTAAAGCTTGGGGATCTCTAGTTAAATTTTTCCTAAAAAATTTACCTAATAGCAAATAATTTAGTTTATTGATTGATGTTTTAATAAATAAATTACTTATTTTAATAGTATTATAAAAATTACTTTCAAAATATGTTGAGCTTTGTCTTAAAATTATTGAGTCGATTGTACTTGCTTTTTGTAAATCTAAAGAAGTTGTCATTCAGTAGAGTGATGTGGTCTTAGTAGAAAAGGTTATAAAAAGAAAATATAGACTAAAATTAAGATGATATACTGTAGTTAGAGATGACAAAAATATTCGATCCGTCCTGAACTCGATGGATACCCGATTTGAATGGAACGAAAAATACCTGATCCGCGGATCAGTGGAGCGGATCGGGGCAGATATCCGTGATCCGCCACGGATCTCGGGGCGGATCGGATCGGGGCCGCCCCGCCCCGCCCCGCCCCGCCCCAAAAAATTAGAATTAAATTATAACAAGATAAAAAATTTGGAGCAAGAGCTGCAATTGTAATTTTAAATTTCTTAATTCCTAATTTGTTAATTCCTAAACCTAGGTTCTTGATTCTATGAAGTTATGAAGATGAGATGATAAACAATTTGTTTTTTTTTTTTACTGTGTATTTTGGAGTACTCAATTTTTAATTAAGTAATTGATGTCGTTTGTTTCTTTTGGACATTTAATTAAGTAGTTAATGTGTTTTAGAATGTTGTTTAAACTCTATAGTATAGTAGTAAAGCTTGTTTCAATATATTTTAAATTTTTTGAATGCAAAAAAAAAATGGATCAGTATACGCATCAGGGCTCTGATCTACCCCGATCCGTATTCAATCCGCCCCGAAAAATGACGGATCGCGGGGCGGATTTGGATCAGGCCGATCCACCCCGTTGCCATCACTAACTGTGGTAGTAAATTATATCATCACATGTACTGGTGTTGACAAATATATTTATGGAATGCTAGGAGTCGACAAAAAAGATTTTGTGTAATTAATATTAATTTTATTAATAATAAGATTTAATTTTTTTTATTGTTATTGTTTTAACACATTGTTCTAAAAAATTCGTCTAGACGTGAGACACGATATCTACGCCTAGCCACGCCTCACACTTCATCTTCGCCTCGGTCTTAGTTTTGATTGGGTCTGAAAAGCTTAAAGTTCTATCTTCATACTTAGCTACGCTTTATGCTTTTTAGAACATTAACTTAATTGATTATTTTATACAAGTGAAAACAAGTAAAGAAAATAGATTCAAAATAGTGTAATATAAAATGAGAACTTTTCTTCTTACTAATGAATTTGACAAAATAATCATCATCTTTAATTTAAATTAATATAACGGTCTAGATCTATTATAACTTTTAAAATCTTTATACCTACATTCAAATGCACTTCAATAAAGATTTTAATACATCTAGACTGTTAGATTAACTTAAACTAAATATTAAAATTATTTGTCAAATACATTGATATGTAGAACGATCTTTATATAAAATATGCACATTTTAATATGAATTATAGCTTTTAGTTACAAAATCTCAATTTTAGTCACATTTCTAAAAAAATTAGTGATCTACGTACTGCAAGATAGATGATAAAAACTGTTCATGAATAGAAAAACTGACTTTGTTAATTGAGGAGTCAATGTTTGCTGTTTTTATAAAATTGTCTTATTAGTTCTCTCCACTTGAGAAAAAGAAGAGACAATTTGTTAATCGCATATTCGAAAAGAGACAATTTGTTAATCGCACATTCGTTGGGACGAAAAGTACAGAAGCGAGAAGCGAGACAGACACATAAAAATCAAACTCATATCGTCTAAAATAAAGGAAATAAGGGAAATCAAAATTGTTTGCTTGGAGGGAAAAAAAATTGAATTGTTATCAATATCTCTCAAGTTTACAATTGGCTTTGGGTTCAAAGGGCACCAAAATTTTGTAAAGGGAGAGAAGAAACCTCTCTTATGGTGGTTTAGGATTAACTTATATGTGTTTAAATGAATTTTTAATTTAACTTCTAAAATAAAAAAACAAAACTTTAAAAGATATTTTAACAATCAAAGACTCAAGTTGTGTTTGCTTAATCCAAACGGCGTGTACTTTAGGTTTTAAACGTTCAGAGAGAGAGAGAGAGAGAGAGAGAGAGAGAGGATCTATTTTATCGTGGATTTGAATTCGCCTCCACAGACTAAAGAAGTTTATTTTGATCTTTAAGATAAAAATAGACCATTGGAAGAGGCCCAATGTTCAAAGGCCCAAATCATTGTGATTGCTTTAATCCAAATTAGAGTGTGTCCCTTTCGTGTATCAAAGATTGCCTCACCTTCAAAATTTAACACAAATAACATTAAAATAAGGCAGTTAACGAGTTTCTAGCATTTTGTTTAAGACTTTATGAAACAAAGTTACAAGGTGTCGTACTTTAGTCAAGTAACAGTATCTGGAATCCAATGTTTACCTTGCATAAATAAATAAAAAATATTATTTCTTGTTTAATATCGACTTAAAGTCGATAAATATTTTAGTAAAAGACAAATAATCAATACTACATTTGAATGAGAATGTGTACTTGTCAAAAGTTGTCCAAAAATGACTACTAGTCTCGGCTATTCATATGAAAAGACTGATTACTTAAATTTCGAATAAATGACAAGTTTCATTTCTTTCAAGGGGAATCTTTGAATTTGTAATGCAATTTGAAGAAAAAAATACCTATGATTTTGTTGATGGAAGATAGTGTAGGAATTTACTCATGGACAATTCATTTTAGATATTTTTTATAATTTATTTATTTATTTATTGTTGTTAAGTAAATGGTTTGTCGCTTCGAAAAGTGAATTTTGATTTCCGTGTATGTAAATATGTATGTTTTTTGAAGAGTTGTATCTGTTGAAAGTTAACAGTTCTCTGCCAATAAACACACTCATTCATCCCAATTATTAACATATATTTACTTACCATATTCACCTTGTTGGTATAATTGTATTTATAGAAAGATATCATATATGTAATATTTATATATTTAGGCAGATTTCTTTTCCTACTAGTATATATACATTGTACTCTTGTAATATTCATTATTCAATCATTATTCAATTGAATCAATACAGAGAATTATTTCTCCACACATATTCTCTTTTATATTTCTTCATCTCTTTTATATTTCTACATGGTATCAGAGAGACGATTCTGAGCGACGATGCTTCGCACAAACGATAATAGAGAAACCATAGAAGCGACGATTGCCCAATCGGATCTCATGGCTATACAGCAATCCGATCATCCCGGCTTAATCCCTGTTTCTAAACTACTTAATGAGAAGATCAAAGCACCAGGACAACATTCAATCAATTGGAGATCGAACGGACAAAATGAAGATCGGTCGAACTGGTCGACCGTTTCATCTTACCGGTCGACCGTTTCGACGGAAACTGGACAGCGACAGTGCACCTACTGTATGATGACTGGCCACATTGTTGATACCTGCTATTTCATACATGGCTTCCCTCTATGGCACAAGTTTCATGGGAAGGACGTGAAGCCACAAAATAAACACTTCACAAACACTGTAACCGCTTCTGCACTTAACCCAAGAGAAGGAAGAACGCTCACAGCCAAGGAATACGAGCAGATCATGACACTTTTAAACAACAAGACGGGTAATGATAAGTCTTATGTTAACACACCAGGTATCAATTCTTCTACTACTTCTTTGAGTAATTCATGGATTATTGATAGTGGGGCCACTGACCATGTGACGAAGGATGGGATCGTTGGGAATAAATCTATGCCAAAGCACAAAACTGTTCAATTACCGGATGGGAGTCATGCTCTTATTAAATCTATTGGTGCAGTTAACTTGGGAAATAATATGACTGTTGATAATGTGATTTATGTTCCCAACTTCAAAGTTAATCTATTATCTATCAGTAAACTTACCAGAGGATTAGGTTGCTATGCGATATTTTACCCTGATTTTTGTGTCATGAAGGATTTGACTACGAAGAAGACGATTGGCTTGGGAAGACAGAGTAATGGCCTATATTATCTTTCACAAAAACCACAAATACATCATACTACCAGTGGGTTAACCAACTTATGGCATAGACGTCTTGGGCCCCTTCTGCCTCACCTCTTCAATTCCTAACACAAAGTATTTCGGATATTAGTTTTGATTCCCACAATATTTGTGATGTTTGTCATTTGGCTAAACAATCTAGACTACCCTTTAAGGTTAGTCAAATTTCTAGCAATAAACCATTTGATCTGATTCATTGTGATATTTGGGGACCTCATAAAATTTATTCTTATTCTGGTGCTAGATATTTTCTTACAATTGTTGATGATTTTTCTCGTTATACTTGGGTACACCTCATGCGTCACAAGTCTGAAACTCAAAGCATAATTAAGAATTTCTTTGCTTGGGTTAAAACACAACACAATCTGACTATAAAAGCCCTACGATCTGATAATGGCCAAGAGTTTTTATCCTTGCAAGCATTTTTAGATCAAAATGGCTCTAATTTTCATAGGTCATGTCCTTATACCCCTCAACAAAATGGAGTGGTAGAGAGAAAACACCGTCACCTCCTTAATGTAGCCCGTGCCATTAGATTTCAAGCTAATCTTCCATTAAAATTTTGGGGGGAACATATCAAAACAGCTTGTTATCTTATCAACCGTATACCTTCTCCATTGCTTTCACACAAATCACCATACGAAAGATTACACAAGAAATTACCACCTTATTCTCATTTGCGTGTCTATGGTTGCCTATGTTTTGCCACCAACCTTAAACCCAGCCATAAATTTGACACACGAGCCAGACGGTGTGTGTTTCTTGGATACTGCTCAGGACAAAAAGGATACACCTTATATGACCTTACCGACAGAAAATTAATAATATCCCGAGACGTCGTATTCCATGAAACTATATTTCCATACACCTCCCAACAAAATGATGAAACCAACTCCATCCCATTACCACAATCTATGCCTCTGGATGTTGACATGCCGCATTTACCTTATCCTGAGGACCAACATATAGCAGAAACAGATTCCTTGCCTGAGAGTCCCACACACTGTTCAAACGGTCGACTTACCAGTCGACCGGTTCCCTCATCCGTTTTAACAGAAAGTTCACACGGTCAACCGTCTGGTCAGCCAGTTCCCTCATCCGTTTCAACAGAAAGTTCACCCGGTTGACCATCTGGTCAGCCGTTTTCCTCATCCGTTTCTACAGAGAGCTCAGACGGTCGACCGTCTCCACATATCGATCGACCGGTCAAGCAGTTTTCCTCACATTCACCTGACAGACAGCCACACCAACCTCCTGTCCTACCCAATGACCAAATTCGACGATCCACAAGATCAATTCAAACCCCAATTCACCTGAAAGATTACTATATCAATCATGCTCTGCCTACTCAAACCGGGTCTCTTCCGGTCAAGTCCAGCACTCGATATCCTATATCAAGGTATGTGTCATATAGCAATCTTTTTCTTCTGTTCATCGTGCTCTTACATACAATATTTCTCATATCGTTGAGCCAGCAACTTTTGAGGTAGCATGTCAAGATCCCAAGTGGGTAGCTGCTATGAATGATGAAATCCGTGCCTTGGAGGAAAACAACACTTGGTCCCTTGTCCCACTTCCTTCGGGTTCTCATCCTATTGGTTGTAAGTGGGTGTTTAAGGTCAAATTTAATTCTGACGGTACAGTTGAACGTTACAAGTTGAACGTTACAAAGCACGGCTGGTGGCAAAGGGGTTTACACAACGAGAAGGAATTGATTATAATAAAACTTTTGCTCCAGTTGCAAAGTTAACAACAGTCAGATGCTTACTCGCTGTCGCCTCTGTTCGCAACTGGACACTTCATCAGATGGATGTACACAATGCATTTCTTCATGGTGTCCTTGATGAAGAAGTCTATATGACTCCCCCACCTGGATTCCGTCGACAGGGGGAGACACTAGTTGTATGTCGACTTCATAAATCTCTATATGGATTGAAACAGGCATCTCGTTCTTGGTTTCAAAAATTCGTATCTGCTGTTATTCAATTTGGGTTCAAACAGTCACATGCAGATTATTCACTCTTTACCAAGGTCAGTGGTGATTCATTTACAGCTGTTCTATTATATGTGGATGATATGATTGCCACAGGAAACGATAAAGAAGCAATTTCTTCCACAAAGACGTTTCTTGCATCTCAATTCAAGTTGAAGGACCTTGGCATATTAAAATACTTTCTTGGAGTAGAAATTACTCGCTCGAGATCAGGGATCTCAATAAATCAAAGGAAGTATACTCTTGACATTCTTCAAGAGGCCGGATTACTTGGGGCAAAACCTGCAGCATTTCCCATAGAACAGTCATCAAAATTTAATTCGACAGATGGAAAATTGTTGAAAAATCCCACATATTATCGACGGTTGGTAGGGAAGCTCATCTATCTCACCATTACTAGACCGGAAATCTCATATTCGGTCAATACACTCAGTCAGTTCATGCAGGCACCTAGACAACCCCATCTTGATGCAGTTCACCGATTGCTCCGATACTTGAAAGGAGCACCAGGACGAGGATTATATTTCCCATCAAGTGGGAAATTGCAGCTAGCAGGATTTTGTGATGCAGATTGGGCTGGAGATGTTACTACACGACGGTCAGTTACGGGATATTGTGTATTCTTGGGAAATGCACTTATATCATGGAAAAGCAAGAAGCAAACGACTGTGTCCAAATCTTCAACAGAAGCAGAATATAGGGCAATGGCTTCCATTACTTGTGAGCTTACGTGGTTGAGACAGTTGCTGACAGACTTATGTGTGGATCACCCACAAAAAGCAACCTTATATTGTGACAATCAAGCAGCAATACATATTGCGGCTAATCCAGTATATCATGAGAGGACAAAGCACATTGAAATTGATTGTCATATTGTTCGTGAACGAATCATTAAGGGAGAGATCAAGACTGCCTATGTTTCAAGCAGCAATCAGATTGCAGATTTATTTACTAAAGCACTGGGCAAGGAGGCATTTCACAGTTTCACTCGCAAGTTGGGCACTTTTGACATACATGCTCCAACTTGAGGGGGAGTATTAACATATATTTACTTACCATATTCACCTTGTTGGTATAATTGTATTTATAGAAAGATATCATATATGTAATATTTATATATTTAGGCAGATTTCTTTTCCTACTAGTATATATACATTGTATTCTTGTAATATTCATTATTCAATCATTATTCAATTGAATCAATACAGAGAATTATTTCTCCACACATATTCTCTTTTATATTTCTTCATCTCTTTTATATTTCTACACCAATGGACACATCATCCTTACATAATGAGATTGTTGCCCGTTTGCAGATACAACATAACAATTTTTCATTCTACTTCTTATTTCGTTTCCTTGGCATCATCAATTTTCTTAGTGTTTTCTTGATTTGATCAAACCATCAAAACTTGAATCAAAAACCTCCATTGTATTTTGAAAGAGATTTTCATTAAAATCTCATTGTGACTTCGTTGTATATGGGATAAACATTTATTAAAATACGTTTACGTGCTTTAAAATTTATTCAGATTATCAAATCCCCTGTATATTTTTCTAACACTTCATAGTTCACACTCAAAACCTATTAGTAAATAATTCTTAGAGTTACTTGCAATATTAATTTCTTAATTTCTTTAGGAAGTCTTGTTCTTAGAATTTGAGTATCAAGGACTCAACTTAAGGGTGAAATTGTGTATAAAAGTAATAGATTTAAGTAGTATCAATATTAATCTTAATCGAAAACACAATTCTTAATTTTTCAAATAAAAACTTAATTTCAAAGCATATAATCGATAAAAAAACAGAATATATACAATCAAATTTTATTCAAAAGAATTTGCTAATGCCCTAATCATTATATCACTACGAACCTAATTAGAATATATGAAGGAAAAAAAAACTATTACCATGAATTTGATTCAAATCAGTAAATCAAATTCAGAAGAGTATAAGAAAGTACGATAAATGAAATTTTAATTTTTTTTTTTCATTTTTCATAATTTTCTTATGAAACATATCCTATGGGTCTATGCTAATTATTACATTCCATAGTGCAATGACTTTTACAATATGATCATATATAAGAAGATAGTGAAGCCAACAAATTATCTTAATATTAATCAAAATATAAACTAAAGTTCACAAAACATATATTAACAATTACTGATTAAATCATGAAAAAGTTAAAATAAATTCTTAGAACACTTATTTTGATCTTCCCTTATCATCTATTATGGCATCATGTGCATATATTTTTGATATTAGTGTAGAAATTGATTTTGAAATACTTCTTAATATTTATGAATTCACATACATTTCATGAATTTGAATAGAATCCTACCGAATTTATAAAATATCAAAAGAATTATATCTTATAATTTTTAATGGATTTATGTAAATTCTCATCGATTTGTGGTATTTTTATTAAAATTAAGGGAATTTGGCGTAAATGCTCTTTAACCTTTGTCTTAGTGCGGAAGTGGTCCTAACGTTTTGTTTTTGGCATTACGTCCCTAACATATGTGTTTTAGTGCGTAGTTGGTCTTAGTTTGATGAAAAAGATCAACATGTTCTTAATTTTAATTAAAAAAAAAATTAGAGTTGATTTTCTAACATTTGTAAAATGTACAAATGGTCTGGTACCTTTATTTAATAATGTTTAATTTAGCGAACTAAATTATTATGCTTTAAGTATGTGTAATTGATATGTGATGAAAATTTTGAATAAAATAACAAAACAACGCATATAATTTTATGATATTGAGCCAATTTTATTATGTTTTTTTAACATAAAGATACTTTTAAAAATTAATTTTAGAATTATGTGGTCATTATTTTCTAATGGTAATAAAATGAAAAATTAAAATATGAAGAAAATAGTTGAAGTTCTAATATGTGTAGTTAATAAATGAATAACTCAATTAAATAAAAATATTTGAGGATTAAGTTTGTGACAATTTTTTTTATAATTATAAAATAAAATTTTAAATTTTAAATAATAAAACTAATAATTTTATTAAACATGTTTGTCGATAATTATGATTTTAAATTTTAATTATTTCATAATAGTTCGTAAAAAATATGCAAAACAATTTACATACAATATAAATTTGGTTAATAAAGTCTTAATTCAAAAAAAAAGAAAGGAACTCTATAGTTTCTTTAATTTTTGCAAAAATAAAGTTACCTGGCCCATTTGTACATTTTGCAAAAGTTATGAATTCAATTATAATTTTCTCTTATTAAAATTAAGAGCATGTTGGTCTTTTTTGTCAATTAAGGATCAATTGCGTACCAAAACATATAGATTAGAACATTCGTGCAAAAAAATAAACGTTATGGACCATTTTCACAATGAAAGCAAATGTTAAGGATCATTTGCACCAAATTCCCTAAAGTTAATAATTTTACCTCCCAAGATTACTCAAATTTATCGGTGGATACAATTTCAATGTTTATTTTTTTTCTTTTGGAACCAAATTAAGTCGAAATGAGCAAGCTATAGAATTAATGTTGAGAACTCAACTCACTAAAACAATTCACCATTTTCTTTGTTATGAATAGACATTTACCATCCGAAAAAAATAGAAATAGACAACCAATTCATACCCACTACTAAAAAAAATTGAAGAAGCCCTCATATTCCAATTTCACGCCTAAAATATGGTATTAAACTAATTATCTAATTATGATTAACCAATAGATTATTTATATTTTTTAACCCAATTGTTTGGTTCAATGAATAGTCATGGAGTATCAAGAATGAAATTTCAAATACGATTCTTAACAATTCTAAATAATAAATTATTATTAAAATAATAAATCAGACAATTCAATAAATTCTCATGCTAATACTATAATACATATGAGTAAATTGAATCGAGAGTTGAACGGTACTTATCAAGGTTTCGATTCCACTTACAAAATTGAATTTAAATTATAATTATATATTTTATTTATTTCATAATCTCTCAACTATATCGATTATTATATTAATTTATATAAATTTAGATGAATCAATATGTATTCAGAGTAAGCAACACTTTTATCACCTGAAACTATAGAATTTTATTATAATTTTCTGAAGTACAAATGTGTTTAATTGGATGAAACTTGGAAATATAAATAACCAAACAGTTGGAAGTATAATGTAAATTAAAATTTAGGGAGGAGCAAATAACAAGAAGGGAAATTGGCGCAAATGGCCTCTAACATTTACCCTTAGTATAAAAATGGTATTGGTCCCTAACATTTTACCCTTAGTATAAAAATGGTATTGGTCCCTAACATTTACCCTTAGTATAAAAATGGTCCTTGTTTTTTGGTGCAACACTTCCCAACCAATTGTTTTGGTGAGCAATTGATTCTTATTTGATAAAAAAGACAAATATGCTATTCTTTTTAATTAAAGAAATTGTCAATTCGATTCATAACCTTTGCAAAAAGTGAAAATAGATCGATACTTTAATTTTTTTATAAAAAAATTAAAAGAAACTATCAAATTGATAATATACTAAATTATTTTGTATATTTTATGAACTTTTATAAAATAACTAAAATTTAAGCTTATAATTATTTATAAATGTGCTAATTAAAATTATTTTATTATTATTAAGTAATCATATTATTTAAAATTCAAACTTTAATTTTATCGTTACAACATAAAAAGAAAAATAACTTTGTCACAAACTTGATACTCAAATATTTTTATTTAATTGAGCTATTCGTTTATTGATTACAAATATTAGAGCTCAAATTGTGTTATTTATATTTTAATTTATCATTCAAAAATAAAGAATGCATAAATGCATAAATTAATTTTTGTTAGTATTTTTATGTTAATAAAACATAATAAGATTGGTTCAATTCATAAAATTATATACACCGTTTTATTATTTATTAACTTAATTTTTATTCAAATTTTTCAGATCACATAACAATTACATATGCCTAAAGTACAATAATATTAAAAATTTCTTTAATGAAAAATTTAATTGACAACTATAGTGATATATTTAATATGATAAATTAAATATTATTTAATAAATATATCGAACTTATTTACACATTTAACAAAAGTTACAAATTCAATTGCGATTTTCTTTAATTAAAACTAATGATATTTTTATATTTTTCATCAAATAAGACCAATTGCGCACCAATACATATAGGTTAGGGATTGTTGTGCTAAAAGACAAAGGTTATGGACCATTTTCACACTAAAGGTAAAAGTTAGGGGACCATTTACGCCAATTTTCCTAACAAGAATGGCACGTGCCACCTTAATTGCTATTTTATCGAGTCAGTTATTTTGGAAACATGAGATTATGGATTGAAAATTTAAGAAAATTAAACATCTATTTCGGGGAAATTTTTTTAGCAATTAAACATAGAAAATAAGAATTTAGTACAAAAATATGTAGTACAAATAGATAAAAGATGTGAGAGGGATAGAGACGTGAGAGAAGAGATGGATTGAAATTTTGATGAGTCAGGCTAGAATTCTTAAAGAATTTTGTATTTATATTTAGAGTTAATTAAACAAATGGTCCACATTCTTTCAAGTTTGTAACAATAACATCTCCATTTAATTTTTTTAGAAGAAATCAATTCCATCCTTCTATTTATTCGTATAAATGGTCTCCAAATGAATTTTTTGACAATTTTGCCCCTAATTTAAGTAAATTAAAATGATAAAAAAAATACAATGAAAAAATTATAATTGAGACTCTAATCTTTTCAAAATTATAAATAAATTCTAATTTTCACCCACCCACCCTACATCATCTTTCCTCGGAGCACGAGTTTTGTCCGAGTTTCAGACAATCCAGGATACTTTCCTCGGAGCACGATTTTTATGGATCAACAAAATAGAAAGAAATCATGAATTCTTGGCTCAGAGTTTTGTATTGATGATCAAGAAAAAGGATAAAAGGCGAATCCTGAAGCTTTATCTTCAACATATACATACAGTTTTTGATGATATCGACCAAATGAAAAGAGAATTGAAGCTACACATAAATACTAATCGCAATTGGAGATCTCTTCCATTCAAACATCTTGTGAATTTCAACTCGATTGCTCTCGATCCAGATTTGAAAAACAAGGTAAAATTCGATCTGAAAACATTCATTAAGTCCAAGCAATATTATCACAAGCTCAGCCGTGCGTGGAAGCGCATCTATCTTCTTTACAGCTCATCCAGCATTGGAAAATCCAGTTTCATTGTAGCAATGGCGAATTTCCTTTCATATGATATTTACAACGTAAATTTATCACAGCTTTCAGAAGATTCCCATCTTAACATGATTCTGTTGCAAACAGAGCATGCCTTGGCCCTAGGCGACTAGACAACCGCCTAGGCCCCCCAACCATTTAGGGTCTAAAAATTTTGGCCCAATTTTTTTTTTTTTAAATAAGCTTACTTACGTGTGAAGCCTAAATACAAAACAAATCCAAATCTAACATACATTATCTATCTTAATCTAGTCTTTAAATTGTAGACAGTGCAATTTTTCCTTTAAATCTGTATACATAGAAATATTTATTTTGATTCAAAACAATTTTTGAAATTGTTATGATTGGAGTAATAAATAAAATGACGAAAAATAAAAAACACAAGAGATTAATCCTATATAAAACAACCCAATGAAAGTTTCTTAATTATAATGAAATATTATAACAATCTAATTACGAAAGTAAAATCTCGAAAAACACTCTTACTTAAACAAATACAAATATTGTACACCTTTCGGGGGCGATGCCCCTGAGTCCCTAGGAGAGGGCTGACTGCCCTCCTTCCAACCCCCACGGCTACTTGATCCAGGCTTAGTTACGCATAGCGCAACAAATTAGACTCCACAGCTTAACACAAATTTCGACTATTTTTTTTTCATTCATTGAAAAAGAAGAAAAATATATATTTTTTGGCTTGTAAGTCTATTATAAATATATATTTTAAAACATCTCAATTTATTAAGGATCTAATCTAAATTTTCGCCTAAGGCATCCTAAATCTCAGGGCCGGCCCTGATTGTAAACTACATCTAAATCGTTGATTGTTTGTTGAAGATTTGGATCGTTACATATGTGAGAAATCAACGATTGTTACTTCATCTGGGCAGATGAATTTCATGGATGGAATTTTGGTTTCAGCTTTCCAATGACTCCAACTAAATTGTTGGAATTTATTACAGTAAACTACATTCTAAATTTATTTCAGCTTGGAAAGATGATGTGTGGCGTTGCGTTGCTTGGCGTGGCGTGGCGTGGCGTGGCGTGGCGGGGTGGGACGGGGTGTAAAAAAAAAGATTTATTTGTACTTTTGAAAAGGTTGGAGTTCCAATTGTAATTTTTCTATTGTATTTTATTTTTCTATTATTTTAATTTATTTAAGTCAGTAGTAAAATTGTCAAAAAAAGTCATTTGTGGATAATCTTGTTGACCTATGGTTAACTTTAAACTTCAATGTTTTGATTATAACAAACAAAATAGTGTGTTTTCTAACAATCTATTTTCAAGCAATATTCAAAGCGCTACAAATCGAACTCTCATGCAATGTCAATATCAAGTCAAAATCTATACAAGAGTTCAAGTATCTCAAGATCCGAAATTCAAGATTAGAAGATCAAGATTGAAGAATAGATTTCTAAGATAAAATTGTAAAGGTATTAACTCTTTAATCCTTAGCAATTAAATGAACGAAATCTCAAAAATATTTTTTTTATCACTTGCATAAAAATATTTTGATCAAAGCCAAAAATCAATTTTTCAAAACTGTGGAAATGGAAAATCCGTTTGGTAAACCGGTTTAACCGGTCGAACGTTTGAATGTCACTTTTCAAAGAGTGTCCGTTCTGATTTTTTGCAGTTCAACGGCTAGTTCTGACCAATCTGACAGGTCGACCGTTTGGTCATCCGTTTCAACAGAAAGTGACGAAAATTCATCTCTATAAATACCACTTCGTTTATTATCATTCAATAACACTTACAAGAGCATTTATAGAGAGAATCATATTGAAAAACTTCATTCAAAGCTTCATTGCATTTATATCTTCAATATCTCTTATTGAAAAACTTTGTTTGATTAAATCAAACTTTTGATTCATCATTCTCAACATAGTTTTCTTCTAACACTTGAGCTTTCATCATCTATTGTTATTCATTAAAGTGTTACTCTCTCTTAGAATTAAACTTGTATTTATCATTCATCTAGAGAGAAATACTCAAATCAATCTCTTTACATTTTTAGGTCATATTGAAGTCCCTTGGAAGCTCAATATTGTATAAGAATCGGTACTCCTTGTTTGTAAGTCACCGGATACATTGTAAGGGTTTGGATTGCACCATAAGTCAATCAAAATAGTGGAAAGGCCGTGCTCGTGTTGGAGAGCTTGGTAACGAGAGACGTAGATCATTGGTTAGATCGAATCTCCATAAAAATATCGTTTGCACTCTCTCTTCCCTTTTATTTACTTATATTGTACTTATATTTTTGTAGATTAATTTTATTTTCTTAAATATCATTTTTGAGAATATTTTTCGAAAAAGTTTGAAAAGACCAATTCACCCCCCCTCTCTTGGTTAGTTATTCTTGGACTATCAAATCTGTGCAATAAATAAAAGAATGTGGATAATATCAGCTAAAAAATTGAATGAGTATGATATTGTTACAAACTTTAAAGAATGGAGGCGATTAGTATAATTAACCCTTATATTTATGAGCTTGAAATCTGTTAAAATCTTCTAATTAATGAAATATTTAGAAATCCACTAGTTATTTAGGATACCTAGATTTTTAATTTATTTAAATTTGAGTTAAAGACACCTAAATTTTAATGAAATTTAATAAAATTTAAGTAGAGATACATAAATTTATATGAAATTTTGAAATTTTTTCAAATTTAAGATGAAACCCAACTAAGTATTAACTAATAATACTTTGATTTTATTTTTTTAGAATAGATATATAGTCATATCTAATGCATCACGTGTCTTTTCTACCCAATTAAACATATCGACGCCAGCTCAATCAAGCTTCTCAACTAGGGATGGCAACAGAATGGGTTGGCCCCGCCCCGCCGGGGAATTTTATTCCTCACACCTGTCCCATTTTTCGTTTAAATCGCCGAGGGGAGGGGGGTAGCTTACTGTCTCGATTAAATTTTTTTTTGTAACCGTGATTTTCATTGAGGGCAATATATGAAATTATGAAATGAGGAATTAAAGTTAATTCTAAATGGTATGGTTAGAATTTAAAAAATAAATTGTGTATAATATGTTTATTAAACAAAATGAAAAAAAATGCAAATCAATAGGTCTTGGTGTATTGGTTAGGAATTGTGAATTAATGTTTACACTCCGGGTTCGACTCCTTCAACACCAATTTCATCAAAATATTTTTTAAAATTTTAAAAAAAAAATTATGGCGCCGTCTCGGGGCAATTTTTACCGCCTTGTACCCGCCCCGAATACCCGATTATCCGAGGTGGAGAAATTATGAGCGGGAGCGGGAGCGGGGGCGGGGGCGGCAGCAGCAGCCGGGGGTTGGGGACGGGTCAAATTGTCATCTCTATCTCTACTCCATTGTGATCTTCTCTTTAATTTGTTGTATAAAATGTATATTGTTTAGATATACTTTTTGTGCATATATTTTAAGTTTCATTTTATTGCCCAAGATAGTAAAATTTTTTGTGCTTATTTCTTTTAAAAGTTTTAATGTCTCAATTTAGTTGTTACGCATCATTAGAGTTTTTTAAAAAAAGAAAAAGAATTCAACTTGGCTCTAAATAAGGTAACAACTATTTGAGTAAACAAGGAAAATCATAACTAAATCAAGACAATTGGCACCCCCAGTGAATCGTGTTGTGCAATATCAACCTTGTGACAAGTTTGGTCACGTAGTCGAATGCTATAGATCTAGCCTTCTACCAAATACTTGGAGTCATAAGCAACTACAGAGCGACTCCCAATTTCAAGAAATAATGGGCATAGGAACTTATCATCTTATTACCTCCGATCGTCAAAACCTAACAATTCATTTTGAGCATAGATGGTAATGATGACATAGTCACTTATGGTAATTGAAAGCATGTTTGGACCATTTTTTTTTAAACTCATTTTTTTTTCCAAACTCCTTTTCAACCATATAAGTCGTGGGATTTACAATTTTTCAACCTTACATTTTACCAACTTTTTAAAATCTTCTAAAAAACTACTTTTAAACCTCACAAAACATACACTGAATTCCTGTAAACTTATGGATAACAATTTTACCCTGTCCCACCCCGAATGGGGTCGAGATTTTGGTTTAATCATGGTAACGAGGTTGGCGTGGGGTAGGGGCAAGAAAATGTACCCCAAGTTGGGAACACGGGGTGGGAATTTTTGGTTTAATTGTGGTAACAGGTGGGGACGGGGTAGGAGCAAGAAAATTTACCCCAGGTCGAGAACATGGTTATAATTATGCCGTAGATCAATAAATTTTCATCATTTATTAGAAATTGAACAAGAGTCGCACATGTGGCAAGATGCATTTCCACCAGTGTACTATAACAATTTTGTTAACATTTTCACTTCATGTTAGATTAATATCTCGTTTCTAAAATCTTGCTAAAAATTGAAAAATAAAATAAAATACTACACTACTTTCCCTAACCCTAAACAAAATCAGACCCCCTTCTCTCTCGCCTCTCTAACTCTTCTCTCTTGCTCTCGTCGCCAACACAGTGGTTGACGGTGACGTGGCCAGCTAGCAGCCGTACCTTCTCTTCTTTCTCTCTTAATTTTTGGGAGTTTTTTTCTGGATGGGTTTGAGGATCGTTTGAACTGTTGACTCTATGTGGGTGTTCTTAGTAGAATTTATCTCAAATTCATCGCCAATTCTTCAATTAAGAGCTTTGTAAATCTCTTTCTTCGTCTTCCTTTCTAATTTTAATACTAGTTTTAGGCTAGATTTGGTATTACTATGTTTTTAAGAGAATTATATTTTGATATGCTGCAAAAAGAATCACATGTGAGAAGAATCATATAATGATGTTCTTTTGTATTATCATGAATACTATTGTAAGATTCAATTTTACTTTTATAACAATATGTAATATTATCAAATATTTTTTTCAAGAAAATGCATTCACCATAATTATTTTAAATTTAAAACAATGGAACAAGCACGGCCACTTGTCTTTTGGCCCATTTCATCAAATCAGTGAAATAAAGAAAATGATGAGGTCTTGTTCAAATCTTCAGTCAATTAGAGTATTGTCCCGAGTGTGGAGCAAGATTGAAGGCATTCAGGGATCTCGTGTGGATCTCCTTTTAGGTGGGCATTTCCACATAGTGCTTAGACGCTTCGTATAAACACACCAATCTACAAGAGAAGCTGATAGATGAGTAGGCTTTCTCTTCCGATTCATGGAATGTGACCTAGGACGCGATGGGAGTTTGCATGCCTGTCTATTAAATCTCAAATTTTATAAAAATTACAAAATAAAAGAATAGTCATAAAGTACAAAAATTAATTAAATTTTAATTTATTTTTATGCATCAGATTTTCATCAATTCGATTTCTTAAAAATGAATTAGTATAATTAATTAGGGTTAAAATTGATATTTTAATAATAGATAAAGGATAATTATATTCACACTACAAAATTTATTTGTTGTACCACATTTTAATTGTATTAAGGTCCTCAATCTTTATTCATTGTAGCACTTATGTCATCAACTTTTTTTCGTCATTTTTTTATCCTCAATCTTTCATTAATTAGCACATCTCGTTTTTAATAAAATTTCACGTCCAAAAAGTCCGTTTGTAAAGAGTAAAACTACTTATTTGTCCATCATATATATATTTTTTAAAACGAATAAATACAAAAGTGTGACAAAATATTTTTTATCTCATTTCAAAGCACGTAAAATAGAATATTTTAACAAAAATATCATCAATGACAAGATGTGCTAATTAATTAGAAGATTAAAGATAAGAATTTGATGGAAAAAAAAGTTAGAGACATAAGTATTACAATAGACAAAGATTGATGACCTTAAATTTAATTAAAATGTGGTGCAACAAAGAAAAACTGTAGTGGCAATATAATCACCCATAGATAAATAGAAAAGCTAAAAGCAGAATTTGAGAAACTACCTTTTTGCTGTTTATCTGCTGTCGGATGATACAAATTCTTTTATAATTATTTTTTTTAAATTTACCAATCGCCTAAAATGACTTCTAATTGTTTGACCTAAACGGGCCCTCAATTGAGTTTCAATTTTTGATTATTTTATATCTATATTGAATTGTAGAAAAAATCAATTCTTAATTTTTTGTCTTCCTTGAAATTGGTTTCATCTCTTCTTAAAATAAATGCAATTCATTAAGCACTTGTTTGGTTTAGCTTAAAAAATTAAGATCAAAGTTAACAATTAATTTTAACCACACATTTCATCTTACCTAAATTTTATCACTTTTCAAACCTTCATTTCATAACTTATATCAAAATCTACTGTGTTGATATCCAATTCGATCTGTTACATCAACTAAGTAATTCTTCACCGGTGCTACAAGAGCAGGTCGGATGTCATCCTCATCTAGGTCTTACTCCAGGTTGGACTTCATCCCAAGCGGGACTTACTCCAGGTCGGACCTCATCCTAAGGCGGGTCTTACTCCAGGTTAGACCTCATCCTAAGGCGGGCCTTACTCCAAGTCGGACCTCATCCCAAGCGGGTCTTACTCTAGGTCGGACCTCATCCTAAGCAGGCCTTACTCTAGGTCGGACCTCATCCTAAGCAGGCCTTACTCTAGGTCGGACTTCATCCCAAGCGGGTCTTACTCCAGATCGGACCTCATCGTAAGGCGGGTCTTACTCCAGGTCGGACCTCATACCCAGGTCTTACGGTTAAGCTCACGTCACTAGTATGACACGTCTTCCCACGTGTCAGACGTCAGATCAGCCGCCCATCACAGAGATGTCACTTCACATTAAATGTTCATAAAGAAAATATCTTGTAGGCATTTAATGCCTAGATTGGCATTA
The DNA here is from genome assembly GCA_030279155.1 of Forsythia viridissima. Classification (NCBI taxonomy): domain Eukaryota; kingdom Viridiplantae; phylum Streptophyta; class Magnoliopsida; order Lamiales; family Oleaceae; genus Forsythia; species Forsythia viridissima. The sequence continues at coordinate 37,750,007 of CM059036.1, forward strand.
AATGCAGATCATCATCACATATTTTCCTATAAATAAGAGACATGAATGTCCAACAGTTCGGACATTCAACTACTTAATAAAAGCACTCTTAAAAAGATCATACAATCAGGTCTTCCTACATATACTTACCTATCTGCCACTTACTACGGTCATAACTGACCTCAATATTTATCTTTAAGTTGGCTTGGAATTAGTACAAATCATTTTCCAACGTCAACAGTTTGGCGCTAAAAAGAGGGGTCCCCCTAAAAAAGCTCTCTATATTCTAGAAATTCATCGAAAAGATCAACTCTTGATCATCATACCTAAACACTTCATCTCTAAAACATATCCAACATGAGTCATAACCATGACTCAATAACTCACAACCACGGAAGAAAAGGGAGTGAACGTATTGATCTCCTACCAGGCTTCCACCGAACACATCCCAGAGAAACCTCAGCTCCAGCCTATGCCCATGTAAGGAAGGCAGTCCTACAAAAGATTAGAGTACCTAACTCACGTTATCGAATGGCTTGAAAAGAATCAAGCCAACTCTAGATGTATCTCAAACTCACAAGTAGTCGCCAACCAATAACCGATCTGAAGATCGCCGGGCTAAACAACGCTTAGCTGAGCTAGAGGCTAAGCAAAAGAAAACTTCGAGGACACAAAATAGCCTCGCTGACGCCGTAGTTTGACTCACTACCAGTAAAGGAAAAGAAGAACTAGAGAGCATCTTGACCAAAAGAATCAACAGTCCAACGATCACTTAACTTAAGCCCATGCTCACCACGCAGAAGTCAATCCCAACTGGATGGACGGAATCGTCCAATTTTTTAAAGATGGTATGGTGTCCTCAGATAGTGCGGAGGCCAGGAAATCAACGACAACATTCTATTCAAAAGAAGTTTTTCACTTCCACTACTCAAATATTTAAGAGAAGACAAAGCGCAAATATGCCCTCAGCAAAGTTCATAAAGGAGTATACGACAATCACACTGGGGGACAATCACTAGCACATAAAACTTTAAGGTATGGATACTTCTGGCCATCACTAAATAAGGACTCTATCGAGTTTGTCCAAAAATGCGACAAGTGCAAGAGGTTTGCCCCTATCACCAGATCTCTCCCAGAAGAGCTGACCTCAGTACTCAGCCCATGGCTTTTTTCAAAATAGATGATTGATCTAATCGGTCCAAAGCCCACGAGAAAAGACGGGACCAAATTCGCCATAGTCAAAGCCGACTACTTCACCAAATGAGCGGAAATAGAACCATTGGCCAAGGTTGAGGTCGTTCGGTGAAGAGCTGAAAATCATCAAACACACACTGAAGACGCAAATGGATGAACTCAATGGTGCCTGGGCAGAAGAACTTCAGAATATACTTTAGTTTTATCGCACAACTTGCCGCTCTAGCACAAGAGAGACGTCTTTCTCACTAGCCTTCAGAGTAGAGCCCAAAATTTGGAAGGTCCTTAAAAAATTACCAGAGTCTTGAAGAATGGGGCTACAAAGCTAGTAAATCTAACCAACGTCCGAACTGAGGATGTGACCAAGGTCATAAACCTCTGGACACAAAGGCCCCACACAGTTCGGACCTGCGTTAAATAAGCATAAGTGCTGCACTGCTGACAATAGTTCAAGAAGCCAACGTCCGAACTGAGGATGTGACCAATGTCACAAACCTCTGGACACAAAGGTCTCACACAGCTCAGACCCATGTCAATCAACATAAGTACTACGCTGTTAACATCAGCTCAAGAAGCCAACGTCCGAACTAAGGATGTGACCAAGGTCACAAACCTCTAGACACAAATGTCCCACACAGCTCGGACCCATGTCAATCAGCGTAAGTGCTGCACTACTGACATCAGTTCAAGAAGCCAACGTCTGAACTGAGGATGTGACCAAGGTCACAAACCTCTGGACACAAAGGTCCCACACAGCTCGGACCCATGTCAATCAGCGTAACTACTGTACTGCTGACATCAGTTCAAGAAGCCAACGTTCGAACTGAAGATGTGACCAAGGTCACAAACCTCTGGACACAAAGGTCCTATACAGCTCAGACCCATGTCAATCAGCGTAAGTGCTGCACTGCTGACATCAGTTCAAGAAGCCAACGTCTGAACTGAGGATGTGACCAAGGTCACAAACCTCTGGACACAAAGGTCTCACACAGCTCAGACCCATGTTAATCAACGTAAGTGCTGCACTGCTGACATCAGCTCAAAAAGCCAACGTCCGAACTGAAGATGTGACCAAGGTCACCAATCTCTAGACACGAATGTCCCACACAGTTCAGACCTCATATCAGCTAAGTAATTCTTCACTCATTAGGCAACTTAAGGTCGACCTCATTCTAAGTACGTTCATAACCAGGTCAGATCTCATCCCTGGTGGAACCTGATCCAGGTCGGATCTCATCTCCGGTGGAACCTGATCCAGGTCGGACCTCATCCCCGATGGAACCTAATCCAGGTCGGATCTTATCTTCTGATGGAACTTGATCCAGGTCGGACCTAATCTCCTAGTGGAACCTGATCTAGGTCAGATCTCATCTCTGGTGGAACCTAATCTAGGTCGGATCTCATCTCTCGGTGGAACCTGATCCAGGTCGGATCTCATCTCTGGTAGAACCTGATCCAGGTCGGACCTCACCTCCTAGTGGGACTTGATCCAGGTCGGACCTCATCCCCTGGTGGAACCTGATCCAGATATGTAAGCTAAAAAAGGTCAAGCTCAGTCCTGGCCTTCAGGCTGACATTCTTCTCCAGAAGAAGGAAGATTGAACTTGGAGTTTTTCTTGAGCTCGTCCAGCTCGTCTTTCAAGAACTGGACATCCCAGTCCCAATGCTTTTCCGTAACAGTCTCAATTAGCTCATCCACGACCTCTCTACAGAAGCTCGGAGGTCCGCTTGGCTCTTTTCAAATAAAGCCTCCAGGTTGGACTTTCCCTTCTTCTCTTCTTCCACTTGGCGTACTAAAGCCTGGAGCTCGGACTCATTCTCAGCAAGCTCTTCACTTTTTTTCTCCAGTTCCTCTACAGCCTCATTCTCTCATCTAGAATGGATCAGAGCAATAGTAAGAACTAAAGGCCACCATTGATCAAAGTCAAGAGTAGGAGGTCCTACCCAATCTCTATATAGATGAGGTTCCCTCAGGGAGGTCCTACCCCTTCAGGTCCTACCAAATAATACGAAGGAGGTCATACCTCAATATCAGGTCCTACCTCGATATCTCAGGTCCTACCTCGATATCTCAAGTCCTACCCAACTCCAAAAGGGAGGTCCTACCTAACCTCTACGAAGTGGGACATCATCGTCCAGGAGGTCCTACCTCAATATCAGGTCCTACTTCGATATCTTAGGTCCTACTCCTTCAAGTCCTATCGGATCACAAGAAGGAGGTCCTACCCCTTCAGGTCCTATCGAATCACACAAAGGAGGTCCTACCTACAACCTCTATGGAGGGGGAGTTCACTCATCAGGGAGGTCCTATCCATTCAGGCCCTACCTCGATATATCATGTCCTACCTAACTTCCACGAGGGACGTCCAACCTAACCTCCATGAAGAAGGACACTATCATCCAAGAGAACCTACCTCGATATCTCAGGTCCTATAGTCAATACTATCACATCAGCTATGTGTGCACACACGAAACAGATCAAAACGGCCCAGGAACTGAAGGCCACCCATGACTGAAGTCAAGAGCAGGCCTTGGGGGGCAATTATTGATATCCAATTCGATCTGTTACATCAACTAAGTAATTCTTCACTGGTGCTACAAGAGCAGGTCGGATGTCATCCTCATCTAGGTCTTACTCCAGGTCGGACTTCATCCCAAGCAGGTCTTACTCCAGGTTGGACCTCATCCTAAGGCGGGCCTTACTCCAGGTCGGACCTCATCCCAAGCGGGCCTTACTCCAGGACTTCATCCCAAGTGGGACTTACTCCAGGTCGGACCTCATCCTAAGGCGGGTCTTACTCCAGGTTGGACCTCATCCTAAGGCGGGCCTTACTCCAGGTCGGACCTCATCCCAAGCGGGTCTTACTCTAGGTCGGACCTCATCCTAAGCAGGCCTTACTCCAAGTCGGACTTCATCCCAAGCGGGTCTTACTCCAGGTCGGACCTCATCGTAAGACAGGCCTTACTCCAGGTCGGACCTCATACCCAGGTCTTACGGTTAAGCTCACGTCACTAGTATGGCACGTCTTCCCATGTGTCAGATGTCAGATCAGCCGCCCATCACAAAGATGTCACTTTACATTAAATGTTCATAAAGAAAATATCTTGTAGGCATTTAATGCCTAGATTGGCATTAAATGCAGATCATCATCACATATTTTCCTATAAAGAGGAGACATAAATGTCCAACAGTTCGAACATTCAACTACTTAATAAAAGCACTCTTAAAAAGATCATACAATCAGGTCTTCCTACATATACTTACCTATCTACCACTTACTACGGTCATAACCTACCTCAATATTTATCTTTAAGTTGGCTTGGAATTAGTACAAATCATTTTCTAACGTCAACATACTGAAACTTTTAACAAAATCTTTATCAAATAAACTCTGAATATGAAAAAGTTAGGGGCTGTTCTCTTTGCTGTTTTCAACCAATTTTCTGTTTTGGATTTTTGAAAATAGTCAAAACGTGTTCTCTTTACCATTTTCGAAAATACATTTTTGAAAATACAAAAAAAAATTGCAAAGAAAATGGAAAGCGGGTATTTCATCATTTTGGGCGTTTTGTGTACAAAACGCGGAGTTGGCCAAAATGGCCAAAACACGCGTTTCGACCATTTTGGCCGTGGAGTTCAAGGTTTCGATTCTTGGTCGCGGCAAATTTTTTTTTTTTTTTTTTCATTTTATGCGGGCGACAAAGTGATGATTTAATAATTGTCCGCGTTCTTTTAAAATATGTGGTTTCTAATTCAAGTGGTCAGTCACACCATTTCCATAGCAAATGTTAGGGGTTGAATTCCCCTTTCCTTTCCAATCTTTTTAATGGTTTTTAAATATTTTTAATTCTATAATTAAATGTTTTTAATTTCAAATAATTAATTGTTTTTAATTGTTTGTAAATGTTTTTAATTGTTTTTAATGGTTTTTAAATATTTTGAATTCCATAATTAAATGGTTTAATTGTTTTTAAATGTTTTTAATTCCAAGTTTAAATTGTTTTAAATTGTTTTTACACGTTGTTAATTATTTTTAATTGTTTTTAAATATTTTGAATTCCATAATTAATTGTTTTTAATTGTTTTTAATTCCATAATTAAATGTTTTAATTATTTTTAAATATTTTGAATTTTGTTTAAATGTTTTTAATTCTAAGTTTAAATTAGTTTTCATTGTTTTTAAATATTTTTAATTGATAAATATTTTTAATTCTAAATAATTAATTGTTTTTAATTCCAACAATAATTATTTTTAATTATTTTTAATTAATAATTGTTTTAATTCCAAATAAGTCCAAATCTCTAAAAAATTTCAAGGAAACGCGTTTTCGAGTTTTCTGTTTTCAGAAATAATTTCCGAAAATTCTAAAAATAACGCATTTTCAAAAATCTCAAAACAAACACTCAAAACACAAAACACAAAATGAATTTAAAACTCAAATGCAAAGACAACACCATCTTAGATTTTTGAACACCCAAAATTCCATTTTGAGATTCACAAATATTAGTTTAATTGTTATAGTGCTTGCTGTGAATAAAATATAAAATTAAAATTAAAAATTAAAAAAATATCAAACTGCATAATCCCGTCCCGCCCAGCCCCTGCCTTAGGTAGGGAATGGGGCAGGGACGAGGCAAAAATTCCTCGCAGGGGCGGGGACAGTGAGTTCTGCCCTAGTTAGTCTTGTCCGTTACCTTCCCCATATAAATCCATATTGGATCTCCAAACTTGTTTACTCTAAATTTATTTTTCAACTCCTAAATGTTTATGTTCTCCCTCATAAGATCTCAGTTATCCAAACATAGCCAAACTTCAATTCAAATTTTTATACTTTGTTTGTTGTGATGAATGTGACACAGGGGGTAAGTGCTCGGAGAAAGCCAAAGTGGGAATAATCTTTATGAATGGCTCGTCTCTAAAGGTTCACTGGAAAACTCATTCACCTCTACTGCATAAATACTTAAACAATCTTGAAAAAAATCGTGCTCTATATAGATCACTATACCAATCCTGCTACCATTTTTCTCATCAATAACCATTTGCAACTATAGGGTCTTGCTCCAATTTATTTTTTATAATTTCAAATACTATATTATATTTATTTATCTTTTTATTCAATACACACTGCTTTACCACTTGAAATTCAAATATGACTTCATACTAGTTGATGAAATAAATTCCATTTCTATTTCAGTTTTTATTCTGTTTTCATTCAGTTTCATTCAGTTAGAATCTATTTCTTTTCGGTTGCAGTCGGTTGCAGTTTGTTCAATGCATGCTGACTGTTATGCATGCTGTTAGGTTTGCTTTGTATATATATGCCACACTGAGCCTCAAATCATTTTAAGTGGAAGAGATATACAAATTTCCCTTCGTTTGAACATGGTATCAGAGCCAGATTTCTCCACATATCTATAGGCACTCAAAGCAACAGGATGGCTTACAATGGGGATCAGGATGATCTGCAAATGCCCCCAGTAATGGAAACAGGAGCTACAACAAAGGAGTATTCTAATGGTGATCCATTAGACTTGCAAGGCTCGGATCATCCGGGAATGGCTCTAGTGTCTTCACAATTGACAGGTAAGAACTACCTCAGCTGGAGCAGATCAGTCAAATTAGCACTAGGGGCAAAATTAAAGTTAGGATTCATAAATAGAAAATGTGAAAAACCAGACAATGAATCTCGAAATTTTGATCAATGGAATAGGGTTGATTGCATGGTAAGATCTTGGATTTTAAATTCAATTTCGAAGGAGATCGTAGAAGCATTTATATATACATCATCAGCCAAAGATCTATGGGATGAGCTGAATGAAAGATATGGTGAATGCAATGGACCTTTGTTGTATCAGCTGCAGAGAGAAATCAGCAGCATGACACAAGGAACACTCACTGCAGAAAAATATTTCACCAATCTAAAGAAATTATGGGATGAGATTGCTTGCCTTATGCCATCTCCAATTTGCACTTGTGGAGCAGCAAAGGAAGTCTCAGATCTGAGCTCTTTCTACAAACTGATGCAGTTTCTGATGGGCCTGAATGATTCATATGATAATGTCAGAAACCAGGTACTTGTAATGGATCCTTTACCATCAGTAAACAGGGCATACTCAATGGTTCTGAGGGTGGAAAAACAAAGGGAAGTACACATGATGTACCCTGAAACCAGTGATCATGCTGCTATGATGGTTAGGGGACTTAACATCAGGAATGATGGACACACAAGAAATGGATCTGGCCGAAGAAATTGGACAGGAAAATCTAACTTTGGCAGAGGAAATTATGCTGGGGGCAAAGGAACCAGTAGGAGATATGGGAACATTGATAAAGAATTGCTGCATTGTGATCACTGTGGTATGAATGGACATACAAAGGAGGGATGCTTCAAGTTGATTGGCTTCCCAGACTGGTACAAGAAAGATCAAAAGGGAAAAGAAACTGGTTGGAAGAATACAGCAAACAATGTAATGAAGGACTGCTCACCTCTTGAATTTGAGGATGATCCACATGTTGCAAATATAATGGATACAACATCAACACATTCCAGCATTGCTGCCATAGTTCAACAAGAATTAATGAGAATGCTGAAAGGAAAGAAACTGACTGATAATGAGAATCAAACAAATTTTGCTCATCTCAAGGACTATTCTGGTATGTGTGCTCAACACTTTGTTTTTACTTCACTTGATGATTTGAAATGTGGCTCTTGGATCATTGACACAGGTGCCAGTAATCACATATGTACAAACCCAGCACAAATGTCCAATTTAAAACCTGTCATGATGCCTACCTCTGTCTTGTTGCCTGATGGTTCCAGTAAATCTGTCAAAAACACTGGAAACATTGAAATCAATCACAGAATCAAACTGACTGATGTTCTTCATATTCCCACTTTCAAATTAAATTTGCTGTCTGTTCCTAAGCTCTGCCAAACTGCACAGATTAAGTTCACATTCTATCCTACATATTGCTTGCTGCAGGACCTGAAGGATAATAGGACCTTGGCCATTGGGAAGTTGAGAGGAAGATTGTATGTCCTTGATGATCATAGTGTCTTGAAAGGTCAAGTAAAAGGTTGTAATAAGGAAATGAATGTCTGTAACCTCATGTCCAGAAATGAAAATTTTGTCAATAATAAGACCTGTTCTTTCTCTCTTGTTGATTGGCATATTAAACTTGGCCATGCTTCATATCAGTGTCTGCAACACCTGAACTTCATCAAACAAATGAGTGATCCCAATGAAATACTACAACCTTGTGATGTCTGCCATAAAGCAAAACAGAACAGAACCCCATTCCTAAACTCACAAATTCACTCCAAAAACAATTTTGAATTACTGCATATTGACTTGTGGGGACCATACAGGCAATATACTCTAACAGGAACCCCTTTCATGCTTACCATTGTAGATGATCATAGTAGAGTCACATGGACCTTCATGCTCTTCCAAAAATCCCAAACTGTCAAAACCTTAGATGTGTTCTTCAAAATGATCAAAAATCAGTTTGGAAAGGATGTCAAAGCTATTAGAACTGACAATGGAAGTGAGTTCACTGGTAGGGAATGTCAAACTCTGCTGCAGTCCTTAGGAATCATTCACCAAAAATCTTGTGTCTACACTCCACAACAAAATGGAGTTGTAGAAAGGAAACATAGACACCTACTTCAAATGGCCAGATCACTCATGTTCCAAGCACACTTACCCAATTATTTCTGGTCACACTCTATTCTGATGGCCACACACATCATAAACAGAATCCCAAGCTCTGTCCTAGATTGGAAAAGTCCTTTTGAAATATTGCATAACAAGGAGCCTGACTACACCTGCCTCAGGACCTTTGGCTGCCTCTGTTACACAGCCAATACTAAACCTCACAAAGACAAGTTTGAGACAAGGGGATATAAATGTGTTTTTATAGGATACAACCCTGGACAAAAGGGCTTTAAGGTGTACAATCTATCCAACAAACAAGTTCAAGTGGCCAGAGATGTCATTTTTTATGAAAATTGTTTTCCTTTTAAATCTGATATCAGCCACATCGCTGATGAATCTACTCCTGTCATTCCACATCCTGAATACTGTGATGATGATCCAGTTAACACACCCTTTGCACCACCTTACACCAATCAACACAATGAGTTTTTACAAAACAACAATATGGACCTATCACCAGGTGAAACCACTGTTGATTCTTCCTCCACTGATCACAATTCCATACCTCTTGTCCATGTGCCCTTCCCTGATTCTCCAGAGAACATGTCACCTCATAATCCAGCACCCAGACATAGCATTAGACAGAAAACCAAACCTGTCTGGATGGAAGATTACATAACTAATGTCACTGAAAGTTCAGATAATTCCACTACTGACCAACATCATCCTTGCAGCCAAATGAAAATAGGACCACAATTTACACCACCTACATACCCTTACATAACCTCACCAAACCTGCATCAATCATATGTGGTATATCTGGCAAATATGTCAAAGATTCAAGCACCAAATTTTTATCACCAAGCATGTAAAGATGAAGGTTGGATACAAGCCATGAATGATGAATTGGCAGCATTGGAATCAAACAATACTTGGGATCTCACTGACCTGCCTACAGGACAAAGGGCTATAGGATGTAAGTGGTTGTACAAAGTCAAACTCAAACCGGATGGAAGTGTGGATAGACTTAAAGCAAGATTGGTGGCAAAAGGCTACAATCAGTTGGAAGGAATTGATTTCTTTGATTGCTTCTCACCAGTTGCCAAGTTGGTCACTGTAAGGATATTCATTGCCTTAGCATCAGCTAAATCTTGGCCTCTCCACCAACTGGATATAAATAATGCCTTTTTACATGGATACCTTGATGAAGAAATTTATATGCAACCACCTCCAGGATATGGGAAGGCAGCTACTAACCAAGTCTGTAGGCTAAAAAGAAGCTTGTATGGCTTGAAACAAGCATCAAGACAGTGGAACACAGAACTCAGCCTTAAACTTACAGATTATGGTTTTGTCCAATCCAATCATGACCACTGCCTATTCCTCAAGCACACCTCTGATCACAGCCTATTTCTACTCATTTATGTGGATGATGTCTTGATCACTGGAACCCATGAATCAGATATTGAGTTGGTTAAGAATTATTTGCATTCACAATTTACCATCAAAGACATTGGGGCTGCAAAGTATTTCCTAGGACTTGAAATTGCTAGAGGTAAAGAAGGGACATATGTTAATCAAAGGAAATATATTCTAGATATTATCAAAGATGTTGGACTCATGGGTGCTCGTTCAGTCTTAGTCCCAATTCCAAAAGGTACAAAGTTGTCACAGGGATCAAGCCCTCCACTTTCAGACCCAGACAGATATAGAAGGCTCATTGGAAGGCTTTTATACCTCAATCTGACCAGACCAGACATTACCTATGGGATACAACAGCTAAGTCAATTTGTCCACAGCCCTTGTCAAGTTCATTGGGACACAGCCATACATCTACTACGATATCTGAAAGGATGTCCATCCCTTGGCCTTTACTTTCCAGCTCAACAAAAATTCAATTTGACTGCATACTCTGATGCAGATTGGGCCTCATGCAGTGACACTAGAAGGTCACTCACTGGTTTCTGCATCTTTCTTGGAGACACACTAGTTTCATGGAAAACCAAGAAACAAACCACAGTCTCACGATCCACAGCTGAGGCAGAATACAGAAGCTTGGCTGCGACAGTTTGTGAAATCATATAGATCAGCTACATTTTAAAAGACTTTGCCATTCCTACTCGTTTGCCTGTTCCTTTATGGTGTGATAACAAGTCAGCCTTGCATATTAGCGCAAATCCAGTATTCCATGAAAGAACTAAACATTTGGAGATTGATTGCCACATTGTCCGAAACAAATTCAAAGAAGGTTTTATTTTGCCTCTACACATTAGTTCTTCTCAACAAATTGCGGACATCTTCACCAAAGCTTTAGCAGCTCCTCAATTTAACTCCTTACTTTCCAAGCTGGGATTGGCTGATCTTCACCAATGGCCAGCTTGAGGGGGGGATGATGAAATAAATTCCATTTCTATTTCAGTTTTCATTCAGTTTCATTCAGTTAGAATCTATTTCTTTTCGGTTGCAGTCGGTTGCAGTTTGTTCAATGCATGCTGACTGTTATGCATGCTGTTAGGTTTGCTTTGTATATATATGCCACACTGAGCCTCAAATCATTTTAAGTGGAAGAGATATACAAATTTCCCTTCGTTTGAACACTAGTTTCTGAAACTTTTAAAAATTCCGATGGTGGTGGAGAACATCAAGTCTTGGCAACTTTAGTTAAGCATGGAATTCAATATCAACATCATCACCACATTATTGATATCTCATGTAAATCTTTTCCTTAAATTTTAGTATCTAATTTGTTTTAGTTTTATGTTTGTTAGAATAGTATTTTGTAATATGATTAATTATCACAAATATTTAATTATCGCAAATAATTATAAGGTCCCATGATCATACGAGTTGTTATAGTATAGAAATGCACAATTTATAACGTGATCAAAACTATTTGTTCATGATCTATAAAGTTGGACAATTTATCGTATTGTTAGTACTTGGATTTGTTTAGACACAATAGTAAGATCAATAATGTATATGGAATACATTGAATGGGAACAAGTAAAGTCTTATGTTTTATTGCTTGAAATAAGACTTCACTCGATTACCAAACGAGTCACCTTAATTTTTAGCGAGTAGTGAACTTTAATTGCTAGAGTGAGATCTAACTCAGAAGTTCAATATCTTGGTGCTTTGAGAATCAAGACGAAACAATTAAGGACAATAAACTTGCAAGACAATATTCGTTAATCACACTCTTCAAGTGTTTTTATAGTGGGCAAATGAATCTAAATTAAGTAATTTAACGATGGGAACGTTGAATTATATTTTTTATTTGATCACAAATGATTGCTCTATGAAAATAAGACTCAAAGAGTAAAATATACTAAGAGGGGCAAAACATCGTTTTGTCTGATTCCAGAGTATTAACAGTCAAATAGGAGGTGAGTTGTTAGCAAGATTGTCAGACGAAATTGCTATTGAATACTGTTGAGCTTTTGTAATATCACTCGACCTAAGAGTACAATTTCGACCATTTAGTAGAATGAGCCGAGATTAATAGATAAGTCTCAATTGGTCAAGAGTTGAGACTTCATTATTGGAGCTTAAGTGGAGTAGAATTCGATTGGGTTCCTCTTTTGACTCTTAGGGAAGATAAGGGCCAAATTCTAATATTGTTAAGATTTACTTTCAAGGTCAAAGTAAAATAAAACCAATCATGTGTTGACTAGGCCTATTCAAGGTTGAATTTCAAATTTGATGTTTAATTGTTAATGGTAACAATAATTATAAATATGCCCCTTTAAAGACCTTTTAAAGTTGGAACACAAGATTTTAGAGATAGATACATAAAATAAAATGGATGGTGACTAGAATTTTTTATATATTTTTGTGAAAACGGTCAAAAAATAGTTTTTTTTTCTCTCTCTCTTAGGTTAAAATCGTATATTGGCTTTTATTGTCTTAGGTAGAGGCGGATGGAGGGGGTTGGGCCTGGCTACAGCCCGTGCCATGCTCTGTAGCCGGGCCCAGCCCAGATCCAAAAGTGAAAGTCAAGATTTTTTTAATGGAAGTAGTCCATATAAAAATTTAATAGACCATGTAAATAAATGGCCCAATTTCAATTTTGCAACCCAAATGTTGAAAATTAAATCTAAGCCCAATTTATATAATAAAATCTATATTTCCAACCCAAACTTAATGAAGACCCAACCCAAAACAAAAATCAGCCCAAACAAAAGACCAAACTCAATTCTTAAAATAAATATTTGTAATTGATTTTCAGCCCAAAAAGAAGAAATTCAGTGGCCAAAACATTAGTTCCCATATCACAGAGAAACGTGCGTGAGAAGGCGGAAGCTCTATTAATAATTTTTTTTCTTATTTTCCAAAATTGAAGCTCCATTAACTCAAAATCAACTGCAAATCCATTAACCCAACTTGGTAGTTCCGTTACCCAACCTTAAATTAGTCGAAAATCCATTGTTTTTCGCTAACAATTGTGATGCATTTCCCGTACTGAAGAACATGTACTTGTCTTTTCTTTTTTTTTTTGGTTTTTGTTTTTTAAACATTTGTGTAATTTACATATTATTTAACATATTTTATTTTGTTATTCTAGATTCTTAATTGACTGATTGTATATTATTTTCATTTTTTTAACTATTAGAAAATTTGAATTATGACTGCAAAACGAAGTTTTGTTCATCGGTCTCTACAAAATAATAGTATATTTTTCAGCCTTTTTCAGGCCCTAATTAAACGGATAATCAAGAATGTATATAGGGATGGCAAAAATATTCGATCTGTCCCGAACCCGATGGATACCCGATCTGAATGGAACAAAAAATTCACGATCCGCAGATCAGTAGGACAGATCGGGACAGATCGGATCATGTGTGCTCCGATCCGATCCACCCTATTTGAAAAATAAATAGGATTAAATAATAAATAGATAAAAGATTTGGGGCTTAAATTACAATTTAGAGATGATTGGACTTAGCTATATAAAAAAAATAAAACGGATCACAATGTGAATCACTGCTATGATCCGATCCGTCCCGAGAAATGGCGTATCAATTCACACATTTGGATCTCCTACAATTATTGCATGGCGGATACGGATCAGGCCGATCCGATCCGAATTCGCCTCGTTTCCATCACTAAATGTATACTTAATGCTCTTCGTTAATAAATTAAATATGAACTTTAAAGAATATAATTAATTTTTCATGAATGAATTCAATGAGGTAGTATTTGAAAATTGAAATAAAATGAGACAGTATTAAATATTAAGTGCCAATTTGCTTGTAGCTGAACTCTTTTGCAATTTGTTATAAATGTGAAGCTATGTGTATTTTGTTTTTTGGCCAGGGACTAACGATGACCTCATTATCCAAATTGCGAAGTTTTTGTATATTATTTTTTAATTTCTAGCAATTAAATACTATATTTTATTGTGTAGGAAGAAATCAGCGGCCAATGTGAGGAAAATTGAGAAAAAGTACGCTTTGAGAAAAAGTACGCTTATAGCCTTACAGATATTTCGTTTGCAATTGTGTCATTAATTTTTGTTTTTGTCTTGCTAGCTTATTTTGCATACTTTGTCTTTTTATTATTGTATTGTTGTGCCTTACTGGCTATTTTGTTGTCTTGTAGGCTTACTATTGAATTGTTGTGCTTTGTTGGATTACGATTAAATTGTTGTGCCTTGCCGGCTTATTTGTAGATTGTTGATAGATTGTCATTTTTTTTTGTGGTTTTTATAACATACAAATGGAAGGTTAAGTTTCTGCCAAAAGAAAAAAAACTTTGTTTTCATTTTTTAAAAAGACAAGTCAATCTAGTGAAAGTACACCTTTTGATATATTACACCTTCTGATAGATTGACTGAAGATCAACCTTCAATTCTTACCGTGCAACTTCCTCCAATTTCATTTCCAGAAATCGCACAACCTTCAACTTCAAATCCTGAATTGCAATTGTCTACTAGTATTGAACGAGATTCGGGAAAAAGAAAACAAATATTAGAACATCCTCTTAATCTTCGAGATGAAATTAGAGTGACATATTTAAAAGTTGGGCATTATCAACCAGTACTTGCAGAATATCCAAAGACGAGGAAAAAATCAGTCTCGCCGGTCTCAAATGAAATGGTTTAGTAAGTTTCCTTGGTTGGAGTATTTTCCTACAACAAATATGGTATATTGTTTTTACTACTTTCTTTTTACTCCTTTAGAAATTGAGAGATACTGATTGAGAATAATTTCTTCGATGAGTGAATAGTGTTTGCTTAAGAAACGATATTGTCATATCTGATCTAGATGGTTTGTATAGTGTTAGCAATTTTTTTTATACCACAAGTGTACAGATTGCACAAGTAATAAAATAGATTTAAAGTTCAAGTATCATACCCATAAGAATTTAGATAGCTCTACACAATTAGCTTAACTTTAACTGAATCAAATTAACTTTTGAAATTTGGTTGCTTAAGAACTAATTAAAATCTTACTAAAAATAATTAAATAATTATAAATCAACAAATAAAAGATTAAGCTTATGTCGAATTACTTTAAATTTAGGAAAGAAAAGTAATAGGATCCCGAATTCACTTGTGGTTGTTAACTCCTCCATCTGAATTCTTGAATTTGACAAATTACATCAGTTGTGACCATCAATATCCCTAATTTGTTCAATAGTTTCTCTCGAATAAAAGCAAACATATTCATATGAATGATCCGACTATATCTCTATGACGAATGCGAATACACAAGAATGCATTAAGTTGTAATAGATAATTAAAGATTACATAAAGCATAGCGGTATATATCTTCTATCGGACTTTAAGATCATTAAAATTATGTCTAACCTATTCTCAATCTCTTGATAGTAAAACAAATCACAAGAATCACATAATTACTACGTATATAATTGTAGATGAAAAGAAATCAACATTAATTATTCAAAACTATAATGCAAATCGTCAAAAATTAAGTTTTCAAATAGAAGAATTAAACTACAAATTTCATCGCAATCCTAGCACAAAAAAGATTTAGCCTAACATACTAAGAAGAAGAAAACAAGAAGAAAAAGAAAAGATATAATTCATCACCCGGGAAAGAAGAAAATTCAAAAGACTTGATCTTGATCTTCGTTGAATCTTCGAAATAATAAATCTTGATATTCGTTTCATGTTTCTTCTCTTAATTTTCTCTCAAAATTCAGCTCTCTATTTATGTGTTTAGAACTCATATATATAGTTCTATAATAATGCCCAAAAGGACCAAAAAAATTATTAAAATCGAGTCATAAAAGATTTCCTAATTATAGTCAAACTCTAAAAGATAACAAAAATATGCAGAAGAAGTTTTACACTGGGCAATCGCCCAGCGCATATCCGGCGATCGCCCACGTCAGTGATTTAGCCTCTGCTGGTGGCTTTAAGCTTGGGCGATCGTCCAGCTTAAACACTTCAAATCCGCCCCTTTGGTCATCTAACTTTAGATTTTGGTCATTTTTGTCTTCAAACCTTCAAATAGCCTCCAAAATGGTCATTCAAATTCCAATTGAGTGCATTTAAGTTCTCATACTATCTAAATATTTGCCAAATTGTTGCTCTTTTCTCTCATTCTTTTCCAATTGCTTATAAACGAGTCCAAAACTGAGATAGAAAGAATAATACACTAAATTAAGTAGAAAATCAATAAGATAACGGAATAAAAGCTTAGTTTTAAAGTCCGAATAACTTCACAAAATGCACTTATCATATAGAATTGGTCGTTATCAAGATCAAACTACAGTTGGGCATTATTATCACTTTGATGTTTTCAATGAAGTACTAATGGAGTTAGTTACAAGATTTATTGAGACAACAGTTGAACTCATTTCTCTCAGTGTGACTTTGGATACTAAAGATTAATATAAATCATTTAAGAGTCTTCATATTTGTTCACTTGCAGAGAAGTTTTATTCTCAAGATTTTTCAACGCAAGATATTCGTAGATTAGAATATGAGTTGCGATATTATGAGCTAGTTTCAACGCAAGATATTCGTAGATTAGAATATGAGTTGCGATATTATGAGCTAGATATGAAGTTCGACCCTCAGTTTCAAGTATCTACACTTGTTGAGTATTGAGAACAGTGAACTGAGAATGAAAGGTCAGAGAGTTACATTATGGTGACTAGATTGTGTGACATTACCTGTTTCTACAGCGACTACTGAGCGGACATTTTCTGTAATGAAACATGTGAAGACTGATCTTTGGAACAAAATTGAGGATGACTTTCTAGCCGATTGTATGACACTCTTCATCGAACGAGAACTTGATTAGAAAATTGATGTAGATTCTATCATAGATGAATTTTATGTTTCAAAATCTCGCTGGGAACAATTTCAATAAATAATATCATTTTAGTGACTTTTTATGTTATATATAAATTTTATTATATTGACTTTTATATATTTCAGCCCCCGCTGAATAAAATTCTAGATCTGCTTTTAGTCCTAGGGAACCACCACTCTACACAACAACCTAACTTAATCCAAATTTTAAGGAGAAGGCTTGGGGTTTGAAGTTAAAGCTATAAAGTCTTATTTAGATTTTTATTGGTCAAATAAACTAATTTATAAACTACAGTAAACATACTCTAAATAGATCTTAGAATGGCTTTTTAATGTTCAAATAAATAATTCTTTGTAACAATTTTCTAGCCAAAACCAACATTTTGTCAAACTCTGATTTACCTAAGTCTAAACGTGGAAATATTTTTAATTTTCCATTAATTTTTATCACAGGCTTAACGGGTAAAGGTAAAACTTGAACTTATGTCATTTTTTTATTATAATATTATGTTGAACTATTTCATCTAAATATTTAAACTTAAAACATTAACTAACTTTTTTATTTAAACTGCCTTCGTCGTCTTAGCAAATTCTCACTATAGAAGCAAATGAATAGCTTGAATAGAAAACTATGGTTAACCTTACGACTTGTAATAATTACCTAAATTTTAACAAATATTAAGATTCTTTGGTTATGTATGTTCAGTATTCTAAAAGGCTCACCTAGGCTCTGCCTAGGTGCACCTAAGCTTGATGTGTTTGCAAAACGCGTCCCATTGAAGGTATGCGCGTAAAAATGTGATCAACTCTTTTTGTTGACCGCCTAGGTGCGAATAGACGAAAATAAATGCGATTAGACGAGAATAGGTGCGAATAATCGCGCATAATACGCATTAAAGCAAGCAAGAATCTTTTTAAATTTATTTTCAGATTGGGCGAAAATAAACATTTTTTATATCTATAAGAGGTACTAGAAATGTTCAAGATGAAATAAGGGAGCCTGACGAAAATGATTTTGTATCGAATGGCACAGAAGATGAGTTAGATGAAGAAGAAGAGCTTGACTTAGAATTCGATAAAGAGTTAGACAAAAGTTAAGCTATGTTGGTATGTAATCAAATTGTAGAAAATTATTGAGTAATTTGTGTTTATATTTGTGGGAGTTGTAATTTACTAACTTTTGAAAACTATTATGTTGGGATGTTATTTTGTAATCTAATTGTAGGTTATGATATTAAAATTAGTCCTACAATTTTGATTTTGAACTACGTTGAATGTGATATGTTTAACCATGATATGTGCCTTAATATAAATCTAATTTTTCTTCATTGTACAGCGTGCATCTAAAACTCGTGTATTTTTTTTTTTAAAAAAACTATGCATGTAATTTTGTAATCGAAATCAATATATTATAGGCTATGTTGTAAAAATTAAAAAAATGAGCATAAAAAAAAATTAAAATTCGAAAACGTATTTTGACGCATAGGCGCGCTTAGACCTATAATTCTTGATGCTTCACCTCACCGAGTCGTTATGCATTACACATTTTAGAACATTGGGTATGTCACATTGATAGCACTATAATATTATAAATATTTATAAAAAAATTATAAATATACGTAAAAGTAAATAGACAAATCACTTGATATGGTGTCAAATAATTAATGTCCAAAACAAATTGTAAAATCATAGAAAACTAAACTCATGACATATCGTAATTAACTAGATTCAAGTTTATAGAATGAAGGATAATCTTAGAAAATTCTCATAGGTAAAAGTTTATGGTTATTGCACATAAATATATTATACATGTGGTGATATAGCATCTTATGGTGCCCACTGTCTACATAATATTACTATATTCATCACTTTTTAAAAAATTGTTGACAACTTTTTAAAACTTTATAGTAAGTGACCAATGTGGTGATTTCACGTGGACAATGAGCACCAATTATAATATCTACTGTGTGTGCTATATTACTACTCTATATCTGTTAAACAAGTCAAAAGTTAATAATCACTGTGCTCCGAATTGTTACCCAACTTCACTTGCACGAGTTGCACATCTCATTAATTAGTTTCATTCGTCCCAATTTTGTTATTATTAGCGAAATGCTATAAATCAAGAGTTATTTAGTAGTCTTTGATAAATAATATAAGTAAGCTTCTTTTCACTTCCTAGAAGTGCAAGATTGGTTGAACTAGCTAATCCCACATCGGTAGAGTGCGACCTATGATAGATCGAATTGTCTAAACTAAAAGAGAAAGAGGTCGTGGCGCAATAAGTATTTATTTTTAGTGTTTGATTAATTTTATGAAAACATAAAGAAAATTAATTAGAAAACACCCGCACTTATAAACATGGAGAGCAAGGTCGAACACAATTGACCTCTCAAAACTATTCGAGTACTAGGCTGAACAGGCTCGTCTACGCCTTTACGTCCCTACTGCTTCCTATCAAATAGTGATTGTACATAAGAAACTCAGTGCTTGTTTAGTTATGTTTTTAAGTAATTATAAATAGTAGATCATACACAACGTATGAATAATAAGTAAATAGTAAATTATAGATCTTACGAAATATATAAATAAAAAATATATTTGACCAATTTTTTTTAAAAAACTAAACTTTACCAAACGTAAACTTTCTAACTTTTCTTAAGCTCTATAAAATCAAGAATCTCATAATAAACCCATAAAAGATCATATCCAGATCTCATACTGGCTTGTTGAAAAGCTCTATAACTACGATTATACACGTCTTTACCTATACTATATATGGTATTAATTAAATTAATTAAATAGTTTAACCAATTAACAAATGCCCAAATATTCTATTAATGCTAATCCAGTCCACGAGATTTGATATGACTCACTGCTTTTTTATTCTTTCACATATTTTAATACGTCCCAATACTGGAATTGGTATCAAGAAGCTTCTTAATGCATCCTTTAAATAGTATCCAATCATTATAGCACTTAATTAATATCTAAATCATTCATTAACCTCAAGATTACGTATAAACCAACACATGTTACATGATAATTGGAGCATAATCCATTTTCAAGAGACACACCACCCCCACTAATTATTAACGCTTAGTTAATATTACACTTTCGTTTAATAATTAAACGATGTTAACCTTTTACATGAGGTAGTTCATACCTTACAAGCTGAACTGGTAAAAATTTAGTTCAATTGAGTATCATCTTCACTAATTTATAAAATTTATGTACTTATTAGATTTTTCATAAAAATATCCTGACATCGCATAAAAATTTAAATTTTTAGGCGAGGCGATGCAATGTATGCATGGCCGGATCTGTGATTTTCGGGGCCTGATGCGAATTTTATAAATTAGGCTTCTAATGGACCCTAAATTGTAGTATGTATTCTCTTTTACGGAATTAATTGTTAACTTAAAATTAAATAAAACAACAAGTAATAAAGATGGGCTCCCTTCGATTTTTGGCCATATTTGCACAAATTTTTTTTTGGACTAACTTCAACAGTGACAAATAATTTTTTTTTTGTTTTGAAAATGAACTTCCTTTGATTTTAAGGGCCCGTTTGACAGAGATTATAAACTAGTTTATAAATCAATTTTTGGTTTATTTGATTAATATTGGTTTATATGAGGTGAAATTGTTGATTTTTCATGTTAAAAGTAGGTTGAAAAATAAAAAAATGACGACTAAAATATACCAAAATAAATTTTTAATCTGTATCAAACAAGGCCTAAGTTAGATGGAGTTGCTTCACTCGTTTCGGTCATAAAGGGCTTCAACGTATTCTCTTTACGGTGACCAAGATTGTAAGCAACACTTGTTTAAGGTTTATTGGTTAAGAATAAAACAAAGATGCAATAGCGAGGACACTTGGCAGATACTCTGCAGTGGAAAGATTGATTTGGTAAAAGAGAATTAATGGTTTGAAAAAGACTGTGAAATGACAATCTGAGTTAAGATATATATAAGAGGAGTTTTTGTCTAATTTCTGTCATACAAACTGTAGACAACCGAAACATTGAAATTAATAAGGTTTGGAATATTTAAGGTTTGAATCAATGGCAGGTTGGTGTGTTTCAGAGCAAGGCTGGAGGAAAGGTCCATGGTCACCTGAGGAAGATAAGCTCCTTGCACAATATGTAAGCTTGCATGGTGAAGGAAGATGGAGTTGTGTGGCCAGGTCTTCAGGTGCGAATTAATGTCACTGATTGTGATATGTTCAGTATGTTGTATTAATTAAATAGGGTAGAATGTGATGAAAGAAAAGAGATACATACGTGACAACGTGCTATCCATCAATCTAGTCCAGCATGTACCAGGTTTGAATAGAAGTCGAGGGCATATTTTTCATGCCGTACTCGTCTAGATGATAATATACGATGTTTTAACTTCAGTCTACTCTACCAAACACATGACATCATTATTGGTTTGATAAACAGGATTAAATAGGAGTGGGAAGAGCTGCAGACTAAGGTGGGTGAATTATTTGAGGCCTGGACTGAAAAGAGGTCATATAACACCTCAGGAGGAAGGAATTATCATTGAACTCCATGCACTCTGGGGCAACAAGTAATACCTCTCTCTCTTTATATATATATATATATATATATATGTATTTATACTCTCTCTCTCTCTCTCCTCATTTGATCTGGAATGTTTACACAGATGGTCCACCATAGCAAGATACCTTCCCGGAAGAACAGACAATGAAATAAAAAACTACTGGAGAACCCATTTTAAGAAAAGAGGCAAGCCTTGTGAAAAGCAAGAAAAGAAGAAAAATCTAGGGCAAAAACAGCAGAATCAAGAAGAAGAAAATGGTAGCAGTAACTCCATGCAAGAAGATCTCATGACAGATGAAAATATATTTGATCCAACAGACAAGAAGCAAGAGACAGTAATCCCATATCCAACGTTTGATAACCAGTTCTTACCCATGATGTTTCAAGATATTACACCATGGACGTCAGATTGCATTGCTGTTGATGATTATCTGTGGGAAGGAAGCTTGTGGAACCTTGATATATGAACAGTGTCCTATTTACCCTTTTACGAACGTTCGTCATTGTAACTTTTTAGCACGAGGACAATTCATCAAGTGATTTGTCTCCCATTGTATTTTGATTTGTATGATAATAATTTGTTATTGGTTAAGTAAGAGTCCGTAGATTATAAATTAGTTTATTTGAGTAAGAATGGTAAAAAATAACATGCTACAAGGCAAATTTTTTGGTCAAATAAACTATTTTGATCAAATAAACTAGTTTATAATCCACACCAAACGAGTTCTAAAACACAAATAATGAACTTTTGTATGGTTTCTTCTACAGAGAAATAGACCTTTTAAAAAAAAATAAGGGTTTATTTTTGTACATTCATTTATATTTACTTTACTAATTTTTACTAATTTTCTAAAGAAAGAAAGATTGGAATATTATTAATGCCCACATAATCTATAGTGAAAGTTCTAAAAATAATATATTAAACTAAGAAGAGAAGAACAAAGAGGGAGAAAGAAGAACCAATCTTATTAAAACAATATATACAACTACTAATGCAAACCCTAACCTTTATAAGGTAAAAAAACACTCTATTATTAATGCATTATTAATAATATAACTCTACCATATATAATATACTACTATTATAACTCTAACATCCTTACTCAAACTCACGATACTACAACAAGAAGCAGGGAAAGTTTGTCAAACAAGAAACGAAAACGATGGACTAGATGGGACTTCCTGAAAAAGTTAGTAAGTTGCAACGATGAAGAGACAAAAGGTAAGGAAATAGTGTCATGCTGAAGATGTTAGTAAATATGATGACAATCAATCTTAATATGCTTCGTTCGCTCATGGGTCGATAACTTCATTACAAAGGCCATTATACGAATATGAACATATCAAAGTAATCAAATCAAAAGAATGCAAACTTCGAAGACTAATTCCAGATTAACTTGATATCAAATTGACGATGAACGATTGTACATATGAGAGAGAGAGAGAGAGAGAGATAGAGAGAGTAGTCTTTATTCAATAATCAAAGTATCAAATTAATTGGACAAAATTCTAGATTAATTAGTGGACTAAATATCAAATACTAAATTTCAAGTTACTGGACCAAATTTCAAATTCAAATTATTGGATGCAAATACCAAATACTGAATCCCAGATCAACAAAACCAAACAAATTTCATATTATCATCTAGACGCAAAACCAACCAAATTCTACAACAGAACAACTGGGACAAATTCTAAATTCCAAATTGACTTGGACATAAATACCCCAAACATGCCAAATGGTCTAAGTAATCTAATCAATCAAGACCAAAATAGCTCAACAAACCTACAAGAAACTCTGAAAAAACAAAACTTACCCGGATGACAATATCTAAAAGAAACAAAAAAAAAAAAAAAAAGATTTGGCCGGATGAGTGGCACAAGGCCGCTCGCCGGAGAACAAATGCGATTTCAAGTTTAAACCAAGTAAGATAAAACTTGCTCTCACACCATGTGAAAGTTCTAACAATAATATAAATTAAACTAAGAAGAGAAGAACAAAGAGAGAGAGAGAACAAACAACATTATAAAATAATAGATACAATTCGTATTTACATTAATGCAAACCCTAACCTATATAAGGTAAAATATTTTTATTATTAATGCTAATATATTACTAGTATAACTCTTCCATATATAATATACTAATAGTATAACTCTAACATCTATGACGGTTTGAACTCTAGCCATCATAAAAAATATGAAAATAAACATTATAATTTTTTTAAAAGTGTGGAATACTAGTTTTGATTAAGGTTGTAAAAGGCTAGCCGTGATAAGACAGCAACGTAGGGCCTCAAGCCCTATGAGCCTTCACCCTTGGCGAAGTGTAATTAGACGTTTCCTATTATAAAATGACATATACTAATGAATATGACTGTTTGGTCTTATCTAAATTTTTATATATTTTTCTTACTCTAGAAAATTGTATACCGTTCAAATTGTATTTACTAATTGAAATTATATATATAAGAGTTGTTGTTATAATAAATTTATGGGTAAAAAATCTGAATGGTTCTTGTACTTTTGACACCTTGTGCGAATAAAATCTTTATACTTTAAATTATACTTTGTTAGTCCTTCAACTAAATATCATGAATTCTGTTAGTCCCTCGTCTATCTCTGCCGTTCCATCCAACGAGAATGATAAATTGACAAACAGAATTGCTTACGTGTCCGTTAATTTTTTCCAACTCAGCATTTAAAAAACGTGATTGGTCCATAAATTATACATTTTGAGCACAAAATAACCCTTAACTTTAACAACGTACAAATTTAGTCATTCAAGTAACAACATAAACTCTGCTAGTCTCTTTAACTGTCTGCCATTCTAACTAACGAAAATGATAAGTTCTTACTTAAAATTGCACAATGAGTCTCTATATTCCTAACAAAATATATACTAGACCTTAATTAAATATGACAACATAAGTAAAAAAATAAATCACTATAAATCAAATCAAGTTTTATGGCCATTATGTCTTGGACTGCATCACATAATAATATATCCAACATAAGTACTAGTTTTTGGTTTTCAATTTTTAATTACTTGATTCATTAAAAACTTGACCCAAAAAATAAAAAATAAAAATTGTATAAGAAACTAGGGTTTGAGCAAAGTTTATAGATTTTTATTTTTTTAATTTTTTTTTGCCTTTGTGTTTAATTTTAATTATATATGTTCAACAATCATACACTAATACAAAAGCTACCAAGAACTAAATTTTGGAACAATTTATGTAACAAGAGTCGTATGATAAATTTATTATGGGCATAATAGCAAATAAAATACTTGAACTAAACTATAAACAAATTGTAAAATCATCCACCTAATTAATTAAATGAGTCTATAATAATTATTCAATTATTAAATTATTGAACTACCTCATTTAAAAACTTACACAGAATTTCGTCTCGATACATTGGATATCTCTCTAAACATATAATAATTGTACACGAAACTACAACTTTCTAACTTTTCTTAAGCACTATAATATCAAGACTATCTTGAACTAATAAAGATTTATCCCCTATCTCATACAGGTGAGACACGTCATTACCTATATATGGCATTATGCAAATAAATTAATGAGTTTAGCCAATAAACAAATGTCCAAACGTTCTTTTAATGCTACTCCAGTCTACGAGTCTTTGATATGACTCACTGGTCTCATCTTCTTTTACATATTTTAATACGTCCCATTACTGGAATTGGTACAAGAAGCTTCTTAATGCATATACTTTAATTAATTCCCATCATTAGCACTTAATTATATATAAAACTCGGATGAGTCTCAAGATTAAGTATATACCAACACGTGTTACATGATAATTGGAACATAAGCCATTTTCCAAGAGACACACCAAACCCCACTAATTAGTCTTACGTGCGACTTAGTTCAATGATATGATATTGTTATGTTTTTAGACCAAGTATTTCTACATTCCAGGTTCAAATCCTACAAAACTAGCTTATAATGAAAATTGAATTTGACCTTTAAGTGATGGAGAGTGTTGACTAAATATCTCTATCAATCTAAAACTATTAAATAAAATAGTTCAATACATGAATCATGATTAAGAATCTATTACATTCTCTATCAAAATTCTAGGACAGTGGCGATGAGAATCTTCAAAATTGGAGTTCAACCTTTAAGAATCTATTTCATTGGAGAATTTAATTAATGTGACTTCAATCTTGGGGTGCTTCTCCTTACGGTGACAAAGATTTGGAAGCAACACGTGTTTAAGGTTTATTTGCTAAGAATAAATTAAGAAAGCAATGTAATGACACTTGGAAGATACTCTTACAATGAAAAAGATAGATTAGGTCATGAAGAACAAAAGTTTGTCTGATTAGTGTTTAATGGGATCATCTTAAAGAGATGCATGTAATTTCTGTCATAGAAACTGTACTCTGTAGACAAACAGAAACAGTGATTAAGTGTGTGAAATATTTAATATTTGGAATTTTGGTTCAATGGCAGGTTAGGGTGTTTCCGAGAAAGGCTGGTGGAAAGGGCCATGGACACATGAGGAAGATAAGGGTAGTTCATTTTGCTATTTTCAAACGATTTTATTTACAATTTGTTTATTATGTTGTTTTTGAAAATATATTTTCAAAAAAAAAAAAATTAAATTTATAACACAAAATTCAAAATATATTATTAATGTTTTAGTGTTTTTTTACTTTAAGAAAGAAACACAATTTATTTAAATAAAAATTCTAAAAACAAATAAAATTCTAAACACTAAAAAATAAAATTCTAAAAAAAAAATGGAATTCTATAAAAATGAAAATACTAAAATATTAAAAAAATAATTCAAGCCCTCATTGGTTATTTAAATTAAAAAATTTTAAAAAATTATTTAAATAAAAATATATTAAAATTCTCAGTCCACATCATTAATTTTTATTTTTTTATTTTTTTTTATTTTGTCAATTTTTTATTTGTTTGTATTTTATTTTTGTAACAAAAAAATATAGTAAGATCTATTGACTTTTAAATGTATTTGTAATTTAATTATATATTAGCATAAAATTGTTCTAGTTTACTGAATATCAAATTCATTGAATAAAATATCATAAAACAATTTTTTAAAGTTTCAAACAAAATATTTTCTATTTTTCTATTTTCAGAAATAATTTTTCATAATGACAAACCAAACACGTTTTCAGCAATCTTAAAACATTTGAAAACAAAAAACTGAAAATGAATTCAAATTCAAAACTCAAAATTGAAACATGATGACAACTGGCTGAATGCTTCTTACTCAATATGTAAGCCTACATGGTGAGAGAAGATGGTGCATAATTTGTTTCCAAGTCTTCATGTACGATCAATGTCACTTTGCTCTGAATACTAGATTGAATAGAGCCGAACATGATTAAAGGAAAAAGACACGTGTTAATTTGTCAGTTCTATGTCTTATCTAATCAGGTTTGACCTAGTCCAACATATGTCAAGCGCACCTATATGTGTTGAATAGTAGATGACATGTCTCGTACAATAACTTAAAATTTTCTTTAATAGTGTCATGTAGAGTTCAGTCGATCCTACTATAAATAAACTGTATCGTTTCTAATATACCTTTTTGAATAGGAATGGAAAGAGTTGCAGGCTAAGATGGGTGAATTATTTGATGCTTGGACTCAAAAGAGGCCATATAACACCTCACGCGGAAGGAATTATAATTGAACTGTAAACCTTTTCTCGTTTTTTCTTTATTATGGTCCAAACGTATCAAACTCCTTAATGTGCCTTAATTCTCAAACTTCTTAATGTGCCTTAAATTTCAAACCTCTTAACGTGCCTTCAATTACAAACATCTTAATGCCTTCATATACAAACTTCTTAATGTGTCTTCAGCTACTTCCTCATTGATTATGCTGAATAAAATTGGTAACGAATGAATGTTCTTGATGGGAGGATGTGCATAAATACATAGTTTGGTCCCTACGCTCAAGCACCTTTTTCTTTTTTGTTATACACCATCATATTGGGTGTTCTGAGAGCTTATAAGCGCCAAAAACAAAAGAAACTCTAAATAAAAAATCCAATAAGAAAGACGGCAATGGCGGGAGATAATCTTCAATCTCTTTGATCTTAGTGCTATTTAAATGTTTTGAAGCATGTTAAATCGTATTCTAGTCTAGCAGTTAGTATCAGAGCTAGTTGAACCCCTTCCTTGTTGTTTTGAGTTCTAAGAAAAATATTCGCAAAATACCGTGAAATTTTATTTATTTATTTATTTTTTCTTTCCTTTTGATTCCAAAGTTGAATTTTCAAACTTTTGATGCAAAGCGAGGTTACAAATCATTGGGTAATTGAATTTCAAACATTTATGTGATTTGAAATGTCAATTTTGGTGAAGAAACCGATACGTCTGCAACCGGGTCTAAAACTGGGTCATCTGAACCGGTTGGAGGTTGAAAATGATATTTTTTTTCCTGTCATTTTGATGCTTTTTCATCTGATTTGACTTTTGTGCAGTCATTTAGGGTTCGTTTGGTACAGTTGTTGTGAGTAGAGCTTTTAACAGTAGAGCTTTTGTTAAAAAGCCGTTGAGTGTTTGGATATGAATAAAAAAGTGCTGTGAATATTAAATTGAATGTTTGGTTGCATAATTATAAAAGTACTTTTGTATAAATTTTATATTTGTTTGATTAAACAGTTATTAATTATTATATAACCCATATTATTTGTTTTAAAATAAATAAATTTTTTATATCCTATAATAACTATTAAAATTAATATATTGATTTAATTATAATAACACAATTATTTTATTATATTTGACTAAACAATAATTAATTATTGTATAACTCATGTTATTATTTTAAAACAAATTATATATTTTTATATCATATAATAACTATTAAATTTAATATATTAGTTTAATTATAATAACATGATTATTTTAGTGTATTTTATTAAACAGTAATTAATTAATTAAATAAAAAATATTATGTATAATTTGTATTATATTATTTAACACGCCATTCCCACTTTATATAAGTATATAAAGTGACAATTTGATATAAGTAATTAATATAGTAAATAAATTAATATCTTTTTCTGATGTATTAATAGTAATTTTATTAATTTTGAAATTCATTAAATGTTAATTACAATTTCTCGTAAAAGTTCAATTAGAGCTTTTTAGATTTGGGCTTATCTAAAATAGTTTTTTTAAGCTGTTTTTTTAGTCAAAAAATGCTTGTTGATTTTAACCAAACAACAATAAAAATAACCAAAAGTACTTTTACTCTTTAAAAAGTACTTTTACACTTCAAAAAAGCTCTTCCAAATACACTATTAATATATGCATAATATTATGATTAATTATGCAATATTTTGTTTATGTTTAACACTTGACATATGAGAATATTTTAGTGCATAAAATAACATATTGTCCATAGGAATTATTCTCATAATACTTAATTTTATGCACAAAATTTAAATATCTAGTGATCCATATAATTTAATTAATTAAGGATTAGGCACAACATCTTTAATTAAATAAAATTATATATTATGTTAGTTTAGGATCACATAAGGATTTATACATATTGGTTGTAATTAATTATACTTAATATAATAAATTTTATCCCACAGAAACTTTTATTATATTCATATAATTAATTAGGATAAAATATCAAATTATTTTCAAAATAGGAATTATGAATAAATACATAATTTGATAGTTTTATATATTGTAGGATGAAATATCAAAGTATTCTCATATTGTACCCATAAATCATGAATTAAGTCTATAATTTGATAATTATATCATAACAAACACATGAATCTGCTTGAGTTAAAAATTTAGCCCACAAGCAAATTTTATGTCATTAGATTCATTTTGCATGATTTACATTGGTAAAACATGAAATTTATTCAACTAGACCTCAAATTTTGACATAAGCATTTATAAAATATATGTAGCTTCACAACCTGCTAATTTCTCTAATATTCGTTGTGATATTCCTGAACCAAAGTGTGATAACTATAAGATATGGAAGGAGAGAATTCTTCTCCATCTAGGATGGATGGACATAGACTATGCTATTAGGAAAGACGAACCACCAAGAGAGTACTTGGGTTCTCCCAATAACTAAAAAGTGTAGCATGCCTAAATCTAACTGGGGTTCGCGGTGGTGGAGGATCTGGATAGGAAAAAAGAAGGATTATAATTGTAAGATATCCAATGAAACCGTCGCTGGAATTGAGATCTTATTCAAAGAGAAAGATATCAAATATCTGGAATTTCTTTTTGTATATTATATGGATGATCTAATCTGCAAGGACCATGATTGGGAATTGTTTGATCGTCTTGTTGATACCAGTACTCCAGCGAACATCGTCCTTTATGAACAATGGGAGCGATTTAATCGCCTCAGCGCGATGTTCATTAAGACTAAAATTTCTACTAGTATACGTGGTTCCGTTGATTAGCATAAAAAGGTTCGGAACTTGCTGAAAGCAATTGATGATCAATTCATCACTTCAGATAAGACACTGGCAAGCACCCTAATCATGAAGTTATAACCACAAGATTCACCAGTGTGAAAGGTGTGTGTGAGCACATCATGCACATAAGAGACATTGCGGCTCAACTTAAGAAACTCGAGATTGAGATGTTTGACTCTTTCTTGGTGCACTATATCTTAAACACCCTCCCACAGTAGTACGGACCATTCAAAATCTTGTACAACACGCATAAGGATAAATGGTCAATCAATGAATTAATGACCATGTGTGTTCAAGAGGAAGGGAGGTTTGTTTTGGAACATGGTGAAAGTGCAATGCTGACTACAACACGCAGAAAAGGCAACCTAAAGCTAATCAGAAGAGAAACGGTAAAATACCACCCGTGCTGATATCAAGAAAGGCCTACGTGTTACTTTTGTAAAAAGAAGGGACACATGAAGAATGAGTGCTCTAAATTCAAGAAATGGCTTGAGGATAAAGGGTATGCAAAACCTAAGGAAGCCAGTTGGAAATGAACAAAGCATCTTATCTAGAAACAGGATGAGCTCACAAGTGAAGGCTATAAGGACATGTTTTTTAATTTTAAGTAGTTGTTTTGTTTTAAAATTAGATAGGACCTTCTATGTTCCAAGTTTTTCACAAAACTTGATTTCAGTTTCAGACTTGTACCTTTAGGATATTCTTTAAATTTTTCAAACACATTATTCAGTTTGTTTTATAAGTCTGATTGTGTTGGGAATGGTACTTTGTATGATGGTCTTTATCGTATTAATTTACAAGACAATGTCACCTATAGTTTATGGCATGTTCACACTGGCACTAAAATGTGTATTATTAACGAGGACTTCTTTATATTATGGCACAGGAGATTGTGACATATCTCTATAGATAGAATTAAGATATTAGTGAATGATGGAGGTACTTAGTATACTGATTTTGAGACATGCTGGACTGCAATAAGGGAAAGCAGACCAACAAATCCAAAAAAGGTGTCAATAGGAGTTCAGACATATTAAAAATCAAAGATACTGATATTTGTAGTCCAGACATGGACTCACATGGTCAGAAATATTTCATCACCTTTAAGATCTTTAAGTCTGAAGTAGAGAAACAATGTAAAAAGCAAATAAAAATCGTGAAATCAGATAGAGATGGAGAGTATTACGGTAGGTACACTAAGGATGGACAAAGACCTGGTCTGTTCGCTAAGTTTCTTCAGGAGCATGGAATAGTTGCTCAATGTACCATGCCTAGTTTACCAGACCAGAATGGTGAGCAGAAAGAAGAAACCGAACATTATTGGACATGGACGGAGTATGCTTAGTAGCTCAAATCTTCCTAAATCCTTGTGGACTGAAGCACTAAATACGGCAGTGTATATATATACTGAGTTCCAACCAAGGCTGTTCCAAGGACGCCATTTGAATTATGGAAAGGTTGGAAACCGAGTTTGCGACATATGCGCGTTTGGTGATGCCCATCTGAAGTTCCACAAGAAAAAAAACTGGACCCAAGGACCATTAGTGGGTTTTTTATTGGATATGCCGAAAGGTCTAAAGGGTATAGGTTTTATTGTCCATCTCACAGCACTAGGATTGTGGAATCAAGAAACGCCCAAGTTTCTTAAGAATAAGTTGATCAGTGGGAGCTATCAAATTAGGAAGAAAGTTCTTGGGCATGATCATTCAGAATCTCAACCTTCCAACTCAAGTAATAGATTGGTCATAGTTCACAGCACCCCTCAAGTACCAACCGGTGTTGAAAAACCAATCAATGAAGTTCCACAAGTTGCTGACAAGTTTCCAGTGGATCAAGCAGTTTAGGAATTACGAGAACCTCTTGAACAGCTAGTTGAACCACAAGCTTCTCAGGAAGATGTTTATACAACATTGAGGAGATCCACTAGAACTAAGAGGTCAGCAATTCCTAGTGATTATGTAGTATACCTACAAGAATCTGACTACAATATTGGAGTTGAAAATGATCCCAAGTCCTTTTCACAAGCCATGAGCTGCAAAGAGTCAGAATTATGGTATAATGCCATGAAGGAAGAAATACGTTCTATGAAGAGTAATGGAGTCTGGGATCTTGTTGAGTTGCCTAATGGTGCAAAAGCCATTGGCTGTAAATGGGGTTTTAAGACTAAAAAAGACTTATTAGGCAACATTGAGACATACAAGGCAAGACTTGTTGCTAAGAGATTCACTCAAAATGAAGGAATCGATTACATGGAAACCTTTTCTCCTGTATCTAAGAAAGATTCATTGAGCATTATTTTGGCATTAGTAGCCCATTTTGACATTGAGTTGCAACAAATGGATGTAAAAACAGATTTTCTCAATGGAGATCTAGATGAGGAGGTTTATATAAAACAACCTAAAGGATTTTCTTCCAGTGATGGTGAGCATTTGGTTTGTAAGCTCAAGAAATACATGTACAGTCTAAAACAAGCGTCCCGTCAATGGTATTTTAAATTTCATTGAGTAATTTCTTCATTCAGATTTGTTGAGAACCCTATGGATCAATGTATATACCAAAAGGTCAGTGGGAGTAAGATTTGTTTTCTTAATTTATACGTGGATGACATTTTGCTTGCAACCAACGATAAGGGTTTGCTACACGAGGTAAAACAATTCCTCTCTATTTGATATGAAGGATATGGGTGAGGCATCTTATGTCATTGGCATTAAGATTTATAGAGACAGATTTCGAGATATCTTGGGTTTGTCTCAAGAAACCTACATCAATAAAGTTTAGAGAGATTTCGGATGAAGGATTGTTCACCAAGGGTAGCTCCCATTGTGAAAGGTAATAGGTTCAATCTGAACCAATTCTCGAAGAACGATTTTGAAAGTGAACAATTGAAGAACATTCCATATGCTTCTGTTGTCGGAAGTCTGATGTATGCTCAGGTCTGCACAATGCCTGACATTGTAATTATTGTAGGATTGTTAGGACAATATCAGAGTAATCCAGGTATAGACCATTGGAGAGCTGCAAAGAAAGTGTTGAGATATCTTCAAGGGACCAAGGATTACATGCTTATGTATAGACGGATGAATAATCTGGAAGTAATTGGCTACTCAGATTCTGACTTTGCTGGCTGTGTTGATTCATGTAAATCAACATCACGGTACATTTTCATGATGGCCAGTGGAGCTATATCATGGAGGAGTGCTAAGTAGACCTTGTCTGCTACTTCTACTATGGAAGCTGAGTTCGTCTCTTGTTTTGAGACTACTTTACACGGTGTATGGATCAAGAGTTTCGTATCTGTACTTAAAGTTATGGATTCTATTTCTAGGCTATTGAAAATTTACTACGACAATTCAACTGTTGTCTTTATGGCTAAGAACAACAAAAGTAGAAGTCGAAGTAAACATATCGACATTAAATACTTAGCCATAAAGGAACATGTTAAAGAAAAAAAAGTGGTCATTGAGCACGTCAGTACTGAGTTGATGATTGTTGATCATTTGACTAAGGGTATGCCACCATTGAAATTCAAGAATCATTAGATAAAATGGGACTTGGTCCCACTATATGATTGTATATATTTGAATGGAACACTTATTTATTGTGATGTTTTCTCATATTCATGTGTACATTAGTTTATTTGAGAAAATACATCTGTATAGGACCAAGAATAAACATAAGGTTTATTCATTAAGTAATGTTACCATATAAAGAATAATACTTGAAAAACTGGATGCACTATAATACATGGAATATAATACTCGTTGTTAGAGGATTTACTACCATGATTCATGTATTTATTTTTTAAGAAAAGACAATTAATGAGATTAAAGTTGAGACATATGTTAAACGTATGGATCAAGTGGGAGAATGTAAACCTTTTCCGGTTTTTTCTTTATTATGGCCCAAACGTTTCAAACCCCTTAATGTACCTTAATTCTCAAACTTCTTAATTTGCCTTAAATTTCAAACCTCTTAACGTGCCTTCAATTACAAACCTCTTAATACCTTTATTTACAAACCTCTTAATGTGTCTTTAGTTACTTCTTCATTGATTGTGCTGAATAAAATTGGTAACGAATGAACGTTCTTGATGGGAGGACGTGCATAAATACATGGTTTGGTCCCTAAGATCAAGCACCTTTTTTTTTCTTTTTCATACACTATCATATTGGGTGCTCTGAGGGCTTAGAAACACTAAAACCAAAAGAAACTCTATATCAAGAATCCAACGAGAAAGACGGCAATGACGGGAGGTAATCTTTGATCTCTTTGCGCATTGATCTAAGTGTTGTTTAAATGTTTTAAAGCATGTTAGATCGTATTCTAGTCTAACATGAACTCCATGTACTCTGGGGCAACAAGTAATTTCTCTCTCTCCCCCTCCATCTCTCTTCACTCATTTTTTCCTAGAATGTTTTAGACATGGTTTACCATAGCCATGTATCTTCTCGGAAGAAAGATAATAGAATAAAAAATTACTAGAGAACCCCTTTCAAGAAAACAGGCAAGCTGTCTCAAAAGCAAGAAAAGAAGAAAAACAGCATAATGAGGAAGAAGATCCCACAAGTGATGAAATTATTATATATAATCCTCAAAGTAAGAAAGAAACAGTAATTACACATCCAACTGTGGATAACCAGTTCTTCCCATGATGTATCAAGATATTACATCATGGTCATATAGTATTGTTCTTGATGATTATCTATGGAGAGGCTTGTGGAAATTGGATTTATGAAAAATCTTTTTACCACAATTGTTATGAATCATGATCGTCATCGTAACCTTTTTTTTTTTTTTTTTTACAATACTCAATATGTGACGAGAAGAATGAATTGATGAAAGTGATTTATAGCTCCCATTGTAATCTATAATAAGAGTTGCCATGCATAACTTGTAGACAGTAGTTCAATCTGGAACTTTTGATTTTTATGTTTTCCACACTTGTTATGCATTAAATAAATAATTACATGTGACACATTGGGAGCAAAATGTGAGATCGCTAATTTGAGAAAGCCGTTTTTCTAGTCTCGGACAAGAAAAGCCATTGTTCATTTATTGTCGTATCAATGATAGGACATTTAACATTTCTCGTTGTGTTTGTGTCAGAGCCCGACAAAGATTTGACAAACGCGTACTGTTGGGACAAATTGGTGATGCCAAAAAGTTTAGGGCAATGATAATAAATATGTTAAGCCAAAAAATGATTCACCAACATGATGGTCCATTGCCTGATCATTTCTTCCCATTGGACAAGTAACCCAATTGGTTGACCTAGCCCATTGCTGACTAATCTGCCCTTGAGAAGGCTGTGTTCGTTGGATGAATTCTGGATCAATGGTTGGCAGCTGTGGTATTTTATACCCCTTTGTGTTGCCCTAATGAATCAGAATTGAGTCCTGCAGTTGTTGATAGAGAGAGCTTGAGTGCGATTCCTTTCTGGTGCGATTCCTTTCATCTTTTTCTCTGTTATTCTCTTATACTTTTGGTTTTAGAAATTTATGCTTCTTCTTACCTTCTACGTTGAAGGTTTCTGAGTGAACATTAGAAGAGACTAGTGTTTGTGTGGTCTCTAGTTTTTACCGTTTATCTGAGTTTATCTGAGTTACTGTAGCAACTCAGTCAGATTAGATCAGTGGATTCTGGGTTTTTCCTTTGGGTCTGGTTCTTGGGTTTAAACTAAGGGTCCAATGTTTCTGAGCTCTAAATCATTTGGTTACTCTTTGGTGTTTCAAGATTGAACGAGTTTTTTCGGTTATGTAAAGAGTTATTGGTTTCAATAGTGGTATCAGAGCCTGCGTGGCGTTCTTGGAAACTTTTTTGAAATTTTTTTTCTCTTGAAGTAAGAAGAATCGTTGTTTTTTTAAAAACTCATGTTTTGTTTAAACAGATCTGTGGTTTTCTTGGTTAGATCTAAACGATCTTGACTGATCTACTGTTCTAGTTTTTCTTTATGGTGTTCTCTTTAAAGATCTAAAAAAACTCTCAGATCTGTAGTAAATCTAAAAGATATGTTAAGATCCAGTCATTTTTCTTTACATACCTTACCATCAACACTTTGTTCTCGGTGGCTCCTCAGTTTTATAAAGGTAAAATGGTGATTAAGTCTCCGATCACCACTGTGTTTGTTTTATCTGATTCTTTTGTTATTAAAAACTTGATTGTTTGATGAATAGTTATTTTCTACACGATTATTGAATAAATCTGTTGAAATGTTTAAACATGTTACTCTATTACTTAACTAATCAACTTCCTTTATCAAGAAAACTGTAAAAACCCAATGCCTCATATTTGTGCCTTGACCTAGGAAAGTGATTCTCATGGAATCTTAGTGAAATTGAGTAGTGAGAGATTTTTCTTCTTAATTCTACGAATAGAACTATAAAGTAATCAAGCTATTTTTTTTTTAGTATTGAGTTTGCCTTTCTTGATTAAATTTCTAGTTAGTATCTTGCGTTGCCTGAATAAACCATTTTGCATACCTTTCCTTGCATGTTGCATTACTTGGTGTCTTATTTTGCTGTCATGAAAAATACCAGTTTTTAACTTGGGGTTTCTAATGGAAATAGGGATTTTCCCATATGGCAACAAAGGATGAGAGGGGTTTTAGTCCAACAGAAAGTAGCTAAAGCCATATATGGGTTTTTCCTGACACTATGACTGAAGTTCAGCAAACTGAGGCAGATGATTTTACGTATACCTCCATAATTTTGCATTTATCTGACCAGGTTCTAGAAAGGTAGAAATGTTAGATTCCACTAAACTTCTCTGGAAAAAATTAGAAGAGTTATACTCAGTAAAGTCTCTACCAAATAAGCTTTTTCTATTAGAAAAAAATTTTAGTTTTAAAATATATTCCTCAATATATTTAGATAACAATCTTGATATCTTCAAAAAGTTAGTTCAAGATATCACTAATACAGGTGAGAAAGTGTCTGTGTCTGAAGATGCAGTTATCCTCCTAAATGTAACTTCTGAAGCCTATAAGGATGTTAAGAATGTCATTATGTATAGCAGAGACACCCTCACCTAAGATATTGTTGTAAATTCTTTAAAGAGTAAAGATTTAGAATTAAAAACTGAAAAAACTGAAAGTAGTAGTTCTGAGTCTCTTTATGTTAGAGGAAAGTCTCAAAATAGGCAAAATGAGAGTTATGATAATCAGCAAAGTCAGGATAGTAACAATAATAACAACTATAAGAAAAAGAACAAGGAAAGGTCTAGGTCAAAGTCCAAAACAAGAGGTAAAAAGTGTCATGGGTGTCGTAAAACTGGCCATTTCATCAAAGATTGCTATAAGAAGAAAAATAAGCAAAAAGATAAAATGGCAGATGAAGGAAATATAGTTGAACCAAAAGAAACAAATATTGTTGATGTCTATGTTGTCACTAAACCTGTCAATGGGCATTCTTCTACAAATTTTGCAGATAAAAGTGATCAAATCCAAGGATGAATCTTGGATTCTGGTTGAACTTTTCATATGACATCTAGGAAGTATTGGCTTCATGATTTTAAGAGTGTTTCAAATGGAAAAGTCCTAATGGAAAATAATGTTGTCTGTAAAATTGAGGAGATTGAGAATGTGACTTTAAAATTTGACAATGGTTTTATATATATCCTTGAAAGGGTCACATATGTACCTAATCTTAATAGAAATTTGATATCTGTGGGAGACTTGGATGAATTGGGTATGTGTGATAAGTTTGGAGATAACATGCTGAAAGTGATCAAGGGATCTTTTGTCATCTTCAAAGGTTTCAAGAGAAATGAAATTTATGTTACTCAGGTTGAAATAGTGTCTCAGTACAATAATGTCTTCCAGTGTTGAAGTTGATGTCACTTTAAAGTGGCACATCAGGTTGGCACATGTCAGTGAGAAAGGACTTCACATCTTGCAGAAACAAGGAATTTTTAGTAAAGATGTGATTTCAAAAGTCCCATTTTGTGAACACTGCACTCTAGGTAAATACCATAGGCTTCATTTTAACACAGGTAAGCACAAAACCACCTCTATTTTATAATATATCTACTCTAACTTATGGGGTCCAGCCTCTGTTCCTACTCAAGGAGGAAATAGATATTTTCTCTCATTGATTGATGACTTCTCTAGAAAAATTTGGATTTTCTTGTTAAAACAAAAATCTGATACTTTCGAAAGGTTTAAAACTTGGAAAACCTTTGTAGAGAACCAGACATGTAAGAAGATTAAAATCTTCAGAACGGATAATGGCTTAGAATTTTATAACTCTGATTTTTAATCCGCTATTTGAAGAAAGTGGTATTCTAAGACATAAAACAGTGCCCTATACCCCCCATCAAAAGGGGGTAGTTGAAAGAATGAATATGACTTTCTTGATAAGGTGAGATGTATAATGGTTAGTTCTAGTCTTCAAAAAGTGTTATACCTTCAAGTGCCCTTGATGGCAAAACTCCACAACAATTGTGGTCTAGAGAATCTCCTAACTATAGTCACCCTAGAACTTTTGGGTATGCTACCTTTTCTCATCAATCTGTTGGAAAATTGAAGCAAAGGCTCAAAAGTGTGTTTTCCTTGGGTATCCAGATGAAGTAAAAGGATACAGATTGTGGGATAAGGAGGTAAAGGATTTTAAAATAATCACTAGTAGGGATTTGACTTTTAATGAGTCTAACATGCCTTGCCTTGCTGATAAAGGCTCTGAAGAAAGTGTTTCTAAAAATAGCACTAAGTTTCAGGTGGATATTGATTCTCCTACTGACCTTAATCAGCATCAGATTGATGCAGCCTCTGATGTTGATTCTAATGAGGGTGATGAGGGTCAGCCAGAAGTGGAAGACTGACCCAAGAAATTCACCACCCTGATCTTGAAAATTGCCAGTTGACAAAGGATGGGACTAGAAGGGACATTAGGGCTCCTACAAGGTTTGGAGATTATGTTTCTCTTGCTGGTATTTAAAGAACCAAATTCTTACAGTAAAGTTGTAAGTAGTAAATATGCAGATAACTGGTATAGTGCTATGAAAGAAGAGATTGAGTCTTTAAAAAAAAATAACACATGTGTATTAGTTCCAAAACCTAAAAGCAAGTCTCTTGTAGACTGCAAGTGAGTTTTCAAAGTAAAAGAAGGAATTTCTCAAAAGGATTCTCTGAAATTTAAAACCAGACTTGTAGCAAAAGGTTTTACTCAAAAGTATGGCATTGACATGTAGTTAAATACATTACTATCAGGGTTCTACTTGCATTAGTTGCTCATCACGATTGAAAAATTGAATAAATGGATGTCAAAACTACTATTCTTTATGGAGATTTAGATGAAATCATTTATATGACTCAACTTGAAGGTTTTCTTGATCTTTCTAAACTTGATAATGTGTGTTTACTAAATTTTTTTTATATGGTATTAAACAATCACCTAGACAATGGTATAAAAGGTTTGATAACTTTGTATTAGCTGTTGGTTTTCAAAGAAGTGCTTTTGATCATTGTTTATACCTTAAGAAGAATAAAAATGATTTGGTGACTGTTTATTTACTTCTTTATGTTGATGGTATGTTATTGATTGATTCTAATATGCATGACATAAATGAAATAAAGAAATCTTTATGTTTTGAATTTGATATGAAAGATTTAGGGCATGCTAGAAGAATCTTAGGAATGGATATTAAAAGAAAAAGATCTAATCATGTCTTGCTGTTAAAACAAACTGCTTACATTAAAAAAGTTCTGTCAAAGTTTTCAATGCATGATGTTAAATCTGTATCTTTAACTTTAGCAAGTCATTTAAATTGAGTAAAGACCAATGTCCTATAGATGATTCAGATGTAAAATACATGGAGATAATGCCTTATGTTAATGCTGTGGGGTTTGTCATGTACACAATGGTGTGTACAAGACTTGATGTTGCCCACGCCATAAGCACTCTCAGTAGATTCATGGACAATCCTGGTCCTAAACATTGGGAAGCTCTGAAATAGTTATTGAGATATTTGAAATGTACCTCTAATCTGGGATTAATCTATGGGACATGTAATGAAGGAGTAATTCTTAAAAGTTTTGTTGATGCTAACTTTGCTGGTGATAAGGATAATAAAAAATCAACCACTGCTTATGTTTTTACATTGTGTGGTACTTGTATAGTTGGAAGTCACAACTCCAACCAATTGTTTCCTTGTCCACCACTGAGTCTGAGTATGTTACAGCAACTAAGGCAATTAAGGAAAGTATGTGGTTAAAGGGATTGCTAGCTAAAATAAATGTGCTTTCTAATATTGTTGTAGTTTATTCTGATAGTCAAAGTGCAATATATTTGTGTAAGAATCCTGTCTTTCATGAACGTACAAAGCAAATTGATGTTAAATTGCATTTTATTATAGATGTTATTTCTAAAGAACTAGTGTATCTTAAAAAGATACCATCCCAGTTTAATCCATCAGATATGGGTACAAAGGTACTGCCTCTAAACAAATTTCATTCCTGTTTAAAATTGTTAAACATTGATACTGCCTAGTTTATCAATGTGCATGTGATTGCCTTGATGAAGACTCAGTTGCTGATGATCCGCTGATGTCCCTTTGATTCCTATTGACATCAATGTGGAGATTTTGTTGGGCCAAATTGGTGATGACAACAAGTTTAGGTCAATGACGATAAATGGGTTTAGCGCAAAACGATTCACAAACATGATGGTCCATTACCTGATATTTCTTCCCATTGAACAAGTGACCCAATTGGTTGACCCGACCCATTGCTGACTGATCTACATTTGAGAAGGATGTGTCCGTTGGATGAATTATGGATCAATGGTTGGCAGCTGTGGTATTTATTTCCCTTTTGTGTTGCCCTAATGAATCAGAATTGAGTCCCGTAGTTGTTGATAGAGAGAGCTTGAGAGCGATTACTTTCTGGTGCGATTCATTTCATCTTCTCTAATATTCTCTTAAACTTCTCGTTTTAGAGATTTTTGCTTCTTTTTACCTTATACGTTGAAGGTTTCTGAGTGAACATTAGAAGAGAGTAGTGTTTGTGTGGTCTCTAGTTTTTATCGTTTCTCTGAGTTACTGTATCAACTCAGTCAAATCAGATTAGTGGATTCTGGTTTTTTCCTTTGGTCTGGTTCTTGGGTTGAAATTAAGGGTACAATGTTTCTGAGTCCTAAATCATTTGGTTACTCTTTGGTGTTTCAAGATTGAACGAGTTTCTTCGGTTATATAAAGAGTTCTTGGTGTCAATACGTACTTCTCCAATTACTCACATATGTTTATACCTACACTAAGAGGGTTACCCTTTCTCCTTTAGATATTACTCTTGACCATCATTCTTGGGGTATGCAAATATTGAAATCGAGCTAGGTTTTATCAAAATTTAATTATATATTTTTCGATTCTGTATTTTTTTAAATAATTATATATAAATCCACGAACAATGATCCATTAACAACAAAAACTAACAAAATATAAATTTGTAACAACTTATGTATCACAAGTTACATGATAATTTTATATATGGTCAAAGCAAATGAAAAACTAAAATTTAAACCCATTATAAAATCCAAGAAATAGAAACTCAACCTAATTAATTCAGGAATCGACATGTATTTCGTGATATTTTTTCAGAGGGTTAGGGATGTAGAGTGTAGGGTGGACGAGGCAAAGTTAGACCATGACAAAGATCCTTCTCCTTCTCATCGTGATACTTTGTATCAGGTTCAGGCAGTTCTGAATCGTACTTTATCTATTGAGGAAGCCTTTTGGAAACAAAAGGCAAGGACATGTTGGACTTGTGAAGGTTATCACAACACTCGATACTTCCATTCTATAGTTCAGGGACGACGTATTCGAGCCAGGATCCGGTCTATTACTTTAACTTCGGGTGAGGTGTTTGAATCTCCTGAGACTATTTAGCCTTCAATAGTATCTTTCTTCCAGGAGTTTCTGTTGGCTCCTCCTCAGTCTATCGACCCTATTCGACCTGGTATTATACCTAGATTGGTGTCCAATGAGAACAATTTGTAGCTTAATCGGACTCCTCCTTTGACTGAGGTGCGAGAGGCTATTTTCAGTATTGATCCAGACAATGTCGCTAGGCCAGATGGGTTTTCATCTCACTTTTTTCAGGTCTGTTGGGACATAGTATCAAAGGATGTGTTTCAGGCAGTCTTTGACTTCTTTGCTAGAGGGCACCTACCTAGGGGTTTTGCAGCTACTTCTATTGTCTTGCTTCCAAAGCGGGACAATGCTTGTAGGTGGTTCGAGTTTCGTCCTATCAGCCTATGTACAGTATTTAATAAGTTGATTATGAAGCTGATGAATTTGTAACTAAGTACTTTACTACCTCAAATCATCTCAGCTCCTCATAGCAGATTCATCTCGGGACGGTTCATTGGGGATAATGTCCTCTTTGCACAGGAGTTACTACATACACTTGATACGAAGGTGCGAGGGGGTAATGTTATCTTCAAGCTTGATATGGTTAAGGCCTATGACCGCATGGATTGGGACTTCTTGATATCTATTTTGGAGGGTTTTGGGTTTGATACTCTTTGGATCGATCGAATACAGATGTGTATTTCAGAGTGTCGATTCTCAGTCCTACTTAATGGCAGGCCATGTGGTTTTTTTTATCATTTTGGGAGCTCAGACATGGTGATCCCATATCTCCATCGCTGTTTATTATTATTGCAGATTATTTTTTACGACTACCCACTCAGCAATATCAGCATATTCCTTCGATGGCATACAGACATGGGGGTGACGCTCTCATCTTTCATTTGTCTTTTGCAGATGATATGATTATTTTTGTCAATGAACAGAAGCAGTCTATCAGACGAGTTTTACAGTGTATTGAGCACTATGAGAAGACTTCTGGGCAGTTGGTGAACATAGATAAGAGCAGAATTATCTTACCTAAGAGATTTTTTACTGGTCAAATACACATGCTGGAGCTTCTGACAGGTTTCGTTATCAGCAGTAGCCCTTCACTTATCTTGGTGCTCATTTATTTAAAGGAGCCATGAAGATCTTCTTGTATGATGACTTAGTCCAGAAAGTCTGGAGTAGAATTTTTTACTAGGCCTCGAGACTCCTATAATTTGGAGGACGGATTACTTTGATACGATCAGTGCTATCCTATATTCTTTTCTATCTCCTTCAGATTATGCAGCCTCCCAAGGCTATCTTGAAGAAGTTAGATGGCATATTTTCTAGGTTCCTTTGGGACTCCAATACCATGCACACATATTGCATTGGAGGAGATGGAAAGACCTTTGTATTCCTACTGAGGAGAGTGGACTAGAATTTAGGAGACTGCAGGATCTTGTCAATACATTTTCCATAAAGCTCTGATGGTTATTTAGATCTCAGTGGTCATTATGGGCTCAATTTTTACTGAGTAAGTATTGTCAAGGTACCCATCTATTACTAGCTACTATTCATTACTATGCTTCAGCTGTATGGAAGAGACTGAAGCACATAGGCCCACAGGCGGAGATACACATTGTTTGGCAATTAGGGCGTGTGCAGATATTCTTTTGGTATGACTGCTGGATGGGCGAGTCTACATTAGCTGATCAGCACCCACACTTGCCACATTTTTCTATCCAGGTTAGAGACTTATTTGATGATACTAGATAGAACATTGATCGACTTCTTCGGCTAGTACCATTTATTATTGCTGAGCAGATAGGGAACATCCCTATCACCGCTGAAGTGCACAATCAGATTATGTGGAAAGATACTTCGGATGGTAGATTTGCTATCAAGTATGCATAGCAGCCAGTTCGCACATGGCATACTATTCAGGCTGTATACAACATGATTTGGAGTTCTATTATCCCGACGACTGTCTCTTTCTTTTGATGGAGACTATGGCAGGGTCTTATTCCAGTTGATGTTGTGATTCAGAGGCAGATTGAGAGTTATATGACTTCTCGTTGTCAGTGTTGCTCGGCTATTGAGACTATTCAGCATTTATTTATTGACAGCTGTATTGCCGACCAGGTTCGACGCCATTTTTATAACATTTATCATATAACCCTTCAGATGATGTAGGGTTTTCAGTATCGCTTTCAGACTTGGCGTTTCTCAGGTCAGTTTGTCAGGTAAGGTTATATTCACACGATCATTCATCTTTTGATCTCTGGTTTATTTGGACTGCGAGGAATGATGCAAAGTACCAGAATATCTCTATGGAGCCGAGACGAATCATCTAAAGAGTATACCATACTATATTTCTACTACATACAGGCCATTTATTTTGAGTTATTCATTGGCGATGGGATATGGATATTGCTCCACTTTTTGGTATCTTTCTTACTACTCCATCCCTTCCTCCTCCTATTTTAGTTTATGGGCATACTCCACCAGTGAGATCTTACAAGGT
The DNA here is from genome assembly GCA_030279155.1 of Forsythia viridissima. Lineage (NCBI taxonomy): Eukaryota > Viridiplantae > Streptophyta > Magnoliopsida > Lamiales > Oleaceae > Forsythia > Forsythia viridissima. The sequence continues at coordinate 37,794,525 of CM059036.1, forward strand.
CAACACTGATGGATGCGTCAAAGATGGATTTGCGAGTAGAGGAAGAATTATTAGGGATTCATCAGGTTGGTGTGTTCGCGCCTTCTTCTCTTCATATGGCAAATGCCTTGTTCTGGAAGCCGAGCTTAGGGCTATTCTTGACAATATCATTCTTGCTCAGAGGATTGTATTAGCAGATTTATGGATTGAGTCTAACTCTACTTTAGTCATCCACTGCATCACCAGAAGTGGGAGACCTTGGTCTATTCAGGTTACTCTTTGCCACATTAGACATTTCATTGTCTTCTATCGTGATACTATTTATCATATTTATCGCCAGGCAACCAGGTGGCTAACTTACTTGCTTCAGAGGGATGTGATCGTCATTGCTATTTTGAGTACAGCGCTCAGGACTTACTGCGACGTTACCGCAGCTTAGTTCAGATTGATAGACATGAGCTTTCTACAGTTATCGATTTATAGAATTTTTTAGGACTATTTGTTTAAAAAGTAGTACTTCATTATTTATTGTTTTATTATTTATTCATTTATTTGTTTGCTTTATCTTTTATGATTGGAGGTCAGGTTTTATGCCCCATTCCCATGTATTTTTTATGAGTTATTTATATATAATTGGGGTATCTGAATCCCCCATCATTTTCTTATGGAGGCTTGACAACTACACTAGGAATGTGATGGTGTGTTGAATAAATAAAAAAAAAAACCTAATTAATTCACGTTGTAGTAATTAGTACCTAGATTTAAGAATATAAATTGAAAACTTGAACTACGTCCTCTAAAAATGAAAGGGAAAAATATTTATTTAAATTATTTTTACCATGACTGTTACAAGCATGTAGATCGAATTTATTTTTCATCAATATTTGAAATATGAAATTTTTATAAAAAGGTGATATCGAGACTTATATTCAAGCCATTTCCGTGTCCTAATACTAATTGAAACACTTTATTTTAAAGACTAAATGGTTAAAGAATGAACAAATTTCTTTGTTTTAGTTGTCTTCGTTAGACTGCCTTATAAAAATTCTCAAAGACAAGAAGTCCGTTATTGCATGATAATAATATAAATGATTTATAAAAGCAAATTAATAAATTTCTCGACATAACTAAGGTCTCGCTTGTGATTGCTTTTAAAGTCTCAACCTCTAATTATCAAACAATTACAATTATTTTTGGTATTTTCTAAATTTAAAAAAAAAAAAACTAATTTTGAATACAGATTTTGAGAAACTACAAAATGATAGTTTTTGAAATTCTACTTTTAACTTCTCTAATTATCTATCATTAAAATACAAATTTAACCTTCATGAATAAAATTTATTCATTTTTCGTCCTAGCTAGGTTTGTTTGGCATCTACATTTATTGCTATTATACATTAATAAAGTCTCCTATTATTCAGAGTGTAAATATTCTTCCATCTTTTATTTTCTTGGCCGTTGGAAAATCAAAATTCAAGGTACAATTTAATAGATACTTATTTAAAAATAATAATAATGGAAAATATATTGGCTTAGATAAAGATTCAATAGTATTACATTTGTTATAAGAGTAAAAATAGATTTACAATTAATACTACCAATAGTAATAATTCATAAATACATCACTATAATCCATGTCAATTTTAGTAATTACATACTAAATAATAAAACACTTTTATTTATCAAACACTCAAGTGTTGATTTTTAAATAAATAGTAATTTTGAAATAAAAATTTATCAAACACTTAATTGATTCTTCCACGGCTAGTTCAAAGTTAATTCACTTAAAATCTATAGCAATATCAAACCAAGCTTAAAAATCCAAAACAAATTGTAAAATAATGGAAAACCAAATTCTGTCTAAATTTATGACTCGTCATGATTAGTTTTCCTTATTGCAGATAAATTCCACAATGGAAAATTGTTAATAGTAATCATACCTTATGTTGACCTCTACCAACTGGATTTCCACGTCTCCTCTACGTATGTGCATTTTACCATCATACTTGTATGGCTATGTGGGCCTCTAGATCACTATGGCATGCTTGGAAAAAAATAGATAAGATGTTTGAGTGTAGGAGAGCCATGTTATGACTAAGGAGTTGGCTTGAGAGCCTTTAACTTCTGATTCTCCCAAGTGACATAGAGAATACTTAAGTTAATCAGTGTAGAAGACTTTTTGTTTAGTATATTTTCTCTAATCAGATTTTCATCATCCTCTTCTTGTAGATATGATTTTGATATTTATAGGTCAAAGCCAATTGACCAATCTCCTTTGATGTGCAACAAGTAGTGCAATCTTAAGGATCTTATATCACATCCTATGTGTCATGTCGGTGGTTTAATGAAGAGGTCACTTTCAGCCGCATGCTAGAAGACTATGACTGTGACAAGCTACAATAGTAGGTTGTCCCATCAGTCTTTTCTGGTCTAATTTACAGAGTGTCAAGAGAGACTTTCTCAACACGCAATCGGGTCAGTCTTCGACCGCCCAGTCTTCTCAACCTCTTCGAAACAAAAGGGAACAACCACGTGGCACTGATGCGTCACACCTTATTTAGAATACCATCATATTATCCCAAAATGCACACTTTTGTTTTCACGACTTCTTTTTTTCTCAGAAAAAAAACCATCATAATTATGTTTTTTTTATTATTATCATTGGTAGTAATTTAAAGTTTATTTTTACTTTTATAACAGTTGTAATATTATCAAATATTTTTTTCTTATTACGTCATTCATTATGTACTTTTAAATGATTTTTTTATATAGATTAAATATCAAAATTTATAAAATTACAAAATAAAAGCATGCTCCATAAAGTAGAAAATGAATTAATGTAACTAATTAGGGTTAAAATTGGTATATTAATTATAGATAATTGGAAAGTTTAAAATAGAATCTGCTTTTCAAAATCTGCTGTTAGATAATACATGTTAGATCGTTCCTACAAATATATTTGACAAATGATTATGGCCCTTAATTTCAACTAATCTAACGATCTAGATGTATTAAAACCTTTACACAGATGTATTTGGATGTGGGAATAAGGATTTTAAAGGTTTTATCTATGCCGTTAGATTAACTAAAATTAATTGTCGTAATTATTTGTCAAATTTATTAATAAGATAATGGTCTCATACATGTTTTTCTATACTCAATTTAATTTTTTCTTAAATTTTCAAACACGTGAAACAATTGATTGATTAAAAATCAGAAGTTGGATCTAAAATTAATACGAAAAATAAGACCTCATTTTGTTTAACATTGATGAGAGCTAGGGATGGCAAAAATATCCGATCCGTCCCGAACCCGATGGATACCCGATTTGCATGGAGAGAAAAATTCTCGATCCGCAGATCAGCGGAGCAGATCGGGACAGATTGGGGCAGATCAGATCGGATCGGATCATGTGTGCTTTGATCCGATCCGCCCTATTTGAAAGATAAATAGGATTAAATAATAAATAAATGAAAAATTTGGGGCGTAAATTACCATTTAGAGGTGGATGGACTTGGCTAAAAAAAATTATTCCAAAAAAAAAAAACGGATCACAATGCGGATCACTGCTCTGATCTGAGAAATGGCGAATTAATCCGCGGATTTGGATCTCTTACAATTGTTGTGGGGAAGATACGAATCATGCCGATCCGATCCGAATTCGTCCCGTTACCATCACTAATAAGAGCGGGTCTAATCCGTTTTGGTAAACTTTAAAATCAATTTTGTTTTCCCAAATTTAATTTAGACATCCTTGTTTGACTTATATTTTATTTCTCCTGTTAATTTGCTCTCAAGCCATCTGTTATTTCTTTTTCTTTTGATGCCATGGTGTTTCGGGTGTTGTATTGGCGACTGGGGGTTAGGTGTTATTATTATTTATGTTTTATTTATTTATTTATTTATTATGGGTTGTTTTATCTTTATCATGTTTAGGGTTTTATCTCTATAATCGATATATTCTCCACTTCTTCGTCATTTGGTATATATTGAATGAGGAATGATCTACTCTCTATAGTGGAGAGTAGTTATAACCTGTTTAACATGATCATCGACATTTCTTTTGAGCTCAAAGTCATGGAGAATTTTCGCATCTGGAGGGTAAAAGTAATAAAAACTAGTTGTATAGGCTAGATTATTAAAATAAAATGGGATCTGTAACATAAAAAGTCGAGACCACGACCATAACAGCCAAAATAGAAATGTCTATTCATACATCAAGGTTCCACAAGCCTCCTCCCCACAGATAATCATCAATAGCAATAATATCTGAACAGGATGTAATATCTTGATACATTGTGGGCAAAAACTGGTTATCCACCACTACCGTTGGATATGTGATTACTGTTTCTGGCTTATTGCCTTGTGGATCATTCATGGAATCTCCCTTATTCCCACCATTTTGTCCTTCCTCAATATGCTGTTTTTGCCTTAGATTTTTCTTCTTTTCTTGCTTTTCACAAGGCTTGCCTGTTCTCTTGAAATGGGTTCTCCAGTAATTTTTTATTTCATTGTCTGTTCTTCCAGGAAGATACCGGGCTATGGTGGACCATCTGTGTTCAACATTCCAGATAAAATGAATGAAGAGAGAGAGAGATAGAGAGAAAGAGAGAGAGAGAGAGAGAGAGAGGGAGGAAGAGAGAGAGGCAGTACTTGTTTCCCCAGAGTGCATGGAGTTCAATGATAATTCCTTCCTCCTGAGGTGTTATATGGCCTCTTTTGAGTCCAGGCCTTAAATAATTCACCCACCTTAGCCTGCAACTCTTTCCACTCCTATTCAATCCTGATTATCAAATATTTATTGGATTATCAAATATTCAATAAAGTATATTAGAAACAATAATAGATCGTTTGGTAGGATGGACTTTAAACTACGGAATAGTATTAAAGAAAAAAAAGAAGAAGATGACATTTCGTATATTGTTTCATCCAGTCTAGTCGAGTACTGTACAACTTGAGCTGCATTTGAGACCATCGATGAATCGACAAGTGAGTCTGAGTCGTACCTGAAGACCTGGCCACAGAACTCCATCTTCCCTCACCATATTGGCTTACATATCGAGTAAGAAGCTTATCTTCCTCAGGTGTCCATGGCCCTTTTATCCAGCCTTGTTCGGAAAAACCTAAACGTGCCATTGACTGAAACCTTAAATATTCCTTAATTTTACTGTTTCTGTTGTCTACAGTTTGTATGACTGCATAAATTGCACACAAACTCTTATCTTATATATAGCTTACTCGAATTGACATTTCACTGTTTTTTTCAAACCATTAAGATGATCTCATTAACACTAAATAGACACACTTTATTCTTTATTACCAGATCAATCTTTTCAACTGCAGATATCTGCCAAGTGTCGTTACATTGCTTTCTCAATTCCATTCTTAACCAATGAACCTTAAACAAGTGTTGCCTCCAAATCTTTGTCACCGTACCGAGAAGCACACCAAGATTGTAGTTCCTGAAATGAATTCCCTAACAGTAAGTACTAAAGCTTCGTTTATGATACTTATGAATCATCTCGTCTAAAATTTTAAATATTTATGTGAGGTAGGATTTAATTTTAAAAAAGTTCTAACAATTGCATAAATTTTGTAAATGAGCGACAACAAAACTTGTATTTAATATCTTTATATGATATTGATCACGTAGGGACTATCTCAAATTCTTACTAAATTCAGGTGAGACGTAAAAACCACTCCCGAATTGGATGATGTCTTAATAATAATAATAATAATATTTCAACTAAATCATAATCTAAACTAGCCGTAAAATAATTAGTGGTGTAGGGTTGGTGTGTCTCTTAGAAAATGGCTTATGCTCCAATTATCATGCAACACATATATGTAGGTATATACTTATAACTTAATCTTATATTAAGTGGTAATTATGGGATATTATTTAAATTAAAGCGTGCATTAAGAAACTTCTTGATGCCAATTCTGGTAATGGGGCATTAGAATATGTAAAAGAATAAAAGAGCAGTGCGTCATATCGAAGACTGGTGGACTGGATTAATTAGTATTAATATTTAATAGAATATTTGGGCATTTTTTTATTGGTTAAACCAATTAATTTATTTATATAATTGCCATATATAGTATAGATAAAGACGTGTATAATCCTAGTTCTTGAATTATATATAAATATAAAGCTTTTCAAAAAGCCAGTATGAGATCTGAATATGATCTTTTATGGGTTTATTAAGAGATTCTTGATTTTATAGTGCTGAAGAGGTTCGAATTGTTAGAAAGTTATGGTTTCTTGTACAATTCTTAATACGTCATGATTCAATATGGTAGAAAAAGCTCTATATTCGTGTTTAAGATTCATCACCATGTATCTAAAAATTGTTCATCACCGTAGGAAGTTTTCTCCGCTATTGAAAAAAAGAGAATATATATATTTGTGTGTCTTTACGTCTTCAATATCTCTCTTAAAGGAAGAGGGATTATGTGTTGCCCGAATTCGGGCAACACATAATACGCGACTGCATCAGAGGAACAACCCCCTTCCCTCCTTTTGAAGAGCCCCCCTCCACCTCCACCTCCACCTCCACCTCCACCTCCAAATTTTCAAGAATTGCGGCTGGTCCCTCACCCCCCCCCCCAACCACCCCCATCCCCATCCCCATCCCCATCTCCATCCCCATCCCCAAAACTCCTTTTTTAATTCAATATCCTTATTTTATGAATTGAGGCTATTTCCACCCTCGTCTTTTTAAATCAATCACCTTTTTTATTGCAAATAGCTCCCCAATTGTTGTTTAAAAGTAATAATAATGTATATTAATTTATTCATCATTATTTATTCAATCATAAATATATGTGTACTAAATTCAAGCATAATATTCTGCAATATTCCAAATATACTAAACCTGTACAAAACAATAAAATAGATAATCTTTAACCATAAATTACAAAGCAAATCTGTTGACGTCGAATTCCGCACCAGACTACTTGTCAACAGATCTCCAGTCACTCATTTGTCAACATGTATGTTACCTGCACACTAAAATGATCGTTAGACACTAAGATCACTGGGAAAAAAAGGACCGGCGATCATTGGTACTCCGACGATCAAGTCAACTATCGGTATATGGAACAACATACGGAGAACAAAATAATTGGGTGTGGGAAGGACAAGCATACATATATTTGAGCAGAGTTTAGGGGTAATAATAATGCGTAAAGAGTGCGTCAAAGTATGTCCCTTGGAATAACCGATGTGATGGGTTCAAGAGTGCTAAGATGTTCGATGGGCATTCGATGCCTTCTAAGAATTTACGAAGCCCTTGCTGAGCCCTCGAGGCCTTCGCCGGGTCTATGGGGCATTTACTAGGCTTTTGATGACATAGAGGCCTTACCAAAATCAGGTAGTAACAAAATCTAATATAAGGGAACGAGTACTGGTTGTTGAAAAACCCAGGGACAGTAGCAACTTCAAAGCTGCCCCTGGGTTTTTCAACAACCAGTACCCGTTCCCTTAGATTAGATTTACTTTGTAATTTATGGTTAAAGATTATCTGTATTATCGTTTTGTACAAGTTTAGTATGTTTGGAATATTGCAGAATACTATGTTTGAATTTAGTTCACGTATATTTATGATTGAATAAATAATGAGGAATAAATTAATATACATTATTATTACTTTTAAACAACAATTGGGGGGCTATTTGCAATAAAAAAGTGATTGATTTAAAAAGACGTGAGTGGAAATAGCTTCAATTCATAAAATAGGGATATTGAATTAAAAAAGGAGTTTTGGGGTGGGGTGGGGTGGGGTGGGGTGGGGTGGGGTGGGAACCAGCCGCAGTTCTTGAAAATTGGAAGGGAAGGGAAGGGAAGGGAATGGGAGGTCTCTTCGAAAGGAAGGGAGGGGATTGTTCCTGCAGTCGGGCATTATGTGTTGCCCGAATTCGGACAACACATAATCCCTCCTCAAACGAAACTTTCCAATATCTACCAAACTATAACTACTGCAACTCAAATCGTCATCATCGTCCATCAAGAGTCCATCAGGAATAAAGTTAATTATATTACCACAACATTATTTGTTAAATACGCTACATTCTAATTGCAATGAAAGTCTCCAACTATTAGTCACTTTTGTATTTATAACTCTATTTTTTTAACAAATTTTTATCATCAACCTATTAATTTGCATGTCTTATATTTGTATGATTTTTGTCCAAAAAATTAATTAGGAGGGCGTAATTTTTTTTTGCCTCTAATATTTTTACATAATTAAAATAAATAACAAATACGTAGGTTTGATCAAATATTTTCCCCCATTTCAATGTACATTAGCAAAAAATTTAGACAAAAAATTTCATCGAAGACAAGATGTGAAAACTAAATGAAAGTTAATAAAAAAAAATACGATGAAAAAAATTAGAGACATAAGTGTCTAAATATCAAATGTTGAGGACATTTTATTGCAATTAAAATGTGGTGTGAATAATAAAAAATGTAGTGTAAATATAATTACCCTTATGATTATTATAGAGATCCTCTCTTTTTTTAAAATTTCAAAAACCTTCCCATTCAGCATAATTTTCTTATTTACATTTCTCTCTGTGTTATATATATGATTATATATTTATTTTTTCTTTATTATAATTTAGAAAAAATTAAACTGTCTTAGTTTTAAATTTTTATTTTATTTTTTGTACACAGTGTTTTCATTTTAATCATATTTTTGTGAATATTGATTTCTTATTAGAAAAATAAAGAAACAAAGTTCACGTTCGATTCCAATTTTTTTTCAAAAAACATCCATTTTTTGCCTTTTTTTTTTCAAACTTTTTATACAATAAAAACATTTGAAAAGACAAATAAGGTAGGCAAAAAAAACCCATTTTTTGGGGAAAAAAAAAATCTACATCGAACAAGCCCTAAAATTGATCTAAAATATTTACTACAAAAATGAACTAGAAATCTATGTTTTAAACCTTTGGTGCGGCATTTTTAATGTTATGATAATACTATTTTAATTCTAAACTTTATTTAGTATAAATGTAAAGAGTATAAAGAAATTAGAGAAAATGCTACAAATCAAGTAATATAAAATATTTAATGAATTTTCAATTAGATTTAATAAATTATTCTAAAACTTTATATATGCTAATTTTTTAACTAGTTGTCAATCTTATTTGCAAAAATAAAAAATAAAAAATTTTCATAGCTTAAGAGATTAATTCAATTCCCCTTGAGATTCTATCTCTAAGTGTCCATCCAGATTTTATATGATAAGATTGATTTAGGATTTCAAACATTTGATAAGTGGTGCAAGTATTGTATGGGTTTCCAACCTATTAAATGCAGAATAATGGTATGTTAGTCTTTTTAACTTAAGATTTAACTTTTAACTGTTTTGGTCTGGTAAGGACGTCCATGCCATATTTATAGAAAGTTGGAGATGCAAATGCTCCATTAGTAGATTGGGGACTTACTTGCACCAATTATTAAAGTTTGGGGGATCTCTGGTTAAATTTTTCCTAAAAAATTTACTTAATAGAAAATAATGTAGTTTATTGATTGACATTTTTAATAAATAAGTTACTTGTTTTGATAGTTATGTAAGAATTACTTTCATAATATGTAATTTTTATTATTTAAAAGAATTTTAAATAATAATATTAGGAAATAAAATTTAACTTTTATTTTCTTTTAAGCTTAACCAAAGATGACCACCAATTTTATTATACATTGGTTCGACTCACTTTCGTCTTTTTGTAAATCTAAAGAAGTTGTCATTTATTAGAGTGGCGTGATCTTAGTAGAAAAGGTTATAAGAAGAAAATATAGTCTAATTGAGATGATATATTGTGGTGGTAAATTATATCATCACATTGAGTATTTCTATTGACAAATATATTTATGGAATGTAAGGAGTCGATAAAAAAGATTTTGCATAATTAATTTTAATTTTATTAATAATAAGATTTAATTTTTTGTTGTTGTTATTGGTTTTACACAATCGATTATTTTATACAAGTGAAATAATTAGAGAAAATAGATTCAAATTAGTGTAATATAAAATTAATTATGCACATTTTAATATGGATTAAAGCTTATAGTTACAAAATCTCAATTTTAGTCACATTAATTTCTTAAAAAAATAGTTATCTAAATACTTCAAGAATGACGAAAAAAAAAGTGTTTATGAATGGAAGAACTGTTTTTGTTATCTAATGGAGGTGTATTTAAATTGAGACTTACTTTTAAGTATTTAAAAGTTTAAGAGTATTCGATGTAGACTTTTTAACACTCTATAAAAGTACTGATGTATTCAATTGAGATTTTTATAGACTTTAAAAAAGTGTTTAAAAGTTACGGAGTATTCAAATTGTGAAGGATTTCTAAGGATTCTCTACTTACCAAACTTCTGGAGACTTCTAGAGATTTTTTAGTGAAAATTATATATAGCAAATCTAAAAAAAGTCTCATGTGTACCGTGAGTTTTGTGAAGACTTCAGAGTCCCAAAATAAAGTAGGATTTTTTCGTATCTCTTCCATTCAAGTAAGAATTTGTTGTAATAAATAATTTATATACAATTGTATCTAGAATTTGCAGTAATCAAAACTTTAATATTACAATACATTGAGTCTTGTGTCAAAATTTAAGGATATTTTACGTGATGAATTTATAGTATTTGATTAATGTTTTAGTGGGAGTCAAATTTTTCGCTTAATTATTAGAAATTATTCTATGGTAATAGTTTGGCATTGTGAAATCTTTTGTTTTACTTTGATTATTTTATTAATGTAATTTAGCCAATAATTGATTTGGCTAATATATCAACAAAATAGGTATGCCATTAATATGAGTCTTTAGGTGGGAAAGCTATTATTTGTCTGTCATTTATATTATTATAAATGCTGCTAAAATAATTTTGTGCCAAAAAAATGAATCTAGATTACACAATCTTTTATGTTCTTTCTCTATTTTAGAGAAATTTTTATTGAAAATAAAGAATGAATCGGTCAATGCTTATGTATATATACAATAACATAAGTTAACATACCTTATTAATCTCACAGCCAATAAGAATGACATGCTAACATAAGAAATATAATTTATTACTTTGAGTTCTTAATTACATATGTTATAGATGATTTGGACATATGAAAAGTTACTTAAAATAATAATATAGTATATATAAATTTAGCTTAATATTTCTTTTTTTTAAAAAAAAAGTCTATAGAAGTTTACAGAAGTCTTTAATAAAAGTCTACATAAATTTAAAGAAGACTTTTATTAATTCTTAAAAAATCCATAAAAATCATTTAAAAGTCCACGAATTCCACAAAAGTCACCCACTTATAAAAGTCTATAAAAATTTTTAAAAGTCTCAATTGAATACACCCCCTAAATACTTCAAAAATTAATTTAGTAAAAGACAAATAATCAACAATACATTTGGATGAAAATGTGTAGTTGTCAACAACTATCCAAAAATGTTGTTAACTATGTCGACTACTAGTTGAGACCATCCATGCGAAAAGACTAATAGTGTGTTTGGAAGAGCTTTTTTGAAGTCTAAAAGCACTTCCTAAAGAGTAAAAGTACTTTTAGTTATTTTTATTGTTGTTTGGTTAAAGTCAACAAGCATTTTTTGACTAAAAAATAGCTTTAAAAAATTGTTTTAGAGAAGCCCAAATTTTGAACTTCTCTAAAAAGCTCTAATTGAGCTTTTACGGGAAATTACAATTAACGTTTAATGAACTTAAAAATTAACAAAATTATCATTAATACATCAAAAAAAAAAAATTATTTACTACATTAATTACTTATATCAAATTGTCACTTCATATACTTATATAAAGTGAAAAAAAAATATTGGCTTGATAAATAATATAATAAAAATTAGTACATAATATGTTTGATTTAAATAATTAATTATTTTTTAATCAAATATACTAAAATAATCATGTTATTATAATAAATTAATATATTAATTTTAATAGTTATTATAGGATATAAAAATATATGATTTCTTTTAAAAAATAATATGAGTTGTATAATAATTAATTATTGTTTAGTCAAATATAATAAAATAATCTTGTTATTATAATGTTGACGTCTGAACCTGCACCAGTCCACGTGCCAACAGATCTCCAGTCACTCATCTGCCAGCTCGTATGTTACCTGCACACTAGGACGACCGTTAGGCACCAAGATCTCTGGAGAAAAAGGGTCCGGCGATCGTTGGCACTCCGACGATCAAGTCAACTGCCGGTATATGGGAGATACACGGGGGGCGGGAACAAAAAGGGGTGTGGGAGGGACAAGCAGACAGAGATTTGAGCAGAGTTTAGGGTGGAACTCTTAAGCATAAAAAGTGCGTACCTTGGAACAACCGGAGACGTTGTATTTATAACGCGAGAGTCCTGATTGATTTAGGTAACAAATCAATCAGATACCCAATCGGATTCTCCTTCCTTATGAGATAGGGATCATTCCTTGTCAAGGCAATCTCCAAGATTACCTTCCTTATCTGAGGTTATCACGTTGCATGATTTTAGGAGATTGTGATTCGGTTTTCCTGTGAAGATCCGTGCGCTAAACCAACGCGATCTTTCCTCAATTACTTCTCTAGTCATTCCGGCGTGTCATGCTGCTTGCTGGTTATAATTGATGTATGGTCTAACGAGGCCCTATGGTTCGCATGCGGGCGCCGAGGCCCTCCACATGGCTCGCGGATTTCTGGCTGTCGAAGGCCCAAGCGTGTGATGGGCCCTTCCAAGGCCCTAGCAGGGCCCAGATAGGGTTCTTGACAGATTATGAACTGGGCCCTTACTGGGCTTCGATGGGGCATATGCTGACGTGGCAGCCATGTCGTAATCGTGTGGTAACATATAATTAATTAATATATTAATTTTAATATTTAATAGGATATAAAAATTTATTTATTTTAAAACAAATAATATGAGATATATAATAATTAAGTACTGTTTAATTAAATAAATATAAAGTTTATACAAAAGTATTTTTATAGTTATGCAATCAAACACTCAATTTAATATTTATAGCACTTTTTAGATTTATTTAATAGTTAACAGTTTTTTTAACAAAAGCTATACTACCAAAAATTGTACTGCTAAAAACTCTACTCACAACAGTTGTACCAAACGAACCCTAAACAACTTACCAGTTTCGTCTCTTTGAAAGGAAATCTTTGAATTCGTAATGCAATTTAAAGAAAAAATATAGTGTAGGAATTTACTCATGGACACTTGTTTTTACTTGCCACTTCATACTAAAAAACTATTGGTAAATAATTGTTTTTTTGGAGAACTTGCAATATTAATTTCTTAATTTTAATCCACTGGTAAACCATTAGGAAGTCTTGTTTTTAGAATTTGAGTGTCCAGGAAACTTAATGGTGAAATTGCGTGTAAAACTTATAGATTTAAATAGTATCGACATTAATCTTAATCACTTCATTTTCGTGGTGATTATTGTATGGTCTAGCTATTTTGGTACAAGCATATATGTCTTCGACTATTTCAAATTGATCCAATTGTGATAAAGATTTCATTGCAATGTCCATTCATATAAAACTTGTGTGAGATAGCCACATAATTTCACCGTGCACGAGTTCTGGTCTAATAACTACAAGAGTGTTGTGATTTTTTGTCTTGGCCCATATAACCACTACAAAATCTCTAAGGTAATTTTGTGTCCTAGTAGTATAGTTTTATTTATGTATTAATATGGCATTATACTAATAATGTTAATATCTGAAAAGAGTAGAGAGTTCAGAAAATGAGACGAATGACTTCAAATTTGCATAGAAATTCCAAACTGCTATGTTACTAACTTGTATAAGTTGTGTTTGTAGAATCAAGCTTTTGTCTAATGGTTAGACCAACAATGGACAAATTTGTATGCGCAATCATCATCAGCTAGCAAAGTTCAGGATTTCTGGAGATATGAATAGAACAAGCACGAGACATGCTAATCAGGATTACCCAAAGATTACCTCTTTGGGATCATTATTCGTTAGTCAAATTGGAATATACCCGAGAGGTAATATTATTTCTATCTATGATGTAAATACATCGGTAGTGGCAAATACTAATCATCTTCTGCAAATCAAGTGTAATAAGGACCGGCGTGGCAACTTGCAGTTACTCGTAATTTGTTTAGATGCAAGTGGAACAGTCGTGATCAACTGTTGAGGAGACAAAGTGGGATCGTACTTATCACTAGAGATGTCCAGTTTTATGTTACGTTTTTGTCACTTGAGATTACAGATTCTTTCAACCACGTTTAGTAAAACAAGTATAAGAAATAACAGAATATAAAAAAATAACACCAGATATGAGTGTCCCGTTTTAGGGGACAGACAGTTCAGCACGTAAATGTCTACATCTGCCTTTGAGGCTCTACAAACGTAGGCCTCTATTACACTAATGAAAACCATGATATGTTCAAGATCCAAAATTACAGACAATGACCCACTCAGAATCACAAGGTTATCTCTCATTTAAGACGTCTTCTACCAAGAACTATGTAAACTCCTCTAACACAACAGAAATGAGGATAAACCACATATTACATTAATCAGAAATGGATTACTATAGCCCAATAATCCTTACAAACCAGAGGAAAACCAAAAGTTCACCAAATCACAAAGAAAAAGAGAAGAATGGTAGAAGAAGGTCAGACGAACAGAAAGAGAGAAAAATCTAGAAGCGCGAACACATCACACACTAACCCTATCAGAAGAGGCACATTTATATACTGCAGATGAATGGCCACTGATAAGTGCATTTTGTGCACTTATTAGGACCTTTAAACTAAGCTTTTATTCCGTCATTTTATTGAATTATTACTTAATTTTGTGTTTTAATCTTCATATTTCAGTTTTGGACCTGTTTAATAGCAATTGGAGAAGAATGGACGGAAAGAGCAACAACTTGGTGAAATCGACAAGTAAATGGAGTTTTTGAAGTGAATATTAAGAGCCAGACATTGGAGCATCGAGCACAACCTTTTATATAGAAATTTCCAAAAGGTAAATGATATACCATTGGAAAGATAATTGAATTACGAGTTCAACACGTTTTACGGATCTCAATTTGGAGTTTCCTACAAAAAGTTATGGCTATTTGAAAAACAGCCGCTGCAGATGAAACAGCGTAAGCTGGGCGATCGCCCAGGCTTAAATAAGGGCGATCGCCCGGCACGTAATTTTATCAGCAGAGAGCATTTCAACTAACCTGGGAGATCGCCCGGGTTTGCACTGGGCGATCGCCCAGTGTAATTTTGACAGACGTGGATTTTTCTTTCCTTTTTGAGTTCAACTTCAATTAGGGAACTTTTTGGGACGCGATTTTAATGATTTTTTGAGATATTTTGGGGCACCATTAGGTTAATATAAATTAGAGTTATTAACTCATATCAAAAATTTTGGAGAGCCGAATTTGGAGAGAAGAACGGGAGACAAATCAAGAACGAAGATCAAGATTCATCCTTTCAAGATTAAAACGAAGATCAAGTTCAATATTTTATCTCCTAATTATTTTCTTCTTATCCGGGTGATGAACTCCATATTTTCATCTCTTTTTTTATTTTCTTCTTATTAGTATGTTAGGTTAATTCTTTTAGTGCTAGGATCGTGATGAAGTTTGTATCATGAATCTTTAATTCTTCGAACCTAGTTTTTGATATTTAAGCATGTTTTATTTTTGAATAATTGATATTGATTTTCTCTTCATCTACAATTATATGCGCAATAGTTGTATGATTCTTGTGGCTTGTTTTACCTTCGAGAGATGGAAAATAGGTTATACATATATCAATTGTCGTAGAGTCCGATAGGGGATAGAAATATACCGCTATGCTTTACGTGATCTCTAAGTATTCACAAATTCTAATGCATTCTTGTATGCTCGCATTCGTCATAGAAATATAGTCGGGTCGCATATAAGAATAGGTTTAATTCTACTCGAAAGAGATTGTTAAATTAAATTAGGAATATTGATCTTCATAAGTAAATCATGTTATCAAATTTAATGGTGCGGGTAAAGGTAATTGATATAAGTGGAATCAAGATCCTAGTACGCTTTTCTTTTCTTTTTCTAATTTTAAAGTAATTCTTATTTAGTTTAATTTCTTATTTGTTTGATTAATAATTAGTTAATTGTTCTAAGTTTATAGTTTAATTAGTTTTAATCACCAAATATTCAAAAGTTTATTAGATTCGGTTAAGGTTAGTATAATTGAACTAAACTATCTAAATCTTCGTGGGAACGATACTTGGACTCAATATCTACTTTATTACTTGAGCGATCCGTGCACTTGCGGAATTATTAAACACATAAAACCGCTGACAAGTTTTTGGCGCCGTTGCCGGGGATTTAGTTTTAGTTTTTTTCAGTTATATTGGCACTAATTCGAACTTTATTTATTTAATTTTTATTATTATTATTTTTAGTTTATTTCAGTTTCAATTTGTCTTTTTTTTCAGACCACAACACAAAATGGAATACCAGGAGATCAATGAAGACAATATGCTAGTTGGAGACTTTTTGACTCCACGGATCATCCAGAGCCAATCTAGCATTGATGAGGATAACATGCTTGTTGAAGATTTTTTCGCAATGCACAAGGCTAATGTCATGAGATATGACGCAATTTCTGAGATCGATGAAGACAACATGCTCGTTGGAGATTTTATCGCAATGCAGAAGGCTAATGTCATGAGATATGACGCAATTTCTGAGATCGATGAAGACAACATGCTCGTTGGAGATTTTATCGCAATGCAGCAGGCTAATGTCATGAGATATGACGCAATTTCTGAGATTGATGAAGACAACATGCTCGTTGGAGATTTTATCGCAATGCAGCAGGCTAAAGAGATTAATGAGGAAGTAGACATTATCACGGTGCTATCTGTAAAAATAAATTCTTTGGCACACAAAGTGGAGAACATGTTACAATCAGTCCATGTGATGCAAATGAAGAAATCAACTTGTGAAGAGTGTGGGGCAAATCACTACACATCATAATGTCATATTCTATCACTACAGCCTGAACAGGTCGATTACATTCAAGGTGGTCAGTGCCAACAAAATAACCCGTACTCCAACACATATAATCTAGGGTGGCGAAACCATCCAAATTTCTCTTGGAAAGATAATCAGAATAATTTCAGACCACAGTTTCAGCAGCCAGAAAAGAGTACATCATTAGAAGACTCAATCAATAAATTTATCGAGAAAACTGATAAATTCATAGAGAGAACCGAACAGTTCATGCACAAGACAGATACTAATATTCAAAATCAAGGCGCTGCAATCAAGAATCTTGAGACACAAATTGGTCAGATGGCAATTGCTTTATCAGGCAGAGCACCAGGTACTTTGCCAATTAATGCAGAGGTGAATCCCAATGAAAGTGTTACAGCTGTTACTACCAAAAGTGAAGTTCAATTACTAGAAATCCATGTAAAGATGCCAGTTGCAAATAAAGAAAAGATACCGTCCACTGATGAGGAGCATGTGAAACAGACTGAGCAGACATCAGATATTAAAGAGAGTTCAGATACACCACAGATTACGTCTACCGTTCCTATCAAACCATATGAGCCTCCGATCCCACTTCCTCAGAGATTACAAAAGCACGAGTTAGACAAGCAATTCTCCAACTCTTCTATCTCTTCTAAAATTGATTTTGTGATCAAGGTCGATGAAGAAGTTGAAATTTTCGTGGTTGTGTTCGAGCAATGTGCTACACTAAAATCTTATTTTTATGGGGATCACAAATTCAAAATTTTGAGGATAAATGAAAAATGGCGCAAAGTCAATAGATGCAAGCAAAGCAAGTCCTCAAAAGCACTATTTAGAGTGCCGTGAGCAATCAGACAATAAGTCAAGCTAATACCTATAAATAAGTGCTTAATGGGAGGCAACCCATTTTCTAACCCTTTTATTTACTTGCTTTATGTTATAGTAGTTTTAATCAGTTTAATTAATTTATTAGTTTTTTTTATTTATTATTTAATGCCCTTAAAAAGCTTCACTATGTCAATCGCAGGATGTCCCACTTTGCAAGAGTCCCAGCTCCATATCTGATTCCACTTCAACCGGGCCTTCAGTCAGCCAGATCCATCTTCTTCATATCTATCTCTGGGGAGTAACTGGCCTTTTCCATCCTCTATTTGCTTTATTTTGTTATTACATTGGGGACAATGTAATGTTTTAGTTTGGGAGTGGGTTAAGTATCAGAATACTTTATTATTTTGAATTTGTTTATTATTCATGTTTGATAAGTGCATTTTGTGCACTTATTAGGACATTTAAACTAAGCTTTTATTCTGTCATTTTATTGAATTATTACTTAATTTTGTGTTTTAATCTTCATATTTCAGTTTTGGACCTGTTTAATAGCAATTGGAGAAGAATGGACGGAAAGAGCAACAACTTGGTGAAATCGACAAGTAAATGGAGTTTTTGAAGTGAATATTAAGAGCCAGACATTGGAGCATGAGGAAGAAGATAAAATCAATAAGTTTAAGGTGTTTTGGAGTGACAATGAAGAGTTGAATCAATGGATCAAACACCAGAAAGCTAAAGAACCGAATTGAGAAACTACCTACAGCAGCATGTGGGGAAATTTGAGTACAACTTTTGATATAGAAATCTCCAAAAGGAAAATGATATACCATTGGAAAGATAATTGAATTATAAGTTCAACACTTTTTACGGATCTCAATTTGGAGTTTCCTACAAGAAGTTATGGCTATTTGAAAAACAGCCGCTGCAGATGAAACAACGTAAGCTGGGCGATCGCCCAGGCTTAAATAAGGGCGATCGCCCGGCACGTAATTTCATCAGCAGAGAGCATTTCAACTAACCTGGGCGATCTCCTGGGTTTTCACTGGGCGATCGCCCAGTGTAATTTTGACAGACGTGGATTTTTCTTTCCTTTTTGAGTTCAACTTCAATTAGGGAACTTTTTGGGACACGATTTTAATGATTTTTTGAGATATTTTGGGGCACCATTAGGGTAATATAAATATGAGTTATTAACTCATATCAAAAATTTTGGAGAGCCGAATTTGGAGAGAAGAACGGGAGACAAATCAAGAACGAAGATCAAGATTCATCCTTTCAAGATTAAAACGAAGATCAAGTTTAATATTTTATCTCCTAATTATTTTCTTCTTATCCGGGTGATGAACTCCATATTTTCATCTCTTTTTTTATTTTCTTCTTATTAGTATGTTAGGTTAATTCTTTTAGTGCTAGGATCGTGATGAAGTTTGTATCATGAATCTTTAATTCTTCGAACCTAGTTTTTGATATTTAAGCATGTTTTATTTTTGAATAATTAATATTGATTTTCTCTTCATCTACAATTATATGCGCAATAGTTGTATGATTCTTGTGGCTTGTTTTACCTTCGAGAAATGGAAAATAGGTTATACATATATCAATTGTCGTAGAGTTCGATAGGGGATAGAAATATACCGCTATGCTTTACGTGATCTCTAAGTATTCACAAATTCTAATGCATTCTTGTATGCTCGCATTCGTCATAGAAATATAGTCGGGTCGCATATAAGAATAGGTTTAATTCTACTCGAAAGAGATTGTTAAATTAAATTAGGAATATTGATCTTCATAAGTAAATCATGTTATCAAATTTAATGGTGCGGGTAAAGGTAATTGATATAAGTGGAATCAAGATCCTAGTACGCTTTTCTTTTCTTTTTCTAATTTTAAAGTAATTCTTATTTAGTTTAATTTCTTATTTGTTTGATTAATAATTAGTTAATTGTTCTAAGTTTATAGTTTAATTAGTTTTAATCACCAAATATTCAAAAGTTTATTAGATTCGGTTAAGGTTAGTATAATTGAACTGAACTATCTAAATCTTCGTGGGAACGATACTTGGACTCATAATCCACTTTATTACTAGAGCGATCCGTGCACTTGCGAAATTATTAAACACATAAAATCGCTGACAGCCACAATCAAGTGCAGCAATCCAACGTACAAGATCATCCAGACCATTCAACATACAAAAGGCGCAATTCCAACAAAGGGTAAAGCGTGTTTATTCGGAAATGGATCAAGGAAGTTAATAGCACAGTAGTTGGGCCTTGGACTCATCATTGCGGGCTTTTCATTTGGGATCATTTTATCAATAATCTCCACCTTGAACCAAATGCAAGTTTTCATAGCACAAAGGAGGCAGGAAGTTTGATCATACCCTCATGTATCTACAAAAGAATTTAAACAATTTAGTTCAAAAAACAAAAAACAAAAAAAACAGAATTAAAGTAACTAATCAAAAATATATACATTTACTATTACTACTATATTATTTGACAGTTTAATACTCTTAACCTATATCAATGTTAAGCAAGCTTAAATATGATTTAAACTTGTTCAATGACAGAGGTTTAGTTCCCATATCTGAAGAATTAGCTTGATTAGGAATTTTTTCAAGATCAATCTGATTCTTGGACACAATGTCCCTAATAAAATGTAATCTAACATCCATATGCTTAGTTCTGTCATAAAAGACACGATTTTTGCATAGTTGAATTACAGATTGACTATCAGAAAACGCAACAACAGAATTATGGAGTAAGTTCAATTCAGACAGCAAACTTTTCAGCCATAAGGCCTCTTTCACAGCTTTAGTAATGGCAACATATTCAAATTCAGTAGTGGATAGAGCCACTATATGTTGTAACTGTGATTTCCAGCTAATGCAAAAATTACAAAGAATAAAAGCATACGAAGTTGTAGATTTCCTACTATCTCTATCATTAGCATAATTTGCATCAACATAGCCTTTCAGCTTTATTCCTTCACTATAATGTCTAAAGACTAAACCAACATTTGTAGTACCTTTCAAATATTTCAATAACCATTTTAAGGCTTTCCAATGTTGTTCTCATGGATTTGACATATATATACATAAGACACTCATAGAATAAGCAACATCAGGTCTAGTGCAAACCATAGTGTACATTACAGAACCAATTATATTAGAATAAGGCACTTTATTCATGTATTCTAATTCATCATCAGATTGGGGACATTGGTCTTTACTTAACATAAAATGGTTAGCCAAATGAACAGAAACAGCTTTAGAATCAAGCATAGAAAATTTCTTTAGAATTTTCATGATATAAGACTGTTGCTTTAACATCAAAGTAGAATTAGATCTGTCCCTAATTATATCCATTCTTAGAATTTTCTTAGCATTGTCAAGATCTTTCATTTCAAATTCTGAACTTAGAGCAACTTTAATGTTACTAATTGAATCAACACATGAACTAATTATTAACATATCATCAACATACAACAGTAAGAACACAAGAGTATTACTAGGTAGTTCATATTTAAAATAAAGACAATGATCAAATTCACTCCTATTAAAATCTAAAGACAACATAAAAGTATCAAATCTTTTATTCTATTGCCTGGGAGATTGTTTCAAATCATATAAGGATTTTTTAAGTAAACAAACATGATCAGACTTGTGCTTGTCAATAAAACCAATGGGTTGATTCATATAAATCTTTTTATCCAGTTCACCATGTAAAAATGTAGTTTTAACATCAAGCTGTTCTATTTCCAGATTGGAAGGAGCAACTAAAGCAAACATAACTCTTAAAGTAGTATATTTAACCACTGGAGAATTTTTTTTAGTATAATCAACACCATATTTTTGAATAAAACCTTTAGCAACAAGTCTAGCTTTAAACTTAAGAGGGCTAGAAGACTTATTACCTTCCTTAACTTTGTATAGCCATCTGCAATCCACAATAGATTTATGTTGAGGTTTGGGAACTAATTCCCATGTTTGGTTTTTATACAAGAAAGTCATTTCTTCCTTCATTGCATTCCACCACATATCATATTCAATTCCATTTATAGCATCATTACAAATTTTAAGTTCATTGCCACTTAATTCATCAAAATAATTTACAGCTAAAGCAGCAAAGTCATAATCAGATAGTCTAGAAAGCACCTTAGTTGTTCTTCTATTTCTATCTCTAGCTAAATGATAATCCTCTAACCCCAAGCTTTGAGACTAATTTTCACTTTCATTTCTAATCTGATTATAGTTTAAATCGTCACATGAATCTACAGGTTGAGGAACATCTAGTTGATTTTTCTCAATAGGAGTGATAACTATATTGTCAGGCTCCACCTCAATCTCTGTATCAGTAGGATTACTATTATCACTTCTCTCAGTAATTTGTTTTAAACAAGGTAATTCATCTTCTATAAAAACATCTCTACTAACAATAGTTTTAAATCCCCCGAAGCTCCTAGCCCAAAGTCTATAACCTTTAGTTCCATCAGGATATCCTAAGAACACACACTTTTGTGATCTGGGATCAAGTTTATCATCATTCTGATGAAAATAAGCAGTACAACCAAAAATTCTAAGATTAGAGTAGTCAGTAGGCTTACCATGCCACATTTCTTCAGGAGTTTTGCCATTTAAGAGAGCAGAAGGAGATCCAATAATAAGATAACAAGCTGTAACAACAGCTTCATCCCAAAAAGGTTTAGATGGACCAGAACTAGAAAGCATACACCTAACTCTTTCAAGTAGGGTTCTATTCACCCTCTCATCAACACCATTTTGTTGAGGTTTATGAGGGACAGTTCTATGTCTCTTTATACCAGATTGATTACAAAAATCATCAAAAGTTTTATTACAAAATTCAAGTCCATTATCTGTCATTAAACACTTTAAGGATTTTACCAGTTTAATTTTCAAGAAGAGTTTTCCAGGTTTTGAACTTATCAAAAACTTCATATTTATTTTTCAAAAGGAAAATCCACCATTTTCTTGAAAAATCATTAATTATAGACAGAAAATACTTGTTCCCTCCATGTGTAGGTGTGCTAGATGGACCCCACAGATCAGAGTGCACATAATCAAGTATGGAGGAAGATTTATGTAAGCCATCAGAAAATTGAACTCTATGTTGTTTTTTCATGATACAGGTTTCACAGAAAGAGAGGTGAGTGATTTTATCTTTTCCAAAACACCATTGATTTTGTAAGATACTAAGCCCCCTATTACTTAAGTGAGCTAACCTTTTATGCCAAAGATCAATACTATCATTATTGACAGAGTTAACCATAGTAGTACCTGAAGAAGATTTTTCAGTTTGAGTGAAATACAAGCCATTTCTTTTATATCATTTGATAGCAAGGAGAGCACCATTTGTTATTTTAAAACAGCTATCACCATATTTTCCATCAAAGTTAGAATCTTCAAGAGTACCAATTGAGATAAGATTTTTGGATAAATCAGGTATGTGTCTTATATTTTCAAGAAGATAAACAAAACCAGTATCAAATTTAACCCTTATATTGCTTATACCATGGACTTTATAGGCAACATTGTTTCCCATAACAACTATACCAGAGTTCACTTTAGTATAGGAGCAAAACAAGTCAAAATTGAGAGTCATATGAAAAGTGCATCCAGAATCAAGTAACCATTCATCAGACTGACAGATGGAAGACACAAAGTTCACAAAGGTCTCAGGCTCTTCATTATCAAAGGCTACATACAATTCACCAAAAGTTTCAGTATTAGTGGTAGCAACATTACTTTGTTCAGGGGTCTATTTTTCTGGAAATTGTTATTCAACTTATAACAATCTTTAATATAGTACCCCACCTTACCACAATTATAACACTTTCTTCCTTTTACTTTTGATTTTGATCTAGACTTACCTTTGCCCTTCTTTTTGTGACCTTGACCATTAGAATTATTTCCTTCTTGATTATTAGACTATCTATGCTGTGATCTATCTCTAACAAATAAGCCTTCACCATAACTTTTTGTTTCTTTCTCATTTTTCAACTCATGACTCTTACTTCTCATGGCATTTATAACCATATCAACAGTAAGATCATCCCTACCATATTTAATAGCACTCTTAACATCTTTATAGGCATTAGGAATTGAGTTCAACAAAATTATAATTTTATATTCATCAATACCTTTATCACCACGGTTTTTTATATCTTGGATCAACTTATTGAAGATATCAAAACTTTTATCAAGATCCTTTGAGGAATCTATTTTAAAACTAAAAAAAAATTATAATAAAAACAATTTGTTTGGAAGTGATTTTTCAAGAGAAGTTGATTCAAGAGTTTCCCATAAAGATTGAACATCATCAAGAGTACCAATTTTTCTAAGCACAGAGTCAGACAAATGAAGTATAATAGATGTATAGGCTAACTCATCAGCCTCTACTTTTTTATCATCAGATATAGTATCAGAAAAGAATTTATTTATGGCATTGCACACTTTTTGTTAAACTAAAATGCCTTTTATTTTTTGTTGCCAGATAACAAAGTCACATTTTCTATTAAATTGATCTAAATAAAAACTTGAAGTAGCCATTTATAACAATTTTCACACAGATAACAGAAATGACAAATAAGAGAAGTATTTTATTCAATAAATAGGACACAAGAAAGCAAGAACACCAATAATCAGATACAAGCACATGCAATATCTTACACACAGTTTTGGAAGAGACCTATAATCAAGAACACCCCAAGATTCCGTGAGAATCAGGTTCTCAGGTCAAGAAGTGATCAAGAAAGTCTCAGGAGATGGTGTTCACAAAGATAACAAGTTTGATAACAACAAACTTTACAGTTATTCACACAGAAAGTAATACTCACGTATTAAAACAGAATATCAATTTCTTTTATACTTATTTCAAGAACTATTTCACAACAACTATTGAGGACAAATCATATAGTATGTATAAGTCAAATTTTCTTGTACTTAATACAAAACACAAAGTTTATCTACAAGAAACTTTTCATCTCAAGCTTACATCTCAAGAAGTATAGAAAATCATACTTACAGCCCTGAGATTTGTCTCAATAACAGAGGCGAAAGAAGGTCAATCATCAAGAAACAGTTATCTAGCTCTGATACCACTTGTTACGTTTTTGTCACTTGAGATTACAGATTCTTTCAACCACGATTAGTAAAACAAGTGTAAAAAATAAAAGAATAACACAAGATATGAGTGTCCCGTTTTAGAGGACGGGTAGTTCAGCACGTAAATGCCTACATATGCCTTTGAGGATCTACAAACGTAGATCCGACCTCTATTACACTAATGAAAACCATGATATGTTCAAGATCCAAGATTACAGACAATGACCCACTCAAAATCACAATGTTATCTCTCATTTAAGACGCATTCTACCAAGAACTGGGTAAACTCCTCTAACACAACAGAAACGAGGATAAACCACAAATTATAGTAATCAGAAACGGATTATTGTAGCACAATACTCCTTACAAACCAGAGGAGAACCAAAAGTTCACCAAGTCACAAAGAAAATGAAAAGAATGGTAGAAGAAGATTAGACGAACAAAGAGAGAGAAAAATCTAGAAGCTGCGCACACACATCACACACTAACCCTATCAAAAGAGGCACATTTATATACTGCAGATGAATAGCCACGATCAAGTGCGGCAATCCAACGGACAAGATCATCTAGACCATTCAGCATACAAAAGGCGCAATTCCAACAAAGGGTAAAGCGTGTTTCTTCATAAATGGATCGAGGAAGTTAATAGCACAGTAGTTGGGCATTGGACTCATTATTGTGGGCTTCTCATTTGGGCTCATTTTATCAATAATTCACACAAAGTAGATTAAGAATGATGTAATTTAATCTTACAATTATTATTACTAATTAAGAAAATTCCAGCTCAAGATTTATTTGTTCATGCTTTCATTGTTTCATGGCAATTGTACATATGCTTCTTCTAAGTTTCATTAGGGCAAATGGTAGCCCAACAAGTTTGATTGATTGCGAGAATGATCGTAACTAAGAGGCAAATTAATCATATATATCGAGCAATGTTAATATAGTTGTTGTATGAGCAGTGTCATAGCTCTAAATCAAGCACTATCCTAAAAGCCAGACAAAAAATTGTTTGCACTAGTCTTACCATTGGTCATTAACATTTGATAAATTATTTAGAATAGTTAATGGCATAGTAAACGCATATAACAATAACAATATGGAAAAAAAGTCCTATTTGCTTCCTTGATGTCATAATCTTCATCACCCAAATGTCCATTAGATTTGGTTCTTCCATCCATTGTTAGACATCTTCAATGTACCCCGTTTATTGCAATCTATGTGGCAAATAAAATAGACGGACTTTCAATCCATGTAGCACTACGTCTATAAAATAGACACTCAAATTAAAATTCATCTCCAATATACTCCGTCTAAAATTAAATTTGCTGACTCAGTCCGTTTAGAAGTCCGTCTAAATATAGACGGACTTCTAGACGGAGTCTATATTTTAATGTGTCACATTATATAGATAGAGTCCTTGTCAGCATGCATTAAAAATGATTTTTTATAACTCCGTCTATATATGCTTATATGACACGTCTAAAAACAATAAACATAATGCATTGGAGATTTTAGTTTTCCAACTAACTTCTGGATAGTCTATAATTTATTGAAACTAAAAAAATATATGGTAGAACATACAATATTTTGAGAGGGACATACAACTTAACTTCTATTCAATGAAGAAACAACAATAAATATATTTGTCCAACTCATTACGTGCTAAAGAAAATTGATGTTGTAAATATCGTCTCTTGTCTTGTTTCTTGTCATCATACGCAAACATTTTTTTTTATCAATAATAATAACTACTTTCATAGTCGCTTTTCTTCGAAGCATGTCATAAAATAATGATTTTGAGTTACTTTACAACTACATATAAAAGAGTGCAATTATAAAATGTCAAGTAAGACGCAATTTTCTTCATTTCCTCTCAAAACTGAAACACGTTATGTTTCATTTTTACCATTTAAATAAATTCCTTTATTGACGAAACAATTAGTAGAAGCATTAACAAGTAGAATTACATTTTGTTTACAGTTCAGCTCTACTATATTCTTTTAAGCAAAATAAGTTGTCAATAGAATGGATGTAACCATCCCCGGTTAATCCGTCTAAACATACAATGCTCGTTCTCCTTGATGAAGAGAACTTTCGCTGAAAGCTTTATCCTCGTAACAAATACAATAATAAAAACCGAAAGACAAAGCAGTCGCGGAAAACTGAACTGAGTTCGTTGTGCTGAACAATATTACTATACAAGATGACCATTTTAACATGAAGTATTCACAATGACTTTACACTTCCAGTTTCCGATTTGTTATTTCTCTTGCTGTTTGTTGCTGTGAAACCCACAACTAAAAATCTGGGGAGATATAAGCTCAAGGCGTCTCATCGAATGCCATCTCCTACAAAGGCAAATAAAAACCAGCTCAAGAATTAAACAAATATCCACAAGTGATGCTCGCATATAATCTGTTATTTTTATAATTAGATACATCAGAGAATTTATAGATACAGACAAACGGACATGTTAGGGAATGATCCGTTACACTTTTAGGCTACCTCGGATGATCTCTATCATTGTTCGACCATGACTATACTTTTTTATCTTACTCAATGTTCCAAGAACCACTAGCCTACCCATATTTTGCCTGACTTGCAACTATGCTCTGATCGTTTTAGACTCTTCAACAGTACTTTCCAATTTCATCAAGGACAAAATTTCTTTTGGATGGTGTCTTGCGACAATATAACTTTTTACTCAACATGTTCCAAGTATGTTCCAAGTATGGCATATACTACCATTATTTCTGAAAATTTTCATGTCCATGTGCCATATCAAGTACATGTCTATGTTTCTTAGTCATTCCTAAAACCGCATTTAAATTTTGGATTAGTAAATAATCAACTATTTTGTTTATTTCTTTTGGTCCCCTAGCATCAAAGTGACGTAATGATATATGTTGTACCCTGACAAGATACAAAGATATTTAGAGAGAGAGAGAGAGAACAAATTTCTAAAGGGTAAATAGCATAAAACGTCCCTACCTATTGAAGGTATTGTGGAAAACGTCCCTACCTTCAAAATTTTGGCATTTTCACCTTTACCTACTGGATTTCCTGCGCAAAACGTCCTTACCTTCAAAATTTTGGCATTTTCACCCTTACCTACTGGATTTCCTGCGCAAAACGTCCTTCAGTCCAAAAATCAGCCATTAACTTAGGGGTAAATTAGTCCAACCACTTTTTTCACATATATATTACTTCTTTTAAAATTGGGGGGTTTCCCATGCAATTTCCAAAATTGCATAGCAGGCCCCCGTCCCCAAATCTGAAAAGCTGAAACCAGTGAAACCATGGCACCTTTAATTTTAAAAACCAAGTGATAATCTCCTTCGGATGCCACTGGTTTGAGGTGTTTTTGAATCTGGGGTTTTCTCATTATGGATGAATTTTATTGTTAGAGAGATATTTGACCAATTTACTCAGAATATTTATTGAAATATTGGGTTTTTCATTAATTCTCATTTGATCCGATTAACACATATTCTTGACTATGGATTATTGAGCACCATCGATTTAAATTATCTTTTTTTCTCGTAATTAATTTCGTTATTTAAGTTTGCTTCGATAATGCAACAATCAAACTAAAAATGGTGATGATGCATAAAGCTGAATAATAGATAGATTCCATTTTTGTTTCTTCACTTTGATAAATAGATACACTGTTTTATATGCATCCAAAGATTCTTTTTCTGCATTTTGATAAAATTCGTTTATTTTTCCCGGGATTTTGGGTCTTGCACTAACGATTCGTAGCAGTGGATTGCAGTCGGCTGTGGAAGAAAGAACTTTGATTGGTTTAAGGCCAAGAAAGAGGCGTTTCTATCAGGATTGAATCCAACGACATGTTGGAAGACCGGCCTTGTTTGGTTTCAAGGGACTACCTGATCCGAAGCAGCCTACTCCAGTAGGAGATTATCACTTGGTTTTTAAAATTAAAGGTGCCATGGTTTCCACTTGTTTCAGCTTTTCAGATTTGGGAACGGGGCCTGCCATGCAATTTTGGAAATTGCATGGGAAGTCCCCCAATTTTAAAAGAAGTAATATATATGTGAAAAAAGTGGTTGGACTAATTTACCCCTAAGTTAATGGCTGATTTTTGGATTGAAGGACGTTTTGCGCAGGAAATCCAGTAGGTAAGGGTGAAAATGCCAAAATTTTGAAGGTAAGGACGTTTTGCGCAGGAAATCCAGTAGGTAAGGGTGAAAATGCCAAAATTTTGAAGGTAGGGACGTTTTCCACAATACCCTCAATAGGTAGGGACGTTTTGTGCTATTTACCCAATTTCTGAACCTTAGAGGATGAGCAATCCAAACGAACAAGTTGTCTGGCTCAGCACAGTTCCAAATAACCCATTAAACCACATTCACTTTTGTGAAGAGTTTTAGGAAGGAGAGTTCCTCACTTCAACTGACAAGTTAAGATTATGGACGAATTCTCATTACATAATTCTTTATCAGGCTTCAGTTAAATTCATGAACTTTTACGTCTAAATATTGCATTTTCTTTTACTGAGCTTCAAGTCAATATACACTTCATCATTAGGTTTAGACTATTTAGTATGAAGCCTAGAAAGAATAGACCTTTCCCTGTGGTTTCAGATTTGAAAAATTCCAAATTTCTTTACTTCTGCAAATTTTACTTTGACACGTGTGGTCCAAATAAACCATGGCATAGTAATGCAATTAAGGTATAAATCCATGTACCCGGGAAAGGAGGTGGCAGGCCAGAAGTAATGATATCTAAGCATTACAAATAGAAAGCACGGGTTGAGGGAAATTTTATAATTTACATTTTCACTATATTTAGCAGCTAAGACTAAGAATAATTTCTGCTAGAAGTAGAGAATTGGGGCATGCTTACAGAGTGAGATTGTGCATCAGCACCTAAAATGGGCTTCCAACATAATTTCAGGTGAAGCTAACGTTGCTAACTGTGTAATCGCGTCCAAAATATCCAACTCCACTAGTCAAATCCAATTCAGCATGCAGTCAAAATGTTTAATTGCCCTTATTTAAGTTGGAGCAGTCAAAATACGTAAGTTAAGCTGACCAGTAATCTTCATATTTTATAGCCCCAGAGTAAATAAAATAGCTATGTAACTTCTTTTCCATTTCCAGAATGTCAACTGACGAGTACCATACGTCTCAAGGAACTTTAACCTTATAAGCCAAATTCAGTTTTCGCTAATCTACACTTTCCACCTAAATGCTAGAATCTTATCCTTTCGGTTCGATTTTTACTATTCTCCTGGTTTCTTAAGTTTCTAGCAAACTTTCCAGCCAGTTGTCCACATTCAAATATGCAATTGAGTTATTTGGACGCCGCATATCTTCTTAGGAAACGCATCCCCCTCCTACACTTCTAGTTCCGCCTACAAATAATACCTTCCCATCTTTCGTTTTCTTTGTGAGTAAGTTATAGATCACCTCTAGAATTGTTTTCTTTTCTTGGACAAATAGAACATATTGAACATTACATGGGAAAGTAGTGAGTCAATTTTTTTTTGACCACCAAAGCAATTTCATCAGGAAAAATGGATTTCTTGTCAAGCTCATAATAACGCAAAAAACAAAAGAAAAAGGAAGAACTTAGCCACCAACCAAACTGTAGCGACTCTTAACATTAGCAAGAATGACACAGAATATTTATCCAAAAAAAGACTGATATATACAATAGCTGTAAAAGACAATGAGTGAATATCAAAAGTTAGCTATAGGCAAAGGCTGTTTACATAGAGATACAAATTCTTCCTGAAAGATGGCCAAGCCCATTTGAAATGAGACAAGACTCTGTGATTTTTTAAGAAGATGGTTGATAACATAAGCTATAACCAAATACTGGATGTAAAATAATATATAAACAGCTAAAAGATACAAGTAATTATGAAGAGACTGTGCCGTGCATGTGAGAGAACAACAAAAGCAATTAGAAACAATAGGGCATTGTTTTCTTTCTTCTTTGTTTATAAAAAAAGTAAGGGCGCTGTGTTAAAGAAGATACTTTTTTTCAGCTGAAAGTTTGTAGTATATAGAAGAAAATCCATTGTGATACAAAATCGAGCATGCAAATGAATACATTTAATGTTAGAACAAACCAGTGCATAGGAAGGTGAAACATACCTTGCCACAAACTGGACAGTTATCACTTCTTTCCATCCACTCATATATACAACCAAGGTGGAAATGGTGAGAACATTTTGTCATAATCTTTGGGTTTTCGGGAGTATACTCTGCAGAAATGGATGCTCAAACCATATGAAAAATCAGAATCCTTAGATGCCAGAACCAGTTATCAGCTCATACCAACAATTACAAGAAAGAAGCAAAGGAAATCCAAATTTTAAAAATATATCACGTTTCAGAATTGCAGCACTCTTCACCAATGCTGCTTTGCCAGTCAAAATACTCTTGTTCCTACTTTTTGCCCCAAATTAGAGAAAAGATAATTTTGGTTTTAGATATGAAAATAGCAAGAAGTTTAAGCTAGTCAAACATACTCTTTATCCACTCACTTATTATTCACACATTTCGTAGAACCCACAACTTATTTCTCACTTATTATCCACACATTCCATAAGACCCACAACTTATACGCACTTAAAAAATAATTTAAGCACTGCCAACACATGCACTAAGAGAACCATCCTAAAACTGTGTGACATGTAAACTATATCTCAGGGTTTGTCCTAAACAATAGCAGCTTGAAATATTTTATATATAGTAAACAATGACACTATTACAGCGATTGCCATAAAAAACTAAAATCTCCATATTCTTACCTTCAAGACACGTGGGGCAGACATCTTCATCTTCTGAAGAAGTGTAAATATGATCAAATCCTCTATTCAATTTAGCTGTCGAGAGCTTCAGTGAACATTTTGAATCGTACTCTTTACTTACTTCTTCACAAGTAAACTCATTCCATTTGTTTGTGTTCCTCAAGGGTATAGACTCTTCACCAACTTCACTTCTTCTCAATGGTTCAGCTTCCTCATGCGAATGACTTGAGCCTTTCTCCCTCCTTGAGACCAGTCCATCCCGCTGCAAGCGTAAATATCTTGGATCTGCATCATAAGGCAGAGGCCTTGGAGGGGACCGGTACATATCATCTAGAGAGTTATCAAGTGATGCAGCCGAATTCAAAGATGCAGTCCCCTGAGTGGATGAAGTGGTGACATGTTCTTCTCCTCTGCGAAACAATGATGTATACTGCAAAATGCAAGAATGGAAGTTCTACAGTCGAATTGCAGTTTATTTTCCATCCGTGAAATAGAGACAATTGTACCATAATAAGTCTTAGCAGCCTACATAGTAATTATCCTTTTAAACCAACTGGACACAAGCTAATCTTTGGTGGAGTTTAGATTACTATGGCTTGGGAGATCCCAATAAATAAAAGGTGCTTGTATTGTAAACCAATTTTCCGATATACCCTTTCATCTGGGATATGTAAGCATTTGACAAAACTGTGACTCCAAAAATACACAAGTTATTTAACAAATCATAAACCCATAAAAATAAATTGGAGAATGAATCCACCACTACCAGTCTGACAAATAAGCATATGCTAAGCTTATTGCACTGATAGTGGTAACTAATGTGTCACCATAACCTGGTAAGTTCAAACAGGCATATATCAAAAGTTTGAATTTCCCTGTTCAAACAACCGTGTGTGATACATCTACATGTTTGTAGGCAAACATGCCAACCTAGATTACTGACTTAAACATGTGGAGAGTTAAGTGGATTTGCAGGCCACAACCTCATACAGCACAGCCATAGAGCAGATGCCTGCAAGAGAGGCCTTGTGCTGTGCAGAATCCAATTTGAATCTTGAAGTTGAATTTGAACTATCTCCAAGTAACTTTAATAGACAGGAAAATAACGTAAAGCATACCACAGCCAAAAAGTTCTGAACAAAGCAACGGAGGCATATACAGTTCCGATAAACTGAACTGTTGGGATTAGTTAAATCTTCACATTCATCTCGCAAACAGCAACAAACACCACCCATTAATACCAGCTCCAAACTACTTTAATACGTCAAAAACCTTCCACTAACCCAATAGTTTCCTGATGTGATTATAGGAACATTAAAAATCAAATCCTGTAGTACGGAGATAATTTGATGATACCGAGAGAGGATTCAAGCTCGCAGATCTTAATGTTGTTTTGCGAACCAGCACCCTCTCTCTCACTCTCTCCCCCAAGTGCCCTTTCCAATAGTAGTTAAAAGGCAGAGTATAATATATTTTCACCTGTAAAAGGAAAAGGAACACTTGTGGGATCAGAATTACTAACAAATAAAACACCCATCTCGAGAAAATTAATGCAAATTTCCATCAATGTTCAAAGAAAAACTTTACAATAAAAGAGGAAACCATATGGCAAAGTTGGTGCACAAGAATTATAAAATAAAATAAAATAAATCTGGTTCATTCATCTTCAGTTAAACAATAATTTATGCATCATCTTTTATTCTTTTTCTTTCTTTTCTAGTTAGGGAACTTGAGTAATAAAGACTGAAGATTTACTGAATAATCAAAGATAAAAATAAAAATTTTAAATCATCAAATTAAAACCAACAAAAGTAAGAGAAAAAAAATTCAGAAAGTAAACACTCGAGTCAAAAAATTTCTAATCTTTCCAAAATAAATTTTATAGTTTCTTGACTTCTCAAGCAAGGGACAATAATTACTTCAGTTATGAATAACAAATTATTACATAAATATCTAGAATTTTTTTTTTTACTAATTGATCATATAGAAAAAACCCCATTGCAGATTACACAATTCTAACACTGATTTCAACCCGCTAATCAACAAAAACCGACAAAAAGTATAAACTTACAGAATAAAATGCAAAGATGATTATACGGACACTGAATCCGGGTAATCCAAAGTCAGATGTATCAAGAAAGATGAAATATTTGGAATTATTTTAGTCGAGAAAGAGGTCATGAAAGTGCGAATGCAGCCACACGCTTTTCAGTATCGTAGTGGGTGAAACAGAATATTTTAAATCGCACATCATCGTCAGGGACTTCATAAAAATTGCTTTTATATGATTAACATCTGCTCCGCTTCTAACGCGATCTATTGCAAGTATGGTCCCTAATGTTTGAGTCCGATTAGATTTTAATTCAGAACCTTTTTTCTTCAAATTTAATTTCTCAGAAGTTTGGTTTTATGTTCAATTTTTTTTAATGTCGTACGACTTAAGTTCAGAAATACCTAATTTTGATATTAATTTCAAATAAAATAAAAAGAGCCGTTACTTTTTTTCCATACCCCCTTCTCATCTTGGGTACACAATAATAAAATCAATGATAAATTAAACAAGTAATCTTTTACCTTTTGTAACATGGCACTCATGTCTTTAACCTAACATGGTACTCATGTCTTTAACCTATCATTTATTGCATTCGTGTTCACAACTAATAGAAAATGTTTATTTGAACTTAAATGACCTCATGATAGTCACTTGAAGTCTGGGATGAATTGTGAAAGAAGGGGATACAGTCACTACAAGAAAATTGACTTTTAGCAAAGAACTTTTTTTTCAACTCATCAAAAATTCGTCGGTAATGCCCACTCTTCTTCCGACAAACTTCCTTAAATCGTCATGAAAAACCTACACAGAGCGCTCCAACTTTTATCGACGGCTGCTAATTTATCTACCAACAATTTTGTTAGTTGGGGACATACTTCTCCTAACAACAAAAACGTTCATCGGAACAAGTCAAGGCAAGAATAAATACTTTGTGCCACAAAAAATTGTGCTGGTGAAAATTTGGCAGTAACGTATTGCTGATGTGTGTATTTAGTTTTAGCGACGATTTATATTTGTCGCAACAAACTTAAAAAGATTGGATAATTTCTCCCGAAGAATTTAGAAAATATTGAGAAGTGGTGTTTTTTGCGATGGTTTTCTATCGTCGGGGGAACTATTCATTCTATTCGACTTGCAAAAAAGTTTGGAGAGTTGAATGATCTTTTCCAACGACTCTTCGGAGCAGTCAAGACATGTGCTTCTTGGGATGATTATGCTGTCGTCGATGGAAATGTTTGTTTTAATGTAATTTATTCTAACGAATTTTTATTGTTGTTGAAAAAAAAAAGTTTAAAGAGTTGAATAATCTCTTCTCATGAGTTTCTAAGGCTGTCAAGAAATGATACTTTTTTAGACAATTATGTTGTCGTTAGAAGATATATTTATTTTAACATGAGTTTTTCTAATGAAAATATTCCGACGAATTTTTAATTTTCAGAATAATATGTTGGAGAGTTGAATAACATAATAGTGTATTACATAATAAATCATACGTAACAAGTAATGAATACAAAAATAATATACTATATAACAATATACTATTTTTGTCGCAGATTTAAAAATTATTCACTATTCATTTTTAAGGGTCAAATTTAAAAATAGTACAAATAAACAATCTATTGAAAATAACTAATTAGTTGGTATGCGCTTAAGGAAAATTGTAGTATTAAAGTGTTTATAATTTACAATTTTTGGGTATTTCCTTACAAGGTCTAGTCAAACAATTCATCTTTTTTTAAGGTATAACTTATTTTTTATATCTTTTTAAGGCATCTTTTGTAGAAAAAATCTATAATACCTTTACTATATTTTTATAATAACTGAAATGTCTTTGACATAAAAGACCCAAAAATCCTCATCGTTGATCTCACTCCGTTAACGACGTGAAGTTGTTAAATTGAAGAAACTTTACTCCCTCCAATTTCTCCACTGTAATATTGGGTTTCTTCCTTCATTTTCTATGAGCGAAGAGAAAGACTTGCTGCTATTTGTTGTTTCCGCGAAGAGAATTACTTCTCACTTCATTTGTAGTTGCAAATTCGTCATTAGTAATATATTCTTTTCCCTTTCATTATTTCATATGTACATGGTATTCTTTTGTGTCTATTCAAAATGGGTTTTGATGAATGTTATTCATCTGAAATGGTGGAGCCGAGGAAGAAGCTGTATTATTTGTGCTTTCTGAAACGTTTGAAACTACTGTGGAACGTTTTAAACTACTGTAGTCTTGTTGAACGACAGTAGTCATTTTAAACGACGGTGATTGTTATAAGATGACCATTTATTGTTTTAAACAATGAAACACGTTTTGAACTACTATTGCAGCATAATTGAGGTTGTTTGAAATACAGTATTTGATTTTTTTAGAAACAAATTTTTTTTAGATTAAGTAATCAAAGTTTTAATGAATTGCAGGAATGAAGTCACCATTATGGATCGCTGTATTTTATTTTGGTGAGTTAGTTATGGATGATCAGGGAAAGTGAAATTGGAAACGAGTAGCTAGTCATGTTGTGGATGGACTTGAAATTGTTACTGAGATTTCATATAAAGAGTTGTATGGTAAACTACTGAACGTGTGCAATGTTGACTCTTCCTTGCATGAGTTGGAGACAAGGTTTCTTCTATCTGGTGATGTAATGTTTGCGGAGCCAATCCAGATTACATTAGACAAACATGTGCATTGGTATGTAGGTCTCACAAAACAAGGTCAGCCTCGTCCTATTTGTGTAACCCATGTGAGCAAAGGTCCAGCACTGGTTAATGATAAAATTGATGCAATCGAACCGGATCAAAACGGAGACATTGTCATTCAATAATGTACAATCACAAGGGAATGATTATTAGCAAGACTTGGAGATATTTCCAGAAAACGATGTACGATTGCAAGCCAACGACGATAATGAAGTGGATGAAAATGTAGATGATTATCAGGATGGGATGGATATAAATGCAGATGATCAGAATGTCGAAAGTCCACCAGGAAATTCTAAGAATAATGCCAGTAGCTATTCTTCTGGACCTGAGGTGGTCGAAGACAATCTATTCACAAATGAGCAACTTCTGACTTTATCTTCACCTATTACAACGAATGTGATTCCCATGGATGAAGATGTGCTAGATGACAAAGTCTTTAAGTCAAAAAAAGATATGATGTTGGAATTGCACTTGATTGCAATGAAGTATGACTTTGAATTCAGATTGAAGAAATCAAACAAGCAGACATACACCATTGTTTGCTTTGATCAGAATTGCAAATGGCGTTTGCGAGCAACGAAGTTCGTACAATGTGATTACTTTAAAGTTCACAAATACAAATGTAAACATACTTGCTCTCTGAGCATTCGCAGCAATGATCATAAACAAGCAAGATCGTGGGTTGTCGGGAGACACATAGTGCCAAAGTTTCCAAACCCCAGTACGGTGTACAGACCCAATAGATGACATTAATGACTTGGGAAATGACTTCGGGGTAGTCATGAGCTATCGGAAGGCATGTAAGTCTAGAGAATTTGCCCTTACAGATATAAGAGGTTCACCTGAGGAAAGCTATGCTAAATTGGCCTCGAATGCTCACAACTTGTCCGTTAACAATCCTGGTACGGTAACACGTCTACAGATTGATAGTGATAGCAGATTCCTATATTTTTTTATGGCTCTCGGACCTTGTATTCTTGGATTTTACAATTGCATGCGGCCAGTAATTATTGTAGACATAACATCATTGAAAGACAGATATAAATGTACGCTGATTGTTGCTACATGTCAAGATGCGAACATACAGATATATCATATTGCATGAAATATAGTTGATTCGAAGAATGAAGCATCGTGGAACTGGTTTTTTTACACAGTTGAAGGAAGTAACTAGTGACCAATAGGACCTTGTTTTGATATTTGACCGAGGGCAGAGTATCATCAATGGAGTCGAAGCTGTTTTAGGTGAATGGATCTAGTTGCCATCCATTAAATTGATATTAGGTCCAAGTTAAATTGCATATTAAAAAAAAATACCAAAAAGTTTGGGGGGGGTCCAGGTCTCCTCTGGGAACCCCCCAGCACCGCCCCTGTGTCCAAGTATTCACAAGCTCTACAGAAATCCTAATAACATGAACACTTGATATTTGTGAGAAAAATAACTAACAAAAGGTGGCAATATTTCTTGTAAAGACTTAATAACCTCATTATAGTCCAAGTGATTAAGCATTGGTCTCATTTTCTCTTTAATTCACATAAGAAACTTGAAGTTAGGCTACCTTGTGTGGACAATGTAAATGCATATAGAATGTGCAAGGCCATGCAAAGTTTATGACTAGGCCATTCAATGAGTATGCAAGTTATGCCATGATTGTAGTAGTTAGAATATCATTCCAATAAAATCATGTTACTACATTCTAATCTGATTACCAACCATTTGTGTTAAAGCATGGCCTTAAGTGATACACTGAGATTTAAGTTCTCTTTCTAAAGGAGGAACGCGGGGTTGAATCAAAAATCATGAACAAAATGTTTTTTTTTTCCTATTTGCTTTCTTGTTTCATAAAGGTCCAGGTTAATCTCCACAGGACTCATCATTGGTAGTATCACATACTCAAAGTGCAAAACCAAGGCACAAGCTTATGAGTAAGCCTCAAAGCACCAGCACAAGAGTTCAATGAGAACTATTAAT
Source organism: Forsythia viridissima (assembly GCA_030279155.1). Taxonomy (NCBI): domain Eukaryota; kingdom Viridiplantae; phylum Streptophyta; class Magnoliopsida; order Lamiales; family Oleaceae; genus Forsythia; species Forsythia viridissima. The sequence continues at coordinate 37,832,996 of CM059036.1, forward strand.
AGATTTCTTCTTAGTATCATTGAACTTTAGGGTTTTTAATGTGGAAAGTCCTCTTTCGAGGCAACCACAGAATATACTTATTATATAAGGTGACATGTGGGAGATAACAGAGTTTGTTAGACTTTTCGTAAAATAGAAATGGTTTTAAGCTACCATAATTTTTATACACTAAAGAGGTGGTAAAAGACTGTGTGGGAATTGAGACCAATTCCTTTATTGCCCACAAGATCCTTGTTCAGAGAAAGATAACGAAACAGAAAAATATAAAAAGATAAAGAAAGATTTATGGACTGTCAAAGCTTTCACTATATGAAAAATTGTTACAATCATATAGATTTCACCTACCCAAATCCCCAAGTATCTCGAGAAAAATAATATCCTAAGCTTTACCGCACCCACCAATTTCTACTCTTTGTACATCCCAGAAAGAGAACAAGAAAAACAACTAAGATGCTAGGCTTACAATTTTTCTCTCAGAAAAACCCTCAAGTCACTATTACAAAAGAGAATAAACCACGTTAATTTATAGTTAACGAATGACCTAATTTTCATACAAGTTTAAACTGCCAAGGAGTCCAAGATTTAGAAACTTGTTCTAATTTAGTCGACCTAGATGTCTTCCAAATTTCGACTACCAAAGTGTCCAAGATTAGAAAACTTCTAATTTTAGTCGACTTAGATGTCTTCCAAGTTTTGAGAAAATATCCCAACAATCTCCACCTTGATGAAAAACGAGTCAAAACTCAATCATCTCTTCTGCAGCTCTTCATCTCGATACTTAAAAAAACGGTACACTTTGACAATCCCAATTCTCAAAACAGAGAATTAACATACTCCACCATATAAGTATAATCACTTAGAATTAACGAATTCTAAGAATTTCATCGGCTCATGTCGAATAAATTTGCTGAAATATTATGGTGCAACTCCCTTGCTTGACTTACTTGGAAGTTCATCAGACATCGACATCAATTCCACCACACACCTTGCATTAATATCAAGCCAATGCCCGTGTGCAAATTTGTGGACCCGCTAGTAGTAACACATCCTCTATCATGGCAACTAGCGCATGCCACGAGGATGTAAATATTTACTCAAGCGACATCATCGCCTCCCATAAAGAGAGACATATTGTCTGTATCTGATGTCGAGCAGTTAGCCAAGCCTGCTCCACCTTTTGGACAATTTTTCCTCGCGTGACCAGGTTTTGTACAATTTCAACAAGACACTTTCCTTTTAGTATCTTTGTTAGAAACAGGGGTTGGGTTCCTTTTCAAAGCCTTGTGCAGTCCAGATTGAATCAAAACATCATTGACTTGTACTTGCCACAAACCAAAATTGATTCTTCCATCAAATTTCTTCACGTCATATTTAATAGACATATCTTATCTTCTCTGTGCGCCAACACTCTGAACGACCTGATGCTCTGATACCACTGTTGGGAATTGAGACCAATTCCTTTATTGCCCACAAGATCCTTGTTCAGAGAAAGATAACGAAACAGAAAAATATAAAAAGATAAAGAAAGATTTACGGACTGTCAAAGCTTTCACTATATGAAAAATTGTTACAATCATATAGATTTCACCTACCCAAATCCTCAAGTATCTCGAGAAAAATAATATCCTAAGCTTTACAACACCCACCAATTTCTACTCTTTGTACATCCCACAAAGAGAATAAGAAAAACAACTAAGATGCTAGGCTTACAATTTTTCTCTCAGAAAACCCTCAAGTCACTACTACAAAAGAGAATAAACCACGTTAATTTATAGTTAACGAATGACCTAATTTTCATACAAGTTTAAACTGTCAAGGAGTCCAAGATTTGGAAACTTGTTCTAATTTAGTCGACCTAGATGTCTTCCAAATTTCGACTACCAAAGTGTCCAAGATTAGGTAACTTCTAATTTTAGTCGACTTAGATGTCTTCCAAGTTTCGACTACCAAGTTTTGAGAAAATATCCCAACAACTGTGTAGCTCTAATACCAAACTATTATAATTAATAAGGAGGTACAAGGATGGAGGAGGTTTCTACATGATCTAATGCACAACAAATATGATAGAATATAATGAATTGCATTGTCCATGAAGGATGTCTAGACATCTTGCCCCTACAAAGCACTTACAAACACTCCCAACATCAAACCATAATGCAATACACTACTAAGTTTAGGCAACAAGTTTACTTTACTTGACATATGCGAATGACATATTAATACAAGTAAAATTATTAAATATTAAATGACATGACATTAAAGGAATATATACTATTTATCTCCTTACAAAGAAGGTTGAATTCATTCATCATGTGTCTCGTCATCAGAAGTGTCGTCTACGTAGATTTTTAATCCTAGCACATACTTTTTTGGTTTGGGCTAACTTCGCAAGTGTACTCTGTATATAGGGTGGTCAAAATCTTCAAAATCCCAAGAGCATTGTTCAACGAAAATGATTATGTATTTACATACTTCTTTGATGTAGTCTTCAGGGCATACATATGTATTATACCATTTTGATGTATCTGGGTGAAAAAGTTCTTTGGGGACATTGGCTGGATCGACATGATTCGCGAAGCACATGGTTGTTTTGTTGTGATGGAAGGCTTCTGATTCTTTATCAATTTGTTCACAACCATAATGAATTTCAGTATTCCTTTGAGATTTTAATCCCATCTCTTTCAGAAACAACTTTTCTGAAACTTCCCACTGTTTCAAAAACATACTTGCTTTTTGCCTGTTCGAAATTTCTTTGCCACCACTCTATACTACCAAATAATTGTAGCCATTTCAATAGGAATTTGTACTTTTTTTTAAAATGTCTATTACACATTGATAGGTATCTTAGCATGCTTGGGACATTTATTATTATGCCAATTGCATAGAGGTCTACTAAGTACCAAAGCAACATGTAAGCCTCTTCTTGGAAAGAAGAAAGTAAAATGGCCATTAATTTCTAAGATGGTCAATAATGGATAATTCGAATGAAAAGGGAGATTTAAAATTGGTCCATGATCAAGTTCATACCTGTGTATGTAGAGTTTTTGAAGTTTCCTAACATTTTCAAGGCTTCTTTTTGTGAGGGTAAGTTGAAAGATTTCTTCTTGAAGATGTTGTGGTAGGTCCATTGGTTTGAGGACATGAATGATTGGAGACATTGCTGAAATGGTTCTTTGAGAGAAAATCTAAGAGAAGATTGTGGTTTCTTTTCATGTGTTTAACTTCAAAGTTCCATGGACCGAACCAATTTGACCATCTTTCCTCAACTCCACTGCTATCCCCTGTTGCAATGAGCAGAAATTTTCCATTTTTGCCCAGTCAAGCTAGCCAATAGTTTAGTCCGTTTAAGTACCATGACTTTTGTAGGCATTTTGAAAATCTGCTTATATGAATCTATTTTTGGATAAGCAAGCAGACAATGCACAGTGAATATCGTCTTCCAAAATCTAACCAAGTTGGTGGATTTGAACAACAATTTGAATTTTCACACTTGAAAATTCCCCGTTTACTGTTTTGGTTATGCAACAGAACCGCCCTTGCATTTTTCGATACTTTCAAGAATCTTGAAATAATATTCTTGATGTCATTAGACGAATTGCAATCAGACTGACACTTAATTGCCATCAGCAGGTACTCAGCAATCTCATCCGCATTGTTCAAGTCCTCTATGTCCAAGTTATCATGCAACACAAATTGTAGCAAATTACCTGTCGATGGATTGAATAAAAATAAAGGATTTCCTTCGTCTCTCGTCTTTGCTACAAAGCATTTCGTTGCTGGAAGAAAGAACCATGCCTGTGCTCTCCAGAAATTCCAGTGATTCATAGGTAATGGGACATCCGGCGAGGGAATTGCTAGAGGATACCTGCATGTTTTCAGACTTTTTTTTTTTTAATAAAGAAGACGTCCACCAACAGCTCATTACCTGATTTGCTTACGGATGATAACTGGTTTAGCCATGAAAAAATCTCTGAAAGCTCTCTATTGGGTGACGGGATTTGAGAAATATTAAAGGATATCAATTCTTTCTTTAGAATGTCAATTCTTTTATATTGCTTTTGATATTTATTCCTTGTTTTACACTTATGTTTTAACTAGGTTTCTGATCAAGAAGAAAAACCATTTAAAGTCATTAATCAATATATTTGGTTTTAAATATTCTTGCACGCTTAAAATATATACCATAAAACTATATATTATGGATATCAATAGAAAACTTGTAAATATTTGGAACCACAAAAGGAAGAGAAATTAGTATGGATGGTAATTACAGATTTTGTTATATTCTTTTTCCATTGTTGGCTTTTTTCTTCTTTTGATTTTTCTTTTATTTTTGAATTTTCAATGAAAAATTTGATAGCTATGAATATTTAAGTTTAGATTTTGATAAATGACAAAAGTTTCTACAAATTGGAAAAATAGGTAAAAATTGTAAAAATCAAGATTATTTTGTTTCAATATTTATCTTCAGAATTTATTCAAAAATTGCAATTAAAAACAAAATAATTTAAATAAGAGATAAGATTCTATAACCGAATTTTGAATGTGACCCAAAATGCATATATAATTATATTATGGGTAATTATATTCACACTACATTATTTGTTAACTACACCACATTTTAATTGCAATGAAAATCTCTAACTATTGCTCATTTTTTTGCATTTATGTCCTTAACTTTTTTATCGCATTCTTATTATCAACCTATTAATTTGCACGTCTTATTTTTGTCATTGATGATGATTTCTGTCTAAAAAACTAATTAACAGTGCATAAAAATATTTTTTTGCCCATCATATTTTTAAATAAGCAAAATAAATAACAAATACAAAAATTTGACAAAATATTTTCATCTCATCTCAATGCACATTAACAGAATATTTGAATAAAAATTGTCATCAAAGACAAGATGTAAAAATTATTGAAAGTTAATTATAAAAATGAGACGAAAAAAAATTAGAGACATAAATATCAAAATGTTAAATATTGATGGACCTTCATTACAATTAAAATGTGGTGTAACCAATAAAAATTGTAGTGTGAACCTTATATTATCTCTCACCATTGTCTATCCCTAAAAATTTGAATTAGTTAGTATTCTGTGTTACAATTAAATAAAATGTTTCTTAATGAGGAAAACAAATAATATGTTTGTGACTGGTGAATGAAATTGTGACTCGAATTTGAAAAGTGTGACCAAGAAGTATAGTATTCTGTGAATTGATAATGTTGTCCAGATGTCTACATGTATAAGGTAGGAAACAAATTTTGGTATGTGAATTGGGTAATGCCGTAATTTTGAATCTTATTTGTTTTAAATTCAAACTTTTATAATTGAATTTTATATAGTCCCGTTGATTTATTGATGGTAGTATATAAAATTCAATTATAGCATACCAAAATTTGTGTCCTACCTTATACATGTAGAAATTTGGACACCAGTATCGATTCACAGAATGTTATACTTGTTGGTCGCACTTTTCAAATTCGAGTCACAATTTCGTCAATCACAGACAAATTATCTTTTTTTCTCATTAAGAAATAGTTTATTTAATTGTAAAACATTATAGTAACTAATTCTAAATTTTAGGAATATGCAATTATGAGAGATAATATAGTTATATAGGCATTTTGGGTCACATTCAAAATTTGGTAATAGAATCTTGTCTCATATTTAAATTATTTTGTTTTTAATTACAAATTTTAAATAAATTCTGGAGATAAATATTGAAATAGAATAACCCTGATTTTTACAATTTTTACTTGATTTTCCCAATTTGTAGGAACATTTGTCATTTATCAAAATCTAAACTTAAATATTCGTAGTTATCAAATTTTCCCTGAATATGGAAAATGTCAGAAGAAAGAAAATGGCCAAATTCACTATTTATTTATTTGTTTGTTTATTTATTTATTTATTTATTTGCATCATGAACAAATACTGTGACTACTTTTCCCCTCTTATTTTCGCTTCCTATTTTATGGTTCCAAAATTTCTTTTGATACAATTTCATGACACGTCGTGCGGACATGTTCAAGATGTACAAGGTCAGTCAAGTCACGTTAGCCTATAAAGAAATTTTACTCAAAATGTAGAGGTGAAAGTTAAGAAGAAATTTTTAATTCCATATTGTGTTGTAATTTAAAAAGAAAAAAAATACACCATAATTTATTGTCGGAAATCTAATTAAAAAGGAAGAGGAAACCTTACATGAGCAGGAATTGTGAAACAAAGAGTGCACATTCTTTTCTTTGTTTTTCCAATTCTCGTCATTCAATCGTGAAATAAGTAGTGGAGTCAGACATTTTAAGTTAAAGGTCTCCAAACAGATAAGGAGCCAGGATATGGCAAAGGGGTAGGCCAAAGGAGTGGGGCTACCCCCAAATTTTTTATCCTCAAACTACAATTACTAAGCCTATTTTTATGAGAATCTAATTTTTTTACGGCAAGTCGGCCTTTCGATTCGACAGAAGAACTCAGATGACGTGATTCTTGCTGTCGCTTACCGTGCGTGATTCATGATTTGAAGTTCACAGACTAAAAGACGTGAAGTCGAGTGGCAGAAGAAGATGAATCTATTTTTGGGCCTTCTTTGTTTATGTTATTTATTGGGTAAATTCAAGGCCGGTCACTGTTTGTACACTTATGGACTCTAAAGTCATATGGTTAAAACTTAATTCAATTAACGGATTTGATCTCCTTCACCTAGTGGGGAGAATTATTTTCTTTGACTTTAATATCAAACACTTTTTGTTCCACCAATCTCCACTAGACAAATGTTCGGTGGAGAAAATAATAATTTCTCCTACTAAGTGAAGGAGAACAGCTCTGTTCAATTAAAGTCACATTTTAGAGCTAAAAGACCAAAATACCCTTAATTGTAAAAAAATACTAATTTAATGATACTGTTTTATTGTGATACTATTTTGTTGTGATACTGATTTATTGTGATACTGTTTTATTTAGATAATGCACAATGGTATATATATACCATGCTTTTATCTTTGAAACTGTTTTATTATGAAAATGTTTAAATTTATGATCTTGTACTACTAATGGAGTATTTTAATAACAGTGTCATTACTTCAACCATTAAAACATCTTGTACTTAGTTTTATATATGATACTGTTTTATATAGATAATGTGTTATGGTACACTTACACCATGCTTTTATCTTTGATATTGTTTTATTATGATAATGTTTCAACCTATGATACTGTTTTAATCTATGATAATGTTATTGAATGCAAACAGTATCAATAGTCTTATACTACTAATGAAGTATTTTAAGAACAATATAATTACTTCAATTAGTATAACATCTATGATATTGTTTTAATCTATGATAATGTTATTGAATACAAACATTATCAATAGTTTTGTACTACTAATGGACTATTTTAAGAATAATATAATTACTTCAACCAGTAAAACAAATATATGATACTGTTTTATTTAGATAAAGTGATATGGTATACTTATACCATGTTTTATCTTTGATACTGTTTTATTAAGATAATATTTCAACCTATGATACTGATATTTTATTGGGTTGTCATTTGTGTATGTGATACTGTTTTATTAAGATATTTTTATGTATGATACTAATATATTAAGATACCTTTATCTGTGATGCTGTTTTAGAGGATGTATGGTACTGTTTTGATAAGAAAAATTAAAGATTGTCATTTTAAGCTAAAGAGACGACTTCAAACGGGTAAAGTCTATCGTACGCAATGGCAAAGTGACCGGTCTTGACTGTCTCGTTGAGACCATTCCGAAAACATATTACAATAAAAATTCTAAGCATGTATGCGAATTCTATGCTCATTTCTATTGTGATGTTGTTTTCTGTCATACTGTTTTGTATAATATATTATCAAACAACACACATGACTAATTAACAACACAGAAATAATCTAATGGCCAACTTATACAGTATCAAGCTGTTATTCTATAATAAAGTATTAAACTGCTATTTATAGAAATAAATCATGGCCAAAACTAATCATGGCAAACCATGATCAAAGAAGTGAAAGCAATGATCTTCTCCTTCAACCCCCACCAGCTCCACCTTCCCATTCCAACCACTTTTCTACACATGAAAGGTACTTTGTAGAATAAACATTAAACTACAGTGAATAAAAAACTATAAATCTCTTTTGAACATTTAAAAATATCGAATTAGGAACCAAATAACTCTGGTTAAAAGTTTCCAAGTAACTACATGGATGAAATTATTAAAGTCAGAAATCTAAAGCAGGACATTTTCCTCACATTTTTGACCAACTGAACAATTGAAATTTAAAATCAAAACAAACAAAAGAAATGTAGTTACCATTGTGCTCAGGGACAATAACACCCATTGATTTGCGAACACGATAAAATTCAAAGGTTGCAACTTTTTTTGATATTTTTGTCCACCATTCACAGCACCTTAGAGAGAGAAAAAAACACTAATCTGAAATTGACATAGCATAACTGTAAAAATTATTGAAAGTAAATAATGGCCAATGATTGCTCACCTAGTCAATCAAATAGTTCACCACAAGCTGTGAATCACAGATTCTGTTCTTTACTTTGCCATCTGGAAGTTCTATCTTTTTCACCAAGACCTTCAGAGCTGCCTCAATAGACAATCCCGTTGCTTTGAACGTACGTCCATCGCAATATATCTGCAACACCAAATTTTACTATAGGAAAGTAAAAATCACATTGTGTCGTAGAAGAAGCACTCGCCGGAGGTCGTCGGAGGTGTAGGAGGTTGTCGCCAGAGGTGGATGCGGTTTGTGGGGGGGTGTAAGAATGTGCCGATGGAAAATATGGTTAACAAAGGTGATTTTAGAATTAATTTAAAATATTGCTGTAAAATATGACTTAATCACAATTTTGAAAAAAGTTTTGTCCTAATTTGAAACAAGTCACATGCATGTGCCTTATTGGCAATTTTTCCTTATTTATTTTTGTTGGGCCTTAATTGATTATTTGGTTTAGATAATTGAACTTTGAGTTTGACTGATTAGTAAATTAAAAATTAAAAAAAAAATTTCAAAAAGTTGGGGGTCCTGGTCTCCCCGAAGAAACCCCCTCCCCTCCTCCTCTTGCGTGAAATCTTTGCGTGGCTATTTCATAAAGAAATTTGAGGGTTAGTTTATACAAGATAGTAACTTTTCAAATATAAATAAACCAATATATGATAATAAATATTTAACCACTACCGACTTTTGAGAAATTGCCATTTAGCTCTATATTTCATATATACGTACGCGTTAAACCCTCACAATAGGTGTAAATATTTTTGTCAATGACAAATTTCATCACAGAAACTTAGAATACTAAATAATCTACACGTTATTTAGTCAACACAAGATCATATCATCGCTAGCTAAGAAGAGTTTGTCACTTATAAAGGAAAAGTGCACACAACATATTTTTGGAGGATTGATTAGCCCAAACACCACCACTAAATCACAAGAATTGCATCACCATTAATTACCCCAACCATAACTAATTAAATGGAGTGTTTACATCCTCGATTTGTCCTACTGCCCTTTGATGACGATTGTTTAAAACTACAAAAAGTGATTAATAGTTAATTTAATTATTATCTATTTTTCATCCATTAATTAGTATTTGGTATCTAAATTATGTTTTTCATATTTTATATATTGGACAACAATAAGATTGTGTTTGATTTTGATTAAAATTAATTTTTTCTTTTGTAAAAGTTGATGAAATGTTGAAAAGTTATAAGAGTCTCTAAAATGTGTAGTTAAAATTAATTGTTGATTTTAATTTTAATTTTTTATCAAAATATTAATTAATTTCAAACAAACCCTAAATTGAACCACAATTTAGGGTATCTAGACCAAATCAATGGTTTTAATGATTTTGGTCTTAAATAGGAATACTTCCTACACTTGGAAAGTTATTCCTATTTGTAAAATATGTACTAGCCAGGCTTTGGGGTTTTCAGCTTGAGTTGAACTTTTAAAAGTTGTACCATCAAATCCTAGTGTATTCAAAATTTAATCTTCACAATAATATTTCACAACTAAATCAATAAATTCAAAACCCAACAATACAAAGGCAAACAAAATTTAATATCCAAAATAATAATCACTTAAATGCTACTAGACTTGCAGTTTTTGAAGGCAAAAAAAGTATACGATTTATTTAAAAATCAAAGAAAAAAATAATTCAATGATCTAAAAATTCAAATTTTCAACCTAAGTCACCAACAATTGAATTATATCTATATCCAACACCAACACTCAACTTAAATCCATAATAATCCAAGTATAATCCAACAATTAACATTAACAACAATAGCCAAGTCAATAATAATCCAAGTTTTCGATAGTATATGACAATAATTATAATTATTTCAATTTTGTAGTCCACTAAAACTTTCAACCCAACCAACCAAAATAATATTTTCAAAAAACTAAAAATAATCTTGCATCAAAATAATATTTTCAAAAAACTAGAAATAACCTTGAAATTTTCTATTGTATCAATTTTACGAGATTACTATTGATCCAACCTTCAAGAAGATGAGGTTTGGAGTTTTAGGGGGTGGATTTTAATTGGATGTGTTACGTGGGTAGAAGTCTCTAAGTACAATAGCTTAATAGCATTGAAATTTTATTATTTTATTGTTGTTGCTTCAGCTTTCAAGGCGGGATTTAGAATTTTTGGGGTGGTTTTTAATTGGGGTAATTGGGGTGGGGTTTTTTAATTGGGTAGTTTTTAAATAGAGGAAATTATACCCTATACTTGACTTTTTATAAATAATTATAATAATCTTAACATTGTCATTTAATCTTAAAATACTGCATATTATTTTATATTTTATAATATATTTAAATTAAAGTAGTTTAATAAATATAAAAAATTAGTTTTACCAACGTTCTTACAATCTAACTCTCGAAATCCAAGATGAATCCCTAAATTGCAGCCATTTTTCTTTTTAAAATATAGACCCCAAAATCGCAAGTGTCTTCAGTATAATCAAATTTTCTCCATATTGTCATCTTCATTATGAGGTTGAAGCTCAGAAATCTAAAAACAAATATTCAGAATTTCTTCTATTGTCGTCTTCGTCCGTGTATCAAATATTCAACTCCAAAAGAATTCTAAAAAATCAAAGGTCTGGTACAAAGAAATTAAACAATTGTAGATTTATGTGTTACAACTGATAGTACCATATGTATTATGATGTGTCACATATGTGGATTTATGTGATTCAATTGATAGTACCATATGTATCACAAATTATAACAAATATGATCTTGTGTGATTTCTGATTATATTATGTCAACTTATTGTGTAGGAATATTGACATCTTGCTACAAATATTATGTATTATAACTTGTTACATATGTTATTATTATGAGCTTTTTTATTTGTAACATGAACCGTTACAAATGTGATCTTGTTGAGATTTTTAGGTTTTGTCATGTTATGTTAAGTGATTGCGTTGTAACAATATATGAAAAATGATATGTAAGATGAAGTGAGACAAATGTTATGTATCATAAAGTACTGCAAATATTATTATCATGAGCTTTACTAAATGTAGCACGAACTGTTACAAATGTGATCTTGTTGAGATTTTTTGTTCTTGCAATGTTATTTTAACTGAAAATATTCGTGTTACATATATTCTAAAAATACTGTTTTTAAAAAATCATTATTTTAATTTATTATACTATATATTACATATAGTAATTGAATCCTTAAAAATCGGAATTAATTATAATACATATATTACAAAATTTTTTATTGTTATAGTAACCAAATCCTTAAAAATCAGAATTCATTGGAATATATATTATACAGAATCTTTTATTGTTATCAGTTGGCATTCAATGGCAGCTAAATGATTCTTGGCCAAAAAAAAAAAAAAAAAAAAAAAAAAAACTCATCATCGACTACATATCATAATTAAAGTGTAACATAACTATCAAATATATATCATTTGTATCAGAAATAGCTATAATAACCACAAACAGAACTCATGATCCTTTCAATTTCAACATTTGTAACAATTTATGTTACAAATTGAGATGTAATGTAATACCAGTTTTCACACAAAAAACTCACGATAAACTCAATTGTATCATCTGTATCAATCAGTAATATAGAATACCAATTGGGGTTGACATAATCTACACATAATCTACATTAAGAATCAAAACATTATATTAAACATTAATGTTACAAACATCATATTAAACAGTAATTAACCAATAACAAGTTATAATATTTTTAACAGTCAATGTTACATAATAACAAATTGTGTAACATAATATGTATTGCCATGCAACAATTCAATCAAGAACATTTAAATATAAAAAATAGAGTGCGTAATCAAAACATCATATTAACATCAGTGTTATCAACAATACGTGTTACTTGCAATTAATCAATAACAAGTTATAACATCTTTAGCAATTAGTGTTACAGAATAACAATTTGTGTAACATAATTTGTATTTCCAGGTAACAATTCAATCAAGAATATTTAAATATAAAAAAATAGAGAATTTTAGTGCGTTTTGAAATAACAAATTTTTGTCTGATTGAGGGGTAGTTTTTCTTTTCCATGTGAATTCCAAGGGCGGTTTGTAAAAACGGTTGTGTATAATGTTATATTTTGTTTGATTTTATTTATTAACATAATAATATATAGGCGGTATTTTTAAAATAAAAAAGTTAAGTTTGTAATATTAGAAATATTTTTAAAATAGTAAGTAGTGGGTGTAATTTCCACTAGTCTTAGCCAAGGCGAATAAGTAACCTGATGGAAGATTGCTTGGTTTGGATTAATTCGATTGATAATTCATCGAACTGAATTGATAAGTTCAGTTTCGAGTTGGTACGAAAACTAACTCGACCCGACCTAACCCACGCTAACCCCTAATATAGAGTCCGAAATTCACAACGATATTGTAATTGAAGTGGCCAACTTTAATCGTGTTAGTTATTTTAGTAAATAAGTTCACTAATTAATCTGTTAGTAAACTTACTAAATATATTTATTTGTAAACTAAATTTTAATTCCAATACCAGAAAATGAAACGAAAAATGTGATGATGTCCTATTCTATTTGAAATTATATATTAATCTTTATTCTAAATATAGAAGGAATTTATATTATACCAAAACTCAGACTCCTAAGCCCCCACGGATAAGAATTATAACATGCAGGCCGCCCTATAATAACCCCTATATTTAGTTACATTCATGACAGGAATTATCATCTCGTTAAGCAATTCATAATCTCTCTTGCTACTTAATAATAATTCCAGTATAAACCCTTTATTCTTTTTCTCTTAAATCTTGACTATGTATTTAAATAGTCGAATTGATGTAAGGAATTATCAAGAACCAGTGATGCGTAATGAATCCTCGTCAGAATTTAATGTTCTTGTGGAATTTCGTTATCAGAACTTCAAACGAGGACTCGACTATGGTGATGACGGAAAATTTTGAATTTTAATGGAAGTTTATGAACCAGAGATATTCAACGTTGTTTGTCTTGATTTTGCAAAGCCCTATATCGAGTTAAAACAATTAGTACTGGCAGAATTAGAAAATTATCACATATCAAGTGAGGAAAGTGAAAAACAAATTGCTGATACATTATATATATTTGCACACATGATACGTAGCAAGTGAAAAGAGTTTTCACTAGTTGTTACTATGAAGCAATTTTTTGATTACCTTGTAGACTCATCGGATATACACAACAATGGGCCCCACATGGTACCTACAAGCATGGAGGAAATCATGTTGCTGTCAAGGAAGAGGATGGAGTACGAAACCGATGACAATACAGTTGAGAATTGTATGATATGCTTGGAAGAGATAGTAGAGGGGTCGATGGTTGCAACACTATTGTGCTCTCATATTTTTCACAACGATTGTATTTCAAAATGGTTAAAAGCAAGCCATTACTGTCCTAATTGTCTATTCGAGATGCCAACCCCATTGAATTTATGAAAGTTTGTACTTTTGTAGACAAATAGAATTGAGTAGATTAATTGTATCAACTTTACTAGTCGTGATTTATATTTTTATTTTATTGTCAACTAGTTATATTTCTAGTTAAAATAATATTTCTAATTTGCATTTGCATTCCTGTGTAATTTTGCTTCATTACTGCACATTTTATTTTGATCTATTGGGGTGATTAAAACAGATCTTAAAAAAGAACATTAAGACTTGAATTGATTGAATCAATCATCTCTTTTGAATTGATTGAATCAATCTTCTCTTTTAATATAACATTTAGCCTCCTCAATTTATTAAAATCATTCTTCAATTAAGTAATCTCTTGCTGGAAATACACATTAATCTCTCTCATCACCTCGATATCTTTTGTGACAATATTGGTGCTACATATCTAAGTGTTAATCCCATTTTTCATTTGTGCGTGAAGCATGTAACCATTGATTATCATTTTGTCTAGAATCGTGTCTTTATGGATCCTTTGTTGTATCCTATATATCCTCCAAGAATTTGCAACAAGGAGAGCTTGTAATGATCGAAAGCACCATTCTTCTGAACAGAAAATACATGAAACTGCAGCCTCAATTGACAAGATTCATCCAACTCTCAAACCCAAAAGCTGTTTTGGAAAAAAATCTGAGAAACTTTTCTTGTTTGAGCACCGGGGATACCATAATGATCAATCATAATGACGAAAAGTTTTTTATTAATATTTTGGAAACTAAACCTGACCCTGCAATGTCTCATTGGGACGGATTGTGAAGCGGATTTTTCTTCTCCTTTGGATTATAGAGAACCTGAAACATGAGCAAAAGTTGAACAGAATGAACCAGCAGAAGTTCAAAAGAAGGAGATTTAAGAACGGTCAGTGTTTAGGCCATTCATGGAGAAGGGTAGACGCTTGGACGGGACCGTGTAGAGATGGTTAAAGATGATAATTTACCAACCACCACCAGAACCACCGGTGGTTGCGCTGGAGGATCAACCACCCTTGGCAGCTGCAATAAAAGAGAAACAATTGTTTTTGGTTCTAACGGTGTTGAGACAAGACTCCAAAGAGATAATCCGATGGTGATGACCTTGAAGAGAGAAAAAAGTGCAAAAATTTCAACCTTTCATGGGCAAGAAACATGTGTTAGGAAATTGAATATTTTTTTTCATACTTGTGTTCAAATTACATGTCCTCTTCAGATGGGTTTAAACTTCTAGTTTTGTAATTAGGTTTTAAGGTGTGATTGTGGCTTGATTTGCATAGAATTTAATTGTGAAGAATTCAACCCCCTCCCCCCTCCCCCCTCCCCCCTCCCCTTTTGTTCCATCTTCGTGTCTCATATGAATTGCTTTGATAGTTTTATTTCTTTGAATTTTATTCAATATTTATTGCTAAGTTGCCAAGAATTAGTACAATCACAAGGGATCTCATTACAATTAGAAAGAAATTTTAGAATTTCAATGATAATATTTCAAACTGCCTAATATAATGTGTTAGTGTTTATATGCATATATAAAGATTTATTTCATTAAGGTTTCAATCTTATTTTTTTTCTTTCTTCATCTTTCTCTTGCCCCCTTTAATTTTTTTTCCAATTGAAGCCCTAATTTGGAAGCCAATGGAGAAGAACAACAAGTTAACGTATATAAAATAAAAGCATATCGGAAATAATACAGTAAAAGAGACTATTTGAAATAAAATTTAATACGATTAATTTTCATCTTGACGATCTCTTAAAAAGACGTTTTTGGACAATTTTTTCTTAATGTGTTTTAGTTTAGTAATTTATAGGAAAAAATGCAACGTTGGTAGAAGTGACAATAGGATTGTGTTGCCTCCATGAAAAGCCCTAGCCCTTCTTCCGGGGCTGAGCCTGCTTACACATGTGCATTGAGATGACCCTGCTTATATAATTTATTTCGTATTTCATAATTATGATTTGTTTCCTTTTCTAGATAGATTAACTATTAAACATAAATTGATTAGTTGACGATTGACAATTTAGTTTCTATCAAGATTAGATTAATAATTGGATAGATTTCCCTATTTTATAATAAATTAACAACATATTCTAGGTTTTATTAACAATTGGATAATTATTTTCCTATTATAGATTACATTGGCAAGTGTGTATTTTGTTTTTTAATTGTAAATTGAATTAGCAACTATAAAATTTATTTTTTCTATTCTACATTAGAATGAGAATTGTACAATTTGTACACAACAAAAATTGGACTCCTAATCCCGACACAATGCGAATTGTACAATTTGTATACACCAAAAATTGGACTCCTAATCTCGACAGGACACGGATTGGCACGCAAGAACACCCTATATATACATACATACATTCAAGACTTGAAGCATCAATTCATATTAGTGTTTTAATCAATTTCCAGGTTTAAGGTTTTGATAAACAAGGACAATCAAGACGGATTCAAGCAAGCATATCGTTGTATTCCTTTCTCCAAATCCAAAAACTCTGATCTTGAATTTGGTGATAAATTTTTGATGCCCGTTTCACCCTGCATGAATTGATGAACAGGGAAACCCCATATCCATGGCTATTTAAATTAAAAAATATAACAATCCTGGGCGAGTTTCGCATTGAGGCGTCATGGAATTCACTACAGATTAGGGCTCTATCGTGGTGCATGATTGGATGATGGAGAACTTGAATTTGCAACAAGGAGAGCTTGTAATGGTCGAAAACACCCTTCTTTCGGCCGGAAAATACATGAAACTACAGCCTCATAAGACAAGATTCATCCAACTCTCGAACCCAAAAGTTGTTTTGAAAAAAAATTTGAGAAACTTTTCTTGTTTAAGCACTGGGCATACCATAATGATCCATCATAATGAGGAAAAGTTTTTCATTAATATTTTGGAAACAAAACCTGAACCTACAATATGTCTCATTGGGACGGATTGTGAGGCGAATTTTTCTCTTCCTTTGGATTATAGAAAAACCTGAAAACCCAGCAAAAGTTGAACAAAATGCACCAGCACAAGTTCAAAAGAATGAGATTGAAGAACGGCCAGTATTTAGGCCATTCACGGGCAAGGGCAGAAGTTCAACACTTGGTTCTAACAGTGTTGAGAAGACTCCAAAGAGATCATCGGATGGCGACCTTTTTCAAATCATGTCGTTCCACGGGGGACTTTTTCAAATCTTATCGTGGATTTCAGTAAAAGATATATGTAAGTATTCATCAATATGCAAATCAAGCAATGAACTGTTGAGGCAAGAATTCTTCATAAACAAACAGTTTAGAAACATGCAATTTATCGACGACGCTGGGTTTTCTTATTCAAATTGGCTTCATTGCGTGGAATTTCATGCATCGTCCAACAATTCTACACAAGGATGCCTGGTGCCTTCTAAATCCATAGAGTTTTTGCATGGCACGGGGTGGAGGGTTACTGCTTCAAGTAACGGCCTGTTTTGCCTAAAAAAATGGGAGACAAAAGAAACCCTTTATTTTTATTTAATCCCACCACCAAAACTTTGTTAAAAATTTCATTGACAGATAACTTTGAGATGAACGTAGACTTCCATTCTATTTTTTATTCACCTAAAGAGAAAATTTGGAAAGATGGACACAATATCAATCTTGGAGAAAGGAGAATTCTTTTCGAAAATTTGATTTATTAGAATGACGTGGTTTACATGATTTCAGAGTGGGGACATACATTCTGTTGGCCCTATATTGTGGCCTATAATATATATATATATATATATATATATATATATATATATATATATATATATATATATATATATATATATATATAAAGAGTGTTTCAAAATTCTTGAAAATACCTATAACTCCAAGGAAGGGTTTACAACAAGATAACCAAAATTGCAAACTAAAAATTTTCAAGAATGGAAATTCGACAAACTTATTCAAATCCATTATTTTGGTTATTATAAGTCAGTATTTACTATGTGGTTGCTTATTGATTCTGAAAAAGGTTCATGGAGTCAAATATTCAAAATGCACGCGAAAACCATGGGACTTACACTGACTAATAAGCTACATGTTGTTGGCTTTACTATTCAGAATGGAAACATTCTTATAGTTGTAACAAAAGATAAAGTTTATCGCTACAATTGTATAGAAGATAATTGCGAGGAATTGTGCAAGCATGGATGCAAAGACAGTGTTGGTTTCAATATTTATACGGAGATTATGTTTGATTTCATTCTTTTATCAGTACATTTCGTTCATGTGGGCCTGGTGCAAAAAAAATTGTGAAACCATAGTTCATCTTCAATAAATTATTTTCATCTATGAGCAAACCTAATATCATAGACAATAATTTCTGAAACTAGAACTAGTCACAATTTCCTTTTGTTTATCTTATGATTCCAAATAAAGAATTAACATGATAGAGGTTTGTAATGTCATATTTTGAATCAATGGGTATTGGAAATATGAGCCCAAACTGTAAAGCCCACAATGCTTAATCTTGGCCCAGCTACTGTACCATTTATCATGTCTGACCTAAATATATGAAGAACATGCTTTTGCTTTTTGTTGGAATTGCGCATTTATGTGTTGAATGGTCTGATTCATGTTGTCCGTTGGATTGCTACAATTGATCGTGGCCATTGATCTGTTGTATATAAAAGCCCCTCTTCTGATAGGGTTAGTGTGTATTGTGTGTCCGCGGCTTCTTTTAAACTCTCTCTTTTCGTCTGACTTCTTCTTTTTCTCCTTTGTGGTATGGTGAACTTTTGGTTCTCCTATGGTATGTAAGAAGTGTGATGCAGTAATCAAGTCCTGAATACTATAATCTGTGATTTATCCTCAAATTTGTTGTGTTAGAGGAAGTTATCTTGTTGTTGTTAGAAGTCGTCATACATGAGAGAAACTAGTGTGATTCTGAGTGGGCCATTGTTTGTAACTTTGGATCTGAACTTGTTATGGTTTTCAATAGTGTATTAAAGGCCGGATCTATGTTTGTAGAGCCTCAAAGGCAGAAGTATACATTGTACTTGCCAAACTACCTGTCCCCGAAAAGGGACAAGCAGATCTTATGTTATTTTCTTTATATTCTATCTTTTTCATATTTATGTTTCTAATCTTGATTGAAAGGTTCTTTGATCTCAAGAAAATCACCATAACAAGTGGTATTAGAGCTATAATAAATGTTTCTTGACGATTGACTATCTTTCGCCTCTGTGACCGAGGCAAATCTCAGAGCTGTAAGTATGATACTCCATACTTCTTGTGATATAAGTTTGAGATGTTAAGTTTTTTTGTGAATAAACTTTGTGTTTTATAAAATACAAGAAAACCTGACTAATATACATGCTTTATGATTTGTCAACAGTATTAGTTGTTGTGAAACATTTCTTGAAAATAGAAAGAGGTATAAAAGAAATTGATATTTTGTTATAATATGTTTGTACCACTTATTCTTTGTGAATAACTGAATATTTTGTTACTTATCAAACATGTTACCTCTGTGATACCCATCCCTTGAGTCTTTCTTGAAATTACCCCTTGACCTGAGAACCTGATTCTCATGGAATCCTAGGGTTTTCTTGATTATAGGTCTCTTCTAAAATCTTGTGTGAGATCTTGCATGTGCATGTATCTGATTATTGGTGATTTTTTTCCCATGTTTGAATAAAATACTTCTCTAATACAGTCTCAGCTGTTAACTGTGTTAAAATTGTTATAAATGGCTACTTCAAGTTTTTATTTAGATCAATTTAATGGAAAATGTGACTTTGCTATTTGGCAAGAAAAATGAAAGGTATTTTAGTTCAACAAAAGGTGTCTAAGGTCATAAATAAATCATTTCATAATACTATGTCTGATGATCAAATGGTAGAGGCTGATGAATTGGCCTATACATCTATTATACTTCATCTTTCTGATTCTGTTCTTAGAAAAATTTCTACTCTTAATGATGCTCAATCTTTATGGAAAACTCTTGAATCAACTTACTTGAAAAAATCACTTCCTAATATATTGTTTTTATTATAAAAAAAAAAAATTAGTTTCAAAATTGATCCCTCAAATGATCTTGATGAAAGTTTTGATATAATCAATAAGTTAATTCAAGATATAAAAAACTGGGGTGATAAATGTATTGATGAATATAAAGTCATAATTTTGTTAACTTCAATTCCTGATGTCTATAAAGATATTAAAAGTGCCATAAAATATATTAGAGATGATCTTACTGTAGATATGGTAATAAATGCCTTGAGAAGTAAGAATCATGAGCTTAAAAATAAAAAGGAAACAAGAAGTAATGGTGAAGGTAAAGGTCTATTTGTAAGAGATAGATCACAACATATAGACAGTTTAATAATCAGGGTGGGAATAATTCTAATAGTCAAAGTCACAAAAAGTAAGGTAAGTCTGGGTCAAAATCTAAAGTAAAAGAAAGAAAGTTTTATAATTGTGGTAAGTTGGGGCACTATATTAAAGATTGTTATAAATTGAATAACAATTCCTAGAAAAATAAACCCCCTAAACAAAGTAATGTTGCTACCATCAATACTGAAATTCTAAGTGAGTTGTATGTAGCCATTAAAAATGAAGAGCCTGAGACCTTAGTGTACTCTATGTCTTCCATCAGTCAGTCTCATGAATGGTTACATGATTCTGTGGTGCACTTTTCATATGACTCCTAATTTTAACTTGTTTTGCTCATATACTAAAGTGAACTCTGGTGTGGTTGTTATGGAAAATAATGTTGCCTGTAAAATCCATGGGATAGGTAATATAAGGGTTGAGTTTGATACTGGTTTTGTTTATCTTCTTGAAAATGTTATACATATACTTGATTTATCTAAAAATCTACTATTGGATTTCTTGAAGATTCTAACTTTGATAGAAAATTTGGTGATGGTTGTTTTAAAATTACAAAAGGTACACTCCTTGCTATCAAAGGATACAAGAGAAATGGCTTGTATTTCACTCAAACGGAAAAATTTTCTTTAGATACTGCAATGGTAAATTATGTTAATAATGATTGTACTGATCTTTGGTATAAAAGGTTAGCTCACTTATGTAATAGAGGACTTAGTATCTTATAAAACCAAGGGTGTTTTGGAAAAGATAAAATCACTCTTCTCCCTTTCGGTGAAACTTGTGTCATGGGAAAACAACATAGAGTTCAATTCTCTGATGGCTTACATAAATCTTCCTCCATTCTTGAGTATGTGCACTATGATCTGTGGGGTCCATCTAACACACCCTACACATGGAGGAAACAAGTATTTTATGTCTATTATTGATGATTTTTCAAGAAAAGTATGGATTTTTCTATTGAAAAACAAATCTGAAACTTTTGATAAGATCAAAACTTGGAAAATTCTTCTTGAAAATCAAACTGGTAAAACTCTAAAGTGTTTAAGGACACATAATGGTTTTGAATTTTGTAATAAAGTTTTTGATGATTTTGTAATCAATCTGGAATAAAGAGATATAGAATTGTCCTTTATACCCCTTAGCAAAATGGTGTTGATGAGAGGATGAATATAACCTTACTTGAAAGAGTTTAGGTATATACTTTCTAGTTATGGTCTATCTAAACATTTTTGGGGTAAAGTTGTTGTTACAGCTTGTTTTCTTGTTAATAGATCTCCTTCTGCTGCCTTAAATGGCAATAACTTCTGAAGAAATA
Organism: Forsythia viridissima; assembly: GCA_030279155.1. Classification (NCBI taxonomy): domain Eukaryota; kingdom Viridiplantae; phylum Streptophyta; class Magnoliopsida; order Lamiales; family Oleaceae; genus Forsythia; species Forsythia viridissima. The sequence continues at coordinate 37,854,661 of CM059036.1, forward strand.
TGGTATACGCCAACTGACTACTCTAATCTTAGAATTTTTTGTTGTACTGCTTATTCACATCAAAATAATGATAAACTTGATCACATATCTCAAAATTGTGTTTTTTTAGGATATCCTGATGGAATAAAAGGCTATAGACTTTGGGCTAGAAGTTTAGGAGGATTTAAAACTATTATCAGCAGAGATGTTGTTTTTAAAGAAGATAAAATCCCTTGTTTAAAACAAAACACTGAAATTAATGATAATAATAGCAATCCTAATAATACAGAGATTGAGGTGGAGCCTGACAATGTAGTAATCACTCATATAGAGCAAAATCAACTAGAAATTCCTCAACCTATAGATTCTGATGATGATTCAAACCATAATCAGATTAGAAATGAAAGTTAAGATTAGACTCAAAACTTAGGTTTAGAAAATTATCATTTAGATAGAGATAGAAATAGAAGAATAACAAAGGTGCCTTCTGATTATGATGTTGCTACTTTAGCTATTAATTCTTGTGATGAATTGAGTGGTAATGAACCTAAATTTTTTGATGATGCTATAAATAGTAGTGAATCTAATATGTGGTGGACTACAATGAATGATGAAATGACTTCCTTATATAAAAACCATAGCTGGAAATTAGTTCCCAAACCAAAGCAGAAATCCATTGTGGATTGCAAGTGGCTTTATAAGGTAAATGAAGGTAATAAAATTTCTGATCCTCTTAAATTTAAAGCAAGACTTATTGTAAAAGGCTTTACTAAAAAATATGTTGTTGATTATAATGAAATTTTTTCTCAAGTGGTTAAATATACTACTTTAAGAGTTATGTTTACTTTAGTTGCTCATTCCAATTTAGAAATGGAATAGCTTGATGTTAAAACTGCCTTCTTACATGGTAAACTTGAAGAAAAGATGTATATGAATCAACTCATTGGTTTTATTGATAAACACAAGTCTGATCATGTATGTTTGCTTAAAAAATCATTATACGGTTTGAAACAATCTTCCAGACAATGGAATAAAAGGTTTGATGATTTCATGTTGTCTTTAAGTTTTAATAGAAGTGAGCTTAATCATTTTCTTTATTTTAAATCAAAACTGCAAAGTAATACTCTTGTATTTTTACTCTTATATGTAGATGATATGTTAATAATTAGCTCTTGTATAGATATAATTAATAACATCAAATCTGCTTTAAGTTCTGAATTTAAAATGAAAGCTCTTGGAAATGTCAAGAAGATTTTAGGAATGGATATAATTAGAGACATATGAAGTTCTATTCTAATATTAAAACAACAGTCCTATATCATGAAAATCCTTACTAAATTTCCAATGCAAGATACTAAAGTAAGTTGTATCTGTTCCTTTAGCTAACCATTTTTTGCTCAATAAAGATCAAAGTCCCAAATCTGATGATGAATTAGAATACATGTCTACAATGCCTTATTCAAATGTGATTTGTTCAGTAATGTATATTATGGTTTGTACTGGACCTGATATTGCTTATTCTGTAAGTGTCTTGAGTAGATATATGTCAAATCTAGGAGTGTCTTGAGTAGATATATGTCAAATCTAGGAGAACAACATTGGGAAGACTTAAAGTGGTTATTGAAATAATTGAAAGGTGCTGCAAATGTAGGTTTAGGTTTTAAATATTGTAGTGAATGAATAAAATTAAAATGCTATGTAGATGCAAATTATGCTAATGATAAAGACAGTAGGAAGTCTACAACTTCATATGCTTTTACTCTATGTAATTCTTGCATTAGTTGGAAATCTCAGTTACAACGTATAGTGGTCGTGTTTACTACTGAATCAGAATATGTTACTATTACTGAAGTTGTGAAAGATGTCTTATGGCTGAAAGGTTTACTATCTGAATTAAACTCACTTCATAATTCTGTTGTTGTGTTTTCTGATAGTCAGTCTGCAATACAGCTATGCAAAAATCTTGTTTTTCATGACAGAACTAAGCATATAAATGTTAGATTATATTTTATTATGGACATTATGTCCAAGAATCAGATTGATCTTGAAAAAATTCCTACTCAGGCTAACCCTTCTGATATGAGAACTAAACATCTGTCATTAAACAAGTGCAAATTATGTTTAAGCTTGCTTAACATTGATACAAGTTAAGAGTATTTAGTTGTCAAATAAAAAAGTAAATCTAATATATATATATATATATATATATATATGATTAGTTACTTTAATTTTTTTTTTAAATTGACTTGTTTAAATTTCTTGTGCAAGTACCTGAGGCTATGATCAAACATCTTACCTTCTTTTACACTATGAAAACTTACATTTGGTTCAAGGTGAAGATTATTGAAAATATGAGCCCTAACTGTAAAGCCCACAATGATGAATCTTGGCCCAGTTGCTGTACCATTTATCATGTTTGACCCAAATATCTGAAGAACACGATTTTGCCTTTTGTTGGAATTGCGCATTTGTGTGCTGAATGGTCTGATTCATGTTGTCCGTTGGATTTCTACACTTGATCATGGCCATTGATCTGCTGTATATAAGTGTCTATCTTCTGATAGGGTTAGTGCGTATTGTGTGTGCACGCAGCTTCTTCTAAACTCTCTTTTTGTCTGACTTCTTCTACTCTTCTTCTTCTTTTTCTTTGCGGCATGGTAAACTTTTGGCTCTCCTATGGTATGTAAGAAGTGTGATGCTACAGTAATCAAGTCCTGATTACTATAATCTGTGATTTATCCTCAGAGCTGTTGTGTTAGAGGAAGTTATCTTGTTGTTGTTAGAAGTCATCATACATGAGACAAACTAGTGTGATTCTAAGTGGGCCATTGTTTGTAACCTTGGATCTGAACTTGTTATGGCTTTCAATAGTGTATTAAAAGCCAGATCTACATTTGTAGAGCCTCAAAGGCAGAAGTAGGCATTGCACTTGCCAAACTGCCTGTCCCTGAAAAGGGACAATTATATCTTGTGTTATTTTCTTTATATTCTGTCATTTTCATATTTTTGTTTCTAATCTTGGTTGAAAGGTTCTTTAATCTCAAGAAAATCGTCACAACAATGGGAACAATATATAAGTTGTATTTTGTTTGTCTTACGATTCCAAAATTCTACATAATTTTTTCTTTCTTTATTTCTATGTCTGAACTTTTGAAGTCTATTGGAAAACTTATTTCTACGCACCATCAAAACATAAATCCTAATTAAGAGATAGTTTATAATTAAAATCTGTATCAAACAGAATAACAAGTAGAATTAGGAATAATAATGTTTTGTCTATTATGTTTCTGTTTAGTTTAGCTTATTATGCTTTGTCTATTATGTGTCTGTTTGGTCTAAAAGAATTATACAAGTTCTTGTCAGTATGCAAAGATCTTCCAAAGAACTGGTAAGAGAAGACTGTTTAATCAAGAAATAGTTCAAAAACATGTCGTACGAATCCATAAAGTTTATGGATTTGTAGATGGTTTAGATAAGGATCTTGGCAAAGCCAGTTCTGACATTTTTGGAGGGGACGAAGTCCAAAAATTAGGCCGCCAAGGCAAAGTCTGATAAGTTATGGGCATGGCTCTTAGTGGGTTGGGTTTCAATATTTTTTTATTAAATGGACCCCTTCGATTTTGGGCCACTACTTAAGAATAGTCATGATCCTCATGGAATGCAGCTTGCTTTACTTTGTCAGACTTCAAACTTTTGTACAATTTTTTTTTTGGGAAACTTCATTAAACACAAATAATTTTTTAATGAAAATGGACCTTATTCGGTTTTGGATCCGAGACGGTTGGTTCACTCACCTTGGCACAAAACTGGCTCTAGATCTTAGTTCAAGCAATTGCGAAGAAATTTCTTCAATTTTATTTAATCTAACGATACAAAATTTGTCACGAATTCCACTTACGAATAATTTCTTGGACTAGGAGAAGTTTGAAATTGTTTTTCATTGCACTACATATGAGATTAATAATGATATTTTTTACTCGTGCAATAAACAAGTTTGGAAAAGTGTAGATATGATCAATCTTAGACACATAAATATTCTTTTCAAAAATTGTGTGTACCACAATGGAGTTGTTTATGTTGGGTTGTGTAACTGAAAGTAATAATTTTGCGTGAAAATTACACCCACTACTTACCATTATAATAATATTTCTACTTTTAACAAGCTTAGCTTTTTTATTTTAAAAGTACTATTTTTATATTTTTATATTAATAAATAAAATAATCGTTTAAAATCAAACAAAATATAAAAAGGTTAACCTTCCATTTTGGACTCTTCAGCATATTAACCCACTAATTTCGTTCTCTAATATTTTATTTATTATGGTTAACCTTCACGATTGTTCTGCGTAATTAATGCCCAAAAAAGATTATTTACGCATTATTTCCATCGCTTCGTCAATTACAATTAGTTTTCTTTATTCATCATTCATTAATTACATATTATCTTTTTAATTCGCACAGAAAAGGAAAACTATCCCTAAATCAGACAAAATTTTGTTATTTCCAAACACACCAAAATTCTCTATTTTTTATCTTTAAATGTTCTTGATTAAATTGTCACCCAGAAATACTAATTATGTTATATAATTTGTTATTCTGTAACACTGACTATTAAAGATGTTACAATTTGTTATTGGTTAATTGCATGTAACACGTACTGTTGATACACTTTTTGTAACACTGATGCTAATATGATATTTTGATTGAGCACTCTATTTTTTATATTTAAATATTTTTGGTTGAATTGTTACAATTTGTTATTATGTAACACTGACTGTTAAAAATGTTACAACTTGTTATTGATTAATTACATGTAACAAGTATTGTTAATACAATGTTTTGTAACACTTAGGTTAATATGATGTTTTGATTGAAGGGATCTATTTATGGTTGTTACAGCTATTTTTGATACAAATTATATATATTTGACAGTTATAACAATATATATATATATATATATATATATATATATATATATATATATATATATATATATATATATATATATATATATATATATATATAATCAATTCTGATTTTTAAGGATTCGTTTACTATAACAATAAGAGATTATGTAATGTAATATAAGTATTTCCATCAAATCCATTTTTTAATGATTTGGTTACTAAATTTAATATATATTATAATAAATTAAAATAATGATTTTTAAAAAATAGTATTTTTAGAATATATGGAACAAGAATGGGTTTTTGTAATTCTTTTCAAAAAGTGGCTTATTTATGAAAAAATCTCTAATTTTGCTGCAATAGTTAAACAATTTAATTATCTATCAAATAAATATTACATTTGTTATTAATTTATTATGTTGAAAGTGCATGATATTTTTTAATTGAACATGTGGTGAAGGGTATTTTATGACAATATGAGTCTGGTGCTTGCGCAGAAAAACATACATGTCTTGTATTTTGATTGAGAATTATTTCATCCTAGACCGGTGAGCAAAGTTGGCTCATTGTTCTAATAAAGTCTTAGAGTCGAATACTCTACCAATTGGGGTATACGGTCTATCTGATTGTGGCGAGTGGATCTTAGGAATAGTAACACTAGTAAACTAGGAAGTGTATTGGACATGACTACTATTTAAAGTTTAATTCTATGGCATGACCATGCAAAACTCCACGTGATTACCTTATGGCTTACCTAAATCTGTAAAGGAATAGTGTTTGGTATTCATGAGCTCGAAGATTTTTGATGTGCCAATGAGTGAGATCAATTAATATGGTCAATATCTTGATACGTTAGGAACTTAGAGTAAGTGGAGCATTGAACATGTATTCGTGCTTGAAAACTGTCACTCAGGGTAAATAAGTTTGCTTTAGTATTTTCTACTGAATAGTTTAAATTTTAGCTCAGTAGTTAGCAAGAGCTAAATTACATCTATGATATATTCACAAAGAAATTGTTAGAGAAAAGCGAGCTTAAGTGAGAAAATAGTTAAAATGACAAAATGGTTATTTTAGTCCCGTTCTAATTATTAGATGTTCGAGAGGGTAAGATATAAATGTGGTAAGTCAAGAGGATATAATTACGGAGAATATAAAATTACTTTTATGGTTTTATATAATTTGAGAGTGCAATCTCACATCTTTAGTGGAGTGAGTAAAGACTAATAATAACATTGGATGTTCTAGGGTCGGTCTGACGGTGGATAATTATTGGAGCTCAAATTATATAGGTACGATTGGGTCCCTTTGGTATAGCTCCAAAAGCATGTGGAGACTTCATTGCGCAAGTAATTGAAGTTTTGAAGTTGCACAATTGTCCAGGTTAAAACAATGACCAGGTCAAGGCTATTTTGACCAAGTCATAAATTGAGTTTCAAGTTAATTAGAACTTTAAATTGAATATCCTAAACTATCTAGAACCTTATTTGCATTAGAACTCGAACAGATGGACCTAGGTGGATATATAGACTTAAGTGGTTGGAACTGGAAAATATTCCACTCTGTCCAGTAGATCGATCCAGCTAGAGAAAAGAGGGAAAATATTTTTCCACTTTTTTCTCAATATTCTTGTGTTCTAATAGTAGAGTTTTTTCGTTGTAGGTTTTGGATTTGATGCCTACATATCAGTGCAATCTCTATGGTCACTTAAGATATTCCATTAGTCGATTAGACGAAGGTGAATGGAGTCGCCAAACAAAGTAAAATGCAATACTTAAGGAACAATTTGAGATAAAATGAAGCTCGATGACCAACATAATATTTTGCCCGATATTTAGCGACCAACAATATTTTGCATATAATAATCTTTTTTTTTTATCATACTCGTATATTACACTTTTATACCTTGCAAATTTTTTATGCGAATGCCCCAGGCATTTTTTGTAGTTATTGAAAAGGTTGTGGTGTAGACCAAGTTTTACAAGATTTATATGATACTTTTAAAAAAGTTTTTAGTTACATTATAAGCAGTATTGTTCGATGAACATGTACTCAGTGTTTTAGAACATGTTTGGTAGAGTTTAAAATAAAAAATAATAATTTCCACACTCATTTTCAACCACATATTTAATGGGATCAACAATTTTTATCAACTTTTCAAACATACATTTCATCATTTTTTTTCATCAAAACTTTTAAACTCCACCAATCAAGCACTTATAAAATCATCTTACTATCAATTTTTGAGATCCACAACATTATTTTTTTTTTTTTTTGGGTATTTTGGTCGATTTATTGCAATATCTATAGGGGAAAACTCATTATTCAAATCATTGTACTCATTTAGTTTAGCTTCAGAAATTCTTGCATTACGTTATTGCCAAAATTTGGATTATCACAAAAAAGAAAGCACACTAAATTAGGAATATTACAAGAAAATCGAAGGCATGGGAAATAACAAGGAATAAAATATTGGGAAATATTGGAAATGGCCTTTTAATGTCAAGATAAAAATAATCTTTTGTTTTAGTTTTCTTACATAATCATTTATAAAGTGTGTATTTATTTGACTTGACGTTGATTCTTCCCAACATTATTACTTGACTACTTGACTTTTAATCAAATTGAATCCTTGAGAATTCTACGAGTCAATTTGTCTCTTTTCTTTTAATCTCTATCTTCAATAGAATTAACCGTGAAAATTCAAAATTCTTAATCTATTTTGTAGATTGTTTCACTCGTAAAACAATAATTAGTTTGTTTGTACCAAAACAATAAGGAAATTAGTTTATTTGCTTATAAAAGACATCCAATTAATGGGCTTTATGAAAAGACAATATTAAATTGGGTAAATTTAGGGTCGGTTAGTGTTCGTTTATGGATTTTTAAGTCATATGATCCAAACTCAATTCAATTAAAGTCACATTTCAGTATTAAAAGAACAATATGCCTCTGCAATTGCAAAAAGCAATAATTCAAATACGGTACTGTTTTATTATGATATTATTTTCTATGTTGCTATTTTATTATGATACTGTTTTGTATCATATTGTTTTATTATTATATTGTTTCTTATGATATTTTTTTTGAAAAAATGATTGATACTGTTTTACTTTTAGTATTGGACACTAGTTTTCGTTACATTATAGCATGTTTGGTTAGGCTTATTAACTCTTTTTTTCTCAAACTTATTTTCAACTACATATTTTATGTAATCCACAAATTTTATAAACTTTTCAACCACACATTTCACCAACTTTTTTTAAAATCTCTTAAATAACTACTTTTAAACTTCACCAAACAAACACACATTCAAAATTAAATGTTTTATGGTTGAAGTAATGATACTATTCAAAATACTTCATTAGTAGTACAAAATCATTGATACTGTTTTCATTCAAAATGATTGATATTGTTTCAATCTATGATACTATTCTTTTATTGGGTTGAGTTTGTGTATGTAATACTATTTTATTAAAATATTTTCATGTATGATGATAATGATGTATTAAAACACATTTATCTATGCTACTGCTTTATTATTATACTGCTTTATTTAGATATTGTGCTATGTTTCAGTTAAAACATAACATTTGTGCTCACCTAAACATGTGCTTGATAATAATATGCTTATGATACTGTTACATTTTCTATCTTTAACCATACGATACTGTTATCTATGATATTTTTATTATGATATTGATACAGATGTGCTTTTGATACTGTTTTCTTCTATACTATTTTATTATAATAATGCTTTCTATTATACCGTGTCAAACAACACACATGAATGTATAGTAACATCTCGAAACACAAAAAATGTTGATATATGAACCTCCCATCCCTTTTCCACAGAGGTTAAATTCACAGAAGAAGAAACGTGATTAGCAGTGTGTAGAATTTCTAGATCATCTAAAGAATCTGCATATTAACATACCATTTGTAGAGGCCCTAACTCAAATGCCCAACTACGCCCAGTATATAAGATAACTACTTTCAAATAAGAAAAAGTTGGAAGAAGATGATACATTAAAACTTATAGGGGAAGCAAGTGCTATATGGATAAGCAACTACTAGACAAAAGAAATGATCCAGACAGCTTCACAATTCCAATTACCATCGGTAATCTCGTGATTGACAAAGCATTGTATGATCTTTGTGCAAGTATCAATTTAATGCGTCTTTCTATTGTTAGCCGATTAAAACTTGGTGAAGCTAAACTGCAAAATTTAATCTTCAATTGGCTGATTGATTTATTAAAAAGCTGTTTGGGATGGTGGAAAATGTAGTGATGAGAGTGGGGAAGTTATTATTTTCCATTGACTTCGTTGTTCTTGATATGCCTGAGGATGCAAAAACCCTTCTTAGCTACTTCGGGTGCTTTCATTGATGTTTTGCGAGGTGCATTGACATTGAGAGTTCAGCATGAAATGGAGGTGTTTTATATGTTGGGTAGAGATAATGCACTACCACCTCTTTCTTATTGGACAGGCTATCAGGTTAAGACCTTGAAAAAATTCAAGAAAAACTTCTTTAAAAAGTTTTGAGAGACGAAGCTAACAGTAAATGTGAAAGACAAAGGTAAACAGATTGTTCAGATGCAAGAAGCTGACATTGGTGAACATATGGTTAAAGCTGAAGAAGTCATCCTTGAGGCACAGGTTGGAGCTGTTAAATGGAAGATGAAGAACAAGCCACAAAACATGGAAAACAAAATCAAGAGATTATTAGATAGTGACACATTTGATAATCTCGAGATCCCTTCATCTTCTACTTGAGCAACCAGATAATAAGTCAAGCTAATGACTATAAATAAGTACTTAATGGGAGGCAACACATTCTTATATCCTTATTAATTAATTTAGGTTAATACGTTAGTTTTTTTTTCATATATTGTTTATAAATTTGTAAAGCCTCACCATGTCAACCGCAAGGTGCTCCACTTTGCAAGGCACATGGATGATATCTATGACATCATCTTTCGACCATGAGTCCCACCAAAACACCCGAATCCATTTTACTCCACTTCAACTAGTCCGTCTGATCAGCCCAGATCATCTTCTCCACATCTACCTCTAGGAAGTACCTCATCTCTTTTCTCTTTTATTTTCTTATTTTAACTATTACATTGGAGACAATATAATATTTTAGTTTGAGAATGGGTTAAGTATCAGAATACTTAATTGCTGAATTTCGAATTCGTTTATCATTCGGGTCTGTATAACTGAAATATTTGTTTTAAAAAAATTATTTGTCTAGTTATTGTTGAACATCTTACTGCCAATAATGATATTTGTTTGAAGTTGAGTACGTTTTAGTTAGAATATTGGACAATACTATAACTTGTGCTTTTACCTGAAATAAGTATTCATGTTAGACTAGATTAATAGAGCACGTAGCCACTATTGACTTATCACTTATATGGAAACATGACTTAAGTGTATGGGTTGATATTGTTGACTTAGGATTGTTGTGAAAAATCTCATTCCCATATCCTTAAACTAGTAACTAAACAGTTTGAGAATAATCTGAGAATGTTAAAATTAGTATGTGTGTTCATAGAATTTAGATGGTTTAGGTTTTCTGGGTCTCGTCTCTAGTTAAATAGGTTCTAGCTAAGGAATCTAAACCGGGCACTACTCACTGCTGATAAAAAAAAAAAAAAAAAAGAGAAAATTTACATCTTCACTTTTCTTATAGCATATGTGACTTAAACAATTAAGCCTGCTAGGGTATTTTAAAATCTGGTGCCCTATGGTCATCTGACTCGGGAGTCATCGGTCCAAAACTCGCTACATGGGTCACATAGAAAACTTACGGAAGAGAAGTATTGCACACAAGATATAAGAATGTGTACATTAGTTAAATAAATAAAAAGAGTTATAAGTGCTCAGTAAGGATTGCTAGGTTAGGACTTTAGAAACTGGAGATGAGAATTTAGAAATCGCACACCATCTTAGTTCTAGGAGTACAAGCTTCTAATCTTTACTACTTTAATTGAAAAATACATTGTATTGATCAATAGGAACCAAATTCGCTAGAACATCTTGAAATTGGAGAGAAAGGCATTAGAAGTATGATAATTTACGAGAAGTGTAAGGAATAAATGATTACAAAGGATTCGGGATTATAAATATATCAACAACACAATATTGATCGTGGTCTAATATAGGTGTGAGTTCAATTTTTAGCTAATCGCACACTCACTAAATATCAAGCATTGGATAAGTAAAAATTTATTTGTGGTGTTGTTTAATATCTTTCTAAAAGTGTTGCTTTATATTTGAACCTGAGGCATTTGGTAAGAAATTTAACATTGATTCCATTGTCGTGATTTTCTTAGCTTAGTTTAAAATTGTATTTTAGTTTTGTTTTTTGTTCGAGGACGAACAAATATTTAGTTTGGAAGTGTTTGATAAGTGCATTTTGTGCACTTATTTAGGCATTTAAACTAAACTTTTATCCCTTCATTTTGTAGATTTTCTACTTAATTTAGTATATTATTCTTTCTATTTCAGTTTTGGACACGTGTTTATAAGAAATTAGAGAAAAATAGACAAAAAGAGCAACAATTTGGCGAATATTTAGAGAGTATGGGAACTCAATTTCACTCAGTTGGAACTTGAAGGACCATTTTGGAGGCTATTGAAAGGTTTGAGGACTTAAATGATCGAAATATAAAATTAGAGGACTAAAAGCACATATTTGAAGTGCTTAAGCTGGGCGATCGCCTAGCACGTATTTTCGAAAGTAGAATGCAAAACAGTATACCTGGGTGATCACCCGGGAATGCACTGGGTGATCACCGCTTGGCACCTATTTTCGAATGTAGAATACAAAACAGTATACCTGGGCGATCGCCCAGTGTAAATTTTGGCCGACGGATTTTGTTTCCTTTTTGTGTTCGACTCCAATTAGAAAATTTTTTGGGACGCGATTTTAATAATTTTTTGGGATCCTTTTGTGCACTATTATGGAACTATAAATATGAGTTATTAACTCATAATTAAAGAATCGAATTTTGGGAGAAAAAACAAGAGACGAAACAAGAAACGAATATCAAGATTTATCATTTGAAGCATTCAACGAAGATCAAAATCAATATTTCATTTTTTGAGTTTTCTTCTTATCCGAGTGATGGCTTATATATTTTCTTCTTCTTTTTATTTTCTTCTTCTTAGTATGTTAGGCTAAATTCTTTTAGTACTATGATCACGATGAAACTTGTATCACGAACCTTTAATTTTTTGAACTAAATTTTTTATATTCAAGCATGTTTTTAATTTTGAATAATTGATATTGCTTTCTTCTTTTCTATAACTATGTATGCAATAGTTGTATGAGTTTTGTGGTTTATTTTACCATCGAGAGATTGAAAATAGGTTAAACATAATATCAATTGTCGTCGAGTCCGATAAGGGATAGAGATATACAGCTATATTTTACGTGATTTTTAAGTATTCACAATTTTTAATGCATTCTTGTATGTTCGCATCCTTCATAGAGATATAGTCGGGTCACATATAGGAATGTGTTTAATTCTACTCAAGAGAGATTGTTAAATAATTAGGAATATTGATCTTCATAATTAATATGTGTTATTAAATTCAACGGTTCGAGTTAAAGTAGATTGGTATAAATAGATTTGGGATCCTAGTACGCTTTTCTATCACAAATTCATAGTAATTCTTCATAAATTTAATCTTTTAATTATTTGAGTTATAATTATTTAATTATTCTTAGTTCATATTTTAGTTAGTTTAAAACACCAAATTTCAAAAGTAATTTGATTCGGTTAAAGTTTTTATAATTGTAATTAAAATATTTAAATATCTGTGGGTATGATATTTTGACTTAAAATTCATTATATTACTTGTGCGATCTGTACATTGGCGGAATAAACAAAATAAATCCCTAACAAGACCCACACTCGCAGCCTACCATAAACTGGTGGTGTCGTTGTCGGAATAGAGGCTAAGACGTTTTATTCTTAATGTTGTTCTGACGTCCACTTATTAGATTCACAGTTTCTTCTTAAAACTTAATTTGTATCTGATTCTTATTTTGTCTAATATTTTCCTCTACTAATTCTTAAATAGAATTTGGTGCTAATATAAACTGGTGGTCGCTACATACATAAAAGCAATAGTGGTTGTTTGTTGTAGTGTATAGAAGTTATGGTGATGCACAGAGATGGTAGGTGGTTGCTAGCATGGGGCTTGGTGGTACTTGGTTGTTATAGTAAGATAGCTGTGGTGATTTATTTTTGGGTGAGTATGGGGTTTTCGTTGAATGAGAAAGAATTAACATTTTTTATTTTTTATTTTTAAATTTTCTTCCTTTTTATTTATATATATTTTTACTTTATTTAAACTCATGGGTAAATTCACACTCCAGAATCTATTATTAGGAGTTCAGGGTATCAAAAAATAAAAGGTTTAAAATAAGATTTTCAAGAAATAAAGGGTAAAGACAAAAGTGCAAAAGAGAGTACATGTTGGGACCAAAACTACAATTTTCCATTAAATTTACTAATGGGTGATTATTTGTGAAATTATTAATAACTTCAATGATTAATAGAGTAAAAAAAATACTTTAATGACCAATTTAAAATTTAACAAAAAATTTAGTAACTATTAGTGAAATTTACCCAGTTCAAATAATAAGAGCCAGGCATCATTGGCTAGAGTTCGAACCTAAGGCAGGTGAAATTCAAAAAAGATAACAAAATTTTGGTAACGATAGACAGAGGCCAATAAAAGAGGAGTGCAGTTTATCAAATATCACCAGGCACGCGCAAGTTAGCACTCGTCTCACTGCGCTGGAATTAAACCGGTTAGTTTTAGCTAGGGCTTCAAATAATAAAATTGAGGAGCAGATTCTGGATAAATTAGGTTCAGTTTTTGCACTTCACTTCTGGAACATTCATTCAAACCGGTTAGAAGGGCCAATTCCCAATAATATTTTAGGTTTTAGGGTACTATACGTACATATATTTGTAGAGAAATTGGATGTGGAGATCTTTTGCAAATGGTTAGAATAAATGCCCACCAGGACGATGATGAAGGAACTCCCGATAGCTCTTCCCCCGGAGGTACGTGTGTGTTTGTGTGTGTGTAATTGTATGTATATGTGGTTATTAAAAAATTTGAAGTTTTGAATTGGGCAGGAAAAGGGGAGAGGATAAGAGGTGATCAGAAAGTGAATACTTTAAGGTCGAAACATTCAGAGACGGAGCAACGTAGGAGAAGCAAGATTAATGAAAGGCAATTTTTCTTCTTTTTCTTTTCCGTTTGAGTTACTGTGTTTTTGGATATTTTGGGTGTTGTTTAATTGAGGAGTTTATGTGTGTTATGTTACTATTTATTTATGTCAAATTAAATATTGCGATAGTATTTAGAGGCTGGAATTGGAATTATTTTCATTTAAACTGAATTGTGGCTTCAAAAGGGTGACTTCCATGTCACTGCCAGCTTGGGAGTTTTTTTTCACCGGTTTTGACCAGTTTTGGGAGGTACCGGTTATGAAAGGATGGAAAAATCGGTGCTTTATAGTTTTTTGGAGCACCGGTTCCAAAACCGGTGTAGTGTAATTTTGAGTGTATCTCCAAAAAGTCACAATCTCCCAAATTGGTGGTTTTTTGCCATTCTTCAAAATTTCTTTCAATTTTACCTACTCTCAAACAATTACTTTCAAAACTATCCTAAACTTAATATTTGTAAAAATAAAAGAATATATACAAAAATAAAATAAAAAATATGCAAGAACATAAATTTAATTTTATATTTTCAATAATAGGTGGATATATAAAAATTTTAAAATTTAATTTTCTTTTTATATATGGACGTATATGTAATTTGATTCTTTTAAAAAACTTTTAGAACCGCTAGAAAATAAACTCCCAAGCACCGTTTCAAAAACCGCTACCAAAAAACACCCAAAGCAGCTCCACTTATAAACGCCCAAAACCGGTACTTTAAAAAATCATCATAACCAGCACTCCAAAACACCTAAGCACACCCTAAGGGCAGCATTCTTCATTTTTTTCAGCAAATGGAAATGTGTTACTTTGATTGGAAATTAGTTTTGGTGAATTAGACTGAGCGTGAGCACTATGTAGTCATTACTTTCAGCTTAAATACTTCAAAATGACTAATAAGTTTCATTTCAAATCATTTAAGGATGGCGATAAGTGAATAAAATTTTATTTGTTGCAGATTTCAAATTTTAAGAGAATTAATACCAGAAAATGATCAGAAGAGAGATAAAGCTTCATTTTTGTTGGAGGTTTGTTATTCCGTTTTAGTGCCTTCAATTCTTTTATGTTATCTGACAATCCATTTGCTAAAATATGTTACTGTTGTACAAAGTTTCTTAAGGTCTCAATGATACTTATTGCAGGTTATACACTATATCCAGTTTTTACAGGAGAGGTTACAGATGTATGAGGGAACATACCAAGGATGGAGTCCAGAGCCCACAAAGTTGATGCCATGGGTAAAATTTATGTGATCCTTTGTTCTTTATGTTATTCTTGGTTAATGTTCAATGTGACTCTCCCTCTCTCTCTAATATCAATATTGATACTTTTGCAAGAGGGGAAGTGATTAAGACTGCATTGATTCTCTTTCTTGTATGTTTGATAGGTGTTTTCTCATCATGGAATTGTCGAAGAGAGTGTATTATATAATACTTTTGCCGTAACTTAGTTTCATGTTTGAGTAAGCGTAAAGTTGAAGCAAGTACTAATATGCAAATGTGCATCTCATGTCGAAGTTAGTTAGGTTTATGATGTGAAATTCACTCTTGAAGTCATGTGGAGAACTCATTAATCAACCATGTTTGGAATTCTTTGTATTAAGGGAAAATAAACACACTTTGTAATGTAGTAATTTCATGATGAACTAAAAAAAAGTGAGCCTCTCATTTTAGGATTGGAGGTATCTATTTTATTTTGACGCCAAAGAAATGCAACATTGACCTCTCATCCTTTTGCTACCAGAGAAGCAATTCTGTGCCAGTCGAAAGCTTTATTGACCAATCTCACCTTGCAAGGAACGGAACTGACCATGAAGATAATTATATTGTCAATCCAACTTTGCTTAGTCATGCACAAAACTCATTAGAATCTGACTTGAGCGGGGACATCTTATGTAAACCAACAGACAATCCACACGTGGCAACAAACGACGCAATTCCTATTAACTTTCCCCTGCAATCAAATTTGTTTGAGGGTGTATCCTGCCAACCTTCTCAGGGATCTTTTTTAGATGCCGAGCAATTGACACCTCAGTCACAATCCCAATTTTGGGTGGGAAAATCATGTGCAAATGAGTCATCTGTTCCTATCTACATTCCAAATGAGGAGGAAGAGCTGAAGAGTGAAAGTGGGGAAGCTAGCATCTCAAGAACCTATTCTCAAGGGTAAGCATTGGGGGAAAAAATGTGATTATTTTGTACCACATTTGCATTCTAGTGCTGTTTAATTTTGTTTGATCAGATTTATGTTTGTTCTCTTGCTGAAGCTGACTAGTAGATCGGCTGTGAGCTTCATTTTGTACTCGTAGTTACTATGTGCATGAGATTTGAATTGCTTGGAAACAGTAGAGAAATGCAACATATTACATCTCTCATGACTGCAGAAAAACCCATTAACTTTGCTTTACTAATATAAAGCAAGTTTTCTTAGATCTCCATAGATAGCATTTGCAACCTTGTTCATGTTTGATGACCTTGTGATTCGATTGGTATGATCAAACCAAATTACTTTTTTTTTCTTTTCCTTGGCAATTACGTCAAATGGTTGAAACTTGCAAGGGGAACATCATTTATGATGGTGATGGCTTAGGCGGTTAATTTTTTGGAATGTAGGGGATTTATCTTCAAATATATAATTTCCTGACATTTATACCTATTTAGAGGGCAGTTTCACCTGGTCAAGTGGTTTGAAGGTTGACTTTCCTTCCATATGGTAGCATATATGTTTGCTTCGATTCAAATTGCAGATGCGGGGTTAACGGGTCCTCCTAATTTAAGTCATTGCAGACTTGAAGTGTAATCTATTTGGGGTTAGTAGGTCCTCTTGATTTAAGTTATGGAAGTGCATTGTCAAGTGATCAGTCAACTTCTGTTGGTGCCCGCTCTGAAGTTCTTTGCGTTCATGAATCACTGGACAACTTTTTCATATTTCTTTTATAGTTATTTTGTTGTAATACAGTGGGTTTTGGTGGTTGAACAGGTTGTTGAATACCCTTACCAATGCGCTGCAATCATCTGGTGTAGATTTGTCCCAAGCTAGTATATCTGTGCAACTTGATATATGCAAACGTGCAAATAGTGGTAGTACTGCCACAGTGTTCAGCGCGAAGGTTCGTTTAGTTTGTCTTATTCAGCTGTATTTGGTTTGTGGATTTTGTGAGGAGACAAGAAGAAATAAAATGAGAGAGCAAAGTAGCTTCCCCTTGTTTTCCTTTGCTGCTTATGTAACTTTGGAAGACCAATATATGCCCAAATTTTTATGATAATTATTGTTGTACCAAAAATATTGGATAGCCAATGTATGTTTGGTAAAGATTTTTGTAGATTATAAGCAGTGGGTCCTACGGAATGTGTGAATAAAAAGTGGGTAAAAATTGTGGGTCCTACGAAATGTGTGAATAAAAATGATGTTTGACCAACTTATAAGTACTTTAAAGCACAAACAAACATACTCTTAAGCTCCCATTTAGTACATCATTTCCTTTTTTTCTTTTCTTTTCCGTAATCATGCAAAGATAAAAGACTTTCTTCTGGATCTCCTTTCTTTTCCTTAGAATTCCTTTCAGTTCTTGCCTCTGATCTTTTAGGAGCATGTTCTGTTCCTTTGTCTGGTGAAGCTATATACAATATTTGTTCGTATTTATGGTTTTATCCTGTTACCTTTGAACTATCTGTTAGATGCGTTTGAGGCCTTTGTATGCAATGTATTCATAATCTCATATTGTAGTTTGTTTTGAAAAAGGAAAAAAAAAAATTAAAAAAGGACTAGTTGCTTATAGTTTTCTACTTTACTGATCATTCAGGATCACGAGAACCCGTCTGGTGTTAATTCTGCAGACTTCGGGGATATTGGTGAGAATTATGTCCATCCTCATAAAAGGCCGAGGGTTGACAGGAGCTAATATGACATTTCTATTTGATGGTTTTGTTCTCATTTGTTCCATATTTCCTTCGTTCCTTGTTCTTTGGGGTTGGGGATGGAGTAAGAGGAGATGTTTTTACATCAGACAGTTCACAAACAGCTCTCTGGACTAAGTGTACATGCGTTGCCTTTTTTATCAGTTGAGGTGCCAGAATTTTTCTAGAATCAGCTTACATACGTTTTCTTCTGTACTTGCTGGATAAAGGCTTCCATTTGATTATGAGAAGCTGCATTTGATGAAGTTTTCAGTATGGAAGTTAAATTGTCCCCGTGTTGTTGTTGTTGCATTTTTTAGATGAATTGATGCAAGCATTTTTGTGTTTGTCATTGTGATTTCTTCTGTATTCATTAATAACAGTTTTCCGTCCCAGATTTTCATAAGAAGGGAGGGAGGGTTGGTTGACATTTTGGGGCACTTCCCCGAGCCAATTTCCTTCCAAACGCTGGAAAAATTGATGAGAGTGGCGTAAGGTATAATCGTCAAGTCGAGCAAAACATCCATTCATTGTTTCCTTTCAAGAACTTCGAGGTTTATTTTGTGAATGTCAACTATTGCTGTCTTTTGTACTTAGTTGTCGATAAATTCAGGGACAAAGGGTATAAAGTAATTAAAATAATGTTTTTATGAGGAGAAGAAATCCACTCTTGGAGGTAAATAGTTTTAAGACTGTTTTTGCATGATCCTTGTTACAAATTTGTCTTATTTTCCTTTGGTTCAGTTGGATTGTGTAGGTTGGAGTTATCTTTTACGTGTTATCTAATTACAGCAGGAATATCAGGTTCCCAAGTCCCATCCTTGCCCTTGTCTAGCTCAATTGCTATCATTCTCAATTCGAGCATGGATAAGAGGCCTCGCAACCTGATGTGAGATGAAGGGTAGCACGCCGGTGTGGGTAAGAGGTCTTGCAACTGATGTGAGACAAATGGTAGTCAACATGCTAGATGAAATGCTCAAGTAATTTAGGTCGAATTGGGGAAGTTAATGGGTTAAATAGTTTAGCATATTACAGAAATTTCGGTGTATCAAAACATGCTCCTCGGAGCAGCATGTGTTACATGGCAAAAATTCTTTAATGGCATGTTTGGAATGCGGTACTAGACAACTGAATAAATAACATAAGAGAAAAAAATAACTAGTTTTCATTAATCATAGTTTTAACTTACGCAGTAACGTGTACCAAACACAGAGTGAACTATTTGTTACCATGGGAAGCCGGGAGATCATGCAGAGAATCAATCCATTTGTGTAACAAAATTTTCTGTGGCCCTGAGCCCGGACAGTTAAGGTTCAATCTATACACCAGGCCACCAGCCTAATAAACCAGAACAGTTGAATGAATCATGTAAGAATATTATAGAACCAAGCCTAAAGCCTAAAATTTCTACCAACCTATTCTGGAATGCTGGTGTTCTTCAATCCTCAACTTCATGGCCGGGCACCCAACTTGGTCTTCCAAAACTGCATCGAGACCAATAACCTTCAAATTTTACGCACACAAGTTATGTACGATCATCAGGACCTTCTGCAAGCACGAATAAAGAATCATGAACTGCTTGATACTTCATCAATTTGCTGCAAAGCATTCCTGTGGATTTGCATAAAAGTAATCTTCTTCTTTCGGTTTGTCTGAAATCACGGCTCGTTTCTTTGGGCTACCCGTTCGGTTTGCGTGTGTTTCTTTGACAGTAGATGAGAATTCATGCCAGGTTAACGAACCATTATTGTATTGATCTATCAATCCAACCAAAACTTTTCGGTATGGTAGAATAGTCTTCTTGAAATTTAGATATCTGAAAGAATTTAAAGTACACAAAATTAATAACACTTGACACAGATGAATAATATTTAAAGGGAAACGAGGATTTACAAAATACAAGCAAATTACAATACGGGTTTTGGATGAGATGAGTGACGTTGATATTCAAATATTTATTCTTCAAACATATTGATTAGACCCCATAAGTGGGACAAAACTTGAGAAGGATCTTAAGAATGAGGGGCAAAGGTATTGATTGAGAAATATGTCGTGTTCTAATTATAGAAAGGTAATTGGATCGGCATGTGTTTGGTAAAGAAAATAATGTCCAGTGCTATTAGGTCTTCCACGATCTATATATCAACTTCAGAATTGTTTTGAACAAAAAAGGGTGATATTGTTCTTCTATTGATCAAGACTTTTGAGATGTATGGTGATCAAGCAATGAATCCTAGATTACAACACAAATGAATCTTAGATAACAACATGAATTAAGTTAAATAATACCATTATAAGTACCTGCGATGTCCTTCAACAACTTTAGCCATATTTCCATCATATGTTGGGACAAATACATCACTCTCCAGGGAGACAAGATAATCCAGAGCAGCCATTTGAGATGAATGGTTCCGGAAAAACCCCAAGACTGATGGTTCCAGCAACGTCTCTTTTCTTACCTATTCCAAAAATTCAAGCAGCGGTTAGAGAAGATACAACGTGAATGTGTGGGACCAGGTGGAACGTAATCATATTGTATATTGATCCCCTAGACTGCAGATCCAACTTTTCGGAAAGGTCAACGGGGGATGGTAGGCCCGTATTGTACAGGGGGTTCGGGAGCAAGAGCCCCATAGGTGAATTTTTTTTATTATAAGGGTATATTGGGTATTCATACATATATCAAATCACCATAATATTGCTACTATATGCAGGATTTTTATTAGGGGGCGGTTTTTTTTGTGAAAAAGAGGTGCGAGGAAAAACTTGTATTATTCGTCCCCAATATAGTGCAAACCTGCAGCAGCAAGGAGTTTTATCACAATGAACGTGAATCGTTATCTTTGCTCTTTTTCTAAATGGTTTTACTACTTATTATTGCTCTCGAAAACGGGGATTAGTGTTTACTTCATAACATAATACATCAAAAGATATTTAAATATTTCAAATTTGGGAAGCCAAGCATTTTTGAGCTACTGACCAGATTTGGAAATGCCGCAGCCAAACTTCTGAGTCTCCTTTCTCCACCATATATTTCTCCGGCAGCTATATATATTTGAATGCTACGATCAATGCCCAGTGCAGCTAGGACTAGAGCGGTTTCTTCAGGCGTCAAAGGGCACGAACCTTCTTTCCTTTTAAGTTCGGGATCTATGACTTTCTCTTTCCACCAAGGATTAGCATATCTAGTTGTCATTTGTTTTGCCAGTTAATAAATGAGTTTTTTCTCTTCTAGGGGGGCGTAGAAAAGATATCACTAGTTTTTCATTAAAAGAACTGATGATACCTCATTCTCGTCAATTCATTCACCTCCTTATCATTGCAGCCTCGACTACAGCCAGAAAAGGACAGCATATCCATTTCATATCTGAGATGGAGGACTAGGAAAGGACCATTTTGCCTCAGGATCCTTGCAACTTTTCGACCCAATTCCTCAATCCTAGCAGTGAATCTCAGGGAACTAAAATTTACTTTACACCGTAGCTTCTGAATCTCCAATGGCAACCCATTATTAGCAAGCCGAGCATCAGTCCTATTCAGATGTACAACTTTATGCTTTTTAAGAAGAGGAAGAATCTGCCAAATGAACGTGAAATGACAATAGTGCCATTATTCAGTAAGAATGTATTCCCTCCGCCCGCCCACCCCACCTGAAAAAACAAAATGACAAAATGAAAAAACCTGTCGATGGTAGTACGAAATATTTGACCAACTGATAGGCGGCAACTCATAGAACATTCCTTGTTCAACCCTCCGTTTAAGCCTTGGTGGAAGCTCTTTCAATATTCGGACCTCGTCCCTCAAAGATGTAATGAAATGATTGATGTCAAAAATGTCTTCAAATTCGCTGCCAGAAAGAAAAAACCATCAACCAACAGAAAAATAGTGATGGAATTCAGAACAATTGCATGAATTGTAACATAATCTACCTCGGATCTGCCCAAAATGAAGTTTTGTCCAATTCTGGGACAATAAGAGTAATGTTAAGAAATCTGGCAATGGCAACCATGTCACATATCTGCACAGTAAAGGGACGAGTGAATCAGAAAACCGACACATCAATAACAAGTCGTGGAACATTGAAAAATACTCCATATTCAGAACAATATTAGAAGTAATAAGCATAGGAAAGAAGCTCACTGCTGCTCGCATTTGGTTTAGGCCTCCATTGCAAGAAACAACGAGATAACCATTGTTCTTATAGATCCCTGCAAGAAATGAAAACCAAATTCAAGAACGACTACAAATCAAGACCTTGATAAATGTAACCCCAGACGTTGAAGGATGAACCTAGTCATACTGTGCACGGCAAGCATTGATCTGTAGTCAAGTAATCAACAATCCAAACAACATACAGTAAATTCTTACGAGCACTGTAATTCATCACAAATACAAGACAAGAATAACTTGATTATCGGAATATCTCGATGGTAATACACAAGGAAGGCTAAATAATGATAAAATTCGCCATGTGTAATCACGGGAAGGGGAAGCACACAAAGCTGTCCATGTATAAGTACGTGGATTATTGAAATCTAACAATACGATAAAAATCAAATTCCAAATGTTATATACTGCAAGCCCAAACATAGGAATCAGAATTAGCATTTCCTACTCCGATAAGAACTAAAAACAGAAACTCAAAATTAGCATTTGTACTCAAATTTGAACAAGAACAAGAACACGAAAACTCAAAGGCCAATTACTCACTCTTTGGAGGAAGAACTTTACGTCGAAGAAAAGACATATTAGTCTCTGTATGTATATTTGGAGGACTAGAACAAGAAGGCCAGCTCTTCAACAATGTTGGCCCCCAAACTTCCCCGATTGCCACCAATTGAATAATACAAGTCCACAGCAACAATGTAGTGATTGCCCTTAAAATCCACATCTTCATTCTAGCACGAGACACCCTAAAACACTCCATTTTCGCCACTTCCTCTTCACCCGAAAACTTCACACCCACATCCCAATTCTCCTCATACTGTTTTCCCTTCTCATTAGTATCCTCCAGTTCACACATCGTAATACCATAAAAAACTCTGATTCCGACTGATCAATTTTCAAGCCTCTTCAATGAAATGATGTCCTGATGTCAATGAAGTATACTGAAACAGAGATATACACGGGGAACAAGTTATAATGTAACAAGATTGTTAATTAATGATTTTAAGAGTAATTTATAGTTGAAAAAAAATTCTTAGAGACTTTTTTTCAAAAAATGCTATCTTTACGCAAAACAAGGCGAATCTTAGAGTTAACTATCATTAATGCATCGCCTCGAAAAACCCAGAAAACAAAAAGTAGTAGCAATGTTAATTATGACGCTAACTTAATTATCATAAACATGACAGCGCTTAAACTCTCGTCTTATTAACATCCACGCACAATGTGAAATTTCTTTATGTAATCACATATAGATGTTGTGTGTATATATAATATATATGCAAAGCAGCCAAATCTTGGATTGAAATGAAGCAAATCAATGAAAGATCAAATGTAAAAAATTGCTAAGACCCTTCTCAAGATTTTGAAGTTTCAGTCAGATTTCCGGAGAGATTCCGCCGAATTTTCGCCGGAAACCCAGTAAAAATAAAAGGTGGTTGCAAGCAGACGCAGAGGGAGGGGAGAGTAGAGTGTATTTAAAATGAAAACTGAAAGTTATTATGTTTTCTCTCAATTTAATTACAGAAGATGAGAATGATAAACCGTACTATCAGGGATTTTGTTTTCGTTTATGATTTGGTTCAGTTGAAGACTTTTCTTTGAAGATCAGATTAAGAAAAAACGGCTCAATATCAAGAATTATTTTGTGGGAAACTGGATGTCTCCAAATTTAAGATAAAGAATGAATAAGAAAATGGGAAGTCACAAGAGCTTTCACTAGGTACTTTTAGTTCGTGATGATAGATTAGTTTGTATCTATTTTTATTATACACACAAAGTGAGTTTACAATTAAGGGCTTGTTCGGTAGAGTTTTTTGGGGGAAAAAAAGATTTTTTTGGTTACTTTTTAACTTTTCAAATGTTTTTGTAGTGTAAAAAAAGTTGAAAAGTCAAAAATTGTAGGCAAAAAAATAGGTTTTTTTGGAAAAAAAAATCTACCGAACAAGCCCTAAGTAATGTATATTAATTGTTTATTGTATATGTGTATTAGTTGTTGTCAAGCAATAATTTATTATTATTTATAATTGTTCAAAGTTAAATAATTTATTTACCTCAAGATAAGGTCATGTAATCATTTATATTGGATTGCATCTTCTTTAATTTTTTAATTTTTACTCCCTCCGTCCCACAAAAATAGACCTGTTTTCCTTATTTATCTGTCCCAAATTATAGACTACTTACTTTATACAGGATATATTAAATTTTTATTTTTCCTAATATACCCTTATTCAATTTACATTGTTATCAACCAAAATATCTAAACTTTCATTTATTTTTTTCTTTTTCCCAATGTAATTCTCTCTCTATCTATATAACTTTCTCTTTCTAAACCTTCATTAATGTTTTTTTTTTCCGTGTAATTCTAACACACACACTCTCTCTCTCTCTCTCTCTCTCTCTCTCTCTCTCTCTATATATATATATATATATATATATATATATCTATATCTATATCTATCTTTTTTATTTCTATTTAACTTAAATAGGGGTATAATAAGAAAATTGTGTGAAATTTTTATAATTTCAATTACATTAAATGAGTTTTCTTAATCTGTGTGAAAAAAAAAGTAAGTCTATCTTTGTGGGACGGAGGGAGTATTTATTGTCGCGCTTATATATATTTTTTAAAAATTCGTCACATTTTTATTAACTAGTTCATCTTGAATATTTTTGCTCAAATATTCTGTTAGCGTGTTTTGAAATGAATGGACAATATTTTCTCACACTTTCGTATCTATTTTTTATTTTTTGCATATTTAAAAATATGTAAGACAAAATAAGTGTTTTTACGCCCACCTGACATACTTTTTGGACAGAAACCCTAATCAGGGAGAAGATATGCAAATTAATGAAAGACTGAAGATAAAAATGTAACCAAAAAAAGTTATAGACGTAAGTGCGATAATAAGCAAAAATTGAAGAATATTAAAAAATTAATCCACTAAAAGAAAATATTAATATTAATATAATCACCCTAAAGTTATTAATAGCAAAAATGAAGCGAAAAAAAAGGGGGGGACAATACAAAGGACAAATTTAGTTACATCTCTTTTGCTTAATTATGTATAATTTCAGCATATTAGATATATTTTGCTATCAACTTCACTTAAGGACTATATTGCAATTATATATTTAAATTCCAACCTAGTGGTTATGCAATACTTGTAGGCAATAATTAATGATATAGTTAAAGGTTTCTAAACCACTATTTAGTAATAATTTTGGTCATGAATTAGGTTTGACAGAATTGTTAGTGTGTTGTTCCCATCAACTCCACTTAGCTTGGAGATTTAAGAATTTAACCTCTATTTTTTTAAATTCATTTTCAATAACACATTCTGTAGGACCCACGACTTTTCAATCACATATTTTATCAATTTTTATCAAAATCTTTTAAAATTTTAATTTTTATCTACACCAAACAGACACTTGATATTTAGTTTTAAGTTTTGACTTTTAACTATGGAGGTTCAAGTACACAAAAGTGGATAACTAAAACTTCTAACTCACTATATATATATATATATATATATATATATATATATATATATATATATATATATATATTTGAGTCTATATGAAAAGTTTTCAAATTGAAAAATGGGTTCTTTGTTCCTAAAAAGAGTTGTGTTCTCTTCTATTGTTTTGAAAAGGACTTAATTAGATGTTTATTACAAAATATCAAGATGTTCTATGATATTATTTTCTAGGATTAAAAATGTAAGAAATTACTTTTACTAATTTTTTTTTTTTACATTTTGGTTTCCAACCTCGAGTTTGTAGTTAACATGATATTTTTTAATAGTTTCTATCAAACACGAGTATTAAATTTAGAAAAAAAAAAAAAAAACAGTATTTTTCCTTGTGTGATGTACATAGTTACATTTATGTTTTTTTTTCTTTTCGTTTTTTATACTCTTTTTAACTTCAAAAATGTGAGATGTGAAAAATTCGAGCACAATTGTCAATAACTCCAAACATCGAGACCACGAGTGCAAATTTCTTTATATCAAGAGAATATGATTTTCTTCTAGATTGAAAAGGGGAGGAGGGGGGGTTTAATTTGATTTCTACTTGAATAACTAAATGTTTAATTATTTGAAAACCATAACTTCAATGTTAAAATCTATTTATACTTGTCAAGTTTGAGGGTAATTAGGAAATAAAAATGTGTTTAATAATTTATTTTATTATTTTCTGGGAGCATCTTTTCTATGACATAAAAATGTATTGAAATTTATTTATACATAGATTTTACTACTCAGATATTGAAAAATAAGTATTAAATATCTCAATTGTTACTAAATTTTTCAAATATTTTTCAATTGTTATTAAATTTTAAAATATTTTCGTAAATTTATTAAAATGTTATCACTTTCGTCACTCGGTCACGCACATTTGAAAAATAAGCGAACTTGATGACATGACGGACAAAATTTTACAAGTGGCGTGATTTCACCGTCAGTTATGCCAAATATCCCAATTACTGCCGAGCTTTCTTAAATATTTCTCAATTGCCACTAATTTTTTTTCAAATATTTTGCGAATGTCACTGAGCTTTCCAAAAAGTTTTTCAATTAGTTCCATGCTTGAACATCAATTCATTGAGTTTGAAAATTTATTTTCCAGAACGTAGCTTAAAAGAGAGAAATGAACACCTCATAGTCCAAAAATAATTTATACAACTATAATTGACAATTAACCATCCAAAAATAGAACTCTTATCACGTCCGTCACTCATAAAATAATTGAAATTAATTATGTAATGACAAGTGATGAATGTGATAACATTTTAGTAAATTCAATGACAACTAAAAAAAATTTAGAGTCGATGACAATTAAGAAAAATTTAAAAAACTTCAGTTGTAATTGGAATATTTAAACGCGTCATGTTACTCGTGACTTTAGTAACATGGTGTTGTAACATTTTATTTTTTAAATGTTATTTTAATATTGAAATATGAAAAGTTGGAAGTTTCATGACATGAATATGGAAGATCATAGGTCATGAGTTATAGTGGATTATTATTATGGAAGATCATAGGACATAAGTTATGAAATTTAATTTCTTATTTACTTCTTTGTTTTCCTAAACACCTATAAATACCATGCTCTTCTCTCCAACTTTAAAAAACAAAATATATGAAGTTTTATATTTTTACTCTCTCTACAAAGTTAATACATTTGCCATAAGAAAGGTGTTCTTATAGTGGAGCTTTGAGTTCATCTTCTAGTGCAAAAGAAGTTGAACTAAACAACGTTTCAGTTGGGCTGTTGTATCCTGGAGGGGACAAGTCAAGAAGATAGCTGTTGCACCAGTGATTGAGGATTTCCAACACCGCAGAGGGCTTGAATCTCCTTAAAGAGAGCGAGATACCCGCGCCTTAGCCTAATTGGTTACGAGTTTGCTTCTAAATTTAGTTGTAAATTTTTATTTACAATTGTATTTTCACTAACAATTTTAAGGAGATTCAACATGGAGCAAACCGTTGAAAAGCCAAATGAGAATGTTGGAGATCTCAACAAGCCATTTCGCTTCAAAGGGACAAACTTTAAAAGGTGGAAGGGTAAAGTTCTCTTTTACCTCACTCTTCTCAAGGTTGCCTATGTCCTTACCGAGAAGAATCCTAAAAAATTAAGTACTGAAGGCATGAGCGATGATGAATATATTGAACATGGAGAAAAGGTCGAAAAGTACGAAAAAGATGAGTATAATTGTCGTTACTATCTTTTAAATTGTCTTGCCGATCATTTCTATGATTATTATGATACTACTTTCACGTCTGCCAAGAAAATATGGAAAGCCTTACAGAGTAAATATGATACTGAAGAAGCCGGTGCAAAAAAATATCCAGCAAGTCGATTTTTTCGTTATCAAATGGTGGATGGAAAATCTGTGGTAGAGCAAGCACAAGATTTTCAAATGATAGTTGCTGAAGTCATATCTGAAGGGATTAAGATTGGTGACAACCTAGTTGTTGCTGGCTTAATTGACAAACTTCCACCATCATGGAGAGAGTTCCAGAAAAATATGCGACACAAGCAAAAAGAGATGTCACTAGAAACGTTGATCACACGCATTCGAGTGGAGGAAGAGGCTAGAGGACAAGATGCACTTATTCAAGAGAGCAATGGACATTCCACCAAGGTAAATTTAATTTCTATTAATGAAAATTTGCCTACTAATCAGTATTCCAAAAATAATATGTTGAAGCCTAGAAAAAAGATCGTGAAAAAATCTTATCAACATGATAAGAGAAATTCAAGCCAGTGGAGTAAGAACCAATCACATTCTTCTCAAAATCAACAGGGTAAGACTTGTTTTATATGTGGCAAAAATGGGCATATTGCTCGAATTTGCAGATACCGGAAACGTGAACCTATACCTCAGGCTAACGTTACCGAGGAGCCATTTGTGGCTATGATAACCGACATCAATATGATACAAAGTGTTGAAGGATGGTGGGTAGATTCTGGTGCAAATAGACATGTTTGCTATGATAAAGATTGGTTCAAAGTTTACACTCCTTTTAAAGAGTCCAAAACTATAATGCTTGGAGATTCTCACACTACTCAAGTTCTTGGAACGGGTGAGGTTGATCTTAAATTCACTTCTGGAAGAGTTTTAACATTGAAAGACGTGTTTTATACGCCTTCCATGAGAAAGAATTTGATGTTAAGTTATCTTTTGAATAAGGCTGACTTTAAACAAACTATGGAATCTGATCAATATGTGATTACAAAGAAGGGTATCTTTGTAGGCAAAGGTTATGCTTGTGATGGAATGTTTAAACTCAATGTTGAGAATATTAATAATAATACTTCTAATTCTGTTTATATGCTCTCTTCATTGAATTTTTGGCATGCTCGTTTATGTCATATTAATAGTAAATATGTGGGAGTCATGAGTAGTTTGGGATTAATTCCTAACATGAAAAAGGATTTTGAAAAATGTGAAATTTGTAGTAAAGTGAAGATTAGAAAAAGACCTCATAAAAGTGTAGAAAGAAATACCGAATTATTGGAGTTAATTCACACAGATTTATGTGAATTTGAAGGAATTTTAACTCGTGGAGGAAATAGATATTTTATCACTTTTATTGATGATTGTTCGAAATATACTTATGTTTATTTATTGAAAAATAAAAGTGATGCTTTTGATTCTTTTAAAATATTCCTCCTTGAAGTTGAAAATAAATTCGGTAGAAAGATTAAAAGAATTCCAAGTGATAGAGGTCGAGAATTTGAATCTTTTGGATTTAATTCTTATGTTCAATCCTTGGGAATAATCCATGAAACTACTCCACCATATTCACCTGCTTCTAATGGTGTAGCAGAAAGAAAAAATAGAACGTTAATTGATCTTACAAATGCTATGCTATTAGATTCAGGTGCTCCCTCAAATTTTTGGGGAGAAGCGGTTTTGACTGCTTGTTATGTGTTAAATAGAGTGCCACATAAAAAGACAAAAATAACACCTATTGAGGTGTGGAAGGGGCATAAGCCAAATCTGGGATATCTAAGGGTATGGGGTTGTTTAGCCTTTGTGAGGTTAACGAATCCTAAAAGATCTAAATTGGGAGCAAGAGCTACCACTTGTGCTTTTCTTGGTTATGCGGTACATAGTACAGCCTATAGATTTTTTGACATTGAAAATAATATAATTTTTGAGTCAGGTGATGCTATTTTTCATGAAAAAAAATTTCCATTTAAATCAAAAAATAGTGGGGGTAAAGATTTTGAACAAAATATTTTGAAATCTAACTCTTCTACTCCTATTTTACAAAATCAAGAAAATTCTCAAAATGAACTCAGAAGGAGTAAAAGAACTAGAGTTGAGAAACATTTTGGCCCTGACTATTTTGTTTATAATGTTGAAGAAAATCCATTTTCTTTACAAGAAGCTTTATCATCACCTGACGCTATATTTTGGAAAGAGACTGTAAATGATGAGATAGAATCACTACTTTCTAATAAAACTTGGAAATTAGTTGATTTACCACCAGGTTGTAAAACCATAGGGTGTAAATGGGTCCTAAAGAAAAAATTAAAACCGGATGGAAGTATAGATAAGTATAAAGCGAGACTCGTTGCAAAGGGGTTTAAACAAAAAGCTGATGTAGACTTCTTTGATACTTTTTCTCCGGTTACTAGAGTGACATCCATTAGATTGCTTATTGTTGTTGCTGCAATTCATGATTTTATTATTCATCAAATGGATGTGAAAACAGCTTTTTTAAATGGTGATCTGGATGAGGAAATATATATGGACCAACCTGAAGGTTTTTTACAACCTGGTGAAGAAAGCAAAGTGTGTAAGTTGTCTAAATCCCTTTATGGCTTAAAGCAAGCTCCAAAACAGTGGCATGAAAAATTTGATTCCTGCATGATTGAAAATGGGTATAAAGTAAATGAGTGTGATAAGTGCATATATTATAAATCATGGAAAAATTCACATGTCATTATTAGTCTCTATGTGGATGATTTGTTGATTTTTGGCTCTAACATTTTTGTAATCAATGAGACGAAAAATATGCTTAAGAGCCATTTTGACATGAAAGATCTTGGAGAGGCTAATTTTATTTTGGGCATGCGAATTACTAAAACATGTGATGGAATTTTTCTTGATCAATCAAGTTATATTGAGAAAATTTTGAAAAAATATAACTATGTTGATTGCAAGCATGTTTCTAATCCTTTTGATTCGAGTATTCATCTATTTCCTGTTGAAAATGAAAATGATGTCATAAATCAAAAGGAATATGCTAGCATGATTGGTAGCTTGCGATATGCTACTGATTGTACGAGACCTGACATTGCATTTGCAGTAGGGGTACTCAGCAGGTTTACAAGTAAGCCAGAAAGAGAACATTGGCATGCTATGGACCGTGTAATGAAATATTTAATTGGTTCAAGAAACTATGGCTTATTTTATAAAAAATATCCTGCTGTTATTGAAGGTTTTTCTGATGCAGATTGGAATACATTGTCAGGTGATTCTTTATCTACCACTGGATATATTTTTAAATTGGGAGGTGGTGCAATTTGTTGGAAATCTAAAAAACAAACCATTATTGCTAATTCTACTATGGAAGCCGAGCTTATTGCTTTAGCTTCAGCCAGTGAAGAAGCAAATTGGTTAAGAGATTTATTACATGAGATCCCAGTGTGGGAAAAACCAATACCTCCTATATTGATTCATTGTGACAGCACAGCTGCCATTGGTAGAGTTAACAATCGTTATTATAACGGTAAATCCAGACCTATAAGAAGAAAACACAGTACTGTGAGATCTTATTTGAGCAGTGGCATAATTAACGTGAATTATGTTAAATCTTGTGATAATCTTGCAGATCCATTAACTAAGGCCTTGACAAGAGAGAGGGTTTGGAATACTTCGAGGGGAATGGGACTTAAGCCCATATCATCATGAGCCACATATAAGGATACCCAACCTAGGGACCAGAGATCCTGTAACTAGGTTCAATGGGACAAACAAATTATAAGGTGGCCGAAAAAAAAAATGCACAATTATTTTTCCCATCCCTATGATGTAAGTGCATTAATCCTGTAACGTTTGGAGGGTTGAGTTTTCTAAAAAAAAAAAACTCTTAACAAAGTCTGTAGCTCGTATGAGTGGAGTGTAATAGTTGCAGGAGCACTCTTGATAGATTTTACCTATGTGAGTGCGAGAGTGGGGCCGCTCTCTATGAGAATGTGGGCATTTCTCAAAAAATACTCATGAAAAACTGGGATCAGCACAAGGCCGTAATGTGCTAGCCATTAAAGCTCATATCAACACTTGGATTATTATGTGTGAGCAGTAATTCTTTATTTCCCTTAACCAGTTATAGTTCAAGTCTGAGATTACTACTAACTGTGGAGTAGAGATTGCTGTTTCACTAGTGGAGGTTCAATGCAGAGTCACACCTATCATGATGCATAATTATCTATCTTTTGGCAAATGTATTTTGACTTATTTTTAAATAATAAAATGAGTGGGGGAATGTTGTAACATTTTATTTTTTAAATGTTATTTTAATATTGAAATATGAAAAGTTGGAAGTTTCATGACATGAATATGGAAGATCATAGGTCATGAGTTATAGTGGATTATTATTATGGAAGATCATAGGACATAAGTTATGAAATTTAATTTCTTATTTACTTCTTTGTTTTCCTAAACACCTATAAATACCATGCTCTTCTCTCCAACTTTAAAAAACAAAATATATGAAGTTTTATATTTTTACTCTCTCTACAAAGTTAATACATTTGTCATAAGAAAGGTGTTCTTATAGTGGAGCTTTGAGTTCATCTTCTAGTGCAAAAGAAGTTGAACTAAACAACGTTTCAGTTGGGCTGTTGTATCCTGGAGGGGACAAGTCAAGAAGATAGCTGTTGCACCGGTGATTGAGGATTTCCAACACCGCAGAGGACTTGAATCTCCTTAAAGAGAGCGAGATACCCGCGCCTCAGCCTAATTGGTTACGAGTTTGCTTCTAAATTTAGTTGTAAATTTTTATTTACAATTGTATTTTCACTAACACATGGCATAACTTATAGTGAAAACATGCCTCGTCATCAAGTCCGTTAATTTTTCAAATAAGTAACGGGATGACGGATGTGATAACATTATGGTAAATTTAGTGACAACTCATAAATATTTTAAAGTTCAATGATAATTGAAAAGGCATTTGAGAAAGTTCAATGACAATTGGGAAATTTAACTTAAAAATATCTTATAAGGTTATTTCTTAGAGCACCTACAATGCAACAATGTGAATCGCGGTACATGTGACAAATAAAATAGAGACGGAGAGAAGAGCATCTCCAATGAGTTTGTGGATTGAAAAAATTGTGATCCACATGTAAAAAAAGTAGTAGTAGATAAATTATAAAAAATTAAATAAATGATCATTAACACATATTTTGATATAGACAAGTTATAAAAAAATTAAATAAATAGACTTTGCACACATTTTGATGAATATTAATTATAGATTATGTCTAACACACCACCATTCACACACTATCCAAATGTAGACGGTGTGCTAGACATCTTCCACTTTTTTTTGTCATATAAATAATTTAAATTGATGTGACATATACCCATTTGCATTGAAAATGTTGTTATCATGCCCTTCATCTCTTCACAAAGAGGTTATATCCAAGCACCAATTACCAAAATCTATTGTTCTAAAAAGCTCGTCTAAGCTCTGCCTAGACGTTAAACGCTACCTCCACGTTTAGCCACACCTCAGGCTTCGCCCTCGTCTTGCTCTTATCTAAGCCTAGACTCGAAAAGTTTGAAATTCGATCTCCTTGTTTTACTACACTTTACGCTTTTTAGAATATTTTCTCAAAATAGCATTAACTTGATTTAAATTTTAAAATTGCTATTATTTTCCCTACACACAGTGTGCGTGTGTGTAAAGAGGGGTACTTACAATGTGCCAACTGCAGCTGTCAAAAAATTAATAAAGGCAAAATATGCATGTGATATGTACTATATGGTAGTTGTTGGATCAAATAATTCCTTTTCATCCTATTTCTCTTTCAAAAATTTTTAATATTTTTTATAATTAAAATAATCATTAAATGTATATTTAATGTGCAGTACTATAAATTAGATTAGGCGATGTAATAAACGAGATTTTAAAAAAAAAAATCATCTATAATAATGTTCAGTACATCACGACATTCTTATCAAATGCACCATAAAAGCATAATACGATGCTAATTCAATGATCATATTTTTATAAAACAATACTAAAAATATCAGTGATAAAATAAACTAATAGTCATTAATTTATAATTTAATTATAAGAATGAAATAATACAAGTCTCATGAAAATAAATTTAAAAAACAATACTTTATAGTCCACTAAAATTAAGAAGTAAATAAAATAATCATTAAAATAAAAATAAAAGAATAAAATAAAATAAACGTGCAAGGCCAACCTAGAAAAGGTTAATGTTGTCTAGCTAGTTGGGTCAATAATTAGTAAATTTCATAAAATTAAATTGATTTTGAATTTTAATTATTTTTATTTAAATAGAATACCATGGACAGATCCCATTTGCTATTGGGATCAAAATTTATCATCCTTGCATTTTGGTCCATCGTAACATGAAATTCTTAGATTATATATTTCTATTTTTGATAAATATTTGTAATACAGTTGAGCTTAATAAGATTGAATTGAATTTTTAAAAAAATTATTTAATACCATTCAGTCTATTTTACTACATATGAATTAAATGCATGAAACCAACGAATATGATACATGTTTAATAAAATATAAAGATTGTGTACAAGTATAATTCAAAGTGACATTATTGGACTAGTCTGTATCAACAAGTCGGCCCACAAGACTAGGATTTTCAACCCCATGTCAATATATGTATGTATTGATCTATACATAGGTGATAAGTACAATTTTGTACTTATTGGAGCTCACAAAAAGGGACGATTATGAGTCATATTAATTGATTTCAGTTTAATTGTATGTTGTTTTCTTATTAATTTAGGAAATAATCAAATTCAAATGTCAATCGGATGAAAAGAGGACAAACAGAAGAAAAGAAGACTTAATTGAACAAAGAAAGAGACGTGAGGGACTTGGCAAGCAAATATCAAGGAAAGGAAACCGGATCTGTGACCAAGTTAACCATGCGATCGCATGGTTAACAATTCTTGAGATCGCAAGTCCACAAGAAATTAGGCAGAATGTTAATACGTTATACCATGCGATCGTAGGGAATAAGCCCATGCGATCGCAAGGGCATAACAGGCAGTTTTGGCAGAAACCTGTTTGGATTAAAATTCTACAACTCCAGATTCAATACAACTACCTAAGCTACGTCTTGGGAGGTGGGAAGATGTTTATAAAAGGCAGATAATAGCCAGAACAAAGAGGAGGGGATGAATTTTGGGAATAAGATACAAGAAGAGAATCGAAGATTAAGGCGCGGGATTGAAGATTCTTCATCCAGAGTCACGGATTGTAATTATTTCTTCTTCTTTTTCTTTCGCCAGATCATGATGAAGTCAATTATTGTCATAATTGACGAAATCATGTCCGGCTAAATTTACTTTTTCTAGGATGAACGATGAAACCTCATGATTTTTAATTAATTAGAAGTTTTTCTGTTTTAGTAATTAATTGCTTTTGGGTTGATTATTCTTTATGCAGTTTTTCTATTATTTTAATGCCTGATCACCATTAGAATATATTGTGATCTATATTGAAGTCAAGAGATTCAATATAGATTAAGCACGTGGTATTGAATAACATAGGGTCCAATAATAGATAGAGATTACTATTATGCTTTATGAAATCTATTCTTGAGATTTTAATGCATGTGTTTATGTTCGAAGCTTAATTAGAGATAACGAAGTTCGCATAACATATAGAATTGTTTGACCATCGAGAGAGGCTTTCGATTAATTTAGGAACGCTGATTTTCAATCTATGGTAATTATAAGCTAAAACAGTTAAACGGATATTTGATTAAGGAAAGTGTTGGTAGATTCGCAAATCTTAGAGTTAGTAGATCTTGAATTCGTTCTTACCTTTTTAAAGTTACTTATTGTTATTTTCAATTTAATTAAAATAGTTAAATTAGTTTAGAATCACAAAAACAAAATTAAATCTGTGTTTCGTTTTATTGTTAGAATTAGAATTATAAATTAATAGGTTAAATTAATATTTGGTCATCGTGGGTTCGACACTTTATTTATCACTTTATTACTTGTCAACTATCCGTCCACTTGCAGGATTTAAATCGCACAACAATAGGCTATGCTTAGAATGTTTCCAAAGCCATCTTTCATTGTTGCAATTACCTCTATTTACCATATCGTACGCATTTTCACATAGAATGCCAAGACAACTTAATTCTCTATTCTTTCAAGTACATATTTTCCCACAATTACTTACAATTGTAGGAGTTGTGATAGAGATGAGGTGCTCGGGGTTGGGAGGTAGTAGTTAATCTTGATGGTGGGTTTGACACCTAGTTGGTATTCATTATTGACATATTTTACGTCTCGTGTCTTCTCGAGTTATATGGGACAAGTCATATCAGTTTTGTATGTCGATAGGATTTGAGAGAATAATAAATTTGACAATAAATATTTATGGAAAATTCTTAGTTCGGTGTAGAATTTTTTTTTTTTTTTCAAAAAATGGTTTTTTTGTCCACTTTTTTTTACTTTTCAAACTTTTTTATTGTGTAAAAGTTTAAAAAGTCAAAAAAAGTAGACAAAAAATAAATTTTTTTTGAAAAAGAATGAGAACCGAACAAGCTTGAAAATGAGAATGGGGGGTAGGTAAATGAAAAGGATTTAAATGCAACATCTTAGTGGTTGCGACTTATTTTGTGTCCCATTTGGAGTAAGTGCGAGTGAAAAAAAAGTTATTCCATATGAGCACATTTGGTATAAGTGCACTTAAATGGTTACAAGTGTAGTCAACTTTGGCAATTTAATTAATAATTGTATGATGATTAATGTTCTTCTACCGAATTCACATTGCTATTAAAAAAATTTGAGTGCTAAATTGTGATTTTCTAATAATAATTGATGGTAGAGTTTTTTAAACAAAAAAAAAAAAATCAACTTTTGAAAATCTAAATAAAAGCGAAATGTTGATCTTTTCATTGCCTACCTGGCATGTTTCTATTGACCAAGTGAAATTCATTTAATGTTAGTACAATAGAAATTGACAAACATGTCGTGTAGACATTGTGGAAGATAAATAAATATTCTCCACTATGTGGAGGAAAACATTTCCCCTAACGATAAATAGTGTATAAAGAAGAATAGTGAGTTGCAAGACTTAGGAATTAGGTACATCTAAGCACATGTTTGGTGGGGTTATAATTATTTTTGAAGTACTTATAAGTTGTCATTTATATGAAATGTGTAGATGATAAATGTATAATAAATTATAGATCTTACAAAATGTATAAATAAAAATTATGTTTGATTAATTTAATTAACTTAAATTATTATAATTTAAGCTAAGACAAACAAACACTAAAATGATAAGGTGTGTTATTTTTATAGAAAATAGAATATTTGGTCCCGATCAAATGGGACTTGACTAATCAAGACTAATATTTAATGCCTATTTGGTTTTGCTAACAATAATTTTATTTACACTATATTTTTTATTTGTTGCATTATATTTTAATTATACTTAAAATTCTTAATTTTTGTTTATTGTAGCTAGGGGTGGCAAAAAAGCTCGTCAGCTCATAGGCTCGCCGGTTCGGCTCGTAATTGTCAAGAGACGAGCACGAACTAGGGCCGAGCTCCAAAAAAAAAAAAAAAAAAAAAAGGGGCCTAGTTAGCTCGGCTCGACCAAAAAACGAGCCAGCTCGTGGGCTCGTGTCCACGAGCCCAAGAGCCCAAAAGCACGAGCCACGAGCTGGCTCGGCTAGTGGCTCGTGCATTAAGTGACCATTGGATGATCATCCAACGGTCACACCATTTTTTTTTATTTCATTATTTTTCTATTAATACTCTTATTCTAAGGATGATCGTTTTCAATATTTAATTTTCAACATAAATGATACTCGATATTGTATTTCTTTCTCATTTTCAAAATTTAAAAAAAATAAATAAATTTGAGGGCCTAGCCGAGCTCGCGGCCCACGAGCTCATGGGCTGAACCGATCACGTATTTTGGAGACGAGCCGAGCTCGAATTTTATGGGCCGGGCCGACCATTGCCATGCTCAATTGTAGCACTCACGTCACCAACTTTTTTTTGTCATATTCTTATCCTCGACTTTCCCTTATCCCTAATAACAATTTTCGTCCAAAAAGTCTATCAAGAAGGTATAAAATGAATTATTTTCCAATCATATTTAAAAATAATAATAAATATAAAAGTACAACAAAATATTTTTTTCCCATTTCAAAACACACTAACAGAATAATTTGACAGAAACTATCATTAAAGATAATATGTACTAATTAATGAAAGTTAAAAATAAGAATTTTACGAGAAAATAAGTTAAGGACATAAGTGATAACAAAAGTTAAGGACCTTAAGTGCAATTAAAATATGGTATAACAAATAAAAATTGTGGTGTAAATATAACCACCATTTGCTAAAAATCAAATTTGTATCAAATTTTGATAAAAAGTTGATGAAATATGTGGTTGAAAATTTGATTGAAGTTGTGAGTCCCATGAAAGGTGTAGTTGAAATTAAATATTGACTTTACTCAAATTTTTATTAACTTTTAAAGCAAAACCAAACAAAAGCTTAAGCTTGATTTGGTATTGTTGTGTTTTTAAGATATCAATTTTTGCTGTGCTACGGAAAGAATCAATTGTGAGAAGAATCAGATAAATTATTGTTTCAAAATTGATGTATGTTTGAAAATCAACATTTTAATATTTGGTAAATAAAAATGATTTATTGCTTTGACTGTATAAAATTACTAAAATAAATATTAATTATAATAATATTCGTTTGTATTATTATTATCATGAATAGTATTACAAAATTCATTTTTATTTTTATAACAATATTTTTTCAAGACAATACAATACATTCATCATAATTATTTTAAATAAAAATAATAAACTCTATTAAATCTCAAAATTTATAAATATTATAAAATAAAAACACTCATGTAGTACAATAATTAATTAAATTTAAATTATTTTTTATGCATCAAACTTGCATCAATTCAATTTCTCATAAAAGAATTACATTAGTTAATTAGGGTAAAATTGACATTTTAATAATAGATAAGTAAAAAAACTAAAAACAAAAGATGAGAAGTTATTCTTCCATTGCTTCTCAAAATCTACTACAAAATAGTACAAATTCTTTTATAATCACTTTTTTTAAATTTACCAAACACCTAAAATAAAAAATCATAATTGAGTTTCAAAATCAATCTCAATCATGTCCTAATTTTGTATATCAAAAATCTTGATTTAAAGAAATATTGTCAGCATTTAAGGAATAATTCACATTTAAATTCAATTACAAATAGTGACGAGTAGGAACTAAATAAATTTAGTATCATCATTTGCCCCAATACAGTTTAATGTACATAGTAGACAGAACTAAATTAATAACAATTAGCACACAATCTTACAGAAAGAAGAGCCCCACAAAATACAATTCCCTACAGTAACAACGTACTGCCTTCTACTTGTGATAGTCAATATACAAAAAATGTATAGCAATTTCACACTATCAAAACTGAAAAATATCATTTCGAAAACAAAGAACCATCTATACAAGTAGCAGAACAGTTACAACACCGCCCTGTACATATAGAGGAATCAACTGTGCTTCTTTCAACGCTCGTCGTCTTCCATATAAATCAGTTAATATTACAAACAGCATTTGCAAGTCTACCTCGACTGGACTGCCAGCAGATTCGGCAACCATATTCCAATTTGATGGTGTCCAAATATTGGCAATGTAAGTAAATTATGAGGCAACAAGAGTTCACCCAAAAAAACACTTAATTTTTCGCTGAGACGTGTCACTTGTCATAATGCAAGAAGCTGCTTCACGTGATTTTGCCATGCAGCAACATTTTCTCCATCAACAGAAACCCAATCAACCACGGTTGATGCTGGCTGTTCCCACCATTCATCAAGCTACATGAAATCCACAGAACAGCAGTTTCACCACAGTAATTAGAAAGAAAAAAATGAACAAAGAGCAAGGAAATTATTTCCTGAAAAAATATTAAAGTTTGAAACTGTAGGGAGACTTGACAGGAGAAATTCCGTCAAGAGTTATCATGCAATCTCTCAATGTTTTACAATCCCAAATTGGCACCACCATTTCTTTGGTACCTTTTCACAAAAAAATTCAAATATTGATAGCTGCTCCGTACTCAAGTCGAGGTACAAGTATGTGACATGCAACAATATACAAATATTTGGACATCCATACTTGCTAATGTACCTCTTATGAGTCAGCACCTTTTCTCCATGTGTACAGAATTTAACAAGATTTCAATAATATAAGTTTGTGCCTTGCAATAATTGTACGCATGAAAGCAATAACTGAAGAAATGAATTTGATGGTGTCCATAACTAAGAACAGAGTGATTTCCTACAAATTGAAAATTAAACAAGGGAAGCGTAGATTTTCCCCAAGGAGTGCTCTTAAATTGCATAGGTTCAAAACCGAAAGGTTGTGACATCTAAGGACAGCCACTTTGTGAAACTGTTATCATAATTATGCTCCCAGTCTAGGTAGAAGCAGTAGCACACACAGATTGATGATCTGAATTGGTCACAAGGTAGCCGAGGTCAGAGTATGCTATAAGTAATTCATTTTAACATAATATTTACAACTAAAGACAAAAGAAAAAGAAAAGGCAAAGATTATAAAGATATAAACACCATGTTTCTCAGCAATAGCATTCGGACATCAAGTCCAGAAGCTTCAAATGGTGGAATGACACAATTAACCAAGTCAAAAGTCTAAGACAAAACCCGAAAGTAATACAAATATTTTTTGAGAAGAAAGTCAAATATTTTGTAGTGTAGGATCTTACCAAGCCCCTGACATATTTGCAGTCTTCAAGGCATTTTTGAGCATTTAGAACTGCATTTTTCAATTCAGGTAACCACTTCTCTGTAACAATTTTGTCATGTTCAGCGGCCAAATTCAGACAGTAATTTGTTGTCCTGCAAGATAGAGTCAAGTAGTCAACAAAACCAATAAAGTTGTATTTGTCCCAACAAAAAAGAACAAGTTCTCATTTGGATAAGGAAAAATTTTTAAATAGGAATTTAAATTATCCTAGAAGTCACTTCCGAGAAATAATTGCCAGGGAAATGTTTGTTTATGTTTCTTTTGCAACTAGAAGTTTCGAGTTGTACAAACTTCCCATGCATGTGTTTGAATTGCATGCTCATAGTACATCATCATTTGTTGTGTAAGTTTACCAGAAACAAATGCATCAAAAGAAATTCAAATTCAAATATTTCACTTGACCTGTTTACACAAACAAATTTAACAAACTTGTATATCAAAAATAAAAAAAGGAAATTGACCAGAAGGTCACCAGATGTGGGGTACTTTCATCTCAAAAAATGGGGAGCATTTCCTGCCCCCAGCATGGGAAGTAATACTTCCTACATTAGAGGTGGGAGTTTACCTCCCATGATCATAAAGGAAGTAGCGTTCTGTTAGTAGTTGTATTTATCAACTCTTTCCCATTGACCCTTCCATGCCCGCTTTCTATGAAAAAAGCAAGGCCCAAATGAATTGGTTTTAATTCCTATGTTTCCTCTCGCTATAAGATAACATAATGTAAGGTAATTAACCAAATGAATTGGTTTTAATTCCTATGTTTCCTCTCGCTATAAGATAACATGATGTCAGAAATTGACCCCAAACTGTAAGACTTGAATTTGCTTGGGTCCAGTTGTGGCTTAAAATTTGAATAAACCTTAACATAGCATCAATTGACAACAAGAGAACGTTGAAGGGCAAACCTCAAAGATATAAGGTTCCCATCCCACATAAAGGAAGAGATAAAGTAAGTTGTACCTTTCATATTCTTGTTGTGCGCGATGAGCATGATTCAACAATGCATGACCACTGTCGACAAGATCCCGCCGCACATGGACCAAATTAATTGCCTTTGCTAAGTCCTCCAATACACAAGCCTCAGAACCACGCAGCTTTAGACAAAATTCAAGGGACTCTAGGACTGATGCCAAACCGGCATCAAAACCATCCAAACCTAGCAATACATTGAAAATTAAGTGAAACTGAAATACATCTTGGTGTATGCATATATATCAGATACAGGGCCGGTTCTGACATTTCCGGGGCCTGAGGCGAAGTTCAGAAATTAGGCCCCCTCCACCACCACCACCACCACCACCACCACCACCACATTGTAGTATGCATTTAACATCCACAAGGCTACGGAACTAATTGTAAACTTTAAACTCGAAAAAAAAATTGACAAACAAAATATATTATAAAAAATATATATATTATAATATATTGTTAACAATACCGAAAATATTATAAACTATCACTTAAATACAACTCGTCTAGCAGTTTTAGAAGCAAAAATATTAATCAAATTTAAGTAATCTAATTGTTCGACAATTTCTTTCTCAATTGATATCATAGCCAATCTATTCAATCTTTCTTCTGACATAGTTGATCAGAGATAAGTCTTGATCAACTTCAACTTTGAAAAACTCCTTTCTGCAGATGCAACTGTAACCGATATGAGTAGCAAAATTTTGTAAGCTATATAGGCATTTGGAAAACAACCGTCCAATGTCTTCAAAAAATATAGCACATCAATTGCTTTTTTTGTTTCACTTGGTAAATAGCACTTCAAGACTGTCAATTCTGAACATAAATTATCTTCATTAATGTCCGAACGTCCATTATGTTTCAAATATTGCTTAAGATTCTTACAAAACTTCAAAAAACTGACACAAGATGTACGATATAACTTCTCCAAACTAAACAAAAATCCAAATGTCTCTTTAAGTTATTTAAATCGTGTCTGAAGTGAAGATCGAGTTTGGTGAAGTAATCAACTCTAAAAAATTCTTCAATTGATTGATTTACCTCATCACTGCCACTTTCATCAAACTGCTTCTTTCTTCGAATGACGCATTTTTCTCGAAATACAGCTTCAATTCCCATTTCACTTGTTTTTGTTTTCGCTTCATCCATGGCAATAGCAAACCCATTTTCTCTAAAATCGTCAAGAAACGTAACAAGTCCTTGTAGGAGGTTGATAGCACCATCCACATCCATGTTTTCAGCTTGAAGATATTTACTCACCATATTAATTACATACAACAACCTGTACCAAATTACCATGCCAAGCAAAAACTCAAAATTTTCAAGTTCATATGTCGCTAAAGACTCAACTTTACTCTTTATTTTACCATCTTCACTAATGTCTGCCAAGTCAAGTAAAGCGTCACTTATTTGTGCAGTTTGCTCCTTTATTGGTTTGACACTTTCAACATGACTTTCCTAACATGTTTGTGACAATGGCTTCACTATCAAACCTTCTACATTATCTTTGAAAATTTTTCATCGTTTAGGAGAAGAAGCGAACAATGTATAGATCCGTTGTATCACTCCGAAGAAGGAAAGAGCTTTAGGACAACAATTCACCATATCACATAATGCTAGATTAAGACTATGGCAACCACATGGAGTATAAAAAGCTTTAGAATTTATTTCAAGTAATCTTTTTTGTACACCTTTGTGCATCCCGCTCATGTTAGCTCCGTTGTCATATCCCTGCCCTCGAATATCATCAATATCAAGCTCAAGATTGGTTAAAACATTTTGAAGCTCGGGAGAAAGTCCAAGTCCTGACGTATCATCTATCTTCAAAAACTCGAGCCAATATTCTTCTACTGTCGGTGATTTTGCCAAATTATCCACACATCATATGACTAACGACATTTGCTCCTCGTGACTCGCATCTAGAGTACAATCAAGTATAATTGAGAAATATTTTGCATGTCTAACTTTCTTGAGA
The DNA here is from genome assembly GCA_030279155.1 of Forsythia viridissima. Lineage (NCBI taxonomy): Eukaryota > Viridiplantae > Streptophyta > Magnoliopsida > Lamiales > Oleaceae > Forsythia > Forsythia viridissima. Next base: position 37,898,408 of record CM059036.1, read on the forward strand.
ATTGCACTTCTAACCTCTCATGCCAACATCTGTATCAATTCATTTTGAATTGATTTACCGAAATATGTATAATGAATCTCACTTACTTTAGCACGTCGAATGTGCTCTTGCATTACTGGATCAAACTCAGCAACCATTTCTACCATTTGCAAAAAAAGACATTGTTATCAAGATAAAGTTGTTCATCATCTCCTCGAAATGTCAAGTTGTTCTTGGCGAATCTTTTAACAATAGCAATTATCCTCGATAACACTTCTCTCCAATTTTTTTTCTTCATCAATCACCAATTGCACACTTCTATCAATTCTATTTTTTGTTTGAAGTCTATTTTTCAAATCAATCCAACTAGACATGCAACGTAAATGCTCTTCATTTCCTTCATGACTTTTACTAAACCGATGCCGATTAATCATTTAACCCAATTTAATTAATCATTTAACCCAATTTAATTAACTATTTAAAATAACTAATCATAATTTAATTAACCAATTAAATATTAATATAAAAGTATCTAATTACCAACCAAAAAGACCAAAGGTCCAATTTCCAAAACAGCATTCAACAAGGTCAGGCAAATAGGCATTAGGCAATATTCAATATTTGATTAATGAAAGGAGGCGACAGCGCACACAATTTCAGAAAGGAAAAACCAAAAGCTGAGAAGTGAGAAAATATGAAAAAATAAAAAAATCTTTATACAGAAAAGTGATAATCTCACTTCAGCTTCAGCAGTTCAGCCAGGCCCAGTTTTGAGCCGAGGCGAGTGAGGCGACCGCCTCAGGCCCAAAACCAAAAGGGGCCCATTTGAAAAAAAAAATTTATTTAAACACACAGCAGTCTGGCCGTCCAAAGGCCCAATCTGAAGTTTTAAAAAAAATTCCAATTAATTCAATCCATTAACCCATCAAAATCAAATGAACAAAACGATCCATACCCATTTACAATAAAAAATCAGATTTCAAAGAAAAGGAAAAAAAAACCTAGAAGAAATACGACTGCAGGAAGTCGAGAACAGAAAAATTTGTAATTGCCATTTGCCAAATCCAAGAACTGAAGAAGAGGGTAGGCGTTGAAGCTGAAGGATCAAGAACCTCAGTCGGCAGTTAGCTCCAGAGCATAAGGTTGAACGGCTGAACCGCTGAAGTTGAAGTGAGGTTTTCACTTTTCTGCATAAAGATTTTTTTATTTTTTCATCTTTTCTCACTTCTCGGCTTTTGGTTTTTCCTTTCTGAAACTGTGTGCGCTGCCGCCTCCATTCATTAATCAAATATTGAATATTGCCTAATGTCTATTTGCCTGACCTTGTTGAATGCTGTTTTGGAAATTGGACCTTTGGTCCTTTTGGTTGGTAATTAAACACTTTTATATTAATATTTCATTGGTTAATTAAATTATGATTAGTTATTTTAAATAGTTAATTAATTAAATTGAGTTAAATGATTAATCAGCAGCAGTCTATTAAAAGTCATGAAGGAAATGAAGAGCATATACGTTGCATGTCTAGTTAGATTCATTTGGAAAATAAACTTCAAACAAAAAATACAATTGATAGAAGCATGCAATTGGTGATTGATGAAAAAGAAAACATTGGAGAAAAGTGTTAACGAGGATAATTGCTATTGTTAAAAGACTCACCAAGAACAGCTTGGCATTTCGAAGAGATAATGAACAACTTTATCTTGAGAACAATGGCCTCTTTTTGCAAATGGTAGAAATGGTTGCTGAGTTTGATCCAGTAATGCAAGAGCACATTCGACGTTCTAAAGCACGTGAGATTCATTATACATAACTCGGTAAATCAATTCAAAATGAATTGATACAGATGTTGGCAGGAGAGGTTAGAAGTGCATACTTGATTGTACTCCAGATGCGAGTCACGAGGAGCAAATGTCGTTAGTCATACGATGTGTGGATGATTTGGCAAAATCACCGACAGTAGAAGAATATTGGCTTGAGTTTTTGAAGATAGATGATACGTCAGGACTTGAACTTTCTCTCAAGCTTCAAAATGTTTTAACCAATCTTGAGCTTGATATTGATGATATTCGAGGGCAGGTATATAACAACGGAGCTAACATGAGCGGGAGACACAAAGGTGTTCAAAAAAGATTACTTGAAATTAATCACAAAACTTTTTATACTCTATGTGGTTGCCATAGTCTTAATCTAGCATGATGTGATATGGTGAATTGTTGACCTAAAGCTCTTTCCTTCTTTGGAGTGATACAATGGATCTATACATTGTTCGCTTCTTCTCCTAAGCGATGAAAAATTTTCAAAGATAATGTAGAAGGTTTGATAGTGAAGCCATTGTCACAAACACGTTGGAAAAGTCGTGTTGAAAGTGTCAAATATAAAAGAAGCAAACTACACAAATAAGAGACGCTTTACTTGACTTGGTAGACATTAGTGAAAATGGTAAAATAAAGAGTGAAGCCGAGTCTTTAGCGACATATGAACTTGAAAATTTTGAGTTCTTGCTTAGCATGGTAATTTGGTACAGGTTGTTGTATGCAATTAATACGGTGAGTAAATATCTTCAAGCTGAAAACATGGGTGTGGATGGTGCTATCAACCTCTTACAAGAACTTGTTATGTTTCTTAACGATTTTAGAGAAAATGGATTTACTTGCCATGGATGAAACGAAAACAAAAGCAACTGAAATGGGAATTGAAGCTGTATTTCGAGAAAAATGCGTCATTCGAAGAAAGAAGCAGTTTGATGAAAGTGGCAGTGATGAGGTAAATCAATCAGCAAAAGAATCTTTTAGAGTTGATTACTTCCTTTTTATCGTTGACCAAGCTCGATCTTCACTTCAGACACGATTTCAACAATTTAAACAACTTGAAGAGACATTTGGATTTTTGTTTAGTTTGGAGAAGTTATATCGTACATCTTGTGTCAGTTTGTTGAAGTTTTGTAAAAATTTTGAGCAGTATTTGAAACATAATGGACGTTCGAACATTAATGGAGATGATTTATGTTCAGAATTGACAGTCTTGAAGTGCTATTTACCAAGTGAAACAAAAAAAGCAATTAATGTGCTATATTTTTTAAAGACATTGGATGGTTGTTTTCTAAATGTCTATATTGCTTACAAAATTTTGCTAATCATACCGATTACAGTTGCATCTGCAGAAAGAAATTTTTCCAAGTTGAAGCTGATCAAGACTTAACTCCGATCAACTATGTCACAAGAAAGATTGAATGGATTAGCTATGATATCAATTGAGAAAGAAATTGCCAAACAATTAGATTACTTAAATTTGATTAATATTTTTGTTTCTAAAACCGCTAGACGAGTTGTATTTAAGTGATAGTTTATAATAGTTTCGGCATTGTTAACAATATATTATAATATATATATTTTTTATAATATATTTTGTTTGTTAAATTGTTTTTGAAGCTTTAAGTTTACAATTAGTTCCGTAGCCTTGTGGATGTTAAATGCATACTACAATTTGGAGGGGGGAGGGTTAGAGGGGCCTAATTTCTGAACTTCGCCTCAGGCCCCGAAAATGTCAGAACCGGCCCTGCGTTCAGTCTTCTGCTCTGGAGCGAATTGCCGACTGAGGTTCTTGATCCTTCAGCTTCAGCGCCTACCCTCTTCTTCAGTTCTTGGATTTGGCAAATAGCAATTACAAATTTTTCTATTCCCGGCTTCCTGCGGTCGTATTTCTTCTAGGTTTTTTTTTCCTTCCCTTTGAAATCTGATTTTTTATTGTAAATGGGTATGGATCGTTTTGTTCATTTGATTTAGATGGGTTAATGGATTGAATTAATTGGATTTTAATTGGGCTTGGTTTGTTTGTTTTTTTTTTTAAACTTTAGATTGGGCCTTTAGACTGCCACACTGCTGTGTGTGTTAAATTTTTTTTTTTTTTTCAAATAGGCCCCTTTTGGTTTTAGGTCCGAGGCGGTCGCCTCACTCGCCTCGGTCCAAAACCAAGCCTAATCAGATACTATAGTAGTAGTAAGTAATAAAGCATGAAGAAAAGATTTAAGCTTTCACGATTCCAAGAGAAAACTCCCATTATTTTGTGGAAATCTAATTGTTGGAATCCTTTGAACTTTAGCCTTCATATTTGCACGCAGAAATGCAACTGCTAAAAAACAAAGAACTTTATAAGCTTCAATCTTTTGCTTAAGGGACATTTCTTGTATTGGAAAAATAATCTTCTCCCTCTCGAATCATAATCTTTGAACCATTGTCTGAAATTCAACAATGATTCTATAAGAGCATCTCCAATACAACCGTGGATTGCTAAAAAGTGTGCCACGTCACCCTAAATTGTTTACATGGCAAAAAAAATATGTGGAGGATGTCTAGCACACCGTCTACATTTGGACGGTGTGCTAGACATCCTCTATTTATTTTTTTACAATAAATATTTATCGAAATATGTGTTAAACCTATTTTATATAATTTTTTTATAATTTATCTCCATCAGAATATGTCTCATCTTTTATTTTATTTTTTATAATTTATCTACATTCTCTCTCTTCTATAATTGGACCATAATATTTCCAATTCACAACCTCATTGGAGATGTTTTTCTCTCCATCTCTATTTTACTTGCCACATGTATAACAATCCACATTGTTGAATTGGAGTTTCTCTAATGATCTATTCAATCTGATGATCAGTTTGAGTTGCGGTAGTGTGCTTTTATAATGAGGACTTAAGAGCAATTAATGTTTCGATGTTATCATGCCATATATGTGTCCGCTACAATCCACCATGCGCGGAGATGGGAACTAAGTAATGTAATTTTCTCCTGCTCTAAAGTTCTGGGAAAAGTCTGATCGCAAAGTTCATCAAAAGGGGTTCCACCTCATTAAGAAGATGACCTAGAATTAAATTTTACAGATTTGACACAGAGCACTGCTGGGAGGTGAGCTGCTACCAATATACTCTTCGAGGAAATATGGACACCCGTGTAGGTATGGAAAAGGCTTACCAGCAGGATATTGAAGAGCAGCAGAAATGCGGCATATAGATGGAACTGCAGATGGATCTCTAGCACCGGCTCTGGCTGTCAGCGCTGTAGCACTCCTTTCAGCAGTAGCAACTGCTTCATGTCCTGTAGATCCATTAGCACCCATTGACTCCAAGAGTGCCTGAATCAGAAATAGAAGGGCACATAAGGAAACTGGATGGTAACAAATAGCCATTGATCTATAAGCCAAAATGGTGAAACTTGGATTAAAGTTCAGTTTTAATCTAATCAAACAAAATAACTTCGAAATAGTCAACTTACTTGTAAGAGCCAACCTTGTAGGAAGAGAAATAGCAAGGAGAAGGACAAGGTTCAAGTGAAATGTACAAGAAATGCCTATAACTAATATGATATTGACATAATCCTTCACACTAATCAGAAGAAGCCTCAATCTATGGACAAAGTAGTGGAAAACATTCTTCAATAGCGCGCAAACTTCATTGTTTAGTCAAGTACTGTTCCAGGGTGGTCATAATTCAATGGTAAAATGTCACGTGTAGGTGTAATCAATTCATTATTCTGATTAATTATAATCTAATAACAAGATTTTGTTGTGCCAAATATTGACCGTAGCACAGCGAAATTATGGTTCTGTTGTACATGATATACTCTATTAACTCACAAACCTGAGGGGTTGATGGAAGCATGTATATGCTATTATCAGGAGTCTGATAGAAAGCAGAAACTTCATTGTCAATGAGATCTTTTGTATTGTTCGATAAGTCCACAACAACATTGCAAGCTGGAATTATGGTGCTCGATGCATTCTCCCTGGCAGCTAAAGGCTGCTGACTCCAGAATGCAGCAGCATCCTACAATATTGATAAAACAGAAATGTAGTTAAATTAAGACGGAATCATACAGAAAGATTTTACTTTTTTTTTCCAAACTATATGTGCAAACTAATTAGAAAATTTGATTTTAGGATCTCACAAGTCACAAGCAGACACCTTTACATGAGTTACCGACTATAAAAGCCTTTTTTTCCAAGTCATGTGAAGAAAAGGGGTAGGAAGAAAAGGGCTATAGATATATACATCTGACCTATGAAAAAATATGCATTGTAACGTGATAAACTGTATAGAGGACATCATTCAAGATGTACTTGTTCGGGTTTTTACTTCTCGTTCCCCTTTGCTTTCCTTCTTTGTTGGCAATAGTGCACATCCTCAATCATTAGGGCAAAGAGTACCCCAACAGGTCATTAATTGATCTAGTCAATAGATAAGAATTAAGAATATAGCATGTTGGGCTAAGCTTAATCAAACATTAGATCCGTGAGCATGACTAGCATGGCCATGAGTAAGATGTAAACTAATCTTTATTTAGTCATATATATAATCCAACAATGCTAATACAGTTGTTGGCTCATTGAAAGCTGGTATGAACAATCAAAGTCAAACCAGCACCCTTTGCCAGATTCCTTAGTTCTCTTACTGAAGCAGCCTCAAAGCTCTTAGGACGGTCAAGCACTATCCTAGAATGCAGTCAAAAAATGTTTGCAAAAGTCTCATGAACAAATGATAAATTAATTACAATAGTTAATGGCATGTTTAACCGATATTATACACGTAATATACATGAATTCGAATAGTCCACAGAATCCTATTTTGCATGCACTATATTAACTCAATGAAACAAAACTTGTAAAGTTTTAATATAGTAAATATAAAATACATTGTCGACAAATATTACCTTGTTGCATAAAATTTTAAGTACCACCAACTTACCATTAGAAACCTATCAACCAAAAATGTAAGGTGTCCTTTGCTGAAATGACTGAAGACTGAAATAATCAAACTTACCTTGACCATTCATGAAATTATCGGTGATCACATCCTAATTTAATATGCATATTCTGATCATAGTTAACTGTTGCTTTGGAAAAAACTAAATGATAATTGTTCTCAAATTTTTGTTGAGTAATTCAGCATACATTTTAAGATATAACCCTGTTATACATGTATATTTAAAAAATATTTACTTTTTGCACCCCGTATTTTACTCAGCAGGGTCAATGCTGTATAATGTAATGGTGAATGAGCAGAATCGGTATAGCCTCAGTTCACAAAACTAACTGCCTTGACCGTTTATGAAACTCTTAGTCATCTGTGTTAATCTACATTAGTATTTGATATTGTTACAGTGCTTCAATTTGGCAAAAATGTGTTTCCCTATTTCCATAACTTTGGGTCTAACATCTTATCTATTCAAGAAAATATTGTCATGTATCTACATGCAAAATTGCTGTATTTTTTCAGTCATATTATACATGCTAGAAAATGCCGTACAGTCAAATTCTATATGTGAACTACTCACGCCCTGATGCAATAATATCTTCATCGCCTCGGTCACAAACTAGAACTGACTAAAATTTTAAGGTCCCGTTTTGGAGTTCACGGAAATTAGAACATAACTTGATTTCAAGAAGTTTCTAAAAATGTTTTATGCCATCTAGGCCCGTAGTCGGCAAAAACAAAAACACTTTAGTTGCCTCATTTTGGAAAACCTTTTTCAGTAATAGTTTAGTTACTCTTGACTGAAAAAATAATATCTAATCTGTTTTTGGTACTTTTCAAGTTCTTGTTTTTTTGAAAAAGGGGCAAATACACATGTTATCGCCCTTTAATTTGATTGGAGCAAATTTATAGCTGCAAACCTGTCGCTGATCACTTCAGGAAAGATATCAAAGCAATAATTTTATCCCAGACATGGATAGAAACAGAGAGAGTGAAAATGAGTGGGTGAGTGGGTGCAGGCATATGATGTGTCAGAGAGAGAGAGACCTTACCACGTTTTCCCTGAGTAATGCATTGTAAACAGATTCCAGTTCGGATCTGCGGGCATCAAACTCTTCAATCTTCTTCCACTTCTTTCTCAAAGAATTTTCAGCTTCCTTTCTCTCAGCACATAATTTATCTAAACGGTGTATTTCAGACATCAATGTATTCAAGCTAGCCCTTAAACCCACAGCTTCTCTTTCCTTGGCCCAAACCTCTAACTACAAAAGAAAGAGAAGAGGACTGCTAAGAAGGACACTTGACATCTAAAAGGAGAAAATTGTCAGTTTGAACTTACAAAGATTCAAGTTAGTAATCAGATAACTTGAAAATTGATAGATTAAAAAGAAACTCACGATAAAAAGACTAGATGAAAATTTGTTAGCAAATAATAGAAAGCAGACACTTTTTCTCCTTATTAGGTAACAATTTACAATAACTGGAGAGCTGTGCCAACTTAGATATATCCATCATCTTATCGCTCCACCCACCCTCCCCAACACGCACACACGACAATCATACGTGAACAAAGGTATTTTACCCATTAAAAGCTGCTTAGATCCCAAAGGAACACGAATACCGCTTGTTGAAAGCTCAATAAAGATGGTCGAGCCTTCTGCGAGGTCCTTCACACCAAACATTGTTTTTCTTTCACCCCACATCCCTCAACCTCAATTGGTATTGATTGCCTCCTGATCTATGTTGAGGCAGATACAACCAAGCTCCCCGTAATCACCATCCTTGTAAAAAGTGATGTTTCTCCAATTCTTCTCTCCTCTCTCTACACAACTGTGACAGTTCAGGGCACACGGCCCAAACCCAATTTTGAAATGAGCCATTTTTTGGAATCAAACCGCCCAATTGCAAAGCGGAAGCTGATTCCAAGATTGAAAGTTAAGCTGCAGCCCAATGGTAAACAGAAATCTCACTAACCTTCTTTTCTTATGCAAAAGTAATATAACTCATAACATATTACATGAGTCAATAAGTTCAAATTAATTGTGTCATACTAACACAGGTTGGCACCTCAGGATATTTACATTTCAAATTCTTTGCCAAATATCAACTTTGCTCCAGGCCTTAATGAGTGGTAACTACGATTATATGTTAGTTACGATGACATAGAGGTAACTAAGATAACATACCACCTCTGTGTTCCTCAATTAGTTGCACATAATGAATGTTACCTCGAGCTGCCTGAGGCTGCTCATAGTTTGTGATGTTCCAGCAACGACAAGTGAGTGTGACGAAACTGCATCACCAGTTCCCTGGAGACGATTCAAAAGCAGCTGACTCATGTTTCTAGCTTCTGCAGCTTTGTTGTGTGCATCTTCGGTGGCCAAAAATTGCTGAACATGTGCTTTCTGTAGGAAAGAAAATATAATAAATAAACAAGAACAAAGCAAAGAAAGTGACCTGGCCATAATAGTTGCATTACAATGAGAAGACGTGGTATTTAGCGTAAAGCATTAAATCTGTTGAGAAATAGAATCCATCAATATCATTGACCTCTCCAACTCTGGGGAAGCTCCCTACATGACAACTTAAGCCCAGAAGAGAAGTAAATGGCAAATAACTAAAGGAGTCATGCAAGGATGACCAGTGAAAAACATTATATACAAATGCTGCTCAATAGAGATAGGAGGACCTGTCTTTCCAGAAGTTGATTTTCAGTCCCTCTGGACGGAGCATCACCTCCAATCTTCCCATTACCATAAAGATGATATTGTAACAGTGAGCTTACATCAGCAGAAGAAGCCTCCATTATTGTGTCATTCTCATACTTGTACCTATTTGGGAAAACAACTATTTATATTTCGTTATTCACAATGAAAGACACCAACAAAAGCAAGTTGCACACAGACAAAATAACTTTTAGCTTTACAAAATATAGAAGCTACATACAAGCTAATAAACATGCAAAACTCGGAAAGTAGGTCCAGAAAACATGTAAACTAGTTACTAGCCCAAGAACCAAGAGGGATATGTGACACTGGCGGATTTAGCATGGGGTAATTGCCCCTGTGTTCATTTTAAAAATTTTGTTACATTAATGTGAAAAAAATTTATTTTACGATTTTGTCCCCAAACTAATTTTCTTGTTCTTAAAAATGCTAGATAAAAATGCTAGAACCTAAGGCTATAATAGTAATTTTACTTGAAACTTTAGATCACTTTTGCCCCACTCTCTCACCTATCCACAGTTGCAGAAACAACTGGCCACCTATTCTCTTGTAAGTTTTCCTTTTCTTTTTCTTTTTTTTTTGGTTAAATTAAAGAGTTATTCTTTTAGGTAAGACTTTTTTTTTTTTTGAGTTTTGAGGCCAGGTTTCACTGAGATTTTCGTACTTGCTTAAATGCAGATTTACTGAATGTTGAGCACTTAAGCCTACTTCTTTCAAAAGATTGATCTTTCATTCAATTCTATAATCTATTTGCTAACTTTTATATTTGGTAACCAATTTAACTATTTGTTGAACTTAATTTAAGATTAACCTCTTGTAAAGATATAATATTAAAGTGTACTTGGAGATTTTTTTTTTCTTCTAAAGACAGGTCAATTTTTCTATGATCTTACACACTTATGTCAAGTAATGAAATTACTAATAGAATAGAAGCAACAAGAATTTACAAATCAGAGAAGAATGACAATCATCTATTAGTTATGTGTTTATCTAATAGATTAGTTTTTAATGTCCATTTGTTTAATCAAAATCTGCGGTTTGATTTATTTTTTTTAATTCAATTATATGCTTTTGTATGACGTATTTTCATATTTGGCCCGAATATTTGCTGAGTTTTTAAACTACCCTCGGTCCAAATATTTGCTCCGTTGTAAAACTATCCATTATTAGAAATGGAACTTATTGTTCAATTCTCATCTTTTTTGCTCCTAAAACATATTCATTTTGGTTGATATGATGATATATGAGCTAAATGTTGTTTCAAATATATATTACTGTTATTTCATAATGCTTCTTAAATAAGCGTGATAGTTGTCGATTTATTTATAACTTTAAATTGTAATTTCCATTTCACGAAGTGCCTGATTGGTCATGCTTAATAGCTTCATTTTTCTTTTTTTTTTTCAAAAAGTAGATAAAATAGGAGTCACAAAGACTTGCGTGAATCCACAATTTGTTTATTTTGAGCCACAAAAAGTAGTGGGCCCAAGTGCTTATAAGCTAGTATAAACACACCCAAACATGCACTTCATTTTCCCCCACACCTCAAAAATCTTGGCTCCGCCCCTATATGTAACATTGACTAATAAAACAACTACTAAGAATGTTACTACCTCATTCCACATGGACTCCACGTGCAAGTCACGAAAGATTAAAAAGCCATGTTTTACATACAAGCCACGCCACGTCATCAGGACAGTCTAGATACCTGGCAAGCCTCTAGTATACCTCACCAATATCGCTTCGGGGAGTCCGAAGCTAAACGACTCATCGTCATCGAGGAAGGGTTCACCGCTTGCATAGGAAGGTGAATCTTAACCTCGCTACCCTTCACCTTAGTTTTCCTATAAATACTCCATGCATTATGAAAAAAATATATATGAAAATCAAATCCTTAGCCAAATCTCTATCCATTTTATTTCTCTTGCATACTTGTTCTTATTTCCAACAACTAACTTGACCATCCAAGTGCAAACGGTTGTTGGATCACCCTTTGGATGGTTGTCTTCGCAAGCTAACAGTGTTAAGTGTGCAAATTTCATAACAGGTAGATGGGTAATAACAAAAGCCAAATGCTTGAAATAGATAATCTCAAATCTCTAGAGCATATCAACAACCAGAGCTCATGCTACTTTATTCATATTGACTTTTAGACAAATGCTTATCTTATCAAAAGTATGCAGCAAAGCATGACAAGAAACCTAAGAACATTGCTGGTACATAATACTACTTATCAGCAAGAAAGCAAGCGAGCAACCAATGAACCAATATCCAGTACCAGGAGTTGGACAACAGCAGTGTGAGTGCAACAGTGAATACCATGTGGCATATAATGTGGGTGAGGTACAAGAAGTAATAGTATCTAAATTTCCAAGAAAATTTAAATGTGATTTTTATGTGAACGGCCTTATCTATACTTCAAAAAATGGGCTCAAAAAGTATGACAGAAAGAAAGCTACTCCATTGAAAATGGAACCACAGTAAGATATTGATCCAAAAAAAAAACATCAACTTGGCAGTACGAGAATCAGACTTTACAAGTACATTGCCTCAACTTGGTAGTAATTTATTAAGTCAGTCTTCTATTGACCAAAGGGGGAAATAGCTGAAGCAGCAGACTAGTCAACCAAGAGGCAACAATGCTTTACGCAAGCAATGTGAAGAAGCAATCAATAGAATGTGAACAGAGAATCCAGTGTCAATAGCAGCCCAAATGGTTTTTAGAAGGCACAGTTAAGAATCCTTATCATATTTCTATTCTTATTAAAATAATTACCGTTGTAAATAATCAATACTAAGAGCACAACAAAAGAAGTGATAACTTAAGTACCTTAATGCTTCAGCATCAGCTCTAATATCAATTTTCTCTATTTCTTTAGTAATCGCAGTTTTCAGCCTTTCCGTGTATGAAGTAATTGCCTGAAGTAAGTGAAGAGGACTTTTTAGGCAATCCACTATCACATTTTTTATCTCAACGGGTAAATCACCATCAAGATCAATGCCCAATTTGGCAGCTTCCAACTGAGGATTCATATGGATGCCACTCCCTTCATAAGCTGGAAAAGAGTTATGAATTCTTTCAGCCATCAGCATCGCCAGAGACTCACACACCTTCCGGATATTTCTTTCCCTTGCTGTCTCAATAAGAATGACATCTGAAGATTTGGCACCTTTTGAATAAACAGCTTCTTTCTCATGATTTACATGGAAGCTGGTCACCATTTCAACAGAGGAGTCGGCACTCGATCTCTGAGCATTTCTAGCTTGGTTAACATATACTCGAAGACGTTTATGGTACTCGGCAAATATTTTTACCGCTTCATCGCGCTGTTGATCATATGCCTCCAACATTACCTGCTTATGCCTGCATTTGAGAATCAAAATATTAATTTAATTCACTCCACGAGGATTACAATAGCCTTACAACCCCATTGTCGCTTCTACCTTGTTAGCCAGTTTGCTTTTCAAACAATCTACTCGAAAGACAAATTCTTTAACCATTGACAAGTGAACAATCTAATAATTAGGCCAAAGCACCAAATATCTATGCATGTATACCCAACTCAAGCTCCAAATTCAAACACTATTAGACCTCACACTTAAATTAATAGCTGGTTTCTTAAACAGCAAATGTCCAACTTCCCCTGTTAAAAATCCAGATGAGCAAAAATGACACTAGTTACTGCAACAAATACTCCAATAACAAACAAAATTATGAAATAGTGATAGTAATAATATCCAGAAAAAGTATAATATTAAAGAATCCTGATATTCAGAAAATAATAGTAACCTGTAATTAGAGCGCTCGTCAAGCATGCGTTTTCGTTCGGCCTCCTCCCGCGAGACATCCAGCATCCTGACCTTCAACTCCTTGCGCTGCCGCCTCACAACCTGCCTTAATCTCTCGACTTCCTTCTCCGCCAACTCCCTCTCCTGCAATGTCATCTCCCTACTGCTACTTTCCCCCAAACCCTCCTTCCCCACACCCAATTTCTCTTTCTTCTTCCCTCTGTTCCTCTGCACATCAGCACCATTATCATCCGCGCCATGAACAAGAATATTCCTACTAATGTTCTCCACTGTTTTCTCGGACTTTACGCGCTTCAATAGAAAATTCCAGACGGGGATCATGTTCCCACGGCATATCTTCCGAAGGGAATCCACAGTCGGCATTGAGGCCTTCGTTGAAGAAGCATATGGACCTAAAGGCCGATATCCCATTTCTTTTTGAAGCCATTCCAGGATTTTCTCCGGTTGGGCCGTCGAACCCGCTGAGCTCTGCATTGTAAAACACCTCGAAAGCAAAAAAGAAAAAGAAAAAAAGATCCTAGGGCTTATACAGTAGGGATGAACGCCTGAATACTCATCGGTCTTGACTTTGAAATCCTAATTCCTAAATATAAGTAAACTCAAATTATTACAGTAGTAAATAATGGCAATTGCGAAGCGAAATATTAATGGATCTGTAAATATTATGTGCGCTTGCCGGCTAAGGGAATAATTAAAGTTCAAATTCGTTGAAAAATGTGTCCCTACACTGAATGCAATGAGAGTTCATATATATGTATATGTATATGTATATGTATGTATGCGTGTATACGTACAGCGTATTATAAAAGTTCCAGAGTATAGGCACCGACGAGTGGAGGAAGAACAGTACTTGAAGAGACAAGAGTTCAAAATGAGGAAAGTCCCGCCGGATCGGACGGGTGCGTTTGGTAAGCTTTTTTTTGTATACATATATATAGGCATAGCTACTATTCAAATTTATGATCTGATTTTAAAATATTTTAAGAATATATTATTTATTTATTATATTTAAATAAAAAAGTATTATATAAATAACATTTGATTGTTCATTGATATTTAAAAAAAATAACATAGCTAATCCAGATTTGAAATACCTCAAAATCACGTTTGTGGTCGAATTGGTTGGTACTATACATCCATATTACAAATCAATATCTTCAATCTCGTACGATTTGTAACTCTAGATGATACAACATAAAATTGTCTATGACTAAAAACTGGTTTTTTCACATATAATCCCATGTGGGGGGAGAGATTGCGTATGAGACAACTAACGGATATTGGATTCGTTGGAACTTAAAAGACAATCTTTGATCCGACGGAGTTAAAGTCATTTTTGTAATAAAAACTTTGTTTCCCGCATTGTGACCTGAGATTATCTTGGATACGACGGAGTTAAAGTCATTCTTGTAATAAAAACTCTGTTTCCCTCATTGTGACTTGATATAACTTTTGCCTCCAAAACATGATTTCCAAACTTGTAATGATGAATCTAGTCCCATTACACAGCCCAGCAGAATGATTGATATTTCTTAATAACATAACAGGAATACCAACATTCAACTTCAGCTCGTGATTAGGTACCCCAGAACGTCTAATACCATTCAAAAATTCTGGAGTATGAATATCTGATAATGAATCAATGTTGGAATCTAATCTGCAAGTTGCATCAGAACTTAAGTACATATTTCCCTTAGTTTGATTAAAAGAGATCATGTATTCATTGACTCATTCAACAACATCAAGAGTTGGAGCAAGAATAGCATTTCCTTGTAGATATAATGGGTCATTCACATTATCTGAAAAAGAAGGATATGTGCTATTTACGATTGTCACAACTGAATCTCCTGACTCATTTACCAAAAGATCATCAGGTATTTCAATGGTTGCATGACCATCATTTGGACTGCCAATTGTTCCGTTTCCAATGCGAGATATCCAATCTGAAAAGGCCTTTAATTCAGTGGAATGAATGTCTGATCCAAGACCCTAAAGCCTCATAATTTTTGTCAACTACAAAACTTTACAGTGCCTTCACAAAAATGAGGAGTAGATTGTTGCAAGCACAATATCTTGCCTACTTCCTTTCGGAATGACAGGCAAAATTTGTCTAAAATCTCACTCAAAAACAACTGTTTTACTGCCAAAAGGTTGTTCCAAACTCAATGGATTGATGAACCTCATAATATCTCTCATAGTATTGTACAAAGTTTCAAAGCAATATATGTTCATCATAGGTGCCTCATCCCAGATAATAAGCTTAGTTTTCACAATTAACTTAGCAAGTGGACTCCTTTGTTTAATATTACAGGTAGAATCTTTATTTGGGGTAATAGGGACGGCAAATCTAGAATGAGTTGTTTTACCTCCTGGAAGAAGTAGAGATATTATATCACTTGACGCTACAGTCAAAACAATTTCGCCATTTGATCTCAAAGCTGCTGACAAAGTTTTTCACACAAAAGTCTTCCCCGTACCTCCATAACCATCAAGAAAAAATACCCCACCTTGATCACCTTAAACTGCATGCATTATTGTTTCATAAAGCATTCTTTTGCTAAGTTGTGAGATTAGAAACAATTTTTTTGTAATCTTCAGCCAATGCGTTTCTATCATAACACAATTTATCGTGTATAAGTCTATTACTGCAAATTGAAACATCTACGGTCTCAAGAAAATGCATTGTTTGAAAGTCTCAATGACTCTTTCCACTACTCCGCAATATTTCAATCTCTGCAAGTGTATAATTTTTTATTTCTTCATCACTCAATTCTAAATCTGTAAATTGAAGCAAACAGACAACTATAATTAATTTAAAAGACAATGAATATAATTATTATTATGTAATAAAATATTGAATAAAATATAATACCTTCATGACACAACATGTTGCATTGTCTATAAAGTATGTCATCTGATAGACGCCATTGATAAGTGTTGTTTTACACTTGTTTGGACCATCAAAAGTGGACAATTGTAAGTACTCTTAAGTAATTTTCTACTTAATTATGTGTCTATTTAGTTGTTTTAGGTCAAAATCCCGAGATCGGATGGAATTGGAGAAAAACAAAGCAAAATAGGCGAAAAGGGACTGAAAGCGTACGAAAACTTGGATATGGAGATCAACTTACAAACATCTAAAAGTGGAAGGACTTGAATTGCAAATAAAAGAGGACTAAATTGAAATAAAAGAAGAAATTAGAGGACTAAAGAGACAAAATCCAAAGTTGAAGAACCTAGACGCAAATAAGATAACTAAAAGAGGAAAAAGGACAAAATTATGACCAATGATCAAATAAAATATACATCAAAGCTTGGAAGACTAAGTTTGCAATTTATGATTGGAACCAGAATTTGGCAACAATTGTCACTGTTTGCTGCGGTTAAACCGCGGATTGCAAACTGCGGTTGACCGCAGCAACGCGCGGTTTATTTGTCTGGACTGTTTTGGCTTATTTTCAACTCTAGTCAGGGTCTTTTTCGTCTGTTCACGTACATGAGTTTCAATTTTAGTAAAACACTATATAAAAACATTACCTAGGTCAAAAAAAGGGAGGTTAATTCTAGGGAGAACACAAGAGAAGACGGAGAAAAGAACGGAGAAGAAAACGAAGAACGACCAAGATCAAGAAGATTGGAACGTGATGATCAAGATATCTTGGTGCAAGATAATCAACATCTTTTCTTCAAAACTGGTTATGTATTCAAATCTTCTAATGTTTTATTCTTCCTGAATCATGAGTAGCTAAATTCATAGTTTGGATGAACGATGTAGCCTAGTTTTAATTCTTTAATTTCGAATCTCAAGTTTTGACTTATAAATTGTTTAAGTATTTGATTTTACTTCTTCTCTTAATACTTGGAATAACTGGCCATTATTTCATTGATCTTGTGGATTGTAATAAACTGAGAAGCAAATTATTAATCTAGACCACGTAGTAAAATTCGACAATTGGATAAAAGGTAGAGATACACTTTTATTATTGCCGCGGTCTTAATTGAATTCTTAGGAGAATTAATGCATCTAATTAAGGACCATTCTGACTGTCTAAATTGACTTAATTAGATAGGACTAATTTGAACTCGAGAGAGGTAAATTAGGTTAAATTCGTGAATTCGAACGAATACAACTTTAGGAACAAATCTTGAGAGGAGAAATTAGAAATGACAACTATGGTGAATTCGTTTGTCCAAATCCTTTAACCATCATTCTTTTCTAAATTCTTGTTATTTGCTTTTACATAAGTTATTATATTATTTCCTTAAATTCATAGTTCTAGTTTAAATCTTTCAAATCAAATCAGTTTCAATTGTTTTCAATAGATTGGTATTACGATTAATTTAACTAATATCTAAATAAAACAGTCTTCATGAGAACGATAATCTGGACTCAATAAGTCCACTTTATTACTTGTTTGCGATATTGTACATTTGCAATCACAATATTTTTACAACAAAGTTTTGACCAACATTGTTCCCAAACAAATTCAAGTCTTGACGGAGAGTCTGACAATAACAATGTTACAAATAGATTTCTCAAACAGCTCGCAGATCCCAGTAACTTGCTTCTTCAATTATCCCATCGACATATTCTTTATCCTCATCCAACAAACCAAGTGCATAGCAAGCGTCCCTAAATGAATTATATTGAACGTCATTTATAGTCCTTATTTCTTCATAGTTTCCTGGCCCTCGGACTATCTTAAGAAACATTCTCAAATAATATTTTTCTCTACATCCTGGAGGGACGAAAAACATTTGTCCAATTGAAAACCCACGTTTTCTTGGCTACCATTGTCTTGTTGATTGCTTCTAAACAAATCTTGTAGGAAACTCTGCATAAGTTAGATCTCTTGCTTTGGGATATTTCTGATTAGCTTCCATCTATGCTGAAAACATTAACTGGTTCACGGAAGGTCGACTCATGACAACGTCAATTGAATCAATATCTGAAAATGTGATATTTTTCTCACCGGATAGATGAAAATTCAATCGCTCAACATGAGGGTCTCTATAATAAATATCAAACCCAAATATCCTCCAAGCCACCTCACATGGTGAAATATATCTACAATCGTAGTACATATTTATTTCATCCACATGGCTCTAAGAATCATCAAGCTTAGTATTTCGGTAAAAGGTCGCGGTGACATGATCGTGGCCCTTATTGATATATTTGAAAAGATACTTAATTGACCTAGATTGGTTACATCATTCAATGTTGATATGAGCACTACACTTCAAAAGCAAGTAACAATTGTGTGGCACTACATATCTATTATCCAACTCAATCCCATTCTTTTTAATTGTTCTTCCATTATCCCTCATTCTATAAATTCGATAACCATCTTTATCGATTGTAGTGCAATATGTGTACTTTTTGGAAAAATATTTTGTACATCTTCCATCCATCATGCATGGAGAATTTTTTCTTATACTGCCACATGGGCCATGCATCATCAAATTTTTGATAGCAATATAATAATTTGGATCATTCGCTTCATCAACAATTTTAGCTGAAATTATTTTGTCAATATCTTCACCCATGGAATGCTTATACTTTGGATGTAAAAAAACAAAATATGTGTGCATGTGGCAATCCACGTTTTTGAAACTCAATAGTATACACAACTGCAACAATATACATTAGGATTAGAATTATAAGCTATTATACATAAGTTTTAAAAATATCAAGACACTTTAAAAAAAATGTATAATATATGAAAATGTTACTTGCTTTAACTCGGCCAAATATCTTAATTTGTCTAAAATCTTTTATCAAATGATCTAGCTTGATCTTGAATATCCTACAAAGGATGTCGGGTCGATCTTCGGGTTTTAAACCTCTTTTCTCAACATAAAGCACAACCTCTGGACATTTCGGATTACATGTAAATGTAATGAAAAGATTAGGATATCCGGCCCACTTACATATCGTCATTGCATCTTGATAGTTTTGGATCATGTATCGAGCTTCACTCGTGAATGAAGAAGGCAAAATCACCCGCATTCTCTGTGAAGAAGGATTTGTCTCTCTTCTTAGCATTGCTTCTGTCAAGCCTCTGTACATTTCTGACCTCAAATCCTTCTAATGAGTACGTATATACAATAAACGCGAAGATTTGACCATAGTATAAGCTTCAACTAAAAATTGTTGAAACAACCTTATTGAGAACAAAACATTAGGAGACTAGCGTTCCCTTTCTTGCAATCTATATGCAAAAAATTCTCTCATGCTTATCTTCTTCCTTTCAGCTGAAGAATTTGTAGTTGACTCTTTTAGTGGGACATCCTCTCGATATCTATCTTGATTATATGGAAAGAGTAAAGGGTATTGCAATCCAAGATATGAAGCATTTAATTCGTTAATTCGCTTCACTTGTCATGTTTGAGTTTCAACCATGATGTCTCTATCAGCTGGAGATGTCTTAAAATCTTTGACAATTAATGCTGCAACTTCAGATACACTTGGTAGGTTGTACTTCCTTCCATCATTTTATCTTATTTCAATGAGTTGGAGCTTTAAATTTGAAGACATTTGTTCGCAAATTGTATCTCGTACCATTCTAAATGACTTTACTAAAACATTGTGTTCATCAAGCATTGTCTTCAAATCAGCCACAATCTCAGCATGTGGCTTGTTGACGTCAGAACGTTGACTATTATACATAAAATAACACATATTGTTATCAAATTAGACAGTAAAAAATATTAACATGCAAATTTGGAAAATCAACTAAGAATTTTTTTTATCTAATAGCTTGAATTCTATTTGACACTTCATTATCATTGTCATAAATATACTATTGAGCGAATTTTGGTTGAGAACCTTCGGGCGACAATAAATTTCCAATCATGTGATAATTTTGACCATATAATCTGAAACATGAGGTCATTTCATTTGATTAACACTCGAGTCAACCTTTTCCCCATAGATGTAAATGAAAACATCATGTTGTATGATCGGATATTTTCAAGAAAATGCTTGCTCTTGTCGGTTGCACCATAAAGGATATCATTAAGAATTTGAGGAGGATTTTGCATCATTAGAAGCTACACATTTCCTTGAATACAACACAAAGAGTACTTTGAGCTTGATGAATTATAATGATTTCCAACCCTCTCGTCATATAAAAAAAAAAAAAGCACCGCAAAATTCACATTTACACGTAGGATCTCCAATATCCCAATGAGTAATGCTACTTGTACATTCCCACTTACACCCACACTTACACTTGCTTATATGGCAATAGGATTTAGGAGTGAAACATTATTTTAAATTTTCTTTTCATTATTTTATTCTGCCACATAAGCAAGAGTAAGTTGGATGTAAGTATGGATGTACAAGTAGCATTACTCTGTCCCAATAATCTACATGAAATTACTATAAATAATAAGAATGCAAAGAGCCTTACAACCATTAAAAAAAATATTTTATTATTCGTGTATATATATCTACATTTTCACATCTTCAATATAACAAACTATAAATTATCTAGAGGGCGCATAATTCTAAAAATATTACAAAACATTCTTATCATTATCTTCCAACGTTTCCATAACACAATAACTTGAATAAAAAATATTTCATATTATATAGAGTATAACATATATTATAAAAAAATTGTAAACATCAAAAAAGTGATTTCCATTAAATTATTGGAAAAATAGCTTAAACATATTATAAAAAATTTTACCCAACATTTGTATAGCCCAATATTGTAAAAAAATATTTATTATAATTTACGGCACAAAATTTTTTGTGTAACACGCGATCAAACAAAAAAAATTAGTTAAAAATGCAAAAGGTCTTACAAAATTTGAATAAAAAAATTATTATATGAGTATATATATAGATTTGAAATATCTTCAAAATTTTAAAAATTCCAAAAAATTTGTAGGGCACAAAAACCTATAAAATTAAAAATATTATACCACAATACTTTAAAAGAAGTTTTCAATCTAAAATTAATGGTAATGGCCGATACAATTTTTTTTTTAAATTTTGGATGCAAAATTTTTGTAAAAAAATTGTAAAGAAGGAAAAAAAAAATGAATTTTTTGGAGTTTATGCATAACTGTTTTCCAAATATGATAGAAACACAGTTAATGAACACAAAATATATTTGGATTTAAAGGAAATCCAAAAATGCCTGATGGTTTCACCAGATCTGTTGGGTATGCGCTCAAATCTGGCGGAAAATGCAGAAATAACTTGGGTATTTTTATTTTAATCTCTCTTTAAATTATATGTTTGATTTTTATATTTTTCCTTCCCTGTGATATGCGTTTGTAATATAGATAATACATATTTGAATTTTTTTAAGTTCTATATTTGATTTATATGTTTTTTAAAAATTTACGTCTGTATTGTGTTATAATATAAGTTTTTTCTTTTAAAAATTTTTCAGAGTAACCGGATCTGCGAAAAAACAAATGAAACCATACTCCGATAAGATGAGTTTTCTACTTTTGAGTCTTTATTTCAATGTTTATTATGGATTTTGATGTGATGTTGTGTGAACGTAGATTATACCGTGGACTAAACCCAAGTTATCTGATTTTTTTTATTTTATTATTTCATTTACATTTATGTAGTATATTTAATCTTAAGATTATATTCGAATAAAAAAACATTATGTGCATGATAAATTTATTTTTTAAAGTTGTTTTCCATGAAAATCTTCTGAATACTCTAAAAAATTTATATTGTGAGGTAAACCTAAGTTATCTAATTTTTTTTAATGAAGGACTAGAAAAATACGTAGGAAAAAATATTAATGCATATATGATGAAACAAATTCGTAAATAATTTTTTAAAAAAAAGAAAGAAAACATACCTCTTGTTGAAAAATCACAACATTCTACTTCTTCCCCTGAAAAAAAAAATAAAACAAAACAGTTGAACAACTTTATTCTATAAAATCAATCTGTTTTAATCACAATTTGCAATATACAATAATTTAAAATTTACCTTCATTTTCATTTGCATCATCTCTTATAACATCAGAGATTCTTTAGAATAATCACAACCTTACAAAGAAATGAAATAACTTCATTCGATCATATATTCGACAAATAGAAAATGGGCACGTCTTAGTAAAAAAATATAAACCCGATCTTAATTGTGATATCAAATACTTAGTGTTTAAGGTGTTGTTTTGTTCCTTCAAATCTCTTGATGAACGGTCATCAAAGACAATGTTGGAAGTTAAATTGGAACATCTTGTTATGAATCCATTATCCAATATATGCTAATCAAAACCCAAAACATTCAATGCTTTATATGGTTTAATGCCCGAACCTTGAGTATGTATACTGTAAGGAATATCTGAATTAATGATTGTTGAAGAACTTCTGTCAAAAATTTATAAGTAATATTAGCATCTATCAAAAAATTATTTACGAATACATAAAGACTTATAAATTGCCACTGCACACGATAATAAAAAAATAATCTTACCATTTGTGATATCACCTAAAGGTATTCTTGAGCAAGATTATGAACTATTAATAACACATTATATATATATATATATATATATATATATATATATATATATATATATATATATATATATATATATATATATATATATATTATGAAAAAATAATTGTTTGACATTTTATTTTTTAACTTTTGCATGAGCTTAATCCTAAAAAGAAACAATTAAGGAAAATATATGACTTGCATCTTATACAACTTAGTGACTCAATCAACATCATGACTATGCTAAGGAACAGAATATCAACAAAAAATGAAGAAATTCTGTAAGTTTCTTACCATCTAGCTCAACTTCATGTGTTCGATTTACCCTTCGAAATGCATATATTGTAAACATGAAAACACACACACATTTTAGCATACAATACTACCGTAAATAATACAATAAATAAATGCAATAAAAAATAATATTATAATGTTAGAAAGAAATCTTATATAATGCTTGACTCGATGATTTCTAACGCTTTTCTGATGTGGTCGATGCAGTACTCCTTCTTACTCTATTTATGTCGGGTATGGTATCCATAAGTTTTTTTTTTTTTGGTCTGTTTGCTCACACTTCGATACTCTACTATCTTGGTAGATAAAATTTCACATCGAAAATAATATAAAATGAACAAGAACACCAAGTAACAAATTTATACAATAGAAAAGTGTATGTGTAAACATGCCTAGTTCTGAAAATTGTTATCTTGAATATGGCTGACATTGGTTATTGAAAAAGTTTGACAACTCATAGAGCACTATTCTTACTGTTGAATTTAATAATATTAATTATCAGTGATTTTTCTCGAATCCAATTTTGTTTCTTTAATTAATATTGTTGATAATTATTTCTCTAATGCTCTTAAGGCGGACCGACCATTTTCAATATTACTTATAGTTAACGTTGATTATTTAACATTTTCAGCCTATTCTTTGTCTAGAACCCTTTTGAGGAGCTATAATCTGAGATGGACTTTAAATCGTATGAATTTAATTTTGAAATTATCATATCTAGTTTATTAGTTTAATCGACTTATTATTTTTAATCAATAAATCAGATCGTTTGATAATATAACACAATTATATATTTTTCGTGTGTGTGTGTGTGTGTATATATATATTTGAAATTGCAACCTATTTAAACTACTATGGAGAGCATAAAAAATTTGTGGGGAAAATAAGTCTATTTTTGGAAAACTATTGCATTATTGTCAATAGTTCTCGTGCAGTGATATTTCATATTTTTGAAAACATAACTTATTTAAATTCCTCAACCGTTATAAATTAAGACCTTGGAACACATAACCTCATATGTTTTGTGCTTTGAAGTGAATTTATCTTGTTCTCGAAGATGTGCATTTTTTTTAAATGTTAATTCTTAATATTATTCATTTTAACTAAGTATCATAGAAAATTGAAACGTTGGAAAGTTCATCATGATTAAATTCTATTGGAATACTGATTATTTATATTGGAATACTGATTATCAATTACCCGAAGTTGGAAAATTAATTAATTAAATTAACTAAATTTAATATTATAAAATATTAAAATTTTGTCATTTGATTTAATTATATTTTTTGCTGACTCTATGTAAATTAATATAAATAATAATAATAATAATATTATAAAATATAATATAAATACTTTAATATTATTTCATATATAATATAAATATTAAAATATTAAAACTTATTGAGCAATTTTCTATTATAATTTGAAAAATAATTTTCGGGTATGCATAGATAAATTTTTTTAATAATCGACACCAATATTATTAGATTGATTGATTTTTCAGTTATAATAACAGTTTAAATCTTATCATTTGTTTAAATTAAATGAATGTGTTTTCCTATCTGTATTTAACAGTTATATTGTGTATTTATATATATTTTGTAAATTGTAACTAATTTTAATTGTGTCTTAGTTAATGTGAAAAAAAAAACAAACAGAATTTAAGAAAATGCTTGATTATCATTTTCTAATTTTTAAGAATTGCTTCTAGCTTAATTTTTGGTGCGGCTCATTAAATAACCACTAATTTTTATATTAAAATTTGAAAATTGATTTTCTAAATTGTAAAGATGCAGATTGTGTTAATGATATTCTACAAATTTATTGTTTTTCTATTCGTAGACAATTAGTAATATTTACATACTCTAAATCTTATAGAGATTAATTAATGTAGCATTCAAGTTTGTTATTACTAATAATTGTCTACAAATATTTAAATAAGTTTGTTTTTTTTGTTGCTTACATTAGTTAATTGTATTATTACTAATTAATAACTTGTTTGTTTCATGTTTATATATGGTGGACGAAAAGCCAAAAATAAAAAAATTCTCATTAATCCAAAAATTTGACCTTAATTAATAAGCTAATCAAAACAAATCAATATACTTTTTAAACAAATCAATCCACAAATTAATGTTCAAGAAACATAATAATCTTCTAAGACCAGAAATTATTCCTTATATTGCTTCACAATTTTTCTGATCTTGTTGCTTGACATCTGCGTAGTTGGATCCCCATCTAGTGTTTCATTCTCGGATTCACAAACGTCTCCATTGTATACATATGATCTTTTCATAGGTGTCTTGTTTGGGGTACTAACTTCACTATTAGACACAAAATCCTACAACACAACATAAAAAATAGTTGTCTTAGACAAAAAAATATATTTAATCAGTTAATTATATTAAATAAATATATATATACATCAACCTTAAGCTCAACAATATCATTTTCTTCCAGCCTCGACTACACATCAGATTCGTGGAAAAAAAAATTTAATATCAAGTGTACTGTGTAGTTGAACATAATTATTCATATAAAATTTTAAATAGTGTAACTAATACTAACCTGATTTTCATTACTACATCTTGACCCATATTTTGATATCAGATCATTTTTGTCAGTCAATGTCTTCACTGTATAAAAATCATTATGTTCATTAATGTTTTGAACTTTAATCTTAGCTTTGAATAGTATATTTCTTTCAACCAAAGTTTCTATTTCAGTTGGGTAGCATCCAACATCACAATTCTGATAAATTTTATTAGTTAGGATCAAGATTTCATTGTAATTAATTCACATTTGATTAGAATTAAAATGCTTGCCTTATCAAGATCATCCCTCAACTCGCTAGCAGCCTTACCGAGCAATTGCAAGCACTTACGATCCCATAATAAGAAGGAAGCACTTCCAGTCCCATCGAGAACCCTCACACGAAGCTTGAACCTAATTAGTGATACATATGATCATTAAAATCATGCCAACCGAAAATGTATGAATATTTTACCTAGGAGTTCCATTGAAATCAAACTTATCACATTTTTCACAATAAAATAGTTTGCCAATTGAAATACTTTCTTTAAACAAAGTTTACATGATAAGTACTACCAATCTCGATCATTTTCTATAGTGATTGTAGTATCAACAACCCAACAACTACCAACCTGGGATAAAATCTAATAGTTAATAAAACAAATGAAATTATACTAATTCGAAGTGAACAAAAATAGTAAAGTAGTTGCCACAATTCACATGGATTACAATAAAAAAAATTTGTAAATATTCTCTAATTTATAAACTAATTTATGTCTGAAGATTCTACCAATTTTTCGATTGTTCTCACATCAGTTCTTTCACTTGCCAAATCGTCAGCTATGGAGTAAATTGAAGAAGATAATATCTGACTTATTCTTTGGGAGCAACAATCCCTACCATTCAACAACCTTTTACATGAATATTATTATTATTAGTAATGATACTAAACTTACGAAACTAGCCAGTTAATAAACTAATCTCTACAATAAATTAAAATCCAAAAAATTCACTCATACCTATTACGAAAATCATTGATTTCATCGATAGGAGTATTCACCAGGAGCTTGGTAATGTAATAGGTGTTGCAAATTCTAATCTCCCCTGCAATCAATTATCACAAATGTACATATTAAATACTATTATAAAATAAAGATTCCAAAAACTAATTATAAATTTGAAGAATAATAATATTAATATAATCTCGGTATCGTTTGGCCCGACACATTTGAAGTATGACTATGACAGATTCTGATTTTGCACTTTCTAGAAAGTTATTAATCTTATCAACATAATCTCTCCCATAGAGTGCATGAAAGTTTATTTTTTCTAAAAATGGATAACCAATTATATACGTAAGCTTATTTAGATAAAATTAATCATATTTGTTATCTAATAGTGAAATTTAATGGTGTATACGTACTCAAGATCCTCATTAACAACGTCAATTAGTTTATTTGTTCTTTCGCATGATTCTTGAACCTTAGCGCTATTTTTGCCGACAATCTCCCCCAATAATGTCTGCATTAAATTGGGGGAAAATGTTAATTATAATTAAATTAAAAAAATCAGAGTATTAAATCAATTATCCATACCAAATAATTTGTTTTCATCAACTTCTGATGCACCCAAAATTTTACCAAATGGCTTGAACACGTCATTGCTTGAAGGAAAAATTTCGTCAGTAAAGTCCATAGCAGTCGTCTTTGGCATAAAATTCAATTTGTACTTGTTACTTGTGTCTTGTAGTCCTAAACTTCATTTTGTTGTATCCGACAACAAATTTGCACACAACGTACAGCTTACCCTCACATATCAATGTTTTGAACATCGGTATCAAAGAATGTTGGACCGTTGCTTGAATTCTACCACCCTGTCATTTTTAAGGTAAAAATTATTGAACTGACACTTGAAAATCTATTGTTTACTGGAATTATATATTTGTTTCTTTGCATCAAAGTCACAAGAATAAGCAGGTGAAAAACATGTGCATCTGCAAAGACCATCTCTAGGCTGCTCGTTTCTGCCTTATTGTCAAAGCAAGGAACCTCCCAAACACTTACAACCCAAACCTTTAACCTCAATTGAGTCTTCGTATAGTCTATTTCACAGATGAAGTTACACTGTTCGGCCATATTCGCGTGAATAATTGATTTGCAAGAAGCTTGTGGAGCGTATTTTTTTGTTAGTGCAAGAAAAAACATAGAACAACTGAGGTTATGTGTTCCAACGTCTTCATTTATACCAGTTGGATGAGATGGGTTTGAAGTGAATTTATCTTGTTCTGGAAGATGTGTCTTTTTTAATTGAAAATGTCAATTCATAATTTTATTCATTTTTACCGAGTATCATAGAAAATTCAAAACATTAGGAAGTTGAATCGGTGGTACTATTTACACTGTATTGGAATACTAATAATTAATTAACTGAAGTTGGATAATTACTTAACAAATGAATAATTTGGAATCTCATCCAGGCTGCATATTAATTCTAATTATTAATTACCTGAAATTGGGCAATTAACTATTAATTATTTATTTTTATATTTATTATTCTGTAATATATGGGAGTCGTTTTTGGCGGGAAAATGTGTTGACTTTTACTGATGACTATCCTTCTTTTATAAATATTAAGATTTTGTAAAAGAGAAGAGAAGACAAAGTTGAAGAGAAGAGATTTGTGAGGATTGTTAACATTTGATGAAGACAGACGTATCTTCATTTTGTGTGAGTATGAGTGAAAACTTTCATATTGTATGTTATTATAAGTTGCGAGTTTTACGGAACATATAAATAAAAATAGATAAAAGATAAGAGTGTAAATAACAATAATATTTGATAAGTTTAGAAGTATTTATAAAAGACTCATCGAGTTGGTATTGTTATAAATTTTAAGAGAATCGATTTTAGCTGTGATGAAAGAATTATCAACTGTGAAGAATGACAAGTGTTTGATAAATTTTTGTTTCAAAATTATTGTAAGTGTCAAAATTAGAATGTGAGCATTTGGTTAAAAAAGTGATTTATTGTTGTGCCATTGTAAACTTTATAACAATATGTAATGTTATTAAATATCTATTTAAGACAATAAATTTACTATAATAATTTTAAAATAAAATAAAAATTGATAACTATATGATACATTAATGGTAAAAATAAAATAAAATAGAAAAATATATTTACATGAATGGTGTATGAAAAATTATTGTTGTAAAATTTCTACAAACTTAAAATAGGACATGAATTAAAGGTTGAAAAAGTCAAAAGAAAACTTTGAGGAGTTACATTTTTGCTACTTCTCACAATCTTCTGTAAATAAGTTTTTTTTAAGTTTACTACATACGTAAAATAGTTGTACATTGTTTGAAAATTAGAAGTTGAACTCTAAAATTAATTTCAAACGAGGTCAAATAGTAGTCGAAATTGAGAGAGCTGCCTCAAGTTCATAATTTACAAGGAATTGCTATCGTATATGAATGTAAACTCAAAGCATGTTTCGAGAATTACAAATTCTAATTTGATACGGCGTTTTAAGTTAAATGCATCGTTATGATTATGAACCTAGGGTAAAAATGTTCATAGTATGGTAATTTTTTTTATTACACATTTTAAGGATATTGAAACTAAATAGGAAATGTATACATTAAATGGTGGATACTTCTAAGAGCATCTCCAATGTACTCCGTCTATAAATTTTTAGACGTGCCACATAAGCATATATAGACGGAGTTATAAAAAACCCTATCCAATGCATGCTGATGAGGATTTCGTCTAGCTGATGTGGCACACCAAAAAATAGACTCTGTTTAAATTTAGACGGACTTCTAGACGAAGTGAGTCAGCAAATTTAAATCCCCACTATTATGTGGGTTTTTTTATTATTATTTTATAAAAAAATTAATGTCACATAAGGGGTAGTATTAGTTTTATACGGAACTCATTGAAGATGAATTTTAATTTGACCGTTTATTCTATAGACATAGTGCCACATAGACTAGAAGTCCGTCTATTTTACCTGCCACATATACTGTAATAGACGAAATGCATTGGAGATGCTCTAAATTGCTTTATAGAAGATTTAACTAGTTAACAAATGTCTATTCAAATGACATGTCACGACGTACAATAAGCAATTACCAATAATGCCCCTCCATGCATCACGTCTACTTGTATATAAATTTAGATTTTCGCCTTGGTCCTATAAACTCGGGTAAATAGCATTGGAATCTCGAACTTTTGATTTCCAGTACTCGAAATCCCTAAGGGTGTGTTTGATTCCTTTCATTTTCCATGGAAAATGAAAATTTTCCATCCATTTTCTATCTTTGGTCTGTTTGATTGGCAAAATTTTTCATAGAAAATGCATTTTCTCACCTATTTTCCATCTTTCGTTTGATTGGAACTTTTGATTTTCCATGGAAAATTTTTTCCATGTTTTCCACTTTTGGCCATATTTTACTTATTTTCAAGGAAAATATTTTCTTGGTGGGATAAGAGAATATATTTTCCATGGAAAATTTGTTAACCTTTTCCAACCAATTTATTTTCCATGGAAAATTTGTTAACATTTTCCAATCCAAATTTTCTTGGCAATTCATTTCCATGGAAAATATTTTCTTTCCACCCAAATTTTCCACTTGCAATCAAACACAACCTAACATTTCAAATGTAAGCACCAGAGGTCTTTTTTGAACGAAAAACGTCAAATTCAACGTTA
Source organism: Forsythia viridissima (assembly GCA_030279155.1). Lineage (NCBI taxonomy): Eukaryota > Viridiplantae > Streptophyta > Magnoliopsida > Lamiales > Oleaceae > Forsythia > Forsythia viridissima. Next base: position 37,928,716 of record CM059036.1, read on the forward strand.
AATGAACATGCGAGTCCCACATGATAGACTTTTGAAAGAAAAAAAACTATCCCAAACTCACTAAACCCCAATTTTGGCGTAGTACAAATTTACAATCCTTCTCTTTTCTTCCCATGTCAAATTTACAATCAATTTTAATGATCCAACGACTTGATCACAAAATTGAAAATTAATATACCAAAATAAAAATCAAATTCAAAACTTGCATGAAAATACACCCTGCCAAAGCTGATAAAACCTGAGTTAAATCTATATTCATTAAGATTCACCATTCATTGTCATCAACAGTGTCAAAAATTACAAATGGAAATGAAATGTGAATGACTAAAATATAAATTCAGCAGTGCAATTTACAACTTCAACAGACATCAAACAAACAAAGTCATGTATGTGGACAAAACCAAAATACAATGCAAGCATGGACAAAACTCCCATGTTTAGATTATACCGTGTCTCTATAATTATGTTATGTACGGAAGGGACATGTCCTATATCCTAGGAGAGAGTATAGGAGTTCATGTTCATCCATATGATGGTCGATAGTTTGATACGAACAGTACTATAATAGACAAAATTTTGATACAGTCTATGTTTGCAACATTACAATACAAAACTGCATAACAGTAACAAATCAAATCATGAAATTTATAATTTTGCACACCTCTATTTAATTGAAAAATGAAAGCACCCATATTTAAATATTTTTTTTTTCCCTTTCTAATTGCAAATCCATTTCAAGTTATGTAATTTGATGTGTATTTGGGTCTTGATCCTGCAAAACCCGGATTAAAGCATACCGTCACACTAATAATCCTCATATCTTTCATAGTTCTTGCACAAAATTAAAAAAAAAAAAAAAAAAACACACACACACACACATACTAGAACGAAATACAAATATGCTTATTAAAATAATAATAATAATAATAATAATAATAATAATAATAATAATAAGGGGTAGATAGCAACAACATTGTAATCGACGTCTATGAATAATTGTATCTTTTATGTGTGTGTATTGACAAAAACTCTTTACTGGCCAACAATATCTTAAAAGGATAATACCATGTTTACAAAATAGTAATAGAAGATCACTAATCCACATAGTCGGTGATCCTCCCATGCATGCAAATATATGCACATGTTTGGATATGCTTAAATTATAATTTGAATTGGTCAAACATAATTTTTATTCATACATTTTATAGGACCCACAACTTACAACCTATTTTTTATCCACATATTCACCACCAACTTATAATATAAACACTTAAAAATAATTTCAACACTACCAAATTAACATGCGCATAATTACTTTAGTTCAGCAACTACTTTCATAGTGTACTAGCACATATTACATGTGCCCTAGTCCTAGAGCGTGCTTGTGTACAAAATCCATATTTTAAAAATTGCATTAAAGGTAAAGGTAATTATATTCATAATACATTTTTTGTTAACTACACCACATTTTAATTATAATGAAGGTTCCCAACTATTTTTTTTTTTTTTTTTATATTTATGTCCTCAACTATTTTTTATCACATTCTTATCATCAATCTATTAATTTACATATCTTGTCTTAGTCTTTGATGATGGCTCTATCCAAAAATTTAATTAGGATGACGTAAAAAGGTATTTTGCCTCTCGTATTTTTAAATACGCAAAATAAATAACAAATACAAAAGTTTGACAAAATATTTACATATCATTTCAATGGACATTAGCAGAATATTTGAACAAAAATCGTCACCACATACAAGATGTGAAAATTAATGATAAAAATACGATGAAAAAAAGTTTATGACATAAATGCTAAAATGTCAAGGGCTAGGGGACCTTCATTGCAATTAAAATGTAGTGTAGATAATAAAAATTATATTGTGAATATAATTAGCTTAAAGATAATCCTTCATAGTGGCGTTAAAGGGGGCTTCAAAAATATGTAAAAGGGTCTTTTAAAAAATAATCATAAAAAAAAAAAAAACTTAATAGAAAAATTGATCACAGACAAAGAGTACCCAACGAAAATGAATTAGAATAAATTTTCGACAACTATACTGTTAGTAATCACTTACGCACGTTAGTCAACGATTACCAACGACAATGCTTCGACAATCATTACTAGAATACTAGTGTTTCTGTTGATGATCACCGAGGAAGAATAATTTAGTCTTTCTAACACTTTTTTTTTTTTTTTTTTTTTTTTTTGTAATATTGGTCGGTAATTTAATATTTCTTTTCAATTTTTATTTTTAATTTATGATATTTCAAGTCTTATTTTATTTCGGACAAAATGTTTCTTCATTAATATTTAAGTTTATATTTTAATTAATTTATTAATTGACAAATTCTTCGTTGGTAAATTAGATTTGTTAAAATATTTACATTTTTAGTATTACTAAACCAAAATTCGATCGTAGCTTAATATTTTTTTAAATTGTTATTTAATTGCAGACATAATTTTCTAAATGTAATATTTATTTTTTTCAATATTTAATTTAAATAAGAAAATTAAATCGACAAACTAAATTTATTCAGATAATTTTCATTTTTAAAAAATTTATAAATGACAAATAGCTCTATTGTAAATGTTAAACTACTACTTTTAATGTACGAGCCTTTTCATCGATAGTATAAATTTTATTTTATTTTTATTACTTATTGGGGTAAAAAAAATGGTAAATTAAACTTATCAAAATAAGTATTTTTTTTTTTTTTTTAATTATAACCGATGGAAAACTCTAGTATGGAGATTCCGTCGGTAAAACTAGTTATAATGAAATTTCCCAAAATTTGGACATTATCTAAATGTGGGGCGAAGACCAGCTCACTTGTCTAGAGGATGACCCGACTCAACTCTGATTATGTGACAGGGTGTGAAATAGTCTATCAATGCAAGGAAAAGAAACAAAAGTTCAGTCATGAAAAAGATAAAAGCAATTTTGAAGAAAAGACGCGAAAGATACAATTGTGCCTGGAGGGGAAAAGAATGGCGTATTGAAAAAAATATCAAGAAGAATTGCTTATCGAAATCTCATCAAATTACTAGTGGGATCTGTGATAGGATTCATGTGTATTAATAAAACATGGCGTGCTTCGATAAAAAATAGTAAATTTCATCTATGTGCTTCTCAATTGTGACAAAAATAACTTTTTCTTCATCAATAAATATGTGACATGAGAAAATATCTTAGCCTACGAATGAGGATTCTCTCAATCAGACATCAACAAATTTGACTACTCCGTGTATTAATTAGCAATTTTTCCAACATTTGGGTCCCTACAATGGTTTGATTTGCATTATAGGTTTATCAAATTATTGTTTTGGCTTTGATCAATGCACAAAAGATTACAATGTAACGTGTTCGCAAGTTGAAAAAAATCTTGAATATTGTATTCTTTCTTTCAAAATAAGCAGAGAAATTTTTATAATCACGACCGTATGAAATTTTCATCTATACTCACGATAAAAATAACACACACGTCTATCTTAAAAAACCTTCAAAAAAATTTGGAGAAGAATTGCTTTCTTACCATCAAATCTCATATCTTCAAATTCATGTCATTCTTCATCTTCAAATCTATCTCATTCTTCATCTACGGTTGAATCCACCGCCAATAATCAAGCGGTGTACAAGTTATAGACTATCCAAAGGTTGCCCTAAATGAATCTGTTAGCATGGTTTGTTATCAAGCGTGGATGGAGTGATGGACGAGCCAAAACTTGTTGACATTTAGGTAATGAAGGAATATGGTGTCAAGGAGTCTCCGACCAAACAATTCATAGGTCCTCTTCTGGTCGTATGCCTATCATCTTCACCTTCTCAAAAAAGCGGCAATGGCCAATTAGTGCATGTTTCTAGTACTTATAATTAAATATTATTCTTATCCACACATTTTATAAAACTCACTACTTATAATCTTTAACTTTAGACATTAAGAAAAATGAGATTTACACTAACAACCAAATTGTGAAACGAAATTTACAAAGAGAGCTTAGTTTCAATATTAAACATCGAGCAAAATCAATGAACAAAATGAGTAGCCAACAATATTTTTTGCTTTATTTGTAGCCCATGGATTCTCCCTTTTTTCTTTATGCCAATATGAACTAATTTCTTATTCATCCTTTGGTTTCAAATTTAGTTGTCATCCTGATCTTTTAAGTTCAAGAGACGTAAGAACTTTGCTTTAGGTTTTGTTTTCTAATTCATAATCTAGATGGTAATCTTATGCCCCCCCTAAATCAATTTTTCTTTCCAAGTTTTCAGCATAATTAATCACTGTGGTTGTGAAATTTTTATCAGAGCAAGAATAGGGAAATCAAATTCCTATTTTTCCATCTGCATTGAAGATTCAAAAATAGAGCCGTTTTACATATTCACGAACTTTTTTTTTTTTAACCATAATTCAGCCATTGCAGCGGTATTGGTGACCATATATTTGCAGAAGCCATGGAAAACAAAATGAAAAATGCATGGAAAGTACCGAGAAAAAAGGGTTATTGATTTAGCCTTTCATCGATGCTAGCCATATTCTTCAATTCCAGTTGCTGAGTTTCTATCCGACTCATTGCTCTAGAAAAATCTTCTCCAACGAGAGACAAAGTATCTTCTCTGACGTGGCGTCTCTGCTTTATCTTTAGAATAGCCTGTGAAACCTCTCCTATTGAAGGGCGCTTTCTTGGTGTTTTCTGTAAGCATTTGTGAGCGATTTTGGCCAGACTCCTCACTTCTACGGGGTTGCATGTGCCAACAATACGCGTGTCAAGTATTTCATCCACACCATCTGAACTCATACCGGCCTGAGAGGAGGTTAAATGAACAGATGAGAACAAAGAAAGCTCACTCTTATAAGAATAGGGAACATTGCATCATTGATCCGCAACCTATTACTCAAGTAACAAGTTGATCCTAACCTTAAGAAAGGAATAAGTTTGTCCTCAACCTTTAACTCTTGTAAACTGTGCTTTCAAGTAAAAAATTGACTTTTTAACGAATTTCTGGACGGAAACTGTCCATTGTGACTACTTGTGCAACAACAGTAAAGGTTGAGTACGAATTTGCTCCTTTTTAAAGAACGGGGACCAACTTGTAACTCGGGCAATTAGTTGGTAGTGGAAAAACTCTGCAATTTTCTCATAAGAATAAAGGAAAAAGATCCCCTGAGAAAATTAGGGAAGGATAACTTTTGAAGTTCTTATCAACAAGCCTTACGAGATTAACATATTCCATCAAGTTTTGGTGTGGGTGAATGGCAGTGATGAGTTCAAAGAGGATAACACCAAAGCTATAGACGTCACTTTTTGTCGTAAACTGGTTTGTGGATATGTACACGGGATCAATATACCCATATGTACCCTTAAGGCCTGAATTATGGCCGTCAAAAACCTCTTCCTTCGACAGCCCAAAATCAGCAACCTAGTCAGAGACCAAGCATATATAAGGAAACAGATACCATAAATTGTTGGCCTAGCGAAGGAACAATGAATAAATTAATCAACTAGTTAAAAAAACAAAAATCACACGTTTTTCAAGCCAACTTCAAATTGAAATACTAACATGTTTGGCTAAGCTTATCAAAAGGAAAAGTAACTTTCTGGCTCCCAACATGTTTGGATAGCTTAATCTTTTCTTACTTTGAAGTAAAAAATAATACTTTTCTGAAAATAAATCCTACCCTACTGTGAAAATAACTAACATATTTCCACCTTTGATCAATAATAAAAATTATTTGTTAAAAAAAAAAAAGTAGCTACTTATAAGTAAATTTACTAATAACTTTTAAGCTTAGCCCAACATGCTTTAAACATCAACTTGCAACATTCACCGCATGTCAATATAGGCTTATATTAATTACCTTAGCTCTCATAGAACAATCCAGCAATATGTTAGAAGACTTCAAATCTCGATGTATCACAGGTGGTACTGCCTGTTCCAATGAAATAGGCAAGTCAAAATGATAAAGACTTGTCAGAAAAAAGAAGTTAGTATTAGTTATTATATTATCTAGCCTACCCCATCATGAAGATATTCAATCCCATGTGAAATGTCTAGTGCTATTTGTAATCGATCTTCCCAACTCAACACTTCTTCCTCTTCATCTGAATGTGTGGTGAAAGAATAAGTTAAGTACTAGAAATACAGAAGGAAACGTGTGGAAATAGCAGTTGAATAGATATAAAAGTCTCACAGTAGATTCATGGAGTTTGACAATGAACAATATACCAGTTAATAATTTGTAATACCCGTGTTGAAACCAACATTGATTGAAAACATGATTAACAAACTAATAATAACCATTGCTCCGAGATATCCAATACAGAAAATTGTAAGGATTACCAATAAGAACCTAGTAAAAATTGGCTAGTTAAGCACTCGGGCAATGGTCAACTGGCTATAAGGCCATCTTCTTGCATAAAGGAGAAACTAGAAATACCAAACTTGTTTCTTCACTCCCTAAGACCCTCTCCTTCCCCACCCCTTACAATAACGAAAACGAAAACGAAAAATTTAATATCTTTCTTTTCTTTCTTTAATGGCGCAGGGGTGGTAGGATTATGAGGGAGTAAATTGTTCCAAGCTATTGATACAAAATGCTACGAGCAAAAGTCTTTCTTGCGTATATACAATTGTTTCGGCGGCAATACTTGCGGCTCATCTTGTACACCTTACCCATATAAGCTATGCTATTTTTAGTAGCTATGAGCGCTTTAGGTGTTTGCAAGTTTATTCTGAATTAAGTTTTTTTCTTTTTCTTCTTTTTGGAGGCTATCTTAAGTGAGTCACCAACTGAAAGAAACAACTAGATGCAAGTGCATAATGGATCCTTAGATATCTTAAACTGGGTACTCGAGCATAATCATATAGTCCTTGATTAAATTTCAATAAAAATAATCCACAAAAAGTTCCAATGAACCAAATCTCGGGAGATATTTTAGATCATTTTTTTTCAAAAAGAAAAGCTATACAAACTCACGACCATATATATATTTTCAATATACTTGTTAAGATACCATTATACAACAAAAAATCTATATAACAAAAAATTTCATCATATGCGCTGGTTAAATTTATTTCAGGCAACTGTTTCTATATCCTCTAAATAGCTTTATAACTTTGAATTAGGCACTGACCTTCTAAAAGGTACTGAAATAGGAAGGCTTAGTAATTTAAGTGCGGACACATTTAACGAAAGTAGGAAACAGATTTTTTTAAGATTCATTCAACGTCATCTTTTCCTCCCTTTAGTTCCTTCTATTTCACAAAGGGAGAAAGAAAATTGCACAGATTAGCAAATACATATTTACCTTATAATTTATTAGTCCAAGGAATATGGCATAGCTCATCGATAAACCTCTTAAGTTCATGCTTATTTCAATGTCAATGCAAGAGTCGTCATAGAAAAACAAAAGGCATGGATATTGTAAACTCGTTATTCACGCCAATAGAAAAGTCAGTATTATCAAGTTTAAAAACAATGAACTTACTATATAGAAGGTTCTCTAAGCTTCCATTGCTCATGAACTCGTAAACTAACATTCGCTCTCCTTTATCGACACAATATCCAATTAAATTCACCAAATTTCGATGATGCAGCCTAGCAAGCAGAGAAACCTGCAAACATTCAAGGCAAAATATAGGATTGGTAAGAAACTGTGCTTTCTTAGTTTCTTTCAGGGAACAAACATAACAAGTAACATTGGTGATTTCAGACCATCTGATCTTTACACCTGAAATAAATATAAGAGCAGGTTCCACATAGAATTCTGCATGGCACTTTAATATTCTCTTTTCAGAAACTTAGAGGAATTCTCAGGCAACATTTCCATTTTTTACACAGCACTGATAATTTCTTCATCTCTCTCTTTCCTGTTAGTCAGGAAAGAAAGAAACCTATCTGACTTTCAAATGGTATTCTTATTTGCTTCTGATAGCTAATCAACAGATTGGAATTAATTACATCATGAGTAATAGGGGGGTATATGTATTTTAGCATCAAGATTGTTCTTTAAGTGAATAATAATCAACTTAGCTATTACCTCTGTGTGAAACTCTTTTTCCCCTTGTTTAGAATTGGAAGCAAGAACTTTTACAGCAACCAGTTCACCAGTAGGCATTACAGCTTTATACACGGGACCAAAAGAGCCTTGTCCTAGAATAGTTGTGAAATTCTGTGTCGCCTTCTGAATGTCTCTGAAAATCCTCAAGGAAATAAATGAAGCATTTCATGCAATGCTTCAAAAATAGAGCAAAACAATAATTGGAAAAAAAAAAAAGACACCCAAATTTATTTAGAAATGGGATGTGTCTATTTATCGAATCTCTTTAGAAAGAAGATCTTTTGTCTCATGGTAGCCTGCTCGAGTCCCTTACAAAACTTTCATTAAGATTAGCCATACACTTCACATTCACATGTTTGTAGCTATTCACATGGTAGCATCAAATTATACCAAGTCTTGGATAAGAATCTACAACGTACTAGAATGCCCTTGTTGACAATCCTTTACTCCGACAATATCTAGGGTTCCTCGAACAATGTGATATCTTACACCGGGTAAATTCTTAACCCTTCCCCCTCTTACTAAGACTGAAGAATGTTCTTGTGAATTATGGCCAATACCAGGTATAATACCAGTGATTTCAAAATTCTACATGATCAAACCTATGGAACTTAAGGAATGATATAAAAAAAAAAAAAAAAGAGAGGAAAAATATTAATATTAAATAAAAATCAAGTAGAATCCAGAGGTTAATCTATTATATGTAAGGTAAAATTTGGTTTTTTTGGGGATGGATCCTTTTCCACATTCGAGAACCCCCTACCTTTTTCCACTCTGTCCAGAAGAATAACTAGAGGACCATTTAATTACGTTTTCATGTTCCAATTGAACACTTTCCATTTTTGATTATTTTCAAAAGAGAAGATTATTCTCTTTATCAAACATGCAGATCCAATCACGATCCTATAATAAGAACAAGAAACCTTTCTCGATCAATCCTTCGCCTCTCATTCTTCGAGAATCAAAAAGATCCTTTTCAAATTTGAATTTGTTCATTTGGAATCTAGGTTCTTCTACTTCATTTTTATTTAATATTAATATTTTTTCCTCTTTTTTTTTTATATCATTCCTTAAGTCTCATAGAATTTGACCCATTTTCTCAATGAACGAAGGGTATGAAATCAATCAGATTGATTTTTCGATCAAAAGTACTATGTGAAATCTTCAATTTTTTTCTTTTCCTCTATCCCTATCCCGTAGGTTCAGTGTTTGAATCAATACAGAACCTTTTATTTTACATAAATCGAAGTTATTCCATTCCAATCCAATTCCTTCTCAATACCTCCCAAGGAAAATATCAACTTGGATCCCAAATTGACAAGTTAGTGTGAGCTTATCCATGCAGTTATGCACTCTTCGAATAGGAATCCGTTTTCTAAAGATCCTAGCTTTCTTTCTTTGGTGTCTCTCTGAGATCCTTTCGATGACCTATGTTGTGTTAAAAGGATATCTATCTAATCCGATCGATTGCGTAAAGCCTGCGATAGCAATGAAACCGGGAAAAGTATACATATCAATTATTTTCTATTATATTAGTATTTTCTATTTTATTATATTAGTATTAGTTAGTGATCCCGACTTAATGAGTCATTTCTTCCGTGATGAACTATTGGCTTTGTCTATGTGGACCGAGGAGAAAAGAGGCACGGCGTGTACATGAGAGAAGCAAAGAGGTCAACCTCTTTCAAATTTACAACATAGAATCTTGCAATGCAATGTAGTAACAAATTCTGTCTCGATAGGACATGTATTTCTATTACTATAAAATTTATAAATTAAGTAGTTAATGGTGGGATTACCATTATCCTTCTTGTAGTGACAAATTTTGTATGTATTCTTAAGAAGAGGAATTTGTCTATTTTTTGGGGTCTCAAAGACCGTAGAAACACATAAGAACTCTTGAATGGAAAAGGAAAAGAGATATAACTCCAGTTTTCTTCAGAATCGTTAGTCAGTCCTATTTTCGATAGGGGCAGTTGACAATTAAATTCAATTTTGACCATTATTTTCATATCCATAATAGTACGAAAAGAAGGCTCGGCTCCAAGTTGTTCAAGAATAGTAGCGTTAAGTTTTTCGACCCTTTGACTCAGTAGTCAGTTCTATTTCTCGATAGGGATAGAGAAAGGATATAACAGTCTTTTTAATATAATAAAAGGGTTGGGAATCGCAAGAATTGAGAAGTCCTCCTTAGCGGTAGAATGTCACCTCGACGTGGTGGAAATCATCAGTTCGAGCCCGATTATTCCAAAACCCAATGTGAATTTTTCTATTTAGATTTGCCCCCTGCCGTAATTTAATGAGAATGGATAAGACGCTCCTGGGATTAACGTGAGGGGGCAAGGATGGCTATATTTCTATGAGCGAATTCCGGGCAAATATGAAGCACATGGATACAAGTTATGCCTTGGAATGAAAGAAAATTCCGAATCTGCTTTGTCAACGAACAAGAAGCTATACGTGATGCAACTATGAATCTCATGGAGAGTTCGATCCTCGCTCAAGCTGATCGCGGGTGGCCTGCCTAACACATGCAAGTCGAACGGAAAGTGGTGTTTCCAATGACGAACGGGTGAGTTACGCGTAAAAATCTGCTCTTGGGAGGGGAACAACAACTGAAAACGGCTGCTAATGCCATGTAGGCTTGGGAGCAAAAAGAGGAATCCGCCCGAGGAGGGGCACGCATCTGATTATCTAGTTGATGAGGCAATAGCTTACCAAAGCAATGAACAATAGTTGGTTTGAGAGGATGACCAGTCACACTGGGATTGAGGACGGCCCAAACTCCTACGAGAGGCAGTAGTGGAAAATTTTCAACAATGGACGAAAGTCTAACGGAGCAATGCTACGTGGAGATAGAAGGCCCACGGGTCGTGAACTTCTTTTCTCGAAGAAAAAGTAATGACAGTATCTAGGAATGAGTATCGGCTAACTCTGTGCCAGCAGCCACGATAAGACAGAGGATGCAAGCGTTATGTGAAATGATTGGGCGTAAAGCGTCCGTAAGTGGCTTTTTAAGTTCTCTGTTAAATCCCAGGACTCAACCCTGGATAGGTGGTAGAAACTACCAAGCTGAAGTACGGTAGGGCCAGAGGAAATTTTCGATAGAGCGGTGAAATGCGTAGAGAATAGAAAAAACACCAACAGTGAAAGCACTCTGCTGGACCGACATTGGAAGACGAAAGCTAGAAAAGTGGATGGGATTAAATACCCCATTAGTCTTAGTCGTAAACAATGTATACTAGACCCTATGCGTATCGACCCGTGCAGTGCTGTAGCTAACGCATTAAGTATCTTGCCTAGGAATACGTTCGCAAGAATGAAACTCAAAGGAATTAACATGGACCGCACAAGCGGTGGAACATGTGGTTTAATTCAATGCAAAGCAAAGAATCTTACCAGGGCTTGATATGCTGCAAATCCTCTTAAGAGAGATGGGTGTCTTCAGGGACGCGGACACAGGTGGTACATGGCTATCGTCAACTCGTATTGTAAAGTGTTGGTTTAAGTCCCGCAACGAATGCAACCCTCGTGTTTTGTTGTCATCGTTGAGTTTAGAACTCTAAACATACTGTCGGTAATAAATCAAAAGAAGGGAGAATGACGTCAAGTTATCATGCCCCTTATATCCTAAACGACACACATGCTATAATGGTCGGAATAAAGGGTTGCTATCCCGTGAAGGTAAACTAACCCCAAAAATATGTCTTCAGTTTGGATTGCAGGCTGCAACTCACCTGCATATAGCTGAAATCGCTAGTAATAGCTGGTCATCCATACAACGGTGAATTTGTTCACAGGCGTTGTACACACCTCCTGTCACACTATGGGAGCTGGCCATGCTCAAAGTCGTTACCTTAACCATAAGAAGGGGGATGCTAAAGGCAGAGCTAGTGATTGGAGTGGAGTCGTGACAAGAGAGCCATGCTGGAAGGTGCAGCTGGATCTCCTCCTTTTCAGGGAGAGCACTTGTTGGGTATTTTAGTTTGACACTGCTTCAAACCCAAAACAAAAAGAAAAAAGTTATGTCTGAATTAAACTTGGAGATGGAAGTCTTTTTTCGTTTCTCGATGTTGAAGTAAGACCAAGCTCATGACCTCATTATCCTAAGTCAGAACAAGTTAATAGGATCCCTTTCTTTACGTCCCCATGTCCCACCGTGTAGCGACATGTGGACGAAAAAAGAAAAGAGAAATATGGGGTTTCTCTCGTTTTTGGCATAGCAGGCCTTAAGTGGGAGGCTCACACGACGAGCTATTAGCTCAGTAGTAAAGTGCGGCCCTGATAATTGCATCGTTGTGCCTGATCTCAGATACATAGTTAGTTCAACGGGCTCATCGGCGCATGACCTTAAGATACAGATCATCCAAGGTATATTAGTATGGCAACTCCTCCTGTTTGAACTAGAGTTTGAAACCAAATTTCTCATCAGAAGGATAGATAGGACGATTCGGGTGAAACCAATGTAGATCCAACTTTTGATTCACTTGTAGGATCCAGGCGGTCTGGGGAACCACCACAACTCCTTTATTTTCGAAAAATCCATACATTTCTTATCAGTGTATGAACAGCTATCTTTTGAGCACATGTTTAGGTTCGGCCTCAATGAAAAAAGAAAATAGAACACCTAACAACGTATCTTCACATACCAAAAACTGCGAGATCACCCCTTTCATTATGGGGGTGACAGAGGGATCGTACTATTCGAGCCGTTTTTTTTCATGCTTTTGCCGAAATTGTGGAGAAAGTTGCAATGAATAGGATTCTCCTAATCCTCTCTTCTCAAAAAGAAGAGCATGAATTTTTTTTTTCTTTCTGCAAGGATCAGGAGATTAGATCTAGCCGTAAGAAGAATAATTGATATAAATAACTCACTTCTTGGTCTTCAACCAACTCAGTCACTACAAACACCCCCGGTCAGTGCAATGCTAGCATCTTGGATAACCCAAATTTATTTAGTCACCCCCCAATGGGAGTGCTCTCTTCCCCTCTCTCCAAGCACTCTTGCAATCCCCAGGGTTTCAGTGACTGGCTTACAAAGTATCTCTCTCTTTCATCCAAGAACTACTTGCAATACAATGAAATTGAACTAGCAAGCAGATAGTAATAGTAAAACTAGGCAATTCTTGGTCTCCATTTTTGTATCTACCCATGTAAGAGGGTGCATAGAAACTTTTGTAGTCATTGACCGAAAACACCCACTCTGATGCATTCCAAAAGATGAGTGTGCGGAAGACGACGAATGAAAAGATAACAATCAAATCAAACCCCACCCCCACCCCCACCCCCACCCCCAATGACATGATAAGAAGTAACTTCAAACAATTTTGTTTTACTTTTCTCTAGCATGTGCAAGGAAATAATTAATCAAGCAAAATGTACAAACTCCTAAGTGTCAAGATTTGCAAAGACACTTCATCGAAGGAAAGAAAAAAAAGGAAAATGAAGAATCAGCTTTGAAAAGTGTACAACTAGAGGCATGACGAGTTAAAGAGAACAAACACTAATATAAAATTGGGTCATACATACTTGTAAGAGTATCTTGGTAGTCCAGAAGCGGAAGCAAATCGATCTTTACTGTGATTACTCCACCGAGGGTTTTGAGGTTTTTTGGTAAGATAATCTGATCCATTGATGATTACAGAATTCGAGAGAGATGCACTCGGCTCAATGCTTGTACCCAAACCATTTATGCGTATAGGAAGTGTTGCAAGAGAACGCTCATTTGCACTGCGGGGAAGATGAGGACGTTTCTTGTACCAGCAAATGCCAAAAAGTATGAGTGATGCTATAAGAACGCAAGCAGCCACGCCAACAGAGATACCAATAATAACCAAATCGGTTTTACGAACCATACTTTGGTTGTTTTTCAGAACCAAACGAAGGAAACATCTTGCAGGCAGGGTTTGTCACTGTAATTGCACAAGAAAGTCTTACATTATCAATATAAAATTCCTCTCACATCCATGAGATTTGTCAGTATCTACTTCAGAAGCAGGATTACATATACCGACCAATACATGGCAGCAGAAAACAATGACAATTCTCAGCTATTGAACAGACAGTTTCATTATAACACATGCAAATCGGTAATAATGAAACCTATTAATGATGCAAAAATAACTCAAGTAAATGATACAAATCAAGTGGATGATACCAAAGAGATTTATGAAATGTTACTGAAGACAACAAAGGAAAAATCAGAATAGAAAACAACATTACTGAAGACAACATAAGAAAAATCAGAATAGAAAACAACGTGGTTAGAGAAGACGTGTTACCATTCATGCTATGTAACTTTATTATTTTAGGTCTGGTTTCCTAGTTACGAATTGTTTCTAAATTGTTTTACTAGTTGTTCTAGGAATTGCTAACTAATTTTATTTGCTCTTTTCAGTAGGCTTTTAGAATTTTAATTTCACTAGGATAGAAGCTTGAGAGAGATAAAAATCAAATTTGCAATTAGAGACTGCCTTTGGCTTTTGAGCTCCATCCAGAAACCTTAGTATTTGGCTATTTGCTTATACAGTCCATTTTCCCCTTGGTTTTCTTGAGAGCTAAGGCTTCAAGTCTTCAACATGGACAAAAGTAAAAAAAATTCTATATTGCTTCCAAATACGTATCTACAACAAAGAATAAACTGGCAAAGAATACATAGAGATAAATCTAGATTGTGTTTTTCAACCCCCATTGTAACTACAGTAGCTTGAAGTCTAATTTCTGAAATCAGATAGCATTTATTTCCTACAATAAATTCAAGTTGTTAGCACATATATGACAGAATAATCTAATGACAGGCCAACTTGTAATTTTACTATTGCAGGTTTCTAAACATAAACACGGATATGGTGAGGGATAATGTGTTTATTTATAATCATTTCAGCAGGAACCCAATTCATCTTTCAATTTTCAGAACACATCTTATGGTTTACGTCAATTATCAACACTCGGTAAACTACTCTTGCTTGGAAGTTCGAATACTAAGTCACAAAATCTAAACTGAAAGGAAACATCTACACATCAAAAAAACTTCATGGTGCATGCAGAACTTTTGAGAGCAACTTGTCCTGATTTTATCAATGATGAATGAGAAAAAACTCTTGTTTTTTGCAAATAGTTTTTTTGTCTGCAAAAACCATAACGAACGAAACATGCACAAATTTTTAAGCCAATCACAACAATGAAGTTAAATGAACGCTCCATCTGAATAGAAACGGAAACAAAATTTTGGTAGCCCATTTCAATTCATCTGCAACAGTTCATGAGTGTCTACGAAAGAATATCCAAATAATTCATAGCCATGCAAATGCAAACTGCATAAGCATTTAACTCAATGTGAGTCTTTCACTCCACTCCATTTATCAGATGTGCTTCCAGACTTCTTCTTTTTTCCTTCATTTAACAAGTTTTTATTTCCTCTTTCCAAAAAACCGTCATGACTTCGTTATATCAAATCAAATACTGAAAGTTAGTAATAAATTAGAAACTAGGAATTTCGGTAGTTACATGTAGTCCATTTTGCAGTATTGTTAATCAACAAAATTATTGTGATCTAACATAGCATGAAAAGAAGTAAATGGCGCATAAAAAAAGTTCAAAAAACATCACCCAAAACACAAAGAGGGGCGGGGGTTCAAAACATCACCCAAATTAAAACCCAAAACACAAAGAGGAGTGGGGGTTCAAAACTAACAAGCTTACATCATAAATCAGTAAAATTTACATTATGAACACACATCCATACAGCGATCGGAAGGGTCTGTTGGAAACCTCATCAAGATTAAAAAGGCAGATAACCCACAAAAAAATATACATAGAAACAAGAATTTTACGGTATCTTTCACTAGTATCAAGCAATTTAGCCGATATCTGAACAAGAAATCAAGAAATTCTACGGACTAAACAAAAACGATTAATTACCCATAAAAAGCAAAGACCCATTAATCAGTTGACAAAGGCAGCAATATGATAATAACAGTTGTTTGTCAAGTAGGAATGGGATGCTTTTTGTTGAAATGGTAAAAAAAATAATTGAAAAAGGAAGTTTTGGTACAAAGATTTTTCAGCCAAACTGTAAAGAATAAGCATGTTTGTTGAAATGTAGTAGTTCTCATATCAAAATCCAAATGGCCGTGTTGTTGGGTTTAAAATTTTAAATAATACTTTGCCATTTTCTATGTTTTTTTCTATGTTTTTCCTTATTTTTAAAATTTATTTAATATTTTTCTCTTTGTTTTCTTGCCTCAAAGGTCCCTTATTGATGAAAATATCGAAATAATATTTTTAATATGTAGAAGAAAACATCAACAACACCAAGGTCAACCAATCCAAAAAGAAAATTATCATAGTCTTTAAAATAATTTCCATTTGATAGAGATTATAAACTAAAATTAGTTTATTTCAGTCGAATTTTTTGACATTTCAAATTACTTTTAACATGAAATGACAACATTATCTTTAATCAACAAAATGTCATTTCAAAATAAAAAAGACAATTTTGTCATTTGACATTAAAATTGTTTGAAAATTCAACAATTTCGTCTCAAATAAATCAATATTAGTTTATAAGCTAGTTTATAATCTCTGTCAACGGGCTCCAAATGTATAAATGAATAGAAATAAATAATTTTCTCCCTTCTAATAATTCTTGTAAGATTTTTAATAACCTTATAATTTTAGTCACTTTTTACAACGAGTTTCGTATCAGCATTGCATATAATAAAAAATGAATATGACCTGCATATAATGGGCATATTACGAGAGCTCAAATCCATAATAAGGAAAGCAAGTTCGAAGTCTTAAATCTCAACTCGCCAACAAATTATAAATAAAAAAATATATTATCAAATATGGCATAAGTTTATCTTTGCAATTTTTTCTTGTAGAAGGTGATTGGTTGAATTTAATTTATTTAATTGCAAATATATTGAGTGTCTACAAATTCATTCAATAGATTAAAAGTAATAAAATTTTCCATTATCAATTAAGATGTAATAAAGTATGAGTTAATGTTCTTAAACTGTTCACTTGATATAATTAATTAAAATATTAATTAATTTTAATATAAAATTTCAAGTATCTCTATCAAAACAATAAACCAAACCTCTAAAAATGGTAATAATTATTGTATTTTATTTTTATACCATCAATCACAAGTAAGAACAAAAATTGACATGACAAGTTAAGCATGGCTTGATTTTTTTTTTTTGGGGGGGGGGGGGGGGGGGGGGGCGGCGGCAATCCGGTCCGGCTCGAAAAAATTATTTTTTATAGTGTAAAAAAAAAAAATTTAGTAATAATTCGATCTTGGAGTGAAATTTTTTTTTTCAATAGCAGCTCAGTTTAAAAATATCCTAGTTCCGTCCCTAAAGTTAAGTACCGATACTTAGAACATCATTCATGAATACATGTAAAATTAAAATAACCTGGCCAATTTACATATAGAATTATATAAATTCATCACCTTTTAAGTTATGAATTAATTAAATAAACAAAATACATTATCATTAAGTTATAGATCAAAATACACATGATAAAAATATCATATTCTTTTATACTAATTTAGGAGTTATAATCTTATTTTTTTCAAACCATATCCTGATTAAGTGGGATATATTATATTTAAATTTTGAGTTCAAATAATCTTATTTTTATAATAGTTTAATTATTAATATTAGCACACGATGAACTTCAAATAATTATTAGATTACGTTTTTGTATAATCGTTAAAACAAATTAACAAGGTTTACATAGATCTAATTCTCTTATTGTAACAAAATTCCAACTATTACGACTTATTAATAAATGCAACTTTTCGACGGGTATAAGTTGACGAAAACTAAGAATTTCATATTTTGCCTACTTGGTGATAGAATTTATTGACACAAAAAACAAAAACAAAAAAGAAAGAACTTTTTAGGGTTTCAAAATTTTCAATCATTTTAACGATTTACAAAATTTCTTTGATTTTGGTCTAATCGTTATAGACGAGTACAAGCACTTTTTTAATTATAAAAAAAAAAAAAAATCAAATTTGAAAAATTATATTATTTTATTTATCTGTAACGAAGATCTTTTTAACAAAAATTGAAATTTAAACCATTCATCATTTCCACGTTTGGGTAGTTGGGATTTGAGACCAAGTCAACAAAATTAAGACAGCTTGACTAGGTCGTATTTGTCAAATCAAAAGTATGGGATTGACTAAATAATTAGTCTTCCTCTCTCTCTCTACCCACCCATTTTTTACCTTCAAACTGCCCACAAGTAGAGTAAAAAATATGGAGGGAGCAAACCAAAATTGATGGTAGAAACAATGAAAGTTGCTATATTTTGTCAATTAATGGTGGCGTGTTTTGGCATGTCCGTTTTATCGGCTCGTTTCGATGATCTCATAACTCGTCTCTTAAATCTAGATAACGGTAATTCAATCGTTGTTGACTCACTCAAATTCACTATCCACTAAATAACAGTTACCACTGACGATTGAAGTTGTAGTCTTTCAATAACTCTAATTAATGAGGAAGGTAAAAAGACACCCGTCATTAAAGAGAGGTGAGGTGACTAGCTTAGTAATTTTATTCAATCTAAAAGTTGGCTAAGTTCTCTATCGAATGAAATGTAAGACAGGACCATGTGATGTGTGTATTTGTTTGCTTTCACATGTCCTATGTAGTAGAGGATATACGGGAAAATGTACTATCAACGAATTTTCAATCGTGGGTCACCTTCCTCTTACGTATTACTATCTAGGGGCTTTGAAGCTGGTGTCTTGGGGGGATGATCTCCTCCTCATAGTAGGTGGGAGTTTGAGGAGGAGATCATCCCTCCTCACTGGACACGTGTTCAGTGGGAGTTAGATAAGTGTTTAACAAAATTGTCAAACACTTTTTCTTTGTCCAACCCTCCACTGGACACGTGTCCAGTGGGAGTTATAACTCCCCCCCACTATGGGGAAGAGATCATCCCCCTTGGTGTCTTTACTTATGTCACTAGCAAAGCATTTTATACTTGTAATTGATCCCTTCTTAGCGAAAGGTGTGCTCCAATTGAACATGGCAAAAAGAAAGAAAAGATAGGCTAGCCGGGAAGCAAGATAGAAGTTGTACTCTTGTCGCGAAACCTCATTCTCACATGACCTTCACACTACAACTTCGAGATAGTGACATGTGTCCCTCATGATAACTCCTATAAATAGAAGTTAATCCCACAGGTAAGACAGAGAACTTCCATATTTTACATAGCTATTCTGCATAGTTAATTTCATCACCTACTGATTATCACACTGGAGTGGGCACGGAGGATAAAAGTCCTGTCATTTTTTACAAGTCTCCACCACTGTTACTACAGCGATT
This sequence comes from Forsythia viridissima, assembly GCA_030279155.1. NCBI lineage: Eukaryota > Viridiplantae > Streptophyta > Magnoliopsida > Lamiales > Oleaceae > Forsythia > Forsythia viridissima. The sequence goes on from CM059036.1 coordinate 37,948,132, forward strand.
GGATGAGAAGAAAAACTTTTATCATCAATTGGCGCCGTCTTTGGAAAATCTGCACAAAAAGTCATGGCTCGAACTAGAAGAGCGAAGATGTAACCACCCCAGGCCCTATCGGAGATGTTGACACTAAGTCAATCACTGCCACTAACCACCCACAATAAGAGTTTGCCCTTACTGCTCAACTTGCGGCACTGCAAGCTTAGGTGACAGCTCTGGCTGCTCAACTCCAGGATTGAAACACTGTTCTTTCTCAGCCACCCCAGGCTTCTAGTCTTCCACCGGTGGGACCATCACCATCAGGTGCTCTACCCCAGGCTCGTAGTCTTCCATCGGTGGTACCATCACCATTGGGTACCCCACCCCAAGCTCCTAACATTCCAGTAATGGAAACACCGCCAACAGTGGCCCCGTCGCTGGCCCATGTTCTTTGGCTCCATCATTTGCACCCTACATTCATTTATTGATGTCTGGCCCAAATTCACTATGGGACAACCGTCATGGGTGGCTCCGCCTACGCTAGGTGAGACACTAGTGTTCAGCCTCGAGCAACGGGTTAGAAGACATGATAGGTTGCAAAATAGCAGAGGTTATGTCTAAGAAAAGTGGCAGGCAACAATCTTTGGTATTGGAAGAAGATCTTTTTGTCCCAGAAGTGATGGTTGTTCCATTGCCACGAGACTTCGAACAGCCAAAGATGGAGAAGTATGATGGGTCATCTGACCATGTTGATCACCTCAGGACCTTTGTTGATTTAATGAGGTTACGTGCCACCCCAGATGCTATTATGTACAAGGCCTTCCTACCAACATTTAGGTAGGAGTCAAGAGATTAGGTGGTAACCCTTCCCCCAAAATCCACTTGCACGTTTGATGACTTTTTTAAGTAGTTTGCTGCATACTTTACCAATAGCAAGCAGACTAAGAAGACGTCTATCAGATTGATGCAATTTACCCATGACAAAGACGAGCTGTTGAAAGATTTCATTGCTCGGTTTAATATAGCCACTTTGGGGATCAATGATCTACAAATGTCTGTTGTAGTCACTGCCATGATGAGTAAAACTCGCCTTTCAATATGACACTCTCCAAAAACCCGTCGGATAAGATGCATGAGTTACTATGCAGAATAGATAAGTGTGTGGATACTGAGAAAGCACATTTCATTACCAAAGGCATAAAGAATCGAAATGAACCTGAGTCTAACAAAATGAAGACTTGAGACGAGCCAGAGTCCCGAGATGACAAAGGCGAGCAGAAAATGAACCATCTAAGACGGATAGATGATTGGGGTGTTAAGGAATGATCAACCTAGCTGAGAAGTCCTAATGCACCTACTGGACCTGACCTGCGTCAACTTTTAGTTTCACTACAATCTTCATTAAGGATAAGCCAAATGACACAAACATTCTCAACTACTACAATGATCAAACAAGGCAACGAGCTTTAATTTAAAACAAGGCGACAAGCCTTGGTTTAAAAAGAAAAAAAGAAAAGGTGACGAGCCTTAAGTTAAAAACAAGGTGGCGAGCTTTAGTTTAAAAACAAGATGATGAACCTTAGTCAAAATAAAAAAAAATTTCAATGGGACGACAACACAAAATGAAAGTAGAGACCCACGCAGAGAGGCAGGCACAAGGCCCCCCATGCGAGGCGGGTGCACACCCACCTCATCTCTCATCTGCCATACCCGTACTTATTTTTATGAACTACTTCACCATCACAATATTAGATTGGGGCTATACGTACTTATAGCACACAACATAAAAACAATTATTCATCTCACTAGAAAATTGAAAAGTTAGAGAAGAGTAGGTGCGAAAGATTATTTATACTTCCTATTCACGGTAGTCTATGACAAGTAGAGGGGTTTATGATGATAAAAACAATGACAATTGCTATATTTTATCTACCAATGGTGGCGCGTCCTGGTACGTCCGCCTCGTCGGTTCACCCTGCTCCGATGGTCTCATAACTAGCTTCTTAGATCTGGATTGCAGTGATCCAACCGTTGTTGACTCGTTCAAACCCATCATCCACTAAATGACAGTTGATACTGACAATTGAGAAGCTGTAACATTCATTATTAACTCTGATTAATAAGGGAGGTAAAATGGCACCCGTCATTAAAGACAGTGACACCTGTCCCTCGTGATAAACCATATAAATAGAGATTAATCTCCCATGTAAGATAAAGAACTCCCGTATTTTACATAGCTATTCTGCATAGTTAACTTCAATACCTACTGATTATCACATCGGAGTGGGCACGGGGAGATAAAAGCTCACAACTTTTTGCAGGTCTCCACCACTGCCACCACCGCGATTGGAAGAGGAGAAAAAATTTTATCATAAAAAATTAAACGCTGGTGGGATTGTAAGAATTGGTTTCGAAATCTCGAAGATGATGAAAAAGTATTAGTGTGGGATCTTTAAAAATAAAAACAAGTATCCTATTTGAATCTACGAAAGGGAATTATATAGTGTGCGATGATCATGTTCATATCGACGTATTATGTTAGATATGATAATTACTTCAACTATGTAATAGAAAATGTTTTTTTTTATGCGTAAGCCGTAATCTCATATGTGACTAATGAAATATAGCCAGATAGATAGATATGCAAGCGTCCCACCTACGTTTTCAACTTCCAATTCTACCCAATTTGCTAAGCACCAATGTAGAAGTGCAAGATGGGACGGCAACACACACCTGATCTTCGTTCACTGCTGTGAAGTATTGACTGCCTAAGGTTGTCAGCAAGGAAAGTGTTTGACCAAGACCGGATGGCATTAGCTTATTGCTATGTTCAACACCAAAGCCTACAAGGACTGTAATCACTGTCAATTTAAGAATCATTGGTTCCATATGCGCAAAGATTACCAAAAATTGCACGAGATCCTCCATTGCACCGGAATAAAGTACGACCATCTAAACAATGTCATAGTTGCTAACGAAAATGGTGGTGGGATCGAAAGATATAGGTAATGGCATGTCTTTGTTCCCTAGGATAGTTTATCGTCCATATTTTCGTAGTATGTTAAGACATTATGAAATGGTCGAAATTATGAAGTGAACACTATGAAACTGTTGGACCCTGTCATTCATGTTGATTTTGTTTACATTTGGCAGTTGGGTAGTGTTTCTTCATATGTAGTAGATATGACAAAAAGGTTGGGCCACCTGTGGGCCTGGCCCTTAAAAGTCTGGCCCGTGAATGGCCTGGGCTCGTCCAAAGACGGGCTCGAACCAGGGCCGGGCTGAGCCGAAAAAATGAACATGGGTCGAGCCGTGGACTGGTTCGTGAAGTTGGTCCTCCAATATTTTTTTTTTTCAAACGGATATATATTTTTTCCTATAAATACACCATAAACTTTTCATATTCTTAAAAAAAATCTCAATTCTCTCAACCTACATTCCTACAACAATCTAAAAAAATTATATTGTCAATATAAATTCTTTTATTGTACAATTTATTGTTGAATTTCCACATTTATAATATTCTACATTTTTACATTTTTAGTTATCTACATTCTACATTTTTTTAAAAAAAAACCAAATTTCTTTTTAATTTAAAAAAAAAAAAGAAGTTCACGTGGGTTCGCGGACTGTCTAGTGTGGCCTACGGACCACGGGCCGGTCCGGGCCACAATTTCTTTGACGGTTCGATCCGTCTCTTCAAGGGCCGAGTCAACCCAACCCAACCCAACCCGACCCGACCCGACCCTATCCAATCCGATCCGACCCATTGTCATCTCTAATATGTAGTTTAAAATATTACAAACTCATAGAATACCTAATATGCTTTGATCCAAGAATACGTATGGAGAATAGTTATTTAATTTGCAGAAAGAGAAGAAGTTGTTCAATTTTAGAACGTAGTGTTTAATTTTTGTATGTGGGTTGTAATGTGGTTTATTAAAGTGTTTAGAATGTATTTATTGGTATACATTTGTTTAGATGTGTCTTGTTCTTATTATGTATGAGTTTTCTTCAACTATGTTTAAGTGTAATATTACAATATATGTGATTTTACCTGTTTTTGTGGAATTTTATAGTTGTTGGAAGAAGAAGACCCAAATTCTGACTTTAAACGTTTGTGTGTGCAAAACGTCCTTATCGTTTACTATTTTTTGCGTAGATTATCTTTATTTATTTGTGTTAATTATTTTAATAATTTTAACGGCAAATGTTAATGGATATAGACAATAAAGGCTTTTTCTAGAAATAAATATTTATCTAAAAGTTTAGATATCAAAATTCAAAAAATAGAGACGCTTTGCACAATTAGAACAAATGTTAACAATGAGATTAATTTACATTTTATTTAGAAAAATTGGTCAAAAACGTCCATAATGTATGGACCCAGTGCGCAAATCATCCTTACCTTTCAAATTTTGACAATTACATCATTTACCTATCTATGTAGTGCCCAAATCATCATTTTGAACGGAATCCATTCAATATTCCGCTTAACCTTTGGGATTTTAGAGTAAATGGTCCCTAACCTTTGTTCTTAGTGTGGAATTGGTTTCTAACGTTTATGTTTTGGCAAACAAGTTCCTAACCTATGTGTTTTAGTGCGAAATTGGTCCTTTATGTGATGAAAAAGACAAATATATACTTAGTTTTAATTAAAAGAAATTGTATGTGGATTCCTAATCATTACAAAATATGCAAATAAGTCTAATACTTTTATTTTTTATAAAAAAATTAAAGAAAACTAATGAATTTTTTTTAATTAACACTTTAGTAATAAAAATGTCAAATAAAATTATTATTTTTATTATGAAGTAATAAATATATTATTTAAAATTAAAACTTTTATTTTATTGTTATATAAAAAAAATAACTTTGTCACAAACTTGAAGTTCAAATACTTTTATTTAATTGAGTTATATGTTTATTAACTACAAATATTAGAAATCCAACTATATTCTTTATATTTTAATTTATCATTTTATTTTTATTCAAAAATAAAACACATAATGTGTAAATTAATTTTTATTAGTATTTTTATGTTAAATAAAAATATAATAAGATTAGTTCAATGTCATAAAATTATATATGTCATTTTGTTATTTATTTAACTTAATTTTTAAAGTAAAGAGGGAGAAAAAAATTTATAAGTAAAGAGGGAGAAAAATGATTTCTCACAATGATTTATCTATATTACTTAATAATAAAAATAACAAATTTATTCGACATGTTTATTACTTAAGTGTTAATTCAAAAAAAAAATACTCATTAGTTTTTTTTTAAATTTTTTTATAAAAAATAAAAGTATTGGACTTATTTGCTCATTTTGTAATGATTAGGAATCTACATACAATTTCTTCTAATTAAACTAAGGGTATATTTGTCTTTTTCATTCTATAAGGACCAATTTCGCACCACAATACATAGGTTAGGGACTTGTTTGCCAAAACATAAACGTTAGGAACCAATTTCACCATAAGGACAAAAGTTAGGGATCATTTGCGCCATAATTTCAAAGGTTTAACGGGATATTTGATGGATTCTGTTCAAAATGATGATTTGGGCACTATATGGATAGAAAAAGGATGTAATTGTCAAAATTTGAAAGGTAATGATGATTTGCGCACTGGATCCATACGATAAGGACTTTTTTGCCAATTTCACTTTTATTTATACAATGCGATTTTAGTTTATGAACAAGGGTGCTCGAAATTGTCGTACTACTGACAGTTTGAGTACCTTAAATTACAACACGTGTCTCTTTCCGTCTTGCCGCCGGAAATCCCTCCTCCCTTATCCTTTTCAAAAAAACTCACACAAATACATACACTCTAATGTATCTATATACTATCTCAATAAATTCAGGCACAAATAATTAAAATTCAATACCCCATGTATTGAAAATCAACAGCACAAGCAAAATTGAACCCTTTTCAGCCGTACAAATCCCTCATTTCTTAACCGAATTTATAAATATCTTAATCAATTTGTATGTGTTTACATGTACAATAGTGTATCTGAATATATAGAGAGAGAATTTTAAATTTATTTGATTTTTTAGTTATTTATATAGATGGGGGCGGTTAGCTCGTCGATGGCAGCGAAGTTGGCGTTTTTTCCGCCGGACCCGCCGTCGTACGGGATGGCGGAGGAGGAGGGGACGGGGAGATTGCGGATGACGGTGGTGGAGAAGGAGAACGTTGATGTATTGAGACTGAAAACGAATAGGGGGACGGAGATCGTGGCGGTGTACGTTAAGAACCCGGAGGCAAAGCTAACGCTGTTGTACTCCCACGGCAACGCGGCGGATATTGGCCAGTATTAGAATTCTATATAGATTAGAATATCATATAGTAGGATAAGTATGATATCATATATGTAATATTCCTATTCTAGGTAGGACTCTTTTCTTTTTATTTCTTTCCTTATTAGGTTTCTATTAACCTATATATATATATATCTTGTAATCTCATTCATTAATTACATTACATCAATATACAAAGAGAGAATTATTTCTCCACATATATTTTCTCTCATATTTTACATGGTATCAAAGCGACGATTCTGAGCGACGATGCTTCGCACAAACGATGATAGAAAAATCATAGAAACAACCCAATCGGATCTCATAGCTTTACAGCAATCCGATCATCCCGGTTTCATCCTCGTTTCTAATCCACTTAATGAAAACAATTATGGTACAAACACCATAAAGACGACGATTGCCCAATCGGATCTCATGGCTCTACAGCAATCCGATCATGAAGGGAAACATTCAATCAATTCAATCAATTGGAGATCGAACTGGAAATGTGACAATCGGCCAACCAAAAATCGGTCAGACCGGTCGACCGGTTCGTCCAACCGGTCAACCGTTTCGACTAAAATCGGGCAGAAACAGTGCACCTACTGCAGGATGATTGGCCACATCATTGATACCTGTTATTTCATCCATGGCTTCCCTCCAGGGCACAAGTTTCATGGAAAAGACGTGAAGCCACGAAACAAACGCTTCACAAACACTACTACCGCTTCTACACCTGACCAAAAGAAAGGCAAAACGCTCACAACCAAGGAATATGAACAGATCATGACACTTCTAAACAACAAGACGGGTAATGACAAGCCTTGTGTTAACACTTCAGGTATCAATATCTCTACTACCCCTTTGAGTAATTCATGGATTATTGATAGCGGGGCCACTGACCATGTGACGAAGGATGAGATTCTTGAGAATAAATTCATGCCAATGCACAAAACTGTGCAATTACCGAATGGGGGTCATGCTCTTATTAAATCCATTGGTACAATTAACTTTGAAAATAATATGACTGTTGATAATGTGCTTCATGTTCCTAAATTCAAAGTTAATCTATTATCTATCAGTAAACTTACTAGAGAGTTAGGTTGCTATGTGACTTTTTTCCCTGATTTTTGTGTCATGAAGAATCTGACTACGAAGAAAACGATTGGCTTGGGAAGGCAGAGTAACGGCCTATATTACCTTTCACAAAAACCACAAATACATCATACTACCAGTGGATCAACTAACCTATGGCATAAACGTCTTGGACACCCTTCAGCCTCACCTCTTCAATTCCTAGCACAAAGTATCCTAGGTATTAGTTTTGATTCTCACGATATTTGTGATATTTGTCATCTGGCAAAACAATCTAGACTACCCTTTAAAGTCAGTCAAATATCTAGCAATAAACCCTTTGATTTGATTCATTGTGATATTTGGGGACCTCATAGAATTTATTCTTATTCTGGTGCTAGATATTTCCTTACAATTGTTGATGACTTTTCTCGTTATACTTGGGTACACCTCATGCGTCACAAATCTGAAACTCAAAGCATAATTAAAAATTTCTTTGCTTGGGTTAAAACTCAACACAACCTGACTATAAAAACCTTGAGATCTGACAATGGCCAAGAGTTCTTATCCTTGAAAACGTTCTTAGATGAAAATGGTACTATTTTTCATAGGTCATGTCCTTATACCCCTCAACAAAATGGAGTGGTAGAGAGAAAACACCGCCACCTCCTTAATGTGGCTCGTGCCATTAAATTTCAAGCCAATCTTCCATTAAAATTTTGGGGGGAACATATCAAAACAGCTTGTTACCTTATCAATCGGATACCTTCACCATTGCTCTCACACAAAACACCTTACGAAAGATTGCACAAGAAACCACCACCATATTCCCATTTACGTGTCTATGGTTGCCTATGTTTTGCCACCAACCTTAGACCCAGCCATAAATTTGACACACGAGCCAAACGGTGTGTGTTCCTTGGATACTCCTCAGGACAAAAAGCATACACCTTATATGACCTAACCGACAAAAAGCTAATAGTATCCCGAGACGTTGTGTTCCATGAAAATATATTTCCATACACTTCCCAACAACATGATGAAACCAACTCCATCCCATTGCCACAATCTATGCCTCTAGATGTTGAAACACCATATTTCACAAATCTTGAGGACCAACACTTAGCAGAAACAGATAACTTGCCTGACAATCCTGGACAATCATCCGGACCAACCGGTCCAACAGAGAGTTTAAACGGTCGACCGTCTTCACCTACCGGTCGACCGGTTGAGCAGTGTCCGACCACAATTGATCCACCTACCTCTTCTCACCCTCCAGATGACCAACTTAGACGATCCACAAGATCAATTCAAACTCCATTTCATCTGAAAGATTACTATATCAATCATACTCTGCCTACTCAAGTCGGATATCTTCCAGTCAAATCCAGCACTCGACACCCTATATCAATGTATGTATCATATAGTAACCTTTCTTCTATACATCGTGCTTTTACATATAATATTTCTCATATCATGGAGCCAGCTACATATGAGGCAGCATGTCAGGATCCCAAATGGGTCGCTGCCATGAATGATGAAATTCGTGCCTTGGAAGAAAACAATACTTGGTCACTTGTACCGCTTCCTCCAAATTCTCATCCTATTGGTTGTAAGTGGGTGTTCAAAATTAAATTTCATTCTGACGGTACAGTTGAACGATACAAAGCACGGTTAGTGGCGAAGGGGTTTACACAACGAGAAGGGATTGATTATAATGAAACTTTCGCTCCAGTTGCAAAGTTAACTACAGTCAGATGCTTACTTGCTATCGCCTCTATTCGTAACTGGACGCTTCATCAGATGGATGTACACAATGCCTTTCTTCATGGTGATCTTGATGAAGAAGTCTATATGACTCCCCCTCCTGGATTTCGTCGACAGGGGGAGACACCAGTTGTATGTCGACTTCATAAATCTTTATATGGATTGAAACAGGCATCTCGTTCTTGGTTTCAAAAATTTGTATCTGCTATTATTCAGTTTGGGTTCAAACAGTCACATGCAGATTACTCACTCTTTACAAAGATCAATGGTAATTCATTTACGGCAATTCTATTATATGTGGATGATATGATTGTCACAGGAAATAATAGAGAAGCAATCTCTACTACAAAAATATTCATTGCATCTCAATTCAAGTTGAAGGATCTTGGCACATTAAAATACTTTCTTGGAATAGAAATTGCTCGCTCAAGATCAGGGATTTCAATAAATCAAAGGAAGTATACTCTTGACATTCTTCAAGAAGCCGGATTACTTGGATCAAAACCTGCAGCATTTCCTATGGAGCAGTCATTAAAATTTAATCTGACTGATGGAAAGTTATTAAAAGATCCCACATATTATCGACGGTTGGTAGGAAAGCTCATTTATCTCACCATTACCAGACCAGAGATCTCATATTCAGTCAATACACTCAGTCAGTTTATGCAGACACCTAGACAACCTCATCTTGATGCAGTTCACCGATTGCTCCGATACTTGAAAGGGGCACCAGGACGAGGATTATATTTCCCATCTGGTGGGAAATTGCAGCTAGCTGGATTTTGTGATGCAGATTGGGCCGGAGATATTACTACACGACGTTCAGTTACAGGATATTGTGTATTTTTGGGAAAAGCACTTATATCATGGAAAAGCAAGAAACAAACGACTGTGTCCAAATCTTCAGCAGAAGCTGAGTATAGGGCAATGGCTTCCATTACATGTGAGCTTATATGGTTGAGACAATTGCTGACAGACTTATGTGTAGATCATCCACAAGCAGCAATATTATATTGTGATAATCAAGCAGCAATGCATATTGCCGCTAATCCAGTGTATCATGAAAGAACAAAACACATTGAAATAGATTGTCATATTGTTCGTGAACGAATTGATAAGGGAGAGATCAAGACTGCCTATGTTCCAAGCAACAATCAGATTGCAGATTTATTTACTAAAGCATTGGGGAAGGAGGTATTTCACAATTTCACTCACAAGTTGGGCACTCTTGACATACATGCTCCAACTTGAGGGGGAGTATTAGAATTCTATATAGATTAGAATATCATATAGTAGGATAAGTATGATATCATATATGTAATATTCCTATTCTAGGTAGGACTCTTTTCTTTTTATTTCTTTCCTTATTAGGTTTCTATTAACCTATATATATATATATCTTGTAATCTCATTCATTAATTACATTACATCAATATACAAAGAGAGAATTATTTCTCCACATATATTTTCTCTCATATTTTACAGCCAGATGTACGATCTCTTCAGTGAGCTCAGCCTCCGTCTTCGAGTCAATTTGTTGGGGTAACTCAATCAATTCTACTTATTTTCTCGAGATTGTTTTAAACTTATATGTTTATTCATCTGTAAAATTGGTTTACTACATTGTTAGAATGGATAAGAATGCAACTTTTATTGAAGGAATTGTTGTACATGATATGTTTCTTGACGCGTGGGTGTAAAGAGAGAAATGCTGGTATATAGAATTTTAGAGTTTGAATAGATTTGATGGACCATTTTAAAGGTTTTCTAGATGTTTCAGTTTTTAATTTGAAGAACATTTTGTAGATAGAGGCGGTGATTGAAAGATAAGCATTTGTTTTTGCACCTTAGGGAGTTTTTATGGTTAAATTGTGATAAACTGTGCCATCATTGTGCAATTCTTATGGATAATTGGGTTGTGAACAATTAATATCCTTTCGAACTGTTGGAAGATGCAACTTGCAAGATGCGATTTTTTCCTCCTCTTTTGGTGGGTTTTTAATATTGTCTGAGCTGAGATGGACAGGAAAACCATGCACTAACGGAATTAACATGCAACAACAACCTTGTTGTCAACCTTGCCGTTAGGCATGTTGGATTTCCTGACAATGGCTGAGGTCGCATTGGGTGGGATGATTTAAATGGAACAAGAACCGAAGATTAGTAACTAAGTTGGAACAGAAAAAGATGGGTGAACAAAATGAAACTATGCCATAGTTGGGTAATGAACAGTGTTTTTAACCATCCCGTGCACATTTAGGGTTCACCTTTTTTTTATCTATCCAACTCTAAGAACGGTTTCTACTTTTTGTTTTGACACTTAACAATCACAGCATGGGTAAATATAGGCAGGTAGTGATTGGATTTGGTCATATTTTCTTAATTTCAAATTCCTTTTTGCAGGTATGACTATTCTGGGTATGGACAATCCACTGGAAAGGTACGAGAGACAGATTTACCAGTCATGTAGGAATTTTAAGACGAAAATTGCTAATGTGCATTTGATGTTCTTCTAACAGCCAACTGAAGAGAACACTTATGCTGATATAGAAGCTGCATATAGATGCCTTCAAGACACTTATGGACTAAAAGAAGAAGATATTATATTATATGGGCAATCTGTTGGGAGTGGACCGACTTTGGATTTGGCTTCCCGTTTGTCTAGATTAAGGGCTGTGGTTCTTCATAGCCCAATTCTGTCTGGACTTCGAGTGATGTATCCAGTTAAGCAGACATACTGGTTTGATATTTATAAGGTAAAATTCATTTTTCATGTGACTATTACCCGGAGCCATCTTGATTTCATTGATATCATCTGGACCAATCTTCCATTTACTGACTGACCGCTTTTTCTTGTTGCAGAATGTTGACAAAATCCCATTTGTCCAAAGTCCTGTCTTGGTCATTCATGTAAGTTTAACCTCATCTTCTGGGTTTTAAAATAAATTTCAGCTTTGGAGGTTTTTGCTTGATTACAAATGGTACACTGGCAGAACATAATTTATTGGCACATTAATTAAATGACTTTTGAGAATTGGACTAAAAATATTAAACTTCATTTTACGTATGTTTACTACAACATTTTATGACTTTTTCCCCTGAAGCCAGTCATGTACTCGTGTTCAATGAATGATGCTTGGTTGCACGCTTGTTGTGTGTAGTGATTTAACAGCTATTGCATGTTCATTTGAGATTGTTTGCACTAGCATGGATGATTTATGCACCATTCTGTGTTATTTCCCTTTGTTAGTATAGTAACATGCAGCTCAATTGTAGCTGGACCATAAAGTTCAAATCACAATGACCATGCCTTCCCCTGTAAAGTAGTACAATCAAACTAGCTAACATTATTTAATCACAGTGATAAGTGATTGGTAACTACAGTCCCCACTCTACTATTTATATTCAATACATTAATAATACAGGTGATAATTATCTGAAATTATTAATAGAAGTTTTGGAACCAAGTCCAGTCATGTCCCAAATTAACATTTCTATGGACAGTAATCGATATCACTTATGGAAAACCCCCTATGATATTAATGTGGACATGGAAATTTTACTATCATTCTACTTTTGTTTGCATGTACAAGTTTAGATTATCATTTGTTAAGTGCAACAGAGAATAAAGTGCATTATCACACTCAATATTATTATGTTGCAGTAAGACTGAAAAATGTGTCTATACTTAACATTCTATTATAATTTAATGGTCCTCTAAAATTCTGAAAGCCCTTTTCTTTACAGACTCTGAATAGGCTTTCATAAAAGACTTGTCGGTGGCAACACATGCTCATTGTTGGCAGAGGATTTTTTAGGAATTACGATTTCTGTGTTCATTTGAGAAATCGGGAACAACATTCCACATATAGCTTACACCTTGACACACGGTGTGAGGCTTCATTAGGAGCCTCAAAGCTTATGCTCTGAGTGCCCTTTGCCTTGACTTACTTAGGCACAAGGGAATTATCCAGCAGCTTTGGTATGCGCTCCATATTCTTGCTTTATACGAGTCTCAACTGTTTGGGCTGATTTTTAATAGTCTAGAATGATTTAAGAATTTTTTGGGCTGTAAACGCAACCTAGACTTCAAAACTATAAAGAAATGAATTGGCAATTTCAGAATGAATCAACAAACAAGTGAAAAAGTCTGTGCCTGCCCGAGCCGTCTACTCCTCTAGGTAAACGGTATCCCCCCTTCCCTAGTGAAGTTGCAATTTTGGCGGAAAGAAACTGATTACACATTTTTTTCTTCCTTTTAAATTTTTTTTGGTCCCGTCTATGTGTTTTTGTTTTCTTTTCTTTTCGACTCAAAAGAAGCAAAAATAATAAATAACTGGTAAACTGTTTATTTTTTACGACTTCTAATTCTACTTGTGGATTGGTAGTCTTGTTATGTGATTACAACTTTGTTAGTTTATATTTTCTATTTTGTTGATCCATTTTATGTTTCTTGTTCTAATTATATTTTCAGCTTTATTGATATATTTTATTGCTGAGATTTTTAGATGATTTATAGTTTATGATGTATATGCGTTTTTGGTTTTATGATTTGTTTGAATTACTTTTGTGGTTTTAGGCTTATATCTCAACTCACAAATACAAACACCTTGATACCCGATTTAGCCTTTCAGAACACTGATAAGGAAGTACTCTTAGGAGATAAGATACTAAGACGTTGTGAAGGTGATCGATATGTTTTTTCAATAAACAACATCAGTAGTATTAGTGGAAAATGCAACTAGAACTGAAAGGAAAGTTTTGAAGTGATTGCAAGATGTGTTTGGCCCCATTAGTTAAATTAAAACAATGGATCATTCATAATCAAACTGATAGGATTCCAAAGAATTGTAATGAATTTGTTCTGTGTTTTCTGGTGAATTGTAATTAAATTGTGAGCTACTGTTTGTATCCCTTTTTGTATTTAATGAATTGGAACATAATGGCTATAACGTATGAAAATATTGGAGTTTGTAATATAGAAAAGCAGGCTTTTGAGAGGCCTGTGCTCTCCTCACTTCACTCACAATCAATTCCAAACATACATGAACTAACACAATCCCCCCTCCCCACACCAAAAAAGAAAAAAGAAAAAAGTAATTACAAACTAGTAAAAGAAGTGAATCCCTTGCATCTCATTTACTCTCCTGTGTCTGCCTTGGCACTGGTTGGAGCTCCAGCTTTATTTCTCCTCCTCGCATACTTGAAGCAAACTGGGGGTCCATCACTACCCTGCCCCCAAAATCCACCTTGTCCTTGAGGTGGAAAGTCGGGAATTGCTGCTGCAACATCTCAAAGGGCTCCCATGTCGCCTCAAAGGAAGGTAGGCCTTTCCACTGACTCCTGGTCCAAATGAAGACCTGGTGCATTGGGTCGCACTCCCAAGACGGCCGCAGGTTCGACCATCAATTCCAAGTCCTCAGTAAGATAAGGAGGTAGCTCGGATACGGATTGATTTGTCCCAATGGCTTTACGGAGCTGAGAGACATGGAAAACAGGATGTACTGTCACGCCATCTGGTAGTTTTGTAAGCAAACTTGCCGATGCAAGCTGTTACCTCAAAGATCATTGGGATGCAGGGCCAAGAATTTCTGGCGATAAGGCCTCATTTTAAGAAACGCCAAATCACCTACTGCGAATACTAACTCTCGTTGATGCCCGCCTGCCTCATTTTTCATCCTTTGTGGGAACAGTGCAGTTACATTATTGGCCCCCTCCAAACCGCGTCCCTTTCAACAAAAAGTTTCTCCACGCTAGAGACGGCAGTCTCCCCTTATCAAAACATAACACGGGTGGAGAATCACACCCATACACAATACAAAATGAATTGAATTTGGAAGATGAATTAAACGAGTATTATACCTGTATTCAACCCATGAGAACCACTATCCCCAAGTCCTCGGCCGGTTCGATGCAAAGCAGCGGAGGTCTGTCTCAATAGTTCTTTTCACCACTGTGGTTTGACCGTCAGTTTGCAGGTGATAGGCAGTGTTATGCTTGAGGAAAGTGCCTTGGGCGCGGAAAAATGCAGCCCAAGATGTACTCATAAACACTATATTGCGATAAGAAATAAGGACTGGGGTATACCTTGTAGAAAGACAACTTCTTTCACAAAGGTGGCTGCCGCAGTCGGGGCTGTGAAAGGGTGTTTGAGGCTGATGAAGTGTCCGCATTTACTTAGTTGGTCCACCACGACGAGGATAGTATCAAAGCCCTCCATTTTGGTAGCCCTTCAATAAAAACCATTGTAATATCATCCCAAACCTTGTCGGGTACCAACAAGGGCTGTATAAACCTCCGGGAGAAAGAGCCATATACTTATTACGCTGGCATACCGTACAACTAGCCACATAATCCTGCACATCCCACTTCATGCCCTCCCAATAAACGCTAGCAGCCAACCTTTTGTATGTCTTGAGGAACCCCGACTGACCCCCAACCTTACTGTTATGGATTCCCATAGCATCACAGCAACAAACAGAGACCCTTTTGGCAAGATGAGTCTCCCCTTATACCTCAAAAAACCAACAGACAGTGTACACAACCTTAGTTGCTTGACCCGATTGGCAAATCTTCCTTTATTTTTCCTAGATTCTCATCTGCCGCCACCTATAATCCGGTCTCCTTGAGTTGTAATGACCTGGGAATGGTAAGAGCCAATAGTGATGGGGCTGGTCCCAATCAAGAAAGCCCGTCGGCTGCCTCATTTTGAAGCCTGGGACGATATTGTACTTCAAAGTTGTAGCCCAAGAGTTTTGTAAGACATCTTTGATGTTCCTCACTCACCAAGCATTGTTCCAACAAAAATTTGAGGCTTCGTTGGTCCATTGGAACTACAAAGTGTTTGCCCAGCAAGGAGTGTCGCCACTTGGTTCTAGCCCGGGAAGAGAGAATGTAGCTGAAATAAGCTATAGGTTATTCTTGTAGAATGTAGACCTAAACTATAGTACCATACAAGAGTTGTTCACCCCCGTTGCCCTGGTTCATAAGTTTTCAAATGGCTTCATTTATCTTTTACCATGATCCTGACATCGCCACCATGAATAGTCAGTTTAAAGAAAGCTTGTCATTTAGAAAGTCTTGTGCTTTGGTATGCACACTTATCAATCTTTTCAAGTCGCCTATTTTAGTTCTTGTATTGTAAAGTTACCTTGGTATGCTTTGAGTGGCTCATAGGAATTCCTACAAAGGGACTTTGATGCTTTTGTTCTCGGGGTGGGGTTGAAAGTATCACACCTCTTGACCCTACGATTCACATTTGCTAGTTTCATTTAGGCAGTAACAAATATAAAATATTAGGTGTGATGATGTCTTGACTGACGATCACTTCATTATATTTTATATGTACCAATAATCAATCAATTCATGAAGAGGGAAAATATGTAAAATATAAAACTAATAGAACCAATGCTCAGTATCACCTTGTACATATTTTGCTGGAAAGTTTTATAGCTCGCACAATTGTTATTATGTTGGGATGCTTTCGCTACATTCCATCCATGTGCTATTCTAGGTATATTAATGATTATGGTCAATTATAGCTTATATCAGCAATGGCTAACCATTTCAATAAATTTCAGTTATTTAAGCTGTGGACTAGAACGAAAAAATTATTACCATTTATATTTTAACACCTATACGTCTTTTTAAGAAGTTTTAGAAAATATCATTTATATTTATCCTGTGTGCCTTCAAATGTATCTCAGTGATTAACGGGGCCAGTATATATTTTTGGAAAAAAAGTAGGAAAAAGGACAGAGTGGAAAGAAGTGAAGAGAAGAAATGGGCCGATGTATAATTTTGGAAGACAATTGGTGGATGGGTAGTGAAAGTACCAAGAAGAAGATTGTGGTTCCACCCAATTTAAAATTGGGAATAAGAATAGAGAATTATCTTTGGTTGCTTACTTAATAGAAGCTAAATATACTTTTCGTTACTACTATAATTTTCCATTCACGATATTACCATTTGTGTAAATGCTTGGTACAGAGTCACTGCTTGGGATCCTGCATAACTAAAATCTTGAACCTGGTTGAAGTTTACACATGGTGTAAATTGCTATCTCATCCCTCCACCTCAGGCTCATCATATCTGATTCTCATTCCGGTTAACATAGGCGTGCTGTGCTAATATAACAGTAGAAGCGCTGCATGGTCCACACTTAGAGCAGGTGACGCAGTGGTTACTCCTAGCCAAAGAAAATATTGTTGCTGCCTGAGATTTGACCACCTTAAAGAACCCTTCTGTTCTTGCTTTACCAATCTCTTCAGAACTAGGGAATAATGAACTAAAAAGACGTTGAGATTTGAGTGGTTAATGGGGAGCAACAAACTCATGTGCAACTGGACTGCGACTCGCTACTGGAGTATTTTATGTCACTGTTGTTAGACTCATTGTTGCTGTGTAACAAGAATCTTGGTATTAATGTTTATAGACTGAATGCCTGCATTGCAGGTCGGACTTGCGGGAAGTACTTGTTCCCTGCTTATGGATTATTTTCTCGACTGCTACTCACTTCCGGAGTATTTTATGTCACTGTTGTTGGAGTCATTGTTGCTCTGTCATAAGAATCTTAGTACTAGTGTTTATAGACTGAATATCTACTTTGCTTGTCGGACTTCTGGGAGGTAATTGTTCCCTGCTTATGGATTATTTTCCCCTGTTGACATTTGCAGGGTACTGCCGATGATGTTGTGGATTGCTCCCATGGTAAGCAACTTTGGGAGCTGTGTAAAGACAGGTATGAGCCATTATGGGTTAAAGGTGGCAATCATTGTGACCTGGAACTTTATCCGGAATATGTTAAGCATTTGACGAAGTTCATATTAGCTGTTGAGAAATCAGTCCATTTGAGCGCCCCATGCATGGATCATATGGACAATCCTCAAAAAAGCGTGGATTGCCTGTCTAAAGAAAGCACAGATCGGAGGGAAAAGTCTAGATCAAGTACTGGCCAAAGAGATGAGCCTAGAGCAAGCACAGACTGTAGAGAGAAATCTAGAACCAGCACTGACAAGAGAGAAAAACCACGAAAGAGTGTAGATCAGGCCGAAAAAGAGCAAATAACTATGCAGAACAGCCAAATAGAGCATGAAGGGACAGCATAGATCGGTTGGATTCAACTTACATGGCTTAGAGATTTGTTTTTTTTTCTCTCTCTCAATTAAATGCTTTTCATTTTCTCTTTACTCTGCTCTGCTCATATGTGTCTTATGTACAAATGCAAAAACACTTTTCTTGACTGTTGGAATCGGATGGTGGCAGCTTTAGAGATATGATGAGATCAGCTGTTTTCTGCCATATTGACTGTTTCAAGCCTGTGGGAGCTAAGGTCTGATGTTGGAAAGGTCAGTCCAAATGGCTAGATTTTTTAGGTTAATTGTATTTTGTTTTTGAATTGGTCATTATTCCTAGCTCTATGGTAAATCTACTTTCCTCTTTCTCCGTTGTGAACAATAGAAAATGTTTCACGCAGGCAGCTGATATGTTATATATTCTTCAGGTTTCATAAATTTACCACTCTATTTCTCACGAACATACTGTATTTTGAGATATTGTTCTCCCTTTATTGGAATTAACTGACCATGGTGAAAGTGGAGGCAAATTGTTAGTTTTCACCAAATTGAATGCACCATTGTTATAGCATTTCTCATCCACTTCTTGGGAGAAGAAAGAATGATAATCAAATGTTATCTTGTCTGTTAGTACAAGACTTACTTTGAAGATTTCAGAATACGAGATGTAACTTTTGTATTAACTAATATAGAAATGTATTTAGTTAACTAAAGATATGCAATTCATTGATAATATTCTTGCCTCGTTTTGTTTCCAAGACATGTCCAAGATGAGGTTACTTGGCACATGTTATTAGCCGATGACAGATTTCGTTGATGAGACAATGAGGTTAAGTAGCAAGTTATGACTATGGACGACTACTTTGAAATCTAGTATTTTGGAAATATTAATTCATTGGATAGGCATTAGGGGTAGTAGTGGGGTCGGTCCTATTCACCATGGGCTTGGCTAGGCCAAAAAAATGGGCTCAGCCCGCCCATTGGGCTCGTGCTCGGGCCACCCACAAGCTTTTGTTTTTTTTCTAAACAAAAATTCCAGAAATTTAATAATTTAAAAAAAAAAAAGTGCATTTTACATTCCTTGAAAACAAAATTATAAACAGGCAGGAAAATGCAACATGTGATATCAGCGGCCTTTTGCGAGCAGGCACAAATTTGCCCCTTTTGCGAGTCAGCCCACAAGCTGGCTTGTGCGCACCATGGTTTGGCTCGTAAAATTGAGGGGTTTTTACATATATAAGCTCCTTTTTTAAAATAATTTCAAAAAACCATTTTTGTTTTATTTATTTTAAAAATATGTTTTTTAAAAATTATTATTTTAATTTATTATATTAAATAATACATAGTAACTGAATAAGTAAATTTATTACTTGAGTCCTTGATTATTTGCACAATAAGTCCTGCATCTTTATAATATCTCTACTTTAGTCCCTATACTTGATCTTTTATTTCAATTTTGTCTTTTTTTATTTGCAATTCAAGTCTTACAACTTTTAAATTTTTGCAAGTTGATCCTCATATTTATATTTTTATGTCAATTTAGTTCTTTATATAATCACTATTTGATACATAAGTTACAAATAATATTGTGTATCAATGTTTGATACAAATGTTACAAATGATATTTTGTAACAATCTGTGTTACAAATTGAGATGTAAAACATCAATGATACAAAATATCAATTCATGTAACATGTGCTGTGTAAAATAACATAATATAATCTGTAACATATTCAATAACATATTCAGTGATACACAATATCATTTGTAACATCTGTATTAAATAGTAATACTATAAAAGACTAAATTGATATAAAGGTATAAATATGGAGATCAACTTACAAAAATCTAAAAGTTGAAGGACTTGTGTTACAAATAAAAGAGGACGAAATTGAAATTAAAGGAGAAGTACATGGACTAAAGTGGAGATATTATAAAAATAAGGGCTTATCGTGCAAATAATCAAGGACTCAAGCACTAAAATATGTAAAAGATCTTTAAAATTCACATGTTTGTATATATTTGATTTTAATTTATTATTTTATTAATTAATATAATTTTAGGAATGTAGTATTTTTAAAATAAATTTGTTAAGTTGTTAGATTTAGAATTATTTTAAAATTAGTAAGTAGTGGGTGTAATAATTCCTAAAATTCATAAGTTGGGTGGGCTCAGCTCGCTCGACAAATTTCAAGCTCGACTGTGTTCATGGCTCATGTGCTCATTGTTGGAAACTAACACGAGAATTAACTAAAAAAATAAAAAAATTCTTTAATTCAATAAATTAGGATATTTGCTAAGCATTCACGCGTTTATTATAATTAAATATTAATATATTAGTATTATACTTGAATCGATATACGATATTAGATTTTGATCTGATTCACGAACTTGCTGCTTTTGATTTACGAATTTGGTGTTCCCAACGTTCAAGTTTTTATGGTATTCTCATAGTATAGATTACACCGGCATGTGGACACTTTTTAATTGAATCAAAAACTAATTTCTGGATTGATTTAATTTAGAAAACTAAAAAGATAAAATTCAAGTCAAACAAGACTTAAGAATTTTTTTTCTCTTCTCTTTTCTTAATCGTTGGAATGAATTTACGTCACATGCAATGTGATATAAATACGACAAGCATATTGATTGCAAACAATGACAAGAGTACTAATTGCAAACAATGAAAAGAATCCCGATTGCATCCAAGTCCAATTAACTTAGGATTAATTTAATTACACATGTAATCCTTGAACTTATATCACAATTACAATCAAGTCCAAAACTTTCATATAATTGTGATTAAGCCCAAAACTTTATAGAGCTACCACAGGACCTGTCCGGACATATATTTTTCAAGCTCCAATAATTAAATTATGTCTAGTCGACCTTAGACCCCTCGATCTAATTATTAATTTTTTGCTTTTTTCAATAAAAGTAAGAGACTGCACTTTCGGAATATATAAAATTACAAAAGCTGTAATACTTTCCTCTGACCTACCATATAGATAATCCATCACTGTCTGAGATTCGATAATTAGGTATGAGCATAAATGACCGTTTTACCCTTCTAATTTTTTCTCACTAATTTTAAGTTATATTTTTTTAACGGTTCTGTGAACTAATTCACAGATATCGAAGTTTAGGCGTCGCTAAACACTGAGCTCAGATTTATAATTGTTCAACAAAAAATACTTAAATTGTCACTCGACCTATTTTTCAGGATGACATTCTCGACACGAATTTGAGTTCTCTACTTTGCTCATTCTCAAGCTTCCAACTCACCGAGATATTTGATCAACTAAATTATCTCACTCATTGGTGAATCAAAAAACCATCAAACTAACGAAAAGATATACACAATCCTGTCAAGTGATTTAGATGAAATACTTAGTCATCAAGTGGAATTTAATTATTCGCATGGTTATGCTATATAATTAAATTCTACACGTGGTCCGTTCAATATACTCCGAGTGTACTAATGTCACCATTAATCGATTTCTACGATAAGGACAAATCACAAACCCGAATAATTAAATATTCAACACTATAACCTTTCGTTACAAGGCGTCAACCCTTATATATTAGTTGTGAACAATTTTATTGATGATCAAAATATAAGTTGTGTCACACTGTACTTCTCAATGCAAGCACCCAACTTATATTATTATAAATGATCATTGACACTTTATTTACATGCTCAATACTCATGAGCTCGGGCCGAGCCTAAGCCAGATCGATGAGCTCATGAGCGACTTGAGCTCATTGCCACCAGTAATAGGTATTGATAAAGGTTTTAGTTTATTCTTTTTTTTTTTTTTTTTTTTTTTGTGTTGTTGTTGTTGTTGTTGCTAATGATAATCTGACAAAGATTATATAATGTTATTTTGGTTCGGTCAATAACGATAATATCTCTCTTCTAATTCTCACTCCCATCCCACCGCCCCGATTTCTTCACAATCACGTGAGACGTGCATTAATCTTTTTTTAGATGATGTAATGTAATATAATATCAAACAGATTAATGAGTGGTGTTGAAGTGTTAATAGTAGTCATATATATATATATATATTTTATTTATGCATAATACGTTTGAGATATATATATATATATATAAATTTGTTTCCTCGTTAATTACTTAATTTTTTAAATGATGTGCTTTAGACTCCAAAAGCGGTGGTAATATTAGAAGTTCACAAATTAGAAGTAATTTTCATCACTCTCCCGAAGTAAAAATGAGTGTGAAACATGTTCTCTAAAATGAATCACTTGTAGATATATGGCTTGTTTAGTTAAGTGCATAGGCACACATATTATGTATTGTTGAAGAAGAAAAGAATTTAAAATTTTGTATATAATCAATCAACGAAATAATGTATTGAATATATAAAGAAGTGTCGACATAAATAAACTATGGTGCGTCAGATAATATTTGACCAGCTTTACATTTGAACTGAATTTAGAAGGATAATTTGTACATATATATTTTGAATTTACACTGATAATGACATCATTTATGTTTGCATATGTTAATCAGATATATGTTAAAATACCTCCATAATGTGCACCCCACCACCTACCCCCACTCCACCAAAATCTCTCTAATGTCATCATATGCCATCAGTCAAAGACACATTAATTGTTGGAATAGTGGCTTTTATGTGCATCTTTTGGCACAGATGTAAGTGATGAATAAATGTGACAACTTACAAATACCTATTATTGATGAAAAATTTAAGTTCCTTAGATATTCTGTCAATTCATTTACTAAAAAGATGACAAATTGTCAACTTAAATTTCTCAACTACTTGTACCTGTAATTTGGACATCATGTTTCAAAAGTTCCTCTCTAGTTAATAAATGTATGACAAGCAACTCTTTTTTTTTTTTTTTTTTTTTATGAAGTTGGTAAGATTGGAACGTAAACTTCTACAATTTGTGATATCATGTTGAACCAAGGATCTAAAGTCTGTAAGTAAATAAATTTATCATTTCTCAAACTATGTATCACTTATGCACGGAGATTGATGCTCAACTATAACAACAAACATTAAGTAAAGTGTTCGATAAAAGGACGAGAAAGTCATAGACCAAAAATCTTCAACCCTTCTTCCAAGGTGGCTTAACAACGTTGTTGAGATAACCAATTGAATTGGTTCACCTGGGGCATATCACATGGAGGGTGAGTAATTTTTGACAATTTAACTAATGTGTTTGGTTGAGTTGGGCCATATGACAATACATCTAGGGTGGGTGCATTCTGATCAGATAACTAATGTGTTGGATTCACTCTTGGGGACATATTACATCCAGGGTGGGTGCTTTACTGGGGCCGACTGCTTATTTATTTACTCTTAGGTACTGTACTGGAGGCCACGTATCACGCTCCATCCGAAAAACTTGAAATTCGACCTCCACAGTTAACCACACTTAATATTTTTTAGAACATTGTTCTTAGATTTTAAAATGAACAAGTACAACAAAAGTTGATGCAACAGAATAATGCGAACGAATTATTGTGCTTGCGAGGCATTTGATTAAAGAATCTTCTCTAACTCAAAAAGAATGATGCCATGGAAGGATCACAAGACAGACACTCTTTCATTATTCTAATGGCTTTGTTTTCTTTTTATTTTTCGAACTTTAATTGTTAGTTTAGTTAGGGTAAATTTCATCTTTTCAACTTTATACAAAGTTATAATTATGAATAATTATATTCACACTATATTTTTTATTTGTCGCACTATATTTTCATTACACTTAAGGTCGTCAATCTTTGCTCATTGTAGCACGCATGTCTCCAACTTTTTGTTTACATTCTTATTCTTAACTTTTTATTAATTAGCACGCATTGTCTTTGATAACAATATCAATCCAAAAAGTCTATTGAGAAAGTGTAAAACTACTTATTTTTTCATCCTATTTAAAAACAAATAAATAAATACAAAAGTACAACAAAATATTTTTTTTTCATTTCAAAGCATGCAAACAAAATATTTTGACATAAATCATGATTAAGGATGAAGTGTGCTAATTAATAAAAGTTGAAAATATGAATTGGACGAGAAAAAAAGTAAGAGACACAAGTGCTACAATGAACAAATATTGAAGACCTTGAGTATAATTAAAATGTAATTCAACAAATAAAAATTACAGTTTAATTTTTTAAGCAAAACCAAACAAAAACTCAATAAGGTCGGGCCAAAGTACATCTTGACATGACCTCTCATGTTCCATGCTAAGAATAAAGAAGAAAAAAGATTTTATTCATTTAATTAAAGGTGTGAAAGTAGTTGAACGTTTTAGAATTTCAGCATGGTTTGCAATTCTTTACATGCCAAGCCGCTTGGAATAGTCGTGACAGGCCATTGTATTTTGTTCAAGAGTTAATCGACCTCGACATATATCATTCAATATTGTTATGAATATCCTTTATATCATAGAATATATGTACATTTATTTTTGACCCTGGATCCTTTGCCCTTTTCAATTCAATGCTCCACTGGGGTTCAAAAACATTGCTGTCTAATTCTAATGAAATCATATTAGATGTAATCAAGATCCTCTCATCTCATAAAAAACTTGAAACCCAGACATATAACGCAAATTCTGTCAAATTCCTCTCTTCCTCTATTGTGTCGAGTCTTGTCCACACTAGGATACCAAAAATGCCCGTAAATGTCCTTCAATCTTTCAAAATCTACACCCGATAATTAACTTCACATTTCAGAATTAACTTCACCAAAAATGCGTCTGCCCCTCAATGAAATTATTTATCATACATTCTCCCATCTTGATATAGAAAAAGCAATTCCATAATTTATTCAGACAATCAATTTCAAACACTGTTCATGTCAACATTTAGTAAAACATCCATATTTCAGACAATGTATACTGGCCTCAACGGAGTACATTATACATTATAGCTTTCTCAATAAGCACCTTTGGTAATTCACTGAAACAATAATGTTAGCACGTCCACAACAAACTAAGCTTTGTTCCTAAGAAATTTCAGGTCGGTGTGTCAAACGGTAAGCGTGCACCAAGAAAACCATCAAAATCCCAACCAACCATTTGTGGTATTAATTATTTTCATAATAAACATAGCATTTTCTCTGGTAATGACCAAAGTTGAATTAAACATGAACTCAAAGTTAGTTTGCGTGTATCCCAATTACATATTCACAAGCCAAGTCTTTGGCCTATAGCAAATTCGTTAAACACAAAGTTAACATGTACTGATAATTATATTAGAATCTTGTTAGCTTTCCTACGTTCCAAATGCAGTGAAATTTTTTAAGTTACAGGAAATGTGGAGATTAAGAATTATAGATTATTTGATTAAGGGAGTCTGTTTTTTAACAAGGTCAAATCAAGCAAGAAGAGTTTGCAAGCTAAATTTGAATTTAATGAACCAGTTAACAAGAACATGTGCATTGCTAACCTGTCGTAAATTGAAGAACTTTCTTAAATTCATCAATTCCTCCTTTGAGAAAAGAACCAAAGACTTAGGACACCCATCCTTGTCTATGATTTTTCATCAAACCTAGGCATAGGTATTATTTATGTATGACATGCAAAGAGATATCATATGTACTGATAAAAATAGGATGTAATGAAAGCAATTCATAGATAATCATGGTCATATGGATGCAACTCAACGGAAAAAGTCCAATAATCTCTCTTTCCAATCTCACTCTCCATCCCAACTCAAAGAGATAGCAGAGCTAATTGTTCAACATTTGTCTGATCCAACACGAGTTTCGCCAAAAATACGGAGAGACAGAATGGAATATTAAATAATTTCACAGAGTTGTAATCATAGCACATAGCCAAAGAGGTATTACGAAGTACCATTGCCAATATTAGGTAAACTAGGGAATGAGAGTTCAATGAGGGCTACTGCCTGCACCAACAGACACATTGCTTATTGGAGCCAATCCCATAGGTTGCTCCTGAGCTTTGCTTCTCTTAAACAGAGGTTCGGGCGATGATGGAACAGATGGTGTGACTGGCCATGAATCATTGGAGCTATCGCAACTAAAGTATGCATCGATCACACCTTTTGGACTGCCTGGAATAGACTTGTGCTTGCGCTTATGGCATCGCTTTTGGCCATGATCATCCATTAGGTCTAGGATAAGTTCACGGCAATCATCAATCCTTTCCTGTTGCGATTTATAATCAAAAGCGAAACTCTAAGTTGGCATATAGGAAATGTTTAAATTCAATATATAACCTAAGATATGCTATCATGAAGGATTAAACAACCGGAAAGGCAGACCTTGCTGATTTTGAGCACACTCATAAGCTGATTTTGGAATTCCTTCGCATCACAAGGCTCAATATCTCTAATGACATATATCATCGTTACAGCAGCAACAACAGATGGAAGGTAATCCAAAAGCCTATAATCTGCATTGAGTGTACAAAATCAACAAGATTATGAACCGGTGCACTACAAATGAAAGAAAAATTACTTGCACAAAACAATGTAGCTATCAAAACTAACGATCTCCATACCGATGATAATAGAGAGAAGCAGACTCTCACACCTACTCAAAAACTGTGAATGCCGGTTATTCATGAATCCAAATCTCCTCACAATGTGGTCAAAGAATGAGATTGGGGTCACAGGATTCATCTTCCACTGAAGAGTAGATAGCACCAAAAGTTCCATTCTCTGAATTGTCCTGGCCTCAAACACATACTTTGATTCTTCCACCTAAAATACCCCCAACCAAACCCAATCAAGAAACAAACAGAAATGCCCAAAAATCTGCCATATAATTTCACTATGGCATTTACACAACACTTAAATTGCACCATACAGAAATAAATAGATAAAGAAACTTACTTGAAGATCTAATAGAAGAGGCACTTGAGTTTCCTCCACCTTGGCAGCTATAGAAAGACAAGCCACAGCAGCTAATTGACTCATCCATGGCTTATCTTTCTGAAAGCAAAAGCTCGTAACAAATCTATCATAATAATTAACAGCTAAAACAGCAGTCAAAGCAGTAAATCCATAGTGCCCATTAACCTTTAAAATCCACTCAATAGCCTCTTTTCTGACAACTACTAAAGATCCATCTGAATTTATTTCCTCATAAATCAATCGGGTCTGTTTTTCCTTAAACAAAAGGTTCACAAGTTCATCATCTTCCCAGAAAATGTCATGTTCAAAGAAGAAAGCCAAGGGCTTTTTACATATCTCATGGAAATCCTCGGTATTTTGTTCTTGGAAGCAAAACCCAACATTCAAATCTTCCTCAAAACGCTCTTCTGCACAATAAAGGGCATCAAAAATCGGACATTGGAGAAGTGAATCTTGTTCTTGGGAAAGAGAAACCATGTTCTTCTCCTAAGAAGAAGACACAGAGCCCTTTGCTCATTATCTAAAAGAGAAGAATTCAAAAGAATCTTGGGCTCAGTATCATATCTGCTGATGCTTATTTTTTCTTTGTTCTTTTTTTTTTCTTCCTCTTTTTTCCCCCTCTCTGTGGAACTGAAAAGTGGGAGCAACGCAGATGGGTTTTGGGGTGGGGGTTAACGGAAGAAGTAAGCAAAAGATTGGTCCTTTAGTCTTCAATCATTAAAAAGGAGCAAGTTGCTCCTCAAAATTTCGTTGTTGTATGTAATCAGTCACATTAACTAATGGCAACTGTCCAAATATTCATTAAATTCTTAGGTGATCGTCACGAAAGTATGTTTTATTTTAAATTTATAATTTAAGCAATGTCAAACTTAATTTCATAAACTTAGATATCTCCTAAAGACTTTTTAATATAAAATACTCTGTATTTTAAAGTGTCAAATTCTTGAAATTATGCTTCAATATGCTCTTTAATTTAACATTTTAAAATAGAATATGTTCTTGTTTATCTATGCATTTAGAGAGTCAAACCACTCACTATTTATAGTTTATAATGATTGTATTTAATAAATTGTAAATTTCAATGTTGCACTTCTTAAATTATTCAAATTTAAAATTGACATCTAAAATATTAATTAAAAAATGAAGAAAAACAATGAATGATTATTAGAAAAAGTAAAATAAAGAGTTAAAACTTTAAAGTAAAAAGTTTGTTGGAATACGTCAAAATTTC
The DNA here is from genome assembly GCA_030279155.1 of Forsythia viridissima. NCBI lineage: Eukaryota > Viridiplantae > Streptophyta > Magnoliopsida > Lamiales > Oleaceae > Forsythia > Forsythia viridissima. Next base: position 37,976,433 of record CM059036.1, read on the forward strand.
ACTCCTTATATTTAAATATAATTTCTATTGTGTAGAATATGCTCTTTTAAAAATAAACTCCTAGACATATAAATATTGTGATACGAAAACAATTGTATTGAAAAACAAAAATGAGAAAAGAAAATAGTAGATGTATTTGAAGAAATCTAAATCTCCCATGATATTTCAAAAACCAATTAACTCAAACAAACAAACTATAAATTGTAGAAATAATTCATTTGTTACTTGATAAATACAAGACATTCTATCACGTTTCCTAATATTAAGGAGCACTAATTCACTCCCTATTCTCCACTAATAACAAAATACAATTTCTTAAAACAATTTAGACTAAGCCAAGAATATTTAAAACATAAAGTAAATATAACAATAATTAACAGCGTAACATTGGTGTGGTGATTTAAAAGAGGTATAGAGATTGTTAGTGTAACTATAATAAATAATTAAGATTTAACTTGTAATATTTTAAAAGATTGAAGGTTAATTTGCTACTAGTACAATAGATCAGGGACTAGTGTTGAAATTGTCCCTTTTATCTGAGAAAACTTTCACAGTTTCACGCCTGTCCTTTTCAGCCACCTTTTCTCTGATTTTCTTTTGATTAATTTTTGTTTTATTTTCAAGATTTTTACTTATTTTGGGCATTTTGGCGCTCAGGAAAAATTGAACACATTTGTCCATGGCCCATTTGTACACAAAATGCCGTATGTATGTGCCTATGTAGGATGTAGATGAGTAGATCATAAGTACTAGTTCAACAATTTGTAAATTGACCACAAAAATAACATTTTTTTTTTTAAAAGTTCAAAGTAAAATTAAGTAAGAGAGACATGTAATAATTTGTCAAATATTCAATAGAGTTCGGTCCAATTTAACGCACTAAATTTGTCACGAAGTAATAATTTATCTCCCCAAATTCAAAAGTTCTACTAAAAATACATTTGAACATGTAATTCTCCAATGAAAATAGATTTAATTGTTAAGTTGGCAATATTGATTTTATTGGAAGAGTCCTGAAAATGTGAATTGGATGAAAATTTGTAACACGGCTCGACCCAATTAATCATATCTTAATTTACGATTAAAAAATATGTGTCGAATAGATTACGTGGTGCAACATGAGATAGATAAACTTTTATTTTTACAGACACTCTCATAATATTTAGATTTGTTTAAATCTAGTAAAATTAATATTTTTATTTACTATTAAAAGATTAATGAATTGTTGACATTTCTTCTACGAATTAAAAAAAAAAAAAAATCAATAACCAATTATAGCAATTTTTTTTCCAACTTATACATGGACATCACCTCAAATAAAATTCAGTCGGTTACTAAAATTAGGTGAAAAAAGAAAATAATTCTAACAAAATATAATTTTTTTGAGATATTTGGTGGATATTCTAATTCCAATTCTCATATTGAATATGTTTGATGAGATCTTGTACCTATTCGAGTTCATTGATAAATAATAGTAAATATGAGTAAATAGATATCGTACTACGATGATTTAGATTTTAACTTAATTTCGACCAATTCAAGCTCAAATCGAATATATACAATAAAAGATTGAATCGAGTGATAATGGTTATATCTATACTATAACAATGATTTAAACAAATTGCACCTATGATTTTAGAGAAAATTCACGTGAAAGATTATGTTAGGATTCCAATTCCACAGTTAATATCCATTATAATTTTCAAATTTTTACTTTTAATCCAATTTATGTTTAGATTGATAATCAACAATCATAATTATCTAACAATCTCTTCCGAGTAAGTTAAACCTATTTTTATATATGACACAAAATATTCTTATTGAGAATTTGAATATATAAGAATGCATTTCTTAACAAGATTGTGTCATTTCGATTACACAAAGCATAGAAAAATATGTTTAATCTCTATAAGACTTTGTGTTGGTTACCAATAACGAGCTAACACTCGAATTGAACCACCCGAAAGTAAAATAGGTCACAAATACGTTTAAAAATGGATCATTAATTCAAACAGATTTAAAACATTGACGTCAATCAATTAGACTTAATTTAAGATTTAAAAAGGAAACTTTTGAATTAAAACTTTAATATACAGTTTACATCATCATCCTTAGGATACAGAGTTTTAGAATATCAAGTTAAAATTACAAAAAACAAAGATTATAATGAGAATTCATCACTCAAAATTTTTAATTACAAGAAGAAATTTGAAGATTAATTTCGCTCCCCTTGAATGTCTTCAATGGAGTGTCCATTAATTTCTACATTATATTGTTTGAAAATCATCAAAGCTTGGGACAACTGAAGCATCTTTTGCAAAAATCCCGTGTCTCTGACTCCTTTTTTTCTCTCAAATTTCCAAACCTATTTCTAAGAATTTTCATATTATAAAAATCTATTTAGAGTTGAAAAACGTGTACAAAGATCTCCAAAATGTCTCAAAAAGAGTCCTTAAATAGTACACTTTTCTCATAGGTGTCGTCCGCTCGAGTGGGTTTCTCCTTTGTTCAAGCCGACATAGAAGTCTAATTTTTGCTCGAGCGGATAAAGACTCTATCTTGTTTAATCGACCATAACTTCTCGTAAGAAATTTCAAATTGTGATCCGTAAAAAACGTTGGATTTATGATTCAGTTATCTTTTCGATGGTATATCATTTTTCTTTTGGAGATTTTTGTACCAAATTTTGTTCTCTAATTTCCTCCACATACTCCGCCCGTAGGTTGCTCATTTTACTTCTTCGACTTTCGAGTTTTTGTTTATTCACTTCAACTCTTCAATATAACTTTAGAACACTTTAATTTTATTTTTTTTTGGCTATCTTTCTCATCTTCTAATGTTCGACTCTTGATCTTCACTTCAAAAGCTCAATAACTTCTCGTTCACTTGTAGATTTCACCAATGTTATTCGAGTTTAGAGATTTCGTCCTACACTCACAAAAATAAACAAAAACTCAATAACTAGGGACTATAAATCACTTAGAACTATACAATAATTCTTTGCTAATGAGTTAAGATGAGTGTATAAATTACACTTATCAAATACCTTCAAAACTGGAACTTTTACTAGTCCCGAGCAAAACAAGACAAAACAAAAACTCAAAACACACACGAAGAAAAGAATGTGCACACCGTTAGACTTCTTATCATATTTACCTCAGGTTTAGATCTAAGTATTTAATTAAAAAAAATGTCCAAATATTGATGCATCAAAGATCTTAACACTTATTTAATGTTTGACTCATGTGTGTGAATAGCTATTTTCAATCATCTATTTAACCTAGATAAAATCATGCAAACAAATGAATTCTTAAGTCTTTTTAATTTCGGCCCTCAATGGTAAATTTTCTTTTCCCCTCTCGTGAATTTTATACCGTACTCAAGCATCTTTCACTTTTCTTCGAAGGTTTTCAACTAAGGTTTAAGGCTTATTTGTTCAACTCCACTATCACTCTCAAGTTGAAATGGTTTAACCAATTGAGGCAATCGTTTAGATAGGCAATGATCCACCCCACGATGTCAAATATTCTAGTTTCTAGGTCTTCATCAAGCAAGCCAAACTAATTAGGCATCTACATCCCCAGTTTTGTGTCCAAGACTTAGCTAGACAATTGTAGTATTTTTATTCTATTTTTTACTACTGCTTTTCTTTTATACTTTTTTTTTTCATTTTCTTCATCACTGTATGTAGTTTCTCTTTATTACTGAGGTAGTTCTCTTCTCCGATAGATCATGTCCTACATATTGGTGATATATATGATCAAATTACTCAATGTTATCTTTCACACATCAGTATAGACAACTTTTTCTTACTAGTTGTGCATTGACTAGTACAATTTTTTCATTAGAACTGATAGTTGGGATTATAATTTTATTGAACAGACAATGCCTAACTTCAGCTCGTATCAAGTAGAACTACTTATAAAAATTTTAATAAAATCTTGAATTATCACTTCTCTAAACTATCACGGTTACCAATTCAAGCTCCCCAAACTGATTCTCAAACATTGGTTAAGTGTCTTTTATCACTGGGTACTTGAAATTCAAAAATACTACCTAAAGTCATTTATACTCCATTCTCATTACATAACTCGTCTCAAAACTTAAGCAACAACCATAATGGATATGTGCTCGAAGTAGTCTTAAGTCTTACACGAATGAGGAGTTTAGCAAAACTAGGCATATTACTTAATTATTTTTTAACAATTAACCTTTGACCAAACAAAAATCATCGTAAGATAGCAAGTTATCAAGCTACATTACAAAAATAATTTTTTTTTTTTGACTTAGCACCAACAACTTGACGGTAAATGGTGGCATCAGTAAGAGGCGAGCAGTCATGAAGAAAAAAAGATTGAGTACTAGACATTTGGGTGGTACAGACTTAGCACCAGTCATGTTTTTATGGTCGAACAAGGTCGTGTATGTATTTGTAGTTGAGTAAGAAGCAAGCTGGACGGAGATGAAGTGGCTTCTACACCAAGGAAATATTGTAGAGAACAGAAATCTTTAATAGAGAATCGGTTAGACAATGCTTCAATAAATGTGGCGATGGAATTAGAGTTGTTGCTAGTTACCACAAGATCATCACACATAAACTAGAAAGTAGATTGTGATGTTCAAAGTGAAGTACATAAATAGTATGGAATCACTGTTGGAGTTGGTAAAACCATAGGTAAGAAAAAAATGTTTAAGCTCGATGTCCCATGCACGAGGAGCCTTTTTTAGAACATAAAGAGCTTTATTGAGGTAGAAAATGTGAGTAAGATTTCGGGCATCTACAAACTCAGAGGTTAAGTCATGTACACGTCTTCGGTTAGAGTTCTGTGAAAGAACACATTATTAACATCGAGTTGTTTAATTGGGCAGGTATGATGAGTTGCAAGAGTAAGCATGATTCAAGTGGTGGTAGACTCAACATGGCTAAAAGTATCATGGAAAGCTACACCAGGGCGTTGATGAAATCCTTTTGCAACAAGGTGCACTTTGTGACGTGAAATTGTTCTATTGGGATTCCTTTTGACATGGAAGACCCATTTGCAACCCAATACATTTTTAGCAGAGTCAGTCGAAACTAAGTCCTAAGTTCTATTTAATAGAAGAGCATTAAGCTAATCAGACATGACGTGACGTGAATGAAGAATTTTAATGGCTTGAGATATACATGAAGGTTTATGAGACTCAGGTAAATGATGATTAGTCATCGTATAGGATGAAGCTGTTTTGGATTGAAGATATGATTTTTTAACCTAGTTACCATAGGATGTGTGTTAATAGCTTGATAGCTTGAGGAATTAGAGCACGTTACGTGGAGTTAGAGATAGAAGGAACATTGGAGGTACTTGGAGAAGAAGCACCAAATTTAGTGTATTGGGCCGTGTGTAAAACCTTGACAATAAAGAAAGTAGGAAATTATTCAATTGAAGCTTTATTATTTGTGCATACTTGAGAAACATAAATTATTTTTTATACATAGATGGAACATAAAGTATATTGGATAATAAAAAATCAGGAGAAAAAATAATAAAGCATATATGAGAGATTGATAAACGTGAAACTTTACCTAAAATGATGTCATCAGGTCTTTCGTATGCTGGGAAAAGAGAGAGGTCGAAGAGACTAGAACTGATGTGATTGGTACCAGAGCCAACAATCTAGAGAGGCGTGGAAATAACAGCAATTACATAGGTGTAGACAAAAGTATGTAAACTTTGAGTAATATTCAAATAAAAAGTAAGAGTTTAAGAATTTTGGATAAGCTAAAATGTTGAATCTTTGTTGATACTGGTGTATTTCTTCTTCCTTTGTTGATGCTGGTGTAGACAACCTAAAATTGGGTACACTCCAGCATAAGAGTAAGTGAACGAAGAAGAGAGAATATATGTATTGAAATGACTGTATGTAATATGTTGTGTGTAGAAAATGTGAAAAAGAGACATGTTATTAAGGGCCTCTCTATTTATAAACATTTTCACATGTCCATGTGGTACTCATCCTTGTAAACTAGAAAGACACGGTGGATCTAGGGCATAAATATCTTGTGGTTATAACCACCTTACAATAACTATGTGAAGAGCTCAATAGAACAAAGTCACATGGGAGGAACAATGGTCGCTTGACAAAATACCTTAATAGTTAGGTTGATTGACTGAGATCACCTTTAAGAGATCGATCGACCTTTTTTAGAAGCCTTCAATGGATACAAACAACATCTTTGTAAATCTATGCATGTCTAGATATCATTCAACGTCTGTTTTCTACATGCATGTAAGTTGACCAATTGACTCAATTTGGAATGCAAATACCATGCCTTTAGAGTTCAATTTTCTTTGGGTTTGGTATTGTCTCCCACCAAGTGTCACTTATGCTTCACGCCTTGAATCCTCTAGTTTTTTACACTTTTGGAATCGATTTATCTATCGTGATTCATGTGCGACTTATATTCACTAGCTTCAATTACATTGTGGGACATCAATCCAAATTGGAGCATTTATAACTGGTATATATAATTTTATTAGCAATGCATCTAACAATTGATTTGTTATCATTTTCGAACTTCTAGTTCACATTACTTTATGCGAGAATAACTATGACGCATTTTATGTAATTTCTTTTTCAACTATTTAATTTTTTCCCCTAATGCTAGGATAACTGTTTCACAAAAAATGATAGTTGACAAGCAATGCTGTAATTACCCGTCCAAGGTTCAAGATATTTTATATAGAAAGCATTAAAGACGCTACACATATTCCCAACATTCTTAAAAATAATAAAATGTTTACTTAATGCATAGAAGTACTGATTGTTATAAATAATATGACACCGAATAAAAATACAATTTTTGTTCTAATGAAAAGTTGTATAGTACTTACATTGGACGCATTTAATAACTCATTCTACTAAACCATTTTACACATGAACATCAACAACATATATTCAGTAAAAAGAATATGAGAGAATCAAATGTGAATTGTGTATTTCGGTATAATAATGGACTCATGTATAGAAGGTTCTAATGAGAGTTATAATTGATCGATATACAAACTTCTAAAGTAAGTAAGACTATTTTCTAAGTATCCCAATAAAACTTATCAGTCATCAATAATTATATATTATTTTACAACAATGTGCATTTATAGTGAGAACAAATCTAGCAAAGAAGAGTGTTGATCTTGTATGGCACAAGAGAGTTGAAATTCCTATGAGGAATGAATTACTTTGAATGGTTCATGAATTACAACTCTTAAGAAAAACTTATCTAATGCATATTATGGGCGTAAGAAGGTCGAGCTCGAGGAGATAAAGATCCCGTTAGACCTTGTAGGGAGGAAATTAGTATGAAAAATCAAGTGGATGTGTTATTCTATAGTTATCAAGTAATTATAATGACAATAGTATATTATCATGATTATTAAGCGACTTGCATGATATTTACAACCATGTAAATGAGTTTTGAGATTTAAGTATAACTTTCTAGCTTTAAATTTGTGATTTACTTGTTCTTCCAAGCAATTCAAAATTGAGAGTAAATTTGTCAAATAATATACATAATTGGATCTAAAATTAATTACATTGGTGTGTCAAACTCAATCAAACATGGCAAGATAGCGAAGATACAAAATCGACGCGACAAACCAAGTCATTATCGGGTCAAAGAAATGGTTAAATAAAATTTTGACAAGAGTTGAAGCTTAATCATGTAAATGTGAAGACGAAGAGAGCCATCGTCCCCAAATTAGTACATAGCACCCATCATTGTTTCTCATAAAAATTCAATTGACTTGCTTATTGGGTAGAGAACAACTCCACCACCTCAACAAGATGACTGTATAAGAGGCACTTCTATTGAAGAATATTAGAATCAAATAAATAATATTTTTAATAAATTTAAATTAAATATTTGGGTCATTTGGAAATGAAAAATGAAATGGTCTTCCCTTTTTAACTTCGCCTTTAAAAGAGAGTTATTTTGAAAATTGTACCACTCAATACGACAAATTAACTAATCCGTGTTGATTATTGAGAAGAAAAAAATAATCTCGGTTATATCAAAGACACAATTTAACTATTACGGAGATAATAATTCCCACCTCTACACAAAAATTAAACTTTTATTTGTCCCATGAAGGTAAGCTTACTTCTATTTTCAAACACATTAAGAAAATATTTAATTATTATAGTTGGAAGAATAAATTTTAGTTACGTTTTTTCTAATATACCTCTATATTAATATAATAGTAGTTTATATTTTTTAATAACTAAGAAATTAATTATATGGTAAATTACACTCACAGTCTCCATCCTTTTAGATTTGTAACAATTTCATCTACATTCAATTTTATTTGTACATATCATCTTCAACTTTTCATTAATTCGCAACGATGGTCCCTTTTGATGATGTTGCCCACAACTTAAATAAATTAAAACAGAAAAAAAAAACATAATAAAAAATTACAATTGGGGTCCCTAACTTTTTCAAAAGTGAAAAAAATCCTAACCCTTTTATTTATTTATTTATGTATTTACAGATTTTCACTTAAAATAGTAAAAAATATGTCATCAAATCTCAAACTTTCTAATCTAGCACCTACGCCTCTTAGTATATGTGCGCTAAAAAGACGTCTAGAGTATGAAGTCTGGATGAATTTCGTCCAAAGGTTCATCGGTTAACAAAAAGTCAAACTCATGACCTAAAGTTTACAAATTTAACAAGGATAAAATAGTCATTTTTAGGGATGGCAATGGCATGTGGGCCTAATGGGCCGAGTCGAGCCGGCCCACGAGCTTGGCTCGTATAATTTTGTTTTTTAATGCAATATTTTTTTGGGACTTTAAAAAATCAAAATGAAATAAAGTGTGATAAATTTGACATATAAAATCCTCCTCTTTTTTCTGAACTTGAGACCGGCTACTTTTAGCATAAGTAGAGTTAAAATTGTACATGAAAAAATTACGTGTACAATTTTTGGTAATTCTTAAAATAAACTTAAAAGTAAGAAAAAATAAATAAAGTTACACAAACAATTCTTACTAATTATATAGTCAGCTTTTGGAGTTCTTCGGCTAATATGATGTCTACTTTATCTTGAATCCGAAGTTCTGTATCATCTCAATCTTTTAGATACATTAAACTCTCTAATATGTTTGATTTAAGTCTTGACCTCAAATCACTCGGAACTTTGCCACATGTACTAAAAGTAGACTCCGACAACACAGTTGATACTAGAGGTGTTAGTAGATCGTGTGCTATAATAAATACAATTGGGTATTGACGCTCGTTTTGTCTCTACCATCTATGTATATCAAAATTATTTTATTTCTTCTTCATCTAACATACTAAACATGTCATGAACAAAATATCTATTTAACTTCAGCTAATATGATGTCTACTTTATCTTAGATCTGAAGTTCTGCATTATCTCAATCCTTTAGACCCATTAAGCTCTCTAATATGTCTAATTTAAGTCTTGACCTCAAATCATTCAGAACCCTACCACATGTACTAAAAGTAGACTCCGACAATACAGTTGATACTAGAGATGTTAGAAGATCGTGTGCTATAATTGAAACAATTGGGTATTGATGCTCGTTTTGTCTCCACCGTCTAAGTATATCAAAATTATTTTTCTCTTTTTCATCTAACATACTAAATATGTCGTGAACAAAATATCTATTTAACTCTAAATATACGTCTCTACTACTTCTTTCTTCATTCGTAGCACATGAAAGAAGCGAAGAAGAAGAACTAGCTTGTTGAGTTTTCCTTACTGAACTAAGGAAACTCTAAAAATCGTTATTCTCATTTGATGACAAAGAAGAGATTGGTACATGGGATCTTCTAACGTTCCTACTGGTCTTTTTCGCATAGACTTCATACATGTTACATAATATTTTTTCTAGATTACCGTACGTTATTAGATTCCCAAAACTTAACTTATTAGAAATTGCTGACATAATATGTTTCTACCTTCTAAATTTACTCTATGGTCCATAATTGACACTAACGCGAACAATTTGGCAATTCCTCTCAATATTTTTTAAACTACATCTCCATTGCTATTACAATATTAGAAAAAATTAAAAAAGTCCTATTAGCTCATGTGTTGAAAAAATAAGAAACATTAAAAGTGCTTTACATTCATTATTTAAAATGAAAGATCTGGGATGTGCAAATAAAATTCTTGGCATGAGTATTGAAAGAGACATATCTAAATCTGTCTTGACTTTAAATAATTTATTGATATGGAGTTCGTCGATACATCATCACTGATAATGGAAAATTCTTCTTCAACGTCCATGTATAATGCAGCAGCTAATGGATATGCAGATGCATTCAATAAGACATTGTACAATTTGTTGAATGAAGGTTGTATCTAAATCCAAAATGGATTGGCATGAAATAATCAGAAAATCTTTGTGGGCTTATCACACTACTTACATAATTCCAACACAAGCCACTATATGTGCCTTCGTATATGGTGTGGAAGCTGTACTTTAGAGTGTTAGATTCTATCATTGCGAATTGCAATCCTACGAAGGTTTAACAACGGAGGAAAATGCTCGTCTTCAACTTGAGGAGTTGAAAAGTTTGGATGCAAAGAGATTAGATGCTCAAATGCACCTGAAATGTTATCAAGTCCAGATTACAAAGTCTTTCAATAAAAAGGTACGACCGAGGTTATTTCAAGTTGGAGATTTAGTACTTTCAACTCGCAGGCCTATTATAATTACAGAAAAGGCAGTGGGCAAGTTCCAGCCTAAATGGGATGGTTTGTTTGTTGTTACTTACGTGTTCACCAATTGAGCATACAAGATCATGGACAAAGATGGACTACGAATTAGACCCATAATGGAAAATTTCTAAAGCGTTTTTACGCTTAACGTTTGTTTTTTATTTTTTTCTACTCCTGGTCTGCAAGAGGATAAACTGTGAATGACCCTACAAACTAAAAAAAATCTTGTAATGAACTACGTTCAACTTGATCTCTTTTGGGTACGTATGCCTAGATAAGAAAAAAAATCTAAGTTCAGTCAAAATCAATAAAATAATTTTATTTCTTTTTCAAGTTTTATGCAAGAAACATTGCATACACTTGATACGATAGAAAGATGATGAAAGTTCATACAGTTTTCTGGCCAATGAAACTTCAAGTGTAGCAATCTCTTTCAAGTCAAATCATTGTTGAACAGTTCTTATTCAAATATTTTGTAAATTCTTGAAGTTCATCGCAAACAAAATCAAGTTTGGATGTCAATTGACTCATATTAGATTCAATGAAAACTTCTTCTCAACAAAATGAAGCTATTAAATCTGGATGAACATTGTCTCCTTCAAGAAAAATCGTTACTTGATTCACAAAAGGAGTCGCGTTGAAAGCACAAGTAATCACATATTCCAATAATTGTGGTACTTGCACTAAATCACATGTCCTGAAATGGTTAGGTGGAAACATGAAGAACGTGGACAAATATGCTGTGAGGAATCAAAGATATCAAATCTACTAGATAATGAATGAAGTAAAGATGGATGATGGCTCAGATGGATAGTTTAAAGCATCAAAATTCTTCTGAAGTTGATATTCACTATTCTCCGACATCTACCTTTGGTTAAATGTTCTGGAACCAAAAGAAAATGAAGTCTTTGGGAAGGAAGAAATTTTCTTTTGGGAGCCAGATCAAAAAATTCAATAATTCCAAGCCAACATCCGAAAAATAAAGATGTTTGCCTCTCCAATATGAATTGTTAGATTTAGTAATTCCAGGTAAGTCCGAATTACCATTATCATTTGATTGTGATATTAAAGATTAAGTCATTCCTGCAAATCATATTTAAAAAAAAAAAAACCAAGAACCAAGATAATGATAAGGTCAATTAAAAACAAAAAGTTAAAAAAAAAAAAAAAATCTGAAATTTTTCCTAGACTCCATATCTTCTTGACACTTTTTTTTATTCAACACACCATCACATCCCCAGTGTGGTTGTCAAGCCTCCACCAAGAAAGGATTGTGGGTGTGGGTGTGGGTGTGGGTGTGGGTGTGGGGGGGAGGGTGTGGGGGTTCGGTTACCCTATATTCTAGACACTTTAAATCACTTGTATGGAACATAAATCTTATGCACATCAAAATTTTATAGTCTTCTTAAATCTCATGTATGTAACTAAAGTCTTCTAGGAATATAATATTCCAGACTTTTTTTTTAAAAAAAATTTGGATTTCTTTAAACCCCCTCTCTAGAACCATGTCTCCAAGTTCACAAACATCCCGAACTTTAAAAGTTTTGGATCTTCTATTTCGAACATGAATCTTCTTGACTTCGATTTTCAAGTATTCTAAGCTTCTATCTTGGAAGTGTGAGTGTTTCGATGAATATTTAAAAAGATACGTTCCAGACCTCGATTTTCAGGGTTTTTAAGTCTCCATCCTGGAATGGTGAGTGTTCGAGAGAATATATAAAAAGATACGTTCCAGACCTCTATTTCTAGGTCTTCTTAGCCTCTATCTTGGAATGGTGAGTGTTCCGAAGAATATCTAAAAATATACATTCCAGACTTCATTTTCAAGTCTTCTAAACCTCCATCTTGGAAGGGTGGGTGTTCCGGAGAATATCTAAAAAGATACGTTCGGACTTCGATTTTCAGGTCTTCTAAGCATTCATCCTAGAAATGTGAATGTTCTGAGGAATATCTAAAAAGATACATTCTGAACTTCGATTTCCAAGTCTTCTACCTCTGTCCTAGAAGGGTAAGTGTTCCGAGAAATATCTAAAAACGTACATTCCAGACCTCTATTTCTAGGTTTTCTTAGCCTCAATTTTGGAAATGGTGAGTTTCTGAAGAATATCTAAAAAGATACATTCCGTACCTCGATTTACAGGTCTTTCAAATAAATATATTCTTACAATAATATAAGAGCCTTAAATTTGTCACTGTACAATTTTCGTCCAATACGCCGTCGTTTTACAACTATCACTTAATTTTATTACCTACTTCACTCACCTACTTTCTACTTTTTCCACAACCAAATTTATTTTCATTTTCCATATTTGTTTCCATAGTTGTTCCATTAGAGCTTAGAATTTAGCCACCGTAGTGTTCGAACTCGTCGTCTTTCCATACTTGTTCCATTGGAGCTTAGAATTCAGACTGTTCTCGTCAAGCAAGTTCTGACAGCCAAATTTCTCTCAAATTATTCAATATCTTCTATAGTTCTTAAATTGGAGTTCACAATTCAGATGGAGGGCTTGAACTCGTAAAACAAGTTATCTGTAAGTGTGTAGATTATTTGTATATTATTGTACAGTGACAATCACTGTAAATTTTTTTATAGAACTCGTTGTAGATTATTTTATTTGTAAATTTCTATTTTTAGAAGTTTAAGTTCTTATGTCTAGAACTTATCAAATCTGTTAATTTTTACATATGTTTTAGAATATTTTACATATTTATGTGTAAGTTCTTATTTGTCTGAAGCTTAAATTTCTTCAGCAATGTTTGAGGTTAATCACCTGACATTCTGACAAATTAAAATTTAATTAGCATCAATGGTAGAATGATTTTTCAGTAATGGAGGATTACATCGCGCTGACTGACAACCATGTTGGTTATCGAGTTGTGTAAGTTGTTATTTGTCTGAAGCTTAAATTTCTTGAGCAATGTTTGATGACAATCAATCATCTGCGTAATTGAAATTTAATTAGAATCAGTAATGGAGGATTACATGCGTAGACTCGACAACCTGGATGGTTGTCGAGCATTGGTTGTCGAGTAACTCGACAACCAAGGTCCATCTCATTTTCAGTTTCTCCAGCATATGTATTACAACTATCATACATGTCCGAACACCCACCTCTAAATTGCTTCAGTGAAATCATTGAATGGTTAATTAATAGCAATTGTGTTAGGCCATGCCATTTCATCCTATATGAACACTTCTTCCAAGTTTAGATGTTCGAAAATATTTCATTAATAACGCTATGAATCATTACAGTAATAAGGAACAACTAAATCCATCAAGAAGTAAATGGTTTTAGTTCTTCAAAAGAAAAACTCATTTATCTGGAAATAAATTTTTCGTCATGTACCAGAAGCATTTCTATGGTGACACCAAAATTCGGAACAAATGAAGAAAGTGAGGCTCACAATATCATACACCAATTCAAGAGTGTTAGCAAAGGAAATGGGATAAAAGCCCACATACAAAAAAAAAAAAAAAATCTCTTCGAGTGAACAGTAAATCGACAACGAGTTATTGTTCATTGTCGAGTTACTGTTCAATTTTTTTTGCAATGTTGTCGAGTAACTCGACAACATTGGATTTGAATTTTTTTTAAAAAATATTGTCGGGTAACTCGACAACATTGGATTTTTTTTTTTTTTTTTTTTTTTTTTATTTTTATCAATGTTGTCGAGTAACTCAACAACATTGTGGATTTGAATTTTTATTTTATTTTTAACAATGCGTCGAGTAACTCGACAACATTGTCGATTTGGAAATTTTTTTTACACAGGGTATTGACCCATTTTTATTTTTTATTTTATTTTAGGAATAATTGCATGAAAGGTCTCTATCGTTTTAAAATCGTTGGAAATATGCCCCTAATCTTAAAAAATAGCACCATACATCCCCCAACGTATAAAGAAATAAGTATCGTACGTCTCTCCTCACACTTTCCGTCAGTTTTCTCCGTTAAAAGCTAAAATTGGACTGCACGCACTACATTTTGGAAGAAAGATGGATTTTTTATGCTAATCACCCTCAAATCTTCATTAAAACAACAAAAATAATAGCAACCTATTTCTTTATCTTCTCTCCCCAATGATTTTCTCTCAAATGGGTGGAGACTTTGTGCATGAAAACCACAAATACCACAAATTTATCATTTGAATTAGATATTCAACATAAAATTTATCCTTACATTCTTCACGGGCGTGCAATACATGTAGCAAAACCTAGTTATTATATATATAGTAAATTTTTCAAAAAATACATATATATCACAAATTTTAGAATTTCTCAATTTTTCTAAAATTTTAAAAAAAGTTTAAAAGTGATTAAAAAATATTTAATTGAAATAGTTTTTTACACTAAATCTTTTAAGTCTTTTAAGATTTATTGTCTGGAGACTATAAGTCTCCCAAATATCTAAAATGTCTTGGATTTTAAAAGTTCCGATTCTTGGCCCTCAACATAAAATGTCTTGGACTAATGAAAGTTCTGGTTTTTATCCCTCAATATAAAATGTCTTGAACTATAAAAGTTTCAGTTTTCGGCTTTCAACATAAAATGCTTTGGATTTTAAAAGTTTCGGTACTTGGTCCCCAAGCTAAAATTTCTTGGATTATGAAAGTTTCGGTTCTTGGCCCTTGAACAAAAAATAATTTTAACTTCTAAAAATTTCGAACTTTGGTCCTCAACATCAAATGCTTTGGATTTTTAAAGTTCCAGATCTTGATTTAGCATGAAAATTTTAGATCCTATTATTAAGAACCAAGTTTAACCTCAAATTTTCTGATCTGCTTCAAATGTCCTGCCAAACAAACAATAAAAAAGGTGAATTTGCATAAATAAATAAATAAATAATTTTATTTCTGAAAGTTTATGCTTCTATATGCATATACACATTAAATACATCCACCAAACACACACAATAATCACACACGTAAACCCAAATACACTAGTGGAGTTTATACTGGAAAAGAAGCCATTTTTTCTTCCTCTTCTGTAAACTTGAAAAAAAAAAAAATTTCCCACTCCTGCACAACAAAAAAACAAATAAATCGTCACGAAGAACATTCAAATGACTCTGTTTGGACGAAACCAAAAAAAAAAACTGTCTGAAAAAAATACCTGCAAGAGTTGAACGTGGGTAAAAATTTCAACTATCACTTTATTCTTTTTTGGAAGAAGAAAGTCTTTTAGTACTACTGCCGAACGGACGTCTTTTAGTGCCAGTGCTGTGAATAATTTTGTTTTTTGGTCAAATGCTAGAATTGAATGGTTCTGTTTCACAGCATCAAAGCATGTGGGATTGCACATTTTGAATATGTTTTAAATTCAAAGATAATGTAAGTTCAAACCATTTTTCCATACACACGGTTCGGTTCAGGCAATTTTATAAATGAGTTGGTTGAATTGTGATAGGATCAATTTGCTCAATTTCGTATAAGTTCTTCTTGTTTTCAAACTTCAAGGATAACAAGTCTATCTCAAGTTTAATTCATGACAACGCACTTAGTATAAATCTACTAAAGAGTGCTTAAGTTTATATCAAATTCTAAATTAAAATTTGAAATTAAATTCAAGATTTATCTATTTACTTTGTTAGAAATTGATAAATCTTGAGGGGCATTTGTAGATGTTAAAATGATAAATAAAATAAATAAATGGACTAGGTCTATTTAAAATAAATAGTCCACTTAAGTATTTTAAAGCTCAAGTCTATTATGTCCTGTTTTGTCTAAAAAGAGGCCCATGTAAGAAGTCCATCATACTTTTCAAAATCATAATTATTTTTAATATTAATTTAACTATAATGGTGGCTACGAAATTTCTCTATAAATACGACATTAAGTCCAAACAAAAGAAATGACAAGTTAAAAATTTAGGAGAATAAAAGCCACAAGTCTACAAGCAAGTCCAAGAAAAAATTCCAAGCCCGGAAGAAAATCTAAAGTCCGGAAAATCTCAAGAAGATCAAAATATTCTTCGAATCAAAGCAAGTCTAAGCCAAGTCCAAGAAGATCAAAATCTTCTTCGCAAATCTAAACCTTGAAGATTCAAGCAAATCAAATTTCCAAGAAGTTTCGAAGCCCAAGATTCAAGCCACGTGACCCATCATCTTCACACTCGAATTGTTAATCAAAAGATTCCACAACTACGCAGAGACAAGAAGATTATCCACTTTGTAATTTGTCAAAATTTTAATTTGTAACAATTTCTATACTTTAACACATGAAATTCGCTGTACAAAGCCGATGCTCTTTCTCCACATCTCCTTCATATTGGATAACACAATAATAAAATTAATGGTAAATTACACAATCTTAAGTGTGGCACACATGTCTCTGACCTACTATTTATTGCACTCATGTCTATAGCTATTAGAAAATATTTATTTGAATTTAAATGACCTCGTGATACTCACGTGATGTCGAGGATGGATTGAAACAAGGGGATATATTTCATGAACATTGAGGAAATTTGACATCTTTGGATTTCTAAATAAAAATTGAAGTCATAGTTTGAATTTTTTTGAAATATATAAAATATTTTTAGACAATTTTACTCCTTCAATCCGAAATCACGTGAGTGTCACGTGGCTACATTTTGTATTAGCTAGGGCAAATGTGTTGCAGTATTAAAATTAGAGATATAAGTGCAACAAATGATATATTGAGTATATGAGTGCCACCCTTACAAATAAAAAATTAGACACTTGGTAGAATTACCTGAAAATCAACTATCTCTACAAATTACTAAAGTCCAACCAAGTTGAAAAGAAGGTGTAAGTTTTTGAGCCCAAAATTTTGGTGACCCATGATGATGAAAGCCTTAATCAGAAGCCCAAAACCCAGTCCAAGTCCACAAATGTTGGCCAATTTCCTTGGTCCAGTTATGGTGAAACGTGACTTAAAAGCTGGATATGGAGAAATGCGATCTTGATCTTCTTTAGTGGCCGTTGGATAATCAAAACTAATCTTATCCGTTGGATTGAAGTATAAATAGTCCATTTACATTCAGATGAGTTTAGGGTCTTTAGTTTTAGATCCACAACTCTTCCATTCTCTTCGATTCTTCATCTTCTTTCCAAAATTTCTCTTTGACTCGTGGTTCTTTGAGTGGGTTTATGGAATTGGCTTCCAGAAACGAGTTGCTATAGTAACTTGAACCTAGAATTGTTGGTCGAGTTGTGATTTTTGGGATTAAGATTCCTTTGTTGATTAATGTATACTCCGTGTATGATTTTGAATGGGTCGTCTGTAAATTGGATTTGTAATTTTTTTTGGGTATTTTAAAATAGTGCAAGAGACCTATTTAATTATTTGTAGAGTCTTAAAAGCAGATGTAGTCAAAGGAGACGTCTATTCCGAAAGGAACGAAACAATTATGGTGTTATCTTGTTATCTTTACTTTCTATTTTGGTTAGCGTGAAAAACCGTAACAAAAGGTGAAGGGAAAAAAAATGAGGAAATAAGCTAAAAATAAAATTTGATAAGAATTATAATATCGTAGACTGTCTACGTGCAAAGGGGAAAGGTTATGCACGATACCTGGACAAAAGCTAACCATTTGATCACAAAGTCTTCCCGACTCTTCCATTATACGCATAGATTGGGGAGTTAATTGAGTCAATTCAAACGACTTGCTATCTTTCTCTCACACTTCATTTTCTACACTTTTCTCTATGTAAAATTAGGGTTTTGTTTTGTGAGTCCCGTTCTCCTGCCTCTAGTGGGTAGGAAAAAATTAACCCACTGCTGACATGGAGCTTGCCATGTCAGCAGTGCTCTATTTTAAAAAAAATATTGTCCGGTCCATTCTCTCCCAAAACCATCGCCCATTCTTTCCCAAAACCTTCGCCTCCAAATCTGCAGCGCTAGACTGATCGGCGCGCAACGAAGAAGAAACCAAAAAAAAAAGGTTGCCGGCTCTGCGTTGAGGCGGCAGATCCAGCCGGATCTGCGCGACCCGACGCTCAGATCCAGCGAGATCTGCGCAGCCAAGGCGCGCAGATCTAGCTGGATCTACCGCTCGATTTGATCCGCGCGGCCAAGGCGCTTGGTCTCCGGTAGATATTTTTTTTTTGGTGGTTGATAATGAATGGATTTTCGGTGTTGATTGTGGTTTTATCCAGTACATTTTTTTTTTTTGAGTTTTTTGTATATATTTTTTTGTGGTTGATGATGAATGCATTTCCGGTTGTTGATGGTGGTTTTTTGGTGGTTGATGATGAATGAATTTCCGGTGGTTGATGGTGGTTTTCTCTAGTACATTTTTTTTTTCTTTTTGAGTTTTTTGTGGTGGTTTTCTTAGGTTGATGATGGTGGTTTTCCCATGTTGACGTTGGTATTTTCTTGCGCCGGACAATTTTTTTTTTTTTTTTTAAAAATGGAGCACTGCTGACATGGCAAGCTCCATGTCAGCAGTGGGTTAATTTTCTCCTGCCCACTGGGGGCAGGAGAACGGGACTCTTTGTTTTGTACTCTTCTTTCTTTTTTGGTGAAAATTTAATTGATATATGTGCATGTTTATTTGTACATTTAAGTTTTAACATATATATAGTTCATAATTATAATTTATTTTCGTTAAATGATTTAAAAGAGTTAGGATATGATGGCGTAGAGGACCTCTGTTTGGCTTATCTGGACGCGATACATCGTAATCGTGATTCTTCAAAGAAATAGACATAGATTTCGTCATGTCTATTTTTGTATTTTTTGCATTTTACTTATCAATTAGAGTTTTATTTCAATTAGGAGTTCTTTTTTGCATTCACTTATTAATTAGAGTTTTATTACAATTAGGAGTTTACTATTTAATAGTCATTTTTCATTCATTAGAGTAGTTGTTGAAATAAGAATACTGTTCTTGGAGTTTTTCCACCACAATCAATTTAATTCGGTATTCATAGGAATCAACGAATTGATTTTGAGTTTTGTTTTCATTCTTTTACATTTCTGCCTACGTCAGTTGGCATCAGAGCCAGTTGAACGTTTTGAGGACCTGCCTCCACGATGACCACCAACGGCGGTGGCAGCTCCTCATGATAATATTGCAGACAAGCAGCATCGTAGAGAAAAGACAACTCAGGTCTGCCAACAGATCGACTTGTTGGTACAAAAGATGGCCGAGATAAGGACCCAACATATTGATCTTTTGGATCAAAACAGAGAATTGATAGGAATTCTAACCGGTCCATTTTAGGGTGAATGCGCACCCGAGGGGCGTGGTCCACAGCGCTGCGTTGGCCTTTGAGGCGCGGGTGGACCACATCAAGCGACAGCTGCGGGTGGCGTGGCTGTACGAGAGCAGTAGAGGCAACAGGGGGCAGTCCTCCTCAATTGGATTCCTCCTCCGACGAAGAGACGGCGTCTGTCCACAATCCGTTTGCACCTTTTGGATCCTGAATGGCATGTCGTGCGAGATAATGGAGTTGACAGACGTTGGGAAACAGGTTTTTGTGTGGATATCCGAGAATTCAATGGCGAATTGGGGATCGATGAATTTTTGGATTGGCTATGCGCTGTGGATGAGGTTTTGGATTTCAAGGAAGTTCCTGATGCTATGCGTGTTTCTCTTGTGGAGACTCAGTTTCGTGGTAGGACGGCAACATGGTGGCAGCAATTGAAAGCCACCCACTCACGACAAGGTAAGTCCACAATTTCGTCTTGGCAAAAATTAACGAAACACATGAGGGAGTCCTTACCATTCAATTACACTCGTATCTTGTATCAAAAATTACAAACATTGAGACAAGGTTCGAGGACTGTTGATGAGTAATCAGAGGAATTTTTTCAATTGATTGTTCGAATACGGTGAAATCCCGCAAGCGTACGTGATCGTTGACAAGTAATAGTAAAAGTGAGTAAAAGAGTATCGTTCCCACGAGGACTATGCTTTCTAATTACTTAAATTAAATCAAGTCTAACTTAATTTGAATAAACACAATAGAAATTTGGTTGTTGTGATTTTATTGTTGAACTAGACTATTTTAGCTTAATAAATGAAAGCTGCTTACTGATTTCGAGAAAAAGCACAGATAGATAATTATGCTAGAAATCCGACTTCACCCTTTATATTCACTTTAATCCCTGAATTCATACTTCCTAATCTAATTTATTCTTAAATTGACAATCGACAATCCTAAATTATCTAAAAATCTATTTCGAGTAGAATTAGATCTATTTTCATATACGCCCCAAAATATTCCTATGTTGGGTTCGAATATATAAAAACGCTTTCAATAACAAGATCATCTAAATTGATTGCACCAAGCATAGGAAATTATTTCTAATCTATATAGGACTTAGTGTTTAAAAACCATATGAGCTAATTTATTTTGAATTTATTTTGAACCTTTCGGAAACTAAAATAAATCACAAACACGTTCAAATGGTGATCAAGCATTTAAACGGACATCTAATCCATGGCATAAATTAACAACTCATAAATTATGATTAAGAAAGGGAATTCATGAATTAAAAGAACATAATAAGGTTTACATCTTCATCCATAGCATAAAGAATTTAGCCTACCATAATTCGATTACAAAAATAATAATTAAATTGAGAATTCATCACCCGAATTGTTGGATTACAAGAAGAGACGAAAAAGTTTGGATTTAACCCGGTTGAAAGTCTTCAAATGAGTTGTCACACAAATCTGGTGCATCCTTGCCTTCGTTCTTGCTTACCAATTACCGGAAGAGAGATTTGTTCCCCAAAACTTGTGTTTTCGTCCACATTTTTCTCTTAGAATTTTCGACTCCTCCATCGTTATAAGGGTTCTCCTATTTATATGGGTTCAATTAGGGTTGAATTTCATGCCCTAAATCCCCAAAAACATGCCAAAAATAAATTTTAACTCAAATAAGTAATTGGCCACAGCACAGTCCGCTCGAGCGGCTGGTCTGTCCGCTGGAGTTTTTTCGGCTGAAGGTCCGCTCGAGCAGACAGAATTCTGTCTCGCCGATGACTGATTTTCATATGGCCATAACTTATCGTAGGAAACTCTAAATTGAGATCCGTAAAAAGCGTTAGAACCATAATTTAATTATATTTCCAAGGGTATATCATTTGACTAATGTAGATGTTTTTACCAAAGGTTTTTCTCTAATTTCTCCACGTGTGTCGGTTGTAGTTTCTCAATTTGCTTCTTCGACTTTCGGGTGTTTGATCCTTCACTTCAACTCTTCATTGTCACTCCAAAACACTTTAAATCTATTGATTTTATCTTCTTTCTCATTATCCAATATTTGTCTTTTGATATTCACTTCAAAAACTCAATTTCTTTTTATTTACTTGCCGATTTCACCAATGTGACTTGAGTTCGGGGATTTAGTCCTACAATCACAAACATGAGAAAAAACTCAATAGATATCGACTCTAAAATACTTAGAATTATACAAAAAACTTTTCATTAAGGAATCAATATAAGTGTATAAATTACACTTATCAAACCCCCAAACTTGAACTTTTGCTAGTCCCGACCAAAAATAAGATAAAACAAAAACTCAAATGCATATAAAGAAAAAAAAATTGTGCACACCGTTGGACTTCTTACCACTTTTGCCTCTAGTATAGATCTAATTATTTAATTCAAGAAAAATATCCAAATATTGCTACATAAAAGATTTTTAACATTTATCCAATATTCGACTTGTGCGTGTGTTTTAATATCTATTTCAGTCATTACTTTAATTTGGATAAAGTTATACAAACAAATAGATTCTTAAGTCTTTCAATCCCAACCCTCAATGGTCATATTTTCCTTTCTCCTCTCGTAAATTTCACACCATATTCAAGTATCTATGACTTCTCCCCGATGGCCTTCAACCAAGGCTAGACTCACATTTTAGTCTTCATTCTCAAGCTAGAAAGATCTAACTAATTAAGGCAAAGTTTAGATAGGCAATGATTCTCCATGATGTCAAGTGTTCTAGTCTTTAGGTCACAACTAAGCAAGTCAAACTAACTAGGCATCTAAATCTCATTTCTTGTCCAAGACTTAGTCAAGCAAATGCAGTACTTTTATTTCGTTTCTTGCTATTGCTTTTCTTTATAATTTTGCTTTTTTTTTATTCACCACAGTAGGTAGTTTTCGCTCTAATACTGAGGCAGTCTTCTATGGTAGATCCTCTCCTATATATTGTTGATACATAGGTCCAGATTACTCAAGGTTAGCTTTCACACATCAGTATAGACAACTTTTTCCTACTCGATGTGCCTTGACTAGCACAATGTCTTTCATTGGGACTGAAAGTTGGGATTATAATTTTAGAAAATAGTCAATGCCTAGTTTCAACCTGTCAACTTAAACTAATTATAAATTTTCTCAATAAAGGCTGAATCATCACTTCTCTAAACTATCACCGTTACCAGCTCAATCACTCCCAAACTTATTCTCAAATGTTGGTTTAGTGAATTTTTCAACTTAGTATATGGAAATCAAAAACATCATCTAAAGTCTTAAACTCAAGTCTCCATTTACATCACATAACTTGTCTCCAAACTTAAGCAACAACGAAAATAGCTATATGCTCAAAGTAGTCTCAAGTCTCACACAGATAAGGAATTTTAACAAAACTAAGCACATTGTAGCAATACTCAATCATTTTTCAACAATTAATCTTAGACCAAATAGAAATCATAATAAGCTAGCAAGTTATCTAACTATGTTACACAAAGAAAATATTTTTGACTTTTTTTTATTTGATTTTACACTACATACTCAGATAAAAAATAATAATAAAAGCTTGACTCAACAAGTCAACTCCACCCCCAAACTTAAATCAATATCGTACCAATGTAAGTACGAAGACAAATTATGAAAGTAAAGAGAAGGATCACGATACTCCCATAGTATTCTCCTTTATGAATGGAGTATTTGAGCACTTTGAACCGACCAAGCTATTTCTCCCAAACTTGCAGTGAATCTGCCAAGTGCTTTGGAACATTATTCTGGTTGAAGTATTTCATCAAACACTTTGTGAGTAACTTACAAAATCAAGAGATATATTATGTGATACTTGAGAAATTTCATACAAAAGGATGACGACAACTTAGATGCAAAATTCAGGGATGGATTTGCGAGTGGCGGGGGTGTTATCAGAGATCACACTGGGCGTTGTATCAGGGCCTTCTCTACTGGCTACGGAGACATACTTATTTTGGAGGCAGAGTTGAGAGCCATTTTACAGGGCATTGAGCTTGCCCGACGGATGGGTCTTGTGGACTTATGGATTGAGACTGACTCTACACTCGCTGTTCATTGCATTTCACGTGGTGGGGGGCCGTGGGTGATTCAGTCAATACTCAGACGCATCCGACATCTTCTTTTATTCGATCGAGACACAATTTCTCATATTTTTCGAGAGGAAAACCAGGTCGCTGACTCTTTAGCTTCTGAGGGCTGGGACCAACGACATTATCAGGAGTATGGATCTTCAGACTTGCCACGTCGTTCGCGTGGACTACTTCAGACTGACAGATATGGCCTTCCATCAGTTAGAGGTCTTTAGTTTTTTGTTAGTTTGGTTTTCATTTGATTTTGCTTTTGCTTTTCAGAATTATGCACCGGAAGTAGTATCTCTTTATTTGCTGTAGTTTGAGGATTTTTTTTTTCATTCGTTGTATGCTTGGAGGTCAGGTTCATATCCCCCTCCTGTGTACTACTATTTTTATATAAATACAGTGGTAGGGGCATCCAAACCCCCACCAGCCTGTCCTGGTAGAGGCCTAAAAACCATACTGGATTGTGCTGGTGCTTCGAATAAAAAAAAAAAAACCTAGATGCAAAATTCTACCTAAAACTATTACTTAAAAGCAAGTAAATAAAAGGGTTAGAAATTGAGTTGCCTCCTAATAAGTGCTTATTTAGAGTTAGCTTGATTTTGTAACAACCATTTCAGGACACTTTAAATAGTGCTTTGGAGGACTTGCTTTGCTTGCATCTATTGACTTTGTACTATTTTTCGTTTATTCTCACAAATTTGAATTTGCGCTCCTCATAAAAATATGATTTCAGTTTAGCACCTTACTCGAATACAACTACGAAAACTTCAACTTCTCCATCGATCTTGATCATAAAATCAATTTTAGAAGAAAGATGGGAGTCGGAGAATTGCTTGATAAGTACAACATCATCAAATATCACTTTTTCATTTTGGCCATTTAACTTCACTTTCTCCACATAATCTTCTTCTTTAATTGGTGCTTCCTTTGATTGGATGACATGTCTATTATCCAAAATCTCAGACAGTTGCTCATCACTCTTTGTTGTAATGCTTGACATGTGTTCCATTGGGTTGGCTTCAGTGTCGCTTGAGAATGTGCCTTGTGGACTCCCAGATAAAGCTGCTACTATCTGTCCAATCTGCGTTTCCAGATTTTTAAGTAAAGCATGTTGGTGTTGTAGAGTATTATTAGTTTTGTTAATGTATTGATACATTAAGTTTTCCAACGATGGCTTGTTCTCCTGTTGCTGTTGGAATCCAAGTTGTTGAAATCCAGATGGTTTTCCTTGACTTTGATTTCCCTGATTCTGATGGTTACCCCAAGAGAAATTTGGATGATTTCTCCATCTCGGATTATAAGTGTTGGAGTAAGGGTTGTTCTGTTGACGTGGAAAATTCTGAGTATAGTTGACTTCTTCAAGGTTCGATGTGAATGAATTCGTTAGTGGACAAGTTGGAGTCTGGTACATTGTGAAGACATCTCCATCAAGCATGTCGTCCTCATCAATCTCAGAAGTTGCATCATATCTCACTATATTAGCCTGGTACATTGCGAAGACATCTCTAACAAGTATGTTGTCCTCATCAATCTCAGAAGTTGCAACATATCTCGCTATATTAGCCAGGTACATTGCGAAGACATCTCCAACAAGCATGTCGTCCTCATCAATCTCGGAGCCAGTAATCTTGTGTTGTTGTATTTGGTGTATTTCTCCATCCTTTTCTTTGATGACAAAAGGTTATTTTGATCTCGGGATCAAATGGCAAAAGGTCGAGATATTTCAAATCATGCATAAAACGACTGCAACTGTCTGAAAAAAGCAAAAAGAAATACTAGAGTAAAAAAAGAAAAAAAATTAAAAAATTAAAAAGAAAAAATCGAATTCAAGATAAAATTAACAAAATTTAAGCTCAAAATCTTAATCTCCGGCAACTGTACCAAAAACTTGTATGGTGAAATCCCGCAAGCGTACATGATTGTTGACAAGTAATAGTAAATGTGAGTAAAAGAGTATTGTTCCCACGAGGACTATGATTTCTAATTACTTAAATTAAATCAAGTCTAACTTAATTTGAATAAACACAATAGAAATTTGGTTGTTGTGATTTTATTGTTAAACTAGACTACTTTAGCTTAATAAATGAAAGTTGCTTACTGATTTCGAGAAAAAACACAGATAGATAAATTATGCTAGGAATCCGGCTTCACCCTTTATATTCACTTTAATCCCTGAATTCATACTTTCTAATCCAATTTATTCTTAAATTGACAATCGACAATCCTAAATTATCTAAAAATCTCTTTCGAGTAGAATTAGATCTATTTTCATATATGCCCCAAAATATTCCTATGTTGGGTTTGAATATACAAAAATGCTTTCAATAACAAGATCGTCTAAATTAATTGCACAGAGCATAGGAAATTATTTCTAATCTCTATAGGACTTAGTGCTTAAAAACCATATGAGCTAATTTATTTTGAACCTTTCGAAAACTAAAATAAATCACAAACGCGTTCAAATGGTGATCAAGCATTTAAATGGACATCTAATCTATGGCATAAATCAACAACTCATAAATTAGGATTAAGAAAGGGAATTCATGAATTAAAAGAATATAATAAGGTTTACATCTTCATCCATAGCATAAAGAATATAGCCTACCATAATTCGATTACAAAAATAGTAATTAAATTGAGAATTCATCACCCAGATTGTTGGATTACAAGAAGAGACGAAAAAGTTTGGATTTAACTCGGTTGAAAGTCTTCAAACGAGTTGTCACACAAATCTGGTGCTTCCTTGCCTTCGTTCTTGCTTACCAATTGCCGGATGAGAGATTCGTCCCCCAAAACTTGTGTTTTCGTCCACCTTTTTCTTCTAGAATTTTTGACCCCCCCATCGTTATAAGGGTTCTCCTATTTATATGGGTCCAATTAGGGTTGAATTTTGTGCCCTAAATTCCCAAAAACATGCCAAAAATAAATTTTAACTCAAATAAGTAATTGGCCGCAGCACAGTCCACTCGAACGGCTGGTCTGTTCGCTCGAGCGGACAGAGATGAAGTTTTTTCGGCTGAAGGTCCGCTCGAGCGGACAGAATTCTGTCTTGCCGGCGACTGATTTTCATATGGCCATAACTTCTCGTAAGAAACTCCAAATTGAGATCCGTAAAAAGCGTTAGAACCATAATTCAATTATCTTTCCAATGGTATATACATTTGACTAATGTAGATGTTTTTATCAAAGGTTGTGCTCTAATTTCTCCACGTGTGTCAGTTGTAGTTTCTCAATTTGCTTCTTCGGCTTTTGGGTGTTTGATCCTTCACTTTAACTCTTCATTGTCACTCAAAAATACCTTAAATCTATTGATTTTATCTTCTTTCTCATTATCCAATATTTGTCTCTTGATAATCATTTTAAAAACTCAATTTCTTTTCATTTACTTGTCGATTTTACTAATGTGACTTGAGTTCGGATATTTAGTCCTACAATCACAAACATGAATAAAAACTCAATAGATATCGACTCTAAAATACTTAAAATTATACAAAAAAGTCTTCATTAAGGAATTAATATAAGTGTATAAATTACACTTGTCAATGACATTCATGAGAGCGATGATCAGCTTGTGGCTCGATTTGTTGGTGGTTTAAGGGTGAATTTTCAAGATGTGTTGAACCTTTTTACACATATTTCAATTTTTGAGGTGCATCAATGCTCACTTCTACTGGATAAGCAAGCCTCGTGACGAGGTTTTGGATTTTCAGCTGCCAGTTCTTCGAGTGGCAGCACACGACAGTGGCAATCTCTGGCTAACAGCCCTTCGGGCACAATCCCACGGGTACGTGGGGGTCCTTTTTCCAACACTGCTCTGCTTGTGTGCGTGACTAGTGGGCATAATCAGGTTGGGGGCACATTAGCTGGAGGACACAATCAGGGTGGTGTTCAGTATTTTTGATGTGGCAAGTGGAGACACTGCCAATCTACCTGTCCCCAACTTGAGGTGCGAAAGGGATAGCTTTTGGATGATTTGGGTGAGACAGAGTATGACGGATCACCTATTTTTGATGTTGAAGAATCTGACCAATTACTGATCGAGCAGGTAGACGGTGATGTTAGTTTGACATTGGTCTTACTGCGCAATTGCCTTACCCCACGCGTTACTGATGATTGTGTTCAGCGTCATAAGCTTTTTGAGTCGACTTGCACGGTTAATGGTAAGGTTTATCGATTTATTGTCGATGGGGGCTCTTGTGAGAATGTTATTTTTGATGAAGCTATAAAAAAGCTTGAATTACCTACTGAAGCACAACCTCAATTATATCAGATTGCTTGGCTTCAGAAAAGTATTCTTTTTAATGTCGATCATCATGCCTCCGTCCCTTTATCTATTGTTGGTAAGTATCGGGAGACTATTTGTTGTGACGTTGCTCCGATGGATGCGTGCCATATTTCATTGGGCCGCTTGTGGCAGTTTGATAGAGAGGCTTTACATGACGGTTGTAAGAACACTTACAATTTTGTATTTGGGGGTATAAAAATTGTCTTGTTACCGTCCTCTCCACAGGCCGTGGTGCCCCAAGAGACTGTCCCCGCCTTGTTTTTATCTTGTGCCCAGTTTGAGCAAGAAATAGTGTCCGAGAGTAGGGTATTTTTATTGATTGGGAAGCCCGTTTCAGAAGGGGTTGATGTGCCATTAGTGGTTGCTCTTTTGTTGGAGGACTTTGCAGATCTTTTTCCAGTTGACTTACCGTTGGGTTTACCGCCGCTTCGTGACATTCGGCATCAGATTGACTTGGTTCCGGGAGTTTCTCTTCCTAATTGTCCTCATTATTGTATGAGTCCGGATGAACATGAGGAGTTGATGCATCAGGTGAAGGATTTGTTGCAGAATGGGCATATTCGTGAGAGCTTGAGCCCATGTGCGGTACCAGCCCTTCTCATTCCTAAGAAGAACGGTACTTGGCGCATGTGTGTTGATAGTCGCACTATTAACAAAATCACAGTCCGTTATCGGTTTCTCATTCTTCGTTTGGATGATCTTTTGGACCAATTGAGCGATGCTTCGATATTTAGTAAACTTGACCTGAAAAATAGGTATCACCAGATTCAAATACGGCCGGGAATGAATGGAAGACGGCTTTCAAAACTCGGGAAGGGCTGTTTGAATGGCTTGTTATGCCGTTTTGTCTTTCCAACGCCCGTAGCACTGTCATGTGTATTATGAACCAGGCCCTCCGTTCTTTGATTGGTACTTGTGTGGTGGTTTACTTGACGACATCCTAGTCTATAGCCGCACAGTCCGTGAGCATTTACATTACCAGCGTTCATTTTTTCTTATTCTTTGTTCAGAGAAATTTTTTGCTGCCCCTAGTAAGTGCACTTTCCTTGTTCTGAAGATTTTATTTTTGGGCTATCAGATATCGGGACATGGTATTGCAGTTGAGGATGCTAAGGTAGAGGCCATTCAGCATTGGCCGACTCCGCACACTCTCATAGATGTGCGTAGTTTTCACGGGCTCGCTTTTTTTTTATCGCCATTTCATTCCGCATTTTAGCTCCATCTTGGCCCCTGTTACTGATTGTATGAAGCAAGCTACATTTGCCTGGTCCAAGGGCGCAGATAAGACTTTTCATCTTATCAAGCAAAAATTGACTTCGGCTCATGTCCCCATTCTTCCTAATTTCTCCCCTCCCGAGTTGCATTGTGACATATCCAAGGTTGGCATATGGACAGTGTTGAGCCAATGAGGCCGTCCAGTTGCTTATTTTAGTGAGAAGTTAGTAGGTGCGCGCACTCGATATAGTACATATGACGTGGAATTTTATGCCGTGGTTCAGGCTATTCGCCATTGGCGCCATTATTTGTTTCAGTGGGAGTTTGTTTTATACACGGACCACAAGGCATTGAAGCATTTGGCCAGTTAGAATAATGTTTCTACACGCCATGCCTATTAGACAGCTTATCTGTAACAATTCACCTTTGTTATTAAGCATAAATATGGTGCTTCTAACAAAGTGGCCGATGCCTTAAGTCGGCGACACTCTTTATTGATAGATTTGTGAGTTGCAGTTCACGGCTTTGACACGTTTCGTGACCTCTATGCATCTGATCCATTTTTTGGACCTATTGTGACTAAGATTCAGGCTGGGTAGTGCACAGATTTTATACTTTGGATGGATTTCTATTTCGTAGTTTACAACTTTGCATTCTTGATTGTAGTATGCGTGATAAAATTATAGCTGAACTTCATAAGGCTGGACATGTTGGTCGCGATCGCTCAGTGGAGATGGTTAGTCGTACTTTTTTTTGTCCCTTTTTGTAGCGTGATGTTTCGCGGCATGTAGCGCACTGTCGCACATGCCATGTGGCTAAGAGTACTGTGATCAATGCTGGTTTATATCGGCCTATTCCTATACCAACTCAGCCTTAGACGGATATTAGCATGGACTTTTTGCTTGGTTTACCACAGACTCAACAAGGTTTTGATTCGATATTTGTCGTCGTTGACCGTTTCTCTAAGATGGTCCATTTCGTTCTGTGTAAACGTACTGCTGATGCTGTTCATGTGGCCTAACTATTCATTCGTGAGATTTATTGCATACATGATTTGCCATCTTCTGTTGTGTCGGACTGTGACACCCAATTTCTTAGTCACTTTTGGCGTAGTTTATGGCGCATGGCAAACACTTCGTTGAATTTTTGTAGTGCCTATCACCCACAGACGGATGGGCAGACAGAGGTTGTGAACTGGTCTCTAGGTAATTTGTTGCGGTGTTTGGTTGGAGACAATATTAAATCATGGGATCAGCAGCTTAGTCAAGCCGAGTTTGCTCATAATGTGGCTGTCAATCGCAGCACTGGGTATTGTCCCTTCCAGATTGTTTATTCTATGATACATTGGGGTCCTTTGGATTTGTTATCCTTGCCGATTGCTACCCGTATTCATGGGCGTGCTGCTGACTTCATTGAGGGACTACAATAGGTACACTCAGCCACTCATGCCAACTTGGTGGCTGCCACGAGTAAATACAAGAAGGCAGCTGATGCACATCGACAGCATGTAGAATTCGAGGTAGGTGATTTTGTTTGGTCCGTTCTTACAAAGGACCGTTTTCAGGCTCATGAGTACAACAAATTATCGTCCCGCAAAATTGGTCCTTTGGAGATTGTGGAAAAAATTAATCCCAATGCCTATCGCATGAAGCTACCGATCCATATTCGTACTTTTGACGTTTTCATTGTCAAACACTTGGTGCCTTATGTGAGTGACAGTTTGTCTGATGACGAGGTGGCTGGCGATTCGAGGTCGAATCTTCTTGACCCCCAGGGAGATGATGGCATAAAGGACCTAGCTTTGGCTTATCTGGACGCGATGGATCGTAATCGTGATTCTTCAAAGAAACATGCATAGATTTCATCATGTCTATTTTCAATTAGAAGTTTACTATTTAAGAGTCATTTTTCATTCATTATAGTAGTTGTTGAAATAAGAATATTGTTCTTAGAGTTTCTCCACGATAATCAATTTAACTCAGTATTCATAGGAATCAACGAATTGATTTTGAGTTTTGTTTTCATTCTTTTACGTTTCTGCCTACGTCAGCATATAACGAATATTGAATATTAAATAAGAAGAGCTATATTACGTATAAGTTTAAAAGTTTTTAATGAAATAGATTTGGGTGATTTCGAGTAACCTTCCAACTTCATTAATAAAATATAATTAATCAATAAATGCAAGGAAAAAAGAAAGAAAAATTCAATCTATTAAAACGAATAGATTAAAATTTTCAAGGAAGGGGCAATTATGTGATAGAAAAATGGCAAATTGGAAAGAATTGCCTGAAGATGTGCTCGTAGAAATTCTCCTCAAGTTGTGTGTAAAATCTCTTATTCGATTCAGATGATTTTGTAAAACATGGGAGACTCTTATAAAAAACTCCAAGTTAATCTCTATTCATTTTAAACATGACAGAGGAATTTGTCCTAGTCCAAAGCTATCTGAAAAATGAGAACCAGCCCGTGATAACCTTTTACTCAAATGAAGATTCTTTGAGTCAAGTGTCAATAAATTTGAGAATTTCATATTTTGATAATTGGCCACATGGACTCCATATTTCAGGTCCGTGTATTGGTTTGATTTGCATTATTAGTAAAAATGGAAAAATTGTATTGTGTAACCCCGTGTAACAAGAATTGTTAAGGAATAACAAATACAAAATCGTTTATGGTGAAAGATAAAGAAACAAAACACACTATGTTAAAGAAAAATTAATGGACACGAAGAGATGATTTTTTCATATCTACCAAGGCTCAGAAAATTTGCCTTAATCCCACACTAAGTATAACACAATCTCAACCAACGCACAAAGGAAAATCTCACAAAGAAATTTTAGGAAGAGAGCTCGCCATTATTAATGAAACAATGGCAGGGGAGAAACCATTCAAAAAAGGGGACCAACAAATAAGCTGTAGAAAGAGATCACAAAGGAGCAGCCACTCTTTCACGTGGGGGTGGGTAGTGTTTTAGGTTTTGGACTCCTATTTTCTTCACTTACCTCTAGTATACAGGATAAATATATATAACCAAAGGATAGAGTTTTATTTAAGTAAAACTCTTAATAGATAACCACATCCATTAAACACATAGATAAACATAGTTCAAAAATTCGATCACTTGAGCAACTCCAATTGGTTACACCTCAAAAGTGACCGTTATTCAAACCAACCTAACAATCACGATTCTTCAATTTGAACGAGTCAATGACTCGATACACTAGTGTGGGATTAACTTGGGTCGTACATTTCATTTAAGACACAAGCCTAAATAAGTACGATTAATTTTTCATCACTGCCTTGGGGATTGTTTGGCACAAAATACCCAACAATCTTCCATATTTGGTGCCAAAGAATCCGTTCTTGCACCCCTCCTATTACCTAAAACAAGAAAAAAATAAAAATTAGTGAGTTAATCAGAAAGGGAATTCGAAAATTGAAAATTCACTAACCTTTATCAATATTCAAGAGACTTAAACAACTCTTAAATTTACCATGGGCAACACTTTTGTTCCCATATCAGAGGGATTAAATTGAGAGAGTACCTTTTTAAGGTTATCAATTCCTGTGATACAATATCTCGAATAAAATACATTCGAATATTTATATGCTTAGTGCGTTCATGAAAAACAAGATTTTTACATAGATGTATAGCAGATTGATTGTAAGAGAACACAGTTACATTACCATCCAAAACACACAGTTCATTTAGAAGACCCTTAAGCCACAAAGACTTTTTAATGGCTTCTGTTGTAGCAATGTACTCAGATTCTGTACTGGACAAAGCAACTTTATGCTGCATTTGAGATTTCCAACTCACACAAGAATCACATAAAGTAAACACATACGAAGTAGTAGACTTTCTATTGTCTCTGTCACCTGCATAATCAGCATCAACAAAACCCTTTAACATAACACCCTCAGATTTATTTTTAAATACTAAGCCCGTATCACTATATCCTCTCAAATATCTTAGCACCCACTTAAGTGCTTCCCAATGATTTAGACCTGGATTTAACATGAACTTGCTAAGTGTGCTCACAGCATAGGCAAGGTCAGGCCTAGTGCACACTATCAAATACATAATAAATCCTATAGCATTAGATTAAAGAATTCTATTCATGTATTCCACATCTTCATCACTTACTGGAGATTGATCTTTAGGCAAAACAAAATGATTTGCTAAAGGTAAAGTAACAGGTTTACTCTCATTCACACCAAATTTTTTCAACACCTTCAAAATATAAGATGTTTGATGCAACCGCAACCACGAATTTGATATATCCCTTTCAATTTTCATACCTAGGATTCGTTTTGCTTTACCTAAGTTTTTCATATCAAATTCTCCACTTAGAACAGTTTTTATCTTATTAATTAAGATAATAGATGAACTAATCAACAACATATCATCCACGTATAATAAAAGAAACACACAATCATTTTTATTATGATGATAATATAAGCAATGATCAAATTTTCTTCTATTAAAACCAATAGAAAAAACACACAAATCAAACACTTTGTACCACTTACAACCTACTAAAGATTTGTACTTAGGTCTAGGAACTAAATCCCAAGTTTGATTTTTCTCCAGAGGACTCATCTCTTCATTCATTGCTTCTAACTACTCATTCGATTGTTCAATCTTAAAAGCCTCCTGATACGATCTTGGCTCCTTATTGACTAATTCTTCAAAACTAGCATAAGTGAATGCCACCTCTGACTCATACCCAAATCTCTGAGGCTCTCTATGAGGTCTTCTCACTATATCTCTTGTCAATTGATAGTCTCTTAAAGAATCTCCCTCATCTAAATATTCCTCAACAACAGTTTCACCTATATCATTTTTCTCAGGTTGCTGAACCTCCACCTCACTAGAGGTACTAGGGATATGTGTACTAACCTTAATAGTCTCCAACTGTCTACTATCACCCTCTTGTTGATCTTTACCTAATTTCTCTAAATCAGGTCCTAAACAAGGCATTTCAAATTCATTGAATGTAACATCTCTACTCACTATGACTTTCCCTCACTTCTGGCTTTTATCCCATAACCTATATCCCTTCACTCCCTCGGCATAACGTAAGAAAAAACATTTCCTAGCTCTAGGTTCAAGCTTTCCCTCACTTTGATGAGAAAAGGCAGCACAGCTAAAAGTACGAAACATAGAATAGTTAGCACATTTACCATACCATTTTTTATGAGAAGTATTACCATTCAAAGCAGTAGACGGAGTAATATTAATTAAATAACAAGCAGTTATCACAGCTTCATCCCAAAACGATTTAGGGACATTAGAGCTAATCATCATGCATCTCACTTTATCAAGTAGTGTTCTATTCATCATTTCAGCTACCCCATTCTATTGAGGAGTGTAATGAACTGTTTTATGTCTTGTTATTCCATTTTCAACACACATTTTATCAAATTCAGCATTGCAAAATTCTAGTCCATTATCAGTTCGAAGAAACTTTATCTTTTTACCAGTTATATTTTCTATCCTCTTTCTCCAATTATTAAAGCTATCAAACGTACCCGATTTATCTTTCAAAAGAAAAATCCACACTCTCCTATAATAGTCATCAATAATAGATAAAAAATATCTTTTCCCACCCAAAGTAGGATTAATGCAGGACCCCATAAATCAGAATGCACATAGTCAAGTATTCCATTTGTTTTATGAACACCTGAAGAGAAGGAAAGTTTATGTTGTTTACCAAGCACACAATGGTCACAGAAAGACATATCAGATACACAGTCTTTACCAACAATACCTTTTTCATTAAGGAGCTTAAGCCCTTTATTGCTCATATGAGCTAATCTACCGTGTCACTTGTGTGTGTCATCTGTGTTGGTAGAAGAAACTGAAAAAATTGAATTTTTAATTACTTCTCCTACAGTGACATAAATACTGTTTCTTTTCATGCCTTTACAAATTACAAGAGCTCATTTGGTAATTTTTAGCATCTTGTTTTCAATTTTACCAATTAAACCAATTTCTTCTAATTCACCCACTGCAATTAAATTCCTAGTCATTTCAAGAATATATCTGACTCCCTTTAAAGTGAGCACACAGCTATTATTAAATTTAACAGAAATATCACCAATTCCAACAACTTTGCATGTTAAATTGTTACACATAATAATATGATCTAAATCACTTTCATGCAAAGTTTCAAACCACTATCTATGTGATGTAATATAAAAGGATGCACCAGAGTCAAGTATCCATTCATGAAGATGAGATTTCTCAGATAAATTTAATTCAACAGAGTTTATTAACACATAAACCTCATTATGTTTCAAATCAGAATTAGAAGACACCAAATTCACTTCATCTCTCTCATTTTCTCTCTGCTTGTTTTTCTCTTTATAACAATCTTTTATGAAGTGACCTGTCTTACCACAACCATAGAATTTTCTTATTTTTGACCTAGACTTTGATCTAGACTTTTCCTTACCTTTGTTTTTACCACTCTCACTATTGTTTTGATTATTGTGATTCCCACCATGCCTGTATTGAGATCTCCCCCTAACCAAATGGACGTCTCCAACTCTTTTTTCTATTCTTTCAGTTTTTAATTCTAACTCTTTACTTCTCAAAGAATCGACGACAATTTCAGGTGTTAATGTGTCTCTACCATACTTAATGGCACTTTTAACCTCTCTTTAGGTTTAAGGTATAGCATTTAACAAAATAATTGCTTTATATTCCTCAGACACAGTTT
Source organism: Forsythia viridissima (assembly GCA_030279155.1). Taxonomy (NCBI): domain Eukaryota; kingdom Viridiplantae; phylum Streptophyta; class Magnoliopsida; order Lamiales; family Oleaceae; genus Forsythia; species Forsythia viridissima. Next base: position 38,012,675 of record CM059036.1, read on the forward strand.
TACCACAATTAACAATATCTTGAACCAATTTGTTAAAAATATCCAAATTATCATCCAGATCTTTCGAAAAGTCAATTTTAAAACTAAATAATCGTTCAAGTAAAAAAAGTTTGTTAGGTGTAGATTTTGACAAATACAGCTCTTCTAACTTTAACCAAAGTTTTTGTGTGGAATCAAATTTACCAACTTTTCTCAAAACAGTATCAAATAAGTGTAAAATTATTGAAGTGTAAGCTAGCTCGTCAAATTTTATTTTCTGTTCATTAGTAACAGTTATTGCAAAAGAATCATCTATAACTTTAGAAACTTTTTGTTGAACCAAAATTCCCTTTATTTTTTGTTGCCAGATTGAAAAATCTCATTTTCCATTAAATACACACAAGTTAAAACTATGAGTTGTCAATTTTTTTTAATAAAACAAATAAATTCACACAGACAAACTTAACACAAATTGTAACACATAGCCACAATAAACATAAGTAACCAGCACAAAAACAAAAATTTGCAATTAATGGCCACAAATATACACTGTCCTATATTCCACATGATTCTGTGAGAATTAGGTTCTCAGGTCAAGGGAAAATATAGAACAAGCAAATCTTGGAGTTTTGTTAAAATAATAGTTTAAGCAACACGAAATAGAATAATCTAATTAACAAATAATTAAACCAACAAAAAATTTCAGACAGATAAACAAACCACAAAAAAGAGCAAAACAGTTTGCTACCGGCAAAGTAGCTATTCTCAACACGTAATCCCCAAACAATTAATAACAGTTTGCTACCGGCAAGGTAGCTATTCTTGACTAAAATATTAAAAGTAGATTAGATGTTACCGAAGAGATGTGAATTTTTAATTTTTTAATTGGAGGTCCATTAAGAACCCGTAGAAACAGCAATCATCAACGAACCACCAAGGGCAAAAGTGTCCAGATTTTAGAACACTGGACACGGGAACGAATCAACACCACCAGCAGGTCCGAAATTCCAAGAGGAACAATCTGCCTTTTTGCCCGGAGTTTAAATGCCACCGCAAGTGCCTCCACGCGCCGTAAACAGCCTATGCGCGTGACCTCCACGCGCCGGCCGAGTAGTTTCGCCTCGACGTCAAGAGTCTAACGGTACCACCCACGCACCTTAACTCTGACCGGTTAGCCTCTCACGAAGGTTTTTTAGACTCGATTATTTGAAAAAACACCTAAAAAATTTCTCTCTTTTGATTTCTAATCTTACCACCTAACCCAAGCTGTGATACCAATTTGTTAAGGAATAACAAATACAAAATCGTTTATGATGAACGACAGAGAAATAAAACACACTAAGTTAAAGAAAAATTAATGGACACGAAGAGATGATTTTTCATATCTACCAAGGCTCAGAAAATTTACCCTAATCTCACACTAAGAATACTACAATCTCAATCAACGCATAAAGAAAAATCTCACAAAGAAATTTGAGGAAGAGAGCTCGCCATTATTAATGAAACAATGGCAGGAAAGAAACCATTCAAAAAAGGGGACCAACAAATAAGCTGTAGAAAGAGACCACAAAGGAGTAGCCACTATTTCACGTGGGGGTGGATAGTGTTTTAGGTTTTGGACTCCTATTTTCTCCACTTACCTTTAGTATATAGGATAAATATATATAACCAAAGGATAAAGTTTTATTTAAGTAAAAATCTTAATAGATAACCGCATCCATTAAACACATGGATAAGCATGGTTCAAAATTTCGATCATTTGAGCAACTCTAATTGGTTACACCTCAAAAGTGACCGTTATTCAAACCAACCCAACAACCACGATTCTCCAATTTGAACTGGTACAAAATCGTTTATGGTGAGAGATAAAGAAACAAAATACACTAAGTTAAAGAAAAATTAATGGACACAAAGAGATGATTTTTCATATCTACCAATACTCAGAAAATTTATCCTAATCCCACACTAAGTATAACACAATATCAACCAACGCACAAATGAAAATCTCACAAAGAAATTTTAGGAAGAGAGTTCGTCATTATTAATGAAACAATGGCACGAAAGAAACCATTCAAAAAAGGGGAAAACAAAATTCAATCTACCCCCGTGTTACAAGAATTCAATCTACTCCCTCCTACTTCCTTTTCCTGTCCATGTGGTCTTACACTTCTCATATGATTAGGATTTGGCTTCGATCCATGTACTAATGACTACAAAATGGTAAGAATAATGAAAAATCCGCATGGAGATGAAGACGACGAAGGCGTTAAAGTTGAGGTATACAATTTAAGCACTAATACATGGAGAAAAATTGAAGATACACTGCCAATTTCTTTCCTATCTCCCGTGCTCTTCAGTAGAGCATGTCACATGTGTGCAATGAAATGTATTATTTGTTACAAAATAAGTAGCGAGACTTTTATATTCATAGACCATCCAGAAAGTTGTTTAGAGTTAGATGGAAAACAAGAAACTTTGACAGTCCTAAATGAGTGCCTTGCCATGGTTCGTTATAAACAATGGATGAAAGAACCAAACCTTATTAACATTTGGGTGATGAAGGAATATGGCATCAAACAATTTACAGTAGGGCCTATTCTAGTCAAGTGCCCATTATCATTGTGGAATAACTATTTGCTCATTGTTGAAAGTGACAATGAACAACTAATCTATTGTGCACTTAATACCAATATAGTTAAGAAATTTGAAATTTATACTGACTTTCAATGTACAATGCGTGTTAAAGGAAAGATGATTAATTACACTATCAAAGGAAATGAGATTAAAGGAAAGATGATCAATTACACTATCAAAGGAAAGGAGATCAATCTGCTCTCATAAAATCAGCCATTTGTCTGGAGTGATATTAGGATTGTGATTTATATTCCTAGAATAGGCCATTATGTTTGTGTATAAATTACTAGCTTGTACAGATACATTTAGACAGTACAAACATACATCCTTTTATCTTTTCATTTCTTTATGGTATCAGAGCACCTATCCTGGTGCCTTTGACTCACTACCTTCCGCCACAAAAAAAAAAAAAAAAATCAAAACACAACCACATCTACAACATGGCTGGAACTCCAGAAAATTATGAACCAAAGGATGATTCTTTATCCAAAAACATAGAGGACAGGGATGAGACATTGCCTGATTCTTTGATCTTACATCACTCTGATACACCAGGACTCACCCTGGTTAACACACCACTTGATGGGCACAATTACGGGCAATGGAGTCGCTCAATGCGTCTTAGTCTCAGTGCCAAGAACAAACTTGGGCTGATCGACGGAACCATAATAGCACCACCATCAACAGATGCAAAATTCCCGATCTGGCAACGCTGCAATGATTTAGTGCTGACTTGGATCCTCCATTCTATACACCCAGACACCGAATAAAAGTATGTTACAATCAAGGGATGGGCAGGTACGGCGCGGTAACCGCCAAGCCACTATGAGGTCAACTGCTATAGTATGGCGAATCCAAATGCCCCAAGAGGTTTTCCGAGCTAACTAGTACTCCAAACACTGATCAAACATCGATGATTTCGAACATTATTATAAGATAATCCAAAAAAGAGGCTGACAATCGGCAGAAAATGCTGAGCAAAGCTGCTGGCCTGAAGAGTGAGGCTGATCCGTAACATCAACTGCAGAAGAATGAGGTTCGAGTTGATGAACAGGAGAAGGCCGCAATACATCTCCATCATCATTCTCCCCCGGGGTTGATTAATTAGGTTAAGGAAAATATGAGGCACTTGGTTCATTCAATTCTTAGTGATAAGAAGGATCCACTGGGAAGACTGGAGTAGTATCTTCATTAGCCGGAAGGAATTAGTCTCCACTAGTGTCATTCGCTTAAAATACTCCTTAAAGGAATTCTTTAACTCTTTTAACAACAATTAAAAGATATGCACCGTAATATTCTCCGACACAGCGGCTGCGGTATGGAGTGACCTTCAGGACCAATTTTCCCAAGGAGATGATTCACGAATCTACCAAATTAGACAAGAAATCGCTGAATGTCGCTAAGGCTCCCTCTCTGTTTCTGCGTATTACACCAGACTCAAGGGACTTTGGGATGAATTGGCATCTTACCAAGAGCCCATCACATGTCCCTGCGATATGTCGAAGAAGTTAGCCATTCGTGAAGAAAAAGAGAAAGTTATGCAATTTTTGATGGGGCTAAACGAACCTTACTCTACGGTTCGTGGCTCAATATTGATGATGAATCCTCTCCCAGATACACGCAAAGTCCACGGGCTTATTCTCCAGCACGAGAGACAGATGGAAGTGGCAATGCGCCGTGAAATTCCATCAGGTTCCCATGCGATGCACACAGCCCGTTCTTCATCAGCAGGCACAGCGGCGGGCTACCCTTCCTATCGCTCACCAACACCAGGCACGGCAGTGGCCACGGCAGCAGGATCTCCTTCCTATCGTAAGGCCCTGCGATGCAGTCACTGTGACAAGGAGGGTCACCTTGTGGATCGTTGTTATTGTTTGATTGGGTTTCCTGTGGGTCATAAGTGGCATGGAAAGAATATAAAGCCTAGGAATAAAAAGTCTACTGCCCACTATGTTGATTCAAAGAAGGAACCCACCAATGCGAGCCCAACTTTCACGGCTGAGGAATATAAACAGATCATGGCCTTACTTCACAATAAAAATGGTAACGACCAATCACTAGCAAACCCAACAGGTATTTTTACACCCAGCAGTAATAATATAAAGCATGATTCACATTCAACTTTATATTGGATAATGGATAGTGGAGCAACAGATCACGTATCACACCGACCACCTACTCACAATAAAATTAAGACATTTCATGATTTTATTGGTCTACCTAATGGGGAACGATCAGCCATTGAAAGTGTTGGATCGATTCATTTGTCACCAGATATATCTCTTGATGGAGTTCTTCACGTGCCCAAATTTCATGTGAATTTAATATCTGTGAGTAAATTGACTCAGGATTTGAAATGTATATTGATATTTTATCCGGATTTTTGTGTTGTGGAGGACGTGGATACGAGGAGGACGATTGGCCTGGGCAAGCATATTAATGGCCTCTACTATCTCACATCAAGTCAAAATGCTCACCTTGTCAACCACATCACTCGCATTTCCGACCTTTGGCACCGATGTCTTGGACATCCATCCAACGCACCTCTCCATACCCTATCCCAAACTTTTCCAGAAATTATGTTTAATTCTAAGGATGTTTGCGAGATTTGTCCATTAGCAAAACAAACTCGTTTATCTTTTATTTCCAGTTCAATAAAAACAACTGCACCGTTTGATTTAATACATTGTGATATTTGGGGACCACACAAAATTCACACACATTCTGGGGCTCGTTACTTTCTCACTATTGTTGATGACTACACTCGCTTTACTTGGGTCCACATTATGAATCTTAAATCAAACACCCAATATTTGTTGAAAACTTTCTTTTCTTGGGTCAAGACTCAATTCCATCGGGATATTAAGATCTTACGTGCCGACAATGGGAGGGAGTTCACATCAATGCGTCACTTTCTTGAAGAACATGGTACTATTTTTCAACATACATGCACTCATACACCCCAACAAAATGGGGTAGTAGAGCGTAAACACCGCCACCTTTTAAATGTAGCCCGTGCCCTACGATTTCAAGGCAATTTACCATTAAAATTTTGGGGAGAGAGTTTTCAAACGGCTTGTTACCTAATCAATCGACTTCCCACACCTCTACTTTCCTACAAATCCCCATACGAACTCTTACACAAAACACCACCAATTTATTCTCATCTTCGAGTTTTCGGTTGTTTATGTTTTGCCACCAATCTCACCCCTGATAACAAATTTGATGCTCGTGCACGTCGATGCATCTTCATAGGATATCCTTTTGGGCAAAAAGGGTACCGCATCTATGACCTCGAAAATAAAAAATTCTTTTCTTCAAGGGATGTCACTTTTCATGAACACATATTTCCACTTACCACACTCCCACCAGAAAATCAAGAAGACTACACAGTTCTGCCTATCCCATTCGAACCCTTCTCTTCCCCACATGACCAGACCACTCAATCTACACCTCCATTACCACCCACTCCTACTGATACACTTCCTACTTCTTAGCCACCTAATTCTCATTTCACCCCTCTACAAACGGAAGACATTACCGAGCCAATCCCGTCCTCGTCACTAGAATCTCACAACCATACTCCAACCCACCATCACTCGCCGCCTTCACCACTGTCTTCCACAATTCTGCCACCTCCACCTTTGGTGAGTCTCCCATCTCCAGAGCCAATGGCTTCCAATGTCCCTGAGCCTCGTCGATCCTCCCGAACTCCACGACCACCGTCCTACCTCCAAGACTACAAAACCAACTATGCTACTCTCCTGGGCCCTGACGCCTCGTCTTCATCCACGTCCAGCACACGCTATCCAATACAACGGTATGTTTCTTACTCTGGGTTATCCAATCCACATCGTTCTTTTGTGCATAATATATCACACTTGGTTGAGCCAGCAAATTATGAACAGGCACGCCATGACCCTCAGTGGGTTGCGGCCATGGATTCTGAAATTCAGGCCCTTGAGGATAATCATACATGGTCTATAGTCCCTTTACCTCCTGGACATCGTCCCATCGGCTGCAAATGGGTCTTCAAGATCAAATATCATGCTGATGGTACCATCGAGCGTTACAAAGCTCGACTTGTTGCCAAAGGGTTCACACAACGCGAAGGCATTGATTACAAAGACACATTCGCCCGTGTTGCTAAGTTACTTACTGTCCGTTGCTTACTAGCAGTCGCTGCAGTCCAAGATTGGCCATTACACCAAATGGATGTACAAAATGCTTTCCTACATGGCAATCTCATTGAGGAAGTCTACATGTGCCCGCCTCCAGGTTATCGTCGACAGGGGGAGAATGTGGTTTGTCGACTCCAAAAGTCTCTTTATGGCCTTAAGCAAGCATCTCGCAGTTGGTTCCAGCGGTTTTCATGTGCAATTCAAGAAATTGGCTTTCAACAGTCTCGCGCTGACTATTCTTTGTTCACACAGGTTCGTGGGGACTCTATTACTATTGTTTTGCTTTATGTTGATGATATGGTCATAACAGGAAATAATGAAAAGGCCATCAACGATCTCAAGAAGTTCCTCAATAGTCATTTCAAGATTAAAGACCTTGGACCACTCAAATACTTCCTTGGCCTCGAAGTTGCACGTTCCAAAGCTGGAATCACAGTTTGCCAACGGAAATACACATTGGACATATTGGAGGAGGCCGGGTTACTTGGAGCAAAACCAACAACAGTTCCCATGGAACCCGATTTAGTACTAACTGAAACGGGAAGTGAAGCTCTCAAGGACCCTACACGGTATCGACGGCTAATTGGAAAATTAATCTATCTCACAATCAGTAGACCAGAAATCACATACTCCGTGAACACACTCAGTCAATTTATGCAGGAGCCAAAATTGCATCATCTCAAGACCGCTCATCGACTCCTCCAATACTTGAAAGCGGCTCCAGGGCAAGGTTTATTATTTCCATCAGACAATCCACTTCACTTGATCAGCTACTGTGACGCCGATTGGGCAAGATGTCCTATTACACGTCGATCAGTGACAGGTTATTGTGTCTTCCTTGGCAAGTCACTTGTTTCATGGAAAAGTAAGAAGCAGGCAACAGTGTCAAGATCATCAGCAGAAGCAGAATATCGCTCTATGGCTGCAGCCGCTTGTGAACTTACCTGGTTGAGATACTTATTGAAGGATTTACGTATACCTCATCCTGAACCAGCAATGTTATTTTGTGATAATCAAGCAGCTTTACACATTGCTGCAAACCCAGTTTATCATGAGCGGACGAAGCATATTGAGCTGGACTGTCACACCGTTCGTGAGAGAATCCGAAGAGGAGAGGTCAAGACAGCCTATGTACAAACTGGGAGTCAAATAGCAGATTTATTCATGAAGCCATTGCGAGCACCAGCATTTCACACTCATCTCAGCAAGTTGGGTGTCATCGACATTCATACTCCAACTTAAGGGGGAGTGTTAAAGGAAAGATGATCAATTACACTATCAAAGGAAATGAGATTAAAGGAAAGATGATCAATTACACTATCAAAGGAAATGAGATCAATCTGCTCTCATAAAATCAGCCATTTGTCTGGAGTGATATTAGGATTGTGATTTATATTCCTAGAATAGGCCATTACGTTTGTGTATAAATTACTAGCTTGTACAGATACATTTAGACAGTACAAACATACATCCTTTTAATTACACTATCAAAAGAAAGGAGATCAATCTGCTCTCATAAAATCAGCCATTTGTCTAGAGTGATATTAGGATTGTGATTTATATTCCTAGAATAGGCCATTACGTTTGTGTATAAATTACTAGCTTGTACAGATACATTTAGACAGTACAAACATACATCCTTTTATCTTTTCATTTCGTTTAATGCGTGTTGCAATTTACAAGGATAGCTTAGAACAAGTGAAGAAAATGTTTGAGTAGCAAATAATACTTTTTTCTTGATTTATACATCAATGATGCTCGTTTTCTTACACCATCAAGAATCTATGTAGTTGTCATTTTCAATTATTAACTTATTTTAATTATATTCTTTAATTTATTGTTTACAAACTTAATGATACACCTATGTTTATGTTGTACGTATACATATACGTAGAGGTTGTAATCTAGCCATGTTGGTTGATCTCACACTACTTACATTTTTTCAAATTTAATATGGAGAATTTACAATGCACATAAAAATGAGTAGGGGATTTAAAACACACCCAATCATTGTGTTCGATTAAACTGTAATTAAGTGCAAGGAGATCAATGACAACTATTAGAGTAGTGAGTTGAATATCATTCTACGATAATTGCTTATTTAATTTTAAAGTTGATTTATCCTAACTTTAACCGAACTTACACAATTGTTGATGATTAGGTGTTTTTAAACCATACTGTACTAGAACTTCTAAGAAAGCAATTTAGAGGTGTTTTGACAAATTCCGGAGGAAAACTCAATAACATGATAATACTAGGAAGGAGGTTGTCCTTTAAATGAGAAAATTAAGATTAGAATTTTAAAGAAAAATAATATCTCAATTTTTTTGACCTATACATTAAGCAAAATCTTAAAGAATTATTAAGTAATATAATGATTGAATCTTGATCAACATTTTTATATTCGTCACTGCAAGTTTTAAAAAATTAATCTTGATTAACTATAAACAGATTATCAAATTAATTAATATAAAAATTAATATCATAACAAAGTAGTTTACAAGGGTTGTGTCTTATTGGCCAAACCAGTTAGCATAAATATAATTTCATTAGTCCACAATATCCAAAATTAAAATATTGTGTATGAAAAAAAAATCTTGATGTAAAGAAATATTATCAGCATTTAAGGAATAATTCACATTTAAGTTCATTTACAAATAGTTTGGAGATGGAACTCATGTACATCATTTTGCCCCAATACACCCTAATGTACATGGTATACAGAACTAAATTAATAACAATTAGCACACAATCTTACAGAAAGAAGAGCCCCACAAACACACAAGTCCCTACAGTAACAAGTAACAAAACACTGCATGCCTTCTACTTGTCATAATCAATCTACAAAAAATGTATAGCAATTTCATACCAAAAAAGAACAATCTATACAAGTAGTACAACAGTTACAACACCGCATTGTACAAATAGAGGAATCGACTGTTCTCCTATATAAATCAGTTAATATCGTAAACAGTGAAATATTATCTTGAGGAGGATGGTTCGAGGTGTTTCAACAGTCAAGTTCTTTGGTTGCTCCAATACCTGAAAAGGAGGCGGGGAACTCTCCCCCGGTTTGTCCTCCGGCGTAAGAGTTAGATATTGAAGGGGAAAGAGTGAACGGAATAAAGTGAAATACGAGAGTAGCCAATATATGATTTTTTGTCATGATTTACCTAGCTCACCTTCTGAGGTATTTATAGGTGGGTGATTTTCCTCTACGCGCCAGGCGGTTTTCTCCAGACTGCTCGGTAGTTGTTGCCCACGTACTGACGGTTATCATCATGTGGCAGCGGTTTCAATAGTGCGTCAGTTGGTTTCGGGACGCGGGGTGGTTACTTTATCGTCCATATAACCGTTATGTGACGTCAGCGAGTCGCCCGTTGATGTTGTCGACTGACTGCCTTTCTCAGTGACTGGTGGTCCACTGGTCCGATGCCATAATCAGTCGACTACCATTCGTTATAATGACTGGTTGACTGCCTGCCGCCTAGTGGCAGTCAACTGACTACCACTCACATAGAATGCCTACTAAGTCTAGCACAATTTGGCTCTAGTCTATTTCTAGTATAGCATCATTAGCCCCTCTACCTCTTAAAGATTCTTGTCATTAAGCGGTAGTGAAATTTTCTTCCACTCTTCGAATAATCCTGATTACTCGATTTTTTTTTTTTTTTTTTTTTTTTTTTTTGCAGTATCTCTCATCTTTCTTTGGGCAATTAAAGGTAATCTTTCAATCCTCCTTAAATTTTCTTTTTTTTTTTTTAAGAGAATGCCTAGAGTTATAAGTTCGTCCAATAGTTAAGAAAATTCTTCACCTTCTTCAAATTTTTCGCTTGAATCGAGTGGATCTTACTTAAGTGTCGACCACCCATTTGGGGTGGTCGACCGCCCTATCAGAAGCAGTCAGCCGACCACTCCTTTGGAGGCGGTCTACTACCCATCTGAGAGTGGTCGATCGCTCGCCTGGAAGCAGTCGACTGCTCACCTAGGAGTGGTCGACTGCTCCCTTGGAAGCAGTCGACTGAGACGGTCGACTGCCACCTGGGAGCAGTTGGTCAACTGCTCCCTCGGGGGCGGTCGACGGTAATTCTTTGGCTGACCGTCATATTTGTGATAATATCGAAATTGAGAGAAGTCCGACTGGTAACATAGTTGCACTTGAGATTCCCAAAGTATGTAGTCTTTATAGTTCGCAAACAAAATTGAATAGGATGCTTGGAAAATTTTTCCTTTATGATGTAGCCCCTAGCGCTTGAACGACTTTATTTTGTTCTTGTATGATTGTGTTTATGCGATTAGATCACCATTTTCTCTAGCAACAGTTTATCTTTTCAATTAATCGACCATGCGACACAAATTATGTAAGGCGGTTTAGAAACTTATCCAAATTTTGGTTTTATTGCTCACCGCCAAACTACTTTTGGGCACTTTTTGTATAATATACCACTTTGTGGCTATTATCTTGACTGTAGGATGATTTAGAGACTTAACCAAATTTTGGTTTCATTGCTCACCGCCAAGTTTCTTTTGAGCGCTCTTTTGTATAGTAGACCACTGTTGGAAAAATATGTGTCATATTTTTCACTTTTTATATCTTGGCTATCTTAATAAATATAACTAATTTTTAATGATAAAAGAGCAGGTCAACATTTGTATTTTTGACTGGTCTGATTAACGCCAGTTCTGACTGACTGGCTTGATAGGCGAATCATTTTTCCAGATCAGCAAAAGCTGCGATTTTATTCTGTTTCTATATTTGATATATTCTGATTTCATGAATATTAATGACAGCTCCTTTTGTAGGTTAAAGAATTTTTTTCTTATTCTTTTAGATTTGTTTAGGAAGGAAATATTTAGTTTCCTAAATTCTTTCCTACTACAAATCTAATAAAATCTTTCTATATTCTTTCCTACTAATTCTCTCCTACTAATTCTCTTACCATCTTTGTTGCATATTCTTAGGTAAGAAATAATTCCTAAATTGATTTCTACTTTAACTATAAGTAAGAGTGGAAATCAATAAGGAATCAAGGCTTTGAAAATACTTTTGTGGTCTTGTTCGATAAGCATCAAATTGGCCGAATCCATTCAAGGTGAACAAGACATGGTGCTTCATTGATAAAGTTTTCAAACCCAGCGAGTTCTTCAAGACATTGAAGAATAAAGGCTTTGAAAATACTTTTGTGGTCTTGTTCCATAAGCTTCAAATTGGCCGAATCCATTCAAGGTGAATAAGACATGGTGCTTCATTGATAAAGTTTTCAAACCTAGCGAGTTCTTCAAGACATTGAAGAATAAAGGCTTTTGAAAATAATTTTTTGTGTTCTTGTTCCATAAGCTTGAAACCTGCCGAATACATTCAAGGTGAACAAGATATGGCGCTTCATTGATTCAACTTTCAAAGCAAAAAGGTTTTCTTCAAACTCATTGAAGAATCAAGAACTAATTGGTACTCAACGAACAATTCCATATCTTGCTCAAGCTACTTGGCGTGAAGTTAAGAACGGGGGTTCTTAATCCAAGTGGTGGTTGCGGTCAAGTACAATAGGGAAGTGGCGATAAAGTCAAGACCGGTGGGTTTGATTCCACTTCATCAACAAGTCAGAAGAAGAAGTATCACAGGGAGTTGATCTGTTTTCTTTTGATTGTTATTTTGTTAATTTTGCGAAATTACAAAAACCGATACTATTGTATTTTTTGAACAAGATTATTAGTAGATTGTTTCTACCCATGGCATGGAGGCCTGTGGATGTTTTCCTTAGGGGTTTACCACGTTACATCTTGTGTTCGTATTTAATCCTTTAATTTCCGCACTAGACAAGATTAGGAAACGAACACAGTTGTGCGAGTCAGAACTGTTATCTCTATATCTTTCCAGTTCTGACTACATTCTGTCCACTGCTTATTTAATTAAAATTAAAATTCGTGTTTAATTTAATTAATCTAGATTTTAGAACTTTCAACCACTTTGTGGTTACCGTCTAGCTATAAGGCGATTTAGAAAATTAACCAAATTTTGGTTTTATTGCTCACCGCCAAGCTTCTTTTGAGCGCTCTTTTGTATAGTAAACCACTTTGTGGTTACCGTCTAGCTATAAGGCGATTTAGAGATTTAACCAAATTTTGATTTTATTGCTCACCGCCAAGCTTCTTTTGAGCACCCTTTTGTATAGTAGACTACTTTGTGGTTGCCGTCTAGCTATAAGGCGATTTAGAGACTTAACCAAAATTTGATTTTATTGCTCACCGCCAAGCTTCTTTTGGGCACCCTTTTGTATATTAGACCACTTTGTGGTTGCCGTCTAGCTGTAAGACGATTTAGAGACTTAACCAAATTTTGGTTTTATTGCTCACCGCCAAGCTTCTTTTGGGAACCCTTTTGTATAGTAGACCACTTTGTGGTAACCGTCTAGCTGTAAGGCGATTTAGAGACTTAACCAAAATTTGGTTTTATTGATCACCGCCAAGCTACTTTTGGTTTTTCCTTGACGGCTCGTAGATCAAGATGATTTGTTCACACAACAGATTGCCCAGAATGGTGGACTCAGTAGGTGCACCGGGACGTCCTAGCTAGGCTGGCCCTTCCTTAGCACTCTCATCATCTGCCGCTGCCTAGGCTTTTCATTAAACATTTCTTCGGACTACAAACGTGTCCAAGCAAACATCATTGCAAAAAGAAATGAGCATAAACAAGTCTAGAAAATAGAAAGCACCGATGTCTTTTAGGAGGACTAACAATCGGCGTTACATTGAGGAAAGGCGACAAGAGCCCTAGAATAATAAAAAAGGAAAATAGTAAAAGTCTTAACCATATTTACAAAGATAAGCACCAACTTCATCCTGTGTTTTTCTTTTCTATTGGTAGTATTTTTTAAGATGCTCGGTGTTCCATGGTCTGCTCATCGGCTTCTCCATTGGTGGCTCGAAGTCTAACATCAAGATTACTTAAGCATTTCTGATTTGAAAATTTTCAACATAGCACCTTCGAGAAGCGTTCTAGTCTCCTCTTATACATCCAATCCCTCTACTAGTAGAGAATTTTAACATCTGATGATAAGTGGAGGTGACCACTCGAGCAGCATTCAAGATAGGTCTTCCATATATTGCATTGTAAGACATGGGAGCTTTGACTACCAAGAAGCTCGTCATAATAACCACGCTCGTCGGGTAAGTCCCTAATGTCATCGGTAACTCTATGGTTCCTTCCGGGACAACAGTGGCTCCTCCAAAACCCACCAAGGGAGTATTTACTGATTTCAATTGACTCGAAGAGAGTTTTAAGCCCAAAAAGGCATCCCAACTGAGGACATCTACTGCACTACCGCCGTCGACCAAAACTCTTCTGACGTTGAAATCTGCAATATCGCCTACCACCACAGAGCATCATCCTAGGGGCATTGCACGCCTACCAGGTCCTCCTTGCCAAAAATGATGTCTTGATCGAACCTTTCTTTCCTCTGTATTGAGCAGACTCTAGTTGAACGGGCATAAATCTTCTGGCAGAGTTGGAATCTCCGCCTGCTGCTGTTCCGCCAACGATCATATTAATTACTCCCGCTCGAGGCTGGAGATGTTCCTCTACTTTTTCTTTACCACGATCGTTTCTCACATACTTGGATAAAGATCCTCTTTTTAACAACCGTTCGATTTCCTCTTTTAGTTGAAAACAATCTTCTGTGTCATGCCCATGATCTCTATGGAATTGACAATATTTTCTCTTATCTCTTTTCATGGCAGGCGCGGCCATTGGTTTAGGCCATTCAAGGTCTTTCATATCTCGTATTTCCATCAACACTTTTGTACGTGGAGTGTTCAGGGGGGTATATATTCGGGTATCCTCATACTTCTGTCTAGTCGATCGATCTCGGGCGTTGTCTTTACTCGTCTGTACAACGCTTTGTTTTTCTTTGTCAGTCATCTTTCGGTCATCATGAGATTTTCGCTTGTGAGTTTCTGGCTCCCTTCTTTCCCGTAGGCTTTTTGTTACTATGTCTGCCTCTTCTGCATCTACGTACTTAGCTCTTTTTTTCAACAGATCATGCATTGACTCCGGAGGATTTTTTGAGAGAAACATTTTGAAAGCCCTGTTTCACGTACCATTCATTATAGCCGTGACAACAGCAGACATTTGGAGATCTTTGATGCCGAGAGTGGCTCTGCTGAACCTTGCCAAGTATCCTTGCAGTGATTCATCCTTCTCTTGGACTACTTGCATTAGGCCGATGGCGGTTTTTCTCTTCCTTTTGCTACTTAAAAAGTATGCTACAAAGCTTCGAGAAAGTTCATCAAATGTTTTGATAGACCGCGGAGCGAGAGTGGCTACCCAGTCTCTAGCTTCTCTCCTCAACGTTGGCGGAAAGGACCGGCACATTACTGCGTCTGGCGCCGCATACAGCCTCATCAGGTCTACAAAAGTCCGCAAGTGATCTAAGGGGTCTGTCACTCCATCGTATGCTTCTATCATTAGTTGCTTAAAACCTTTTGGCAGGGGGACCGCCATAATTTCTGGTGCAAACGGGTCCTCTTCCAAAACCATCTGCCTACGTCGATCCTTTCTTTTTGACAAGGCATCGTGAATCTTTTGCGTCATTAGCTCTTCCATTTTCTTTTCCAAACTTACCATTGGTTGTATCCCATGCAGATCTGCCTCTCCATAAACCGTCACCGGGGGAGTGACTGCTGGTCCCATTTGTGGTGTGGCGTCAGGCAGAGAGAACACTTGCCCTATCCCAGTTGGTTGAACGCCTGGTGGTGCGTTTTGATGCTCCACCAAATGCGGCGGCCCGTTGTGATTTTTCGATGAGTTTGGAGCTAGCTCAGCGGCTTTTTGAGTTTGATTGTGCAAAAAGGCCATAAGAGTTTCTATTTTTGTTTCCAATGAGTTGAACTGTGTTTGAGTAACGTACGGGAGCGGCGACAGTTGGTCATCTCGAGCTACGGACTTCGATTCCGCCGTAGTTGCTGTAATTCGTGTTCCACTTCTAGTTTGTCGACCCGTCATAGCTTTTATGTCAAATCGTTCCCACAGACGGCGCCAATGAAATATTACCTTGAGGAAGATGGTTCGAGGTGTTTCAACAGTCAAGTTCTTTGGTTGCTCCGATACCTGAAAAGGAGGCGGGGAACTCTCCCCCGATTTGTCCTCCGGCGTAAGAGTTAGATATTGAAGGGGAAAGAGTGAACGGAATAAAGTGAAATACGAGAGCAGCCAATATATGATTTTTTGTCATGATTTACCTGGCTCACCTTCTGAGGTATTTATAGGTGGGTGATTTTCGTTTACGCGCCAGGAGGTTTTCTCCAAACTGCTCGGCAGTTGTTGCCCACGTACTGACGCGGGGTGGTTACTTTATCGTCCATATAACCGTTATGTGACGTCAGCGAGTCACCCGTTGATGTTGTCAACTGACTGCCTTTCTCAGTGACTGGTGGTCCACTGGTCCGATGCCATAATCAGTCGACTACCATTTGTTATAATGACTGGTTGACTGCCTGCCGCTTAGTGGCAGTCAACTGACTACCACTCACATAGAACGCCTACTAAGTCTAGCACAATTTGGCTCCAGTCTATTTCTAGTATAGCATCAAACAGCATTCGCAATTCTACCTGGACCGGACTGCCAGCAGATTCGGCAACCATATTCCCATTTGATGGTGTCCAAATATTGGCAATGTAAGTAAATTATGAGGCAACAAGAGTTTCCCCAAAAAATCTATAGCTGACGTTTGGGATGGGTGGGTTTCAGCCAACCCAAGCCCAGTGTAGATCCGCTGCAATGTATCTTTCCTACCGTGGATGCTTAGTCTATAAAATGTTTCCATTGAATGACTATGAAGTAATAGAAAACTGATGTTTAACATTACAGGAGAATCAAACTATGGACATATAGGAAAGCAACAAATTTATCGATCCATAAACCACAAAAATTATTCTAGAGAGAGAGAGAGAGAGAGACGAAGCAGAAGTTTGACGAAAAAAAATGACTTAGAGTAATTTTTGAATCTGCAACAAATAAAAATAAATTTCACAAGCAAAATTTTAAAATTTTCAATCAATTATTCAATGTTTCAAAATTGGTAAATAGTCATCTATGTTCAAGAAAATTTGCAAGTTAATCCTTAATTTAGTTGATGAAGTTATCGCATATTTTGCTTGATTAATGCCATATTCAACGTGGTCGCATTAAACCTTGATGTGGACTAATGCTCCTTAAATCAATGACGTGAATTTTTGGACTCAATCCAATTGATGTAAAAATTTCCTATATTTTGGGACAATTCCTACAATTAGGTTCTTCCATTTGCTGCGCATGAAGCGGTGAAATTGTATATGTTCAAAGTCAAGTGTTTTTGAAGGGATTTCAAAAGAATAGATTAATAAGTGACTTGTTTTGTAGGACTAATTTAGCGATTTTATATGCTATGTAGATTTTATGTGAGCCAAATCACCAAGTTTGCTAGTTTAATGAAATGTGGATAGACATAAAGACTGATGAAAACAAAAGGTGAAGTTTGACACACGATTTCAAACAAATTTAAGTTGAATGCGTAAATTGAAATATTCGTAAAAATTGAGTTATCAATCGAGTTATTTTTAACCCAATTAAATCGGAAAGAATGTTCATACAATAAACAACCGTCACCTTTTAATTTTCTTGTTTCATTGGCCAAGACAAGAAACCAAATCACCCGTCTAATTATTAGGCCAAATCCCGTAGACGGTGAAATTATGTGGTTGTCTTACACAAATTTAAACATTGTATTAGACATTGGCACACTTGGACCTCAACAAGCAAAATGACAAAATGAAACATTAAAGAAAAAAAAAACACTTTCAAGCTATCAAGGTCCCCTTCAAGGTACAGAGAGAAAATATTTTATTCTTCACTTCACAAGGTCACGTCACATTCATATACTAGGGGCGTTCATTTTCTAGTACAAAAAATTGCAAATTATAAACACTTTACTACGACAATTTTCCTGAACTGTCATGCCAACTACAAGTTTGACAATTATGCTTGGTTTGGTATTGCTGTGCTTTTAAGAGAATCTGTTGTACTGCAGAAAAAATCAGTTGTGGAAAAAATCAGATAAGTGTTTGATAAACTCTTGTTTCAAATTTGCTGTATGTTTCAAAAGTAGCATTTTAGCGTTTGGTAAACAAAAGTGATTTATTGATGTATCGGTATTAAATTACTAAAAAAGATATTGATTATAATAATATTATTTTGTATTATTATTATTATCACGAGTGGTAAAATTCATTTTTTTTCCTAGTCAAATATTTTTTAACGAGACAATGCATTCATTATTATTATTTTAAAATAAAAATAATAAAAACCTGATAAATTTTAAATTTTATAAAAATTACAAAATAAAAGTTCAGTCATATAGTGCAAAAATTAATTAAATTTATATTATTTTCTGTGATCCAACTTGCATCAATTCAGTTTCTCAAATGGGTATTAAAGAAATTAGTTTAATTAATTAAGGGTGAAATGAGTATTTTAATAATATATAAATAAAAAAGCTAAAAGCAGAATATGAAAAGTTGCCATTTTGCTGCTTCTCAAAATCTGCTGCCAGGTAAGTCAGACTCTTTCATAATCACTTTTAAAAAATTTGTCAAACGCCTAAATTAACTTTTGATTGTTTGAGAATCAGAAGTTGGGTTCCAAAATCAATCCCAAACGGAGCCTTAGTTGTTTTCAATATGTTTTTTATTTGTATTATTTTTAATTTTGATACTTAAAAATGACTAATGAGTAATTTTTAAATATTCAACAAATAAAATGAACAATTTCACAAGCAAAATTCTAAATTTTCCAATCAATTTAGTTACTCAAATTATTCAAAACATTTCAAAATTTGGTCAATTTGTTAATGTGGTTAATGTTGTAGCCAACATGTATCCCTTAAATATATTGACTTGGACTATTGGACATTAAATAGTTTGCCAAACAAATGAGCTAATTTCATGAACAGTCATTTAAGTTCAAGTAAAATTTCATGTTCATGTTCATCTTTATTTTTTATTTTTATGCCAGATGTGCAGTACGGTCTAATCAGTCCTAGCTTCCAAACCAGTCCTAGTAGGGAGGGGGGGTACTATATAGAGCTCTATGTTATCCCTAAGAAACGAGAAAAGGTTTGGTAGGAGTACTGCACGATAGGGAAATGTAGCAAGATCTCGACCCAAAATTGACATAGGAGCGATTGAAGCGATTGGACATCATATCCCTTCCTCTAAGGAGTCGAGTTTTTTTTTTTTTTAGTTGATGGAGTTAGGCCCAATGTGTTGCTTATAAGTCTTGATGTGAAAAGAATTTTTTGGACTCAAAATGTCATGATGTTAAAATTTCCCAGAATTTGGGTCAATTCCTACAAATAGGGTTCCTCCATTTGGTGCTATGAATTGCCCTAGTTTTATGAAGAAGTGAAATTGTATCCTATTCATAGTCAAGTTTCTTGAAGAACAGATTTATCAAGTGACTTGTTTTGTTGGACTAATTTAGCGATTTTATATGCCATGTAGATTTTATGTGAGTCAAATCACCAAGTCCGTTAGTTTGATGAAATGTGGATAGACGGATGGAAACAAAATGTGAAGTTTGACACTCGATTTGAAACAAATATAAATTGAAACACTCGAATTTTTGGGAGTTGTTTTTAATCTATTAAACCGGAAAGAATGCCATTGTGAACCTACTTCTCTTTCAAATTTATTTATTTTCAAATATTTTTTATAATTAAAATAATCATGAAATGTATATTCGGTTTGCAGTTTATGTACTTTGGAGTGCCCAGATAATAGACAATCCATTCTCTTCTTTTCTTTTTGTTCCTGAGTCATTTTATTCTCATATTCTTTTGAATTTACTATATCATCTAATTGTCTAAATTTGAAAGGAAGTTTGTTTGGTAAGATGGCTCGTGATGATTCTATCGACCAATTTATATTGAAGAAGAGGCCATTTTAAGATAAGGACAACTCGAGGGCATTGAAGAAGTTAAAGAAATACCAGAGTTGTTAACAACTTGAGGAGCTAGATTCAAATCAGTGCGAGGTAAGGTCAAAAGAGATCAAAAGATTGAAGAAAGAGCCAAGACATAGATATGAGGAAATATCAAACTTCAACAAAATATTAATCGCACTTACTAGGAAACAGGAACTCTAAACATACTTACAAGCACAAGCACAAGGGACTTTTTGCTAAGTCAGATGCGATGCTTTTCCATGTAATGGTGTGTCAGTGCTTTATAAGTACATGCTGTAAAATAAATCCCCATCTTATTTGTAGCTATTTAAAGGCTCCGCCATCCTCCTTTTAAAACTTTGATTCGTACTCTTTATAGAGAAATTGAGATATGTTTCGATTTATGGAATTCTTGATCCCGATAAAAGAATTAGTGTCATTTGATAATCGACCGAGTTACCAATCCAATGTCCAAGGGGTGTTTCAAACAATATCTCTTGCTTTCAAACAAATAAGCTAGTAGAAAGCTTTCAAACAAAATCAGTTTCTTTCCAGTAAGTACAACCCAATTCAACATATATGTGTTTCTAACTGCTGTGTAGTATGGACCTGAATCCGCGACCTCATGAAGCTCATTTCTCTAATCCTTCAATGTTGAAATATCAAGATAAATGCTGATGATCATCCGCTATATCAGCTGCTGTGAAAAATGAAAAATGAAATAATGTATGCAACAGAATCTGCCACCTGCTCTATTGCCGTTTCCTTATTTTCAGGGATATAGTTATAGGTGTTATCATTATATTGGTTAGCTAGTTGAGTCATGTAACTACTTTTCTTGCTATAAAAGTTTCAATGTTAATATAAACATACATCAGCTGAATTCAAAAGCCAAGCTGCGATTTCTCATAATCAAGTTTTCTTAAATTTCAACTTGGAATCAAAGCCACAAATGGCAAACGCTGGTTCTGATGGAAGTAATTCAGTCACTCAACAGGGAGTAGGGCATCTATGTGATACCTCCATTGTTGGGAGGTAATCAAATGTCTTCTTTTGGAGTTAGTCTCATTCAAACACCACTAGTAAAACTTGATAGAAATAACTTTCCGCTGTGGAAAAATATGGTCATGCCTATCATCAAAGGACACAACTTAGAAGGGTTCTTTTCAGGAACAATTGAACGTCCACCTGAGTTTATAACCATTCAAACCACTGTTGAGGATGGAGCAACTATGGAGATGGATCAAAATCCTGAGTTTAGGAAATTGTTCTTTACAGATCAATTGCTGATGAGATGGTTATACTCTTCTATGACACCAGAGATTGCAGTAAGAGTTATGGAATCTTCCTGTGCTTTAAAGTTTTGGAATGCTGTCCAAGAAATTTTTGGAGTCTTGAACAGATCAAGGGTGATCTTCCTCACTGGTGAACTTCAAAAAATCAGAAAAGGGTCTATGAGCATGGATTAGTAACTCAATGTTGTCAAACAACTTGCAAACAATCTTGAAGTTGCAGGCAAGGCTATTACTCATACTGATCTAGTCACACAAGGGTAGTTCACTTGTGCTTAATAAAATGTTGCTTATGCCCAAAATTAAGAAAGACTTGATCAGTGTTTCACATTTAACCTCTGATGATAATGTATTCATGGAGTTTCATGTTGATTCTTGTTTTGTCAAGGACAAATAGACGAGGAAAATACTGCTGCAATGGAAGCTTAAGGAAGGATTTTACCCGTTTGATATCCCAAGTCAAGTCCACAAATCAAACTATCAAAGCTTAATTCACTTAAATAAGTTAGGTAGTTCAACTTTTCTGTATAAAACAAATTCCACTTATTCCTCCATTAGTCTTAAGTCAAGAGATTCTATTCTTAAATTGTGGCACATGAGACTTGGTCATCATGCTATTCCTGTTATGACTCAAGTACTCAAGTTCTGTAATGAAAACATTGATGATAATGCAAAAACTAATTTTTGTGATTCTTGTCAATATAGTAAATCTCATACTTTACCTTTAAAAATCTCTAAATCACATGTCACTTATCCCTTTGGGTTAATTCACACAGATGTCTGGTGTCCTGCACTCTTAAACTCCATGTCTGGTTTCAAATACTACATCATATTCATTGATGACTACAGTAGGTTCACCTGGATTTACCCTTTAAAGTATAAGTCTGAGGCATTACACATGTTTGTTTAGTTTAAAAAATTAGTAGAGAACAAATTTGATAGAAAGATTAAGAGCCTACAATATGTTTGGGGTGGTGAGTTTAGAGCATTCTCTGGTTTCTTGGAGGAATCTGGTATAGAATTGAGAGTTTCCAGTCTATATACATCAGTCCAAAATGGCAGAAAAAGAGATGAAGTATAGACATGTAACTGAAACAGGCATAACCCTTCTGGCACAAGCCAAAATACCTCTAGTTTATTAGTGTGAATCATTCCAAATTGTCACTTGTCTAATAAATAGACTACTTACATCTATACTTAAAATGAAATCACCTCGTCAACTACTTTACAGTGAAAATTTTGATTTCAGAACACTTAAAACATTTGGATGTGCATACTTTCTTTGCCTTAGACCATATCAGAAACACAAATTCAATTCCCACTCTGTTAAGTGTGTGTTTCTTGGTTTTAGTAATTCACACAAGGGATACTATTGACCTATGGTTAACTTTAAACATTAATGTTTTGATTATAACAAACAAATTAGTTGTGGTTTACTAACAATCTCCTTTTCAAGTAATATTCAAAGTGCTATAAATCGAACTCTCATGCAATGTCAAGATCAAGTCAAAATCAATACAACAGTTCAAGTATCTCAATATCCAAAATTCAAGATTCGAAGATAAAGATCGAAAAATAGATTTTTAGATAAAATTGTAAAGGTATTAACTCTTTGATCTTTAGCAATTAAATGAATGAAATCTCAAAAATATTTTTATGCACAAAACGTGTGTTATTATCACTTGCATAAAATATTTTTATCAAAGCTAAAAATTAATTTTTCAAAACTGTGGAAACAGTCATCCGTTTGATGAACCGGTTGACCGTCTGACTGTCACTTTCTAAAAAGTGTCTGTTCTGATTTTTTACAGTTCCAACGGCTAGTTTTGACCATCTGACCGGTCGACCGTCTGGTCATTCGTTTCAACAGAAAGTGACGAAAATTTATTTCTATAAATACCACTTCATTTATTATCATTCAACAACACTTACAAGAGTATTTATAGAGAGAATCATATTGAAAAACTTCATTCAAAGCTTTATTGTATTTATATATTCAATATCATTCATTGAAAAACTTTGTTTGATCAAATCAAACTTTTGATTCATCACTCTCAACAAAGTTTTTTTCTAACACATGAGCTTTCCTCATCTATTGCTATTCATTAAAGTGTTAGTCTCTCTTAGAACTAAACTTGTATTTATCATTCATCAAGAGAAAAATACTCAAATCAATCTCTTTACTTTTTTGAGTCATATTGAAGTCCCTTGAAAGCTTGATATTGTATAAGGATCGGTGCTTATTGTTTGTAAGTCACCGGATACATTGTAAAAGTTTGAATTGCACCGTAAGTCAATCAAAATAGTAAAAAGACCGTGCTCGTGTTGGAGAGCTTGGTAACGGGGGACGTAGATCATTGGTTGGATCGAATTTCTATAAAAATATCATTTGCACTCTATCTTCTTTTTTATTTACTTATATTGTACTTATATTTTGTAGATTAATTTTTATTTCTTAAATATCATATTTTGAGAATATTTTTTGAAAAAGTTTGAGAAAACCAATTCACTCTCCTATTGGTTAGTTATTCTTGGGCTATCAATTGGTATCAGAGCAAAGTGCCCATTTTTTTGATTATACAATCTTGAGTTATGGCTAACCAAAATATTTAAAGTCTTGAGGGACACTCTACAAATCGTCATCCATTCTTTAATGGCACACACTACAATTATTGAAAAATTAGAATGATGATTTATATCCAATCTATCGATTATAACATTTGGAAAGTCATTGAGTTTGGTCCATATGTGCCAACAAAAATTATTAAAGTTGATGATAAATCGGACCAAACTATTCCTAAGCTTAGAGAAGAATATGATGAAGAGGATAAAAGAAAATTATCTTTGAATGCTAGAGCCAAAAACCTACTCTATTGTACTTTAGATAAAAATAAGTTTAATCGTATTAGCACATGTGATTTCGCATTTGATATTTGGCATGCATTAGAGATAACTCATTTATGTACTAACAAAGTTAAAGAAACTAAGATAAATCTATTGACAAAAGATTTTGAAAACTTCTTTATGAAGCTAGATGAACCTATTGTCGATATGATTACTTGCTCTACCGATATTATTAATGGCCTTAAAGGTTTTGATCGAAACTTTACTAATGGTGAACTTGTGAGTAAAATGCTTAGGTCTCTTTCGAAAGATTGGAACTCCTTGAGGATGTTGAAAGAGAATACAAAAGATGTCAACACTTATTCATTGGAGGAGTTATATGGAACATTGATGATGTGTAAGCTCAACAATACCGAAACAAAGGAGAAAACAAGAAGAAGCAAATAAGAGATGAAGGAGCCTCCCAAGAGGTAAATTGCATTGAAATCGACAAACGATGAAAGATACTCCAACACAAACATGAGTGATGAAGAACTTGATGACCTAGTTCTTCTTGTCAAGAAATGGAGAGGATTTAAAAACAATAGGCGATTTCAAAAGAAGGATGATAAAGGTGAAGAGAAAAACAAAAAGATCATATGTTATGATTGTGACAAACCAGGTCATAAGATGACCGAATGCCCGAACAAAAAGAAGTTCACCAAAAAGAAAGCTCTTCAAGCTACATGGGACGATAGTGATGAAGATGATCTCGAAGAAGATGAAGTTCAAGAAGAAATCGCCAACATGTGCTTCATGGCTATTGAGGATGAGGTCAATACAAATAACAATGACTCGTACATTGACTTATCTACTTCTTATGATGAAATTCTTGAAAAATTTGAGAAACTTATTTCAAAATACTCTATTCTTAACAATAAACACTCATTATTGAAAAAGGTAATCAAGAAACTCTTTATTGCACAAAAGGACTTTGAAAAGGAAAAAGATGATCATTAATCCTTAATGAAAGAAAATGTTTCATTGAAAGAAAAAGTGGTTGATTTAACGAGCATTATTCACAAGTTTACCCAAAGAAAGAAAAATTTTGAATTAATGATTGGTGAGCAAAAATGTGTGTTCAACAAAGGGGGGAATTTAATATAAACTTCTCTTGAAACAAAAATCTCTTAAAACTATATTTGTGAAATTATCCAATTTTTCTCAACAAAACATAACATGTAGTTTTTGCAAAAAAATTGGTCATGTTGCTTATAATTGTTCAACTTAAAAGAGACTATACTTTGAAAAAAAACATAAGTGGATAAAATAATCTATAAATACTAACTATCAAAGACCCAAACTTATGTGGGTACCAAAAATCAAAAATCAAAATTATTTTTGTAGGTACCACGAAAGGTCAAGAGCAATTAGTTCTTGGATAGTGGTTGTTCAAAATATATGACAGGAGATCGATCATCACTATCAAATCTCAAAAGAAAAGATGGAGGTCATGTAACTTTTGGAGACAATGCCAAAGGAAAAATCATAGGCATTAGAAATATTGGTAATTGTTCTTCTCCCTCCATTGAAAATGTTTTATTAGTTAATAACTTTAAACATAACTTGCTTAGTATAAGTCAATTGTGTGATAAATGTTATCTCATTAAATTTGATTCTTCCAAATGTCTCATTGAGGATGCTATATCTAAAGATGTATTGTTCATAGGGAGCCGAAGTAAGGATATTTATATCATAATTATTGAATTTGAACTTGAAAAAGAAATAAAATGTCTTTCAAGTATAAATGATGAATATTGGTTATGGCATAGGAGATTAGGACATGTTAGCATGGACTTACTTTCAAAAATCTCCAAAAGTAGTTTTGTAAAAGGTTTGCCAAATATAAAGTTTGAAAAAGGTAAAATTTGTGGTGCTTGTCAATTTAGAAAATAAATAAACAGTTATTTTAAACTTAAACTATAATCTTATACTACAAGACCTTTACAACTTCTCCATATAGATTTATTTGGTCCTTCTAAAATCGCTATTTTAAGTGAAAAATATTATGCATTTGTTATTGTCGATGATTTCTCAAGATTCACATGGGTCATGTTTTAAATTTAAAAGATGAAGCTTTAAACGCATTTAAACATTTTTGTAAAAGAGTTCAAAATGAAAAGAAATACACCATTGCCACAATTAGAAGTGATTACGGTGGAAAATTTGAAAATATAGCTTTTGATGAGTTTTACAAATTAAATGGATATGAACATAATTTTTTGGCTCCAACTCCTCAACAAAATGGTGTAGTAGAAAGGAATAATCGAACATTGCAAAAAATAGCTCAGACTATGTTAAATGAAAATAATTTACCAAATACTTTTGGGCCAAAACCGTAAATACTTCATGTTATATTTTAAATAGAGTTTTGATTAGTCGAAAGAAAACCAAAACTCCATATGAACTTTGGAAAAATAGAATTCCCAATATCGGATATTTTAAAATTTTTGGGTGTAAATACTTTATATTAAACACAAAAAAAAAAATTGGGAAAATTTGATCCAAAATCTGATATTAGAATTTTTCTTGGATATTCATCTACTAGCAAAGATTTTAGAGTTTTTAACAAAAGAACTTTAGTAGTTGAAGAATCCATGCATGTGATCTTTGATGAAACTAACTCCATTGAACAAGAAAAAGTCATTGATGATGAAGATTTGGAAATCCCATTTGAACAACTAAGTGTTCAAAATCAAGACAAAGAGAATCTAAATAACGTTGAAATTTAACATGAGGATGAAACAATTATGCAACAAAATGAAGAAGAACCTTATGAGGATCTTAACACTTCATCATTATCTAAAGAATGGAGGTTTGTCCCTGCTCACCCAAAAGATCTCATCATTGGTGATCCATCAAAAGGGGTAAGCACAAGAAATTCTTCTAGAAATTTTCATAACAATTGTGCATTTCTTTCACAAATCGAGCCAAAGAATTTTAAAGAAGCCGAGTTTGATGAATTTTGGATTATAGCTATGCAAGATGAACTAAATCAATTTGAAAGAAATCATATTTATGATTTAGTTGCTAGACCAAATTCACAAATCGTACAAAATGGATTTTTCGAAACAAACAAGATGAAAATAGTATAATTGTGCATAACAAAGCTAGATTAGTGGCTCAAGGTTACAATCAAGAAGAAGGCATTGATTTCGAAGAAACTTTTGCACCGGTTGCTAGATTAGAATCAATTCGAATGCTTCTTGCTTTTGCTTGTCATAAGAATTTTACTCTCTTTCAAATAGATGTCAAAAGTGCATTCTTGAATGGAGTCATTCAAGAATAAGTTTTTGTTGAGCAACCGCCCGGTTTTAAAACTCACAAGTCTCTGGACAAAGTTTTCAAATTTAGAAAAGTTCTTTACGGATTAAAGTAAGCTCCTAGAGTATTGTATGAGAGATTAAGTAAATTTCTCTTATCTAATGGCTTTTTAATAGGTAAGGCACTACACTATCTATAAAAACCAAAAAGGTTGATATGATTGTTGTTCAAATTTATGTTGATGATATCATTTTTGGTGCTACTAATATTTTCCTATGTGAAAAATTTTCTAAGTGTATGAGCAGGGAATTTGAGATGAGTATGATGGGTGAACTCAAGTTCTTTCTTGGGTTTCAAATCAAACAAACTAATGATGGAATATTCATTAGTCAAACCAAGTATATCTTGGATATGCTCAAAAAATTTGAAATTGAAGAATTGAAGCCAATGAATACTCCAATGAGCTCATCAATCAAATTAGATAAAGATGAGCAAGGTACTTCCGTTGATATAACAAAATATCGAGGTATGATCGGATCTCTTCTTTATTTAACCGTTAGTAGGCCCAATATTATGTTTAGTGTATGCTTATGTGCTAGATATCAATCTAATCCTAAGAATTCTCATCTTAGTGCCATAAAACGAATTTTTCGTTATCTTAGTGGAACTAGATCCTTAGGTCTTTGGTATCCTAAAGAAACTCATTTTGATTTACTTAGTTATTTGGATGCCGATTGGGCCGGTTGCACAATTGAGCGTAAAAGCACTAGCGGAACTTGCCACTTTCTAGGCTTTGCCTTAGTTTCGTGGTTTAGTAAGAATCAAAATTCCGTTGCTTTATCAACCGCCGAAGCCGAATATATCTCAGCCGCTAGTTGTTGTGCTCAAATCCTATGGATGAAACAAACTCTTTGTGATTATCACCTATCATTTGAAAATGTTCCTATTATGTATGATAACACTAGTGCCATCAACTTATCTAAAAATCCCGTTTTGCATTCTCGTACCAAACACATCGAGATTAGACATCACTTTCTACGAGACCATGCACAAAAGGGAGATATAACTTTAGAGTTTGTAAACACCGAAAAATAATTGGCCGATATTCTCATAAAACCATTAGCTCTTGAAAGATTTTCATATATTAGATGAAATTTAGGTATAATTGATGAATGTGAAGTTTGTGGCTAATTATTTATGTTTTCTATAATTGATTGCATTTCATAAGATAAATGTGTTTTAAAGTATTTATCAAAGGATCAAATCGTTAACCTTTTTTTGGAAATTCGCTTAAGGGGACGACCGTATAGGTAAACGGATGTATGTTTGATGCTAAATAGATAACATTTTATTCATCAGAGTAATCATCCATTTAAGCAGAACATTTTGTATAAATTTGATCATCTAAAATGGATGATCGTCTACTCGTCCGCTTCCTCATCCGTTTGAACAGAAAGTTTTCAACGTAAATTGGTAGACTCAATCGGATGACCGTTTAATAACATGCGGTCGACCGTTTAATCGTCCGCCTTCTCATCCGTTTGAACAGAAAGTTTCTTTAAATTCAGTTCAAACGGTTAACCGTCTGTGTTTTTCGGTCGACCGTATCAACGGAAATCGGGGTTTTAAGTTCGAAATGTTTCAAATTTCTTCATTCCAACTTCGCGCGACCCACGATTTTCTCTCCCAAATCTTCTTCCAATCTTCCTGAAATCTTTCAAATTTACATTCAAAATAAAAAACCCATATCATTTCCACATGCAAATCCGGCAAATCCCCAATTTCTGTGCACGAAATCATCAAAATTCATTTTAACCGGATGAACTTAAACCCTAGTCTCTAAAATCCGTTTCCACTATAATGCCGCGGGTCAAAATGGTTGCCAAGCGTTCTAGGAGAGAAAGGCCACCACCATCATCATCATCCTCCAAAGAAGACCCTCAAACGAAGCGGATTGACCATTGTCCCGTCCTCATAGGTAAGAATGTCGACATTGCCTCCTTCACTCAACTCACGATGCTCCTTCGTTTAACATTGAAAACTTTTTCGTGGGTATGGGTTGGGTTCCTATTCTTACTCTCAATGATAAAGTTTATCCCTCTATTGTCAAAGATTTTTACACCAACCTCCGGGAACGGGTATTACGTGTCGTCTTAGAAACAAATGAATTAAGATCACTCAAGAACTTGTTCGTTCCATTCTTCACCTTGAGGATGGTGGTATTTGTCTCTATACCACCAAAACAATTCTTCACACTGAAGAATACAATCTGGTCGAGGCATGTTGTCGCGTCACTAGCAAGCACTTTGAGGCTGCCGTACGTCTAAGTACGAATCAACTCACTCTCCCGTGTCGTGTTTTACACAACATCATCGTCCATATCATTGTTCCTCGAAAAGGTCATTTAGATGAGGTTAATCATTATGATGTCTTCCTTCTCGACTCTATCCTCCGAGGGTGCAAGCTAGATTTTTCATACATTATGATCCAGCATATGAATTGTGTTCTTAGCAGCACTAGGGCTAAGGCACTTCCCTACGACATGATCCTTACCAAAATCTTTCAACATTTTGACGTTTCTTTTCGTGATTCGGTCCCCTTCTTCCCAAAGCCACCGATACCATAAATATTCTCACTCTTAAACGAATGAAAATCTTTAAAGAGGACGGGCAATGGGTGGCAAAGTCCAAAAGATTTAACAATGAGTTGGGACCTTCTACGTTACCATTCGAGGGTGACGACATGAATGTTGATGAAGATGAGCCGTCGCCTTGACCACGATCACATCGGCCATCGTCCTCCATCTCTGGCTTCAACAAGGACAATTACAATCTTCTTAATGGCCGGATCGACTCACCGTCGATGGCCTACAACATGCCGTGAGTGACTTACAAAATATGGCGGCTAGCATACAAAATACGGTTGGAGGGTTACAAAACTCGGTCGAATGCATAACTTCATTGATTCACGCTCTACATTCCCGTCTCGACGCCGTGCTCCCTCCGCATCCTCCACCGGAGATCTAGCTTATCTCTTTCTTTTTTTCGTTTATGTGTTTGTTCTAGTCTTTCATTTGTATCTTTTGAACTATGATTGTTTTTCACTTTCCCGTTTATCAATGCATGGCATATTTTAACTTTCAAGTTTTATCGATGTATGTTTTTACCTTAATGTTTTGATTATACCTTTTTGTTTATGCCAAAGGGGGAAAATCTATATGAATATGAATGTGATGTGATATATATGAATATGTGATGAAATTGGTAAATGTGATAATGTATATGAATATGTGATGAAATTGGTAAATATGATGATGTATATGAATATGTGATGAAATTGGTAAATCAAATAAAAATGGTATCACACTACAAATTCATCAAATTACAAATTCATCAAACCATGTTTACTTGAAAATGAAAGGAGGAATATATATGCTTTATTTTATCTCATTATTCTATATTCTCTCATTGTTTGTCATAATCAAAAAAAGAGAAATTGTTGACATATGGTTAACTTTAAACCTTAATATTTTGATTATAACAAACAAATTAGTTGTGTTTACTAACAATCTCCTTTTCAAGTAATATTCAAAGTGCTATAAATCGAACTCTCATGCAATGTCAAGATCAAGTTAAAATCAATACAAGAGTTCAAGTATCTCAATATCCGAAATTCAAGATTCGAAGATCAAGATCGAAAAATAGATTTCAAGATAAAATTGTAAATGTAATAACTCTTTGATCTTTAGCAATTAAATGAATGAAAGCTCAAAAAAAAATTTATGCACAAAACGTATGTCATTATCACTTGCATAAAATATTTTTATCAAAGTCAAAAATCAAATTTTTAAAACTGTGAAAACGATCATCCGTTTGATGAACCGGTTGAACTGGTCGACTATTTGGGTGAACTGATCGACCGTCTGACTGTCACTTTCCAAAAAGTGTCCGTTCTAATTTTTTGCAGTTTCAACGGCTAGTTCTGACCATCTGACCAGTTGACCATCTGGTCATCCGTTTCAACAGAAAGTGACGAAAATTTATCTCTATAAATACCACTTCATTTATTATCATTCAACAACACTTACAAGAGCATTTATGTAGAGAATCATATTGAAAAACTTCATTCAAAGCTTTATTGCATTTATATATTCAATATCATTCATTGAAAAATTTTGTTTGATCAAATCAAACTTTTGATTAATCATTCTCAACAAAGTTTTCTTCTAACACTTGAGCTTTCCTCATCTATTGCTATTTATTAAAGTGTTAGTATCTCTTAAAACTAAACTTGTATTTATCATTCATCAAGAAAGAAATACTCAAATCAATCTCTTTATATTTTTGGGTCATATTGAGGTCTCTTGAAAGCTCAATATTGTATAAGATCGGTGCTCCTTGTTTGTAAGTCACCGGATACACTATAAGGGTTTGGATTGTACCGTAAGTCAATCAAAATAGTGGAAAGGCCGTGCTCGTGTTGGAGAGCTTGGTAACGGGGGACGTAGATCATTGGTTGGATCGAACCTTTATAAAAATATCGTTTGCACTCCCTCTTCCCTTTTATTTACTTATATTGTGCTTATATTTTTGTAGATTAATTTTTATTTCTTAAATATCGTATTTTGAGAATATTTTTCAAAAAAGTTTGAGAAAACCAATTCACTCCCCTCTTGGTTAGTTATTCTTGGGCTATCAGATACAAGTGTTTGAGTCCAACTAGAAAGATCTATATATCTAGAAATGCAGTCTTCAATGAATATGATTTCTCTTTTGAATTAAGAACATTCTATTCCTCAAACTTCAGATGTCATCATTCAGTATCTACATTTCTATACACAGTCAAACAACAATGTCACAAGATCTGAATCAACTAGTACAATTCATCTTAATGCAGCTCAAATAGCAGAACAACTTACACAGATTGTTGATGTACTGTCAGCTCTTAATAATAATTCAGAGATTGATGAATTGAACACTAATGACACTTTAGTACCTCAAATTCAGCAGGAAATTTATCAAATTGAGCACATGAGAATGGATGAAGAGTTGCCTCGAATGAGTAGAATTTTTGATCAAATAATGACATAGCATCCCATGATTACCAGAGGTAAAGCTGGTGTATTTAAACCTAAAACTTACATGGCTAATGCAAAAGAACATCAGTTATGTGATAATCAAGAAGTGTTTGAACCATTTACAGTGTCAGAAGCTTTACTGGATGACAATTGGAAAAGGGCAATGAATGAAGAGTACAATGCTCTTACTAAGAACAAAACATGGAGACTGGTTCCACCCTCAGCTCATCAGAAAATCATAGGAAGTAAATGGGTGTTTAAAACCAAGTGTAGTCCAGAAGGAAAGATACAAAAATACAAGGCAGAGTTGGTGGCAAAAGGGTTCTTACAAACTGTAGGAGTAGACTTCTATGAGACCTTTAGTCCAGTGATTAAATATTCAACACTAAGAGTAATTCTTACTCTTGCAATTTCAAAAAATTGGAGCATTAGACAAGTGGATGTAAACAGTGCATTTCTAAATGGAAAGATGGAGGAAGAAGTTTATCTCAAACAACCAGAAGGATTTGTTGATAAAACTAAACCTGATTTTGTATGCAAACTTGACAAGGCTCTCTATGGTTTGAGACAGGCACCTAGAGCATGGTATGAGAAGCTAAAGAAAACATTGATAGGTTGGGAGTTTGTGCAGTCCAAAGCTGATAATTCCTTATTCTTTTATATGAATCATAAGCAAGTAATCTTTGTATTGATATATGTGGATGACATTGTGATAACAAGAAATGTTAGAGTGATGTTACAAGACTTCATCTTCAAGCTGAACACAAGCTTTGCTCTAAAAGACATGGGAGAATTATATCAGTTTTTGGGAGTAGGCGTTAAAAGATATAATTGTGGTCTTCATCTTACTCAAACCAAATACATTATATATTTGCTGAAGAGGTTTGGATTCCAAAATGTAAAGCCTTGTACTACTCCTATGACAGTGGACAAGCCTCTATCCAGAAATGAGAGAAAAGAGATGATAAATCCAACATTGTACAGGAGTGCAATAGGAAGGTTACAATATTTTGCATATACAATACCTGATCTAACCTATGCAGTCAACAAATTAAGCCAATTTCTACAAACACCAACAGATGCACATTGGAGAGCACTGAAGAGGATTTTTAGATACTTGAAGGAACAATTAAACAAGGATTATTAATTCAAAAGTGTGATAGACTTAATGTAGTTGGGTTTGCTGATGCTGACTGGGCTTCTTGCCCTGATGACAGACGGTCAACTTCTGGATACTGTGTTTATTTAGGTAATACATTGGTAGCTTGGTCATCTAAGAAGCAACATGTGGTGTCCAGGTCGAGCACTGAATCTGAATACATGGCTCTAACAGAGGCAACTGCTGAGATTACATGGATAGAATCATTACTTAAAGAATTGAGGTTATGTGGAGATATGATTCCTATATTATGGTGTGATAATCTGAGTGCTGGTGCATTAGCTTCAAACCCAGTCTACCATCTTCGAACAAAACACATAGAGCTTGATGTACATTTTGTGATAGACAAGGTATTTGAAAAAAGATTGGAGGTTAGGTATGTTCCCTCTGTTGATCAAATTGCTGATTTGCTAATCAAGTCACTTCCACAATCAAGATTCTTGTATCTTAGGGATAAGCTTGGTGTCACAAAAATGTGATCCAGCTTGAGAGAAGTGTTGAAATATTAAGATAATTGCTAATGATCTGTGAAAAATAGAATAATGTATACAACAGAATCTACCACATGGTCTATTGCTGTTTCCTTATTTTCAAGATCATAATTATAAGTGTTATCTTTCTATTGATTAGAGCATCTCCAATGCATTCAATGGATTGGAAGAAAATGTATGCCACATCACTAAATAGACAATGTCTATTAGAAATACTTCTTCAATGCACAATGTAGAAAACTATGTGAAGCTGACGTGGCACTATAAAAAATAGAAGATGTGAAGCACTCCTTCTACATCTAGATGCTATGTGAGAATGGTGAGTCAGCAATTGTTTAATTTTTAACTTAATTTTTTTAAAATTGTGTTAAGTAGATTAGTTTTATTATTTTTAATTTAAAAAAATAAATGCCACATAATCAATATTATTAGATTGTAGAATGAACTCATTGCAGAGAATTTTTGGACTTCACCGTCTATTCATTCCACATAATCTAGAAGTCCATCTATTTAATTTCCACGTCAACCACAATTCATTCATTGCATTGGAGATGCTCTTAGCTAGTTGAGCCATCTAACTAATTTCTTGTGGTAAAAGTTTCAATGTTAATATAAACATGCAACAGCTCAATGGCTGCGATTTCTAAATTTCAACTTCCAACACTATAAAGACAACGCAGTTTGAGAATGAGCTTTTCTTGAAAATGGCTTCCGAACACAAATTGCAGAATTTGTGCCTGCCGGAAGACGTAATAGTGGAGATCCTCTCAAGACTCCCCGTAAAAACCCTTGTCCGATTCAAATGCGTTTGTACCCATTGGAGCGCCTTAATCTCATCCCCTTTGTTCGTCTCTTTGCACCTCAATCGCTCCATTTCGAATCCCACAAGGCACTCCATTCTTGTTCACAACAAATTAGGAGACCCACTTATGTCTTACGACCCGGTCACGTTTGCCCCAATTGAAAACACCAATCTTGGGCTGATTTTCGGGCCGAATATAGATTATGTGGGCTCAAGCAATGGCTTGCTCTGTATAAGAAGTGGGTTCTCAGATCTTTGTCTCAAGATATGGAACCCTTCCACCAGACTGTTCAAGACACTCCCACCTCATATGAAGAAAACACTCCCACCTTGTAACGAGAGAACTGCTAGTTCCGTAGGGTTTGGCTGTAATCCCATTGATAATGATTACAAGGTAGTAAATCTTTGTTGTAGATTTGCAGATGTCAAATTGAGAACGTGGGTTGAAGTGTGGTCAGAAAATTTACAATCTTGGAGGGAGATTGATGTTGATCGCAGTTTTTACACCCTCGAGAGTGTTAGTGATGTGATAGTGAAGGGATTTGCTTATTGGATTGTCAGAGATGGGCCTGGAAGTGAGCACAAACATCTCGTTGCTTCATTTGACATGAGGACAGAGGTATTGCGGCTGGTACCTGTTCCCCCCGAACTTTCACTCTGCCGGGTTCGGCGGGGGACACTTTTACGAGGAGAACAACATTTTGTCGCGAATCACTATCCTGTTATCGGTATGAATTGGAAGGGAACTTTTGCAGTGGCAGGACTTGTTTCGCTAGATCCCAGGAAATTATATCATGTGTGGACGATGGAAATTGATAGAGCCGGGAAGGAAATTTGGAGTAAGAAATTCACCTTTGAGTTGGATTTTGAGTTTTGCTGTTTGGTGAGTTTCGTAAGTGGAAAACTTGTACTGAAAAGACCAGGGGAACTGATCTTATATGATGTCGAAACCAGAGAAACCAAGACAGTTGGAACTCAGAATGTTAACCCCTGGATGCTTAGGGCTCACTACTATGTGGAGAGCTTACTCTCAATCAAGGGGTTTAATCCACTTGGAGAAGACAGGGAGAAGATAGAGTGAATGAGAACTGAATGTAGGTTGTGCCACAAATGAGGTCTGACTTAGATCTTGAGTAAGCAATTGCTGGATTTTGTTTGTGAGACGAGTTTTGGAATTAATGTTGCATCACGTCCACCCATCCTGAGCTTTAGAGCTCTAAGCACTGTTTTGTTCCCATTATAGCAATATTACGACACTTTTACATTGTTCAAGGACATGACAAGTTGCACATAGACTATTGCTTCCATTTGGTTGAATTGCAGCAAACTCATGATGTTTAATTCGTGTTATATAGCATTCTTTATGTGACAGCAAGTGCCTCTGATTGGGTAAGTGGCTTGTGAAAAAACTTGGATGTGGTGCAAAGTGCTATGCTTGTGAAAATAATAAGTCATGACTAATAATGAACTCGTGATCATACAAATGAAATGATTTCAGCTAGGATAAAATTGTGGGCACGTATGTGGGTGCCATAATTTTCACGTATTCGACATTCTTGCATACAATGGGCATAATGCATCATAATGGCTCATTTCAGGTCTTGTCAGCAGCTACTTGAATGATGTAGATGAGGTAAGATCTTCATCTCTATGCAAAGCTGTAGAATTTTCTAGTTCTCGTGCTTTATACAACATGGCTAATGGCTATTATATTAATGATGGCATAGTTACATTTTAAGTTGCTGTGTGCATTGTTATTTCTGATAAAACTGAAACTTGAAGCACGGCTGTCATGTGAGGCTTTTTTATGATGTAAAGGTGCTTAGTGTAATTAATATTGATGGTATTCTTGTTTTGCTTTATTTTCTTATTCCATGAACAAGGGACTTAGACTTTCTATTTTATTTCATGGAATATATTTTGTTTAGACGTACTCTGGTGGACTAAGGATTTGGAATCCATTATTATTTTTCCTCTGTTGGAGTAATTATCACGCACATGTAGGCTGTAGGCTGTAGTGCAATGTGCATTAAGAAAATGAGGCTGAGAAGGTAGGTGGCAAGTCCATGAGAAAAGCAAGAATCTAGTTGAATTTGGAATGGAAGTTAGCATAAATAACTTGTTACTTCTTGATTCTAAATTCAAATACGATTTCCTAAAGGAAAAATTGTTCACTTATTGGTGAAATTTTAAAAAGAAAGATAGATATAATATAGTGTTTGAGTAACAATCTTAAATGATGAAAGCATTTATTGAGTTTCTATTTACTGGGAAGTAGAAAATTTATTTGACTAATTTCGAATTCCTATATAAACAGGGATAGAAAACATAAAAGAATAAGCAAAATCCATGTCCTTTCTAATCAAAGCAACTGCTTGAAAATAGGGATTAGGAAACCAATCAGAAACTGAAAAGGAATGACTGGTTTTGAAGCAGTTGAGGTATAAAATTGAGTGAAAGATTATTGCTTTTTGCTATAGCCTGTCTCTTGCATATAGGTGGTGTTTCAAGGTTAAGTTGTGGAAACCGTAGCATGTGATGCTCTAGCAATAGCTAATTTCGATTAAGATTTCATGTAAAATGTTCTTTAAGCAGAAAGGTTCCACGGAGATGTTTCTTAATGCCACTTTGTAACAGGCCTAAAGCTAGGAGTCCCGAAGCCTTGTAAACTTTTCATATGAGCCCTCCGAAATAATTGATATGTATAACCTCAAAAGCACATAATTAAACTCTCAAAATGCCCACAAAACCAGACTTCTTCAACAGTCTCCAAACAAGAGCATAAGAGACCAAAAATATACCCATGGACATAAACTAACAAAATAAATCATGCCACCTACACTTTTTCTTTCTTTTTTGGTAATAGCCTGATAGAACAGAAAAATATAAGATAAATTTGACTGTAGAGTGATAAACAAGCCTCCACTTGGATCTCATACCTTAATTTGTAATGTATATGAGACGGTTCATCTTTCTTCAGTCGCTAAAAGTAGAATAGAGCATAACAAAGAGAAAGTGCAATTAGCATGTGAGGTTATTGAGAGAGAAGGGATTATTAGAGGTTCTGCAAAGGTATATAATATTTTGGTGGATCGAAATGCTGGATAATTTTGCTGTAATTAAATTTGAAGTACCATACCATTTGCTATAATTAACTGTAATGTACTATTTTTGCAAATAGATGATCGTTATCTTCACAAATCTCCAGCTCATTCAAGGGAGTACTATAACTATCCAACCCGAAATGATTTGGCTTGAAAGGAATTTATTGATGCTGTGAAGTTTCATATTTTAATTTGGTTTCTTTCTAAAATATGTAAAATTTACTAATTGGGAAGAGTTGTGTATTCGTCAAACATAATTTTTAAATTAATATATTGCTGGAAATATGTTGTGTATTGGTACCTTATTGTTGAAAGTTTCAAGTTAATATATTACCTTAAATGATGCAAAATTTAATATGTAGGTGAAACCAGATTTGGAAATCCCTGTGCCTTGCTTCAACAATTTTCAAATCATACGAAGTGTCTCCTATTATGTTAGTCTTTGGCTCAATATCCACATTTTTCTTCTATTTTTTCAATCTTCCTTTTCTGTGTGAGATTCTTTCCCAAATTCTAGCAATGTAATACTCAATTTCGAGCAATCTAACTCTTTTTCGAATTTTTGTTCTGATAACGTACTCCTTTGTCAAATGCTTCCTTACTTGCAGTAAGTCCCGAGAAATATTTGGGTCACAAGTTATAAATTATATGCTGTATAGTAGACTGAATAGAAGTTAATTTATCCTGTTTTTCTGTTGTTCATCAAATAATCTGAAAATCTTTAGTTTCATTGCTTTAAACCGGTCTTGTGCACTTCTAGGATGCTCATTTTCACCATCTGCTGTGTGAAAATGTTTTGTCGCACTTCTAATTTCTTCTGATATCGAAAGTTCTCAATTTCTCTTATGTAAATTATTTAGTTCTCTCTTTTACAACACCTGTGGTATTTAGAATTGATGGGAATTACAGGTTTAGTAGACATGCAAATGGATTGGGTGAACAAATCTCAATGCTTTGTTGCATCAGATTGAACAAAAATTTATTGTATGATTTTAGAGTATTTAATTTAAGTGAGCCTGGTATAGATGAACTTAAGTAGTCATTGTTTACTAAAATGCTATACAAGTAAGACATACTTCTTATAATTTATAAAAAGCTTATGAAGAAAAGCAGGAATCGAGTTGAAATTGGAACATTAGCATAACGAACTTGTTACTTGTTACTTTTTGCTATTATTGTCTATTTTTGTGAAATCTAAGTGATAAATGCGGGTTTTGCACTTATTTTGGCCAATAATATGGACATTTGTGAGTTGTGTCAAGTAATTTATTATTGGGAAATTTGCACTTTTGGTTCTCAACATTTGCAGTTTGTTATTAATCTACCTTCAACCAATTTTTATAGCATCAGATATCTCCAATCTTTGTCGTTTGTTGTAAATCACGTCCTTATTGATATATTTTGACGGATTTGCACTTCTTTTTAAATAAACAAAAATAGAAAAAACTAAAACAAAAAAAAAAATTATAAATAAAGTTTCATAACTTTTAAAAAGTATAAAATAATTTTAACTTCTCCAAAAATCTATTTCACTCATGGCCAAATCATCACCATCCAAAAAAATTCATAATCAAAATAAAAAATAAAAAACGTTATCTACTTTGTATGATGTATAATTATTCCATCCCAAGTCAGAATATTCAAAATAAATCAAGACGGTATTGATAAAACCCAATTCATTTATCATTAAAAAATACCATAATTTTAGCACAATAAACAAGAAATGAAGTACACAGATTGAGATCTTGAGCTACATTGTTGAATTCTTCATTGGCTTTTTTTGATAGCCAAAAGCTTCCAACTTTTATGCTTCCTACTTTCACCACTACATTGTCCATTGTATTTGTCCTCCTCTCGCCCTTTTGGTATTTAAGGGCAACTACCCAAAAAAAGGCTTTATATATTAATTATTATAGAATATTGATCTACTTCCTACTACGAAGAGTTCTTATAACCCCCACCCCCCCTGAACAAGTGTCCAGTGGGGATTGGACAAGTAAAAATGGTTCACATTAAAAGTCAATTATTTGTCCAATCTCCACTAGACACTTGTTCAATGAGAGTTATAAGAACTTCACATGGTGGAGAGTAGATCAATACTCAATTATTATATATCTCTCGAATCTATAAAGTTTACTTTTCAATTTTTTGCCATCACTTTATTCGATGCAATTCTTTGCCATCATAATGGAGTTGGGATGGATTAATTATACGAAATGGATAGGGTTTTTGATTTTTTATTTTGATTGTGCATTTTTGGATGGTAGTGATTTGGCCATGGGGTGAAGTAGGTTTTTGGGGAAGAATAAGTTATTTTGTAATTTTTAAAAGTTATGGTATTTTATTTACAATTTTTTTTTTTAATTTTTTGTTGTTTTTAACTTTTTTTTTTTTCTATTTTTGTTTATTTAAAGAAGATGGCAAATCCATCAAAATCTGTCAATGAGGACATGATTTGCAACAAACTGAAAAGTTTGAGAATGTCTGATGCTGTAAAAATTAGTTGATGGTAGATTAGTAACAAACTAAAAAAGTTAAAAACCAAAAGTGCAAATTTCTCTTTATTATTTAATTATGTTATTTTGTTCGTTTAGATGAAAACCAAGTGCAAAGTCAATGATATAACTAGAAGTACACTTATATTGGTAACTAAAAGTATACTTATTTTGACCACTAAAATCAAGGATTTAGAGAACCAAAGTGTAAAGACGTAAAAGGTTTAAGGACCTAAGTTGCAATTTTTGGAGGACTTAACTAAAAGATAATTAAAAATTTGGGGACCAAAGTGTAAAGATGTAAAAAAATTAAAGACCTAAGTTGCAATTTTTAGAAGAATTAACTGAAAGATAATTGAAAATATAAGGACTGAAGTAGACATTACATAAAGTACAATAATTGCCATGCAATAAATAATGGTGTTTTGTGTACCACGTCAACACTTAACAGTACTAAGTTATCATTTCTGGTTGGGAACTTAACGGAGTGACCGTTTGATAAAGCGGTTATATACTTTAGTGATTAGCGCTGCAACTTTTAAATTTCAGTCGGTTTTGAAATTTCAAGATAACTTCAGTGACCATTAGTGAAATTAACCCGTTAAAGTTCACAAGAAGTTAAATTATGTAAAATATCAATGACAGAATTGAACAAACTACTTAATTCTAAAGGTGTATTTTGAATTTATTTTTATATAACATTTGATGAGTTGACCAAATTTAAAAATTTGAACAAACTTATCTTTAAATTACCAATTAAATATCTATTATATCCATTTTCTTATCTTTCCACGCTCGCTCTTTCTTGCTCCAACTTAAACACTCTCTGTCATCACTTCCTTCATTGCCACCGCCCTAAGCTCTATTTTTTCACCCCTCTTTGTTATTTTTGTGACCGAATTCTCTTATTCTTATCCCAAATTCAAATACATTGTCAAATATCCTTGGTTTTTGAGCTATTTGAAGAAGTCAGCCGATTTAAAATTTTTGAAATAAGTTATAAGCTATTAAAAATTGAGAAAATTAGTATATTTTTGCTGTAGTTTACATGAAATTTAAATTTGATATATTGTATCTTTATTTTTTTGTCAATATATTTTATGTTGGGTAATTTTTTTCGATTTAATTTGTATATTAGTAGATTGTTTTAGATATTGAGTTTAATTTACAAATTTTGTCGATCTAATTTGTTGTTATATTTTGTTGTCGGAGAATAAAATTAGTTACATTTGATCGAAAATAGGCACAAAACTCGTCTCTTCGTAAACAAATAGATTGTCATTTTGTCAATATCATCGACAAAAGATAACGATAAAATGATCGCCCATTTTGTCGATATCATAGACAAAAATAGACAGAAATTTTGTGGACATCGACCAAATATTGTTGATGTCGATTTTTTTTTGTCGATGTTCACAAAGTTTTTTATATCGAAATATTTGTTTTGAAATAAAAGTTTTATTCGATATTCAATTTAAATTGACATTCAATAATTAAAAGTTGAAATTACATAAGTGTCTATACTAAGTGATATAAATTTGTGTATATCATCGTACTAAAAAAAAAAAAAATTCAAATATCGATTTTTTAGACCAATCTCTCGATTTTCTTTAACAAAAGATTAATTGTCGATTTTTTATACTACTCTGTTGATTTTTGGATCAACTACCGTTAAATTTTGAATACACAAAAAAGTGGTCATTTTTACAAAAGGGTTCTGAAATTTTGCATGTAAAAAATGACATGTTTGCAAATGTTATCAAAAGTTGTTATAGTTTTAATTCACTATTTATTTTTGAATATATTTCAAAATTCCCCAATATCAATATATGTGTATGAATTCAGTAGAGGAACTCCATGTATGTGTGTGAAGGTGTAAAAAGGATCAATTTTGGGTATTTTTTGGGGATTTTTTCATAAATAAACCACTTGTTAAAAATAATTCTAATTTTATCAACTTAACAAATTTATTCTAAAAATACTACATTCTTAAAATTATATTAATTAATAAAATAATAAATTAAAATAAAATCTATACCACAAAATATATATATTTCTACGTGAATTCACTTAAATTTGCATTTAAGTCCTTTATTATTTGCACAATAAGTTCTTTATCTTTATAAAATTTTCACTTTAGTCTCTATACTTCCTCTTTCATTTCAATTTCGTCCTTTTTATTTGCAACCCAAGTCCTTCAACTTTTAAATTTGTACAAGTT
Organism: Forsythia viridissima; assembly: GCA_030279155.1. Classification (NCBI taxonomy): domain Eukaryota; kingdom Viridiplantae; phylum Streptophyta; class Magnoliopsida; order Lamiales; family Oleaceae; genus Forsythia; species Forsythia viridissima. Next base: position 38,055,234 of record CM059036.1, read on the forward strand.
GGTCTCCATATTTATACTTTTATATCAATTTAATCCTTTATAGTATCACTATTTGATACATATGTTACAAATGATATTGTGTATCAATGTTTGATACAAATATTACAAATGATATTTTGTAACAATCTGTGTTACAAATTAAAATATAAAATATCAGTGATACAAATTATTAATTCATGTAACATGTATTGTGTAAAATAACATAATATAATCGGTAACATATTCAGTGATACAAAATATTATTTGTAACATTTGTATCAAACAGTGATACACAATATGATTTGTAATATTTGTAACAGATTGCGATACTAAACAGAAATTATTACAACTGTTACAACTACAAAATCAACTCTAAACTTCAATAAGTTCGTTATAATATGATATAGATATGAAACACAATATTAAATTTAACAAATGAAACTATTGATTTCATCATTTGTAACATACGTAACATCAGTGATACAAAATATCAATTCATGTAATATGTGATGTATAAAATAACATAATATAATATGTAACATATTCAGTGATACAAAATATCATTTGTAACATCTGTATCAAATAGTGATACAAAGGACTAAATTGATATAAAAGTATAAATATGGGGATCAACTTGTACAAATTTAAAAGTCGAAGGACTTGGGTTGCAAATAAAAAAAGACGAAATTGAAATAAAAGACGAAGTATAGGGACTAAAGTGAAAATTTTATAACAATGAAGGACTTATTATGCAAATAATCAAGGACTCAAAAACAAATTTGAGTGAATTCACGTGGATATAGTTATTTACTTTTAATTCATTATTTTATTATTTAATATAATATTAATTATGTAGTATTTTTAGAATAAATAAGTTAAGTTGTTAGATTTAGAATTATTTTAATATTTGTAAGTATTGGGTGTAATATCCACTATTTTTTACGCTTCATATTACATCGTGTTTGTGTTGATCCATTATGAGCCGATTTAAAAGACATGTTGATTTGACACGGCATGTCTAACAAGCATGCCCCAACACTGATCAAGGCCCAATTCGAGTCAGGTGTATGAGCACCGAGTTTCATATTTTACCACAATTAAATTAAGATACAAAAATAACAAAAATATGTCAAATGATCCAAAATTGAACTTTCATTTGTGTTTTCACAAAGTAATTTGTAAAATTCAGAATAGAAAAAATATTGAAATGCCTACTCCTTTATTAATATTATACATGTTTCAGCATGTATTTTGAAATTGAACCAAATTATTTTCATGTTGAGTATTGAATGATTCAAAAAAAGTTCAATGAGAGCACAAACATTTCTTGAAGCGGCCTTTAAAGAATTTTTGGCAGTAAATTGGAATATTTATATTTTAAATTGAAATTCTACACTTTTTGTTCAAAATATAACACTCGAAAAAGTTTGGAATGGACACATACCAAGTGTCAATCACTTCAGAATTTTTAGTTGTATTGCTTATACTCACATTCCAATGAAAAAAAGAGAAAACTCAATGACAGAAGTGATAAATACATTTTTCTCTTGATGTAAGTGAGCAGTCTAGAGCCTACAAGACAGACATTCTCGTCACCAAGGAAAATATTATCAATCGCGGTGTCGTATTTGATGAAGTAAAGACTTGTCATGAAAGAACAATGTTGTTGAAAAGTCAATTGCAGTAGAGTTTGACAGTGAAAAGATAGTAGCCCATTAAGAATAAAGATAGTAGTCCATTAATAATGAACGACAATCAATTTCAGAAATTGTTCAAAATAGTCCACTTGATTCTCAATTCACAACTACAGCAGAAGCCCATTGTGAAGGACTGTAGAAAAAGGCCGGTGTTAATGACTGATTATGAGGTAACTATAATTGATCATTTTGAGGACCCAATTACATAGCTTGCTTTATTTTCAAATTGAGATTGTATAGCATTTTAAAATGATGTCAAACAATCAAAGTAGCTGAAGGTTATGGAAGAAGAAATTGTAACTTTTGAAAAGAAACAACACGTGAGAATTGATTGGTATTCCAAAAGGACAAATGACAATTGGTGTCAAATGAGTCTATAAGACAAAATTGAAGGAGAATGGCGAAGTTGATAACAATAAGGCACTCTAAGTAGGTAAAGGCCATAATAAAGAATCTGACATCTTACTCATGTTGCCATCTTACTCGTGTTGCCAGACATTATATAATTAGATTATTATTGCATTGGCAAAACTTGTGGTCTATATTCCAGTTGCATGTAAAATCAACATTTCTATATGTAGACTTGGAAAAGCAGGTATAAATTGATGTGAAACTTGGATATGAGCATAAAGTATATAAATTAAAGAAAGCTCTATGTGGACTAAAATAAGCTTCACGAGCTTGGTATAATCATACAAATTCTTAGAGGCCGTTCTTTTTGTATTTCAGTTTTGAGTTTTGAGTTTTTGAATTCATTTTCAGTTTTGTATTTTGAGCTTCTATTTTAATATTGCTGAAAATACATTCTTTTTGTCATTCTAAAAAAACTGTTTCTCAAAACAGAAAAATGAAAAAAGCGTTATAATATTTTATTCAATAAAGTTGTTTATTCAATAAATTTTAATAGTTTAATGTTAATATAGTATTAAATAATATATACATTTTGAAGTTGGTGAATCTTGAAATATTTTTTTTCGATTACAAAAGGCAAAATCTAAATTAAATTTGGCAAAAAATAAAAAATATAGAAGTAAATATTATTGACAAACTCACTTAGAATTAGAACATGTAATTGTTCATGGTAAATGAGATTACATCAAACAGTTCAATAGATATGTGATGAGTGTATTTTATATGTTTATCCTAACTTATAAACTCGATGTTTAATTGTGATTTGAGCGAATTTCTATTTAACTTCGTATAAATATTGTTATTGTAGGAAAAATTTAAAAATGAAGGTTAATAGAACAAAAAAGAGAGAATTAGAGCTTAATTGAAGTTGATCAGAAGCATTTGAATATTGACTTGATGGCACGAGAGTGATAAGAATCACTAAGAAAGCCATTGGAGAAATTCACAAGTTTCGAAAGTAGAATTTAACTTACAAAAAAATTGAGGACTAATTTGCGCATTTCTAAAACTTGAGAAGGACAAAAATCGGAAGTCTAACGAGGTTTGGAGACCAATATTGAAGTACTTGAAAGTTTTGGGACGAATGTTAAAGAAGTTTGGAGCAAAAAGAACCAAAATGCATAACACTGAAAGTTTTTCGTGTTTTGGTTTGGACTTTTTTTTGTACGCAAAATGATGAAAACGACTTTTCATCATTTTCTATTTTCTGTGTAAATTTTTTGGGTGTTTTGAAAAATGCATTTTTAAAAATACCTAGGTAAACACGTTTTCATTGTTTTGAAAAACTAAAAATTGAAAACAGCCTTAAAACAGTTAAGAGAACAGAGCTTTATATTCTAGAATAATGCTTTCAAAAATGTCCACATAAACCATACACTTTTTGTAAAAAGTGGAGATGGAGAGAAACTACTCATGGTATGCTTATATGTAGATGATATTGTTTATACCGAAAATGATAGTGTCGTGTTTGAAAAGATTAAATAGTCCATGATGATTGAGTTTAATAAATCTGATCTTGGAATGATACATTATTTTTTCGGCATAGAAGTTGTACAATATGAAGCTGGAGTTTTTATTTCTCAAAAGAAGTATGTGCGAGAAATTTTAGACATGTTTCAAATGAAGAATTGAAATTTTGTTAGCATACCATCATAAATGGGTTTGAAGCTGCTTAAAGATCTTGACAGAAATGAATCATAATGTACTTGACTGCAACTAGACCTGACATCATGTACATTGTGAGTTTGATTAGCATGTACATGGAATGCCCGGGAGAGATGCATATTTTAGCTGCCAAAAGAATTTCAGATATTTGCGAGGAACAACTAAGTTTGGATTGTTCTACAAGAAAGGAGAAATGTCAAAATTGTCTGACTATGATTATGTTGTAGTCTTATAGACTCGGATGATCGAAAGAGCAATTAAGGTCATGTTTTCATATTTGGTTCGGAAGCTAATTTCGTGGTTATCAAAGAATCAATCTATTGTTACTATCAACTACTAATGCAGAGTTTGTAGCTACAACAATTTGTGCATGTCAAGCTTTTTGATTGAGCAAGATTCTTGAAGAACTTCAATTTATGCAATTAGGACTTACATAGATTTATTGCAACAATAGTTCTGCAGTTAAACTCTCCAAAAATCATGTTTTATAAAGAAGAAGCAAATATATTGATGTGAAGTATCACTTCCTAATGGATCTCACTAAGAAAGGAATAATTGACTTAATTTACTGCAGAAGTGAAGATTAAGTTGCCGATTAACCAAAACTCTCAAATTGGTTGTGTTTCAAAAATTGCGAAAAGTTGTGTTGTATTGCACGCAAGAAGACAATTAAACTAAACGTTTACAAATTTTCAGTTTAAGGGAGGAAATGTTGGTGGTTTTCTAGTTCACAAGTTTAACTTTATTAAATGCATTAATGTATATGTGGTTTTAATGTATTAATATAATCTTAATTAAATTGTAGTCACTATGTATTAATCGTTAGCAGAACAACTTCTTTAATTATTACATTATTAAGTATGGCTATGTATTGCCTATTTGGAGCATGTTTGGTAGAGTTTAAAATAAACTCTTTTTTCTCAAACTTATTTTCAACTACATATTATATGGGCCCAAAACTTTTATCAACTTTTCAACTACACATTTCATCAACTTTTATCAAAATATTTTAAAAACCTACTTTTAAACTCTACCAAACAAACACTCAAGAAAATGTTGTAATTCATTTCTTAGAGTAGTAATTTAAATTACACAACAATGTATTTTTTACATAGTTCATATCTTAAATTATAACAAATTTGACCTCTTGCCATATATAATTTTGTAGGCAAATAGTTGTAATTAACTTTTTTTCCCCCTTGTGTCATTGCCTTTCGTAGAGAATCGAGTATATATTTTTTTTGTTGTTCTTTATTAAATTGAGTCTCATATGAGTCAACTACGCTCATTGTAGGTCTTGAAATGTAGTGCGTGCCTAAAGTGTGTTGCGCGTCTCAACCCTAGACAACTTGTTCTAATCAAAAGACAAACAAAAATTAAGGTGACTAAGTCCAATTTGGCTTTGTATTGAAAATGATGGTGGGTCCGAAGTCTAAACCATGGACATTTCTTTCTTCATAAGTGAGCTAGTGATAAACATAAATACAATTTGTAGATTCTGTTTGGTCCCATTCTCATCAATGTGTGACTATTTTGTCAAACAAATATTGTGTGAAAACTATTAGGCCAAACAAAAACAACAAAAAGTAATTTAAAATATTTAAGTCCATCAATTGATTTATATTTCAAAGTACATCTATCTTAAGACTATTAGTCTAAACATTACATGATGTCATGTTATAGACCTCGACAATTATATTTAGACATGGAAATATTCAGCAAATTTAAGTCTACGATTTGTATGCATCCACACCAGTGTTTAGAAAATCTTATCTAGTAGGAACCTAGGTTCAAACCAGCATTCTAAATGTGTAATGGTTAAGCTTTGGTTTTATATGTTACAGGTAGAAATGAATTAGGATTGGACTACCCTGAGGAAGTCTGACCAGTTCTCCAACACGTCGGGATGGTCACTTTTAGGGGTCAGTATAATTGATCACTTTTAGGGGTCAGTATAATTGGTCATCTAGTAATAACCCCGATTTCAAAATATATAGGTCGACCTTGAACAGTCGCACGAGCAAGTTGAGCATCTTGGGAACAAGATCAGCCCCCATATGTATCTAGCCGAGATACTAATAATTCGTGAAGGACCTTCCAAGGGACCTCGAGTCCTAAGGTAGGTCGGGTCGGGTATTACGACTTTAGGCTAGTTCACATAGTAATGTCGATCTATTAATTTGATGACTAATGAGTATTTTGGTCTGATTAATTAGTTAACATCTCATATGAAAATCATAGAAGCTACTTGAGTTAATAGTATTGTAATATTGTTCAATTTATATAATAAGAGTGATTTGGAATCAAACATCCTAGTACAAAATTTATGTGACCATTGCTTACGAGTTTTTGACAGCGTTTTGAAAGGTTTTGGCATCTTTTTAGCTTGGTTTTGGCACCTATTCATGTATTGGTTTCGACCAAACTTGGCAAATTCCTCTTTGTTATTCCAACAATTTCAAAGAGCGTTTTTACACCATTACTTGGGATGATGCGAGAATTATTAAGAGTCGCAACAATTCTCTAATGACTGGTTTTTCTCTCGTACCTTTCAATCCTATCTTTACTACTCACTCTCTTTTTAATGAATTTTGGCCCATTGTTAAGCGTAGGTTTTTTATTTCCAATGTTTATTTTATGTTTCACACTCTTGTATCCAATCTTCATTCAAAGTCTCCTAGAAAAACTTCTTCTTCCTCTGCGCCTAGTTATAAAAAAGGTGTTATCTCTCCTTCAACTAATCCTCAATTGGTTCCACCTCCTCAAATTGGTCCCGAGGGAACTTTGGGCAGCAAACGGTCAGGCCCACATCAGGCCGGTGATTCAGATGAAAGGGACCATTCTTCTCTTGTTAAGAAAAATGTGTTAAGTTTATGATGATTATTCCTTATTTGCCTGTATTGCTACATGTGTTTGACATACTAACCTGCTATTTGTTTCAGTCAGATGCGATCTATCATTCCTTCTTATGTATCACAGCAGCCAATCACTCATGATTCTCCAGCGATTCCTGCAACTGAAGAGCCTCAATTTTCCGCTCAAACGACTGATATAACTCCATCTCTCTCCATTGAAGGTTTGGCTATAGTGATTTACACTCCCTAATCCCAATATGCTCGTTCAATAGTTCTGGAACCAGAAGGTAGTACCATTTCTAATATCATACTTTTACATATACGAAGTTTTCATATTTGACCATTGCTTTCTCAGAAGCTCCTGTTGAGATTCCCACAGTGGAAGAGCCTTCTCGTCCATGTGACAAAGAGAAAGCTCATGCATTGTTTGAAAGCCAATCTCAAGCTGACGTCCTTTCCAATATGTCTAGAGAAGTCCTCATTTCGCCCAAAGCTTCTGATGAGGTAATTCTTTCTTCTCTTTACTTTTGCATCTTTATAATGACAACAACGGGAATAACATATACTATCCATTTCTCACAGGATGCTGACTTTGTCTTGCGATCCATTCAAGCATTATTTACCTCTTGGGAGCAAGTCCGATGAGTTCCATCCTTTGCGCTTCTTTTGTAACTCGTCCTTCAACCTCTTCCACTCCTTCCATTGAGGACACAAATTCTCTAAAGAGGGCAGTGTTAGCTTATACATCCTTCATGGATAAGGATATATCTAGAGTGAGTGCTGACAGTCAGAAGAAATTGCTTGCGCGCCTTAGTGAAGATCTGGCTGTCAAACGTCCTTCCCTTGAACTTTCAGCTTCAAGCAGATTGACTTTGAGAGAGATCCATCAGGAAGTGAGCCTTTTGCCGTCTATGAATGTAGAGTTGAGGGCCAAGAAGACGAGTTTCGTTCAGGCTATGGCTGAAAATGAATATTTGAATATTGACATTAATTCAGCCAAGTCCAGATTGAACGAGCTTTCTTCTGAAGTAATGATCAAAGATCCTTTGTTAATTAGTCTAGAATCTGAGATGAATGAACTCCAAGCCAAAATTAATGACTGCAAGATGAGACTGGCTACTAAGAAACATAACGCCTCTTTGGAGATCGTGCGAACTAAGGCTTTGATGGCGCGTTATTTAGAAGTGATGGCGGATGACCCTAACGCAGTTATGGAGACTTTGCCTGCCGTTGATACTCGTCAAAACTCTGAATGGTTGAAACTTAGAGACCAAATGCGGTCTGTACTAGAGAAGCTAGATGGGGTGCATCAGTAATATTTCCAACCTAGTATGTAGAATTGGAAGATGACGTCCTGAATTTTGTAATGTTCCTGAACTTTAATATTTTTAATGGAACAATTTATTCTTTGGCTTAATATATTCTTTGGCTTACCTGAATTCATATTTTCAAACATTTAGGCGTTCGCTTTCCCAAATAGATGGAACATATTTTTTTAGATATCTGCTATTTATAGATCTCACATGTTTTGTACCATCTAAATCCTTCAAATGATAAGTTCCATTGGCCAATACATTTTTCACCTTATATGGCCCGTCCCAACTAGGCGACCATTTCCCATATTTTGGGTTTTTATTGACTAAAGGCAATATGGTCTTCCAAACTAACTCGCCTGTCTTAAAACATTTCGCCATAACTTTCTTGTTATAATATTTGGCCATTTTCTGTTTTTAAATATGTAGTCTATCTAGGACGTCTATCTATTTTGTCTAGTTCTAATAAACTTTGGGCTAAAGCTTCTGCATGTTGCCCTCCGTTTAAATTATTTTGTAAAGCCACTCTAATCGATTATACATTAATCTCCATAGGCAATACTGTCTCTTGTCCATAAGTAAGTTGAAATGGTGTAACTTTTGTACTTGAACGTGGAGACGTTCTATATGCCCATAAAGCCTTGCTCAAACATTCATGCCATGTCCTGGCGCTTTCCTCTATCATCTTTCTTATAATGCTTTTCAAGACCTTATTTGTAGATTCTGCCTGGCTATTGGACTGAGAGTAATAAGGTGTAGAATTCACCAACTTGATGCCGAATTCGTCCAAAAACTGCTTTACTTGATTTCTATTCAAAGAGGTTCTATGATCTACTATTAAGATTTGCGATATCCCAAACCTATAAATTATATGATCTTAGATAAATTTGATGACCTCCCCTTGTGAGATTTCTTTTAGCAGGATAGGCTCTACCCATTTGGTGAAAAAATCCGTAGCCACTATGATGAATGTATGTTGTTTGGACGAAGGGATATATATTTTTCCTATCAAATCTATCGCCCAACCTCTGAATGGTCCATGTTTTTGACATGTTAAACAGCTCTTGGCATATTGGACGCATAGGTCTCCCATCTTTGGCCAAAAATATCCACTCCTAATAATCAATCATCTCATTTTTTGGCCAACTTGGTGGGCCCCACATATTCCGTTGTGCACTTCTTCCATAATTGTTTTGGCATCGATCAAATTAACGCATTTTAACAAGATTTCATCTACACGTTTCTTATATAATTCTTTGTCTATTAATACGTAATTTAAGGTGTGCAACCGAATCATCATCTCACTCTTTTTGTCAGGCTTTTTTAGAAATTATTTTATTTCCTCTCTCCAATCTGTCATATTCTCATTTCTATGCAATGGATGTCAAATCTCTTTGCCCTTCGTTGTACCGCAGGCACTATGACTCCATACTCACACACAGACTCCAAGTTCAATATTTTGGAGTAACCCGAGGCCATTTGGGCCAATTCGTTCGCTAAATCGTTATATATTCTATTTACATATTGAAGCCCCTCTTGGCCGAACTCTTCCAGTAACGCCTGAGTGATTTCATACAAGCTTACAACAGAACTACTTTGGCATTTAAATGTGCCACTCAGTTGGTTAATTACTAGCTGAGAATCACCTTTAACGATCACATTTTTAACTCCCATCTCTAATAATAACTCTAGGCCTACTATAAGCGCTTCATATTCGACTTGATTATTGATGCATAAATTATTTAGTGTAAAGAAAAATTGATAATTTACACCAAAAGCATCTATTAATGCTACGCCTACTCCTACTCCTACTCCTTTGGCTGTTTTTGAACCATCAAAATATAATGTCCATGGTTTTACTTCGCACACCTCAATATCTAGTTCTATTTTATTTGGGACATTAACACATGGATGATCAGCTAAAAAATCAGCCAAGGCTTGATTCTTGATAGCCTTTTGTGGGATGTATTGAATATTGAATTTAGGCATAGCTAAAGTCCAAAGACCGATCCTTCGATGCAAAACAGGGCGATAAAATATGTACTTGATTAGATTTACTTTACACACTAAATACACAGTCACAGGCCGAAGATAGGCCCTTAATTTTGTACTTGTAAAATAAAGAGCTAAACATAATTTTTCTATAGCTGTATAATTACATTCATATTTGGTCAACTGTCTACTAAGATATATATCTTCATTGGCCGTCCCTGAATAGGTGACACCAATACTGGAGGATTTGATAAGTAAGTTTTCAAATTGTCAAAAGCCTTTTGATGTTCTTCATCCCAAATGAATTCGTCCTGACCTCTGAGCTTTAGGAGATGCGAAAATGCTTTCGTTCACCCCGCACAATTAGAAATAAAATGCCTTAAAAAATTGACTTGTCCCAAAAATCTTTACAACTCTTTTTTTATTATTAAGCGACTTGGCCTCTAAAATGGCCTTTACTTTATTTTTATCAAGTTCAATTCCTCTTTTGTGTACCAAGAAACTTAGGAAATTTTCTGCATTGACACCAAATGCACATTTTAAAAGATTTAACTTCAATTTGTATTGTCTCATTCGCTCAAATGAGCGTTTCAATTGGCAAAGATGATCTTCCTCTTTAAGTGATTTGATTACTATGTCATCCACATATACTTCAATAATTCACCAATCATATCATAAAAGATTAAATTCATTGCCATTTGATAAGTGGGCCCAGTATTTTTTAGGTCGAAAGGCATTACTAACCATTCGTAACTTCTCAACGCCCCTGGGCATCTAAAACGGTTTTATGTATGTCTTCTTCAGCTATGTATATTTGATTATACCCACAATATCCATCCATGAATGAGTACATTATGTATCCTGGTAACATGTTAGGTGCAGAACGTCTAGGTGATTGTCTATGTGGTTTAAAACTTGGCTTAGTAGGCAATCTATGCTCTACCAGATTTCTATCTAAACCAGGCATTTACTCATATTCCCAAGCAAAACAATCTTAATATTCTTTCAACAAAGAGATCAATTTAATACTTACCTCTTAGTCGAGTAACTAACTGATGAAGGATGTGAGGTCTTCTCCTTCATCACCAAGATTTATCTTTGTCAAGAGGTCTTGTGCTTGTGCGTTTTCTAGCTTTGCAATCTTCTCCAAGTCGCCATCCAATTCCTTTGCAAAATTTCATTCTTTTAAACAATCCACCTTGTTGATTTCGCTCTGTAGCTCCTGTTCCAGGTTGAGCACATCCAGTTTATCATTTAATTGCATTACTGCCTTTTCTTCTTCAATTTTTTTTCTTACATTCTTTATTATAAACTATTAATCTGGCTCTAAAGGCCGTAATTTCAGCCAAATTCTTCTGTGATTGTCTCTTCATTAATTCTCTTTAACTCTCTTCTTGCCAATTATTGGCTCTTCAAAGGCCAATATATTTGACCTCATTTGGTCGAATAGCTCAACAAGGGTGTCCATTGAGAATGATTCTTCGCTCTGCGCCACTATTTGTATTTTTTCGCCTTCTTGAACTACTCTAATTGGCCTATAATCTCCCTCATACATGTATCATTCTACTGAATTAGCTTCTACGAGAAAAAGCCTGGGATCAGCTTGCACGACTTCTGCCTCACCTTTATCATTCCAAAAAACTAAGCATTGGTGGAGAGATGAATGAACGCATCAACTCTCATGTATCCAATCTCTCCATAATAGTATATTATAACTAGTAGGACCATCTATTACAAAGTAAATTGTGGTCCTCGTTGTACTCTCCACTATTATGTCCAATGTCATTACCACCTTAGCTGAAGTAGCTTCTCCATTGAAGCTGGTCATAATTACTCCCATCGGAATCAAGTCGTTCTCAGATTTTGCAATCTTTTTTTATCATTCTGTGAAGAATTGTATTTATTGCCGCTCCATTATCAATGAAAACTTTGGCAACTGGAATGCCATTAACCAAAGCTTTGACATATATGGGTCTGAGATGCTTAGTCAATTTTATTGACGACTTTTTAAACACAATTCATTCCTTCGCATTTACTTCTACTTTTTCATTATTTTCTTCTATTTCCACTTCGTTGGATAGGCTTATCTGCAATATTACTTTGCCATGGATTCTCTTTGCTTCTTCAAATTGCATGATATGCCCTGATTCCAACCCATGGGTAGAGGCAATCTTACGGGAAGTCACAAATAATTGTAAAGGTACTAATTTTTTAATTTTTAACATTAAATGGATGAAAGCTCAAAAATAATTTTATGCACAAAAACTATGTTGATATCACTTGCATAAAATATTTTTATCAAAGTCACAAATCAATTTTTCAAGACTTTTTGAAAAAATGAATCGGTTGACCATTTGGATCTATAGGTCGACTGTTTGGCTGTCATTTTTCAAAAAATATCCGTTCTGAATTTTACTATTCCAACGACTATCTCTGACCATCCGACTTATATGTCTACCGTTTGGTCATCTGTTTTGATAGAAATCTGTGAAAATTTATTTCTATAAATACCTCTTCATTTATTATCATTGAATACACTTACAAGAGCATTAAAAAAGAGAATCACATTATTATCTATAAATACCTCTTCATTTATTATCATTGAATACACTTACAAGAGCATTAAAAAAGAGAATCACATTGAGAAAATTCATTCAAGTTTCATTGCATTTACTTCTTAAAAATCATTCATTAAAAAACTTTGATTGATCAAATCAACTTTTGAATCATCATTATCATCAAAGTTTATTTTTAACATTTGAGATTTTCATTTATTGTTATTCATTGAAGTGTTAGTCTCTCTTAGTACTAAACTTGTATCTATCATTCATCAAGAGAGAAATACAATCTCAAATCTATTTCTTTATATCAATAGGTCATATTGAGGCCCCTTTAAAGCTCAGTATTGTATAAAGATTAGTGCTCCTTGTTAGTAAGTCACCAAAAATATTGTAAGAGTTTTGATTGCACCATAAGTCAATCAAGATAGTGGAAATGTTGTGCTCGTGATGGAGAGCTTGGTAATGGGAGACGTAGATCATTGGTTGGATCGAACTTCCATAAAAACATCGTTTGCACTCTCTCTATCCTTTTATTTACTTACATTGTGCTCATATTTTTAATTGCTTAATTTATATCTCTTAAATTTCTTATTTTGAGATTATTCTACGAAAAAGTTTGTAAAAACCAATTCACCACTCTCTTGGTTAGTTATTCTTGGGCTATGAATTGGTATCAGAGCAAGGTGCTCATTTTTTTTAAGATTTTACAATTTTGAGTAATGGCTAACCACAATATTCAAAGTCTTGAGCGACATTCTACAAATCGTCATCTCTTCGTTAATGGCACCCACTATAACTATTGAAAAATTAGAATGATGATTTATATACAATCAATAGATTATAACATTTGGAAAGTCATTGAGTTTGGTCCTTATGTGCCAACAAAAATTATTAAGGTTGATGATAAACGGGACCAAACTATTCCTAAACCTAGAGAAGAATATGATAAAGAAGATAAAAAAAAAAATCTTTAAATGCTAGAGCTAAAAATTTACCTTATTGTGCTTGAGATAAAAATAAATTTAATCAAATTAGCACATGTGATTCCGCTTATGATATTTGGCATACATTAGAAATTACTCACTTAGGTACTAACAAAGTTAAAGAAACTAAGATAAATCTCTTAACAAAAGATTTTGAAAATTTCTTTATGAAACAAAATGAACCTATATTAGATATGATTACTTGCTTTACCGATATTATTAATGGCCTTAAGGGCTTTGATCGAAAGTTTACTACTGGTGAATTTGTGAGTAAAATACTTAGGTCCCTTTCGAAAGATTGGAATTCCTTGAGGATGTTAATAGAGAATACAAAAGATGTCAACACTTATCCATTGGATGAACTATATAGAACGTTGATGACTTATGAGCTCAACAATGTCGAAACAAAGAAGAAGACAAGAAAAAGCAAGGAAGAGATAAATGAGCCTCCAAAGTGGCAAATTGCCTTAAAATTGACAAATGATGAAGGCTCCTCAAACATGAACATGAGTGATGAAGAACTTGATGATCTAGTTTTTCTTGTCAAGAAATGGAGAGGCTTTCGAAACAATCAAAGATTTCAAAAGAAAGAAGACAAATGTGAAGAGAAAAATAAGAAGATCATTTACTATGCTTGTGACAAACTCGGTCATAAAAGGACTGAATGTCCAAACAAGAGAAAATTCACCAAAAAGAAAGCACTTCAACTTACACGGGATGATAGTTATAAAGACGATTATGAAGAAGATGAAATTTAAGAAGAAATCGCCAACATGTGCTTCATGACTATTGAAGATGAGGTACCACGAAAAGTGAAGAGCAATTGGTTCTTGGATAGTGGTTGCTCAAAATACATGACCGGTGATCGATCAATGCTATCTAGCCTCAAAATAAAGAATGGAGGTCATGTAACTTTTGGAGAAAATGCTAAAGGAAAAATTATAGGCATTGGAAATATCGGTAACCATTTTTCCTTCTATTGAAAATGTTTTATTAGTTGATAATCTTAAACATAACTTGCTTAGTATAAATCAATTATGTGATAAATGTTATCTTATTAAATTTGATTCTTCCAAATGTCTCATTGAAGATACTATATCTAATAAGGTAATGTTCAAAGGGAGCCTAAGTAGGGATGTTTATATCATAAACATTGAATTTGAACTTGAAAGAGATATAAAATGCATATCAAGTATAAAAGATGATTATTGGCTATGGCATAGAAGATTAGGCCATGTTAGCATGAACTTATTTTTCAAATCTCCAAAAATAGCTTTGTAAAAGGTTTACCAAATATAGAATTTTAGAAACATAAAATTTGTGATGCTTGTCAATTTGAAAAATAAGTAAAGAGTTCTTTTAAACTTAAACAACACTCTTCTACTATGAGACATTTACAACTTCTCCACAGATCCTCTAGAACCACTAGTTTAAGTAGAAAATATTATGCATTTGTTATTGTTGATGATTTTTCAAGATTTACTTTAGTTATATTTTTAGATTTAAAATATGAAGCTTTAAATGCATTTAAATATTTTTGCAAAAGAGTTCAAAATAAAAAGAGATACACTATTATCATGATTAGGAGTGATCACGGTAGAGAATTTGAAGATATTGCTTTTGATGAGTTTTGTAAATCAAATCAAATGGATATGAACATAATTTTTTGGCTTCTAGAACTTCTCAATAAAATTTTGTGTAGTAAAAAGAAAGAATCGAACATTGCAAGAAATGACTCGGACTATGTTGAATAAAAATAATTTACCAAAATATTTTTGGGCCAAAGCCGTTGATACTTCATGCTATATTTTGAATAAAGTTTTAGTTAGTCGAAAGAAAACGAAAACTTCATATGAACTTTGAAAAAATAGAATTTCCAATATTGGATATTTTAAAGTTTTTGGTTGTAAATGCTTTATATTAAATACAAAAGAAAATTTGAAAAAATTTGATTTAAAATCTAATATTGAAATTTTTCTTGGATATTCATCTACTAGCAAGGTTTATAGAGTTTTTAACAAAAGAACTTTAGTAGTTGAAGAATCTATGCATTTTATATTTGATGAAACTAACTCTCTTGAAAAGATTTAGAAATTCCGTTTGAACAACTAAGTGTTAAAAATTAAAACAAAGAGAATCCAAATAATGTTGAAAATCAACATGAGGATGAAACAACCATGCAACAAAATAAAGAAGAACATCTTGAAGAACTTAACACATCATCTTTACCTAAAGAATGAAGATTTGTTCATTCTCATCCAAAAGATCTCATCATCAGTGATCCATCCAAAGGAGTAAGTATTAAAAACTCTTCTAAAAACTTTCTTAACAATTGTGCTTTTCTTTCACAAATTGAGCCAAAGAATTTTGAAGAAGTCGAGTTTGATGAATTTTAGATTCTAGCTATGCAAGATGAACTAAATCAATTTGAAAGAAATCATGTTTGAGATTTAGTTGCTAGACCAAGTTCACAAACTGTAATTGGTACAAAATGGGTCTTTCAAAACAAACGAGATGAAAATTGTATAATTGTGTGTAACAAAGCTAGATTAGTGGCTCAATGTTACAATCAAGAAGAATGTATAGATTTCGAAGAAACATTTGCACTAGTTGCTAGATTGGAGTCAATTCACATGCTTCTAGTTTTTGCTTGTCATAAGAATTTCACTCTTTTTCAAATGGACAAAAGTGTATTCATGAATGGAGTTATTCAAGAAGAAGTATTTGTTGAGTAACCGTCCAGTTTCAAAAATCATAAATATCCAGACAAAGTTTTCAAACTTAGAAAAACTTTTTACGGATTAAAGCAAGCTCCTAGAGCTTGGTATGAAAGATTAAGCAAATATTTTTTTATCTAATGGTTTTTTAATGGGTAAATCGGATACTACACTCTTTATAAAAATAAAAAAGGATGATATGATTGTTGTTCAAATTTATGTTGATGAAATCATTTTTGGTGCTACTTACATTACTCTATGTGAAGAATTTTCTAAGTGTATGAGCAGAGAATTTGAGATGAGTATGATGGGTGAACTCAAGTTCTTTTTTGAACTCCAAATCAAACAAACTAATGATGGAATCTTCATTAGTCAAACCAAGTATATCTTGGATATACTCAAAAAGTTTGAAATGAAAGAATTGAAGCCAATGAATACTCCAATAAACTCATCGAGATAAAGATGATCAAGGTACTCCCGTTTATATAACCAAATATCGATGTATGATCGAATCTCTTCTTTATTTAACTGCTAGTAGGCCCAATATTATGTTTAGTGTATGCTTATGTGCTAGATATCAATCTAATCCTATGAATTCCCATCTTAGTGCCGTGAAACGTATTTTTCGTTATCTTAGTTGAACTAAATCCTTAGGTCTTTGGTATCCCAAAAAAACTCATTTTGATTTACTTAGCTATTCGGATGCCGATTGGACCGGTTGCACAATTGATCGTAAGAGTACTAGCAGAACTTGTCACTTTTTAGGCTTTGCCATAGTATCATGGTTTAGTAAGAAATAAAATTTCATTCCTTTATCAACCACCGAAGTCGAATATATATCGACCTCTAGTTGTTGTGTTCAAATCATATGGATGAAGCAAACTCTAAATAATTATCACATATCATTTGAAAATGTACATATCATGCGTGATAACACTAGTGCCATCAATTTATCTAAAAATCCCGTTTTGCATTCTCGAACCAAACACATTGAGATTATGCACCATTTCTTTTGAGACCATGCACAAAAGGGATATATAACTTTAGAGTTTGTAAATACGGAAAGCAATTCACCGATATTCTTACAAAACCGTTAGCACTTGAAAGATTTGCCTATATTCAACGAAATCTAGGTATAATTGATGAGTGTGAAGTATGTAGCTAACTCTTTATGGATGCTATAATTGATTGAATATCATACGATAAACGTGATTTCAATTTTTTTGACAAAGGACCAAATCAACAAACTTTGTGATTTTTCAGCAAAACCCATATCATTCTTATTCTCAAATCTGAAAAATCCTCAATTTTTGACCACCAAATCATCAAAATACACTTTCAAACGGTCTTCTGAAACCCTAGCTTCCTATAATCCATTTCTAACAATTTGTCTTGGGTAAAAATGGCTAGTAAGCATCCAAGAAGGGAAAGGCCGCCTTCTCCATCCTCCAAAGAAGAGGCTCCTCCTGAAAATCGGATTGATAAATGTCCAATCCTCATCGGTAAGAATGTCGATCTCGCCTCATTTACATATGAAGCCCCCTCATTTTATATAGAAGACTATTTTGTTGCCATGGGTTGAGTTTCTATTATCACGCTAGATGAAAAAGCATACCCCAACATCATGAAATATTTTTATAGGAATACGATTTTTTCTCCGAGGACAGGTATCACTTGCATGGTTAGAAACAAAAGAATCAAAATTACTCGAGACCTTATTCGTTCCATTATTGAACTTGAAGCTTGTGACATTTGTCTTTTTAGTTCAAAAACAATTCTTCATCTTGAAGGGTATAATTCCGTTGAAGCATGTTGTCGTGTCACCGGGAAATACTTCAAGGCTCCCGCACGACTTAGTACCAATCAACTCACACTCTCATGTCGTGTCTTGCATAATATTATCTCCTACATTATCGTACCTAGGAAAGGTCAACTAGATGAAGTTAATCATTACAACCTCTTCCTTCTTGACTCAATATTAGTTGGGCGAAAACTAGATTTTCCATATATTATGCTCAATCATCTGAACACAGTTCATTGCGGTCATATACCTATGGGCTTACCTTATGGGATGATCCTTACTAAAATCTTCCAACACTTCGAAATCTCTTTCCGTGATGAAGTCGTCATTAATCCAAAACCCACCAACACCATCAATATTTTTACTCTTAAACGCATAAGAATTTTTAAAGAAGATGGGCAATGGGTGGTGAAAACTAAAGGATTTGATAACGAGTCGGGTCCCTCTACTTTGCCATTTGAGGGCGGTGAGAAAATGGACGAGTCCGATGATGATGCTCATCCTCCGTCTCAATCTCGTGATATACCGAGCTCGCATATGCCGTCATCTTCTACCTCCCGCTTCTCCTTTTCCAAGGACCATTACAATCTTCTCAATGGTCGGATTGACTCGCTTACTACTACCGTGGATGGCCTACAACATACAGTGAATGACTTACACAACACGGTGGCTAGCCTACAACATTCGGTTGAAGGCCTAGATAACTCGGTCAATGGCTTGACATCTTTGCTCCAACAAGTGCTTGCTTAACAACAAGCAATTCACTCTCGGATTGACACGGTGTTTCCTCCACCTCTTCCGCTGGAGAATTAGTGTTCTAGTTTATGTGCTTTTGAAAACAATTTTATGTTCTAGTTTTCGTTTATGTACTTTTTGTTTGAACTATGATTGTCTTTAATTTTTGAACTATGATTTTCTTTATCAATGAGATGCATTTTTCGTTTCATTTAGGGAGAACTTATCTACTTGATCTTAATGTTTTGATCTTGTCTTTTTGTTTATGCCAAAAGGGAGAAAATGTATGTGTATGATGAAATTGGTGTACAAGACGTGATTAATGTAATGAAATTGGATGTGATGAAATTGGTATCCAAATTATAATTGTGATAAATTAAATAAAAAAATATAGCACGTTTTTAAATTTATCACATTATGCTTACTTGAAAAAGAAAGAGAGAATATATATGCTATCTTTTATCTTATTATTTGTTATATTCTCAACTATATATCATATTGTTTGTTATAATCAAAAATGGAGAAATTGTTGACTTATGGTTAACTTTAAACTTTAATATTTTGATTATAACAAACGAATTATTATTGTTTACTAATGATCTATTTTCAAGTAATATTCAAAGCGCTACAAATTAAACTTTCAAGTATGTCAAGATCAAAGTCAATCAATACAAGAGTTCAAAAAATTCAAGATTCGAAGTTCAAAATTGAAGAATAGATTTCTAGATAAAATTGTAAAGGTACTAATTCTTTGACTTTTAGCATTAAATGAAAGAAAGCTCAAAAATAATTTTATGCACAAAAACTATATTGATATCACTTGCATAAACTATTTTTATCAAAGTCACAAATCAATTTTTCAAGACTTTTCGAAAAATGAAAACGGTCGACCGTTTGGATCTATAGGTTGACCGTTTGGCTGTCATTTTCCAAAAAATATCTGTTCTGACTTTTACTGTTCTAACGGCTATCTCTGACCATCCGACTTATAGGTCGACCATTTGGTCATTCGTTTTGGCAGAAATCTGTGAAAATTCATCTATATAAATACCTCTTCATTTATTATCATTGAATACACTTACAAGAGCATTAAAAGAGAGAATCACATTGAGAAAATTTATTCAAGTTTCATTGTATTTACTTCTTAAAAATTATTCATTGAAAAACTTTGATTGATCAAATTAACTTTTGAATCATCATTATCATCAAAGTTTATTTCTAACACTTGAGCTCTTCATTTATTGCTATTCATTGAAGTGTTAGTCTCTCTTAGTACTAAACTTGTATCTATCATTCATCAAGAAATAAATACAATCTCAAATCTATTTCTATATATCATTGGGTCATATTGAAGTTCTTTTAAAACTCAATATTGTATAAGGATCAGTGCTCCTTGTTTGTAAGTCACCGAAAATATTGTAAGGATTTTGATTGCACCATGAGTCAATCAAGATAGTGGAAATGCCGTGCTCGAAACGGAGAGCTTGGTAACGGGGGATGTAGATCATTTGTTGAATAGAACCTCCATAAAAATATCTTTTGCACTCTCTCTACCCTTTTATTTACTTACATTGTGCTTTTATTTTTAATTGCTTAATTTGTATCTCTTAAATTTCTTATTTTGAGATTATTCTACGAAAAAGTTTGTAAAAATCAATTCACCCCCCTCTTGGTTAGTTATTCTTGGGCTATCACATGCAAGACATGACGAAGAACCAAACAACTATTAGTCGTATGAGACCATGCATTATGCCATTTACAATATTTTTTACCCTTGATTTGCTCAGGATTTGGCAGTTTATGCTTTTCACTTAGCCTTATTTGCTTATCTTTATATAATTGATCAAATATTACGTCGGCTTTTGTTATATCAAATGAAAAAGTTCTAGCCTTTTTATTCTTTTCTTTTGTAGGCTCATTCTTGATAGGCATTTCCAATTTAGCCATTATCGAGCACGCATATGTGTCTCTCTTGATCAATTCGACCAAATATACTTCGGCTTCGATTTGATCTTGATTAATGTCGACAGCATGCATATCAAAATTAGAGTCTCTAAAATAGGTCTCTTTACTAGAATTCTTCATTTGCTCCTATTATCTTAACAATCGCTCATATCTTATAACGCTCGCGCTAAGTTGAAACAGATAAAGAAATTCTCTATCTTGAAACTTTTTTTTTTATATCAAAATTCAAACAACTCTGAGTGATCCTTACAAATTCTTTTTCAGATAAAGGTACAAAACACTTATTTCTGGCCGTTTTAAATCTTTGAAGAAAAGATTCAGCCCATTCATTTGGCATCTAACGTAAATTTGCTAAATCTGCCAAAGTAACTTCGGATTCAGTTTTGTAAAATTGGGCGTGAAATAATTGCTCTAACTATTGCCATGTTTGGACAAAATTTGCTGGTAAATTAATGAACCATGAAAAAGCTACCCCAGTTAGCGAATTTGGGAATAATCTCATTTTGTGGAAGTTGGTAACTTCACCACATTGTAATGTGAAACGCCTTATATGTTCTAAAGTGGACACTTCTTCTAAACCAGTTAACAAAGAAAATTCAAGCACCTTATATCCTCTAGACCATGGATATGCTTGATCCACCCAATTTGGGTAGGGCTTTTTGTACATAGGTCGAATTATTGGTCACATTCCAAAAGCCAATTGATCTTGCATGATTTCCACAACTTGATCTCATAAAATGGCATTGGGATCAAAAGGGACTCCTATGGGTTCTGAGGCCTAACAACATTTGGCCCCATGTTTGGCACGAAAGTGCCATTATTCGGCCCATTATTGCCATTGAGATACGGATTCTCCCCATCGTTGATGCGTGTAGCATTTTGTCCCATTTATTGATGGTTGTCTTTCGTATTGAGACTACCTCCCATGTTAGATGTTCCAGCACCTCCTACGTTGGCAATGGCTAGTCCCATGTGAGGTGCTTCAAATCCTTGACTTGTGTTTACAATTGGTGAACCATTACAAGACTTCTAGTTTGGAAATGACTTCCTATACCCAAAGGATTTGATTGACATACTTGATTTACCATTTTGTTCATTAGTTCGTTCAACATACTCAATTGTTTAGCCATATGGTCATAATGATTGTTTCCATTTTAAATGAGTTTTTCTACAGCATGAATGTTTTACAGACTTATTTGTTCTACAATATCTTGTGTGAGTTCACTCAACAATGTACGCATGGTGCGGGGACTTAATTCTGTCATGGATTCATAACAACTAGCATTTGACTTTTCCATCTCTGGTGTGCCTTATTGACCATCAAATTGCTCGATTACAGAATGAACAGTTTGTTGGTACGCTGGTTTCTTGCCGGAATTCTCTTGAGGCATGATACTTCCAATCTTCCTAATACCAAATGTCCCATCGGGCGTGTCAAATTGTTTTGTGCATTTTTTATTCGTGCTAACAATTAAAAGATTATTCAGACAATATGTAAGAAACAAGACCTTTTGTTACAAAGTCTCAACAAGGGGTGTTTAAATTGAAAAATTATATTACGCAACTTGCCTCCAAGGGGCGCAAGCACACAAAGTTACAAGATTCAAAAAATAAAGAGTAAAAGACTTAAATGTGAATTTACATATTTTTGTGAGATAGTTGTTATTTTATTTTATTTTTTTTATTCCATTGCCTTGCATTGTTTATATATTGATCACCATTTGCACGATTCTCGCCCATGACTGACCATTATCTTATAGCACTTCTCCTGAGTAACTTCCATGAACATCATAACTTCTCATAACCTCCCATAATGCTTTTTTCTATCATCTTACGGTTACTTTGAATCATGGACCACGTGTAAAACCATTTCATTCCTTGCGGGGTGCAGTAATCATTTCATTCACCCAAATCCTGCTCTTCTTCGCTCTATCGTCCAGACCTTTATATACCTTTGGCGATTCTTATCTTCACCATTCGCTCAAACTCTACGTTTGGGCATTCTGTTTTTGGGCATTTGTTTTAAGTCTTTATTTTTGAGAATATTTTGTGTATCAACACCTACAAACAAATTTAATGATATGAGGTAATAGAACGAATTAATCAATTAAGGCAGTCAAATTGCATACCATTTTTGGTTATTTTTAGAATAATATAAAAAATCAAAGTTCACTAGAAAACGGCTCATATTTTCCATTATTGCGAGAGTTTATATTTAAATAACTTTACTGTCTATTTAGAAAATAAAATTAACATACCATTTAATTTAACCTTATAGTCACATTTCATTTGATGGATAGAGAGGAATTGAAAGTTAATTAGTAGCAAGAATTCTAAAATTCTTAGAAAAAAAATTGACATGCCTTTAACATCGATTGATATTTTTAAAATTGATAAAAGATAAAAATAAAATTGATAAGATAAAAATAAAGAGTTCAAGGTCGAACATATGGTAAAAAAAAAAGTGAGGTTAATTTAACACATTATACATTTTAAATTTTTTAAATGTAACTGACTAGATTTCAAATATATTCTCGATTTGTCCAATTTAAACATTATTCATAATGTGTGAAACTACTGAAACAATTCTATAATTCATTCAATTTTAAATGTTAAATGAACAACATAAGCCACACGATACATACGCGAAGACGTAAAGAAATAAATAGATCAAGTACGATTGTCTCAACGTAGTATTAAGAGCTTGTTAGGTAGAGTTTTTGGAGCAAAAAATAGATTTTTTTTTTTTTTTTTAACTTGACATGTAACTTTTCAAAACTTTTGAATGTGAAGTTACTTATATCCACGGGCGGTGGCGGTGGCGGTGGCGGTGGCGGTGGGGGAACATGACCCCCAACTTTCTGAATTTTTTTTATTAATTTTTTAGTTTAATAACTAACCAAAACAAAAAATACTAAAATCCAAACCCAATTATGAATGGACTAAACAAATAAAGCCCAACAAAAATCCAACAAAATTGATTCATCTAATATCACTTTTTTTTTTTTTTTGGGATACCTAAGTATCTCAGTTTCGCCAGACTAGATCCTGGACCTCTAAGACCCTTGCCCCTAGAACTTTGGAGGAGGTAAATCGCGGGTTATGCTTCAACTGGCTCCCAGTTTCTTCTCATCTAACTGTACACTTCTGTGCACAAGGAGCCGCTCCCAAAGTGATTGCTCCATACCAAATAAAATCCACCGCAAGTTTCCACCAGGATTCGAACTCCCACCCTACCGCTGGAAGCAAGCCCTATGCTGATTGTTCCACCAGTTGAGCTATGCCCCGGAGGGCCATCTAATATCACTTCTTCTTCTTCACAGACACAATTCACGTTCATGTCTTCAGCCTTTGACACAAAAAAATTGATTGCGATTTCATTTTCAGCCTTTTTTCACTTAAGCTAGAGATTTTTTTTCTTCTTGCTATGGAAGAGCATTATTTTCACAAAATAAATTCTAGCTTGAGTTCAAGTTGTGATTCTTTTGTTATCGGCAGGTTCTCAAATTGAAAGAAGAAGCATAGTCTCAAAAAATATATTAAAAATTTAGTAGTGCACACAATCTAGCTTGAATTAAGTTAGAATTATTCAATAACTAAGAAGAACGTATTGATGCTAGTCTTTTCAAACAATCAGAACAAACAGGAAGTGAGTATCGAATACGTCTAACTACATCAATCGATTGTGTTCGATATCTTCTTGTAAGCATTTTAAAGATATGACTTATAAAAAAACATTAGATTTTCATAAAAATGGACTCAATAATTGTGGTTTGAGAAAAAAAATCAAACCCCCAAGAGGGGTTCCCCCTCCCGGCCCACTCCTGTGTGAGGACCTTCCCAACTTAAAATGTCTGCCTCCGCCACTGCTTATATCATACTAGAATTTTTTTTTGTCCGAAACATTCTACCAAACAAGTTCTAATGTCATATCGATTAAAAGAAATTGAAATAGATGGAAAAAGGAATTCATGGGTCCTGTGTCCGCCAAGGAAATTCAAGCCAACCATGCCACACGGCCACACCACAGTAAGCAACAACAAATCCTCCAAACTAACACGACTCCTCATGAATTAATCAAACGGGTTTGGGACAGTAGTTTGACCATATCTCGTCAAGTTGTCATATAACATGTTTAATAAAATTAGTGAACCATATTCAAAATAAATAAATAAATAAATTTTATTTATTATATTATTTTATTATCGACCCGGCCACTCCCACCCTGCGAATTGGTCAGACCAAAATTCCATTAAACTTCTACAAATTCGATCAGACTTTAGTCATTTGATCTATTCCCACCTAAATTTTTGTATATACAGTGAAAAGTCAGTCACCTACTGTGTACTTTATCTCCCTCTATAACCTCCCAAATAGCATCATTTTCCCCTTTATCACTTCAACATTCTCATTTTTTCTTTTTCTTTTTTTTCCCCCTAAGTCTTGAATGATGATAGTATTGAAAAAAAATGGAATATAAATATCGTGTTTTCCTACTTCTTCGTGTTAGAAGTTCATGAACACGGACTAACACGACAAGTCAATGCCATGCAGGATTCTAGTTTGCACTTTGCTGTGGAGCTTATGATGAATTACGTGCTTGTTTGGTAAATTTTTTTTATAGATTATAAACTGCAGATTTTACAGCAAAATCAGAAGATATTTCTATGCAAGAAACTGCTACTTCCATGAAAATGGAAATGGATTGTAAAACAGTGACTGATTTGGCCATGAACAAATTCAAGAAACTAATTTCTCTTTTGGGTCCATCCAGAATTGGCCATGCTCGATTCAGAAGAGCTCCGGTGGCTCCACCGCCACCGCGCTCTTCTTTTTCATCGATATCAAATCCAGTTATAGAACACCGTAATGAAGAACCAGATACCAAAATTTACTGCCCAAAACCAATCAATCTGGTCCCTCCAATAATGGATGGTGTGAAGAACGAAAACATGAAAGAATTTGCGTCAGAGAAGACGGTTAATTTCTCATACTTGCCCGTGATTTCTGGTGCAAATTCGTTTTCTCAGGTTTCTTTTGCCGGAAAGCCTCCTTTGTCTTCTTCTTCTTCTTCTTTGAAAAGGAAGTGCACTTCGTCGGAAAACGTACTTTCCGGCAAGTGTAGTGAAACTTCTGGCCAGTGCCACTGTTCCAAGATAAGGTAAACGAAGAAATTACACTTTTCGTTTTTGTTGTGTATCATGCTTCTGATTTTGGAAATTAATTAACAGGAAGCAAAGGGTGAAGTGGGTGATTAGGGTTCCGGCAGTAGGGACGAAGATATCAAATATCCCACATGATAAATATTCATGGAGAAAGTACGGACAGAAACCCATCAAAGGATCTCCATATCCTAGGTATTATTCTAGGATGTTTGTCTTTGTTCAAATTTAATTCTTATATACAAATATGCCGTGTTAAATAAAAAAAACAAATTAAATAACTTAAAAATACGTTTAATTTACTTTTAATTAACTTTTAAGCACAATCATAAAGCGTTTTAAAGAAATTAAATAGTATGAAGATTGGATTGTGATTCAATTTTTCTGTATAGTATCTAATCTTTGATTTGGTAATATTTGAATCACTTTCGTTCAAAAGTTTTGTTAACACGTTATGACCAATTAAAAAACGATTATACTCGATATTAAATATGTTTTTTCGTGTAAGATGTACGTGATCAATTAACAAAGTTTTTGAATAGCACCTAACAACAAGGAATCATATGTTATAAAAATTGAAAATTTGAGTACTCGTAAATTAGTAATATGAGTAAAAAAAAAAAAGGCAAATGTGAGTCTAATAATAGAAAATAAATTAATATTATATAACCTGTACTAATAAATCAATACTATCGTACTAAACGTAATATTAATATATAATATATTAATCTAATATTGGTGTTTTACGTGCAACAGGGGTTACTATAAGTGTAGCAGTGTAAAAGGGTGCCCAGCACGTAAACATGTGGAGAGGGCTTTGGATGAACCTACCATGCTTATTGTTACTTATGAAGGATACCACAATCATTCCCTTTCAAATGCACAAACAAATAGTTTGATTTTAGAGTCTTCTTAATTTGTTTATATGTATTATGGGCTGAAGGGCAAAAGTGTAAAATGTGTAACACTAGATACTAACTAGGTCCTATCTCAAAGGAGATTGCATGAGTTGTTTGACAACATTATTCATGTGTTTTATTATCTGTACAGAGTGGCGATCTAATGCCCATATGGTGGGCATTATAAGTTGCCCACATGCTATGTGGCAGCATGTGGGCATTTGATGATAAAGTGCACTTTATCATCAAGTGCCCACATGCTACCACATCAGCATGTGGGCACTTCATCTTGCCCACATGGTGGGCATTAGATCGCCACTCTATCTGTACATAGCTATGTGAGACTCGCTGACTCATATTATGAAATTTAATATGTCTACAAGTGGGTCTACTTGAGCTGGAAGATTCATATTTTCATGGTCCATGCTTGGCGAGATCTACTTAGTACGATAAATTTTTTGATTTGTAGTGATGTCAAAAATCTGTCCATGTCAAGTCAAGTTATGATCTCTATTTTGAAAAAAAAAAAAAAAAAAGAACTCAAATCCCTTAAGGGTCTTAACGAATTGGTCTTTTGATCACCTACCACTATTTTGTTACTTTTGGTTTGGATTTTGGCATTTGGTTGGATTTGGTTTGAAAAGTTTTAGTAATGTTTGGTGGGAAAGGGATTTGATTTGGGACAAGAAATGTTGGCGAGACACGAGGTCGAATTTAATTATGTAAAAATTTGAATTCAAGTAATGATTAAATATAATTTTTGTTGTAATTGGTAAATGTAAATACATATTGGCCCTTTTGATTTATTGGATTGGATATCCCTGTCACGATAGCTTCTGAGAGATTCTTTGTAGTCCTTCGATTCCTAAGTCAATAATCAAAAGTTTGGATTTGTTATGCTATTAGACATAACTTCAACTTCTCAAACCTTTTGTCTGGGACTTGTTCTAATGTCCCCGGTGAGCATTGTTATAATGCCCATTGAGACAAGTGTCAACAAATTCGTATAGTTGCGAGATTTCATCGAACATTACAAATAAAATTACATTAACCCATGCAAGCTTAGAGACGAGATCGTGTTCTAATGTCCCCGGTGGGCATTGTTATAATGCCCATTGAGACAAGTGTCAACAAATTCGTATAGTTGTGAGATTTCATCGAACATTACAAATAAAATTACATTAACCCATGCAAGCTTAGAGACGAGATTATCTCGTCTCTAAGCTTGCATGGGTTAATGTAATTTTATTTGTAATGTTCGATGAAATCTCGCAACTATACGAATTTGTTGATAAGTAATAATAATAATATGTAAAAGAGTATCGTTCCACGAGAATTTAGATTCTACCTTAATTTCAACCAATTTGAATTTAAAGCAAATACACACAATATATGCATGAATCAAGTGACAATTATTGTTTATACGTTATAACAAATGAGTTAACTAGTTGCAAATACGATTTTGGAGAAAAAAAAAACACGTGAAAAGTTATGCTAGGAATCCTATTCTGTCGCTAGTATTCATTTTAATTCTCAAATTCTCACTTTTAATCCAATTTATGCTTATATTGACAATAAACAAGAATAATTTGTCCAACAATTTCTTTCGAGTAAAGTTAAATTTATTTTTATATACAATTCAAAATATTCTTATTTCCAATTTGAATATATAAAAATAGGTTACAAACTCGTTCAAAAGTTGATCATCTATTCATAGAATTAAAACATTGGCACCAATAAGTTAAACACAAATTAAGATTTTAAAAAATAATTCTTGAATTAAAACTTCAAAATAAGATTTACATCATCAAGATTTACATCATCCTCCTCAACACAAAGGATTTTAAACTATCATGATAAATTTACAAAAACGTATAAATAATTTAGCCTACCATGATGGATTTACATAAACGTTTAAAACTTCATTAAGAGAAGCCAATGTTGGGCACAGCCTGCGTATTCACGACATGAAAATAGGAGAGCATGAATCATTTAGGAATTATTTGAGCAGGTTCAACCAGAAAAAGATAGAAATTAACAGTGAGTAAGATGATATTGAGTTGTCCGCTATTATGTTTGGGCTACAGTTAGGGACCACTTTTCTAGAAGTAAGTGCGAAGTAAAAACCTTACTATTTTCAACTTCATACTGAGGAAATGATTGAGAGTCAATAGAGAAATATGAGGATATAGTGTGCATCTACCCAAACATATCTTGCCATGCCTTAAAGGTCGACCCAAGTACAGGCTGCATCGCTAGAAGCAGAGGCCCCTAAACCTAAAAAGGGCTGAAGCTCTAAAAGAAGAGGTGGAAATGCTCCTTACTAATGGCTTGATCAGAGAAGCCTACTATCCCAGTTAAGTGGAACATGGTTCTCATACGGAAGGCGAAAAAGCAAGTGGACAACATGCATTGATTTCTCGAGTTTAAATAAAGCATGCCCAAAACACAGTTTCCCATTGGCTCGGATTGACCAATTAGTGGACACTACTATCGTACATGAACTAGTGAGCTTCATAGATGCCTACTCAAGATTTAATCAAATTCATATGTTCACTCAAGATGAGGAGTCCACTTCATTTATCACAGACACATGCATTTATTGTTACAAAGTAATGCACTTGAGATGAAGAAAGCACGAGCGACCTACCAAAGGATAGTGAATCGAATGTTTCATGAGCATATATGGAAAACTATGGAAATATATGCGAACAATATGTTAGCCAAGAACATCAAAGTTGAATGACATGTAAAGGATTTGGAAATTTTGTTTGAAATTATAAAGAAATATAGGACGAGGTTGAACCCACTCAAGTGTGCCTTTAGAGTTAGGCCGGTGAAGTTACTAGGCTACATGGTTAATAAAAAGAGAATAGATGCTAATCTAAAGAATATCAAGGCTCTCGTATATAAATGAGCTCACCTAAGAAGCACAAATTGGTGCAAAGCCTGACAGGGAGGGCAGTTGCCCTTAGCCTATACGTTTCAAGGGCAGCTGACAAGTGCCTTCCATTCTTTAAGATGGTTAGAGGAGGAAAAAAATTTCATTGAGCTGAAGAGTGTGAGAAGGCCTTCCAAACATTGAATGAGCACCTCAAACGAGCCCTTTCTTCTCTAGGCCAAGGCAAGAAGAGGTTATGTTCATTTATTTAGTCGTCTCAGAGGGTGCCGTGAGTTAGGTCCTAATAAGATAAGAGGGCCAGCAACAACTGCTGGTGTATTACACAAATAAAGCTCTTCAAGACGTGGAGACCCGGTACTTGGATATGAAAAATTAGCCTCTCCCTTGTCATAATATCAATGAAGTTGAAGCAGTATTTCATAGCATACAATATCAATATTCTTACCAATTATGCTCTCAAGCAAGTCTACAAAGTACAACGCTTCCGAGAGGTTGATGAAATGGTCCATCGAACTAGGTCAATTTGAGATTATCTTCAAGCCCAGTACATCAATGAATGGGCAGGCTTTGGGCGACTTTGTTGTAGAAATTTGCCAATTGACTAGCAATAGAAGTTGATGAAGAAGATACCATGCCAAAGCCATATACGTTGGGTTGCGGACTGGGCAGCTGGTAAGACCGGAGCAGGCACGTAGAGGCTCACATACATGGATGAGCCAACCCCAATAAGATGGAGTTATTTTGTACTTTTTAAAAGTTATGGGACTTCATTTGCAATTTTTTTTTTTTTTTTTTTTTTTAAGTGTTTAGTTTTTTTTCTATTTTTGTTTATTTAAAGAGGATAAATCCATCAAAATATGTCAATGAGAACGTGATTTGCAACAAACTGCAAAGTTGGGGATGTCTAATGTTATAAAAATTGGTTGGGGGTAGATTATTAACCAACTACAAAGGTTGGGGGACCAAATGTGAAAATTACCCCTAATAAAATTAGTACATGATTGGCATACATTATTCAATAAGATAGGACAATATAGTGCTATCCAATAATTCTTATCAAGCGGGCTATGTAAGGGCTTATATTAGTCAAGCCTTGATAAGCTTACCTCTCTATGCTTCTAGCTCTCTATTGGAACTAAAAGTTGTATGCAATTATCAATGCAGTATTTACCTAAAGTCTAAATATTGTATGAGTCTTCACCTTGACTTGTGTATTCAGCCATTGTATTGCTGTTCTTTGAGGCTGAAAATTAGTTTTGGAAATGTTTACATTGATGACTTCTATCAGTGTTTGAATAGTTTGAGGATTGCTTAGATTGATAGGGTCAACATTCCTTCTTTTAGAATTATATGGTTTCTTATGTGGACAGGTTCTATTTCATCTCCTGTTTTTGTCACTTCTATAATTTTCAATTAAAGTGATCGTGCCATTCAAGATGGTTTTTTTTTCATGCATTACCCAAAATAAGATTGACCAAATTGCACACGGTATTTAATGTTGAGTGAAATATCAGCTAAAATTACATGATCGAGTCAAACTGAAAGGAGTGAGACGAGAAAATATAGTTGGAAAGGAATTGCCTATGAAATTCACAAAATTAGCAGTCTACACAGCTGCTTGGGATGTACATTACGTGGAACGAGTGAATTTTCCCTAACCCTTGTTCTTGCACCCCTGCAGTCATTCTTGAAACAGAGGCTGGTAAAAAAGTTTGAAGTAAACTTCATGATACCACATAACTCCCTATCTGAAAAGAAAGAAAGATCAACCATTTTTTGAACCTGAAATTTGGGCATCATCGGCTTTGATAGACTCTAGACGTAAAAATGATGACAAACAAACCATATAAATTTTATTCCGAATTTTGAGTTTTTGACTTCGACATGAAAATAAAATGACGAGTACATGACTATTACCCTCTGCATCAATTGCATACAAGACAGGCATACAACTATAAGATAGCAATTAACTTCCAATATTTTATTGTAATTAATGATAGCGATTGTAAAGAAACGATGATGGCATGCTCTGCGTATATATTTTGTGGAAGTTGAGACCCGAGACCAATCAGTGAGAAAACAAACTAAACTCTAATATTTATTCATGTAACTCTTTTAGCTCTATGCAACACTTGTTCTTATAGCTTTTCATATCATGTTGCAAAAGGCACTTAAGTTCAAAACTTGTCCTGAGAGATATCCTTCTAGAGAATCAACAACATACGTTGACCAAAGGAAGATATAATAAGCTTACCAAAAATAACAATTTCTCTTAGTTTTATTTATATAAATAATGAGATAATAACTAAAACATTTTAATGACAACAAACTAAAACAAATGAAGGTAAAAGGATAATCTGGACCTTCATTTCTAAAATATAGCAACAAAGCCTACTCTTGCAAGTAGAATGAAATATGATCAGAAAAAGAACTGTAGAATAGATTAAGAAGTTCTCCTTGATCAATTGAGATGCTCAATAAGCAATCCAATGTAAAACTCTTCCTTTCCGTGAGCTGCGTAATAATGGCAAATAACAAAAAATTAAGTCCTACATCTAATAGAAGAACAAAACCGAAGACGTTAATTGCAACACTGTTGTAACCCATAGATAAATTATCCCCTTCACGTACGAGATCACTTCTGATTTTGGCTTAAACCATCTTAACATCTTCATGTCAGCCATGCTTACTTTTTGGTTATGATGCCTTTTTAGTTTTTAGTTGTCCACGATACTACATGAAAGGGAACATGTGTCTTATTTTCATTCTACAAACATAATTGAGGTACATGCTAATCAAGGGTACACTTCATGCACTTTATTAACCCGACTAGTCTGATCATTAAAGATATCTTATAGTATATAAGCAAATTAAACGATCCTTCAAAGGAATGTAACATCTTACCATATGAAATTTATTGTCGATGGGTAGAAATAGGGATTCAAAACATGGTCACAACTTAAATTTTAATCATATCTCAAGCAACTTGGTCCAGGTTTAACAACCTATTACAAAACTTTCTTCTATTATTTCTTAGGTCCTAAATCCTTTATTGCCTAGGTGCAAGCCCAAGAGTCTAATCCAAAAAAATTCCATCATTGTTAATAAGTAATTGGCCAAATATTTTCCTAAGACACAAGGAATCTGGCAAGAGGACCTATATCATGCTATTTCCTCAACCCCATCCACTATGAGTTTTTTGATTGACATCTACAATGTTTCAACTTATGATTCGTCAAGACCCAACAGTTCTATGTTACCCCCCATCCCTTATCTCGCCTTTGTGAATTTCCTATTAATATTTGTTAGAGTATTTCTTTCTATGCCATAGCCAATAACCCCATCTTGAAATCCTTAGAGTCTGTCTCTTTGCTAATCTCAACAAGTCTCTTGTTTTCTTTGGTACTAATCTCTGTTACATTTACGACACGTCTAATTCTGTAGGAATTGAGGGCCTTTTTTCTACTACCACTTCTACTAGATTAAAGGCCAATTACTGTCTAACGTTAGGGATGCCTACCAGTAAGATCAACATGTGGAATGCCAAAATTTACTTACGCTAGAAGACTTCAACTAATATATATGCTTTCATTTGAGATAACTTAAATGGAGGGAGAACTTAAAGTGCTACGTCCGGTTCATTGCAATTTTTCTTTCAAATAAACATGTATGGCAATAGCCATTGACAAGAACACATTATGAGATAATTGGTTCACCAATGAGTATTCAATAGATATATTCTATTTGGAGTATGTCAGTTCCATATCTGCTTTTGCAACCAGAAGTTAAAATGGGTTGTTACGTATGCTACTCAAAGGTGATGGGACTGCACGTAATGTTGGTGTATCGACAACACCAATTCATCATGGTATAAAATGCTTTTGGGGAAACCATTCTAATTATTAAAAGGGAATGCAAAAACTCAAAAAGTTCCCAAATCTTGCAAGTTAACATACCACATATCTGGTTCATTTGGAACGAACTCCATTCAATTTTAAGAGAGCTACTAGAAAAGCAAACCTAATCTGTGCAAGATGATACATAAACACGTATTCACCTGATTACCAACTAGCAATCAAATATTCAAATTGTTGCCACATAAATTCAAATCAATACGAGAGAAAGCACTGACCAATGCTAAGTTATTTGCATCAAAGTTCTTTACTTACAAAATAAGTAAGTAAATAACTTGATCAAGACAAGCACATTAGAGTATTGTATGATACAATATCACCACGGTCAGCAAGTATTGTACGACACAATGTCCAGTTGGAGAATTTTGTCAAACAGATGATGAGCAATGTTTGGTTGTGATTAATACATCACAATTGAAAATATTGCTTGTATATATGATGGTCGGAAGTGAGATTTTCGTCCAATTTATTTATTCAATTTCTTCTGCAATTTAGGTCACACAATCATTATTTCGAAAATTGGTGGTTGGAGAAATAGTTTTGGGTTCTTCTCATATTCATGATCGTTTGTGAGTGCTTTGAAGAATTAGCGGTCAGATGAAATTCAATTCCACTTATGCAATTTTTTGTGGATTATATGGAATTGAATTTGTAATCAATGAAAACTTCTCTCTTTTCGTAGAGTTTGCTATATTTCCTAATATACAGTATTTTTAAAATAAAAATAGTGATATAGTATTTTTAAAATTATTTTGTTTATTGTACTTATTTGTGAAACTATCCCCCAAAACAAACAAGTGGCCCGAGGTGCCCAGCCCACAAGGTGTAACAAGACCACGCGTTTTGAGGAACCCGAGTACTAGTAGCGTGGTTTTCACGCTGGAATAAATACTAAAAATCGCTAAAACATTGACTTTTTTGCATCATAAAAAGCAATATAAAAAGACTTTTGGCGAATCCAAAAACTTACTAACGCTTTTAATACTAATTTTTCTATACCGTTCAATTTCCACTGTATATTCTCCCCGTCAGCAGATTCTTCCAAAAATTCAAGAAAGAAGATAAAACTTCTCTCTAAAAGCCTTTTAAAATCCCTCCAGATACTCATAGGCTGCTCATATTTTCTGTCTTTACAGATTTTACAGAGAGAAATTGAAGTAATTTTTGGAGAAAATGTCAGGCGGTATTGCTCGTGGGAGACTCGCTGAGGAACGCAAAGCATGGCGCAAAAATCATCCCCATGTTGGATCACATTCTTTACTGAAATTTCTCTTGTTCTTTTGGGGTTCTCTTCCGTTGAACGCAAAGTAATATAATTCTTTTTTCTTTTCTTGAAACAGGGTTTTGTAGCAAAGCCAGAGACAGTGGCTGATGGTACGGTGAATTTGATGGTGTGGCACTGTACAATTCCTGGTAAACCCGGGGTAAGTATTTTATAGCATTTTTTATGGGTATTGTCTCCTTTTTTTTTCATAAATGATATTATGATAATAAATAATCTGTGGGATGTTCAGTTCATGTTTAGAAAAGGGTAATAGTAAAGGGGAATTTTTTTGGTTGATAGTCCCATCTGCCGCTGTTTAATTTCGTTGTGTGCATTTTTGACGAGTTGGGCATTATAGGGTTAATGTAGATAAGAATTGAATATTGGGGGAGTTTTAGGTTTTCTTGTAAATAAGAAAATAGTCTTTTTGTTTAAATTGTGTGAAGCTAATTTCACTTTGATTTTGTGATTCGGGTCTTGTTGATATTAGAATAATCTTACTTAATGTGATGCTTTTAGGAGTCTCCTTGAATTATGTTGCATTTTGGTTATATGATCCAATTTGTCAGTATTTGTTCTACTTCTGTTGACCTGTGTTTTATTGCTGGAGAACTTTGGATTAGCATGTGGGTTTGATATTGACTTCATTTATGATGGAAATTGGGTCATATTTTTTAAAGATAAAAATTGATTTCATATGCGTAATTCCTAAGATTCACCTATTAAGTAGTAATATGCCTTTGTGAAGTTCATGGTCATTTATCATCAATCAATCTTTATATATATATATATAAACACCTTACTCCATATCCTTCATACACTGGTTCTGAATATACTGCCACTGAGAACCCTTTGGCGCCTCAACCTATTTGGAAGATTACAAATACTCTCTTTTGGTTAACCTATTGTCATGTAGCTTAATAGCCTTTGTAGTTGTGACAATCACTTTACTAACTATCAGGTGTTAAAATTGCCTTGTAAAAGGAAATGGATCATAGTGATTAAAGTATAGTCTTGACATTGATATTGATAGGCAGGTGAAAAGTTCAAAAACTGTACCATTTTGCTGTGATGGTTTGCAATTGCTTGTACAGGGCACTTGATTTATGAGGAACTAAGAAAATTTACCAATTTCTTCAGTACTTTTAATCTAAAATTTAATTGTGCATGGCAAATATGATATTTGATCAA
Organism: Forsythia viridissima; assembly: GCA_030279155.1. Lineage (NCBI taxonomy): Eukaryota > Viridiplantae > Streptophyta > Magnoliopsida > Lamiales > Oleaceae > Forsythia > Forsythia viridissima. The sequence goes on from CM059036.1 coordinate 38,091,240, forward strand.
GACCTTCTCTTTCTTCTTGTATAACTGATAATTTCACTTATCTAGAATGGACTAAATTAATTCCATGACCCACCGTCCAACATACTCAAGAAAGCTGCAAAACCTGCCCGCATGCATTCTTCTGAGAACCCTCCCAACAAAATCTAAAAGAAAACAATTTTTTTAAGGAATTGATCGTTATAATCAGATGTTGAGATTTTTTAAAATTAACTGTTTGTTTTCCACTTGCCCTTAATGCATGCACTTGCGTTTCACTCATATGTTCATTTCTTATGACTTATGAGCAATATGCTTGCCTTATATTATGACATTGTTTATTTCTTAGCCTAGGTCCATGTTAATTTAACTATTCTGAATATGCTGAAGTACTGTTTGGGAACCAATCCTTGGAAGGGGGGATGTGGGTCTGGAACCTTGCCTTGATCATCAGCTTGGAAAGCATATACAGATGTTGAATTTTTTTAACTAGTTACCAACAACAAAATAAGTCTTATTCTCAATAAATTTGAGGTCGGCTACATAAATCCTTTTCCACCACTTCATTTGATTCATGGCCACATCTATTAAACTTTGTTGGTTTTTTCATTAAAAAATACAATAACAAATGAAGTCTTATTCCCAGTAAATTTAGGTCCGGCTATATGAAGCTTTCCATGGGTGTTCACGTCATAAGATGTAAATTTGGTTACTCTGACACTTAGATATATGCTCACCCCCATTCGTTGTTCCTTCATCCATGTAACAGCCTAGCTTATGTCAGGGAATTGTTAAGGATTAATAGGTTCTGCTCATCCCTTTCTTTGGCTATTTTATGCCAGTATGAGGTTTACTTGATTCAGAATATCAGAAAATATTGTTCCTTTGTGATTTGGTAACATAGATGTTTAATAACCCGCACTGGTTGCAGACTGATTGGGAGGGTGGTTATTACCCACTCACTATGCACTTCAGCGAGGACTATCCGAGCAAGCCACCGAAGTGTAAATTTCCCCCGAATTTTTTCCATCCTAATGTATATCCATCTGGAACTGTTTGCCTTTCGATTCTCAATGAAGATAGTGTAAGTCATCCTGCATACTGCTCTGCCTTTTGCATGTTGACCAATTATTGACCTACATCATGTTTGACTGTGCTTAAAAGTAAGTCAAACTTACTTTTCAAGTTATTAAAATTCAGAAAAGGTTACTTTTAAGCACAGTAATCATGCTTCTACAGCTGATTTTGTTTTCTGTATCACACTAGGATTAAAGTGTCTTCCTTATCTCTAGGGGTGGAGACCAGCCATTACGGTGAAGCAAATTTTAGTTGGGATTCAGGATTTGTTGGATCAGCCAAACCCTAACGATCCAGCACAAACTGAAGGATACCATATGTTCATCCAGGTAATTAAGTTCTTCCTAAAGCCGCTAACGTTGGATTTTTTCTCTTTTTAGAAATTGGTGATACCATTATGTCAGCAGGAGCTTTAGAATCTTGTTAAAATGATATCGTCCAAGGAGATAGAAAAGGGTCTTCATACTAGTTTTGAAACTGGTTTTCTTTCCTTTTACCACCACAAGAAAATGTAGGAAATATGAACAAACTCTATGAAAGAAAAATGAAAGGGAAACACAGTAGATGATGTTGCAGTCTTCTTAGTTCTTTTCTGGGATTGATTGTATGTCGATCATTATCCAAATTCAAAGTCAAGAAGTGCCCTCCAGGTTTAATACATACAAAATAGGTTAGGAATTGAGATCTTCATTCACGTACTGATTCATGGATAGTATATGCAGGATGCTGTGGAATACAAGAAGAGAGTTCGTCAACAGTCCAAGCAGTATCCATCTCTTGTCTGAAACATGAGAATACAAAGTTGTTTTAGTTTGTGACCATTTCTAGCTGTTAGATACACTTGTTTATTTGCAAGTGTTCTATTTCAAAAAGATTTGTGCTTGTATAATACAATGGATCAACCAGCCCCCGCTGCTCGTGTGTTTGCGGTGTTTAATCAACGGTGTTTGACATTCTCGATTTCTGTCATGTCCCTTAGTCAATGGTGTTCAACATTCTTGACTTTTGTTGCGATCCTCAATCAATGGCTTTCAACAACTTGATTTGAAAGTTTTCAAATAAATTTATTACCACTGGTAATTATTATTTATCTATGTGGTAACTGTGCTGGTGTTAAATGATAGTTTTAATAAAATATGGGGATATGAAATTGATTTTTTTGGACCGTATTATTTAATGTCATAGACCAATGATAATCATTTAGGATGATAATTGATAAATAACATTTACTCTTTTAAATATATCAAAACAGAAACTAGGAAATGGCACTCACGAGCTCAAACTGTTGCAATTTTTGCCTTGCTCCTGCTCGTGGTATTGCTATTCAAATATAATGTTCAAAATTTTCTGTGTTCATATTAACGGGTCGTCAATTCGTCATGTAATTAAATAAAATAGTGAAAAATGGACACATTTATGGTGTTAAGAAGTGTAACTCTATGGAAGAGTTTTCGTTTTGTAGACACAGTTAGTGTTATTTGTGTAAATTTCCCTATTTTAATCATGAGTACCGGCCTGTATCTATACATGTCCCAAAACGCTCAAACCTGAACAATCATTTCCATTGAAGTGCTCCTACTCCCTAGGGCACATCTGAGAGTTGATTCCATGGACGACCTGACAGCTTATTACGCTCCTCCAATTCACCACCCATACTACCAACCTCCGCCGCCTCCGCCGCCTCCTGGAGCAGCCCATCCACCTCCTCCTACTGTGGTGGCTCAGCCACTTCACCAGCATCAGCAGTATCAACCCCAATTCATCACCTATGCTCCCCCGGTCTACCCCCAGTCCTCGCACGACCAGCTCCGCACGCTCTTCGTTGCAGGACTCCCCGAAGACGTTAAGCCTCGAGAGATTTACAATCTCTTCCGCGAATTCCCCGGTTACGAGTCCTCTCATCTCCGGCCCCCTACCTCATCTAATAACCAGGTACATACATTATTATATATAGATACACACTTTTGTATCTATTTGTCAACTGGCGAGGTTTAGTTCTTTTTTAGTTAGAAAATGGACTATTAGATATTACGTACATTTAATTCAGTAATTCTACTAGTATTTATGACGATTGAATATTATAATTATTTTTTTGTTAATTATTGTGGAATTTTGTCGTGGTTTTAGGGCTGTGATGATTGAGTAAAATAGAATGAGTACATTCGAATAAATTACGAAGCAAGTTGAAATAGCTTGGACGAATTTTATTGCTTGAGTTTGAAGGGGGTCAGTGATAATCGGCTTGAGAAGTACATGAAAACTAAAGGATTTAAACTCGTTTGTAGCAGTACTGGATTCTGAAGAGCAAAAGCAAAGAAATCCATTTATAAATTAAAAAGATGGGAAACATCACTTGCCCAAGACAACTCATTAATGCACTATATCTGGCGAACTTTCTTAATTTGTCGAACAAGCGTTGGTCATAGAATTGTCTATCTGCTGACTTTTTCCCTTCAGGATTTTGTTCCTTCCCTGCGGATTGTTGCATGTGCCTAATCAGGTTTGGCTGAGTATCGACAACAAGTGACCTTTATTGTATTTTTTATGCCATGAATATATTTTATTGGTGAAAATCTTTAGGAGAAGTAACATTCTGTGCTGCCCAGTTAGTTTGCACATGCTTTGAGTCTTTGACGTCCTTTATCTTCTTTCTTTCTTCTGTCTATTTTTTTTTTGTTTTTAAACTGCATTCTGACATGTTCTCTTATGTATTGCCAGCCTTTTGCTTTTGCAACTTTTGTGGATCAACAATCAGCAGTCTTGGCATTACATGCTTTGAATGTAAGGATACTCATCCAGATGCCAATTTTAACATTACTCTGGCAACATTAGTTGATTTAACATGAAGTCTTTTGTTATTTGTTCAAGAATGGACACATCTATATATAGATACCTATACATTTTTCCTGATATGTTTTTTTAGGATGAGATGTAGAAACATGTATGTAGAAATTAAATCTGGTGATTACATTGAAGCAATGTTTGAAAAGGTGTGAACTGGCGCCTCACCACAAACCAAAAAATTAAGTCAAAAATTTAAAAATAATATAAAACACCCAAATAAATCAATAAAGTAGCAAATAATCAATCGTCCTTTTGCAATGGGGTCTTATTTATAGTCGGAGTTTCTGCATTGATGCCAGAGTTTCTGTGAAGTTGCCAATATCAGAGCTGCCAACATGTTATAGTTGGTGTCAAAATAAAAGCAAAAAGAAGAAGAAAAGCAGAAATAAAAAAATAAAAAATTGTAATTGCCAATCAAAAGAACAGTATTTGCCCAAACAAAAATTAAAACCAGAGAGTTACCTGTGAACCGCCGGTCGCTGGAGTTGCTGTAGGAGAAGCTGTTTTTGCGTCCTGCATCCCTTGGGAATTGGGTGTTTGTTGCGTGGAGCAGAACGAGCAGAACTTTGTTTGCCTCTTGGATTGAATGGCACTATTATTATTACTAGTATACCGCTTCTTTGCGGTGAGATCTGCCCTAAGATGCATGAGAATGGATTACTAAGATTTGAACTTCTTTGTTTTTTATGGAGTCTTGATGGGCGAGGATGATGATATGAGTTATGGTGGTTATAGATTTAGGATTGAGGTAGTGAGTAGAATAAGGAGAAGATTGTTTGATGGAGAGTTTTGTTTAAGAGAGAGATTGAAGACGTAGAGACACGGACGTATATATTCTTTTTTTCTTCCAGCAGCGGAGAAAACTCTATTCGATCGTGATAATACTAGTGTACTAGAAAGACTTGGTGGGCCCACTTTTAAAAGTAACTTTCTAAATATTTAAAACCTATATTTAAGAGTGCACGCCTCAAACGCATTGAGGCGTGCACCTCATTAATGTGACGCGTATGCCTTCCCAAATCACGTTAAAAATTGTGCCTTGAGGCAGATTACTTGTGCCTCGATTTGAGGCGTGTCTCAAGGTGCTCCTGCCAAACGCCTTTTTAAACCATGCAACGGAGGAATGATCACTGCCTCCCAGTAAGTAAAATATGGAAAATATATTGGGAAAATGGGACTATATAAGCACAGAAATTATGCTACTTAATCATAGTTTTTGATTTGTGATGCTTTCCAGGGGATGGTATTTGACCTTGAAAAAGGCTCTACCTTATATATTGATCTTGCAAAATCTAATTCCAGAACGAAGCGCTTGAGAGCAGGTAAACTTGAATTTGTTTTCTCCTTCTGCCGGTTTTTCTTGTTGCGTAATTGTTGGCTGACCAATTGTTGATCAATTGAAATTTGATTCTAAACACCCAGATGATGACAGACCTGGATCAGAAAAGAAGCTAAAAGGATCTGCTGCTTTTTCTAGAGGCACTAATCCTGGTAAGGTTTGTGCTTTATTCAGTTATTCAGTACAGATACAACTGACTCCTCTTGGTGCATTGTTTATTCTTCTATACTTATGTTTATGCTTCCATTATATATCTCTCTGCCTGCATAATTTTTATGTTACTGGTCAAATGGTATTTATCTAATGTCTTACGAGGAATTAGCTAGTTAGTCACATGGAGGACACATTATTCTAAGGGCTCACATTGCACATGTTTTGCACGCTTGGGCACTAGCAGGTGTTGGCAGCGCTCACGTGCCTGGATTGGGTAATTCTGCTTACAACACGATTGGTTATTCATCCACACAAAGGTCATCTGCACTCTTAAGCACATTTTTATTACTTGGCAGTGATTACTTCAATGAGCATGGTGAATTTATCTTAAAAGATTACTTCTAGCTGAAAGGTTGAGGGCAAAGCAGAAGCACTTGTGACATGCCCTATCCCCTGAAGTTAGAGTATTTATTAGTCTACTATGATACCAATGGTGAGGCACCTCATCTAACTTCTATTCCCTTTTCTCATACTGCAGTTATGGAAACACTGGTGGAACAGTGAATGACGCTACTGCAAAATCGGTATTGTATATTTCCAACATGTTTGCGTATCTTTGAGTATATTCAACTTACCATTTTACCTTCTAATTGTTTGTATTAAAGGGGAATTGCAGTGGAAAAATGCTTTTGTTTTTATACCACATAAATCATCTTTATGTGTCTGTGTATGCTGTTTAGCCTTGCTGATTATCTATCTGAAGTTGTCAAGGAATAAATTAAAAGGCAAACCAGGATTTATTATCGAGACTGGAAGCTGTTTGAAAAGACTTTTGGTGGTTTTGACTTCTAAAATATGTCAACCATAACAATCTTCCAAAAATTAAAAAGATGAATTATATTAAACTATGGCACCATAAATTCTGGTGCCGAGATTTGTTAGTTGCTCTTCCCATCATCAGCTTTATTTAAACATGTTGCCTGGACTCTGGTGCCAGTTTCGGGTATGGGTACATACTGGGAGTCAAAGCCTTTTTTGCTAAAATCTAAGATATGGGGATACGGTCAGTACGTGGATACGTCTTACAAGCATAAATTGTTTTTGGAAATTTATATACTAATAATTTTATATGCAAATTTTAGGGATATGAATATATATGTTTGACTGAAATTTAAAAAATTAAATTATAAAAATTTTCATATTTATTCGGGCAATAGATTATATATAAATCTTTTTGCAGATTATTGTTCAGTTGGCTTGATTGAATTTTGTTAATTGTGGGCAGCATTAAATGAGCTTGATTTCCATGCCTTAAAAAATGCTTTTAATGCTTTAAGAATCGTGGGCCCTTTTTGTTTAAAAATCGCTTTCATTCGAAAATTCAGAATCCATAAAAATGGCATTTCTAACAAAGAAACAAACAACCAGAAAAAAAATGAAGAAACACGAAAAGCACCCACCACCATTTCCAAGGGCAGTTGCAAGGGGTTTGGTTTATGCTATGTGGCTGGGACAGATGTGGCGATAAGGTTTTCGTATGTGGGCATAATGGACAGAGAAATGGTGCAGTGGTTGTTTGCCCAATATTTTGTTTGTGTGTGAGAAGAAAAACCTTAAAATAAACACCATAGCACCCACCTCCATCTCCAGCTGTTACAGTTGCTGTAGACAGTTGCGGGGCCCCCTGGATTGTAAGCTGTAAGGGTTTGATGAATGTACCAGAAGCTGTCTTGGTGTGTGGCTGAAGGGGGAGAATGGATAGGCAGTCGTGGTCGCTTTGAAGTAGGTAGTGTGCAAGAGAGAGAGAGAGGAGTGCTTGGGTGGTGAAAGTGAAAACAGAAGAGGAAAGTATGATGCAAATGAGCCGGGGGAGAGGTTTTTTCAATAGATTGAAAAGGACTATTCTCTTGCCCTATGTTCTTTTTTTGGGTGGGTTTATGTTGGGGGGGTTGATGAAAGTAAACATTTTTGTAAAGGAATTTAATGGTAAGGACATTCAGTTTGAATTGCTGGGAGTATCAGTTCTTTCTAGCTTTCAATTTTTTGTTCGGTTACAAAATGTTTACTTAATGAGAATTTGCAAATCTGAGTCTTGATTTTCAAGGTTGACTTGTACTAACAGTATAATACTTATTTCAAAACCTTTTATTTCGCAGAACAATCCTCCATGTCCCACAATCTTTGTGGCTAATCTTGGTCCAACCTGCTCAGAACAAGAGCTGATCCAAGTATTTTCGAGGTTTCGGGAACTCTCTTCTTTGAGCATTTTTCAGACGTGAAAACCTAGAACTTTATGAAAATATTTGCTTGCTTTGGCCTTATGTAGATGTCGTGGATTTATAAAATTGAAGATGCAGAGCACCTATGGAGCTCCTGTTGCATTTGTTGACTTTCAGGTATGTAACTTCTCTCGGCACTTTTGAGCTAAGAATAATCATGGATTCTGGTAAATTGTTTTACATGAATGTTGGCCTGATCTTTTCAATATTTTTATCTGGAGAAGTGGACTTACATGTTGTGAGAATTGCTAATGAGGTTGACTATCAGAGTATAGAATCTCTTCTTGAGTTAGACTTGGAAAAAGATGTAGATGTCTTGCTAGATGCGCTTACATTCCTAAGTGCAAGTGACGAGAAGCTGAATAGTAGTAAATTTGCAAAACGAAATATTATTATCCCATCTTAAAAATTGTACTCACATACTCCAAAATCAATGTTTTATTTGCTGACATGCAATAATTTGTTGCTTAGGGCATTATTATTATTGTTCTCAGACCTATCTGACTTGTGTGTTGCAGTGTGTCTCATTTTCCTTTTTTTTATTAACTGTAACTTCTCATTTAGAACTAATTTTTTGTCAGTAAAGTTAACATGCATTTTGAAGATCTAGTTGATACTTCTGTGCCATGAACTTCGGGTTTGCTTCACATATTGCTCAAACTAATGTAGAATATACAGAATGCAGTTAGCAAGGTTCACAGTATGTTCTGAATGGATCTAATTGATACTTCTGTGCCATCGACTTCGGGTTTGCTTCACATATTGCTCAAACTAATGTAGAATATACAGAATGCAGTTGGCAAGGTTCACAGTGTGTTCTGAATGGATGGCATGATAGTGTGTACTGGGGTTATTGCTGCTCTAGGGCTCGTAACTGATAGAAGATAAGGACGTGATAGGGAATCCTTCACTTTTACTGGCATATAAATTAGATCTCTCGGCAGGCTTCAAAATGAGTCATGACTTGTATTTCTGTTCTTTATGAGATCATGGGTAAATTTGCCTACCATTTCAATGCTGTCCTTTGTGCCAATTGCACTATTGATTTACTGGTTATGGCAATCGCTAAAAAATTGTAAGATGAGTTCTGTGAGGGGACTCAGTAGAAGCCTGAAACCTAGATTCTTTTTCTAGTTATAACTTCCATGTAAATACCATGATTTTGATATCTAGGATGTAACTTCTGGAGCTAGGTTTCATTGTGTTCATTATTCTATTTGTTTATTTTGTAAATTACGAGATGCGTTTTAAGAGGGAATGGAGAATGGACTTTGTAGAAGCCTGAATCTTTTTCTAGTTACAACTTTCATGTACTCCCTCCGCCCATAAAGATAGGCTTATTTTTATGTTCACACATATTAAGAAAATTTAGTTATTATAGTTGGAACAATAAATTTTTCTTACTTTTTTCCTAATGTACCCCTACAATTAATATAATGGTAGTTTATATTTGTTGATAACAATGCACGTTACATAAGGACATATTAGAAAACTTAAAAATTAACTATCCTATTAAAAAGGGAAGTGGCCTATAATTCGGGACAAATGAATAAGAAATTAAATCTATCTTTTTGGGATGGAGGGAGTATATATTATGATTTTGATATCTGGAATGTAACTTAGTGGAGCTAGGTTCATTGTGTTCATTATTCTATTTGTTTTTTCATTCATTGGAAGGAGTATCTGATTTAATGTTTTGCATTCTACACTTTGTTCTTTATAATTTTGTGTTTCTACATGTGCAAGGATACTGCCAGTTCAACTGAAGCACTAAATCTTCTACAAGGCACAATTCTCTACTCTTCACCCTCTGGTGAGGGGATGCGGCTGGAGTATCCTTTTGTACCAGTTTCTTGTCTTCCCGTGTTACCTTCTACTGCTTGTTTTCCTATTTCAAAATAAGCTTTTTTTAGTGCTATTAATTTTTTCGCTTAACAAGAAATTTAGGTATGCAAAGTCACGGATGGGAATGCGCAGTAAGAAGTCAAGGTGAATGAAAAATATATCAAGCCAACGAAAAATTTGTGCTACTCTCCATCAGCCATTGGTGAAGATTCCATCAAACTTCACATTTACTCATCTGAAATGCTTGTAGCTTTTTTCTTAAATATGAGACCTTCATGCCAATTTAGTGGATTGATGACCATATATACAAGAGCAGATTACATTTGTACTTGGTGGTTTATCTTTTATGTTTTGCTGCTATATCTTTTTGACTGTTATGTTGTCATAGAGAGTTATCATGACATATAAGGGATGTAACGAAGCTGCAAGTTCCTACGAAGGTTGAGCACTGAAATTGTCAATTGGTCCAATAACAATGGCTCTATTGCTCTCCTGTAAAGTCAACGGATTGGAAAGCTCAAGCTCACCATCATCTAGTGGTATCAAAATGGATGGTCGCTAAGGCCAGTTGCAGCCTGATAGTGACTGTTTTTAAAAAACTATTATTTTAATTTATTATACTATGTATTACATATAGTAACTGAATTCTTAAAAATTGAAATTTATTAGAATATATATTACAAAATTTTTAATTGTTATAGTAATCGAATTTTTAAAAATCGATATTGATTAGAACCCGTATATTACACGATATTTTATTGTTATCAGTTTGCATGCATGCAAGCAATGGTAGTTGATTGATTATTGGTAGAAATTTATTTTTTTTAAAAAAAGAAACTCATCATAGACTACATATCATAATTAAAGTGTAATGTAACTGTCAAATGTATATCATTTGTATCAGAAATAGTTGTAACAATCACAAATATAATTTATGATCCCTTCAATTTTAATATTTGTAATAATCTATGTTACAAATTAAGATGTAACATATAATATCAGTTTTCACCACAAAAAAAAAAAAAACTCATGATATGTTCAATTGTATCATATGTATCAATCAATGATACAGAATATTAATTAGTGGTGACATAAATTGCAATAAGAATTAAAATATCATATTAAACATTAATGTTACAAACATCATATTAAACATCAATATTATAAATAATAAGTTGTAATATCTTTAGTAGTCAGTATTACGTAACAACAAATTGTGTAACATAATCTGTATTCTTGTACAACAATTCAATCAATAACATTTAAATATAAAAAATAGAGTGTTCAATTAAAACATCATATTAACATCAGTGTTTCAAAATAGTGTATCAACAATACGTATTATATGCAATTAACCAATAATAAATTGTAACATCATTAGCAATCAGTGTTACAGAATAACAAATTATGTAACATAATCTGTATTTTTGGGTAACAATTCAATCAAAAATATTTAAATATAAAAAATAGAGGATTTTGGTGTGTTTGAAAATAACAAATTTTCGCTTGATTTAGGGATAATTTTTTTTTTATGTGAGAATTCCAAGGGCAATTTGTGAAAATGATTGTGTATAATGTTATATTTTGTTTTGTTTTGATTTTATTTATGAACATAATAATATATGGACAGTATTTTTAAAATAAAAAATTTAAATTTGTAACATTAAAAATATTTTTAAAATGGTAAGTAGTTAGTGTAATTTCTACAAAAAAAAAAAATAGTGCAATGGCTCTCTAGGAAGTGGGCCTGGGCTGAGATGAGGTGTGAAGAAAAGTAGTTAACTTGGCCTGGTCTGCCACAAAACCCCAGTTAGACCAAGCCCCCACGTGGGGGGATCCGATTTTAAGATTGGGAAAATTTTGGGCCGATCACTGTTACTGCCAAATTGGGCTAAAAAGTCATATGGCTCAATCTTAATTCAACTAAAGTCATACTTTAGTACCAAAAGTTCAATATGCCCTCCAATTACAAAAACCACCATTTAAACACGTAGACCATTACAAAAACCTCCATTTACTTTAGCAAACTTCATCTTTTTCGTGTTTGATTCTTTCCACCGCAAATCCTAACCGCATACAAAGCGTTCGAAGGTTCGATGGCGAAGGTAATTTGTTCGGTAATTTTTTTGATAATGTAGTTGATGTGAGTTAGTTTTTCTGTCAGAACAAGTGATATAGGGATTTAAAATGCGTGATACTGTATACCATGTGTTAATGTTTTGGTGATTTTTTTGGTTTTTTCTTAGAACATGTTATTTAACCATGCAAAATGCTTGATACTCTTGATACTGTTTCTATTTGCCGAATTTTTTCCTTGTTTCTAATGATACTGAAATATTATGACAAAGTTTCAATCTATGATACTATTTTAATTTCTTAATTTTATCTTTGATACTGTTTAATTATGACAAGGTTGTCTAAGAGTATCATGCAAAATATTTGATACTCTTTCGATCTATGATACTGTTTCTATTTGTCGAATTTTTTTCTTGTTTCTAATGATATTGAAATATTATGACAAAGTTTCAACCTATGATACTGTTTTAATTTCTTAGTTTTATTTTTGATACTGTTTAATTATGACAAGGTTTCAACTTATGATACTGCTTCAATCTCTTAGTTTTGTCTATAATACTGTTTTAATCTATGATACTGTTTTTATTTAGGTAATGTACATTAGTATACTTTGATACTGTTTAATCCATGATACTGTTTTTATTTAGAAAATGTACATTGGTGAACTTAAACCATACTTTTATCTTTGCTATTGTTTAATTATGACAAGGTTTCAACCTATGATACTGTTTCAATCTCTTAGTTTTGTCTATGATATTGTTTTAATCCATGTTACTATTTTTATTTAGGTAATGTACATTAGTATACTTTGATAATGTTTAATCTATGATACTGTTTTTATTTAGAAAATGTACATTGGTGAACTTATACCATGTTTTTATCTTTGATACTGTTTAATTATGACAAGGTATCAACCTATGATACTGTTTCAATCTCTTAGTTCTGTTAATGATACTGTTTTAATCCATGATAGTATTTTTATTTAGGTAATGTGCATTAGTATACTTTGATACTATTTAATCCATGATACTGTTTTATCTTTGATACTATTTGAATCTATGTGGAATGGCCTAATTATACCACGTTTTATCTGTGATATATTGTTTATATGATAATTGTATATTATTGTGATACTATTTTCTATGATACTATTTTGATACTTCTGATACTGTTTTTGTTTATGATGCAGAGCAAAAAAAAAAACTTATGGATACAAAATAATTGGTTGCAAATCGATAGAAAAAAAGAAGTCTATATCTCTACAAAGAAAAGTAACAGTGGATAAGAAAGCTTACCTACAATATCTTTCTAATCTCCAAACAGTGATCAGGGAGGTGAAATGGTTATCAATAACAAAACCACACAGGAATGGGTTGAAGAAATTGCCATTTACAATCTTGTCAAGTTGATACTAGATGACAAAATTGACAAACATTGATGTCGTCAAATTGATATGGATCTGTACAAGATCATTGAGTGCTTCGACAAGTCAAAGAAGGATTTTTTGATAAACAAATTCCATCTAAAATTCAAGATGGACGATGTGAAGGATATTTTTGGAATCGTTGAAGGTGAAAATCTGATGGTGGTTGAAAAACAAAAGCCAGTCTCGATTTCAAATTTCTCCCAACGAAGGTTTAGAGGCTGTCGTAGATTAACCAAAACAATAATATCTACACAGTTAAGGGTTGCAGCAAATAGAAAGAAAAAAGAAGACATCGACGATGTTTCTAGGTTAATGATGCTCTTCCTAATGATATCGTTCTTTGTGCCAAATAAATATTTGACTTTGAGTTGGGGATATATCAAGTATGTTGAAGATGTCGACAAGATCAAAACTTACAAATGGTCGAAGCACATCTTTGAATACCTAATTTCTTCTCTATGTAAAAATGAAGACCCAATCGATATCACAAGCTGTGTGATGGCTTTAGTAGTAAGCTATTTGATTTATATATATTGTTTTGTTGATACTGTTTTGTATTAAATATGATATTCGCCCTTATAAGTTTTTATTTATGAAAATCCAGTATTGGTTGTTGGAAAAACTCAATATCTGCAAAGCGTTGAAGAAAAATGCAGAACCAAAATACATTAAATGGGATTTAAGAGATCTGACATGTAGTCTAAAATCTACGATTGTACACGAACTATAAAAAAAGGTGATAGCAATATCACCAATTCACAACATACAGTATCTTACATGATGAGTTATTCAATATACAAACATCCAGTATATTTATTATACAACTACTACACCATTACAGGTTGTCAAAGAATCCGATGGAGATAAAGAATCTAATGAAGATGAAGAATCAGATAGAGATGGAGAATCTGATGAAGTTGATACTGAAAAGGAATAAAGTGACGACAATCAAATAGAGAAGAATGATTCAACAGAAGAAAACAAAAAGGAAGAAAGTGAAGAAGTCAACATCAATGAAGAAGAACATGGAAGTTTTGAAGAAGAGGATGACAGTTGGCTACACTTGCCCTTGAGTCGTCTGGCAGAAGTTGAAATCAAGGATTCATCAGAGAAGAAAGTCATAACTAGTTCATCCAGACTCCGTGATGAATTACAAGCCTCTAGAGAAAAGGAGCGCATCTTGCAAGCTGCGTTGGATGAAAGTGTCTCGCAGAATGAAAGGTAGTTTTAATATAAATGAATATGATAGAGCAATCTACAACACTAGAATATATGATACTATTTTTATCTATGATACTGTTTTATTATGATACTGTTTTATTGAGATACTATTGTCTGTGATACTATTTTATTATGATACTGTTTAATTAAGATACTGATAATAATATGATTTTAATACTTTTGATACTGATAATAAATACTTTTGATACTTTACCAAATGAAAAGAATATACAGGAGCTCAACGAGATGAGCACAAGAATAAGAATTATAGAAGACCAATTACAAAAGTCAATGGCTCTATATGCAGCAGTTTTGGAGGAAAAGAATAACACTGCTGAACAACTTAAAAAGCTGCAATAAACTTTAGAATCTTTACATGTGAGAACAAATAATTGGAAAAAGAGAATACCTCACTTATAAATGAGCTGACTGAAAAGGTAGTGTATGAAGTCACTCAAGCTTTGAATGACAAAGAGATCCAAAAAACAAATGATGCAACAAAGCAAACTTCAATGGTCAAAAGAATAAAAAAAAGAAAGAAAGAAAAAGAAAGAAGGATGACGATTTTACCTACTTTGCTCCGAAAAAAAGAGTGACAAGGAGTAAAAAGGCTAAATCTCAGGTACAAGAAGAAGAGGATGACAATACTATCATCAACGTTGAGGACCTTCCCAATCTTCCAATGAGGAAAGAAAAAAAAGTACCAACAAAAATCAATGCAAAATAGTTGACAGCAAAACAGTTAACTGCAGATGACAGGAAGAAGATCGTAAAGATTGAGAAAATCCACAACCCATCGTAAGTCACTAATTGTTGATGTTTTGATTCATGATACTGTTTGAAAATATTGTGATACTGTTTCAATTACTGAATATTTTATTTATGATATTGTGATACTGTTTTTGTAATACTGTTTATAAATATTGTGATACTGTTTCAACTACTGAATATTTTACTTATGATATTGTGATATTGTTTCATTACTTAATGCTGTATTATATTCCAGAGCGACGGTTTACAAGCCAACCGGAGCATAATTTTGTTTTGTGACATTGGGGGATTTGTTTGATATTTTTGTGAACGAGTCAATATCAAATACTGTAAGATTGTAAAAAATAAAAAATGTATTCCTAAATTATAAACTTATACAAAACATAACTATGATACTTTATCTGCATGTAATTGATGCATACGGAGAAATCCTAAAGGCCAATGACCCAATTGTAGACAACACTTATAACAAAAGATTTGTCATTTTTTATTCTTTGTACTGGGTGAAGTGTTTAATTTCAACATAAACATTTCAATTACAAACTTATGTCTAACAATAAAAAAATTTCTTATCTTGATATTATACTTGAATACTTCAGCTATATGTCACAAATCCTAAAATAGCAATTCCAAAATCACGAAAAATCGACATAGTGTTGGAGCACCTCCACAACAACGAGCAGCCTCGGCTTTTGCTATTTTTGATGAACTCAAACGGAGGAAAAGCATCTGACGTAGTTCCAAACCATTGGACACTACTCACATTCGACTTTGAGGCAGATCAATGGTCACATTACAACAGTAATTTGCCAAGAGACGGGACATCAAACAAATATATAGACGATGCTTAGATATTGATAAGATAATGAGTTGTTACAATAGCATATACTGTTTTTACAGTGAGTTTTAAAATACAAGTCTAACATTTTATATTGTTGTTTTTTTCCAAATACGTGTAGAAAGAATATGTTGAGAGAAAACAAAAAGAACTGTTTATGAAATCTCCATTTACAAATACTGTTGAGTACAAAAAAGAAGAGTTCAATCATCCATTGATCTCCTACGAGAAATGTCCGCAACAACACATTGGGACATAAGAAGCGACTAATCATTCAAACTCCCTATTTGTATTATCTTGTGTTTAAATGACTTTGCAGCACACCGATATTTACTACATGTTTTTGAATTTTATTTTGCAGTGTCGATTGTGGAATACACATTTGTCATGTGATGGAAAGACTGGCAAAGAATGAAGAGATAGAAGAAACCATGATAATGAAGGAAGTTAGACAATATAAAACAAACATGATTTCTTAATTCATCAAAAATTTTGTGGTAGATAAATGAATAGATGAATAGATTTTCTTCATTCTAGATGAATAGATTTTCTAGTTGCGAATTTGGATTTGATACTGTAAATTGTACTTGCAGTTTTGTTTTGATGCTGAATACAATTTGTGATACTGTATTGCAAACATACTGCTGTAAATTAATGAAATACTGTTTGTGATACTGTTTTATTAAACTATTTTATTAAGATAAACATTTTGTGATATTGTTTTGTAAAATAAATGTTGCTTTCATTGATTCGACCAACAAATGATTACAAGACAATTGTGTTACTGCATATGAAAAAAATAATATCTCTCCATAAAAAAACTTAAAAAAGAAACAATATCTTTCACATGAACAGATAACTCTTAAAAATACTAAGAATTATAGTAATTTGTGATACTGTATTGCAACGTAATGTTCTTAATGAGATACTATTAGTGATACTTTTTTGTTAAATTTTGTGATAATGTTTTGTGATATTATTTTGTGAAAATAAATATTTTGTGATACTATTTTGTGCAAATAAATGTTGCTTTCATTAATTCAACCAACAAATAATTACAACGCAATTGCATTCCCATATATTTAAAAAAGAACGAATAATATCATTCACGGGAACAATCTTTTAGGCTAATGACTCTTTACAAGTTTTCTTATTGTGATTACTCAATTTTTCACACCTTCCACATCGTATCATCCGCACTTGTTCACACCTTGATCTAATTTGCCTCTTTTTAGGTCTTCTAGGTTGTCTCTTTGTAGGTGGAGGCAAAATGTCAAAATAGACAGAATTTTCATATTCCAACCTCATTGACGTAGGAATGGGATGTATAGCTTCTTAATAGGACTTGCAGAATGCTGCAAAATGAAAATAATAATCAACAAATTCATCAATGCGCCTTCCAAATCTATTAATTACAGCGACTGCATGCACACATGATGACCCATTCAATTGCCACTAGGAACAAGAACATGTGCTTTTGCAGATATCCACACAAATCGATGGATCTGAAAAAACTTCAAAAATTGTATCAGAAGACCGCTTGATATTCTATGATAGACTTTCATCTGCATATCCCTACCTTCTCTATCATCTTTGGGCAGACAACCCCTGTCCACTCACCTTCATCGGTATCATATAGAAAATAAAACAGTATCATACATTACCATAATCAGTTTTTCTCGTAGCAAACATGTTCATTAGCTTTATCCTTAACATGTCAACCATTCGAGTTATGGTTAACTCCTACAGTCAACTATCCATGCATTGAAAGACTTGTCTGCATTTGATGACATCTCTTCATACCGACATCCAACACTTTGAGCATTCGACCAATTTTTAAATGGTAACCCATCTAGAAACTTTTGAACAATAGCTCCCCCATCACATTTCAATACCTCCAATTTCTAGTTAAATAATACAATTGTTGGAGCATGCGCACATTCCCTGAACAACCAGACCATACGCTCTCTATAACTATTTGAGAAGCCACCACTACTGAATTTATCCCTCAAATTTTCTTTAAGGTGTTGTAAACAGAAAAATGATTCGATGTAGAGAATGCCTTAAGCAACGCTTTCATTAACCCAACATTCCGATCAGACACAAATGTAAGCTCTCGAGTACTCTAAGCAATACTACGCAACTGTTCCAAGAACCACAACCAATTATCGTAGTTCTCGGAAGCTACAACGGCATAAGCCAATGGATATAAGCCTACACAAAATAATAATATCAAAACAATAGATCAACAGTAACTAACGAGATCTTATAAATCATATTACAAAACAGTATCACAAAATAACAGAAAAACAGTATCTTACCTTGGTTGTCGTTCTTAGCGGTTGTAGACAACAAAATACCTTTGAACCTTCCTTTCAAAAATGTTCCATCAATAAATAACATGGGACGACAATGATTAAACTCATGAATGCACTCATGGTAAGAAACAAGCAATCTTTGGAATCTTTTGGAAATTTGGTCCACCTCTAAATCAATATGACTTCGATGATTAAATAACCTTGCAGTCTCAATATACCAATGTAACTACTTGAAAGATTCAGATGCGTCACTAAAAATCAATTCCTTCGCTCTCTCCAACGCATTCCAAGTCTTCTCATAGCTTATCGTGTAACTGTAACTTGTTAAAAAGTGTGAAACAACGTCGTTAGAACACAATGTTGGTTTCTCCTTCAATATATCGACAATCAAACCAGAAATCACCTTACAACTTAATCTCTCACTTTTTTCTTTCATCAACACTACAGGGCAACTATGCTCATTCACAAGCTTTCGTATGTAACAAAAACCACTAACATTTGATACTGTTGCACAAACATACCACCTACAATAATCAAAATATATGTTTGAACATTGCACATCTACCTTACCATTGTTATTTCTCATATAATCAAACTTAAATCCTCTCTCAATTGAATATTTGCAAAAAACATTTCTAAATTTAGCTACACTTCTCTCGAACATCTGTCCAACATGAGTGATTACGCTTGATCAGCTAGAGGAAAGTAATGCTCTACTATATGTTGAAGAACAATATATAATTATTGCAGTTTCATTATTTTCGAAATCAGTATCATAATCATGTGATACTGTTTTAGAGTCTGAAACACTAATATCAACAAATTTCAATTCAAACGCAGAAATCAAAGAAATCATATTCCTAAATTCTTTTTTATTCTTTAGAAAACACCTATCATGTCCAGGGATAGAATAACGCAATAAAATAGTGTCAACTTCTAATGAATTGCAATTATCACATAATTTTCACAAAACACCATTATAATCTCCACCAACAGAAGGCTACCTTCCATGATTGAGAAGAAAAACAGAACTATAAAACTGTGAAATTCTTGAAATAATCAATTGCGAAAACAAAAGAAGGTTTGTAGACTACGAGGACTCACAGAATGTCGACTACGAGGTATGCCGGTGATGTGATCGTTGATGGGGAGATCTATAGAAGAAAGTTGTTAATGGCAACTTGTGAATGAGAATCGTAAGTTGATGAAATATGGTTTAAATTGGTTTAAAAGATTACTGGGATAATTATGGTATTAGACAAATTAATATGACTTATACACAATTTTGAAAAGTGTTTGAACCTAATTAGAAACAAGTCACATATAGATGACTTATTGACAATTTTCTCTTTAAGATTTGATAAGTCCTACCTATATAAAAAGTGTGAATATTAAGTTCACTATTCATAATGGTCAATCAAAAGAGAAATTGGCACAAATGGTCCCTCACCTTTGTCCTCAGTACAGAAATCATCCATAACGTTTGTTTTTTACACAGAAGACCTCTAACATATATGTTTTGGTGCGCAATTGGTCATTATTTGATGAAATAGATAAATATGCCATTAATTTTAATTATTGAAAATGGTAATGGAATTTTTAATCTTTTCAAAAGGTGCAAATAAGTTCAATAATTTTATTTTTTATAAAAAATTAAAAAAAAAAAAAACTAACGAGTTCTTTTTTTTTAATTGACACTTTATTGACCAAATTGATATTGTACTAAATTGTTTTATATATTTTACGAACTATTATAAAATAATTATAATCTAAGCTCATAATTATTAATAAATATGTTAAATAAAATTATTTTTTTATTATTAAGTAATTTTATTATTTAAATTTAAAATTTTTATTTTATTGTTACAACATAAAAATAATAATTTTATGACAAACTTGATATTCAAATACTTTTATTAATTGAGCTATTCATTTATTAACTACAAATATTAGAGCTTCAATCGTATTCTTCACATTTTAACTTAATTTCAAAAAAAATTGGCGCAAATGGTCTTTAAATAAATAACAAAATAGCGTATATAATTTTATTGTCATTTTCCTTTTGAATATTAATGCAACTCTAGAATATTATTTTTGAAAATGACTTGTTTGTATATTAGCAATCCAAACTCTATTTAGTGCTTTAGAAATTTGTAGTTAAAATGCTACTTTTTACACACGGGTTGTTATGGAACAATTTTCATTGTAATTAATATGTTTATTGACTTGTTTACTTTTTTACACATTTGTGGCCCACAATCTCTAACTTGCATCAAATATATACAACTTCCACTAGCATGCTTAATTAACAATTGCAACGTGATTTATTTACTTTTAGAAATTATGTTGTTTTAAGAGTTTAAATTCGAACATAAAATGATTTGATCAATTAACTTATTGATTATCTCAAGAGCTTCATCTAAAGCAACAAAGAAGATTTTTATGAACTTTTTATTCTTCCACTAAGTACCGTGATGATTGAATTGGTACACTTACCGAAGAAGCCTAATTTGTCATTCTTGAAAAATCAAAATCTTTGATGGTGTAATCTCAATTCAACCCTCTCTTTATCATTTATTTAAATTATTTGAAAAAAAAAATTGAAATTAATGTTGTTGTAGATACTTATGCCCATAGTCTTATTCTAGAGCAAATGTGAAAATTTTTAATGTAAAAGCATTCGGCTTTCTTTACGTGATTAGAACATTATAAAGGAATGAACTTAGCCTTCGAGGAGGAATGCAAATTTTGGAAAAATAGTACTTAAGAATAGTGTCTTTTATGAAGTAAATTGAATTCAATTTTATCATATGTTTGAGTCATCTATTGTAATAAATTTTAATAAACTAGGCTTTAAGTTATAAGTATGCTTATATTTAGGTTTCAATCGCCATATTTTTTAATATTTAATTTTTTTTCCACTTAAATGACCAATATCAAGTCAATTCGTAAAATAAAGATATAATAAACACTATTACGTTATTAATTAACGAGACATCACATACATCACACGTGCTCACACTAGTTTTAAAAGAAATTTCGATGGAAAAAGTACATGAGTTTAGCCTTTGTTTATTGAGCGCCAATGTACGTATCAATTGACATTATAATGAAATTTGAGGTGCAACACATAATGCTAAGATGATGCCATCAATTACTAATGCACCAGATTTATACCAGGTCAGCAAATCTCACTACAAAAAAAATCTTCCTCAATGTCTGCAAATTATTATAAATTAGGAAGATGGATTCTAAAGTGCGAGAAATATGGAAAAATGGTTTTTCATATTAAGGATTCTCGCGTGCGCAAGAATATGCAAAACATTATTCTTGCACGAGCTATAAAGAGCAGTAAATTTGCTCCTTATTGCTCGCTTGAGCGAGCAGATCTGCATACTTTTCTTGCATGAATTTGTGCGAGTAAATGCTTGCATATTAAGAGCATTTCCAATGCTACTTTTTATTTTGAATGTCCAATTGATGTAGCGATGAGGTGGAGAGACAAAACTTAGAGCATCTCCAATGCAACACTATCAATGTGAAAAAAAAATGTGCCAAATCATCAAAATAGATAATGTCTAAATATTTTCTTTTCCAATAGATTCTATCTTGAACCATGTTATGCTGACTGGGCAAAAATAAAAATAAACATTGTGAAAGCCACTGTTCACCTCTAGAATGTCAGTCTAAAATGCTAATTCAGCAGTTGTGGAGAAAAAATGGTGGATAATGAAGAAAACGAAGAGACGATCAACCATCCATGCAAGTGGTTACTACAGCAAAATAGAGCATTTTTTGCAGAAGACGTTGGACCCTCCAGTTTATGAGACCATACGTAATGCGACCAGTACTTCAAGAGATAGGAGCACTGACATTTGATTAGAAACTTACAGAACCTGGGGAGAGGATTGGATCTCTGCGAGTTCATCCGCTAAGGAGCAAGATGATTCTTATTGCAATATTATTGAACTGTCTAGACCCAGCATTGACCTTAGCTTGTGCCTCTGACTATGGAAACCCATTTACTCTATACTACCTCATGAAGAATAAAGGAATCTGAGAAAAAATATTATTAAGACCCAATGGATTTTGGTGTTGAAGAATCAAGGAGGAGAAATTAGTTGAGAATTGATCAATTTGAGATTACTTTTAGAGGTATTGTTTGGGATTGCTGTTTATTGAGAAATTAGTTGAAGAATGATTAATGTGGGTATTGATGTTTGTTGTTCAATTATATAATAATATCTTTATTTTAATTTTATTTTAAAAAAATAAATGTCACATAGGTTACACCACTGAGCTGTTGATATGATGCATTGTCTATTTATTAGACATTCATGCCATGTATATTGAAAGTCTTATTATTAGCTGTCAAATGGCACACTTTTGTTCACATCCACATTGTTGCATTGGAGATGCTCTTATGTAGCAACATTTATTGTAGAAGACCGTCCAACAGGCCGTCCAAATTTAGACATCGTGTTAGACCTTTCACCCATTTTTTCATTAAATTATGTCTATGTCTCTCATTTATTTTGTCTTTCTCTTTCCTTTTTCCACTATCTCTCTCCTCATTTTTTCTCTCTCTCTTGTTATATAGATTTTTTAAAACATCTAACATTGGAGATGCTCTAAGGATTCTCGCATGCGCAAGAATATGCAAACCATTGTGTTTGTTCACGTAGGACCACATCCGTTCGGCCGTATATGTTGGGTATTGAAAAAGAGATGAATATACAAACTTTGCATCATCTTCTTTGTTGAAACCCTAAAATTTCTTATTTTATATAAATGTTCATTGTTCCATTGTAAGTTTCCATTCTCGCCTAATGCAAAGAAATGTATTTCTTTCTATTCATTTTGTTGAAAAATATTTTTGTTGACGTCGAAATCTGCACTATCCACGTGTCAACAGATCTTCAATCACTTCTATGCCAATGTTTATGTTACCTGCACACTAGGACAACCGTTAGTCACCAAGATCACCGAAAAAAGAGGGTCCGACGATCATTGGTATTTTAAGGATTAAGTCAACTGTCAGTATATAGAATAATATACAGGGGGATAAAAAACAATTGGTTGTGGGAGTGACAAGCAGGCAAAGATTTGTGCAGAGTTTAAGGGTGAGAATAATGCGTAAAAGTGCGTACCTTGGAATAATCGGAGATGTTGTATTAATAGCATTAGAAATATAATTGATTTAGGAAAACAATCAATTAGGTATCTGACTGGATCCTCATTCCTTACAGGATAGGGATGATCGATTGTCAAGAAAATCTTCTAGATTTCAGTCCTTATTTGAATTAATCACGTTGCCTAATTTTTAGGAGATTGCGGTTTGATTTTCTTGTGAGAATCTTTGTGTCGATCAAACACAATCTTTCTTTAATTACTTCTCTGGTTATTCCAAAATATCAGATTGTATGTGGATTACGAGAGTGCGAAGATGTTCGATGGGCCTCAAAGGCCTTCTGAGAATTTATGAGGCCCTTGTTGGGCCCCCGAAATCTTCATTGGGCTTTTGATGACGTAGAGGCCTTACCAAAATCGGATGGTAAAAATTTTTGAAATGAGTCATCCACCATTTTTTATTTTTTTTTTTTGAATTTATCAACAATCATTTGGAAGTTCATAATTTTACTCAAAAGAAGGAAAATAAAAAAAACAAGCTAATAATTTATGTTATTGACTTTTGATGTAGTCTACTTGCATCAAATAAATAGAACATAATAAATTCAATTTTTTTATTAATTTAATAATATTAATACAATTAAATAAATTAGTGCTAGATTTTTTTCTACAATAATTTTTTTAACTATAGGACATTATATTTTTATATTCAAGATTTAATTATAAAAAATAAAAGTCTATAAATATCCATAAAAGTATGTGAAAGCATAAAAAAAGTCTTCCATAATGAAAATGTATAAAAATTTATGGAAATCTATTAAAATCTATAAAGATCAATAAAATTTAATGAAATTCATACAAGTCAATCACTTATTAAAAAATGTCAATCAAAATTTTCAAAAATCTAGATTAAATAAACTCTCTTGATATAAAATAAAAAATTGAAATATACTTCGTTGTCAAACAGAATTGCAAATACTGGTGCTCAACAAAAATAATTGAAAAATACTAACTATTGAGCACGGAGCCAAAAATGGTTCTCAGAAGACCAAAAATTATTGAGAGAATTAATGCCCGCCACCCACCCTTAAAAATCAGGAAGTGAGACGAAAAACTAAGGACTAATTATGATTACGATATCATAATTCTAATTAAGGTCACTGTTTGTAAATAGGTCAAGAACATACATTGATATAGACAGTAGCAGACATAGTATTTTACTCAAGGAAATTTAAGTTGGAAGAGAAAATTGTCAAAAATGATAATATGTACGAATTACTGAAATGTTGAGATGATAAATGTGAATAAAATTGAATGAGAATAAATTTTTAACAATCTTCAAAGATTAAAAATTGTGAATGTAATTTACCATAACAAATTTCAATAGATATTTTTGTCAATAATAATTCAAAAGATTATTTTAATAAATTTAATTTTCTCACAAAAATTATGTCCATAAATAAAGTTATAAAATAAAAAAATGAATGTTACTAATGAAAAAGTTTGTAGGTAACAAAATAACAATTAAAAAATAATTTAAGATTAATAGCAAATTTTTTGTTGATGACTTTTTTTTTTTATAAAAAAATCTTGATAAATTTAAGGGATAATTGTGTATTTGGTCTCTAACCTTTCAAAAATATTGGGAATATGCCCATAACCTTAAAAAATAGCACCAAACATCACAACGTTTGAAAAACTTGGCACGGTAGGTCCTTTATGAGGATATTGTTATTCTCTTTAAATAAACAAAAAATAAAAAGCAAGAAAAAAAATGATTGAAAAATAATCAAATTTACCCCAAAAAAATAAAAAATAACAATGGCCCTCTTATTTATCAAACTTCAAAAAAATGAGAGAAATTTTTTCTCCTCCATCATTTCCCTCCTCGACATCCCTATGACACCTTGTACAACCTTCAATCCCTCAAAAGTCATCCAAAACTCTAGTATTTCCCACACTATTTCCCACATTTGAATTCTCATTTACACCCTCATTTCTTCAGTAGTACTTAAATTATAATTTCAGCGGGTTAAACTAGTCAAATATAATTTTTATCTACACATTTTATAAGACCCACAACTTATAATCTACTTTTTATCTACACATTCACCCACAACTTATAATATAAACACTTAAAATATAATTTCAGCATTACCAAACATATACTAAATCAAGCTTCCTCATCAAATCAACATCACTTACTACAAAACCCTTAGCGCTTCCACCCAAATTCAACAGTCCATTTATTTTCTCATCAGAAGAAAATTCATTTCCTCTTTTAAAACCACTCCGGGCTCTCGAATTCACGAAAACCAGATAATACCCTTTTGGGCCCAAAGTTCTTGAAATTACTAACATCATCCCCAAGTTTGAAGCTTTTCAATGACCCAAAATCAGAATCTTGAAACAAGCTACCACAAAGACTAAGTGTTCCCATTGCTGAGTTGGTACTACAGTATCGCTCAAATTCTAATTCACCATCACACGAAGAGTATTGCGAAAACATATCATCACCGTCCTTGATTGTGCAGTGGATCACAAAGAGAGTTGAATTTTATTTGTACCCCTAACAAAGAAGTCATCTTCTCCGACGGAGGACGGATGAGAGCATCCAGGAAAGGTGAGGAGACAACGCGTCACCGTGGGCAGCAGAGAAGATATCTAGAAGGAGAACACACTGGCGGCAGACTAGCGACTTCTCCGACGAGTCGGTGGCAGAAAGACAATTTAAGAAAGGGCCAAAGGGATCTAGCTATGGATTCCACTTCATTAGTGGCCATGGAGAAAGTGTCTCTATATGATAATTTATTAAGGCAACTATTCACAATGGTTTTGATATCACCGGACGGTTGTTTTGTGACTGCCATGATGAGGCTCTAATTATGCAATGCTGAAAAAGAAGGGTTACAAATAAAATTTTAAGACTTTTGAAGAAGATGACATCTTTGTTACTTTTTTTTTTTTGGAGTATATTTCTTACTTTTTATTTTTAGGGGGTACATTTGGTTAGTTTTCAATCATGTTTTTCTTTTTTCTTTTTTCTTTTTTCTTGTTTTTTGATTTTTTTTTTTTGTGTATTTAAAGGGAAGGGCAATTTCATCATAAAGGACCTACCATGCCAAGTTTTTCAAACGTTGAGGATGTTCGATGCTATTTTTTAAAGTTATGGGCATATCTCCTACGTTTTTGAAAAGTTGGAAGACCAAATATGGAATGATTCCTAAATTTAATTCATCAACATAATTTCTGTCGGTAAATAAATCAATACAAGTATAAATATTACCTTTAAAAAGTTTTTTTTGTAATTAAATAACAATTCAAAAATAATTTAAAATTATGAATGGACTTTCAGTTAGTATCTTAAAAAAGTGTCAACAAATATAATACATCAATAAAAGACAATTAATAAACTAAAACAATATATAAAAATTAATTACCAAAATTAAAAAATTCTTTCGATAATTAAAAAAGGGGTAATTAGCACATTTCGACCCTATCCTTTGAGGTTATTACGCAAATCGTCCATATCGTTTGAATTTTGGCATTTGGGTCATTAAATCCACAATTCTTTGCGCAAAAGGTCCCTACCATCTATTTCTGTGAACTTTTGCCGTTAAATCAGTGCGTACAGTGTAATCTCCCATTTTTTGAAGGGTAATTTCGTCAAATTAGAAAATGTACTGTTCACTTTCCTAAATTCTCTCTCTCTCTCTCTCTCTCTCTGTCTCTCTCTCTCCCTCTCCAATGAAGCCCACCACCACTATTCTTATCAAGAGTATAAAGTTTTTGCTCTTAAAACCAGTCCACCATTTTGGGTATATAGTTTAATTGAACGAGTTTCTGCGGTGATCTTTTATGGATAGTCTGGCAAATTGATTACTGGTATAAAATTTAAACATTTCCTGCACTGCCGTAATCAGTAATTTCTCTGGCAGTCGAATCGTCCCCGTTCCACCTACTCCCACCAATTGTTGCACCTTTGCATTTCGTGTTTGTGAGCCGCAATCATGGCAGAGGTCCCTCCGTTACAAAAACCAGTCCACCATTTTTGGGATTCATGAAACGGTGCCACAAGAGGCATCAATTACACTCTTGGTTCGACATCTCCCGGAGGCAATTCCACATGATACCCTTTCCAGACTCTTCTCTCACTTCTCACTATGGCGCCTCTTCTATCCGCCCATGCACTTACAAAAGGTACTCATAACGCCCCTATATTTAATTTTTTTGGTTAATTAATTTCCTGCTTCAAAATATTGTGTTCTTAGCCAATCAGATGGGTGATGCTGTGTGATGATTTTTCTCTTTTGGTTTTATGTAGAGCTCTGGGTGGTGGTGGGTTTCATTGTAGTAGAGAGAGAGAGAGAGAGAGAGAGAGAGAGAGAGAGTATTTATGAAAGTGAACAGTACATTTTATAATTTGACGAAATTACTCTTCAAAAAATGGGAGATTACACTGTACGCGTTGATTTAACGACAAAAGTTCACAGAAATAGACAATATGGACCTTTTGCGCAAATAATGGTGGATTTAAGGACTCAATTGCCAAAATTCAAACGATAGGAAAGGTTTGCGCAATAGCCTCAAAGGATAGGAACGAAATGTGCTTATTACCCTTAAAAAAGTTACAACGAAATGTGCTTATTACCCTTAAAAAAGTTACAAAAATCATCGACCACTAATATTAAGAATAAAAAAGTATATTAATCATTTGGTATGTAACTGATTAAAAGAATGAAAAGTAAAGAATAAATAAACTTCTGATGATAATGTCGACGGTGATTTTTAATGTCATCACCAATTACATTACTATTGATGATTGTTGATTGAAGTGTATCGATGACATCTATCACCTATAAAAATTATATTTTAATTATTGAGTAACTCATTAAAAGATTAAAAATAAATAAAGAATGAATAAACTTCCGTCAATAACGTTGATGGTGATTGTTACCATCAACACCAATCACATTACTATCAGTAATTTCTGGCGGTGATGTATCAGTGATCATCAATATTGCTATTGGTAATTTGTGTCGAATTACCACAGAAATTGAATTTTATTACTCACAGTGATACCGTTAACGATTAGTGGCAGAATTTATATCGATAATCATTTGCTCTATTTATACTTTTATTATTATCTATACTAATTCTAAAAGGCCTTAAAAGGGAGAAACAATTTTGGACTATTTTACCCTCATGTATTACATATTTGGATTATTTTATCATCATACATTAAATTTAAAAAGGGTAATTATATTCACACTACAATTTTTATTATTTACACTACATTTTAATTGCAATAAAGATTCTCCAAGTTTTGACATGTTCTCAACTTTATTTCGTCGCATTTTCATCATTAATTTTTAATTAATTTTTATATATTGTCTTTGATTAAGATTTTTTTTCAAATATTGTTTTAATGTACATTGAAATGGGGAGAAAATATTTTATCAAACTTTTGTATTTGTTATTTATTTTTCTTACTAAAAAATACTAGAGACAAACAAATATTTTTACGCCCTCTTAATTAATTTTTTTGAAAAGAAACCATCATCAAATACAAAGATAAGATGTGCAAATTAATAGATTGATGATAAGAATGTCATAAAAAAATAATTTGGGATATAAATGCAAAACAAAGAAGTAGTTGAGGACCTTCATTAAATTAAAATGTAGTGTTGTTATCCAAAAATGTTGTGCGAATATAATTACCCATTAAAAAATTCAAAACTCTTTCATCTCCCGAACTATTTTACCCTCCTACATTAAATTAAAAAATCCAAAAATATTTCATCTCCCACCATTATTGAACAAAATAAGGGGTTGTTTGAGACATTTGGACAATTTATTTTCAGTTTTTTTCTTTACTGCAGAATACAAAAGATCATATGATGATTCCAAAATTTTTTCATTTTTCACCATTATTAAACAAAACAAGGAGTTATTTAGGACTTTTGAACAACTTATCTTCAGTTTTTTTTAACTGTAAAATACAAAGAGTCATATGATGATTATGTAATTCCTAAATATGTATTTAGTATCATAAAAATTGGACTATTTTACCTTCATATATTACATCTTTGGACTATTTTACCTTCCCATATTAAATTAAAAAATTCAAAAACCTTTCATATCCCACCATTATTGAACAAAATAATCGGTTGTTTGAGACTTTGGGCAACTTGTCTTCATTTTTTTTTACTTCACAATACAAAGGGTATTATGTAATTCCAAAATATATATTTAGGATAAAAAATGGGATTTATAAAATTGGGAAGTTAAAAGACCTTTCTCGTCCCACTATTATTAAATTATATAACACAATCTCATTAATATACAACTCATTAATATACAATAGTCTTATAATATTTTACCCTCCCATATTCAAAATTTAAAAAACATTTCCCATCCCACCATTAATAAACTATATAACACAATCTCATTTATGTACAATTATTTTATAATAATTTTTCCTCTCATATTTAAAAATCCAAAACCCTTTCTCATCCCACCATTATTAAACTTTATAACACAATATCTGAGATTGACAAGGTATTCAAATCTCATCTGCCATATCTAGAAGCATCAAGAACTCGACTACCGGCGAAGATCCGACGTCGTTTCGATAATCTTGATTCAAGTTCTTTCATCCCCTCACTGTATATATGTGTGGAAGCTCGTATCTCTATTTACAGTAATAGAGAATGAAAAATGAACTTTTTTTGGGAATTTCAATTTGAGAAAAAGAATAGAATTTTAAAACATTAATTGCAATGTTTCTACAGAAATAGAGAATGAAAAATGATTTTTTATTAGAAATTACAGTTTGAGGAAAAAGGGTAGAATTTTAAAACATTAATTGCAGTGTTTCTTAATCCAATACGTGATTTTTGCGTCAACCTTCATACATTTGTTTTTGAATTTCTTTTTGCTTCTTAATACCTTAAAAGTGATGAGTAGTGACTTATCTTTATTTCCAGTTTACCCGTACTATTTTTATTAATGTAGATTAACAAAAATAATGTATTGATTGAATTGACATTCTATTTTTTTTCAATTTACAAGAGCAAGATATACGTGCATTTACAAGGAAACTTTTTATTGCAGGAGCACATGATACTAGTATTCTTAAAACCCCCCTAATTTTAATTTTTTTTTGGCTTAAAACTCACAAGTTGTTTGAGCCGTCTCCAAATATACTTGAATCAACTATTTTCTTAGGATTTTTGCACTTAAATACCCAACTTAAGGATTCTTAAAGATTGTTCTTTAAGGTAGTGACCATTCCCAATAACTTCTTCTAGGAAGATTGCGTGAGATTACGTATCTCAAATTTACATTATTTATTTTTGCTTATATCATTTTTTCATATGAGGATTTAATCCATTGGAAAATAGTCTTTCGTTTCCAAATTCTTATAACTAATTATCGTACATTTGTTGTCAATTTTCTGTGGTTCTTTATAGGTATGGCAATGGGTCGAGCTGAGCTGAGCCGGCTCGAGCTCGGCTCACCCCCAAAAATGATGTTCGGTTCGACCCACGAGCTCGGCTTGGCCCTTAATTTTTTTTTTAATTTGAAAATGAAAATGAAAATGATAGAAAATATTAGGAATCTTTTATATTAAAAATTAAAGGCTGAAAACCCTCATCATTTTTCTGGGCTTGGGACCGACTATTTTGAAAGCAGGTGGAGTTAAAATTGTACACGAACAAGATATTACATGTACAATTTTTTTTATTAAAATAAGACAAAAATATCAAATACTAATGTAAAATAATACTTACTACAAATCTGAATAATCTATATTCAAATCTTTAAGTGCTTAGGACATTATTCTGTCCATTTTGTCTTATATTCGAAGTTCGGTGTCATCCCAATCCCTTAGACACAGTAAACTTTCTAAAATGTCAGCTTTGAGTCTCGACCTGAAATCATACTGCCACTTATACTAAATACAGCCTCCGATGCTACAGTTGAGACCGGAAGTGTTAGTAGATCACATGCCATTTTTGAAAGAATTGGGTAATTACGTTGATGTTGTCTCCACTATCGTAGTGTATCAAAAAAAATTCTCTCTTTGTTATCTAAAATACTAAGCACGTCATGCGCAAAATACCTAACTAACTCTATAGGTGTATCACTAGAATGAAGAAGGGAAGAAGTAGAAGAAGAACCAACTGATTGTTGACCTTGACCACTCCTATGTGTACTCACGTAACTCTATAAGTCAATGTCATTAGTTGATGACGAAGTACATGTTGAAACAGAGGGTCGTACAATGTTCGTACCGGCCTTTTCATCATAGACCTCATACATTTTACATAAAATTTGTTCTAAATTACCACACGTTAATAGATTTTCGTAAGTTAATTTTTGTGAAATTGTGATTATTATTACTCTCGTACCCTCTAAGTTAAGTCTATGATCTATAATACATGTTAATAGAAATAACATAGGCAATTGTTCCTAATATTTTCTAAATTTAGCTTCCATGACAGGTATAATATTAAAAAAAAGAGCAAAATTCTTATACCTAGTAAAATTGTTAGTAATATGATAGAAATAACAAGTTGAGTAGTTGAATAATATACACCAGAACATGCAGTTGTTGCATCGTAAAAAACTTTTAAAAATTTTCTAACATGAGCACATATTTCTCAGTCATATAATTTCAAATCATATTCTGAGCCATGTGAGTGTCAGCCATTATAATATACAGTAATGCAATCTTCGTAACCATCACAAGATTCAAGCATGAGATATGTTGAATTCCATCTATGGTCAACATCAGTACAAAAATATTTTGATTGCAGCCCATTTTCCAAACATATATCAGCAAAAACTTGTTTTCTTGCTGGTGAGACCGTAAAATAATTTATAGCATATCTAATTTTTTCTAATTGAGACTGTATAAATTTTAATTCATTTTGTACAATTAGATTAAACATATGACATACGCAACGAATGTGAAAAAAAATACTATCAAATTCTAGACTACAGTGTTGAATTAATTTCTCAATTACTATGTTGTTGGGGCTTGTATTATCAAATGTAAAACTACGAGCCTTAGAATCACAATTAAATTCACATGACACACCCAATAAAATATGAAAAATATTATTTCCATTATGAGAATAGTCTATTTATTTAAACGCTATTATTTTTTTATGCATTATCCAATTACTATCAATGTAGTGTACAGCTGCAACCATATATCTTTTTTGGTCATTACCTATCCATAAGTCTGACGTAAAAGATAAAATACCGTTATAATTATTAATATCATTTACAATAGCTTCTTTCTTTTTATTATCTCTAACTTTAGTGTCTTTACGAAGATTATTTCTAGAAATATTAACGTATCTTGGTTGGAGATATTTTTGGATGAAATTCGTGAAATGGAGATTTTCCACCAAACTCAATGGAAAATCGACATTTGCCACGAATTTCGGCAGTCTTTCGTGTTGCATGAGTTCTTGTTAATATATCCAAGTGTGGAGATTGGGACTACTGGACCGGGCTCTTGGAAATCCGAACTGGAGTTATGCCTGATTTGTTTATAAAACTTCATGTCTGAATTGATACTTTTTGAAGTGTCTGTTTAGATGGGTCGTGCATATCCCCTTTTGCCAGGCTAACTTCTCTTGGCAGTGTTTACACTGTGCTTTGTACTTAGGGACTCTGTCCACTAGTTTGTCAGTCGACACCAACTTGAAATGCTGCCAGCACTTAGCCTTTTGTTTGATAGTTTTTCGTTTAGTGCTAGAACCAATGGTTGTTTGTGTATCAGCATCCTCTTAAATGTCTATCAAATCAATTGGATCAGTGCTACCACCAAACTGATCAATAATATCGTCTGGAATTGGAATGTCATTAAGACCACTGAAATCATCATCACTTCGATTGTAGGCCATTTGGAATAATATAATAAAGAGAATATGAGAAGATGAATATATAGTAAAAACTAGAAAATAGACATGTAGAGAATTAGTAGAAGTAGAAAATTAAAATTTAAAATTATAGAGTAATATCTAGATAATGAGATATTAGATACTAATTATAACACTAATATTGAGAGAATGAAATTTGAGAATTGTTAATGGATTGAGTATTTAATAGAATGAGAGATTGAAGCGCGAAGAAAATAAGTTTAGAATATGAGTATTTATAGGAAAATAATGAAATTAAAAAAACAAAAATAAAAAAACTAGCCAACAGTCACATTATCGTGATCGTAATGTGACTGATACACCCTCTTTTATTTTTTGGGCTCTACCCTTGCTCGTGCTTGTCCCTAGACGAGTCCGAGCCCAATATGGGCCGAACTTTCATGGGCCGAGCCGACTAGCTTTTTTGCCACTCCTAGTTCTTTAGTGAAGATGCTGATATAGTTTTCTCGTACTTCCAAGATGATAGAGTATATTTGGTACGTTTAATTGAACGAAACTAGATAAGATAATAAACAAATTTTGTTCACATACCCAAGTCTAAATCTTGTCAAGTTGTCCAATTCAGTATGTACTAACTTGGTACTCACATTTTCAAAGATATCAATAAGAGACATACTTGATATGTTGAATTGGCCTGAACTAAATAAAATATCATAATAGACCAATGGCATTCACAAAACTCAATCTTAAATCTTGTTAAGACATTCACTATCTAATGAATAAAAAACGTGCTTTCTAAATTAAACTAGATGAGACTCGATATGATATTAATAAACTTATTTTGTTCACATACTTCGATCTTAAATTTTAATTATACATATCAACCATACGAAAAATACTTAAAAATTTAATGTATATCATTAGGGTTAATTTCATCAACAGTCACTCAAGTTTTAAAAAAAATTCGAAATTGTCACTAAAGTTCTTCTCTTACACCAATGGTCACTTAAGTTTTATATGCTTACATCAATGGTCATTCTGTTAACCACAATGAGTGTAGACGTCTACGTGGCACCGTCAAACACTATGTGGCCCAAATACCGTTAATTGTTTTGCCACGTCAGGAAATAGCCTATTTAAAAAAAACTGTCAGCCAAACAAACAAAACAAAAGAAAAAAATGTAAACAAAACCCAAATAAAAAACGTGGTTCAGCCAAACAAAAAATGTACTGGAAGGTTTTAATTAAATCACACTTTATTGCAATCAATTCTCAAATTGGCCAATCCTACTGAAGCTCTAATTTATGTCAAAATCGTAAACCCAATTGAAAATATATCTCTATGAACCCTAATTCCTACCAAAATCAGTAGCAAAGGCAAATTTAAGTCCAAGAAATTTTGAACCATGAGGACTATATTTCATCAAATATTACATAATGTCAAATGTTGAAGAACTAGGTAAATTGACATTGATTTGTTTGGTTTTTTTGTCTGTGAGCTTTGAAAAAGATGCTTTTGGGACCACTTTGAACTATAATATATGTATTATATTGTATTATTGTATATGATTTTGGGACCACTAAAACAAAATGGTATATTTATTGTTTTGATTTACACGTTGTTGGAACCATTGTGTAGTCCAAAAAACTAATTTTTGTTCCTGTTTTTTTATTTTTTATTTTTTGTTTTGTCTTTGTTTACTCTATACACAAAGCATGACAATAATGATGTTGTTGAGGAAGATGATGATAGTTTCAATGATTTAGATTACAGTCTAGGTGAAGATGATGATTTTCTATTCGAACAAAATGTGACATTGAACTCGACATAAGAACAGGGATGGTTTCCGTTATGGATGATCGAATTGAACAAGATAGATTGGAATACAATCCTTCGGATTTTCTTCAAAGTATGCATTCTGACAATGAAGAAGAAATGATTCAATATCCAGAATTTAATGCCGAAACAAGCATGATGGATCCCGAGCTTGACGTAGGTTTGAGATTTAGGTCACGAGAGGAATTCAAGCTCGCTGTTAAAAATTCCAGCATTAATAATAGGTTTGAAGTGATATTTAAGGATAATGACAGAGAGAGTCCAAGCTCGTTGCAAAGAAGAATCTTGTCCATGGAGGATTTGGGTTTCGGTATTGGCTGAAGAACCTCCGTAGCAAATTAAATCATACAAAGTGAACCATACTTGTAGCAAAGCATTAAAAAAAAAGTGTCCTCTTCATGGTTAGCTAATATATACATTGAGACTTTTAACATTGTACCAAAATGGGACCTGAAATTATTTATAGCTACGGTGTTGAAATCAGTAAAATGGTGGTGTGGAGAGCTATGACATATTCTAAAGAATTGATGCGAGGATCATTGGTTGAACAATTTGGTTTATTAGGTTCATATGCAGCAGAAGTTAAAAGAACAAATTCAGTGACCACTATAATTTTTCGATGAACTTGTGTTTAAGGGTATTTATGTGTGCTTTGAAGCTTGTAAGAAAGTTTCTCGGTGGAATGTAGACCAATTATTTACATAGATGGTGCTTCTTAAGAGGGGAGTTTGATGGTCAATTATTAGCAACAGTAGGTATTTACGATAGTGATTGTATTTTTCCTATCGTGTATATGATCGTTGAAATTGAAAATAATGCTAGTTGGTCATGGTTTCTAAAACTTTTAGGTAAAGATTTGAACATTGCGTAGAAAAGGCCCTGAAGAAGCTATAGCAACCAAAGAAAAGACCAAAAAACTACCTAAACGACGTTATGATGGACTGAAAATGAAGTGCAGTTTATGTAGACAAAATGGACACAATAAGAGATCTCATTTGAAGTTGTCGTCACAGCCACAATCGACACTTACTGAGGTATGGGACACCTAAGGGAAAAAATCAGCAAGGAGTTCACTTTGTGTCAATGGGACATCGAATGTCCAGCCATTGGTAACCCACGCTACACCTATTCGTCACTTTTCAATCTCCTCCAACTCACCACCAATTCACCAATTTACCACAATTCCAAGTCCACATTCATAAAACAGTGACATGCAATAGAAGAGTGCAAAGTTGGATAAATTTGATTTCATTCCAAAATAACTTTGATACATACAACTTTCCTACCACAAAATCAAACACTAACTACTAGTAAAACTACAGATCTTAATTACTGCAGATGGTTGAAATCAATAAATAGAGTACAATATTATATTTTCTTTCAAAACGCAATAGTTTTTTTTTCAACCTCCATTTTTCAGCTTCAAGCTTGTGCATTTCATCAATGATCACTTGTTGTTCATTGAGAAGAACTGTATGTCGTTCATTTTCAATCCGCTCACTCTTTCTAAGCAAGTTGAGGACCACTGACTTCACTCTTGCTGACATTGGGAGATCAACCCAAACGAAATAATTACAAAATTCGCCTCCTTACAAGATTAATGAAACCAAATTATATAAACTAAAACAATTAAATGAGGACAACTATTTGAACATCCCAATCAAAATCTTCCACGAATTATCATGTTTACCTCATAATTAGCACAGCCCAAAAATCGGTCCATGAGGTTTTCAAAATGCAACCGATCCCGCAATAGCATCTACAAGCTACAAATGATTCAACTTCAGATTCTATTTCCATTTATTGTAAACCCACGAATTATTCGATCGAAAATGAGGACAATGAAAATTAATTGACCCAAGTTTTAGTCAGAGTAATGTATAGATTTGAGAATGTGGCCCGTAAATTAGACATAGAAAGAAGATTTGACGAGATGAACAAATCGATTTGAGAGAAGAAGAAACCGATTCGGAATTAGGACTTCCGGAGGATTGGCCAATTTAGGAATTGATTGGAATAAAGTGTGATTTAATCAAAACTTTCTAGTGCATTTTTTGTTTGACTGAGATACTTTTTTTTATTTGATTTTTGTTTACATTTTTTTCTTTTTTGTTTGTTTGGTTAGCATTTTTTTTTATTTTCTGACGTGGCAAAAAAACTAATAGTGTATGTACCACGTAGACGTCTACCATCATTGTGGTTAACAAAACAACCATTGATGTAAGCGTATAAAACTTAAGTGACCCATTGGTGTAAGAAAATAAATTTAGTGACAATTTTAAAATTTTTAAAAAACTTGAGTGGCCGTTGGTGAAATGACCCCTATCTCATTAGTATATCTTGGTTTGTCCAAATAATTGATAATTTGATGTGTTGTGTTCCATGGGATATTGGAGAAATAAAATAATGGGGTTTATAAGAAATTACCCCATTTAATGCGATATGATGTGTATGTCTTATTATTAAACTACTCAGTGCTGTTTAATTATTACAATATTATTATAATAATTAAAATAAGTTAAACATTTATAATGACATTTGGCTACCAATTTTTTGTCAAACTTAGCAGGAGAAAAGAGCTTATACACTTCACACAACAAAATTTATTATTTTTGCCATTTTTTTCTTTACCGACTTTTGACTTTTTTCATTTTAATTTTAATAATATATATTTGCTTTCATAAGCTCTCAGCAAAATTAGAAAGAAGTCGTCACCTTGAATTGGGGGGAACCTTTAAAATTAAGGCAATTGACCTTTGTATTATTTTTCCACAAGTTTTGGTGACTAACTTGACAATCACGACTACACCCAAATCATTGGTCACGTAGGATCACATATTAATATTATTAATGATGTTTTTTTTTACTTAAAGGGCACATAGGTTGTCCGAAAAGTCAAATGGCATCCTAAGTCACAAATATTATAGAGTTCAGATTTTCATTCCTATTTTTTTTCTTTTCCTACTCCTAGTACGGCACTGCAATCATGCATGTGCTTGTCACTATAGTCGAGTCGAGTCCAACCGAATCTAGACCAATAACTTTAGTTAGATATGATTATATTCTAGTTTTATTAATTATTTTAAATTTCAATTTTTGAGATCATGGATGACTCATGTTAACATTTTCATAAGCTATTAATTAGCCTTTGTTGGTGACGGCAATGCTGACTTCGTTTTGCAGCCGGTATCTCTTTTTGGGCGTTGATTTTCCACCTAGAAGATGATGTTTATAAACCTATATGGAAATGGGTTTAACTACATGAAAGGAGAAAGTATACAAAAAGATGCATTTGTCCGCTCGAGCAAGCAAAAAGCTTGCTCGAGTAGGCAGAGGCTGCAACCTCTATCCGCATGAGCTGACATTCTGTTTAGATTGCGGGAAAATTCAATTTTTTGAATTTCTAAAATGAACGATCTAAGATTTTCATGGACAATCATCTTGTTTCCGAGTTGTTTAAGTAGTATGTTATCATTTACATGTAAATAAGTGTTTGGAGGACATCAAATGAAATATAAAAAAATATAAAAAATTAACAAAAGCATTAATCTTCTTCCTCCTTATACTCTAGAACCTCAAAATCATATTTTCATTTTGTTCATTGTTCTTATTTGAGTTCTTCATTATTACTTGTGAAAACTCATAAAGGCTTTTTAATCCTCGGGCTATGTCCCGGTGAACCCCTTAAAGTAATCTCAAGATTGAGAGGGAGCAAATCGCTTTCACGATATTTCTTCAACATGTTCAATCTATATACATTCCACTTGTTTTCTTCCTTTTTTGAAGTCTAGTTACATTTTCTATTTTCTTCGTCTCTTTTGCTAATTTCAACAAAACGATGATGACGCGAGCTTCGTCGCTCTTAGTGGGATGTGGCATGAACATCTCAATGTTAAGGAAACTAATGAGAATTTTATGTAGGTTTGGTAATAAATAAATAAATAACCTTTCGACTTAATCTTTTAGATGAATTCGTAATTTAGCAACTTTGTTCACATTTTCATTATCTGAGCTTGGGTGACAATTTACCATCCATTAAGTTATTGCTTGAGGTCCTAGGTAGGGTTAATAATACAATTACGCACATGGTGAAAATAATTTTACCTATGTATAACATGTAAGGATCTGGCTGCAACATTGGTAGGAGGCACAAAATCTTCACATCCTATCAAATCTATACATGTTGTACAAAAGAATTCTCAAAGTCATGGTACAAAGTGTGGGACTACATTATTTTTAGAGACCATCTTAAATCTCAGAATGAGTTTTAGATTTCGACAAGGCTAATTATATTCATACCACATTTTTATTTGTTGTACTATATTTTAATTGTACTTAGAATTCTTAATATTTGTTTCATTGTAACACTCATGTCTTTAATCTTTTTGTCTCATTCTTATCATCAACTTTTTTAGTATATTTTGTTTCTAGGATAAATAGCACTAGAGGTCCTAAATTTTTAAACATTATGACGATGGGGTCCCAAACCTTTAACGTCTAGCAACTATGATTTTAAACTTTTTAAACTTTTGTGTCTGAGGTCCTTTTGTGATGAAAAACGTCAATTTGACAGTTAAATTGCCATTTTTTAAAATTAAAATGGTAGTTTCACGCTTACTTTAAGTTAGTGTAAATAATACTAGGAGTCCATAACCTTTAAACTTTGTGACAATGAGATTCTAAAACTTTGATTTATAGCATCCGAGATTCCAAACTTTTTAAAAGTTTGCACCTGGAGTCCTTTTATGATGAAAAATGTCATTTTAACCGTTAGAAAGTCAAAATTTAAGTAAAATGATTAGTGTTCTCATATTTGATTTTGAATTAAATAAAAAGAAAAATAAGCTAAAGAAACAAAAGCAAAAAAGATATATATATATATATATATATATATATATATATATATATATATATATATATATATATATATATATCATCTTCCTCAATTCTAAATTACCCAACCCAACCTCAGCAGAAGCGGTATGTCATGATAATTGGTTTATATTTCAAAATTGCTGATGAAATTATTGGTTTAAATGAGTGGGGTGATATTTTCATTTTTTTTCTTTTCTTTTTAATCGTTAAATTAATATTTTACGTCACAAAAAGACCTCGGGTGCAGATATTTGAATAGTTTGGGATCCTATGTGCTAAAAATCAAATATTCGAAACCTCATTATCACAAAGTTAAAAGATTAAAGATTCTCAATGCTATTTGTCCTAAATTAAATAAATGGTAGAATTGTCATTTCGATAAAAATAAAAAAATAAAAAAAAATTGATCATTTAACGGGTCAACTGACGTTTTTCGTCACAAAAGGCCATCAAGCGCAGACATTTAAAAGGTTTGGAATCCTAGGTACTAGAAATCAAAGGTTCGGGAACCCATTGTCACAAAATTCAAATATTCATGACCTCTAGTTCTATTTACCCTTGTTTCTAATAATGATTTTTGTTCAAAAAGTTCGTTAGGAGTGCGTAAAACAACTTATTTGTCCATTATAATTTTAAAAAACAATAAATACAAAAGTGTGACAAAATATTTTTTTGTTCATTTCAAAGCACACAAACAGAATATTTTGACGTAAACAATCATTAAGGATATGACTGTGCTAATTAATAGAAGTTAAAGATATGAATTCAACAACAACAAAAAAGTTATAGACATAAATGCTATAATAAACAAAAATTGAGGACTTTAAATACAATTAAAATGTGTTGTGATAAATAAAAATTATGGTGCAAATATACTATTGTTCGACAAATAATTCCAATTCTTTGTAAGCCAAAAAAAAAAAAAACATGATTAGCAATTATATGTTTGGTGAAATGATGACCAAATTTGTAAATAACGTAAGACATTATTAATGTTCCTTTTTTTTTCTTTTGCTTTTTCCCAAACAATGCCATGAATTCATGATCAAGATTTGGTGGGCATTATTATTGCCCCAACCTCATCTGTCTGTATAAAGACCTCCTGAAAATAAGGGTTCTACTGTTCTTTTGACGATCACGTGTGTACATTGATTTCAATCTCTTTTAGTTTTTTCTAATTAATAATTCTTAATTACAGATTAATTAATTGTTATTTATTAAAATTATTAATTATCGAATTAAACTACCTATATATTTATATGGGATATAAAAGACCAATGGAAATCAATTAATATAGTTCGTAAAAAGATATATGTACTTGGCTTAATTTGTGTTCTTGGTTTTTATCATTCAAAAAAGAATTGTATTTTTTTAATATTTAGAAGAAAAATAACTTCAAGAGCATCTCCGACTTCAATGTATTCTGTGAATTGCTATCTACGTGGCATTGATGTCTAAATAATAGACATTCAAGTTCAAATTTGATTTTCAATTCATTATATGGATTGCTATCTAGGAAGATTTCTTTTATTACAATAAATACTAAATTATATTTAAATCTGCATAAGAAATTTAAATCTGCATATATATGTAATTTAAATATTGATGAGTCAGCATGTCTAACAGAGCGTCTGAAACTAGACAAAGCGTTAGATATTGTCTATTTTTTTCCTACCATGTCAGTTTGACAGTGTCTGACAACTTGCATTAAAAGAAGTTAAATTTTTATTTATTATATTGTTACAATCAATTTATACTACATATCATATTCATTTTAAAACTATTTTTAGAAAATACTGAATAAAAGTAAAATGAAAGAAAGACTTCAATTTTATTTATTATATTGTTTAATATTTTATACTGCTTAACAAATATATCACGACGTACTTAGATTGCACTTGTACCTACTTATAATGCATGTAAAACAAGTTAAAATAAGTACTCAAAAAAGCAAGAAAGACTATCGTACAAGAGTCGTGCCTACTAAAAATGAACATGTTTGATTGTACTTAAAAATAAATAAAAATTACTCATTAACTTATTTATTTTAGCAAACATGATTTTTGAATATCAAAACTTACTTTTTTAAAAAGTAAAATTTAACTTGTGATTTTGGAAAAATAAATTTTAAACCGAAACATGGTGTGCAAACATAAATTTCATGGCTAGACCGGACGGGCCAAATTCGAACCGTATGAGACAATTGGATCGATTTGGAAGCAAATCAAAGTTGATCCGCTGATTGTGAAAACTAGCAGCCCGAATTTTTTATAATGATCGGGTTTCTTAAAACTATACATA
This sequence comes from Forsythia viridissima, assembly GCA_030279155.1. Taxonomy (NCBI): domain Eukaryota; kingdom Viridiplantae; phylum Streptophyta; class Magnoliopsida; order Lamiales; family Oleaceae; genus Forsythia; species Forsythia viridissima. The sequence goes on from CM059036.1 coordinate 38,133,448, forward strand.
TAAAATATTTCATACGTTCAATGAAGATAGATTTGCATTTTTTTTTTTTATAGTATAATTAATTTTTTAATTTTTTAATATGTTCCCTATTATGTATCTTGTTATAAATAAATATTTTTAAAAAATATAAATAAATTTTATTATTTCAACTGTAATATTTAAATGTTCTTAATATATGTAAAAATAGAAGTAAACATATTTTTACGAGACGTAGAAAGTAAAATAAATAGTAGTAAAAGAATAATACTATTTATAGTAAACAAAAACAATATATAGTAATTATGTGATATTAATTAATATATTATTTTAAATGAAATTCAAATTTTTATATTTAAAATAATATATCAATTAATACAATATAATTACTGCATATACTGATTCACACTATAGATAGCATTATTCGTAGAAAAAGACACAAGAGGTGGGGGTACAACAGTCAATTCATTAAAATAATTAAAATTCGGTTGGGACGGAAAGTCAAAATCAGAGTGGTATCTATCCATCCACCGACCACCGACCTAACCACCCCCATTTTCCCCCTATAAAATATATCACTCTCTCCATCCAACAAATTACTATTCAATTAATTTCTCTCTCCTCACCATATACCAAATGACTACTACTTTTTTTTGATAATCAATTCTCAAAAATGTATGACACCTCATCCCCACACACAAACATCTACTCATTTTATTGTTTTCTTCTATCATAGCACATGTTTGCAAGTGATTAAATTAAAATTTCAGTTGATCAAATTAGTCAAATGTATTTTTATCTACATATTTTATAGGACTCATAACTTATAATCTACTTTTTATCTATACATTCACCAACAACTTATAATATAAACACTTAAAAAATAATTTCATCATTACCAAACATGCGGATATCTCTTCAACCCAATAATAGGATTTGCAATTTGCAAAGAAGGTTTTCAACCAATAAAAACTAATAATGTTTTTACCTAGAAAAGATAAAGAATTGAGAGTTAAAGAGTTGAATATGTAGTGAAAATACTGGCGTGAATCGACCGATATATATACCATATTGTTAAACTATTTTAATAGGTTCTACTTGTTTGGATTTTGATCTACAACCTATGAGTTCTCAATTTCCCCAGTTCAATGAGCTGGTCCAATCCAAATTTGACAACACTAATAAAAAAGAGTAAATTTACAGGTGAACAATCAATTTCTGACAAAAAATTTAAATCTTGGTTAAATCATGAAGTAATTCTCATAAAAATATGTTTCACTTCAAAATTTTAGACACCAATGCAATTTGAGAAATATAAGTTGAATTTGTAAATATTTTGGTTGTTAGAGATTAATTATGTAATTATAATAAAAATTTTGAGGACCAAATTGAAATTTTTTATAAGTTATGGACAAAGTTAAAATGACCACCTATAGTGAAATTTTGGCGAGAGAGAGAGAGAGAGTGAGTTTTCCGCACCTGCAAATTAGCACAAATAAAGCTTAACATGGCGGCCAACTACTCTCTCTTGTGAAGTTGAGAGGTAACCACCCCACCCCACCCCACCCCACCCCACCCCCATAAACAAAAAGTCTAATTATACAAATATAGCTTCAAAATATCTATTATTGTTGTAGAGAGAGATACATACATACATGATATATATATATAGAGAGAGAGAGAGAGAGTGTGTCGGTGCATTTTGCAAGTTTATTTTCCTCTAGACTTGCTTTTAAGATAACAACATATGACAACAACCTTAATGCCTAAGTAGGCTGCCAAAGGCAACGCCACACCTCCCTTAGGTCTCTTCTTTCTCTCTCTATATCCCTTCTTGGATTCTGTCTTTTATATGGAGACGACAACAGTATCTATGTAGAGAGAGAGAGAGAGAGAGAGAGAGAAAAATATTATTTTACTAGATATATATATATATATATATATAGAGAGAGAGAGAGAGAGAGAGAGAGAGAAATGGAGAGCGGCGGAGGTGGTGGTGGTGGTGGTGGTGGTGGTGGTGGTGGTGGTGGTGGTGCAGGGAGGGGCTGTTCAACGGCGGGGAACAAGAGAAAAAACGATAAGCCATATAAAGGCATAAGGATGCGCAAATGGGGAAAGTGGGTGGCGGAGATTAGAGAACCAAATAAAAGATCAAGAATTTGGCTGGGATCTTATTCCACCGCCGTGGCGGCGGCGAGAGCCTATGACACCGCCGTGTACTATCTCCGGGGTCCGTCTGCTAAACTGAATTTCCCAGATGAAATCTCCGCCGGTGGACTCAAAGACCTGTCCGCGGCGGCTATACGCCAGTTGGCTGCCGAGGTTGGCGCCAGAGTTGATGCAGTTCAATGTAATTCCATTATTGCCACACATGAACAACAATCCAAGGACCATGCAAACCCGTCTTTGCAATCTTCCTGGTTTCAAGAGAAGGTTGACTTGAACAAGAAGCCCAAGCCCGAAGCCGACGATCCAAGCCTTGATTACTGGTGAATATTTGACACGTTAGATTGGATAACGAACAAAATTTTATTTTTATTTTATTTTTATCGAACAATATCCAATCTTCTATCCCAATATGCTATTAAGTGCTTTGAGTATCATAGTTAGAGAGAAGGTTACTTGAACTAAAGTCCATTCCATATGAACCAAGTCTTGATTGCCTGTGAATGTTTAGTTCGTTGTTGTAATGAATAGTAAAATTAACCAAATTTTAAACTTTTTTTTTAGAATGTAGTATTTTTCATATATCTTGTCAAATATGTTATTATTACTCACTTAATAAGGTGTACTTTATCTTTATCATATGTGTGTATCTATTGACTCTATTTAGGACTTGTTAGGTATAGTTTTTTTTTTTTTTTTTTTTTATTTAAATTGGTTGTTTTGACTATTTTATTGATTTTTCGAACTTTTTTGTATTGTAAAATGTTTGAAAATTCAAAAATAGCAGGAAAAAAAATAGTTATCGAACAAGTCCTTAGTATTCCGTTGCATATATCATAGTTAGTGGTTCTTAGCACAATTTTATGTGACATTATGGTCTTTACTTATTTTTATTTGTTGAACAATATGACAATAACTCTTGTTCTCCCACATGGACTAGTGTTCATGGGTGGATCTAGAGGGAGGGGGTGGACTATACTCTAGTCCCACTCCGGAAATAATCAATTTTTAATAGTGTAAATTTATTTTTTTAGTAGTACTCCTGTCTCTAAAAAATTTTAGCTTCACTCTTATTTGTGTTAAGCACCACCAGGCTACATAGTATTATTCTACATTAATTCATTTTTTTTAACGTCTTAAATATTTAAAAATGAAGTGGTTAATATAGTATCAAAGCAATCAATGAACTTAGTTCAACTCCCACCATCACTATTTATAACAATAGTATACATGTTGCATTTTTTTTTTTTTTTTTTTAACAAAATGAAATCAATATGTAAAGCATGTTAAATAAAAAAATTTGTGTTTAACAATTTAAATATTTAGACGAATGTAATTTTCAATTTAATGTGTGCATATCACATCGTTTGATGATTGAAGAAGATTGGTGGGGTGTGTGTGTATGCAAGTTGGAAAAGTGGTGGGTGGGTGGCCACGAGGGAACATCAATGGCCCTACTATTGCTGGGGTTTGGTGCAAGTTGCTGTTTCCTAACTGCAAAAAGTGATTAGATTTTTATTTGAATATATAAGTAATTGTTTTCATAGTTCTCTACAGTTGTAAATGACGATGATTTTGGGTACCACATAGGATATGGCCAAATGATCAAGAGGGGAAGAGAGTTTATTGTCATGTAACATTCTGCACATGTGTACAAGTGTATTGAAATAAAATACATTGCACGAAATATTTATGTAGAGACATAAAGGAAGAGTATATCCATTTTCGACATGACTTGACTTTTATTAGCTCGATCATGACTTGTTCTAGTGAGCTTGGAGAGTTGGACCATGCTGGATTGGCTTTTGACTTTCTAGAGTCACAATTCACATTATACTTTTTAGATTGGTTGGACTATTCCAATCTCAGCACAAATGGCGAGGTACCTTGTTTTTAGATAAGAATGGCAAAAACACTCCGTTTTTACCTGGACCCGCCTTGCTTCGTTGCGTTAGATAATCGAAACAGGAATTATGATCCCTTTCTCGAATTCTTTGAATCTGTCCTGAATATTTTTATTTTATTTTATTTTTTTAAAATTTTAATTGTATTTTAAAAAATAAAAAAATTATTTAATTAAACAGAACGATAAATAAAAATATTTTAATTCTTGCCCCAGTTCCTGCAACAGCCTCTCAAAAATTCCCCGACGTAGCAAGAATGGTAAAGAAGCCTCATCATCTTGATATCCCTATTTTTGGACGATATATTGCATATTCTAATTTGATATGATCTAACAATATACATTTTGTATTTCAAAACTCTATTTAAACTTAAGTTGCCATTATGACTTTCTATTACATTACAATATTTATAATTTAGAATGAAATTTAAGTTTCTTATTAATTATATGTACTCTTTGAAAGGGCCGTATCACATTGCAACACGTTCATACTTGGTTTGATATTGATGTACTTTTAAGAGATTTAGCTTTTGCTGTATTGCAGAAAAAATTAACTGTGGGAAGAATCAGATAAGTATTTGGTAAATTTTTGTTTCAAAATTGATGTATGCTTCAAAAACAGTATTTGAGCGTTTGGTTAAATATAAGTGATTTATTGCTGTAACGGGATTAAATTACAAAAAAAAGACATTGATTATAATAATGTTATTTTGTATTATTATTATTATCACAGGTGATAAAATTTATTTTTTTTCTTTTATAATAATATATAATATTGTCAAATATTTTTTAACAAGACAATGCATTCACTATTATTATTTTGAAATAAAAATAATAAACACCTAATAAATTTCAAATTTTATAAAAACTACAAAATAAAAGCATAGTCATATAGAGCAAAAATTAATTAAATTAAAATTATTTTTTATGTATCAAACTTGCATCAATTTGGTTTCTCAATTTCTCCATTTTCATATAATAGAAAAAACGTCAAATAACTTTAAATTATCATTAAATAATGACTTGCAAAAATTCAAGTTCTCAATTTTTCTATTTTCATATAATAAAATAACAACAAATCACTGAAATGTGTAGAAAATAAACCTAGAATATTAAAGGAATTAGTTTAATTAATTAGGGGTAAAATAGATATTTTAATAATATATAAATGAAAATGCTGAAAGCAGAATTTGAAAAGGTGTCCTTTTGCTACTTTTCAAAATTTACTGCCAGGTGAGTTAGATTATTTTACAATCAATTTTAAAAATTTTACCAAATGCCTAAATCAAATTCTGATTGTTTGAGAATCAGAAGTTGTGCTCCAAAATCAATCTCAAACGGGGTCTTAATATGTTGTTACAACATCGAGATCAAATGTTTATAGATATACATTTTCTGCTTAGTAGTTTTAAATAAAATTGTTACTGGCTTATTAAAAGTCAATGTACAATTTTCTGTTTAAGAGTTGGTAATATATATTATAACATTTTGTTTAAGTGTGTGTGTATGTATATGTATATCTTTACAATAATATAAGAGTTTTACTTTTTTTACTATAGCTTTTTTCGTTCAATACGCCACCGTTTTGACAATAAAGGCAGCCGCAATTTTTTACTTTGTCCAACATTTCACCCAAAAAAATATCTTCTCTCTCACATCAAAAAAATCCCTAAGCACAGTTCAACCTTGGTTTCTGTCCATAATTTCTATTGGAGCTTCTAATTCAGAGTTCTTGTCAAGTTCTGTAAGTGTATATTATTTGTATGACAATGACAAATTGTTGAAGCAGAACTTCATTCTGTTTAACAACATTTTTATTCCATGTTGTTCGTCCTTCTTCCATCCATTGGAACTTGTAATTCAGATAGTCAAGCAAGTTCTAAGAGTATATTATTTGTATGACAATGACAAAATTTTGAAAAGTTCTTGTTTAATAACAAATCTATTAATTTTTTCATAGTTTTGGAAAATTTCAAATCAAATATTGATGTTTACTTTGTCTAAAGGTTATATTTGTCCCGAATTCTTTAATACATTTGGTGGTGCCTTGTTATATTCGCATTAGTTGCTTGATATTTGGCCAAAGTTGCAGAGCCATCTGTTTGTCGCAACCAGGCTAGCCACCCAGCAACCAGAGCAGCTCGGCAACCACGCTGGTTGTCGAGCCAGCTCGGCAACAGTTTGGTTGTCGAGTTGGACCACCATCTCGACCTGTATCCATTATCCAGTTAATTTAGTTTTTGCTGCGTGATGAAACTATGGGATCAATTTTATGTTATAAATTTTATGTTTGATATTTGTAAGGACACATTCTGTATCTATAATTTTTAGGAAATTTCAAATCAGCTATTTATGTTTAAGTTTTTCTGAATCTTACATTTTCCTGAATTCTCTGCTACTATATTTGTCTTAATTGTGAATAATCTTGAGCCTAATTGAGATTTCATTGGTCTCCTATATTTGATTACCAACCAATAACCGATCATCAAACTTTGCGTGGAGCCGAATATTATTGGTGGTCGAGTTACTCGACAACATTTACCGCCGAGTAACACTACATCGCTAATCTTGCTGTATCCATTATCTTTTTTTTTTTAGTTATATTGAATAATATGAACACTTGAGCTTAGCAAAAGAATTGGTCCAGTTTTATGTCACGAGGAAAAGAGGAAATTCAAGTATTTACAATGATCATAAAAACATTCATGTCACGAGGAAAAGAGAATGTTTATGAAACTGTGTATGTGGGAAGGATGGATACAGCAAAACAAAAAAGAGAAAAACAAATGACTTATGAAACTGGAACTTGAATGTTTTTATGATCCTTGTAATTACTCTTTGATGATGTTCAAACTGAACTTGTAGACAAACCATGATGGTGCTGATTCAAATGACTTAAGAGAATTGAAAGATAAAACTAATCTAAAGCCTCCATCCAACTTGATGTCCCTCATGCAAGTCTATAGGGGAGCGATTTTAAACGGAGACGGCAAGACTGTATCTGATGTTGAAGCTAAGATAAGCATAGTAGAAAAAGAGAAAAACGAATTGGTCCTGAAAGTTTTAGATTATCCATTATCTTTTTTGCCCTGTTTTTCTTGAAATCAGCAAATATACATTATAAGCATTGATATTAAGTTAATTTCTGAACTTCACGCAATTGTTACATCTTCGGTACATTTATGTTTTGGTTTTGGGAACTACAAAATAATGCATAATTGTTACGGCTGTATTTGGGATATTGAACAGATGATCATTAGGTGGCTGAAATGTAGAAACTATGTGGAATACTTGGAATCTAACATTTTTCCTGAACTAAGCTTTGCTTCCTTCTGAAGCAGAAGATAGATAATTGAGAAATAAAGGTAAACTCTACATGGAAAAAATGGGAAAAATGGAAAGTTACATTTGGGATGCTGATCTTTTCAAACTCTACATGGGAAAAATGGAAAGTTACATTTTGGGTCAAAAAGTACTTCAGAAGATAGATAATTGAGAAACAAATCTAACTCTACATGGAAAGATTCTTTAACAACGGATTTCGCCAACAACAAACTCCTTTTTGTTTGACAACAAAATTAAGCATATTCTGGAATGAAGGAGAGACACCAAGAACAAAGTCCACAACTGCGTTTTTCCAAGGTTCAATCTCGACAAGAAAAAAATCTTGTCAAGTGAAAAAAATTAGAAAAAACAAAAGAAAATGGAAAAGTCCACCCAAAAAAAAAATAAATAAATAAATAAATTCAGATGAACAGTTCATCGCCAAGCATTTTTTTTCTTTAGTTTATTTTTCCTTATTTGTTTTTATTTTACACATTTTCAATCAATTTTTTCATTAATCTTTTTTATTTTATCTTATAAGCAAATTTGAATTTTTTTATTTTTATTTTTATTTTTTATAATGTTGTCGAGTTACTCGACAACATTGAATTTGATTTTTTTTTTTTTTTTTTTTTTTACACATGTTGGGCATTGACCTATTTTCATTTTTTATTTTATTTTAGGAATAATTGCATGAAAGGTCCCTATCATTTCAAAATCGTTAGAAATATACTCCTAATCTAAAAAAATAATACCATACATCCCATGAAGAAATAAGTATCGTAGGTCTATTTTCACACTCTGCCAGTTTTCTCCTTTAAATGCTATTATTTTTTTCTTATTTTTTTTTCCTTTTACTATTCCAGATTTTCATTCAATTTTTCACCAAATATTTTTTGTTTGATGATATAAACAAATTGAAAAAGTTGTAGCCAATAAGAGTTTGGTCCAATTCAAATTCTCAAAGTGGTGCAATTCAATAAAAATATAAAAATTGTCAATTTACCACATCACTTTACCAAGGTCGTTTACGAATATTAGTTATTTAATTTTTTAACGAGTTATTTAATTTTTTTATACGAATTATGTGTTTATTTGGTTCTGCTTTTCTTATTATAATTTCAATATTTTACTTAATTAATTGTATTAAATGGTATATTCAAAAATATGTTTTTCATATTTATTATTTACGTGTTATATATTTAATATTTTGTATACGTATATATTCAAGCAATACCTACGTGCAGCCTAAACATAAAATTTATCCCTACATTTTTCACAGACGTGCAATATCAATATAAATAACTTTTTTTTTTTCACTAATGTAGATGTTTGTTATTTAATTTCATAGAGTATTTATATAAATTGGGTGAGCTCTAATTAAAATTAAAGTAGATAGAGTTAGAATGGCGTGGACAACTGGGGGTGGATTGGGTTGAATTCAAATAAGATCAAATAAGTAAATATTTTTCACATGTCCCACATTTTTAACTTTTGGATGATATAATATAAAATATTTTTTGTATCAAAATAAAAAATACCTCAATTTTTTCATTTCAATTAAATATCCCACTACAAATTACTCACTACATTTTTCACATCCCTACATTTTTCACATACGTGCAACGCATGTAGCAAATATATATATATATATATCTTGACGCGTCTTTTCTAATAAAATATTTTTAGGATTATCATAATGTTAGCCTTTGATAAATCATATTAAGTAATTATTGAATGAAAGCTTTGAGATTTTAGTTAAGCAATAATACAACATGAACTACAATGTTTGAAGTTTGACGTCATTTTAAGAGTTTAAATGAAAATATTATAACATACTGTTAAATTTCCGCATCAAATTTTAAGTTTAGATTTACGTTAATAATCCTATAAGTCTCTAAATGTTAATAAATTAGTTAATCCTTAATATTGAGATCTCGGGCAGTTTCATATCCCTTATCGGGTTTCATATTTTCCTAAAGCAGAATGTTACAATTTTCAAATGTCCTATAAATGTTTGTGTTTCGTGTCTATAGTCACTTGCTTTCTGGTCAATAAGTAACAAACATAATACAAGTTGAAATCAAACAATGTGCTTGAAATTAAATGTACATTTTTAATCCTATCACTTGATAGTTAAGTTTGAAAAAAATAACAAACTTCCAGAAAAAAGTACTGTTGAATTACCACAAAATGCCACCAAAAAAAAAAAAAAAAAAAAAACCTATCATAGTACATAACATCAACAGTAACAGTAACATATAGACCAACAAAATTCAAAAAATATAAGTTTAGCACCTTGGTTCAAATATAAAGGGAAATTGGCACAAATGGTCTCTAACGTATGACAGTAGTGCACAAATGGTCCTTAACCTTTCATTTTTAGTGGAGTGGTCCATAACCTATCCAATTAGGTGTGCAATTGGTCTTTTTGGACAGATTCCGTTTAAAAATTTCGTTAGTTACGCGAGTGAGTTAAATTCTCATTTTATTATTTTTATTGGTGGGGGTAAATTTGTCAAGTGAAATTTCATTTCTTTCTTTCAACTTCCCATGGCTGCAGCCAAACAAATAGAGTTGTATGCATAATCAATTAATGAATGTACAGATTGAGCAACAATGTGAGGACCTTTTTAGCGTGTTCCTGCCCGATGACAAACTTGTCAAGTCCCTTGCAGATCTCCATTGGCATAGGTAAAATTTTACCCATATTAGACCCACCCCAGCTGCTTTTCTCTACATTATTACCACCACTGCGACCAACATTTTCACCGCCACCACTGTCCCCATTACTTGATGCCCGAATCAGATTGACGCCAGGAGCAAAAAGAGGTCCAAGTGGTGTATGCACTGCCACACCATTTCCAGATGGCGGTGCAGGAGGAGTCCAGTTCTTTGATGGCTCACTGTCATATGACTTCAAGGTCTCCCAAGAAGATGCTCGAATCCTCTTCCCGTAATCTTCAGCTTCCGCCAATTTCTTGTCTGAAATTGAATTCTTGTTGTTCATAGTCTCAATCTCAATGAAACTTCCCTAAATAGGCGACATCTTGTATGGCCTAAAGTAATAAGATGTCTTACAATTGGGGCACATATTCAAAGCCTAAAAAGCATTTCCACCTCCACTTGCAACTGGAACTAGTGCTGATTACCTCTCCTCGATGCCTTGAATGCTATGTCTCTTAGTTTCCTCCATCCCAAAACACCACCAGACATATATCTCCGATATTGCCATTCTTTCTCACCTCACCATTCCAAGAGGAAAACTTGCAGTTCATATTAAGATTCATCATGTTGTTTATCATATTCTGAAGGGCGAGATGCTAAATTTGGCTGAATGGTTGGGATGGAAGATTCAGAAATAAGATGAAGAACTGATGCAGTAATTGATGATTTTACCCCTTTAATAAAAACAAAAAAAAATGAGAGTTTAACTCACTCGCGCAACTAATGGAACTTTTAAACAGAATCTGTCCAAAAGGACCAATTGTGCACATAAATAGATAGGTTAAAGACCACTCTACCAAAAATGAAAAGTTATGGACCATTTGCGTCAATTTCCCAAATATAAATAAAGATAAATTACATTCATCGTCTCCATTCTTTCAACTTTGTAACAATGTCATCATATTCAATTTTATTAGCAGATATCGTCATCATCATTTCATTAATTCTCACATATAGTCCCCCCAAATAGTCTTTTAATAATTTTGCTCTTAGCTTAAATAAATTAAAATAACAAAAAATGAAAATATCATGAAAATTTTGAAATTGAGGACCCTAACCTTTCAAAAGTGTAAATAAATCCTAATTTTTTTTTAACACATTTTCACTTAGAATAATAAAAAATATGTTATCAAGTCTCAAACCTTCTAATTATAGTCTCAAACTTTCTAATTATGTCCACCGAAAAGATATTTAAAGTCTAGGGACCATTTGCGCACTATTGTCATATATTAGAGACCATTTGCGTAAATTTTTCAAATATAAATAAGGATAAATTACATTCACATTCTCTATTCTTTCAACTTTGTAACAATGTCATTATATTCAATTTTATTAGCAGATATCGTCATCATCATTTCATTAATTGCACAATGGTCCCCTAAATGGTCTTTTAACAATTTTGCCCTTAGCTTAAATAAATTAAAATAACAGAAAATGAAAAATCATGAAAAAATTGAAATTGAGGACCCTAACCTTTCGAAAGTGTAAATAAATCTTAAATATTTTGTTTTTTTTATACATTTTCACTTAAAATAATAAAAAATATGTCATCAAGTGTCAAACCTTCTAATTGTGTCCACCGAAAAGACATTTAAAATCTAGACATATTTCGTCTAGAGGTCTGTTAATTGACAAAAAAAATCAAATCCGTGATCTAAATTTAACCAATTTAACAAAAATAAAATAGTCAATTCACATTCTATTATTTTAAATGATAAAAAAAAAACAAACACAAAAGGTCATCTTCTCCACCTCACCCACCAAACCTTCCAACAAGACAACCGGAGGGAGAAATCCCCACAGTCGTGCGAAAATGAGGAACGACATCTCTTTGATTTGCGTAAAAACTAGTTCCCTTATATATATATAAAAAAAAAAAAAAACTGTGAAAATTGCAATAAAGGTCTACATAGCAGATAGGACGAAGTCAAGAATGAAGAAATGGGTTCTGCCCCCCAAGCATCCACTCCTCTTTAAAATGGCCATGGGATATCCATAATCAACCTTTTTTTATTTCTTTTAATTTATAAAAATAAAATGTTTATACTTTACTTATACTTTTAAAAAAGTTAGAAACTTCAACTACAATTTTTTTACTTTATTTAAGTCGGGGTAAAATTGTCCAAATAAACTATCTATGCGAATTAATGAAAGAATAGGGATGATATATGCAAATAAAATTGAATGAAGATAATATTGTTACAAAATTAAAAGAATACGAATTATTAATATAATTTATCCTATAGATAACAAAAACAAAGAAACAATAGACCTGCAACCTCAGCACTTAACATGAACAGAAAAATAATACTCTATGTATCATTAGCAACTTATTTACATACTAGGAACAACAAAAAATTTAAAAATCATAACAGAGCATGTAATCTTGAAAAAAAAAACAGCTTAATTAATTATTATAATATCTAAATTCGAAGTATTATGTGGTAGTTTTTGAAAACTCAGATTATTGTTACTAGCAGATAGAGCGGGATTTGAAAGGTAACGGTTTTGGATTGTAATTGTTAATTAAGCACTTGTTTGGCGAAGCTTAAATTTTATCCATACATTTCGTAAGAATAACGTGTTTTCAATCATTAATGTGGCGTATTTTTGCAGTAAATTGTTTTCTAGGTAGTACTTGCCAAGTATTTCAAGAAATAATGTGTTTTTCAATTCACAAACCCATTATAGCGTGTTTACGTAATTTTCCCTAGTAACAACAAGGCACGCTAGCCTACAACCCTGCCCAGTGTCAGGCTTTTTTAAAATTTGGACGGTCTAGCTCACTTTGACACCACTAATATTTGTGTACAGGTCTCATCGGGCCCAATAAAGTTGGGAAACTCCAAAATCATTGTAGAAACAGTGCTCGGTACAATACATGCACAAGGGGATAGAGAGTTGGGTAGTGGAGAATTTTGGTCATTTATGTTTCAAACATGTTAAAAGAGTTGGTTAATGAATAATGAGCATCCTTTCCAAAATTTCAGGCTATAGCCAAAACAAGATTAAAAAATGTCAGTAGGCCATGAAATTTCAAGCACATATTCAATATTAGTCTCGGTAAACTAAAAACTTGGCAATATCATGCAGCCCACCCACCTTGTAACATTCAGCAATCCTCACCAGGCAGTCGTCCCACATACCTTCCACAGATGCTAGATCCAACAAAAAAGCTGCTTCATCTAATGCGACCTGCAAATAAGTTGGTCGGTGCGTGAGAGACACAGAGACAACATTGTTTGCGTGGAGGTCGTGGGAAGGCTGAGAACACGACTCCTTCGGTATTGGAACACGGTCTACAAACTCATAATGAATCATATATTTATGGTCAAACCTGAGCAGGTTCCTTCCCTTTCTTTAGATCTTCTTGCCTTCCCTCCTCAGTCACCTTCTCTTTAATGTACTCAATTTGTTCGTCCTCCCATTGAGCCATGTTAGCAACTTCCTAAATACAATTAAGCAAAATAACATAAATAATGGACAACATGCATAATGATAGTGAAATTATAACGGAATGCTCTAGGGACAAACACCTGGTACTCGCATCCCAAAGTCCACCATGGTGATTTCAAAGCCACCCTTGCAGAATCTTTTGCTTCTGCATTTCGTCCAACTCTACAAAAGGCACAAATGTTTACTATGCAGTGTACACGGTATAATAATACACCAATACAGGCTAAAGATGGGAATACAAACTTCAGTAGAACTTCAGCATTGAAGACAAAAGGACGACCAAATCCTGGAAAATGCTCCTTTTTTGTATAGAATTCCCCAGTTATCAGAGCTGAAACCTTCCACCAGCATGCATGTATCACTTGAGAGTAAATAAAGCCACATTGCGCAGAGAAAAATTCTTAACCAACTTACCTGGTCCCCTTTATCAAAATGCTGCCTAACTTTGCGTTCTATAACATCTGGAAACAAGCCGACCTGCAAAAAAACTAAGCAATTTTGTCAAGTCAAACAAGATTATTATAAATAGAAAATGCCCTTTTGCTACCTTTTTCAGAAGATAGATTTCTATACTCGAAATCTGAGATGCAGCAAAATCACCCTTCTTATAAAGCTTCTCTCCAGCATCAGCTGAAGCATAAAATAACTCGTCATTCTTTTCCTGGGAACTCTTGATGTCTTCTTCCACCAAGATTCTGTGGATATATTGATCTACCTGTAATTAGATGAAGTGGAAAGATATAGTGAGAATACACACATTTACGTAAACACATACGAGCAGTAAATGCTACAATCCATCTCTACAACCCAATTTTATCAAACAAAATCTACCCCTGAAGTGATAGAAGAACATATGCAGCTTACATTCTTAGCCAAAAGCCACACTCCATACTTGCGAACCTCCACCACTGGCATCTCCATCCTGTGTACATCGGGAGAGATTAAACAACAGAAAACTCCGAAACAATTTTGTCAGCAATGATAGGGAGTACCCAGCTGGAGCAGTTGGCCATCGTAATAATGCAGTTACAGAACCTATAATCAATAAAATCATCGATGAAGATATGAGATTTCAACAAACACTTTAGCCTCAAATAGATAACCATGTTAAAACACCTGAATTATTTTTGGATAGAGGAATGACAAGAGGAAGCAGCCCTTGCTTAGCCCCAGGAGAAACTATTTGGTCACCTGTTACAAAGAAATATAAAAAGTTCATATGGGCCACTGAACTATGAAAACCAAAATGACCGTAAATGTTCCTATTTCTGAACAGATGACTCCATAGGGCAGAAGGCCGTGTCATCATCATTACATCAAGCAATGTGTGGATGGGAGATGAAAAACACTTGACTCAATTAACCTTAACTCAACAGTAAAAAGAGGACTCAATGAATAGACATTAGATACCTCGATGACATCCACATTAGATTTCTTAGATAACTAGGGGCAAAGCACTTGGAGTTGGAGGATCTCAAAAAATATGTCCACTTATATTCTGAGATAATTAATGGGAAGGAACTGCGTAAAATTATTAAGACGACAACTTCCCGTACAGGACAGATGACATGAAAATTGAAACAAAAAAAAAAAAGTCATCTTTTAAGCTTTATCCCATCCATATCCTACTGTCAGTATATCTTCAAAGTTCAAAGGCACCAGCTATATGTAAGTCACCTCAAGCACCAAAGCCACCACAGTTACCTAGCACATGCCACTGTTATTTAGTATGTAAATGTGTGTGATGTAATAAAAGCTAGGGGTAGCTTTCTTAACAATTTGTTGTCTATGAAAATAGTGTTTACTTAACTACTAAGTCTAAACTAGGATATGATATTTTTAAGATGCTTACCTTTGTTTACTTTATAGTCTAGTCATAATATTTGTCCTCTTGTCGCGATGTTTGAGCAACGACTTTGTCTATCATAAGGTCACGTATGCGCCCATATTAAGTGTTGCAACATACAAGAGACAATGAGTTAAATGCTTAATATTTTCGGATATTCTCTTGCTTGTGTTTCTTTTCAGGAATTGAGATTTTAGCCCCTGCAATAAAAGGTCAAGCACATTTTCAGCTGTTATGTGCTGTAAATCATATTGACACTAGAAATCTATTTCTAGCCTTCTCGGCTTTTGGTAAAATCAAGTACTGCAATTCAACTAAATCCTTGGCAACTTCGGATTTCTTGATCTAAGGTTGCATTGATGTGTTTCCATGTTCCGTGTGTATGTGTGTGTGAGAGAGAGAGAGAGGAGATTGTTGGGTCTCATACAATATGGGTTTAAAACCATCTGGATCTGAACAAAATATGATGGATTGGGCTTGGGTGAATGATTAACAGTGCTGGCCAAAAATGGGTAGGGTTTGAAATAACAAACCGATGAATGGATTGGATGTGGATTTGCTTTGGATGAGGGTTCCACTGAGTTTTGCCCCAGATGTGTAAATGCTAGTGTCATTGAAAGAGTGTCCGTTTCAATATTGGTAACTGGGAAGTTGAAAGCTGGAATTTGATGTTCACTTTGGCAGCCATATCTACTGGTGGGTCAAGGCTTACAGACCAAATAACGCCATGTGAGAGAAAGAAGATCAATTGGGATATTTCTTTGTGTGTGGTAAGCAAACTAGATCTTTTCCCAAAAGCATATTACCCTTAAGATTACCCAATCTGAAGTTAAAAATTTGGGTTCAGTTGTTGACTAAAATCCATTTTCAACCTTCCTGAAAATGGATTGACTGGTCGCATCCCATTTTAGCTGAACTTGTTTTCATCCTGCCTAGATCCAAGCCAATCTGCCTGTTTGCCTCCCCGAGTTCTAACTTACATAAACTACTAACATACCCAAATGCAACATTCATTCCAAGTGCACATGTAGAAACAAACTAACTTGTGCGTTCACCACTATCTCCTTCTTTTTTTCTTTTTATTTTTTACTGATTTCTTTTTCATTTGTTGTTAGACTGAATGGTAAAGAAGTATGTGCAAGGGATTGAAAAGGTTCAATATTACAAGTGATTGAAAAGGTTCAATATTACAAGTGATTGATGCAGGTTTTTTTTAGACTTGTACATTTGAATGTTTCAACTTTCAAGTTACATTATTTGCATCAACGATTCCTACATTTACTCTGAATCTATTGAGGAATAGTTCGTTTCTATTTAGGATTCACACTTTTGAAGTTTCAGTTCATGTACCTAGTACCATTGACTATTTGATTTTATCCATTAGTTCCAATTTTATTGACTGTTCCTACGGTCTTTCTCTGGACTGGTACACCTTTAAGTTATGAGCAGTTCAATTTGTATTGGTAATACATTTTATTCATACATTTGAAGCAATGCAATAATGTATTAGAGACTTGTACATTTGAAGGTACCATTCATATTGATGCCAGGTATATTTCCATCAATAGCCCCAAATTTGCAGTTTTGAGTGGTTCAATTTACACACAATTTCAAAAGGTTCTTATTATCAAATAGGTACAGAGTGTTTGGTCTCTAGCCTTGCAATGTTTTTATTTTTCATTTTTAATTTTCAAATAAAGGTTATTGATAGAAAATATTTAGTTTAGGTGGCTCATATGGACAAATGGTACAAGTGATGCAGATATTACTAGGAGATTGCCCAAAAATTGCCATACTAATAAAATTGATTTTGGGATATCCTTATTCATGAATTCACAAGAACGTGCTTGTTGTGTCCTTGACAGATCACCGACTTCACTGCACCTATTTTCCTAGGTTTTCTAGTGGTAATTGTGTTGCTGAAGCGGAATCCAAAGTTGTCCCTCATCATATTTAATGCAAGCAAAATCAACAAAGATGGTAGAATCAATCAAGAATCAATATCACCCAATGTGGGAAACGAAAGGCTCATGTTTCCATCTAATAATAAGAACAAAGGAAGATCATCTTAGCAAAATTATTCCCTCACACAATATCCCAAATTTTCTGAGGAAATAAAAACACTGCCAATTTATTCCATTTTTCAGACCTCTTGAAAACTATCATTAAAGTGCTCCCCTTGTTGAACCAGCTCGTCTAGAAACTTAAGATAGTTCTACATGATATTAGAGCATCAAGTCTTGCCGTCCGCCCAATTATAAAAATTATACAAGGCCATTGGTGAAAAAAGTAATATGGAGTCGATGTGCTGAAAACATAATTTAAATAAATAATTTTGTTTCTGATTCTACATTCCTAAGCAGATACAATGGGAGAAAATTTTATGGCTTACCTCTGACCTGAAGCATTTTCAATAGATGATTCAAATGCTCCGGAGGTTGAGTAACAGCTACATCTTTGATAAACGATACGTGGTCTGCATTCCAATACCAAAACCATTATTCCCATTACTGAGTGTCTGCGTCAATAGTAAATAGTAACTCTATATGCACGAATTGAGAGATAAGTCGAAAACGTGTAGTTAGTGTACCAGGAGAAGAAGAAGAGTAGCATCGAACAGCAGGTCTGCGGCGGCTAAAGAGAACCGTCGGAAAAGCGGCGGCGCGTGGGACTCCGAACACTACTCCTCCACCCACCTTCATATCCTTCGGCTTCCGTTTTGCCACTCGTTTCTCTCTGTTGGGTCCGTTTCGGGGTAATTGATTTGCGATGGAAAATGTAGCAGTTTGAGTTTTACTACCATAAACCGCTTTTTTGTATTGAAATTAACTACGGGCTAATATTCATATTCAATGGGAATTCAAATACATGGCATATGAACAATAAAGTGGATTTAAAAATTTGATTTGAAGAGAGGAATTTGAAATAGGAAAAAAATAAATTTTGAGAATATTGTAGCAGATGAAGAAAAATGCGATGAATTTGAAAATTTAATTTAAAGAACAAAAGAGATATGATAGAAAAAAATTAATTATAAGAATGAAGGTGAATACATACATATATGTGTTTTTGTAAGATTCTAAAAAGTGTAAAGAGGCTAAGCTTCAAATTTTATAGGTTTAGGCGAGGATGAGGCGTGAGAGAGGCGTGAAAAAATGTTTTTTTTATTTTTAATATTATTTTAAATATTAAAAAAAAGATAAAAAAAATATTTTTAACTAAAAAGCACACACCTAAGCGAGCCTAGGCGAGGCTAGAAACGAATTTTTTAGTTAAAAATATAGTTGACTAAAAAAGCGCGTGCCTAGGACCTAAGCGAAGCGTGGAGGTCACGCGAAGCGTCTAGGCGCGCTTTTTAGAACACTGATTTTTTGGCATAAACTCGCTAAGATTGTGATAAAATGGGCCTAATGGGGAAGGAAGAGTTTCTTGACAAAATGGACAATTTATTCTTTTTTTTTTTTTTGTGATACAGGACTGCTTTTTTCACGTTTATATCTTACTTTTTATCTACATTTTTTCGTACCAGCAAATGAGACATTCTACACTTTTTTTTTTTTTTTCCAATTGTGTCGAGAATCTTGACAAGGGTTACATTTTTTTTTTTTGGATCGAAAATCTTAGAGGCTGTTCTCTTTGCGTTTCAGTTTTTAGTTTTGAATTTTGAATTCATTTTCAGTTTTTTGTTTTGAGAGTCTATTTTAATATTGCTGAAAACGCGTTTGGTTTGTCATTTGGAAAAATTGTTTCTGAAAATAGAAAACTAGAAAACATGTTCTGTTAGAAATTTTGAGAAATCGTTTTATATTATTTTATTCATTAAATTTGATTATTCAATAAAGTAAAATAATTTACTACTAATTTATCATCAAATAATATATACATTTTACTATTTATTAAGTAATATATATATTTTACAGTTGGTGAATTTTACAAAAAAAAATTCTGCTACAAAAATTAAATACTAACAAATAAGAATAAATTGACTTGTCAATAAAATATTATAATTAATGATTTGACGTGGATTGAGAATTCCATAATGTGATTATGTGATAAGATTACCTGAAACAATTAAATAGAAAGATAATTAAGATTACAAGCTTACATATTAATGGCAAAAATAACACATTTGGAAAATTAAAACAATAAAATGACATCTACATAATCATGTATAAGTCATTGAGTAGTCATTCCACATTTGTGTAGCAATTTGATCTCTGACTTGTCTTTGACTAGCACCAAATTGTATGACTTCATGATCTTGACGGACTCCGGCACATCTTCAAATACCATATTCTCTGATGAATATTAAGCAAAAAGACTATCCAAAGCGTGTTCTTGGCGAATGAAATTATGTATTGTGCAACATGCACTAGGGATTTGTATTTGCCTACTTAGTGGATAATTGGTAATTAATTTCAAAATAGGAAATCTTGCATTTAACACTCCAATACAACGTTCAATTATATTTCGACACGATGAATGTCTATAGTTAAACAACTCTTCCTTTCCACGCGGTCTTCCGCGTCCACTATAATCATGTAAATGATATCTTCGACCTCGATAAGGAGCAAGAAATCCAAGCATGTTTGGATAGCCAGAATCAACAAGGTAAAATTGATTTGCAAAAGAACTATAATTTACGACTATAATACTATGAAAATATTTGACAAAAAAATTGAAGTATTCGAATATACCTCCCCGTGGCATTGGAAAGTTGTTTGCTGTTCTTGTAACTGCGTCAATAAATACTCACGAATCATTAGCAGTACCTTCCCATCCAGCATACACAAATATGAATTTCATATCAAAATCACATGCTAACATCACATTTTGTGTTATATTTGTTTTTCTTTCACGAAAAGATGTTTGTCTCGATGCAGGTGCCCAAGCTGATACATGTGTTCCATCTATTGCACCTAGACAATCCTTAAAGTAAGGATATTTGCGCAACAAGCGCTCATGTACAACATCTCAATTTGTAGGGTGGATTATCTCTGTACCCAATGAACAAACAACCCGTAAAACTCGTTTAAACCATTTTGATATTGTATTGTTGGAATGCTGAAATCGATCACCAATAACACTATATCGTGTAGTGTGCCCTATAATCATCAGAAACATTGCAACACCCTCCTCAACGCTCACTTTTTTTCCATCTGTCAACAACCCCTTCTCTTTCAAAGTATCACAAAAATTCATAAAAACACGTTTCTGCATATGAAAAATATTATGACACACAGTTGGATGTCCATTCAAAATTTTGAGTATGTACATCTTTCCAGTAAGAAACGATGTTCTACAAGGTAACCTGTCCATAATACTTCTTTCGTTAGCAGCAAAATAACTTAGCATCAATATATCTCCAAAAGTCGCATCGAAATCATCTGTCCACAAAAAATCATCGTCACTCAAATAATGAACCGAACCTGAATCAGCAGACATCCCTCTACACAAACATATGCAAAACTATGCATCATAATCCACATCAATCACTAGTAATATTAATACGCAAACAAATATAATTATCATACTTAAAAAGGTACTACCATTTTCAAATTCCAACACATCGATTAAAACCAAACAAGCAAATCAACATATATATATATATAAAACATTCCTCTATTAGAAGTTCAACATACGAACAGTCCTACATTACAATCAAGCGAATCAAAGAAGTTCTAAGATAGGTCCTCTCCTAATTTCTGGCATCATCACAAATGACATCCTGAAATCTAGATCCTTAAAAGCCTTTATTGCTTTCATATAAACCTCATTAGAGACCCCTTCCATGTTGTTTAGGATGTTCAGGCATACCATATTTGAATAGGGATCCGAGCTAGTGGCTTCACTATCCCCTGATTGATTAGATGATTTTCCTTGGATGCGTGCAAGCTTTTCTTTCAGGTAAAGCGTCTAAAGTTCAATTTCATCGTTCCTCATACTAATTGTTGATGACCACTGCGCCATACATGTCTTAAGTTTTCCACTTTTACTTATCTTGGGTTCTTTACGTCGGCGTTCATTAGATGTACCATCATCGCGGTGACGAGTATTTGTAACTTCATCATCATTTTCCACGTGCACATGCACTCCCCTGCTCAAAAAATCATCTTCTAGTTGCCTTTCCTCGTCTGATGTTGGCGGAAGCTAAGTGGAAGCATTGCCTAAACCACCAATAGTTGTAGTCCCGCCAAATAAAAATGTTGTCAAACTTCCTCTGCAGCATTAACTTCGTTGGTATTTGGATCCCATGTAACACCTGTATGCCCTAAAAGTTCAGAGAACAAGCGATGCACTTTATGTAAACGGTTCCACTTACCCTTCAATCTCTCTACCCCATAATTCGATTTCGTGACAACAGCCATGTCTTTATTGATCTTGCCCCATTCATCTTTCGTGAAGGTAGAACATTGTAATTTTCCTGATTTCACATTGTCATAAAATATCCCGATAAAAGCGTGTTCATTCTCATCGGACCATGACATTGGTTCCTTAGTCTTACCTATGTGATCACCCATGTTCTCTATTCAAGATAAGTAATAAATATCACAAAGCATGCCCATTATGTAGAAATGCATGTTTCTTAATCCAACTATAATTTTAAATTTAACCAAGAAGAACAGAAGCACAGTTGAGAAATGACACAAAACAGACTGCTGGCAACTAATTTTCCAAAAAATGCACAACATACCAGGGGCATAGTGAAAATATTATACATTAATATATAGTTGGAATATATTTGTAATTAAGAATCAAAACTTAAACCAGGACCTCTACGTGATTTTAATTGATAGGTACAGGTTACAGACATAAGAAAACCATGGGTAGCTTGTGCCACATTAATACATTACAAACTTTACATACCAATATATACTTCGAAACAAGATATACAAAAAGTGAGAAGTGGGAGTGGAGTGCAAACACGTCCGCAAATTACATGTGACATTAACAAAATTTAGAGAAATTAATAAACGACATTCAAAGATGAGTGTAAACTTAGCAGGAGAGTGATCGATCCAACTTGAAAGATGACGGGCATTCTCAAGAGCCAAAATATATATATATATATATATATATATATATATATATATATCCCACTAAATCATTGGATCGAAGGTAAGATATCCTTGATCTAATAATAAAGGTGGCTTCTAGCAGAACTTTGATTGATTTATTTTATTTAATTAAATAGAAAATAAAAAATTCTTAAATATCCAAAGAGACAAACCGTCTTCTGCTGTGTCAATAATTCACCAACAAAGCAAGATTCTTTCATTTATTAGGCTCAAGCGGGGATAAAGACTTGAGAAATTGGAAAAATATATGTATTATTTTATGCTAACAACCAACGATTGAAATCAAACATTTTCATTGCTTACCACTATTTTGTACAAAAATACATATGTTAATATTTGGACACATTGTACTTTCACGAATATGCAGATTAGGAGATTTATACTAATCAATCATATAATCCAAAATGTTAAGAATTATATAAAAGTTTTCACTATCCCATAAAACTGGTCATTCTAATAAGAAAATATAAATAGAACCACACAATTATGTACGAGGTTAATGTCTTTTTAAAATATAATTAGCATGCTAACCACTCCTTTTATGACAAGGGTTATTCAGCAATCATTTTTACAAAAATTTTTGAAAAAATTACCGGAGGACTCTAAGGTAAGGATATTAACTATGTGACATTGCCAATAAATTCCAGAAATATTTTTCTTAGAAGAACTTAGGAAATTCATCACACACGGGAGGACGAGATAGTTGAGGACAAATATTTAAAAAACACCACAAAATGGGCGTTTATAAGATACAACGTACGTTAAAGATGACCAAACAAGTCCAGTCTAATTGTTGATGTCCAAACTCACATACTAAAGGTGAAGGCCTCAATGAAATTCAAAGTAAATAAAAAGAAAGATAAAGAACAATGGATTGGGTATTGCAGATGAACTAAACATTGGAGTAATCAAGGCCATAAATGAGGAATTTTAAGAACAAGAACAGACCAAGATCCAAATCACAATCCAAGAATAAGTGCTGATTTTGTTATAAAGAAGAACACTTGAAGAATTAAGGATTGCCAAGAGAGAAAGAAGAAAGGCTTATATAGAGTGGCTCTTGATTCAGGAACTTATTCCAAATGGGCCCAGATAAGCATTGGTTTTGTCTCATTTTCTGAAATCAATGATGGCAAAGTGTTATTGGAAAACAATGTCTAATGTTATGTGTGGAAAAAGGCAATGTCAAGATCAAGATGGCTCATGGTGTGGAAAGAATACGAATACGAGAAGTAAGGTATGTTCATGAGTTGAAAATGAACCTAATATCTTTAGGGACGTTAGAGGCTTCTAGTTATATGTTTAAAGAACTGGATCTGGTTCTGAATGTGTCTAAATGAGCAACTTGTGATAATGAAAGCGACAAGAAGCAATGGCTTGTACACATTGCAAGGGTAACAATTCAAAATATTGCAGCTGTTTTTTCCTACTTAGGAATTAGAGCAAACTTTACTTCGGCACTTAAGGATGAGACACACAAGTGAAATGAGATTGATTGAACTATACAATTACGGGTTGTTGGGTAAAACAGAGATCTCAAAGCTTCCATTTTCCTCATACTAATTGTTGATGTTGATGTCCAAACTCACATTCAGATTTTCTTGGACAAGTTTTTCTGAATCATGTATGATTTCCGACATCAATAAAAACTCAATCGAAAACTGGAAATGGCTGGTAGTTTGACATGTTTATAAGAAAAATCACAAACTGCCTATAAGTTCCTTGTTCAGCATAGATGAATGCATTTCTCAATTTATATGCAAACTAATCTTCATTTTGTCGAATCTGGAGTTGTCAAAAAATTCGAATAACCCACAAAGGCATTTCCACCAAAAAAATCGGACAACCTACAAAAAATTCGGACAGCCTTCTTGTTGATAATTAAAACCCATAACTACATATAAAACAAAAAGCTGAAAAGTCTTTGTTGGAAAAAAATGAGTCCAGAAAAGCCTAGCATAATATTCTTAACTCTACAAACAGATACCAAACGAATCGCTGCAGTTGAACACTCATCCACATAAACTCCAAAATTTGAAAATCTTTTGTCCACAAAAAATTTGGCCAACCCATAAAAATACCTATATTCAAGGAGAGTGAACGCCGGAGCAGATGTTTAAGGTTCGCAGATCTTGGAACGCCGGAGCAGATCTTGGAACGCTTGAGAGTCTCGTTTACAGACGTTTTACTTTATTCTCCATGGGTGCGAAAGATGGGGTGGATTTCTTTTGGTGGAGATAGTGAATTGGGTGCGGAAGCTGGGTTTGATTTTACAATTGGGGGAAGGAACAATGTGTTTTCAATTTGGGGAATTTCCTCTGCGTGTTTTCCGCGTTTTGGGATTATTTCATTGAAAACAGCCAAAACAAGAAAAAGTCATTTTCAGTTTTATGTTATACATTTAAGTTTGTTTTTCAAAATGCGTTTTCAAAAATATCAAAGTAAACAAGTTTTGGGTGTTTTGCAAAATTGAAAACTAAAAACAGCTTGAAAACAGCAAAGAGAACGGGGCCTTACAGTTGCACTAGGAACCATTTCCCAATTTCCATGCCAAGCAAATGGGATTTTACAAAAAAAAAAAAAAAGGAAAAATATTTCTTAATTTTTCTTTTTAATTTCTTTCTTCTTTTTGGTTCTTAATTATGTCGAGATTCTCGACACAATTGAGAACCAAAATATTGTTCTCATTTCTCATGTCAGCAAATGGCTTTTGTTCTTGTCCATTTTGCAAGATTTGTTTTTGTTTTTGTTTTCGTTTTCTCCTCCGAATATATTACAGCTCATTCATTCAATTTTTTTACTAATCTTTTTTTCTTGTATTTGGTATTTAGTTTTTTTTTTCAAATTTTTTTTTTAATTTTTGTATAACTTATGTGTTTAATTGGTTTATGTTATTCATACTTTAATGGGTTCTGCTTTTATTTTTAATAGCACGTTTGAATTTCAATATTTTACTTCTATGATTTTCTTACGCCGCCGTTTTGGACTTTTTTTTTTCCTCCAGTTTTGTCGAGATTCTCGACACAATTGGAAAACATAATTTGGTTCCCATTTCTTAGCCCATTTGCCATTTTGCAAAATGGGAGTTCCCATGGTTCAATTTTTTCACCAATGTTTTTTTCTTTTTCTTTTTTGTATCTGATGAATTTTTGTAAATGATTTTTTCCTTTTCGTTTCACTGTATAATTGTTCAATTTTGTCCCATTTTAAAATGTCGACACAATGAAATTGTCAACATTGTCGACAAATGATGGGAATTTGGTTGCCAATTGTATAATTATATATACGTGAAGACAAAAATTTTCATGATTTGTGTTTAATCTTCATATACGAACACATACATATTAATATATATAGAGTCCTCGGAGGCTCGGATAAGCTTGCCAACTCAAATGTTTGTCTTGTTTTCTCGCTCTCTCATTTCTCTTTATTTATTTCAGTCTCAAGGATCACTATTGAAATCTGGTACTTTTTTTCCTTACCTGTTAATTTAATGTTTTTATAGACCGATTGATTTATCTTAAATTTCCGTTTAATATCTTAATGATTTGCGAACAGTTCTCTTGATTTTTGAAAATTGCAATCTCTTAAGCGGCGTAAGGGATAAAAAAATATATAGTTGAATTATGGCTTTTGATCAAAACTATATGTCCAGAGATTTGCGCCCATTAAATATATTTAGAACATTGCCCGAAGATCCGCGCATTGCGCCAGGTACCTCGTTCGGAAGACCAATTGACGGGTTTTATGTAAACCCGCCTCATGATGTTGGTGATAGCTCTGAGTATGCGCCCGTGGTTTATTATCAGGCTGCAGCACAAGCAAAAATATTGTATGTATTTACCAGGAATGGTTGACCATTGTCGAGAAACTTAACAAAGGTAGCCATTGTCTTGGGATAGCCACATTTCAGCAAATGGCCCATTTGCCTGCCAAGGTTTTTTTTTTTTTTTTTTCCTTTTCTTTTTCCTTCAATTTTTTTTTTCTTTCCAATGCGAACAGATTAAAACCCTTTCATTCAAAAACCCATTTTATATTTATTATTTGCGTATTCTATATTTAGAATTTGTCATATGTAGATATTAAAGTATAATAATTATAAACTACAATAGTTATTCTATTACAACTACCAAATGTGCAAAGCACGTGCCATAACTAGTGTGTGTGTGTGTGTGTGTGTGTGTGTGTGTGTGTGTGTGTGTGAAGTTTGTCGAAAACAACAATATTTGGTCGAGTAGACATTTTAAAATTGAACAATTATACAATAAAAAATGAAAAAATCATTCACAAAAATGAGCCTATTTTAGCTAATTTAAATAGTGAAATGAAGAATATTTAAGAATGATGGTGAAAGAGTAATAACCAGATTTAATGTTTGGAAATTTGATGTTCAACTTTGAAAATAGATTAATGGATCTTTAGCGTATGAAAATGTATTTGTGGATATTTAGCGGGTGGGACTAGATTGGTGTTCTATAAAAGCAAATAATTACATGTGGGACCTACCTCAAATAAAAATAAAAAGAATTAGTGAAAAAATTCAATATGGGCCAAGGCCCATTTGTTGTAATAATGGGAACCAATTGGTTCGTATTTATCATCTTATTTGTCGACAATTACATTTTGTCGATATTGTCGACGTTCTAAAATAGAACAATTATAGAGTAAAAGTTAAGTATTAATTAATTGTGTACAGAATTTGATCTTATTACAAGATCAAATAAAAAAAAGATTGGTGAAAAATTGAATAAATGAATAATCTGTTCATAGGGGGAAAACTTGGAAAATGAGCAAATGGGCCAAAAGGTGGAACCAAAAATTGCTTCACAATTGTGTTGACATTGTCGACATTTTAAAATTGAACAATATCGAACAATTATACAGTGAAAAGAAAATAAAAAAATCATTTCCAAAAATTCCTCAGATACAAAAGAAAAAAAAAAGATTAGTGAAAAAATTGAATGAATGAGCTATAATATAATATGGGAGAAAAAAAAGCTTGCAAAATGACAAATGGGCCATTACATGAGAAATGAGAACCAAATTGTGGTTTTCAATTGTGTTGAGAATCTCGACATAACTCGAGGAGAAAAAAAAGTCCAAAACGGCGGCGTCCCATCCATATTTTTTAATAATTTAAAAAAAAAAAATTGAAGGACAAAACGGTGCGTTTTGGACTATGCTTACTTTACTAAAGTTAAGATACATATGGAGATCGTTGCTCTTATCAATGAATTTGAGAAATAAATGACAAATAATTACGACCCTTAATTGAAGTTAATCTAACGGTCTATATTTAAAAATATTTTAAAATCTTTATACCCACATTCAAATATATTGGTAGGGGAAACGATTTTCTATATACATATACATTTCACTAATATAAGGTTGTGATACCTTTCAACAACGTGATATATAGACACATTGCACTTAGAATGAAGCAAGTAGCAAAGAAGTGGATGAATAGAAGCGAATTGAATGACATTTTATTATAGAAGCAATTTGAATGACATAGTGAATAGAACGAACGAAAACGATGTACATGCTAAATTCACTAACATATACCAAATATTCTACTTCCCTATTTTCAGCATCTTCTTTCAAATAGAGGATAACATAGTACTCACGTTTTATTTGTTATTGAGTGCCATTGTAAGATAAGAGACGAAGTAAAGGGTTCTGCTTGTTGAGAATATTTCATGAATGATGAGTAGTCCTTACAAGAGAGACTGAAATAACAAACATAGCCTCTAGTTAAGTATTTAGAGCTTCTATTATCATCGACCGTAGGAAGGTTTACTCCGCTATAAGCACACAACAAAAGTACTTCTTTGTCCGTCATTACGTCTTCATTTTTTAAAACCAAAATCCATCTCTCTCTCTCTCAATTCCTCAATTTCTCCATATCTTCTTCATATTCATCAAAATCAAACTCCACTCAAACAAAACTCTCTCTCTCTCTCTCTCATTCTTCTCAACTCCTCAATCTATTAAAATCCTCTACGGTTGGATTCCACTGCAAAAAAAACAGTATACTAGTTTAATAAATGTAGTAGAAAGGAAAACACCAAAGTTACTTAGAATTCTTAATTCGTTGTTATTAATGTATCAAGGACTACCGGGACTAACTTCGATAATTTCCTTAAATAAAGCCAGCCAATTTTCTGGATCAAAATAATAATAATAATAATAATAATAATCATCCAACCATCCAAGTTCAATTAGTTCGAAACATAATGGTAATGTAGTCTCATCCTAGGACAGCAAGACACAAAAAGAACACTAGTCTTGGTCTCTTAGAGTACTGGAAAGCAAAACCATCATTGGATTGTTGAGTAAACACAAAAAGAACATGCAGAAAACCTGCAAACTTTTTCATTAACGCAAGTATGCAACAACAAACTAAGCCTTGTTCTCAATAAATTTCGAAGTTGGCATAATTTTTCATTGATGAATTTAAGGAAAAATAATTTGTACATCAAGGTATCGACACCAGTTTATTGAATTGATAAATGCAGACACAAGCAATCTGTACACAATGTGTTTTGGTAACAACTGTGAGGAGAAATAATCTCTCTAGCATATAGTATTCCTGTCCAAACAACAGCGAGTCCTCAAAAGACAGGCATGGGAACCCTTTCAACATCTAACAACATTCCTTTGGGTAGTATTTGAAGAGCCGGGCTGATTGTCAGCAGACCAATGAAGCAGTCCAGAGGAACTCTCATACCCCATACATTGATCGACTCAAGTTTCCGACATTTGTTCACCAGCACAAGCAGCCCATCCTCGGTTACGTGACGACAGCCCCACAAAACAATGGTCTGGATATACAATTTTATCACATTTGGTATAAACAAAAAATCTCGCGTGATACGCAGTATTGGACAGGATTAGACAATACAATGGAAAAGATTTTAGTTTCTTTTTCTTTTTTAATAATGTCTGGCCCAGTCCAATCTACGTTACCAAACATGCATTAAAGTTATTAAAAGCCAAACCTTCAGATGTGGGCAGCTATCTGCAATTACAAACAAAGATGCATCCGTGATAAATGTACCGCCTATATTCAGGTGTTGCAGAGTAGTAGCTCTTGAAATCTGTGGAAATATAAGCTAATGAAACAATATTCTGATTCTGAATATCAAAGAAAGCAATTTGATGAATTCATATGAAATGTGAGAAGGCTTTTATTTAGACAAAATTTGAATTCATGTACACAACAGTTTGCAATATTGTTCTGAAAGCCCAAGACAATTGAAAACGAGACAAGAGGGAATTGAATCGTCAAAACTCTCTTCCTCTGCCTCTTTGTAATAGAAAAGAAACAAGACAAACCATAGAAGAAAAGTTCTACATGACACAATGACACTAATTTTTGTAACGATCAAACAAGTGCTGATGGAATCTTGAGTAGATTAAATAGTTCCCTTATACTCAAAATCACAGCCAAATAGATGGCAACAAAAGCATGGCCTACTGCAGAACCGAAAATTTCGTTTACGTTCAATTATAACGATGCACGAGCACGATATGTGTCAGGCTAAAGCATGTAGCCAATTTTGCTCTGATGCATTTTTAGAGGACATAATCCTAATGCACCGATAGAGTTATTACTCCACAGGTATGGAAACTGCATACTGGCTGACATGTTGATCAGTTCATCGTTATTATGTTTATTTTCTTTATTTCTTTGAAGACAGCAAAAAAAGGAGAAAGAATATCCGGTAAAGAAATTATTCGTTTAGGAAAAGTAGGAACACAACAAGATAACAGAACTCTTGTACAAAATCTGTCTTAGAGCAGCAAGAGCTTCTAGGTTCTTGTATTATTACCTCCAATACAATTAGTGCATGATTGGTATGCAGTAGTGGATAGTAGAATGAAAAAAAAAAGCTTATTTTTCTTTATTAATATTGTCCACCGCTATCCAATCATACTTACGTAGCATGCCATTAAAGCACATTGGCATTTCAAAAACTAAATTATTACGTAAGAGATGACACAAAGATGAGAAAATGCTGATGTTGTAGGGCATCAGATAGAGCATTTGATAGCAATGGAATTGGTTACTTTAAGAATGCACTATAAGAAACGATGATGACTGCATACCAGGTGAACAACTCCTTTGTCTGTGATTCCAGTTAAACCCCACAGGGAAACCGAGACCAAGTTGCTGATACAATATGCCTTGGACAATTGTTGCAGTCCATGATCTGTTATTTGGCAACCCCAACGGCTCCTTGGTCTGAAGATAAAATACATTGGGAAACCTTGTAAAACTGGATAATTGGAGTAAAATTACTCAAATTGCTGCTAAACAAACAGATAAATGGTATGATTCATTTTCTAATGATAATAAAAGAATGAGCCGTATACAACAGTATAGGCAGAAAGAATCACATCTTATGACCTGTGTGCAAATAGTTATATTTCTTATATCCCATTGCCCATAACCAGCATTTCCTTTTCATCCAGATATAATTTAGTTATACATCATTGTAACTTCTTCCATTACAAATTCAAATACATTCCAATAATTTAAAAAGAAAAAATAATCTCCTACACCCTCATCCCACCTAGAAGTAAAAAGAATCCTTTGAATCAACCCTCCACATGGCTGCAGTTGAGACGCATACCTTTGATAATCACATTTACAATCTTGAAAGAAGTCAAAGTTCCTAATACGAAGTAAAAATCAACATATTGCACAGACACTTGTTAGAGTAAAGCCTATTACCCCCACTACCCTGAAAATGTATTTAGTACTCCTGCTAAGTATCTCGTGTAAGAGATCGCCTTGCTCAACTATTTCATCTAAAAGCTTAGGTTATTAGAGAGAAAACATGCCCCTTCACATGTAGGCATATTAATATTTTTTATCAAAGACCTCACACGTTTAATTTTTTCTAAAGGAATGGAAACGAAAATTGAGCAAGGTTGCTCTAATACCATGTATTAACATCTCATTTAAAAGGTAAAGCTTTTACTAAGCATGATTCAACACACCCGATGGTCCTTAACAGATGTGGATTTCCCCAGCAAAGCATGGGTCAGATATTTCATTCTGTGTAATCTCCTTAAGATTCCACTCTAAGTGTTAGATATGTTTGGTAAAGATTTTTAAAGATTATAGGTCCTACGGAATGAAACAGAACATGCGGATAAAAATGATGTATATACTAAATTTATGAAAGAATGTTCTTGTCGACCAAAAACAAATGCCAGAAAACAATACTCCTGCATAACAACAACTGCAATTGATGTGCACAGTATTCATAAACACACACATAGATAGAGAGAAAGTAAGTATATATACATGCAGAGCTCCTTGAGTCCATAAGCATGAAGAACGAGGCGAGTAACAGATTCATCATCCATTTTCCAGCCTGCAAAACTCAGTTTCTCCCTCCTCGCCAGCGATTCCTTCACCCCTTGCCTCCATTTTCTGCACACACCACTCGCTCTACACACGCAATTAATCAGACACGGAAAGCACAAAAAACAAAAAACAAAAATCAATCATCAAAGCATAATAATAACCACAAATTCAATCAAGAAAATAACATAATTTTTTCGTTTTTTCCTCACAAAAAAGAAAAACTTACTGGGCCAAATCATTGAAGCAAGTGATGAGAGAAAATATATGGGCCAGAAGATCAATTGGAAGCCGATCAATTTGACCCTCTTCTTGCCCACCTCCTCCCCTCATGCTTTTTTTTTCCAACAATTATCCGTAAGCACACGCAAAATCAAGAACTGTAAACAACACTAGAGAGAGAAACAACTCTGCTTTGTGTGTACGTGTACGTATGTGTGTGTGCACATATGTGTTTCTATACAGTCACGGAAAGAAAGGGTCTTTGATTAAAACCACAGAGAATCAAGACGTTGAAGATGTGTGTGGAAACAGAGTGTGGTCATCTTTTCGTCATAGTTTCATAGTTTTATTAATCTACACGAAGGGTGTATTTTATAGAATTTTTAATTTTGGGGGGGGTGGATTTGGAAAAGTCTTGAATTGGATTCATTTGTCAGATTCAGACAATTGATTCTTGAATCTTTCTAAATAATTGTATTTTATTACTTTTTACTTTTTCCCTGAAAAATAAGTGAATGTACTGCCTTGCGTAATTAATAAAGTTGGGTTTCTTGTTAATGTACTTTTCGTGTAGTCACAGGTTTTCAGCACTCCACGTGGTGGTGAGCTGTTACTGCCTTGACACAACACTTGTGCACAATTCCCACTTTTTTTATTTTTATTTTATTTTTGAGGGGCTTGTTAAAAGCTTTTGAGGATAAGTTTAAAATGTTTATTTTTGAAGTAATAACTTATATTATAACATGTTTGTCAAAGTTTTGAATTATAATATAAGATAATTAAATTGATTAAAATATATATTTTTATATATATTTAGTATGATCTATAATTTACTAGACTTATAATTATTTGTATATTTAAAATATGTTTGTTAGTATTTATAAGTACTTATAAGTTAGTCAAACGTCATTTTTATCTACACATATTTTGTAGGACCCACAATTATTATCTACACACTTTGTAGGACTCACTGCTTATAATTAAAAAAAAATCTATACCAAATATATGATTAATAAGATCGACAATTTATAAGTACTTAAAAAAATTTGAACACTACCATGAGCTTAAATTATAAGGTGAAAAAGATAAATTTTAGAATAAGTATTTTTTTCAATGGTTTTGCGTTAATTTATGGTATGACCACTACTTTGCCTAAAAGTAATAACTCAGGACACTAATAAAGTGCACCCTGTTATTACTCATAATTAAGTTTGGGAATCCAACTCAAACCCACTTCATTTGGCCAACATGTATGCTCCAGCATTATCTACCTACACCACGGAAAATGTTCTAGCATCGACTCGAACATGAGACGTCCAACTCTTATACCAATTGATATAGGGTATTGCCACCACTTTATTCAAAAGTTATAGTTCATGGCACTAATGCAGTTCAGCATATATTACTCAGAATCAAAGAAGAATCCACCACAAACCCATTGTCTTAGAGTATACAGATAATGCAAGAGCATGGGTGAAACGGGAATGAGACCAAGGGATCGGATTTGAAGTGGGTTATCAGACTTGATTTTGGATGATATAGGAGATTAGATTAGTGAGATGAATTATACTTTTTGGGTAAAGTGTTAACAATATCTTATTGATTGTTCAAAAGTTCAAATATTTTCACGAGACACTGAAATAAATGAATTTTTGAAAATATATTATTATTTCTAAGAAACTGGGAATAAATGAATAAATTTAGAACATATTTAGCTCATGTTTGGTATAGATAAAAATTAAATTTTTAGAAAATTTTGATAAAAGTTGATAAAATATGTAACTGAAAAATCCATAAAAATTATCATTCACCTAATATGTAATTGTAAATAAATTTTAGAAAATAGGGGTCAAACATGAACTTATTATATTAATTTAGAAAAACTACAATAGAGTTGACAAGTATCTTATAAATATTTATTCTTTAATTATGTTTGGTATTTTAAGTACACAATGTTTAAATTTTGAGAAATTAAACAAGGTTATTAAATGGTTTTAATAATGATTTTTGGCCAATTTTGAAGACTTTTTAGAGCATTTCCAATGCAACACTGTTGGTGTGAAGAAAAGTGTGTTAAATCATCAAAATAGACATTGTGAGCTATTTATCTTCTCCAATACAGTCTGTCTTCAATTATGTTATGCTGACATGACCAAAAAAAAAATTAAACACTGTCAAACTCACTGTTCAACTCTAGATGGCCTGTTTAACAGGCTGAGTCGGCAATTGGGGGAAAAAATGCGGGTAATGAAGAAAACGAAGGGACCATCCCGCACAAAACAATATGGGAAAAAATCTTCAGATGGAAAAATCAATTTATGTATCTACCCACTTCACCTACATCAATTCCACTCCACCAACATCCATTCATCTCTCCCTTCAGTCGCCGGAGAAAGCAAAATCGCATAAGAAAATCTTCAATTTTGATAACGTACTGCAATCAATTTTGCTAAGATCCTGCAATAAAGTTTCTTATTATTTATCTCGTGGTTCTATTTACTGAATCAATTCAGCCGCTTCCACCCATATTATTGCGTTGTTGGTTCCAGCTCCTATAAAACCAAAAGAGACGATGGCTGCCTATACGATTTGCTACGATTTGCTGTTAAAGAATCAAGGAGTAGAAATTGATTAAACAATTGATCGATTTGAGAAAAAAAAATTTATTTGGAAATGATGGAGTTTTCTCTTGAAGAATCCATTAATCCTTTTTTAATTTTGTTTTGAACTTAATATTTGGGTATTGATTCAGAATATAACATATTTTATTTTAGTTTTATTTTAATAAAATAAATGCCACATAAGCAATATTATTGGGATGTAGACATAATGTATTGGAGATGATTTTTGAACTTCCAGTGTCTATTTATTAGACATTATGCCAAGTAGATTAAAAGTCTTATCAGTGGTTGTCAAATGGCACACTTTTCTTCATACATACAATGTTGCATTGAAAATGCTCTCACAGTTCCCATATCTAATTAATTATGTTAATTATGTGGTAATAATTCCTTGTCGTGAGAAGAGTAGAGCATCTCGAATGTTGCAACAGTAGATTACACTAAAAAATATATCACATCATCCTAAATTTCTTACATGAGAGAAAAAAATGGAGGATGTTGGAAGATGTGCTTAACGTTCTCAATTTAATTTTTTACAATTAAATAATTAATGTCTATCGAAATGTGTGTTAAGTAATTTTTATTTAATTTTTTATAATTTATCTCTATTAGAATGTGTGTTAATTATTTTTTATTTAATTTTTATAATTTATCTATCATTCTCTCTTATAGCGTGGGCCACAATTTTTTCAATCCATAACCTCATTCGAGATGCTCTTCTAACTCTATTTTATTTGCCATATGTACACCAATCTAAATTATTACATTGAAAATGTTCTTCAATACTATATTAAGTTGACAAAACGGATATGTATGTAAATTAAAATAAATCTTCTAAATGATCATCATACGATGGTAATTGTTAAATAAGATTTAAATGTGTTTTTACGAGTAAGAAATGGACTAGTGTATGAGGTGATACTTTTTTCTAATATGTATTTACTATTTAGTACATCCCCGCTAGCTACACCCATGCATGGGATGTGATTGGACGGAATCATGTACTAAGTATGATGGCTAGGCATGGCCATTGTAGTGCAACAAGTGCATACTGAAGAGCCATGGACCATCGAGATGGGGTGCAACCTAGACAGCCATATCAATTCCCAATATAAAATAGTCTTATCTAAAGGTCCAAATTGACTTGTGCCAAAAAGTGCACCAATTCAGAAAAACACAAAAAATCATATAAATAGGACATTCCAATTTCGATTCAACGTCCCAAATGAATTCAGAAATAATTGATTTCTAAATTATTCTATCTACAAATTATGTCCAAATAATTTTTATATTATTTCGAGTTTTTAAATCCGACAATCAATATTCGAGAATTTAAAAGTTTTTAGCGTCAAAATCATCCCATTAAGAAAGAGTACACTCAAGGTTAGTTCACTCGACAAAATTAATCTTGTGGTATATTATATTTAGAACAAGTGTTACATTTTAAGAGACAAATGTCTATAAAAACTTGTTAGCACCACTGCATGGGTGAAATATGTCTTAAAGAGATTTGCAGCCGCATGTCTCGCTTCATCTCTTTCTAAATCAGTTTTTATTTTTTATTTTATTTTTTGATTGCCAAGTTGATTTTTCGATAACACCAAACACGTCATTAGACATGTCAAGTAGCTAGAAAGAAGTATAACAAACAAGAGTTGTTGAAACTAGCATATTGGAAAATTAATCGGTCAAGCTAACTATAAGCGGCTATGATATTATAAGTTTCTTCTTGTTGACCAAATTTGTAACATTTACTAGCATATTCATTTTGCATAGATCGAACTAGAAGTTACCAAAGAACTGTGCATAAAACTAAATAGGGAACTATTGAATACACCGATTACACTTGATGTGTATTAATTATAGTTGAAAGTAGTTTGAGATTATATTGGCAATTTAGTTCAATTGAAAACTTCTATCATCCTTATATTGATATTTACATTGAGTGAGAGAAAAATAAATTATTTTTGAAAATCATATAAAACAACTTGTTTGGCTAAGTTTTAAATTGATCAAACATATTTTTTATTTACACATTTCGTAGGACCCATAACTTGCTATACAATTATTATTCATACGTTCTATAAGATTGATAACTTATAAATAATTAAAAAATAATTTCAACACTATCATACATGCCCCAATTGGAAGAGTTTACAATCTAGGATCATCATGGATTGATACAAGATGGGGCTACTATCCTTCTATGAGATAACAAATAATTCCAATCTATATATATGTAGCTTCTCTAACAACGCAGTTTAATTAATTCACAAACTATACATGATCCACGATTCTATTAACTATATTACCACGATTTTATTAACTAAGTTTCTTATGTGGATCAATTTCTTGATTGGAGTCAAAATCTTCAGTCTTTGTTACTTGTCAATTTTGATTGTGAGAAGATTGTATTGATCGTAAATTGGAATGAAAAATTCTAATTTTATCATTTGTTTATCTATTATTTTTATATATTAAAAAACGAATACGACTTTTCACAAAATTCTATATGTATATATGAGATCGAGTATAGAATTATGTGACATGTACAACTCAAATTTTCAATTAGTCAATTTATAATACTTGTGTCTTTTAGAAAATTCATTCTAATACGACCTTCCTTCAAGTTTAAATAATTGAAGTCCTCATTCAAGATCAAGTGACACAACTCGATCTTGAAAAAGTAAAATTAACTTAGACCAATATTTATTCAAGCACGGAAACGTCCTTTTTGATTCAATAAAGAATGATACAATTCTCTAAATATCTCATTGGCAAGTGTTTTTCAAGAAAAAAAAGACTCAGACACAAAAATTAAAAAACCTAATTCCTCGCTCATTTGCAAGAATTGCTACATCTTTGAGAGACTCTAAAACTAAGTAGTTAAGTGTTTGTTTGGTTTAATTTAAAAATTAGTTTTTCAATGTAAAATGGTCAAACATGTCGTGCTATAAAATAAAATTCTGGTCAAATAAACTATTTTTTATTGAAAAATTAATTTTTAAACTAAACCAAACAATCACTAAAGACGATATCAAACAAGGAAAAATATATCACAAATAAGATAATCTAGTTTTGTTTATTAAGATACAATCTTATTTAATTATTCATGATACGTTAAAATTATCTATTAGGACTCGTTTGATATATGGTCAATTGATAAAGGTAACAAATAAAATTTGTCTTATCTTATATGGGTGGAATTGATGTCAGAATATATTTTTATGCGGATAACAATTTTAGCCAAAAAAGAGGATATGTTTTATCATTGAAAGGAGGAAGACATAATTTTGTATCCAAATAAAAGTTCACTCAATTTTTTTTAAAAGACGAACGTACCATTTATAAAATAAAATAAATATATTTTTGAACATTCATATCTTAGGATAATCGCCGCCGCCCCGTACCTTCCCGCCCAGGGGCGGATTTACAATATGGCGAGACCCCGCGTCCGTCCGTGCTGGAATTTCGAGAAAAAATGGTCACTGAATTTTAGAAATGAAGAAAAAATGGAGCATGGAGGTCTCTGCGTGTAAGTATAAGTGTATATAGTATGTGTGTGTGTGTGTGTATATATATATATATATATATATATATAACTTACTGAGAATAAAAGGAGAAAGAGGAAGAAAAAGAATATTTTAAATTCAAAATTTCACTTATGGTCCCTGAATTTTGAAAAATTAAAGTATAAGGCAATTGCATGACTAAATCCTCAAGTAAGGATTTATTAATTTTTCTTAAAGTGGATCAAAATTGAATAATACAGAAACTATTTTTAGAGTTTTTACTCTCGATTTTTTATATTTATCATCAATTGGAGTTGTACTAAATATTTTTTAGCATTATTATGGCTTGTATAGAATTATATTTCGCTATTATATGATTTACTTGTTGATTGATAAGTTACGTATTTATTAAAAATATTTTCACATTATTTTTTCACAAGTATCGGTCGTTGACTAGTCAACGTCCGCACTAACTGAACTTCACTCTAGATCTGTCTCCGTCCCAACCCCCCCCCCCCCCCCTGTCAATCCATCCATTTTTTTTCTCTTTTAATTTTTTATTTACTTTTTTACAAATAACTATTATCCAGATATCTTTTATTCAGATAAATAATTTTATCCACAAACCAAACAAGTCTTTAGTATTTAACAATGTTAAGAAAATCAGACCGGCTATCGACCCAAAAAAGGCAAGGGGTCAAGGGTCAAAATGTCGAACGGAGTCGAACCAAAGTCAAACCAGTTTCAGTTAAAAAATTAAAAATTAATCCAAAAATCTCACAAAAGTTCTAAAAATAAGTTATTTGTAAATAAACCAACATTTATAGACAAAATTACTCACAAAACTTGGCTTTAAATAGACTTTTCATAAGTTTCAATTAAAAAATTAAAAATTAATCCAAATATCTCACAAAAAAATGAAAAACAACTAAAGAAAAAGAAGAACAATAGGAGAAATGAGAAAGAAATGAGGAAGAAATAAAAAATGAGTGATTTTGCCATAAAGAATTTTCGAACTGGAAAACCATTAAAACCAGACCGGTTCTACAGGTTTTCCTGGTTCAACCGCTAAAAACTCCGGTTTCATCCAGTTTTCTTCTGATGCTCGGTTAAATTGGTAGATCGGACCGATTTTGCGACAGGTTCCCAATTTTTCCAGTTGAACCGAAATGACCAGTCCAATTTTCTAAACACTGATATTTAAACAACTTGAAGTACTTAATGTTTAAATAATCTATGTATGAACTTTCTATAAAAAATATAGAATTAAATTTAGATTTCCACAGTGTCACTCTAAACATTTTGATGTTTTATTTTTGAGTAATGCTATATAACACCAAGGATGTAGTGGACCACATTCTACCATCGATTACCAATTTTATCTTTTTTATTTCATCTAACAATGAGATTTATAGTCCATTATTATCTAAACTGGTAAGCACCAGTAGTATATATTGCACTTAATATTATTCTTCATTTTTAAAAGCAACGTCTTTAAGTATGTACCACATTCATCACACAATTTGTTTGCTAATTTTAGTTGGCTTCATAAAGCATGAGAATAACAAAACAACTAAAGATTCACTATAACAATGTCTATTTACCTTTCCAACATGAATTTAGTTTGAGTGAGAGTTCTAGTTTTAAGGAACGTTTTATATTTAAACACTATAAAAAGTGTGCAGACATTATGCAACTTATATTACTATAGATAAATCAAAATTTAATTCAACCTTTAACCATGCTTCGTTCTATTTCTCATATAAATTCATAATTGACACGCACCACATCTCTCTAAAACGATGATGAAATAAGACTTGTTCAACTTTTTATATCTCTGTATAATAATGCATAGAATTTTTAACAAGTGTCACCCTCGTTCATTTTTAACATTTCTATTTATCATGATAAGATAAAAAAATGAGTTCAATGCATGTTGGAAAGAATTTAAAACAAATCACTTTATGGATAAGATAAAATTCTCCCCCACAAATCTATTAAATTCACATGTAATTTCTTTTATAAATCATACAAGGTATTTTGATGGGGAGTATGAGATAATGGAATTCATTATCAATGCTGACAGGGGCGGATGGGGAGGGTGGGGGACGGAAAAAGTCGTTTTTTATGGTGGGAAAAAAAAAAAAAAATCTTAGTAACAGTCCGTGAGAAATTTTTTTTTTTTTTCAGTAGTAGTCCGAGCTCAAAAAATTCCTGGATGCGCCCATGAATGCTGGTAACGTAGTATCCCCTTTACACTTCTTTAAATTTACGAAATTTGTCTTGTGTGCATTACATTCAAAATCTTTATTTGACTTGAGGGTCGAAGGCCTTTGTTAAAATACGTGTATTTTTTTACAGATCAATTCTCAAATCTTACAACAATGAAGATTCTTGTATATCTTAACTGTAGGCCAATTTTCGCAAAAAAAAATCTTACTTGGCCTATTACTCTGAGTCACACAAATTCTTAACAAGATTTGGAAGCATTTATTTTGGAATCAGATACCACAGAAGAAATAGTGATGAACCCCACCCACCTAGCTATTGGCTAATGTTTGGTTCTCTTTAATGGGCAGAAAAAAAAAATTTGTCACTCCAGTTCCTTGACAGCTGCCATCCCCATCAACAATTTACCAATAAACGGACACAAATAATTCATTGGAAATATTACATATGAGGTCCCCAATCTATTGAAAATATAGCAAGAAAGTTCCAATCCTATTATTTTGGCAACCTCGATCCCCAGCCTTCCATTTGTTCCTTCCATTTTTTCTCTTTTTATAACACTGGGGTCCCAAATTTACGGTTTATCTCTTTCTTTAATTAGATACTCAATGTTTTCTTAAAAATATAACTTTACCTTTATGTTTAATTTTAAAAGGCAGATTTACTTTCATATTCACACAAATTATAGACGAGCTTTTTGGAACACTGAGAAATGTAATTAATATTGTTGGAACTATAAATTTTACTTACTTTTTTTCTGATATACTCTTACATTGAATCAAGCCCGATTTTGGGCATAGGTGAGTGAGGCAACCGCCTCGGCCCAAAATCAAAAGAGGCCAATTTTCATTTATAAAAAAAAAAAAATTGTTTACTAAAGTTGTCTAAAAAAATATATATATATTACACTTACTACTTACCAATTTTAAAATAATTTCAAATCTAACAACTTAACAAATTTATTTTAAAAATACTACATTCCTAAAATTATATTAATTAATAAAATAATGAATTAAAATTAAATATATACCTTCACATGAATTCTAAAGAACTTTTATCCATATTTACTACTTGAATCCACAGTTATTTGCACGATAAGTCCTTTATTTTTATAATATCTCAACTTTCCATGTACTTTTTCTTTCATTTCAATTTCATCCTCTTTTATTTACAACCAAAATCATTCAATTTTTAGATTTTTGAATTTGGTCACCATATTTATACTTTTATATCTATTTAATCTTTTATAGTATCACTATTTGATACAGATGTTGCAAATGATATTTTGTATTACTGAATATATTACTGAATATGTTACAGATTATATTATGTTATTTTACACATCACATGTTACATGAATTGGAATTCTATATCACTAATTTTTACGTATGTTACAAATGATGAAATCAATAGTTTTATTTGTTAAATTTGGCATTGTGTTACATATCTATATCATGTTAATATTACACAGTATTAATAGGTTTTTAGAGTCCAATATGTATATTAATACGAACTTGTTGAAGTTTAGAGTTGATTTTGCAGTTGTAACAATTTTTATTTAGTATCGCGATCTGATACAGATGTTACAAATGATATTGTGTATCACTGTTTGATATGGATGTTACAAATGATATTTTGTATCACTGAATATGTTATAGATTATATTATGTTATTTTACACAGCATATGTTACATGAATTGATATTTTGTATCATTGATGCTTTACATCTCAATTTGTAACACATATTGTTACAAAATTTCATTTGTAACATTTGTATTAAACATTGATACACAATATCATTTGTAACATACGTATCAAATAGTGATACTATAAAGGACTAAATTGACATAAAAGTATAAATATGAGGATCAACTGCAAAAATTCAAAATTTGTTGGACTTGAGTTGCAAATAAAAGAAGACGAATTTGAAATGAAAGAGGAAGTATATGGACTAAAGTGGAGATATTATAAAGATGAAGAACTTATCGTACAAATAATTAAGGACTCAAGCAGCAAATTTACTTATTCAGTTACCATATATTATTTAATATAATAAATTAAAAAATAGTTTTTAAAAAAATAATATTTTTAAAATAAATGAAACAAAAATGATTTTTTGGAATTATTTTTAAAAAGTGGCTTATTTATATAAAAACTCGAAAAAAATATTTGTGCAAAAGTTTGAAGCTCATCAAAGCAAAACAAGTCGCATTCCATGAGGACCATAACTATTAGGAAAAATTACACAAATACCCATAAAATTGAGAGTTTTTTGAAAAATCATCCTAAACTATTATAAAGTAAGTAATACGGTAAAAAGTAAATCAATTCCAATTCCATTCCATAATTAACCTGAAAACAAATCCAAATTCTCTACAAATCCAAATTCATAATAAAAATCGTTCTCTTTCACGTTATTGTTAAGGATTTCTCGTTGTTTCTTCTCCAATTCAACACAAAATCAGAACTCAAAATCTAAAATTCTCAGGTAATATGCTAAATTTTATTTCTTCTTCATAGTTTCTATTTGAATTAGATAATTTTCTGATTTTTGATTGGAGATATTCAATAACATGCTTGGTAAATGCATACAAATGATTTTGATTTAAATTATCTCATATTCTGATTTCAATATAGACAAATCATTCTTTATTCACTTCATTATAAATCAATAGTATTGAGTAAAGTCTTCTAAACATGTTTGTGAATATCAGTTACCAAATACAAGGATGCATACAATGTATTTGTAAAAATGTCAATATGAATATGACTTTTTACTCAAAAAGTGACATACAATGTATACAAGTGATTTAACAAATTTGAATCAAAATATTCTACGTGGTTGATTTAATTTCTGAATTTAACTTGCTATTGTTGTGAATTATGGATTAACATTAATTATTGATGATTATCAAACATGAATGTATCATTTTTTTTCTTGAATATGGATATGATTTTTT
Organism: Forsythia viridissima; assembly: GCA_030279155.1. NCBI lineage: Eukaryota > Viridiplantae > Streptophyta > Magnoliopsida > Lamiales > Oleaceae > Forsythia > Forsythia viridissima. The sequence continues at coordinate 38,176,848 of CM059036.1, forward strand.
GCTTAAAAAGTAACATAACAATATATACAACTGAATCAAAATCTTCTATGTGTTTGATTTAATTTCTGAATTTAGCATCACTTTTTGATTAAAAATTGACATGCTATATCACTTTTTGGTTAAAAATTGACACAACAATGTATACAAATGACGTAACAAATTTGAATCAAAATCTTCTCGTTGATTTAATTTTTGGATTTAACTTGATATTTGTTGTGAATTATGGAGTGACATGAATTATTGAGCACGATCAAACATGAATGTAGCGTTTTATTTGTCTTGAAAAAGAATCAACGCTTTGTACATAAAAGTGACATGCTATGTCACTTTTTGATTAAAAAGTGACACACTATGTCACTTTTTGCTTAAAAAGTGACACAATAATGTATACAAGTGACTTAATAAATTTGAATCAAAATCTTCTATATGGTTGATTTAATTTATAGATTTAACTCGATATTGTTGTGAATTATGAGGTAACATTAATTATTAATGATGATCAAATATGAATATATTTTTTTTTTCTTGAATATAAATATGATTTTTGGCTTAAAAAGTGACATGCTATGTCACTTTTTACTTAAAAAGTGACATGACAATGTATACAACTGACTTAACAAATTTGAATCAAAATCTTCTATTTGTTTGATTTAATTTATGGATTTAACTTGATATTTATGGAGTTGCATGAATTATTGAGGATGATCAAACATAAATATATCGTTTTTTTTTTGTCTTGAATACCAATAGAGGCTTTGTAAAGAAAAGTGACACACACTGTCACTTTTTGATCAAAAAGTGACACGCTATATATTTTTGTGGTTAAAATGTGACATAACAATGTATACAAGTGACTTAATAAATTTGAATCAAAATCTACTCTGTGATTGATTTAATTTTTGGATTTAACTTGATATTTGTTGTGAATTATGGAGTGGCATGAATTATTGATCACCATCAAACATGAATGTAGCTTTTTATTTGTCTTGAATAATAATCGGCGCTTTGTAAAGAAAAGTGACATGCTATGTCACTTTTTGATCAAAAAGTGACAAACTTTATCACTTTTTGCTTAAAAAGTGATATAACAATGTATACAAGTGACTTAACAAATTTGAATCAAAATCTTTTATATGATTGATTTAATTTTTGGATTTAACTAGATATTGTTATGAATTATTGAGTGACATTAATTATTGAGTATGATCAAACATGAATCTATCTTTTTTTTTGTTTTGAATATGAATATAGCTTTTTGCTTCAAAAGTGACATGCTATGTCATTTTTTTGCTTAAAAGTGACATAACAATGTATTCAACTGACTTAACAAATTTGAATCAAAATCTTCTATGTGTCAAAATGTATATATGATTTCCATAATTTTAGAACAAAAAGTGACACACTATATCACTTTTATAACAAAAAGTGACACACACTGTCACTTTAGAACGAAAAGTAACACACTATGTCACTTTTAGAACGAAAAGAGACACAATATGTCACTTGTTTGTTATTAAAACCCCTAACATGGCTGTCAAAGTATATACATGATTTCCATAATTTTAGAACAAAAAGTGACACACACTATCACTTTTAGAATGAAAAACGACACACTATGTCACTTTTATATCGAAAAGTAACATACTATGTCGCTTGTTTGTTATTAAAACTTCTAATTTGGTTGTCAAAGTGTATACATGATTTCTATATATTTAGAACAAAAAGTGACACACAATGTTGCTTGTTCGTTATTAAAACTCCTAATATGGCTGTTAAAGTGTATACATGATTTTCATAATTTTAGAACAAAAAGTAACATAAACTGTCACTTTTAGAATGAAAAGTGACACACACTGTCACTTTTATAACGAAAAGAAACACACTATGTCGCTTGTTCGTTATTAAAACTCCTAACATGGTTGTCAAAGTGTATACATGATTTCTATAATTTTAGAACAAAAAGTGACACACATTGTCACTTTTAGAACAAAAAGTGACACACTTGTTTGTACGAGCCCTTGTTTTTCTTTTAGAGATTAACTGTGGATTAATATAACCCGAAGGGAGTTTCCGGCTCGCTCTTCCTGAATTCGATGAAGGAAGAGAATAAGGCTATGTTGCTTGTTTTTTATTAAAACCCCTAACTTGACTGTCAAAGTTTATACATGATTTTCATACTTAAAGTAATATATCAATTAGATGCACTTCTACCATCTATATTCAATAGTTTGAAAAAATCATCCAATATAATCATGTTTTGTCAACATGAATAGCATGTCACCTGTATACAAAAATATTTTGTACTTACATTTTTTGTAAAGAAACTTTCAGAACCTACATTATTAATCTCATATACATGAAACTATATTCACCATATACATTATATTTATTTGTAACATGTAGTCCTAGTACAAAAATATTATTTATAAAAAAATTACAGCCTTCTCTGTCTTGTCAAACATCATTTGGCACCCAATCATTATCAGTGTCGTAATTCTCCACTTGTTTCTTCTTGGCATTCACATACAATTGAGTGGCCAAGTATTTTCGAACATGTGCAATGTTGAATGTCTTTGGCAACTCCTTTAATATTTAATTGATGAAATACTCAGCATATTTAATCACATAAATTCCACAATCACCACTGCAAAAAAATAAATAAATAGAGGGCACATTAACCAAGAATTGAAGGCAGACCATACATTTCTATGTATCCGACATATAAAAAAGTTAAATTATTAAAAAGCAATCTAACCCGTTCTTTTGCTGTTGTAGTTTTGGAACCAACTTTACAACAAGTAGGTTTAGTGCCTCTTGTTCTGGAATATTTTTGCCTTCAAAGAACCCAGTGTTAAACAGGAGATGAGGAATCATAACTGAAAATTGTTGAACAGCTTCAAGTACATCAGGATCCTTGACTATCATATTATTGGAATTATATAAATTCAAACACATCTCCTTGATGTTCAAGATGGCATAGAATCAAATGAGCCGTGTTAAACATCCTCAAAAGTATAAGGACATGGTCAACATCGCGCCAACTTGTGTTGCAAGCATGTACAATCTAATTGGATATGAGATGAGAGAAGTTTGTTTCACAAGGACAAATGGATCTTTCGAAAAATCATCATACAACCTCCTAACTTGGCTGTCAAAGGCAAAGTCCGTAGTTGTAAAAAGTGACATACTGTATTAATTTCTTAGTAAAAAGTGACATACTTTTAGTAAAAAGTGACACATTGTGTCACTTTATTAGCAAAAAGTTCCCTATAATGATATAATCATGATACGGTGTAAAATCTTTCTGAAATCAAATTCTGAAATCAAATTCATGTTTCTTCAAAATTTGGTATGTACCATCATCTCAGGATTGATATTAGATCTAAGGTCTTGGCTTCTCCTAAAAACTAGTGGAAAATCTGTCACTCTCACATCCAAATTTCTTAGACATCATATTTGCAATGGAGAAATTTTCTGAAAATGCCAATGGTAATGATGAAACAACTCTCATTTTTATGAAAATTATTTTAACTTATTAAGTTTCCTCTAGTTCTTTCTAGATAATATATATATATATATATATATATATATATATATATCAATCAATCAAATATTCACAGATAATATCAAATAATAAGAAACCCACAGGGCACATGATTTCATATCAGAAAAAACTTTAAAAATATATATTAAAATAACAAATTGACAAAATCATAAAAAAACAAAGACTAAATCGAGCTTAACCTTAAGATTTCTTTTCTTCATTGAAGTTCCTACGTTGTACAATGTTTTATCTTGGTCCCTTTCACGAACACTACTTTCACCGTCTCCATCCATGGATCTGATTTATAGTGGTTAAAATCAACAAATATTGATCAAAAATCAAAGATTTATGGTGCAAAATAGTCAAAAATCACACTAAATCACAGAGAGTGGAAAATGGAGTTGAGGTTTTTCTGTGTTAAATGAATATTACTATTTTTACCCATAATAGAACATTTAGCTTAAGAAAAAGTGTATATTTCAACTTTTTTTCAAAATAGCACGTATTTTTCAATTTTTTTCACATGGGAGCGTAAGGGGTCTAATTTCCCCCAACTATTATTAGGTAGTAGCCTTTTTTTTTTTTTGTTTTGTTTTGGGGTGGGGGGGACATTGAAGCCCAGCTCACTAGTAGACTTATCCATAACTTGTCAGACTTTGTCTTGAGGGTTTAATTTTTGGACTTCGTCTTAGGCCCCGAAAATATTAGAACCGGCCTTACATTGAATAATGGTAGTTTGCATTTGTTGATAACAATATACATTAAATAATTGTATATTAAGAAACTAAGAAATCAACTATACTCTCAATAAAAAAAGTGGACTATAATTTGGAGCAAATAAATAAAGAAAAAAAAAATATCTTTGTTTGATTGGGTGAATAATAATTAAATAATAAAAAGAAATACAAATAAATAAAAAACAAAACTCGCCCAACGTCCCATAGTCGCCTCCAATCTCAAGATTTTCTTTTTTCTTTTCATTTCATTTTTTTGATTTAATTAATGATAAGGAAAAATTATTGAAAACAATATTGATTATCATATTTAAACATTTCTTACTTAGTCTACAAGTCTTTAAAACTATACATATATATGTTCATCATTATAAAGAAAAACTCAGTTTCTCTGCATTTTCTTATATTATTTTTTCTAATTTATAATATATTATTAATACGATTGTTCGTATTATTTTGTGAGATTATCTAGAGATTAAAATGTTTTACATTAACTATTTGTAACTACACAGTTTTCAAGATTTGCTGAACGTGGAAATCAATTCAAGAGTTTGAATTGCTTTAAATTTTGTAGATCTATGGAATTTGATAACCAAGTAAGTTCATTCCCTAAAAATCTTTTAAATGTATTACATATCAGTTTTCAATGATTAGATACATATTAATATTTGTGAATTTTTCAAAATTTTATTGTGTTAAACTTTTTTATTTTAGATTAACAATTTTAATACTCTTAAAGAAACGTAACTTATACAAATCAATATTCTAGAAGAATATTGTATTTAGGAATGGCAATTGGGCCGTGCCGCTCGGCCTATTATAGGCGAGTGCGAGTTCCACTTATCATGACAGTGATTACAGTAGACATCTACAGATCCTTGATCTTCAGAGTCGTCCTATTGAACTGGACAATGAAATCTTTCAGCAGCATATCTTTGTCTTAGATCAATTGCATCAGTCTGATAGTTGTTTTATTAGCACTCATGTTGCTGGCAAAGTATGCAGCAAACTACTTAGAAAAATCATTAAACTTGCGAATGGATTTTTTGGGAAGAGTTGCCACCCAGTCCCTTACCTCCCGCCTAAGTGTTTGATGGAAGGCCCTGCACATAATAGCATCTGGGATGACTCGTAACCTCATCAAATCAACAAAGGCCATGGGGTGATCAACAAGGTTATAGGACCCGTCATATTTTTCTATATTTGGCTGTTCGAAGTCTCATGGCAAGGGAACAACCATCACTTCTAGGGCGAGGCACCTATCGCCCTATCGGTGACAGTCCCACCGGTGGAAGACTAGGAGCCTGGGACGGAGCCCCTAGCGGTGAAGGTCCTACAAATGGAAGACTAGGAGCCTAGGGTAGAGCCTCTGGTGGTAATGGTCCTACTAGTGAAAGACTAAGAGCCTGGGGCGGCTGAGATGCCACAGTGTTTTGATCTTGGAGTTGAGCCGCCACTTGTGCTGGCAATGCTGCTGCCGCTAGTTGAGCGGTAGAGGCAAACTCTTGCTGTGGGTGGTTAGTGGCGGCATTAGACTCAGTGTCAACATCCCCTATGGGGCATGGGGCAGTTGCATTCTTTTCTCTTTTAGTTCGAGACATGACTTTTTGTGCAGATTTTCTGTAGACGGCGCCAGTTGATGATAAAAGTTTTTCTCATTCTCTGAGCGCGGTGGCGACAGTGGTGAAGACCTGTAAAATAGTGGCAGTGCTTCTATCCCCTGTGCCCACTCCGGTGTGATAATCAGTAGATGATCGAATTATATATGTAAAATAGCAATATAGAAATATGGTAGATTTCAACCACCTTTTCTTATTGAAAATTACAGCCACTTTCCCCCCTTATTTCTTTGGTGAAATTCGTCCTCTTTTTCTTTGTCCTTATTACTTGGTGTTACCTTTGTGGAGTTGGACAGTATTAATCTGAGTACTATGGGTTGTTCTTGCAAGTAAACAAAGATCCGATGAAACTATTTTCTCCAACAATTGGTATCAGAGCCTAGGTGACATTCCGTAGTGTAAGAAAATTAATTTTGAGTTGTCGGATTAACGAAGAAGATGAAACATAAATATGCCTGAATATGTCCGTCCATTTTTTGGCCAAAGCAGACGTCATCTTTGTGAAGGAGGCCATATTCTGGCTCCTGATGTTAAGGCAGAGCTGACGGTGAGGTGCGTGGAGCAATGGAGGCAGCGCGTGGGTGGCATGTGAAAGCGGTTGCAGATTCCTTCAGGCGGTGCGTGAGAGCGCTTGCGGATGTATTCCAATTATGAAATAATGTTTTGTATTTATCACGTGGTTGTCTAGTCGCTGTTGCTGCTGTAATTCTTTTAATCTATTTCGCATCTCTCCTATTTAATACGGATCATTAGATTGGTATGCTCTGGTAATTTGGCTGATCTCTTTTACATTCCAGTACTAGCAAGCCATCGTGTGGGGTGGCCATTAGATTTTGGAGTTATCGTGTGGGGTAACCATCTCTTGTTGCTAGTGACTTTATGAATTTACGTGCCCATTATTGTGACTTGTGTTTTTATTAGCTTTTGTTTTGGTGTTGATTATTTGCAATACTTTGTTTTATGTGCATTAATGTTATTATTTAGAACTGTCACATGGACTTTACCTATTTGACAATCTCTTGATCTGAGATCGCGAATCTCATGAAACCATGAGAATCTAAAACGGTGTATATTGAGGCCTTTAGGTTTTTCTGCGTGATTATCTAGGAGGTGCTTGTTGGTGTGTATTCTTATTTATTGAGATGTCTGCACATCGTTTTGGCTTGGGTGTCTTTACTGGTAAATGTGATTTTTCTATTTGGCAACAGAAAATAAAATTTATTTTGGTTCAGTAAAAAGTTTCAAAAGCTATTGATAATTTTTTTGGTCTTACTATTACTGAGGATCAGAAAAGGATTCTGATGAACTTACATATACTTCTATCATATTGTATTTATCAGACCATGTTTTGCAAAAAGTTAAAAAATTTGATTCTACACAAAAGCTTTGGAACAAAATTAGAAGAGCTATATTTAACTCAATCCACTGCAATTAAAATTTATCTATTTGAAAATTGTTTCAGCTTTAAAATTGATCCCTCAAGAGATTTGGATGACAATCTTGAAGTTTTTAATAATCTTGTGCAAGATATTACAAAATATGGTGAAACGGTCCTCGAAATTAACAAAGTTATACTTTTGTTAAATGTTATTCCTGATTCATATAAAGAAGTCAATAATGCAATTAAATATAGGAGAGAGACCCTTACACCTGACATTGTCATAGACTCTCTAAAAAGTAAGGAAATAGAGTTGAAGTTTAAAAGAAATGAAAGAAAAAATGGTGAGGTCTATTTTGTGAGGGGTAGACTGATAAGTGCGGATTTTGTACTTATTTTAGCCTTTAAAAATGAATAATGGCAAGTTCTTTCAAGTTGTTTACTACTTATTTATGTTCTTTTGTTTACTTAGGTAAAAATCCGAGCTTGAATGGTGATTGGAAGAGATCCACGTGAAAAATGAGCAAAAAGGACTAAATTTGTGCTAATCGAGAATTTTGGGGACCAAAAGATAAATATGTCTAAAGATGGAGGATCAATGTTGCAATTTATAGAGGACCTATATGAAAGATAACCAAAAATTCAAGGACTAAAGTCAGTATTTCAGATAGTTCAGGGACTAGAATTACAATTAATCAAAATTCAAAAGCAAACACTTTGTAATTTGCGCGATCACGAGATGCCCCAATTTCCAGCAGTGAGCTTTTATGCTCTTCCATGCGATCGCATGGATTATTACCATGCTATCGCATGGCCTATTTTTACTGCTGTCCGCTTTTTTTGTTCAGATTTTCAAGGGCTTTTTGGTCTTTAAACTTTTATCTCTTGTAGGGTTTTAAGTGGCCGTTTTTCTTACATTTAGAGGATTCTCTCATATACTCCATCTCCCATAGAAAGCTCACAAAGAAGAAGAAGATGAGGGTTCTTGGAAAACTCCATATAAATGAGTTTTCCTTGATTTTTTTTGTACATCATTGTGAGCATTTTTTAAATAGAGGAAGATGAATGGAGGTTTATAGTGGGCAAATGAAGACAACCATGGGCTCAAGCTAAATCTTCCATTTCTGTTGACTTTATCAAATTCGGTGATGTATTTTGTATCTATTTTCCATTTTGTCTTTGTAAATATTATGGGCTAATTTTATTTACTAGGAATGAGATGATGAAGCTTTAAAGTGCATTGTTCTTGTTATTGATTCCTTATGCTTGGCGTTTATGGTTGTTTATTATTGGGCTTTATTGTCTATTGAGATGATTGATCACCATTGAAATACTTTTGTGACTTAGTTTGCTACGGGGAGGTTGAAATTAGGTTTAGCACATTTAATTAACAACACAAGATTGATGGAATGTAGGAATACTCTTTCATACTTTGTGCAATCAATTATGAATGTTCTTGAGTTTTAATGCATTTTTACATATACGTTTTCTCGGTAGGAATGTTTGAGAGTCTTGTGTAAAATTAGGTTCGGCTTTACTCGAGAGAGATTGCTAGACATTTTAGGAGCATGGATTGCCATATTAACCTCATTTTGAAATTGATAATGGAAAATGAAACTGTAAAGTGGAATAATTGGTGAAGTCGAATTCCTAGTATCTTCTTCTAGTTGATTTTATTTCTTTCAAATTTCTCTTTTAATATTTTTCTTATTAGCTTATTTTTCATCATCTTTGAATTCTTAGTTTAATCATCAAAGCAATATGTTTTATTGTGTGTTTAAAATAGGGCTAGATTGATTTGGATGTTAGCAAAATTATCTATCATCATGGGTTCGACCACTCTCTCATCACTTTACTACTTGAACGCGACCCGTGCACTTGCGGTACATTTTTAGCGAACAAGTTTTTGGCGCCGTCGCCGGGGATAGATTTAATTAGTTAGATCCTTGTTATTTCTAACTTCACTTTTTAAATTTAATTTAATTTTTCCATTTAAAGTTCCAGTGCTACCTTTGTTCTTTTCAGGCATATCCTCTTTGGTGGATGCAAGATTTTAAAAATCTTGAGAATTTGGTGTTTGACCCCGAGATTGAAAGAACTTTCAGACACCGTAGAAGAGAACAAAGAGAAGCACGACATATAGTGAACATGGCAGACGAAGAAGATCAAATGGTTGAGATAGATGAGGATGATTTGCTAGTTGGGGATATTATTACTCCAGCTATGGTTCAAAGCCAATCTAGCATAGCATATCCGGCTTATGGGAAGGATAATTTTCAATTGAGACGGGATGTCATCAACCTCTTCTAGAATACTCTTCAATTCTATGGGCATTCAAATGAAAACCCTCATATGCATCTATCACGCTTCTTGGAGACAGTGAGTAATTTTGAATATCAAGATGTCAATATGGAAGCTATCAAACTCAGATTATTTTCACATACTTTGAGAGATGGAGCAAGAGAGTGGTTGGATTCACATTCTGCGGGGAGTATTACTACTTGGAATGATCTTGTTCAAAAATTCACGAACAAATACTTTCCTCCCGCCAAAGTTACAAAATTGAAGCATGACATCTCCATATTCAGGCAGCAAGACACAAAAAATTTTTATGAAGCTTGGGAAAGGTTCAAAGAGATGTTTTGGAAGTGTCCTAATCATGGTATCAAGAAGGCTTTGCAAGTTCAATATTTCTAGGCCGAATTACTTCCTCATTGTCGTTCCATTGTTGACTCATCCTCAAATGGGTCAATCAACACAAAGACAATCAAAGAGGCATGGGTATTATTTGAAAGAATGGCTGAGACAAGTTCAAATTGGCCAACTGATAGGGGAGTAACTAAAAGAGCATCAGGGATGCATGATGTTGATGTTATATCTGCTCTTTCTGCACAAATGGCCGCCATGGAGAAAAAGATGATGGATACTATAGCTCGTAATCAGACAGCTCATGCTATTCAAACGCCTATTCTTGAATGTGATGGTTGTGGAGCAAATCATTCAACTGGAAATTGCCCACTGTTGACCAGTTCTTCGACATCCACTAAGCAAGCTTGTTATGTTCAGAATCATCCTAGTCTACAAGGTAATATCTACTCCAACACATATAATCCAGCTTGAAAAAATCATCCGAATTTTTCATGGAGCAACAACCAACATCAACAAGGCGCTCCGAGACAACAATCGAATTTTCAACAGAAAAGAGGTTGGGAAGAAGCTATGGCTCAGTTGGCACACCAACAGTTAAAATTTCAAGAACGAACTGAGGAATCTATTCAGAGTATCAGAGCATCCGTAAAGGGCTTGGAGAATCAAATGGGTCAGATGACAAAACTTCTCTCTGAAAGACAACAAGGGCAATTACTAAGAAACACTGAAACCAACCCAAGAGAGCAGCTTAAAGCAATTACTACAAGAAGTGGGGTTCAGTTGCCTGAGATAGAGGTAAAAAGAAATGTCGCCACTCATGACAAGACAACTTCTATTGAGGATGAACAAGTGGATCAATCTAAAGCACAACATGATTCTAGTCAAGAAAAAGAGTTGGATACTCCACCTACTAAGGCAACTCCTCAAGTGAAGGCATATGTGCCTCCAATCCCATTTCCGCAAAGATTGACAAAGCACAAGTTGGATAAGCAATTTGAGAAATTCTTGGAAGTCTTCAAGAAGTTGCAAATCAACATCCCTTTTGCCGATGCATTAGCTCAAATGCCTAGCTACGCAAAATTTATGAAAGAGATCTTATCTAACAAGAGGAAGCTAGAGGAGCACGAGATGGTGATGTTGACCGAAGAGTGCAACGCTATCTTGCAGAACAAATTGCCACTTAAGCTTAAAGATCCAGGGAGTTTTACTATTCTTTGTACCATTGGTGATGTTGATTTTAATAAAGCTCTTTGTGATTTAGGTGCAAGCATTAACTTGATGCCATTTCTGTCTACAGGAGATTAGGTTTGGGGAAGGCAAAAGCAACAACAGTTTCTCTTCAGTTAGCCGACCGCTCAATCAAATATCCTAGGAGAATCATTGAGGATATCTTGGTGAAAGTTGACAAATTTATTTTCTCTGTCGACTTCATCATTCTGGACATGGAAGAAGACAAGGATATTACTCTAATATTGGACAGACCATTTTTGGCTACTGGAAGAGCTTTGATTGATGTGCAAAAAGGTCAGATGATTTTGAGGTTAAATGATGAAGATGTGGTGTTTAATGTCTTCAAGGTAGTCAAGTACCCAATGGATTCTAACAGTTGTTTCAGGTTTGATGTGGTAGACGAAATGGTGGCAGAATCTTTTGCACTAAATCATCCTCAAGATCTACTTGAGACATGTTTGGTTCATTCTTTTATCGAGACATCTGAGTCAGAAGAAACCAAACCCATGGTACAGCAATTAGAGGCAAACCTAGCTTATAAATGGCAACCACTTTTCCAGGAGCTTGGGAAAAAGTCAACAAATTTACCACCATCTATTGAAAAGCCTCCGTAGTTAGAACTTACAAAACTGCAATAGGGTGGTCTATCTCAGCTATCAAAGGCATTAGTCTTACCGTCTGTCTGCACAAGATTCTCATGGAAGATGATTTTAAGCCATCGATCCAACGTCAAAGAAGATTGAATCCAACACTGCAAGAGGTAGTCAAGGCTGAGGTGATAAAACTTTTAGATGCGGAGATCATCTATCCTATCTCAGACAGCGCTTGGGTCAATCCAATCCAAGTAGTGCCGAAGAAATGAGGGATCACAGTGGTGCCCAATGACAACAATGAGCTCATTCCAACCAGAACAGTTATGGGATGGCGAGTTTGCATTGATTATCGCAAACTCAACACTGCAACTCGAAAGGATCATTTTCCTTTGCCATTCATCGATCAAATGTTGGAAAGGTTAGCTGGGCATTCATATTATTGCTTTTTGGATGGGTGTTCTGGATATAATCAGATTCTGATAGCTCCAAAAGATCAGGAGAAGACTACATTCACATGTCCCTATGGTACATTTGCTTATAGAAGGATGCCGTTCGGCCTATGCAACGCTCCAGCTACTTTCCAGCGCTGTATGATATCCATATTTTCAGATATGGTGGAGAAATACATCGAGGTCTTCATGGATGATTTCTCAGTCTTTGGAGCATCTTTTGATGAGTGTCTTCATCATCCATCTTTGGTTTTGTAGCGTTGTGAAGAAACCAATCTTGTTCTAAATTGGGAGAAATGCCATTTCATGATCCAGGAGGGAATTGTATTGGGGCACTTAATTTCAGCAAAGGGAATTGAGGTTGACAAAGTAAAGATTCAAGTAATTGAGAAATTGCCACTTCCAACATCAGTAAAGGGAATTCGGAGTTTTCTTGGGCATGCAGGCTTCAATCGGCGCTTTATAAATGATTTTTCTAAAATCACGAGGTCACTTTGCAACCTCTTGGAGAAGGATACTCCTTTTCATTTTTCTGAAGAGTGTCTACATGCTTTCAATACTCTTAAAGAAAAGCTTGTGACATCACCGATTTTGGTTACACCTGATTGGAGTTTGCCCTTTGAGCTAATATGTGATGCTAGTGATTTTACAGTTGGGGTAGTGTTGGGGCAACGCAAGGATAAAAATTTTCATGTGATTCACTATGCCAATTGGACCTTGAATGATGCTTAGCTAAACTATGCCACCATAGAAAAAGGAACTTCTTGCAGTGGTTTATGCTTTCGATAAATTTCGATCCTATCTTGTGGGATCGAAGGTGATTGTTCATACAGATCATGCTGCTCTGAGGCATCTATTTGTAAAGAAGGATGCTAAGCCTCGACTCATCAGATGGATACGATGGATACTTCTACTGCAGGAGTTTGACATAGAGATCAGAGATAAAAAAGGGAGTAAAAATGTGGTTGCCGACCATCTATCTAGACTTGAGATTGGAGAAGAGTCGCGAAGTGGAGAGATAAATGAGGAATTTTCTGATGAGCAAATCTTTGCAGTTGAGGAAGCACCGTGATATACAGATATTGTCAACTTCCTTGCCAGCAACATCACTCAACCAAATCTCTCTAGCCATCAAAAGAAAAGGTTCTTTGCAGATATCAAGCACTACTTTTGGGATGATCTAATTCTTTACAGAAGGGGACCAAATCAGATAATCAAGAGATGTGTACCTAAAGGAGAGATAATGGATATCCTACAGCAGTGTCATTCATCAGAATATGCAGGGCATATTGGGGCCTCTAAAACTGCTGCAAAGGTATTACAGTCCAGTTTCTACTGGCCTACCTTATTCAAGGATGCCTACAGAGTTGTGAAAATATGTGATCGGTGCCAGAGGACAGAGAATGTTTCAAGAAAGAATAAAATACCTCTCAACAGTATTCTAGAAGTTGAAATTTTTTATGTTTGGGGTATTGACTTTATGGGACATTTTCCACCATCATTCTCTAATCAATACATATTGGTGGCGGTTGATTATGTCTCAAAGTGGGTGGAGGTCGTGGCATTACCCACCAATGATGGCCGGGTTGTAATCAACTTCTTGAGAAAGCACATTTTTACCCGTTTTGGTACTCCACGAGCAATCATCAGTGATGGGGGTAAGCACTTTTGCAATCGCCAATTTGAGTCAGTGTTGGCTAAATATGGTGTACGTCATCGAGTGTCCACCCCTTATCATCCTGAAATAAGTGGGCAAGTCAAAATCTCCAACCGAGAGCTGAAAAGAATTTTGGAGGTAACGGTGAATGCTTCGAGGAAGGATTGGTCCAAAAAATTGGACGATGCACTTTGGGCGTACTGTACTGCATTCAAAACTCCCATTGGCATGTCCCCATATCGTCTAGTGTTTGGAAAAGCATGTTACCTACCCGTAGAGTTGGAGCACCGTGCTTATTGGGCAATGAAAATGCTTAATTTTGATTGGAAAGAAGCCCGTGAAAAGAGGCTCCTCCAATTAAACGAAATGGATGAATTTTGACTTGAGGCATATGAAAATTTCAAAATCTACAAGGAGCGAACAAAGAGATGGCACGACAACCACATCCAAAGAAGATAGTTTGAGGTTGGATAACAAGTTCTAACTTGCTATTTAATTCCTGGCTCAAGCTTTTTCTAGGAAAGTTACGCTCTAGGTGGTCGGGACCATTCACAATTAAGCGAGTGTATCCATCTGGGGCTGTGGAAGTTGAGGATGCGAGCAAGAGGACATTTACAGTGAACGGTCAAAGGTTGAAGCATTATTAGGGTGATATTTTTCCAATGGAAAATCAATTGTCCATCTCACCAATCCTGCCTAATCATCTGCTAAAAGTCTAGCTAGTGACTATAAAGAAGCGCTGAATGGGAGACAACCCATATTTTTCTTTCCCTTACTCTTTGTTTTGCTAGTAGTTCATTTTTTTGGCATGATTTCATTCTTTGGACATTAGATGAATTTTGATTTTGTTGTCCTTGTTTGGCAGGCCTAATAGCAACGAATCTACAAAAGAAGAAATACAGTCTCCAACAATCTCCATTAGTCTTAACAAAGATTTCTCCAACTTGAAGTTACCATCACCAACCAATTCACCATAGGGGAGTACCTATTTCTCTTCTCTTTTGATTTTTAGTTTTACATTGAGGACAATGTACATTTTAAGTTTGGGAGTATGAATTTTGCTTGTGTTTTTGCTTGTTAGAGAGCCCTACCGGCTAATTTAGGTATTTTGCTTGTTTATTATGCTTGTTAGAGAGCCTTGCCGGCTAATGTTGTGATTTTGTTGAAATTGCTGTGATTCATGGATTGTAGACATAAATGCTACTTGTGGTTTTTGATAAATATACTTTTTCCATGCTAGATACCCTTTCTAGCACTTTTGTCATGATGTTCATTGCATACAAATGTTGAGTGCACTTGTTCTTCATAAGAGGTTTTTAGAACTTAAACGGTGTTATCCATTACCTACATATCATCTCTTTAAATTGTCCAAATGGAAGGATAGTTTGGAAATGGTTGAGTCGTGATTTATCTACTTGGGAGTGTGTTGATTCCATGCTTGTTGAACATGTATGTGGAGTAGTTTTGACTAACCAGCAGAAACTTGGTAATGACCATATGCTTGGAATCTAATCCCCATATAAAAGTTTGTTGGTTGTGATCAAGATGGTTATACTTTTGCTCTATTTTTAATTCTTTCACCTTACTTTGTAGCCTTTTTGACTTGAGTGATTAAGTCCGTTGGGGCATCTCAAAGTCTGGTACCATTTGGTCTCTTTTAAATCGGAGAGTTACCGACATAAAGCTCGTTACATGGGTCAAATAGAAAGCCTAAGGGAGTAAGGTTGCTTGAAGAAAAAAAAATGGTGAGGTCCATTTTGTGAGGGGTAGACCTCAGTCAGAGGATGAGAGAGGAGGTGGAAGTGGGTAAAACAATAGTAGTAATAGAAAAGTGTAGAAAGCGTTCTAAGTCACAGGAGATGGCAAAATGAAAGAAATGTTATGGGTGTGAGAAAATAGGACATTTCATTAGTGACTGTTATAAAGAGAGAAACAAACAGATAGGAGAAGATAGTGAGAGACAAATGCAGTGACCTCTAGTGATGAATCTAGTGAAGTTTGCATGTTTTTAAAATCTGAACCAGCTGAAATTAACTTGTCTATGAACTCCCATATATATGAGTGGATTCTTGACTCAAGTGCATATTTTCATATCACATCTAATAAATTTTAGTTTGATCATTTGCATGAGTCTGATCATGGACGTGTAGTTGCATGGAGTGGAGTTGCTTATAGAAATACTGGTGTTGGTAATGTAACTATTAAATTTGATAGTGTCTTTGTGCATACATTAAGAGAAGTCAGATATGTTCTACATATGGGTATAAATTTGATTTTTGTAGGTGAGTTAAAGAGTACAAGTTTCATGGGTAGGCTTGGTAATGGCATGATTAGAATATGTAAAGGTGTACTTAGAGCTTTTAAAGCTACTAGAAGAAATAACATATATATTACACATGCTGAAGTGATGAGTGGTCTAAATTCCACTATCTCTTCCATTGACACTGATTATACACAAAAGTGGCACAATAGGTTAGCTCATGTTAGTGTTAAGGGACTTAAGTTCCTTAACAACAATGATGTGTTTGGATAAGGATCACGTGTCTAACATCCCATTTTGTGATCATTGTGTACTTAGAAAATATTGCAGGATATCATTTTCATCTAGCACACATTAAGACATATAGAATGTTAGAATACATTCATACAGATTTGTGGGGTTCCAGGAGCAATCCCACTTTTGGTGGTAACAAATATTTTTTTGTCTATTATTGATGATTTCTCTAAACCTGTGTGGGTTTATCTATTGAAAGATAAAAGTGAAATTTTCATTAAATTTAAAAATTAGAAATTTCAAGTGGAGAATCAGACATGTAAAAAGATAAAATATTTACATAATGATAATGGTCTTGAATTCTACAATGTTGATTTTGATAATTTGTTCAATAACTGTGGCATTACTAGACATAAAACTGTCTCTTACACTCTCGAACAAAATGAGGTTGCTGAAATGATGAATCGTACTTTGCTTGATAAGATTAGATGTATGATATTAAGTTCTGGTGTGCCTAAATCGTTTTGAGGTGAAGCTGTTATGACTATCTTATCATCCTTAGTGAGGTAGAGAGAGAGAGAGACACACACGTTAAAATCAGCATAATATAGATGTAAAATGTAACGAGGATGTGATAGAGGAAAACCCCATTGACCGAAGCCCTCTAACTAATTATCAATTGGACAGAGATAGAGAGATGAGATCACGTAGGGAACCCCAAAGACTATCCGATTTTACTATAGCCTATGTTAGTTATCAGGAACTAGTTGATAAGGAGTCAAATACCTATGTGGAGGCTATAAAGAGTGAGAAGTCCGTAGAACGGTTTAGTACCATGAGAGGAGAGATGTGTTCTCTTGTTAAGAATCAAACTCGAGATTTAGTTCCTAAACCTAAGGATAAATCCACAGTGGGATGTAAATGGGTTTATAAGGTGAAATGGAGAACCACTGAGAATGAGCTTGTGAGATACGAAGCTAGGCTAGTAGCCAAGTGACAATGATATAAAATGTTTGATTCACATGATTTTTATATTGGTTACAAGAGGAATGAGTTTGATAATTGCTTGTATTACATGCACCACAACACAAATAATGATTGTGTGTATTTGTTACTTTATGTAGATGATATGTTATTGGATGGACCGAACATGAAAGTGGTAAACAAGATAAATGTTGAATTAAGTAAAGAATTTGACATGAAATACTTACGACATGCTAAAATGATCCTTGGTATGAAAATTGATAGAGATAGGTCAAATTCATGCTTATTTGTGTATCAAACTCCTTATGTGCTTAAAATTTTGAAGAAATTTGGCATTGTTAATTGCAAACCTACTTCTGTGCCTCTTGGTAATCAATTTATCTTGTCTAAGAAACATAATAAGAAAAAAGAGTTTATGAGTAAAAAATCATACTCTAATATTATTGGCTCCGTTATGTACTTGATAGTTTGCACTAGGCCAGTCTTGGCCTTCACTGTTAGTATTTTAAACAGGTACATATTTGATCCCGATCTCAAATATTGAAAAGTTTTAAAGTTGTTGCTTAAGTATTTGAAGGTTTATAACCTTGCAGATATGGGCACTAAGGTGTTCACAATCATAAAGTTTAGAAGTTGGCTTATACTTCTAAACTTTGGTAAAGGTATGTAAAGTTCTAATTTGTTTGGAATCCATTTTCTAGCAATTACTAAGCTATTTTTTTTTTTTTTGGGTTTGCAGGTATATTTGGATCAATGTGGAGGTTTTTGGAATTTTTGTGATCTCAAATAAACTCGAGACAGTGATGATTATTTGGACTCGTCATAACTTCATAGGCTTTGAATCCAGGATTGAAAGATAATTGTATAGTCCACTCCACAATGTGTCAGCTCAAATTAATGAAGGATTTAATGGGTCACTTGAAGATTTTAATGTACATTTGGGTCATTGTTCAGTGGTCCAATGTGTTTGACCCGATTTAAAGTGTGACGGCCAAGTTTAAGATATAATATATTAGAATATAAAATATTATGAGTTATAATATTATACCATATATATATATATATATATATATATATATATATATATATATATATATATATATATATATATATATATATATCCTTACAATAATCTAAGAGCTTTAAATTTTTTATTGTTCATTTTTTTGTCCAACATGCCGTCGTTTTACAACTATCATTTGTTTTATTATCTACTCCAGTCCTCTCTCCCCCTTTTCTGAAGTCACTGTTTCCACTTGGATAAATAACGCCTCAACTGCTCATTACTAATGCATTTTTCAGAGTTCAACCAATATCAACATTAGCAGCTTTCAAACACTGATAAGCTCATAAACGTATATTTAAAGATTATATTGAGGTGATGAACCATGACAAATGCAGCACTAAGACACTTTTAATAGAAATTTTCTGAATTTGAAGTTCCCTCAAAGCTGGTTCAACTTCCACCAATTCTGAGAATTAAAACTTCAGTATTATACTACTAAAATTTGTTAAAGAATTTTGCACCCCAACTTCAATTAAAAATCTCAATTCATTCCTTCAACCAAGAGAAACATGAAAGGAAGCAATAATATTTTAGATAACAGAAATGACAGGCAAATTTCAATTATTAGTTTTATCTCAATATTCAAATACTTCAGCTTGACAGCCTGAAATGCAGTCCTAATTACAATCTTTAGACGATGCATTACTGTTATGATGTGGCCTTGGTTTGTATGTATGAGAACCTCCCCATTTTCTTCCAATAGGCTAAACCTCTATTTGTTGTCCTTTCTGATAGCCTGTTAGATATTAAGTTCAGCAGAAAGATGGTTGTTAGGCAAAACTTGATATATCAAGAACAGAAATAGCAAGTCAGTTGCAGAGAAACATACACTTGGCCGAAAACAATTAATTATAAAAACACGTGGTATGCATTGAGAAGAACAATTCCATGTGTGATCTTCCATGTTGGTTAGCACTGTGCAAGACAAAGGGAAACAATACAGAAAGGCACACAAACTTTGAAGGCCAAAATATTATTGTACAACTCACAAGCAAGTATTAATCTGTAATAGCATTTCTAAACCAGCATAATGTGAGCTTATTAAAGACCATGCCAAGTTTTGCCAAAAATCAAACCCGAGCCTAAACTGAGTTATCTAACAAACCTAAAGGTTCAAAACTAGGCGTGGTTGCCGAGCTGCTTGGCAACCACGATTGGTTGCCGACCAGCTCGGCAACCACGATTGATCAAATCAAATTTTGGCTACTCAAAATTTAGCTTTCAAACTAGCACAACTACGAGCAAGCAAAAACAGCAAAAGCAAGCTATTGATTGCCAAATTCAAGTCTGCCGATTCATTGAATGGATCGGAAGTTTCAAGATGCAGTTGTCGCCAAGTATGATGGAGGAATGGATTCCAAATTTGAGTTCACCGATAATGGAGATGCAGTTTTCTCAAGTACAAAAAATTGTGTGAAACAAACTGTGCACAGTTTAAAAGCTATATGCATGCCTTCTAGAATACTTTAGTAAACCACATCTTTTGTTGATGCTTTCTAGATGATTTTGCTAAAAAGATATTTAATTCTTGTAAAAGTTGCAGCTCAGAAAAAATAGAAAAACTTATCCTTAATCCACCAAATATAGTAAGAGTAACTCGACAACCTGGATGTCGAGTAACTCGACGAAAAGAATTTATAAACAATGTGGAAAAGAAAAAAAAGGAAAAAAAAATCTTGTCGAGTAAAATGACAAAGGAAATTGGCTAAAAGCCCACATACCAAAAAAATAAAAATAAAAATTTAACTGTTCATTGCCTAGAACAGTACGGTTACTGTACAACTCGACAATGGACAATTCTTTTTTTTTTTGGGCTTTTAGCCCAATTTCTTTGTCTTTTTCTCATTTTTTTTCACAATTTTTTTTCTTTAGTTTATTTTTGTTTTTATTTTACACATTTTCATTCATTTTTTTATTAATCTTTTTTGTTTTATCTTACAAGCAAATTATAATTTATTTTTACTGAATTATTTATTACATATTATTCAAAAAAATGCTTATCTTTGCCATGGTTATCCGCTTGTACGGGTTGGGATCTAAAATCATCTTTTGACATCATGGTTATCGAGTAACTCGACAACATTGAATTTGCATTTTTTTTTTGTGTTGTCGAGTAACTTGAATGTTGTCGAGTAACTCGACAATATTGTAATTTGATTTGATTTTTTTTTATTTTAGAATGTTGTCGAGTTACTCGACAACATTCTGTAAATTGATTTTTTTTTTTTTTTAGAATATTGTCGTGTAACTCGACAACATTATGTAATTTGAATAAATTTTTTTTTAGAATGTTGTCGAGTAACATTCTGTAAATTAATATTTTTTATTTTTTATTTTTAAGAATGTTGTCGAGTAACTCAACAACATTCTGTAATTTGGGCATTGACCCATTTTTATTTTTATTTTTATTTTAAGATTTTATTTTTTGTTTTTTTTACACATGTTTTAAGAATAATTGAGGGCCATATTGTCTAAATATATCTCCCATTCGTTACCATACCTAAATGGGAATGAGCCATTTCTTTTGGCATATCAAACCTTCCTCTCCAATGTGTTATATGTGAAATTGTAAATATTAAGAAATATAAATAAAATTGTTAGGCTATAAATTGAGATTGATTCAATTCAAAATTGGTAATAATATTGAAACAGATTTGGGACGAACGATACTCTTCTCCTCTCTTTTCCCTTATTTATTACAAATGTAAACCAAAATATTCATCTTATAACACTTAAAGATTTATTATTTGCGGAAGGTGTGTGTGTTTTTTTTTAGAGTTTAGTAGCAAATAGATTTTCATTTACTTTTTTACTATTTTTTTTATTTTTATCTTATAAGCAAATTGTACACAATCCTCTCTAAATTTTTTACATTTTTCAAATTTGTTCATATATTTTTTTTTGTTATTTCAACTATATTTAAAACTTAAAATTTTTTCCTACATTTTTCACATACGTGCAACGTACGTGTATATATATATATATATATATATATATATATATAGGAACCTTTTATACAATTATTCCTAAACTAAAATTTAAAAAAAAAAGGGTCAATGTCCATGTGTAAAAAAAAAAAAAAAATCAACTTACAATGTTGTCGAGCTACTTGACAACACAAAAAAAATTTTCAAATTCAATGTTGTCAAGTAACTCACATTATAAAAAATAAAATAAAAATTCAAATTTGCTTATAAGATAAAATGAAAAAGATTAATGAAAAAATTGAATGAAAATGTGTAAAATAAGAACAAACAAGGAAAAATAAACTAAAAAAAAAATTGTCAAAAAGATTAGAAAAAGACAAAAAAAAAATATCAAATGAATTTTTTATAATTTGTCATTGCTCGGCAATGACAAATTACAGTTAATTTTTTATTTTTTATTTTTAAACTCACACATATATATTTAAAAAAAAAAAAATTCTTTGGTTACTGTTCATTGCAGTGAATAGGTGTAAAATAAAAAATAAACTAAAGAAAAAAAAATTTGTAAAAAAAAAAAAAAAATTTCTAATGAATAGTAAAATACTGTTCATTGCCGAGATTTTTACTGTTCGTTAGAATTTTTTTTTTTTTTAAATATGGGGCAATGAACATTTCATTGCCGAGATTTTTATTGTTCAATTTTTTTTATTTTTTATTTATTTATTTATTTTTTAATATGGGGCAATGAACAGTGCATTGCTGAGAAGCTCGGTAATGAAATGTAATGAACATTTCATTGCCCAGATTTTTACTGTTCACATTTTTTTTTTTTTTTTTTTAATATGGGGCAATGAAATATTCACATTTCAAAATTGATGTTTTGAAATAGTTACAAAAACAACTCGCCACAAGAATTGCAAAAACAATCTCAAAATTGATGTTTCTATCCATTTTTTATAGGCAAAATCTGTGTTTTCAGGTGTCCCCTGCTCTGCAATCTTCTGTTTCTGTGTGTCTATGTGAAGTTTCAAGAACTCAATTCCCATAATATATGGAATAGTCACCTCTATCTCTCGCTCTCTCTTCTATATATATAACTTGTTGGTAAAGTGGTTCACCAATGGTGTTAAAAGTTGTTAATGCGAAGTAGCAAATTTGAGCAACTCGACAACCAAAGTTGGTTGCCGAGGTTGCTCGGGAACCAAAACCGGTTGTCGAGGTTGCTGAATTGGTAATTTTTTTTTTCGTTTTTTCTCTTGTTAAAAACAACAATAATATAAACTATAATTGATGTAGATAAATTGTAGTCAAATGAAGTATTCCCTACGTGAATGCGCGCTCATTTTGTATACTGGTGTTGGCAAATGAATCTCACTTTCTTGAAAAACTTTGTATTGCAGATTGATGCCACTCTAATTTGCAATTTTCATGTAATAATCTTCATTAACCATTCTCTAAATCATGTGGCACAGCTTGAGACATTGCTATGAATTATTAAGCAATGTAAGTAAAACTAATTAACTCAAAGGATGGTTGTCAAATTTCCTAAAACTATGATATTGTGTGCTTTTGTCATAGTCTTGTCCTATTATTGATGGGGGGTTTTGATGTTTTTTAATAGTAAAACACAAGTACTCGTGGGGGATCCAGGAGAAGATTTGTAAAGTTGAATGCTGATTTATTAGTGATGGTGTTCTGTGCTTTTGGCCCCAATCAGTTGAATGCAGTTCTAAAAATGGCTAATACTGGTATTTGGTTTGTCGAGTAACTCGACAAACCAAAGCCAAAGCACCAATTTAAAAAAAAAATAAAATACAAAGGTCAAAAATTGCGGCTATTTCATTGTCAAAACGGTGTCGTGTTGGACGAAAAAAGCTACAGTAAAAAAATTAAAGCTCTTATAGTATTGTAAGAATATATATATATATATATATATATATATATATATATATATATATATAAGTGCTTGGTTGGACAGCTCATAACAAGACAGCCAAATAACCACATTACCATCACGGATGGGCAGCAACCAAAAGGCAGAAACTTCAACCACCTTTTCTCAGTAAAATCTTAGCGAAAATTGCAGTCACTTCCCTTCTTTGTTTCTTTGGTAAAATTGGTCCTATTTTTCTTTGTCTTTATTACTTGGTGTTAATCTAAGTCATGTCGGTTGTTCTTGCAAGTAAACAAAGATTCGGTGAAACTATTTTTCCTAACAGAGCCAACTCTTAAAATTATACTCCAAGAGATACTCTAAATTAATTTTTTAAAATAGAGAGTGGGTTTGCCAAACATAATCTCTCTATAAATAAATGCATTACAAGAATTACAATTTTCAATATTCATATGTTGACTAAACTAAATAGTATATAGAAAATAAAATAGAAAAAAATGAAAGAAAATTATATAATAATTAAGAGAGAAGCACGTTAAAATAAAATATAAGAAAAAATAATAAATACTTATTGAAATAAGTAAAATGAAATGTTAAAAATAAAGAGACAGTTGGCGTAGTTTAAAAATTTTACTTTCTAGAATACAAAAAAATGCTCTTTAAAAATAGATGTTTTTCTTTTATCCCATAAAATATGTGGTTAAAAATAAATTTTAAAAAAAATTAAAAAGAACTCTTCCAAACATGCTCGTCTTAACCCATTATGTATACCAAAAAAAATCTATTGACATGCTATTATTTTATTTAGGATCTCTTTTAGTGGAATATGCAGATGCATGTTATTTTTCTGATCCACATAAAACTAAATCACAAATAGGATATATGTTTACACATAAAAGAACATCTATATCATCAAGATCTGTGAAGTACACTTTGACAGCAACATCTACAAATCATTTTAAAATTATTGCAATCCATGAAGTAAGTTAATAATGTGCATGGTTGATGAACATGATCCATCATATCCAAGCATCAGACAAATTAACTTAACAAAGAATAGTCCAGCAATATGTATGAAGACAATGTATCTTGTATTGCACAATTCAAATGAGGCTACATAAAAGAGACATGACAAAACACATTTCTCTAAAATTCTTTTATACACATGAGTTTAAGAAGAATGGTGACATCGATATTCAACAAATTCGTTCAAGTGACAATGTGTTTGACTTATTCACAAAACATTGTCGACATCCATATTCAATAAATTGGCGTATGAGATTGTGATGCGTCGACTCAAAGATTATCAGTGATAAATATCAGTGAGAGTAGCTGTACTCTTTTTCATTTGTTTAAGTTTTGTTTCATTGAACTTTTCTGACAAAGTTTTAACGTGCAGTATTTTCAACTCCAAAATTTAACAATTAATAGTACTCTTTTTTTCTTTTTTTCGTTTGATGTTTTATCCTATTGAATTTTTGTCAAACAAGATTTTTAACGAGATAGTTATTGTATTAATGGTGTGTGTGTGTGTGTGTGTGTGTGTCCACTATTATAATGAAAGACACAATTTTTTTTTCTATTTTATTCTATTATTCTCTCTAATTTATAACAAAAATTGAATGTTTAATGAAAGAAAATGGGTAAATTTGTCTATCAAGAACTTCAATGCTACTAAAAGAAAAGCCGGGGACTGCAACTACCTAATAATACAATGAGGATCTACTTACTACAATTTCAATAAATTGGTGATTCAACTGTTATTTTTCTTAATTCTTTTAAGGTCAACTTTGATACCTGGTTATGAAAAGTTTTAAAAGTGATTCTAGTCTGAGAATATATTAAATTAGTCTTTTTCCGGGAAATTAGTGCAAATGGTCCCTAACGTATGCTCTCAGTGTGCAAATGGTCCCTACCCTTTCATTTTTGATAGAATGGTCCCGAACCTATCTATTTAAGTACACAATTGGTCCTTTTGGATATATTCCGTTAAAAAGTCCGTTAGTTTCGCGAGTGGGTTAAACTCTCCCTTTATTTGTCCTTATTGAAAAGGGTAAAATCGTCAAATGTTTTTTTTTTCTTTCTTTCATGTTCGAGAGAAACCAAACGACACTCAACATGAGATGGCCGAAACCTGTATGGTAAAGGGCAAGGCAGGACACGTTGTACGAGGCAGAGAAAGTAGGGGTCAGCACGTAGGAAGCGAATTTGGTGGTCTGGGTTAGCCAGAACAGGAGGATGGTGTCAGCACGCTATCGAAATTAGAGGCAGAAGTGAAAATAGAGACGGACTGTAATTCTTTTTCTCCTCTTGCACCCGACGTGCATAGCATTAGGGGACGAGTGCATGATACACGATGGGAGTCTAATTTGAAATTGGATATTCCAGAGTTCCACGACATAATAGATGCCAGTTGGAAGAAAAAAAAATAAAGTTTTAAAAATCAAGAGACAGTTGATGTTTTTTAAAAATTTTATTTTCTAAATTTATATATACTCTCCAAAATACAAAAATGCTCTTTATAAATAGATGTTTTCCTCTTATCCCTAATTTAGTGTTTGTTTGGTAGATTTTAAAAGTAGCTTTTTAAGAAATTTTGAAAGAAGTTAGTGAAATGTTTGTTAAAAAATCGATAAAAATTGTAATTCAAGTGAAATATGTAGTTGAAGACGAGTTTATAATTTTTTTTTTTTAATAAAAAACTCTTCCAAATGCTTCTCTTAACCCATTCTGTATACTAAAAAAAGGAAAATGCTAGATGAACAACAATTTGAACATAAAGTTAGACCACCATGTGTAAAATGTTAAATCTGTTCTTCGAAAATACATAAATAATAATTTAAATTATGTATTTTTAAAAGATAGATTTAATATTTTATACATGATGGTCTAATTTTATATCCAACTTGATGTTCTTCTAGCATTACTCCCAAGAATAAATTAACTTTTTTAGTAACTTCCAAATATACGCTGACATGAACCTGGCCTTGATTACAATGTTCTGCCTATATTTAAACCCCACCGCCCTGTTCTCTTGTTTCATTGCAGTCTGGCGTTTTCTTCTATAGTTCAAATATATATAATTCAACAACTTTTCTCCACTGAGCTTGTGTATGCACTATAGTCTATCTATAGCATAACAAAAATAATACTCACCGGTAGAGGAAATTTGTGGATTTCATAAAAATGGATGCGGCGGTGGCTAATGGGCCAAAGAAAGAAGAAAAAGGTGCCGGCGGAATCGATGGGCCGACCAATCCAATGGTCACACCCTTGCTGACGGATCTCTATCAGTTTACCATGGCCTATGCTTACTGGAAAGCTGGCAAGCACACTGAACGTGCCGTGTAATTCTTTTAATAACTTACCTGATTATCAATTCATGCCTTTTATTGATTTTTAAGTTTGTATTTATTGTGTTGATTGGTTTTGGTTGGAACTTTGGAATTAAGTGCTGATTTGTTAATATTCACTGAAACAATGAATTCAGATAGTTAATGATATTGGTTCTTTCAAGTTTTTTATTTCCGGGTGAATGATTTTACACTAAATTTTGATATTCGAATTGAACTGCCAAATTTTGGGACGATCAGTTTATCCACATGATGTTGGTGAATTCTGGTAAAGAAACGGTTGTCCTGTTGAGTCAGTATGAGAGAAAATTTGAGCCTTTTTTCCGTTTATCCTTTTGTGATAGCTAGGCACTTCTTCAACTGTCCCCTCATCTTGCTTGCTTCTAGCGAAGCTACTAGCACTAGATAATAGGCATTCTGGTATGGCAGGAATACTACTCTTTAGGTTGACGACTACATAGGAACGACAGTGAAGCCAAGCCCTAGAATTGATCATGATTTTGAACATGTTCTTTCCATGACCCTCTTAACTGAGATGAGACACGAGATCTAATGCTTGGATTAAGTAAGAATCACTTTGATTCTATCATACATATTGGGATCAGGTTATACTTAAAAAGGCGGTCATCTACGGGTGCCAAGGAGACTAAAAGAGTCCGGTGCCAAAAAGTAGTATCATGGTTTGCCTTTCTTTGTACTACTAGG
This sequence comes from Forsythia viridissima, assembly GCA_030279155.1. Classification (NCBI taxonomy): domain Eukaryota; kingdom Viridiplantae; phylum Streptophyta; class Magnoliopsida; order Lamiales; family Oleaceae; genus Forsythia; species Forsythia viridissima. Next base: position 38,204,124 of record CM059036.1, read on the forward strand.
CTAAGTGTCTGCTTAGATCAGTTTTGAAAATGAATTTTACTATTTGGGGTTTCATTTGTAAATAAACCACCAAAGTTGGAGAAGCTCTATTTCTTTGGTTCAAATTTATAAAGGCATTTATTCAGGGTATAAAGAATAATTAGTACAAAATGTCCCTACCTATTGAAGTAATTGTGCAAAACGTCCATACCTTCTAAATTTTGGCAATTTCACCCTCACCTACTAGATTTCTTGAGCAAAAGGTCATTCCGTCCAAAAAACAGCCGTTAACTCACCAAAACAGCATGAGTCGTAATGCATTGTAAGACTAAATTAGTCCAACTACTTTTTTTAACTTATATATATATATATATATATATATATATATATATATATATATAGAGAGAGAGAGAGAGAGAGAGAGAGAGAGAGAGAGAGAGATGGGGTTTGTGTTTCTTTTTGTTTTCTCTTTTGTAGAATGAAAAGAGAAAATTACGCACCTCTTCTTCTAAGAAGAAGATAGATATAGAGCAAAATCTAGATTTAAATTCTTCTTTGTTTGATGCTCTTTATTGTGAAGAAGAGCTCTTGATTGTGAAGAAGAAGAAGAAGAAGAAAAATGGGGAGAAGTTGAAGAAGAAGAAAGTGAAATTATTTTGAACAAAAATAATCATTTTAATGCCAAAATTTTTCTGTTTTTCCAATGCTGTTAATGGAACAACATCTGTTTTGGGATGATGAAGAACTTCAATCTCTTTGCGGCGAAGGAGATTTCTTCAATAGTTTTGACAAAAATAAAGGAAATTGAAGTTAACAAAAATTGATTAGGTTTTTCATTGACCAAATCTGTGTGTCTGCAGGCGACAATACAGATTATTTCACAATTGAAGTGCATCTTGGAGGCAAATTTTATGATAAGCCAAACAATGTGGCATACGAAGGAGGAATAGTACTATTTTTTGATTTCTTGGTATGTTGTAGTGAGCAAGGACGTTGACAATCGATAATACAGTTAGGTGAGGATGTTCACCACAAATTTTAAAATAGGTAGGGTCGTTATGCACATTAAGAAATAAAAAATAGGGACGATTTATACAAGTTAATTCAAAAAATAGGAATGTTATGCATATTTATATACAAAGATAGGGATGTTTTACGCAATGTCAATTACATATAAAAATGAACGATGCACAACAGTACATCAATCCCACAACTGGTTCCAACGATTTAGGACATCTTAATGTTCTATTGGCATTTGAAGATAATGAGCTCGAAAAGATAGCTTCTATCTTCAAAAAAGTCAACATAAATGATCAAGAAATCATCCTCACAGCCAAATCAGTTGAAAATCCTCAGTCAGGCAAAAAATATTAAAAGAGGAATAATCAAAATACAGTAAGGCTTTTTGAGATTAATGTCTAGTTTATTTATTACGACTCGTGCTGTTTTGGTGAGTTAACGGCTGCTTTTTGGACGGAAGGACCTTTTGCGCAAGAAATCCAATAGGTGAGGGTGAAATTTCAATATGTAGGGACGTTTTGTGCTAATTACCCGGGTATAAAACTTGCTCTCTTCCTGAAAAGTTTGCCAGGCTTAGCTGTGAAAGTAGTTTACTATTGGAGATAGACATCTACTTTTCAATCGAGATTTTTTCCTACATCTAGATTAGAGATACTTTAAGGAAAAAAAAGGATTATATTTGGATAAGTTGTGAACGGTTTGACTCACTTCCCATAAAATTGTGAGCATGACGAGTACTAATTGATATTTCTTAAAAGAGATTCTCATAAAATAATCATTATGGTACTAATGTCTCACTTAGCTGTTAGATCCGGTAAAAAACAAAAGCTTGATTTTTCATTTTTGATGCCCATCGAATGCCTTCAAACATTTTCAGTTTAGGATAGCTTAATTCTGTACATGACTTCAGGTGTTTTTCATTTTATTTTATTTTGGGAGATGGAGTTCGGCGTTTTAATGGGATCGGGATTGGAACCAAGGGCCTTAAGGTTAGATAATCAAGTCTTTGACATTTCTATCTGGACCTTGGGACTACATATGCAAGTGCTTGTTCTGCTTATAGTTTACAACTTTCCAGTGAACTTATTCTATTGCAGGCTTATGGGCATTTATTCTCTGTAAAGCATTTTGCGTGATTTACAAAGATATCGTTTGACTACTTTCGCTAAGAGACAATAGTTTATCTAATTATATTACTTTGGCGTTAAGGAAACGTTCAGCACAATATATTTCCACAAAAAATGATCATGTAGTCTTAAATGTCCAACACTTTCTCCTCATTAACAATTTATTGGCTTTCAGGTTTGACTTGTATTTCCGAAAGAACCCCTTCGGTGGTGAATTCACGGTTTTTGCTGGTCTTGAAGAGTGCATAAGATTAATTGCTAACTTTAGATTTACAGAGGATGAGATTGCTTTCATCAAAGCGTCCTTGCCTCCATCATGTGAGGTATAAATACCAATTAATATTACTGTAGTAGCATGCTATCAAGTTCATTATTGCCAGTGATGGTTACTGACAATACTTGATTAATTAGTAAGCTCGAGCAAGTTCATAGTAGGAAAATGCTCTGAATGCAAATCGATATTATAGCAAGCAAAACTTGAGGTAGTGCCGGTACTTGTGTTCTTGCTGGTGCCATTCCTAAATTGCATTTTACACTGTGATATTTACAATCTATGGTTTTATGTAATGTGTGACTTTGCTAACAGTAATTGTTTAACATTAGGATGGCTTCTATGACTATCTTCGTGGAACAGATTGTTCTGATGTGGAGATATATTCTATATCTGAAGGGTTTGTTGTATTTCCAAAGATACCATTGATGAGGATCGAAGGGCCAATAGCTGTGAGTACCTTTAAACTTTTTCCTTTTTATGATTATATTTGGGGAACATGTTGTCAACATAATTGGTCTACTCTACTTTTTCTCATTATTGGTTTTAATATCATTATTAATTGTTAATGAATGTACTTGTCTTGTAAGGTGGTTCAACTGCTTGAAACCCCACTCGTAAATCTGATAAATTATCCATCGTTGGTTGCTACAAATGCTGCAAGGCACCGTTTCGTTTCTGGGAAGTCCAAACTTCTTCTTGAATTCGGGCTACGACGAGCACAGGTCCTATAAGTTGTTGTTTTTCTTTTTTTTTTTAATTGTTCATCTTTGTTATGTAGCATTCAAACATTGTTTGCCTCATATTCCTGTAGGGCCCTGATGGTGGTATAGGGGCATCAAAGTACTGCTACATGGGGGGATTTGACGCAACAAGGTATTCTCAATGAAATATAGTTTCTAAGTCTAATGAATTTCATTGGTGGGCATCACTTGATAGTTTTATCAAGCTGGTTCAGTGCTTCTTGTGGACAACTTACTTTACCCAGAGCCATTGGACCTAGTCAGGAGATCAACTTGATTAGGGGGCTGTTTAGTGGTCGGTTCACCTGATTATCAAGTCGGTCAACTGGTCAAACTGTTGGGCCATTCAAATTTACATCATAACAATAAAATCTTAAATAGGTATGAATCCATATATTGGTTTCAGCAGCTTCCTCTCATTGTTTCAATGGATAAATGTATACCGGTCGTAAATGATACCAATATATTCGTGAAAAATGTGTTTTTATTAATATTGGATTAATACGATCTTCAGGGAGATCCTACAATTTTGAATGTGAAAAATAAAACATGAATCTACATAGTTCATTGTTTCGTAATTATTAGATAGTAAGCGAAGTTAGTCATGTCAATTTCAAAATGACCTGTTTAGTAACAAAAACACGATATACAAATAGCATATATTGGTTTGGGTTAGAAGGATTCATGTCAAAGAACTTTTTGACTTGTTTTATAAGTGACATTTCGGGGTCTGTTTGGGTCCTGTTTAACCAATAAATTAATCTGTGTCATGTTGACATGCTGATTGACTCACTTTTTAACTCATTAAACCATGATATTTAAGTCAGTTCATATTGTAATTATGTCACCCTACACAGTAATGGGTTAAACATTTTAGCAGATTGTGTATTGTTGATCCACTTATTAGCATGTAGTGTTAGTGTTATAGTATACCAATTTCTTAAGCAGGTCATGTTCACGTCTTACTCAACTAACCTGCCACACTTTAAGACCCAACAAGAACCTGATATGAAGTGCTAATTGCAACCCTAAGCAAAGGTATAGGGAATAATACAAAATTAAGGTTCTCGCATTCAAGTTTTGAAGTTTCATAAATTTTACTCGCAGGATTTTGGTGAACTTTCAAATGTCTCTTCTATTTATATTTGTCTTGTATCTTGTTATGTATCAGTAGATGTTATAGGAATCTAATTAAATATTTTTCAATAATACTATTGCTATTTGACACTACTAGATAAATAGATATTACTGGCTTTCGAGAATATTGGAGTACATTGTGCATTATAGGTAACCATTTTGTTCTTAAGACATGGACTTTAAGGTACCTCATAATTTGTAGAAAAACATGGAAGACAGAAATGTATAAAATAAACTTGAATCATAAATCCCAAACTGTGGCATAGCCTAGTTGGAAACTGCATTGTAATATTTTGCATTAGCCGATAGGTCATGGGTTCAAAACTTGCACCATTCAGTTTTGACACAAAACTTGATCTGGCCAGTCCTCCAAACACTTGCCAGGTGGATGTTCAGGTAAAAAATTGTCCAGGTCACTGGGTTCTCTGTGTGTTGCTGGATTGTTGGATCAAATGAGAAAACTAGGCCTGGCCCTGATTATAAAAATTCCGACTACACCAGAGCCCATTTTATAATTTTTTTCCTGTTGATCATAATGAGTCACTCTCATCTCCATTTCTTATGGTGTGCTGACAGTAATGTTGCTGCTGGGAAATTATTTGGAATCCCACTCCGCGGAACACATTCACATGCCTTTGTCAGCTCATTTATGGTAGGCATTGGTGTTCACATGGCCGTATTCACATTCACATTCAAATTCTGTTTTTTGTTGTTGTTTTTTTCCTGTTTATCAATTCTTGTGAGTGTCTTGCTGCTGAAGCAGTACATTTTCTTCGGCTCAAGTATTAATCAAGAATGGTTTACTTACCAAAGCACTGTGCATTGGATATTTGATTTCTTTATTTTTATAATGACATTCATTACAAGGACACGCTATTCTATTTCTACATCAGTTTTGGGTGATAAAAAAAAAAAATTGATTTCTTTATTTATGTAGAGACTGCTATATGGTTGAATATGTTGCATACCTATTCTGATTTATCTGGGCATTTTGCTTGAAGTTTCATCTGAACTTTGAATGAAGTAGAGGGTTGGTGGGTATTTAATTGCTGTCCTACAATTACTAATTTGTCATTGAGCTAAGATGTTTTCCGAGTACTTGTTACTTGCCCTCGCATTTTGGTAGCAAAAGCAGGAGGTAGTGAGTAAGCAGGCTTTTGCTTGGCATCTAGTGTCAATGTTTTATGTACTCATTTTCCATTCCCCTTTTTTCTATTTTTTTGTTCCTTTATTCTTAATTTTGTCCATTGTCTTAATTGTCCCGCCAATTTGCAGAGTCCAGATGAGATAATTGACAAGTCACTTCAAAGTCGTGATGGCTCAAATGTTTGTGAGGATTTTGTTGGTTTGGTGCAGACATGGTTAAGCAAATTAAAGGTGTTTTCAGTTTCACCGTTGCCTTTACTGCTGTGATATATGTTCTATCTTTGACACACTGATAATTTTATTGACTTTTCTCCTGTCATGTTTTGCCTCTGTATGCTCTACTTGTTGATATTGATACCTAGTAAATTTACTATCCCTGTGTCATCTAACAGTAATACATCAAAGTTGAATTGGGTTTTTCAATTGTAATTTCCAGTTACCATTTCCCTTTTCAAGTTTTACTTCTGCTTTGGCTAAACCTTCAATTTGCATTTCTCATTTTTCCCTTGATGAAATTAGGCTATATATGCAAAATTTGATGTTTATTTTTGTGCACTGCAACCAATAGTAATGCTCACAAGTTGTAATTGTATCCATTTTCTCTTAACACTTCAATTGATTAAAAGCATATTGTGGGAGTGGTGGATCCTAGGTCCTTTGGTCAATAAATGTAATCATTTCTTACCTAAAGATCCTATTTCAGCGGCCATTTTGTTCCATTGGAGTCCTTTCGATAACCAATAAGAGATCTGTAAGCAATAATATCCCTACATTTAATATATTCAATAGGGCGAGCTTTCTTTTACTTTTCCAATTTTAAATCCCCTCTCCAATTTCTTTATTTGGGCGGGGGCACTAGTGAAATGTTTCGGAGGTTAAATGGCCCATAGTAACTTTTGTAAAGTTGATACCCTCAAGTCAACATTTATCTGGCTATGTATTGTTGTATATCAATCTGTTGATGATTCATTCCCTCAATAAGATCAGTCAATTTAGTCCATAAATTGACATTTACCTCCTGCTCGTATATTTTATATTATTCCTAAGATTATTTACTTGAATGGCTTTCCCTGTACAGCTGTAAATTAGGCCTGGTGACTTTTCTCTATATACTGTATAAATTTTCTGAATAATACAACCAATTGCTTCAATTTTCTGCTATAAATGGGAGCCTATAATATCAATATAAGACATCACCAATAGGTAGAACAACATTCAGAACCATTTTATCTTCTTTACTACATGTAGTTTATTCACTTAATAATTTATTTACTCTTGTTAAAACTGCGAACACAGTCTGCACATCTTCTCTAAGAATTCTCTTTCAGAAGGTGAACACATCCAGGGAAGTGCAGAAGTTGCACTTCCAAAATTTGAAGAATCTAAAAGACTCAATGCCTATGATATTCTTTGCAATTTATCCTGTATGTAGTTTCATGTGGACTCTGATTCGAGTGTTGTGATCAGTAATCAATTCCTAGTAAATGCATGCACATAGAAGACAAACATTTGTTTATTGATTCTTTATGACAATTATCAGAATTTTGCTATGGACTTCTTTCCTACTTTTCTCATATTCCATTTGAAAATGCTACCATCTCCACTTCTATAATTTGCAAGTATCTTCACATATCTTATCTTGTTAATGTTATAAATATTCCATAATAATTTTTAGTCTCTGTAAGAGGATTCATATTTGACCAGATAAAGTATAATATCACAAGCACTACAAAGAATGCTCAGATGTTTTTGTCATTTTGTGTTATATGCATGCGTGTATATATAAATATTTTAATGTATTGGGTAATCTGAATGCTATATATCTAATAGTGGCTCATTTAATTTTTGCACTCTGTTCAGTGGTCACATTTATTAGGTGGAATATTTGGAGAAACGAATCAAAGTGAGTTAGCTGCTTTCATCTCATATGCGCTTGCCTTTCCGAATGCCTTTTTGGCCCTTGTAGACACATACGATGTAAGTAAAACTTTTTAATAGTCATTCAACTTTTTCACAGCTCATCGATTTTTCTGTCTAACATAAGACACTTCATTGTGTCTCTTGGAACTGCATACTTGCAGCCCTATGATTGATCTTTTTGATATTATCAGAAACTGTGGTCAAAACGGTTTACCAATAAGCACATCTTTGTACTGCTTTCCAAGTATTGAAAAGTCTTGTTAACCATGGGTGGAAGCTATTGAAGTGATAATTACAATCACTCATCTGTACTGGTTCTCTAAATGTTTGAGAACCTTGGAGTTAGTGTTTGAACTATTGATTTACTAAGTATTTGGCATCTTTGGAACAGTTAAGAATTATGTAGGCTGTTTATCTCAATAATTTTCTTCGCGGTCTTTTCATTATTAGTGATTCTTTTATTGAACATGTTGAAATCTTGTTAGTCATTCATTTTATTTTTACCACAATATCTGTTTGACTCTCGATTCTTATTTTAGGAGCAATTGTGTGAACTATTTTTTTCCCCTCCTCTAGAGAACAAAGTTAATCTTGCTAGATAAAGCATTACATTGGTGAAATTGACTTTTATATGTTGTGAACCCATGTGCATATCTTGACTTCTGATTACTATGTATATCCAATGCATTATAGCCAGATGATGTTTAATAGGCTTCGTACAATTCCAGGCATTATGCAGTCCCTTCCTGTTTACTTTCAATGCAATTTCCGCTTCATTCTGGTCTTTGTATTATAATTATTGATGTGGTTTTCGTTAATACTCTTAACAGGTCATGAGAAGTGGTATTCCTAATTTTTGTGCAGTTGCTCTGGCTCTAAATGATTTTGGGTACGCTCAAGAGACTTGTTCCTTCATTGGTGTTTTACATGGTGGAAATGATCTTATCTATGTTAAAATGGGGAATTAAATTTTGTGAAGATAACCTATCTCCGCCCGATTAAGTATTGATCCTGTCAGTAGTCTCACAATATATAGAAATATTTTGGGGGCTGTTAGTCATGCTCAAATATCGCCTCTCGCACTACACCTGGTTTCTCAAAAACTAGAATTGCATGAATGCTCTTGAACAACCCAACTAGCCCAGAACTCTCTCAATCTCTCTCTCTCTGATCCACATACAGAAGGTCACCTGCTTTGCCTCCTCATTCGTCTCCTTTCCCCTTTTGCCTCTTACGTATTCATATGCACTGCTGGATTATGTGTTCATACCGGTTCTATCTATATTTATTCTATTTCTTATTGTGAGAGAGGACCTGTAATTGAGATGGGGAAGGATGGATGCTGAACCAACAGAACTCAATTAAAATTTATATACATCATCCTACAAGGATGAGTTCACTGTGAGCGAACAATACAAGTATTGAAGACACAGTCTAACTACATAAATATGGCCCGTATGTAACAACTTAAGCTTTTAGAATGAGTTGGTTAACATGGTATCAGAGCCGGACAACCTGAGGTTGAATCTCCCCACCACTCACTCATTAAAATTGTGCACATGGTATGCCTTTGATGGGAAAAAAATGAACTTGGTCTACACTTGAGGGGCCGTGTTGAAGACAATTTAATAATGTGGCCGGTCTAACAGCTTAAGCTTTAGATGAGTTAATTAACAAGTTTCATCGTAACAACTTTTCAGCGTTATAGAGCCAAAGCTTTCATTGTTTTCATCAATACAATCATCCATGGCCTCTCCCAATTTGCCTATAATTCATGTAATGGAAACCTTAATAAATGGTGCCATATATTTTTTGAAGAATTCTAAGATAGTAAGACTTGGGAGTTGAGAAAATTGGCTAAGCGGCCTCGAACTTTTTAATGGAGCTGACAAGAAGGGGAAATATAAAAGAATGGTAATTATGGTGTATAAGATATATGTATATATAGTGATCTCTTAGAGAGAGAGAGAAAATAACATCTGACGGAGGCAACCAAATAATGTCCTTTGTAAAAGAACTATTGTGTCACATGGAAAATTGGAACCTCAGATATTAGCTTTCAGTTTTCCTCGTGGTGCTTGGATCTGGATAGCATTGGATCAGGTTTGGACATGCCTGCTTTATCAATACATTTATACACACAGTGTGTACAAAGTAGAGGGATAAGCTTTCAATATTTCTCCTCCTTTCCTAATAAAGTACGTCCTAATAAAGTACGTGGCCCAGTTTTTATTAGTGCTTACAGATGTAAAAGTTTAATAAAAGGGTTTGTTCACTGTTTTCCTTATCAGTAATTAAGATAATATGGAAGACTGGTGATAAGGCATGAATGCAACTCGAAGGAGCTCAAGGTAGCACTGCAGGAGTAATTTTTAAAGAGTGGAATGACAATGTAATAATTGAACCGACCTTAAGATCTTGAAAACTATTGGATTCTCATTGTGGCAAGGAACAACTCCAGATTTTTTACTGGGTTGAAGTGCATTCTGGCTTAATTCTTCTGCTCCTTAGATTTGCCATCAGAAACATCTCTAAGGGGGTTGTATCTTTTAAGTTGTCATTATCGACCGGCTTTTTCTTCGTGCTGGGGGAGTTTACCTTTTCAGTGTGCTTTCTGTTTGTGTGGCAAGATACTGTCTGTTAGCAAGCCACCTAGCTTCATCCCTAGTGCCTGAACCCTGAACCCTCATAACCAGTCTGGATAATCATATTTGAACATATTCCTAAGCTATCTGTTTGACTTTCACAGATATCGGTTTTAGTTTGTTTGGCTTATCTTTTGATATCTTTTCTAAATATTCTTGTTCAGGTATAAAGCAGTAGGTATTAGATTAGACTCTGGTGATCTTGCCTATCTGTCGTGCGAGACCCGAAAATTCTTTCAGGCTATTGAGAAGGAATTCAGAGTGCCTGATTTTGGAAACATGAGCATCACGGCTAGTAATGACCTCAATGAAGAAACAATAGATGCTTTAAACAAACAGGTAAACACATTGAAATTTTCAAGAGGTTGTGATACTTCCACTGTAACACGGACAAGTAAAAATGTGCTATCTCTAAAAACTTGTGTTCTGGACTTCTGGTAGCGGTATTGCATGCCCTTGTCCAACAAGTAAAATTATGCTATCTCTAGAAACTTGTGTTCTGGTAGTGGTACTACATGCCCTTGTCCCCCATTATCTATGGTTTTACTAGTTCTATTGAAATACATATATAACATTACCACTGAAGTGAATTGCTTGCCATTACCCAACAAAGTCATTTTCCAGCTCTAGAAGAGACTTTATGATTAAGTTCTGGGAGTGAAGTCGAGAGAATCAGAGAAACCTATTTATCCAGTTAAAAAAACTAACAAGCAGCAGGAATCTTTCAATAGATTCTCAGATTCTATGGTCTATAGAAAAACTTACTATATTTCTTCTTAATGCAAAATACCAATGGAGAAGAACTCAGAGTCAATATTGAACTTGGAAGATATTGCTCAACAGTTTGTTTCTTCATGTCGAGTTCCATCCCTGTCTAGGTTTTCTAGTTGTACACTACAAAATACAATGTTCTCTTCCCACCTTAAACCCTGAGCAATAGTCCACCCCCTCACCCCTCACCCCCCCCCCCCCCACCCCCCACCACACACACAAAGAATAGTAAACAAACAAACAAATATATAAAAAGTATCATAGATGCTCAATTTGTAGAAAATATACCCATTAATAAATTTGGTCTCATCATTATTGGGTTTCTTTTGATTTAACCAAAAAAAGGAGTTAAATTTGTATACAGAATGAGCATTTTTAGAATCTTATATTATATATGTAGAGTTTCTGTCATTGCCTTTGTATTTCCGAATTTGAAGTAGTTGAGTCAGTCAAACAAATGTCTTTATTTATTTTAGTTTTGTGGGGAAACTTTACCCACCACCATTACTTCCCACTGGAAGATAGATATTTTGACTTGGCTATCTTCTGCCAGAACTTATATGGTCATAAACAACTAAAAGGAAATACAAATTGGTGACATGAATTCACGCACATACATATGTCAGGTCTAGCTTTTTTGCCTTATTCTCTCTTCAAATCGTTTTTCTTTATGTAGTCTGTTATTGGCACCATTAATTCTTCATTTATGGTCGCGAGTACTATATTTCAGGGATCGAATCTAAACCAACTTAGAAGAAGTATTTTCCATGAATTTATTCTTTTGTATTGGGAAGATTGATGAAACTTTCCATTCTTCTTTACATGATTCATAATGATTTTTCATTTCCAATTTCCTACCCATGTTTACTATGCTGCTCTGGACTTGTATATCTTTTCTTTTGGGCCCCAGGGTCATGAAGTTGATGCATTTGGAATTGGAACTCATTTGGTTACATGCTATGCTCAACCTGCTCTTGGTGTTGTTTTTAAGTTAGTCGAGATAAATAATCAGCCTCGCATCAAACTTTCTGAAGATGTTTCAAAGGTTCGTCAATGCATGTGATATCTTAACATTTGAATTGCATTTTAGTTCTAATGCCGAGGTTTGCTCTGATATCAGGTCTCTATCCCATGTAAAAAAAGGTGTTATAGATTATATGGAAAGGAAGGTTACCCTCTTGTAGACATAATGACAGGAGAAAATGAACCACCTCCGAAGGTATTCTTTTAATCTATCTCTGAATTTCGATCAACAGGGATGCTCCCTTAAATTCTATGATAATCTTCTTCTAAAATGTATTAGTCAATGATGAAATTGCGTTATTAGTTCTCAAGAATTTTAGGGAATCCTCTCTAATAGTGAGTCCAATTATTCAATAATTTGACAAGTTGAATTTTTCATTTGACTTGGCATGAGTTTTTAGGCAACAACTGTTGTGTATATTTTCTTCACCTTTCCAATTTTGTTCTATGATATTCATATAAAGCTAGGATACAAGGATGTGGAGCAGGAGTCCTAGTGGATGTGGGAGTCAGAACAGGAGCTTTGATTTTTGAAGAATCCATTAGTGCAAACTGCAAAGCGTTCTAGAGCATGGAAAAGTGAAAAATGAAATATAGTTATACACTTATGAAAAACAGTTACATTTACATACATACATATGATGTATGTGTATGGAATTAGGTAGGTAGATCTTGTGTAGTTGAAATAAAACATAAAAACAGCATCAATACTTTTATAGTTTAAAAAGACAACTTCAATTAACTTTGTCAAAAGGATAGCTGGTGAGCAAATCTTCAACTGGATTTTTCATTTGTATGTCCATGAGCATAGTGTGGACCACAAGCTTGTTGTTGTTTGTCCATCAGCAAAACCTAGAAAGTAGGTTATGTCAATTAAATACTGAGAGGAAGAACAAAAAATAAAGCTTGAATAAAGGACACCAATAAGGCATAAAACATCTCCAAAGTGCTAATGTTTTGTGATCCCACATCGCTATGAGGACAAGCTTCACCTGTGACCTTTGTTTATTGTAGCTCCTCTTAGCTACAAATTATTGCTTAATCCATTTATTGGGGCCTTTTGAAATGGTCCCTTCATAATAAGTCTCTTTTCACATGTTGTGGAAGGCTTTTGAAACCCTATTGTATATCAAACTTCTAAACATTTCTATTTGAAGCTCAACTAAGCTACAGATTATTGCTCAATCCATTTAATAGGACCTGTTGATGTGAGCAACTTCATAATTATTATTTTTCACATGTCGTGGAAAGCTTTTGAAAGTGTTGCTTGTTAAGGTTCTAAACGTTTTTGGTGGTTGTGTTGTTAAAATTCAGCTTGCACTACAGCGTTGTGCGATAGCACAAAGTATGTTAGGTGAACTCTTTCTGTATTGTGCAATTAATTGTTACCACTCTGTGGGCTAGGTGTTGGGATATTTTTCTCAAAACTTGCCAAAATCAAAAGATGTACCAATTGTTGAAAAGAAAAATATATGATATAATATTATATTATATTATATTATATTTGGTGGCTAAAATTGGACAAGTTTTCAAATCTTGGACACCTTGGTAGTTGAAACTTGGAAGACATTTAGGTCATATGTTAACTATAAATTGACGTGATTTATTCTCTTTTATAATGTGTGGCCTGAGAGTTTTTAAGAGAAATTGTAAGTCTAGCATCCTAGTTTTTTTTCTTGTTCTCTTTGTGGGTTGTACAAAGAGTAGAAATTGGTGGGTGTGGTAAAGCTTAGGATATTATTTTTTTTGGGATACTTGGAGATTTTGGTAGATGAAATCTATATAATTGTAACAATTTTTCATATAGTGAAAGATTTGACAGTCCGTAAATTTTTCTCCATATTTTATATTTTTCTGTTTCGTTATCTTTTTCTGAACAAGGATCTTGTGAGCAATAAAAGAATTGGTCTTAATTCCCAACAGTGGTATTAGAGCGTCAGGTCGTTCAGAGTGTTGGAGCACAGAGAATAGAAGATATGTCTATTAAATATGACGTGGAGAAATTTGACAGAAGAATCAATTTTGGCTTGTAGCAAGTACAGGTTAAGGATGTTTTGATTCAATCTGGACTGCACAAAGCTTTGAAAAGGAACCCAACCTTTGTTTCTGACAAAGATACTAAAAAATAAGTATCTTGTTGGAATTGTAGAAAACCTGTTCACGTGAGAAAAAATTGTCCAAAAGGTAGAGCAGACTCGGCCAACTGCTCGACATCAGATACGGACAATATGTTTCTCTTCATGGGAGACGATGATATAACTTGAGTAACTATTTACATTCTCGTGGCATGTGCTAGTTGCCATGATAGATGATGTGTTAGTAATAGTGGGTCCACATGTTTTCACACGGGCATTGGCTTGATATTAATGCAAGGTGTGGTGGAATTGATGTCGATGGCTGATGAACTTCCAAGTAAGTTAAGCAAGGGAGTTGCACCATAATATTTCAGCAAATTTATTCGACATGAGTCGATGAAATTCTTAGAATTCGTTAATTCTAAGTGATTATACTTATATGGTGGAGTATGTTAATTCTCTGTTTTGAGAATTGAGATTGTCAAAGTGTACCCTTTTTTTAAGTATCGAGATGAAGAGCTGCAGAAGAGATGATTGAGTTTTGACTCGTTTTTCGTCAAGGTGGAGATTGTTGGGATATTTTTCTCAAAACTTGCCAAAATCAAAAGATGCACCAATTGTTGAAAAAGAAAATATATGATATAATATAATATTATATTATATTATATTATATTTGGTAGCTAAAATTGGACAAGTTTCCAAATCTTGGACACCTTGGTAGTTGAAACTTGGAAGACATCCATGTCATATGTTAACTATAAATTGACGTGATTTATTCTCTTTTGTAGTGTGTGGCCTGATGGTTTTTGAGAGAAAAATTGTAAGCCTAGCATCTTAGTTGTTTTTCTTGTTTTCTTTGTGGGTTGTACAAAGAGTAGAAATTGGTGGGTGTGGTAAAGCTTATGATATTATTTTTCTTGAGATACTTGGGGATTTTGGTAGATGAAATCTATATGATTGTAACAATTTTTTATATAGTGAAAGATTTGACAGTCCGTAAATCTTTCTCCATATTTTATATTTTTCTGTTTCGTTATCTTTCTCTGAACAAGGATCTTGTGGGCAATAAAGGAATTGGTTTCAATTCCCAACACTAGGGTCATAAATTAAGTATACTAGCCATAAAGTGATAGAATTAGGCATGGTTATACTAGTTTGGTAAGGTAGTTTGGGAAAGAAAGTTTTTGAGGAGTGCATTTAAGGTAAGTAAATATCATTTTGTTACATTCCAATCAGAAGAGAAACCCAATTTGATTCTATCTAAAGTAATGTGGATCTTGTCCAATAGCATGGTAATATTATTTTGGTAAGGTAGTTTGGTAATATTTGTGCACTGTCCATCCTGCCTTTAACTGTTAACGTGATGCCACATGTACCTATCTTCTGTACATAGAGCATGTGGTTGCATTGGCTGCATAGTGATTTCCATAAAACAGCCTAATGAATTAGATACTGCCTAATTTGCAATGAACCAGTTGCTATTAGTATTATTCTTCTCCACATAGCAAGCAACATATCAACTATGGTCCTTGTTGATGTACTTTGATGTAGAGGTGTCAAGACGGGTGGGCCGGACGAACCCGCATCGGCCCACCCGCCTCGACCCGTAACCGCGGCCCGGTCACGGGCCGAGGACGTTGAACTGCCTACCCGGGCGATTCAGCATTTGACGGGCCAATGGTTAAAAAAAATGTGAATTTCATGTAAACATTTTTTGTTATAAATAATAAATGTGAATTTATCATTGTTATTTATTTTTTATTTAGTTAATACATTTTTTTGCTATAAATGTAAACATTTTTTTTTAAAGACAACAAGTTGGTAAATGTTTTTAGTAATTTTAAAAAAAAATTAATTTTTTATTCATACGGGCTGAACTGGGTTAAACCGTGGCCCACATGGGCTCTACCCGAATGAGCCAACGGGTGGGTCGGACTCGTGTTCAATTTTCGTGGCTTGGGTAGACCTGGCTCGCAACCCGCAGCCATGGCGCGGGCTTTTTCTAACTCGAGCCGTCACCGGACTTCATCGGATGTGGGCCTGGAGGTGTCAATCCGGGTTAGGTTGGCCGGGTCGGCCCGCCTCCGATGAAGTCCGATGACGGCCCACATTAGAAAAAGCCCGCATGATGCGCGAGTTGCGGGCTAGGTCAACCCAGCCCACAAAAATTTAACACGAGCTCGCCTATCTGGGTCGAGCCCATGAGGGCCGCGGTTCGACCTGATTCGACCCGTATGAATAAAAAATTAATTTTTTTTGAAATTACTAAAAAAATTTAGTTACTTATTGTAATTCAAAAAAAAAAATATTTACATATATAGCAAAAAATGTGTAAAATTACTAAATAAAAAATAAATAACAATGAAAAATTCACATTTGTTAATTTTTTAATCCAATTTCTATTTTTTTATATATATTTAAAGACGAAAATATCATGCATCTGTCACATCTTTTACTTTAAACGGTTCTTTGCCATTTGTTTTTTGTCGAATCGCCCGGGCTGTGAACAGCCAGCCCAGTTCACGGGCTGGCCAGCGATTCGACCTCTTCGGTCTATGAACGGCCAGCGGTTCGGTCTTCTCGGCCTGTGAACAGCTCGTTCGGTTCATGGGCCGCCCCGCGGTTCCGGGTCGAGGCTGGTGGGCCGATGTGGGTTTGGCCGGCCGGCCCGCCCGTCTGGACACTTCAATTGGCCCGCCTAACCCGGATTGACACCTGTACTTTGATGCATGAGATTTGTTGGAATCAAGTCAGTTTCGACAATTTTTAGCAAGACATGCAAGACATCAGAAAGGAAGTGGGTCATGAAATCTTAAATCTTTTCGTGTCTATTAAAGAAGAAAGTTGAAAAAGTAAGCCCCCAAATCATTTGTTGAACCACCTCATCTAAAAGCTTAAGTTGTTAGAGATGAGACAAATTTGTTCATTTATAATTATATTTTCAACACGCCCCTTCACATGCGTGACATATTCATTTTTTCATCAAAGACCTGCCACGTGAAATTTTCATAATTGGGTGATAGGGAAATTTAACTCATGACCTTTTTCGTCAATTATAATGTTGAGTCATCTCATTTAAAAGCTTAAGCTATTACAAAGAGGACAAACATTTTATACATCTATTACTATATCTTCAATATCATTCATTCTCATTGAGACTTTATGCTGCTCAGAACAAGAGAAGGCAAAATTAAAAATAAAAGATGGATGATGGATGACTTGATTTACATCTACTTTCTAAGTTTATGTCGTTCTTGTGGCCTTTAATGGCTCATTGTTGCGGTAATCTTTTGACTCTACTAGAGCTTTGTCCCATATTGCCTGCATGGCTATTACGAGAATCAGAAGTATGCCTGATGCTTTGGACTTATTACATGTGTCATTGCAGTAGGAGCAGAGTTATTTTCTTGAACAAGCTCTTTTAGTCCTTGTCTTGATTACTTGTCAAATGGAGAGACTTGATTGAGTTTGTGATAGAGGTGGCACTTCTAATGTAATGAAATTTTTTTTTTTTTTTTTGGGTTCTGTAATGTCATTGTCACCAATGCTGCCAGCTCGTTTGTAGAACACTGGACAAACTAAGAATAGTATAACTTGCAAATTGAAATATATTGTCGAGCTCCCTACTAGTTCTTGTATTTAATTGAAATGGAAAGAGAGTTGCCTTGATGTTGTTCTTTGAAGTCTAGTAAATATTTCCCTCACCAAATCTCTAGTTTACAAGTCTACAATCCTTTGTGAGACTGTTGACTTTTAGCTTTCTGACAATCAAGAGTTAGATATGGAGCTGACAGCCTTTCACAAAGTTATTATGTTTGTTTACCTGTCGTTGTCAAATGAGGTTGCAAGTTAAAATCCTCTAATAAAATTTAGTGGGGATATTGATGTTGTTGACTAATGACAGGATAGTCTAGTAATCCTTCTAAACATATCATATGTACATTGGTGAAATGGACTGTTTGGGAAGGTGAAATTATATTTTTATGTGTGGCTATATTGACACTACAATTATACGTGCACTACATTTTAATTACACTAAAAGTTCTCAATCTTTGTTCATGTAGCACCTATGCTCATAACTTTTTGTCGTTGAATTTTTATCTTCAACTTCTATTAATTCACATATCTCATCTTTAATGATGGTTTGTCAAGATATTTTGTTTGCGTACTTTGAAATGAGAAAATAATATTTTCCTGCACTTTTGTATTTATTATTTTTTTTATAAAAATAGGATGGTCAAATAAGTCGTTTTACACCCTCCCAACAGATTTTTTTAACATAAACCGTTATCAGACACAAAATGTGTTAATTAAAAAAAAAATTGAGGATAAGAATGCGATAAAAAAAAAATTCGGAACATGAGTGCTACAATGTGAAAAGATTGAGGACTTTTAGTGTAATTAAAATGTGTGGTGTGAATATAATTATCTTATTTTTATTGTGTTAAACTCTTATATTAAAAATTTAGTAGATTGCTATGAACTTCATTGTGAGCGATTGCTCATTCTTCTAATTATGGTGTAGAATTCGGTGACTTAAAAACGAAATGCGTTAACCCATTAATTTACCTTCTGTGATAATCAGGTTGGGGAACGAATTTTGTGTCGCCATCCGTTTAATGAATCTAAGAGGGCATATGTGGTGCCACAGTGTGTCGAGGAACTTCTGAAATGTTATTGGCCTGGTAGATCAGGTAAGAGTTTTTTGTTTCTTAAGTTGCCATAGTTAACATCTAGACACGGCCATTTACTGTTTTGTTACTGGACAACGCTAAATCCCACGTAATCGGTAAATTGGTACATCCATTCCAATTGGTGGTACAGTACTACTTGGAAAACTAAAAGTGTCATATCAAACTCCCCTCCCCCCCCCACAAAAAAAAAAAAAAATTTAATGTCTAAATGGTATCTTACATATTATATCCCTCATGAAGTCTTTGACAGATTTTTTTTTTTACACAAGAATCGAACCCTAAAGACAATTCTGTATTGTAAAAAATCTAGTGTTTAAAATAATTCTACCTCTTAGATTGTGTTTCTTAAAAACTTAATTCTAAGGAAATAAAAGGGCACTTTTAACATGCCTACCCCCATATACAACATGCTGCATGATAAGAAATCCCATGCCTGTACTACGAATAACAATTATCCGCACCACAGGTGACAAAGGTGGCACAACATTTTATTTTTATCCTATAAAAATTTCACATATTTGTTTAAGGGAAATAAACTTTGGTGCCCCATTTGCAAGGGTTCATTTTTCATTTTTTTTTTTTTTTTTTTGGTAAAGATGATGTCTATTATAAAGATAATGTCCAATACAATGTAATATTGCATGCCAAACATGCACAATGTGAATAGTGTGAGCATTTCAAAAGCTACTTTTGTTTATTGTTCAACTGACTAATGTTGCTTCATGTTTTTGCTTTCTAAAGGAAAAGCCAGAGAAGAGTTGCCACCCATTAAACTCATCAGAGAACGCTGTATTAAACAACTCGGCCAGATGCGGCCTGATCACATGAGAAGGTTGAACCCAACACCTTACAAGGTATGATTAATACATTGTACTTAACACTGTATCTTCAGAAACAATTAAAATTTAATATATTCGAGCCTGTATATATTATTGGATGATATGGCATTCTTTGGGAAATATTAATTGACTCGTATGAAAACATTCTCCTCTCCCCGGCAGGTTAGTGTGAGTGCAAAGTTGTACGACTTCATTCATTTCTTGTGGCTTAATGAAGCACCTGTTGGAGAGCTGCAGTGAGAATGCCGAATAATATCCAGGGATCATCACACGTTGAGGGACGATCATTATCAGAGAAGTCGATGAAGCCTAATTCAAGAGTAGGGAATTTACATTTTGTTTCTACATTTGGGTCAAGGTTGAGGAGTAAGTGCTCATTCTTGTTTACGTACGATTTCTGGTGCAAAATAATTATCTAAATAATAAATACATATAAGGTTGCTTCTTTTCTTTTCTTTTTCTTTTTCTTTTTCTTTTGTCAGTGCCTCATTTTGTCTGTTGTATTGGATCTGTGTTTATATAGGAAACCATTTACATTCTTGGAAAGTTGATCATAATTCCTTTGCACGATATTGCTAAAATTTTTAATAAAAATGAGTTTCAACAATTCCCTTCTTTTTCTCCCATTTTCGATAATCTCAATATATTTGAATGTATACAGTGATCCAGAAATTTGTTGTCTAAGTGAAATCATCTGTATCATTTATCAGTTATAACAACAGCAGCAAAAATATGGCAAATATTTGTCCTATCAACCAATGAGGCTGCAGAGATTTGCTTATCAGAGAATTGTTGCTGGGCTGTTGTGGTGATCCTGTCCGCGATGATTGAGATGGTGCTGGAGGTGAAAGCACGGGGACGTTGCAGGTACCGAATGTTGCATTTGCCTATCACATGTTATAAATCAAATCAGCAGTAAAAAAAGTTGTCAAAGAACTTTAACTAGCTCAAGTTAAGATCAGACTTTCTGCGTATTTCATGATTCCAAAACTAGAGAGTGGATGGTATATCATGACAATATTACAACAATACCTTGCAATAGGCAATGCTATCACATCCACAAGTCGTATGTCCATTTGCTTCATCCACAGCTTCTGGGGCCCCTCCTCCATCACTCCTCTGCAATACAAATCTCTCTTTTTTGGTAAAGAAATCTTAGGAAAAAAAATATATTTTGTTGCACGAATGGGGAGGTTTCATCGGTCGACACCTGATAAAAGTTGACCGCAATGAAATTGGGCCAGCGCCTTCCGGCTGCTTCATAACAAGTTCTCATCATACTAGCTAGAGGAGCAGAATTGTCCACACAAGCTTCTGTTACATTGGGATTTTCTGGAAAGTAATTCTGAAGAACAAGTGAAATTGATGATGTGTTCATGGGAGATGACTCTGAACGATTTGGACAAGAACCAGGTATCATCCCACCATTGCCATCTGCAAATCAAACATATTGTTTATGTTAATACTTCGAAAACAGAGTTTTAGATGGGGTGGTTCAACTATAATATAGCTTACACTGATTTTCAACCACGTATTGCCATTCATAAGCAATCCCTTCAGAAGCCTCCTTAGACGATTTAGAGGTAAAGACGACGAGACGTTGATTATTCTGCACCATATCATCTACTGTAGGCCAATCTTCACCAGTTTTAGGCATTTTAGACACTGGAAACCAGTATTTGCTGACTCCAGATGCATTAAACACCTTTGTCAAGCCTTGTAGAGATGTTACATAGTCCTCGATGAATATGGTGATAATTTCTGTCGGATTTTCTTCCAGGAAAACTTGAATTTCTTTCAGTACGTTAATTGCAGGTTGCTGGAAGAGTAAAGAAAAATATTAACACGAACAAAGTGGTAGTCGAGTTCCATGTATTTAATTCAATTCAATCAAATTCGATTAACCCTTGCTTCTTGGAGTGTGTTAAAAGAAGGGGACATAGACGAGGTAATGTCTATAATACCTAAAATACATACATTCACAGCACCTACAATTTGAGGCCATTTAAATACTTACAAAAGCAGTGATATTGAGACACGTTCCACCAAATGAGTGACACAACCAAATGTCCCCGTTGAAGTCATACATATCAAGCATAAGCCCTCGAACACCATTCTACAAAGCAATATATTGTTAAGTTACATATTTTTCAATTCTCAACGCTTTCAAAATATTCACCAATTCTCGAATATAACACAATCCACCTTGGTTAAATATGAAAACGTTACGCAATTTCTGAGTAAATAGTGGGAATTGTCCATCATTGTATCAATTCGTCAAAATACAAATACATACTATGATGATGAGTGGTAGAATAATAACACTAAGGAAAGTTACGTTGTCATATTCGAATTAGCTTTCTTGCGTCTGTTCACGTAAGGAATAGCTAATAGGTGATCTTCACCAAATTGAGTCAGAATGTAGCTTGATTGGAACGTAATTAGATGTCTCAATCCTGACTACCTTTCCAAACTCGGACCATAAAGGGATAAATATAGTCCAAAAGTTGTGGAAAAGAATATATTGCAGCATCTCTAATTCGTGAATTTCTAATAATTGTACTGGTATACATTGGATTACTTGGATCAGGGAGAGGATTGCAAATTTAATATTTATTTTTTAATTAGGAAATCGAAAATCTTTTTCAACAAACACAGACATCACTACAAATTTGCATGTAGACAATGTTGATGAGACAGACAGGTAGGTGAGATGAGACGCTTATTTCTAGATTTGCAATTCCCACCTAATCAACGGTCAAATAATTTATAATCCCATCAAAAGCAACTGCCCCAGACAGCTAAAAGGCATAAAGTTGGAATCAAGTGGGACATAAAATTAAACTATCACGTAAAATATCAAATATGTCATATAAAAATACATAATTCAAATTTATGTCTTTCCAAAAGACATATTTAATATTTTATACATGGTGGTCTAACTTTATGACTATTGTTCATCTAGCATTTTCCTAATATATAATAAATAGACACACAAATATTGAACTATTGACGGTCCAGGCAATATTCAGGGGTTTAGCTCGAGTTTGTAGACGAGGTGATTAACATTAAAGTAATAGATGAGATAATTTGATCATATGAATTAATAAGCTTACATACTTTGAGTTGATCGGTAACAGAATCTTCCTGATTGGTCGGAGCTAAAAGAGTTGACCCGGTCCCGGACATGGACGCGGTCCGAGCAAACGAGTTGTGGGTAGTCAGCCATGAATACTTGTTAAACGGCAGACCTTTTACCTTTTCCATATATCCCCCACCCAAAAAAGGAAAAGAAAAACCCATTAAAAAATGAACCTAAAATCCAATGAAGAAATTCTAAAATATGGGAAATACCTTAGTAGTGGGAATTACGGGTTGAATCCGAGTACATATGGGTCGGGTGTTGCCATTTGCAGGACAAGTTCCACAGAGTAATCCGGCATCACAGTTACTGTTTGTAATAGAACATGTTTCTCCAATCTGTTAAATATAAACAAAAAGGATGATTTACGTGTTTTCTTTGGTTATAAGATTTTGGTAAAACAAACGAAAAACGAGGCTATAAATTCTTTTTCGTCTGTTCGAACAACATTGAAATATATATAGACCTTGAGACTAGAAGAATAACCAAAGAGGACAACTGCGATCAAGAAAAGCTTTATGGGGAGAAGGTACTCGAGACCCTGCGTTTTGCGTGTCTGCATTTGAGAGAGAGAGAGAGGTCTCTGACTGTCTTCTTCTGGTTTTTCAACTAGAATTGGTTTTTAAGGAAGGACTATGTTATTGATGTTATTGACTGTGATTTGTACAAGTGGCAAACATATGCATCGTAGGGGCCCTTTATCTCTGTCCTTTTTATTTTTTATTTTTTGGCCTTTCCCATCTTTATTGTGAGGTTGAAAATAATTGGGTGAATTTTCTAATTTTAGTCCCAAAAGAAAATAGTCAATTTTAAATGAATCTTTTTCATTTAAAAGGTTTTGTTTGTACATCAAATGTGAAATGTAAAGGTAAATTCATTAAAAAATTAACTTCACATTTATCACGTTATCTTATTTTTTTATTTTTAAAAACTCATTTTCTACGTTGATGTCTCTTCTCTCACTCTCTTCCTTAGCATCCCAACCAGCGGCGGATTGGAGGGTGGGCTGCACTGTGCTTCATCCTAGCATAGCCATGGCCCATATGGTATTTTGTTGAGTAATTTTTTTTGTTGAGGAAATTACACCCATTACTATGCATATACAATATAATGTTAAATTTACTTTTCTAATGTAATTATTCTAAAAATACTGGATATTAGTTGTATATTAATATATATTTTAATATATTATAATATTTACAAAAAGGAAACATAATATATTTACCCCATAAATTTCGCGGAGAGAGAAAACCATAGTCTGTTACATTTCCATCACAAACCCTCTTCATCACATATATCTCGTCGACATTGTCGCCAACCGTATCATGTAACTCCCTAAATCTCTAGGGTTCTATCACTAAATGAAAGCCTAACCCCAATTTGTAGAAATTTTAATCGCCGGACAAAGATACCAAACATAGATACACCAACTCGCAGATTGACTCGGTCGACGGCAAAGAAGGAGTCGCCTGACTTTGTGAAGAAGCTTGCATTGCATTTTAAACAGAAAATCATTTCTCTTGACACGCCCACTCCTACAAAAAATTCAAACTACGAGAAAAATATAAATGCATATAATGAAGGAAGTCGTCGGCGAATGGATTCGTTTTCTTTGAAAGAATCGCAGAAAAATGAAAATGTAGACAAACCTATTTCGGACAAGGTAGCCCAGAGTTGTAGTTCGAAGAAGATTAACCAACCTCAGGCCTATGAAACACAATTACTTCTATTTTTCACTATAGTGTGTAGAAATTGTGAAATTTATTGTTTGATGTATATCATGTTTCCGTATTTTCTAATTTAACTGTTATTAGACTCATATTAGATTTTTTGTTTTATGTTTGTAAAATACAAGTATGGGTCAATGTTGGGTGAATTAATATGTTGTAATGAATGTTACGAAATCAAACCATATGTTAAAATCATATGTTGCAATGAACGTCACGAAATCAATAGCGATGTTAAAAACATCAATTGCAATGGATGTTACAAAATCTATAGTGATGATAAATTGGCTATTAATCTGTTGCAATGAATGTTACAAATCTGATTTGATGTTATCATGTGTGTTAATCTGTTGCGATATTTGGGTGATAATTTGTTGGAAATAATGTTACGAAATCAGAAAGGATGTTAAAAACATATGTTGCAATGGATGTTACAAAATCCCAATTGGTTGTTATCTTATTCTGTTGATGTACGTCAAAATCATATGTTCCAATGCATTTTTTAAATGTTAAATGTATTCTGAAATTTCATTTGGTTTTAACATTATCTTATCTTTTTATTATAATTTCAGGACTGGGATTATATTATACACCCAAATGACAGGCTTGGTTCGAGGATAATGGTTTCCGCGCCACCAGATGTAATCCTGACTTTTAACAGTAGGATGAATGAGGTACAAAAAGGCTTGTTTGGTGTATCATGTTTTGGGAACTTCCTTGATCTTAATGAGTTACATCTTCAACATCAGTTGATATATAAGATGTTGTTGATAGAGGTTAAGCAGTCAAAGAAAAATGAAATATGGTTCAAAATATCTGGGAAACTGTTGAGATTCTCAGTAGAGGTTTTGTGTTATTACTGAGTTGAAGTGCATTGGTTGTGATGATTTGTCAAAAATGAAATCAGGGCGCCCGATCTTGAGACAAAGATAATTCAGTTTACATGAAATGTATTTACAGAAAAGATGTTGAGGATGTTTTTAAGAGTATGCCCGCGAATTTGACTGATGAAGATGTAGTGAAAATCAGAATGCTTTACCTTATAACTTCGTTTCTCTTCACCACTCCGTACAAGAAACAAGTAATTGATGCCACGTTTAGCTTCATTGAGTCTGTGGATATTGAAACATGTGCGTGGGGGAAAAGAGTTGTTCAAAAATACTTTCAGTTATTTGAAAATTGCAATGACAAAGCGTACGTATGACAAGACTACGAAGAAGGATATATTCACATACAGGCTATACGGGTTTCCGTTGGCTTTCCAAATCTTGATTTATGAGTCTTTGCCATCGATAGATGGAAAAATATGCAAAAGGTTACAGTACACGTGGCTTTGTTTATTAAACTGGACCAATTCTGCTACACGTGTCACTGCTGCTCAATTGAAGAAGTTCAACTTTGATCTTGCATATGTATGTTAAACATGTTTACAATTTTTTTCATACAGTATTGATTAACATATGTATTTGTTAATTAATTTTGTTATCATGGGTGATTAACTTATTTGATTAGTTACGAATTTTAGAACATATTATTTTTATTTACAAATATGCAGTTGGAGATTCGAGGAATTGAACCTGACGAAGAGGAGAGATGTGCCTCATATCTGTCTGGACTTTTTCAAATCAATAGGGCTGTGTCAAAAATTGACGATGTCAACTACGGTGATTTTGTTGATCCTCCAGTTAGACTGCGAAAAAGTTTGAACCCCGATCCATTTCGAGCTTGCAATGAAAATGCAAAAAATTCCACATCTAAACTGAAAGAGGTTAGATATATACTAGTTTGTTTCATATATGATTTGATGTTGTCTAATTTATACAATTATCCTTTAAGTTCCATATTAATTGTTATGAGCTTGTTTATAGGATGAACGCAACTACTACAATGAAAAATTAAATAAGATAATGAGTGACATACGTTTGCGGTAAGATCAGATAATCTCTTAACAAATTGATTTGAAGTATGAAATCAGAGCAATACAACGATCCGTTGATGACGAAATTGGTGGCTTTCTTAAAGAGTTTGGAAAGTGTTTTTCTGAAGTTTCTTTACGACAAATTGTTCTACACAAATCTCTCAATACCGACATCGGTTCTGGACTTCGTGACCATCAAAATATTTTTGATCTACTTGATGACAAGTTCTACACAGACGATGTGATGGAACAGGTAGATGAGATTATTAAGAGTGCTGAAAAGTTGAAACAATCGGATACTATTGAGGTATAATTTCAATATATTATTTTCTATCATTTTCTAATATTATATAACTCCAATTAGGAATTTTGATACTATTGTTTTTGTCTCATTTCCAATGTTACCAAAAAGATTGAAAGTGAAGGTACATATGTCCTTATCGATGAGGCCGCAACAGAAATACCAGTTAAGAGGCAAAGAAGACCTAACATTTTAACTAAATCACCTTACCTCGATGGGAAACAACCCACAAGAGAATCAACATCAAGTTTTCGTTTTGAAGCATGTGCATTTAACATTGGTTTGGTTCAGCCTTTCATTGAGGACGTTTGTTCATTTGACGATTGGTTTCATGATCATTACACACCTGATAATATGTAAGACAAAATCACTGTCTTATATATAGTGTTTATTTCAACGCTTTGTCTTATTTTTATTTAACTAATGTACAGAAAGAGAAATTTTTGCTAAGGAAGATCAAAATAATCCCCCATTTGTTAACGGCCCTTTTGAAGTCAGTGACAAAACATGGTGGTACGAGCTATGCGATCCTGCCAAATCACTAAGAGACATGGTAATTTGTTAACTTTATTTTTTCACGAAAATATTTATGTTATTAGTAGATAAATTAACAGATCCATTGATTTAATTTATTAAGTAGAGTTCCTTTTTTATTTTTACAGCACGTAGATGTATGTTTTTACTATCTTAGAAAGATGGCAACATTCAACAAGAAAATTAGAATGAAGGTTAGGACAACCGACTCATTTTTTGGTAGCATGGTTAGGGAAATATATCATGCTGTAGTTGAGGATACTAATGCTCTTGCTAGACAAGTATCTTTATTAGAATATCCATTGGAGAAATACATGCATTGTGACACTCATTGGGCAGAAGTTGATCATGTTTTGATGCCAATAAAGATGGGTGTTCGTGCACATTGGATTCTTGGGCACTTGGATATTTGAAATAGGTGTATCAATGTTTACAACTCATGCTGGAATAAGATAAGAGGCAGAGAAGTCAGAGCAGACATTCTACTGTTTGCTTTTGTTATCCCACACTTGATGGCTAATATTGATGCTTGGCAACCTGTAATCGTTAATGGTATCCAACGCATTGAACCACTAGTTGTTAACCTTGTTCATGACATCCCTCAACAAAGTAACGAGTGAATTTTTACTAAAATATGTTATTGTTCTTTCAATATGTTATTCTTCAAGTAGTTAACCATATTGTTCATTAACTTCAATTCATATTTTTTGAAGGACTGACTGCGGTGTATTTGTGATAAAGTACGCGGAGTATTTCATAAATGATAATATGCAATACATGCCCAATCCTTTTTATGCTACAAGTGAGAGGACATACTTGGCATCACAATTATATAAACACAGTGTGCACAAGATGAACAAAAGCTACGAATCTGATCCTGATTTTCTTTCGAGGAGGAAAAGGAAGGAAGCCAAAAAAAAAGTAACTAACTTGATTGTGACTTTTGCTAGAATATAATTGACTCTCATTAATTAGGTTGTAAGTTCACCTTCCTTTTTTTTTTTGGCTTTGTGATTTTGTTAAAAATCAGGCATATTATTTATGTCACATTCAATCAGATTAGCATTATTTTGTCTAACAATCAGGAACTATGTTATTTTTGGATTTATACAAGGTGACACGGATGATACAATTGTCTATTAAAAGCATATTATATTATATAATTGCAGATTTTCTTTTACCAGATTGTCTTGTTTTGTTATCAGTAATGTGGATAAATAAATAATTAAGTAGAGATTAATGTAGTTTATGCTGATGTTTATTGACAAATTTTAATTGCATGATATTTGCTCAATCATGAGCTATGTCATTTTTTTAATGTTATAATGTTCGGCATTGGGTGTAATTTTCTCTTAAATTAATTAGTACCCAATCTGTATTTGGACTTGTGTTTGGATGGGAATGACATTGGTTGTCTCTTATGGTGTGAAATTGATAGCTGATATAGCAGGATAATGGAACTGGTGGCAGCAATGAGAATGGTACCAAAGTTTGTCCCCAAGTGCATTCAAATATGCATCCCCAGTCGGAAAATCTTGGAGTGTGAACCATTTTAATCATCAAATTATCTAAGAATGACCCTTTAACGCTTTCCAATGCTTTGACAAATATGATATAACACATCCTAATCTAGTTTCAATACAAAATATTATTAGTTTTAGGAG
The DNA here is from genome assembly GCA_030279155.1 of Forsythia viridissima. Classification (NCBI taxonomy): domain Eukaryota; kingdom Viridiplantae; phylum Streptophyta; class Magnoliopsida; order Lamiales; family Oleaceae; genus Forsythia; species Forsythia viridissima. The sequence continues at coordinate 38,232,800 of CM059036.1, forward strand.
TATACTTTCTTTGTGTAATCTGTCCAGCATCTACTGTTAAAAATTAAATAACAACATCGTAACACTGTAGTAGAAAAAGAGCAAAACAAGTGCCAAAAACCACCATACAACTATGATGTACATGAAATTCATTCATTGAATCATCAATAATCGACATAATTTATGATATATTAAATCAACCCCAAATTGAGTATCAATTACTTGCATCAATCATAATTTAACTACCTGTACATTAATTAAAAAAATTTCGTCTAAAAAATCGACTATGACCACATGACATATTGTTCAACGTGGGCATAATCGCTAATAAGAGATAAAATCTATTGTTTTACCCCTTTTTGGTTGAATGCTTAATCATCTCCAATGGATGCTTGCACGTCCTCTTATTGTGTCTGTGTCATCCACATCTCATACACCTTGTAACAAAATTTCGTTCTTCTGCCGATCTGTACCTCTTTTCTTTAGGCCTTCATGGTTTTTTAGAAGGATTAGGTGCCAAAATAACTACTTCCTTCACACTTTTTGGCACTATCCGATTGGACCGGTCACCAAGTGGTTCAATATTACCGTTATATGCTGCAATACAAGATTCTTTTGTGTGGTAGATAGAACAATATTTATATGTTTCCATTCCGTGTTTTCTGATAACAGACAAAGCATGTTTGTACGGTATCCCGTCAACTTGGAACCTGTTACATGTGCAATCCCATTTTTTTATGTCGACTGAATGATGTGTATTCTCATTGCTTACTTGATATAGAACGTCGCTTGAACCTGATACCTGTTTATTGAAACAAATTTGCAAATTGAACTACTAAATAAAATAAAATAAACAGTTTGCGATAACGAAAACAAACCATTACCTTCAATTTAGTGTATCTTTTGAGTTCGCTCTCAACATATTCATTTTTTATTGCCAATTTTGTAAATGTGGAACGTGCCTTATTACGATTTTTGTACAACCAGTCTTGCAAGATGGTCCTCAAACATTCCAGCATCGTCACAATATGATAATTCTTTACCGACTTTGTAACAGCATTCACCGACTCAATAATATTAGAAGTCATCGTAGAATACTGGTTAATTGGCGTATGCGCTCTCGACCACCTATAGAATCCAACATTTTCTTCCTATATAAGAAATTGACATATCAGATTTAAAAGTTATGACAAATATATTGGCTTCTAATAATAAGATTGAATTTTATTTACCAGATATGGTCGAATCTCATCGTGGATCTTGTCTAATTGTTTCATTTGGTACTCAAATTCAGAAATTGTATATGCTCTAGTAGCAGCATTAAATGGCTTTGTAATGTGTTTTGCTACCTTTCCAAATTGCCTCTTTAGGTTTTGCAACAAATGGTAAGAACAGAATCCATGCATTACGTCTGGGTATACTCGATCGATTGGATTTTCTATACTTTTATGTCTGTTTGATATTATGCACATTTCATCTCGTTCTCCAAAAGTCTCCCTGAAATTCATTAGGAACCATTCTCATGCATTGTCATTCTTGGCATTACCTATCCCGAATGCGAGCACAAATATATTGTAGTTAGCATCTTGAGTACAAGCGATGAAAAGTATGCCACCGTAACGCCTAGTTAAAAATGTTGCATCAACAACGACCACATGTTTACAGTGTTTCCAACCTTGTATCGATGCTCCCAATGCCATGAACATATATTCAAATTAATTATCTGCATTAGTCTTAGTCCGGGTTATGGTCCCTAGATTTTTCAATCTCAACATGTATAAAAAACTTGGGAGCTTGTTGTATGAGTCTTCGGCTCTCCCACTATTTTTTCCAATGATAATTCACAGGCCCTTCATGCCTTCCCATAACTCAAAGTCACACCATATGTCTTGGACGCATTGTTTATAATGTCCTTTGGAGTGTAGATAGTTTTAGCATCCATATACTTGTGTTTAATGCAATCTGTCAATAGAGAACTTGTTGACTGTCTATGATTTCCCATAATGTAATCTATTAGAAGTTATGTCCATTTTTAATATATCGTATCTTGAATACATCTGTGTCGCTCTGCCAAGAAGCCCTAAAATGCCACATGTAATTATCATCGAGACATTTGATGACATATTTTTTTTTGTCAGACCTATACGCGTTATACTAAAAGTTGTTATGAATAACATATAAGGATATAGTCTTCTTTAAAACATTTTTATCCCTAAAAACCCCCTTGCTGAAATACTGTCAAAGTCGGGGTGTCCAATAACACTGTTGTCATCCTAAATTTCAACTTCTGGAAACTCTGGGATTGTTTCACATACACGAGAAGCAAAGCTATGTAGATAACACAAGTTGTTAGCTTAGTAATTCATTAATGAATCAGAATTTAGGTGTTGTTGCTCTAGCCTTTCCTTCTTATGATCACCTGAAACATCCAAAGTATATATTGACGAAATATTTTCCAATGAACGTGTGATATCAATTTGTAGAGGCTAACTCATTAGATTCCGATCCTTTCTTTTAAGCTCCAAATAGAACATCAGTGTGTTGTCATTCGTTATCTTCATTGAAGACAGGCACCCAACTACTTCATATTGTATAGATAGTGCACTATTACGTTTATTGACCTTCAATACGAACATTATCAAATCAACGAGATCTATATAAGTACAACATATTGGAACAAGGATTCATGTACTTTCTCCATTGCAATTGATAAAAATATTTATGTTATCCATACTTGTCAATATCGTGTTAATAAATCAATTAATAACAGAGACTCTGAAACAGATTTTGTAACATCGTTTACAACATATTAATAACAGAGACAATGCAATCTATTTTGTAACATCGTTTGCAACAGATTAATAACAGAGACACTGAAACAGAGTTTGTAACATCGTTTGCAACATATTAATAATGTAGACAATGCAAAAGATTTTGTAAAATTGTTCGCAACATATTAATAATAGAGACATTGAAACTGATTTTGTAACATTATTCACAACAAATTTATAACAAATTTTTTTCTCAACAAAATTTGTATCAAAGTAGGTTCGCAAATCCTAACATCGACTGTTACATCTTAATGGAACAATTACACCACACTACTTGAATGAAGATCGATTCTACAACATGAACGAGTTTTACCAAAATGAATTGCAGTTTAGAGGAGATGGGTTGAAAAGATGAGGAGAGATTATGATATTTAGTCAAATAAAGAAGAATAGAGCCAATGAAACATATTTTGTAACAATGTTTGCAACATATTATTAATATAGCCATTGCAACTGATTTAGTAACATTGTTCGCAACAGCGTAATAACAGATATTGAAAATGGTCATCAGAATTTGTAACATCAAAGTTGGATTGCAATTTTTAACATCAAAGTTCTTCGTATCATGTTCTTTCAAATGTCAATTCATTTTTTGCTGCAAAAATTATAACAATGCAATTCAAACTTCTAATGAAATAAAATGAAACAAACATAAATGAAGATAACATCGTGTTATAAATGAAATCGCTTCTTTGTAACATGAAGGAAATATTACATAATACAATTCAATAGAAACGGTTTTAAATCCTATCGGAATAATTACACCAGCGCAAACGATTTTAAATCTGGGGATATTATCTTCGGCCAGAATTTTGCAGCAAGAAGAAGTTGGCCGAAATGAATTGTCGTTTATTTTAATGGAGGAGAGATGTTGAAAAGATTAGGATTGATTATGATATTTAGTCAAATATAGTATCCTAATTAATATGGTAAACTGGAGATAAATATGGCGTCTGTTACATATAATTAAATAGATTTGAAATAAAAAAAAGGGAAAAAAAGGCAGCCTCATCCAGTATTTATGTAATATAATATATGTAACAATTTTTATATAATTATTAACATAATATGACTTATTGATGAAAATTTCCCTTTTGTTTTAAACAATAGCTCGACCCAAACAAAAAGTAGCCCACTTTTTAAGTGGGCTAAATTAAAATTAAAATTATTTACACAATAAAATCCATCCCACCTCAAACAAAAAAATAGCCCACTTCTTAAATGGCCAATTCCAAAAGAACCAAATCCAATTGGATTTATTTTTCTTTTGTCCATTTTTTCTGTTTATTTCATTATCTATAAATTATAATTTTATATAGATTTTGATTTGTTGTTGAGTAATGAATAGTTATGTTTACTTGATTTTGAGAAATTATTTCAAATTTCAATAAATAGAAAAAGAAAAAAAAAGGTGCTTAGAGTTTTATATGTTTTTTACATAACAATTTTTGTTGAAAGAGATCTTGGTAATAAAATAGATATATATATTCTATTATAAAAGAATTCGCAGTTGTAAAAGATCGTCGGGCACAACTTCCTTTAGCTAGTTTTAAATCTTGAATATTTTTTTGTAATGAATTTTTGTAAGCTTTTTAAAGATTATGACTTATAAAAAAACATTAGATTCTTATAAAAATGAACTAAGTAATTGTGATTTTAGAGAACAAAAAATTGGGGGCCCTGCTACCGAATCCCCGTAAGGGGGGTTCTCCCTTCTCCCAGCCCATCCTTTGTCATATCCTGGCTCCGTCCATGATCCCAACCCTTTCTTCTTGAGCTGACAATCCTCACTTGCTTTGTCCTCAAGAGCAACTTGGGAAAAAAGGAGGGAAAGACGAAAATACATGGTGGGGAGATAAGGAGATGAGATTGATGAAGACAATGACACGAGGAAGATGATGACATTTGATGATAGAAACAATGACATCTGCTATATGTTACAATATATGTTGTCTGCCAATAGGAGTACGTCCTGGCACGCCCTCCTCAACGATTCACTCGCTTCACCAGCTCATCCACCTCGATGGTCTCATAGCTCGCCTCTGACGAGTGGATAGTAATAAACCAACTGTCCTTGGGTTAGCCAGACATGCGACCCATAGAATAACAGTTACCACTGGCAATTGGAAAGATGTAACGTCCCTATTTAACTTCTAGTAATGAGGGAAATGAAGATACACCTGTCATTAAAGACCATTAAAGGCCTAACTGTAGGCCAAATAGAGAGGCTAACCCCGCAGGTAAAAACCAACTCTCCTAAACTCCATATTATTATTCTGCATATTTGGTTTTAATCATATACTGATTATCACATCAGAGTAGACACGAAGAAAAGAAGTCCCGCCACCTTTTGCAGGTTTCAACCACTGTCGCCGTCGTGCTCGGAGGAGGAAAAAATATTTATCATCAATTGGAGTCGTCTGTGGAAAATCGCACAATAAGTCATGGCTCGAACTAGAAGAGCTAGGAATGTAACCGCTTCACCAGCCCCCATTGGGGATGTAGACACCGAGCCTAACGCCGCCACTAGTCACCAACAACAAGAATTTGTCTCTGCCACTCAACTTGCGGCACTGCAAGCTCAGGTGGCGGCCTTAACAGCTCTACTCCAGGATTGAAATGCTGTGGTTTCTCAGCCACCACAGGGTCCTAGCCTCCTGCCGGTAGGATCATTACCACCGGGGGCTCCGCCCCAGGGTCCTAACCTTCCACCGGTAGGGTCCTCACCGCCAGGGGCTCCTCCTCAGGCTCTTAACTTTCCAACAATGAAAACACAGCCAACGACAGCTTCAACGGTGGCTCCAGTTTCTTTGGCTCCACCTTTCGCATCCCATTTCCATTCATTGACATCTGGCCCAAATCTACATTGGGGGCAACCGTCATGGATGCCCACTGTTGTGCGATTTCAATCCCATAAGTGGACGGATCATTTACAAGTAATATAATGATGTGTAGAGTGTCGAACTCATGAGCACTAGATATCAATGTAATCAATTAATTTATAATTCAAATTCTAACAATATGAAAAACACAGATTTGTTTTGGTTTGTTATTCTAAAACTATTTTAATTAAATCTAAAATATCAATAATCAACTTTAAATGGTGAGAACGAATTCGAGTTTTTACTAACACTAGAATTTGCGAATCCACCTACACGTTCTTTAATCAATTATTCGTTAATCGCTTTAGCTGCTAATTACCCTAAATTGAAAATCGGTGATTCTATAGTAATCAAAAGCCTCTCTCGATGGTCAATTAATTCTATATCGATATGTGAACCTAATTATCTCTAATCAGATTTTGAACATAAAAATATACATTTAAATCACAAGAACACCTAACCGGATTTCATAGAGTATAATAGTAATTTCTATCTATTATTGGACCCCATGTTATTCAATACCACGTGCTAAGTCTATATTGAATCTCTCGACTTCAATATAGATTACAGAATATTCTAATAGTGATCATGCATTAAAACATTAAATATACTGAATAAAGAATAATCAATCAAGAAGCAATTACCTACTAAAACGGAAAACTTCTAATTAATTAAAAACATGAGGTTTCATTGTTCATCCAAGATATAAGTAAATTAGCCGGACATGATTATGTAAAATAATACAAGAATTGTATTAATCGTGTTCCGGCAAAAAAAAAGAGAAAAAGTAAATAAAATCTGTGATCCCGGCTGAAGAATCTTCAATCCCGTGTCTTGATCTTCGATTCTTCGTTTGTATCTTTTTCCTCAAAATTCCTCCTCCGCGATATGTCTCTTCTCTAGCTTTTATACTCGTCTCCAAACCCTCCAAGACGTGAATTAGGTAGTTGTTTTATCTTAGAACTTATAGAATTCTATTTCAATCAAGATTCTGCCAAACTACTGCCGCGTCGCATGGGCTTATGCCCTGCGATCACATGGCTTTGCCTCAGCTTAGTATAATCATGCGATCGCATGGTTATTTTGATTGATTTCTTGGATTCTTTTCTTTGTTATTTGCATGCTAAGCTCCTGAAGTCTCTTTATATGCTCAATTGAATCCTTTTGTTCTTCTATTTGCTCCATTTTCGTCATTTCATTAGAAAGATACTTGAATTCGATTATATCCTAAAATAATAAGAAAACAATGTGCCATTAAACTGAAAATAATTAATATAACTCATAATTGTCCCTTTTTGTGAGCTCTAATAAGTACAAAATTGTACTTATCAAACACCCCTAAACTTGAACTTTTGTTCGTACTCGAATAAACTAGCTAAAGATAATCTTGCACTTAATAAAATAAGCAATAACACAATTCACACTATAAATAGCTTGCTGTTCTTGCTTCAGGTTTTGTAAAAAAGAAAAACTTATAATTCATGACGAGTGTCTAGGTAATACAGTTGCAAACGTGATTCTACTTAAACCATACTTGATATGTGTGTGATAGTAGTTAATTCGATCCCTGCAAGTTCTATAGTGGTGATAGTCCAACCACTTGGTCAACTTTTCCTTTCCCTCTCGTAAGGCACACTTCTCCCAAATTGATTGTTTTATCTCAAATCCCAAGATTTTCGGTTAAAAGGTTACAGTTAACTCATTATTTTTTTGTTCGAAGCTGGTTGAAAGCTAGCAATTGTGACAACCTAGGTTTGTGAAGATTCTCTAATTTCTGAGCACTTTCGACCAGATAGTTTCTACTAAGTAAGTCAAACCCATTAGTCATTTAATCCCCAAATTTATTTTGCAAAGGATTTTTTTACTAGACATAAATAAAAATTAAATTTTTATTAAATTTATTTTCTTATTTTTTTATATAGATCTTATGTGCAAAACTCAATCCATTAAGCTTTCTAAATGACTCATGTAACGAGCTTGAAGTTGATGACTCCCAGGTCTTTCGAACTTTAGGGTATCTGGTTTTGAGAAACTCCTACGGGCCTTTTCACTCAAGTCAAATAGGCTACGAAAAGAGTTATAAATTATTAATAGGGTGCAAAACTCAATCTATTAAACTTTCTAAATGACTCATGTAACGAGCTTGAGGTCGATGACTCCCAGGTCTTTCGAACCTTAGGGCATCGGGTTTTGAGAAACCCCTACGGACCTTTTCACTCAAGTCAAGTAGGTTACGAAAAGAGTTAAGGAATAATAATAATAATTTTGTTCCTTGCGTGCAATAAGTTTATGCTAGGTGACTAGATTCCTAACATTTGGTCAATATCTAGCTTCCTCTAACTGGTCTACAGTGCTCCACACAATTTTTCAGCATACATGGAATTAATCACAACCTAGATAGCCACCATCACTGCTGGTATATCACACTTTTTCACTATATTGGTTACTTGTTTGAGAATACAGATGATTCTATTTTCTAAAAAGTATCCTATTGTTTTCAACTTAGGTGTACCAACATAGCTGAAAATCATCATAACCGACCAACACATCACTATATAAAAAATAGTTAAATAGCCTCACATTTAAACAAATTAATCATATGCTCACAAGTCATGATTAAAGCTAAAATTAAATATAATAATAAAAAATTTGCATCATTAGCCGGCAAGGCTATTCATATCACATAAACGTGCTTTCAAATTTTTTTTTGGGAATAAATTAAAGATCAAAATAACTTAAAAATCAAAAATCAAATATCATTTATCAAGTCAAGAGCAAAATTTTCAAACATCACTCTTAAACTTAACAAACATTGTCCTCAATGTAATTCAAAAGAAATAAAGCACATAAAAATTTAGAGACTTTCCAGATGTAGGTCTGATGGTGCCGGTAGAAGTAGAGTGGAAGGATCAACCGGTGGAGGTGCTGGCATCGGTGTCGGTCGGTAAATCTGGTTATGGACATCATCCAGCTTGCCCGTACATCTGTCTAGCCGCTTCTTGACCTGGTCGCAGTTAGCTCAAATTCAACTCTGCTCGAGGGCAGACTAACGCTGACTGGTCTCCATAGTTATCTAAGTGTGTCAGATTACATCCACTCGAGATCGCAGCATCGTCAACTTCTACTGTACCGTGTCCAACTCAGTTCGCGTAGCAACAATGAGTCGTGTCTGCTCAGCCTGACCCTCTAGTAGGTGATGTAGCATGGATGCTATGTCTCTGAGAGGTACGGCATGCTGAGGTGCGGCTGGCTGGAGTGCGGCCGACTGCTCTTCTTGAGGCTGCTCGTCTGCGGCTGAGGCTGTCTCCACAGCTCGTGCAGTGTACCTTCTTGCATTTTCCAAGGCATAGCAGTTGATAGGTCCCTTAGCCTTCAATATCAGCTCTGTTGGTAAAATCTGGACCCCCGCTGCCTCGTAGATACCACTGATCAGAGCTGGAAAAATGGTTGTGTGTCCCTTGTCTGTTTGGAAGCCCAGCATGCTGATCAGGGTGTAGATATAATTCTCCAAGTCCATCTTCCTCCCGTGAGCGAGATGGTATAATAGTCGAGCCCTAGCATCACTGATAGTAGTACGATGCGTGGTCGGGTTGATGTTGTGGTTCACAAACACATTCAGGATAAGAAGGGAGTCTGTTAATTTATTGTGCTCGAAGTCCCTTCTAGGTAGTGGCCAGGCATCGTCTCACCCATATAGAAACTGGGCCACCTCACCCATATCCTGAATAGAGGACAGAGGGTGAATATCTTCGGTGGTTATACCATAATAGTCGTTGATGACCATCGGGGTAAATATGAACCATTTACCCTGTACCCAAGTCTGTCCATAGTGCTCCGTCCCTTGAATGTCGATTTCTTGGTTGAAGTTAGTGTAGAATTTATGGATGAGCTGGGAATATATCTTGAGGTGTATCAGCAATCTTGGACCAGCCGCATACGTCAAGGAGGTTATAAAGCTCGGAGTGAGGAAAGTCGTCCAATTGTAATCTCCACTCCCCCCACGTGGTCTATTGGTTGATGAACTTTTTGAATCTTTCATCGTGCTCCTCAAAAAGATAATAGCGAGAGTCGGTGTTTTCTACCCTGGCTCTTTTTGACGTGCTATCGGTTGGGAGTCGTTTTGGAGACATGATCTGTAAAATGAACAAAAACAAGTTAGATACAAAAAATAACAAATATGGTTTAAGATTTTACCCCCAACTATTTTAAACTTTAGGTAAAATTTCTCAAAAAATTGTGTTCCACTAGGCTACTTCGTGCTCCTAGAAATTTACCTAAGAATGTGCAAAAGTGAGACAGAAGAGGGTGGCATGAAAGTGCATGCTTTGGTCTACCAAATATTCAAATTTCATAGCATTTCGATGCCATTTGGGCCAAACGGATGGGGGACGAAAGTGCTAACGGAGGCAGGCTGCTGTGGCCTACCCGTGGGCTGCCATGGCAGGCTGCAAGCCCTATGGTCACGAATGGAGTTTTCTTGGGATAAAAATGTGCCCATGCCTAGGTGAATGCTTCTAGACGATAACATTAGTCCAATGAACTAGTCTATGAACTCATTTCCTAAGATTTGGCAAAGTTCGTGGTTAGTGCATTTCGTCAAACACTTTGTATGCATTGAGTTATCTTCAAGGGTTTGAACAAATTGGGGGAATCAATGAAACCAATTTTTTTTTCACAACCTATTCATCTAAACCCAATCTTTAACATATTCCCTTATCGATTCAAGCATAAACTAAATAACATTTACTCCACATTGATAAAAAAGTATGAACTTGTGTACACTAATGTCAAAAATCCGAAAATTAACAACAAAAATTGTGAAATTTACCTTTTAATTCGTGGATTTGGATGTTTATGAATGCTTGATTGTGTGTAATTTGAACCCCAAAGTGCTCGTTTGGTGTTGGAGACAAAAGATTGAAGAGAGGGAACCGTTGAAGTTTGAAATTTGTGTTTTTGAAAAGGATGCTTCAACCCCGGTTTTAAGATAATCTGGTATTCCTTGCGATCGCAAGGAAGTAAATTCCTGCGATCGCAGGGATACTATTTTCTGGGCAGAATGTGTTGTGCCCAGTCCACTCGATTGCAATGGAAAATTCCATGCGATCGCATTGGGAATTCTGTGAATTTTTTTTTATTATTTTAATTTTTTTATAATTTTAAATATAACTTTAAAATAATTGAAAACGTGCTTATGCAAGATGACGATGATCATAGCCTCTTTGCCTAAGTATTGAAAGCCTACTTAAAAACCTAAAACGTCCAAAAACTTGAATAAACTCCTAAAACTGAAATAATACTGAAAATAAAATAAAATAAAAGGGAGAAAAATAGGTTGCTTCCCATTAAGCGCTTATTTAAAGTCTTTAGCTCGACTTTGTCGTGGCGATCTCTCAAGATACTTTGAATAGGTCTTTGGAAGACTTGATTTGTTTGGCTTGATTGTCTTGGCACCAATTTTTGTTCACCTTCCAGAGTTTGATTTTTCCTTATCATATCAAGACGGATGTAACTTCTCTTTCTCCACATACTTTTCTTCTCTAAGTGGTGCATCCTGATGTTGGGTGATAGCTCTATCATCTAAACTCCCAGCCTTGTGGTTAATGACATCAATCTCGAAACAGGAATCTGAAGAGCTCAAAAATTTAGTAGCTTTAAACACATCGAATGTGATATGTTCATCATTCAGCCTCAACTTTAATTTTTCTTTTTGCACATCAATCAATGCCCGACTAGTAGCTAAGAAAGGTCGACCCATAATAAGTGGTACATCCCTGTCTTCGTACATATCTAATATAATGAAATCTGTAGGGAATATGAATTTGTCCACTTTCACTAATATGTCTTCAATGATTCCTCTTGGACGTTTGATTGTTCTATCTGCAAGCTACAACGATACTGTTGTTGGTTTTGCTTCTCTCAAACCGAGCTGCTTAAAAATAGAATAAGGCATTGGATTTACACTAGCACCCAAATCACATAAAACTTTGTCAAAGAATAAACTACCAATAGTGCAAGGAATATTAAAACTCCCTAGATCTTTTAATTTCGGTGGTAGCTTGTTTTGCAAGATAGCACTGCATTCTTCGGTAAGCGTAACTGTTTCGTGCTCTTCCAACTTCCTTTTATTTGAAAGAATTTGCTTCATGAATTTAGCATAGCTGGGCATTTGAGCTAAGGCATCGGCGAAAGGTATATTGATGTGAAGCTTTTTGAAAACATCCAAAAATTTCTTGAATTGTTGGTCTAACTTATATTTTCGTAGCCTTTGAGGAAACGGGATTGGAGGAACATAAGTTGGTGGTGGAATATAATCTGGTGGAGAGTTCTATTTTTCTTGTGCAACTTCTGCATATGATTTTTTTCTTTCTCTTTGCTAGACACAGTTTCATTTTCTACACCTGGCCTTTTTATATGAATTTTTGGCAATTCAGCTCCACTTCTCGTGATGATTGCATCGACTTGCTCTTTCGGATTGACCTCAGTATTACTTGGCCATGTGCCTGGTTGTCGCTCGGTCATTAGTTTAGTTAACTGCCCAATCTGATTCTCTATATTCTTTATCGTGCCATCATTTCTTTTATGCATTTCCTTGAATCCCATCTCCATCCGTTCTGATAATTTAGCGACTGTTACCTCTAATCCTCATTCTCTTTTCTGGGGTCTACCTTGATTTGGCGGATTTTGAATATTTTAGGTATTGCCATTGGAGAAGTTTGGATGATTTCTCCATCCTGGATTGTAGGTCTGTAAGTATGGATTATTATGCTGTCGCTGAAAGTTCTGAGCATATGCAGCTTGTTCAGGTGATGACATATCAACTTTGGTCAAAGGGCATTCTGATGACTGATGGTTTGCCCCGCATGTTACACAGATTGGTGGAGACATCTAAACCATATTAGCTGAATGAGAATATTTCATTGCTTCTATCTGTTTTGCCAATGCATCGATTTTTGCCAGTAAAAGCGAATTGGTGTCCACTTCATGTATTCTTGTTGCTTTCTTCTAAAATCTTCTTTCTGGCCACATAATGAACTGTTCACTCATGGTTTCATATAGATCGTAAAGGTCACCAGCGGATCTATTCTGGATAGAGCCACCTGCTGCAGAATCTACTGAAGAACGACTGGTTGAAGCTAGTCCAGAGTAGAAATAATGATTCTGAGCTGCTAAAGAGAAACCATGACTTGGACATTTTCGGAGCAGTTGTTTGATTCTTTCCCATGTCTCGTGAAAGTTTTCTAACTCAGATTGTTAGAAATTGGAAATTTCATACTTTAGTCTGTTTACTCTGGCCGGAGGAAAATATTTCAATGTGAATTTCTGAATCAGATGTCCATGTAGTGATGCTCTCAGGCGGTAGATAATCTAACCATTCTCTAGCTTTATCCTTCAGTGTGTGTGGAAATAGCCTCATCTTGAGTGCCTCTTCATTAACACCGTGGTATTTGAAATTTCTACAGTATTCATCGAAGCGAAAAATATGGTAATGAGGATTTTCATCTGTCATCCCATAAAACGGTAGATTGTTTGAGAACAAATTCATCACATCTGGCCTCAACTGGAAGTTATCGTGTCCATAAGGTGGATAAACTATGCTGGATCGATTCTCAACAATTGGTGGCATCATATACTGACCCATAAGAATTTCTCGTTCACTAACTTCAACTGGTTGAGCTATTGGTGCTTGATTATTTATCACACCTGCAGGTAATTGATCATGTACTTGGTTATCTTCCATTGTGTCTTTTAGCTGTTGTTTCTTTTCTCTTTGCTCACGTTGTCTTTGGTGAAAGCTCCGTTCGATCTCTAGATTTAAATCAAATAGATCAAGATCCTTTGTATGGTGCATACACACTTAACACCTGAACACAAAGCTGGAATTCAACAGTAAGACAACGAATTTAGAATAAATATAAAACTAAAAATAAAATAAATAATACTAAAAAGAATTGTTAAAAGCTAAATTATAAATTAACATAACAATTAATAAAACTAGTCCCCAGCAACGACGCTAAAAACTTGTTGTGCGATTTCAATTTCACAAGTGGACGGATCATTTACAAGTAATATAATGATATGTAGAGTGTCGAACCCACGATGACTAGATATCAATGTAATCAATTAATTTATAATTCAAATTCTAACAATATGAAAAACACATATTTGTTTTGGTTTGTGATTCTAAAACTATTTTAATTAAATCTAAAATATCAATAATCAACTTTAAATAGTGAGAACGAATTCGAGTTTTTACTAACACTAGGATTTGCGAATCCACCTACACGTTCTTTAATCAATTATTCGTTAATCGCTTTAGCTGCTAATTACCCTAGATTGAAAATCGACGATCCTATAATAATCAAAAGCCTCTCTCGATGGTCAATTAATTCTATATCGGTATGTGAACCTAATTATCTTTAATCAGATTTCGAACATAAAAATATGCATTTAAATCACAAGAATACCTAACCGGATTTTATAGAGCATAATAGTAATTTCTATCTATTAATGGACCTTATGTTATTCAATACCACGTGCTAAGTCTATATTGAATCTCTCGACTTCAATATAGATCATAGAATATTCTAATGGTGATCAAGCATTAAAATATTAAATATACTGAATAAAGAATAATCAATCAAGAAGCAATTACCTGCTAAAACGGAAAACTTCTAATTAATTAAAAACATGAGGTTTCATCGTTCATCCAAGAAATAAGTAAATTAGCCGGACATGATTATATAAAATAATACAAGAATTGTATTAATCATGTTCCGGCAAAAGAAAAAGTCAATAAAACCCGTGAACACGGCTGAAGAATTTTCAATCTCGTGCCTTGATCTTCGATTCTTCGTTTGTATCTTCTTTCCCAAAATTCCTCCTCCGCAATATGTCTCTTCTCTGGCTTTTATACTCGTCTCCAAACCCTCCAAGACGTGAATTATGTAGTTGTTTTATCTTAGAACTTGTAGAATTCTATTTTAATCAGGATTCTGCCAAACTGCTGCCGCGTTATAGCCTTGCGATCGCATGGCTTTGCCTTTGTATGTTCTACTGAAATTATTGACACCTTGCGATTGCAGCTTAGTATAACAATGCGATCTCATGGTTAATTTGATTGATTTCTTGGATTCTTTTCTTTGTTATTTGCATGCTAAGCCTCTAAAGTCTCTTTATATGCTCAATTGAATCCATTTGTTCTTCTATTTGCTCCATTTTCATCTTTTCGTCAGAAAGATACTTAAATTCGATTATTTCCTAAAATAATAAGAAAACAATGTACCATTAAACTAAAAATAATTAATATAACTCAAAATCGTCTCTTTTTGTGAGCTCCAATAAGTACAAAATTGTACTTATCACCCACGCCTACGCTAGTTGAGACACCAGTGTTAAACCTGGAACAACGATTAGAAGACATGATGGGTTGTAAAATTGCTGAGGCTATATCTAAGAAAAGTAGTAGGCAACAATCTATGGTGTTGGAAGAAGATTATTTTTCTCTAGAAGTGATGGCAGTCTCCTTGCCACGAGACTTCAAACAGCCAAAGATAGAAAAGTACGATGAATCCTCTGATCCTGTTGATCACCTTAGGGCTTTTGTCGACATGATGATGTTGCAAGCCACCCCTGATGCGATTATGTGCAGGGCTTTTTCGCCAACACTTAGGTGGGAGGCCAGGGACTGGGTAGCTATCCTTCTCCCAAAATCGATCCGTACATTTGACGATTTTTCTAAGTGTTTTGCTGCGAACTTTGCCAGCAGCAAACGTGCTAAGAAAACTACCATCAGTCCGATGCAATTGACACAGGACAAGGACGAACTGCTGATAGATTTCATTGTCCGGTTCAATAGAGCCACACTAGGAATCAAATATCTGCAGATGTCTGCTATAGTCACTGCCATGATGAGTGGAACTTGAAGTCCCCCTTTCAATATGTCACTCTCCAAAAACCTGTCGGATACATGAGTTACTAAGGAGAGAAGATAAGTATGTGGACGCTGAGGAAGCATATTTCATTACCAAAAGCTTGAAAGATCGAAAGGAACCTGAGTCTAACAAAAGGAAGACTCGGGACCAACCCGAACCTTGAGATGATAAAGGCAAGCAGAAAATAAACCATCTACGGTGGATAAATGATAAGTGTACCAAAGAAGGATTCAGCTAGCTGAGAAATCCTAGTGCACCTATTGGACCTGACCTGCGACAAAACTACTGCAACGGTCAAACGAGGCGACAAAAAAATAATAATGAGGCGAGGCGAGGCAAGCCAAGCCGAAGCCAAGGCATGCCTAAAAAAAAGGCGAGGCGAGTTCAGCTTGCCTAAAAAAAATCAAGGCTAGGCGAGGAGTCCTGTCTAAAAACAAGGCGAGGCAATGAGCCTATATTTAAAAATCAAAGTAATGAGCTCATGCTGCTAAAAATCAAGATGATGAGCTCTTGCTGCTAGAAATCAAGGTGATGAGCCTTTGGTGCTAAAAATCAAGACGATGGGCACATGCTGCTAAAAATCAAGGTGATGAGCCCCTGCTAAAAAAAATCAAGATAATGAGCCCATATTGCTAAAAATCAAGGTGATGAGCCTCTGTCTGAAAAACAATGCGATGAGCCTCTATTTAAAAATCAAGGCGATGCGCATCTATTTAAAAAATCAAAGCGATTAGCCTCTGTCTGATAAATTTAGAGAGGAGCAGATGCAGTAGATTATTTCTAATTCCCATTGACGACAGTCTATGAAAAGTAGATGGACTTATGATGATAGAAACAATGACATCTGCTATATGTTACAATGACGTCTGCTATATGTTGTCTGCTAATAGAGGCACGTCTTGGCACGTCCGCCTCATCGGCTCGCCCGCCCCGATGGTCTCATAGCTCGCATCTAACGAGTGGATAGTAATAAACCAACTGTTGTTAGGTTAGCCAGACAGGCGACCCACAGAATGACAGTTACCACTGGCGATTCGAAAGATGTAATGTCCCTCATTAACTCCTAGTAATGAGGGAGATGAAGAGACACATGTCATTAAAGACCATTAAAGGCCGTAACTGTAGGCCAAATAGAGAGGCTAACCCCGTAGGTAAAACCAACTCTCATATACTCCATATTATTATTCTGCATATCTGATTATAATCATATACTGATTATCACACCAGAGTAGACATAGGAGAAAGAAGCTCCACCACATTTTGCAGGCCTCAACAACTGTTGCCGCCGTGTTTAGAGAAGGAGAAAATATTTATCATCAACATTGATGAGTGTTTTGAAATATCAAGTAATGATAAAATGAGACGGTTTTTTGGGAATTCATGTAAAAAGTTTAGTAAAAAAGGTCAAAGTGCCTAGAGAGTTAAATTTTACATTTGGGTAATTATATTCATACCTCATTTTTTGTTAACCACATTACATTTTAATTGCAATGAAGGTCCTCAACTATTGCTCATTTTTGTATTTATGTTTCTAATTATTTTTTTTATCACATTCTTATCATCAATCTATTAATTTGTACATCTTATCTTTGTTTTTTATGATTGTTTCTGTCTAAAAAGTTAATTAAGAGGATGTAAAAAAAAATTTTTGCCTCTCGTATTTTAAAATAAACAAAATAAATAAAAAAATAAAAAATTTGACAAAATATTTGCCCTCATTTTAATGCATATTCATATAATATTTGGACAAAAATCATTATGTAAAAATAAATTGAAAACAAAGAAGTTGGAGATATAAGTACCAAAACATCAAAGGTTGGGGAGACCTTCATTACAATGACAATGTAGTGTAGATAAGCTGTAGTGTGAATATAATTTACCTTTTACATTTTTTCATGTAAAATCTATTCACTTTGAAAAAGTCTTAAATGCCCCTTAAATAACTAGTGGTTGTTTAAGGGCAATTGTATTAAATTTTAGGATAAATTACACTCACAATCTCTATTCTTTCAACTTTGTAACAATATAATCTCCAATCAATTTTATTCACGGATATTATCTTCATCATTTTATTAATTCGATAGGAATGAAGGTTCAATGAGTTTGAAACAAAAAGATTTATTAAATAAGCGACGACGTGAACAATAGGCTGCATCAAAAGATTATAAAAACAAGCACCGTAAAATCACATAACCAATATATTGACAACTTTGCTAGATATCGACATCAAATAAGCTCCGAAAGAAGCGAAGGAATTAGCATTCATAATCACAATGAAGATTGTAAGTAACTTTGTATACTAAAAATATATATTAGATTATTTGTTATTTTGTAGTATGTAGTTGTACTGAATGTGTTATTAGTATTACGATCGATTTGGAATATATTTTGTAAATATAAGTTTGTAAGTCGTTTTTGTGGATTAAACATTTTATATATAATGCAGACAATATATTGGATGTCAATATCTCTGAAGTCCTTAACAATAGGAAGACATATATCGGTGGAGCAGGTAATCACCAAAATTATCCTATTTTATTTAATATTATTTGGTATCTTGTTTTAGTAGTTGTGTCTTCACTTTATTCCATGAAAATATATTATGGTTAGTGTAATGCATGAAAAAATATAGTAGTTAGAGTTGTTGTTGTTGTTTCTTATGAAATTGTTATAAAAATTGTTATTATTAATTTGAATTTGGATTTTGAAAAAGTATATATTTAATCATTTCATGTAACAAATAATAAATGACTAGCGTGTAAATAAATTTTCTTACAATGTGACTTTTATGGAAGTATTATGGTTTGATTGTCGCATGTAACAACTGGTTGGCATATAGAAGACATCGTTCTTATATGTGTGTCTACAAAGTGTGATTTGTTAGGTATATTTAAAATAATAAATATATTTTTGGAAAATGTTTATTGAATTTATATTTGAAGTTCTACTATGTATAGATTATTCCACCACAACAGTGAGAGATGAATCGTATAGTCATGTGGATGAATCTTCATCGCATTCGCAAAATATTTCTGAAGGTAGTTTATATAACAAAAATATTGTTTTCCAAAATATTTCAATTGAGCCTTATGTATTACCAACACCAATTCTATGTATCAAGTGTAAAGCTGTTAAATTTTATAGTAAGGGATTCTGTTGTTTTGATGGAGCTATCAAGTTGAAAATAAACAATGTACCAGAAGAATTACACCATTATTTACATCGAATTCCACCGAATCAATAGCATTAAGAAAATTATTCAATAACAATTTCTCTTTCACATCATTTGGTGTTTGCTTCGACAAAGATCTTTGTAAAAGAAACAAATGTATATATACAATTAGAGTTCAAGGTCAAGTATATCATTATATAAATGAAGTATTTCCAACAAATAATTGTCCTTCGTATTTGCAGTTATATTTTCTTAATACTGAAAACGAAGTTCAAAATTGTTACAGATTTGAGAAATGCTGGCTGAATGAATTGTTTCCAAATTAATAGACATTATGCGAGAAAATACGTACACGAATTTTTTTGAAGTCTAAGTAATATTTCAAACTTGAGAAATTGTACATTCAAAATAAGATGTGGCCATGGACTTGATCAAAGAGTGTATAACACACCATCTACATCACTATGATTTGGGTAGATGATCATCAATCAACAGATACTACAAAGCGTGAAATTAGAGTTATTTGTAATTCTGGTAACACAAACCGGGTGCAATATTATTTTGGGTGTTAGGACCATATTCAATATCCACTTTTGTTTCCTTATGGTTAAAGTGGGTGGCACCAAGGTATTAGAAGAATGAACAAAAACAATGGACAACAATATCATTGCACAAATGAAGATTTACTTAATGTCCATCGGTTTTGTTCACCTCAAGAACTCATTGCGAGTGAAACGATATGTCATGAAAGTTAATATTCTTGTGTAATAAAGATATTCAACGTTTATTCCAAAATTTTCAAGCCGTGTTTTTATAATTTGTCAAAAACATTTTTTCAGCACATGTCTCTTGCTGTGAAATACCACTGATACAAATTGCAGGTCAGTTCTTGTAGTAATTCGAATTTGTTGTATGTTGGTAGACTTTTACAATAATATATAGTTGATATGTATGTAAAGATCGAGAC
Source organism: Forsythia viridissima (assembly GCA_030279155.1). Lineage (NCBI taxonomy): Eukaryota > Viridiplantae > Streptophyta > Magnoliopsida > Lamiales > Oleaceae > Forsythia > Forsythia viridissima. The sequence continues at coordinate 38,252,566 of CM059036.1, forward strand.
TTCTAGGTTAGATTATTTTCGCAAGAATCAAACTGAACTAAAAGCTAAACTTTATTAGGAAATTGTTGATAGTATTGAAATAGGTGAAAGTTGAGGAAGCAAAGTTGGTTGTAGATTTGTTTCACCTTCATCATTTATTAGGAGACCTAAGGACATGAAGAAGAGATATATGGATGCAATGTCATTAGTTCCAAAGTATGGAAAACCTGTTATATTTTTGACAATCACATGTTGTCCGAATTGGTGCGAAATAAAGCAACATTTCAATGATGACTAATAGAATAGGCATGATATGATAGCACGTATTTTTAGAGCAAAGTTAGAGGAATTAAAATATGATTTAATTAAAAAACAAATATTTGGACCAGTTACTGCATGCGTATATGTCATTGAATTCTAGAAAAGAGGCTTCCACATGCTTATTTTTTGATGATTTTAAGGGGTCATTCAAAATTTATTTTTCCTGATTCAGTAGATGATATTGTTTGTGCTGAGATTCCTGATGCAAATACTAATCCTCACTTGTACTTTGTTGTTGTTAAACATATGATGCATGGTCATTGTGGTTTTTTGAATCCTAATAATATTTGTATGGACCAAAACAAAAAGTGTTGAAGTGATTTTCCTCAAAATTATTACGAAGACACATCGTTAGGCGAAAGTAGATATCCAAAATATCAGAGACTGAATAACGAAAGAAAAGTTCAAGTTAAAAAACAATGGTTGGATAATAGATGGGTTGTACCTTATAATCCATATTTATTAGCCAAATTTGATTACCATATGAATGTTGAAATTTGTTCCACGATTTAAAGCTGTTAAGTATTTATACAAATATTTTACAAAGAACATAACAAAGTTAGTTTCTATAAATCCTGAGGATCCTCTAGTTGTTATAGATGAGATCGAGATGTTTCAGACAACTAGGTAGATTTCTCCACTTGAAGCTGCTTGGAGAATTTATGGATTTATTTTGTATGAAATTAATCCATGTGTAATTTTCCTCTAGTTGTATCTTGAAAACAATCATTCAGTTACATATAAACAATTTGATGATCTAGAAAGAATTGTCGAAACAAATTTTTTCCAGAGAACAGTGTTAACTGAGTATTTTCATACACATATTCTTAATGAAAAGGCGAAAACGTTATTGTACAAACAATTCCCAGAATATTTTGTATGGGATTCAAAAGGCAAATTATGGCGTGATAGAAAATGAGGTGTTGCAATTGGTAGAATAGTTACAGCAAATCCTAGAGAAGGACTTGGTAGAATAGTTACAGCTAATCCTAGAGAAGGAGAAATATATTATCTAAGTATATTATTGAATTGTATTGAAGGAGCAATATTGTTTGAAAACCTTAAAGTTGTTAATGGAGTTTGTGCGTCATCATTTTGTGAAGTTGCCCTTTTACATGGTTTACATAATGGAGATTCTAATTGTGAACTACGTTTAAAAGAAGCTTCTCAATATCAAATTTCCAATACATTACGTAGATTGTTTGCCACAATTTTGACCCTATGTGGTCCAAATGATCCTAAAAAATTGTGAACTAAGTTTAGAAAATTTATGGTTGAGGATTATATACATAGTGGTATATCACTACAATGTGCAATAATAAAAACATTACAAGACATTGATACCATATTGGAATCATTAGGTAAATCAGTGAATAAGTATAATTTTGTCCCACACGATGTGAATTTACAAGAACATGATCGGTTTACTAGAATAATTGATGACGAGTTACGAATAGTAGTCTCTGATGCAGATACATTGTGTGCAAGCCAACTAAATATTGAGCAAAGAGCTTCATATGATACAATACTAAAAACAATATATGATAAGCTAGGTGGTATGTTCTTCATTGATGGTCCAGGTGGAACAGGTAAAATATTTTGTATCGTGCATTGCTAGTAGCTTTGTGATCTGAAGGTATGATTGCTTTGGAAACTACATCTTCAGAAGTAGCTGCTGGAAAGCACATTTTAGATTCAAAATTCCTCTTGAAATTAGCAATGAGTCTGTCTGTTCCATTGGTAAGCAATCTGCTTTAGTTGAACTTTTTAGAATTACACGATTGATTATATGGGATGAAGCACCGATGGTGAATCGACAAGTTGTTGAATCTTTAGATAAAATATTACAAGATATTAACGATTGTGATTTACCTTTTGGTGGAAAAGTAGTTGTTTAGGAAAGTGATTTTTGTCAGGTTCTACTTGTAGTCCAGAGAGGAAAAAAAGATAATATAATGGGAGCAAACTTTGTTAAATCATATATGTTGTATTCTTTCAAAAAAATAAAATAGTTGAAAATATGAGGGTTCGATTAGATCCCACGTTTTGTCAATACTTGCTTGAAATAGGGAATGGAACGGAAAAACTATATTCGTGGAATATGATAAAGCTTTGGCCTGACATTACTATTCATTACCAAAATGACATTGTTTCATTACAACAATTGATTGATATTGTTTTCCCAAATCTACACAACTATGTCGAACAACTTAATAACATGATTAATAGAGTTATTTTAACTCCAAAAAATGAATATGTAAGATCAAATCAATAATGTATTAATAGCAAAATTTTCACGTGATGCACATAAATACTTTAGCTTTGATGAAGCTTTGGAGAAGACTGAACAAACTTTTCATGAAGATTTTTTAAGTACTCAAACTCCAAAGGGTATACCACCGTATGAACTATCCACTAATATTACTCGGAAATATTAACCCATATGAAGGGCTTTGTAATGAAACTAGACTTATTTGTAGAACGTTTAAGCGAAATGTTATTGACGCCGAGATCACTATCTAAGAATATCGTGGCAAGAGAGTGTTTCTACCTAGGATCCCCTTTGTGCCATTAGAAAGTGATAAAACTCCATTACCATTTAAAAGAACACAATTTCCTATTCGTCTGTATTTTTCTATGACAATAAATAAATACCAAGGACAAACTATAGATTTTGTTGGATTATATTTACCAGAACCTATATTTTCGCATGGAAAATTGTATGTTGCTTTGTCTAGAGCAAAAACAAGTAAGTCAATTAAAGTCTTTGTTAAATCAACTGCGGATAAAAGATTTCATAACACTTTTACAAAAAATGTTGTATACCAGAAATTTTATCTTTGGTAAATTCTTCATGAATTTTGTTTTGTCGAAACTTACTGATTCATACATCGATCTAGAACCTCGTCAATTTGAAGTAGTTATTAGACTTTTCATTTTGGCTAATAAATTTTCAATTTATATGATTTATGTACAAGTCATTTGGTTCAAATTAATTTACCTTACCTAATATCATTCGCTTTCGTAGGAGCCACATAAATCTTCTATCTCCAGGGATGTTATATACATAGTCAATTTACGTTACCTAATAGCATTCGGTAAGTATTGTTTCTTCGTATATTTGTGTACATAGTCCAGGAATGTTATATACTAATTTCCACATCTATTTTTATTTCTTTTCTCCAATTTGGGCTCCGTTCCATATTTTCCTTAAAAGAATTTATGTATTTGTTGAGTTAATGACTATGTGAGTATTTTTATGACATTATTTGACATCTATTTAAGGAAAACTTTGGGTAGCTATGGTCTTATTGAAAATTTACCGGAGTATATTTTCATTTTGTTTGTATCCATATATGTTTCAATTTTGTTTTTTGTTCAAGTGAGGAGTTTTACCATGACATCATTAAGCATACATTTAATGAATATTGTAGAACGAAAATGATATGGAGCAATACTATTTTCGGTCAACATTATGGTGTGTGGATAGACACATAATTCATTGACTTCTAGAATTCATTGATTTGCCAAGTGTGTTTCGTCATGTGTTCATTTAGTGCACGTTTGATAGAGTTTAAAATTAGTTTTTTAGGAGATTTTAAAAAAAGTTGTGAAATGTGTGGTTGAAAATGAGTTTGAAAAAAAAAGTTTAAAAAAACTGTGCCAAACGTGCTCTTATAATTATTGTTAACTTATATAAACATTACAGCCTTGTTAAATGGTCTACAATTTATTTCATATTTATTTTTAGGTTGAAATCCTTTGACTATCCGTATCTACCAATGGCACGTCAAACTTTTGACACATTTAAAACAAAAGAAGCTACACAAAAGGTTGTTATATAGTTGGATAATGGGTACTTAATGCTACCGAATTGCAGATATATGTGTACATTCATCTACTCACAATACCAAAACAAATAGTGAGAATTGGCTTCACGAGTCTTGTTGTGTAACTAGTTGAAATTTAATAGTAAATTTAAAATACCCAAAAACTATGCTGAGATCCTTAGTTTGAGTTAACTTGGGAATTCTTTGTATACATTTTTTTGGTGCCGATCACTTAGTTGCGTCATTTATTGACTTGATTCTTAATCAAAATCTTTTTTTTTTTGTGTTGCTTAAAGAAGCCATACGATTTCGTTTGTTTCTTAGGGATCTGGCCATGCTAATTCGTTTTGACTTCGGCTGCCTCTAAACCAAGATCATGATTTGGTCCAGATGGTCAGCAAATTTGATATAAATTTTAATGTTCTCCGTGCATGACCGGTATTGCAAGGGAAAAGTATAAACATCTACAAAAGATGTTTATGCCATTGTCGAAATTGGATTCGATCTATTTCAATTATGAAGGAAAAAATTATATGCCCGGGTAATGCTTTCTATTTAACTCATTCAATGGGATATCATTCTACCCATTTACCTATTTTTGCACTGAAATTTTGTCGTTATTCTTTTGATCAAGTTAGGTAGGAAAACATACTGGTGAAGCTATTGAACAAATACCGAAAAATGATGTCTTTCAAAGTTAGGTGGGAGCCGTTATATAATATTTGATTAAGACACACTTGACAAGGTGAGTTTTATATTTGTGACACAATTTCATTATCTTCTTGGACACTTTTAAGAATTTTAATGAATACAAAAAAGGATAAGGTTGTATTATGGTTGTCATTAAAATTTATTAACATTAATCAGTGTTTATACTTCTATTTGTTTCTGATAATGACTTCCTCCAGAATAATAGGTTGCTCAACTTAATGCAAGAGGCTCCTTTATTCGGTTACTGGAAGCCAACGAGGATCATTGGGAGCTTCTTTTACTGTCTCTTATTGGCAAGTATTCAAAGTTTCTTTTCATGATATGATAGAAATATTTTCTTAACAATTGAGTTAAATAATATTTTAAAATTACCTGAAAATTTTGCCGATGAGTTTTTCTTGAAAAGTTTACATATTTTTAACTTTATGTGTCCAAGTTTCATTTAGAAACTAAGACAACTTCCCTGGAATGTCCATGTATTATTGCTTATGTGATTCATAGGTTACTTTAGGCACAGATATTGCCCTGGTTATCATACTATAATTGTGTAATGCTGAGAATAACACAGTTTACAACTTGTTATCCTGTGATTGAGCTTCATCTAACTATTTTCTTGTTTGTTTACTTGACATGTACATGCTTATTTAACCCATATATAGTGGACCAGGTCTAGTAGATACATCTACAACTAACTAATTTTATTTTGAATGTGAACTAATCTCATAATCCTTTGTCATTCAAGAAAATCTAATCAATTTCAATTAATTATTCATTGTTTTGGAATCCCAAGTACATGAAATAATATTCTCATTTAATTGAAGACAATAATGATTTTATGTATTTCAGTTATAAAAACTGGTAACTACCAGCGATATATTTCTTCAGTTTCTATCATAATCATTTATGATGGCTTATGATGTTTAGAACCATGGGGTACACTTTTTGATTTTTAGGAGTTACTATACTTTCAGCCAAAAATTGAAGCATATCATTCACCTACAATTTTCCACTATTGTATACAATATGTATTAGTCGCATCTCGTCCAATTTCACATTAAATTCTTACTACTTCAGTTCAACTGCTTTGTCTTCCTATGCGCCATCAATACATTAGCCTGACGAGTTTACTTGCCAATATTTTAAGACTTCTTCATAGTATTAACATTAAATTTCTCATAGTTAGAGAACACACTTTGCGCATGGGATGTCTTCGTTGTGCACGCGATCTGTCTCTCGTTAATTTGACTGAGGCTATTTCACATAACTATCAAGCCTAATATTGAGCTCATCATTTTTATCTTAATAAATTTGATTGGGCTATAAATTATCTACCGGCTTATGTATTAAGATTAGTTCCCTATTAGGTTACTAAATCTTGAATTTTCTATTTAATTTTGAGCATAACTACAATGTACTTTTGTGGAGCTGTGGAGCATGATTTCTGATACTGCTTTGAAGTGGCCAAGAATTTGTTAAAGAAGGTACACTAGTTTTTTTTTTTCTAAGGCCATATTGAGAATAAAATAAAAAGCATATATAAGCCATAATACTGTATTTTTCGACCCTTTTTTTTTGTGTTTTTTGCTCTTGAGCAACTAATTTACCCAATTCTTGGTCATTTCCTTCAAAACACCTTATTTATCTTTCACAAGCCAGATCCTTTGATGCAAGACTTGTAATTTTGTAAGGCATTTTTATTTTACCTATTTCTACCCAAAAATGTAATTACCTTACTTATATTTTAAGTGAATTATGATCTCCTAAACAATGTAGATTTTATTTGTTATATTAATATTTATGAAATTCTATTTAAGGTGCAACTCATATTGTCCAATATGTTGCAAAGTAGAATATAAAACGTGCTTAAGATACATTGTATATATCATAAAATCTTTGATGAAATGTGTTGAGTTGTAACTTAACTTGTTCCATTGTAACTATTGAGTGAACTAGCAACAGTGTTTGTACTTGTTTGACTGTAGCCCATACTTCCCCCAATATCAGGTACTATTTTTGCAGACCAACTTCTCAAACCTTACTTATATCCACCAACTCTTACCATCACTTGTATTTCTGATTACTGATTGTAGTTTTACCCACAATTACAAGTAAACTCTCTACACACTCCTCTGCAAATTTTCTCCACTACTTAAGGCAATAGGTTGGCAGACTTGTTTCTTCAAAGTAAGTTCTTAAAGAGTTCAATCGATTTTCTCATCATCTTAGTATACATTGTCCTTGCAAATTTATTTCTTCATGGCTCCTTCATTTGTAATCAGAAAACACAATTATGATCCCTTATCTTATTTGTTTGTAACACAAATATACATATTATCAACTAAGTTTGTTCATCAAATGTATGAAAATTTTCACAAGTTTAATTTTTTTGTTTATCTTTTGAATAACATTATAAATCTTTATGCTCTCCATCAACTCCATACACAAAAAATGACTTCTCAATACAACTGGACTGCAAAAGTAATCATTGCTAAAAAGTCAAGCGCAAAGATAGCACATAGTAGCCTAACAAAGTATCAACATCTATGGCTTATAGATCCTTCGGTATATTCTTTTCCATTACTTATATTCTTAGACTAAATCTTTTAATACAAAAAATCTATAGTATAATAGAAATTCTAGCATTTTCCAATTTGCTAAGCATTCCGTCTCTTACAAAAATCATAAGTGTAAGCAATTTTTTACATATTCAATTTTTCAAATATTCGACATTGTGAATATTATGCCTTTGATATATAGTGCTTTTCTCTTATTTTTTTAAACTAGAATACCAAAGTCCACGCAACACTATTCGAAAACAATATAATAGCTTTCAAAGACACTTTGCTTCCTTCGAAAACATATCTGATTTCTAATGCGGGGGTGAAGTTCACAAAAGAGCAATACAAAGCATTCTTTGATGAGATTCAATGGACCATTAATTGGCGAACAAGAGTTCAAGAAATACATGAAGACTACAACAGACTCGTGGCAGCAACATATAACTTCTTGGCATTTGATGATCTTCAACAACACATGGATTCATAATAAAAAAAATGAGTAACTAAAACAATTTGTCACAACTATGACAACAACTTGCCCTTCTATTTATACAACTTCTATATATCTTTTTTTATTTGATATATTTGTTAATTGATTAAATAATACTTTTTTGTATTTTTAGGTTATATTGGAGTCTCCATTGATCTACGCCCGAGAAGACAAATTCAAAACCGCATCCATCAATTAAGAAGTTGTTCTAATCAACGAAAGATTCATATCAAAGTACCTATTCATATTATATTTCACAATTTTCAAATATTTAATTTTCTGCATTTATGATTCCTTGTAAACCCAACAGATTGCAAGCCATATTGCTTCAAATGTGGGACAGCTTTGTAGAGCATGAATGCATCGAAATCTCTAAACTGTTAACAAAAAGACCAATCATCATTGGCAAACATTTAAGAGTCACTTCATTTAATGGTAAAAACAACATTAAACACACTAAATTTCTACACATTACTTTCACTGATTATTTATTGTTTCTACACGTGACACGATTATCAATTTCCACAAAGATGAATAGCTCGATCTTTATCAATCCAAACTTCGAAAGAGCTGCTAAAATGAAATCACGGTAACCGTTCTCTATTAATATTCATTCTTTAATCACAATAAACATATTTGTTCCCACTGTTTGTCAGTAAAGGTAATACATCTACAAACATTTCATCCACATTGTTAATCCATGTGAAACTTATTTCTAAAAATACTAAATGCAAATTATGCTCATCTAATAAACATCCAGTGAGTAACATTCATACTACACCAGGTATAAATTCTATAAAACTAATGAAACACACATTTGCAAATATAATTTTCCTTCTCTAATGTTGATATGCTAAATAGCATAGTGATGAAGAAATCATACAAACTACCAACTTCAGCAAATATTTTATGTCCACCGAGAGACAAATTCACTAAGATCAAGAAGTGCAAGGACTGCTACACATGGTAATCCACACATTAACAATATTTAATATCATTTCTATTTGTTTTATACTCATATACAATTTTACAACTATCTATCAACATGTTTAAATGACATTTGTTTAAACGCAGCAAAATTGTTTTTGGATCAAAGTAACACTAAGTTTGAAGTGGACGAAACAACTAGACTGGTATATGACGTACAATAACTATAATGAGGTATTTTCTGCTCAATACAATAAAGTATATCTATGTGTATACTGTAAATATCTACATGCAAGAGCAATCCCAAGGTTTTGTTTACACCATCAAAATTTCCTCTCAACAAATTCAAAAATTATGTTATCATATTCTTATTATAATAGATGACGAGCTACAATCGAATTGAGAGACAACTCTGGTTCAATAACTACAATAGTGATTGGTGAGACTGCTGAGAAGTTATTTGATTGCTCTGCTGAAGAACTCATGCACCAAAACACTATGGTAAATATCACACACTTATTAGTACACTCTTTTACTCTTTCTTTCAAATACAATTATGCTAACAATATATACTAAAAAATCTGAACAGGAAGATCATCCAAACAATGTCCTATTCTTTCACACTCATATAGAAGATGAACATGTCATCTATGTCAAATCTACAAATAGGGAGACAATTCCGAACCAAACATTTTTTGATGTTATCTTTATCTTAGACCCGGTCACTATTATAAAGGCAACTAAAGCCTTGAAATTTCTATCAACAAACAAGCAATCTAGTAACCTTTCGATATCAACAATTCCATGAGAACAAGAAAGCAATAATTCTCCTCTTCGAATGGTCCTTTTTGGTATTTCGAGCGAACCTCAAGAAAAGAAAAAACAGAAACAAGAAGAAAGCATGCATCTAGATGACCACGTTACTACATTCGACAGTCACGATGTTGACACAAACAGCTACAACTTTAGTGACACTACTTCATCGGCGTCAAGTAAAGAAAAAGGCGACTCAAAACATGTTTTTGATAATATCACTTCATTTTGACTACAAGAACAATTTCTAAACACTTTGTTCCCATATTTTGTCTATATTTAGCAAACGAAGCTTCAGTTTGTGAAAAATACTAGATCGTTGAAGCTTTTATAACCAAGCTTTTTAGAGAAGAAAGTGTTTTCCTTTTATTCCAAATAACTCTCATCAATACGACATGTTAGCTTTTTTTGTATAATTTGCTCTACCAATAATCTCCAAGTCAATGTTTTAACCCATTTTCTCCTATTGGCTGCCATTAGAAATCTCTTATTTTGGTTTTGAAAATTGTTTAAGTTGTTAATGTGTGGATTAAATATATATATATATATGTATTGTTGCCGTTAACACGGCAATAAACTTCGTTGAACAATCAGTTCAACAGAAGGCACATTTTTTCTACAATTGTGACAAAATCATATTTTTTTATTAGTTTAGATCAAATTTTAGATCAAATTTTTATAATTTCCATCAATTGAATCGACTGATAGAAAGAGGCATTTTTAGTCGATTCAAAACTTATTGAAAATAATATTTGATAGTTTGTAATCAAGCTCACTATTTTAACTACAACGCGTGCAATGCACTGGGTAACATTAGTCATACACAAAAGTCTGGAAAAAAAAAATGAACAAAAATGTCCTTGCTAATATTGTAAATTTGATTCACCTTTAAATTAATGTAGCCCCTAAATCTAATCTTCCGAATTTATATTCATTTAATTGGTATAATTAATATATATTAATTTTTTAACTATTAGATTATTAAAATATAGTCCATCTTCTTGATTTATATTCATTTAGTATTAAGAATGTCAATTAAAAATGTGAAAAAAGGAAAATCATTTTTGAATAATAAAGTCATTATTATTATTGTCAACTTCCAAATTCAACCTAGAATTAACGTAGTATCTAAATCTAATCTTCTTAATTTACATTCATTTAATATTTATCATTAATATAAAATAGTTTTTTAACTATTAATTTATTAAATATAGTCCATCTTCTTAGTTTATATTCATTGGTATTAAGAACGTCAATTTACAGAAAATTTGAAATTTTGCAGTGAGAATGGAACCATCCAAAACGATTTGCTCCCCTCCTACTTACCCAAAACTCCAAAATTATATATTCTTCCAATTTCCCAAAACTCAAGTTGTCCAAATAAAATCTCCAGCATATGCATTAGGTTAATGTGCAATACATGAATCCATTACTTTTTATGGTTCAAAATAAATAAATTGTGTGGATCTCACGCAATAATTGTAACTCTTACTTCTATCTACTTTTTAAAATGGAATCATAGGAGAATGGATGGGCTGGGTATCTTTGTCAAGAGCAATTTGTATGTCTTCGTTCAACTTAAAATTTGAAAGACACAAGAATTTTAAAAGAGTAAAATTGACAAAAGTCCTACATTTTATAAAAAAGTTAAGGGTAGTTAGTTATATTGGCTCCACAATTTTTATTGGGTAATTAGCACATTTCGTCCTTAACGTTTTTTCTAATTGTGCAAATCATCCTTATCATTTAAATTTTGGCATCTGAGTTCCTAAATAAACGTTTCTTTGCGGAAAAAGTCCCTGCCGTCCACATCTGCTAACATATACTGTTAAAATTATCAAAATGATTCATTACCGCAAATAAATCAAACGATAAGGATGATTTGCACAAAAGATAGTAAACGATAGGGACGTTTTGCGCACACAAATATTTAAACCCAGATTTTGGGTATTCTTCTTCCAACAACTATAAAATTTCACACAAATAGATAAAATCACATATATTATAATATTACACTTAAACATAGTAAAAGAAACTCATACACATTACAAGAACATGACATGTTCAAACAAATGTATACCGACAAATACATTCTAAACACTTCAATAAACCATATTACAACCAACCCGCACACAAAAGCTAAATATCACGTTCTAAAATTGAACAACTTTTTCTCTTTCTGCAAATTCAATAATTGTTCTTCATATACGCATTCTCGGATCTAAGCAAACCAGGTACTATCTCCAATGTGAACGCTTTGTCCCTATCGTTTGTAAAATATATTATGTAAGAATGCGTGTACGGTGACATACATTTGTTTGGATGTGTCAAGTTCTAGTAATGTGTATGATTTTTCTTCACTATGTTTAAGTGTAATATTACAATATATGTGAATTTATCTGTTTGTGTAGAATTTTATAGTTGTTGGAAGAAGAAGACCTAGAATATGGCTTTAAATATTTGTGTGTGCAAAACGTCTCTATCGTTTATTATTTTTTGCACAAATCCTTATCGTTTGATTTATTTGCGGTAATGAATATTTTTGATAATTTTAACGGTAAATGTTAATGGATATGGACGATAGGGACCTTTTTTGCAAAGAAACGTTTATTTAGAGACTCAAATGCTAAAATTCAAACGATAAGGACGCTTTGTACAAAGAGAGAAAGCGTTAGGGACGAGACGTGCTAATTATCCATTTTTATTTGTTTTACCACATTTCAATTAAATTTAAAATCCTCAATGTTTTCTCATTATACTACTTGTGTTCTAATTTTTTTTCCCCTTTTAATTCGTATATTTAACATTCCATTAATTAGCACATCTCTTCTTTGATGATGGTTTCTGTCAAAATATTCTATTTTACGTGCTTTGAATTAAGAGAAAAATATTTTCTCACACTTTTGTATTTATTCTTTTTCAAAAGTATGATGGACAACTAAGTCGTTTTACGCCATCCAAACGGATTTTTTTGGGCGGGGACCGTTATTAGAACGAAATGTGCTAATTAATAGAATGTTGAGAGTAAGAGTGCGATGAAAAAAAGTCGAGAGCGCAAGTGCTACAATAAACAAAGATTTGATGCCCTTAAATGCAATTAAAATATAGTGTAACAAATAAAATTGTAGTGTGAATATAATTATCCAAAAGTTAGAAAATACACTATTTTTCAAATTTTTATAAAATAACTCATTTTCATTTAAAATAACTATGTTACAATTTACCTCGTTTTACAATTTTTTTTAAATACCTCATTTTCATTTTAATTCAATATTTCAATATTTAATTTGAAAACAACATTTTTTCATGAGTAACATATTATGTTATCATATGTAACCTTTTATTAAAAATCACTATTTTGCACGAGTAACACTACAACGTTTTATAATTTTTTTTAAAAAAATACTTCATTTTCATTTAAAATCAATATTTCAATATTTAATTTGAAAACAACATTTTTACATAAGTAACATATTGTGTTATCATATGTAACTCTTTATTAAAAAATTACTGTTTTTCATGGGTACCATAAGTTAATTTTTATTAAAAAAATCAACGTTTTACATAGGTAACACATTATATTATTCTATGTTACATTTATTTTAAAAGTTACATTTTTATTTAAACATACCTTATTTCATTTAAATCAATATTTTAATTTTTCATTTGAAAACAATTGGTATGCAAGGGCATGTGTTACTACATGTTACTTTTTATTAAAAAATCAATGTTTTACACAAGTAACATATTATGTTACCTTATGTTAATTTTAACGATTTACATGGACAAGTAGGGGTGGGCAAATTAACCGCCAAATCGAACCGAGCAGACCCGACCCGAACTGAATCGGGTAAGTTTGGGTCGGTTTTTGGCAAAATCGGGTTGGTTTTCGGGTTATGTTTTACTCAGTTTTTTTAAAAAAAATAGGCTTTAATCGGGCCCAAAACTGAAAATTCGATCCGATCGATTTCGGACTCAATTTTTTCCAATTGGCGGTTTCGATTTGGCTTTTACCAAACCGAATATTTGTCTGTTTTGGTCGAAAATCAACCCGACCAAACCCAACCCACGCCCACCCTTATGGACATGTTATGTTACACTATGTTACTTTTATTTTAAAAAATTACATTTTACACAGGGTAACATGTTGAGTTACCGTATGTTACTCTTACTTTTTGTTCAACCAACACCATCCACAAAATACCACCATCCTAAAAATTATTATATTCACAATTCTATCTTTTTCGTCAATGCAAAAACTTACCCAGTTTCAATTAGGATGACACGTGTTTTACCTTATTATTTCCGTTTCGAACTCTAACATCATTTCTCATCATCACTACCGCCTTTCACTACCACCACCAATCAATTGAATTCCTCTAATCTCAACAATCCCCTTTTTTCCCCACCATCGCTCCAGCACCACCTCCACTACTAACATCGCACAGCTCTGTGCAATTCAACCGGATCGCTTAGGTATGCCTAACGCCCCAACCCAACCCAGACATCCACCCAACCATATCCTAACTCCACTCACCACTGATGTCAACGCCGTCAGCTATCATTGCCACTCACCACCACTACTGCCAACAACGATTTTGTAACATAATTATTTTCTATCAAAATATTTTGTTTTCTATCAAAATATTTTGTTACGTAATAAGTTGTGAACCAGATTGAATTTTCGAAACTTTTGCTTGTACTAATAGTATTTAAAAATTTAGACAACATAGAACAAAAATTATAATCTATATTATATATAAAAGTAGGATAGTCTGCATAGAATTTTACCAAGTGGCAATCAACAATAAAGTCAACTATTAATTTTTCAAAATTTTTTTATTTTTAATTAATTCATTTAATGCTTCGATTTTGTATAAAAATAAATCATTTCCAATATCCAAAGTCAAAATACATTAATACATTTAATATCAAAATACATTTCATGCTTCGGTTTTGTAAAATTATATTAAATAAGCTTATTAATTAACTTCCTCAAAAAATAAAAGGAAAATAAAGGACTATGCATTTTTTTCGTTTTGCAATTCAAAATTAAATTAAATAAGCTTATTAGTTAACTTTATGGGCTCTGCACATTTTTTATTTTGCAATTCAATCTTATCAATGTGACTTTTCATTTTGCAATTAAAAAAAATTCATTCAACCTAATTACGATTTCATTTTACGGATTAAATTTTGTTTATTTTTAGTTAATTCATTTAATGCTTCGACTTTGTAAAAAAATAGATCTTTTCCAATATCCAAAGTCAAAATATATTAATACATTTAATACCAATAACATTATATATATATATATATATATATATATATATATATATATATATATATATATATATATATATATATATATATATATATTATTTATGCTACATCAAATTTTTTTTATTTCATTTCATGCTTCGATTTTGTAAAATTACATTAAATAATCTTATTAATTAACTTCCTCAAAAAACGAAAGCAAAATAAAGGGCTTTGCATTTTTTTTTCTTTTTGCAATTAAAAATTAAATTAAATAAGCTTATTAATTAACTTTCTGAACTCTACACATTTTTCATTGAAATTCAATTTTATCAATGTGATTTTTCATTTTGCAATTAAAAGAAACATTCATTCAACCTAATTACGATTCCACTGTACATATTAATTTTTTTATTTTTAATTAATTCATTTAATGCTTTGGTTTTGTAAAAAAAAAATAGATCATTTATAATATCCAAAGTCAAAATATATTAATACATTTAATACCAATCACATTATATGTATATTTATATTATCTTCGCTACATTAAATTTTTTTTTTTTTTACTTCATTTCATGCTTCGGTTTTGTAAAATTACATTAAATAAGCTTATTAATTAATTTCCTCAAAAAAGAAACCAAAATAAAGGGCTCTGCATTTTTTTCGTTTTGCAATTAAAAATTAAATTAAATAAGCTTATTAATTAACTTTCTGGGCTCTGCACATTTTTTATTTTGCAATTCAATCTTATCAATGTGACTTTTCATTTTGAAATTAAAAAATCATTCATTCAACCTAATTACGATTCCACTGTACATATTAATTTTTTTTTAATTAATTCATTTAATGCTTTGGTTTTGTTAAAAAATAGATCATTTATAATATCCAAAGTCAAAATACATTAATACATTTAATATCAATCACATTATCTGTATATTTATATTATCTACGCTACATCAAATTTTTTTTTACTTCATTTTATGCTTCGGTTTTGTAAAATTACATTAAATTAGCTTATTAATTAACTTACTCAAAAAAGGAAAGCAAAATAAAGGGCTCCGCATTTTGTTCGTTTTGCAATTCAAAATCAAATTAAATAAGCTTATTAATTAACTTTCTATGCTCTGCACATTTTTCATTTTGCAATTCAATCTCATCAATGTGACTTTTCATTTTGCAACTAAAATAACATTCATTCAACCTAATTACGATTCCACTGTACATATATATTTTTTTAATAAATTCATTTAATGCTTCGATTTTGTAAAGATTTTGTAAAAAAATAGATCATTTCCAATATCCAAAGTCAAAATGTATTAATACACTTAAAACCAATTGCATTATATGTATATTTATATTATCTACGCTACATTAATTTTTTTTTTACTTCTTTTCATGCTTCGATTTTGTAAAATTACGTTAAATAAACTTATTAATTAACTTTCTCAAAAAACGAAAGGAAAATAAAGAGTTCTGCATTTTTTTCGTTTTGCAATTCAATATTAAATTAAATAAGCTTATTAATTAACTTTATGGGCTTTGCACATTTTTCATTTTGCAATTCAATCTTATCAATGTGACTTTTCATTTTGCAATTAAAAAATAATTCATTCAACCTAATTACAATTCCATTGTACAGGATACCTTTTTTTTTTTTAATTAATTCATTTAATGTTTTAGTTTTGGAAAAAAAAAAAGAGATCATTTCTATTATCCAAAGTCAAAATACATTAACACATTTAATACCAATCACATTATATGTATATTTATATTATCTACGCCACATTAATTTTTTTTTACTTCATTTCATGCTTCGGTTTTGTAAAATTACATTAAATAAGCTCATTAATTAACTTTCTCAAAAAACGAAAGCAAAATAAAGGGCTCTGCATTTTTTTTTTTTGTTTTGCAATTCAAAATTAAATTAAATAAGCTTATCAATTAACCTTCTGTGCTATGCACATTTTTCATTTTGCAATTCAATCTTATCAATGTGACTTTTCATTTTGCAATTAAAAAAATATTCATTCAACTTAATTACAATTCCATTGTACATATTAATTGTTTTTTATTTTTAATTAATTAATTTAATACTTCGATTTTGTAAAAAAAATAGATCATTTCCAATATCCGAAGTCAAAATACATTAATGCATTTAATACCAGTTAAAATACATTAATACATTTAATACCAATCACATTATATATATTTTTATATTATCTACGCTATATTAATTTTTGTTTTTTGTTTTTTTTTTGGATTAGCTATGTTGTTTTTTAAATTTTTAGTAACAACATCCAATAAAATATTATTTATATAATGCTTTTGTATTTGATTTCATTATAACCAATAACTAATAAACTTTCTTAATTTTTTTTCCAAATTACTATCACGGAACACAAAAACTAGTATTATTATAAAACTACGCACAATGCACTTGTTCTTAACTAATATCACCAAGTGTATAAAAAATATAAATATCGATCAATTGCCAAATTGGAATCTCTATATATATACACGGTGTCATTGACGGAGCCAGGGAGGGCCTTGGGGTTCTGGGCTCCCCAAATTTTCAAAATTTTTTTATTAAAAAAATTACTTAGTAACTCTTTGTAACAACTTTTATTTTTTTATATTTAATTATACGAACTAGACGAGTCAAATTGATGTCAAATAGAATTTTAATTAAATTGACATTTAAATACGAAAATATAATGGAAATATTAATTCAAATTCTAGTAGTCATCTTTGACTTATTATTTTGAACTCGTCATTTAACAGTTTTTCAATCCAAAATATGTATTGTGAAGTTTGCGATGAATGCTTTGAAACAGAACCAAGAACCTACTACGACGAGTATAAATATAGCATGAAAATATACTAAAAAAATGACGCTAAAATAGAAATTAAAAGTAAAAAATTAGATTATTAAATCAATTTCTAGCCGACATCTTTGACTCGTTATTTTGAATTTTTATTTTAATAAATTTTTAATCAAAAAAACGCGTTATGAAGTTTGTCATGGACACTTCCAAATGGTACCAAGAACATACTTTGACGAGTGAAAGACATAACTCAAAAATAAACTGAAAGAGGTGATGTCAATTAAAAGATAAAAAATCAGATTATTATATCTATTCTAGCAACAATCTTTGACTTGTTATTTTGATTCACCCTTTAACAATTTTCAATCTAAAAATGCTTTGTGAAATTTGTCATGAATACTTTGAAAAATAAAAAGTTACTTCTACGAGTGAAGAAATTAGTTCAAAAATAAGTCGAAAAGGTTGATGTCAAAATAAAATTTAGAAGATAAAAAATATAATTATTAAATTCATTTCAAACACCATATTTTGTTCATTTTTCATTTATTGATTCCAGCCTAATCCTTTTTAATAAATTCCAGCTTTTTTGCACGAACGGTCCCTATCGTTTGTCATTGCTGCCGGTTGAGGACTTAACTCGCAACAAAGAGAAACGATAGAACCATTTGTGCAAAAAGCTAGTTTTCATCGTTCACTAGTTCTTTTTAGCTTATTTAAACTAAAACAAGGAAAAATGGCCTTTGGACATAAAATTTGCAGGTAAACATGTTAGAAACTTTGGTTGAAAACCAAATTATTTAGTACATATATGTTTCATTCAGAAATAAAATGATCATGGTAAAGTTGTACGATGATCCGGCGGTGGAGAATGAGGACAAAATTCCTCACACAATTCTTGAGTACCAAAGCAATGGTGGTATACAGGGTTAGGAACAATACAACACCAGCATAATCTTGGTCCATGGATGTCACACTTCAGCTTGCAAAAATCAAGATATATTTTCTCATTCTTTAACTCACTTTCACTTGCATTTGAAGTTGCTATCATTGACGCATTTTTCGTTTCAATTACGTTCTTGTTTTTGCGACCTATTTAAATGAAAAAGTCAAAATATAGAGGTAAGAAATTAATAATGAAGATTTAAATCATTATCATCAAACTCTATAACGATAAACAATATTTTATAATTATTTCCCATAGAAATTTTTAATTTTTTTTTTTAGAGAAAATAGAACAAACAAAGAAAAGGTCTCAAATGGTACTTACATTGAAAAGGAGTGAAGAGGGCAGAAATGATGCTAAAATAGAGAATGAGATGAGCAAAGTTACAAGAAGCCATTAATTTATTGGAGAAGAGACTGAAATGAATTTTATACAAATGAGTTTTTGAGATTTATATATCCAAAATTTGGCCATTCCATTTAGCCCTTTAATGCTGGCAACCTCCTTTAATTAATGTTAAGTCTATCCCAACCATCTGTAAAATGTTTGTTACCAAAATTATTAATGACCTGAGATGTTAGTTTAAGTTGGTTTAGTTTAAAAAATTAATAAAAATTTAAGTCAAAGTCAACAATTAATTTTAATTACAGATTTTATGGGATCCATACTTTTATCAACTTTTCAACCACGCTTTTCATCAACTTCCATTTACTTGAATTTCATGAAGAACATTGCAGTTAGAAAAAAAATGAAAATAAGTTTATGTTCGATTTTTTTTCAAATTATTATTTAAATTTAAATGTTGATAAGAAGTAAATCAACGTTTGTGGGCTACCTAAGACATAATCGTGAGTGGATTACCCATAAGTAAACATAATAATGACTGGATTACTCAATAATTATTTTGCAATATTTTTGTAATTGTCTGAAATTTATTTTCTTAATAGTTTTGATTGTGTGTTATATAATATAGAACTTTCTTTTTAGATTTATTGGTAACCATATCAATAAGAGTAGGCGATAAGCTCTATTATAATGATGGATTGAGACGGTGAACAGATTTCGGAGATGATCGGTAGATGGAGATGATCGATTGAGGAGGTGAGCAGATTTTAGAGATTATCAGTTGAGGGAGATGGATTGAAGCGGTCAGCAAATTTTGGAGGAGATGATTTTGTGAGAGGAGAAATAAAAAACGTAGTGACATACGGACGTTTAAGTACTTTTTTCTTTTCGTAGTTGAGAAAACTCCACACGATCGTGATTATTAGACATAGAACGTATACTAATTCTATTGTTGTTTTTAGTATTTTTACCTCAATCAATCTTACCTTTATAGTTGTTAAGATTTTTTATTATAAGTTAGAGGTTTATGGAATATTAGTGATAGATTATTCAATTAAAATCGATTATTAATAAAGGAAAACAACTCAGTAATAATAAGTAGGAACAATTATTTCAAGACTTGACCAGTCTACAATAAGTCGAAATACATTAACAAGAAGAAATGTTGCAAATTTTATGTTAAATAATAAAGTCACTCACTTCACTAATGTTAAGCCCAGAAAAAGTTAGATATAATATCAACTCACAATATTTTGACAGATCTATGAAATAAAAGTGCAAGAAAGTAAAAGAACACAAAAATTTGTTTCGGTCGAAACTCCAGAGATTCGATGACCAAATCTAACACATAATCCCATGTTGAACATCCACTAAAGTGGATTAAGCTCCAAACGCCCTAGTAATCAACCAAACGCTAACAAATGTGTACAATATTGTCAAATTACAAGCCCACAAGCCACTCAGACTTAAAACTCAAGAATAGCCAAACACGCCTTAAGATTACTATTCACAGAGAACCAAGAAAACCTTCTCTAATCTAACATGAACCCAAAAGGATCAAAGGACACCAATCCCTTTTACCTAAAACCATAAAATCAGAAAAGAAGATGAAGAAGAAGAAGTTCTTGAGAGAAGAACTTTTCGGCCAGAGAGTAAATTTAGAAGAAATGTATCTCACATTGTGATTCTCCACATCGAAGCCCCAACTATCATAATGGAATAGACGAAAGGGCACCTTCATCCAAAAGCCAATAGCAAGCCAGGTGTCACAATCTGGTGAAACGGCTCCATTAAAGAAAAAACGTATTTCATTAAACGCGACTACAACTATCTTAGTGGCAAACACCTTTTTTTTTTCCCAATAATCTCCACTTTGCAACCAAGAATGGTTGATCACACGTGCCTTAGAACTTTAATCCAACTTCATCTTTCATATACTCACTGTACGTGCAGATTTACAATTAAACATAATCAACAAATAATAATTTCAAACAGTTCCAAAATTTATTTAGAAGAATGACTTTGGTACCCATATAAGATAGATTATAATGAGTAGCATTTTTCTCCAATTTTACAACACCTTTAGATATGATATCCCTTATGAAATGATATTTGATATTAATATGCTTAATTCTATCAAGGAACATAGGGTATTTGCTTAAATGAATATCAATATGATGATAAAAAAAAAAGTACAGCATTTTTATCAACAAAGCCAAATTCTTTTAGCAGACCACTAGGCCAGATTGCTTCTTTTATAGCATCAGTTGCAGCAATATACTCAGCTTATGTAAAAGAGAGGGCAACAACTTGTCGGAGACCGGGATCTGGACATCACAAAAATTAATTTTCTGTGATGATCAAACATCCCTCCACAAGATTTGATTTATTTCGTGCATTCAACTGGATTAAATAAAACTGCAAGAACATATAGATGTTGAAAGAATTACCCTTGAAGCGTGATTTATGAAATTTCTATCAACAGTGTTCTTTAATCTTCCAAAGCTTCAAACCCTCAAGTCTTCCCCAGTGTTCTCCAAGAGTGGCTATGCCGGTGTGTGGTCACCTCTCTCGATCTAGGTTATACTAGGATTAGGGTTTACTTTGTTAGGAGAAAACACACACTTCACACTTTAGTGTGTGTCCCGCCTATCTGTTTAGGTTATGCAGAAAAACAGTCTTATGAGACTATTTATAATCTGCTTACACTCCAAAACCCTACTAACCCTAGTACCATAACCCAGGCCCATTTCTGCATAGCCCAAAATAGGTAATAAGCCTATTTAGCCCTATTTATTGGAGCCACTGAGGGGACTTGATCGGACCCAATTAAACTAAGCTCTAATAAATTAATTTTGACTCGGTCAACTCTTGATCAGTCAAAATAATTTATTAACCAGGTTCTATTCCACTAAAAGAACATGACTGCACTCTTAGTCTAATTGAAATTACTGAAGCAACAATCAATAATTATATCCTCTGACTTATCGATCCTACATGTTACCCCCGTCGATCAACTCGAATATTCAGAATAAGTAAAATGACCAAAATGCCCTTATTCGAATATTCACAGATTCTCAACTCTCATCTTCTATCTAACAGTTTGATGTGATCACATCACATCATTGAATTCAACAATCAATGTCGAACTACTGAGCTCAGATTAAACTGTACACTAGAAGAACCAGTGAGATCTTGATCATACCTTAAAGGTGACGGATTCCATATTACGAATATATGTTCCTCGTTAGTTCACTCTAATTCCCAAAGTGTCGAGATATTGACCAGCAATTTGATCTCACTCATTGACACCTTAAAGAACTTCAAGCTAGTAACCGAAGTTCATTATCCGCTCAGGATTAAGGTCTCATGTACGATAGTCAAGTGAAATTAAATTTGTCTGGTCAATGTCACAAATTAATTTCACGTGGTCCCGTTCAATACATTCTAAATGTATTCTCAATTTTATTACCAAAGTCAAAGATAGACTTTAATAAAATCGAGACGATCTTATCAAAATAAATTATCCATATTTATTTACTGATCGCGAACGATAATTGTAGATCGAATCACAGATTGAATCTTTCTGTGTTTAACAACTTAAACACTCAATTTGTAATATCAAATCGACCTATGGATAAAAGTAAACTCAAAACAACATAATAAATATATCAATCAATTTATTAATTTTATTTCAAAATGTCACGAGTACAAATAATTTACTCGACGGGCAAATATAACCTAACACAACTTTCTGAAGCTGGGATTTCCAGCTTATAACAGTTCCGCACAGAGTGAAAAAATAGGCAGAAGTGGAACTCTTATTATCTCTATTTCCAGCAAAATCAGAATTTAACCCATTCTTTACTTCTTTTAAAAACTATCCTCAACCCTTAAAGGTTTCCTAATGACTCTCTCTAGGATTAGCCATGGATCTACTAAGCATACTGATTCCATGAGCTAATTCAGACCTTCATATCAAAAGATACATAAAATATCCAACCACATTTGCAAAATGGATTCTTTCCATCCTATCAATTTCATCTTAAGTTTTAGGATAAAGATCATAAGGCAAAAAATAATTTTCAAGAGGTAAATAGACATGTTCTACTTTTAGACATAGTATACTTTTTAAGGATTTTATTTACATTGCTCTGTTGATTACAAAATAACAAGTTAATTTATTTTTCTCTTTTAATTTTCATTCCTAATATTTTCTTAGCAGACCCTAAGTCTTTCATTTTAAATTCAAAATTTAAATTGTGTTTTTATTTCTTCAAAATCAACCGTGTTATGACTAGTTAACAACATGTCATCAACATATAAGAGAAGATAAAGATAATTAGCACTATCATTACCTTTACAGTATAGACAAGAATAATACTTACTTCTTTGGAAACCAAGATTAAGTAGAAAAGCATCAAATTTTTTGTACCATTGTTTTTAAGCTTGTTTTAGCATATACAAAGATTTCTTTAAGTAAACAAACCAGATGAGACTTCTCATTTTCTTTAAACATGAAGCCTGGTACATATAGATTGTTTAATCTAAGTCACTAAAAAGGAAATCAGTTTTCACATCCAATTGATCCAACTCCCAACCAAACTGAGTTACTAAAGCTAAAATGATCCTAATGGTAGTATACTTTACTATTGGAGAAAAGATTTCATTATAGCCCCCTCATTCTCTTTTTGTGAACCCCTTAGCCACCAATCTGACCTTATATCTGATTTTATCAATCCCCCATTCACCATCTTTTTATTTTAATAATCTGTTTGCAATCTATCAATTTTTTTTCCTTTGGTTTTTCAACTAATACACAAGTATTATTTTTAAGAAGAGAGTTCATCTCTTCTGTCATTGCAGCTTTCCAATTATTTGAATCTTTACAATTTAAAGCTTCTTCATAAATGCAAGGTTCATTTGAAACAACTTCTTGATAAGCAAGTAAAAAAACAAAACTTTCATTGTACCTAATAAGAGGTCAGATTTGCCTTCTCTACATACATCTTGTGAGTTGGTACTCATCAATGGGCAAAGTTGCAAAATCAGTGGAATTTTCATTCGTATCCTCCACAATATCAGATACAATTTGAACATTTTCAGATTGATCCATATTGTTTCTTTCTTCCAAAACATCTCATTCACCTAGATTTGAGAAGGCTCCACATCAATTCTAACATCTCTTTGTTGCAGGCTTAAATTGTTATATTTAAGACAAGACATTAGTAACTCATTGAACATAACATCTCTTCTAATGATTACTTTATATCTCATTTCTTCTCTAACCCACAATTTGTAACCTTTCATATTTTTCCCATAGCCTAAGAAAACACATTTAAGAGATCTGGGATCTAATTTTCCAATGTTTTGATGTGCATATGCTGCACACCCAAAAGTTTTTATGTGGGAATAATCTACAGATTTCTGGGTCCAAAGAGCTTCTCGGACTATAAAGTTAATTGCACTTGAGGGACTTTTATTTACGAAGTAAACATCAATTTTTACTACCTCATCCCATAAAAGTTTTGACAAACTAGAACTCTAAAGCATGCATCTAACTTTATTTAGAAGGGATATGTTCATTCTCTTAGCAATGCCATTTTGCTGAGGAGTGTGAGTCACAATTCAATGTCTTTAACATACCATGAACTTTACAAGATTCATTAAACTCGAAATTACAAAATTCAAGACCATTATCTATTAGTTTTTCAATTTCTAAGCATAGTTAATGTTTCATCTTTAGTTTTTAACAAAAAAACCCACCCAAATTTTTCTGGAGAAATTATCAATAATTAGCAAATAATATTTAAAACCAGATTGTGTTGAAACAAAATCAAGTCCCCACAAATCAGCATGCAAGTAATCAAGTAAATGTTCAAATTTATGAATTCCAAGTAGAAAATGAAGTTTAACCTGTTTTTCAAAAATACATTATTCACAAGAAACAACATCACTAAGATTCAATTTTTCAAACACACCCCAACTTTGAAGGGCTCAACGCCCTTTAGTTCCAATGTGACTTAACATTTCGTGCCACAATTTTGCTAAAGAGTTTTTATCATTTGAAATTGCTGTTGAAATATCAAGAACATATTTTGCGTTTAGAAAAATATAGACCATGTCTATTTTGCCTAAATATTTTTATTTGTGTTGACCAATTTTTATGTCAAACTCTATATCATCCAAGACACTTAAGGATATTAGATTTCTTTCAAGTTTAGGCACAAATATGATTTTATCAAAGACAAGAATTGTTCCATTTTCTAAAACAATGCTCACATATCATATTCTATCAATTTTACAAGTCATGTTGCCGCCCATTTGTTTTCTCAAAATTTGAAAACCAGCTATTATTAGGACACATAGAAAGTACAATATGAGTCAATGATCCATTGTTGATTTACGTGTCTTTCAGAACTTACTACCACAACCCCATTTTGAGTTCCCTAATTATTGTGTGTTAAGACTGCATTACCTTTTGTAGATTTAGTTTTATCTTGACCTTTCTTCTTAGCGTCACTACTTTCTTTTTTAAAGTGATAGTTAGATTTTTTTTTTTATTATCTTTTATTCTGATTACTAAACTTGCACCTCCCAAGTTATCTCTTGACTTAGTTTTTAAAATTATTTAGCTGGATAAAAGTTATATGGATAGCAATTATCTGGATAACATGTTTATCATTATTTTATTTGTTTCAGTAAGAGTGAAAAAGTCAATTTTTGATTTAAAAAAAAAGGCGCATTTATACCATTATTCTTAATTAAACAAAAAAGTAAATAAAAAAAACTAAAAGAGAAAAAAAAATGGGTTGAGCAATTGAAGATAGTGGCAATGGCGGGCTGATGGTAGCGGTGGGAATAACAATGGGCTGGGTGCGGACATTACTATCCCCTCCCCCGTTGGAGATTTTTGGAATGCAAGAGCGGGGATCAGGGCAGGGCAAGGCGGGGCAGGGATTAAAAAATCTCTATTTAATACCGTTTAATTAATTAATTAATTTTTAATATTAATTTTTATTTTTTAAATAAAATTTAAATATAAAATAAAATAAAAAAATTCAAGACGAGTTCGAGAAATTTAGAGCAGAGAACATGATCCTCCCCCGTCCCGTTAGTAAACGGGACGGGGTCGAGGTATTTTACCATCCATAGGCGGCGGCCGGGTGGGTGACCGCGATTATCCTAGGTTATGAATGTTCAATTTTTTTTTTTTTTAATATTATAGAAGGTATGTTCGTTTTTTAAAAAGATGAGCAAATGATTAGCTAGATAAAAAAATTTGTCATCCTCTTTCTGATGACAAAATTTATCCTCATTTTTTGCTTAAATTGATATCTGGATGAAAGTTTATTCGGACATCACTTTCACCTAAATAGAATAAGATAAAATTTATCCATTATCTTTAATCTTTGTCTATATACCAAACTGGCCATAGGTCTTTATTCCTTAGGGCAGTAGTTGTGGTATCCCTTCCATACTCCAGGGCATTTTTTAAATTTTTGAGCATGTCACTTATGGAGTTTAACAAGACCACTGTCAATTGATCTTGTGAAAGTTTTTCATCACAATTGGTAAGCTCTTAGACCAGTTTAGTAAATTTATTCAAGTTTTCATCCAATTCTAAATAATATTCTATTTTTATAAGAAAAGAACTATTTTAGAAGATACATTTCTTGGAATAGTCTTAGTCAAATATTGGGATAACATTTCTTGGAATAGTCTTAGAAAAGAACTGTTTTAGAAGATAACTATTTTTATTGTCTCACTTATATTTCTTATAACATTTTCAGATAAATGCAAGAAATAGTACTCCAAACAATTTTTTCTGACTCAAATTTCTTATGAGCACCAATATCATCAAGCCAAGAATCATCTAACGCTTTTGCACATCTTTGTTGCATCAAAATTGCTTTTAATTTTTGACCCCTACATATTTATATCTCATTTTTCATAAAATATTATTAAGTTCAAATCTTGTTGCAGTGATTTTAAAGAAAATTCATTGACTCTTTTTTCCTTTTAAAAAATAGAGTTTTAGAGAAAACACGGAATAATACACCAAGCAATCAAGTGTTTTTTTTTTAAAGAAATAACATATGTCAAAAAGAAATTTTAAAGAAACTTATTCTTTTACAAAAAGAACAAAGCACCTACAATGTTCACACATGCAAACAAAGATTAAATTACATAAGTTTATTTCTTACACATAGTAAACTTATACAATATGATTTATCACACAATATGCACATAAATTGGTATAAAGCATATATTACAGATTTCAATATGGTGTCTCCTTAAAAAAACTCCAAGATCACTACCTGTATTGGATTTATCTTAGATTATCAAGGCCTGTGAAGAGCCTTTGGACAAAGATTAGTCTCCAGGGGATTTTTGTAAATGGAACTTAAAGGGAAGCAACTAGAAATCAAACAAGAGAGATTATCCTATCAAGATTAACGTACAAAATTCTAGATGGGAGAGATCTCACTACATATATGTGTTATGTGTACAAAATGTTGATATTTTCCATAATCCAATCGTTAGATCGTTAGATCCATGCTTTGATACCACGGTTAAGCCAAGAAACTGTTAGATGTAATATGAACTCACAATATTTTGACAGATCTAAGAAAGTAAAAGAACACAGAGATTTGTTCGGCTGAAGTCCCAAAGGTTTGAGCATACACTAATGTGGACTAAGCTCCAAAAGAACTAGTAATCAACCAAACGACAACAAATGTGTACAGTATTGTCAGATTACAAGCCCAAAAGCCACTCAGACTTAAAACTCAAGAATAGCCAAACATGCCCTAAGATTACTATTCATAGAGAACCAAAAAAACCTTTTCTAATCTAATCTGAACCCAAAAGGATCAAATGACACCCAGCCCTTTGCCCAAAACTATAAAATCAGAAAAGAAGATGTTCTTGAGAGAAGAGCTTTTAAGCCAGAGAGTAAATTAAAAAGAAAAATGTATCTCACATTTTGATTCTCCACATTGAAGACCCAACCAACATAATGGAGCAGACATAGGGGCACCTTCATCCAACAGCCAAGAGCAAGCCAGGTGTCACTATAAGGTGAAACAGCTCCAATTAAGGAAAAAAATTTATTTCAGTAAATGCAACTTCAACTATCTTGGTGACAAACACCGTTTCTTTCAACAATTAATAAACTCAATACAATCGCCATATGTAGTTGATGTGGGATTCAATTATTTCCTACAATATTTCTCCCTTAAACGAAGTATTTATTGATTTTGATATTTTTCAAATGATAATTTTAAATCAAGATCAATGATCACAAGCTCTATTAATGTTTAATTCTTCCATTGTATCACATATCGACACTTCATTACATGGACACACACAACTATCTTACGATCCAACTACAAATTTTTTTTCCAAACGTCGGATTTCCACTCGAGGACTACTACCTTCATTTTGTTGCAACTAGAGATATTTTGTGTGTTCACATGGTTAAATTTGTGTAAATATCAAGGTGTCCATTGATGTTTAAACCTTGCTCCTTCTTTCCGTTCAGTTTGAACTCATATCCTTTTTTTTTCCTAGTGCAAGGTGAGATTTTGTCTTTCCCCTAGAGCTCAAATTACTGTATTTAATTCTCAATTACTTATTTTCAAAATTACCTCCACACCTCTATCCCACCTTACAAAACTTTGGGCCACTAGTGTTAATCTCCGATGTCACCTACCACATCTTTCTTCCACCATAACCTAGCGACCAGCCCCATCCTTCCATCACCAACATGACAATCTCAAGGTGGCAATATCACAGTGATTGCCTGTGCGGAGAGATCTCCACCACGGTGACATTGCAGTGAGATCTCCATCGCCATCTCGTGGCAGTAAAGTGGAAATTGCAGTACAGATGTGGGCAGAGCAGTAAATGAGTGATGGTGGTGTCTGAAGAAATATGAAAGAGATGAAGAAATATAAAAGAGAATATGTGTGGAGAAATAATTCTCTATATTGATTCAAATTGAATAATGAATATTACAAGAGTACAATGTATATATACTAGCAAGAAGGGAATCTACCTAAATATAGAAATATTACATATATGATATCTTACTATAAATACAATTATACCAACAAGGTAAATATCAAATATGGTAAGTGAATATTTGTTAATACTCCTCCTCAAGTTGGAGCATGTATGTCAAAAGTGTCCAACTTGCGAGTGAGACTGTGAAATGCCTCCTTGCCTAGTGCTTTAGTAAATAAATCTGTGATCTGATTATTGCTTGGAACATAGACAGTCTTGATCTTTCCCTTAACGATTCGTTCACGAACAATATGATAATCTATTTCAATGTGCTTTGTCCTTTCATGATATACTGGATTAGCTGCGATATGTATTGCTGCTTGATTGTCACAATATAAGGTTGCTGCTTGTGGGTGATCCACACATAAATCTGTCAGCAACTGTCTCAACTACGTAAGCTCACAAGTAATGGAAGCCATTTTCCACTATATTCTGCTTCCGCTGAAGATTTGGACACAGCTGTTTGCTTCTTGCTTCTCCATGATATAAGTGCCTTTCTCAAGAATACACAATATCCCGTAACTGACCGTCGTGTAGAAATATCTCCAGCCCAATCTGCATCACAAAATCCTGCTAGCTGCAATTTTCCACTTGATGGAAAATATAATCCTCGTCCTGGTGCTCTTTTCAAGTATCGGAGCAATCGATGAACTGCATCAAGATGGGGTTGTCTAGGTGCCTGCATGAACTGACTGAGTGTATTGACCGAATATGAGATTTTCGGTCTAGTAATAGTGAGATAAATGAGCTTCTCTACCAACCGTCGATAATATGTGGGATCTTTCAACAATTTTCCATCTGTCGAATTAAATTTTGATGACTGCTCCATGGGAAATGCTACAGGTTTTGCTCCAAGTAATCCAGCCTCTTGAAGAATGTCAAGAGTATACTTTTTTTGATTTATCGAGATCTCTGATCTCAAGCGAGCAATTTCTACTCCAAGAAAGTATTTTAATGTGCCAAGGTCCTTCAACTTGAATTGAGATGCAAGAAATGTCTTCGTGGAAGAAATCGCTTCTTTATCGTTTCATGTGACAATCATATCATCCACATATAATAGAATAGCTGTAAATGAATTACCACTGACCTTGGTAAAGAGTGAATAATCTGCATGTGACTATTTGAACCCAAACTGAATAACAGCAGATACAAATTTTTGAAACCAAGAACGATATGCCTGTTTTAATCCATATAGAGATTTATGAAGTCGACATACAACTGGTGTTTCTCCCTGTCGACGAAATCCAAGTGGTGGATTCATATAGACTTCCTCAGCAAGGGTACCATGAAGAAATGCATTGTGTACATCCATCTGATGAAGCGTCCAGTTGCGAATAGAGGTGACAGTAAGTAAGCATCTGACTATTGTTAACTTTGCAACTGGAGCGAAAGTTTCATTATAATCAATCCCTTCTCGTTGTGTAAACCCCTTTGCTATCAACCGTGCTTTGTAACGTTCAACTGTACCGTTAGAATTAAATTTGACCTTAAACACCCACTTACAACTAATAGGATGAGACCCGGAGAAAGTGAGACAAGGGACCAAGTGTTGTTTTTTTCCAAGGCACGAATTTCATCATTCATAGCAGCTACCTACTTAGGATCCTGACATGCTGCCTCAAACGTTGCTGGCTCAACAATATGAGAAACATTGTAAGTAAAAGCACGATGAACAGAAGAAAGATTGCTATATGACACATACCTTGATAAAGGATGCCGAGTGCTGGACTTGACCAGAAGAGACCTGGTTTGAGTAGGCAGAGCATGGTTGATATAGTAATCTTTCAGGTGAATTGGGCTTTGAATTGATCTTGTGGAACGTCGAATTTGATCATTGGGTAGGACGGGAGGTTGGTCTAGCTGTGTGTCAGGTGAAGGTGGAGAAAACTACTCAACCGGACGACCGGTATGAGGAGACGGTCGACCGTTTGAACTCTCTATAGAAACAGATGAGAGAACCGGCTGACCAGACGGTCGACCGTTTGAACTCTCTGTTAAAACGGATGAGAGAACCGACTGACCATACGGTCGACCGTTTGAACTCTCTGTTGAAATAGATGAGGGAACCAGTCGACCAGTAGGTCGACCGTTTGAACAGTGTGCGGGACCTTCAGGCAAAGAATCAGTTTCTACTATTTGTTGGTCCTCAAGGTAAAGTAAATGTGGCATTTCAACATCCAGAGGCATAGATTGTGGTAATGGGATGGAGTTGGTGTCGTCATTTAGCTGGGAGGTGTATGGAAATATGGTTTCATAAAATACAACGTCCCGGGACACCACTAGTTTTCTATCGGTGAGGTCATATAAAAGGTACCCTTTTTGTCCTAAGGAGTATCCAAGAAACACACACCGTCTGGCCCGTGTGTCAAATTTATAGCTGGGTTTAAGGTTGGTGGCAAAACATAGGCAATCATAGACACGCAAATGGAAATAATGTGGTAATTTCTTGTGTAATCTTTCGTAAGGTGTTTTGTGTGAAAGCAATGGAAAAGGTATCCGGTTGATAAGATAATAAGCCGTTTTGATATGTTCCCCCCAAAATTTTAATGGAAGGTTAGCTTGAAATCGAATGGCACGGGCGACATTAAGAAGGTGGCGGTGTTTTCTCTCGACCACTCCATTTTTTTGAGGGGTATAGGGACATGACCTATGAAAATTGGTACCATTTTGATCTAAAAATGCTTGCAAGGACAAAAACTCTTGGCCATTATCAGATCTTAGGGCTTTTATAGGCAGGTTGTGTTGTGTTTTAACCCAAGCAAAGAAATTCTTAATTATGCCTTGAGTTTCAGATTTGTGACGCCTAAGGTGTACCCAAGTAGAGCGAGAGAAATCATCAACGATTGAAAGGAAATATCTAGCACCAGAATAAGAATAAATTCTATGAGGTCCCCAGATATCACAATGAATTAAATCAAATGGTTTATTGCTAGAAATTTGGCTAACTTTAAAGGGCAATCTAGATTGTTTTGCCAAATGACATACATTACAAATATCGTGAGAATCAAAACTAATATCTAAGACATTTTGTGCTAGGAATTGAAGAGTTGAGGCTGAAGGTTTTCCAAGACGTCTATGCCACAGATTGGTAGAATGAGTGGCAGTATGATGTATTTGCGGTCTTTGTGAAAGGTAATATGGGCCTTTACTCTGTCTTCCCAAGCCAATCGTCTTCTTCGTAGTCAAATCCTGCATGACACAAAAATCAGGAAAAAATGTCACAGAACAACCTAACTTTCTAGTAAGTTTACTGATAGATAACAGATTAACTTTGAAGTTGGGAAGATAAAGCACATCATCAACAGTCATATTATTCCCTAAGTTCACAACACCAATAGATTTAATAAGGGCATGACCCCCATCCGGTAATTGAAAAATTTTGTGCTTTGGCATGGATTTATTCTCAACGATCCCATCCTTCGTCACATGGTCAGTGGCCACATTATCAATAATCCATGAATTACTCAAAGAGGTAGTAGAGGAATTGATACCTGATGTATTAATATGAGACTTATCATTCCCCGTCTTGCCTTTTAGAAGTGTCATGATCTACTCGTATTCCTTGGTTGTGAGGGTTTTTCCTTCATTTGGGTCAGGTGTAGAAGTGGCGGCAGTGTTTGTGAAGCGTTTGTTTTGTGGCTTCACGTCCTTCCCATGAAACATGTGCCCTAGAGGGAAGCTATGGATAAAATAGCAGGTTTCAACAACATGGCCAGTCATCCCACAATGGGCGCACTTTTTCTGTCCAGTTTCTGTCGAAACGGTCGATCGGTAGGATGAACCGGTCGACCGGTTGGGCTGATTGTCACTTTTCCGGTTTGATTTCTCCCAATTGATTGAATGTTGCCATTCACGATCTGTTGCAACTTCAACTTGTCTTTCATGTTGCATTAAAATAGCATGTACCTTTCTGATATCTGGGAAGGGGCTCATCATAAGTATGTTTCCACGAACTGTGGAATAAGAATCATTCAACCCCATCAAGAATTGCATGGCCTTCTCCTTCTCATCCCTTGCAGCTAGTGCCTTAAGATTCCTACAAGTGCATCCAATTGGGTTGTGATAAGAACCCAGTTCATCCCATAGTCCTTTTAATTTGGTGTAATAAGCTGACACCGATTGATTTCTTTGTCGATGCTCAGCAATTTCTTGGCGAATCTGATATATTCGCGCGTCGTTACCTTGAGAAAATCGATCTCGTAGGTCGTTCCATACTTCTGTGGTAGATTCGGAGTATATGATACTTTCAATAATATCTGGATGTACTGAGTTAAGTATCCATGATAGTACCATGTGATTACTCCGTTCCCAAATAGAATACTTCTCATCTTCTGCTTCTGACACTTTGATATTTCCATCAACGAAACTAATTTTATTTTTGGCAATGAGGGCAATTCTCATAGCCCTACTCCATTGTCCATAATTGTTTCCATCAAGTGGTTTAGAAACAAGGATTAAGCCGGGATGATCGAATTGCTGTAGAGCCATGGGATCCGATTGGGCAATCGTCGCTTCTATGATTTTTGTAACAGAAATCGTTGTTCAGAATCGTCGCTCTGATACCATGAACAAATATGAAAGAGATGAAGAAATATAAAAGAGAATATGTGTGGAGAAATAATTCTCTATATTGATTCAAATTGAATAATGAATATTACAAGAGTACAATGTATATATACTAACAAGAAGGGAATCTACCTAAATATAGAAATATTACATATATGATATATTACTATAAATACAATTATATCAACAAGGTAAATATCAAATATGGTAAGTGAATATTTGTTAATAATGTCCACTATCTTTATGATGGTGATTGTTGCTAGCAATGATGGAAGGCGATGGTGGCAATGAATTTCTCGATTCCCGATTCCAAGCATGTACAGTAAAACCTCCATAAAATAACACTTTTGGGACTGACATAAATTATTATTTTAAAGAGGTTTATTAAGTTATCGATAAAGGAATAATTTATTACTTTGTGAAGCTATTTTTAGTCTATGCTACAAATATGTGATAGAAACCAAGCACCTATTGAATTATCCTAATGAATGACATATTGATGAAATTGCCCATCGATAAAAATATTATTCAAGGACTACTGATACTGAATACGCCTACCAATGATCATCGTGATCAGATGATAGTTGTGTTTCACTAACTTTTTGTCAAAAAGAAGTCTTTCAAGTAGCAGTAACCATAAATAATTACTTTATACAAAATTAAAAATATATACCTATTAAGAATCGGGTTGACTTCGGTTTAACTACAAAGAAAAACAAACAACAGTCTTTAGATACATATTTTTTTTTAAAAAAAAATTGAATTGAGAGAATAAGAATTAAATAGTTTCTTAATATATATTATAAAATTTTATGTATTTAATCAATTATTATTTTATATTTTTATTGAGCCCTAAAGGATTTTCTATATAACTATTATCTTATACATTTGACGAGATTATTAATTTATACATTGATCTGATTTGGACTGAAAAATTTTATTAATTAAACGGGATTATTAATTTAACGAACATTCATTTACCTAGGTTTGACTGTAGGTAGTGGTAGTGGCTAGCAAAGGAAAAAGGGGTGTTGTATGGTGTTATTGGTGGTGGTAGCAGTGTGACAATGGTGACGGTAAAAATAGAAGACGAATTAGCGTATTATACATAACAAATCGTGTAATACAATTATATAAAATTGTAATACAATATATTATAAATGCAAGACATTATTTTCGTAATAAATACATTTCACAGTATTTATGTAAGGAGATTGTTTCACACCTACTTATATATATGACAAATAAATTTAATAAATAACAACGATCTTTAATTTAAATTAATCTAATGGTTTAGATGTATTAAAATACTTATTGGGATGTATTTGGATATGAGTATAATGATTTTAAAAGGTTTTAATAGATCCCGGCCCACCCATAAGGGACTCTTCAACTTAAAATGTTTGGCTCCAACACTGATAATAGTTATAGGAAAATTGGCACAAATGGTCCCTAATCTTTATCCTTAGTGTGAAAATGGTATCCAACGTTTGTTTTTTTAGCACAGAAGTCCCTAACTATGTATTTTAGAGCGTAATTGGTCCTTATTTGATGAAACAGACAAATATGTAATTAGTTTTTATTAGAGCTCCAATTGAATTTCTAATATTTACAAAAAGTGCAAATGAGTCTGATATTTTTTTTATATAAAAAATTAAAAGAAACTAAGGAGATTTTTTTTAAATGAACATTTTATTGACCAAATTGATAATATACTAAATTATTTTGTATATTTTATGAACTATTATAAAATAACTAAAATTTAAACTCATAATTATTAACAAACATGTTAAATAAATTTATATATTTATTATTAAGTAATTATTTTATTTAAAATTTAAAATTTTATTTTATCGTTACAACATAAAAAAAATTGTTACAAACTTGATGCTTAAAATACTTTTATTTAATTGAGCTATTCGTTTATTAACTACAAATATTAGAGCTTTAATTGCATTCTTCATATTTTAGTTTATCGTTTTATTATCGTTCAAAAATAAAGAACACATATGTGTAAATTAATTTTTATTAGTATTTTTATGTTAAAATAATATTATAAGATTGGTTTAATGTCATAAAATTATATAAGCTATTTTTTTTATTTAACTTAATTTTTATTCAAATTTTTCACATTACATAGCAATTACATATACTTAAAGCGCAATAATTTTATATTTTTTTCTTATGAAATATTTAATTGACACGACTGTTAGGGATGACAATGGGGTAGGTCTGGACGGGTTGGCGCTGCCCGCCCCACAACCCACGAATTCGCGGAGCGGGACAAGATAATCCCTAGACTCACCAACCGCCCCGGATAATTTTTTTTTTTTTTTTTGGTAAACTGAAAAAAATAGAATTTTTTTTAATATTTGTAGTAAACAAAAAAAAAAAATACAAGATTGAGGTTGTGGTGTAGTAGTTAAGATTTATAGTTTATAACTCTTACCCAGATTCGATTCTCATTTAGCCTATTTCTAGCGAAAATTATAATTTGTATTCTATTTTATGATTTTTTTTTAAAAAAAAATTGATGGACGGGTCGGGGGGACTGCCCTGTACCCGCCTTGAAACCTCTGCAAGGCAGGATTTTCTGCCTCAGATCCACCTCTATTACCTGTTTAGGCGAGGTGGGGCAGCCGGTGGGTTGGGTTGGCAGGTATTTTTGCCATCCTTAACGACTATAGTAATATATTTAATATGATAAATTAAATATTATTTAATAAATGTACCGGACTTATTTGTACCTTTTGCAGAGGTTAGTAATCCAATTATAATTTTTTATAATTAAAACTAATGATATATTTATCTTTTTCATCAAATAAAGACCAATTGCGTATCAAAATACATGTGTTAGGAACTTTTATGCCAAAAAAATAAATGTTACGGACTATTTCCACAATGAGAGCAAATATTAGGGACCATTTGCGTCAATTTTTCATGGTTATACGGGTAACAGTTTTATCATTATCCTGTTTGCTTCACCTAAGTATAAGAATAGAAAAAATCTTTGTTAAAAATCAAATTTTCATAAAAAGACAGTTATAACCTTTCACTTAATTAAACGAAAAAAGTAAATAAAAAATAGTAAAAGAGAAAAAAAATAGGTAGAACGACAGAGGGTGGCAGCGAAGGGCGGGGGGCGGAGACGGAGGGCGGATAGCAACGACGGACGACAACTATTATCATAGTATATAGATGTTCAAAATTTGTATAATATTATAAAGACTATTGTTCATCTTTTAAAAAAGCATGAGTGAATTCTTATTCGGATAAAAAAATTGTCCACCTTTTTATGATGATAAAATTTATTTTTATTTTTTACTTAAATTATTATTCAAATAAAAGTTTCAAACATTAATTATGTTCAAATAAAATATGATCATATGCTAAACGAGTCAGAAAGTGGCAATAGGTTCTTTCAGAGTTGATCTCCTACTTATTTATAATGTCTACTTATAATGTTCACGTTGATGTGGCATAACATGATCTGTAGTTTATGGTCCTACACTGATTATTTTTACCAATCATATAATGCTACCTTAGCGTAATATAAGTTAGTATTATAAGTGAATAGAAAATCAAACCTATAGTTTCTTTAACCATATAAATATTAGATACGAATGAGTACATTAGTCATATAGGACACGACTTCTCATTTATAATTGTCCAAAAGATAAGTCTAGTTTGAGTCAGAGGCGTCTGATGAGATTGATTTTGATAGCTACAAACATTAAAAAGTGCACAATAAAGCAAAACTAGTGTATCACCCGTGCGATGCACGACTACATAACATGAATAATATCATAATGTTGAATAGTAAAAAGATTTTGAAATTGATCGAGTGAAAATCACTATGAAGAAGCAGAAAGTCAAAATTTTATATACAATGAAAAGGAAATAGTACACATACAACAAAAATATTATAGATTTTGAAAAATTTCCTTATACACTACATTCGTTGTTGAATCTAATGGCCTTCTGTCATTATCATAGATTAGCATCTTCGATCCATCGCGCGATGTGACTCTTGACACAGTAACATATAATAGTCCATGGCTGAATACCGATCTTTTTAAATATAAACCTACGTGCTATAGAGATTGTCCTTGACTTTTATTGATTGTCATAGCATACGAAATAATTAGACGATACTGACTCCTTGTAAATTTGAAAGGTAATCTAGGATCAGAAGGTATATCAATCACCAATTAGAAATAGAATAGAAAAAATTTTAATTCTTTTGGAATAAGATGATCTTTGAATTAGAAACAGGAAAACATAAATTCATGAGTTTTTAGACTCAACCCATTTATTAATTAGGTTAAATCACTTGGTCGTTCATTTGCAATAGAAATTAGTTTTGGTTATGGTTACATATGAGATACTCAAATTCAAATAACAAAATATAAATTAAGTGATTAAAATAAAATAAGATTGAAGTTGAGTGACCACATGAAACTAACCTGTAAGTTATGTGACCTCTAATAAAATTTTAGAAATTTTAACTTCTCCTTTTCTTTTTCTTTTCTTCTATCTATTTATAATATATCATGCTCTCGCTGATATTTGATAATCTTTTATTTGGCCTTTTAATTAATATTATTATTAAACTCTAAATTAAATCCGTATGTATATAATGCTAGATTTTTATATTTTAATTAGATTGAACAATAATTATTTAATTATCTAAATAAATTATATTTTACAACACTGTTACAAAAAGTATGTGCAAATTACGTGTTAACTATTTGAAATGGAATAGTGCACTCAATATTTATTTTGAGGCAACTAAATAATCAAAAATATACAAAGGTGCACGCTCCCATTAAGAAAAAAATCAGATCAATTTGTTAGTTTCTATGCACATCTATTCAGAATCTAGGGAAATCATATAATAAAAAATTTCGTTTTTTTTTTTTTTTTTAATTTTTGAAACAAACAATACCTTAATGTAGGATAACTTTCAAAGAAGCAATTATTTTAAAAAAAAGGAAGACTTAAAGTTTGTCAAATCTATTATTTATTTTTAAAGATATAACATTTTAATGAGGTGACAAATTTTAATGCAGCAGTCATTAATATATACGCCTACATAGTTTTCGAGATATAACATTTATTTAATGAAACAATGAATATTTTATTTTTCCCATTTTAATGAAATAATGAGGGGACAAATTTTTAAATAATGTATTTTTCCCAAGGCAGCATCCACGAGCAATATTCATTGTTTCCTAATGAATTAATACAACTTTTTAATGAGGAGACACTTTTTGGGCGGGAAAAAGAAGTCTGACTTTTTAGTCAGACTAGCCCACTTTTATATATATATAGATGCCAAGAAAAACCAGAATTTGATTCCGTTAACTTGAAGGAAGCTCCATCTACTTTATTTGAGATTTTACTTGGAATAGTAAATCTTCAAATATACAAAGACTTTTTAACAGTTAAGTTGACAGTATTTCAACTTTCACCGTCGGTTTGATTTGTGGATAAAATTTATTATTTAAATAAAAGTTATATAGATAATAATTATTTAGATAACATGTTTATTATTATTCTAATTAGTTCAATTAGATATAAGAATGAAAAAAATCATTGTTAAAAAGTCAATTTTACCTAAAAAAAAGACTACTCTACCCTTATTATTAATTAAACGAAAAAAAATTAAAAAAAATTAAAAGAAAAAAATGAATGGAGCGACGGGTTTGGCACCGGACGCATCAGGTGGTGGACAGTGGGTGACGGCGAACGATGGCAATTAACTTAGGATATAGATGTCCAAAAATAGATTTATTGTATATTATATAGGGTACGTACATTTAAAAAAAAAAAAATTGAGGAAACTTTTATCCGAATAAAAAAATTTATCCTCTTCCTTTCGAAGATAAATTTATCCAATTAAATTTTTATCCGAATAAAAGTTTATCAGGAATTCAATTTCGTCCAAACAGGATAAGACAAATTTTATTATTATCTTTATCCATTGATCATTTACAAAATAGACCCGTAATATTAATTGTTAGTGTATTTTCCACACGTGAATTAAATTAAGTATAATTGATAATATTTTAATTTATTTGTAGTATCCAATGTTCTAATGTTTACTTTAAAAATTATGTTGGATTTGTTTGGCTTGTTGAATTCAATGGTATTGCGCATGATTGAGAAGAAAAAGGTAAAAGAATGTTTAAATTTTATTCATTCTGATGTACAGTACTACGTAGTAAACATGTTTTCGTCCACTTAAACAAGAGTAGGAATAAGAAACTTACATGTTTGAAACAAACATTATTTAGGCAATTTAATTACTCCCCTCCAAACTTCTAATTCTACTGACCCTTGGATTTATACATCCCACTCACCCCTCTTTAGGTAAGAAAGCAAACACTTTACACTTTCAAATTAGTATTAGAATTGTGGTAATATAACTATCCTTTATGATAATTATCTGTCATCAAATTAAATTATGTAAGTTAATCATAATTAACAAATACAATAGAATCCTATTTTGTTATGAATTCTTATCCTCCTAAGAAGCTCCAATCTATCCTCTATAAAATCAAACGCTCATTAACACAATTTTTTTCCTTAATGATGATAAATATGATTACACTTTGGTAGATGATAGTTGCACTTTTTGAGACGCCTTCCTCAAATGTTTGCTCGCCTCATCGGCCCGCTCGCCTCGTTGGTCTCATAAGCTCTCCTATGGCAGATAGACAGCAATAACCCAACTACCATTCGGTTAGCCAGATAATCGACCAATATAATGACAGTTACCATTGACAATTGAAAAGATGAAACACCAGTAATTGAGAAGATGAAACATCCATCATTAACTCTCAATAATGAGGAAGATGAAGAGCCACCCATCATTAATTATAACTGTAGGTCAACCCTATAAATAAAGGCCAACCACCAGGTAAAAAATAAGACACATACTCAATATTGTTATTCTGTATATTTGAGTTAATCACATACTAATTATCACGTCAGAGTAGAAACGGGAGAAAGAACCCCCGCTACCTTTTGCAAGACTTCAATACTGCTGCTGCCACCGTACTCGGAGGAGGAGAAAATAATTAATAATCAATTGGCGCCGTCTGTGGAAAATCGCACAAAAAGTCATGGCTCGAACTAGAAGAGCTAAGAATGCAACTGCCCCGCCAGCCCCCGTCGGAGATGCAGACACTTAGTCTAACGCAGACACTAATCACCTACAACAAGAATTTGATTCTGCCGCTCAACTTATGGCACTGCAAGCTCAGGTGGCGGCCTTAACGGTTCTACTCTAAGATCGAAACGCTAAGGTTTCTCAGCCACCACAAGATCATATCCCTCTGCCGGTAGGACCTTCATTGCTGAATATTCCGTCCCAAGGCCCTCTACCTGTAGGGCCCTCACCACCAAGGGCTCTTCCCTAGGCTCCTGACTTTCCAGTGATAGAAACACTGCCAACGACAGCTCCACCGCTGGCTCCAGTTTCGTTGGCTTCACCTTCTGCACCCCACTTCAATTCATTGGCATCTGGCCCAAATTCACATTGGGCACAACCGTCATGGGTGTCCACACCTACACTGGTTGAGACACTGGTGTTAAGCCTGGAAATTGATTAGAGGATATGATAGATCGCAAAATAGCTTAGGCTATATCTAAAAAAGTAGTAGGCAACAATCTATGGTGTTGGAAGAAGATCTTTTTTCCCTAGAAGTGATAGCAATTCTCCTACCACGAGATTTCGAACAGCCAAAGATGAAGAAGTACGACGGATCCTCTGACCCTGTTGATCACCTCATGGCTTTTATCGACTTGATGAGGTTGCGAGCCACCCCCAACACAATTATGTGCAGGGCTTTCCCACCTATACTTAGGTGTGAGGCGAGGGATTAGGTAGCCACTCTTCCCTCAAAATCAATTCGTACATTTGATGATTTTTCTAAAAATTTTGTTACATACTTTGCTGGTAGCAAACGTGTAATTGACCCATGACAAGGACGAATTGTTGAAAGATTTCATAGCCCGGTTCAATAGAGCTACTTTGGAAATTAAAGATCTACAGATGTCTACTTTAGTCACTGTTATGATAAATGGAACTCGCAGTCACCCTTTTAAAATGTCACTCTCCAAAAATCTACATGATACGATGCACGAGTTATTACGGAGAGGAGATAAATATGTGGATGCAGAAGAAGCCTTTTTTTATTACTAAGGACATGAAGGATTGAAAAGAGCCTGGGT
This sequence comes from Forsythia viridissima, assembly GCA_030279155.1. Classification (NCBI taxonomy): domain Eukaryota; kingdom Viridiplantae; phylum Streptophyta; class Magnoliopsida; order Lamiales; family Oleaceae; genus Forsythia; species Forsythia viridissima. Next base: position 38,294,445 of record CM059036.1, read on the forward strand.
TTAACAAAAGGAAAACCCGGGATGAACCAATGCCCCTGAGAAGACAAAGACAAGCAACAAATGATCCATCCTGGCGCTAATCGGCCTAGTGTTGGAAATGATGCCTATACTACACTGCTGCACACCTCCAAGATTAACCTCCTGATGGAAATTCAAAATATGAAAGAGCTTTTATGGCCCAAAAAGATGTGGGCGCCACCACATAGGAGAAATGAGACTAAATATTGTAAATTCTATCGTGATCATGGACATGACATCGATGATAGCAAGTAGCTGAAGGAGGAAATAAAACAACTTATAAAAAGAGGACATATATCCAAGTTTGTGAAAACAGATAAAAAGAGAAAAGAGGTTGAATATCGACAGCAACCACTTCATCACGCTGGAGTTATAAATGTCATAGTGGGTGGCATTGCCGCGAGAGGTGACTCTAATTCAGTACGGAAGAACTATGCCCGGGCCAATGGATCTACTTCGGTAGATAAAAATAAAAAGTTCAACCAGAATATCACCTTCAGTGATGAGGATTTAAAAGATGTTACCTACCCACATAATGATGCTCTAGTAATAGTGGCTGACATTGCAGATTTTGATATGAAGAAAGTATTAGTGGACAACGGTAGTGCAACTAACGTTATGTCCTGAGGAGTTTTCCTAGGATTGAAAATATCACCTAGCAAGATCAAACTTATCACCACTCCACTCCATAGGTTTGGAGGAGTCGCCATTATACTAGAGAGAACAATTGGGTTACTGGTGACTTTGGATACTTACCCAGCTAGTGTGGTGATAATGACTAGCTTCTTGTTGGTAAAAGCTCATATGGCCTACAATACGATTTATGGTCGCCACTTCTGAATGCAGCTAGGTCCGTGGTATCCACGTACCACTAGGTGATGAAGTTTTCCACTAGTCGAAGAGTAGATGTGTAAGAGGTGACCAGCAAGCATCTAGGAGGTGTTATGTAGACAGCATACTTCTCAAAAATACGGTAATGGTGCTTGATGTTGAACAGCCTAAGGGATAAATCGAACCGTTGGAACTCACTGAGGAAGTGGTGATAGCTGAAGGCCAGGTTTAAAAATCAGAGGCGGGATAGATCCTAGAGAAAAGCATAAACTAGTAGCATGTTTATCTGACAATATAGACGTATTTGCTAGGGGACCCCATGACATCGAGGGGATCAGCCCCCTGATTGTTCATCATAGACTCGCAGTCCCTATTGGAATAAAATCAATCAAACAAAAGAAATGACAATTTACTCCAGAATGACAACATGCCATTTCTACGGAGATAACAAAACTGCTAATAGCTAGTTTTATTTGGGAAGTACACTACCCTAAATGGTTGGTAAATGTGGTATTAGTAAAAAAATCAAATGAAGAATGGCGGATGTGTGTGGATTACACAGACTTGAATAAAGCTGGTCCCAAGGATTCTTATCCTTTTCCAAGAATAGACTATCTGGTGGATGCAACTTCAGAACATGAAAGGCTAAGCTTCCTAAATGCTCTTCCTAGTTACCATCAGATCTTCATGGCTAAAGATGATCAGAAGAAGACGTCTTTCATCACTGACAGTAGAACTTTTTGCTACACCGCTATGCCTTTTGGGCTAAAAAATGCAGGGGCAACTTATCAAAGAATAGTGAATCGGGGATTTCATGGACTCATTGGTCGTAATGTTGAGGCCTATGTCGATGAAATTGTGGTAAAAAACCGATTGGCAAAGGATCACATAACGGGTCTCCACGAGGTCTTTGGTGTTGCCCGAAAGCTTAAACTGAAGTTAAATCCTAAAAAATGAGTGTTTAGCACATCTGGCAGAAAATTCTTGGGGTTTATAATCACATACCAAAGGCATTGAAGCCAATCCTAATAAAATACAGGCTATCCTAGACATGAAAAGCCCAACTACCAAGAAAGAAGTTCAACAGTTGACTAGGAGGGTAGCAGCTCTCAACCGTTTCATGTCGCGAGCTGCGGATAAACGTCATCATTTCTTCAAAGTTGTAGGAGGGTGCAACAATTTTGAATGGAAAAATGAATGTAAATAGTCTTTTGAATAGTTAAAGAAATCACTGCAACAACCGCCAGTGTTGGCTCGTCCCAACTCCGGTGATAAGCTAAGCATCTACTTGGCAGTATCTTTTCACACTGTTAGCACTGTATTGGTGAAAGACCTTTTGAAGGGACATAAACCTATTTTTTATGTAAGTCAAGTACTGAGATGAGCAAAAACACAGTACAACATAGTTGAACAACTAGTATAGTGGCAGCTAGAAAGTTAAGACCGTATTTCCAAGCTCATCAGATACATGTGATGACTGGCCAACCAATTAAATAAATACTACATATGCTGGAGACATCTGGGCGTCTTTTGAAATGGGCTATTGAACTGAGCAAGTTTGAAATTGATTTTAAACCGTGCACAGCTATAAAAGCACAAGCCTTAGCATATTTCATTGCAGAACTCACTTTCTCTGAAGCACTATCCATAGGCGATAAAACAACCTGGATAATATATGTAAACGGATCATCTAGCGGTGATGGCTAAGGAGCCAGGGTCATAATTTTCTCTCCGGATGTCGAAGAACTTGAATACTCACTTCACTTTGAATTTCCAGCTACTAATAATGATGCAGAATATGAAGCAGTCATCACAGGGCTAGGACTAGCCATACAGTTGGGAGTGACAGTTGTAGAAATTTGCAGTGACTCACAATTGGTCGTTGGGAAAATTTTGGGAGAATACGAAGCTAAAGATGGCTGCATGGCTACTTATCTGATGAAAGTAAAAGACTTGTAGCAAAAATTTAAAAAGTTCAAGATTACAAAGGCCCCAAGAAAGGAGAACGAGCAGGTTGACTCTCGCCAGGCTCGCATCAGCCAATCAAAAACATCTTTCAGCCACAGCTAGTGTCCAAGTACTTAGTATTATATCGATGGAAAATTATATCGAAGAGGATTCTCTGTGCCTTATCAGAAGTACCTCCGACCGACAGAAGTAGCTGAGGTCCTATTTGAAATACACAATGGTCTGTGTGGAAATCACTTGGGTGGGGATGCCCTTGCTTTTAAATATTTAAGGCATGGGTACTATTGTCCATCAATGAAGCAAGAAACTAAGCAACTGGTAAGGAAATGCGATGCTTGTCAAAGGTTTGGCAACATAATTCATCAGCCAGTCAAGCCACAGTCGACAATTTACGCAGTATGTCCATTTTATAAATGGGAGATGGACATCCTGGGTCGTTTGCCACTTGCTAAGGGTCAAAGAAAATTTCTATTAGTAGCTATAGACTATTTACAGAATGGATTGAAGCTGAGCCATTAGCTATCATAACTACCGCCAAGATACAGAGTTTCGTATAGAAATATATAATCTGTCGTTTTGGAATACCATGAGTGATAGTCACGGATAACAGAAGACAATTCGATAACCACAGCTTTAAGAATTTTTGTGACAGTTATAATATCTCACACCGACTCACTTCAGTGGCACACCCTCAGACCAATAGCCAAACTGAAGTCACTAACGGTACCATACTTTGGGATTTAAAAATGAGGTTGGGAAAAGAAAAAAGATCTTGGGCAGATAACTACCAAATGTACTATAGGCATATCACACCACCCTTAGGGAGCCAGCGGGAGAGATACCGTTCAAATTATCTTTTGGAATGGAAGCAGTGATCGATACCCGCTGAAGTTGTAAATCCATCTTTGAGAATGCAGGTTGAACAGATAGATGACAATATCACAAGGGTAGAAATTGACCTATTTGAGGAAGTCAGATAAAGGGCTACTATAATCAAGACAATGGCTTACAAACACAAAGCCGCCAAATATTTCGACTGCCGAGTTAAGTCCAGAAGTTTCTAAGGCAATGATCTAGTGTTAAGGAGCAGCGCAGCTGCTAGACACCTACCATCTAAATTAGAGCCTAATTGGCATGGTCTTTTCGAGGTCATCAAAAAGATAGGAAATAGATCATATAGTCTTAAAGATATGAATGGTAAACTATTGGAAAGACAATGGAATGCAGAGTACTTGAAGAAATATTATCAGTAATTTATCAGCATTTCTTTTTTCATGTGGAAGCAAGTATATGCAGTTGTATTAAATAGTACTCCTACGTTTGATTTTCAATTCAATAAAATGTCAAGGCGGATTAATGGTGAGGGTGCTACGAAAGGATCAGCCTAGTTGGGAAGTCTTGGTGCACCTACTGAACTCGACCTACGACAACCATTTGTTATTTGCTATAGTCTCTATTAAAGGTTTTTCGAGCAATACAAATATCCTCATCAACTGCTACCACAATCAAGTCAAGGACGATAAGTCATGGCTCAAAAATTAAGGCATTGAGCCTTAGTCAAAGTGTTAAGGCGATGAGCCTATGACTAAAACATTAAGGCGATGAGCCTATATCTACAAATTAAAGGCAATGAGCCTTAGTCAAAATGTCAAGGCGATGAGCCAATGACTAAAATATTAAAGTGATAAGTCTATATCTACAAATAAAAAATGATGACCCTTAGTCAAAATGTCAAGGCGATGAGCCAATGACTAAAACATTAAAGCGATAAGCCTATATCTACAAATAAAAAACAATGAGCCTTAGTCAAAATGTCAAGGCGATGAGCCTGTGATTAAAACATTAAGGCGATAAGTTTATATCTACAAATCAAAGGTGATGCCTATGACTTAAACATTAAGGCGATAAGCCTATATCTAAAACTCAGAGGCGATGAGCCCTGGTTCAACCATCTAGGTGACAAGCTTTCATTTAATAAAGGGCGATAATCCTTTTAATTTTTTTAAAAAAATAAGGGTTTGCCCTTAAGGGGCAGGGGCGCCTGCCCTACTTAAGAGGTGGGCAATCCCCATCCCTGGGGCGGGCAGATGTGCTCGCCCCTAACCAGGAAGGTGCACCTGTCCCCAATCAAGGGTGGGCAGCGGCGCCTGTCCCATCTGCCGGTGTGGAAAATCCCACGCCTTTTCAGCTCTTGACCTGATATTTTCACACAATAATTTTCACTTTCCTATGTCGGTCGGGGGTATACCATCATACATTGCAACCAACAAGTGAAATATAACCAATGATTACAAAGTGAAAAGGTGAAAAACAATTTTGTTTTAATTAAAATAAAGATGTATGTTTCACGCCACACATACAAAACTAAAATTCGCAGTATTCAACAATATTCAAAACTAAAATAAAAAAGAAAAAGTGACAAAAATAACAAATGTTTAATTATCAAGAGAGCCATTGGGTTGGAATCCAAGCCATCCATGGTCAGTCACTTTGGTCTTCTGAGCAACTAAATCAGTAGCACGGCGTTTCTTCGGATACCTATCAAATTCATTCGAGTTTATCTCTGAATGATCGTCAACCAGCCACTCCTTAGTCATTTTGATAGCAGCCTTCAAGGATTTTACACCATACATGTTCAAGCTGCTCTTATATTCAGCAGACATCTTGTATCCTGCTACGACTTCATCATCTATAGTCTCCAACTTTTTGCAAAGCTGGCCAAACTTTTTATAAAGTTGATTGATCTCACTATCTTTTTTTCTTGGACGCAACTATTGCCTTGTCTAATAAAGATTGCACCTCCGCTATGACTTTTTTCTTGTCATGGTCTTTCTCGGCTGCACGTTTCTCGAATTTTTCCAAATCACATAGTACTTTCTCCTCCATAACAAGCATCTGTACAAAACAAGAAGAATTTGAAATAAAATAGAGGATGAATATTAAATGAGAAAGCAATAGAGCATCATCAAAATACAACAGCTTACCTTGCGGTAGTTGGTATACATGATATGTCGCATGGCAGCCGCTTCTTTACTTTTGAAATTCTTAATAAGTTTTTCATTCACGCAGCCCAACATGATCTCGGCTTCAACCGATAAGTCAACAGGGGAAAATCCAAACTCCTGGAGAGCATGGACATCACTACCTCTAGTAGTACGCAGCACAGAATGAGGGACAACTGTTGTCTCAGCAGTAGCTTTTCCTTTGTCGGTCCGTCTTTTCTTTTTGTTTAAAGGGGATAGAGATGGGTCTTCAGCAGCATCAGTGGAAAATCCAGCCACATCCATCACACATCCAAAATCAACATTATCCATGTCTGAAAGAGAAAAATAGAGGTTGATACAACAAATACATACAAAATGAAAAGTCAAAAAGAGGAATAAAGACAAAAAAGTAGCCTACCCTCAGGTGATCAAATGTGAACCTGCCGCAAGTTCTCATTAGATACCACATCGCTCATATGCAACCCCAAAGGCATCAAGTGTAAAAGCTTATCTAGATGTGCCTTCAACTCGTGATCAAGATCTAGGGTCTCGTTAAAATGCTTGCAAAAATGAGTTCTCTAACAAGTTTTAAAAGAGAACTATCCTACCTCAGGCAGAACAAAAAAGAAAAATTTCGTCCAACCACTATTTGAATTGGGAAAGTGGGATAATAACAATCCTACTTTAAGTTGAATATACGTATAACAGTTATTCCCGATCACAAGAAACATATCAAACACATTTCTAAAAATCCTTAGACACGGCTCGATATCATTTGTAAGACACAAGTATAAGAAATAAATTGATATACGCCAAGATTTAGGAGTCAATTGACTAGAAGTAACATGAAATTCGTTGAAGAAAGAAAGGAACAAGGGATAAAGAGAAAACCTTAAACCAGTTGTCATGCTGTCACGATAAACTACCATCTTCCTAGGGATTGATCCTGGAATCCGCTTACTAGGATGGAGGACTCGATATAAGTGACCTGGAGGTAATTCATATTTTTTCAACATTTTCACAAAGATTTTAGGATTGTAAACACAAGCATCCTTTGGTAGATCTAGCTCTATCAAATTACCATTTGGAGAATGTACGATTTGAACATTGAGCAGATGGGATACCGTAGAAGAATTGGCATCAGAATCTACAAACCCAATAGAGGCTAAAATTTCAAGTAATGGATCTATGTCAACTAGAGGCAGGCTAACACATGAAGGACTTGCCTGTCCATCCAGGTAAGGGACGGGTGAGGCCATCCGCCCCCAACAAGACAAAGCCCCATTTTTGTCTCGAGTCGAATGGTTTTGGGCTATGGACGAATCTCTCTCGTCTAACCCTACCTCAATTTCATCAATGAGTTCATTCAAACATCGGGGTCCACCATGTCCTAAAAAACTAACAAAGGTCAATTCTTCAACCTGCGAGAAATTATCATCTATTCCTATAGATAAGGTGCGATAAGAGAGGTCTCTAAGACTACTATCAAATTTATTGGTCGAAGAGCTACTACTAAAAGTGATCATCGTCTTATACATTTAAAATGAGAAAAGAAGAAGGTCAAAAAATTTAAAGAAGAACAAGGGTGAAAAGAATACCTTAGATAATGAAAGAAGAAAAAACCTCTATAATATAGACAGAAAAAAAAAAGATCAGTTTGAAAAGAATTCCAACCAAGCGAGGAGATATGAGAATACTACAAATAATATCCCTCTATACCTCTCTTATATAAAAAAAAAATCCCCTCCTAAATGGGGCTGGTATTTAAGCCCATATCAGGTTTAATTTAGGCCAAAATATCTATTCTATATTTGGCCGGCCACATAGTAAATCATTGCTTGACCACGCCTCGCCAATTGACACGCTTCCATGTGATTTTCATTCCAAATAAAAAAAAAATAATTAATAATAAATAAATAAATATTTGTTACATATGTTATTTTTTTTACTTTATGGTCAGTAATATTTACTTAGAAGACAATATTTCTACTTCTCATTGGCAATGGTCCATGAAAAGTATAAGGGCTTACGATGATAAATATGATTACACTTTGGTGGATGATAGTTGCTGAAGCGAACCTGTGGAGAATTGAATCTTGGAATCCACAAAAGGTTTGATTTGAACTCCAAGAAAGCTAAAATCTAGTAGCAAGAACTTGACCCGATGATTACTTGAATCAAAGAACCATAGTTATAAAAACGCCACAAAGGTTTGTGAAATTTTTGATAAGTTTTAGGTTAGTTCAATTAAGAATTCGAAAGAAAAGTGAATCCCCACTTTTAATTAATCTCTCAAATCATTCAAAGTTGTAAATGTTTACAATGAAAATTGCTTAAATAGTAAACATTAAAGAATTCATAATCTAATTCGGAAATAATTAAAAACTAATAAAATAAGAGTTCTAAACGAAAAAAGAAACTAAAATAAGCCAAATTTTAGATTTGCCCGAAAATTATGCCTTGCAATAGCATAGGCGTAAACCTGGCGATCGCATGGTTTAATCAATTAAGATTCTGCAAATTTTCTGTCTTGCGATGGCATCCATGTATAACCATGCGATCGCATGGTTAGTTCTTCTGAATTTTCTATGAAAATTTCTGCCTATCCATGTTTTGACCTCCGACTTTATTTCATGCTTATTTTAGTCCTCCAATCTTCCACTAGACTCCAATATTTCTCCAATATGGTCCTAGATCGCATCATCTCCTCCTTCCTCAAAAGGATTCGACCTCGAATCATCACCTGCATTAAAGAGAGAATAAACACATTCCGTCTTCACATGCATCCAAAACTAATCACCAGGCTTAAAGATGAATCTGTAGCCTTTGTTTGCTTTAATTTGATGTATTTAAAGCTCATTCGTCTAATCTGGATTGCTCCTATAAGTTGGTGGTTTTGGAAGAACAGCTCCATGTACCAAGCCAATGTGATGAGTGTTGTCACTAATAGGTGGTAACCTACTAGACATCCCTTCAGAACATACATCCTCCAATTCCTGCAGTAAAAAATTAGGCAAATTGGGGAGGGATTGGTTAGTTTTTCCAATTACAATCTCATTGTTTTCCACCCTCGTTTTCTTTTCTGGTGCTGCTACCTCGTCTTTTCTTTTCTACTGCTCCAAATCATCTATCTTAATTTGTGCATAAAGAGCATGCATCGCAAATAGGACTTCACCTTCTACTGAGTATTCTACACCATCATCCTCCAACTCAGGCATCTCATTACTATCACTATCACTATCATCCTCAGTCTCCACTTCTCATTATCACGCAAAATCATTACTCTTTTGTTTAGGCATTGTGATGCAATGTGCCCGGATCCCAAACATTTAAAACAATTGATATCCCTAGTCTTTGGAGGATGGAAATCTGACTTGAGTTTATTGTTGCTAGTGACATCCTCTTTTTCCTTAGGTGATTCGGTATCCTCCTTTGAAACAGCCCAATTACTCATATCATTACTATCCCACTTCGATTTCCAATGAGGGTTAGATCCCAAAGAAAACCTAAGTGCCCATTTTTTTAATTGCATCTCCACCTTCATAGACATGTGCACTATGTCCTCCAACTCCACATAATGATGTAATTCAACTATATTGGCTATATCCCTATTTTGACCATTCAAAAATCTGGTTAACCACCTCCATATCCTCATCAACATTTATCCTGATCATAGCCATCTCCATCTCCTTATGGTAATCATCTACACTATTTGAACATTGAGTAAGGCTCTGTAATTTTTGATAGAAGTCCCTATAGTAATGACTAGGTACAAATCTCCTCCTCATGAGAGCCTTTAAATCACCCCAAGTTTCTATAGGCCTCATGATTTCTACTTCTATTTGTCACTAATTGATCCCACCACATTATATCATAGTTAGTAAACTCAATTACTGCTAATTTCACCTTCTTTTCTTCTGAATAGATATGGCAATCAAATATTAATTCTAACCTCCTTTCCTATTCTAAATAGGCTTCAGAGTTTTTCCTATCTTGGAATGAAGGTATATTCATTTTAATATTTTCAAAATTTCTATCTACCCCGGCATGGCCTTGAAAGTCTACTCCTCTAGGTGCCCTTTCACGCCTATCTCCTCTATGCCTCATCCTATCTATCTCAGCCATATAATTATAATCATCGTCATCCTCAAATTCAGTCATAGGGCTATAATCACACCTATCATGTCTCCTAACATTAGGGATCCTATGTTGGTTCTCACTGTTCAGTGAAATCCCGCAAGCGTACGGGTTCGTTGACAAGTAATAGTAAAAAGTGAGTAAAAGAGTATCGTTCTCATGAGGATTAGACTTTAGTTTAATTTCAACCAATTTAAACTTAAATTGAATAAATACAATAGATTTTTGGAATGTTTTGATTTTATTGAAAATTAGACTAATTTAAATAAGTGAAGTGAAGATAAGTTGTGATGTTGAAGAAAAGCAATTAAACAAATTATGCTAGGAATCCGACTCCACCATTTATATTCATTTTAAACCATGAACCCTTACGTCCCAATCCAATCTATGCTCAAATTGACAATCGACAATCCTAAATTATCTAATAATCTCTGTCGAGTAGAATTAAACCTATTTTCATATAAGTTCCAAAATATTCTTATTTTAAATACGAATATATAAAAACGTATTTAAAAACAATATTATCTAAATTGATTGCACCAAGCATAGAAAATTATTCCTAATTTCTATTGAACTTGGTGTTTAAAACAATAAGGAGCTAATTTATTTCGAACCTTTCAGAAACTAAAATAAATCACAAACACGCTCAAACGGTGATCAATCATTCAAACAGATTTTTAAATCATGGTATAAATCAATCAAACATAAATTTGGATTAAGATTGAGAATTAAATAATTAAACAAATATAAAAAAGTTTACATCTTCATCCATAGCATAAATAATTTTAGCCTAACATACTAAGACAAGGAAAACAAAAAGAAAAGTAAAACATAGAAGTCATCACCCAGATTGAAATAAAACTCGAAAGAGACGATCTTGATCTTTGTTTCTTGTTTTTTCTCTTGTTTCTCTCCCCATTTTGACTCTAAAATTTCACACTTGTTATGAGTTAATAACTCATATATATAATTACCTAATTGTGCCCTAAAAGATCCCAAAAGATTACAAAATTTGCCGCCCAAAAGTTTTCTAATTGTATTAGAATTCAAAAAGGAAAATAAAAATTTCGCATCCGAAATTAGCCTGGGCGATCGCCCGGAAATGTTCCGGGAGATCGCCCAGTTATGGGTTTTTGCTCTATGTGGTTGTGCAATGCATCTGGGCGATTGCCCAACTTATTCCTTCTGAATTTGCACAATTTGGCCCTTCAACTTTGAATCTTTTCTTCTTTAGTCCTCCAACTTTCTATAACCTCAAATTTGGTCATTCAAGCTCCAATTGAGTGAATTTGAGTTCACATATTCTCCAAATATTTGTTAAATTGTTGCTTTTTTGTCCAATCTTCTCCAATTGCTCACAGAAGGGTCCAAAACTAAAATATGAAGAATAATAAACTAAATTAAGTATAAAATCGATAAAATGACGTGATAAAAATTTAGTTTAAAAGTCCGAATAAGTACATAAAATGCACTTATCAAACACTCCCAAACTAAACCTTTGTTTGTCCTTGAACAAAAAATAAAAATAAACTACAAATTTAAACTAAGCTAAACGAATTAATAAGAATTGAGTTAATGTTAAATTTCTTACCATATGCCTCATGTTTGAAAATAAAGCAACACTTTTAGAAATATGTTAAACAACACAACAAATAAATTTTTACTTATTTGATGCTCGACCTTTAGTGAGTGTGTGATTAGTCAAAAATTGAACTTATGCCTGTATTAGACTACGACCAATATGGTGTTGTTGATATTTTTACATTTCGAACTCTTTGTAGTCATTTATTCCTTACACATCTCGTAAATTACGCACTTCTAATACTCTTCTCTCTAATCTCGATGTGTTCTAGTAAAGTTGGTTACTACTGATCAACACAATACTTTTTCAAATAAAGTAGTAAAAATTAGAACTTGTATTTCTAGAATTAGAATGGTGAGTGATTTCTAAATTCTCATCTTCAGTCTCTAAGGTCCTATCCTAGCAATCCTTACCGAGCACTTTGAACTTCTTCTTTTTTTAAAAAAAAATAAACAATCTTACATCCCGTGCAATACTTCTCTTTCACAAGCTTTCTATGTGACCCTTGTAGCGAGCTTTGGGCCGATGACTCCCAAGTCAGATGATCATAGGGCACTATATTTTGAAATACCCTAACAGGCTTAATTGCTCGAGTCCCACAGGTTATAAGAGAAGTGAAGATATAAAACTTTTTTTTTATTGACCCATGTAGCAAGCTTTGAGCCGATGACTCTCATGTCAGATGACCATAGGGTATCAAGTTTTAAAATACTCTAACAGACTAATTGTTCGAGTCAGATATTTTATTTTATTTTTTCAGCAGTGAGTAGTGCTCGATTTATATTCCTTAACTACAACCTATTCAACCAAAGATGAGATCTAGAAACCCAAACCTTCAAAATTCTATAGACACGTGTACTAATTTTAACACCCCTAAACTGTTCTCAAACAGTTTGATTACTAGTTTAAGGATTTAGGAATGGAATTTTTTTCACAATAATTCTAAGTCAATAATATCAACCAAAAACACTCAAGTCATGTTTTCAATAAGTGATAAGTTAATAGTGGCCACGTGCTTGAAATCTAGTCTAACGTGGATAAGTATTCAGATAAAAGTACGAGTTAAAGTGTTGTTTAATATTCTAACTAAAAACGTACATAAATTCAAACAAATATAATCATTGGCGGCAAGATATTCAACAATAACTAGAATTTTATTTTTTCAGTTATATAGACCCGAAAAATAAGCAAGTTCAAAATTCATCAATTAAGTATCCTGATACTTAACTCACCCCCAAACTAAAACATTACATTGTCCTTAATGTAATAGAAAAATAAAACAAATAAAGGAGGGGAAATGTCAGTTACTTTTCGGAGATAGATGTGGATACGATGTATCTAACTGGCTGAAGGTCTGGTTGAAGTGGACTCAGATGTAGTGATGAGACTCTTGGTCAAACGATGATGTCATAGATATTATTGAGGCGGCTCTCAAAGTGGGACATCCTATGATAGACATGGTGAGGCTTTATAAGTGCATTAAACAATAAATAAAATAAAAACTAATGAATTATTTAAACTACCTAAAACTACTACATATAAAGTAAGTAAATAAAAGGGTTAGAAATTGGGTTGCCTCTCAATAAGTGCTTGTTTAGAGTCGTTAGCTTGACTTTGTAACAATCGTTTCACGGCACTTTAAATAGTGCTTTGGAGGACTTGCTTTGCTTGCATCTATTGACTTTGTACCATTTGTCGTTTATCCTCAAAATTTTGAATTTGCGCTCCTCATAAAAATATGATTTTAATTTAGCACATTGTTCGAATACAACTACGAAAACTTCAACTTCCTTATCGACCTTGATCACAAAATCAATTTTAGAAGAAAGATGGGAGTCGGATAATTGTTTGAGAAGTGTAACATCATTAATTATCACTTTTTTATTTTGCCCATTTAACTTCACTTTCTCCACATAATATTTATCTTTAATTGGTGCTTCCTCTGGTGGATGACATGTCTATTATCCAAAATCTCGGACAGTTGCTCATCACTCCTTGTTGTAATGCTTGGCATGTGTTCCATTGGTTTGGCTTTAGTGTCGTTTGGGAAGGTGCCTTGTGGATTCCTAGATAAACCTGCTGCTATCTGTCCAATCTGAGTTTCCAGATTTTTAAGTAAAGCATGTTGGTGCTGTAAAGTATTATCAGTTTTGTTAATGTACTGATACATTAAGTCTTCCAACGATGGCTTTTTCTCCTGCTGCTGTTGGAATCTAAGTTGTTGAAATCCAGATAGTTTTCCTTGACTTTGATTTCCCTGATTCTGATGGTTACCCAAGAGAAATTTGAATGATTTCTCCATTTCGGATTATAAGTGTTGAAGTAAGGGTTGTTCCGTTGACGCAGAAAATTCTGAGTATAGTTGACTTCTTCAAGGTTCGATGTGAATGAATTCGTTAGTGGACAAGTTGAAGTCTGGCACGTGCCGAAGACATCTCTAACAAGCATGTCACCCTCATCAAACTCAGAAGTTGCAACATATCTCGCTATATTAGCCTGGTACATTGCGAAGACATCTCCAACAAGCATGTCGTCCTCATCAATCTCAGAGCCTGTCATCATGTGTTGTTGTTTTTGATGTATTTCTCTGTCCTCTTCTTCGATGACAAAATGTTATTTTGATCTCGGGATCAAATGGCAAAAGGTCGAGATCTTCCAAATCATGCATAAAACGACTGCAACAACCTGAAAAAAAGCAAAAAGAAATACTAGAGTAAACAAAGAAAAATAATAAAAAGAATAAAAAGAAAAATTCGAATTCAAGCTAAAATTACAAAACTTAAGCTAAAAATCTTAATCCCCGACAACGGCGCCAAAAACTTGTTCGGTGAAATCCCGCAAGCGTACGGGTTCTTTGACAAGTAATAGTAAAATGTGAGTAAAAGAGTATCGTTCCCAAGAAGATTAGACTTTAGCTTAATTTCGACCAATTTAAACTTAAATTGAATAAACACAATAGATTTTTGGAATGTTTTGATTTTATTGAAAACTAGACTAATTTAAATAAGTGAAGTGAAGATAAGTTGTGATGTTGAAGAAAAGCAATTAAACAAATTATGCTAGGAATCCGACTCCACCATTTATATTCATTTTAATCCATGAACCCTTACGTCCCAATCTAATTTATGCTTAAATTGACAATCGACAATCCTAAATTATATAATAATCTCTGACGAGTATAATTAAACCTATTTTCATATAAGTTCCAAAATATTCCTATTTTGAATACGAATATATAAAAACGCATTTAAAAACAAGATTATCTAAATTGATTGCACCAAGCATAGGAAATTATTTCTAATTTCTATTGGACTTGGTGTTTAAAACCATAAGGATCTAATTTATTTCGAACCTTTCAGAAACTAAAATAAATCACAAACATGCTCAAACGGTGATCAATCATTCAAACAAACTTTTAAATCATGGTATAAATCAATCAAACATAAATTTGGATTAAGATTGAGAATTCAAGAATTAAACAAATATAAAAAAGTTTACATCTTCATCTATAGCATAAATAATTTTAGCTTAACATACCAAGACAAAGAAAACAAAAAGAAAAGTAAAACATAGAAGCCATCATCCGGATTGAGATAAAACTCAAAAGAGATGATCTTGATCTTCGTTTCTTGTTTCTTCTCTTGTTTCTCTCCCAATTTTGGCTCTAAACATTCCACACTTGTTATGAGTTAATAACTCATATATATAGTTACCTAATTGTTCCCTAAAAGATTCCAAAAAATTACAAAATTCACAGCCCAAAAGTTTCATAATTATATTAGAACTCAAAAAGGAAAATAAAAATTCCGCAGCCAAAATTAGCCTGGGCGATCGCCCAGCCATTTACAAGCGATCACCCAGTTATGGGTTTTTGCTCTATGTGGTTGTGCAATGCATCTGGGCGATCGCCCAGCTTTAAGCCAGGTGATTGCCCAACTTATTTCTTTTGAATTTGCACAATTTGGCCCTTCAACTTTGGATCTTTTCTTCTTTAGTCTTCCAACTTTCTATAACCTCAAATTTGGTCCTTCAAGCTCCAATTGAGTGAATTTGAGTTCACATATTCTCCAAATATTTGTCAAACTGTTGCTCTTTTTGTCCAATCTTCTCCAATTGCTCACAGTCGGGTCCAAAACTGAAATATGAAGAATAATAAACTAAATTAAGTATAAAATCGATAAAATGATGTGATAAAAGTTTAGTTTACAAGCTCGAATAAGTGCATAAAATGCATTTATCACTCCCTTAGTAAGTTTGTGATTACCGTGTCATGCCTATCCACCTTACCCATCATTTCTCTATTACTATCCCTTATCTCATCAAACACCATGTTCATCCGTTCAAATTTTTGTTGCATGTCTTTCAACAAAAAGGATTGGTTGTTTTCTTCCCTAGGTGTTGTTTCTTCATTATTGGACATTATGGGATAAAAACAATAGAAATTAGGATTGAAGAAAAAAAAAAGAATAATATTTGCTTCACGTGTTTGCACTCGTGTTTCACTCTATATGACTTTTTTTCCCCGATAATAATCTCACCATTCTTGCCTTTTTCCTCTCTTGTTTTTCTTACCAAGCTCTCTAAGGAACTATCTAAACTCAATCAAGAATTCGGCTCCCGCGACGTTCAAAAACAAGAATTAAAGAGGACAACGAGAAACAATAAAGATGAAAAGCAAAACAAGAATAAGAAATAAACACCGGATGATAATTTATGACACAAGAATTCAAAAAGGAATGCGTTTCTTGAATTATCTTGAAATTTCTTGAAATTACTTTTAATTTTCATTTTTTTATATGATTCATGATGAATCTGATGAAAACAAAAAGATAAACGATAGGACCTGATTTTAGAGCCAAAGCTCTAATACCAACTGATGTGAACCTGCAGAGAATTGAATTTCGAAACCCACAAAATGTTTGATCTAAACCGCAAGAAAGCTAAAATTTGGTCGCAAGAACTTGACCCAATGATTACTTGAATCAAAGAACCATAGTTATGAAAACGCCACAAAGATTTTTGAAATCTTTGATAAGTTTTAGGTTAGTTCAATTAAGAACTCGGAAGAAAAGTGAATCCTCACTTTTAATTAATCTCTCAAATCATTCAAAGTTGTAAATGTTTACAATGAAAATTGCTTAAATACTAAACATTAAAAAAATCCTAATCTAATTCGGAAATAATTAAAAACTAATAAAATAAGAGGTCTAAACGAAAAAGAAAACTAAAATAAGCCAAATTCCAGATTTGCCCGAAAATTATGCCTTGCGATTGCATAGGCTTAAACCTGGCGATCGCATGGTTTAATCAATTAAGATTCTGCAAATTTTCTAGCTGTCTTGCGATCGCATCCATGTATAACCATGCGACATGGATGCGATCGCGTGGTTAGTTCTTCTGAATTTTTTGCACGAAGTTCTGCCCATCCGCGTTTTGACCTCCAACTTTGTTTCATGCTTATTTTGGTCCTCTAATCTTCCACTAGACTCTAATATTTCTCCAATATGGTCCTAAATCGCATCAGTTACAATCCTTGGGATGCCTTCCTCAAATGTTCGCTCGCTTCGTCAGCCTACTCGCCTCGTTGGTCTCGTAAGCTCGTCTATGGTAGATAGACAGCTATAATCCAACTACCATTCGGTTAGCTAGACAGATGACCCATAAAAAAACAATTACCATAAGCAATTGAGAAGTAAAACAACAGCAATTGAAAAGATGAAACATCACTCATTAACTTCCAATAATGATGAAGATGAAGAGCCACCCATCATTAATGACTATTGAAGGCTGTAACTGCAGGCCATCCCTATAAATAAAGGCCAACCCCCAGGTAAAAATAAGACACATACTCAATATTGTTATTCTGCATATTTGAGTTAATCACATACTGATTATCACGTCGGAGTGAAAACGGGATAAAAAAGTCCTGCCACCTTTTGCAGGTCTCCACTACTGCTGCCGCCGCACTCGGAGGAGAAAAAAACATTTAATCATCACTTAATATAATAAACAACTTTTCTTTTTCTTCTTTGAATTCTGTTAAAATAATTTCATAGTTTGCCCTTTTTGGAGAGAAAAAGATCGTCGGAGATGGATCTTGATTTGTCACCAAAGTTGGCGAAGAAAGTGTATAGAGGAGATGGTGGCGCCGCTGGCGTGAACTATGCATGGTGCCCAAATGAACTACCGATTCTAGGTAAAGGCCACATTGGCGCTACAAAGCTTGCTCTCGAGAAAAATAGCTTTGCTCTGCCTTGTTACTCTGATTCTGCCAAGGTTGTTTATGTCCTTCAAGGTTCGAGTTTTTTTTCTTTTTCACTCATTGTTGATTAATGGGCTAGTTTTATACAGTTCATAAACCCTATCTGATCACTCTCTTTTGCTTTAACTTCAGGTAGTGGAGTGGCTGGAATTGTTCTTCTAGAAAAAGAAAAAATGTGCTTGCAATTAAAAAGGGTGATGCCATTGCACTTCTCTTTGATATTGTCACCTAGTGGTATAACAAACAGGAAACTGAACTTGTAGTCATTTTCCTTGAAGATACCTCAGCAGCCCACAAAGCTGGTTCATTTATCGACTTCTTTTTAACGGGATCTAATGGCATCTTTACTGGATTCTCGACTGAATTTGTTAGCAAGGCATGGGACTTGGAAGAGAGTGTTGTGAAAACCCTTGTTGGACAACAATCTGGAAAGGGCATTGTTAAGCTCAATCCCAATTTTCAAATGCCTGAGCCCAAGACGGAGCACCGCAATGGCATGGCATTAAATTGTGAGGAAGCTCCATTGGATGTGGACATTAAAAATGGTGGAAAGGTAGTTGTTTTGAACACGAAGAATTTGCTTTTGGTCGGTGAGGTTGGACTTGGGGCTGATCTTGTCATGTTGAATGGAATTTTACATTCTATTATTTAAAACAATTTTAAAAAAAGAAAAAGAAAAAGAAAAAAGAAAACATCACCTTCTTCTCTAACCCCAACCCCATACCCTACATGTTTCTCCTGCCGATTTGGTCACAGGGAAGGGGGGATGGTCGGGTGATGTGGGAAAGAACTTTTTTTTTTATTTATTTTTTTAAGTGCAATGTGTTCTCCTGGTTTCTCTTGTGACTCTTCTTTGCAAGTCACCTATATTGTCAGGGGCAGTGGTCGTGCTTAGGTTGTCGATGTTGATGGTAAGCGTGTCCTAGTAACAACTGTTAAGGTTGGTAATCTTTTCATTGTTCCAAGGTTCTTTGTAGTTTCAAAGATTGCTAATCTAGAAGGTTTGGAGTGGTTCTCTATTATCACAACTCCTAAGTGAGTATTACTTCTTTGCAAAGTCTACTAGTTCAATTTTTATTTTCTTTTGTTCCGTCTATGTTATATTTGTTTGTAGGGAACGTTTTCTGACTTAAATTATTTGGTCAATGACAGTCCGATTTTCACACATTTAGCTGGAAGGACATCATTTTGGAATGCCCTGTCCCCCCAGGTGCTTCAAGTATGTTTCAACGTTTCTCCTGACGTAAGGCAAAAATTCAGCTCAAAGAGAAAGGCCGAAGAAATTTTCTTTCTACCACCAAATTGATCAAGCAAAGTGGTTTTCTGTAACTCTGTTAGTTATAATAGGAATAAGCATTAATTGTTAGAAACACTTAAGCAAGTTTACTTTTATTTTCTGAATGTTTCCAATTTAAGGTTGTTTTTATTTGGATGCCGTTGGTTATTGTTTAAGGGGTTTTCTTTGATTTTTGTAATATTTTGTTTGATATCGATTTTTCTGCTATATTTAGGGGTGGCAATGGGCTGAGCCGAGCCGGCTCGACCCATTGAAGATGAGCTCGGCTCGCCCAAGCCCATCTCCGAAACGTGGACTCGGTTTGGCCCACGAGCTCGTGGGTTGAACGAGCCGAGCCGAGCCGAGCTACCCACGAGCTCGGCTCGGCCTTGTTGTTTTTTTTAAAGTTTAAAATGAAAAAGAAAGAAAATATCAGAAATGCTTTATATTAAAAATTCAAGGTTGAAAACCCTCCCTTTTTTTCGGGCTTGGGACCGGCTACTTTGAAGTAAGTGGAGTTAAAATTGTACACGAACAAGATGTTACGTGAACAATTTTTTATTAAAATAAGACAAAAAAAATATCAAATACTAATGCAAATTAATACTTACTACAAAACCAAATAATCCATATTCAAATCTTCAAGTTCTTCGGACATCATTCTGTCGACTTTGTCTTAGATTTGAAGGTCGGAGTCATCCCAATCCTTTGGACACAATAAGCTTTCTAAAATGTCGACTTTGAGTCTTGACCTGGAATCAGACAAAACCATGCCACTTATACTAAAAGCAGACTCCGATGCTACAGTTGAGACCGGAGGTATTAGTAGATCACGTACAATTTTTGAAAGAATTGAATATTGACGTTGATGTTGTCTCCACCATCGTAGTTTATCAAATTTTTTCTCTCTTCGTCATCTAAAATACTAAGCATGTCATGCGCGAAATACATAACTAACTCTACAAATGTATCACTAGAATGGGAAAGTGAAGAAGTAGAAGAAAACCCAATTGAATGTTCACCTTGACCACTCATATGTGAACTTACGTAACTTTATAAGTCAATGTCAATGTCAATGTCATCAGTTGATAACAAATTAGATGTTGGAACAGGGGGTCGTACAACATTTGTACCGGCTTTTTCAGCATAAACATCATACATTTGATATAAAATTTGTTCTAAATTATCACATGTTAATGGATTCTCGTAAGTTAATTTTTATGAAATTGCTATTATTATTACTATCGTATCCTCTAAATTAAGTGAAATTGTCATTATTATAATATACAATAATACAATATTCGTAAACTTCACAAGATTCAAGCATGAGATATGTTGAATTCTATCCATGGCCAATATCAGTACAAAATATTTTGATTACAGCTCATTTTCAATACATAGAGCAGCAAAAACTTGTTTTCTTGCTAGTGAGACCATAATATAATTACTAGCATATCTATTTTTTTTCTAATTGCTCTTGTATAAATTTTAATCCATCTTGTACAGTTAAATTAAACACATGACATACACAACAAATGTGAAATAAAATACCATCGAATTCTGGACTACAATGTTGAATTAATTTCTTAATTACTATATTGTTGGGGCCTGCATTATCAAATGTAAAACTACGAATCTTAGAATCACATTTAAATTCACACGCCACATCCAATAAAATATGAAAAATATTAACTTCATTATGATGATAGTTTATTTGTCTAAACGCTATTACTTGTTTATGCATTATCCAATTACTATCAGTGTAGTGTGCAGTTGCATTTATGTATTCTTTTTGGTTATTACTTATCTATAAGTTTGACATAAAAGATAAAACGCAGTTATAATTATTATTATCATTTACAATAGCTTATTTCTTTTTATTATATAAAATAATAGTGTCTTTATGAAGAGTATTTCTAGAAATATTAACGTACATTTTTTAATGAAGTTCGTGAAATGAGGATTTTCCACCAATTCGGGCAATCCTTCGTAGTGCATGATATCTTGTGAATATACCCAATTATTGAGATTGAGACTACTAGACCCGGTTCCTAGAGATTCAAAGTGGAGTAATACCTGATTTGATTCCAAACTTCCTTGTTTGAATTGACATTTTTTGAAGTGTCTGTTTAGATGGGCCGTGTCTATCCTCTTTTGTAAGGCTAACTTCTCTTTACAGTGTTTACACTGTACTTTGTATTTAGGGACTCTGTCCACTAGTTTACCAGTCGGCACCAACTCAAAATGCTGCCAGCAATTAGACTTCTGTTTGGTAGTTTTTCGTTTAATGCTAAAACTGATGATTGTTTGTATATCGGCATCTTTTTGAACATAATCCAAATCAATTGGATCAGTGCTACCTCAAAACTGATCAACATCTTTACAATGTTTACACTGTACTTTGTACTCAGGGACTCCGTCTACTAGTTTACCAGTCAGCACCAACTAAAAAAGCTATCAGTATTTAACCTTTTGTTTGTTGGCTTTTCGTTTAATGCTAGAACCGATGGTTGTTTGTGTATCAGCATCTTCTTGAACATTATCCAAATCAATTGGATCAGTGCTAACTCCAAAATGATCAATAATATCGTTTAGAATTGGAATGTCATTAAGACCACTAAAATCATCATCACTTCTATTGTAAGTCATTTGGAATAAAATAATAAAGAGAAAAGTAGAAGATGGAGATGTAGTAGAAAATAGAAATATAGAGAATTAGTAGAAGAAGTAGAAAATTAAAACTTACAATTATAGAGTAATATCTAGATAATGAGATATGAGATACTAATTATAACACTAATATTGACAAATTGAAATTTGAGAATTATTAATGAATTGAGTATATAATAGATTGAGAAATTGAAGTCTGAAAAAAAAAGAGTTTAGAATAGGAGTATTTATAGAAAAATAATTGAATTTAGAAAAAAATTAAAAGCTGGCCAACGTTCACGATAATGTGACCGTTAGCACGAGCCACGAGCCGAGCGACAGGCGGCTCGTATTTTGGCCGAGTCGAACGGGTTCGGCCCTCTTTTTTTCTTTGGGCTTGTTGCTAGACGAGTCCGAACCCAATATGGGCCGAGGTGACGAACCCATTTGCCACCCCTAACTATATTTGTCATGCTTCCTTCAAACGTGTTTGGTTGGGCTTATAAGCTAGTTTGAGCTGATCAAACTAGCTTATAAGCCTAAATTGAAGCTAAACATGTGCATTAAATTATAAGTTGACTTAATTTTTAGAGTAAGTCATAAGTTAGGCCCATCCAACTTTTCATATCTTATAAGTATGGTTAGACGAGTAAATGACCAATTTACCTTCCCACATACGAAGTTACATTGGTGGCGATTTTGGTAAATTATTATACAATTATAAAAAATAAAAAAATCATGGGAGAATTTCAAACAAAATTGGTTCAGTTTAAAACATTTATTTAAACAAATGAAGACATTTCAGTAATATGAAAAAAAGTTAAAAGTTTATAAACAAAGTTTGATCATCCAAACACGTGTTTATTGCACTTATAAACATATGATATTCAAATTTATGAACTTTTCAATAAAGTATTTATTTTATTTATAAGATAACTCCAACTTATAAATCCCATCCAAACATGCTATATAATATCTAAATAAAATTGCCATACTTTTTACTAACATTCATGAATCCTTAAAAAGTCTGATATAAGATCAAATAATAAGGAGCATATTATATAATGCAAAGTTTAAAGATACGATCGTACTAGTGTTACTTTACCAAGTGTTATTGTACCATTCACTCTTATAACGAATTATATCGAGGTGGCATAATTTTTGTGAATTTTCATCCATTTAAGTAGGCAACACATTTTGTACCACGTGTACTTTTCCGGGTATTAAAATTGATTTGACTATGCAATTACTTTCCATATGATTCAATGGATGTTACTTTCCCAGGTATTAAAATTGATTTGACTATGCAATTACTTTTCATTGTATATTAGAGTTTTTAGTTATGGATTCAATGGATGTTAGAATTTAGAAGTTGCATGAGATTCGATAAATCACACGTGGAAAGTTGACAATTAGGCAGAATATTTCAAGACTATTGCCTAACACATCCAAGCACGGCTGCAAACAAGGGTAGCAAATAGACTCGTCGATTTGTAGGTTCGTCGGCTCGATCTATGAAAGCTCGATCCATATTGGATCTAAACTCGTCTGGAGACGAGCACGAACTAAGACCAAACCAAAAAAAAAAAAAAAAAGGAACGATCTCGACAAAATATAAGCTGAGCTCGTTATGGACTCGTGGCTCGTGCTAACGGTCACATTTTGATATGAATTATTTGAGTTTGTAGTAAATATTATTTAAACAAATTCGTGGGTCGAACTAAGTCTACGTTTTGAGTACGAGCCGAGCTCGTTTTCAATGTGTTGGGCCGATTGTCACCCCTAGCTGCAAATCTCAATTTTTGAATAAAAATAATATCATTGAGAAATGTTATCCTTTTTGCACAACTAAACCTTCCACAAAAGGTAAGATTGACTATACTGAAAAATAGTATTGAAAAGAATAAAAAGTTAAAATTTTATCTACATTGTTCAACCATATAAACATGGACTAATGTAGCCCTTTTTCTATCAATTTTATGTGTAAAAAAAAAAAAAAAAAAAAAAAAAATCAGGCCTAAGAGAAAAATATCTCCAAAAATTTGATAATCTTAATTTTCTATCAAGAATTTCGCATCATCTAACGGTGAGCCAATCATCGGAACCGGACCAATGAGGCCGATGATCACTCACTAGTCCTTGCAGCCTCTCCTCCGGCAGAATGGACATCGACCCACTTGTGGAATTCAACTCCTCGTGAAACCAAGAGCCAGATTCCGGTGAATATTCTGGCGAGGGCAAAGATGTAATTGTCCAATCTGGGAAATCAAATGGACACCTGGGAGAGGTCGAGGGATTATCTTCCTCACGTCTTTCTTTCAATGTAACAGTGTCATCAAAATCTTGATCATCAACAAAGGGATGATTTAGAAGCATCTCAGCCGTCCATCTCTTACTTGGGTCATTTACAAAACACTTTTCAATAAAATCTTTTCCTTCTGATGATAAATTTCCGGGCACCTCCGGCACCTCCCCGCGAACGCCGATTCTCATCAGTAGCTCGGCCAAGCCGGAACACCTCCACGGCGAAGCTCCACCGACCATCTCCGCCACCACACACCCAAGTGCCCATATGTCCGCTGGAGGACCCTGCTCGTTTCCGGTGGCCATCTCCGGCGACATATACAGCGGTGTACCCCTCAATTCACACCCAAAATTACCCTCTTTTTTCTTTTCAACTCTCTTTGCCAAGCCAAAATCCGCAATTTTTACGCCACCGTTTGGGCCCAAAAGAATGTTCTGAAGCTTAATATCACAATGAACATAACCAAACTTGTGAATATAATTAAGCCCTTTGAGTAAAGCCTTTGTATACCGTCGGGCTTCACTCTCTGGCAGCCGATTATCACACGAACTCTTGACCTTATCAGCCAAAGCGCCGCCGGAAGCATACTCCAACAATACATTATACAATTTCACGCCGTTTTCATCAGTAAAATTTTCCCCAAAGCAACGAATGATCTCTGGGCAATCTTTAAGCTCATCAAGTATCAATTTCTCGTTCATAAGCGAATCAGAAAGAGACATTCCACAAGATTTCACGGCCATTAATGGCGGAATTTGAGAGCCCCGGCTTCTGTGTATGGCTAAATTCACAGTTCCAAAGCTTCCATTACCCAATTTTTCACCACGAACCCAGTCCATTGAATACCCAAAAAATTTCGGTGTAACGGTTGTTCTTAGCTTTTCTTGGAGAGAGAAAATACAGCTAAAAAAAAAGAGTTCGAGAACTAATTGAACAACAATGAGAATTGTGTAATGTATTTATACATGGAGAGAATTTGGGGATTGTTAATTGAATGTAAAAAGTGACGCAAAACGTGTGTATCTTGATTTGTTACAATAAATAAAAAGCACGTGATAGTGAAGGATATTTCGCGCTAAATTCTCATGGCTGAAATAGCGCACTCCAGTTTTGAAACGTGTTCGTATTGGATGGAGAATTTTTGAGGATTTTTTGTTTTAACAATGACCACGCAATTCGACTTGTTTATTTAAAAACGTTATTCTACGTGTCATTGAATGGAACTGAATTCGTATAATATATCAAATTTTACTTTTTTCTTTTTAAAAAAGTCATTTTACCAGATAAACTCTTACTACAGACTTCCTTTGTTCCACAGGGATAAGTCTATCTTGTCATTTATGCCTCCCTAAATCTTATCTAAGGTGGGAGTACAGTAAAAAAAAAACTTAAATAAAATTTAATTTTTCAACTATATATATTAAGTTTTCTTAATCTGTATGAAAAATAGAACTAACTTTATTTTTATGGAACAAAGTGAGTATTTAAAACTCAGAGTGGTGTTCTCCTACATACCAATAGACAATATGTAATTGCTCACTGGTGATGTGGAGGCATCTTATCACATCTTGTGATAGTGGGCCATTTCATCTTATCCACTGGTGTGTAGGAGAACACTATTCTTAAAACTCAATCTTATATAAAATTTGATACCTTGTGATGGATGAGAATCAAAATGATACTATTCATGGTCAGCGACTATCGTAGTCAGTCTATACGGCAATATGTGGCATTAATTAAGATACAATTTTAAATGTAGAATTTTGAGTCCCTATTTAAAATGACATATCAATTAATGCCACATAAACTGAGTACGATAGTTAGTGACTATAAATAGCATTATTCTAGTTTGACCTTACAAAATATAAAGAAAAACGTTGTTAATTTAAACTGTATATTTTTTTGTCAATTTAAGTTTTACTTAACTATTTTCAATCAAAGATTAAGTAATTGCGAACATATTAACAATGTGATGATCCAAAGTGTAGATTTGTATCGAATTGGGAGTCCAATTGGATTTGAAAACATGTTGCGTCTAATAAAGCTTGATGAAAACGTCAATTTTATCCATTGCTTGTAGTGATGCCCAACACACTTTAGATGTTCCGTGATGGTTACAAATTGCAACTAATTGGGAAAAGCTAGAATTCAAATTAAAAAACAGAATCTCATAATTAAAAATTAATTTAATTTGTATAACATAAGGGTAAACCCTTAATTCACGTCATACTTTTCATTTGTTGTACCATATTTTACTTGTATTTAATGTCTTCAATATTTGCTCATCGTCATGTCCTTAACTTTTTTTTTTTTTTTTTTACCGCATTCTTATTTTTAATTTTTCATTAACTAGTATATCTCGTATCTGAAAATGATTTTTGTCCAAAAAATTATTTGGAAGGACGTAAAATAACTTCTTTGCCCGTCATATAAAAAACAATCAATACAAAACTACGACAAAATATTTTTTTCCTCATTTCAAAGTACGCAAACAGAATATCTTGACAAAAATCATCATTCAGGGTGAGATAAGTTAATTAATGGAAGATTAAATATAAGAATTCAACAAAGAAAAATTCATAGACCTAAGTGTTACAATAAATAAAAATTGAAGACTTTAAGTACAATTAAAATATAGTACAACCAATAAAAAGTGCGATTTTAATATAACCACCCATTGCTAAAACATGAAAATACATCACATATTTTAGTTAATCTTGATTATTTAGTACATTGAGTTAAAGGCTATACTAAATTGAAATGAACACGAGAATTGACAAATTTAATTGTGTGTATTCATATATCAAATCACATTGAATCATGTATAGTCTAACTTATCAAACACGTTTTTTTTTAAGTAATCGAACAAAATTGCTCACAATTTTAAGTCATTTTTGTCCTTTTACATTATTGACTAGTCTTTAAAGAATCTTATAAATTATTCACCTAACGTATTTGGTATAAATTAAGTTGAAACAGTTGATTGATTTAATTTCACAAGTTTTCAATTGTCATTAAGGTAACAAGTACAAGTTAAATATGTTGTAGGTTTCAAAACTTGATTGAAGCTCCAATTGATTTTGAACATTTTTTAAATGAGTCGAGTATATGGGTGGCTTGATTGGTTTAAACTTTGTCTAGCTTGGACCAAGTTAAACAAGGTATAAGATTGTTTTATGCTATATGATGTATGAAGAGAGGTGAATTTGCTTACTCCGACTTTTTTAAACTGTGTTTTTATAAAAATTAATTAAAAGAGAATGAAGGGTTTGTTCGGTAGAGTTTTTTTGGGAAAAAATAAATTTTTTTGTTATTTTTTGACATTTCAAAATTTTTTGTAGTATAAAAAAGGTTAAAAAATAAAAAATTGTAGATAAAAAAATAAATTTTTTAGAGAAAAAACTTTATCGAACATGCTCGAAATAGAGCCAGCAATATGAGACTGAAAAAAGAGTTGACTTTAACTTCCTGTTTCATGATTGACCGTAAAAGAATATCCTTATCTATAGACTATAGAGTATGGACGCAAGCATTGACCATGTGTAATAACAAGGATCCGCCACGTGGGAAACAATCCTGCCTTCTTTGGGGACTCTTTATTTTGTAAAATTCATTACATAACTAATTATTAAATGCACCGTTTTGCTTATCAACAACCACTTCTTTTCACAAATTCTCCTGTCGGTGATAAGAAATTCACTTGCTTACTGCCTTATCCAACCATTCTTGAATATATCTAAAATACAAAATATTTATGCTATCTAATAATTATCAAAATTCAATTGGATCTCTACTGAGGGCAGAGTCAGAATATTTGAAAGGGGGATTACTATTTAAAACAAAAAACAAAAATTAACACTCCAAAACTAGATTCCTATTAAAAAAAAATGAATTTACACTACAAAAATTGATTTTTTCGAATTGATAGTTAAGGTTGAACTCTGTATCAAACTAGCTCAACCGTAATAGAAGTTGGTGGTAACAATTTATTGGTGTAGCTCCACCACACAAAATAACATGAATATTGTTAGGGTAATGTTATTTATCACTATTGATGATGATCACCAGTCTATATGTCGTGAAATCTGAAGACAACATATTTATGTAGAACCAATCAATTGAAGTGGATATCACACTAACCACACCAATAGTAGTGATAAACTGCATTATAAATTTGAATATAAATTGAGACAAAAAAACAATAATGAAAAATAATTTACTATCAGAATTTCAAACAACTACGTACAAACCAATTTTTTTATAATAATTATATTATTCGAAATAAACCAAACAATTAAAAAAATATCATTATAATAATTACGAGGATCCTTTTCTTCATTTACCTTTACGTCTATTCTACATTACAATTTAATATGTAAGTTAAGCTAAGAAAATGAAAATTACAAAGTAGTGAAACATGCAAAGCTAAGCACATGTTTGTAAATGCTTAAATTATAATTTCAACTGGTCAAATATATATTTTATCCACACATTTTATATGACGCATAACTTACAATTCACTTTTTATCTACGCATACACCAATAACTTATAATATAAGTACTTAAATAATTAATTCATTACGGCCGAACATGAACTAAATATCCCACCAAGTATGTCCAAAACCAAAAATACCTCCAAAGACTAGTCTTGCACTCATCAAATATTTTTTTAATGCATTTAAAAACGTTCAAATATCTTTCTGTGGTGCAATGTATGGAACCAAGTTTCTCTTCGTACGCCACTAATTTTGGACAGATATTTTTCATAGAGAATATTCCATTTTTAATTAGTGTTTTGTGGTTTTGCTAGGATAAACATAAACATGTATAGTATTATGATTTTTCTGTTTTATTTAAAAGTAAAAGTATAATTCTTGCTTAGTGTGCAACATGTGCCACTCTAATAGACTTTTCATATTAATCTGTCAAATTCAAGTTCCACGAGATAAGAAATATATTCTTTTTAAACAAAATGAACTGCTTTGTTAGTCCTACAAGGTGGCCGAGCCGCAAGGTCAATAGCTCCAATTTTTAAGTATCAAAGGTAATTTTGAAATATAATGTCTATATTGATTTTGAGTGTCAAATTTGCATGTCTAACAAATGCAAATACCTTTTTATTGTATGAGTTAGGAACGACGCAATCATAGATTATAATTCTCAACATAATCAAAATCATTAGTACTAAATAACTAACACTTTAGAGTTATTGTAAGGTTAAATCCAGTCAATAGTAGTCTGTAGTGTTAACAATAATGTAAGAGAAACTGGGAGTAGTGGCGTAAATGTGATTGTGCCTAACCAATTCGACACATTTTCGAATATTTCATGATAGGTTGGCATGACACATACTAACTTTTTATGCTTAATACGGGAAAATTCTGAACTTAGTAGATCAAGATTGAATTATGTCGTGTAGTATCATGCTGATGCTATAGATATATACAAAATTAATCTAAATTTTTTTTTTTCTAAAAATAAGTTTCCTTAGTCTTTTTGACATGGCGTAAGTGGGTCACTAACTCCGACAAACATCCCAATATTAGGGGCTAGTTGGTAACACATCACAATTTATGTTGACCCTTTTACATGCCCGAAAATTTGAATTGGAAAAAAGTTCGATATGTTTAAATACTTGTAGTTAAAAAAGCAATTGATAAGTTGAGTAATTTTTGGCTCTAATTGGAAGGTAAAGGCCAGGTTACGAGTTCGAAGAATGACATTGACATTATTGTCTTAACTTTCCCATAATTAGCCAATAAACAGAAGTTCGGTTTAGGTCATAAAAATCCTAAGATTTGGTTCCGATCATTAAATAGCAGCAAAAGGGCAAGAGTCGGTCAGATGCACTGAACACCTAAGCTGAAGGTGTCACCGCGTAGACCGAATGCTCCAGATGTCAAAATCAGAACCCTTAATTTGGGCCGTAATCAAAACACGTGAATTCAATGGTCAAAAATATAGAAGCGGCGGCTGAACTGAAAGCCATCGAGCCATTTGGTCTACTGGTCCGTCAAAGTGTGGTCAGGAGTGATGTACCGGTCATTTTCTGCCCACTGCCCCCACAAGGTCAGGGATATTTATTTTTAGGGTAATTTGCAGCTAGTGTCCCCAATCTTTGACTTCATTTGCACTTATATCCTCATTATTTAATTCTTGACATCCATTACCCCAACCTTTTATATAATTAGCAGCTAATACCCTTTGTGACCAAAATACCCATCAACTTTTTATATAATTTACAACATTTTATGCTATTATAATATAGTTGTTAATTTACATTAATTAATTAACAAATATTTTATACAAATATTGTATAATAGTGATTAATAATTGTAAATTAATTTACATTAATTATATTAATTAATTTACATTAATTAATTAACAGTTGTAACAACTAAGCGGTTAATATATAAAATATTTGAATCACTATTTTAAAATTCATTTTAATTAATTTACATTAATTAACTATTATATAAAATATTTGTTTATTTTATATTAAAAATTGATTTTAATTCATTATTAAATTGAATTATAGTATTTATATTAACAGAACACAATTTATAAATATTTGAATCTTTTAAAATCATTTAATTCCAATCTCGCTCGAGTCTTTTCAAAATATTAGTTTTTGGGTCGTACATTGCACATGGTGTATTTATAATATTGTATTTTAATCTTTTTCAAATTATCGTTGTGATAGATTGTATAATTAATAATGTAATGTAAGTAACAAAAAATCATTTTTTGTAAACATGAAAATTTATCTTAGACACATTATATTTAAAATTTAATAAGTGTTTCCAATATTTAATATTGAAAACACAAAATTTATTGATAACAACAATACATAGAATAAAATTTTATTTGGATTGGATAATACATTTATTTAGAATAGT
Source organism: Forsythia viridissima (assembly GCA_030279155.1). NCBI lineage: Eukaryota > Viridiplantae > Streptophyta > Magnoliopsida > Lamiales > Oleaceae > Forsythia > Forsythia viridissima. The sequence goes on from CM059036.1 coordinate 38,325,356, forward strand.
AATTCAAATATTTTATATATTAACCGCTTAGCTATTACAACTGTTAATTAATTAATGTAAATTAATTAATATGATTAATATAAATTAATTTACAATTGTTAATCACTATTATACAATATTTGTATAAAATATTTGTTAATTAATTAATGTAAATTAACAACCATATTATAATAGCATAAAATGTTGTAAATTATATAAAAAGTTGAGGGGTATTTTGGTCACAAAGGGCATTAACTGCTAATTATATAAAAGGTTGGGGTAATGGATGCCAAGAATTAAATAATAAAGATATAAGTACAAATAAAGTCAAAGATTGAGGACACTAGCTGCAAATTACCCTTATTTTTATATTATTTGTTATTAAAAATTAAGGCAGTGTTGTCCAAAAACAAAACTGTATTTGGTACATTTTATTTTGTTATTTATATTGTTATAAATTATAATTTAATGATCTGCTAGATTTTGCAATGTTTAGACATTGTATATACTTTATACTAATACAACTATGAAAACGTTAATTCATTAATGATCACTAACATTTGAATTTAGTGTCACTTTGGCAACTAAATTTTATTTTATTTCAAACCAATCAATTAATTTTACAAAATATTTCATTGAAACTACCGATTCAATTCGACATTCATTTTTCAACTCGACATCTTATGTGTCTGCGTGCCAAGTCATAGAATTTAATTAACTAAAATTTTTAAGAGTTTGATGACTTGACACACTAACACGTAAATTTTCTGTTAAAAATGAATGTCAAATTGAATCAATGATTTGAATTAAACAATTTGTAAAATTCTGTTATGATCAAACAAATTAAAGTTCAATAGCCAAGATAACACCAAGTGCAAATTTAAGTAGCAACCAATGTAATTCCAAAATGTATACATTGCCTTACCTATCCCCACAAAAAAACTTCGACTAACCGAAGAAAGAAAGGGCTTAGTTGACCAAAGTGAAAGGAAAGCAAAGGAAATATGTAATGCAAGTATCAAATTTGAGGTTTGTGCTTGGACTATTTGGATAGTACATGCAAAAGGACCAATAAATAAATAAATAAAAAATATATATAAATATTTGATCTCGTAAACAATGATATATAAGGTTTTTTATTCTCTCTCCCTCTATCTTCTTTTTGGAGGGAAAGTTTGGGGAGTGAAGTATCAATCTTTGAACTCTTAACTTCAAAAACAATACTTCTTAACTAACTGGGATAAGAAGAATTGGGTGGTATAGCCACCCGAGGCAAATGCGAGTTGGTAAAGTCTGATGTGACGCGGGGAGAAATCCTCCGGCAACGCAGGTTCGATTTTCGTATAGGACAGATTTTTACTCAAATATTGTGGGAGTCTGTCTTGGGGGTTGGCTTGTTGGCTCTCTCCCTCAGGTCCCTGCCACTGGTGCACATTCTTTGATTTACAACCTGCCTGATCAAGGGACTTCTGACAAAGGTGGAAGGACTTTGCCTTCGGAACTTTCCCCTTATCAGAAGAATTGGGTGGTCTTGTACTAATACGACTCCCAAATACGCCTTTATCGAATTTTGGATACACTAAATTATGCACAATTAGATAAGAACAACTAATAGAATTTATAACATGTATTTTTTTAATATTAATTAATGAAATCAAATTTAACATATCATGCTTCAAAGACACGTGAATTTGTATCAAATTTAACATATCATGCCTCAAAGACACGTGAATTTGTACTTTTATATGATTTTTTGAGCATGCAAAACATGATATTTAATATGTGGAGTGGAAACATGTGAAAAAATAACAATAAATTACTATCATGGGCCAACTCGAGTTTAGAGTGATTTAGAGCAAAACTAGTGTCGGGGAAAAATCCAAGAGAAAAAATTTAGGAGAAAAAAACTCAAATCTCAAATAATGTTTAAGGGGGAAAATTCAGGGAAAATTTTGGGTATATGTTTTTGGATTTTTGAGACTACACATTAATTAAAATAAAGTACCAAATTATAACACCGTGCATTATTTTTCATTTTTTGACTTATATGCCAACACTTTTGACGATTTATATTGCTTTTACTTTTTTATCCATACTAATTTATATAAACCACACATCTCACATCTCATCTTATCTTCAAACATTATCCTTCTTCACATCTCATCTTCATATATGCAAGGTCAACCACTATATTTGCTTTCTCGTTTCACCAAACTTTCAATCTCATCATTCTACATGAATGAAGATCCATTCAACGAGATGATTACTCACGTAGTCATCGAAGATGAAGATGAAGAAGACGATATGGAGTTTCAAATAGTGATGGGGCAATCAAGCTCAATGGTTGGCAACACAAATCGGGGAGTTCAAGTACTCATCAATATAAAGATCGTGGTCGAGAAGCTGGTTATTGTCAACTCATAAATGACTACTTCTGTCCACGTTCTATTTATAATCAAGTGGAATTTCGAACCTATTTATAATCAAGTGGAATTTCGAACTTTATTTCGAATGAGCTATTCCTTGTTCAAACGCATACTCCATCATGTTGTAAATATAGAACCATATTTTCGTCAAGAACGTGATGCGAATGGCTTGTAAAACACATACATTTTGGTTAAAATGTCTCCCCCATTTGATCATTGTCTACAATTGCATCTTTGGTGGCCAATTTCCAAGTCCAACGCAATGCCTCCATTTCTTCTTTTTTCCAATTTGGCCCTCCAAATGATTTTTTGGAATTAGAATGCTCCTCCATTGTTGTTTTATACGATTGTACATGAAAAGATAAAAAAAATCAAATGAAAGAATTATGTGAAATGAGAAATTGAAGATTTTTGTGTGGAGAATTAGAATGAAAAGTGTGTGTATTGGTAGGAATTTTTTCATCCATATTTATGGATTTAAAAAAAAAATGCACAAGGTTTTAGTGCAAAAAAATAGCTGTTATTGTTTTTCCCACAATATTTACGTTAACTAGCCGTTAAAGATATATAATCCAACGATTAAATTTTAATTACCATACCATTTCACTTCTTAACAGTACATGACATAGCTCACGTAGCCCAAGTGAAAATCTGAAAATGAGGGCCAAATTTGGCTCTTCTTTTACAATTTCCCACCCCAAGAATATGATTATTCCCACCCCACCTCACTCCACCCCACCCCAATATTTAATAGAAGTGGAATAATGAGGGGGGAGGAGGGAGGGGGGAACGTGGTTTTACCCCCAACACTAATTTTTTAAGTGGCTATTGAATATTTTAATTTCAATGGTGGAAATTTCTTAGAATTTAATCGTTCCAGTTCCAATGGAAATATCTAGAAATGGAACAGAAAAATATCTTCAAAGGCAACCAAATTGTTAACATCATGCAAAAGTCATGTCCTTACATGAACTTGGTGCTAAATGTATCCTAGTTAATGTATATTTATATTTATATTTTTTATAAATCAAAATTAAAGAATAAATCTTTTTACATATTAATATTTCTTTCACACAAAGCCAATAAAATCTCTATTGCGGTCGCTGGTCTTATAGGAACAAAACAAATAAAGATAATAGAAATTGCACGTTTAGTCTTGTTTCGCGCAAAAATGTGTATCTTTCCCTAACAATTAAAAGATTCAGACGATGTGTAAGGGACGTCAAACCTCTTGAGACAAAATCCCAACAAGGGGTGTTTGATTTATGAAGATTACAATAGTAACAAAGGATGAAAAAGCAAAACGAAATGCCTCCAAGGGGCACAAGCACACTAGAATTCGCTGTAAAGATATATTTAAAACTAAATAGAATAAAATTACATTTTTCTGTTTTTTCGAGAGTTTCTTCTTTTTCTTTTCATTCAATCTCCTTTCTTTTATACCTTGCCAAAAGGTTTTACCACACGTTTTCCTTCAATCTTGCATAAAAACTTCTCATCGCCCAATTTCTTCCCGATCGCCCAGCAACCACCTCGTCGCCCAATAAATGCCCATTTCTTCCATAATGATTCAACTGTTTGTAACTTACCCATGATGATTCAACTTCTTGTAACTCCTTTATGATAAATCAACTGTTTGTAACTCCCTCTATGATAATTCAACTGTCCTGACAACGTGGGAAAAGTACTAAGAGAAGGAGAAAAACTGCTTATGAACAGTTACTCTTATGCAGTGATTGATCGTTCCAAATGCCCAATGCCCTGGGCGTTTCTGATCTGGCCGATGTCCACTTTGGCCCCTACCTGACTTGGATAATTCCCATTGGGCCTATATACAAACTTACCTGGGCATCCATTGGGCCTGGACAACATATATTTCTAGGCCTATATGCTTGGGTACTTTTTATGGGCCTATATGTGCAATTTTTCTTATCAACAATTACCCCCCAATATGGCTTAATTAATATAATCACTTTATTAATTAGCCATATTCACTTGGTGGCGTTTCGTCTTTTGAAAGAAAAATGTTCGGCGCCTGAATTCCGAAATCCTAAGAACACGATCCATATAAACCCCAAAAGGCGCCATTACCAATAAACACGTCTGGCCTCCATCACATCGCTGCCCTTTTCCTCCCTCTATAAAAAGGACACTATTCATCTTTTCTTTAACTCTCACTTACCTTCCTAAAACTGAGTCTGATTATCTCTCTTAGTCTCTTGCAATCCTCTTGTTCATTCGCTGAAACCATGTCGACGTCCAGAGCTTCCTCCAACAATAGCATTACTTTCGAAGATTTCCAAGACCTCCTGACCAAACCTTATGTAAACCCATCAAATCTTCTACCCTCTAGGCCGGATATGAACGAGTTCTATTTGGGCCCATCGTTCAGGGATGCAGACTCTATTGGGCGACTGGCCACAGCCCAATTTTTTCCTTGTACCCAAGGACCTCCTTTCTTGGACCCATTCTCATTGAAGCCAATCCGTGAGAAAAGCATTCGCACATGGCCTAAATCTGATACCACCTTCCGCCTCTGGCATGCGCGTATGATGAAGCATGCCCCTACGAAGGCGCTTTTTGATCGTGCTAGGATTTCTGATCTTTTGGAAATTGCCACACGTCCCCCGCTATATGACCCAGTTCTTTTCCCAATCGCCCTAAGCTTCTGGTCTTCTGAGTACAATACCTTCATTTTTCCCCTTGGCCCAATGTCGGTTACTCTAAGGGACGTTGGTGCTTTGGTCAATCTTCCTCCTCTGGGCGATACCATTTCTCCTGCTCTATTGATATCCTCCCTCGCTCCAAAGTTTGATAAGAAGTTTACGGACTCCTATTCAGGCATGCAAGAGCTTTATGAAAACACGGGCAAAGATCCCACACATGCAGAGCGAGTAGCCTTCCTCCAAGTTTGGCTGTGTAGGTACATTCTTTGTGTTCCTAGTCTTAAACCTTCCATGGCCTATTTGCCCATCGCCCATGAGTTAGCTCTTGGTAGGTCTTTAAATCTCTGTTCTCTGTTTCTGGCCGCCTTTTGTGGTATGAACTGTATTTCAAATTCTGATAATGCTAAAATCCAAAGACCAATCCTTTGGTGCAAAACAGGACGAGAGAACATGTACTTGACTAAATTTACTTTAGAAATTAAGTAAACAGTTACAGGCCGCAAGTAAGCCCTCAATTTAGTACATGTAAAATATAAAGCAAGACATAATTTTTCAATAGCAGAATAATTACATTCACATGCAGTTAGTCGTCTACTGAGATAATATATCGCCCTTTCTTCTCCAAACTAGTCGTCCTGGGCGAGTAGTCCAGCTATTGATTCTTGCTCGGCCGATATATAAACTTTCATTGGCCGCCCTTGGATAGGTGAAACTAACACTGGTGGGTTTGATAGATATGTCTTCAGGCTATGAAAAGCCTCTTGATGTTCTTCCTTCCAGACGAAGTCGTCCTGATTTTTCAACTTTAAAAGAGGCGAGAAAGCTTTCGTTCGCCCTGCACAATTAGAGATGAAACGTCGTAAGAAGTTCACTTGCCCAAGGAATCTTTGCAATTCTTTTTTGTTCTTAGGTGGTTTAGCCTCTACAATGGCTTTTGCTTTATTTTTATCAAGTTCTATTCTTCTTTCATGCACTAGGAATCCTAGGAAATTTCCTGCATTAACACCAAACGCACATTTCAACGGGTTCAATTTTAATTTATACTGTCTCATCCGTTCAAATGAACGTTTCAATTGTTGGAAATGGTTTTCTTCTTTCAACGATTTAACTACTATATCATCAACATAAACTTCAACGAATTCTCCTATCATGTCATGAAAAATTAGATTCATTGTCCTTTGATAAGTGGCTCCTGCATTTTTTAAACCAAAGGGCATGACCACTCATTCAAAACATCCTAGAGCACCTGGGCATCTGAATGCGGTTTTATGTATATCTTCTTCAGCTATATAAATTTGGTTGTATTCTGAATATCCATCCATAAAGGAGTACATCACATGTCCGGCAGTTGAATCTACTAAGGAATCTACCGTTGGCATTGGATATTCATCTTTGGGCGTTGTCAAGTTCAAATTTCTGAAATCTATGCAAACCCTAATACTACCATTTTTCTTTGATACAGGCACAATATTAGACAACCATTCAACATATCTGGCCGTCCTGATAAAACCTGCCTTTAATAATCGTTCTATTTCTTTCTTTACTTCGGGCAATACATTAGGAGCAAAACGTCTGGGGGGCTGCTTATGCGGTTTAAATTGTGGCTTAGTTGGCAGTCTATGTTCTACCAAATTTTTATCTAAACCAGGCATGTGTTCATATTCCCAAGCAAAACAATCTCTGTATTCTTTCAACAAAGCAATTAACTGGTCACTTACCTCTTTGCTAAGCATCTGACTGACAAACGTTGGGCGATCTTCTCCTTCATCTCCAATATTTACTTTCACCAAAGGATCTTGTGCTTGAGCGTACCCAGTCTTCATGACTCCTATCACATCGTCGTCCAAGCTCCTCCTAGTGTTGTCTTCTGCATCCAAACAATCTACCTTATTTACTTCTCGGCCAATATTCTGTTCTAATTCGAACACCGCTAATTTGTTCCTTAAAATTTTTAAAGCCGTTTTGTTTTTTATTTCTCCTTCGCATCTTTTCTTGAAAGCCATTGACTTGGCTTCGACATCCTGAAGGCTAGACACCTCCTTCAACATTTATTGAATATCTTTTTTACCAATCATTGGCTTTTCAAGGGCCACTATGTTTGGCCTCATTTGATCGAATATTTCAGTAAATGCATCTACTGATAATGGCTCCTCGCTCTGCGCGATGATCCGAGTTTCTTCACCATCTTGGACTATTCTCACAGGCCCATAATTTCCCTCATACATGAACTTCTCGATCGAGTTCGCTTCTGTAACAAAAGGTCTATGATCTGCTTGCACCACTTCGGCCTCACCTTTATCATTCCAAAAAACTAGACATTGATGGAGTGACGAAGGTATACAACGATTTCCATGAATCCAATCTCTTCCTAACAACACATTGTAGCTAGTCGGCCCGTCTATTACAAAGAATACTGTGGTTTTGGTGATAGTTCCTACCATCACGTCTAAAGGCATTACTCCTTTGGCCGAAGTCGCCCCGTCATTGAAGCTCGTAAGAATAACTTCAGTAGGGATCAAATCGCTCTCTGTCTTTGCAAATTTCTTTATCATTCTGGATGGAATGGTATTAATAGCGGCCCCATTATCGATGAGAACTTTGGCTACAGGGATGCCATTGACTAGAGCCTTTACATATAATGGTCTCAAATGTTTGGTTAAATTGGCCGTTGGCTTCTTAAAGATGACCTTTTCAGTTGCCTCTATCTCCACTTCTTGCCTCCCATCATCTTTTGGATTAAATTGCTGTGTCAGGTTCATGTGCATCATTTAGCACTGATCTTCCGTGCCGGGCTCTTGAGTTTCTATGTCACTCACTTCCTCCCAACCTGTAGGGGGTGGCAATATCATTGGAGGTGGCCCATACTTTTCAGAACGTGGTACCCTCATTTTTCTCTTAGGCGTCCCGTATAGCACGTAATAATCAAAAGACCGCCCAGATGGCTCGCCCAACAAATCTACTTCTCGGACACCTTCTTGATGCAGCTGCTTTAGCAAATTGTTATATGAAACTCCTCTTTTTCTTCTTTCTGATTCTAAGTCAATCTCTTCTTCCACATCGGTCAAGCCATCATCTTCTTATTCTTCTCCACAGATACCTTCAGAGGTTTGCCCGATTTCTCCCTCACATTCCAACGTGCATGCTTCCTCCCCCTCATCGTCTTGTGGCTCCTCATCCCCTTTGTTTTTAAATTCATTGGCGAGCAAATAGTTATTAGCCAATATTGGGGGCAAAGACCCAAATTGAATGGTAATGGATTGTCCTGGATCATCTTCATCTTCGTCTTTGCTGCGTCTTTCAAATTTCGACTTACCAGAAGAATCTTCCGGCAATTCTTCTGTTGAATCGTTCACATTATGTTCTCTCTCGTCTTCAAACTTTTCCTTAACAACAGCGTTGGAGAAATTGGGCAATTTGGGACGTATCACTTCTTGTTGCTGCCTCATCATTCGTCCATAATTTCTCTGATGACGTCTTTGCTGTGTCCTCGTCATTTGATCAAAGGGTATCACCTTTCCCGCACTGTATTGGAATGAGTGCCATACATTCGATCGATGGGGCTGTGGCCTGAACGTCCTACTGTTGAACATCGACCTGCTGTTGTACATCGGCCTGCCGTCATACATCGGCCCGACCTGTCTTTCAAAAGGAGACCTTGATATCCTTCGTCCTTGGATAGGCTGGAAATTTTGGGCCACGTTTGGATGATTATGACGCCCCCACACTTCCATTTTCTCCTCGTCTTCATCTATTTCTCTATTACATCTAGCACACAGCACTTTGTTGTTCCTTTCACCTTCTTTACCTTTGAGACGTTCGAACACACTGGGATGCTGTTCAAGATCTTCGTCCCCATTATCAACTACTAATTTGAATTTAGGTAAACCACTCTTGAAACTTGCTGACAACATATTCACTCCTAGTGGCCGCGGAAAAGGATTTTCATCCACTGCTATCTTCTTTTTAGCTTCAAAAGTGATTCGCCCTGATTCAATGGCATCCTGTAATACATGCCGAAAAACCAAACAATTATTAGTCGTATGAGACCATGCATTATGCCACTTACAATACTTTTTATCCTTAACTTGTTCGGGATTTGGCAATTTGTGCTTATCGCTCAGTTTTATTTGTTTGTCTTTATACAATCTATCAAATATAGTATCTGCCTTGGTTATATCGAACGAAAACGTTCTGGCTTTCTTGCTTGTATCTCTCAGGGGTTCATTTTTCACCGTTGCCCCTGAGTTAGTTATTAACGGGCATGTATAAGCATCTCCTTTAATTAATTCGGCCAGACATATTTCGGTTTGATCACAATATTCATCTACAATATGAACATCAAAGTTTGGGTCTCTATAGTAAGTTCCTTTGCTAGAATTCTTCATTTGTTCTTCTTCCCTTATCAAGCGCTCATACCTAATCACATTGGCCGTTAATTGGAAGAGATCAGGAAATTCCCTATCCTGAAATTTCTTTTTCAAATCGAAACTTAAACAACTCTGAGCGATCTTGACAAACTCTTTTTCAGGTAAGGGCACAAAGCATTTACTCCTAGCAGTTTTAAATCTTTGAAGGAAAACTTCTGCCCATTCAGTTGGCATTTGACGTAAATTCGCCAAATCGGCCAAGGTAACTTCAGATTCTGTTTTATAGAATTGAGCATGGAACAACTGCTCTAATTGTTGCCATGTCTGAACAGAGTTTGCTGGTAAATTAATGAACCATGAAAAGGCTATCCCTATTAGCGAACTAGGAAACAACCTTATTTTATGATAATCACTTACTTTACCACATTGCAGTGTAAATCGTCCTACATGTTCCAATGTCGAGACTTCTCCTAAACCTGTGAACAATGAAAATTCTGGCACTTTATATCCTCTAGGCCACGGGTAGGCTTGATCTATCCAATCGGGATACGGTTTCCTATAAGTCGGCCTAATGAAAGGACGCATTCCAAAAGCCATCTGATCTTGCATTATCTCGGTGATTTGATTTCTTAAAGCCATGTTAGGATCGTACGGGACTCCTATAGGTTGATTCATTGGTGGGATCAACTGAGGTCTATTGTTTAACCCTGGGTTTGTGGCCAAATTACCATTATTCAAAATATTATTGCCATTTACTTGGACATTTGCCCCTTCGCTAACACGTGTTGCGTTTTGTCCTATATTCGGCATATTTTCTCTTGCATTCGGGCTACCCCCCAAGTTGGACGATCCCACATTATGACCACTCAAATTGGCCATACCGCCTCCACCCACATTTGACGTCGATGGTATAAAAGGCGTTTCTATTCCCCGACTAGGATTTATGGGGTTCATTATCGGTGAATTGTGCCCCACAACCGTCCTGGCTTGGAAATGATTCCCTATATTTGGCAAATTTGGTTGACATATCTGGCCTACTAGCCTAGTTATATGTTCATTTAAAGTACTTAATTGTTTGGCCATGTTGTCATAATGCACATTTTCAGTTTGAACAAATTTTTCCATATCATGAACATTTTGCAGGCTTACCTGTCCCACGACATCTTGTGTGAGTTCGCCAAGTAATGCGCGCATGGTTCGTGGACTCAATTCCGTCATCGGTTCATAACGGCTTTGATTTTGTCCCTCCGTTGCTGGTGTATTTTGCTGTTCTTCATATCGCTCGATCACGGATTGAATTCGCTGGCCCGCTGGTTCCTTATCTGAGTTCTTGTGAGGCATATTGTTCCACTTTCTTGTATCTTCTAAACACCAACAGTGTCCCACTGGGCGTGCCAAATTGTTTCGCGCAAAAATGTGTATCTTTCGCTAACAATTAAAAGATTCAGACGATGTGTAAGGGACGCCAAACCTCTTGAGACAAAGTCCCAACAAGGGGTGTTTGATTTATGAAGATTACAATAGTAACAAAGGATGAAAAAGCAAAACGAAATGCCTCCAAGGGGCACACGCACACTAGAATTCGCTGTAAAGATATATTTAAAACTAAATAGAATAAAATTACATTTCTCTGTTTTTTCGAGAGTTTCTTCTTTTTCTTTTCATTCAATCTCCTTTCTTTTATACCTTGCCAAAAGGTTTTACCACACGTTTTCCTTCAATCTTGCATAAAAACTTCTCATCACCCAATTTCTTCCCGATCGCCCAGCAACCACCTCGTCGCCCAATAACTGCCCATTCCTTCCATAATGATTCAACTGTTTGTAACTTACCCATGATGATTCAACTTCTTGTAACTCCTTTATGATAAATCAACTGTTTGTAACTCCCTGTATGATAATTCAACTGTCCTGACAACGTGGGAAAAGTACTAAGAGAAGGAGAAAAACTGCTTATGAACGGTTACTCTTATGCAGTGATTGATCGTTCCAAATGCCCAATGCCCTGGGCGTTTCTGATCTGGCCGATGTCCACTTTGGGCCCTACCTGGCTTGGATAATTCCCATTGGGCCTATATACAAACTTACCTGGGCATCCATTGGACCTGGACAACATATATTTCTAGGCCTATATGCTTGGGTACTTTTTATGGTCCTATATGTGCAATTTTTCTTATCAACAAGTCTTTATTTTCTAACAAAATTAAATACTAAACAAACTATCATAATTAATTAAAGGGTTAATTACACTAACGGTCCCTATTCTTTCAGATTTGTAACGATTTCATCCACATTTTTTTTAGCAGATATCATCTCCATTTTTCTATTTATACTCACAGATGGTCCCCAAATCACTATTTTTCACTATTCTGACAATTCTTGGACAATTTTATCTCTTGACTTAAATAAATTAAAATGATAGGAAAAAAATATAATGAAAACATTGCAATTGAGCCTTTAACCTTTTCTAAAATACAAATAAATCCTAAACTATTTTATTTTCTTTAGATAAGTGTTCTCCCCCACCCCTATGATATTAATTAATCACGCTAGCATACTATGTAACCATAACGCCAAAACCGTTGTCTTAAATCCAAAAAACCCCCACAAAATGAAACCTAATTTAAAAAGTACAACTAAAAATTGCAAAATTAAAACAAGTACGGAGTGACTGAATGGAAAATAAGGAGGCGGCGAGAAATAAAATGGGGAAAAATAATAAATTACTACCGTGGGCGGTATCACCACCGACTTTGTTGATGGCCATGGCGATGCCGAGAACGATTCCTAAGGCATCGAAGATGAAAAGCGACAGAGCGAGTGCAATCTCCTTGATTGGCGGCTTGTTGCTCACTGTGTACGAGGATTCCATCATTATGTCCTCGTCCGATATCGAGAATGTGTGATCCACGTATGCCATGTGTTTTTCTGTTCGATTTTAAGGAATTTTTATCCTTCTATATTTCTTGTATGAAAGAACATATCTGATATGGAGCAGAAAATTTGAGAAAATCATGTGAATAAGGGATTGGAATGAGATGCTATGCGTGAAGATGAAGGAGGAAGGGGACGCAAGACGAGCAGAGTTTTGAGTATGGAGCAATGTTAAATCTTTTTGTGGGAGTGGGAGTGGGGAAGAACACTAATCTGAATAAAAAAAATAGTTTAGAATTTATTTGTAATTTTGAAAAGGTTAAGGGCCCAATTGCAATGCTTTTATTGTATTTTTTTTCCTATCATTTTAATTTATTTAAGTCAATGGGAAAAATTATCCAAGAATTGTCAGAATAGTGAAAAATATTGATTTGTGGACCATCTGTGAGTATAAATAGAAGATGAGGATGATATCTGTTAAAAAAAGAATGAGGATGAAATCGTAACAAATCTGAAAAAAATGAAGACTATTAGTGTAATTAACCCTTAATTAAATGGATAATAGCATATTTAGTCTCCAACATTTCAAAAACATAAAAAATATACCATTAATCTTTAAAAATAGCACCGAACATCCCCATCGTTTGAAGAAATAAGAATGGTAGGTCCTTATGACATAATCAACCTATTTTCTCCGTCATATGCCTCAAGTGCAATTCACACGTTCTCTCACCTAAAAATAAGCGCTTGAAATCACATGAGTAAAAGCTTCAAACCCACCCACCCACCTATCTCGCTGTTAGAAACATGAATCTCGCAGTCGCCGCCGCCACCACCACTCCTCGCTGTCAAAAACACAAATCTTGTGTTGTGTAATCATCTGGAGCTTGCCTTATTCCCTGCAGTGGTCGAATTGTAGTAAGTATGTATTTAGTTTTGTGCCTAATAATTCAGTTTATGTCACAAAAGATCGTGTCTCCCTAAAAATCCTCCTCCAATGTCAACTTGAACAAGGTCTTTGCAAAGTTCATTCATTGTCTTCTTCAGTAGCTGCCTCTGAGTCTGCATCGCCGCCAAATTTAGCTTTCATTGTTTACAATCAAGATTCAAATTTCTTGTTAGCTAAGCAAAAAATCATAAGCTTTCTTTTGTACTATCTGATTCATAAGTCCTAAGACTTTTTCAATTAATACATACAGATCTTCGGGGTCCTTCCCCAGTTTTCTCTATTACTAATGCAAAATATTTTCTCTTATATATCGATAATCATACTCTAATACTAGATTCACTTGATGATATCTACTCAAAACAAAAGATGAATTTTTTACAATTTAAAGCATTGGTTGAAACTCAATTTGACTCTAAAATACAATCAGTCCAAAGTGATTGAAGAGGAGAATGTAGGTCCTTAAACAAATTTCTCATCTCTCAAGGAATTGATCATAAACTTTTGTGTCCATACACTCATCAACAGAATGGAAGGGTCGAAAGAAAGAATAACCATGTGATATCTTGCTCTCCTTGCTCACTTCCATTACCGTATGACCTTAAGTTATTGGCCATTTGCTTTTCACACTACCACTTATCTTATAAACATACCATCTATACTAGTTTTATCTCACTCAGTGGCGGAGTCAAAAATTTTGGTTTGGAGTAGCCAGCGGTGGTTGACAGTGCTACGACAATTTATTACGTAGTTGTATGTGGCAGAAACAACGGTATTTGAAAAAATAAAAATAAAGCTACTTATTTTATTTAAAAACTTGTTAACAAAACAAAAAATAATCGATGCACATAAATACGAAAATAAATTAAATAAATACAAAAAAATCATTCTCGATAAGTGAAGAAAATAATACAATTACATTTGAGTTAACTAAAAAAAATTGAAATACTCGTCATTACAATACTCGTCTTCTTCGAACATTTTGCACAAATTTCTTCGTAAATATTCAAGCATTCAACTAAATTTTGATGAGATTTTTTTGCACAAAAACAAAATGTTTTTCGTTTGGATTTAGAAATTGAAAATAAAAGAAATAGTTAGATCTTAAAGATTATACTAAGCCCTTGTTGGGATAGTTTAAAAAGTCGAGGTAAAAAATCAACAACTAATTTTAATCTCACATTTCATAGAATCCATGACTTTTATCAACTTTTTAACCATACATTTCAAGAACTTTTATCAAAATCTGCTAAACTTTTATCATAAACTTTTTCAAACAGCCCCTAAATGTTGAGGATAGTATTTGTCAACTTTTCTTATTGACAACTTAGCATCTCGACAGAATTATAAAAATAAAAAATAAAGAAAAAATGCAAAAGAAACGAAAGGTTTTAGGCTTAAAAGATCAATTTTAAATGTTACGGATGAATTTGCTGGAGTTGCTAAAAATTAATGATGAATTGCGCTAAATATTTATTACGAAAACAGAAAACTAATAGTTGACATTTGAACCTTGTTATTCAAGAAAACTTGTTTAAACTTGAAAAACATAGGAAGTAAAACACTATTAGTATTGTAGTGGAATTTTTATTTTTATACTCATTTTCAGTTTAAATTTTTCAGAAATGATTAAAAAGAAGAAAATAAATAAATAAAAGCCTAGAATACATGGCCCCGCACATGCCCATAGCAGCGAACATAAGATTTTACCTAAAGGACACTATATAAATAATAAGCTAAAAATATCAAGATAAATTATACATAAAATGCAACTAAAAATTTTCAATACATTAAAACTGTCCATGCCGGATTTTTATATTTCAAAGTCATTTAACAACATCATCAATACAAATCTATACTATATCTAAAATGCCCTTAAAAGGAGAAATATTTTTAGACTATTCTGCCCTTACAAATTTTTAAAATTTTCATATTCACACTTAGTATTCATTAATGTATAATTATTTTTTTATATTTTATTTATTACTCTTTTATTGTTCATTATTATTGTACATTAAATTTTCAAAAACATATTAAATGTACAATTAAAATTTTTAAACATTTAATCTATTAAATTAAATATGAAGGTGAAAAGATGATCTCAAATTTATTTTTACATTATTTGATGAAAGGAATGAAAAATGAGTTTAAAAAAAATGAATGGAAAAATTGTAACTTTGTTTATTACCGCATAAAAATTTAAATCATGATTGTCAAAACTGAAATGAAGATAAAAATGATTATTTTTAATATATTAGATTACAGTGATTATGAGCATGTTTGGTTCAGTTTTTTTTTTTAAAAAAAATTCTTTTTTGCAAATTCATTTTCAACCACATATTTTGTAGAACCTAAAACTTTTATCAACTTTTCAACCACATTTTATCAATTTTTTTTAAAATCTTCAAACCCCACCAAACATATACTATAGTTTAGAACTAATGTGTAAAACTTTTTTTTTTATTTTTAATTTAATTTAATTTTATTAATATTTATATAGAACGTTCTTCTCATCTTACTTCTGTCTGTCAACAATATTCTTACAATATAGAAAAACATTGACACTTCTTTAATTTTTATTTTTTATTAACATTTATAATGTTTCATTTACGTCGTCAAATCAAATACGTATAATAAAAAAAGAACATACACAAAGAATATGGTTCACAAGGAACTACTACTTCAACAAATGTACAATATTATGTGAACAATCATTACAATATCTCACAATAAAATTAGTAATTATTAATTTTATTCTTCGTAAAATACAATCTTGGAGATCATTAATTTCATAAGATTTGATAATAAGAGTTCATCAATCATCAAAGTTTAAATCACAAAAATGTCTTCACTGAATTGAAGTTATTGATGGTATTATCACCATATAAAATTCATCTCTTATTGTAATTGTACTTACATGAATACAATTATCTTTTAATATTTATTTATTACTCTTTTATTGTTCATTATTATCGTACATTTAATTTTTACTTTTAATTTTTAACAAATTATTAAATATACAATTATATTTTGTAAATATTTAATATATTACATTAAATAAGAAGGTGAAAAGATAATCTCAATTTTATTTTTATTTTGCATTACGTAGATGAAAGAAATGGGAAATAGCTTTTTAAAAAATGAATGGAAAAATTGTAACTTTTTTTTTTTATTATCGCATTAAAATTCAAATCATGCTTGTCAAAACTGAAATGAAATAGAAATGAAAATAGTGTTTTTAATATATTGGATTATAGTGATTATAGTTCACAACTAACATTTGAAATATTTTTAATTTTTAATTTAATTTAATTAATAATTATAAGAGAGAGAGAGAGAGAGAGAGAGAGAGAGAGAACGTTGACAATTCTTTAGTCTTTGTTTCTTACTTATATTTAAGTTGTTTTCATTTATATCATTAAATTAGATGTGCTTAATAAAAAGAGAACATACACAAATAATATTGTTTACAAGAAATCAATACTCTAACAAATGTACAATATTATATAGTCAATCATCACCAAAAACTTTTCACTGGGTTTAAGTTACTATTCGTATAACCACTATATAAAACTCATATTTGATTGCAATTGTACTTTTATGAGTGTAAATAAAATATCAGCTTCGAACAATACAATATAATACAATACAATACAATACAACATGTTATCAATAACCATATTTTTTTTTATCTTTATTGCAATTGCTAATTTAATATTTTAATTATTAACAATAAAAAAATAAAAAAATTGAACATATTAAAATTGACAATATGATTACAAAAGCACGTGCAATGCACGCGTATTTAACTAATATTATCAAAAATATCTTTCTCAATATATACAATCATACAATCATTTATCCATTTATTTCTAATCCGTTAGCGCAATTGATATTTTATGATATGCATGGCTGAAAACATATTTTCTATAGTGTCAGTTGTAATTGGTAAAAGAAGAACCAATTGATGAAAAAATAAATTAAAGAGTAAATCTTGTCATTTTTTTATTTTTATTTTTGTCTCAACCAGCTTTTGTGCAATACCACTTGCCACTAGAGGTGTCAAGACGGACGGGCCGACCGAACCGGCATCGGCCCACTCGTCTCGACCCAGAACCGCAAGCCGGCCCGTGAACCAGGCGGGCTATTCACGGGCCGAGGAGGCCAACCCGCGAGCCGTTCACGGGCCGAAGAGGCCAACCCACGGGCCGGCCCGTCAACCGCTTTGATTTTTAAAAAAAAAATGGGGAGAAAATTCAAACTTTCATATTTGAAATGATATTTTAAAATAAATAAAAAAAACAAATGGCAGAGAGTCGTTTAAAGTGAAAGATATGACAGATGCGTTCACGTTTTAGTCTTTAAATATATAAATAAAAAATAGAATTTAAATTAAAAAATTAACAAATGTAAATTTATCATTGTTATTTATTTTTTATTTAGTAATTTAACACATTTTTTGTTATATATGTAAACATTTTTTTTTTTGAATTACAATAAGTAACTAAATTTTTTTAGTAATTTCAAAAAAATTAATTTTTTATTCATACGGGCTGAACCGGGTCGAATCGCGGCCCACATGGGCTTGACCCAGATGGGCCAACGGGTGGGCCGGGCTTGTGTTCAATTTTTGTGGGCTGGGTTGACCCGGCCCGCAACCCGTCGTAGTGCAGGCTTTTTCTAATGCGGGCCGTCACCGGGCTTCATCAGAGGCGGGCCGGGTCCCGGATTGACACCTCTACTTGCCACTGATCCCTTTCAAACCTAAAAATTCTATGTTAGACTACACATCTATTATAAAATTATTAAGTTGATTTCCAAGTAGCAAAAGTCGAACATTAGAGAAGTTCTTTATAAAACTTAACAAGTTGAATCAACTTGGACTTATCAAAAGCTGATAAACCAATTAGATCTAAACATGCCAAATAGATAAGTAACATATGTAGATTTCATTTATTTATTTTTAGAAAATTGAGCAGAGCTCAGGCCCCTTATAGGCCCCATGCACGTCCGCCTATGTGTCCCCCAGAGCCGGGGGGAGGGGGGGCAGTGATCTCACGCATCTCTTTATTCTATCCTTTACGGTAAACTCAAAAGTATTCATTTCTCAAAATTTTTGGTTCTTCTTGTTATCCATTCCTTGGGCCATTCAACACATAAACTCCAATATATATCATCAAAATGTGTATTCTTACGATCAGTAGCGGAGTCAGACATTTTAAATTGGAGGGTCTTCACTACAAGAAATATATACTTTCCCTACAAAATTTCTACAGACAAATTGAGATTTGTCTACGAAATAACTTTTCTCCACAAACCTGTTTTTTGGTAGGGCCATGGTTTGTTATGAAATTTTTAAAAGTATGATAACTTGTGCCCACAAACATATATATTTGTCCCGACATAAAATTTAGTCGGGCAAAGCATATCTTTTACCGACAAAAAGAGAGACTAATTTGTAGGGTAATATTTAGAGAGAAAAATTTTCGGTTTTTTTTGGTATTTTTAGTCGACAACATCTATTTTGAAGGATAAACTATAATAAATAGAAATAAAATAAAATAAAATACAATTAAAATTAAAAAGTAACGAAACGTCTAAACCTTTAGAAAATTTTCCCTCTTCCCTCTTCCATTTATTTCCTCCTCTTCAACTTCGTGCCTCATTCTCCCGCGTGCCTGTCCCTCTCATCTCTCACAATTCACCTCATTTCTGAATCAGCCGCCGTAACCACCACTGCCGACCAACCCATCACGCCGCTCACCGTCAACCAGTCCTACAGTCGCCATCTCTTTCACACAGGTTCGTCTTTATGCCCTAATTTTTATTTTCACATTTAGCCAATAAAATTAAGATTTTATGAAGAAAATGGGATTTTTAATTGTGAAATTAGAATAACACTTGATGAATTTTAATTATGAAGAAAAGGGAGGTTTGGGAATGAACCAGGGAAAATATTTTAAATTGTATGTATATATGTGTGTATACATATAATTATATATACATGATGTTCGTTTTTTTTAAAAATTGAAGTAATTGATTCTTGATTATTGGGGGCCTTACAGTTCATTCCCTGTCATCAATCTGTGTTTTGTTTCTCCCCGCGTTGATTTTCCCTTCTTTATTACTTCATCTATTGTAGTGGGAATTGTTTGGTTTTTAGTCACTAGACGATCTTCATTTGGCTTTCTTTGTTAAAAAAAGCTCACAACTACACAATAAAGCAGACATTTTTCATTCGAGGTAATCCCATGTTCCATTGTCTGTTGGAATCTTATCTTTTACATTTTTGTTGTTGTTTTATTGTCTTGTTATAGTATTTGGCTTTGAGGGATTTTGAGATCTTATTAACATAATGGTTATAGGTGTTCATGAATTGTGATTGCAGCTAAAGTTCGAATCTTTTGGGGTTGTTCAGGGAAATTCTTGGCTTTTGTTGCAGTGGTATTTCTTAGTTGGGATTGCAAATAAAAGTTTCAAAATTTGCTATTATTTTGGGAAATCTTGGATTTTTGAAGTGGGATTCCTGTGATGTGTTCTTTTCGTGCAGAAAAGTGAATTGGATATGCAAAATTTGGAGGCCTATGGAATGTAAACTTCTGTTGATTGTGGTGGAGTGGTTATGGTAATGGAAAATACTTTGATGTGAATATAAACTTGATTTTTTTAAGATAAAAGGATCTGCAGCTTAGTTGAACTGGAAGTTTTTGGTAAAAAAACTGGTGGAGATTGGAAATGGGATCAAGGGAAGAGAGACATAGGCATAACCGTGATCTCATGCCATTAGCTGTACTAATAAGTAGGGAATTAAAGAGGGAGAAAATGGAGAAGCCAATCATGAGATATGGGTGTGCAACTCAGTCCCGAAAAGGGGAGGATTATTTCCTAATGAAGACCGATTGCTAAAGAGTTTTGGGAAATCCATCAACATCGTTTTCCATTTTCGGGGTATAAACTCTTTATGGGATTTACTATTTGGGTCGGTTAAGCATTTTAGCTTTACAATTGTGTTTATTTGGCAACTTCCTTTTATATTGACGAAGAAAATCAATCCACACTGAATTTTAGAAAATACTTCTCTGTCTATTTGTAGTCCACCTTGAGCATGTTTGGGAGTGCTTAAAAGTCACTTTTTGAAAATGGTGTTTGGCCAAATAAGTAACTTAAAGTAAATCAAACACTGTTCGTCTAAAATTATAAGGCAACAAGAACTGGGATGCTATTAACTTTAGGCCAAAAGTAAACTATTTGGTTTAGCTGTAGATTCTGGTGATAAGTTGTTCGTGAATCACAGTCTTGCGTGCTTCAATTTTCAGAATGATTTGTCATGTCTAATATGATGGTAATTTATGTACCAAATTTCAGAATTTTGATGGGCACAATGGGAATGCTGCTGCAAAGTTTTCAAGGGATCATTTATTGAATTATGTTTTGGGTGCTATTCCTCGTGGGCTCGGGCAGGACGAGTGGCTTCAAGCTTTACCTCGAGCGTTGGTTGCTGGATTTGTTAAAACTGAGAAGGAGTTTCATAGCAAAGGCATGACATCCAGCATTCGACTTTCTTTGCAATGTAATATATTTTGTTATTATGTGGTTCCAGAAGTTTACTGTTTCTCTCTTCGTCTTATTCTTGACAAGGAAAAACTTTAGGAACCACAGCAACATTTGTAGTAGTTGATGGATGGACTGTGACTGTTGCTTCTGTTGGCGCTGCATTTTAGATGCTCCGGGTGGTGGTGTCTCTGTCTTGACTGTTGATCACAGACTTGAAGAAAATGCAGAGGAGTAAGTGCTTATCTAGTTACCCTTTTCATTTTTGGTTTTTCTCTGTATTGCATTTGTATCTTAGACTGTACTAATGAATGTAAACTCATGTTTCCCCGACCCAATTAATACAATTACTTGAGACCCCCAATAATACAATTCAATTCTTGACTGCAGTCTTAATATCATTCTATACAACAATTATGTAGACAATATCCTGATTTCGATCTACCGCCCTTTATGCCATTGTCAATAGAAGATGATGCTATTGGTGGCGAAGAGAACGACTTTGATGAAGACAACAATCTTGACGATGATATGTAGCATATCTAATTTACGAGGACAAGGAGTTATGTTTTTTTAAGATGCATTATAATTGATAGAGCTTATACTTTTTTTAAGTTTAGCTTAGTGAATGATTTTTATTTGTATTATGGTACAATATTTTGAGTTTAATGTTATATTAATTGACACTAATAAGGTCTTAATTTAATTTGTTGTCTTTTGCATTTTTATATTATTTTGAAGAAGGTAAAAAGAATTAGCATAATATAAAAAATAATATAAAAATAATTAATTTCTCCTCACAAATTCTATTATTGTTGAAAAAATTAATTTACTTATCCTACAAATACACTTTTCCCACGAAATATCATTTGTAGAAAAATGAAAAACTTGGCCCACAAAATTTTTTTGACAAAAAAAATTATTTATAGGGAAAAGTACGATTTAATTCATAAAATAATTTTTGCCTTGTGCCTACAAAACCTGTTTCGTGGGCCAAAGTAATTTTAGTAGACGAATAATTTTGACGAGAAAGAACTTAGACGATAAATTGTATTCGTCTCTAAATGATTTGTAGGAAAAGACTTTAGCCTACAAATTTCGACTGTTTGTCTTCTTATACCTTTCCCCACGATGTTTGCCCCACAAACGTCTTTACAAAAAAAATTCGTCAGAAAGGTTTTTTCCCACAAAAAATAACATTTCCCTCAAATAGCGGTGGGTGTATCCTTTTAATAAGAGTCTAAATTTTTAGATCATGCAGTTCAATGTGATATTAGAGAAGACAGAAGTTTTGAATTTAAGTCTTATCGTCACTTATTTATTAAAAATGTCTGAATAATAAAACTTCGACCAAAAAATGTATTTTACGTTTTTACTTGCTTGCGAAGTTATTTATTAAAAATGTCTACATAATAAAACTTCGACCAAAAAATGTATTTTATGTTTTTACTTGCTTGCGAAGAAATGTATTGAATATAATTTTAACAAGTACATGTGCCATTAATTGTTTAATCTTTTTTATGAAAGATTTCAACCCACTCAAACACGTGTCAACAAATGATCGAAAATCAACCAAAAGATGTTGAGAAATATATTACTTATGAAACTTCATAAAAATGGACATATAATAAAACAAGTGTAGTAAGAATTGGCCCGGCATGGCTAGTTTAAACGAAAAACTATAACCAATCTTGGTATAACTTAGGTCGGGATTTTTTTTATAAATAAGCTATTTTTTTTAAAAGAATTATAAAAATTCATTCTTGTTACATATATTCTAAAAATATCGTTTTTTAAGAATAATTATTTTAATTTATTATACTATATATTAAATTTAGTAACTGAATCATTAAAAATCGAATTTGATGGAAATACTTATATTGTATTACAGAATCTTTATTGTTATAATAACCGAATCCTTAAAAATTGGAATTGATTGGAATATATATATATATTATAAAATCTTTTATTATTATAACTATTAAATATATTTCATTTATATAAAAAATAGCTGTAACAACCACAAACAAAATTCATGATCCCTTCAATTTCAACATTTGTAACAATCTGTGTTACAAATTGAAATGTAACACATCATACCAGTTTTTACACAAAATTACTCATGATATACTCAATTGTATTATTTGTATCAACCAGTGATACAAAATATCAATTGGCAGTAACATAATATGCATTAAGAATTAAAACATCATATTAAACATCAATGTTACAAACATCATATATTAAATATCAATTAACCAATAACAAATTATAACATCTTTAACAGTCAGTGTTATATAATAACCAATTGTAGAACATGTGTTATATAATATCAAATTGTGTAACATAATCTGTATTCCCATGTAACAATTCAATCGAGAACATGTAAATTTCAAAAATAGAGTACTCAATCAAAACATTATATTAACATCAATGTTACAAAATAGTGTATCAATAGTACGTGTTACATGCAATTAACAAAATAACAAGTTCTAACATTTTTAGTAGTCAGTGTTACATAATAACAAATTGTGTAATATAATTTGTATATTTGGGTAACAATTCAATCAAGAACATATAAATATAAAAAATAGAGGATTTTGATGTGTTTGGAAATAACAAATTTTCGTTTGATTTAGAGGTAGTTTTATTTTTCTATGCAAATTTCAAGGACATTCATAGGAACGGTTGTGTATATATTATATTTTATTTTGATTTTATACTATTATTTTATTTATTAATATAATAATATAATAACAATATTTTTAAAATAAAAAAATTAAGTTTGTAAAAATAGAAATATTATTATAATGGTAAGTAGTGAGTGGAATTTTTCCAAATCCTATGTTAAAAACTCAAAAATGTTTTTAAGAATTGGATTCAAAGTTAAAATTGGGTTTGGATGTTTATATACTACGGTTGGAGAGTTGGCCCACTAGATTTAATAGGTGTTGCCCATCCGGAATAGATCGAACTTCTTATAAATGCGTTCGACCCATGAGCCCAATCCGATCCCAGTGTCAGATAAACAAATTAGGTTGATCTCGTCTTCTTCATTTTACCTCAAAATGTTGAAAAAGTTGTCATGAAGATGCCATGGACGAAATCTAACCCAGGCACAATATTTCTTAGTAACAAATTTTGGGTAAGGTTTGATTACATTCTTATTGAATATAGATTATTAGTTTTCACTTTTCAACTCCTAGAAAGAAAAATAATTTAAATTCACACAAATCAAACACTTTCAACTTGTAAATTTTACAATTTTTCATATTCTATTGTACTTTAAAATTTCTTAATTGGTTTATTATATAATACCTTAAGATCAATTTATATTTACGTCTAGTGTCATCATCAATCGAGTAGTGCCAACCGTAGTCATTCTATTTCTACGAAAAATTATAATTTAAAAATCAAATATTCCGAAATGATTGTAACAACCATAATGAAAGAGGTCAATTTCATTAGTTGTTCTAAGCTCTTGTTTAATTTTAATTAGAAAGTTGTTAAAAAGTTAAGATCAAAATCAACAATTAATTTTAATCACACATTTCATAAGATCCATAATTTTTATAAACTTTTCAACTACATCTTTCATTAACTTTTATTAAAAACTTTTTCAAACAAGTCCTAATCTTTTATTACAACTTTTAAAACCAATTTTCGCCTCATAAGAAATTTACAAAATGAAAATTTGAAACCTTAAACGAAAATTATGAGATTTTCTAGAGTTTGGAGTAAAATGTTTGAGTTAATTAATACTAATGTTAAAGCAGAATTAGAAAAACAAAGATTCTTTCAAGTTTCATCCATTTCACTAAAAAAAGTGCTCTTAAAGAACCAGTTTTTTTGGTCATTTTTTTAATATATAACCAAATATAGTGTAACAGCATGTTTGGCATTTGGCCGTATCTAGAGTTTGTTTGATTTTACTTAAAATTTTGCTAAAAAATTTAAGTTAAAGTTAACAATTAATTTTAACCACTCATTTTGTGGACACACAATTTTTTACAATTTTTTAACTATACATTTCATCAATGTTTACAAAAATCTGATTTTAATCAAAATAAACGTACCTTTAATTTCTTGACTGCCCATGAAAGAACTGTTTTTTAATTGCATTTCTCGACAGGACATGTTATCCATATATGTCATTCAGATTCACTAATCTACGTAATTGACCAATATATATGTTGAACTTTATACACCGACAACAAATCAAGTTTTGTTCTAAATAAATTTTACATTGATTATACAGGGATTTGATATCCTCCCTATAGTGGATAAAAGTTATAAAGGCCACTAGACAGGCTGTCCAGTAGCCATTGGACAAGTTTTCACTTTTCCAATAACTATTGAACAAGTGTCCAGTGCTCTTTAACTCCTCCCTACTGTGGGGAGGACATCAGTTTCATGACTACACAATGCTTTTTTGCACGCTTAGTGCCTGTTTGGTGGGTTTAAAAATAATATTTTAAGAAATTTTGAAAAAAATTGATGAAATATGTAGAAAATTAACTTTAGAAGAAAATAGTGTATTTTAAACTCTACCAAACATGTGTTTATATTTAGGTCCTTGTTCTAGATAAATTTTGAAACAATAGCACACTTATATTTAAGTCTTTGTTGTAGATAAATTTTGAATAGACTAAACAATTTCTTCTTCGACAATTCAATTTATTTAGTTCATTCCAAAATGTATTCAAGTTAATTCCTAAGAAAAGTTCATATTTCCAAATCTTTAAAGGAAGTTCATACTTCGTAACAATTTAGAACATTTACAAAGAGAATGATTTTTAGTAACAATTTTTAAAACAGTATAACATATGTTTAGAAGTTTATTATTCAACAGTTTTAAATTTTTTTTATAAGAATCAAATTATATATATATATATATATATATATTATATCTACTTATTATTAAAAATATAAAATCAAATTTATGTTCTTGCATGTATTTTATTATTATTTTTTTTTTTGCATATGTTCTTTTATTTTTACAAATATTAAGTTTTAAATTTTTGAAAATAATTATTTGAAAAATGGTAAAATTGGAAAAAAAATTGAAGAACGACTAAAAACCACCGATCTGGAGAGATACACTCCAATTTACATTATACTAAACTAATTTTGGATGATTTAAAAACAACTCAAAACCAGTTCTCTAAAAAACTAATAAGCACGCACCGATTTTTCTAACCCTTCGTAGCCGGTATCTTCCAAAATCAATGAAAAAAAACTTCCAAGCAGCCCTAAAAGCGAGACAGAACATAGAATAGGACTGATCTGACAAAAATTAATAAAAATTGAGTTTGAAAAGTTAATAAAAATTGTGAATTTTATATGTTGTATGGTTAAAATTAATTGTTGAGTTTAAAATTAACCTTTTAGCAAGTCTTGAATCTAAACTAGAGGAGACGCATAATGTGGCAAAATTCATACAAGAAATCTTGTCATAAAAATAATAAATCCAACAACATGAAAGCAACAATATCCTCAGATCCACAAGATTTTTCATACTAGAAACGAAAATCTTAAATACGACAACGAGTAATTGCAGAACAACCTCTAGTATAAGGATTAACTGGCCCTCTGGCTCTAAAGCAGTTATGAGTATAATATGACCTGCCGGAACGCGGCGGACATGGAATTCTGTTAGCCGAAAGCGCTCCATACGAAATATAAAACCTCATTCTGTGCCAAAACAAAGACCTCCGAATAACCACATCATCGTCTTCTTGTATTTCTTCATTAACTTCTCCGAACGACATTCCCATTGGCCATTCAAATGATGCATCACTCGTCAGTTCCTCGGCCTGTGCTGCTATAAAAATGAGAAGAAGAAAGCAAAAAGACAAGGATTTTCTTGAAGAGTTCATCCTCATCCTGCAGGTAGAGAAATTTGTTTTGTTACGAGTGGTTGTGGTGGTTCGGTGTCTTTTTGAAGGGCGTGTTGAGGGGAGTGGGGACAAAGATCACATGTAGTGAAGAGGCTGGTTGGGTTACAGCTTGCATTCAATCAATGTTTGCTGCTTTTTTTCGATAAGAGGGTACGATCAAAAGCCACTCAATTTAAATTTAAGTTGGAGTTGCAGAAGTGGGTAACTAGCGTTTTTTAGGAGACATCTAAACCTCAAAGAAATTGCAATCGAGGTCTCTAATCTTTATCTTAATTTTGAAGTTCGTGTCATCGGCTTTCTATACTTACAGATTTTGTTCAATGAAAACGTTCTCCTGCTCCCAAGTGGGCAATAGATCTTGCCTATTTGCTAACGTGGTAACAGAAAATTATTTGCTGACGTGGCAAGATGTTTTCTCTTGTTGACGTGGGCAATACATCTTGCCCACTTAAGAGCAGGAGAACGGTCTTCATTTGTTCAATATGATGTCAAATGGGTGAAAGGGTTTAAAAAATTGAGAATAAATGAAATGACATGAAAAAATAAAAACTAAATGTATGTTTTATTCAGACACTTTTGATTTTGTTCAAATATCTATTAATAATTTGTGGTCAAAGTTTATAGTTAATCTTATTCATATATTTTATAAAATCTACAAATTTTATCAACTTTCTAATCACACGTCTTATCAACTTTCTATCAAAATCTAATAGAAATTAGATTTTTTTTTAAAAAAATATCAAAACCAAATGGATATGTTGTTTTACTATAAGAGGTTGTTTGGTAGTGTTTAAAAATTTGATAAAATTATGTAGTCAAATCAACAATTAACTTTAACCACATATTTTAATTATACTTTTTTATCAATTTTTTAATCAAAATCTGCTAAAAAACTCACCAAACAAAAACTAATTTTTTTCTTAGCTTCAATTTTTCCATTTTGACAATTTTAATTTCTAAATAGAAATATTTAAAATACCAGTTTGGTCCAAGCAAGACTGGACTGACCTTCTTTTGGGATAGCCAGTGGGCCAATCTAGCGACACAACTCACATCCAATAATTGAGGTGGAAATTGCACCAACTACTTATCATTATAATAATATTTCAAAAATTAACAAATTTAATTTTTTTATTTTAAAAATACTGCCTATATATTATTATATTAGTAAATAAAATAGTTTAAAATCAAAATAAAATATAATCTATACAAAACAATTTATATAACTGTCCTTGAAATTCGCGTCCTCAAAGGTAACCTCCCCTAAATCAACCGAAAATTCAGATTTACAAGCACACCAAAATCTTCCAAAATCAATGCAAATCCTCTCCAAAAATCTTCACGAAATATATATAACAAAAAATCTTCAAGAAATCTCAGTACATTCTTCACCATTTTTGGACTGGCTTGAACAATGGACACTCCAAACCATAGGCTCACTAGGTCGAAGACAGCATCGCTGGGAGAAGAAACTATGCCGGAGTCAAACGCTTCAAGTCACCCGCGCATAACATTTTCTACACCCAAAAATTCACCAAAGATGCAAG
Source organism: Forsythia viridissima (assembly GCA_030279155.1). Classification (NCBI taxonomy): domain Eukaryota; kingdom Viridiplantae; phylum Streptophyta; class Magnoliopsida; order Lamiales; family Oleaceae; genus Forsythia; species Forsythia viridissima. The sequence continues at coordinate 38,353,611 of CM059036.1, forward strand.
AGACAACAAAAATAAAGGCATGCAAAACCCACATGAGCATCCAATAAAAATTTCAAGCGGAAAAAATACATTCCACAAGTGTCTCGAACCATTCAAAATGTCTATTGTTGCAATTAAAGTTCTCGTTTATATATTTTTTGTTGAAATGAGTTTTTTGTAAAATATTGGTTATTATGTAACACTAACTGCTAAAGACGTTACAATACACTGTTATGTAACTCTGAAGTTAATATGATGTTTTGATTCAGCACTCTATTTTTAATTAATTCAATATTCTTGATTAAATTGTTACAACATAATACAGATTATGTTACATATCAATTTGTTAATATGTAACACATGTTACAAAATTTGTTATTCTGTAACATATGTTATACAATTGTTACTATGAAATACTGACCACTAAAGATGTTACAAATATACTGTTTTGTTACACTGATTTCTATATGATGTTTTGTAACACTGATGTTAATATGATGTTATTATGTAACACATGTTACACAATTGGTTATTATGTATTAATGAATGATAAAGATGATACAACTTGTTATTGATACATTGATGTTTTAATATGATGTTTGTAACATTGATGTTTAATATGATGTTTTGATTTTTAATGTCCAATCGATATTCTATATCGCTGATTGATACAGATGATACAATTGAGTATATCATGAGTTTTTTGTGTGAAAATTGTTATTATGTGTTACATCTCAATTTTGTAACATAGATTGTTACAAATGTTGAAATTGAAAGGATTATGTGCTCTGTTTGTGGTTGTTATAGCTATTTCCGATACAAATAATATATATTTGATAATTATGTTACACTTTTAATTATGATATGTAGTCGATGACTGAATGTCATGCTCATTTGTAAATTTCAAGATGGAAATTTTTGTATAAACTCTAATGATAGGATTGAAGCGAGACTAATGGTGTCAACACCTTATGATGTGATTATGTCTCTCAATCAGAAGATGAATGATACACAAAAAGGGTTATTCGGCACTACTTGTTTTGGACACTTTCTTGATCTAAATGTAATTTATCTTCAGCATCAATTGATACACAATATGTTATTGATTGAGGTTAGGCAGCCAAACTAGCAAGAAATGAGGTTCAATAACTCCGACAAATTACTGAGATTTTCAATTGAGGAGTTTTGTATAGTTACTTGTTTAAAATGTACTAGTTCTGATGTCATACCTAAGCTTCACACGGCTAAATCACTATTGAGGCATAACTATTTTGGCGAGTTAAAAAGTGTTTACAACAAAGACGTTAAGCAAGTTTTTAAGAACATGCCATCCAACTCAAAAGATGAAGATATTGTGAAAATTAGAATTTTTTATCTCACAACATCATATCTATTAACTACACCGTATAAAAAACACGTAACAAATGTCACATTTAGTCTGGTTGAATATGTGCTCACGGATACATACGCATGGAAGAAGGAACTTTTTAACAATACATTCAGTTATTTGAATATTGCTTTAACGAAGCGTACATATGGTACATATGATGATGGTATTAAAAAGGATATATTCATGTATAGACTATGTGGATTCGGTCTTTCTTTTCAAATTTGGATTTATAAAGTTGTCCCTTCAATAGATGAAAAAATATGCACCAAATTACATCACATATGGCCCCCGTGTCTTGAATTGGACTAATACTTCAACGCGTGTAACGATGTCTCAACTGGATAAGTTTAATTGTGATTTACTAGACGTAAGTTACTATATATCATAGATTTGTTATGTTGTTATTTTTTTTAATGATCGTTGTCTAGATTATATAATGTTGTTGTTGCAAAATTAAATTTTTACATATATAATATTGATGGAAGTGAATGATATGCAATCATATGAAGATGATAGATAGGCATCATACCTAGCTGGTTTCTTTGGTAGTGATATACATGCAAAACACATGATGATGACAATGATTTCGTTGACTCCCCCTGTTATGAAATAAAAAAAGTTCAATGCACATACTAAGTCCAATCCATGAGTAGTCCGGAATAGCAATGTCCCAAAAAAGTCCAAACCAGTCCCGAAAGAAACCTAAATTCTGACATATGTTTTTTTAAACAGTATCCCATAGTCAATGTTGCTGTATTTCAGGAGGATCGTACTTTTGGATTGAAGCAATTTAGTAACCTCATGGTGGATATACGATTGCGACATGACCGAATAATCTTCTGACAAATCGACTTGAAGTTCGATATTAGGGCACTTGATTGGGATCTTGATACAAAATTTGATATCTTTATGAACGAGTTAAGGACCAAACTATCCTCAAAATCAGAATCCGAAGGCTGGAACAAGTGGTTGTCTTCAATGACCGTGCAGAATTTTCAACAAAGGTAACTGTTGTGCAATATACAAAAAATTTAAAATCCTTTCCAAGTTATCATATTACTAGAATCGTTTTATTTTCAAATCACACATGCTACATTTCATTTTTCAGGCAGGTTTTGGTGACAATGGTCCAACTAATTCAACGGGAGACTTCTCCGACGTTGTTCATGTAGCTGATCTACCTAATAAACTTAGGAACACAGATCAATGCAATAATGACAATATTTGCGACACTCTTGAAAATTCATTTTACACTGATGTTGTGATGAAACATGTTGAAGAGATAATAAAGAGTGTAGAAAATTAGGATCACTCTAAAACGATTCAGGTATATCCAAACAATAAAGACAATCAATTGATTAAGAAAATTCATCACATGTGCCTTTTCAATCCTTGTATACAGATTGATTGTGAAGATACTGACTATGTGCATGACGAGACAATAATCAAAATACCGGTGAAGCGTCAACGAAGACCAGGCATCTTAACCAAATCTCTATTCAGTGCAGGACAGCAGAATGAAGTGGCATCAACATCAAGTTTTCGATTTGATGTATGTGCATTCAAGTATGGGTTGGTCTCACCTACTATTGGGAACATTAGAGCATTTGACGTCTAATTTTGTGATGGATATGGACCCGACAATGTATAAGACATCATTATCTTTATATATCATGCAATCCATTAAATAAATGCATTCTAATATGTATTCATTTTATATAGGATAAGAAAGTTTTTGGTGAAAAAAATAAACATTGATCCTCTCTTTCGATTTTAGGCCTGTTGAGGTTAGCGATAAGACTTGGTGGTATGAGCTTCGAGACATTGATGAATCTATAAGAGACACGGTATTGTATTTTCTATACAAATTTTTGTGTTACATGTTCATACATATTAACTATAAGATTGCATGTTAGAACTTCAATGTAACATAAGCAATCATAAGTAGTGAAAAATAGATAACAAGTAATAATTCATTTTTTTGTACCACAATTATTCAAACCTAATTTATGTATCACTGATTGATACAAATGTTACAAATGATATTCTGTATCACTGACTATGTTACATGAATTGATATTATGTATCATTGATGATACAGATGTTACAAATAATGAAATCATAAGTTTTATATGTAAAATTTGGCATTATGTGTTACATCTCCATATCAGACTGATATGACATGATTTGTTATTTTGTATCTGTGTTTGGTAAAGAAGTTACAAATGGATATTGATGTATATGGCAATGTGCATATGTCACAAATCAGAATGATGTCACTGTGTGTAACAACGTCTCAACTGGAGAAGTTTAATTTTGATTTACCATACGTAAGTTATTATATATCATAGTTTTGTTATGTTGTTATTTTTTTAATGATCGTTGTCTAGATTATATAATGTTGTTGTTGCAAAATTAAATTTTTGCATGTATAATATTGACAGAAGTGAATCACATGCAATCAGATGAAGAGGAGAGACATAGTCATCATACCTAACTGGTTTCTTTGGTAGTGATATACCTGCAACAACACACGATGATGATAATGATTTCGTTGACTCCTTCTGTTACGAAATCAAAGAAGTTCAATGCACCTACTAACTATAATCCAGGAGTAGTCTGGAATAGCAATGTCCTAAAAAAGTCCAAATCATTCCCGAAAGAAACCTAAATTCTGACATATGTTTTTTTAAACATTATCCCATAGTCAATGTAGTTGTATTTTCAAGAGGATCGCACTGTCAGATTGAAGCAATTAAGTAACCTCGTGGTGGATATACGATTACGACAAGACCGAATAATCTCCTAACAAACCGACTTAAAGTTCGATATTAAGGCACTTGATTGGGATCTTGATACAAAACTTGATATCTTTATGAACGAGTTAAGGACCAAACTATCCTCAAAATCAGAATCCGATGTCCATAACAGGCAAGTGGTTGTCTTCAACAACCGTGCAGAATTTTCAACAAATGTAACCGTTTTGCAATATACAAAAAAATTAAAATCCTTTACAAGTTATCATATTATTAGAATCGTTTTATTTTCAAATCACAAATGCTACATTTTATTTTTCAGGTAGGTTTTGGTGACAGTAGTCCAACTAATTAAACAGGAGACATCTCCGAAGTTGTTCACGTAGCTGATCTACTTAATAAAGTCAAGAACACATATCAATACGATAATGACATGATGTTGTGATGAAACAAGTTGAATAGATAATAAAGAGTGTAGAAAATCAAGATCACTCTGAAACGATTTAGGTATATCCAAACAACAAAGACAATCAATTTGATTTAGGAAATTCATCACGTGTGCCTTTTTCAATTTTTGTATACAGATTAATTGCAAAAATACTGACGATGTGCATGATGAGACAACAATCAAAATACCGGTGAAACGTCAATGAAGACCAAGCATTTTAACCAAATATCCATTCATTGCACGATAGTAGAATGAAGTGGCATCAACATCAAGTTTTCGATTTGATGTATGTGCATTCAAGTATGGGTTGGTTCCACCTACTATTGAGAACATTAGATCATTTGACGTTTGATTTCGTGATGGATATGGACCCGACAATGTATAAGACATCATTATCTTTATATATCATGCAATCCATTAAATAAATGCATTCTAATGTGTATTCGTGTTATATAGGATAAGAAAGTTTTTGGGAAAAAAAATAAATATTGATCCCCCTTTCGATTTTAGCCCCGTTGAGGTTAGCGATAAGACTTGGTGGTACAAGCTTTGAGACATTGATGAATCTCTAAGAGACACGGTATTGTATTTTCTATACATATTTTTGTGTTACATGTTTATACATATTAACTATAAGATTCCAAGTTATAACTTCAATGTAACATAAGCAATCATAAGTACTGGACAACAGATAACAAGTAATAATTCATTTTTTTGTACCACAATTATTCAAACCTAAATTATGTATCACTGATTGAGACAGATGTTACAAATGATATTCTTTATCACCGACTATGTTACACGAATTGATATTCTGTATCACTGATGATACATATGTTACAAATAATTAAATCATGAGTTTTATATATAAAATTTGGCATTATGTGTTACATCTCTATATCATACTGATATTACACTATTTGTTATTTTGTATCTGCATTTGCTAAAGAAGTTACAAATAGATATTGATGTATATGGCAATTTGCAGATGTTACATATCATATTGGTGTCACCTATTAACGCGTATTTACTGATGTATATTATTACCCATCCTGATTTCATATATGTGTGTGTGTGTGTGTGTGTGTGTGTGTGTGTGTGTGTGTGTTTACTACACGAGGAAGTTGACCACTTGTAGCCTAGAAATGACATTAAATGCTACCACTACGGACATATTTTTTAGTGGCATGGTCAGGGGTATATTTCCATCTTTCACGAATGACGTCAATGCCATTTTCAGAAATGTGTCCACGCTTGAATATCCACTTGGTGAATATTTGCATTGTAACACACCATGAGCAGACATTGATCATGAATTGATGTCCATTATGATGGATGATCAAGTACATTGGATACTTGGACACTTTGACATAAAAGCAAGATTGTTAAATATTTTCAACTCATGTTGGTCGACTATAAGAGAGATAGAAGCTATGGCCGATGTGCAATCATTTGTATGCATCATCCATCACCTGTTGGTCAGAATTGATGTATGGCAACCATCACTTGTCGATGGAGTGGAACAGATCGAACCTCTAGCCATCAATCTTATACACGACATTCCTCAGTAAGATAATGGGTTAATATCTACATTAATATTTATTTTCTTTATGTATCACACCTATCATCAACAGTTACAACTTATTTGATATCGAATATATTATTTTTACTAAGGATTAATTACAGAGTTTTTGTCATCAAGTATGTTGAACACATACTGAATGGAAATATAGAAGAAATGCCAAATCCATTTGATGCTATAATCGAAAGGACGCATTTGGCAACATTTTTATACAAATGTGGAATGGACAAGCGTAGTGAGAGATATAAAACAAATCCCGATTTCACGTTCAGGAGGGAAAGAAAACCAAGGAAGGTTGCTAAAAAAAGGAATGCAAAATAGGAGTTAAACATCCATTGATTTTAACGATGCTATTTTTGTTATTTTACATCCCGACATGGCAATCTTAACTCAGTTAGACAATGAAAAATATGTATTACGTAGCATAGGCTAATATCTTACTACCTTTTTGTTGTTACGTAACATGTGTCTATAGGTTTTTAGATTCGATGATCTATATCAAAATGATATTGTCGAAGTTTAGAGTTGGTTTTGCAAATGTAACAACTTCTGTTACTGATTGACACTCACTGATTAACCTGTTATATCCAAGCTAATGTTCGTCATATGTCAATTGTGGTTTTGTGAAATTTTATATAAAAGCAGGACATTTTTTTATGAATCACGTTATAGGATGCAATTATGCACTGATGAGAACAACTATCAAAATTTAGATGAAAGCAGTATGTTTAATATTGCATTCTTGATGCTCGACGACTGTGCTGTGGGAATTGAAAACAATTTTTTATTCGTTTACTATACAATTCATTTGCCAAATTTGAGATACATACCACAATCAAATTAATATATCAAACATTCAAAAAATTTCATAGACAAATCTCAATTATGTAACTGTAACAAAACAGATCTCCCTTGATTGATATTGTAACATTTATTCAATTCTATTACATGTGCAATTGTATTTTTCAATGTTGACCAAATTTTGTGTATTCTCGTCGGTAACTTGATATAGGACATGGCTTGAATCCGAAACCTGTATTAAAACTACAACATTAATAAAACCATAACATATATTCAATCTAATTTGATGCAACCATACCCACCATTTAAATCATGTAGTTACCTTCAATTTGTGTGCGTTTCTAGAATTTTTGGGCAACAAATTATCATTCTTGGTTGAAAGCCGTGTAAACGTGGAATGCGCCTTATTCCTATTCTTGTAAAACCATTCTTGCAATATGTTTATCAAGCTTTTCACTATTGTTACAATTGGATAATTCTTTATTGATTTTGTCACAGCGTTTACTGACTCCACGATATTCAATGTCATCGTAGTTTACCTGTTAGTTGGCATATGAGCTCTCGACAGCCTATAATACCCGACCTTATCCTTCTACACAACATATTGTTACACCCAAAGCAATTTATGAAAAGCATACAAATGATATTGGTTGAATAAAGAATAAAAGATGACTTACCAGATAAGGTTGGATGCCCTCATGTATTTTGTCCAATACATTCATTTGGTAATCAAATTCGTCAATTGTATAAGACCTAGAGGCTGCATTAAATGACTTTCTAATGTGTTTCACAACATTCTCAAACCTCCTCTTTAAATTTTGTAACAAATGATATGCACAGAAACATTGTGTTATGTTTGGATATACTCGTTCGATTGCCTTTTGTATGCTTCCATGCCTGCCAGAGATGATACACATCTCATCCATTTCTCCGTAAGCCTTATTGAACCTTGATGAGAACCATTTCAATGAATTGTCATCCTCACCATCACCAATTTCAAAAGTAAGAATGAATATGTTATAGTCCGCATCTTGTATGCAAGCTGTAAAAAGTGTACCACCGTAACGTCCTGTCAAGAATATTCCATCTATCACAACCACATGTTTGCAATTTCTCCATCCTAGCAACTAAGCTGCCAGTGCAATGAACAAGTATTTAAAATTATTGTTCGTACTTGTCTCAATACGTGTAAAGTACATGTATTTTTCTCCATTAACATGTACAAATAAGATGGGATGTGACTATATGATTTATCTAGATTTCCTAATATCTTTCCAAAGGCATACTCACGTGCCCTCTAAGTCTTTCCATAACTCAATGTTACACTGTATATTTTCGATGCATCATTTATAATATCTCTCGGAGTGTATATAGTTTTGGCATCCATAAACTTGTGTTTTATCTAATCTCCCAAAAGCATACTCGGTGCCTGTCTATGATTTCCTATAATTATATCAATTGAACAAGTATGACCGTATCTTATGAACCTTATCTTAAACATCCATGTATCACCCATTTTAGAAGCTCTAAATTGCTACATGCAGTTATCATCTTTGCACTTGAGAACTTATTCTTTTTTATCGGATCTATACACAATGTACTAATAATTATTCTAAATGGTGTATAAAGATATTTTTTTCTTCAAAACTTTTTTATTCCTGAAAATCATCCCGCTATCAATACCGTCAAAGTCCAGATAGTCACTCACACAATTCTCAACGTCAAATTCAACTTCTGCCACATCTAAAATAGTTTGGTAAACATTACAACTAAATGTATCATCATTACACATACTACTATTAGTAATATGTTCTGAATCGAGTCCACCACCAACAATATCATGCGAATTAATCAAACTTTCGATTGAGCTAATATTCTCTAATGGATTTGTAACGGTAACTCGAAGCGGGTAAGTTATTTGTACATGTTCCTTACTTTTTAATCGTAAATAGAACAATACTGCATTATCATTAGTTATTCTTATAGGAGCCAATCCACCACTCACATCATAATGTAACACTATTACCATTTTATTTCAATCCAAATTCAATACGGACATTACCATATCAACAAACTAGACATAGTTACAATCATGTGGTACCAAAATTCCTAATATTTCTCCGTTGTTATCAATGAGAACGTTTATAGTCTTCATCCCTACAAATAAACGTCAAATGTAAATAATCATTTTAAATTATTACATACATTATCATAGCTGTAACCATTTACGGGCAACATCAATCTGTTACATTTAAGATATGTAACATTTAACAATACTACCATGAAATATATTGACTAGTAACATCCAATGCAACAAACGTAAATCCACAATATCAAATATAACCAAAAGATTACATGTTAAAACTTCAATGTAACATAACCAATCATAGGTACTGTTGACATTTTTAAACCAACCGATTGAATTTAAAATAATTTTTCAAAGATCAAAGGACAACAGAAAATAAGTAAACATTCATTTCTATGTAGCATAATTACCCAAATTTGAACTCTTTTAACAAATCATGTCAAATGTTACGTACATGGCATTTTATGTTAACATGTAAACTTAACCAAAGATACTGCAATGAGACATTGAACAGAAACATCGAATAAAAATAATCTTAACATGAATATAACTAACACGATTATCCAATTGAATGTAACATGCTTATCCAAAGAACAATGGACAATATGTAACAAATAACAGTTCATTTTTTTTACTATCATACTTATGGAAACTTGAATTCTTTTAACAAATAACGCAAATGTTACGTATGTTACAGATTCCGATACATAGAATTACAAATGAACATCTAACTTTTAACAATACTACAGCCAAAAATAAAAATTGACCAGTAAAATCAAACGATACTAATGTTGTATTACATCGGAATAATTAGTCACTGCAATTTAATACTAAATGAGAACATAAAATATTATGTTACAAATTGAATGTAACATAAACAATCGTTATTACTGACTTATTCATCATCAACACATTGAATGTAACATACTCAGTTGTTCTAAATGTAACATGTATATTCAAAATCATGACTCCTAGTAGTTTATTGTAATATAATTATTCAAACTAGAATTCTTTTAACAGATAACAACAAGCGCAATGACTTCATATCAGATAACGCATTTAACACATCAGAATGTAACAGATTATAAACATCAAATACATCCATAAACGCATCCACTGCGAAAAGTTCGACCAATAACAAACTATAATGGGTCAAATTGTTAAATTGAAACAAAACTTACTTTATGTTATTAATCTAATCAGAGTTGTACTTCACGGAGAATCGCACATCGTGTTCTGAGGGAAGAGTTTTTTTTTTTTGGGCCAAGAATTAATCAGCTGCAATTTCTCTTCAACTAATAACAATTAAATATTTATCTCCAATCAATTCCGATTTTTAAAGATTTAGTTACTATATCTAATATATAGTATAATAAATTAAATTAATGATTTTTTTAAAAATAATATTTTTAGAATATATGTAACAAGAATGGTTTTTTGAAATTCTTTTAAAAGTAGCTTATCTATGAAAAAATTCCAAAATAGTAATAGTAGCCTGAAGGCTGTGTTGGCTAAAATGCCATGTCAAACCACTCGAATAAGAAAAGCGCTTAACTTATTTTAGTATATACCACTTTTCTGCGGTGGATCCGACCATAGGTTACGATTCCAATTCAATGGCAATTCAAATATGTAGCAGATAAAGAAGAAAGTAGATTTGAGAATTTGATTTGAGGAGAAGAAATTTGAGGAACTGAGAAGATATGACGGAGAAAAATCAATTTTGAGAATGATATAGCAGATGAAGAAGAATGTAGATTTAAGAATTTGATTTGAGGAGATTGAATTTGAAGAACAGATGATAGAGAAAAATTAATTTTAAGAATGAAGATGAAGACATACGTTTATGTGTTTTGTGGGCCAGTAGAGGAGAAACTTCTACGATCATGATTAAATAAGTTGAAAAGGCCTCTTTTACATAAAAAAAAAAACTTAAATACCATTACTTAATAAGTACTGTTAACAAACCATTAACAGACCACAAGCCTGTTAACAGACCTGTGGTCTTTTAAGGCTTAACAGACTTGTGGTATGTTAGCAGACCATTGGTATGTTAGGAGGTCTATTAACAAACCATAAGATTGTTAACGCGAATTTACATATTTTTAATTAATTTTTCAATTAACCACTTCAAATAAATTCAGATTTACAGAAATTTAAAACAAAAATCACAATGCATACTCAGATGTATACATATTTTCATAATTTATACCATAAAATTCAAAATTTCTACTGTGAATTAAAAGAAGAAGATCAAAGCATATGAATTTCTACTTTTAAATGAAATTTCTTACATAGATGAAATGGGTTGGAATCTAACCTTGAAATGTGTTAGATTCTAATTTGGAATTTTCTTTTTGAGCATATGAAATGGATTAAATTTGAAAGTATTTGAAATGTAATAAGCGAATAAAAGAATATGGAATACAAGACAGGGTTATATTTTGTAATTTACATGCTAAAATTGGTCAACGATCATTTTGGAAAAATGGTTGGGTCACCCGGCCATTTAGCACTATTATCACGTAGCCTAAAGGTTCTTAAATGAATCTTGTTTCTATATATTTGACTGGGCTGCACTAATTGAGCCAACTTTTTTGTTTGAATATATGGTTGATTTAACTACTAGATTTAACATGATATTTGTTGTGCACTATTGAATAACATGAAGTATTGGGAATGATCAAACATTAACGTGTCGTTTTTCTTTGTTTTGAATATGAATTGAGTCATTAGATAGAAAAGTGATATATTAATGTTTGATCATCTTCAATAATTTATTACACTGCATAATGCACAACGAATATCAAGTTAAATCTAGGAATTAAATCAACCATGGAGAAGATTGCGATCCAAATTTGTTATATCACTTGTATACATTGTTTGTCACTTTTTAAGCAAAAAATGACAGAGCATGTTACTTTTCTATCTAAAACCTCAATTCATATTCAAAACAAAGAAAAATGATACACTAATATTTGATCATTTTCAATTGTATCATTTTTAATACTTCATGTTACTCAATTATGCACAACAAATATTAAATCCAACAATTAAATCAACTACTGAGAAGATTGTAATCAAAATTTGTTGTGTCACTTGTATACATAGCTCTATCACTTTTTAAGCAAAAAGTGATAGAGCATGTCACTTTTCTACCCAAATCCTCAATTCATATTCATATTTACATTTTTACAATTACATTGTATGCAACTCTGTAATTGGTAATTGATATTCACACACATTTTCAGAAGACCTTACTCAATACCATTGATGTAAAGTTGAAATTTGATATACATTAACACAAACAAAAATATAAGAAATTACAAATCTATAATAAAGTGAATGAAGAAAGATGTGTCTAGATTGAAATTGGAATATGAGATAATTTACCTTTGGAGATTGAAATCGGAATATGAGATAAAATTATTGCTAGAATACGATATTTTAAACGTGAATATGTTTGAAACTTCTGTAATTTTGACAAAATTGAATAAGCATATGCTTGAATTGAATTATGTATGTATGATTTTTGAGTAGTTTGTGGATGTTGTGGATTTTGAAGGTTCGTCACTGTATGTTTGATTTTTGGAATTGAAAAACAGTAAAAAAAAAAAAAAAAATATGGTTGTTATATGATTTTAAGAGTATTTACATTGTATTTACAATGACTTTTCAAAAAGTCCCTAAAATTTAGTGTATTTGTGTAATTTGCCCTTAAGATTATGGGGACATCTATTTTGGATCAATTTTTTGTTTATCAAGACAATTAAAAACAAGCTCATACGAGTCTTGCTTAAGCTCAATTAATCTAATATTGAGTCATGTTTGACCATGCTTAAAAGAAGCTTAAAACTGTAGTGTTTGAATATATTATTTTTGCTATTTATAATTAGAAATAATTACTTATTTTGACAATATTATAGTCTCAAAATAAGTAACCACTTAGTTTCAACTTTCACCAACAAAAAATTATTTATTATAAATTTTATTTATTTACTTATAAGAAAATGCACATATAAGTAATTTTTTTAAAAAAATTTTTAGTTAAAAGTGCATCTTTGTTGTATAATTTGTAACAAATCAACCTACTAGGACAAAGGATTACATGCCTTGCATTTAGTTTAGATTTAAGAGATATTTGATTACCCATCGGAATCAAACCAAAATGAATTACCTTATAACTAGAATTGAAGAGAAAATTTATAACACTCGATTTAGTTCATTTCATTTGGTTAAACTTGAAATCAGAATCTTAATCTAAAGGATCTATATTTACTAGTAGAATTTTGAAGTAAATGTATATTTTGACAACTAAGTGGACATGCGTAAATGTAAAGAATTGATCATGGAGAAAAGGGACTTGAGACTCGATTAGTCGACTAGACAAAATTAAATTCTATAATGAAGAAAATTTTAAATTTTTCTTCTTTGTTAGTGTTCATTGCTATTCAATCTTTTCTACCAAATCTAGTGAATAAACTCTAACTTAATGCTTCTCCACCTCTAATAATACATATGCCTTCGACTGGTTCTAAAAAATAGGCCCCTTTGTAATGAGCTTTTGATATTCATTATTAAGCAACTCTTTTTAAAAAATAATCACTCTTTTTAAAAAATAATTATAAAAATCCAAATATTTATCTGAAGATAGAGTCAATATCGTTCTCTAAGATATTGAGAATTATGCGCAATAAGAATGTGAAAAAAAAAAAATTGAGAACTTTTGAGTATTTAGATTGGCAAATGTTACAATGAATTTGAAATCACGACGTCTAGGTTGGTCTGTCCACGACTTTCTCGAGGATCCCTGGTAGCACTATGTACACAGTGATCTCTTATGTGCACCATGCATTACAATGATACTAGAAGATAAAATTCAAAATGTGAAATACTTTATACAAGTTACTCCAATAGTGATACATAAATTCCAATATTGATGAAAGAGACTAGGGACGAGCTGAAGAAAAATGTTGAAATCACAAATGACACTAACATCTTGGATGTCTACACAAAATGGCACGAGTCGATCAAATAGATGATGTGATCTGAATGCATGCATGAAAGAACATATTGACTGTTAATGAGAAGAATTGTTACAATAGACCGACTCCAAAATACTCAAAGGTGTGCACTCGAATAATTGTCGACCTCTTAACAATCTAGAAACATAAAAATCTTGTGTTTTGTTCGTTACACGAAATTTACCAGAATGAAAGTGAATACAACTTCGCCCAACCCCACCTACACCAAAGGAAATGAAAATGGTAACAAGACATATATAGTTTAACTTCAACATAAGCCAAGACTCCCTTTCTACAAGTAACATTTTTCCTTTTTCAAATAGTTGGTTTAAAATACAAGTGCTACCTTGCACAATGGTCAATAATTGGACAATTTATAAGGAATCGTAACAAAGTGATTACCATTGAACAAACAAATCGAATTATGAACAATTTAAGACCTATCAAAATTCATACAATGGTAACAAGTGAATATCATTGCATGAAATAATCAATAATTGAATTATTTACTAACAATCAATATTCATATATATGAAACAAAATTCATACAAACGTAACAATTGAAATGCACTAAATAGTCAATAATTGAATAATTTCCAAAAAAAATCGAAATTCATATGAACAAAATTCATAAAATCCAAACAAGTGAACACCACTGCACGAGTGATAAATAATTGAAAGAATTACGCACAATCAAATTTCATGAAGTCATAACAAGTGAATATGATTCCACAAAAAATTACGAACAATCAAAGTTCATGCAATTGTGACGAGTGAATATCGTTGCATGAAATAATCGTAACAAGTGAATATAATTTATTTCCATCTTTGACTAACAAAAAATTATTTATTATAAATTTACTTGTATACTTAAAAGAAAACATACATTTCAAACGCAGATTGCATGCTTGGTACATATCAACTAATCAATGAACAAAATTTATTTATTTTATTTATTTTTTACTATTACTATTCAATCTACTTTACCAAACATACCATTAGTCGAGGTTCAACATACTGAGAGTACAGTAAGAATGGTACAACAAAACAAAATCTACAAACCAAGTTTCTTTGGTCTCAAATAAGTAGAAGAGCCTCGTTTCAATCCGGGCATTGAAACTTGTTGCTGTTCCTTGTCCCTCTCCTTAGTCTCCCTCTCTTTATCCTCTTGCACTTTCCTCAAGTTCTCCATCTCTTCTTCCATGGCCGTTTTCTCTTGTTTCTGTTTCATCTTATGCTCCAACATTGACATATCTGAATCCTTTACCGAGAAAAACTTGGGACCCAGCTCGGCCAGCCATTGGGGCTCCACCGACGTGGCACATTGCATGTACTCTCTTGTCGTCAAGATTAACTCATGATAAACTACATAATCTGGAGTATAACCTAAACAATAAAGAGCACTGCTTGGATGCAAGTGGCATGGCATTCCATTCCTGCAGTTGACATACTCCCCGACTCCCTTGAGTCGTGCTGCATTACGGAAGTACGCGGAACATATGGCTTTTCTCACGACGTCCCAGTCTGGACCACAAGATGTGAGTGGTATCTTCAATGTCTTGAGAATGTCTAATAACTGGGATCTTACCTCTCTAGCCTTGCGCAACCCCTTAACATGAAGAAAATGGTCGTTACACCAGTCGCCCCGATACTGATTAGCCTTCCATTGCTGGTACACATTCAGAAGTGTTAGATGGTCAGACTCCGGCACGAAAAATTTCTCCCTTGCAGCATCACTCTCCTCCACCCGATCCCTGGGTCGGAAAAAAACAGATGGTACCGAAAGCATCGACACAACTGTCAAAACCTCGTTAATGCATCCTAGCTGCTCACCCATCAAAAGCATCTTGGCAAGGGGAGGATCAAGCGGAAACTCGACCATTTTCCAACCAAGATCCGTTAAATTCCCAACATTATTAAGAGCACCCAAAACCCACAACTGGTACATGGAATTAAGGATGTTTTCTTGTGGAGGGGGGTCCATAAAATCAAAATCCAACAAGTTCTCAATCTTTAAAGACTTTAGCAACAGAACCACATTGCCAAGGTTGGTTCTTTGGATCTCTGGCACAGGACTGGGCAGCATTTCATTTAGATATGCACTCTCTGTATATAGTCGATAGCAAGTTCCAGGCCCTGTTCTTCCAGCACGTCCAGCTCGCTGGTCAGCAGAAGCTCGACTAACAGGGAATACTTGGAGAGCATCCATACCCATACACGGGTTATACACTTTCATTTTACCATAACCCGTGTCAATGACATAGAAGATCCCGTCAACTGTCAAAGACGTCTCAGCAATGTTTGTAGCAACAATACACTTGCGAGCTCCATCTTCGGCTTTCTGAAATATCTTTGCTTGCAAGTCAGCGGGAAGCTGAGAGTATATGGGAAGAATTAACAGCTTAGGAACTTGCTTGTTCGAGGATTCAAGTGACTCCATGCGCTCAGCAAGAGCATAACAGGTTGCCTCAATCTCATCTTGCCCGGTCATGAAGATGAGTATATCACCTGGATCACTTGTAATGTGGATCGTCATAGCCTGTTTTACAGCAGCTTCCACATAATCCTCACATGGTGTTTTACTGTACAAGGTTTTAACTGGAAAAGTTCTTCCGGGAATGCGAAATATTGGTACACTGCACAGAAATTAGTAGAGGAAATCTGTTAAGAAAGGACCAAGTTGGTGAAAGAATGAAAACCTCACTAATTTTCTGTAAAATAGCCTCCTTTTAGTTGATATTCCAAAAACACCTTCATCACCTTCTTCTCAACCCCAACCCTACATCCTCCCAAGCAGCTCCCGATTAGAGAGACAGTTGGGAGTCTCCCGAGAAGCAGGGGGGATGGGGAATGCAGGGAGGGGAGGGGGAAGCAGGTGGGGAAAGGGGGGGCTGGTGCGTAGAGGGATGGAGAAAGGTGTGAGGAAGAAGATGAGTTGACGAAGGTGAAGATGAAGGAAAATTTTAATAAGATTAAATTAGACATTAGATGTTGTAGACATTTAAAAAATAAAAATAAAAATAACCTTCAAATCATTTACATATAGAATTCACCTCTAGCAAAGAGTTTTACTGTGTAAAGGAGAAAACACAAGCAAACCAGACTTTCTAGATGAGTTGTCCAAAACAAATAGAAGAGGGCTATTTTGAAAAATTCGCCTCTGGTAAGGAGTTCTACTGTGCAAAGGACAAAAAGAAGATGCAAACCAAATTTTCCTAGACTAGTTGTCCAACAAAAGATGATTACCTCCCAAAAAAATTTGAGAATTTCTGAGCATTTAGAGTGGCAGATGTTACAATCAGCTTGAAATCACACCTGGCCACGACTTTCTTGAGGATCCCAAATAGCACATCGGTACTTAGTGATCTCTCGTGTGCTTCATCCATTACGACCACACTAAAAGATAAGATACAGAAGGTGAAATACTTGGTACAAGTTACCCCAATGATGACATTTAAATTCCAAAATCAAATTAGTAATAAAATTCATACCGATATTTCTCGAGATCAGAATCTTTTAGTGTCTCCATTAGAAGCACACCATCAGTCATGTACTGAAAATATAGAAAAAAACTGAATTTTTAATTCTGCATAGATATGCAATTTTAATTATGATCGATACAAGAATGCCAAAGGCCTACAACAAAATACACTTTCAGAAGGGGGAAAGAACAGACGTCTCATTACCTTTATCACCGTGTTAGGCCCAGTCACATCCTCAAATCGGATTGCATATCCAACTTCATCACCAAGCTCAGTTTCCAATTCTTCACTTACTCTTTTAGCAACACTCATGGCCGCTACACGCCTCGGTTGAGTGCAACCAACAATGCCACTGATTGTGTAGCCATCTTCATGCAGGTACTGCCAATATTCACACGTCAGGGAACAGACAAGGACTGTATAATTATTACGAGATATTATTTTATAAAAATAAAAATTGGGTAAAATTAGTAAATTGAAGTAACCATTTTATGACAACTTCTGTTTAATAGTGAACCATAAAATTTGAGAGTCAATATAGATGCATAGATGTATAATTGCGTACATAAAACTCAACCAACCTGGGTAAGTTGTGTTGTCTTTCCGGAACCAGTTTCTCCAACCACCACCACAACCTGATTTTCGCGGACCACCTTCATTGATGAAAGACCACTGAATTAGGGGGAAAAAAAAAGAAGCAAAAATTATGGATTTTAAGTTCTTTTCAAGGGGCTTATGGAAAACCTGCAGCAACTCCTCTCGAACAGAAAATATGGGCAAATACTGTCGTTGTTGTGATAGTGTTTTTGATTTTGCAAAATCGCTCACTGCTTCACCCTTCTTCAAATGCTGTGCAAATTTGGCCTCTTCCTTGAAATCAACTTCACCTTGTTCCCCTACTACAGAAGTATCCGCATCAATCTGGCAATTAATAAGCAAAAGATTCAGAAACATGTCTTTTCAATACAAAGTTGTTAGCCTAATGTCTTCAGAAAATTAAAAGTTTAAGCATACCTGTTCTGCAGTCTTCTCAACACCAAGGATATCACCTAGTTTTGAGCCAGCAAGTTCCCAAAATCGTTGCCTTGACTTGTTCATCCTCTGCTTCTCGTGAATTTCTCGGACAAGAGTCGATCCTTTGCGTGATATTATAGCCATATCTGATGTAGGGTCTTTTAGTGGCATAATTGGCTCAGCTTGTTTCGTGTAAACAATCCTCCCATCGAGAAATGGGGGCTTTGCATCTGTTATGAGAAAAATGAGAACCTCTAAACAGATATAGGAACTTTGGTTCTGGGTCATACATAACATTCATACATTAGATATGGGGAAGAAATGATTTCCTACCATGAACAAGAAGAATAACCTTCCTTTCATCCTCATCATCAAATTCAGTCTGCAACTCTGTTCCTCTTACAGCTCCAGATCTTAGAAGTTGGCGGTCCTCCCACTGGGCATTATCTGCAGTGAGCTGTGATAATTTTTTGCTCTGAGCAAGAGTCATCTTGCTCCCATCTCGCCAGACCTGTGATAAGGTGAAGAAATCAATGGATGACTGAAATAATCACATTACTCAGGTAAAAAACTTGTAAAACCCAAAAAGGACAAGAGAATTATATACTAGTATACCGCTTCTTTGCGGTGAGATTGGACCGTAGGCTCTATTATGATGATGGAAGCGGTGAACACATTTTTGGAGATGATCAATAGAAGGAGACGATCGATTGAGAGTGATGGATTGAAGATGTGAGCAAATTTTGAAGATGATTGGACGAGGAAGATGATCGAATCAGGAAAATTTTGTAGGTGGTGATTTTGTGAAGGAAAAAATTGAAAACGTAGTAGTGACAGTGTGGCACACGGATATTAAGCACTTTTTTTCTTCATGTAGCGGGGAAAACTCCGGGGAAAACTCCCTACGGTTGTGATAAATGGACTTAAACAACATTTTGCTAAAAGCTTCGGCAGTTAACGTATCCCACAAATCACAATAAACAGTAAACTAGAAGTGCAGAATAGCATTATCAGCCACCGGCTTGCAGACATAAATATGTGACAAGATAAAAAACATCATACACATGGATCATCAAATTCCCTAATTTCTCTTGCCATATAGATCAATAGGAATTAAAGGCTATAACTTGAAACGACCTAATCATCAATAGGGACCATGGGTATTACACAAAATAGAGTACACTACTGTTTATGCATGTTCTCCGTAGAATACTCGAATGTAGTCTCTACACTCCAGCTATTATATACTAGTATACCGCTTATCGGTGGAATCCGACCGTAAGCTTGCTGATGTGAAGAATAATGAGAAAGGAACAAAGTTGAGAGGATAAGGTTGAGATGAGAGATTTGAAGAATGGTGAAGAAAAATGAGGAGAGATTTGAGAAAATAGAGATATTTTATTTTTAAAATTGAAGAGAGAGACGTACATGTTTTTTATCGTGAAAAATTCCTTACAATCGTGATTAATCCCTTGCTGCTTTAGCAGCAGATGTAGACGAAATATAAATCAATGTGCATCAAAACCAGTAGTCAAACAAGCTAGGCAGCATTCATAACCATATCATTATTAAAAATTAAGCCATAGTATTTATTTTAGATTTGCTGAACATTGATTTATTATATATATACTCTCAAGATATTTCTATATATTTTTAAATGTGTTTTAATAGGACAAATTTTTTTGAGGATACGGTAATTTCTGATTTCTTATGAGTTATGATTGTTCAGTAATTTCTGAAGACCAAAATAGAAAACATAAAAAGCGCAAAAATCATTACATATTCGTCTTTATTAGGAAACAGCCAAGTTATATGCTGCTAAACCTTGAAGTCTCTTTCCTAGAGATTCTTATTCTTCTCTTATTCCTTGGGTTGGGGAGATGTTCAAATTGTAGTAGTAAAATAGTCAAGGTCGACCATCATGAGGGGCACATCGTAATTGCATAGCAACCACATTCTACATGAAGGGAGAAGACCTAACTGTCCAAACTAAGTACGATATTGAGGGGGAAGGCTAAATTCAAGTCTCAACCAGTCTGCCCATTCCATCACCCGAATTACTACGGTACCATATAATTAAAAATTTACTCACAAGCTCCCTTGCCCTTGCTTTTGGACCCGGTTAAATGCCTATTCCATATTGCCAGATTACTCCCATATGTAACCAGGAAGACAAAGTATAGCTTGAATCTCCAAAACAAACTGCAGCATATACATACCATGATCTACCACTGATGAAGTTATCTCGTTGTATGCTATAAGCCATGAAGGAGACATCGATTCTATGGGCTAGAAACTACTAATGATATTGCTAAGTTCCCTAGTTCAAACGAAAGATGAGCGTATGACATGTAAACCCCATACCAATCTTTTGGCCAGCTCTGCCTCTTTCTTCTGGAACGATGCCTCATCGCCAAGGAAAATTGAGGAGCTCTCTGCACCAAATGTGCTACCTTCTTCTCTATCGTACCTATAGTCACAATTACAGTTCACTTATGTATAAGAACAATATAACCAATTAATTATATTTTTTAATTAGACTATATGGGACCAACATGCAGCAAGTATATTGGAACTCAAAACCAGCATGGGCATTTGGCATGAAAATCCAGTACTGGAAATAGAAAACATGAATTGGAGTTGACTCCAACAATGATCTTCCTGGTATTGAAATAGAAGCTTCTTTAACTTCTTTGCATACTTGTAAATATAAAGGATGTATGCTATGGTATAACATAAAAATAAAATTTAACAGTGTATACATTACAGCAATCAACCATCTAATATCCGCATATTTGTACTGTATTAAACAAACTCATAAAAAATAGTCAGGCAAAATTACCATGCACGGTCAGAATTGTACTCCATCTCTAAACGCATACTTTCAGTGATCTCTTGATTCTGGTCTTTTGATATATAATCTGGGCCATCTTCTCCATCCTATAACCAGAAGAGAAGGCCACAAAAAAGAAAGAAAAGAATATCTCTTGTCAGTTTAAATAGAAAGTATAGCTGAGCATAATTTTGAGGAAGATTTTTCCATAAGATGCTAGAAATAGAATAAAAAGGAAATGAGAAACTGAATACCTCCGAAGATGGCAACTTATCCCCAGAAAAGGTAACATGAATTAACTTCCCACCATATCGGGAACTTGAAGATCTAACTGATGCTCCAGATGCCCGAATTGGAGTTGGGGAAGGAGCAATGCTATCCCAAGGAGATACAGCACCTCCTGTGCACGTTCAACTTTCTGGTTAATAGTCTAAATATTTGCCTAAAAAGCCATACAAAATGATTTCAAATTCAAACTTCTGCAGCTTAAAAGATGTTTTCAAGAAGTACATGGCATACCATCAGAATTAGGGGTGCGACCTCCCAGCCATGGGGAAACAAGGCGTGCATCTGGGGAGGCCCCAACAAGCATAGGGGAAGGCAAAGGCTCGTGGTGTCTGCTGCTAGAAACGCGGCCATCACGTCGTGGGGTATCTTCCCATTCCCATTGCCCATCATCCCAGTTAGATCTACCTGGGGTGTAGGAACAGTTTCAATATGATAACAATATGCATTGCAACAAAGAAAAACCAGCAGGAATCGGGAAAGCAAAATCACTCGTAATCTAAGCAAGAACACAAAAACAAAGCGGCGTAGCTCATAAGGTTGACGTATAATAAACATTGCAACAATCATTTGACAGCATTTTGAAACTATTACTTTGAGAGAAATGCCATTCAAATGAGTAAACGACAAAACAAAAATTACAAAGTAAATATATTTCATACCAGGTGTCCTCCTTGAACTATCATATCTACTCCTTTTTCTTTCATAATCTCGCTCATTCTCATAACCACGAGATGATTCTCCAGGAGTCCGCTCTTCCCTGTAAGTTCCACTTCTCCTCGTTTCTCTACTTGAACTTCTGTTGTCTTCTACTTCTATATTGGTCGGCATTGTCAAAACTAGGACTCCTCGATCTTGAGCTTCCAGTAGATGCACTTGGAACCTGAAATTACTTGAAAAAGTCGGCAATTAATTACTGAAAATGCATACCTTATAAATTACTCATGGGGTCTAGTGGGGGCAGTTGCCCCCCCCCCCCCTCCTCCTGGATATTTCAACGATTATACTTGAGAGGCGGCGGGTTCTAAAGGCAAGGGTAAAACCATAAACCACATAAAAAATTCACGAGAGACATTGTCGAGAAACTGTTGCGTAAGGAAGATTACCATCAAGAAACAACAATTTTGTTAAAAATAAATAAATTCTAAGGAAGATGAGAATGGTGATAAGGCTGGACGGAATCATATATCGAAGTTGTGTGATGAAATTAAATCATTCACAACAATCAAATCTTGTGCAAACTACCTTTCAAGTTTGGTGATGAAGAAGTCCTTGTAGAATTCACTGCAACACGGGGGTGAGGAACACGTTGCCCTTTTCCCCTCTCCTTCAAAGTAATTTTTTCCCCAATTTTAGTGTAACTACCAAGGAAACAACCCAACCGCTTGTCCCCCTCGGTTATAGTTTTAAATTTTAATTAAGGGAAATTGGTGCAAATGGTCCCTAACCTTTGCTCTTCGTGTTGAAATGGTCCCTAGCCTTTATTTTTTGGCACAACAATCCCTAACGTATGTATTTTGATGCACAATTAGTCCTTGAAAAAGACAAAAATACATTAGTTATAATTAAAGAATATTGCAATTGAATTTGCAACATTTGTAAAATGTGTAAATAGGTCCGTTACATTTATTAAATGAATTTTGGCACAAATGGTCCCTAATCTTTGTCTTTAGTGTGGAATTTGTCTATAATATTTATTTTTTGACATACAAATCCTTAACTTATGTGTTTTGGTGTGAAATTAGTTCTTATGAGATGAAAAAAAATAAATATGCCATTAGTTTTAATTAAAAAAATTGTATGTGGATTCTTTATCATTACAAAATGTGCAAATAGGTCCAATACTTTTATTTTTTATAAAAAATTAAAGAAAATTAATGGATTTTTTTGTTGGAATTAACACTTTAGCAATAAACATGTCAAATAAAATTATTATTTTTGTTATTAAGTTTATATTATTTAAAATTTAAAATTTTATTTTATTATTGTATAAAAAAAAATAACTTTGCCACAAAGTTGATGTTCAAATACTTTTATTTAATCGAGTTCTATATTTATTAACTACAAATATTAGATATCCAACTATATTCTTCATATTTTAATTTATTGTTTTATTTTTGTTTAAAATAAAACACATAATGTATAAATTAATTTTTATAAGTATTTTTATGTTAAATAAAAATGTAATAATATTAGTTCAAGTTGTGTAATAATTTTTATTTAATAAAAATGTAATAAAAATTTTATTTTTATTTGACATGTCGTGTATAATTTTTATTTGACATGTCGTGTGATTATAGATATATAATTTTCTCAATGGAGTGTGTAAAATTGAGTATTTTTTTTTTTTGAATGCTCACGTTCCAAATTATTTTATTTACCAGATTTAATAGTTTGGCAGCGGCATGATGGCAGGTGATAGTGACTAAAGTTTTATGTAAATTATGTTGATATGTGTTGAGATGATCAAACTTGTTATATTTAAGTTTAATTATCCATGTTTTCATGTTAAAATTGTGAAAGTTCGAGTTCATTGGTCATAGGTTGTTAGAGTTTTCGATCAAGCATTTTCAATTTCAACGATTGCTATTTTGAACTTTTTCCATATCCTGCCCTCTTTATTAATACCATAACTTAAATAAAAATGTAATAAGATTAGTTCAAGTTGTGTAATAATTTTTTGTTTAAATAAAAATGTAATAAAAAATTTATTTAACATAAAAATACTAATAAAAATTAATTTATACATTATGTGTTTTATTTTTGAACGAAAATAAAATGATAAATTAAAATATGAATATAGTTGGATATCTAATATTTGTAGTTAATAAGCATATAATTCAATTAAATAAAAGTATTTGAACATCAAGTTTGTGACAAAGTTATTTTTTTTATACAACAAAAAAATAAAATTTTAAATTTTAAATAAAATAATTACTTAATAATAAAAATAATAATTTTATTTGACATGTTTATTACTAAAGTGTTAATTCTAAAAAAAAAAAATCATTGGTTTTCTTTAATTTTTTATAAAAAATAAAAGTATTGGACCTATTTGCACATTTTGTAAAGATTAGGAATCCACATACAATTTTTTTTAATTAATACTAAGAGCATATCTATCTTTTCCTTCCTATAAGGACCAATTTCGCACCAAAGCATATAGGTTAGGGACTTGTATGTCAAAAAATAAACATTAGAGACCAATTCCACACTAAGGGAAAATGTTAGGAACCATTTATGCCAAAATATTTTTATTAAATAATATTTAATTTAGTATATTAAATATATCACTATAGTCGTGTCAATTAAATTTTTCATAAAAGAAAATTATAAAATTATTATGCTTTAGGTATATGTAATTATATGTGATGTAAAAACTTGAATAAAAATTAAGTTAAATAAATAACAAAATGACGTATATAAAAATTATTGAACCAATCTTATTATATTTTTTAACATTAAAATACTAACAAAAATTAATTTACATATTATGTGTTCTTTATTTTTGAACGATTAATTAAAATATAAAGAACACAATTTGAACTCTAATATTTGTAGTTAAAAAACGAATAGCTCAATTAAATAAAATATTTGAGCATCAAATTTGTGACAAAGTTATTTTTCTTTTTATGTTATAACGATAAAATTAAAGTTTTAATTTTAAATAATATGATTACTTAATAATAATAAAATAATTTTAATTAACACATTTGTTAATAATTATGAGCTTAAATTTTAGTTATTTTATAATAGTTCGTAAAATATATAAAATAATTTAATATATTATCAATTTGTTAGTTTCTTTTAATTTTTTATTAAAAAAATAAAAGTATCAGACCTATTTGCACTTTTTACAAATGTTAATAATCTAACTGAAATTTTTTTAATTAAAAATAAGGGCATATTTGTCTTTTTTATCAAATAAGGACTATTTGCGCCTAAAAAACATAGATTAGGGACTGCTGCGTCAAATAATAAAGGTTATGGACCATTTCCACACTAAGGGCAAATGTTATGGACCATTTGCGCCAATTTTCCTTTAATTAATGGATACTTTTAATTAGTGGAATCCGATCGTAAGCTCTATTATGATAATGGATTGAAGCGGTGAACAAATTTTGGAGATCATCGGTGGAAGAAGATGATAGATTAATGAGGTGAGCATATTTTGGAGATGGTCGGTTGAGGAAGATGATTAGGGAGATGGATTGAAACGATTAATAAATTGTGGATGAGATGATTTTGTGAGGAAAGAAATTGAAGACGCAGCGACACACGAACGTTTAAGTACTTTTTTCTTTCCATAGCGGAGAAAACTTCTTACGGTCGTGATAAAATAATTTTTTAACAAAATACTATTTTCTTACTAGTATACTGCTTTTTCCAACAGTGGGATCCGACCGTAGTGTCTAGTGTAAAATTTTCACCTTCACGATAAATTTTTCTCAATAATCACCGCATGAAAAATATAAATACCCTTTAGCCGTTTGTTGATTCTATCTATTGATAAAACAATCATTTGGGAAAAATCAGGAGATAATTGATTGATAGCGAATTTTAATGAATTGAGGGGTTGAGAAGAACATGTTGAAGATTGAGAGAGAGAGAAATGGTTTTGTTTGAGGGTGAGTTGATTTTGAATACGTTGAGAAGAATCTGAAGAACATTGAGAGATGGGAGGTTTTGTTGGAAAGTGATGAAGACGTAGTGACATAGTGACAAATGAGTTCTTTTTTCTACTCGTAGTGGAGAATATCTCTCTACGATCGATGATAAAACTATAGATAATTATGAATGTCTATTTGGTCTTATCAAGATACCTATCAAATATTTGTAATTACTCTAGAAGTTTGTGTCTTGATGAGATTGTAACTCATATTGAAGTCTTATATATATATCATTATAATAAAATACACACTAGAGTTTTGGCTATCTCAATTCTCTTCCATTTAGCCCTCTTGTAGTCTTAATTTTATAAAACGTTGTTAGTATAAATTTAATTTTGTTCACATTGAAGCA
The DNA here is from genome assembly GCA_030279155.1 of Forsythia viridissima. NCBI lineage: Eukaryota > Viridiplantae > Streptophyta > Magnoliopsida > Lamiales > Oleaceae > Forsythia > Forsythia viridissima. The sequence continues at coordinate 38,380,313 of CM059036.1, forward strand.
TAAATTAAATCGACCTTTATTTTCTAGCGCTTATTCTTGATGGTACACAAACTTCTTTACTTTGTATTGGATTTAATGATCAACATATGGTATTAACTTTTGAATATTAAAAGGCGTTATTTATTTTGATCATGATAAAAAAAAATTCAACTGCAATGAGTATACATTTATTAGAATGTATATGCATATCCTTTCTAATGTGCATACCTCTACGGCTCTACGTACATGTTTTGACTATATTAATAGTTTAGTGTTATATAATATCCTTTCACATCTCAATATATTTTTTATCGGTCGTAATCTTTAATTATTTTATTATTAGATTAAATTCTGAATATTTACAAATATGAGTTATTTAATATACGCCATGTGATTGTTGATTGATATAAAATGATAAATTTGTTTGTAATATCATAATATTAATGTTGAGTTGTAGATTTTGAAAAAAAAAAAAAAATCACAACCTAAGAATATTTTGTTGTTCCAAAAGAATCACAACTTTACATTATATTAATATTCCAGTAGAATATTATTTGCTCTCAAAGAGCATAATTTTATAAGATCTAATATTCTATAAGTATATTATAATATTGCTCCTGAAGTGCAAATATTTACTGCAGAATAAAGTTTAATATTTTAAAATAACTTCTTGTTCCTCACGAAGAAATACAATGTTATATTAATATTCTGATAAAATATTACTTGCTCCCAAAAAACGTAATTTAGATTTAATATTAATCTATTCTTGTTGAAGAACAAATCTTTATAAAACTTAGTATTTTAAAATAATTTGTTGTCGCTCTTAAATAAGCACAACGTTATATTAATATTCTGGTAGAATATTAATATACATAATTGTATAAGATCTAACATTTATTATATTTTTGCTCATGATGAGTAAATTTTTAAATAATTTAATATTCTAAATAATAATATATTGTTGCTCCTGAAGTAGCACAACTTATATTAATATTTCAGTAGAATATTACTTTCTCTCGAAGAGCATAATTTTGTAAAATGTAATATTAAGTTATTGTTCTGGAAGAACATAATTTTATAAGATCTAATATTTTATATAAATATTATGTTATTGGTCTGTTGAAGCATAAAATTTATACATTTCAATGTTTCAAAAAAAATATTGAATTCGTATTGAAGAAGAACAATTATTGGTGTATTAATATTTTATAAAAATATGGTATTAATACTCCTGAAAAAGTATAACATCATGAATATCAATATTGTAAAAAAAAAATGATATTGTAGTTCATGATAAAACACAAAATATAAAAATATTCTAGAAGAATATTGTGTTGTTGCTCTTGAAAAATCACAACTTAGTTAAACGAATAATGTATGATTGCTATTGAAGAAGCATAAATTTGTACATATTAATATTCTAGAAGACTATTGCTTTACTACTTTTGAGAAACACAACTTTACATAAAATAATTTCTAATAGAATATTATGACGTTCTCTATTAAAAGGCACACATTTATATACATCAATATTCTAGAAGAATATTTTGTTAATGTTTCCGAGGAAACATTATTTTTTATATATATCAATACTCTTGGAGATATTGTATTATTCTTGAAAAATATATTTTTGAACAAATATTTTGTTGATACTCCTGAAGATATCATGTTTTATTTTTTTAAGAATCATAAATTTTATACATTTCAATATTTTATAAGAATATTGTGTTTTTACTCCTGATGAGTATATATTATAAGATTTGTTTTTAATTGTTCTTTTTCTAAACAAACACAATTTTACAATTCTATTAATATTTTAGAATAATATTATGTTGTTTTTTAAAGAAGAAAAAATACAACCTAAGCATATAAATATTCTAGAAGAATTTTTTGTTGTCACATATGATGAAGCACAACTATTTATTATGTTCATATTTTACTTTAATAGAATATTACTTGCTCCCAAAAAAGTAATATTATAATATCAATAGATTAAATATTGTCGCGTACCCAAAGTTTGTTAATCCAAAAAATTTATGCTTTGACGTGTTGTTTAGATCACTTAGATTTCACAAATGATAACAATTGTCACGTACTTATTGTACATATACGTATCTAATGACTCCCTCAAAGAAAAAGATAAGAATGATGAAATAAATATTATGTTCTTCATTTTCTTTTAATTTGTACTATAAAAAAATTAGTACAATTAAATCAAGTATTATATTGAACAAGAAGTTCATTATCCTAAAAATCTTTATAAATTGGCATGACCGGTTTGACCATCCTGGATCAATATAATACGAATTATTAATGAGAATATATATCTATTGAAAACCAGAAGATTTTTCAATATAGTGAATTCTCACGTAATGCTTGTTCTCATTATATATAAACCAATAGACATTCACTAGCTAAAATAGGGACTGAATTCCATATATTTCTGAAAATTCTTTAAGGTGATATATGGGGCTCTGTTACTCTCCATGTTGATCATCTAGATATTATTTGTATCTAATAAATACATCTATTAGATGATTATATAGTATTATTATTCTCAACTTGAAATTTACAAGATTACCTGTTCAAATTTTAAATTATGAGCATAATTTTCAGATTACACAACTAAGACGGTTGTGCGTCTTGTCAATGCTAGTAAGTCTAAATATCGAACTTTTAATAAATGTTAGTTGTGATGATGATAAATGGTTTAGCGATATTATTTATCAACGCCTCCAATTAAATTCTAAATCATTACTATTGAAAACAAAGTACTTCCCATTTTGGTCTAGAAAATGCTATTTTATATGCAGCACACTCATATGCATCATGCCAACATCAAAATTATCCCCGCTATAGTTGGCTTATGGTCAGAACCTAATATTATCTATCTAATAATTTTTGATAGTGCAATATATGTACAATCAATCCACCATAGTGCACTGAGATGAGCATTAAAGAATGTTGAGAATATATGTTTAGTTTGAAACTTTATAAAATATTTTAAGTCATAACGAGTGATATTTTATATACGATTTTTCGAATGTCATTTTGATAAAATAGTTTTCTCAATATTATGGGAAAAAATTAAGTAGCTGGAAATAACACATGAAAATGTAACATGTTATATTTTTCTAGATCCTTGCAGAAGACATTATGAACCAGAAGTTCGATAGATAACTCAATTGTAAATTATACAATTGAAATATGCATTTAATGACCAAAGACATTAACCAAGTCTCATATACCAGTTGTAAATGCTCCAATTCATATTGACTTCCTAGAAGGATAATCCGTTAACATTATGTTTGGTAAATTTAATGGCGCACATGAAGCGTGGTGAAATGTGATTCCAAAACAAAAATCATCAAAAGAAAAATGGAGCAAATAGTAAATATGGTCACATTGAGGAAACGTATACTCTTAGAGATTATATAAACATAACTAATTGTAAAACTCCAGATGAGGTTCAGCAAGCTAAAATAATAAATTGAAGAAATGCCAATAAGTTATATCGTTATGCAGAAAAAAATAGAATCGAAAATAGATAGTAGTAGACATCGTATTTATAATACAATATAGTGCGCAATATTGTGAACGAAAGCGATGATGTTTAATCAAAATCTATCAAAGAATGTCGACATACAAATAATTGGCCAAAATAAAAAGACGTGATCCAAGCAAAATTGAACTTACTAAAATTTGAAGTTTTTAGACCTGCGGTACGGTGTAAAGCCAATGGTACTTATGCGAAAAGGAAATAAGAAAAAATAAGTTGTAAGATATAATATAAGACTTTCAACGTAACAACTTTCACAAAAGACTTTTATATATCATGAATAATAATACTATGTCTATAAATTCCTGGAGGATTTAATATGTATAAAGCATTTAGTTTAAGTTTTTGTGAAACTTAATCGATCAAAGTACATATCTCGAGTGATATTATAATGAGGGGGAATAAATACGTATGGTACTCTTTTCCTTGACTGAGGTTTTGTCCCATTGGATTTTCCTGGCAAAGTTTTTAATAAGACAATTTTCTTAACATATTCAAAAGGATTATGTACTTTTTTTCCTTCACCAGAATTTTTCCCACATGGTTTTTCCTAGTAAGGTTTTAACGAGACATATTCTTTGTGTAAATGATATCCAATGGAAAGTGATATAAATTTTATAATTACGGTTTTCCACAACCTACATACATTCACCCTCAATATAACCCTACGAGAGTCTTGAAGGGAGCAACAATAAGATCTATTTTTAATGTAATTGCATTAGATCATTATGTTGACTACAGTCAACCAGAGATCATGTATGAATATGGAATTGTTTGGAAGCTATAACAAGACAACATCATAGAACATATATCCTCAAAATTATTTTATACAAATTAAAGAGAAATGGTGGAATTGAAGACATTGATGCACAGGATATGATATATGGAGATATGTGGTCTTTTTTAATAGAATTGAATAAATGTTACAAAATTAATCAAGGGAGATATGTTTTGTTACAGTTACATAATTGAGATTTGTCTATGAAATTCTTTGAATGTTTGATATATTAATTTGATTGTGGCATGTATCTCAAATTTGACAAGTGAATTGTATCATAAACGAATCATAAATTGTTTTCAATTACCACATCACAGTCGTCGAGCATTAAGAAATGCAATATTAAACATCTTGTTTTCATCTAAATTTTAATAATTGCTCTCATCAATGCATAATTGCATCATGTAACGTGATTCATAATGAAAACGTCCTACTTTTATATAAAATTTGCAAAATCACAAATGACATATAACGAACATCAGCTTCACTATTAACAATGGATATAATAGGTTAATCAGTGAGTTTCAATCAGCAACAGAAGCTATTACATTTGCAAAACCAACTCTAAACTTTGACAATGTCGTTTGATATAGATCATGGAATCTAAAAACCTATTGACACATGTTACACAATACCAAAAAGGCAGTTACATTTTAGCTTATGCTATGTAATACAGATTTTCCTTCGCCTAACTGAGTTAAGATTGTCATGACATGACGTAAAATAACAAAAATAGCATTGTTAAAATCAATGAATGGTCTACTCCTATTTTGCATTCTTTTTCTTAGCTGCCTTTCTTGATTTTCTTTTCCTCTTGGATGTGAAATCGGGATTTGTTTCATATCTTTCACTACGATTGTTCTCTCACTACGATTGTTCATTCCATGTTTGTAAAACAATGCTGTCAAATGCGTCCTTTTGATTGTAGCATCAAATGGATTTTGCATTTCTTGTATATTCCCATTCAGAATGTGTTCAGCATACTTGATGATAAAAACTCCGCAATCAGTCTTTGTACAAATAATATATTCGGCATCCGATAAGTTGTTGATGGAGGGTGTGATACAAAACGAAAATAAACATTAATATAGATACTATTGATACAAAACGAAAATAAACATTAATGTAGATACTAACGAATTATTTTGTTGAGGTATGTCGTGTACAAGATTGACGGCTTGATGTTTGATCTGCTCACTCCATCGACAATTGATTGTTGTCAATTCTTACCAACGTGTGAGGGATGATACATGCAAATGGTTGTACGTCGACAATAACTTCTATGTCTCTTATAGTCGACCAACATGAGTTGAAAATATTTAACGATCTTATTTTTATGTCAAAATGTCCAATTATCCAATGTGCATATTCATCAATCATAATGGGCATCAATACATGATCAACATCTGCCCAAGGTGTGTTACAATGCAAATATTCACCAAGTAGATATTCAAGCATAAACACATTTCTGTCAATGGCATTGACATCCTTCGTGAATGATGGGAATATACCCTTGACCATGCCGCTAAAAAACGTGTCTGTAGTGGTAGCCTTTAATGTCATTTCTCGGTTATAAGTTGCCATCTTCCTCATGTAGTAAAAACACACATCCATGTGCTATGGAATCAGGTGGGCAATAATATACATTAGTAAATATGCGTTAACAAGTGACATCAATCTGATATGTAACATCTGTATCATTCAGTGATACAGATTGCCATATACATCAATATCTATTTGTAACATCTTTAGCAAACACATATACAAAGTAACAAATGGTGTAACATCAGGCTGATATGGAGGTGTAATACATAATGCCAAATTTCACATATAAAACTCACGATTTCATCATTTGTAACATTTGTGTCATCAGTGATACAAAATATCAATTTGTGTAATACAGTCTGTATAAAATAACATTATATAGTCTGTAACATAGTCAGTGATACAGAATATCATTTGTAATATCTGTAACAATCAATGATACAAAATTCAGGTTTGGATAATTGTGGTACAAATAATGAATTATTACTTGTTATGTGTTGTCCAGTACTTATGATTGCTTATGTTATATTGAAGTTGTAACATGCAATCTTATAATTAATCTGTATAAACATGTAACACAAAATATGTATAGAAAATACAATATCGTGTCTTTTAGAGATTCATCAATGTCTCGAAGCTCATACCACCAAGTCTTGTCACTAACCTCAATCTCATGAAGTTGTAACATGCAATCTTACATGAGCCTTTTTTTTATGTAGTTGGCGAAAGAAGAATTTTAGGACTAGAGTTGGTTGAGAAAATAGTGGAAGCAATAGACAAGATCAAGTCCTAAATTAAGACAGCGCAAGACCGTCAGAAAAGTTATGCCGATTAAAGAAGAAAAGAATTAGAGTTCGGGGTCAGCGAAAAAGTTTTTCTAAAGGTAGCCCCTATGAAAGGAATACTACGTTTCGGTAAGAAAGGAAAACTGAGACCGCATTTCATTGACCCATTTGAGATTCTTACAAAAATTGAAAATGTGACGTATCGTTTGGCATTGCCACTTGAGCTCTTGGTATTGCACGACGTATTCCACGTTTCGATATTGAGGAAGTAGGTGCATGATCCTACGCATATGGTAAAATATGAGTTGTTGGATTTAAGGAATGATATGACTTATGAGGAAGCGCCTGCGGTGATTCTAGAAAGAAAAGTCCATGTTATGAAAAACCAAGAGATACCTTTAGTCAAAGTTCAGTCGGGTAGACAAAAGGATGTGGTCACTTGGGAAAGAGAAGAAGATATCTTAGCTAAGTACCCAGACCTCGTAAAACAAGTAAGTTAAATTTCGAAAATGAAATTATTTCAAGTTGTGAGGGTTGTAACGACCAGAAAATTTTGTTTGCGTTTAAAATTTCACAAAAAAAAAAAAATTTAATTTCTGGTGTCGTTGCAAACTTCCTAGTACATTTTAAACACTTTAGTCGAATTAATTTTTTTCACGTGCTTGCCTCATCTTTTGTGTAAAAAAAAAGGATTTTTGTCAATCACAAAAAAACCAATTTTTAATGCTAATTAAACACCCAAACAGCCCTTAATCTCATGCCAAAATAAACTCCCAAACATCCTCCAATCTCATGCCAAAATCAGCCCCCAAACAGTCTCTAAAACTCAAAGTTTTAACAACCCATGATCTCCTCCACTTCAGCTCATTACCTACCTATTCCCCCCTCCCCACATCTTCCACTATTTATTTCAGCTAATTACCTGCTATTTAATCTTCAGAAAAAACCTCCCACGACTTCTTCCTAACCTGCAAAAAAAAAGGTCCCAAAGAGCTCCCCCAAGCAGGCTGAAAACCACCAATTTTGTACCCACATTCGATGTTTTTTTCTCCCTTACTCCATGATCAATCAACCACCGATGTTCTCATCCATTTAGTAACCTCTTTCAGGACTGATTTGAATTTTTTTGGGACATTGCTATTTTGGACAACTCCTGGATTAGACTTAGTAGATGCATCGAACTTCTTTAATTTCGGGGGGAGGGGGGTCAACAAAATCATTGTCATCATCGTGTGTTGCTGCATGCATATCACTACCAAAGAAACCAACTAAGTATGATGCCCCCCTCCCCTCTTCATCTGGTTGCATGCCATTCACTTCCATCTACATTATACATATAAAAATTTAATTTTTCAATAGCAACATTATATAATCTGGACAACGATCATTAAAAAATAACAACATAACAAATCTATTATATATAATAACTTACGTCTGGTAAATCAAAATTAAGCTTCTCTAGTTGAGACACCATTACACGCATTGAAGTATTAGTCCAATTCAAGACAGGGGATCATGTGTGATGTAATCTGGTGCATATTTTTCCATGTATTGAATGGACAACTTTATAAATCTAAATTTGAAAAGCAAGAGAAAATCCATATAGTCTGTACATGAATATTTCATTTTTGATGCCATCATCATATGCACACTTCGTTAAAACAATCTTCAAATAACTAAATGTATTGTTAAAAAGTTCTTTCTCCCACGCATATGTATCGGTGAGCACGGATTCAACCAGACTAAATGTGGCATCTATTACTTGTTTTTTATACGACGTAGTGAATAGGTATGACATTATGAGATACAAAATTCCAAATTTCACAACATCTTCATTTTTTGAGTTGGAGGGCATGTTCTTAAAAACTTGCTCAACGTCTTTGTTGTAAACACTTTTTAACTTGCTAAAATAGTTCTGCCCAACAGTGATTTAGCCGTGCGAAACTTATGTATGACATCAGAACCAGTATATTTCAAACCAGTAACTATACAGAACTCCTCCATTAAATCTCAATATTTTGTCGAAGATATTGAACCTCATTTCTTGCTGGTTTGGCTAGCTAACCTCCATTAACAACATCTTGTGTATCAGCTGATACTGAAGATAAATTTCATTTAAATCAAGAAAGTGTCCAAAAAAAGTAGTATCGAATAACCCTTTTTGTGCATTATTTATATTTTGATTGAGAGACATAATCACATCGTGAGGTGCTGATACCATTACTCTCGTTCCAATCCTATCATTAGGGTTATACAAAAAGCTCCATCATGAAATTTACAAATGAACATGACATTCAATCATCGACTACATATCATAATTAAAGTCTAACATATCTGTCAAATATATATCATTTGTATCAAAAATAGTTGTAACAACCACAAATAGAGCTCACGATCCCTTCAATTTCAACATTTGTAACAATTTGTGTTACAAAATTGAGATATAACACATAATACCGATTTTTACACAAAAAACTCATGATATACTCAATTGTACCATATGTATCAATCAGTATCAATAGGGCATTAAAAATCAAAACACCATATTAAATATCAATGTTATAAACATCATATTAAACATCAATATACCAATAACAAGTTATATTATCTTTATCATTCATTGTTATATAATAACTAAATGTGTAACATGTGTTACATAATAATATCATATTAACATCAGTGTTACATAACATTATATAAAAATCAGTGTTACAAAACATTATATTTGTAACATCTTTAGCAGCCAGTGTTACATAATAACCAATCGTGTAACATGTGTTACAAAATAACCAATTTTACAACATGTGTTACAAAATAATAAATTGATATGTAACATAATCTGTATTATATTGTAACAATTTAATCAAAAATAGAGCGCCGAATCAAAACATCAGAGTTACATAACAGTGTATTGTAATGTCTTTAGTAGTCAGTGTTACATAATTACCAATATTGTACAAAAAAGCATATTTCAACGAAAATGCATAAACGAGAACTTTAATTGCAAAAACAAACATTTTGAATGGTTCGAGATATCTGTGGAACGTATTTTTTCTGCTTGATATTTTTCTTGAATTTCTTGCTCGTATTGGTTTTGCATGTCTTTATTTTTGTTGTCTCTTACGTTTTGAGTGAATTTTTGGGTGTGGAAAATATTATGCGTCGGTGATTTGAAGTGTTCGACTCCGGCATAGTTTCTTTTCGCTGTCTTCGACTTAGTGAGCCTATGATTTGGAGTGTCTATTGTTCAACTCAGTCCAAAAATGGTGAAATATGTACAAAGATTTCCTGAAGATTTTTTATTGCAGATATTTTGTGAAAAATTTCGGAGAGGATTTGCGTTGATTTTGAAAGATTTTGGTGTGCTTGTAAATCCAATTTTTTCGATTGATTTGGGGGAGTTTACCTTTGAGGACACGAATTCCAAGAACAGTTATAGAACAATTGTGTATAAATTATATTTTGTTTTGATTTTAACAATTATTTTATTTATTAATATAATAATATATGGGGAGTATTTTTAAAATAAAAAAATTAAGTTTGTAAAATTAGAAATATTATTATAATGAGAAGTAGTAGATGTAATTTTCACAACAAAAAAAGTGGGCTCAATTAGTACAGCCCAGTCAAATATATAGAAACATGATCAAGTTAAGAGCCTTAAGGCTACTATTACTATTTTTCTCCAACCGGTTCGGGGTCAACATTATCTCGGATCTCTATAAAACCGTTCTCAACATTATTTCAAATCTCCATAAATCCGTTTTCCTAAGGTGGCAAGCGGATTGAGCGGCATGTGGCTTGTCGACTCGGTTCGTTTGAGCTTGGCTCATAGTTGACTCAAACTCGTTTAAAGACGAACTCGACATTTAATATATGAGACGAACCTGCTTGTGGGCCAAAGGGACTCAAATGGTCACAAAATTAATGTTTCGGTCCTCCGTATTATAATTTTTAAACAGATCGAACCACGCTAGTGAGAAGCTCGACTCAGTCCAAGTCCACAAGCCATGAGTCAAACTAAGGGAACTAGTGAGACACGAATCGAGCTCAGCATTAGCTCATCTCCACATGGGGCGAGCTGGGTTGCTGGCAACGGGTTATCCCATTGTGTTTTGCAGCGTAAGCAATCATTTCAACTTTTCACTATTTAAACATTTTTCAGTTATTTCTTCCCATTCACAATTTCTCTGCTATAATAATTCGACGAAGAATAGGTAAAGAGTGTCTTTATATTAATCTTGGATGCCACGAAGTTCAAATTGTTAATCGCGATGTAATTACTGGACTAGGGTTTATGCTCATACTCTGTTTTGATCTAATACTACATTATTTAATTTTGTCATTCACTATAATTTTCTAGGTTTTCTTTTTTAATTTGCTGAAGAATTATGTTACGGTTTTGTTAATTTTGGGTTTGTTGATTGTTTTTAAGGGAAATGATGAAGATTGATTTTAGTGGGCTCGACGCGCCGGTCCCTCTTTGTGGCAACACGGATGAATTGTGCAATGAGACCTCGACTGAGCAGAAGTTTGAACTTCCTACTGCTGCTGATGTGATTTCTTCTTCTTCTTCTTTTTTGTGTTTTGATAAAATATAGTCAAAATCGACCGGTAGGAAGATTTTTCCACCCCCACACACCAAAAAAAAAGCACATATCGTCTCTCTTCACTCCCAATTTTTTTTTTCTTCCAATTTTCTCATTTTTCTCCTTTCAATTCTCTTCTCCCCCACTATTCTTCTCCAAATCTTCACCATTCTTCTCAAACTTGTTCTTCCTGTTATTTTTCATTTTCCGGTCGATTTCCACCTATTAGCGGTATACTAGTATATACTTTTTGGTGTTATCCTGCTGTTGACACGTTTTGGCTTCTGTCTTTGTGTTGTATTAGTTTGATGGATTTCAGAGAGAGGCAGTGCAGATGGTGAAGCCGGCGAAGGGAACCACAACTCTTGCGTTTATATTTAAGGAAGGTGTCATGGTGGCTGCTGATTCCCGTGCCAGCATGGGAGGATATATATGTGAGCTCTCTATATTTACCTACTCATTATTTGATTTTGTTATTCAAAAATACCACATTGAGTGATGCATTTGTATGATAGTTGTCAGGAATTCAACATGTAATGAGAACGTTTCTACATGGTATTATGCATTTTTTAGCTTAGTAGCATCGGCCATGCTAGTAGTATTGACAAGAGGCTACATCAGTAACTGAATCATTTTTCGGGTATGGTGGGCTCCGAGTCATGCAAACTAACATTCCTATAAAATATTTGGCATGTAAATATTAAGGACTAATAGATGTAATCCTGAGCATTTTTCAGGTATGGTAGGCTCCGAGTCATGCAAACTAACATTTCTATTAAATATTTGGCATGTAAATATTAAGGACTAATAGATGTAATCCTGAACATTAGCTATTTGGCTAGCGTTCTATGCTCATGAGCATGTTTGGTAGTCTGATTCTTCATTCTGTATATTGGATATATCTTTCTTGATTTGTTTATATGTGATGTTACAACTTTTAGGTAATGCTATTGTTATGCATCTCTGCTAGATTTGTGCCTGCTTCATCTAGTTCCATGCATATGGAAATGACTGCTTTTGTATGACTATTAAATGACCACACAGTTTGTTAGGCTTTAGAGTAAATTAAATTTTTATTTCTTCGACCATGGTATTATTCTCAGCGTAGGACTATTGTGACTAGACTTCTATGAATGTTAGGTATGTGATTCAGAATCTATATCGGCTACTTGATAAATTGTGAGCACATTCAAGAGGGACATTTCGGACTGAAGGAATTAGATTTGATGATTAGATGAAAGGTCGAACATAAAAGAGTTTGGAGTGGAGAAAATCCTATTTTCCTGGATCTGGAAGAGTAACTTTTTACTTCTTTTTCTATGTCAAAGAATAAAATGTAACTTAATATAAAAATTCTATTATGTCAACGCTTATTTATTTCCTTGCTTTTAAACAATTGTAACTGGTAGTGCAATTTTTGTGGTTTGACAGAATGGTTGCATACATTGATTTGTAACTCTATGCTTGAGAGAGTTGTAATTGGCATTCATTTATATTATGGATTAGAGTTTCAAGTATTGATATAGTTATTTTTTCTTTCCGTTTTTCTTTCCTTTACCGAACTAGGTAATTAAGGTGTAAGTTCAATTAACAAACGTCAGTCATTTTTGGCTCTCTCTGTTCTTTTCAGGATACAGTAACAGGTTGTATCTTATAACTTGTAGCATTTTAAATAGTATTTATTTTTCCTTTTATTTTAACTGGATTTCCAAGTTATAATACTTGTACCTTATTCATATTAATTGGCACCTGGCAGCATCACAAACTGTCAAGAAAATCATTGAAATCAATCCTTACATGCTTGGCACAATGGCTGGAGGAGCTGCCGACTGCCAATTCTGGCACAGAAATCTGGGAGTTAAGGTATTTCAATTGCATTATTGCCTCTAATCTTCATTTTATTTGTTTATCACAATTATCATTCCATTGGAAGGTGCATGATGTGGGTCGTTGGCCCTAGGTGGCCTAATGGAGTATATGTTTGCATTTGCAGATTAAGGCACTTTATCTCTCACCATTAGAATTCCTTTAGCATTGAAGTCCTATGACGTGAATGTAGAATTGTTTGTAGGCTGTAAGCACTATCCTTTTGGTTTAATTAGTTTTAAATTTGTAATGCATCTTTTAGTTGTCAAGTGTTGAACACAGAAGAAGGGAAATGAAGACAAGTGAGAGGGTGGATTATTAGTTTATTTAGTATTTTAAATGCTACATGCTACATGCTACATGCTACATGCTACCTAGGTTTACATCATCATTTTATTATATATAATGTTGTTAAGGTTTTGAGGCATGGAATGCAAGATTTTGTGACTGTATAAATGATGCTATAATTGCACTAATGAATGTATTATCATGCATGCTTCAGTGCCGTTTACACGAATTGGCGAATAAGAGAAGGATTTCTGTGACTGGAGCTTCAAAGTTGCTGGCAAACATTCTGTATTCTTACCGAGGAATGGGTTTGTCTGTTGGAACTATGATAGCTGGCTGGGACGAAACGGTAAAATGGCGAATTTTAGCATGCCATTGTCCTAACATTGTTTGACTTCATGTTACATATTTGCTAATTGTATTTGGTGTAGGGTCCTGGCCTGTATTATGTGGACAGTGAAGGAGGACGGCTTAAAGGAACTAGATTCTCTGTTGGATCTGGTTCACCATATGCTTATGGCGTTTTGGACAGTGGGTATGTTCTTCATCTCCCTGCTTGTTTCCCAATGTTCTCCATATTGCTTCTCTTTCTTTCTTTATTTTGTTGCTCCACCCAAGCTTTAGGGCTTGCCTTTTATGCTATTTTATTTTGGTGCTTGGTGTAGCCAAGGTATTGTATCTTTTATTTCCATTGAAAATATAAATTCCAAACATTTTATCTGCAAGCACTCTTGAATTTCCTGTGAAATCTTTTATTTCCATTGAAAATATAATTTCCAAACATTTTATCTGCAAGCACTCTTGAATTTCCTATGTAATCCACCAATTCAATCACCTAATCACTTTTTAAAAACGCTAAACTACAGAATTTTACTACAAAATGGGACTTGTTAACCAAACGTGCCCTAAAACTCTAGTGGATCAAGTTATTGCATATATCACACATTAACTAGGGGCTAAGGAATGCTGGAGTTGTTTTTCCTTGGATTAAGTGAATCACATTTACTTTTCCTTAAATCTTATTCTACTATTCCTGCATATTCATTTATCGTAATCAATTCATCAATATTAGCTGTGATGTTACCGTATATTCTGATCATGCACGTTATCTTCTAAATTCTTTAGATACCGTTTTGATATGTCTGTTGAAGAAGGTGCGGAGCTTGCTAGACGTGCAATTTATCATGCAACGTTCCGTGATGGGGCCAGTGGTGGTGTTGCCAGTGGTAATGCGCCCCGCCCCGCCCCGCCCCGCCCCGCCCCACATTGTTCTTCCCTACCTACCACCTACCCATCCCTTACCATTCTTTTTTCTCTTTGTATGTGGTTGTGGTTAAATCATGATGTGGGGGGCGTATTTTTTCAGTTTATCACGTTGGACCAAATGGATGGAAAAAGCTATCAGGCGACGATGTTGGAGAACTTCACTACTTGTACTATCCTGTGGAGCCTGCATCTGTGGAACAGGAGATGACCGAGGTATCCGGGTTGTGAGAGATGTACACAAGTAGGATATTTGACATGAGTCGGTTCTGAAGTACACGCGAGTTGGTCAATCTTCAAAAACTCCTAAAGTGCATGTTTTACCGGACAGTACGTATGCCATGGGCAAAATCTTGAAATTCTTTTTGTTTCTCAATACTGCTGTTGTGTAAAATGTACCGGAGGCAACAAAACTGTTTTTGCTTGTAGCACTATGTTGCAAATTATGAAATGTTATATTTAATATTTATCCAGTTGGTCACAAATGAATGTTTGGACTAGACTATCTCATTTTGATATCCTACTAGTAGTTTCTTGAGTTTAATATTAATCATCAAGAGAACTAAAAAATATTCTTGTATTATTTTTGTTTGGACTGGTCTATCACAATTTTTTTTCAAATTTATTTTTAACCACACATTCATTTATTGGGAGTTGGGACTTACAATTTATATCAACTTTTTAATAATATATTTTATCAATTTTTTATCAAAATTTATTAAAAGCCTGATTTTAACAAAATCAAACAGACACTTATATTAAATACTTATATTAAATATCATATTTGGTCAATCTTCAAATATTGTATTTTAACAAAATCAAACAGACACTTAGATTAATTATCATATTTGGTCAATCTTCAAATGTTGTGTTAGCGTGATTTAAAATGAGGAGTAAATATTGTATCGTATTTTTGTATTATTTTACTGTTTATTTAAAAATATGAAGAGTAAATAAATAGTATTAAGTCATTATAACAGACTTCATAAACAACAATATGTGTTAGCTAAAAAATTACAGCGACAATTGATAAGTACAAATTTGTACTTATCTAGGATCACAAAAGGGAACGATTATGAGTTAAATTAATTATTTCTTATTATTTTAAGAAATAGTCAAATTCAAATGTCAATCTGACGAAAGGACGAAAAGAGAGCAAATAGAAGAAAAATAGATTCAATTGAACAGACAAAGAGACTTGAGGAACTTGACATGCAAATAACAAAGAAATAACTACAGGAATTCATAAAACTAACCATGTGATTGCATGGTTAGTAATGTTTGCGATCGCAAGATGCCAAAATAAACTGCAGAACGTAAAATGATTGAACCATGCGATCGCATGGCTTCCCGCAGCAGCAACTTGGCAGTTTCCTGATTGGATTACAACTCTACCAAGTCCAAATTAATTCAACTGCCTAAGCTGGGTTTTGGAGATTGGAAGGAGAGTATAAAAGCCAGAGAATAGATATATCGCAGGAGACGAATTTTGGGAACAAGATACAAAGGAAGAATCGAAGATCGGGGAACAAGATTAAAGATTCTTGAGCCGAGATCACGGGTTTTATTTATTTTTTTCTTCTTTTTTTGTTGGAACAGGATTGATACAATTCTTGTGTTAATTAACGAAATCATGGCCGGCTAATTTACTTATTGTTAGGATGAACGATGAAACCTCATGTTTTTAATTAATTAGAAGTTTTTCGTTTTAGTAGTTAATTGCTTATTGATTGATTATTCTTTATTCAGTATTTTTAATATTTTAATGCCTGATCACCATTAGAATATTTTGTGATCTATATTGAAATCGAGAGATTCAATATAGATTTAGCCCATGATATTGAATAACATAGGGTCCAATAATAGATAAATTACTATTATGCTCTATGAAATTCGATTAGGTGTTCTTGTGATTTAAATGCATATTTTTATGTTCGAAATTTGATTAGAGATAAATAGGTTCGCATATCGATATAAAATTGATTGATCATCGAGAGATGCTTTTGATTATTATAGGATTACCGATTTTCAATCTAGAGTAGTTAAGGGCTAAAGCGATTAACGAATAATTGATTAAGGAACGTGTATGTGGATTCGCAAATTCTAGTGTTAGTAAAAATTCGAATTCGTTCTTACCATTTAAAGTTGATTATTGATAATTTAGATTTAATTAAAATAGTTAGAATTGTTTTAGAATTGAAACAAAAAACAAATATGTGTTTTTTATATTGTTAAAACGTAAGTTATAAATTAATAGGTTAAATTGATATCTAGTCCTCGTGGGTTCGACACTCCATTTATTACTATATTACTTGTTAATGATCCATCCACTTGCGGGATTAAAATCGCACAACAAGTTTTTGGCGCCGTTACCAGGGACTAGTTTTATCAATTACTACGTTAATTGATAATTTAGTTTTTAACAATTCTTTTTATTGTTATTTATTTTATCTTTTTAGTTCTATATTTATTCTCAATTCTTTGTGTTATCGTTGAATTCCAACTATTTTCTAAAGTTTTAGGTGTTAAGTGTGTATGCGCCGTACAAAGGATCTTGATCTATTTGATTTAGACCCAGAAATCGAACGGAGCTTTCGCCAACGACAACGTGAGCGAAGAGAAAAGAAACAACAGCAAAAAGACACAATGGAAGATAACATAATCTAGAATCCATTACCTGCAGATGCGAGAAATAATCTTGCACCAGTGGCTTGACCAATTGAAGTTAATGAAAGAGATATCCTTATGGGTGAGTATATGATGCCACCGATTGTTGAAAATCGGTCCTGCATAATCTATTCGCCTTATGGACACGACAACTTCCAGTTGAGGCCAGATGTAATTAATTTGTTCTCGAACAATCTGCCGTTCTATAAGATGACAGATGAAAATCCTCATTACCATATTTCTCGCTTTGATAAATACTGTGGAAATTTCACATACCACAATGTTAATGAAGAGGCACTTAAGATGAGGTTATTTCCACACACACTGAAGGATAAAGCTAAAGAATGGTAATATTCTCTACCGTCTGGGAGCATCACTACTTGGGCAGATCTGATCCAGAAATTCACACTGAAATATTTTCCTCCGGCCAGAGTAAACAAATTGAAGTATGAAATTTTGCAATTTCCAACAATCTGAGTTGGAAAACATTCACGAGGCATGGGAAAGATTCAAGCAACTGCTGACAAAGTGTCCAAGTCACGGTTTTCCTTTAGTAGCTCAAAATCATATTTTCTACTCAGAATCATTTTTTCTACTTTGATTTAGTTCCAAGTAGTTGTTCTTTAGTCGATTCTGCAGCAAGTGGCTCTATCCAAAATAGATCTGTCGGCGACCTCCATGACTTGTATGAAATGATGAGTGAACAATTTGTTATGTGGCTAGACAGAGGGTTGCAGAAGAAAGCAACGGGGATGCATGAAGTAGACACCAATTCGTTTGTACTGGCGAAAATCGATGCATTGGCAAAGCAGATGGAAGCAATGAAATATTCTCACTCGGCCAATATGGTTCAGATGTCTCCACCAATCTGTGTAACATGCGGGGCAAACCATCAATCATCAGAATGCCCTTTGACCAAAGTTGATATGTCATCTCCTGAACAAATTGCATATGCTCAGAACTTTCACTGACAACAGAATAATCCATACTCACATACTTACAATCCAGGATGGAGAAATCATCCAAACTTCTCCTATGGCAACACCCAAAATATTCAGAATCCGCCAAATCAATGGAGACCACAAGAGAGAAAATGAGGATTGGAAGAAACTGTCACGCGCATGGAATCTGAATTAAAGGAGATGCAGAAAATACAAGATGTTGCGATAAAGAATATAGAAAATCAGATTGAGCAGTTGGCTAAACTATTGACCGAGCGACAACCAGGCACATGGCCAAGCAATACCGAAGTCAATCTAAAAGAGCAAGTCAATGCAATCACCACAAGAAGCGGAGTTGAGTTGCAAGAGATTCATGTGAAAAGACTCGGTGTTGAAAAGGAAACTGCGTTAAGTAAAGAGAGAGATAGCAAATCAGATGCAGAAGTTGAACAAGAAAAAGAAAGCTTTCCACCAGATTATATTCCGCCACCGGTCAAAGCTTATGTTCCTCCAATTCTATTCTCTCAAAGGTTGTGAAAACATAAGCTAGACAAGCAATTCGAGAAATTCTTCGATGTGTTCAAGAAAATCCAAATCAACATACTTTTTGCTGATGCTCTAGCCCATATGCCGAGCTATACAAAATTCATGAAGAAAAATCTTTCAAACAAAATGAAGTTGGAGGAGCACGAAACAGTCATGCTTACCGAGGAATGCAGTGCTATCTTGCAAAACAAGCTACTGCCGAAATTAAAAGATCCAGGGAGTTTCTCTATTCCTTGTACTGTTTGTAGTTCATTTTTCAAGAAAGCATTATGTGATTTAGGTGTTAGCATTACTTTGATGCCTTATTCTATTTTCAAGCAACTAGGTCTTGGAGAAGCAAAGCCAACCACAATATCACTACAGTTAGCTGATAGATCAGTTAAGTGCCCACGTGGGGTTATTGAAGATATTTTGGTAAAAGTGGACAACAACAAGTTCATATTCCCAGCCGACTTCATTATCTTGGATATGGGAGAAGACAGTGATGTACCATTTATCTTGGAAAACCATTCTTAGCTACTGGACGAGCGCTAATTGATCTACAAAAAGGGCAGCTAATGTTGAGATTGAACGAGGAACAAGTCACTTTCAACGTGTTCAAAGCAATCCAATATCCAAGCTCCTCTGACTCATGATTTCAGATCGATATCATCGATCACGAGGAAGCTAACACATTTACTTTGGAAAATCCTCCAGATCCATAGGAAGCGTGTATTATGCATTCTCAAGATCCTTCAGATCCATGGAAGCGTGTGTTATGCATTCTCAAGAAGAAAATTCTAACTCTCCAGCTCTTGAGGAGTGTGCCAGATATTTACAAGGAGCTGAACGGCTGGAAAGAAGAAATAAATACATGGATTTAGGTACCACACCTCCTCAACAACCACCCTCAATTCAAAAGGCTCCGACTCTTGAGTTAAAGCAATTACCTTCTCACCTTAGGTATGCTTTTCTCGGTGAATCATCTACTCTTCCAGTCATTATTGCGAATTCCATCAATCAAGATCAGGAAGATAAATTACTTCGAGTCCTGAGAAATTACAAATTAGCCATCGGTTGGACTATAGCAGACATCAGAAGTATCAACCCATCCATATGTATGACAAGATTCTAATGGAAGAGGCATTCAAACCGATAGTGCAACATCAACGCAGATTAAATTCGCATTTGCAAGTAATAGTTTGAGCTAATGTTTTAAAACTACTTGATGTCGGTATCATATATCCTATTTCATATAGCCCTTGGGTAAGCCCGGTTCAGGTAGTACCCAAGAAAGGAGGAATTACGGTTGAGAAGAATGATAATAACGAGCTCATACCAGTTAGATTGACTACCGGCTGGCGAGTTTGTATTGACTACAGGAAACTGAATGAGGCCACTCGAAAAGACCATTTTTCTCTATTGTTCATTGATAAGATGCTGGAACGTTTGGTAGGTCATTCTCATTATTGCTTTCTTGATGGGTATTCAGGCTACAATCAGATTCATATAGCGCCAGAAGATCAAGAAAAGACGACATTTACTTGCCCTTACGGCACGTTTGCATATAGGCATATGCCATTTGGCCTGTGGAACGCTCCAGCCACATTTCAGCGTTGTATGATGTCTATTTTCTTAGATATGGTCGAAAAATTCATTGAAGTTTCCATGGATGATTTTTTAGTTTTTGGATCATCATTCGATGAATGCCTCAAAAATTTAACCCGGTACTTCAACGTTGCGAGAAAACAAACTTGATACTTAATTGGGAAAAGTGCCACTTTATAGTCCAAGAAGGCATAGTTTTGGGACACAAGATTTCAGCTAAAGGCATTGAAGTCGACAAAGCAAAAATCCAAGAAGGCATAGGTTAAACTATTGGGATGACTATTGTCGTCCCAATAGAAAAATATCTACAGGAACAAACTATTGGAACGACTATTATCGTCCCAATAGGTTAAACTATTGAGACGACTATTGTCGTCTCAATAGAAAAATATCTACAGGGACAAACTATTGGGACGACTATTATCGTCCCAATATCTATAAAAAAGTATTAATTTTTTTTCAAATCTATTGATTCTAGTAATTATTACACTTTCAATACTAATTCGAATTATTTAATAACAATGACTTAATAGAAACATTAAATAAAATCTTTAAAAACAACTGAAATAATATTAATTATATTATCATATTTTTACACAAAAACAAATTGTACCAAAACATCCTAAAAAACTATGCACAAAAACAAAAACTTCCAACACAAAATAACCATAATGTACAAAACAAAAGTATGTGCAACTAAAAATAGATAGACAGATGAAGACTAAAGATCAAATAAATAATCTTCGTCGTTCAAAGAATCTAACTCTTCTTCATGCATAGGCGACAGAAGAGGTGGTGGTGGCGGTGTCGGCAGTTGAATTCCTGGCATGACAGCTTGCAGATTACTCATTAAAAGTGTGATAAATTCATTCATTTGATGCATGTATGTCTCCATTTTGGACTTCAATGCATTGGTTGCCTGAGTAGATTGACTGGAACTGTGTTGGTCCCGCAATGTCGTAGTGGACGAGTGAGAGCGGGAAGTGCCCCTCAGAACCCGTCCAACTGCGCGTCGGTGTCCCCTCCTCTCTCCCAGGACCATAAGAACAACGTCGTGCTCATTAACTGCCACGCCGCTTGAGCTAGCTTGCCGTGTTTGCTCTTCCCGTTCCTCCCCATTTTTTCCTTAAATAATCAAATTAAAAATATTTGTCAATTAAATGTGAAACTCAAAAAATTAACAGCAATACATCACTTTGTATTAACTTTTACGTACATAATCTTGCGCAGCCCTTTCGTTCACCAACTCGCCATTTCTTTAATGGTTGACTTTGAAAGTATCAATGACACTCTGCCACTCCTGGGTCTGGCGGTCCCACTGTATAAGTATGCAGTATTAAATGAATAACTTAAACGTATTCCATAATTTGAAAATGAAATTATGGATGAAAAATAATATATGTTACCATATCAAAACGCGTAGCAACTATAGTTTTTGACCCCTGCAGGCTAGTATAATTTATTTTTTCCCTGTTCACTTTGTTCGTCATTGAAATATCCTATAAAAAATTAATTGAAATGAATACAATGTTAATATCAATATTTAATGGAAATTCATTTAATTAAATTAAATGAATTGTGCTTACCTTAAATTTTTGACTCGATGAGCGCTCTATGCACTTTTCCCATACGTCCGCCGTCAGGCCACGGTAAGGTACAGCAGTACCCTTATCTCTTATGTATGCATTCACATTGGTCTTGTACTGACGAAATTGTCGAGCCGCTGTATCTTCGATACCGTCAACAACGAGCTTGTAATCAGCCTTGGATTGACGTCGAAGAATTCCTATAGCAAATCAATATTGTTTAAGTCATTGAAGTTAAACTTTATTAAAAGTACTTAAGGTATAAAATGACAACTAATTCACTTACGTATAAGCAGCCCGTGGCACGGGCTTTTTGTTCCTCTGGAACATTCGTCCATCTATCGAAGTAGGGGTGCACAAATTGTCTCACACGTGTCCCTACAACTCTCGATAAGTATTTTTGGTTCTCTCCTGTAGGTAAATAGGTCCCCTCTTTTGTATCAAAATCTATGGGGAGGGGTTTTTTCCCGTTAGAGTAGAATAGTTTAACAAGATGTAACGATGTGGGAGGGCCCCGTTTTTTAGCTGTAGGCGCTACGAATTCACCTAAAAAAAAAGTTTAATTTGAAAATCACTTTGAATACACACTATGTTTTGCCAAAAAAATTATCTTACCTGTCTGGCAGTCCGCTTGTAGTCTATTTGCATGCTGATGTGGAGGCTCATCTCCACCATCCCCTCCATGGTTTAATACATCGGCCATTGTATTACATCCTTAGCTTACAGTGCAAAATTTGGGCAAAAACAGTTCCAAGTATCAAACATGAAAGTTCCAAGGAATGCTGTATAAATACAAAAGGCAATTTTGTGAAAGTAGTATGAGAACATCAAGCTATGGATACACACTATCAATTATAATGGATCCAGGGACTGTACACGTTGACCATAATTATTCAAGAGAAGAAAACTGTTCGTTCCCATAATTATTCAAGAGAAGTGAAAGAGTAATCAAATCAAACACAATGAAAGAAATAAGACTTCTAATTAAGCTTAATATTCCAATTATAGTCTCCAGATTTTATGAAGAAAACGAAAAGGTAAATCCATAATTATAAATTCATATTGCTGACATTTTTTACTCCCTTTATAAACAAGCATTCTGAATCTTAATATTCTAAGCAACCATCATGTATAACCTTGCCCAAATTTCTTTACCAATAACAGGGAACGAATTATATCAACAAAAAAATTGTCATACAAAACAAAACAAGAAAGAAAATCAGATTGAAATCAAACCTTTAATCTATTTCCCCCTAAATTTGGTATCACCAACCGAAGATGACCGCACACAAAATCAATCAGAGGATGAGTTTTGTGAAAATCGAGCGACAATTTTCACCTACATACGTGCAAAGTGCAATTCAATCAACCAATAGAGGCAATAACCATCAAAATCCAATCTCGCAACAAACCCATTTCATAGAATCCTATAACCAATAATTTATACAACATAATGAACGTCTCTTGAATTCCGCGACCGCGAGTAATAAGAAAATGGACAAAAAAAACCCAAAATTCGTTCAAGGTTTTAATAACGATAATTTGATTTGATTCTTCTTCTTCTTCTTCTTTGGTCTTCATGCACAAGGTCTGCGTTGTCCAGTTCTGCCTCTTTTCTTCCCTTTCACAGATTTGCCCAATCGAAGAACCCTTTTTTCGGATGGAGTATTGATGGGAGAGGGCGGTGGTTATGGTTTTAGGGTGATAGATTGATGTGGTGAGTAGAGATTGGAGATGATTGTTGAGGGAGGGTTTGGTTTGAGGGACAAGATTGAAGACATTGTTTGGGGTTTTCGGAGCCAAATTTCTGTTGGTGCAAAATAGTGAGATATTGGGGGGAAAATAAATGATTTGTGAGGATTATGCGGGATGTTTACTTTTTGTAAATTTTTGGGTTCTAAAGGGACAACTACAGTTGTCCCTATACATTTAACACACGAAAAAAAAATGTTGGCGCATCTATTCGTAAAGCCATGCGATCGCATGGTATGAACGAAAAATATTCTGCTGAATAATTCAGCCATTTGCGATCGCACGATAATAAACCCATGCGATCGCATGGTCAAAAAAATTGTTGACGCATCTGTTCATAAAGCCATGGATCGCATTGATTTGTTACCTGCGATCGCATGGTATGAACGAAAAACAATCTGCTGAAAAATTATGCCATTTACGATCGCAAGATAAAAAACCCATGCGATCGCATGGTAAAAAATTTGACCCGAATTTCAAAATTTCCGTAATTTCTTATTCATTCGATATTGGTTTCGAGATGCAAAATATACCCTTCAACACATGCAGAGAAATTTGAATTCTCTTTCGGGGGCGTTGCCTCCAAGCCTCCACAAGGGGCGCTGCCCCCTCGACCCCCGCGACCTGACCGGGCAGGTCGAATCCCGTTTTTTCGAAGCGGTGAAGTGGCAAACTAGATAATTGATGTCTAAATTTTTATTTAATAACAAAGAACTAAATAAATTACGTTATCATTATTATTTGTTTAATTTAAATAAAAAATTAGATAAATGATTGGTCATTTTTTATTTAATAACGAAAATTCTACTAAAAACAGAGTACAAGAGTACAAAGTGTTGTTTGATCAATCATCGTCAATATCATTGCTTCTATCAGCATCATCGTCATATTCGACAGTGTCGCAGTCTGTCTCCATGTCAGATGCCTCAACCTCACCTCCATCATCGCCCTCATCGTTATCGTCCTCGTCCTCATTATCCTCCTCCTCATCGTTAATAAAATTATATTCATCTCTACTAACATTCGACGATGACGCTCTCACTGCAGGACGATCCAACTGAATGGCATCATTGTCAACCCGCTGCATAATAATGTGTTCAAAATTGCCAAGATCAACAAACAGCGAGAAGTTTGACGAGCTATCATCGTGCAGTAAATCAATCTCAGTCAGAACCGTCGCTGGTGTATCCCACATAGTACGACGATTGACTTCTTGAACCACTCGCCAGTTATGACTACGTGACGGGTTATCAATATAGAACACTTGCCTCGCTTGTGAAGCAAGTATGAACTGGTCATCTTTGTAAGCCTATCTACTAGTGTCAATACTTGTGATGTTGTTCTCTGTGACCTTTCTTTTTCCGTCACACTTAAACCATCTACACCGAAACATCACAATTGAGAAACCGTTTATGTATGAAAGCTCCAATATATCCTGAAGCTGGCCGTAAAATATGTCATCACCGGTCCCTGCAATACTCACACCACTATTTTGTGTTTTACGTCGGATATCATGATCATAAGTTAGAAATCGAACTCCGTTAACGATACATGCTGGGTAGGAATGCACAACAGCATTTGTCCGAGACGCCAAAGATAGCAATTCTAGAGACACATCATCAGCGTTTACCCGATGTAGAGTATAAATATGTCATAATAAGATGTGAAGTCATTAACCAATCAAACATTATACTAATTATAAATGTAAACAGTATTATTGTTCTACCTTCGTATGAAACCAAGCAGGAAAATCAAATCTATGAAACTGGTTAACATTGGTAACTCCACAAGTCTGCAACTGATCCTTATGCTCACTGTTGAAGTAAAAATTACATTGAGCAATTGTTATAATAATAAAACCGTTTAATGTTAAAGATACTACAAAAAATACGTACGCACTCACTTTAAGTACATTTCAATCTCAGGACAGTTGTTAAGTATATAAAACTCAGCTTGAGCTCGAAGATCACTTTCGAGGATAACTAAACTTCTCTTTCCTAGAGGACGACATTGGGATTCAAAAACAGATAGCTGCTTTTTGGGAAAGCATAGATTGTCATTTCTCTCTGGTCAGTTGAATCGTGTCTTGACGTCGTTGAAATACTGTGAACAAAAAGTCAATGCTTCCTCAACAACATATCTCTCGGCTATAGAACCCTCAGGCTTCGATTGATTTCGCACATAGTCTTTTAGTTTCTTAAGATATCTCTCAAAAGGATACATCCACCTCATGTAAACGGGCCCACCAAGAATTGCCTCTTCAGGCAAATGCATTACAAGGTGAATCATAATGTCAAAAAAAGCCGGTGGAAAGATTCGTTCAAGCTTGCACAATATGAGGATGATATGTTTTTGAGCATGAACCATGTCGCTAACCTTTATCGACCTTGCACACAATTTTTTGAAAAATGTACAAAGTTCAATAATAGTGGATGAAATTGTCTTGTTTAGAAATGCTTGACACCCGACGGGCAACAATCTTTGCATGAGGATATGACAATCGTGTGACTTCAAACCAATTATTCGACTTTCATTAGGCGCAACATTCTTTCTCAGATTCGATGCAAAACCATCGGGAAATTTGACTCTCCGTATAAATTTGCAAAACTTTTGACGATCTGCATCAATAAATGTGTACTCTGCTGCAGGCTTCATCAATCTTCCCTTATCTTTGTACAAGTGCAGCTCATGTCTGATTTTTAATTTCATCAAATCACGTCTCGCTTTGTCTGTATCCTTAGATTTATGAGGATCGCCCAATAATGTACCCAACAAACTATCACATACATTCTTTTCTACATGCATGACATCGAGATTGTGTTTCAACTCATTTGTCGACCAGTAGGGCAACTCATAGAAAATGCTCTTCTTTATCTAGTTTAGCTCATCCTTATCCCTTTTTCTTTTAACATCCCCATAGCTTGGGTGTTTTCCTGGTGTTCTAATTTTCACACGACTAAGTTGCTGTAGGATATCTGCACTAGTCAATTGAGGCGGTGGCCCGCATCTCTCTGTTTGTCAGTTGAAAGTACGGTCATTTCGCCAATGATGAGTACTTGGTAAGAAACGTCGATGACCCACATAAGATGTCTTACCGATGACACGCGTCGAAGGTGTCTCTTCATTACAAGTTGGACATGCGTCGTAACCCTGACCGATCCATCCTGATAAACTACTACGAGTAGAAAAATCACTAACTGTCCATAACAGCGCTGCTCGCATTCTGAATATACAATTATTACTTGATACATCACGCGTAGCGATACCAGATGTCTACAATTCCTTCAACTCATCCACTAATGGCCGTAAAAATACATCCATATCTTTGCCTGGTGATTGGGGACTTGGGATCAAAAGGGTTAGCATTAAATTTTCTTCTTTCATACACAGCCAAGGTGGTAGATTATAAGTTGCCAAAACCACCGGCCACATGCTGTAAGACTGACTCATATTACCAAAAGGATTGAAACCATCTGACGACAATCCCAGTCAAACATTTCTTATCTCACAGGCAAAATCAGGGTGATTTTTGTCAAAGGCCCACCAAGCTTTTCCATCCACAGGATGACCCATATCATCCTCATCCCTCGATCGACCTGTATTATGCCACCTCATTAGTCTCGCAGTATGTGTTGTTGTAAACAACGCTTCAGTCTAGGGGTCAACGGAAAATAACGCAACACTTTATGCTGGACATTCTTCCCAGAAGATTTGCCAGCTATTTGCACCCAATGACTTTCATAGCAGACTGGACAAATTTCTTTATCAACATTTTCCTTCCAAAATAACGCACAATCATTCCTACAAACATGAATAGATTCATGCCCCAATCCCAACTTCGACATTAATTTTTTAGCCTCGTAGTGAGAGTCGACAAGATTGATTTTGAGGAAGGCCGATTTTAACAACTTCAATAGCCCATCTACAGATTTATTTGTCCACTTATTGACCACCTTCAAATGCATCAACTTAGTTAAAAGTTTAGGGATGAGTATGAAGATACTCATGGATACAACTCTGAATGCAGAGCATCGAACAAAGCGTCGTAACCTAAATCAGAAGATTCGCCAGCAGCTGAGTCATTCCTGACCACATAGGTAAGAACATCCGCCATCTCATCTTCTATAACAAGCCCTTCATTCTGTCCTTGCATATTCACAGGCCCTTCCTCACTCTTCCCGTGATAAATCCACCTCTCGTAGTTCTCGTAAAAACCGTGACGAAATATGTGGGACTCAACATCATCTACCAATTGCATCATCATGTTTATACATCTTTTGCACGGACATTGAATCATCCCCCTATCATTTGCTAATGGAATCGCCATATTTATGAACGCTTTCAGACCATGCCAAAACTCTGCAAACTTTGCCCGTCTTCTATTCAACTTTATCCAACTCTTATCAATTTCCATTTCCACTTTAAAGTTGCTACAACACCAAAATAATAACAATAATTAAGTGCAGTATACAAGTGGTGTGAGAATGTCCTAATTTTTTGTCGCTCCAATACTAATTTTAGGTGTGGGCCCTAGCCATTAGACATTGATTTGTAATTTACGAGTTGTGTTAATTTTTTCTATGATTGCCTATGTTTCACGTGTAAATTTCGGCAGCATCTCCCTTCTATTCTCCTAAGTGCGCGTACTATTTTTAACACAGTCCACAGTCGGAGAATAAAATGGAGACAATACCAAAAATTATACGCGATAGTCGAGGCAATCATAGGAAAAATATATGATAACACAACTCGTAACTTACAAATCAATGTCAAAATGTCTGAAACAAGACAATTCAAAGATTAGTTTGTAAACATCAAACAACCCAAAATGAGGTTGTGTCTGCTTAATAAACTAATCTTCAAACGGCATTCTAAGGTTTATGAAAGTGCAATGTATTGTGAAAATAAAATAAAAAATAAAACAAAAAACAAAAAACAAAATCTTAAATATATAAGTGAAATACGTAAATTTGACTGACCAAGGATCTCTTGAAGATTGCAACTAAGACCTTTAAACTAGGAATTGCAATAGAGAAAGAGAGATTCAAAATGGTAGAATTTGTGGACTAAGCTTGAAAGAGAATTTGAAGAAATATTGCTTCTGAAGGGAATTTGTAGACTGGAGCTATTGGGACGACATTATGTCGTCCCAATTGCTAGAACATCTATTGGGACGACATAATGTTGTCCCAATTGCTATTTGGGTGCGAGAAAATCCCGCCAATATGCTGAGGGTATTAGAACTTACAGGGACGAATATTTAAGTTATGGAGACGACAATAGTCGCCTTTGATTCTGTAGGGACGACATACACCTTCGTCTCTACAGGTCTGTCACTATAGGGACGACAAATAAGTCGTCCCTACAGGTCTGTCACTATAGGGACGACAAATAAGTCGTCCCTATAGATTCTGGACCTGTAGGAACGTAATTTAACACTATTAGGACGACTTTAGTCATCCTAATAGCTTACAAAGCGGGAAAAATTGGCGCCATTTCTTATGACCTATGGGGACGAATTTTTTAGGCTATAAGGACAATATTAGTCGACTTTATTTCCTTAGAGACGATATTCCGTGTTGTCGCTATAGGTATGTACTCTATAGGGACGACAAATAATTCGTCTCTATAGATTCTGGACCTATAGGGACGGCAAATAATTCGTCTCTATAGATTCTGAGCCTATAGGGACGACAAATAAGTCATCCCTATAAATTCTGGACCTATAGGAATGTACTTTAGCACTATTAGGACGACTTTAGTCGTCCCAGTAGCTCACAAAGCGGGAAAAATTGGTGCCATTTCTTATGACCTACGGGGACGAATTTTTTAGGCTATAAGGACGATATTAGTCGACTTTATTTCTTATGTACTCTATAGGGACGACAAATAAGTCGTCTCTATAGATTCTGGACCTATAGGGACGACAAATAAGTCGTCTCTATAGATGCTGGACCTATAGAGACGACAAATAAGTGTGTTGAAACGACTTTTGTCTTTTTTATATCTATTACAATCTTTAGAGACGACATTTTATTGTCGTCCCTATATATGCTATATATAGAGACGAATTTGGTGTCGTCCCTATAGATGTCGTCCCTATAGCTCTTTTTTCTTGTAGTGACATCCTAGAATCTGATAGGAAGCCTTGAATGAAGAAGGCGTGTTAGAGAAACTCAATTCTATTAAATAAAGATGATTTGTATGGTTAAATTGAAAATACAATTGAGCCATATTTATAAGGGCTAGAAGATTTTGTACATAAGAAAATTCATCTATAAACTTTCTGAAATCTTTCTAAAGAAAATCTTAGAGAACTTAAACTCGAAAATACTAAAATAAATCAAAATATATAAAACACTTACAATAGACAATTATTGGCCTGCATCAGTTTGAAAATGATGTCTAGACATGAACATCACATGTTATGTTGGAGAATTAATATGTCCATTTGAAATGACAGGGAATATATATAAAGTGCTTAAGGAATAGAAAAATATTAGGAGTATAGGGACATGTTTATTAGTGTCTCATTTATGTTGTTATCCAATTGGAATTGAAGTTGATAAGTTATGCTATGAAAATTAAGTTTTACTATGAAACATGAAATTGATTGTCATTTGGATAACATTTATGCTAATAAGTATTATTGTATTTGCAGATATCTAATAAGATTGCTATGCAGATAGAGGAATTTGGATGGTATTTTGGCTTGTCAATAGAATGCATAGGATCTTATATATAGTTTTTTTGTGTACATATGACGTGTAAAACTTTAAATTTCTAAATAGAACGCAGGCTAATGTTATTTTTACTTGAGAATCGAACGTGCATGATCTTATTTTAGACTTCTAAAAGGATATGGATATGGATATGGATATGGATATGGATATGTTAGTTTGGATATATAAATTGAAGTACTTTTGGAGTTGTAAATGTTTCTTCAAATTTGGTTATTCATTCCTACCTTCATGTATTCGTAATTTGTGTAACTACAAACTACAGATGCTCATGTACTGTATAATCAAAACATTTAAAAAAAAAAAATTACTAACAGTAGGGACCCTAATAAGAAACCAAGAGTAGGGATGGATGCCAACCGTCCCTAATAAAGACCAAGATTAGGGACAATAAGTATTGTCCCTAATAAGAACCAATAGTAGGGACGGTTGGAATCCATCCCTAATAAAGACCAAGATTAGGGACGATAATTATCGTCCCTAATGCATATATTTTTGAAATTATCGTCCCTAATGCATATATTTTTGCCACGTTTGAGGAGCCGTCTTTAAGACCATCCCTAATAGTATCCGCCACACACCTAACAGGGACGGTTGCCGTTATAGTTTCCAATATATATTGGGGACGGGCTATCTAGTATTGCCGTCCCCAATGATCAAATTTTTAGTAGTGGTTTTAGTAGTTAATTGCTTGTTGATTGATTATTTTTTATTCAATATTTTTAATGTTTTAATGTCTGATCACTATTAGAATATTTTGTGATCTATATTGAAATCGAGAGATTCAATATAGACTTAGTACGTGATATTGAATAATATATGGTCCAATAATAGATAAAAATTACTATTATGCTCTATGAAATCCGATTAGGTGTTCTTGTGATTTAAATACATATTTTTATGTTCGAAACTTGATTAGAGATAATTAGGTTCGTCTATCGATATAGAATTGATTGACCATCGAGAAATGTTTTTGATTATTATAGGATCACCGATTTTCAATCTAGAGTAATTAAGGGCTAAAGCGATTAACGAATAATTGATTAAGGAACATGTAGGTGGATTCGCAAATCCTAGTGTTAGTAAAAACTCAAATTCGTTCTCACCATTAAAAGTTGATTATTGATAATTTAGATTTAATTAAAATAAGTTAGAATAGTTTTAAAATTGAAACCAAAAACAAATCTGTGTTTTTCACATTGTTAATACATAAGTTATAAATTAATAGGTTAAATTGATATCTAGTCTTTGTAGGTTCGACACTCTATTCATTACTATATTACTTGTTAATGATCCGTCCACTTGCGAGATTGAAATCGCACAACAACAATCAACAATGTTCGACAACCTTTAATAAGATAAGAATATAATCCAAAAACAAAAACTAAAGCCAGGGGCAGCTTCGTCAGTTTGAGAAAAATCGCTAGAGTTT
This sequence comes from Forsythia viridissima, assembly GCA_030279155.1. Classification (NCBI taxonomy): domain Eukaryota; kingdom Viridiplantae; phylum Streptophyta; class Magnoliopsida; order Lamiales; family Oleaceae; genus Forsythia; species Forsythia viridissima. The sequence continues at coordinate 38,412,216 of CM059036.1, forward strand.
GGAAAGAAGAACTGAGAAAAACTTGGCATTTTAGCACACTCACTGAATATCAAAACAAATCTAAAAACCCCAGCAAATCAAAGCAAAATGCAGTAAGCGAGAAAAAAAAAGGCTTCTGCGCAAAGGACAATATCGACGAAGGAGGCGGACATACAGTTGATGTTGGCCGCTGAAGTCCAAATCGACACCAAAAACTGCGACTTCCAAATGGAACGTTATGTCTTCAAGCGCCGTAATGACGGTACATATACGTATCCGTACATATTTATGTAACAAATGCTTGCTTAAACAACGTCGTCCTGTTTTAGAGTATTGTTAATAATGCTTTATGTTTTAAAATTTTAGCTTTTTGTTTTGGGGTTTGATAAAAGGTTTAGATTATTATTTTTTATGGGGTTTAAAATTATATCAATTGAAGGTGGTCATTTGCTATAATACCTGAAAACTGTTTTCCTTGGCATGCAAAGTTTTTGTACATCTTAGTACAACCAATGCACTGACTAATTTGCTGCAGCTAATCAACCTTGTGTTTCCCTAGAGAAATGGGCTTTCTTCTTTCTTTTTGCATCTTTCAGCTATTCTAATCAATCCAGATATTAGTGCCTATTGATATTTGTAATTGAAGCATCACAGGTGAACAAGTTCCATTGAATGTATTTTGTAATTTTGCAGCCCCTTGTGTGTTAGAATATAAAATATATATATTAGAATATATTATGATTGTTTAACTAATATAGATTAGGGTTTTCATTACTATAAAAACCTCCTTGTAATTGTATTTTCATAATGCCGTTTTGCTTAATAAAGTTGGTTATCTCTTTATTTCTTCACATGGTATCAGAGCAGGTTTATAAAATAGAAAGGGCAACAGATTGCGGAGGGACCAAGCAGCGCACCACCACCACCGGTAGGAACTAAACCAACTTCGCGGAGGGATCGAGCAGCAGCAAGTCTGGCCAACAGAAGCAGGTCTGGCTTTTCTGACACCAACCGTGCCGACATCTTCATCTACTCGTTTAGGTCCTTGAGGCCAGATTCCCCTACGAAAAATCCCAAAATTGTAAACTCCCAGATCGTAGACCCAACTTCATGATAAAACAGTAAATTTGGTGAAAAAGAAACCCAAATCCTTGGAGAATATTTGACCAACAATACCTTTCTCTCTCTAACTTTCTTTACTTTCACTCTCTCTACCCTCATAAAGCAGTGAATTTGGTGAAAAAGAAACCCAAATCCTTGGAGATTGTTTGACCAGCAATTGAAGCGTGGAAGTTGAGATAGTCTGCAAATTAGTGCTACTGATTTTTTCTTGCATGGTGTAACCTTGATTTTCTTTTATTTGTAATAATGGCAACTGAAAGGGATGATTCCCTTCAATCTATTAGTGTGAGATTAATTGGTCAGAATTATTCATATTGGAGTACCGTGATGAAAAATTTTCTCAAAGGTAAAAAATTGTGGGGTTATGTTATTGGAACTATTGTGATACCTAAGAGTACTAGTGATAATTATGCTACTGATGTTGATGTTTGGGAGTCAAACAATGAAAAAATTCTTACTTGGATTCACAATTCTGTCGACCATTCTATTGGTGCACAATTGGCAAAGTATGAAACTGCTAAGGAAGTCTGGGACCATTTACAGAAATTATACACTAAGTCTAACTTTGCAAAATGATATCAGTTGGAGATTGATATACGAGCCTTACAACAGAAAAATATGGGTATTCTGGAATTTTATACTGCTATGACATCGATTTGGGATGAGTTGGCTCTTACAGAATCGACAGGCTTGAAAGCATGTGAGGATTATATTGTTTACAGAGAGGAGCAATGATTGGTTCAGTTTTTGATGGCACTTCGTAATTCTTTTGAGGGCCTAGAGGCTCTATCTTGCATCGTACTCCTCTTCCTTCTGTTGATTCAGTGGTTGGTGAACTTGTGGCTGAGGAAACACGTTTGAAATCCCTAACAGGTGAGGCATCCCTTCATACTTCTAGTACTTCAGTTTTGGCTGTCCCTTTTCGACCATCTACCCAGAATCAGAACAGAGGTTATGTGCGAGTTGCTAGTGATGAGTGTAGCTTTTGTAAAAAAAAAGGACATTGGAAGGCTCAATGTTCTAAAAAGCTACAATCTTTACAGAGTCAACAGCAGTCACAACATCGATTTTATCGTCCCAATGCTAACACAATAGCAGCCATGTCACCTTGTGACTCACCTACTCTTGGAGCATCTCCATCTAATCCCCATCTCACTACTCTAGCTGAGCAGTTTCAAATGTTTCTTGCCACTCAGCCTCATGCTATGTCAGCCTCTACTCATGTAGGTTTGACGTCCCAGAACCCCTCAGGTATTTCTTCATCGTGGATCTTTGACTCAGGTGCCTCTAAACACATGTCTTATGACTCCACATTGTTTGATTCCTTACGCCCTTCTAATTCGTCTGTGTCTATTATGACTGCTGATGGCACTCCACTGCCTTTGGTAGGGGTTGGTTCTGTTAACACATACAATTTATCACTCTTCGATGTCTATTGTGTTCCAGCTCTTTCTTTGAATCTTATATCTATTGGTCAGTTATGTGACTCTGGATACTTAGTTCAATTTTCTTCTACTGCTTGTCATGTGCAGGATCCTCAATCTCAGAAGCTGATTGGGATAGGCCATAGAAAAGGAGCCACCGCATGCTGCAGCCTCTAGTGTTGATTTGTCATCTTTTTCTTTGAATTCTTCTTCTTCTAGTTTTTATTTGTGGCATTCTCGCCTTGGACATGTTTCTGCTAGTCGTTTAAAATTTTTAGTTTCTAAAGGTCAATTAGGAGATTTGCGAACTCATGATATCTCTGATTGTAGTGGTTGCAAATTAGTTTAAAAGTATTTCTCGTTCTGTTGCACCATTTGATCTTGTTCATTCTGATGTGTGGGGGCCTGCTCCTATTGCTACAAAAGGAGGGTCTAGATATTATGTCTCTTTTATTGATGATTATAGTCGTTATTGTTGGGTTTATCTTATGAAACGACGTTCTGATTTTCTTTCCGTTTATCTTTCTTTTAGAAGCAGTTTTAACTACTGTCCACTTAATTAATAAAATTTCGTCCTCTCACACTTCGGGTTTGTCACCTTCTGAAACACTATTTGGACATCCTCCTGATTATTCTCTTCTAAGAGTTTTTGGGTGCACATGTTTTGTCCTTCGTCCTCAAGTAGAATGTAGTAAGTTGACTTAACGTTCTGCTATTTGTGTCTTCTTAGGATATGGAGAGGGACAAAAGGGTTATCGCTGTTTTGACTCTATTAATAAAAAAACTATATGTTTCCCGCCATGTTGTGTTTCTTGAGCATATTCCATTTTTTTCTATCTCTGATAATACTCATACCATGACTAAGGCTGATCTCATTCATATTGATCCCTTTTCTAATAATACCGATAGCTCACATTTTCTTACCCCGCTTGTTGTTGATCCTTCTTCCACTACAGGTACGCATGCGCCGCCTCATAATGATCCTTCTCCTTCTATGGCCACCCAAGCACCATCTGAGATTGTTGATCAACCTCCTTCTCCTCGATATCATCCACGTATTCGTAAGTCTACTCAGTTACCTGATTTTGTTTATTCTTGTTATTCGAAATCTTTCTGCTGTTTCTTATCATCTATTTACAAGCTTTCTGAACCTTCTTCCTATAAAGAAGCTATTCTAGATCCTCTTTGACAACAGGCTATGGCTGATGAACTCTCTGCTTTACATAAGACAGACACTTGGGATCTAGTTTCATTACCTCAGGGTAAACATGCTATTGGTTCACGTTGGGTCTATAAAATCAAAACCAAATCTGATGGTTCGATTGAGCGCTACAAGGCTAGGTTGGTTGCTAAGGGGTTTAGTCAGCAGTATGGTTTGGATTATAAAGAGACTTTTGCTCCTGTTGCAAAGATGACTACTGTTCGTACACTTATTGCAGTTGCTTCTGTTTTCCGGTGGAATCTCTCTCAGTTGAATGTTAAAAATGCATTCCTAAATGGAACCCTTCAGGAAGACGTCTATATGGTTCCTCCTCCTGGTGTTTCTCATCATCCTGGATATGTCTGCAAACTTAAGAAAGCACTTTATGGTCTCAAACAAGCACCTCGCGCTTGGTTTGAAAAATTTTCTAGTATTGTTGCCTCTCTTGGCTTTACATCCAGCCATCATGATTCTGCTTTGTTTTCTAGATGCACTTCATCTGGTCATATTTTACTTCTTTTATATGTTGATGACATGATTATCACTGGTGATGATGTTAATGGTATTGCTGCCTTAAAATCTGATTTGGCTCGTCATTTTGAAATGAAGGATTTAGGTCATTTATCTTATTTTTTGGAGATCGAGGTTTCTTCTTCTCCTAGAGGTTATCTTCTCACTCAGTCTAAGTATGCAACTGATGTTATTGAGCGAGCTCATCTCACTGATACTCCTCTTGAAACCAATGTTCGTTATTCACCTTCTGACGATATCCCTTTGCCTGATCCCAATTTGTACCGTACTATCGTTGGAAGTCTCGTCTATCTCACCATCACCCGTCCCGATATTGCTTATGCTGTTCACATTGTTAGTCAGTTTGTCTCTACTCCGACTACCGTTCACTGGGAGCTGTTGTTCGTATTCTGCGCTATCTTTGTGGTACTTGTTTTCAGAGTCTCTTATTTCCATCGACCTCTAGCTTGGAGCTCCGCGCATACTCTAATGCTGATTGGGCCAGTAACCCAACTGATCGCAAGTCCACTACTGGTTTTTGTCTATTTTTGGGCGACTCACTTATCTCTTGGAAGAGTAAGAAGCAGAATGTGGTTTCTCGTTCTTCTACTGAGGCAGAGTATCGTGCTATGGGGTCTACCACTACTGAGATTGTGTGGTTGCGTTGGTTACTTGCTGACATGGGTGTTTCTCTTTCCTTTCTAACTCCTATGCATTGTGATAATAAAAGTGCTATTTCGATTTCTCACAACTCTGTGTTCCATGAGCGCACGAAGCATATTGAGATTGATTGTCATCTGATTCGCCACCATCTTCAGCATGGCACTATTTCTTTACCTTTTGTTTCTTCATCGTTGCAGCTTGCTGACTTTTTCACAAAGTCACATCCGATACATCGTTTTCGTTTTTTACTTGACAAACTCTCGCTGCTTATTGCTGTAGCATCGTGAGTTTGAGGCGGGATGTTAGAATATAAAATATATATATTAGAATATATTATGATTGTTTACCTAATATAGATTAGGGTTTTCATTACTATAAAAGCCTCATTGTAATTGTATTTTCGTAATGCCGTTTTGCTTAATAAAGTTGGTTCTCTCTTTATTTCTTCACCTTGTGTTCATCTTAATGATCAGTTGATTTACTTGTACCAAATTAACATTTTTTTAGCAACAAAGGTTTCTTGAGTAAATTACCTATGTGCAAGAATTCACCAAGGCTGAAATGTGAAAATTACAATTTCGGTTACTTTGTGTTTATTTTATCACAGAGATGAGAACTAAAAGCTAATGCCTATTTTCTTGAGTTCATTGAGGCCTTTTTGTTGTGATTTTTGGTCTGTTTAATTTTGCAGGGATTTATATCATTATTAACCTTGGGAAAACATGGGAGAAGCTTCAGATGGTTGCCAGGGTTATTGTTGGTATCGAGAATCCTCAAGACATCATTGTTCAATCTGATAGACCATATGGTCAGAGAGCTGTCTTGAAGTTGAAGTTTGCACAGTATACTAGTGCTCACGCAATTTCTGGCCGTCACACTCCTGGAACGTTCACCAACCAGCTTCATACCCCTTTCAGTGAGCCACGTCTTCTTATCCTTACTGACCCAAGAACCGATCACCAGATCTACTTTTTAATTATAACATGATGAATTGTACTTTAAAAGCATGTTTAGCTAAGTTTAAGGAAAAGTAAAAATACTTTTAATCATCTTTTTGCCTCTGAACATATTTGTATCACTTACTTTTTTCTTATAAGTGAAGAAGTTACTTTCTTTATCTTATTGTCAAAGTGAGTAATTTATTTCCAACTCTACCAATAAATATATTTATTTATACATAAATAAAGGTTTTAAGCATAGCCAAGCATGCTCTTGATTGCCAAATTATTGATCAGAAAGAGGTTTTCTCTTTTAATGTGGTCATTCTGCAGCCTATTAAGGAAACTGCCCTTTCTAGCATCCCCACCATTGCTTTCTATGACTCAGATTCTCCAATGCATTACGTTGATATTGGTATCCCTGCCAATAACAAGGGGAAGCACAACATTGGTTGTCTTTTCTGGCTCTTGGCAAGGACGGTTCTTCAAATGCCTGGTGTCATTGCTCCTGGACATAAGTGGGATGTGATGGTAAAATGTTGTCTATAAGCTTTTTGAGGATCTCTTTGCTTTTCAAAGTTGATAATTTTTTTGTGTGCTTTATGGTTATATTTAGAGTTTGGTTGAATTGTCCAAAACTTTTACATAAAAAAATAGGTCATATTATTGGATTTTAATACGAGTTCTACTACATTTTTTTTTCTTGACATGAAACTAATAAAAAATACTTGGTGAATATATTGGGAATAAACAATGTGTCAATTTTGGGTGATTCCAAAACGAGTTTTTTTTTTTTTTTCTATTTCTAGAATCAAATAAATTGAATAATTCATAAAAGAAAAGGATTTTTTTCCACTTTGCAATCTCATATTTTATATTATGTTTACAGGTTGATTTATTTTTCTACAGAACCTGAGGAGGCCAAGGAACAAGAAGAAAAAGTTCCTGCTCTTCCAGATTATGCTGCTGATTATTCGACTGCTGCAATGGGTGCTGATTGGACTAGCAATCAGATACCAGATTCTCAATGGAATCTAGAAGTGGTTGATGTCGTGCCCCCAGTTGCTAGCTAGTGGTTGGAATGCACATGGAGGTTAGTGTTTTCCCAGTGCCAATAAAAGTACATTTTGGTATTGTATCACCTTATAATTGAGGGAAATTTGAAATTTTCGCCCCCAACCTTTTAAATCTGTTATTAATTTACTCATAACCAATTCTTATAGTATCAGACATCTCCAACCTTTCAATTAATTACAAGTCATGGAGTTAAATATTTCAATAATCACTAAACTTTTAGTCACGTCCTCGATCATTCACTGAACTTTCAAATGTTGCTACCTACTCACTGAACTTTGGAACGTTACGCTCCGTTAATCACTTCTCACAATTCCGTAACTACCAATTGACAGAAATATACACGTGGTTGACGGAATGTCCACGTTGCACGAGTTAAATGTTTCAATAATCACTGAATTTTTATTCGCGTCTTTGATTACTCACTGGACTTTCAAATGTTATTGTGTGCTCACTGAACTTTAGAAAGTAATGATTCGTTAGTACTGCCAATGGATGAAAGTGCACACATGGCTGACAAAACACCTATGTGGCACACATTTGAGGATAAATTATGCAAACAAATTGAAGTTGTCCATCTATGTCATCAAAGCGTTATTTCAAAATACGATTTATACGTGATTAACGTATATTATTTCCCCAAATTGAAATCACTCAAAGTCTATTCTCCCGAATTCAATTCTTAACCCTAACCCATTATCACCCGCAACAAAATGACAGTGCTACCTTACAAACCAGTCTAATCGAGAACCACCATTTCGTTTAGAAATCAATAATGCCGCACATGAAGGTAATGTCAAAGTCTATTAGTATTTTTTTTTTTTTTTTTGGTATTATGTATCCAAAAATCTATCTACTAGGAAACCTAACCCTAAACATGAAAAGTATATATTTTTTATTTTTTATGATGGATTTCATGTTGCATGCCATCTATTAGAACATGTATTTCACGTCAGAAAATATGAATTTTGACCATATTGGATCTCTTTTAGCAACTAATTGTCTTTTCTTTTGTTTGTGTTGCTAGATATGGAAGAGGATCCATACTTCATTTGATTCTGAGAATGAATCTGGGGATGATGATGATCTACTTTATGAGAAAAATGTTACAGAAGGTATTAAAACGAGAGTTGAAGATAGAGTATTTGAAGGGATCAGAAAAGTTGACAATAAAGTAGATGAATTAAAGTATCCATATTTTTAAGAATTGCTTAGTGATTATGCATCTGATGATGAAGTTGATTTCTAAATTGAATGGTGAACTTTGATTAGGCTGGTTTTGTGGTGGTATCACTGTTGTTTTGTCATATGAAAAAATGGGTTAGAGTTAGGGAATTGAATTTGGAGAAATTGACTTTGAGAGATTTCAATATAGGGAAAGAATATACGTTTCTCATAACATTTGGAAAAAGTGATTTGATGACATGGATGGACAACTTCAATTGGTTGGCAGAATTAACCTCAAATGTGTACTACATGAGCGTTCCGTCAACCACATGTGTGCTTTAATCCATTGACAATTACTAAATTGTGATAAGTGATTAATGAAGCGTAACTCTCTAAAGTTCAGTGAGCAGAATATTTTGAAAGTTCAGTGAGTGATCGAAAACATGACTAAAAATTCAGTGATTATTGAAATATTTAACTCATACCACGTGGGCATTCTATTAGTTACGTGTATGTTTCTGTCAATTGGCAGTTACAGAATCATGAAGAGTAATTAACGAAGTATAACTTTTGAAAGTTCAGTCAGTACGTAGCAATATTTAAAAGTTCAGTGAGTGATCGAAGACGCGACTAAAAGTTCAGTGATTATTGAAACATTTAACTCGCAAATCACATCCCCAATCACAGATTCCATTAAACTGCTATTATGTCACAAGTGTGTATTCCACACCTTTATATCCCTCAACCATTGCGTCTAAGAACTTAAGGGCAAATTGGTCCATTAATAAAAATCTTCCCTTTCAAACAATTTCATGTGTTGCATTCAAAGCAAATATCTGAAGCTTGAGGATTACGTTGATGAGTGTTACAGCTAAGAGATGTTTCTAAAAGCTTACAATCCATTTATTCATCCAATGATAGGACTTGAATTTTGGACATGAAAGTGTAATAATCTTGTTGCTCCATCTCCTCATCGAAAACAACCGGACAACCCAATAAATTAAGAAAAATAGAACAAGATGAGACTCCAAAGTCAAACAACGAGAGAGAGACATGGGATGGACATGATTTGCAGTATTTGTGGAGATATTGGTCACAACAAGCATTCATGCAAGACCTAGTCAGCTAGCTCCAGTCAGGAACCCGATGGTAAGAAGAAGGTAGCTCCATCTATGAAACAAAAATCTCGAATGTGAAAATGTAAACATGTTTTGAATGTAAAAATGTTTTGATTGTGATGAATGATTGTTATGTTTTGAATAGATGTAATGAATGTCTTCATTTTTTACATTTTTTTAAAAGTATTGAATCAGAATCTGATTGTATGAAATTATTTGAATGTGTTAAAATTGTTGGTTTGACTAGGGAGATGTACTGAGAAAAAGAGAGTATATACACATAATTTGTGAAACAAACGTTTGGTAAACAGATCTCCAATCTTTACATATTGTTGCATAATATGTCTCCAACCTTTATGTATGGTTACATACTCCGTCCCCAACATTGAAGAATGTTTTCAATTTTCGTCCCCCAACCTTTAAATTGTTATTGCGAAATATCAACGTTCACTAGTAGTAGCATCTCACGTACCATAAATGTTTGGATTGGACGTGAAAGAAAGATATTGACGAAATAACTTAATTTACAAAAACCAACATAATAAACAAACAATCTAGAAAATATTCTACTAAACACAATAATTATAACAGCTTTACAAATTTGGCTGCAACTCTAAATGACATTAACCTAAGACCATGAAATCCAAGCTAGAATAATCCCGATTCCAAGTAAGTAAATCCAAAAATAATTCCTTTGGGGTTTTTTTTTTTATTCAACCAACACCTTACGATTTGTCATTACTTATAGTTCTATCTTTTCTCTTTCTAAGCACTTGATATGTGTTTGTAGCTTCTTGATCTCTGCTTCTAGTCTCTTAACACGTGCTTCTAACTAATTTATCTTTATTTCATCTCTTCGCATATACTTCAACAACCCAAATATCACCTGCTTTGCCCATCACAAATAGGACAGTCATACCATGCAAAGCAATCATGAGAAATTCAAGGTATGAAGCACTATTATCACCTCACAGAAAAAAAAAATCTTCTAGTTAGGTTCGCATCTGCCCATGATGTCTTCATATCCATGCGATTGCCACATACATACTCCCCATTCCATATTTGAGTTGTCAGAAATGAGAGTAGATGAAGATAAAGAACACATGAGCAAATTTAGGATGAATTAAAGCAACAACAGCTAGGAATGTGTATATATATTTGTATTTGTATTTTATGAAGGAAGATTTTTGTGAATTGACCAATTTGCCCTTAAGTTCTTAGACACATTGGTTGAGGGATATAAACGCGTAGAGTACACGCTTGTGATATAACGGTAGTTTTTAACAGAATCTGTGATTGGAGACATAATTTGTAATTAATTGAAAGGTTGGGAATGTCTAATGCTATAAAAATTGGTTGGAGGTAGATTTGTAACAATTTGAAAGGTTGGGGACAAAAATTGCAAATTTTCGTATAACTTATTTGCATTTTTCAACTGTCAATCTTTTTACATCTCGTGTGATAATGTATTGCAGTGTTTCAGTGTGCTTATTTTGATACTAATAGCATGTTTGGCTATGTTTAACAAGTATACTTATTAGTAAATATGTAAGTTTTTAAAATAAATAAATTTTTTATTGGTCAAAGTTGGAAATAAGTAATTTATTTAGTTTGACACTAAGGTAAAATTTTCTTTCGAAAAAGTAACTTTTTTTGTAAACTGAACATTAAATAAAATGTAACACGCTCTAACAAGAAACATGTGGATCATACTTAGCATTTGGTTTGTGCATCATCTCCGTATGAGCTTTCAAAGATGAAATTCATTGTCTTTAATTCCACGATGGTTCATGAAAGATGAGTCTGAAAGCATGTGTTGGTTCTTCCACTTGAAGCACCCCCAGAAATGAATTAGTAACTTTGTAGCTATCCTAGTCAATTTATCCTTGTCTTAGGTAGCATTTTTATTTAAATGCAGTTGTATGATTGCAACTAAATGGTTGTCCTAACAAAGCTTATCCTCGTTGGTTTCAGACATTTTCACTAGTTTTAAAGTATATTTTGAGTATTTTTTTTCTTTTGCTTTGACCGAGTCCGTTCGTACATTCATGTTGAATTCATTTCCACTAAATTTGAATTGTGTGCGTCCATTCAGCACCTGCACTACCTACTGACGGATGGGACTCAACAACCGCAATACTTACTGACTAATGGGACTCTGGACTCGCTCTACCAATGGCAGCTCCTAGAGTTGACCTAACACCCACAATTGCTCCGAGTGGTTGGGAATAGTTAAATATTATGTTTGATGTTTGAGAACATGTTGCGTAACTTTATATCTTACACATTCCCCTCCTAAATGAGCTTGGATGTTGTAACCGTTATTTCTTTATAATTTTTTAATGTCGAGAGTTTTTTTGGTAGTTAAAGAAGTAATATGGTTTACTTAGTTCAGAACTGAAATTTTGTTTGTCTGGAACACAATATGAGACTACGTGAAATTGCCTGTCTTCAATCTATTGTTTTTTGTACTGGAGATTTAAAGAAAATTGAATTCTAAGTAATTGCATTTCTTTGTGTTAATTTTGATACATCTTTTTCGTAATGCCAATGGAAGATTGAGGTCAAGGGTTGACGGGTCCTTGTAGGAGGTTTGATGAATCAATGTATCCTGTAATTTTAGTCTCTCTTTCTTTTTGTTGATGGGATTGAGGTCCAGGGGTGGTGGTAGTCGGCACTAAGGTTAAGGATAGGTGGCAAAATCGTGAATGCTGGGGCTGGGGAGATTAGAAGGGATCGGTTTGCTTTTTTCGCATTTCTTTCTAAGGATGGAAAAATTTCCTTATCGTCCATCCATGAGTTTCCTTATCCAAATGGAAAATCACAGTGGGGATAGGGAACATGGTCCTTATTTCGACTCTTACTATAATTTCATTTTATTTTATTTGTGTATAAATTTAAATCATATTTTTTTAAAAATTTAAAAAAGTAAATAAGTAAACGATGTGAAAAATAGGAAGATTTTAATTTTTGACTCTGCATTTGTCTTGTTCCAGGAAATTTTGGTGGAGCGGGGATGGATAGGACTACCCTAGCCATGACCATCCTTATTTTTATCTATTTATTTTAATTTAAATATGGACATAATTGTTTTGTTAAAATTAAAATAGTTGCATCTCGATTAAAAAAGTGTTTAAATTAAACTAAACAATACAACCTTATGATTTAATTAGCTTTTAGCTAAGTAAGGCGGTCATAGGCACAAATGACCCGACTCTCTAAATAACAATGGGAAAAAGAATACCCTCGATTTTCCAAAATCCCATTATTATCCATGTTCACAATGCAATCTCTTGTTTGATTAATTGCACTGAATTAATTTGACAACGGGCAAGGAAAATGCTTTGCTTGCATACACAACACGAAGAAGCGTGAAGAAGATTATGCGGTCATATGTGAAGAAAACAAATTGATAGAAAAGATTATATAAATCGTCTTATTTTTTTGTAATATGAAGATATTAGGTACTTTCTTTCAAACTGAAATCTGGTTCAAAAGCAGTGTTCTGTCAGATCTATCTGTGTGGTTATCTTGCCGCTATTGCTATTGAAACTGAGAAGATAAAGTAATATTTTGTCGTCTCAAAGAAATTGTTTTAGATATAACCAAGTACCTTTGGTTCTTTGGATTTGAGTTGCAAATTTTTTTATAAACTTATGCATTCATCGATTCTGTAATTAGGGGCGGAGCCAAAAATTTAGTCTATAGAACGGCAAAATCTTTAAATATAAATACAGTTCAGCTACTTGTAACATACTTGGTTTTTCCTAACTCACATACAATACTTAACTACTTAGTTCCACCCATTTACGATCATAGCTAAGTCAGTCTCCCTCGACTATTAGCACCGCATAATATGGTACGCTAGAAAATATTTTACGAAAATAAAAATAAAATAAAATTGAGACAAAAGAATTAAGAGAGAAACTACAATTTAAAAATTGAATATCTCAAATAATATTAAAATGTAATCCCAAGATTCTTACCATCGGTTAGTAGCTCTCTATTTAATTTTAACTTGGTTGGCTGCAAATAAATTCTCTTTGACATTTTATAGTTCCATCACTTTTAAATAGATATTCTTTGTAGATATTTACATAGATTAATCCAACAATACTGTTTCTACAACCTTTTTGACAACTACTAAAAGTTTTGTACAATATCTTAAATAAGACATCTAGATACTATATCCCATTGTATATCTTTTGTTTATTCTAGTTAGCTAAACAAGTTACTCCCATAAATGAAGCATAATAAAAATAAATTAAATGAAGCAAATAACCATCGATAGAAATTTTTTCAGTAATCGTCAACGGTATTCTAGTTGGAGGTTTTATCAAAAAGAACATATGTAGATGATTATGATGAAATTATCTATAATAATTTAGACCAAATAATTTAAACCAAAGTAGACTGGGTAGTTCACACTAGTCTCCTGAATACCTTTTCAAACCTCTACCATTTAAAATCTTAGTTAAGCCAGCATTCATTCACTTTTGGCAGTAGTATGTGCATTAAATGACACACAAGAAAATATTATAGGAAAATTAAAAACATGGCAATTATTAGACAAAAGAATTAAGAGAGAACCTATAGTTTTTGTATTAATATCTCGAAGAATATTACAATGCACCATTAAACTCTTACTCTTAGGCACCATAAGACTATTATTCTTTGGTCAGCTTGTTTATAAATTGATTGCTTACAAATGAGGCATCTCACCTATATAGTTCCACATTCTTTAAATATACGGTGGAGATTGATTCTAATCTATGGTCGATAATCTTTATGAAGATTATTTTTTGTCGATATTTACATGTATATTTGTGCAATGTTGTTTCTACAACCTTCTAAACAAGTATTACAAGATTCCTACAACTTTTTACATGGGACATCATCATCTTACATTTCTCTTCTTTATTCTAAAATACTCCAACAAGTTCCTCCAATAGAATTATTTAAAATTGTCTTTCTCTACAATGTTCTCCATGTCTATAGAGGCTTCCATAAACATCTCCAAAATTTTGTCAAATATGTAGGTCAATCGCCTATACTGCTAACTAGTTTTAGCATTTGCATGCGTTCTTCGTGTCCAACCTTTTACCTCTTTGCATCTCGCATCTCGCATCTCGTACATCTAGATTTTGTTGTGCGCCTTCGGCTCATCAAATGTAGCATATGTTCCTTCTTCATTCTTGGTGCAAATGTTTGCTGTATTTACGCGTCTTTGATCATGTCACAACCAAAGTGTAATATATCACTACCATTCTTATAAGTGTAAGTATTCACCAACATTTTTAAATACTATACAAAAATTAAAACATGTCTAACGAAAAATTGGCAACAGATTTTAATTGGGAAAACTCCCCCTTAATCTGTCGTTTGGCAAAATTTTAAGGGTGCCGGGTATGGTGGTGGCAGTGGTTGGAATGAATTGAAGAAGATGATATATACTATTTTATTTTTTATTAACAAATTTATCCCTGTTTTAAAAGAAAAATGGAGTTCATGCACACAACTAATGAATATTTTGTACAGAATCTGTCCAAAAGGACCACTTGCGCATCTAAAGGTATAGGTTCATGATCTTACCATTAAAAGTAAAAAGTTAGGGACCATTTGCGCACGACGATCATATGTTTGGGACTAGTTGTGACAATTTTCCATAGTTATTTACATTACATTTATTTAATTCTTAGAGAATATTTGGTGAAGTTTCTTTTAAAGTCTTTTTTTTTTAAATTTATTTTCAACCAGATATTTAATGAGTCGCAATTTTTTATCAACTTTTCAACCACACATTTCATCAACTTTTATCAAAATCTTCTAAAAAATTAATTTTAAACTCTACCAAGCAGAATTGCAATATTTTGTTTTTATGTATCTACAACAATTACGTAAATATCTAAATATTCAACAATTGATTTTTATTAAAATAACCTATAAACTGAAATGAGAGATAAATGATGAAATTTAATATATATGCAAAATTGGTGGTCAAAACAGAGTATCACTTAATTTACCTTCTCTTTATCTACATTTTTTTTTCTAATCTTTACTACAAAGACAAGTTCTATCTCTTGTACCAAGTTGTGTTATGTTATTATCAATAGTTCTATACTATTTCGTTGTATAAATCTTTCTAAAAATTCTTCCTTCAGTCTCGTCTCTATTCCATTATTCATTAAGTTTGTTAGTCATATTCTTTTCAAATGAGTAACGCATTGGAACATTTTGCATGGACTAGTATAATCGCGATCGATATACTCTTAAAGTTTATGTTAAAACATGTTTTTGAACAATTATATTATTGTAAGGCTATACTTTGCACTAAGACATGAGACCACAATGAGATGGACACATATTTATTACAGACTTGAGACCATAATACTCTCTTGGGATTTTTGGTCGGCCCAATAGACCAATTTCCACTTAATCTCTCTAAGGAAAATTGATTAAAGTCCAATCTAAGCCCATTTCGTGGTTTTGGTTAAAGCTCAATCAAAAGCCCTCTTCCAGGTGTAATCCATAAGTGCATATCCAACTATAACAAAAAGGGTTATTCGGTACTACTAGTTTTGGACACTTTCTTGATCTAAATGAAATTCATCTACAACATCAATTGATACACAAGATGTTGTTAATGGAGGTTAGCCAGCCAAACCAGCAAGAAACGTGGTTCAATATCTCCGCCAAATTATTGAAATTTTCAATGGAGGAGTTATCTATAGTTACTAGTTTGAAATGTACTGATTTTAATATCATACCTAAGCTTCACACGACTAAATCACTGTTGAAGCAGAACTATTTTGGCGAGTTAAAAAGTATTTACAAGTTTTTAAGAACATGCCCTCCAACTTAAAAGATGAGGACGTTGTGAAACTTGGAATTTTGTATCTCATAACATATACCTATTCATTACACCGTATACAAAACAGGTAACAGATGCCACATTTAGTCTGATTGAATCCGTGATCACCGATACATAACAATACATTCAGTTATTTGAAAATTGCTTTAACAAAACGTGCATATGATGATGGCATTAAAAAAGGATATACTCATGTACAGACTATATGGATTTTTTCTTACTTTTCAAATTTAGATTTATGAAGTCGTCCCTTCAATACATAGAAAAATATGCACCAGATTACCTCAACAAGATAATGGGTTAGTATCTACATTAATGTTTAATTATGCATTGATGAGAACAATTTTCAAAATTTAGATGAAACTAGAGTGTTTAATATTGCATTCTTGATGCTCGGCGACTGTGATGTGGTAATTGAAAACAATTTGTGATTCGTTTACGATACAATTCACTTGCCAAATTTGAGATACTTGCCACAATCAAATTAATATATCAACCATTCAAAGAATTTCATAGACAAATCTCAATTATGTAACTGTAACAAAACATATCTCCCTTTATTGTATTGTAACATTTATTCAATTCTATTAAAAAATACCACAGATCTTCCTCTATCACTGTAACATTACTTCAATCTGGAATGTTATCAATTATTATTATGTTTGATAATCAATCCCAATGGATGTTTACATGTTCTTTTATTGTGCCCGTATTGCCCACATCTTCTATACTTTGTAACACTATTTCGTTCACAAACCGATCGAAACCTTCTCTCCTTAGGCCTTTCTGATTTCTTCGATGGATTTGGAGCCAATACAATCATCGAATCTGTACTCCTTGCCACTTCCCAACCAACACTTTCACCAAGGAGTATAACGCCACCTTCATAAACTGCAATATAAGTCTCTCGGGTATGATACCAAGAACAATATTTGTATGTTTCCACATCATCCCTACTTATAACAGATAATGCATGTTGACACGGGATACCGTCCACTTGAAACATATTACACGTGCACGTGCAGTTTTCAATGTCGACCAAATTTGTGTATTCTCGTCGGTAACTTGATATAGGACATCGCTTGAACTCGAAACATATATTAAAACTACAATATTAATAAACCCATAATATATATTCAATCTAATTTGATACAACCATACCCACCGTTTAAATCATGTAGTTTACCTTTAATTTTAGTGCGTTTTTGGAATTTTTCCACAACAAATTCTCATTCTTGGTTGAAAGTCGTGTAAACATGGAATGCGCCTTATTCCTATTCTTGTAAAATCATTCTTACAATATGTTTCTCAAGCTTTCCAACATTGTTACAATTGGATAATTCTTTATTGATTTTTTCACGGCGTTTACTGACCCCACAATATTCGATGTCATCGTAGTGTACCTGTTAGTTGGCATATGAGCTCTCGACCACCTATAATACCTGACATTATCCTTCTACACTATATATTGTTACACCCAAATCAATTCATGAAAAAAAGACAAACGATATTGGTCAAATGAAGAATAAAATATGACTTACCAGATAAGGTCGGACGCCTTCATGTATCTTGTCCAGTACATTCATTTGGTAATCAAATTCATCAATTGTATAAGACCTAGCGACTGCATTAAATGGCTTTGTAATGTATTTCGCAACCTTCCCAAACCTCATCTTTAAATTCTATAACAAATGACGCACAAAAACCTTGTATTATGTTTGGATATACCCGTTCAATTGCCATTTGTATGCGCTTCCATGCCTGTCAGAGATGATATACATCTCTCTCTCCTTTCCGCGTAAACCTCCTTGAACCTTGAAAAGAACCATTCCTATGAATTGTCATTCTCACCATCAGCAATTCAAAAACTGAGAACGAATATGTTATATAGTCTGCATCTTGTGTGCAAGCTGTAAAAAGTGTACCACCGTAACATCATGTCAAGAATGATCCGTCTATCATAACTACATGTTTGCAATTTCTCAATCCTATCAACGAATCCCCTAGTGCCGTGAAAAAGTATGTGAAATTATTGTTTATACTTGTCTCAACACGTGTAAACGTACATGTATTATTCTCCCTTAACATGTACAAATAAGATGGCATGTGAGTGTATAATTTCTCTAGATCTCCTAATATCTTTTCCAAGGCATACTCGCATGCCCTCTAAGCCTTTCTATAACTCAATATTACACCGTGTATTTTTGACGCATCATTTATAATATCTCTCGGAATGTATATAGTTTTGGCATCCATGTACTGGTTTTTTATGATATCTTCCAAAAGCGAACTCGTTGCCTGTCTATGATTTTCCATAATTATATCTATCAAACAAGTATGATCGTATCTTATGTACCTTATCTTAAATATCTCTATGTCACTCATTTTAGAAGTTTTAAATTGTCATATGCAGTTATCATCTTTGCACTTGAGAACATATTCTTTTTTGTCGAATCTATACACAATGTAATAATAAATGTTCTTAATGGTGTATAAGGAATTTTTTTCTTCAAAACTTTTTTATCCCTAAAAATCATCCTACTATCAATACCGTTAAAATTCAAATGGTCACTCACATAATCTCAACGTCAAATTCAACTTCGACCACATATGGGATGGTTTGGTAAACACTACAAGCAAATGTATCACCTCTGCACATACTATTATTAGCAATATATTCCAAATCGAGTCCACCACCAACAAATCGTGCGAATTAATCAAACTTTCGATTGAGCTAATATTATCCAATGGATTTGTAATAGTAACTCGAAGTGGGTAAGTTGTTAATAAATGTTCCTAAATTTTTAACCGCAAATAGAACAATACCGCATTATCATTCGTTATCCTAATAGGATCCAATCCACCACCCACGTCATAATGTAACGCTATTACCATTTTATTTCGATCAAAATTCAATACGAACATTACCATATCAACGAGCTGGACATAACTATAGTCATGTGGTACTAAAATTTCTAATGTTTATCCATTGTTATAAATGATAACGTTTATAATCTCCATCTCTACAAATAAACGTCAAATGCAAATATTTAGTTTAAATTATTACATACATCCTCATAACTGAAACCATTAACGGGCAACATCAATCCGTTACATTTAAGATATGTAACAATATGGTAAATTTAATAAATGGTCACCAAACTAATTTAGGATTATTACTTACTCACTCAACTTGAAAAAGTTTCCAACTGCTCACTCAACTTCCCAAATAGTTTACTATCCATCACTCATTGCGAAAACGTTAGGTTGAACGGACGGAAATTGTCACATGGTGAACGAAAAATTGAAGTGGCATAATTAAATTATTGAAATCGTCCACGTAACCGAATTGCAATAGCCAAACATGCATTTAACTTGCTCTAAAAGACGTTTCTCCAAGTTAAAAATATTTTTTCAAAGTTAGAGAAACGCTATTTAAAGTAATCTAAAGGCGTGTTTGGCTATTACGATTTTGCTACGTGGACGTTTTAACAATTTAATTATGCTACATCAACTTTTCATTCGCTATATGGTAATTTATGTCTGTTCAATTTAACGTTTTCTCAATGAGTGATGGATAGTTAACTATTTGAAAAGTTGGGTGAGCGATTCGAAACTTTTTCAAGTTGAGTGAGTAAGTAGTAACTTCTAATTTTTGGTGGCCATTTATTAAATTAACCTTGTAACAATACTACCGCAAAAGATATTGACAAGTAACATCCAATGCAACAAATGTAAATTCACATTATCAAATATAAATAAAAGATTACATGCTACAACTTCAATGTATCATAACCAATCATAGGTACTGTGACATTTTTAAATCAACCGATTGAATGTAACATGATTTTTTAAAGATCAATAGACAACAGAAAATAAGTAAACATTCATTTCTAAGTAGCATAATCACTCAAACTTGATCTCTTTTAACAAATCACATCAAATGTTACGTACACTACATTTCAAATTAACATGTAAACTTAGCTAAAAATACCGAAATGAGACATTGAACAATAACATCCAATGAAAATAATCTTAACTTGAATGTAACATGAATATCCAATTGAATGTAACATGCTTATCTAAAGATCAATAGACAATATGTAACAAATAACAATTCATTTTTTTTTATCATACTTATGGAAACTTGAATTCTTTTAACAGATAACGTCAAATGTTACATACGTTACAAATTCTGATACATAAAATTACAAATTAGCATCTTACTTTTAACAATACTACAGCCAAAAATAAAAATTGAGCAGTAACATTAGATGATACTAATGTTGTATTACATCAGAATAATTAGTCACAAAATGATAACATAAAATATTGTGTTACAAATTGAATGTGACATAAGCAATCATTATTACTGACTTATTCATCATCAACACATTGGATGTAACATACTTAGTTGTTCTAAATGTAACATATACATTCAAAATCATGACTCCTGGTAGTTTATTGTAATATAATTATTCAAACTAGAATTGTTTTAATAGATAACAACAAGCGCAATGACTTCATATCAGATAATGCATTTAACACAGCAGAATGTAACAAATTATAAATATCAAATACATCCATAAGCGCATTCACTGTGAAAATTTTGACCAAAAACATATTATAATGGGTCAAATTGTTAAATTAAAATAAAACTTACCTTAATTTGATCAGAGTTGTTATTCACGGAGAATCGTACTGTGTTTTGAGTGAAGATTTTTTTTTTATTTTGGCCAAGAATCAATCAATTTCTTTCCAACTCATAACAATAAAAGATTTATCTCTAATCAATTCCAATTTTTAAGGATTCAGTTAATATATATAATATATAGTATAATAAATTAAAAAATTGTTTTTATTTTTTAGAATATATATAACAAGAATGATTTTTGAATTTTTTTTAAAAAAAGTAGCTTATTTATAAAAAGGTAATTAGCACAAAACATTCATACCTATTGAAGTAATTATGCAAAACGTCTCTACCTTCTAAATTTTAGCAATTTCACCATCACCTACTGGATTTTTTGCGCAAAAGGTCTTTCCATCCAAAAAGCATCCATTAAGTCACGTAAATAACACGAGTCGTATTGCATAGTAAGGACAAATAAGTCCAGTCACTTTTATTTTCTTCTCATTTGTTTAAAACTGGAGTATATGAAAAGGTGCACGAAGTCTGGAACTTTCACCACTGTTCATCTTTTTTTGCCGACGAACTGTTCTATTTCCGACTGTGCATTCTGCAAACTGTCGTCAACATTATTTTGGTGAGTTCGAATCTCCTATATTTGGTTCATTACATTTTCAATTTTAGACTTTCTTGTGTGTGGTGGTGTTTTGGGCTTCGCGGGTTTGCATTGCGGTTGTGATAATGGAAATTTTTGTCATTTATGGGGTGACATTACAGAGACAATATCAAGAGGTTCTACCACCAAAAGAAATGCCACCTCTAATTTGCAGACCGCCCGAAGATGATCCATCTACTTATCGTAAGTTTTTTTTATTTTAATACAGTGACTTGTGTAAACTGATTTGTTTTATATCATGATTTGTTGTTGTGTACAATTATTTGTGTTTAAGAGTGTGTAGATGGATTTGAAAATGCATTTTTTGCACAGATAACTGATTGGGTTTTTCATTGGCCAAATCTATGTGTATGTAGGCAACAATACAGAATATTTCACACTTGAAGTACATCATGGAAGCAGATTTTATGCTAAGCCAAACAATGTGGTATACGAAGGAGGAATATTGCTATTTTTTGATTTCATCCATCCTGCGTGGTTCACAAGAGACAATTTAACGTTGTTCTTACGGTCACTGGGTAGGGATGTGTTGTTGGATTTTTATTATAGAAGGCTGAGAATGAGTTTAGGGCAGGGGTTGAGGAAATTGGAGAGTGAAGATGATGTTAGGCACATGCTTAGAGACAGGGGTGGGAGTAGGGTGATTTAGGTTTATATTGTACGTGCAGTACAATCTCATGTACTACCACTAGTTCCAAATGAGGGCGTTCATGCCGCAGTTGATGAACAAGCAACAGGTGCATCTGAAGCATTTGAAGGATGTTATGCACCAATTATAGAAAGAACACAATGAAGGTGACCCTGAATCTGGTTGGGCTGACCAATTTTTGAATGAGACTATTGAAGATTTGTGGTCCCGGTATGGAGAGTAGGGCTGAGTAAAATAACCGCCAAACCACTGACCCGACCTGACCTGACCTGAACCGACTCGGGTCAGTTTGGGTTAGTTTGAGCAGTTTTTGGGTTGGGAAAACCCTACCCGAAACCGACTCGGTTTTTTTAAAAAAAAACTATACTTGGCCCAAAATTGAAAACCCGAACCGGGTCGGTTTTGGGCCAAAAAAATCTTTTTGGCTTGGTTTCGGTTTGGCTTTTTGCCAAATCGAATTTTACTCGATTTGGGTCGGGTTGGGTCGGTTTTCGACTCGACCCAACCCGACCCACGTCCTCCCCTAATGGGGAGTCTATAAGATTACAACCTGCAACAAATGATGTCCAGGATGATGATGAAGTAGGGGTGGAGGCTGGTGACGAAGATGTGGTAGGGGTGGAGGCTGGTGATGATGAAGAAATAGCAGTTGAAGAGGGAGGTATGTTGGTTGAGTCAGACTATGAGATGGAAGAAGAAAATGAAGGCACTAATCAAGACGACAATCTACCAATAAATTTTGATTTCGAGTTTGGTACAACAGATGGGCAGCAACCTCGGGATTCGGATACCGAATATGGGGACTCCGATGAGTTAAAAAGTGTTGAAAGTGATGATGGTGTAGACACAAGTTCAAGGAAGAGATCTAGAGTGGATACTTTCAACCTACAGACAGATTTGGAAGACCCAGGCTTCAGAATAGGTAAGTTGCGTAAAACATCCTTACATTTTCCATATGTATGCGCAAGTCATCCCTACCTTTTCCATATGTCTGTGGAAGTCATCCTTACCTTTTCCATATGTCTGCGCAAGACAACCTTATCATTGACATAGTTTTGCGACAAGCATCCCTATCTTAATTATTACATTTCTGTGCACGTCCCTCTACTAAAATTGATTGTGTCCTCTTTAAATTGTGTAGGTATGACATTTGAGTCCAAAGCAGTGCTTATATCTGCTATAACTGCACACTCGGTGAAAAACAATAGGGAGATCAAGTACAAGAAGGATGACGCTGACAGAGTCAGAGCAATATGCAAGAGAGACTGTCCATAGGTTTTGTATGCGACTAAGGAACATATGAAGACAAGTTTTGTCATCAAAACTTACACCAAAGATCATACGTGTGCTATGGTGTACAAGAACTTCAGAGTCAGCTCTACATATTTGGCTGATAAGTATTTATTTTATTGGAGATCTGAACCAAACATGGCAGTCAGTACATTTATGGAAAGGGTAAAAAGGGATGACTTGGGTGATATCTCAAGTTGGCAAGTGTACAGAGCAAAAGAGAAGGCCCTAGAAAAGATTAGAGGGAGTGTTGTGGATCATTACAAAATATTGTGGGATTACTGTGAAGAGTTAAAGAGAACAAATGTTGGAACTACTGCTCTGGTTGAGGGGCATGCTAGAGAGTTCAATAGGATTTACATTTTCTTTGGACCACTGAAAGATGGTTTCCTTCGAGGTTGTCGAAGGGTTATTGGTCTAGATGGATGTTTTCTTAAAACAGAGCATGTTGGGCAGCTGTTAACTGTTGTTGGAGTAGATGGGAATAATGGGATGTACCCACTTGCATATGCAGTTGTTGAGGTTGAAAATGGAAAGAATTGGAGGTGGTTTTTGGGAATGTTGAAGGATGATTTGAACATGAATAACAGCCACGGTTGGACCTTCATTTCTGACAAACAAAAAGGATTGGTCAGTGCTATTGAGTCATTATTCAAGCATTCAGAGCATAGAACTTGTGTGAGACATCTTTATAACAATTTCAGTGCAACACATAAGGGAATGACTTTGAAGAATTATCTTTGGAATGCCGCAAGAGCTACGACGGTGACACGGTGGTTTGAACATATGCAAAGGATGTTGGACATAGATCCGGCGGCGTATGGATGGCTAGATTCTAAACCTGCTTCTCATTGGACAAAATCTCATTTCAGAGAGTGGACCAACTGCGATATGCTCCTGAACAACCTATGTGAGTCATTCAATAGCACCATTGTCAATGCAAGAGAGAAACCTATACTGACAATGCTAGAGGATATCAGGGTGTATTTGATGAAAAGAATTGTTGTAAGGAGGGAGGCATGTGATAAGTGGAAGGCAGAAGTAGATCCTCGAATCTAAGAAATTCTTGAGAAGAACAGTAGACTGGCGAGAATGGAGTGGACAAATTATTTGGGTAATCAAAAATTCCAAGTCAGACATAATGCAGGAGATGGCTTCTATGCCGTTGACCTGAGTGCAAAGACTTGTACATGTCGTTCTTGGTAGTTAACTGTGATCCCTTGTTGTCATGTCATTGCATCTGTTGTTTCGAGGGGCCTGACTGTCATAGATTACGTGGACAACATCTACAAGAAAGAGGCATACATGAAGATGTACACGCCATCCATTTCTCCCATAACAAGTCCCAAGTCGTAGCCTAATCCCGGTCTCAACTCTCTCACTCCACCTGTGTATACAAAAAAGGCTAGCAGGCTTAAAAAGTCCAGAAGAAAAGAGGTCAATGAAGAGGGATCATCAAGCCAAGCAAGAGTGGAAGACATACAGCATCTACAGAGAACAATACAGGCGGGAAAAAAGTTCCAGGAAGACGTACTGGGCTGGTGATGACATGCACAAAGTGTGGTGAACGGGGCCATAACAAGAAGAGATGCAAAGGGGCACAACCACCAACGCCAAATTAGCATAAGACAACTCTGGAATTTATTTTCTTGTTAGCTTTTTGCACAGTTGTTGCTTTTGAATATTTATGGGGCAGATTTTTGTTGTTTGTGTCGACAATGATGTATTTTGACAATCATATTATTTTGACAATGAATCATATTTTATGCTCGCTAAAGAAACGAGATTTGATGATCATGGATTGATATTCGTAATAGTTAGGATTGCTGTTGGTTTCTTGGTATAATGTTTTAAGCAAGGACGTTGACAATCGTTACATAATTAGGTGAGAATGTTGGCCACAATTAATAAAATAGGTAGGGACGTTTTGCACAATAATAAATTAAAAATAGAGACAATTTATACAAGTTCATCGAAAAGGTAGGGACATTACACACAATTGTATACAAAAGTAGGGACGTTTTCCGCAACGTCAATTACAGATCAAAATGAAAGATTCACATTAGTACATAAATCCCACAACTGTTCTACATTGCTGAGTATCCACATCACTACAATATTACAACAGCATTCCTACATGAGTACCCACATCACTACAAGCCCAGAAAGAAAACCGAAAATCCAGCTCCAAACATAGCACATCCTCTTTTCTTTCTGCAAATGGTGCAATTGTTGTTCACATTCATTTCTGGATCTAAGCAGTCCAGGTATTATATCTACAAATCTTGGACACATGGGTGGGTCGCACCAGGCGAAATAGCTACAACCTCCATTTTGCTGTAAGAAACACCCATTTCAGAACAAAAAAAAAAACAACTGCAACATATAATTGCAGATTCTTGAACTGAAGAAAACTTACCCGACGACGTTGACATGTAAAGAAACTTCTTCTAGGATTTGCTCGCGTCTACGAAGTCTTAATCTCAATTTGGATTCCACATCTGCACCATCGATTTGCCATTATGTTTGACTAAAAAATAGTCTCTTTCTCCTATCTTATATATGGATGTCCACAACCATTATTGACAGTAAGGCGAGAAGAGAAGAGAATATAAGTGGCTGGACTAATTTTCCCTTACTATGCAATACGACTCGTACTATTTACGTGAGTTAACAGATATTTTTTGGACGGAAGGACCTTTTGTGCAAGAAATCCAGTAGGTGAGGGTGAAATTGTCAAAATTTAGAAAGTATGGACGTTTTGCACAATTACTTCAATAGGAAGTGCTAATTACCTTTTATAAAAATATCCCATAATTGAGCTTGGCTAGTTTAGGCCTGATTGGGAATAGACAGGTTCAAATCGGCCCACCTGTTTTAATACTTAAAAGTCTGGTTGTAAAGTGTCAACGTGTTTCACTTAAACACCAAAAGCAAATATTTCATAAAAGAGTTGTACCCAGATGCCCGCGGGCAGCTTCGCATAAAATAGAACATAATTACTTGAATTCTTTTTTCTAGTGATTAACCCAGTAATCTCACCAACACATGCAAAATGTTTGTTCCACTTTGAGGTGTAATGGAGTTGGGCTGCCCCATTTTTTAGTGTTCGTTTGGTGTAGTTTATAAAGTGGTTTATTTGACCAAAAATAATTTATTTGATTAAAAATTTTGCCTTCACAACATGACATTATTGACCATTCTTGATCAAATAAACTATTTTTAGTTGAAAAACTGGTTTATAATCTATATCAAACAAGTCCTTATTCGACTCTGTCTAAGATTGTTTCTTTTAAAATGATGATTCGTTTGAACCTAAAAATATCTATAACTTGCATGTGTTATTTTTTATTTTCTAAATAAAATATACTTAGTTGACGTGAAGTATCTAAAACACAATCTATTCTAATAATTTAGAAAATACGCTCAGTCCGTGTGAACTGTCTAAAACACAGTATGTCCTTGTAATTAGTTCTTGCAATTACAAAATTTTACTAAAACAACTTATCTATATTTTAAATGAAATTCATTATAACATTACTATTTGTATTCATGTGCTTATAAGAAAAAATTACTACAACTTACGAGAACCAAAGTGAAAATATTGCTCTAAGACAACCATAAAAGGCATTTTTTTAAAACAGTAATTATATTTTTCGTTTTCAAAAATATAGGATTATACATAACTAAATAAATGTTATGCGTTGCGGGCTAATAAAAAATTTACATTGCACGCCCAGTGGGACTCGAACCCACAATCGCCTGATTAGAAGTCAGACGCCTTATCCATTAGGCCATGGGCGCTTGTTGACATCTCTTACTATTGTACATTTTATAAATATGTAACCGTTTGGAGAGCAATATTAAAAGATGAAATACCGATTAAAAAGTGTCTTCAAAACTGTGGTCGTCTTTATTAGCATCCCCAACCCCGAAAAAACGTTAATATCCCCTCCCCGCTTCAAATGTTAGCAATATTTTAAAAATCGATCTAGACATCGATCTAAAAAAGAGAAAGGGTTAAAAGCTAAATGGTCGAATTGGAGTAGACCTGGTGATTTTTTTTTAAAAAAAAATAAGTTTTTGGAAATCCCAAAAATTCTCAAAAGCAAAAAAAATTATTCTTTTGATCTATTTAGTGCAAGGAGAAAGATGAATTTTAATACTCAGTTACAATTAATTGTGGAAACAAATAATTTTTAAAATCGATAAAATTAGGAACGGTTCAACTGATTTCTAAAAATTGGATGAGTCGACTGATTTTTGGGCAGGTTTTTTTATGAAGTGTTTTTCTTCATAACCATCCCAGTTTGAGCCTGGTTCCTAATTTTACCAGTTGAATTGGTCGGGGCCGGCCCGGCCCAATTCTAATAACACTGGATGTAAGGGTTATTGTTTTTTTTTTTTTTTGGTTGGATTTGTTCTCAATCTTTCAAAATAAGCATTATTCATCCAAATGGATAACTTATCTATTTTTTATTAGTCAACTATTTCTCCAGCATTTTCAAAAGTTAAAAAGGACAAAAATTTGTCATTTAATATTCTTAGTTATAAATTTATAATATTAAAAATAAAATCAAAAGAAATGAAAATAATATGAAAATTACAAAAACAAAAACACAAAGAGTATACATCTTCTACTACCCCTCTACCTACCCACCCTACCACCACCACACCACTGCCACCTTGAAATGAATATTAAGATATCTTAGGAAAGCTTCATACTTTGTATTACTTTCTAAAAAGAATAAAAATTGTGTCATCCTTAGAGGCTATGTTAAGTCATATTTTGTTGGGGATTTAGATAAGAGAAGGTTTACCTTTGCTTATGTATATACATTGTGTGATGTGTTAAGTGGAAGTCTCAATTATAAAGAATAATTGCTTTATCGGCTACTAAAGGAGAATATGAATATATGTGTGCATGCATGAGATGCTATTAAGGAAGGGCAATGGCTTAGAAGTTTATTGTGTGAACTTGGTTTCTTTGATGAAAATGTTGCACTCTTTTTTGGTAGTCAAAGTGATTAGTAAGAACCAAGGGGTTAATTTCACCAACGGTCACTGAAGTTATGTTAAAATTATAAAATGGTCATTGAAGTTCAAAAATTTCAGTAGTGGTCACTGAAGTTAGAAATCCTTTTACTAATGGTCACTCCATTAAATTTCTAATTTAAAATAGTGACGTGGTATGATGATGTGACATTTATTTATTGCATGGTAGTCCATATACTTTATATAATATTTACTTTAATCCTTATATTTCAATTAAGTTCTTCAAAAATTACATTTTAGGTCCTTTATTTTTTACATATTTACACTTTGGTCTCCAAATTTTCAATTATCTTTCACTTAAGTCCTCCAAAAATTGCATCTTAGGTCCTTCAACTTTTTACATCTTTACATTTTGGTCCCAAAATTTTTCATTATTTTTCAATTAAGTCCTCTAAAAAATGCATCTTAGGTCCTTCAACTTCATACATTTTCAAACTTTGGTCTTCCAAATCCTTGATTTTAGTGGCCAAAATAAGTACAATTTTAGTTGTCAAAATAAGTGTACTTTCAATTAAATCCTTGACTTTACACTCGAATTTTCACATAAACGAACAAAATAATATAATTAAATAATAAACTATTTAGTAGTCAAAATAAGTGTAAAATTTGCACTTATCACTTAGAGTTGACCACTAAAAGTAGACATTTTAATGGTCAGACTTTATAATATTATTTTGTTCGTTTAAGTGAAAATTCGAGTGTAAAGTCAAGGATTTAATTGAAAGTGCACTTATTTTGACTACTAGAATTACACTTATATTGACCACTAAAATCAAGGATTTGAGGGACCAAAGTTTGAAGATGTATAAAGTTGAAGGACCTAAGATGCAATTTTTTAGAAGACTTAACTGAAAGATAATTGAAAATTTAGGGATCAAAGTGTAAAGATGTAAAAAGTTGAATGACCTAAGATGCAATTTTTGGAGGACTCAACTGAAAGATAATTAAAAATTTAGAGACCAAAGTGTAAAAATATAAAAGATTAAGGACCTAAGATGCAAGACTTAATTGAAATATATGAACTAAAGTGAATATTATATAAATTACATGGACTACTATGCAATAAATAAATATCACATCATCATGCCACATCACCATTTTAAATTAGAAATTTAATAGAGTGACCATTAGTGAAAGGATTTCTAACTTCAGTGACCACCACTGAAACTTTTGAACTTCAGTGACCGTTGGTAAAATTAACCTTTAGAATCAAGTATTCCACGATAAAACTTCGCATGTTAGATATAAAATTTTGTTTCATTTGAGATATAATTGAAAGTGGTTTATCAAGTTTTAAAACATCAACACAATATAACGCATCATAATGCAAAAAAAATTAGGAGAAATTGTCTATAAGTCACCCGTAAGTGAATTGTTTTAAATTAGGTCAAAATATTTTTTAAAATTGTCATTAAGTCATACTATTTCAGCAATATTTCAATTAATGTGACCTATATTAATTAGACTTAAATTCGATTTAAACTTCAGCACAACAACACACGTAGCCACCATCTTCTCCTGCGCCTTCCGTCCACGAGCTTCCGTTGGCGAGCTTCAGTTGGCTATTGCACCTCGTCGATGGCCACCCAAACATTTTCTACTGTTTTCGTGAGTGATAATAGTGAATTCACAACTTTTTTATTTTTATTTTTCTTCTTTCCAATTATGTAAAAGATAAAATTTTAAACTTTAGCAGCATGCCATTGTTATTAGATAATGACGGTGATTTTGAAAAATATTGGGCACAGTTTCTAGATTGCAAATTTTTGGAAACAATTGCTTCTTGAATGTTATTTGTAGGTAGATAAGTTTTTATGAATAGTTTGTCTTATTATTTTTGAATTATGTTGTTTTTTTTGGAAATATTTTTTTTATATATATAAGAACACAATTGTTTTGTAATCATTTTTTGGTCGAATAAAAGAAAACAACGTTTGTTTCATATACATCAACATTTTTATGTGTTCGAGATGTTATTGTCACATATTCACATGTGTTATTCTCACAAAGAATATCTTATTAAGAACAATATTTCAGTATCTTAATATAATAGTATCACATATAAAATATCTTAATATTTCAGTAGTAGAAACACATTATTATATTAATATAACAATTACATTAATATTAGTATCCTTGTAAACAAGGACATAATAACTCAAAAATTCTAACACAACAGAAGAATAGTATGATGATAAAATTATCTTAATAAAACAGTAACATAAAAAATATCATAAAAAGCACATTTGTATCAATATCATAATAATAATATCGTAGATAACATTATCGTATGGTTAAAGATAGCAAATATAACAGTATCAGAAGTACATATTATCAAGCATATGCTTAGGTAAGCACAAATGTTATGTTTTAAAAGAAAATCATAGCATATTATCTGTTGTTAAAATAATTGCATGTGCACAATATCATTAACAAGTAATAAAGTGGACCTAATGATTAGTTTCCATGAATACTAACTTATTCATATACTAGCTCAATTAATTCTTATTTTAATCTATTAAAAATACTTTGAAATACGTTTATTAGAAGAATTAACCTATAACTATTAATTTAAATAAATAATGTGAACGCAAATATCAATAATTTATCAAATATGATTATTAAAGTGTTTGGATTCACGAATTCATCATAGTTGTCATATCTAATATCTCATCTCAAGAATTTTTCTTAATGTTGTACTCGGTTGAATTCACGAATTTAACCTAATTTACCCATCTCAAGTTCAAATTAGTCATATTTAATTAAGTCAAATCAATATATCTCTATATAAAGTCAGAATAATCCTTAACTATATGCATTAAATTTCATAATAATTCAATTACAGACCGCAACTAGGGATGGGCGTGGATCGGGTTAAGTCGGTTTTCGACCCAATCCGACCCGAACTGATTTTAACGGGTCAGTTCGAGTTTTCAGTTTCGGGCCCGGTTAAAGAATAATTTGTTTTTAAAACCGAGTTAGTTTGGGGTTGGGTAAAACCGTTAAATGATGAGAAAAAATTGAATATCTTGTACCAAGAATTTGTCGTCTTCACGTTCCAATCTTCAAAGTCTTGGTCGTTCTTCCTCTCATTCTCCTTTTGGTCTCTCTTGCCTCCTTGATTCAACTACACTTAATCTGACCTAGATTAGGTCTTTATATAGTCTTACGCCCCTTTACCTTGTTTTAATTCAAAAAAGACACAAATGCCTTTCGTTTCACTTTTTAAAAATTTAGAAAAAATTGTGACGTAGACTATGGACAGGCCGCAGTTTGCAAACCTCGGCTCGACCCAGCCGCAACAATTAAAGAACCACTGTTTGCTGCGGCTAACCGCAGTCCAAACAGTCATTACTTGCTTGTTTGCAATTTAGTCCCTCAACTTTCAATATTATGCACTTTGGTCCTTATTGCTCCAAAATTCTTTAACATTTATCCTAAAACTTTCAAGCACTTTAACATTGGTCCCCAAACCTCGTTAGTCTTCCGATTTTTGTCCTTCTCAATTTTGAGAAGTGTGCAAATCAATCATCCAACTTTTGTAAATTAAATTCCACATTTCAAAACTTGTGAAATTCCTCCAATGACTTTCTTAGTATTTCTTATCACTCCCGTGCCATCATGTCAATCTTCAATTGCTTCCGATCAACTCTAATTAAACTTTAATTCTTCCTTTTTGATCTATTTACCTTCATTTTTGAATTTTTCCTACAATGAGAATATTTATTCGGAATTAAATAGAAATCCACTCAAATCATAATGAAAATCAAGTTTATAAGTCAGGATAAGCGTATAAATACACTTATCAGTATCTAAATAAAATAGTATAATAATAAAACAATATCTTAGATAAACGTATCTTAATATATCAGTATCATACATGATAGTATCTTAATAAAACAATATCACATACACAAATTACAACCCAATAGAACAACAATATCATAAATTGAAACATATCAAGCATTTTGAATAAAAATTGTATTAATGATCTTGTACTACTAATGGAATATTTTGAAATAATATCATTAATTCAACATAAAACATTTAATTTTGAGTTTGTATTTGTTTGGTGAAGTTTAAAAGTAGTTTTTTAAGAGACTTTGAAAAAAGTTGGTGAAATGTGTAGTTGAAAAGTTGCTAAAATTTGTAGTTGAAAATAAGTTTAAGAAAAAAATAGTTAAATAAACATG
Organism: Forsythia viridissima; assembly: GCA_030279155.1. Classification (NCBI taxonomy): domain Eukaryota; kingdom Viridiplantae; phylum Streptophyta; class Magnoliopsida; order Lamiales; family Oleaceae; genus Forsythia; species Forsythia viridissima. Next base: position 38,444,776 of record CM059036.1, read on the forward strand.
GCCAAACATATTATAATGTAACGAAAATTAGTGTACAATATTAAAAATAAAACACTATCAAACATTTTTCATGAAACAGTATCATAGAAAATAGTATTGTGTTTGAATTAGTACTTTTTACAATTACATGGACACTTTGGTTTTTAACGCTGAAATATGACTTTTAATTGAATTAAATTTGAACTATATGACTTTAAAGCTTATGAACGTATGATCAATGACGGACTCTAATTTTCTCAAAAAATTATTCCATTACGCAAATTTATAGATTGCTCAAGTCTTTTGAATATTGACTCTTGGTAAATTATTTTTCGGGCAAAGGAGCAATGAAACAAAGGGATATTAGGCCCAAAGCATTGGGGCATGGTCTGGTTTGGAGCAAGGTGGAGTATGTTGACAAATGGAGCTCCAAACTCAGTCCACTTAGCCTATTGGCCTAAAACGTGTTTCTAAATTGCAACTTGTATATTGAAGTGGCGCTTTTGCTGTGATGCTAACACGTCACTACTTGGCGGCTGTTGGATCTTAATGCTTTGAATGGTTTTCAGAACGCAAAATATTGATAAAAGTTGTAGATCCTATGAAATATGTGATTAAAAATGGATTTGAAAAAAAAAAAAAAAAAAAACCAAACAAGTGCTAAGGTTCAGTTGGACGATTGGTTAAATAACCTTTTTACACACTCTTTGTTTTTCTCTCTAACAGAGACACTCCATTCTTCATCATCTTCTATTTGGAAGTGAGGAATCTTATGTTGGGCATTCAAAACCAATTTGCTGAAATCTGTGGTGTATTACAATGAACAAATTTTTGCTAGTACTTTAAACTTTATCCTCTTTGTGAATGCTTAATAGGGACTAAACCCTTCGTAGCTCAAACTCGGGTCTATGGACAAAACAAATCATTTAATTTCCTATACTATATACCTTGTGATTTTTTGAAATTTGAGCTTATAGGAGCATCTTCAAAAAACTCTTTAATCATAACTCATAAGATGTTACTTCTCTATTTTGAGAGTTAAATTAACCCTTAAAATTATGTTCCAAAACATTTTCTAAATTAATTTTTTAAAATAGAGAGTCGATTTAGCTTTCCAAATGTATTCAAAGAATTAAATGTATTCAAAGAATTCCAAATTTCAACTAAATTAAATAGTATATATAAAATAAAATATAGAAAAATGGAGGAAATCATAAAATAAGTAAGAGGGAAGCATGTAAAATAAAATATAAGAAAAAATAATAAATTCTTATTGAAAAACGTAAAATGAAGTGTTAAAAATAAAAATTATGTTGGAGTACTTAAAATTTTTTACTCTCTAAATTTATTTAAGTTCTCTAAAATACAAAAGACGCTATTTATAAATAGATAGTCTTTTGAAGATGCTCTTAGATAGATATTATATAATTTTTTATGATAATTTAATTCCTAAATAGAAAAATTGGATATACTAAGATAGTAAAAATTAAAGGGTGATCATTAGATTATAAGTTCATAACCATAGTAAGTAAAGTTACAAAACGGTCACTGAAATTACAAAGTTTCAGTGCTGGTCACTGAAATATACTAATGAGTTTACTAATGATCACTCTGTTAAATTTTCAATATAAATTAATGACGTGTCACCGTTAAGTGTCGATATACATTAGGTAAAAATTGTGTCACGTGAACTTAATGTACTACTAATAATAAATTCGGAACATAAATGATGCATATAAAATTTGAAGACCTAGTTACAATTTTTGGATAATATCTAAATCAGATCTCCAAACCATCTGTACAACCCGATTTTTCTCCAAAAACGATCCCAAACCCTAATTTTTTCTCCAATTGATTAAAACGGGTTGTGTAAATGGTTTGGAGATTTGATTTAAATATTGTCCAAAAATTGAAGCTAGGTCCTCATGTTTTAGGTACATCATTTGTGGTTTGAATTTATTGTTACAAGTACGTTAAGTCTATGTGGCGTCAATTTTTGTCAAATGTCGATCGATTATGTGCCACATGGACACTTAACAATGACACGTCACCAATTTACACTAGAAATTTAACAAAATGACCATTGGTGAACACATTATTATACTTCAGTGACCGGTATTGGAGCTTTGCAACTTCAGTGATTGTTTTGTAATTTTGCTAAAATTTCAGTGACTTTAACCCAAAAATTAAATGAGTAAATGATACTTGGTCTACTAATAATTCCCAAGAATAACATCGAGTTTACTTTTAATACAAATAAGAGGGTAGTGAACAAAGGGAGGTCAAGAGTCAATAAAAATATAAATTAAATGGAATGAATTGTATCTTTAAAACTCTGTTCATTTTTATTGCCAACCCAAGCTTGAACCCGAGCACGTCTGCTACCCACAACCTTTGGCAGAGGGGAGGAATTGTTTTTCATAAGCAAAAAAGTATTTACTTATTTTTTATTTTGAGTTCAAAATTGACGTTTCAATTATTAGAGGAATAAAAATCATCAGCTTACGAAATTAAAAGCTTAAGGATCCAAGTACCAAAACCCACGAGTACTCAATTGCTTCATTACGTATAGGTGAGGGATCATTTTCAAATTTGACTAGAAGAAAAAATGTCACGGGTTGATTGCCTTGTGGATGTATGAAGACTGAAGTACTAATGAGCACCGCAGAATTCCAAATTCTCATGAAGAGAGTGAATTGATTTGAGTAATGATTATGGGTGTAATTAGTAATTAGTGTAACTGCAGTACTTTTTTATTTACTGTCCACCAAATTTGTCTCAACTTGTTCTGTTTTCATGTTTTCTACTTATAAAAAGCTTGACCATCTGAAAAGGACGGGAGTCTATTCTGCCAATTTCTTTGTTTATTTGCAGTATCCATACAGCAGGATCTAGTTTGCCAGAAGTTTAAAAATGAAAAAAGAAAAGAAGCCCCCAGATCTATCGCATATACGAAGTTTTAAATTAAAGTTATTTTAAGTTTTTTGTTTATTTTTTGTCAGATATGTTTGAGTTTTAGATTTAGACCATATTCGGTAGCTATTTTTTTCAAAAAATACTCATTTTTTTGCCTACAATTTTTGGCTTTTTAACTTTTTTACACTACAAAAAAATTTGAAAAGTCAATAAAATACCAAAAAAATCCATTTTTTCTAAAAAAAAACTACACTGAACATGCCTTTAAAGTATTTTAAGTTAAAGATTTTTTATTAAGGTATGAATCCAAGGACGGATTGGTACCATACGATTTTGAGGTCGTTGACTTGGTAACAGAACATATTTTAAGTGATTGGCCTATAATACTTGCCTAGCATGGCTCATCAACACGGTGGACAACACTAGGCCAACCTGTACTTATAGGCTTTTTCAATTTCTTTTGCAATTTAAAGTTGATTCATGGCATGACCAATATATGAGAGTCGAGCTATTAACATGTCATATTGTTCTTTGAGCAAATCAACATAGTATGACATGTCTATTCTCTCTGTAAATGATCATTTGAAGATGGAAATATATTAAAACTCAATTATATTTCCATCCAGTAACTATATACATAAACACAACTCGATCCATCATGACACGTGTTTATCATTTCTATACATTTTTTTTTGTCTTAATGATAGTGCGAATACAACATCTTATGTATTTTTTTTGGGTAATTACAGATCTAACTCTTAAGGCGACTACATTTTCATTTCTCTCTTCTTTTTTATTTGTTACCCACAATCACTTTACTACTAAAGTGTCAATTATTATAGAAGTGTGCAACCGGATCCTTCAAGCTTCCTAATCAACCTGGAGAAGCGTGCCAGTAATGTCACATTGCAATGCAGCAGAGCATTACCCAATTTTAAAAAATAAAAAAATGATTTTCCTAGATATCCTACCCTACTTTCTGAAATTGGAGTTGTTATCCTTCTGACAAATGTCATGTGATTGTGGGGTTTTTTTTCTTCCAATTTTTTAATGTAATAAAGTGAGTGATTTTTGAATGCAAAAGCCATTACTTATCACTTCAAGCATCAGTGCATCGCAGCAGTATACACTAATACAGGTTCATGCACCTTACCTCACTTCATGAATCTCTTTTGCTTGACTCTCCATTTATGGCTAATCAAAATTATTTTCTCAACCCCAAACTAACCAACACCACACTGTAATGTATTTAAACGTTAAGTAGATGCGTGTATATACTCATATTATTGTTCGTTCCACGATCTAATTTCCAGTTAAAGACGCGAAACCATCTTCTGATCATGTCTCAATTATTATAAAGATAATCAATTGTACGAATGTTATGGGTAAATGAGTCTTTATACAATCTTATAAAAATAAAATGCATACATGTAAGGGTCAAAGACTTAAAACTAGATCGTCCTCTTCTTTAATAAACGTATTTGTCTAAAGTTATATCCGAGAGAGTAAACATAATTTATTATTTGTAAAGTGTACCAAACATAATCATTTAATTACAATCCGTGCTTTCAAATATTATTAAATACGTTTGCAACTAGTTTTAATAAATCAAAAACCGAAAAAATTACAAATATTGTGACACAAGTCAGTGGACCACGTGAGTGACTTTTATGTTGGTGTATATTATTTTATAATATCTTGGTCGGTAAGAATTGCATTATAGTCCACCCCCACCTCTCAAAGAGGAGAAAAATAATTGTGGTACAAGTAGCAATTTCCTATATATATATAACCTTACACTGACACCACCCCTTCACTTGTAGGGTTAAACCTTAAATCTTTAAGTCCTTCAGCACAGAATTCTCTCTCTCTCTCTCTCTCTCTCTCTCTCTCTCGAGCATGGATGATTATAATAACCTAATAGAAATGCTGCCATGGACAATGCAGCACAATAGGGTTTCTCAATTTTCCTGTCCTAACTATGAAGACACATCTGAATCATCAGATTTCAATTTCTCCGGTCGAACCGCTGCTACCGGCATTGATGCAGTGCTTCAACCGGCACTTCCACCTTTTACATCCCATGTTTCCGGGCCAAATTATGATGCTTGGAACACGGACTTATCCAGCGACACAAATCCATTACAGAAAAGAAACTCCATGGAAGCCATGAGAGAAATGATCTTTCGTATAGCAATGATGCAGCCAATTCACATTGATCCGGTTTCAGTGAAACCACCAAAGAGGAAGAATGTGAAAATTTCCAAAGATCCGCAGAGTGTGGCGGCGCGCCACCGCCGGGAAAGAATAAGCGAGAGGATAAGAATTCTGCAGAGACTTGTTCCTGGAGGGACAAAAATGGACACAGCTTCTATGTTGGACGAGGCTGTTCATTACCTTAAATTTCTTAAAAAACAAGTGCAATCATTGGAACAAGCAGCAAGTAATAGGCCAATGGGGGCTGTGAATTATTCAAGCTTAATGAAAACATGGCAGCCTGTTCAAATGATGGGATCTGTGCAAATGCTTAGCTAAAGAGCGCGAAGTAGAGCATGTTTGGCTGAGCTTAAATGTTAGAAAATAAGTCAAAAAGTGGCTTATTTTCAGCTTTTCTTTTGAAAAGAAGCCACTTCTAGCATTTAAGATCAGCCAAACATGCAAATCTTGGGGGATTCTTCCGAATTTCTGTGTTGGCATTTTCCTTCGATGATTAGGGGGTTTGTAAAGCATTTTCTTAATTACTTTTTTGCTTATTTTCTTGGGATTTATACGTACTTTATGTTGATAATTTTTATGGAAATTGCATACAATTTATTAATTTCCCTCAACTTCACTACACTAAACTTGTATACTTATAATTGAAACATTTTCTTTCAATATCCGTTTCCAAATTTTTAGCATGTCCACTATCGATGTATTTTAGTGTCTAGCGCGTCTAGGTATGCATTCGACGCTCAAAATTTGTGACAGTTGATGATTATGACGATTATTTGTAGGAAAGTATTTGGCATCGATGTAACAAATTATTGTGGAACGAGCACGAAGAAATATGAAAATGCTTGCAAAATTTTGAATTTGAATTACATTTCAATTTTAGTAATTTAGAATTTTTACTATTTAACCCAAAGTTAAGATTTTATCTTTTCCCGTGGTTTATTGAATAATATTGAAACAAATTCTATCAAATTATAAGTAATGAATTTCTGATCCCCATACTATTTGATATTTGCAGAATCAATGAGTTTTTGATGCATCGTTTATTATTTCATATTTAGAACATGTTCGGTAGAGTTTTTTCTCCAAAAAATCTATTTTTTTGCCTACAATTTTTGACTTTTCAACCCTTTTTACACTACAAAAAAGTTTGAAAAGTCAAAAAGTAACCAAAAAAACCTATTTTTTTTCAAAAAAAACTCTACCGAACAAGCCCTTAGTTGCATTAGTTTGCAATGATGAACATGATGGATACTAAAATAAATAATTTAGAGCATGTACGGTACTTGCTTTCAGCATTAAAGAAAAAAAAAAAAACCATTTTCAAGGACGACTTTCTTGACTTGTCAAAAGATTTGATATGAAATGACATAATTGTCATTTTTACTTTCAAATGGCATTTTATTCATTGAGGACAATTTTATCATTTCACCTCAAAATCTTTTGAAAAGTCAATATTCATGTTGCAAAATGGGTTTTTAAAGCTAAAAATTTCTACTGAACAATTATTTTTTTTTTCTTCAGTATATATATTGCATCATAGTTTACCTTGTCAAAGAAGTCAAATATTATTTTAATATTAAAGCCCGAGTTTGTGAGGCTCGTATATTGTGTCGATCCAATTTTCACTATTGTCTTCGGATCCTTCTTTTCTCATTATATCATGTCCATTGATCAAGCTCTCCTACGTGTATTATTGCTTCAGATTTTTCTTTCAAAAAATAGACCGACTACATGTACTAAGATCAATTAACTACACGTCGCACCTAACGTTTGTTTTATGTGCTGACATAAATATGGCTTGAAATCAATTCTTAATCCTCCTTTCAAAACCATGTATAAGACTTCATATCATACACTATATATCTTAATACCTTAGAGCCACTGATAAGTGTGATTTTATATTTATCTGGGTAATTAAAAGTGGACAATTGAGGGGGCTCTTAAGTGAATTTTTACTTAATTGTATGTCAATTTGATTATTTTAGGTCAAAATCAGAATTCAGATGGAATTGGAGAAAAACAAAGCAAAAATGTCAAAAAAAGATTGAAAGCGTACAAAAACTTGGAATTGGAGACTTACATGTAAGATCATGAAAGTTGAAGGACCTGAGTTGCAAATAAAAGAGAAAAAAATGAAATGAAATAAAAAATTCAGGGACTAAAGTAGAGATATTAGAAAGATAGAGGACATATCGAACAAATAATCAAGGACTTGGCCGCAAAATTAGAGAAAATATTGGTTCATGCGATCGCAAAGTTCGTTGTGGACATATGAGTAGCCCACCAGACATAAACTTGAGATCAACTAATTATCTTTTGCGATCGCAATCGAGTTTCTTCACTTAATACTCGTCAAATATTTCTAAATTTGAGTTGAACATGGAGAAGGTTTATATTACACAAAAACTTTCTTATTGCTCGTTACATGTATAGAAATAAGGTTAGACATGATACATTGCACCACGACTCACATATTGCTAGATAGTTTGAATTGTGTGTGTAAAGTTTATAAGTAATTTCGATAATTTCAATCCCACTTTATCTTACACAAAAGCAAAAAGAAACAAAAAACTAAATATTATTTTCAATAAATTTAAAATTTAATCGTATGAATATTTTCTACTACTCTCTTTCATTGTTACATCTATCAATTTCAACCACGACAAAAGAAAATAAATTGCCACATAAAGGAGGGTCTAGTAATATACTTGTTCCTGATTCAAGGATCATGTCTCACTAGAATCCACATCATGTTATTGACATTAATAGAATCGAATCCCAAGGAGTATGAAATGATATTATTATTAAAATGAGTTGAAAATTGGTCAAAATGTATGTAGCATAAATTAGACCCATTTGTGAAACATCCCATGTAGACCCGCCAACACCCCCACAAGGACTCTTGAATTCACTCTCTGCAACCAAGTGCATGCATCGTCTCAGTCTTTTTCTAGGGCAAATTCGATTTTTTTTTTCTTTTTTTTAATTTAAAATAAATTAATACTTATATTAATTTTTTTATAAACTGAAAAAGGTTAATTAAGATTATAATCCAATCCAAATGACCAGGTCTTCCAAAAACTTTGGCTAAATAGCCTTTGACTGGAAGAATGAAAAAATAAATAAAAAATCTAATAAAATGAAAATGACATTTCTACCCTTTACATCAAAACCCAATTTTGTCTTGCATTTTCACTTTTTCTTCTTATTCGTCACAGAAATTGAACTTCTATCTTCCAAAATTTCAAAATCAATGTATTTTTTTCCACCATCTTCATGGCGAATCTATCATCGAATGACCATTCACTCGAGCACCAGTTTTGTGCATTAATCAAGTGGTTGTCGCACTTCTTCATCCTTCATTTGTTGTCGATTGCTAGAGACAAAGAGGTGCTTGTCCTTTCAAATTTTTCCTTTTGAAATGTGAATTTGTCCTCAAGGCAATGGTCAAATTTTGGAGTTTCTATTCGCAGAGGAATTTTGAAGTTTAGGGGATTTTGGGTGTTTCAAATGGTTTAAGAGATGAGTATTTTGAGCAAACAAAATTTATTTATTGATTCCACTTTCTTTTTACTTAATTATCTGGTTAGATGCCTGTTGGATAAAGTTATTGACTAACGGATCATTTGGCCCAAAGTTACAAATTTTTATATAAAAAAAATTGATTAAATATTTGATTAAAAAGTTAATAAAAGTTATAGGTCATATGAAATGTGTAGTTAAAATCAGTGTTATTAGAAATGTCTCGGCCTAGTCGGTTTAACCGGTAAACGGGGAATCGGGACCAAAACCGATATGGTTATGCAGAAAAACCTTCTATTAAAAAACTTGCCCAAAAATCCGCACATCCACCCGGTTTGGAGGAACTTGTTGAACCCTTCCCAATTTAACCGGTTTTAAAAATTATTTATTTCCACAATTAATTGTTCACGCACGAAATGGATCAAAAGAAAGAAAGAAAAAATTATTTTGAGGAATTTTTGTGATTCCCAAAAACTTGTTTTTTATTTTTTAAATTTTTTTTGTAAAATTTTTTATTTTTTATTTTTTTTAAATCTCCGTGTCAATCCCAGTTTGAATCTTTGATCCTTAACCCTTTCTCTTTTCTGGGTTGATTTCTAAAACATTAGTTAAAATTAATTGTTGACTTTTAACCAATTTTTTTAAACATATTTTAATATAGACCAAACAAGCACCTAATTCCCTTTCATCAACAGTTTCTCCTTGTATACATGGTACAAATTGTAGACCTCGTCCTAAACAAATAAAGATACTATCAAACAAACAAGGAGAGAGAAGTTGTGAAGTGGTCTCACAAAGAGTACTACCACTACTCGTTTTGACTAATTAATATTTTCAAATATGGTTAGCGTAATACTTTTCTAATCTAGTCATTATGAAAAAATGACATGTTTTTAACAAGACCTAGTCATGCAAAGTAATTTTACGTGGGTTTATAGGATATAAGCATTCTCTCTCTCTATATATAGTTGTCCCATGACAGCTTATTTCTTCATTCTTTTCTGCATTATAAAGCTATGGCCTCCAAATGCGACAAGTCTTTCTGCAGTGATTATATGCTGCTAAAGCCAGAGGAAGCTAGCTTGGTTGATATCTTTCGCATCTTATTTTCCGATGACATCAGGAAACGCAAATTTATCGACTGCCCGGAGGGGAAAAGGCCGGAACCATTCAAGCGAAGATGGCTGATCTTTGTTTCTATCTTGGTGCTGAAGCTTTTGCAAACTGTAGAGAAACCTATGGCATGGTTTGGGTCTTTGGTTGAGCAATGGATAAATCTACTGTCAAGTAATGGCAATTTATTGAGGCTTGTGCTCAACTTCTTACGAGGTATATATAGTTATATTTCCTTTGTAACATGTTTGATAAGTTAATACTAAAATGATATTAGAAGTAATGTTCTCCTACTCCCAAAGGGGCAGGATGTAGTACCCACCTGCTGAAGTGTCAGTAGATGGACTGTCCATAATAAAAGTAATCAATTCACTTGATTGTTACTTAAGCAGGTGGACACTACAAGGGGGCACGAGAACATTACTCACAATATTAGTACTTGAACTTTTTTTCTTTCTTATTTATGTATGTTTGTGTATACTTATAAGTACTTATAAGTCGATTATAAGTCAGTCAAATATGATTTTCATTCATACATTTCGTATGATCCACAACTTTTATCCACTTTGTAGCAACATATTTCGTAGGACCTACTGCTTATAATCTACAAAAATCTTTACCAAACATACTATTAATCATGTTCAATTCTATCTAGTAGTAGGGGCGAAGGAGAGGGGATCCTGGGAGAGACCAGGACCCCCAACTTTCTGAAAATAATTTTTTTTTTTTTAATTTATTAACAAGCCAAACTCAAAGTCTAATTGTCCAAACCAAATAATCAATTAAGGTCCAACAAAAATGAATAACCTAAACAAATGAGGCTCAAAAATAGATTGATATTCATCTTATTGGACCTCACATCTACTGGTATGTTAACTTCAAATCACGAATCAGCATCGAAAGACGGCAGCAAGAATCACATCGTCTGAATTCTTCTGTCGAATCGAAGGGACGAGTTGCCGTAAACAAAAATATTATATTCTCATAAAAATTGGCTCAGTAATTGTAATTTGAGAGGAAAAAAAATATTCGGGGGCGCTGTCCCTGAACTCTCATGAGAGGGGTCTTCACCTGTTCCAGTCCATCCCTTTATCATATTCTGACTCCGCTTCTATTTGGGATCCTCCAATTTAAAATATCTTACTCCGCCACTGTCTACTAGTATGTACCATTGGGTGTACTATGTTTTATCTTATGCAAAACTAGATGTCAACAAGAAGCCCCTATGCCACTGCATGCATGATAAGTTGTGTATAAATCTGTCTGGTGTGTGAGAGGAAGGGCCATGTGGGATTTATTTATTTAAATTTATTTAATTTTTTTTTTTTTTTTTGGGGGGGCGGGCGGGGGTATGTACTATAGAGATGAAGAGATAAAGATATACACTTGGTGCATCAATAGTCAAAGTTTTTGGTAGGTGTGTACTATACCAAACTTTGGCTAGACATTAGTAGTCAAAATTAATATTTTAGTTATTCACGTAAATCTTTGTAGGCGCATTTTTCAATTCCACTGTTCTTTTCCATCTAGAATTAGGTGTTCATCTTGTTTTCGGCAAGGAATTGACATTATTCCGTACCTAATTTATAACTTGAAAGCATAGACAAGGGAATGTAACATATCAATTGCAATGTCTTAGTAGCGTAGATTACATATTATTGAATAATTTTAAGTATATAATAAAAAAAAAAATATTTTACAATGTTAAATTTTACTAGTACCACATAACAAACACGCATTTGAAGATTTTAGTAAATTTATGTAGACATAGGAATGAAATTCTAGCCTCGTATTGGAACCAAAATTGATTGACTCAATGGAGAATTGAATATTCAAGCTTTGGCCAAAAGTGACAAAGTGTTGATTGAGTCTATATATATTGTTCCAAATGCATGTCTCTTTAGTCGTTCTTCCAATGAAAACCTTACACATCATCAATAACAACAAGTGTGAAAGCATTAAATGTTGTTCATAATGACCCTCTCATCTATTTATTTGATGATGTATAAAGTTTTTAATTTATTGAAAAGACGATTAAAGAGACATGTATTTAGGACACCAGATCTGGACTCGTGTTGATTAACTGTAGATATGGGACATATTTAGTACATTGATCATTTGTGGGAATTGTATAATTGGCTCTTTAGCTGGTTGCGTTGTGTTTAATAATTATATAATTGTTCTGATATTAAGTTTCATTGTCATTTAATTATAAAAATTGTGCATGTTTTGAAACTTTAAATTAATAGTCTAAAAATAAAATTCAAATAATTAGAGGTATCAATTATTTTAACTTTCAGGAAAAGTTATACATTCAAAAAAACCCATGAAGAATTTTGTATCAATTGTCGGACATATCGATAAACGTCGCAAGTTAGACGACAACATAAGACATGGAGATGGAAGATATTATGCTGCACTTTCTATAATGGCTTCTAAAGTATCTTACGAGAACAAGGCATACATTGAATCTACAGTCACGGACCATTGGAAGGTACATCGAAAATTCTTCAACATTTCTAAGTTCTAACATTTTACATGCTTTTCACAAATTTGAGTCATACATTGAATCTACAGTCATGGACCACTGGAAGGTACAATGAAAATTCTTCAACATTTTTCACGCTTTTCACGTATTTTGTGTGTTAATGTTAAATATGTCAAAAATCATGTTCATTGACTTCAAATATAAGACATTAAAGAACCATTGTTTATATATAAACTCTTGACTCTCAAGTCATGATGGTTATAAGTATAAATCGCAGTAAAAGTTTCACATCGTATTTTGGTCAAAGCCTGTTTGACAGAGATTATAAATTATAATTAGATTATTTGAGTTAAAACTACTTTTTTAATATGAAATGACAAAATTGTTCTTATTCAACAAAATGCCATTTCAAAGTAGAAAGGACAATTTTGTCCTTTCATGGTAAAAATGGTTTGAAATATTCACAATTTCGACTCAAATAAACCAATATTGATTTATAATCTAGTTTATAATCTCCATCAATCGGGTCCTCATTGTAATGGAGTTAAGATAATTTCAATATTTATGGGCAGAAAATATTGCTTCAACAAAATATAAAATCTAAAATAAATCCAATAAACAAAGATTTAAAAAAAAAATAGTAAAGAATAAAAATATCGTGATTATTGTAGTCTAATTCAATTTTTTTTTTCTTTCCTCACTCCACAGATGGATTTCGTGGGTTCCTACGATTTTTGGAATGGTGATCACCTGACCTACTTCTCATGATTTTTGTCCTGAAATTAATTTTTGCAATAATCTTAAAATTAAAGTTTTTGAAATTTGGCAGATTACCAAGAGAAAGCTACAACACAAGCTTTCATATTTCATGACACAAATGATAAAATCATAGTGGCTTTCAGAGGCACCGAACCCTTTGATGCAAACGCATGGTCGACAGACTTCGATATCTCTTGGTATTATTCAACTACGTCATCTAAAAGTTTAAACTCGATAGTGGGTGAATTTATTCGATTTAAATACACTCTTCAACATTCCTTTCATGTAAGCTCGATTAAATTTATTTCTCTCACAATTTTTAAAAAGACAAATCATTTCACCTAAATTCTTAGATTGTTAGAAATCGGACATATTTCTTTATTTAAATTTGGTAATCAAATTACCATTATGAACAATTTTTTTCTTTTCTATTATATCAAAGGTTTTACGTACGCAAAATTTTCATAAACTGTCAACGGGCAAGATTTGAACCAAAACATTTGCCCGCTGCTACCATATTACGTTGAACCACCTTACTAAAAACTTAAGTTGTTAAGAATTAGACATGTTTATTTATTTAAACTTCGTCTTCAACAGGTACGATATTCCAGGCCTCGGAAGGGTGCACGGCGGATTCATGAAAGCTCTAGGACTGCAAAAGAACCAGGGCTGGCCCCGAGAACAGGCCGGAGATAACCAACAAGAAGTAGCCTACTATGCCATTAGGAAGATACTGAAACAACTACTTCAGAAAAATGAAAAGGCAAAGTTTATAATTACTGGCCACAGCTTGGGTGGTGCATTGGCAGTTTTATTTCCAGCAATTTTGGTATTCCATGAGGAGACATGGTTGCTTAAAAGATTAGATGGGATTTATACATTTGGTCAACCAAGAGTAGGAGATGATCAATTTGGACAAATCTTGAAACAACACTTGACAAAATACAACATTGATTATTACAGGCTTGTTTACACTTTCGATATTGTGCCTAGATTGCCTTACGATGATTCCACCTTCTTGTTCAAGCATTTGGGGACCTGCATTTACTATAATAGTTTCTACCAAGGAAAAGTAAGTTTCTCTATCTTGCTCGAGAGGTCACCAAATTAACTTGGGTCCAAACAATAGGGACGGAGCCATGATTTTTTGGAAGGATATTGCTACTATATATATATATATATATATTTTGATCCGGTCCCAGCCCCCTATCTCCATCCTTTTGAACAAGTCACTTTGTCCAAGTTTGTTAGCTTAGCAAGTGAAAACACTAACATCTTTTTTGTGTTCAACAAAGTAACGAATTTGGACAGAGTGACTTGATTGAAATCTATATGCATAAACTAAACGACCAAATTATGATAAGTATAGTGACCCTAGAAGTTTTTTATCCGTAAATAGTTAAAATTGACCCCCTCATCTAAGGGTTAAACTGTCACATATATAATAGTTATGTCTTCCTGATAAAATTAGTAAAGTTGATTAGTTAAGTAATATTTTGTGTAATTTTTGCACAGATTGTTGCCGAAGAGCCCGACAGGAATTATTTCTCTCTTATATGGCTTATACCGAAGATCATAAATGTGAGCTGGGAGCTAATAAGAAGCTTCATTATTCCATACACAATAGGGAAAGAGTACAAAGAAGGGGGTCTTCTTCGATTTCTTAGGGTTATCGGCTTGTTAACTGCAGGATTACCAGCTCATTGCCCTCAAGATTATGTTAATGCTACTCGATTGGGACCATCAGATTTGTATCTTAACTTTCCTAGCTCGATATGATGAAAATGAAACTTATTTTTATGATATAGTTACAAATTAAGCTAGAGTTGTAAAGATGAATTTTGAAGAAGATTCGTGATTAATAATGTTACTCTAATAAAAGAACAAGCTCTTGATTCCTACAACTGGTAATTCTTTGGGTTCGTAAGCTAGGGTCAACTTTTACTATGAAGATGGATAAAGGTTGTAAACAAACAAAATAGGAAGTATAAAATATTCAACTATTATAAGTTGAAGTGTTCTTAGATTCTATTTTTGTCATTTTTTTATAAGCATATCTTTTGGATTTCATTTGGACACGGTTATGAGATAATCTTTTTTTGAATATTTTGTTCTTAATAAAATTAGGATTTTCTAAGATCAAATAAGAAGAGTTGTCTCCGATCTAAATTTAGTCCTTAGATGATATTCGAGAAAAAATAAGGTATTATATTAAATCAGGCTTAGTGACGGGTTTGTACATAGAATATTTTGAGGCTATTAATCATCTTTGTAATTCGATATAAGGATATTAATAAATCAGAAGATTCAGTGTAGGAGAGATTGTTCTTTGTCTTCAAGTTGGAAGTTCGTATTTTTTTTAAAAAAAATATTGCCAAGACTTTAGAATTGTGACAATGTATTCAATGGACCAAAATCTCGAAGAAACTTATTTTCAATTTTTCAATTGAATATACATAAATATTTTCTCTTTTAATAATAAAGTTGTTATTGAGATGAAAGACTAAGACCCAAATGTTATAAAACAAGAGAGAATAATAGATGAGAATAGAGATTAACAGGAACTTCCACATTTACAAACCAAAACAAAATCTTCCAAAATCTCACGCAAATCTTCTCCCAAAATCCTGAAATCTCAGTGCATTCTTCACACTTTTTGTTCTCGGTTGAACAATGAAGAATCCAAATCGAAGAATAACTAGGTCGAAGACAGCGTCGCTTGAAGAAGAAACCATGCCAGAGTTGAACAGATTGAGTCACTGGCGAATAACGTTTTCTACACCCACAAAATCACCCAAAACGAAGAAGACAACGAATTTGTTGAAGTTTAAAGTTGGTTTTGTATTTGTAACAGTTTCTGTTTAGTATCACTGATTGATACAAATGATATTTTATATTGCTGAATATGTTATAGATTATATTATGTTATTTTATAAAGCATATGTTATATGAATTGATATTCTGTATGAATAGTGTTACATATATTACAAATGATGAAATTATGAGTTTTATTTGTTAAATTTGATATTGTGTTTACATATCTATGTCATACTGATGTTACACAGTATCAATAGGTTTTTAGAGTCCAATGTGTATATTAGTATGAACTTGTTAAAGTTTAGAGTTGATTTTGCAGTTGTAACAGTTTCTGTTTACTATCACGGTCTGATACAGATGTTACAAATTATATTTTGTATCACTGAATATGTTACAGATTATATTATATTATTGTACACAGTACATGTACATGAATTTGTATTCTGTATCACTGATGTTTTACATCTCAATTTGTAACATAGATTGTTACAAATGTTGAAATTAAAAAGAACATGAGTTTTATTTATGGTTATTATAGATATTTTTTTTATACAAATGATATATATTTGACAATTATAACAATAAAATATTTTGTTATATATATATTCTAATCAATTCCGATTTTTAAAAATTCGATTACTATAATTAACAATAAAAGATTTTATAATATGTGAATTTTCATCAAATCCGGTAATTAATAAATCAGTTACTCTATACAATAAATTGAAATAATAAATTTTAAAAAACAGTATTTTCAGAATAAATGAAACAAGAATGAGTTTTCGAAATTATTTTCAAACAAAGGCATATTTATAAAAAAAAAAAAAAAAAAAAAAACCCTATAATATAAGCTTGTAAGCCTAAAATGCATAATTTTAAGGCCTATTTAATACAAAGTCTTATATAAGCTCAAATAAAATAATATTTATACTTAAAAGTTCAATGCTTGCATTCTAGTCCCTCAACAATAGAAATATCTTACATTGGTCCTCTAACTTCTAGGCTTTCAAATAGAATATCTAACAGCTAGTAAATAAGGTACGAGGTGTCGCACACTTAGCAATTAAAGATCATGAAAATTCGTAGTACAACATGCAAAACATGTCTTGGCATTCTAGTCCGTTCATTCTACATTTTTGGAAGTCTTGAAATAAATGAAGGATTCTTGGAAAGTGAAAGGTTTTCTTCTCTTCTTCTTTCTTGCTCTTTCTTCTAACTATTTCAAATTTAAGATGAGACGAGTTTTGCGTGTTGTACTACGGATGTTCATGATTAAAATTGTTAAGAGAATATATATTCGTTTCCAAGAATTAATGTTTTTAAGTTAAACCTTACAATTTAGAATGAACGGGGTTTCATCCTACAAGTTAGAATGAAACTAAACCGGAGAATATAGTACTAAGAATTAAACGTGTGCCTACAAGTTGGAATGAAACGTCGTTTTCTCTCCACTGTGTTTATTCAAATGGTGTTAACGTATCTTTTTTTTTTTTTTCTTTTAAATCTATTTAAATTCGTTGCAATTCGTCTTTTTGAGTTTATCTCGCCCTTTTAGAAACCTAGGGCCCGTTCTCTTTGTATTTTAATTTTGAATTTTGAATTCATTTTCAATTTTCTGTTTTGAGCGTTTGTTTCAAGATTGCTGAAAACGCATTTGATTTGTCATTTTAAAAAATTATTTTTCAAAACACAAACTAGAAAACACGTTTTGTTTGAAATTTTGACTAACTATTTTATGACATTTTATTCAATGAATTTGTTTATTCAGTAAAATAGAACAATTTTATGCTAATATATTATCAAGTAATATATAAATTTTAAAGTTGGTGAATCTTACAATATTTTTTTTTTTGCTACAAAAATAAAATACAAACAAGTAATAAATTGGCAAAATAGGAAATAAAAAAATAAAAATTAATGATGTGGACTAATAAATTTAATCTGTTTTTATTTAAAATATTTTTATAAGAATTTTTATTTAAATAAACAACAAGGGCTTGAACTATTTTCACTTTTTTAGAATTTTTATTTTTTTTATTTTTTTAGAATTTTAGAATTTAATTTTCTTTTCAGAATTTTTAGTTTTTTAGTTTTTAAGAATTTAGAACTTTATTTTTTAGAATTTTTATTTAAATAACCAATAAGAGCTTGAACTATTTTTACCTTTTTAGTATTTTAAAATTGGGATAATTGCATCAAAGGTCTCCAACGTTTCAAAAACGTTAGGGATATGCCCCTAACCTAAAAAAATAGCACCAGACATCTCCAACGTTTGAAGAAATAGGCACCGTAGGTCCCTCTTAACATTTTCCATCCATTTTCTCCGTTAAATCTCAGAATTGCACTGCACGCACTTCATTTCTACAAAAAAACTCGAGTGGAATTGCAGGGGTGAAACTCTCACTCCACTGTAAATCGCTTTTCTTTCTCTCTCTACAATTATCTTGAATCAGTACTCTCTCTCCTCTGCTCTTTTTAATGTTTGTGTCCATGGCTAAAGCCAGGGCTCGATTGGAGAAGATCGAACGTGAGGGTGCATGTACGGTGGTACTACCGGCCGGAGGAGTCGATCGACGGAATTGATTCAATTTTTAACCCATTTGCTAGATACAAATCCAGAAACCCAGATCACAATCCCAAAAATTATGAATAACAAATTGTTCAAAAGAGGTTTTAAGCACGTGAAAATTTATATTGAGGATGATAAATTGTGCAGTGTTAATGATGATGAGAATGATGATATGGAGTCTTTATCTGATCAATCGTTGTCGGAGTCGGAGTCTGAATTGGATACCAGAATGAGGTTTACTAGTCTTCCGAGGCCTGCTAGTTTGAATGCATTTGATATTATTTCTTTTTCGCGTGGTTTTGACTTGTCTAGATTATTCAAGGAGGGAACAGATGGGGCAAGGTTTATTTCATGTGCACATGTTTCAAATATCATATCAAAACTGGAGGAAATAGAAAAGGTAGTGAGTTTTTCAGTAAAGAAAAAAGACTACAGAATGAGTTTGGAAGAGTCTAGGGAGGGTGTGAAAGGGCCATTGACAATTGCAGCTGAGATATTTGAATTGACACCATCATTGAGAGTTGTGGAGGTGAAGAAGAAATGAGGGGATAGAGTAGAGTACGAGGAGTTCTGTAACCGGGAACTGAAGCCCATAATTGATTTCTAATTTGTGTCATCAATTTCCGTAAGAGAAAAAAGTTTTGATATTCTGGACAATCGCAATTTTAGTCCATAAAGGAGACCTCTGTCTAATTTTCCTGAAAACCCAAAGCCATCGACAACAAGGTCAGAGACTCTATTGGATCTAGAACCTTTCATCGGTGAATTATACATACATACAACATTCGGCCGGAGGACGACGAGAATCAAGAATTTTTGACATGGCAGACTCAGTGAGGGCTGTGGAGAAGATGTTGAATTACAATTTCATAGACAAGAAGCTTCTGGAGTCACCCCTGCAATTCCACTAGCATTTTTTGTAGAAATGAAGCGCGTGCAGTGCAATTCTGAGATTTAACGGAGAAAATGGATGGAAAATGTTAAGAGGGACCTACGGTGCCTATTTCTTCAAACGTTGGGGATGTCTAGTGCTATTTTTTTTAGGTTATGGGCATATCCCTAACGTTTTTGAAACCTTGGAGACTTTTGATGTAATTATCCCTTCAAAATTTAATTTTGTAGAATTTTCATTTTCATAGAATTTATTTTTTTAGAATTTTTATTCTTTTAGAATTTATTTTTTGGTGTTTTTCAAAAATATGTTTTGAATTTTATGTTATAAGTTTAAATTTGTTTTCAAAAACGTATTTTGAAAAATAGCATACCAAACAAGTTCTGTAAGTTACAAAACAGAAAATGATAAATTGGTGCAAATGGTCCCTAACATATGTCAATAGTGCGCAAATAGTCTATAACCTTTTATTTTTTGTGGAGTGGTCCCTAACTTATCTATTTAGGTGCACAATTGATCATTATTTAATAAAAAAGACAAAAATACCCTTAATTCTAGTTAAAAAATTACAATTGAATTTCTAACATTTGTAAAATGTGAAAATAAGTCCGACATATTTATTAAACAATATTTAATTTAGCATATTAAATATATCACTATAGTCGTGTCAATTAAAATTTTAAAATATAAAATTATTGCACTTTAGGTATATGTAATTGTTATGGGATGTGAAAAATTTGAATAAAAATTAAGTTAAATAAATAAATAAATAGCGTATATAATTTTATGATATTGAACCAATCTTATGATGTTTTTTTTAATATAAAAATACTAATAAAAATTAATTTACACATTTTGTGTTCTTTATTTTTGAACGACAATAAAACAATAAATTAAAATATGAAGAATATAATTTGAGCTCTAATATTTGTAGTTAATAAACGAATAGCTCAATGAAATAATAATATTTGAGTATCAAGTTTGTGACAAAGTTATTTTTCTTTTTATGTTGTAATGATAAAATTAAAGTTTAAATTTTAATGATTACCTAATAATAATAAAATAATTTTAATTAACACGTTTGTTAATAATTATGAGCTTAATTTTTAGTTATTTCATAATAGTTCGTAAAATATACAAAATAATTTAGTATATTATCAATTTGTTAATTTTTTTAATTTTTTTATAAAAAAATAAAAGTATCAGACTCATTTATACTTTTTGCAAAGGTTAGGAATCTAATTGATTTTTTTTTAAAATAAAAATAAGGGCATATTTGTATTTTTTATCAAATAAGGACCAATTGCACACTAAAATACATAGATGAGGGACTGCTGCGCCAAAAAACAAAAGTTAGGGACCATTTGAACTATAAAGACAAATATTAGGAACCATTTGCGCCAATTTCCCACATAAAATTGAAAATAGCAAAAACAACACGACCTTAACTTTTTATGAAATTGAAAGCAGGTTGTGGGACTCAATCGATGGAGCTTGGCAAAGTCTTGGTTGAAATAACAATAAAAGTTATAAGTACTTAATTTACGTTATGAGAGTGGAGTCAAAATCTTTGTCTCAATTGTGTCTCTTTGGCGGTCTCACCAATAGAAAATTTACTCATTATCAAATAAATACAAGTTAATTTTAACAACAAATGCGAACACATTAAATAATTGTATTTATTTGATAATGTGTATATTTTTTATTGGTGGAACAGTTAAAAGGATACACAATTGGGACAGCAGATCTGAACTCATGAGAGTGTGCCTATTGATTCTAGAATTGGAGTTTTCTTTTACTCATGAAGTTCGGATATCGAATGTTCTCTTGGGAATTGGTTATGCAATGAATTTGAGTTATTTTAGGCATTGAAACATGTTACTTTGCAATTAGTATGCTTCAACTTGTTTGAATGTGAAAAGTAATTTTTTTACTTACACCAGATTTATTTTTAGCAACAGAGACATAATCTCCCCCACGATATTTTACGTACTAATCTTTCACGAAAATTTATGAAATTTTACGAAGTTGTATTTCAATTTACAAGCCTTGTTTTCATATAAAGTGGCTTATGTAGTTCATTACGAGTTGAAAGTTGTGATATTTTCAAGTTCCCTGCTTGCTGTCCAAACTCAGATTCTGACACGGTGATCTTCGGTGGCTAGGACTCGGGGAGTCACATGTTTGACATCAAAACAACTACCAGAACCTATATCTCTTTCAAAGTGAACATCCCAAGTATTCTGCCATATTCCATGCAACTTGGAAAACATGTTCACGACTGTATATTGGTTTTCATAGTAACTCACTCTTGAACTAGGTTTGAAATGAGCAATGTTTGCCCTCGATCATCCGCTATTTGACTTCTAGGCTTCAGCTCATCAAATTTTTTGCATATACCCAATGACATGCCATTTTGTTTCAGTATCTAATCAAGCAACTCTTAATTTTTTTTCACATTTAAGAAAATCTCACTCTTTACATGTCACTCATTATTCGAACAACCAACTCACCAAATTTGGCATTTTCATTTTGTGAAATACCTTCCTGGTCGAGTAACCATGCTAACAATTGTCTCCGATACCAAAATGATATGGTAGAGAATGGTTGATGACTCTTAAAATAGAGTCATGATTTGAATCTGGAGTAATTCAGTTCAATTAAAATATTAGATTTAAACCAGGAAAGAAACTCTTATAGGCCTTAGGCATCTTTGCATCTCAGAAAATTGATATAGAACTCTATCTGTAAATTTGTTCCTTTCTTATGCACAAAATGGACTTACAACCATAATTTAGGACTTCCATGGCTATTCTAGACTTGTTTGGAAATTTCATTCCTTAAGTACTCAAATAACATGAAACCATTCTTTTTTACTACCTGTTTAGAAAATATAGAGATTGGGAAGGAAAACCCATTGAATAAACTAAAACTTATTAAACTGCTGATTTTCTTGTTGTTGCTAGATATAACTCCTTTTATTTCTTTAATCACAATGTAGGGAATTTTTTCTGTTGCTACAAGAAAAAAGAATATATATGTCCATGTGTCTCTACATCTTGAATCTCTCTCTCAAACGAAACTCTCCCTCAAACAATCTTCTCCTTACACTACTCATTGCCTCAATCCTAAAACCATATCCATCGCAACTCAGATCGTCATCCTTGCTCATCAACAGGGCCAGAACTAGAAATTTAAGCCAGTGCTAGCGAAAATTAATAAATGTAATAATATAAATCAATGTAATAACACAGCAATACAAAAAATGACATACATTACAATTGTTCCTTGCGGTTTTTCATACTTTGATATCGTTTCATTATCAATCTTCAAAAATATATCTTTCTCTACATAAACAATGATGATATCATTCATCCATAGATCACCCATTCGATTGCGAAATCTATCCTTCACAATTTTTATTTTAGAAAATACTCTTTCTACAGTAGCAGTAGCAACCGGTAGAATTAGCGCTAAAGTCAAGAGTTTGTAAACCAATGGTTATACTTTACTTTTCTTTGTCATGACTAACTTCTCTGCAAGATCACTAAGGCTATTCAACCCTTAAAACGCTTTGTTAGAGCGCATATCAAAAATATAAGTTTCAAGTTGATCATTAAGTATGAAGAGATTTACTTTAGAAAAATCTTCTAAATAAAACTCAGCAAGTTGAATCAAGCTTTTCTTGTCAAAAGAAGAGAATGAATTTTCTGGATATAAACAAGCTACACAAATGAGGAACTCCGTATTTACCTCCGAGAAACAATCATTCAACTCTTGAAGTTGTAAATCGATGATAGAGTAAAACAAATCTACACGGTAGTGATGCAAATTTGTCATTTCTGGAGGATTACGTTGTGGGCGACCACGAAGTGCACGACGTACAAACATATCATCCATGCTGGGAATATCAATGTAATGCTGCTGACAAAGAATATACTTCTTCTAGAAAAGAATCCCACATATTGTCTCTCATAATTTGAAGTTGATGTTTGCACAGCTTGACCAATTGCATTGCATTTACAATATCTTGATCTTTCTTTTGTAATGCCTTTGACAATTTGTTTGAAATCCCCAAGAAACTTCTCATCAAGTGTAGATTAAATGTAAAATCAAATGACTGTATAGACTCCAATAAATTAATTGCATCACCTCTTTGATCTCAAGAACTCGATTCATCTTCAAAAATCATTTCAAGTACATCACTTACAGCAGAGAACATGGCAAGCAAGCTGACCAAAGAGTTATAATGGGACCCCCAACATGTAGCACCAGAACGATGAAGGGTAGTTTCTTAATTAAGTCTCCGTCCATTTAAGATCTCACCTTTCTCCAATGCCTCAATAATGAAGCCTAATTTTTTTTCTCGAACAAGATCACAACGTTTAGAAGATGCTCCAACAATATTTACCACATCACCAACCACATGAAAGAAATTAGTAATGGGAATATTCTTCTTTGCCATTGCTACAAGAGCTGGTTGAAGTTGATGAGCAAAACAATGAATATAAAAGGCACATGGATTCTCCTTTAAAATAAGTGCTTTCAGACAATTAAACCTACCTTGCATATTACTTGCCCTATCATAACCTTGTCCTCTCAATCTAGACATGCTCAAGTTATATTTAGAAAATATCTTATCAGTTGCAGCCTTAAGCGAGAGAGCCGTGGTACTTGTAACATGTTCAATCCCTATTAAACGTTCATTTATATGTCCATTACTTTCCACATAACGTAAAACAATTGGCATTTCCTCCTTTGTTGACACATCACGAGATTCATCAACTAAAATAAAAAATAATGAATCACCAACATCATTAATGATAACATTGATTGTTTCAGCAGCACAATCAGTTACTATATCCTTCTGAACATCAATCTATGTCAATTTGCAATTTTTAGGAGCATTTTTCAATGTGACAGCATTAATATCATCATTATGAGCAGCAAGAAATTGCAATTGGACTAAAAAGTTACCTAGATTGAGCGAATTTTCAGATTCATCATGAACCCCAAAATGAATGCCCTTGTCGCAATAGAACTCGAACACAATCAATTGATCCATTAAGATGGATACTATATTCATTTCGTACTTGATTTGACTGCTTGAAGAAAACCAATTGAATGTGTTACTCTTGATTCATTAAAGCTTCACACTTCATACGAGCTTGATTATGTGCACTATTATGTCATCCAACATGAGTATTAAGCCTTTTTTTATCTTTCCAATACGTGAATTCTTCACCAACAAAAGAATCGTCTTATCCTTGTTTTCCACTACTTGTTTTGAAAAGACAACAATACAAACAATATGCAGAATCTTTTTCTATACTATACTCCAACCAACTACCAAATTCTTTAAACCAAGAAGAATTGAAGCAACTAAAATCTTTTCCAAATGGTCTTTTTGAAAATTCATGATCTTGAGGTTGACAAGGACCATTTTGCATATATGTTCTTCAAACTTGATCTCGAATGTTAACATTGTAATCTAAAATTGGTATCCTTAGTCCAGGATTAGTGAGAAGTTGTGCAACATCAAAATCCGTTTTATTTGATATCTCCCCATCAAGATTTTCCACAATAGATTTTCTTTTGAAGAATCTCTCCATTGTCACATCACACTAAAATAAATAAATAAGTGATAATTAGTCGGGTGAACAAATAGGAAAGTGCCAAATTAAAATTCGGTGCAATTTCTAAAATTTAAAGAGAATGAACTTTTTAATTAACTAATCATAATAATTAATAAATGCCCAATTTTTTATATGGATTGCTGAAAATTAACTACACATAATAACTAATAAATTGCAAATGCCCAATTAACTAAACATATTAATTTAAACAGGCAAACAGACAGCAATACAGCATATGACATATCCAATATTATTATATTAAGCCTTTTACCTAGAAAAGCTCAAATTATCAAAACAAGCAAACAGATAGCACATCCAGTCCAACGACTGAGCGGCGGGCGACCATTAGAGAAAACTAAAAACCCTCCAAGTTCCAACAATCTTTTGGAAGATTTAGCAAAATATCAACTTTAAAATTGAAGCAAAATAGCAGATCCAAGTTCCACACTGAAGCCGTGCCGTCGACTTCAAGTCTTCAATGACTTCTACATAACGTTCTTTTCGGCAATATGGCAACTCCAACTCTCCAAGTCTCTGCCCCCAGCTGTCATCTTGTTTCATTACAAATGACCCATTACATCATCTTTTTTTTTTTTACTGTAGGGGCCCATTTATTTTTTTTCTGGGCCTCTAAAAGTCTAGTGCAGGCAATGCCTGCACTGGGCTATGTACAGCTCTGCCCCTGCTCATCAAGACTCCATCAGAACAAAAAAGTTCAAATCTCAATAACCCATTCTCATATATTCTACTGTCGGTATACTAGTTATCCTTAAATGGTGGCTGCTACTAATTTTCACCACTCTCTGTAGGTATGGACGGTCAGTAATAATGACATCTTGACGCTTTTAGCCTTTGAGAATATTAGCTTTCCACTTTGAATTTAGTGTAAAATATTGGAATAATTGCATATTTGGTTCTCAACCTTTCAAAAATATTTGGGATATACCCATAACTTTTAAAAATAGCACCAGACTTCCCAACGTTTGAAAAACATGGTATGGTAAGTCTTTTATGACGAAATTGTCATTCCCTTTAAATAAACAAAAAAACTAAGAATAAGAGAAAAGAAAAAAAATGATTGAAAACTATCTAAATGTACCCCTAAAAATAAAAAGTAAAAAATGTACCCTAAAAAATAAAAAGTAACAAAGATGTCATCTTCTTTATCAAACCTCATAATCCAAAATCCACCACTATCTCCAAAAACCTAAAATCCACTTTTAAGGCACTACACATAGTAGTTATGGATCTCAAAATTCCAAGCCAATGCTTAATGTGATTCCAGATTAAAGAAGTAAACAAGCATTGAAAAAAAATGTGTTGAACATTCTCCTCGGCCGAACCACACAGCATACACAATCTGTCAATATCTAAGTGTTGAAGCTTATCCTTAGTGAATAATCTAGATTCCACAGCTAGCCAAAGAACAAACGAGTGTTTTGGAATAATACAAGGGTTCCAAACAACCGTGGCCCAGTTCATTTTAGTCCGTTTCTTTCTGAAGAAATTATATGCGTGAGCAATACTTAAATCAGCTCCTGATTTCCAAGGATGGGACTTTCAACTACCTTTGATACGATAGATTATCCCTCACTGATAAAAGAGAAAAGTATAAACACTTATAATAAAATTGATGAAGTAATATAATACTCTGAAAAAATAACAGAAATTGGAACTAACTTAACAACCATTATTCATTTTAGAGTAAGTTACATGTATTATCAACGACATTATTTACACATGTTCTAAATGTATGATTAACAAAAATGTTAATTAGTTCATCGTAGAACTCTTATTTTTGTGTAATGCTTCCCTTTTACTTTTTGTGCAACTTAGTGATATATGATTCTTTTCGTCTCGTCTCTTACATTTCCTTCAAATTCTACATGTCAAATAGGTAAAATTTGCAAAATCTATGAAGTTCCATACATATATAAATTAATTTTTCCCAATCGCATTGGGTCAGTTGGCCCCATTGAGCCTAAGAGTATCTCCAATGCACTCAATAGATTGTGGTTGACGTGACAATTAAATAAACAGACTTCTAGATTATGTAGAATGAATAGACGGCGAAGTCCAAAAATTCTCTCCAATTGTTCATTCTACAATCCAATAATGTTGATTATGTGGCATTTATTTTTTAAAATTAAAAAATAATAAAACTAATCCACTTAATAGAATTTTAAAAAATTAAGTCAAAAATTAAAAAAAATGACGACTCACCTAATCTCACAAAACGTCTAGATGTAGAAAGAGTACTTCACATCTTCTATTTTTTCTAGTGTTACATCAACCGACATAGTGTTCCACATTGTGTATTGAAAAAAGTATTTTTAATAGATATTGTCTATTTGATGATGTGGCACATTTTTTTTCAATCCATTGAATGCATTGGAGATGCTTTAAGGTAGCTCTGCTCACACTTTCTCTCTTGTAGGAAATATTATGATGTCATTTACATATTTTGGTATGCGGCAATGCCTATTAGTTGTCACTGTATGATATTATAATGCAGGAGGATGACTTCAGGCAAGTAAGTCGAACGCCTCATGGTGGATATGGTGCTTATAATGCTTACATTAGTACTATAACTAGATATGCTGCACTGGGTGCTCCGACCATGTACAATCATCCAGGCGCTTTGTATAGAAGTAAGTTGATCAACAATCATATGTTCCTGTTCTTGTTGCGAGTATTGCTTAGATTGACTTTTAAGTCTATAATTCACAAACTAGGAAGGGAAGCTGCTTGTTTGATGGGAAAAAAGATTTTTTTCGGTAGGCTTCCTCAGGAGGCAAGTGTAGAAGACCTTCGTCAGTATTTTGGGAGATTTGGTCATATTGTAGATGTTAATTGTTGATCATTAACAATGTTGAAGTTGATGTTTCCATTGGTGATAAAACGCATAAGAAAATGGCGCTTTTACTTATACGATCTTGAACTCCATCTTAATCGTCCATTATGTAGGTTTAATCTGAGTATTTCATCTGGAGTATATAAGGTACTTTGGCCGTGACTGTTGGCTTAAGACGCAAACCCTTTCTTCTGGACTCTTCTTCTACTCTCTCACTCTCTGGTTACAGAACCGTTTGATTCTCCTCCCTTTCTTCTTGATTTTCTGATTACTTGGTGAAATCATACCATGACTATGGTGATGATACTCTCTTTGTGAGAGTGATCCTTCTTAGTGATAGTTTTAATTGAGGCTCGATCTGTAAAGGGTTAGGGTTAGATTGTGTTTCTTTGTTGAAATCTTGTAATCTCTGAGACGTATTTTAAACGTTCTTGTTAATGTATGAAGCCGAAATCTACTTTGTGGAGCTTCAACGGAAGTAGCCAATGGTTGGGTGAACCCGAGTCCTATGGGACATAAAACTCTGGTGTTCTTTAATTTTTTCGCATTACTTATTATTGTTTGAAATCGAACATCAAAGAAAAATTGTAATAGTGGTATCAAAGCTTTGTGTTATTGAAGTCTTTAATGTTTGAGAACTGGTTCTAGGTGTGAATCTTGAAACTTCGAAAGGCATCCAGTGGTTGTTCTTGATGGAATTTGAAAAATCCCCAAAAGTGAAGAAGCTCAAAAGTTCCTAGGATAAAAATTGCAAACCCTAGGTTCAGATCTGTAAATCTTGAAACCATAAATATTGTTGGAGTCGCATCTAACGAACACAGGGTGTTCGCTCGGTGAAAATCTCCCACTTTTTAATATACGCACTAAGTTTTGTTCTCGGATGTGTATTTTTGTATTCTATGCATAAATCTGACTATTTGTCCTTTTCTTGTTTAGATCTTTACGTTTTAGTATGGTTTCAAACTGATTTTATGAGTTGCATGTTTTCTCTGTACTTTGTAACTAAGAAATCATATCTTTGAAGTGCCTTCTTGTTTTTTGATTTTTTTTTTGTTTTTCATATTAAGAATAACATCACATTTAGCCTCTTGTTTGGATTCATCCTCTTTAGCTGAGAACAAGAGTCTCACGAAATCTTGGAGATCTCTAAACAGTGTATAAACTGAGACCCTGGATCTTTCATGTGTTTTATTTTGCATAGTGCATGAAAGTGGTGTTCTGAACAAGTTTTTTTGCGAAAGTGTTTCTCTATCTGGTAGAAATTGACTCTTTGTTGTTCTTATTATCTATTTTTATTTCTTTGTTGTTTGTGTGTGAAAAATTCTTGTTCTATTTTCTAAAAAATGGGAACCAGTAAGTTTGACCTCGAAATGTTTGATGGTATGGATGATTTTTTAATATGGCAACAAAAAATAAAAGTTCATTTAATTTAACAAAAATTGTCTAAGGCAATTGACGGGTCTTTTCTTGATGATATGACCAGTGTTCAAATGAAAGAGTCTGATGAGTTGGCTCATAGTGCCATAATTTTGCATTTAGCTGATAATGTAATGAGGAAAGTGAGTGATTGTACTACTACCCTCTCATTTAGGATAAACTTGAATCTTTGTTTCATACAAGGTCCTTCCAAACAAATTATATCTTTTAAAGAAGTTTTTTAGTTACAAAATGGATCTTTATGTGGACTTTGACAAATCTTGATAATTTTTCAAAATTAAGTTAAAATTTGGCAAGTTGTGGTGAAAAGTTTTCTGATGAGCATCAAGCCATCATTTTATTAAATGCTTTAGCTGAAACTTTTAAAGATGTAAGAAATTTCATTGAATATGGCAGAGATTCTTTAACTACCGAGATTGTGGTTCAAAATTTTGGAAATTCAACAACAGAATTTGGATTCTGTTAAAGAGAAATGGTTAAATGTGAGACGTAGATCACTCACTAGACAAAATGGGTACTATGACAATCATCAAACTGTAAATAAAAAGAAGTATAAAGAAAAAAGTACATCCAAGTCTAAAGCCAAAGAAAAGAAGTGTTATGGATGTGAAAAAATGGGACATTTTATAAAAGATTGCTATGAAATGGAAAATAAGCAAAAAGATCAGAATAGGGAAGAGGCAAATATTGTTTCTTCTTCCAATATTGATACTGCCAAAGTCTATGTGGTCATAAATCAAATTTCTAAATCAAATTTGACTATTAAATCTGTTTTTGAAGGAGAATGGGTCTTAGAATCAAGTTGTTCTTTTCATATAACTTCAAAAAGAGGAAGGTTTTCAAATTTGATTGAAAAAGACCTTGGTTTGGTAACAATGGAAAATAATATTACTTGTAATATTTCAGGAATTGGAAGTGTTTCTTTACAATTTGAAAATGGATGTGTGTGCAATTTTGAAAATGTAAGATATGTGCTTGAAATGAAAAGGAATTTGATTTCTTTAAGTGTGCTTGATGATATTGGTTCTCTATTAAAATTAATAAGGGCGTACTAAAAGTGGCAAAATGTTCTCTTGTATGTTCAAAGGAATAAAACAAAAAAGAATTTTTGTTGTCACTACCACTGCTTTAACAAAAAATCATTATGCACTATCAATAACAAATGACCAAAGTGACACTTTAAAATTTGGCATAAAAGGCTTGCTCATGTTAACAATAAAGGGCTTTCCAACCTAAATCAAAATGGTATTTTTTGGCAAATATAAAGTTTCTGATTTGCATTTCTGTGAGACTTGCATTTTAGGGAAACATCATGAGTTGTATTTTAAAACTGGAACATAAGTCTAAGAGAATTCTTTATTATATTCACTCAGACTTGTGGGGTCCTTCTCCAGTTCCTACTAGCAGTGTTTATTTTATTTTCATTATTGATGATTTTTCAAGAAAAGTGTGGATTTTCTTATTGAAACATAAATCAGACACTTTTAAAAGGTTTAAACAGTGGAAAACTTTGATTGAAAATCAAACTGGAAGAAAGTGAAGACTCTGAGAACTGATAATGGTTTAGAATTCTGTAATTCTAATATTGATAACTTTTGTAAATTGCATGGAATTCTAAGACATAAAACTGTCTCATATACTCTCCAACAAAATATAGTGGCAGAAAGAATGAATAGAACTCTTTTAGATAAAGTGAGATACATGATCGTAAGCTCTGGATTACCTAAAAGTTTTTGGGAGAAGCGAAAATACCCCTTATGAAATGTGGAATGATGTGCCTACTAATTACTCTTCTTTAAGAACTTTTGGATGCACTGCTTATTCTCACCAAAGTGAAGGTAAGCTTGCGCATAGGGTTCAAAAATGTGTTTTCTTAGGTTATACCCAAGGTGTAAAATGGTATAGACCACATGCTAGGAGTTATGGTGGGGTAAAAGTAATAATAAGTAGGAATGCTACCTTTAATGAAAGTGAAATGCCTTGCTTAGATCCCAAATCTGTAGAGGACAGAAATGAAAAGAAAAATGATTTTTTTCTTAACCATTGCTGATAATGTTTTAAATAGGCTTGATCCTCATTCTGAAATTGAGACGGAGTCTGAAAATCATCGCGCTCAAATAGAACTTGAAGAATTTGATGAAACTTTAACTGATCATGAGACCCCAGTTGCTGATCATAAGACCACAATCCCAAGTCCCAGATGATGGTAATCTTAGGAATTACCAGCTTGCTAGGGATAGAATGAGAAGAAATATAAGAGAGCCACAAAGATTTGGTTTTGAAGATAATGTTTCTTTTGCTTTCTTGAGTTATCAATATCTTTGTGAAAAAGAACCAAAAACTTTTGAAGAAGCAATGAGTGGAAGTCATTCATTTGGGTGGAAAAAGTCTATAATTGAATAAATGAAATCCCTTACAGAAAAACAAACTTGGGAGTTAATTCTCAAACCCAAAAATAAGTCCATTGTTGATTGTAAATGGATTTATAAGGTTGAAGAAGGGGTTTCTGATTATGACCTTATTAGATTTAAAACTAGATTAGTGGCTACAAACTTTACTCAAAAGGAAGGGGTTGACTACAATGAAATCTTTTCTCCCGTGGTTAAATATACAACTATAAGATTGTTGCTTACTTTAATTGGGAACTTGAACAACTTGATGTAAAAACAGCTTTCTTACATGGTGACTTGGATGAAAAGATTTATATAAATCAACCTCCTGGTTTTAAAGATGAATTAAAACCAACTTGTTTGCTAAAAAAAATCCTTATATGGTCTGAAACAATCCCCAAGACAATGGTATAAAAGGTTTGATACTTTTGTTTTGTCTTTAAATTTCAAATGAAGTTATTATGACCATTGTTTGTATTTTAAATGTGAACCTGAAAACAATATTAGTGTATATCTGCTCTTATATATTGATGTTGATTAGTTCCTATATAAATTAAATTAAGAAATTAAAGTTTGATTTGTTTTATGAGTCTGACATGAAGGATTTAGGAAATGCAAAGAGGATTTTAGGAATGGAATTTATTAGAAATAAAAATCTCATTGAACTTAAACTAACTCAGACACCTTATATACATAAAATCTTTAGACAGATTTGCTATGACTAAAGCAAAAGTAGTTAGTATCCCTTTTGGAAACCATTTTATAATTAGTAAAGATGATTGCACTAAGTCAAAAAAGAAATTACTGAAATGAAAAATATTCTTTACAGTAATGCAATTGGTTTTCTGTGATGTATTCTATGGTCTGTACCAGTCCTGATGTGACTAATTCTATTAGTTAGCTAAGTAGATATATGTCTAATCCTGGTCCTTCTCATTGGGAGGTTTTAAAATGATTATTGAGATACTTAAAAGGATCTCCAAATGTTGGCCTTACTTTCAGACATAGTTCAGAAGGAATTAAATTGAAAGATTATGTTGATGCAGATTATGCAAGTAATAGAGATAATATAAAATCTATAACTTCTTATGTATTTACTATATGTGACACTTGCATTAGTTGGAAATTCCAAATCCAGTACATTGTTGCACTTTCAACTGCTGAATCTGAGTATGCACCCATAACTGAAGTTGTTAAGGAAGCTTTATGGTTGAAAGGAATCCTAAAAGAATTGGGTTATGAATGTAAGTCACGTATCACCTGTACTGATAGTCAATCTTCCATTCATTTGTATAAAAATTCAGCTTTCATAAAAGGACAAAACACATTGATATTAAACTTCATTTCATTAAGTACACTGTGTCCCAAGAGTTAGTAAAATTGGAAAAGATTCCCTTCCAATTTAATCCAGTAGACATGGGCGCAAAAATGCTACCTTTAAGTAAGTTTAAAAATTTTCTAAGTCTTTTAAACTTAGATAAATGTTAGTAAATCTGAATTTTTTTTTTTGTTTTCTGTAATTTTTGTTTTACTCATCTTTGTTTTTGTGCAAGTACATGAAACAATGAATTCAAAATGGATTGAAGCCAATCAGGCATTAATAAGAACAAAATAAGAACGTCAATGATGGTATTGTTATGATTAAGGTGGAGATTGTTAATTGTTGATCATTAACAATGTTGAAGTTGTTTCCATTGGTGATAAAACACACAAGGAAATGGCGCTTTTACTTATGCGATCTTGAACTCCATCTTTACCATCCATTATTTGGGTTTAATACGAGTCTTTCATCTGGAGTATATAAGGTACTTTGACTATGACTGTTGGCTTAAGACGTAAACCCTTTCTTCTAGACTATTCTTCTACTCTCTCACTCTCTGGTTATAGAAACGTCTGATTCTCCTCACTTTCTTCTTGGTTTTATGATTACTTGGTGAAATCATACCATGACTATGGTGATGATACTCTCTTTGTGAGAGTGATCATTCTTAGTGATAGTTTCAGAGGTCAATCTTTGATTGACGCTCGATCTGTAAAGGGTTAGGGTTAGATGGTGTTTCTTTGTTGAAATCTTGTAATCTTGGAGACGTATTTTGAACGTTCTTGTTAATGCATGAAGTCAAAATCCACTTTGTGAAGCTTCAACGGGAAATAGCCAATGGTTGGATGAACCCGGGTCCTAAGGGACATAGAACTCTAGTGTTTTTATATTTTTTCGTATTACTTACTTGTTATTGTTTGTGTTAACCATTTTATTTATAAAACCGTGAAACTGCATATTACGTAAGAAATGAACAATAAACAAATGGAGTAAGAAAACTGCAGAATAAAGAATTGAAGACAAAAGCAAACCGAGGTCTGTACAAGTACAGTTTCCTTAAAACAAATTCATCCCCTACCGTAGGTTATGAACGTCTGTTTCTCAAGATACAACGGTAGAACTGGTTGTACCAATGAACCGACCTACTGTCAGAACAATATCACCGAAAGAGAAAAGAAAACTTAGAGGAAGACAAGATGAATTTTTGATGATCAAAATGAGGAACTTTGGACTTGTTTATATAGGCACTAGAGTGACCTTCCAATTCCAAATCCACCATTAACATGAGAGTTACAAGAGTTACACCACTAATTATCCATTAATAACACATGATGAAATAAGTTGAGAGTTTGGAAGGTCTCAAAAAATGAAGAGTTTTAATTTTCCATTCACTTATTTTCCAACAATCCCCCACATGAATGAAAAATTGAAAGAGACACAGAAGACTCGGTGATAAAGTTCAACGTCCGAATCCTGCATATGATAGGTAGGTGTTACCCTTTGAACCTTCCCTTATGAAAGTATATTTACTTTACTTGTTGATCAGTAGACGCGATGTCCTTGAACTGTTCTGCTGTTTGTGTAAACAATGATATACTTCACACAGAATTTTCCTAACATAGTTCAGTTCTTATTGTTATATTCATTTATGGCCGTGAACATATACCTAGTTCTGTGAGAGGTTTTAAGAATTGCGCCTCACACAATTCTCTTAGAAGCGGCCCCACTTCTCTCTCACATTGGTAATTTCTTATTAAGAGTAGCTCGCTCTACTCCGCGCGTAAGAATCATTAAAAATCTATTGCTTATCCTTTCCTTTACGGGTATCACTGTTTCATCATAGGAATGGACAGGAGAGAACCCCACAGTGATCTAATTAAATATTTACAATTAGGTTGTCCCTTTGAACCTAGATCTTGGGATCTCTAGTCAACTAGGTTTGGTTTCTATTGTATTAACTTATTCTTCCAAAGACTTAAGTCTCATTCCATTCAACGACTTTTCAACTAACTCTTTATTCAAACTTTTAGTTAGTAGATCTGCAATATTATCATTTGACTTCACATAGTCAATAGAGATATAGTTGTCTTATGGTATTATGTCTACGACGTATGTGTCTAGACTTATCATTATACATGTTACTCTGTGCCCTACCAATTGCAGATTGACTATCACAATATATGCAAATTGCTGGCACAGGCTTTGGCCATCTAGGAATATCCTCTAGGAAGTGACGTAACCACTCAACCTCTTCATCACACTTGTCCAAAGCTATAAACTCATATTCCATAGTGGATATTGCTATAACCGTCTATTTAGAGAATTTTCATGATATAGCTGCACCTCCCAATGTGAACACAAATCCACTTGTAGACTTTGAGTCTTTTATATCAGATATCCAATTAGCATCATTGTATCCTTCAATAACTACCGAATATCTGATATAGTGCAGCCCATAATCACGAGTATATCTCAAATACCTAGTATTCTTATTATTCCTTTCTAGTGGTTAGCTCCTGGATTACTCGTATATCTACTCAGTTTGCTAACTGTGTAGGCTATGTCTGGTCTTGTACAACTCATCAAGTACATCAGACTTCCGATAATTCTAGAGTATTCTACTTGAGAGATACTCTCGCCTCTGTTCTTTGATAGATGTTGACTAGTATCTATCGGTGTTCTTGCCATGCCAGAATCATCCTTGTGAAATTTGTCAAGAATTTTGTCCACATAGTGTGATTGACTTAGGACAATTCCCTCTGATGTTCTTGAAATTTTAATTTCAAGTATCACATCCGCTAAGTTCATATCTTTCATGTCAAATCTTGAATTTAACATATCTTTAGTAGATTTAATCATCTTATCGGTGCTTCCAACAATAAGCATGTCATCAACGTAAAAACATAAAATGACATAGCCATTTTCAGTGTCTTTGATATAAACGCATTTATCGCACTCGTTGATTTTAAATCCACATTCCATCATGACATGATCAAACGTTTCATACCATTGTTTTGGAGCTTGTTTCAAGCCATACAATGACTTCACCAATTTACAAACTTTGTTCTCTTGCTCTGGAGCAGAAAAAACCCTCAGGTTATTCCATGTAGATTTCTTCATTTAAATCTTCATTTAGAAATGCAGTTTTCACATCCATTTGATGTACTTCGAGATTTTGCAAAGCTATAATAGCAAGTATCATTCTGATGGATGTTATTCTCGTAACTGGAGAATATATATCAAAGTAATCAATGTCTTCTCGTTGTCTGTACCCTTTTATAACAAGTCTGGCCTTATACTTTTCGATTGTTCCATCTGCTTTCATTTTCTTCTTGAAAATCTATTTGTAGCCTAGTGGTTTGCATACCGGATGAAGATCCACTAGCTCCTATGTATGGTTTTGCAAAATAGAATCTATCTCACTTTTAATTGCCTCTTTCCATTAAGGTCCTTCTGAAGAGTTTACAGCTTCTTTAAAGCTTTGAGGTTCACTTTCTAGCATATAAGCCAGAAAATCTGGACCAAACGATTTTTCAGTTCTAGCTCTTTTGCTACATCTTGGTTCAACCTCATCTTTATCTTTTGGTTGTTCTTCTTGGTCCGTTGCTTCATGTGTCCGTTTAGAGGGACTTGCTTCCTCTATGAATCTGTACGGAAATATATGTTCAAAAAATGAAGCATTTCTCGATTCCATTATCGTATTTTTGTGTATGTCTGAAATTTTAGATTCATACACAGGAAATCGATAAGCACTGCTGTTATATACATAGCCAATAAAAATGCAATCAACCGTTTTTTGACCTATCTTCACATTTTTTGGTGTAGTTACAGCTACTTTGGTAAGACACCCCCACATTCGCAAGTATTTATAGAAAGGCTTCATTTCTTTCTATAACTCGTATGGGGTCTTCTCTTCTTTCTTTCGAGGCACCTTATTTAAAAGGTAATTAGCTGATAAAACAGATTTTCCCCACATGTTCTGAGATAACCCAGAACTTAATAGCATTGCATTCATCATTTCTTTTAAGGTACGGTTTTTTTGTTCAGCAACATCATTTTGTTGAGGTGAATAAAGTGATGTGGTTTCATGTGTGATTCCACTTTGTGCACATAATTCAGCAAATGGTGATTTATATTCACCACCTCGATCACTTCTCAACACCTTAATTTTCTTGTTGAGTTGATTATCAACTTCATTCTCATAAAGAACAAATTTCTCTATAGCTTCGTCCTTACTTTTAAGTAGATAGACATAACAATATTTTGTGCTATCATCAACAAAAGTAATGAAGTACTTGTTATCACTTCTTGTGTGTACAGATTTTAAATCACAAACGTCAGTGTGAATTAGATCAAGTGGTTCAGTTTTCTTTCAATAGTTTGAAATGATGACCTTGTCAATTTTGCCTCAACACACGTTTCACACTTGTGTTTAAATCAATATGGAATACATGTATGGAATACCATGCCACAAATTGGAAGACTCAAGCAAGTAAGCAGAAGAATTATTCATTTTATTAATTTTTGGCTTAACCGTCATTACATTGAGCTTGAACAGCCCATCAGATACATAACCTTTTCCAACAAACATTCCACTCTTAGACAAAATGACTTTATCTGACTCAAACACTATACGAAAACCATGCTTGTTTAGCAGTGACCCGGACACCAAGTTCTTGCAAATTTCTAGCACAAAAAGGACAGTGTTCAGAGTTAGCTCTTTCCCAGACGTCATCTTCAAAACCACTCTGCCTTGGCCCTTTATTTCAAATGTAGCTGAATTTTCCATAAATAGTTTTTCTCCATTCTCAGTTTCTTCTAAAGAACTGAACATCTCTTTATCTGAGCAGACATGTCGGGTAGCACCGGTGTCAATCCACCATTCTCTTGGATTTGATCCCACCAGATTCACTTTAGAAATGACAGCAGCGAGGTTCATTTCAAAAACATCATGTGTGATGTCATCAACTACATTGGCTTCTTTCTTGTTGTTCCTCTTCGACAACCTGCACTCTGACGATTTGTGACCTACTCTGTCACAGTTGTAGTATTTTCTAAGAAATTTCTTCTTGGACACACCTCCTTTCGGTCCCATCTTAGACCCTTTGTCAAACTTATTTTTGTTCCCTTTAGAGCTTTGACCGTGCTTTACCACATTTGCTTTGGCCACAGCAGAATTGAACATCTTCCTTTCAGAACCTTTGTTGTCTTCTTCGATGTGAAGTCTAACAATTAATTATTCAATGTTCATCTCACTTCTCTTGTGTTTGAGATAATTTTTTGAAATCTTTCCAGGCCGGAGGTAGCTTTTCAATAATAGCTGCCACTTGGAAAGTTTTACTCAAACTCATTCCCTCGGCGTGAATCTCATGCAAGATCACTTGCAATTCTTGTACTTGACTAATCACAGATTTTGAGTCCACCATATTATAATCAAGGAAGCGGCCAACAATGAATTTCTTTGCCCCTACATCCTCGATTTTATATTTTTAGTCTAGAGACTGTCATAATTCTTTCACCGTTTTCATTGACTATACACATTATATAGTGAATCTGCCAAACCATTCATGACATAGTTACAACACAGGAAATCAGAATGCTTCCAAGCTTCAATGGTGCTGACAGTTTGAATATCTCCCTCACCTTCATTGAGTTTCGGAGCATCCTTAGTCAAAAATCTAGCAAGATTTAAGGTGGTCAGATAAAACAGTATTTTTTGCTGCCACTTTTAAAAATTCAACCCAATAAATTTCTCCGGTTTCTTTCTATGATTAACCGGAACATTCACAGTTGGAGCAATGGTTCGAGTCACAGTTTGGGTCACAGCAAAACTTGGCATTTGTGCTACAGTCTGGTTTTCATTAGCCACAATTTCAGTAATTGGATCAGTTGCCATTTTCTAAAACAAGAGAATTTTGTGTTCCTCTTTTAAATAAAATTAAATAGTATAACAGTATAAATAATACTGTTTACAAAAATCTATTTTCTAGTTTAGTCACACTTAAGTAATATGGAATTTGTTTTCTAGTTTAGCACACTAGCATTCATTAATTAAAGAAAAAAATTGAAGCTGAAAACATGAAAAGTTGCTTGACTAGAAATAATAAATTAAAAAACTTCTGGTCGATAAAATTTGTTGATTGATAAAATGGAACGGAAACAGAGATTTCGAATTATAATCACTTGTTAACTATTTTAAAAACTGAGGAATCAAACATTTGTTAACTCTTTGTAAACATATACTGTAATCAAATGAAGCCATTTTGCCAATTAAAATCTTTCACTTTTAAGCAATCTTTCACATTCTGAAAAACAATCACTGGAATCAAAGAAATTGTAATCACTTAAATTGGCAGAAGTTTAAAAAACAGAAATCTGCCAATTAAATAAAAATCCGCCAGTTAATTGGAATCAAAGCAATCATGGTAAAGTGAAAAAGTGTAATCACTTAAATTTTAATCACGGAATCTACCAATTAAACTGGAATCAAATTGTAATAACCAAAATAAAATTGCAATCACCGAAAACTGCCAGTTGATAAGTGCATTTTGTGCACTTATTAAGACCTTTAAACTAAGCTTTTATTCCGTCATTTTATTGAATTCTTACTTAATTTGGTATTTTATTCTTCATATTTCAGTTTTGGACCTGTTTAATAGCAATTGGAGAAAAGTGGATGAAAAGAGCAACAACTTGGTAAAATCGACGAGTAAGTTGAGTTGTTGAAGTGAATATCAAGAGCCAAACATTGGAGGATGAGAAAGAAGATAAAATCAATAAGTTTAAGGTGTGTTGGAATGACAATGAAGAGTTAAATCAATGGATCAAACAAAAAAATGCCAAAGAATCGAATTGAGAAACTACCTACCAAAGCATGTAGAGAAATTTGAGTATAACTTTTGATATTAAAATCTCCACAAAGAAAATGATATACCATTAGAAATAAAATTGAATTATGAGTCCAACACTTTTTACGGATCTCAATTTGGATTTTCCTACAAGAAGTTATGGCCAATTGAAAAACATCTGCAGAGCAGAAAAAAGTTGAACTGCGCGATCGCCCAGAATCTATTTTCGTCAGCAGAATGCATTTTGGTTGGCCTGGGAGATTGCCCGAATTTTCACTGGACGATCGCCCAGTGTAATTTTGGCAGACACGGATTTTTGTTTCCTTTTTGAATTCGACTCCAATTAGGAAATCTTTTAGGACGCAATTTTAATGATTTTTTGGCATCTTTTGAGGCACAACAAGGATACTATAAATATGAGTTATTAACTCATAACAAAGGAGCCGTTTTGGAAGTTGTTTTAGGCCGATTTAGAGAGAAGAACGAGAGACAAATCAAGAACGAAGATCAAGATTCATCATTTCAACATTAAAACGAAGATCAAGTTCCAGAATTTACCTTCCAATTATTTTCTTCATATCCGGATGATGACTTCTATATTTTATTTTTATTTTTCTTTTCTTCTTCTTAGTATGTTATGCTAAATTTATTTTAGTGCTAGGATCGTGATGAAGTTTGTATCATGAATCTTTAATTCTTTGAACCTAGTTTTTGATATTTAAGCACGTTTTTAATTTTGAATAATTGATATTGATTTCTCTTCATCTACAATTTTATGCACAATAGTTGTATGATTCTTGTGGCTTGTTTTATCATTAAGAGATAGAAAATAGGTTATACATATATCAATTATCATAGAGTCCGATAGGGGATAGAGATATACCGCTATGCTTTACGTGATCTTTAAGTATTCACAAATTCTAATGCGTTCTTATATGTTCGCATCCGTCATAGAGATATAGTCGGATTATATATAGTAATATGTTTGATTCTACTCGAGAGAGATTGTTATACAAATTAAGAATATTGGTCTTCATAATTAAATCATGTTATCAAATTCAACGGTTCGGGTTAAAGAAAATTGGTATAAGTAGATTCGGGATCTTAGTACGCTTTACTTTTCTTTTCTTTTCTTTTCCAATTTTAAAGTAATTCTTCTCTATTTTAATATCTTATTTGTTTGAATTTTAATTAGTTAATTAATCTATATATATATATATATATATATAAAAGTGGGCTAGTCTAACCAAAAAGTCAGACTTCATTTTCCCGCCCAAAAAGTTTATTCATTTTTTATTTTATTTTTTTAGTATTATTACTATTACTATTATTATTATTATTATTATTTATATTTATTTATATTGAAATCTGAATCAAAATTTCTCCAATTCGAAAACTGTGTAGACAGACTGCTGCATTAAAATCTGAACAACCATTCTCTAATTAAAAATTTACAGCAATCATAATTTGAATTAGTGGGTTTGACAGGAAGTTACATGCCTTCCAAGTCGAAAACTGTGTAGACAGACTGCTGCATCAAAATCTGAATCAAAATTTCTCCAATTCAAAAACTGTGTAGACGGACTGCTGCATTAAAATCTGAACAACCATTCTCTAATTAAAAATTTACAGCAATCATAATTTGAATTAGTGGGTTTTACATCTCACCATTTTATTTCTTCTATCCTCTCAAACAAATTTCAGTTTCAAAAACAAAATTGTCCCCCTCATTGCAAAGGTAATTTTTTTCTATCATGCTGCTAAAAAATTCAGTCTATTGGCTGCATTATTTCTCCTATTACCATATTACTTTGACCTTCGACTAATCTTCTTTTTTTGTTTTTATTTTTTTTTTTTTTTTCGCTTTGTAGTTTTTGTTGTCAGAAAACTCTATGGCTCCAACGTTTAGTCTTGTGAATGAAGTCAACGCAACAAAGAAGAACTGGGCTTTGAGGGTCATTGTGGTGCGCGCATACGAGACATCTTCACGTGACAATCCTGATGAAAAATCTACACTTGAATTTTTATTTCAAGATATGAAGGTTAGATACTAAAAATAAATAAATGTTTAACTAATAATTTTTCAATATAATGATTCATGTACAGATATACGTTGCTGCTTTTTAATTTATGGTGCAAACTAAAAACTTGAATTTGTATTTCAAGATATAAAGGTTAGATACTAAAAATAAATAAATGTTTAACTAATATTTTTTCAATATATTGATTCATGTACATATATACGTTGCTGCTTTTTAATTTTAATGTTTTTGTTCTAATGTATATGTATCAAACTTACAGCAATAAATATTATAGGCTACAAACTTTTTCATTAATTTATTTTCTACCCATATATTTCTGCAATTTTATATTCAATAATTTTTCTATCAATTAAAATACAAGTACACACAAAATAAACACAATCAAATATCTTACTGGTAAAAAAATGGAATATGATGTTAATGTAAATAAACTTATCTTCTTCCATAAATGGCTAATATTCTCTGAAGCTTGTGTGTTGGTAACCCGAGCAACACGTCAAAAGGGTTGTCTTGAACTACTAATAATTTAAAAAAAAAAATCCACGTCAATTTCAAACAAGGAAAAAAAACAGTTTACAAGAATTATAAAACCCATTTATTTTAGCAATTTCCTTTCAGAATTTAATTTTCTTAAAACACTAGCAAGCGTAGATTATAATAGTTTAAAAAATATTCAATAATTTCTCATGA
Source organism: Forsythia viridissima (assembly GCA_030279155.1). NCBI lineage: Eukaryota > Viridiplantae > Streptophyta > Magnoliopsida > Lamiales > Oleaceae > Forsythia > Forsythia viridissima. The sequence continues at coordinate 38,487,266 of CM059036.1, forward strand.
AAAACAAAACTCAAGCAGTAGATCTAGTCTCCAAATAAATAAATACAAAAAAAATGCAAAAAAAAATGAAGAACATTCACCGAAACAATAATATTGCAAAAAAAATGTGGACTCATCTTTTTTCCAGATCCGAGGAAATGAAGAGCAAAACTCAAGCAATGGATCTGGCCTCCAAAAAAAATACAAAAATGCTAAAAAATGATGAACATTCACCGAAACAATAATATTGCAAAAAAAAAGGGCGGATTTACTCATCTTTTTTCCACAGATCTTGATTTATTAGGAAAACCAGCGGCATGATTCTTGAATTTTTCCCAATGTTTTGGATGAAAAAAATATAATATGAAGGTAGGAAGAACACCCTCCAGTAGAGGCGGCGTAGAATGGAGAGATGAGATGGTTTTAGGTTTAGGTTACATTTGATTGTGGAGTCCAATTAATTAATGTGTCTGAACATGGATTGCTAACATTGGGCCGGGTATGTCCGTATGTTTGCTCATTTGTTTTTTTATCTTTGAGTCCAATAAATGTTTTTTCTTATATTAGTTTTTTTTTATATTATTAATATAAAATTTGTGGTTAAAAAGTAGTTTAAAAAAATGTGCGTGGTTAAAAAGTGATTTGGAGAAATGTGAGAAAGAAATTTGTGTTAAAATAGTGTATTATATTTCAAACCCGATTTGAATGTAAATTTATTTGCTGAGATATACAAAGTGATGATATTACAGACTTTCACATTGAGAAGAAATACATTGTAATTATCTTGAAAAGACTATTTTTTAAAAGATTGAAAAATATTTTCGTTTTGCCTTTTTGATAAACTGTGATAATTACATAGGTGGACTAAAATTTATTTTCAGTCAAAGAAATCAAGATAAATTTTGTATCATTTTTTAGGTGATTTTGGTGGTTATAAAGTAATTTTGAGAAATGTGTGATTAAAAAGTGATTTTGATTTCTGTGTCCGTTTAACTGGATTGTTTAAACAATCTTGCCAAATAGAAGCTTTATTATTGTTTAGTATTTTTATATTATGTAGCTCAACAAATCGAATTAGACACAGATCGTTTGTCGAGACTATTCATTCAATTTTGTATATTATTTAAAATTAAATTTTTATTAACTTTTTCTTTCAATTGCAATTAATAGAAAATCATTTATTTATCATTATTAGCAATGATGAATGTAAAATTCACTTTTTGCTTCTAGGGTTCTCAAAATCACTAGAATCTATTTGATGCAATAGAATTTTAGTGAAAACTTCTCATTTGTGACGCTTTATATTTGATTTTTTTTTATTGAAGATAAGAAATCAAAATGAAATTATATAGTTCTAATTAATTAAGCTTTTTGTGACCAATTTTTCTTCAAAAATTGAAGCGAAAATTATTGCTGGGCACAATGCAGAGCATAGAGTCCTTATACCTAGAATGACGTTGACGCTTTTTGACCCTAGATTACCTTTCAAATTTACAAGGAGGCGGTATCCTCTAATTGTTTCGTATGCAATGACAATCAATAAGAGTCAAGGACAATCTCTATCGCATGTAGGTTTGTATTTGAAAAGACCGGTATTCAGCCATGGACAATTATATGTTGCTATGTCAAGAGTCACATCGCGTGATGGATTGAAGATACTAATATGTGATAAAAATGGACGACCATCAGATTCAACAACGAATGTAGTGTATAAGGAAGTTTTCCAAAATCTATAATATTTTTGTTGTATGTGTGCTATTTCCTTTTCATTGTATCTAAAATTTTGACTTTCTGCTTCTTTGTAGTGATTTTCACTTGATCAATTTTAAAATCTCTTTACTTTTCAATATTATGATATTATTCATGTTCTGTACCCCGTGCATCGTACAGGTGATACACTAGTTTTAGTTTATAGTTTAGTTAGTTATTAAACACAAAATCTTCAAAAGTTCATTAGATTCGGTTAAGGTTATTGTAATTAAAACTGAAGTATCTAAATCTTCGTAGGAACAATACTTGGACTCAACATCCACTTTATTTCTTGAGCGATCCGTGCACTTGCGGAATTATTAAAGACACAAAATCGCTGACAGTAATCACTGTTTTTATATAATATGAGTTTATCGAATCTGTTTTAAGATTGTTAACCATTTTATTTATAAAACCGTGAAAATGCATATTACATAAGAAATGAACAGTAAACAAATGGAGTAAGGAAACTGCAAAATAAAAAATTGAAGAAGAAAGCAAACTGAGGCATGTACAAGTACAGTTTCTTTAAAACATATTCGTCCCCTACCTAGGTTATGAACGTCTATTTCCCAGGATACAACGGTAGAACTGGTTGTACCAGCGAACCGACCTACTGCTAGAACAATATCACCGAAATAGAAAAGAAAACTTGGAGAAGACAAGATGAATTTTTGATGATAGAAATGAAAAACTTTGGACTTGTTTATATAGGCACTAGAGTGACCTTCCAATTCCAAATTCACCATTAACATGAGAGTTACAAGAGTTACACCACTAATTATCCATTAACAACACATGATGAACTAAGTTGAGAATTTGAAAGGTCTCAAAAAAATAAAGAGCTTTAATTTTCCATTCACTTATTTTCCAACAGTTTGAAATCGAACAACAAAACAAAATCTTAACAATAGATGTTTATGTTCCAAAGGTAAGTGCATTGTGATTTGATTGTCTAAAAGATAAATGATGGCATCAATTTCGATCATGTACAATCATGTAATTCCATGTAGGACCCCAAGAGAACTGGCCATAGGGGATTTGGTATTGTGACTTTCGCTGAAGATCGATGGTGTTGCAGATCGTGTAGCTCGAAGATCTCATGAAATTTGCGGGCATCAGGTTTAAATCTTTTCTGTTCTATCCAACTCTTATGTGTAGGAAAAGTATAATTAAAATTAAAAGAAAAAAAAGTTTGAAGGTATATCTGGGAGATTGACGTAAAATCCCATTTTCAAAACTGGGACCCTAGGGAAAATGCAAGTATGCACGATTCATTCCCCTTCTCGTTTTTATCCAAATGTTGTTGTTCTTTTTTTTTTTAATGTGAAATTGATATGCAAATGTGTAAATCATATTTCACTGCTCACTGATGTCGTCTACAAAAGCTTGCATGTATACCTCCTCTAATCCTTCAATGAATGTCCCAAGGATACAAAACCTTAAAAATACTGCAGAATCTAACTATCTAAGGCTAAAAACATGATGTATCTTTTACATGGTTGCTTCATACTCGTCACATTGTCCTTGTTCTCTCCTGGCTATTAATTATCGAAGAGTTCTTTGAATACTCAATTTGATTCATAGAACTTGAACATAATATTCTAGTACTTATGAAGAAGTTGGTGGCCCTTTGTGAACAAAACAGTGTCCACGTTCTCACTTTGAATGTCTTGCAGGTTGCAATAGATTCAGCTACACCAGTTGATGATACCGGTCCTAGTAGTAATTTCATGATGAATAATCCTGAACCATTTGGGGGTTATGGGGGGCCTGTGCGTACATATATATATATATATATATATATATATATATATATAGGGTAATGATCTCCTCCCTATGGTGGGGAGGAGATATAAAGGTCACATGACACGTGTCATGTGGTCATTTAACAAGTGATTGACAAAAATGTCAATCATTTTTTCTTCTCCACAGGCCTTTATATCTTCTCCCCACTATGGGTAATGATCTCCTCCCCATGGTGGAGAGGGGATATAAAGGCCACATGACACGTGTCATGTGGTCATTTAACAAGTGATTAACAAAAATGTCAATCATTTTTTCTTCTCGACAGGACACTTTATATCTCCTCCCCACCATGGGGAGGAGATCTTTACCCATATATATATATATATATATATTCCCTTTTTATTTAGTGTCATTGCTATGATACAGGCTACAGCTACTTGTTATGTTGCCCAAAATGTCACCAGCTGAATTAATGTCTGCTTGTCTGCTCAATGTCTAATCTTTTTGTGTGGCACCTTGAATTATTGATAGTTGGTACTATATCTGACATGTATTAGTTTTCCGATTTCTCAATTGATCTCTCTCCTAAGAAAAAAAAGATTACTTTTTTATGAGATTATTGCCCGTAAATCCCCATTTTCTTATTAACTATTAACTGTGAATAAAATTTTGATCATCAATGTTTGTATTCACAAATTAATGTATTAGCTACGTTTAGGATTGTGGACAATTCTAAGATATTATGGTGCTGGGGCTGGTGTTCCCATTACTCTTGCTCATTGTATTCCCTTCTCCATTGCCCATGTAAATGGCAATTAAATAGCTCAGATGATTTTTGAGTTCTATGATCATTGTCTCTTTCAACAGCGTTCCTTTAGGTGCACTTTTATAAAAGATTTCATGGCTAGCTTGGCAAACTGGCATTTCTTTAGTATATACTCTGCCCCCCAAGATAGTGGATGCATACATACACAGCACAATAGGCAGATAGATACACTCCAAGATGGAGTTTGACCTGTCTGTCTCTGACGTTCCTGATAATCTTGGTTGATTTGATGGCTACTTATGTGATATGATGAGTATATTTTTGCTGTTTTTAATCTATAAAATGCTAACTATTTTTCTTAATGTTTGTCAGTGGGGTTACGGCATGGGAGGGGGTCGACCATCGCGGTCCGATTACAGGGATAGGCCATACTAGTCTGATGGGACGCAAGTGTTGTTGGACAACTGGCATAATGCCCCTGGCATATGCTGATGGTTTGCGCTATAAGAACAATTTTTATGTTGGCACGACATTTCCGTTAAATGTATTAACTTTACAAACTTCTGTAATACTAAACTCTGTGCCAAAAGATCAAAATAAATTCGGACATGTTATTGTTCACTTCAATTACTCTGGGAGATTGCTGAGCACGATCTTCTGAAGTTGAGTTTCTCATGGCTTTGACTTTCATCTGAGGTGCTTGTTCAAGATTTTGTCCATAGTGGCCGATCTCTTCTCAAAATTCATATTAACGAAGAGTTGTTTGAGAAGGATGTTCGATTGAACGGCCAAAGATACAATGTAACCCTGCAGGTATTTATGAATAACATCAAAGAGGGATATAAAATAAATATATATGAGCGAAAAAAAAAAATATTTCAAATCAATAGCAACAAATATGAATCACATCTAAGATATGATTGTATTTTCATTTAGTTTTATGCATCACTTTTCAGTAATTTGTTGAAAGGTTTGCATGTTGAATCTATGAGATCGTACATCATAGATTGATCTAGAATTGTAGTCTTGTAAACTTAGTTAAAGCTGAAGTTGCTATATAATATATACAATTCGATCCTTACAAGATGACTACTTTGTCAAAGCTCTTTGTTAAGATTTTTGTAGATTATAAGCAGTAGATTTTATGAAACGTGTGGATAAAAAGTGAGTGAAAGTTGTAATTTTACAGAATGTTGAGAGGATAAAAATAATGTTTGATTAAATGATAAGTTTGAAGAAATACATTCAAACATGTTCGTATGGTGAAAAGAGAATGTTGTATCATGAGATTTTAAAATTTGGATTAAAGTTCCAAAAAGATGATGTTTCAATAATTTAAAGAGAACAACAAAATATAATCGTTGGGTAGTAAGATTTTGCAAAAATTGGAGAAATATATATTGTTGGATAAAATTCAACATGTGGGGCCAAACATGTATATATTAAAATGTGTGGTGCTATCTTAAGGTTTTAGTCAATAAAGTGATCCACTAAAGACTATTTTGGACTAATGGGTATTAAGTGTCATGAGATTAAAGTGTAGAGACGGATACAATGTTTTAAATTGATGAGGGGCCAATTTAACAATATTGAAACTTAATAACTGCCCTTCAGTTATATATACAGGTCATGGTCCCCAATTGAGCGTGGCTTTTCATAACTCTTTGTATCCCCATCAACAAAAAACACTAAGGAGAAAACCACGGATCAATTGGAAGACCATAACCCAGTTCGATCAAACAGAATCATGGATTCAGGTACGCTTCCGCTTCAGTATTAATCTTAGTAATTACAACATGATGGTTTTAAGTCACAGATATGTAATTGTCTGTATATGGATTCGGTAAAATTAATCTAACAAGTGGTATCAGAGCCACCTTCATGTTGAATTATCAAATTTATATTTATATGGACATGTATTTTTAGAAATTCTCGTAATTTTGAAATATGCATGGTGTTTGCCTTTGGAAAAATTGGATTCAGGTTTTAACTCAAAATTAGGATTCAGCCAATTTTTTTTTTTCGGATTCTATATGTATGTATTTTTTCTTCAAGAAGAATTGCTCACAAGAATCTGAATAACTGTGTTCATGTATATATAATTCAATTTCAGTATGCGTATGTATATGTATTGTTCAAGAAATATGGGTTTTTTTTTAATATGGATTTCAGTGGTCGTATGTTCGGATTTTATGGTCGGATCTTGTGGTTGATGATTAAGATATGGATTCAGTTTGTTGTCATAAAAAAAAAAAAAAAGGAAACTCGCAGCGCCGGAGATGGCGCTGCGGCGGGAGCAGCGTCGCTGCGTGAGGAGCACTGCAGCGCCGGGATGGCGCTGCAGGGACGGACGGCGCCGGCAATTGTGGGCGGCGGCAGCAGCTAGGGTTTCTAACCCTAGCTGTTTGCGTTTTTGGGCCAAGGACTTCTTTCGAAAATTAGAACTTCTAAAGGGCTTCTTTGTAATTTGTAAAAATTTGGTTTATTTAACCTATGGTCCTCATGGTCATTTCCTCATTTAATTAAACCCTAAAGTTTTAAATTCATTTAAGTTGGCCCTTTGGATTCTGAATTTATAAAATAAGTCCCTACAGTTTTAGTAATCACTTAAGTTGGGCCCTTAAAGTTCTGAATTTTATGATTTAGTCCCTAAAGTTTAAAATTTTAATTAATTGGCCACTAAATTCTTTGGTAAATTACAATTTAGTCCTTCAAGCTTAAAATCTTACATAATTGGCCAATCAATTTTAATTAAATTGTAATTTAACCCTCCAACTTAATAATTACTTAATCCTAAAGCTTTGAACTTCAAAAATTCAAATCCTAAAGTTTTAAATATATGCAAAACAGTTAATTCAGGTTCAAATTTTGGTATGATGAACTCTTTTGAGAAATATAATATTCCAAAGTGAATTAATTGAAGCAACATGTTGCCAAAGTAACCTCTCTTGTGGAAATTAATTAACTTTGAATATTAGAAGGTTTTGTGTGTGTGTTGTTCATGCGGATATTGATCGGCCCAAAGGAAGGTCAATGTTTGGCTGGAATTTCAAATGCACCTGTGGTAATAAACGCGTGACGATTATTTGGTTTAACGTGTGATCAATAAATCGGTCCAAAGAAAGGTTTATTGATTGACATGTCTTATTGTCAGTGTTTGATTGCTACATCGAGGTACTACTTACGAGTCAATATTTCTGTTCAAAGACTAAATATTGATGTTGTGCTAGGTATCTTGTGATGGGCCTTACCAATATATTTGAAATTATTATTTGCATAATAAAGTACTAATGTAAGCTATTTCTATCTCTTTCTCTATACAGCTCATTCATCCACTTCCACAATATCTGCAAATATCAATTCAATCCCCATGCTTAATGGGTCAAACTTCAAGGATTGGAAAGAGAACGTTTTAATTGTTCTTGGCTGCATGGATCTCGACCTTGCTCTTAGGATTGAGAAACCTGCTTCTCTTACGGATGTAAGTTCACCTGATGACAGGAGGAACTTTGAGAAGTGGGAACACTCAAATCGCATGAGTCTTATGATCATTAAGCGCGGCATTCCAGAAGCCTTTAGGGGTGCAGTATCTGAGGAGGTAACTGATGCCAAAGAGTTCCTTGCTGAAATTGAAAAGCGTTTTGCAAAAAACGATAAGGCTGAAACAAGCACGCTTCTGCAAAGCTTGATTTCAATGAAGTATAAAAGCAAGGGGAACATAAGGGAGTACATCATGCAGATGTCTCATACTGCTTCAAAACTTAAGGCACTAAAGCTCGACTTGTCTGATGACTTGCTCGTGCATTTAGTATTAATATCGCTTCCTGCACATTTCAATCATTTTAAGGTCAGTTACAACTGTCAAAAGGAGAAATGGACTCTAAATGAGCTCATTTCCTATTGTGTGCAAGAGGAAGAAAGGTTGAAGCAGGACAGAACTGAAACTGCTAACTTGGCAAGTACCTCCAAAGATAAGGGCAAGAAAAGAAAAACAGAATATGAAGCTGCTAAAGGTCCAGAACAAAAGAAACCACATAAAGACAAAAGAGGGTTGTTTCTTTTGCCAGAAACCTGGACATTTAAAAAAGAATTGTACCAAATACATCGCCTGGCATGCGAAGAAAGGTACATTTCTTAATTTGGTCTGTTCTGAAGTTAATTTAGCTTCAGTACCTAGAAACACTTGGTGGTTAGATACTGGTGCTACTACTCACATAAGTGTTTCTATGCAGGGTTGCCTGTTCTGCCGAAAGCCAAATGATGCTGAAAGATTCATCTTTGTGGGCGACGGAAAATCGGTAGAAGTTGAAGCAATAGGCACTTTTAGGTTATTGTTAGGAACTGGGTTTTTATTTGGATTTGAAAGACACTTTTGTTGTACCGTCGTTTAGACGGAATTTGGTTTCTATTTCCTTATTGGACAAATTTGGATATCATTGTTCTTTTGGAAATTGTTAGTTTAGTCTTTCATTAAATTCAAATATTGTTGGTACTGGTTCATTATGTTCATACGATAACTTATATTTGCTTGATACTATTGCGTCATATAATGAAACCTTACATGTGGAATCACGTGGTACTAAGCGAAAATTAAATAAAGAAAATTCGGCAAAATTATGGCACAAGCGCTTAGGTCACATCTCAAAAACAAGAGTTGAACGACTTGTGTCAGATGGCATTTTGGATTCTCTGGACTTTACGGACTTTGATGTTTGTATTGATTGTATCAAGGGAAAACAGACCAAAACAAAAAGGTTAGGTGCCAATAGAACTTCGGATGTCTTAGAATTAATACACACAGATATTTGTGGACCGTTCCCTACGGCTTCTTGGAATGGTCAACAATATTTTATATCATTCATAGACGATTACTCACGTTATGGGCATCTATATCTTATTCATGAAAAATCTGAGTCGCTGGACATGTTCAAGGCTTTCAAAGCTGAAGTTGAGAATCAACTCAACAAAAGGATTAAAAGCGTTAGGTCTGATCGTGGTGGTGAGTACTACGGCAGATATGACGGTTCAGGTAAACAACGTCCAGGACCATTTGCTAAATTCCTAGAGGAATGTGGAATCGTCCCACAGTACACCATGTCAGGATCACCTAACATGAATGGTGTAGCTGAAAGACGAAACAGAACTCTTAAGGACATGGTAAGGAGTATGATTAGTCATTCTACTTTACCAAAATCACTCTGGGGAGAAGCATTAAAGACTGCAGCTTATATTCTGAATAGAGTACCAACTAAATCTGCTGCTAAAACACCTTATGAGCTTTGGACAGGCAGAAAACCTGTTCTAAAGCACTTCTACATTTGGGGATGTCCAGCTGAGGCTAGGCCTTATAGGCCACATGAAAATAAACTGGACTCCAAAACTGTAAGCAGCTATTTTATTGGTTATTCTGAGCGATCAAGGGGCTACAAATTTTATAATCCCACACTTAAGTCAATTTTTGAAATGGGAACTGCAACATTTTTTGAGGATGTTGAGTTTGGGGGGAGAAATAAGGTTAGAGACATTGTCTTTGAGGAAGAAACTGAGGAGGGATCGATTTCGATTCCTACTATTACTTTTGATAATGTGCAGGTCTCTGTACCTGTCATTGATCAAGAAGTATATCCGGAACCTCAACAAGATAATGTTGAAGAACCTCCCACCATTCTAGAAGTACAAACTCAACAACCTCAAAAACCAATACCATTAAGGAGATCCACTCGAGAAAGGAAAAATGCTATTTCGGATGATTTTATAGTATTTCTCCAAGAACATGAGGAAAATAATGGAATGATGGAAGATGATCCAATCAATTTCCATCAGGCCATGAAGGGTTCTGATTCTCAAAAGTGGATTGATGCCATGAATGAGGAGTATAAGTCTATGCAAGACAATAAAGTTTGGGATCTTGTCCTATTACCAGAAGGTGCGAAGCCCATTGGTTGTAAATGGATTTTTAAAACCAAAAGGGATTCGAAAGGTAATGTGGAAAGATATAAGGCTCGTCTTATAGCTAAAGGCTTTACACAAAAGGAAGGCATTGACTTCAAAGAGACTTTCTCTCCGGTTTCAACGAAAGACTCTTTCAGGACAGTCATGGCACTTGTTGCACATTTTGATCTTGAGTTACATCAGATGGATGTTAAGACAGCGTTTCTCAATGGAGACATTGATGAGACGATTTATATGGTGCAACCAGAAAACTTCGTGTCAGGAGACTCGAAGAATATGGTTTGCAAATTAAATAAATCTATCTATGGACTTAAGCAAGCTTCCCGTCAGTGGTACTACAAATTTCATCAAGTGATTATCTCGTTTGGTTTTGAGATAAATATTGTTGATGATTGTGTATATCACAAGTTCAGTGGGAGTAAGCATATTTTCCTGGTTTTGTATGTTGACGACATACTGCTTGCCACTAATGATATAGGCATGTTGCACGAAACCAAGAGTTTTCTGTCAAGGAATTTTGAGATGAAAGATCTTGGAGACGCCTCTTTTGTATTAGGGATTCAGATACACCGGGATCGCTCTCGGGGTATTCTTGGATTGTCACAAAAGAGCTATATCGATAAAGTTCTTAAAAGGTTTGGCATGCAGGATAGTAAACCAGGGGACACCCCTATTGCTAAGGGAGACAAATTCAGTCTAAATCAGTGCCCGAAAAATAATCTTGAAGTTAAGGAAATGCTGAAGATTCCCTATGCATCAGCTGTTGGGAGTCTGATGTATGCTCAGGTTTGTACACGTCCAGATATAGCATTCATTGTTGGAATGCTGGGCAGATATTTAAGTAACCCTGGTATGAATCATTGGATAACAGCAAAAAGGGTTATGAGGTACTTGAAGAGAACAAGAGATTGCATGCTTACATACAGCAGATCGGATCAGTTAGAGATCGTAGGGTACTCCGATTCTGATTTTGCGGGATGCCAAGACAGTAGAAAATCCACATCAGGCTGCATATATCTGCTAGCTGGAGGAGCTATATCCTGGAGGAGTGCGAAGCAGACACTCGTAGCTTCTTCCACTATGGCAGCAGAGTTTGTAGCATGTTATGAGGCATCTAATAATAGGATATGGCTGCGAAATTTTGTCACTAGACTGCGCATTCTGAATGGTATTGATAGACCATTAAAGTTATATTGTGACAATAACTCTGCAGTGCTATATTCTAATAACAACAGGAGTTCAACTAAGTCAAAACACATTGACATTAAATTCCTTGTTGTGAAAGAAAGGGTACAAAATGGACAGATTTCCATAGAGCATATTGGGACAAACTCCATGATTGCGGATCCGCTTACTAAGGGATTACCACCCAAGGTTTTTTCATGAGCACACTGCTCGTATGGGTGTTATATTTCTTGGGATATCATGTTTTAGTGGGAGTTTGTATTTTGGTTGCTTTATGTTTGTTTTTGGACACATTTGTGCATTTGGATTATTTTCTGTACAGAAATAAAGTATTCAGTTTATTCCACTCTGTTACATTATGTTTGGTATTGATCTCACTTAAAGAATAAAGTCAGACCAATTGAAAATAGACATGTTTGGATCACATAACATGTAATTTTCATACTACACTCTCATGATTGATCTATGTCATTTGGTTGTATTGGTGTACGTGACCATTGATGGATTTAGTTACGATTAATGTAACGAAAGTCGCTTTGATCCTACATTGATATGATTGATGGACGAGATTGTTTGGAAATACCCTTAACAGTGATAGCAAAATTTTGAGCTCATAAGGTTGTGCACATTTATAAGGATACATGTATGGCCCAGTGGGAGATTGTTGGATAAAATTCAACATGTGGGGCCAAACATGTATATATTAAAATGTGTGGTGTTATCTTAAGGTTTTAGTCAATAAAGTGATCCACTAAAGACTATTTTGGACTAATGGGTATTAAGTGTCATGAGATTAAAGTGTAGAGACGGATACAATGTTTTAAATTGATGAGGGACCAATTTAACAACATTGAAACTTAATAACTGCCCTGCAGTTATATATACAGGTCATGGTTCCCAATTGAGCGTGGCTTTTCATAACTCTTTGTATCCCCATCAACAAGAGACACTAAGGAGAAAACCACGGATCAATTGGAAGACCATAGCCCAGTTCGATCAAACAGAATCATGGATTCAGGTACGCTTCCGCTTCAGTATTAATCTTGGTAATTACAGCATGATGGTTTTAAGTCACAGATATTTAATTGTCTGTATATGGATTCGGTAAAATTAATCTAACATATATTTCTAGTATTCTATTGTTACTTGAATGTTTAAACTTTTTGTTTCATTATTCGTAACGAGAAAAAGTCTCACAATTGGGTCAAAGAAATTTTGAAACGAAGGAATTAGAATTTAGAAACATTAGTTATTGAGTTGGCATCGAAGTATAAGGTTGGCGAATCTACTCCATTATGCTGGGATTTTTTTTTATTTTTTTGGGAGCAATAAGAGGATATTTTTGTCATTGTTCGTATCTTTTTTGGTCTGTCCTCAATTTCTATCAAGATTTTCGTTAAGCATTGGATCTATTAAAAGTTATGTGCAAGTCAAGAACATTTGAATAACTCCAAATAAACCTTTAGCCTCCTTTTGGTGGTGATAATAAAGGGGTTCGATTCCTGGATGGAACAGCTGGGTGATGTAATACTCATTTATGGGTGGAGCAGCTTGATGATGTAATATCCATGGAGGAAGGCTCCCTTGGGGCCAGGAGTATAAAAGGTGCACGAACCCTGGTCAACTTGGGCATATCCCGCGATTTACCTCCACCCATCACTGAGGGGCCGGGGATGGGTGGTCCAGGACATAGTCTGGTTTAACTGGGATACCTGGGTATCAAAAAAAAAAAAATAAAAAATAAAAAAAAATAAATAAATAAATAAAGGGGTTCGATCCCTATCCCGATCTTGGCATTCCTCCGAGCAATTTTAGGTAGCTAGAATTTTAAGTTTAGGCTTACAATCAAATCTAGGTTTTCTTGAATTATTATTGCAACGAACAATATTATTGAGTTTCTGCACCAAACTTTTTGATACAAACAAAACTTGCAAAAGAAGTATTGTTGCCAATAGAATATGAGACCCTACCTAGTACAATCGTACACATTATTAATCAATGCCCAAGTCTAGTCACTATCCAAACAAAGTTCATGACCTTTGAAAATGGCCCATCAGGGCATTGTATCCACCACACATGGCCGCCGGAATTTAACTCGGCCACCCATAAAGTGGAAATATTTTGGAGGAAGGGGCGGCTGCAGATAAAATACAAAAATGCATTAATGTTCCACCTCCACCAACGTACAACATGGTTTATGATTGGTAAACATCATTGTGGCATGCATGATTGGGTTGTAACTGCTCCTCTATAGCTTTCATCAATGTCCATTATTATTGTGCATGCCGTGTAAAGACAAGTCGTGCAGGGTCTAGGTGGCCGATATCTATGTATATAGAGAAAAGGCAAAGAGGGCTCAACAAGGTTCTTACACCTTTAAGGTCTAATTGTTCACAAGAACTCAAGTTTGAAATGCCAAATGCATAATTCCATGTCAGAATGCAGAAATGATTGTGTTAAATAATTGTCAAAGATGATAGTTGGATGGGTTTTATCTAGCTTATGTTTGTTTTGGGTATGGTCTAATTCATGTATTTCTAAGACTCAATTATGAGAAGATAATAATGGGTGTTGATAGGAGGGATCCGATCTGCTGCCCACGAGTGGGCAGCTTATTCGGCCCACGTGCTGACGTGTCAGCACGTGGGCCGTCCATGATAAAAGTTGCTTTTATCATGGACGGCCCACGTGCTGACACGTCAGCACGTGGGCCGAATAAGCTGCCCACTCGTGGGCAGCAGATCATGGCCGGTTGATAGGATGTCCAAATAACATCTTACTGTGCACCACTTTCATTTGTCACTTTGTTTTATTTAATTATTAAAATTTTAAATGAGGTAAATTAGCATAGTATTAGAGTATGTAAAGGTGTTGAATATTGGGTTTACACATTCTATCTTAGAAGATCAATATTGTTAAGAGAATTAGCTCAAGTTCATATATATTGTTTATTTATTTCATCTTTAATCCATGTAGATTGTGGGATATATCTCTTAATGTGTTCCTGCAAGATGGAAACTTGTTTGAGCTTGTTAGAATCTAATACCACATTGAATCTTAGGGTTCATCTTAAAAGGTCAACCTCGTTAAACGAATTAGTTCAAACTCTTATGTAAATAGTTCATTTATTTCACCTTTAGTACATGTGAGATTTATCCCTTAACATACTTACAAGATTTCTTATCAGTCTTCCAAATGTCTCAGGTCAATGTAGAATCTATTTGAGCTGATTCGTCATAACAATGACTAGATGTAATTGAAAATACTGTCGTAATTTTCAAGCTACCATCACATCTTGAAATGACCTAAGATGATAAATTCGAGCAATTGTTCCACTGTATTTTTAGTTCCGAGAATCCTAGAGTAGGTCACGAAGAGAAGTGGTCACGATTTTCGGATAGTCACATATCAATAATAGGTGATCATGCTCATCTGCGTCTCAATACAACTTCATTAATTCTTCGATTCAATAGTTCCTATAGTCTAGGATCAATTTCAGGTGCCATCGACAGTGAGAAAAAGCCATCGTAAGGACCATTGGTGGCTGGTTTCCCGAAGGAAGAGTTGGTTGATATTTTAGTCATTGATATTTAAAAATAATATTAATAAAAAATGAGGGAAAAACCAATAAATGGTTATTGAAAAAATAAAATAAAGAACTAAATTAAAAAAGTTTGTTGGAGTGTGTAAAAACCTTTAAATTTAAAATTTAAATATACTCTTTAAAAATACGTAGTCTTTTGGAGATAGTCTAAGCAAACGAGATATTAACTCCTTCTCTCGAGGTAGTATTGGAGGATCAACTAAAATAAAATAATTACAAGCACCGTGATGTTACAAAATCAAGTAAAAAAATAAAAATAAAAATCGTACAATAATAATCAAAACAGATTTGAATGTGATATGAACTATTTATCACGATAATGGTAAAACATACAATCCTGCTTTTGATAAACAAATTAACAGAATTTAATTAACTCTTGAATTTAATTCAAATTTTAATGCACTACTAAAAATTTTAATCTAACTCCTAAAAACTTTAGTGACTAAAAAAAATTGCTATTTTAAAATTTATACCAAACTTGAATGATCATTAACCCTTTAACCACGGTCCATTTGACATATTAGCACGTGCGAGAGTTAAGAGATGTCATGTGAGAAGAGTGAATGACGGTGGAATATCACGTTACAAGACAACGGTCGGTTCAGATGGTGGGAAAAGTGACCGTTGGAGTGTTTAATCATTAATAGTCAACCGTTTAGAGCATTTAAGTTCTCAAAGGAAATTAATTTGTTTTATCTTAATTGTACTTGAGGAAACATATTTCATAGTTTTTACTTTGTTCCTAATCAACCGTATCATTTCTTTATCACAATTTTTAGGGATCCACAATTTTTATCAAAATCTGTTAAAAATTCACTTCTAAACTCCATTTAACACGCGTTTAACGTAACAACGTAATTTTAATTTTATCAAAGAGTTGGGTCTACCAAGTTCAAGAAAAACCCACAAAGCAATTATTATAAGAGCGGTTGCATAGGCTCTCCTGCAAAGAAAATTAGATGCTAAAACCCTTGACATGCATCATTATCCTTGAAACAAGAGTGCTATTTTGACTAGTATTTAAAATGATAATGTCCAAAAATGGGTAAAAAAGTGTTTTTGGGGGGGGCTTTCAAATGATTAGCAGGCTTCAAATTAATCTTTTTAACTAATAAAGAATTAATCTCTATTTTCAAAAGCTTTGTTGTGGTCTAATTGTGCTCCCTTGGATCTCGTTCAACTAAAGACTAAACAAGGTATCAACTAAAGAGTAACAAGGTAAATTGGTCACGCTTACCAAGTTTGTAAACCACTTTAACAAGACATTAGACCATAAAAGATTTAAAGGTAAAAGAAGGAGGGAAAATAAAACGGCAAGATGAAAAGATTTAATTTTAATTTTTGTCAATATTCACTTTGCATGTACAACAATATTTATGTCGTTTTTAGTATATAATACTCGATATACGTGAACAATACAACATTTCAATTTTTTCTTACTTTAACTATCCAGTGGAAACGAATCTTCCACGTTAGTGGATAATACAGTGTTAAAATCGTCCAAATATGTGACAAGTTAAGAGGCCTGATCAAGAATTGTCGTGGCATGAGACAAGTCAATATGATCAAAGTATTGCTCATCTATTTGACAAAGGCATAATAAAGCAAATCAACCTTAGTCGAATATTTTCTAATTAAGCAAAAAAACTCAACTCACGCCTATCGCTCTAATAATAATGTATATAATGCAAGGACATTGATTATGTTATTAAAATTACTTGAATTTTCGTCTACTACATATCTCATCATATAAAAGACACTCAACAGAAATCGAGCAAGAGTTCATCTTTTAATGGTTCAAAACTATAGAAAGACAAGTGTATAGAAACCAAGGTAAATAGAGCAATACCGGGTAATTAAGGCACACACTAACCAAGCATTTAAATAGTTGTTTGGCAGACAAGATTTGGTTCAAATTCTTAAAATGCAATCTATGTGGAACAACTTTAAAACACGATTAGGTGCATGCCAATCAGCATACCAATAGGGATGACGTGTCCATTGTTGATTCTTTATGTACTCGTTTGTCTTAATTTAAATTATAATTTGAACTGATCAAATTGATTAAACATATATTTTATATACATATTTTGCAAAATAAACAATTTCCAAACACTTAAAAAAAAAAAATATTTTAAATTGTGTAAGCAATTTAGGACAATTCTAGGAAAATTCGAATTGAAATCCCCATTGTTGTTTAGTAATTAAAAAAAGCATGTGAAGTCTGTCTACCATATGATATTACCATTATTTTTCTGGAAAATTTTAAAAAAATAAAAAAATAAAAATAAAAAAGTGTTGTGCGATTTGATTTTGTTTGAGAAACAACAAAATTTTACAAGTGGGATTTGTGTGAATGCCACCATAGTCAAGAGTACTACACGTAATGCACAAAATATTACATTTTTCAATTATTTTCTAGTTTAATGGAACGTGATTTTAAATATATATTTTTATATTATAGTATTATTCGGTTCACTTTACTAAGTTTTTATTCATAATTTCTAAAAGTAATTTTGAAATTAATTTTCTCTTAATTAATTATTTTCCCTATTTTTAAAACAAAACGATGCATTATTTTCCTACCATCATTTCTGTTGGGAAGTTTCCTCCAAACAAAAAGTAAAAAGAAAAATAATAATATTACCAATTTCACTTATTTAACAAAATCTGAGAAAAAATAAAAAACATATCAAATTTGTTCTTTATTTCTAGCTACTATTCAGCGTACGTCACCTCCTTAATCCCACTCTTAGCCTCCGCCCCCTTTTAACCTTGATCAAGTATCCCCACCAGTTTCCCTTAGACTCCACCACAGCAAACCCTCCATTGCAAAATTGATTTGCCACCATCCATGATAGGGAAAGGTTCTTATGAGTTAGTGTTGGTAGGTTGTAGAAGAAAATGTAGAGCTCGAGTCGGAACAAAATTTCCTCAATTTGGTTCATGCTCACATTTATCAATTAATAAGTTCCAAGGCATAAAAACATTTTATATTTAAAATTAAAAAAAAAAAAAAAAAGAAATCTCATTAATAAATCTCGAACTTCTCATTGCCACATAAACCTAACATGCTTTTTCTTTTATATTTCTTCTTTCTTTCATTTTAGTTTTTATTTATTCAATTGATAAATTAAAAGAAATTTAAAAAGGTTGTCAAAAGAAAATGCTAATTTTGAAAATTGGTAACTTTTAATAATATTTGTAAAAATGACAACTTTTAAATGCAAATAGTCATATATACCCTTCATAAAATGGCAATTTTTTTTTTTTTTTTTTTTACTTTCAAAAGAAACCATACAGTTGTCATTTCTTTGATTTCAACTATCCTTTTTAAGTTCAATTGTCGATCATTTGGACAATTCTGCTGCCATTTTTATAGTCGTTTTCAACAATATTTCTTCCTCCTTCAACCACATATCAACCCAGATTTCATCAACAAATTTTCTGCAACCATATTTAATAAATTTTTGTTATTTAATAAATTTTCAAGAAAAATTATATCTAAAAAAAGCTCAAATTAATCTACCACGAGCATATAGACTTTTTGTTCTTTTATAATTCAGATTAATCTACCAAAAAAATCAGCCAACTTCAATTGAGTGGTGGAGCAGTGAGGTGGGTGCGAGACCGTGGTTGTTTAACACGACGTGTTTTAGTGGATTCTTGTTTTTAAAATAAATTTAAACTACCATTTATCTAATTATATTCAGGGTATTGATCTTCTACCCACTTAAATTGCCCACTTATAATACTCACGTTGCGGTGTCATCGCATGATTAGTAGTTCATGATCTCACACTCATTATTTTTACAAATCATGTGATATCACCTCAATGTAAACATTATAAATGAACAATATAAGTGAGTAGTAGATTAAGATCAATTGTATTCAAAACCTACATATTTTAAAATGCGATTTTGTTATAATGTCCACCGTGGACACTTGTCCTACACTCATTGAATGAGTGTCACTCATTCAATGAGTGTAGGACAAGTGTCCACAGTAAATATTATAACAACGTCTATTGTAGTCGTTAGAACGGTCATCTTTTAAAATGACCACATAAAAATATACATTTTGTATCTTTTCCTCCTAAATGAATTTGGCTGGCAGGTAGTCTCTCTCAAAGGCAGAAGCCATGAGTAGAAGGTTTGGACGTCAGATTTCCTCCAACCAACTTGTCTTTTCCCTTCACAAATTCCAATGTCTCTTTTCAGCAAAACATATGCCAAAAAAATTAGACAATTTATGCTAACAATCATTTTTCAATAATTCTTAATCAAATTTAAATTATTTTATAATTATGCCCATTTTAATTTAAGAAATTTCTAAGTTCTTGTAATTAACTAGAAAAGTTGAGGAGAAATGGTAGCATGGGGAAAAATTAAGTAACTAAGAATTTATTATAAAACATCACATTCAATTATTCTATAAAAAATAACAAAGTGCGAGCAAAAAGTTTTGTCCAAATGATACTCAATTTACATATAAGCACATTTCTTCTAAAATTTAATTGTTGAAGGAATTTTAAAGATATTTTCTATCGCATTTTTATAAGATATTGATAATATGAGTATAAATAGAAAAGTCGAAAGAACTCGACACTAAAGTTGAGTTCTATATTATGATGTTCATTTTTTAATATTATTGAGTGATACTCAAATTTTAAGTATCTGTTTCCAATTTATCTTCTAAACCAAACGCAACACGAAATCCCGAAAGTAATTGGGCAAATCCCAAGACATATAGCATTAATTACTCTATAAATGAAAACGACGAAGTCATTTGAAAGCAACAGCAGTTTCCCAATCCCAAACCCCACCACTGACCACACCCCATCTACACATGAAAACAACGCCGTTAGCTCCAAAGGAATGGCAATGCACCCATTCATCTACTAGCATATTGAGTACTTTATAAGAAAAAATAAATAAATTAAAATTTTATTATCATATTGAACAATCATATCTAATATTTGTACGAAACGTGCACTAAATCGTTCAAATCTAAACTGCTATGAGTATAATATTTTTTGTTCCATTTGATTTCACTATGTTAATACTTATGATAATCCTTCTTTTTCAAACTCTTTCAACATTTTGTTCGATGTTCTTCCGATATATGTTCGATAAGTAATACTCGACCCAACTAGTACTATACTAAGAAATGTTTGTTTTGTTTTTCCGCCCTGGCTAGTGATTTATTTCCAGTTCCCACATCTCTGTTTTTGGCACGTAAAAGAGAGAGCAAACCCGAGCCTTCTGAAAAATGAAAAGACAAAATGTGAGAAGATTCTCGATATTATCCGGTAGCCGGTTAATCTAGTACGAAGATTACCACGTAGAGGATGATGATGATGGGTGGGTGACCGACTTGGCCAGTTTTCCAATTCTCTTCACCAACTCTGGTGACAATTTCTTGGTTGGCTTCCTCTCCTTCTCCCGTCGGAAATCGAATCCAAGAGCATCCGAAACCTCTTCGGAGCTCCAACCGCCTTTCCGGAGCATATCTGACAACCGATCCGTTTTCAATAACAAAGCATCAAGAACTGCTTGATTGTCCAACATCACCATCTCTCCATCAAAGAATCCAGACGCCGAAACTTGCACAATCTCAGAGACGTCGGATTCTGCCCACCCACCTTCTCTCAAAACTGACCCGATTTGGGACACGTATTCCTCGACCCACTTGGGGATTTCGGATCTTGGAATGTCGAAATACCTGTCTGGTGACGATGAAGATGAAGTTGAGGAATCTGAGTTCCTCCGGCGGCGATTGGCGGCGGCGTCGCTCCAGAACTCCACCCACCTTGGCGTTCTTGTACCGGAGACTGTGTCCAGACTTCTTCTTGAAGAATTCGTCGATGATCCGCCTGCATTTTCACTTATGGAGAGCTGCTTGGATAGTATATTATGATTGGGGCTTTCAAATAGAGAAGATTCACGATCAAAGAAGTCGGATAGGTCGAACCCGCAACAGAATATCCGATTTTCATCCACGTAGAATATGGGGTTTCCTGCTAGACTAGGATTGCAAGGAATGTAACAACGGTTGAAAACGGGTATTAAAAGTGGGGCCCTTCTAAGTGCGTTTCGGGCTATTTTCAGGGCCTTTTCTGGGTCGGATGGTCTGGTGCCCCATGACTTGGACCAGAGGGCGTTCCGGGCTATGTGAAAGGAAATGGAGGCGATAGGCAGGTCAATGGAGGAGCGGAGGTGAAGTCGAGCAGAACCAGAGGATCGCCAGTCAGGGAAGCCGGCGCGGAGGGGTAATCCGGCTGAGAGAACGGCTTTCAGGTCCGGCGGAAAGGAAAAGCCAAACTCCGCCTCGGCTAATGCGAACTCGGACTCGGATAACCCGGGTTGGACTTGAATTCCCGAGTTCTTGAGATGACTAATGACTTTATCGGCTAGGGAAGAAAAGGAGAGGAAGCTATTACGCGGCGGGAGGGGTGTGGAGGGGTTGGAGGAGGCTGCTCTGGCCGAGAGACGGCGGAGGCCGGCTACGTGCGCCGGGTTTAAACCGGTCATCCTCCGGTCGACGTCGACCATTCTTGATCTTGCTGTTATTGATTCTTAATACAAAGGAAAGTCGAATGCTTTATGACGGGCTCCCCGTTTTTCGGACTCTGCTCGCTTCGCCTACGATTCTTGAACTTGGCCGGAAAATTCAGGCAGAGAAATGGTTCTGTTGGATATTTATTGGGTTGCCGGTGAATTTTCAGAGAGAAGGAGAGAGTGGAAAGTGGGACGATAGAGTGAAGCCTATACTGAAATGAAAATTGGGAGAAGGAAATAAATGGAGAGTTATTTATAGCATGACAGTGGCGTGGGGGCCCACTTTCAGATTTTAGTAATGTGATAAAAAAAAAAAAAAAAAATTTATTTTCCAATTAATTATTCGTTAGAAGTAAATGGTAGTGACTAGTGACAGTTTAATTGTTTAATAAATTAGTTTAAAAATAAGAGATTTGTTGTTAAATATGAGTATTTGTTTAGGAAAATCCTAACCTGGGTTCCTAACCTTTGAACTTGACAATGGAGTCCCAAACTTCTCATTTTTGCCATTTCCGGTCCCTAATATAGAAAAATTCTTTGTCTCCTCCACAGCAACATTAAGGAGATATTAATACACATTCATGTGCCAAATCCAAACTAGTACCACTGCCCAAATCACCCATCAATCCATGGTCGACCCACTTGTTAAAGGTAAAATATTACATCAAATAATAATAAAAAAAATACACAACATAAGGGTTTAAATATATTATCTTAATAAAATCGATATTTTAAAATAAAATCTCAATATTTATATGATATTAAAATACATTAAATTTAAAACAGCAATTCGATCCAACTAAGACTCACACGAACACAAAAATTTTAAAATTTGTGTTCTCAAGTTAACCAAAATTTTTCAGGAGCATGTTAAAAGCAAAATCTCACATTGAATAACGATAAGATAAATGATAAATATTTTTTCACCATATTTTTCTATAAGTGTACCATATTTAAATTACATAAAAAGGTTCATAATCTTTATTCAATATTAAACTAATGTCCTCAAATTTTTTTAATCACATTTTTATTTTCAACCTTCTATTAATTAGCATATCTTCTCTTTGATAACGGTTTTCGTCCAAAAATTTCATTAAAAGAGAGTGAAACTCTCGTATTTTTAAATAAGCAATAAATAAATAAATAAATACAAAACTCCTACTAAATATTTATCTCTTATTTTAAAGTACGCTTCGTCATTAAAGACAATATGTTCTAATTAATAGAATGTTAAATTTTAGAATGCGATGAAAGAAAGTTAAAAACATAGATGTGACAATAAATAAAAATTAATAATTTTAATAAAATTAAAATGTAGCGCATTTATGAAAAATATCTGCTGAATACACAACATATATGGGCTTAAACAATTCTTCTTAACAAAATTGACATTTTAAGATACAGAGTCAACTCTTAATATACCACCAACCACCATTTCTGCTGCTTGGCCCAATCACCAGTCTCACCACAGGCCCCAATCTCAGTGAGAAGAAGATTAAGAAATGTGAAAGGGAAGGGTCAGCAAGCACCATCAATCAAAGCATAGAGGGTCAAAAACTGAAATTTTCCATACTTACAATTTAGATGTAAAAGGGATCGAAGGCTTGAAAGCTGCTTTGCGTTTGTATGTGAGTGGACTGGGCCCACATTTGGGAGTCATCTAATTAGAAATTAGGGTTGATAATGAAACTTATTAAATGAGGAGTCTGAGGATTTTACTCCTGGTTCATATCTTTTTTTATTTACTGAGTACAATTCTATTTAGTATTAGTTAGGATTGACAATTGTGGGCATGACATATAATACACTAACATTGTATGTTGGCTTGAGAGATGAGGTGATTAATTAGAATGGCAGCAACTCTACTGGTCATAGATTCTATTCAATGTCAAATTTTATTTTATCTACACAATATATAATTGACAAAAAAGATGTTATCCAATCGATCAAGAATGGAAGCAATCAAATTTCAAATCTTGCTCAGTCAATTTCAATCATACCCCAAAAGATTTGCAAACTCGACCAAGTATAATAGTCCATTATTTCAGTGATACTTTATCGACTTAAACACGAAGGCATTTGTGCCACCATTCTTTCATTTGTATGCGACCTTCTTTTTCATAGTGATTGGATATTCTTTCGATTTGGTCCATTGCAAAATCTAGTAAGTTTGAATTATAAGGAAGAATGTCTATTTCTTCCCCCAACTGACAAATGATCCCATTGCTTTCCTTATTTCAACGATACATGTGACAATTACCTAATAAAGGGAATCTTTGTGGCAATTATTTGTGCCCCTTAACAATAAAAAGAAATATATTTCTTTATATAATTAGTAAACTGAAAACTAATACAAATTCTCTTATTTCTTTCAATATTTTTTTTAGTCTATTTACCAACTAGTTCTTCGCTTCGTTTCTTAAGTTTTTCGTATCCATCGTTTCTTCATGTTCTTAAAGTTTTTGCAATTCTACAATATCTATGCAATTGCATCAATCTACTTATACCTATTTCGTCATTCAATCAAGTTGCAGACGTGTTCATCAAATATACTCTTCATCATAGTATCACTAGCTTCATTCAGGAACTAATTCTTAGCCGAGACTATAATTATTCTATCTTTATTTTTACGAGTTAATTTTTAAACTCATATTGACTTCTATAACACCATGTTGAATATGAAGAGATGTTACATTGTTTGATCTCATTTACTTTTATTAGTATTTTCATAATTATGCATTCGCTGTAAATTCATATGGTTTATAATAGTTTGTAATCTTATAACTACTGTGATTTCTCTTTTTCAACGGTTTAACTCATCCAGACTCGTATTCCAACTCATTAAGACCCTACCAATTGGAGTTGGTACTAGTGGATGTTACGGAAGTACTAGAGCTTGCAATTGATAGTAACAGTAAGGGCAACGCGGTGTGATTGAGCAAGAGATTGACAACATGACAAAATTTATTACATGTAAATGGATACCCACTGCAATGGTTTAATTATTTGATCCCAAAGAAAAAGACATGGGATATTAGATAAGATTTGTAGGCTGTGTATGGATGACGAAGCAGCATGCATGCATAATTAATTTCTAAGTAGCAAGTACAACTATAGGAACCGCCGTGAATGGTGGTGGAACTTTGCAAACAATGGTGGCAAACGCCGTGCAAAGTTTTGTCCGCGGATTGATAAGTGTGTTTTATGTACCTATTCGGATCTTTAAACTAAGTTTTTATCACGTCATTTTATCGATTTTCTACTTAATCTAGTTAGTTATTGTTTCTATTTCAGTTTTGGACCCGTTTGTAAGAAATTGAAAAAGAATGGATGAAAAGGCAATAAATTAGAAGATGTATCGGAAGTATGGAGACTCAATTGCATTTAATTGCAAGTTGAAGGACCAAATTAGAGCTATTGGAAAGTTGAAAGACCAAATTGGAGTTATTGAAAAGTTGAAGGACCAAATTACAGATTATGGAAAGTCTGAAGACTAAAATGACCAAGACCCTAAGATTGAGGACCAAATTAGAAGGTGTGGAAACTAGAAAGACCAAATTGTAAAGATTGAAAAGAGCCAAGCTGGGCGATCGCCCAGATTAACGATGGGCGAGCGCCAAGCACTGAAATTCAAAAGCATAATGCACTATGCGTTGCCTGGGCGATTGCCTGGGAAAGCACTGGGCGATCGCCCAGTGTTAATTATGTCTGCGTGATTTTTTTTCCTTTTATAGACTTTTACTTCAGTTAGGTAATTTTTGCGCCCACGTTTTTTAGATTTTCTTCGATATTTTGGGGCACTATTAGGGTGGTATATAGATGAGTTGTTAACTCATATTATATTGTTGAGTTTTTGTGAGAAAAATATAGACGAAAACATCAAACGGAGATCACGATTGATCTTTTGAAGAATTCAACGAAGATCAAGATCAAACAATTATTCTTTCAAGTTTTCTTCTCCAGGTGATGAATTCCATATTTTCTTCTCTTTTTTATTTTCTTATTATTAGTATGCTAGGCTAGTTTAATTAGTGCTAGAATTACGATGAAGCTTGTCGTTTAAATTCTTCCATCTTGAGACTTGGTTTTTGACAATGTATTTCAATATAGTTTTGAATAATTAATTTTGATTTCATTGCATCTACAATTATATACGTAGTAATTGTATGATTGTTGTGATTTGTTTTACTATCGAAAGCATGCTAGACGTTATTTTAATTATCTTAAAATCTGATAGGGGATATAAATATACCGCTATGATTTAGGTGATCTTTTATTATCCATAGAGATTTAATGCATTTGTTTGTGTTCGTATTCGTCATAGAAATATAGTCGAGTCATACATATGAATATGTTTAACTTTATTTGAGAGAAACTGTTGAACAATCCAGGGATATTGATCGATATAACTGATGTAATTTGTCAAAGCCAAGAATCAAGATAGAGGAATTAACAACTATAAGTGGATTCAGAATTCTAGTATTTTTCCTTTTTAAAGTTAAATCATTTTTTCACCAATTTAATCTTTTAATTATTTGAGCCATAATTATTTAATTGTTTTTAATTTACTATTTTAATTAGTTCTTAAACACAAAATCTTCTCAAGTTCATTAGATTCGGTTAATGTTAGTGTAATTGAACTGAATTATCTAAATCTCTGTGGGATCGATACTTGGACTCAAAATCTATTTTACTACTTGAGCGATCCGTAGACTTGCGAAATTATTAAACACATAAAATCACTGACATGGATCCCCCAGGCACGATGGGATTCCATCTTAACTCTTAAGCCAACCAAAATCACCTAAATTTGATACATAATGGGAAGTATTGTTTTCTCTTCTATATTGCACGATAACAGAAATAGAAATCGAAACATAACTCGACACTTAAAATTGTATTACAAGCAACGCTTTAATTTATAACGTTGTACAAAACATTATAATTTATTTTTAAAAATGCTATTTAATACTAATTGAAACTCTAATCACTTTGTAATTTTATTGTAATATAAGAATTAAAGCATGAAATTATGTAAATTTGTAGTAATTCATAGTTGAAACCTACAAAACTCCATAATAATGTACAATTCTTAATATATATTTTTAAATAAAAAACTATTTTGAAATTTGGAAATATTTTTTAAAAGAGTAATACTATTTATAAATATTAGTGATAATTACCATGTAATGTGATATTAAATAACACATTTAATGTCACCTACTAACATGTCACATTATTTTTTTCTAAAATATTAAAAAAAATCTATATTTGAAACGAAAACAGGAAGGATTTACAAGTAAGATTGCAGTCCACAGTACATACGTGATACGTGGTTCCCTAAACACCGATTAGTCAAGTGATTCACCCTTCACACAACCACCGCAATTGTCCTTTTATACATTGTACAATGTCAGACAGGTGGCCATTGCCTAGTTTTATATGCAACTCCTTTTCATAATCAATTGCAATTAAGAAACTAATTAAACGCACACGTACACTCACACGTTGGACACGTTGATAGGAAATCTATTTCAATATATAAGTTTTCAACTAACCATTCTATAAATTGCACTATATATGACAATTGGTTTGAAAGATTTGTAGTCTAAATAACATTAAAGTCTAATTAATAGGCCATTAAATTTAAAATTGATCTTTAATGAATTTTATCAAAAACTAAATACTATTGTCTGTGTGTCTTTTATCTATTTTAAAATAAATATAAATAAAATAAAAAGAAAGAGAAGGAAAATACAATGCTCTAAAAATATAAACACAATCAAACAAATTGCTGATTGAACACTTTTAATAGAGTCTATTCTAAACGAAACTCTAGAAAATGTCTTTTTTGTTTTTTATCAACTTAATATAGTTCATATTGCATTGAAAATGACTTTTTTTTGAATTGTCTATTTTACTTATGTAGTAGATTTTTTGAAGCATTCCACCTCAATAATGGATTTGCTCTTGATTAATATGTGATCGTCTCCAATGACAAATTAGTTTTTAGATTTTTTCCATAATAAAATATAGAGAAATTTGTACTTTTCACCTTTAACTTTTACAAAAAGTAACAAATATATCCTTGACTTTTTTTTTAGCATAATTTATCCCCAACTTTTCAATTATATACAAAATTCGCCATTCTCTCTATTTTGGCCATTAAATAACAGAATTGTCCTTCTCTTTAAATAAACAAAAATAAAAGAAAGCAATAAAACAATAAAATACACCACATCTACAAATGCAATTACAACTGAGCTGGAGGTGGGACCACCTCCACCTTAGAAAAATTAATTTAAAAAAGACAAATAAAAAATAAAATTGATAGTATGTTGGTTTGCAAAACTACCACCGATTGTAGACACTTCACCAGCCTTTCACCATCCGTTTATAAGAACTAAATTGCATCTTAGATCACATAACTCAAATCGTGACGGTTATCCATGTGGTTTTTATCTTCTTCTTTTTTTCTTGAATTAATTTTTCTAAGGTGGTGGTGCCATCACCAACGTGATTGCAATTGTGGGAGTGGTGTGGTAGTGTGGGTGGAAAAGATGAAATGTTTTGTTTTTCTAATTCTTGTGTGTTAATATGTATGAAATTGTTTTAAGTGAGATTTATCTGTACTTTTTGAAAAGTTATGAGACTTCTTTTACAATTTTGTTGTTGTTGTTTTATTGCTTTATTTTTATTTTTATTTTTTTTATTGGTAGGGCAAATATGTCATTTAAAGGTCAAAATGGAGGGAATGATGAGTTTGCTACATAATTGAAACATTGGTGATAGATTATGCTATAAAAAAAAAATTTAATTACACTCACAATCTCCATTCTTTTAGCTTTATAAATATTATTCACATTCAATTTTATTTGCAGATATCGTCCACATTCTTTCATTTTATTCGCAAAGATGATCTCCAAATAAATTTTTTAAAATTGTCCTTGACTTAAATAAATTAAAATGATAGAAAAAAAATATACAATATAAAATTTTCAATTAGGACCCTAACCTTTTCAACAAATAAATCATAAACCTTTTTATTTTTTTATGGGTAATTTGTACTTTTGGTCCCCAACCTTTTCAATTTGTAACAAATCTACCATTACCTTTTTTGTTAGCACCAGACATCCCCAACCTTTCAATTTTTTACAAATCACATCCATTTTTTTGCAAATCGCATCCCCATTAACATATTTTAACAGTTTTACCCTCCTCTTTAAATAAACAAAAATAAAAAAAAAAGTTAAAAACAACAAAAAAATAAAATAAAATAAAATTACAAATGAAGGCCCATAACTTTTAAAAAACATAAAAGAACACCATCTTCTCTACTCCACCCACCCCTTGCCATACAAAGTTCCAACTATCTAAAACAAATGAAAGAATATGAGACAACAAAGTTCCAACTGCCCAAAACAAATGAAAACTGGTTCCGCATCAGTTTTAGTAAAGCTCAAGTTGCCATAGTTTCGAAAGATTAGCAATCTCCACTGGAATCTCGCCGATGATGTTATTAATAGAACTCCAAATCAATTAGCTCAACAAGATTCCCAATACTTCGAGGGATTTTTCCTTTGATGCTGCAATTCGATAAATACAACCAATTCAACTTCGTAAGCTTCACAATCACTGACGGAAATTTTGTCCGATCAAACGGGGTTGTCGCCGAGGCTTAATAACACGGCAAGATTCGTCATATTTTCAAGAGAATTCCATGGAAAACTTCTCGAATATCCACTCTGATTTGCAGATAAATACAACAATCCACTGATTGGTGAAATTTTTGGGAATGATCCTGATAAAAAATTGTTGCCCAGGTCTAAATATTTGAGCCCAATACAATTTTTCAATTCATCCGTAACTCGGCCATATAGTGAGTTGAACCCGATGGAGAGCTTTTCCAATGACAGGAGCTTGCAAATAGAATCAAAAGGAATTGAACTCGTCAAATTCTGATTGGAGAGTTCAATTCTTTAACGAAGCCATTGGAATCACAGGTGAGTCCTGTTAAGTTACATACAGAATTATTGGCATCTCAGAAATCAAATACTTTTGTGTTTGACTCTTTGAAGGCAGATTTTATGGTCTGAAGCTCGTCGGAGGCGGCAAAAGAGATGAGAGAAAAGAGGGAAAGAAACTGAAGTAAATGCCAGAAATTGATCGCCGGCGACATACCGGATGGTGAATTAGTTTGACTAATAGAAAGAAATATTTTGTATGGAATGACTTAAGACAGCGCAGTTTTATCAAATTGTGGGGTGGGATGGGATGGGGTGGGGTGGGGTGGGGTGGGATGGGGTTTTGGAGAAGATGAAGTTATTTTGTATTTTTTAAAAGTTATGGAACTTTATTTGCAATTTTCTTTTATTTTTTGTTGTTTTTAAGTTTTTTCTATTTTAGTTTATTTAAAGAAGAGGGAAAAAACATCAAAATATGTCAATAGGGACGTGATTTGCAAAAAATTGAAAAGTTGGAGATGCATGGTGCTAAAAAAAAGGTTACGTGGTAGATTTGTTACAAATTGAAAAGGTTGGGGATTAAAAGTTTAAATTAACTTTTTTTTATATAGATTTTCACTTAGAATATAGCATCAAGTCCCAAAACTTCTAATTATGTTCACCGAAAGGACATCTCTACAGATTTCATCCACTGGACCGTTAATTGACAAAAAATTATACCCAAGACTACTGGATGAAATCCGTAGAGATTTCAAATGTCCTTTCGGTGAATATAATTAGAAGTTTTGGGATTTGATGACATATTTTTTATTATTTTAAGTGAAAATCTGTTTAAAAAAAGGTTTAGGATTTATTTGTACTTTTGAAAAAGTTAGGGTCCCAATTGTAATATTTCTAATGTATTTTATTTTTTCTATCATTTCAATTTATTTAAGTCATGGGCAAAATTATCAAAAAAAATCATTTGAGGATCACCTGTGCGAGTAAAATGAAAGAATTGGGACAATATCTACGAATAAAATTGAATAAGGATGATATTGTTACAAAGCTAGAAGAATGGGGACTGTAATTGTAATTAACTTTAAAAAAATTAATAGTAAATTTGTTACATTTTATAAAGATTGAAAATGAAAAATGCAAATTTTTCTAAAATATATTATTAAAGATGACAATTATTTTATTTTTAAAAAAAAATTGAAATATAGAATATATGCTCTCACCAAAGATCACGTCAACTAATTGCTTTTACATTGTAATTTGGAGACGACAGCTTATAATAGGCTCTTAATATTTATTATTTAAACAATTAGGTAGTTTAGATAATATAATTGGACTATCTTTGCGTAATTAATGTCCCGTATCTAGATAATGATTTGGCTAATGCTGTATTAGTACCTTAAAGAACAATTAGTAATTAGGATGAAGCAATTTTACACGATCACAAATAATCATGTAGATATTATTTTAATTATTTGAACAAAAAATAACTTTTATTAAATTATATTACATCAGATTTCTAGTTCCAAACTCATGAAAAGACAGTTTACATATAATCAAAATACTTTCATACCAAATCTCTTTGCCCCGTCTGGTTAAGAATTGTTGTTTGTACAATTGAAATTAAAAGTTTAAAAATTGATACCTCCTTTCTCCACTCCCCCCCCCCCCCCCCCTCCCCTTTCCTCCCAAAAAAAATTAAAAAAAAATAATATATCGCTTTTTCACGGTGGAATTCGACCATATGATTTATAGGAATGTAGAAAGAGGTCTCCCTTCCTCCTTCTCTTTGTCTTCTTCTCGCCGCTTTTCTCGTCCATCCTACCCTGCGCCGCTTACAGATTCAGTTGCAGGTATTTAAGCATCCATTAGTTAAGGGGGTTGGGGTGGAGGAACTAGATCGGAAAAAAGAGGGATTCTAGTTGTAAGATATCTAATGAAATCGTCGCTGGAATTGAGATCTTATTCAAAGGTCACTAAGATTGAACCCTTTTATTCCTATTGGAGTCTTGATGGCGAGAATGACGATTTGAATTGCGGTGGTTATAGTTTTAGGATTGAGGCAATGAGTAGAGCAAGAAAAAGATCGTTTGATGAAGAGTTTTGTTTGAGATCAAGATTGAAGACGTAGAGATACACGGATATATATATATATATATATATATATATATATATATATATATATATATATATATATTCTTTATTTTCTTTCAGTAGCAGAAAATTTTTTATATGGTCGTGATAATAATTAAAAATAATAATAATGAAAGTTATGGGAAAAATTGTCACATACTTTCATTAAAATTGAACAAAATTAAAGAAAAAGATGAGACTGAATAAGATTACAGAGAAGAGACGTCAAAATTCACCACACATGTGCTCTTATCAATCTTCTCGTAATTTAAAATTGATTAAGTAATTATGTCCCTATTTTAGTAGGAATATGGGTGTTAAAGTCTAACCAAGTTGGTTTCCCCAAAAAACAGGACTGCCCTTCATTTTTTCATTCTTTATATACCTAAATGAAGCTTTTCAATATTTAATTAATCGCTTTTAGGAGCTATTAAGAGTAATTATATTATTAAGATTCTTTTACCGAAAGACATGAATTTTAGAATCACAGCTTAGATTGGTAGGGCACATAGCAACAATTAAAAATGATATCTACCAAGTACTTATAATGTCCGACATGTAACGCTGTATTGACGACAAAAAATACCTCGTCCAATCATAAAAAGTAGTAGAAAAATATTACTATCGATATTTTTTTATCGGTGTTTTTTAATAATATAATCAATATTATTGTATCAATATTTGTTATTTATATTCTAGGCGCAACACTAAGTAATACCTTTCGTGACGGCTAATATCCGACATATAAAGTAATAGAGTATAAAATAATAGAAATAAGTGGAACGAGAGTTATCGTAAAAATAAAAATTTATTAAATAAAATACTTCGTAAAATGATTTTAAAGTAAAAGTGCATTAAAGTATCATATCATGTCCCTCGTGTGGTGATCGCACTTTTGTTTTATTAATAAATCTAAGAAGATAGGTATAGCCAAAAGTTAGGGTTCGAATTCGATTGTGATAGGAAAAGGTGGGAATGGAAGGTTAATAAAGAGGAATTCGAATTCCTTTCCGTAACGGCATGTTTGGGATCAAACATACTTTTAGGTTATAATGAATTTTTATTTTTAAATGTTTTTTTAGTAAATTATTTTTTCTTACTTATAAGTAAAAATTACTTTTTTTGAGTTTTGATTGTTGTCGGATCACTTTCAAAATAAACAACTTACTTATATTTTCATAGTCGAAACGACTAAATAATGCATGTTTGGCTATAATTTTAATTTTTATATATACAAAAAAGTACTTATTTTTACAATAAAATAAAAATTACAAAATAAATTACTTATTTTCAACTTGGACAAGTGAATTTTTTAAATTTAAACCATGGATTAGAAAAGGTGGTAATAGAAGGTTAGCAAGAGAAATTATAATCCGTTTGCGTGGGACCATTCATGGGATGCATGCGTGTGATCAAGAAAGAATAAAGCAATGGCTTAGCTTTCAAGTTTTTATATAGATAAGAATGGAAAAGGAATCCCGTGGGGATGGCGGTGCATGAGATGCCATTTGAAGCGTAAGAAATGGAAGGCATAACAAACTTGTTTTCATTTAACATCATTCACACTTGGAATAAAAAAAACCATATTTGTTATAAAGTTTTTAACAATATTCTAAAAAACGTAATGTATGACGAAGCGATGAGATGAAACATCAAGCATTACAAGTTTCGGCTCGCCTACGTGCCAAAAGGCGTTTTTGAATTATAATAAAAAAATTAATTAATTAATACATAACATAAATAATTTTATAGACCAAATGCATAAATTTCCATGGGTCTCAAAATTACAAGTACCACAAATCATTTAATAATTTCCTACCACGGTTCTAAATTGCACACTAATGCGTTAAATATTTGAGTTTTTGCATTTTATTGGATTTGGATTTTTAGACGGTCAACAGTGTGTTGCATTAAGTGCATTTAAGCAATGTGTAACGTTTTTGCCACATATCGCACCTACGTGCGCCTAATCGAAGTATTAACACACAATTTAAAACACTAACAATTAATAAGATTAGACGGTACCGAGGACATAATTTACGTGCAATTTGGATATTGCCATCACAACAAAGTATTATGAGGGTAGTTAGGCAGTACGGAGTTGTGCCTATCATGCCAATATCTTGTATTCTTTCCAGATTTATCCCGACAATCCACCTAATCATGGATCTGAGGCGAATCCCTTCATTAGCAGTATTGAATCTTTCGATAAAGCAGTTAGGCACAGATCTTTTCTCGATTGGGTGCTTGTCTCCTTAAGCAGAACGAATAAGAGGACGGGCAGTACTGAGTAGGTACATGCTCGAACCACAAGGCTTTTGCGTGATTTGGGAACTCTTTGGCTTACTGATAATTGTCAGTTTTCCCTTGTTAATCTTCAGCCTAAAGTCAAGTTGGGCCATGATATGCATTAGCAGTTCAAATCTCAAGCAGATACTTCGGGCAATCAAACAAAGCTAAGACTCCTTGGCCCACATGATAAATAGTAAGGGTGAGAAATTCAGCAAACTGAAATATAAGAACCTGAAAATCATGCTCAAGAATAACTGGATAAACATAAAAGAAGATTCCCATAATGAGACGGAACTCAAGTTGAACCAGACATTTTGCATGTTTCAGCTAAACATAATTAAGAGCCACAGGCTCGCCTCCCTAAACAAAGAGCTCATGGCACCAATAACCATCTGGCGGAAAAGATTCTTTACATACACGCATTTCAGTTATATATAATGTAAAGCGATATAGCCGACCAACGAGGTTGCATGCAGGAAGGTATTCTTTCAACCTAACCCCCGCTAGGACGTACACGAGGACTAGCTGCAGGCAGCCAGCTGAATACATTTCTTTGCACTTCCTCATATTCCAGTGCTAAATCACTATCAATACCTTGACCGCCTTCTTACCCTGAAATGTCTGACAGTTATAAGCAAGCAGGATAGCAAAAGGGAGCTTAATCCAAAAGACGACAAATTACCGTGGAGAGCGAGAACGGGAGTGAGAGTGAGAGTACGAGGGTGAAAGTGAACGCGTGTGCGAACGAGATCCAGAGCGAGACCGGGAGTGAGAAGGAGAACGATATTTCTGAGAACTCCCATCCCTGCTTGGACTCCTACTGCGCCTGTATCTTCTGTAACACATGAAAACATGAAAAATGTAAACAAAAATGCATCTGATAAAAGCAATATAACCAGAGGAAAAACATATATAATTGGCAAGCATGAAGGGGCTTATAGATGAAGCTCTGGCAAACTCCCACTACAAAGACATGTATCTTCACTATTAGTTTCTGGGACATCCAGAAAAGTAGAAAGAGTCCTGGCAGAAGGTGCCATTTGTTAAAACCTAGGACTGGACCTGGTTAAATATACTACCGATAATGGGAATCCAATCGACTGCTTTAGAGAGACCAAACCTCAAGTCCATCCAAATTTTTCCTGTTTTCAGTTTTAATACCAAATTTAGACATAGACGATTCAGTAAATGTCATTTTTCAACTGTGACCCATTACTTATCATAAGCTTGTGCGTGACAAATCCATTCAGTAAGCCTTCTCTGCCCTTGCAGTGGAAAATAATGAAAGACTGGAGATATAAACTCTCATATATATTGATATTCCACAGATCAGCAAAAGACAATAGCAGAAAAAAAAAAAAAAAAAAAAAAAAAAGAAGAAGAAGAGAGAAGTTTCTGCAAACAGAGAAAAGTAGTTCTCGAGTCCATCATCAAATTTAAACGAAGAAGACTATCAAAAAGACTCGGTTCAAGAAAAAAATTATCCCAGTGAATGTTAGCACTCTAAAGAACCAAATTCAGCAAAAAGTTTAGCGTCTCATGAAAGAATAAAGAAGTTCTACAACAGCAGCAAACTAAGCCTTGTTCCGAACAAATTAGGGGATAGGAAGAACTGCAAATCATCCAAATCGCTATCCCCACACCAGCTCCCCCCCCCCTCCCCCCCCAAACAAAAAAAAAACCCCCTCAAATAGAAAAAAATAATAATAATATCTTTCAATCAAAAGTCAAAGCAAAATTGGTAGAGATATATACCTTGGAGGAGAGCGACTGTAACTTCTACTACGGCTTCGTCGCCGATAACGGCTTACTCGGCTTGTTTCAGCTAGTTTTTCGTGCCTCTGTCGCTCTTGCTCTCGTTTCTTAGCCATTTCAATAGCTGTATCTTTTTTTACTGCAAAAATTTGGTTGTGCCACAATGAACATGATAAAATCATGCAGCCATGTAACTGAATCAGAGAAGAGAAAAGAAAATTCCTATCCTTATGAAATGTTAGTATAAATGTCAAGCAGACATACTCTGTTTGTTCAGTTGTTTGCTCATGATCCGTTTAAGTCGTTCTTGAGGTGTTTCCTTCTTCTCCCCCTGTTGCTTAGAGAGGCTCCCACTACTAGCGGTTTTGCTCAACTTTGCTAGTGCTGAGGATGTGCTGCCAAGGGAATCAATAGAAACAAATAATAAGTAAACCACGAAGAGAATTATCCACAAAATACATATTGACTAAGTAATGAAAAAGGTAAGACTAAACATCATGAGATACCTCCTTGGTGGCTTCAACAGTTTGGCGTTCTTTTCTTTGTCAAGGGATACACCAGATGCGGGATCTACATGGAGAGCCTCAAGTATGCGACCAGACGATGGCCTGCAGAAAAGCATAAGCATTAGAGAAACACATTACAATGCTTCCTGGAACTCAGATGCAGTCATATGAAGTCCAACTCGGGGAACAATGAGCTTCAGAAAGGAAGCTTCCTTCCCTCTCCCCCTTGGCGGTTAAGCTGGTTACCCTAAGCATGATCTATTCTAAACCACAAAAGTTTGGCTCAGGTAACAAAATGGACGATTAGCTGCAGCAGAGTAAAGACTGTCCAATCTATCTTTGCAAGAATTAAAGGTCGAGTGCTCCGACCGATTCAATGCATCAGCATGGAGCGAAGGAGATAGTGGTGGAGAATATCCTTCAAGCTTTGGCTCATCACCGTCATCAAAGCCCCCAAATTCTGTAATATATTCAATTTTTGGAGCCCTGTCTTTGCCTCGATGAAGATCATCAGAGTGCGATCCATGTGCATGGCGCCTTGACTGTGATGGAGAGTAGGACCGAGACTTCGACCTCGATCTGCTAAAAGAGAACACTGTTAACATTTGCCCACCAGTTTACTTACGTTTAAACAGTAAAAGAGACGAGAATATCCACCTTCTAGATCGTGAATAAGCTTCATAAGTAGGACTGCGCCTCGATTCGCTGCAAATCATCAGAGGCAACAATGATGTTAGGACCACATATTACTGACTTCCATTCTAGATCCTACGTGCACATGACTATGTACCATTGCAAATGCATGAAGGAAACAAATGACATTTACCGATATGGATCATGATGAAGCACTCTAGTTCCAGTTATCCTTGCAGCTTCTCTTTCCTTCTCCCTTTCCATCTGAGAAACCTTCCTTCTTTCCTTGCGACTCAGCTTTCTCTATAAAATTCATAGTAATCCAAATTATGGTGAAATAAGGCTGCATCAATCCCACCAGAACCATAATTCCAACCCAAATTTTTGACAAACTTACAATTGAAGGATCACCCTTAATGACTTCTTTTTGCCTCCTTTCCTCTTCTTTAGCCTTTTTATCCATGTATACAAGCCATCCATACCTCTTTACTCCAAATTCTTTTGCAATTGACTCCATCAATTCATCATTGCTGTCATCACTATTAAAATCCTCCTCGTAATCGTCATCGTCGTCGTCATCTTCATCGCCATCTAAATCTTGAGTTTCCTCTTTTTCATCTCCATCATAAGAGAAACCAACTTGAGAGTAAGGCCCCTTGCTTGCTGGAGGATGAGCCGCATGAGATTTACTGTTCTCACCATTACATACAGCAATAGGGAAAAAGATCAAACAAATGATATAAACAGAGAGCTTAATATATGCTGCTAGAGCAGCATGGTAAATAAAAAGAAATTTCTATATTGATAAACAAAGAGCAACCATAAAGAAACATGTAAGTAGCAGTAATGGAAAAAATAACAAAAATCTCATAGAAGTGAACACTTTAAGATGACTTATTCTCAATAGGAAGTGTTTTCAGAGCTTGCACGTGTCCATTCGGAAATTGCAATTCAAATTTAAATGCCAAATAACAAGGACTTCAAAATTGAAATGTAGAAAGCATCTTCCCCTTGACTATTGTTTGCTTTGTAATGGAAAAGAATCAGAAAAAAAAAAAGTCAGAACCTGTCTGATCCAAAAGATGCACTGATCTTAGCCTCCATCTCTTGGTTAATGTGTTGCAGTCCCTCCTCGTCATTAACTGATAAAGGGTTTTGTTAGTATTCAAAAGATATAGTAAATTACTATAAATAGAAAAGGAGGTATCATTATCTTCATTCACTAAAAGATAATGCAAAACAGAAAGTAAAAATAAAAATGATGTTCATGAATCAAACAGATTATGACAATTAAAAAAAAGTACCGACATCCTCTACGCCGATGCTTAATTAAATCCCGGTAACGCTCAAAACTAACAAACTCTTCTAACTCCTCTTCTTCCTCAGTTTTTTCTGGGACCCGAGGACGGTGTGTGCTACTATCACGAATAAAATCAAGAAGAGCACGGCCATCAAATCTGGTAAGAGTATAGTTAATCAGTAACATCAGGTGAATCCCCCAACATCTCAACTCCTAATCCCAATCACGAAAGATATGTTTTGAACAATTCTTTTTGTACAGGCAGGTAGCTGAAATTGTATTACCTGTCAATCAAAATATCCTGTTTCCCATTCCAGGGTATCCTGATCAGGAGGCAAAAAGGTTAGGTCACATCTATAAATGGAATGCACATTATTAATTAGCGAAGCCATGTTTGGAAATATAGTAACTTTGTGATAAGATTGCTACAACGTTAATACTAATTCAATATATATGGCATCTACAACATAAAATCACGTGCAATTCTGATATTAGTTTTTTTAAGTATTTTATATTGTTCAAGTGCCTAGACAATGCAACGCTTAAGTTCAGGAGGTTCCAATATCAATATATCATAAAGTGTATTTCCATAACTTCAGTTATGTAACTTGATGAGACCACAGAAAACAAGGGAGGGATGGATGGGACCGAAATATATTCCTTACAACATCTAGCAAAAATGAATACAAGTATATGCGTTATATGAAATGTCCTTATAGTGAAAAGAAAAAATGACATTACTTCGTGCAATTTTTCTCAATTTTGCATGATTATAATTAAGTGACACAGATGAAAATGCGATTACTGTAGGATGCTTAAAAACCCAACACCTCAGTTTCTTGTCAACGACTCAATGCAAAATCAACAACCCGCTCAGGTTCCAAACTCACAATCATCATCTCATCTTCTATTTCCTATAGTAAGTCAAGACACCTCACCAGCTAATACAAATTCTAACAACAAAACAAGTTGCAAAAAATACACTATTTTTCAGGTTTGGCACAGGAAATTTAGACATGAAATTTCACCAACCTACATTACATAAGCATTGCTTGTAGAGTATGAATTTTGCAGAAAAAAAAAAGTCATAATAATGACAACTAAGAGACATATCCATAGCACGACTCTGTATCAAAAGGACAAAACAATAAGGCTAAATTGGTATAATATGAAATATAAAGTACAATCCAATCGCAGCTAAAATCATGACCAAGGCAGCTATAGTCAGAACAAAGAAGTACCCAAAATACTGTTTGAAGCACTTAATTGTCCAAAGCATAAACAAAAATCGCATTACGTTCATATCAGTTCTAAACAATCATATAACATAATAAATCCCATTTCCTTTCACCTTTTATAATATAAATCCTCAAAAAAAAAAAAAAAAAAAAAAGAAGAAGAAGAAGATATCTCCCTCCTACTTAATAAGAAAAACCCAGCATAGGATAATTAAATAATTATTTGTCTTTAAATAAATAAGGAAATTTTGATAAAATAAATTAAAAAATAAAACTCGTATCATACAAGCCCTGTTGGTCTTCGGTAGCCTGGTAGAGGGCGTCATCACGGTGGATGCGGCAGCGAGTTCCGACGGCTTGGATAGATTGGCTTGGGTCGCCGCGCCGCTTGGCCAGGTATATGGCTCGGCGCTGAGCTCTCTTCCGAGCGGCGTCCATCATTTCGTGCACTTTCTTCTCTGACCTCCGCGCCTCGTGCCACATCTTCGATCGATCGATTCGAAGTAATTCAATTGGATTTTCGAAAAATAATTCCGATTTTCTTTAGGATTTTGATGGATTGGATTTCGAAACCCTAGGTCTAATTGTGTGATTCTTCCTGTTATCTGTGATTTTGTGATGAATCGATTACTTTACTAATAGAGTGGATGGTTTTTACCAAAGTCGCATATTAAGAGTTTCTATTCAAACTTCAAGTTTAGTTCAAACTGGACACAATTGGAGTGGATAAAACAGGAGGGAGTTGCACAATGTCAAACGTGAAGGGGTACCAAATTACAGGGTCAGAGTTGTCAAAAAAACAAAAACCCAAAAAAAGGGTAAAAGATGTGACATCATTGGCTAAATATATTCAATCCACATTTTTAGTAAACTACATTTAAATTGTATAAAATGTCTATAAACTTTACTTATTATTATATTTATTTCTCTAATATTTTTCATCGCATTCTTATCATCAACTTTCAATTAATTAATACATATTGTCTATGATAACGTTCCCGATTAAAAATTTCATTAAGAAATAACAAAAAAACTCGTTTTTTCTCGTATTTTTAAATAAGCAAATAAATAAATAAATACAAAATTTCGATTAAATATTTATCCTTCATTTTAAAGCATACTAATAAATTTTTTAGAGGAAAATCATTAGTGCAAACAAGATGTGTTAATTAATAGAATGTTAAATATAAAAATTTGATTTTTTAAAAAAAAATTAAAGACATAAATGTAATAATAAATAAAAATTAAGGACTTTTTATGCAATTAAATGTAGTGTATTTATAATAAAATATAGTGTGAATATAGCTACCCGACATCATTTCATTTTGACTAAATATATTAATGCCACATTTTTCACACCATATTTAAATTGCATAAAATGTATATAATCTTTACTTGTTATTACACTTATCTAACTTTTTTTATTGCATCCTTATCTCTAACGATTTCTGTTCAAAAATTCTATTAAAATAGAGTAAAGAAACTCATTTGACCCTCGTATTTTTAAATTTAAAAAAATACAAAATTACAACTAAATATTTGTTGCTCACTTTAAAGAACGTTAATAGAATTTTTGAACGAAAATTGTCGTTATGGATAATATGTTCTAATTAATAGAATGTTAAAGATTAAAATATAAAAGAAAAGTTAATGACATAAATATGACAATGAATAAAGGTTAAGAGTTTATTTGATAAAGATTTTTGTAAATTAAATAAAATGGTCTTACAGAATGTTTAGATAAAAGTTGTGGGTCATATGAAATGTGTGGATAAAAATGATGTTTGATCATCTTATAAATATTTATAATCATTGACAAACATACTTCAAAGACTTAAATTAAAATGTGGAGCATTTATGAAAAAATGTTGTGTCGATATAACCATTCTTTCATTTTAGCCACTTGACTTTTTTAATTTCAAACTCAACACTCAAGCTTGAAAATTCTTTTACTACATGTTTGGTGGAGTTTAAAAATAGTTTTTAGAAAATTTTTGAAAAAAGTTAATGAAATGTGTGGGTGAAAATTTGATTAAAGTTGCGAATCCCATAAAAATATGGTTAGAAATGAGTTTTAAAAAAATCATATCAAATATATTTTTAATTTTATCAACCCATTAGTCTTCACTTATAAAGCGGTAACTAGGGATAGGGTGGGAACTTCCATTCCAAATTACTCGAACCTGATTGAAACTATATCAAAGTAGCCAATTCGATATGGTTCCTATTGAAATTAGTTTGATGAGTGGTGATATAGTACCCATAATAGGTACTAATTATAGTGTC
The DNA here is from genome assembly GCA_030279155.1 of Forsythia viridissima. Classification (NCBI taxonomy): domain Eukaryota; kingdom Viridiplantae; phylum Streptophyta; class Magnoliopsida; order Lamiales; family Oleaceae; genus Forsythia; species Forsythia viridissima. Next base: position 38,528,914 of record CM059036.1, read on the forward strand.
CACTGTCCACGTGACATCACCACATTAGTCACTTTTTAAAAAATTCAAAAAGTTATCAGCAATTTTTTAGAAAGTGACTAATTTGACAATGTCTCGTAGACAATAGACATCAATACATCATAATTAATGTCCACTATAGGTGCTATATTACCTTTTTTTTTTTTTTTTTTTGATACCCAGGTATCCTAGCTTCGCTAGACTATATCCTGGACTCCCAAGACCCTTGCCCCTAGAACCTTGGAGGAGGTAAATCGCGGGTTATGCCTCAACTGACTCCCAGGTTTCCCTCATCCGACCGTACACTTCTGCGCACAAGGAGCCGCCTCCAAAGTGATTGCTCCATACCGAATAAAATCCAGTCGCAGGTTCCCACCAAGATTCGAACTCCCACCCTGCCGCTGGAAGCAAGCCTTATGTTGATTGTTCTACCTGTTGAGCTATGCCCCGGGGGGCGCTATATTACCTTTCTTAGTTTGATTTTGAATTGTAGAACTGAGAGCTGCACGGTTATAGTAAAAGAGCCTTAGTAAATTTTTTTTTCCTTACAAAAATCATTGAGTACAATGAGAAAGATAAAACGTAGAAAGATAAAAATTCTTACCATTGTTGTGGGGCCTACATAAATTTGGGGTCTTTGGCGTTCTATTAAGTTGTCTAATGGTTAAGTCAGATCTGGACAAAAGTGAAGGATGGGAACATGATGCCTTACTCGAAATTATCTCTGGACAAAATGTCAAAATTATTATTATTACTTTTTTTCAAAAATTTATGTGAATTTTTGTAGCAAACTACTCGAATAACTACTTCTCTTAAGTTAATATTTATGATTTTGGATAATCTACAAATGAAGTTAATATCAAATTATCTTTTGCAAATTTTGTATGATACTAGTCATAGTTGGACGTGTATTGCACGTTATTCTAAAATATTTTATAAGTGCTATAAAAATAATATTTAAAGATGTTGTGTGAATATAAAAAATAGTTTGTACCAATTAATTTATTCAGTGGATGTTAAAATGTACATAAGGTAAATATCAATAATAGAAGAACATATTGTGTATAATTTTAAATGAATCTAATTGATGTAAAATTAATAATTGTATTCATTACAAGCATCTTCCACTCCCAACATCAAGTCGCATATCAAAATGAGAACCTACAATAATCCTATTAAAATAGTTTAAATAGATAACAAATGCATAACAAAAGTAAAAATTTGTATAAATCATAGTACAAAATTTAATATCATTCATCAGTCATCACTATAAAAACTCTAAAAACAACAAACATGAAGAAAAATAAAATTATAATTAAATAAGACATAATTAATTAATTGAACAAAATCTACCACTTGATAGAAACCAAAACTCATGTCACACAACAAAAATATTCATTTTGCTAAACACACCTTATAGTCAAACTGAGTAGTTTACTATCTTTAACCTTAATTCATAAAAAAAAAAAATTTAAACTTATTTATTTACTTAGAGTTAAATTTTTTAACCTTAACCAAACAAGATGCATATCTTTCTTTTTGTTTTGTTTATGTTTTTATATTGTTCATTATGTTATGTTAGGTAATAGAAGGTCATCCACGAATCACCTTGTTCTGTTTTTCGATGAACTTCTTGATCCAAAATATTAAACTCAAATGTTCAAACATTGCTACATACATAATACATTAGACGGAATGATTAAAATGTTGTGCATGCGTAATTTATCTTTTACTCGATCTAAAACAATTGAGCACAAAATATGGTCAGAACTAGGGATGGCAATAGGGCGAGTCTGCTCCGTGGAATTTTTACCCCGTCTCGACCCACAAATTCGCGAGGCGGGGCAACCCTTTGACCCGCCAATCGCCCCACGAATTTTTTTTGTTTTTTTGTTTTTTGTAAAAATGAAAAAAATAATTAAAATAAAAGAAATAATTTTTTTTAAATATTTGTAGCAAACAAAAAAAAAAAAATACAAGATTGAGATTGTGGTGTACTGGTTGAGATTTATAGTTTATAACTTCAACCCGGGTTCGATTCTTCTTTATTCCATTTCTACCAAAATTTTAATTTGTATTTTATGTTATGATTTTACAAAAAAAACATTGTTGAGGCGGGGCTGCCCCGAACTCGTCCCGTGAGCAAAAAATTCTACCCCAGACGTATTACCCGAATAAATGGAGTAGGTTCGGGGCAGCAGATTTTTTTGCCACCATTAGTCAAAACTAAAATCGAGGGATATAATTCATAATATATACAAATGCATTTAACATCCATATCATCAAACCAATAAAGGTAATCAGACTAAATAAATTTTTTAGTTTGGAGTATTGAAATTTTCAATTATCAAAAAGTTTTATTTATTTATTTATTTATTTGATTTCATTTATGATATTTGTTAATTGGTAATAAGTTCAAATAAATCACGTGGTTAAATTATGTATTATTCTTTAAACATACCAAAAAATTATAATTAGTGGATGCATATGTGATAAAATAGTTGAGAGAGGCATGGGGCAAGGCGGGGACGGGGCTGGGAATTGAAAAATTCTCATTTATCGTACTGTTTAATTGATTAATTAATTTTTAATATTAATTTTTTATTTTTTAAATACGATTTAAATTTTAAAATATAAAAATAAAATAAAATAAAAAGATTTGTAGCGGGTTCGTGAAATTCGAGGCAGGGATCCCGATTACTAACGGGGCGAGGCGGGGATGGAATATTTTGTCATGGTCATTGTGTGGAATCTGAATAGGCAATTGAATGTGTGGTGAAATATGAATGTAATAATGGTGACATGTATGTTATAATTCAAATATGTATGTTGGTGAATGCATGTATATGCATAAAATATATGTATAGGTACATACTCATTTAATTGAGAGTTCAATAATAAATTAAATACGTATTGAAAAAAAGAAGAAGATATTATTGAAAAAATTTAATTATAGTAGGGGTAGAATCATCCAAAAAATGATTCTCACTTCATGTGATATTTAATTTATTTTTGTGTTTGTGTTTAAAAATTTGTGTACTAAATATATAGAGTCGGCCTTGGACCTAGGCGGTTAGGCAAGAGCCTAGGGCCCCCAAACCATTGCAGTGGTCCTTAAATTGTGGCCCAATTTTTTTCTTTTTAAATCAACCCAATATATTTGAAAAGCCCAAATGAAAACCAGCCCAATTGTCAAAAAATATAATAGGGAAAATTGCCAATAAGTCATCCATAGGTGACTTGTTTCTAATTAGGTCCAAACATTTTCCAAAATTGTGAATAAGTCATATGAATTTATCTAATACCATAATTACCCCTGTAATCTGTTAAACCACTTTAAACCAGATTTCATCAATTCACGATTCTTATTCAAGCTGCCATTAACAACTTTCTTCTCCAGATCTCCCCGTCGACGATCACATCACCGGCGCACCTCGTAGTCGACGTTATGTGAGCCGCCACACTCTAAAAACCTTGTTTTGTTTTTGCAATTGCTTATTTCATGAATTTTATGGTTTTTCAGTTCTGTTTCTCTTCTCAATCATGGAAGGTGGCCTAATTTTACTTTGTAAGTATATTTCAGACACACTTCCCATAAAAGTTTCTTCTGGTGGGGATTTTAATGGTGTTTTGCGAAAATTATGTGATAATTGGAATTCATTAGAAGTCGACACTATTTTATTACGTTATTGTATTCCTGGACATGATAGGTGTTTTCTAAGGAATGAGGAAGAATTTAGGAACATGATTTCCTTGATTTCTGCTTTTGAATTGAAATTTGTTGATATTAGTGTTTCAGACTCTAAAACAGTATCACTTGATTATAAAACAGTATCACATGATTGTGTTACTGTTTTCGGGAATGAAGGATCTGCCATAACTACATATTGTTCTTCAACAAATAGTAGGGCATTACTTTCATCAAGTTGGTCAAGCATAATCACTCATGTTGGACAGAGGTTTGAGAGAGGTGTAGCTGAATTTAGAGATGCTTTATGCAAATTTTCGATTGAGAGAGGATTTAAGTTTGATTACATGAGAAATAACAATGGTAGAGTAGAGGCTCAATGTTCAAACAGATATTCTGATGATTGTAGGTGGTATGTTTGTGCGACAGTATCAAAGGTTAGTGGTTTTTGTTACATACGAAAGCTTGTGAATGAGCATAGTTGCCCTATAGTGTTGAGGAAAGAAAAAAGTGAGAGATTAAGTTGTAAGGTAATTTCTGGTTTGATTGTTGATATATTGAGGGAGAAACCAACATTGTGTTCTAATGATGTTGTTTCACACTTTTTAACAAACTACGGTTACACGATAAGCTATGAGAAGGCTTGGAATGCGTTGGAGAGAGCGAAGGGATTGATTTTTGGCGACGCATCTGAATCTTTCAAGCAGTTACATTGGTATATTGAGGCTGCAAGGTCATTTAATCATGGAAGTCATATTGATTTAGAGGTGGACCAAGTTTCTAAAAGATTCCAAAGATTGTTTGTTTCTTACTATGCGTGCATTCATGGGTTTAATCATTGTCGTCCTATGTTGTTTATCGATGGAACATTTTTGAAAGGAAGGTTCAAAGGTATCTTGTTGTCTGCAACTGCTAAGAATGGCAACCAAGGTTAGATACTGATTTTCTGTTATTTTTGTGATACTGTTTTATTTTTGTGATACTGTTTTCTGTTATTGATACTGATTTTCTGCTCTTTTGTTATACTGTTTTCTGTTATTTTTGTGATACTGTTTTATTTTTGTGATACTGTTTTCTGTTATTTTGTGTAGGCTTATATCCATTGGCTTATGCTGTTGTAGATTCTGAGAACTACGATAATTGGTTGTGGTTCTTGGAACAGTTGCGTAGTATTGTTCAAAGTACTCGAGAGCTTACATTTGTGTCTGATCGGAATGTTGGGTTAATGGAAGCGTTGCCTAAGGCATTCCCTACATCGAATCATTTTTTCTGTTTACAACACCTTAAAGGAAATTTGAGGGATAAATTCAGTGGTGGTGGCTTCTCAAACAGTTATAGAGAGCGTATGGTCTGGTTGTTCCGGGAATGTGCACATGCTCCAACAATTGCATTATTTAACCAGAAGTTGGAGGTATTGAAACGTGAGGGGGGAGCTATTGTTCAAAGGTTTCTAGATGGGTTACCATTTGAAAATTAGTCGAATGCTCATAGTGTTGGATGTCGATATGGAGAGATGTCATCAAATGCAGCTGAGTCTTTTAATGCATGGATAGTTGACTGTAGGAGTTTGCCCATAACCCGAATGGTTGACATGTTGAGGATAAAGCTGATGAACATGTTTGTTACAAGAAGAACTGATTCTGGTAATGTTATGATACTGTTTTATTTTCTGCATGATACTGTTTTATTTTCACTGTGATACTGTTTTATTTTGGATGTGATACTGTTTTATTTTCTATATGATACCGATGTAGGTGAGTGGACAGGGGTTGTCTGTCCCAAGATGATAGAGAAGTTGCAGAGATATGGAGATGAAAGTCGATCATGGAATATCAAGCGGTCTTCCGATACAATTTTTGAAGTTTTTTCAGATCCATCGGTTTGTGTGGATATTTGCAAAAGCACATGTTCTTGTTTCCAGTGGCAGCTGAATGGGTTCCCATGTGTGCATGCAGTTGCTGCAATTAATAGATCTGGAAGGCGCATTGATGAATTTGTTGATTATTATTTTCATGTTGCAGCATTCCGCAAGTCCTATGAAGAAGCTATACATCCCATCCCTACGTCAATGAGGTTGGAATATGAAAATTCTGCCAATTTTGACATTTTGCCTCCACCTACAAAGAGACAACCTGGAAGACCTAAAAAGAGGCGAATTAGATCAAGGGGTGAACAAGTGCGGATAATACATTGTGGTAGGTGTGGAAAGTTGGGTAATCACAATAAGAAGACTTGTAAGGAGTCATTGGTCTAAAAGATTGTTCCAATGAAGGATATTATTCATTCTTTTTTAAATATGTACGAACACAGTTGTGTTGTAATGATTTGTTGGTTGAATTAATGAAAGCAACATTTATTTTCACAAAACAGTATCACAAAATGTTTATTTTCACAAAACAGTATCACAAAAATTAACAAAACAGTATCACTAACAGTATCTCATTAAGAACATTACATTGCAATACAGTATCACAATTTACTATAATCCCTGGTGTTTTTGAGAGTTATCTGTTCGTGTGAAAGATATTATTGTTTCTTTTTTAAGTTTTTTGATGGAGAGATATTATTTGTTGGTCGAATTAATGAAAGAAACATTTATTTTACAAAACAGTATCACAGAATGTTTATCTTAATAAACATTTTGTTTGATACTGTAAATAGATTAACAAAACAGTATCACAAACAGTATTTCATTAATTAACAGCAGTATGTTCACAATACAGTATCACAAATTGTATTCAGTATCAAAAACAAAATTTCAAGTACAATTACAAAACAGTATCACAGAATGTTTATCTTAATAAACATTTGTTTGATACTGTAAATAGATTAACAAAACAGTATCACAAATAGTTTAACAATACAGTATCACAAACAGTATTTCATTAATTAACAGCAGTATGTTCACAATACAGTATCATAAATTGTATTTAGTATCAAAAACAAAATTTCAAGTACAATTTACAGTATCAAACAAAATCCGCAACTAGGAAATCTATTCATCTAGAATGAAGAAAATTTATTCATCCATTTATTCATCTACAACAAAATCCTTGATGAATTGAGAAACCATGTTTGCTTTATATTGTCTAACTTCCTTCATTGTCATGGTTTCTTCTATCTCTTCATTCTTTGCCAGTCTTTCCATCAGATGGCAAACGTGTATTCCACAATCGACACTGCAAAACAAAATTCAAAAACATGTAGTAAATGTCGGTGTGCTGCATAGCCATTTAAACACAAGATAATACAAATAGGGAGTTTGAAGGATTAGTTGCTTCTTACGTCCCAATGTGTTGTTGCGGACATTTCTCGTAGGAGATCAATGGATGATTGAATTCTTCTTCTTTGTATACAACAGTATTTGTAACGGGAGATTTCATAAATAGTTCTTTTTGTTTGCTCTCTACATATTCTTTCTACACGTATTTGGAAAAAAACAACAATGTAAAATGTTAGATTTGTATTTTTAAACTCACTGTAAAAACAGTATATGGTACTGTAACAACTCATTATCTTACCAATATTATAGCATCGTCCATATATCTGTTTGAAGTCCCATCTCTCGGCAAATTACTGTTGTAATGTGTCCATTGACCTGCCTCAAAATCGAATGTGAGCAGTGTCCAATGGTTTGGAACTACGTCAGATCCTCTTCCTCCGTTTGAGTTCATTGGGAACAGCAAAAGTCGAGGCTGCCCGGTGTTGTGGAGGTGCTCCAACACTATGTCGATTTTTTGAGTTCTTGGAATTGCCATTTGAGGATTTGTGACATATAGCTGCAGTATTCAAGTACAATATCAAGATAAGAAATTATTTTGTTGTTAGACCTAAGTTTGTAATTGAAATGTTTATGTTGAAATTGAATAATTTACCCAGCACAAAGAATCAAAAATGACAAATCTTTTGTTGTAAGTGCTGTCTACAATTGGGTCTTTGGCATTTAGAAGTTCCCCATATGCATCAATTACCTGCATATAAAGTATCAAAGTTATGTTTTGTATAAGTTTATAATTTAGGAATACATTTTTTGATTTTTACAATCTTACTGTATTTGATATTGCCTGGTCACCAAGAATATCAAATAAATCCTCCAATGTCACAAAACAGAATTCTGCTCCTGTTGGCATGTAAATCGTCGCTCTGCAATAGCAAACAGCCTTAAAGCAATGAAACAGTATCACAATATCACAAGTAAAACATTCAATAGTTGAAACAGTATCACAATTTTTTAAAACAGTATCACAAATGTCTTAGTTTTAATCCATGATACTGTTTTATCTCGAAAACAGTATCACAATATTATAAGTAAAACATTCAGTAATTGAAACAGTATCACAATACTTGAAAACAGTATCATGAATTAAAACATCAACAATTACTGTAGTGAAGATACTTACGATGGGTCGTGGATTTTTCCGATCTTTGTGATCTTCTTCCTGTCATCTGTAGTTAAATGTTTTGCTGTTAACCATTTTGCATTGATTTTCGTTGGTACTCTTTTTTCTTTCCTCATTGGAAGATCGGGAAGGTCCTCAACATTGATGATTGTATTGTCATCCTCTTCTACTTGCTCCTTTTTATCCTTTGTGACTCTTTTTTTCGTAGCAGAGTAGGTAAAATCATCATCCCTCTTTCTTTTTCTTTCCTTTTTTTCTTTTATTCTTTTCACCATTGAAGTTTGCTTTGTTGCATCCTTTGTTTTTTCGACCTCTCTGTCATTCAAAGCTTGAGTGACTTCATGCACTACCTTTTCAGTCAACTCATTTACAAGTGAGGTATTTTCTTTTTCCAATGATTTATTTTCACTTGTAAGAGATTCCAAAGTTTGTTGCAGCTTTTTGAGTTGTTCAGCAGTGTTATTCTTTTCCTCCAAAACTGCCGCATGTAGAGCCATTGACTTTTGTAGCTGGTCTTCTATAATTCTGATTCTTGTGCTCATCTCGTTGAGCTCCTGTATATTCCTTTCAATTTGCAAAGTATCAAAAGCATTAATTATCAGCATCAAAGTATTAAAATCATATTATTATCAGTATCTTAATTAAACAGTATCACAACAAAACAGTATCAGAGACAATGGTATCTCAATAAAACAGTATCACAACAAAACAGTATCAGAGACAATGGTATCTCAATAAAACAGTATCACAAGAAAACAATGGCATAGATAAAAACAGTATCATATCAGTTTTAAAATAAAAACAGTATCATATAAATATATATTAGTACCTTTCATTCTGTGAGACGCTTTCATCCAACGCAGCTTGCAAGATGCGCTCCTTTTCTCTAGAGTCATGTAATTCATCACGGAGTCTAGATGAACTAGTTATGGCTTTCTTCTATGATGAATCCTTGATTGCAATTTCTGCCAGACGACTCAAGGGCAAGTGTAGCCAACTATCATCCTCCTCTTCAAAACCTCCATGTTCTACTTCATTGACGTTGTCTTTCTCACTTTGTTCATCTTTGTTTTCTTCTGGTGAAATGTTATCCTCTATTCGATTGTCATCACTTTCTTCCTTTTCTGTATCAACTTTATCAGATTCTCCATCTCCATCCGATTCATCATCTTCAGTAGATTTTTCACTTTCATTAGATTCTTCATCTTCATCGACTTCTTCAACAACCTGCAATGGTGTAGTTGAATAATAAATATTCTGGATGTTTGTATGTTGAATAAATCTTCATGTAAGATACTGTATGCTGTGAATTGGTGATACTGCTATTACCTTTCTTTTTGCTAGTTTGTGTACTGTCGTAGATTTTAGAATACAAGTGAGATCTCTTAAATCTCATTTGATGCATTTGGGTTCTGCATTCTTCTTCAATGGTTTGCAGACTTGAAGATTTTCCAACAACCAATACTGAATTTTCATAAATAAAAACTTATTAGTGCGAATATCATATTTAATGCAAAACAGTATCAACAAATAAAACAGTATATAGAAATCAAATAGCTTACAGCTAAAACCATGACACAGCCTGTTACATCGATCGGGTCTTCATTTTTGCATAGGGAAGAAATTAGATATTCGAAGATGTGCTTCGACCAATTGTAGGTTTTGATCTTGTCGAGATCTTCAACATACTTGATATATCCCCAGCTCAAAGTCAGGGATTTATTTGGCACAAAGAACGATGCCATCAGGAAGAGTATCATTAACCTAGAAACATCATCGATGTCTTCTTTTTTGTTCCCATTTGCTGCAGCTCTCAACTGTGTAGATATTATTGTTTTGGTCAATCTACGACAGTCTCTGAACCTTCGTTGGGAGAAAACTGAAATCGATGCTGGCCTTTGTTTTTCAACCTCCATCAGAGTTTTACCTTCGACGATACCAAAAATACCCTTTACATCGTCCATCTTGAACTTTAGACGGGAGTTGTTTATCAAAAAATCCTTGTTTGACTTGTCAAAGCACTCGATGATCTTGTACAGATCCATATCACTTCGACGACAGCAATGTCTGTCAATCTTGTCGTCCAGTATCAAATTGATAAGATTGAAAAACGGCAATTTTTTCAACCCATCTGTTTGTGGTTTTGTTAGTGACAAACCTTTCACCTCCCTGATTACTGCTTGGAGGTTAGAACGGTACTGTGGGTAAGGCTTTTTATCAACAGTTACTTTTTTTCGTATGGGAATAGACTTCCTTTTTCCCATTGATTTATAACCAATTGTTTTGTACCCAGAAGTATTTTTGCTTTGCTGCATCATAAACAAAAACAGTATCAAACAGTATCATTATATACTAATGCACATCAACTAAGAGATTAAAACAGTATCACATGAACAAAACAGTATCCGGATGAAAACGAAGACGTTGAAACAGTATCACAGGTTCAAACCTTGCCATATTTAAACAGTATCACAGGTTCAAACTAAGAGTATCAAACAGTATCATTATATACTAATGCACATCAACTAAGAGATTAAAACAGTATCACATGATCAAAACAGTATCACGGATGAAAACGAAGACGTTGAAACAGTATCACAGGTTCAAACCTTGCCATATTTAAACAGTATCACAGCTTCAAACTAAGAGTATCAAACAGTATCATTATATACTAATGCACATCAACTAAGAGATTAAAACAGTATCACATGATCAAAACAGTATCACGGATGAAAACGAAGACGTTGAAACAGTATCACAGGTTCAAACCTTGCCATATTTAAACAGTATCACAGGTTCAAACTAAGAGTATCAAACAGTATCATTATATACTAATGCACATCAACTAAGAGATTAAAATAGTATCACATGAACAAAACAGTATCACGATTGAAAACGAAGACGTTGAAACAGTATCACAGGTTCAAACCTTGCCATATTTAAACAGTATCACAGGTTCAAACTAAGAGATTAAAACAGTATCATTATATACTAATGCACATCAACTAAGAGATTAAAACAGTATCACATGATCAAAACAGTATCACGGATGAAAACTAAGACATTGAAACAGTATCACAGGTTCAAACCTTGCCATATTTAAACAGTATCACAGGTTCAAACTAAGAGATTAAAACAGTATCATTATATACTAATGCATATCAACTAAGAGATTAAAACAGTATCACATGATCAAAACAGTATCACAGATGAAAACTAAGACATTGAAACAGTATCACAGGTTCAAACTAAGAGTATCAAACATTTTGCATGGTTAAATAGCACGTGCTAACAAAAACAGTATCCTAGAAACAAGGAAAAAATTAAGCAAAAATAGAAACACTATCATAGATCGAAGGAGTATCAAGCATTTTGCATGGTTAAATAGCACGTTCTAACGAAAACAGTATCATAGAAACAAGAAAAAAATTCATTAAAAATAGAAACACTATCATAGATCGAAGGAGTATCAAGCATTTTGCATGGTTAAATAGCACGTTCTAACGAAAAAATCAAAAAAAATCACCAAAACATCAACATATTTTATACAGTATCACGTATTTCAAAGCCCTACATCACTTGTTCTGACAGAAAAAACTAACCCACGGAAAATATATTATCAAAAAATTTATCGAAGAAATTACCTTCGCCATCGATGTATGCGGTTATGATTTGTGGTTAGGATTTTCGGTGAGAAGAATCAATCACGAAGAAGATGAAGTGTGCAGAAATAAATGGGAGGTTTTTAAAGTGCTGTACGTGTTTAAATGGCGGTTGGTGTAATTGGAGGGCATATTGGACTTTTGGCACTAAAGTATGACTTTAGTTGAATTAAGATTGGGCCATATGACTTTTTAGCCCAATTTGGCAGTAACAGTGACCGGCCCAAAATTTTCCCAATATAATATACCACTAATCCATAACAACCCACTTTTCTGATAACTCAAAAGACGTTGTAGAGAGAAGGAGACAAAAGATGCTTGCAGCTCAGAATCTAAATAAAGCTCTTGGCATTAGTCCCTTACGACCCACAGTTTTGTATACATCATACTCTCTTGTCGTCCAATACCATTTAATTTGTTTGCAATTTTCCATTTGTTTGAAGAATATAATATTCTTTATGCTTGAAAAATAATTCTATAATGTTTTTGTAATTTGATTAGAGTCTTTTCTTATGTTGAACTTTGATTTGAAGCCACTAATTAATATTTTTATGCTTTGAAAATAAAATTTTTAAGTAAATAAACTAACCTATTTTATTGTTAATTTTTTTGCAGATTAAAGTTCAAATTTCAAAGATCGAATTCTCTCCAAATTAATCAGGTTTTATTGTTCCTCATAAGTTTTATATTTAATCATATCTTGTTTTTATAGTTAGATTGCCTTAATATGTCTTCTAGGAAATATTTGTCTGGACATAAAAAAAAGCAAAAAAAAAAATGAAAAATTTATTCAATCTCAAGTAGAAGCGATGAAAAATTTTCGCACTAGTATAGTTGAAGAGCATGAAAATATAAATGTTCAAAATAAAAACAATATGGATGAAGAGTATGAAAATTTAGGGGATAAAGAACACATGAATCAAGGACAAGAAAAATTAGGAGATAGAGAATATAAGAATGAACAAAAAGAAGAATTTGTTACAGAATGTGTTGCTTCCACTTTGGACATTACTGATCTAAGAACTTGTAAAAACATTGATCAAAGTTTGATAGATTTGTTAGAAGAAGAAAAAAGGTCATCCTAGAGAGATTTTGGATAATTTTTCTAAAGATTCACGAAAAATGCATTTCTCTTCTACACATTATACTCTACATTTATCAAAATGGTGAAAAAAGTGATAGAAAATGGTTGGTTTACTCAATTTCATTGGATAAAGTATTTTTTTTTTTTGGCAAGTTGTTTAAGCATAAAGATGAAAGAAACAATATTTAATTAGCGAATGAAAGAACAAGTGACAGAAAAAATCTTAGTTATAAGCTTAAAATCTATGAAACGAATAATGTGCACATGAATAACATGACAAGATAGATTGAATTAGAAAAGCGATTACAAAGAAATTTAACAATTGATAAAGATATAAAAGTTTTAATCAACAAAGATAGAGAACACTCGAGACAATTTTATTCTGAGAATAGTTGTTATTGTTAGTTTTCTTAGTAAAAATAATTTGGCATTTCGTGGAAACAATGAAAAAATTTATGAAGAAGAAAATGATAATTTTTTAGGAATAATTGAAATGATTGCTGAATTTGATCCAATAATGAAAGAACACGTCCGTCATATTCAAGAGAAGGAAATTCACTATCATAATCGTAGTCATAAAATTCAAAATGAATTCATACTCATGTTGGCAGGTAAGATCAAAAGTGCAATCATTAAAAAAATTAGAGAAGAGAAGTACTTTTATGTTATGCTTGATTGTACAACTGATGTAAGTCATGAAGAACAAATGTCCCTTATAATACGATGTGTAGATGTCCCAAGAAGTCCAATTAAAGTAGAAGAGTTTTTTTTAGGATTCCTTAAGGTAGATGATAGATCTAGGGAAGGATTGTTTGGTGAATTGCTAGATATTTTACAAATACTTGAGCTTGATATAAGTAATTTAAGAGATCAAGGTTATGATAATGGTTCTAATATGAAAGGAAAACATAAAGGTGTGCAAAAAAGAGTATTAGAAATAACTCCAAGGATTTTTTACACACCATATGGTTGTCATAGTATTAATCTTGCATTGTGTGATGTGACAAATTCTTGTATAAGGTTACATCTTTTTTTGGAGTTATACAATTATTGGAAGTGTTGTTTTCATCTTCTACAAAGCAATGGAAAGTTTTGCAAGATAATGTGAAAGGCTTTACACTTAAACCACCATCACAAACACGTTGGGAAAGTTTAGTTGAAAGTATTAAAACAATAAGATTCTAAGTTCCACAAATAAACTTGCTTTAACTCATGATAAGCACAACTATGTACTTATCTAAGCCCACAAAAAGGGACGATTATGAGTTATATTAATTGTTTTCAGTTTAATAGCACATTATTTTCTTATTATTTTAGAAAATAATCAAATTCAAGTATCAATCTCACGAAATGACGAAAAGAGAGAAAATAGAAGAAAAATGGATTCAATTGAACAGACAAAGAGACTTGAGTGACTTGACATGCAAATACCAAAGGAATAAACCAGGAATTCATTTAAAACTAACCATGCGATCGCATGGTTAGTAATGTCTGCGATCGCAAGAGAGAAAAATAAAATGCAGAACCTAAGGTTCTAAACCATGCGATCGCATGACTTCCCGAGGCAGCAACTTGACAATTTCTTGATTGGATTACAACTCTACCAATTCCAAACTAATTCAACTGCCTAAACCACGTTTTGGAGATTAGAAGAAGAGTATAAAAGCCAGGAGACGAATTTTGGATAAACAAGATACAAACGAAGAATCGAAGATCAAGGCACGAAATTGAAGATTCTTGAGCCGAGATCACGGGTTTTATTTACTTTTTGTTTTTCCTTCTCCGGAACATGATGAATTCAATTATTGTAATAATTAACGAAATCATGTGCGCTAAATTTACTTTTTTCTAGGATGAACGATGAAACACCATAGTTTTAATTAATTAGAAGTTTTCCGTTTTATTATGTAATTGATTCTTGATTGATTATTCCTTATTCAGTATTTCTAATGTTTTAATGTCTGATCACCATTAAAATATTTTGTGATCTATATTGAAATCGAGATATTCAATATAGATTTAGCACATAGTATTGAATAACATTGGGTCCAATAATAGATAGAGATTACTATTATACCTTATGAAATCCGGTTAGGTGTTCTGGAGATTTAAATACATATTTTTATGTTCGAAACTTAATTAGAGATAATTAAGTTCACATATCGATATAGAATTAATTGACCATCGAGAGAGACTTTTGATTATTATAGGATCATCGATTTTCAATTTAGGGTAATTATAAGCTAAAATGATTAAATGGATAATTGATTAAAGAATGTGTTGGTAGATTCGCAAATCCCAGTGTTAGTAAAAACTCGAATTCGTTCTCATAAATTTACTTTAATTGTTTGATAATTTAGATTTAATTAAAATAGTTTTAGAATCACAAACCGAAAAAAACTGTGTTTTTCACATTATTAGAATTCGAATTATAAATTAATTGATTAAATTGATATCTAGTTATCGTGGGTTCGACACTTCATTCACTACTATATTACTTGTTAACGAACCGTAAACTTACGGGATTGAAATTGCACAACAACTCACTTGATGAAAACATGTGATGACTCTAAGATATTTGGAAATGCTAAAAATTTGTCATCTGACTTCATGGATTTTGAGTTTTCGTTTAGTATTGTTATCTGGTATAATATATTGTCTGCTATTAATAGAGTGAGCAAAATGTTGCAAGTGAGGATATGGTTATTGATGTTGATATTAGTCACTTGAAAGCACTCATTTCTTTTTTTGAAACCCATAGAGAAACTAGATTTGAATCTGACATAGTTACTGCTAAAGAAATAGGTGCTCAATTGAAAATTGAACCTACATTTCACGAAAAAGCGTATTATTCGTAGAAATAAGCAATTTGATGAAAATTTAACGATTGGATCATACATACAATTGAAGAATCTTTTAGAGTTGAATATTTTTTTTATATAGTTGATTAAGTGCTTTCTTCGCTTAAGTCTAGGTTTGAACAACTTAAAAAATATGAATATACTTTTGAATTTTTATTGGATTTAAAAAAAATTATATTCTGCAAATGATGATTGTTTGAAGCGTTCGTGTGATTATCTTAAAGAATTTTTGAAGCACGACATGGATTCTTATATTGATGGGTAAGAGTTATTTTTAGAGCTCAAAATTGTGAGATGTTTACCAATAAAGACCACAAATGGAATCGAGATGTTGGACTATCTAAAGATAATGGATAATTGTTTTCCGAATGTGTCAATTGCTTACAGGATATTGTCGACAATACTAGTTACAGTTGCCTCTGCAAAGAAAAGTTTCTCAAAGTTGAAGTTGCTAAAATCTTATATTTGATCAACAATGTACAAGATAGATTGAATGGATTGGCGATGATGTCTATTGAAAAATGTAGGTTAAAGCAAATTGATTGTAATAGATTAATTGCTGATTTTTTATCTCAAAATGCTAGAAAAGTACATTTAAAATGTATTTTTGAAAGTTTTAAACTATTATTATTGTAGTTTTGAATGTTTTTATTCAATTAAAAATATTAACTGTAATCATTGTGTACATGTGTGTGTGTGTGTGTGTGTGTGTGTGTGTGTGTGTGTGTGTATGTATAGAACTATTTATTTTCGCCTAAGGTCCCCAAAATTTCAAGGCCGGCCTTATAAATATAGTGGGATGAAATACAGTGGAGAGAGGCATGAGTGCCATTACGTGAAATCTGTATAGGTTTGAAATTGGATGAGTGATGAAATGTGAATGTAATAATGGTGACATGTATGTAATAATTTAAATACGTAAGTGGCTGAATACATGTATATGCAAAAAAATACGTATAGATACATATACATTTAATTCAGAGTTTAATGATAAATTAAATACGTGAGTGAATGAATGTATATGCATAAAAATATGTATAGATACAAACACATTAAATTGGGATTTCAATGATAAATTAAATATCTATTGAAAAAAGAATTAAGTATCTTATTGAAATAATTTAAGTATAGTTGGGGTAGAATCGTCCAAAAAATGATTCTCACTTATGTGGTATTTAATATACTAGTATGTAAAACGTGCGTTGCACGTGATTTAATAATAGTGTTGTGAAATATATATTTATTCAAATATTTAAATAATTATAACTTAATTTAATACTGTATTAAAATATAAAAACCTAACAATAGAAAATACGGTAAAATATAATGTCTGTTGTTGTATTCAAACAAAGTATTTTCTACAATTGTATGACCCGTATTGAACATCTATTTTTTAAGGTCTGTAATATAGTCAAATAACGTCAATTAAATAACACAAACAAAAAGAATAAAAAATAGTGTACATAAATTCTTAAATATATCGAGCACTCTAACCCATTGAATTTCTTGCTTTATGAGATGTCAAATAACTTATAACAAATCTTTGTAATTTAATATAGCTCTCTAACTATGAAAGTGTTTTAATCCAAAATATCACATTTGGGCTGATAACACTTCAAGCTAACTTTTACATTAGAAATTAACAAAATTAAACATTCTCATTTGCACAATTCAGTGCCCAGATGTATTTACGTGAACTTATCCAAATTGTAATGGAGAAATAAAGTAATATTACCAAAACTAAATATTATAGCAATTTAAGCGTCTTATTCATGTTGGAACATAAATAGTTAAGAAAAATTAGTTTAAGCAAACTAAATAACAATTCAATTCAAAAGTATAAAAAATAATAGAATTAAGATACATATCAATAGTGGATTGAAACAATTATTGAAGTTAGCCCAAAAAAAAATTTCGTCTAGAAAATGTGAAGCCACAAGTCAATTAGATATGTAAACAATATACAAATACACATGAGCATGAGCATGAGCATGTACAATAATTAAAAAATACACCGTAACCTTTATAGTCCAACGCAAATTATTATTATTTTGAAAAAAAAAAAGAGCATTGAGAGAAGATTATTCACATTAACTAACAAAAACCACAATCACAAATACAAATTTTCAAATGAAGTCCTTATATATATATCACAAACTACCTAATTACTTTCAAATAAAACAACCTTAAACTTCAAATTAGACCTTAAATAAACTGAATAAATTGTTGGTGGAATGTCAATTACAATTAATCTTGTAATTGACCAAATCCGTTCTCACAATTCAAAGAAAATATTTTCAAAATCCAGTAATTAAATATAATAAATGGCGATTTAACATTTTGAACTTCCAACGACTTATGTGGTTATAAATGCTAAATTAGGAATTCAATTATAACATTAACTCAATGACAATTTAGGAAATATAAAATATTAATTAGGACATATTTGTCAAAAAATCTTTCTCCCTTTAAGACCCTTTTAGATTAGTACCAAATTCGTTCTTACAATTCAAATAAAATATTTTCAAAATCTAATTAATTATAATAAATGGAGATTTAATCTTTTCAATTTCTAAGGACTATATGTGGTTATAAATGTTAAATTAGGAGTTCAATTACAACATTAACTCAAGGACAATTTAAGAAATATAAAATATTAATTAGGACATATTTGTCCAAAAATATTTATCCCTTTAATCCCCTTTTAGATTAGTATATAGATTATAAATTTTTGGGTCTGTGTTTAAAATTTTGTGTGCTAAATATAGTGGGATGTATATGTGATAAAACAGTGGAGAAAGGCATGGGTGCCATTATGTGTAATCTGAATAGGCTTGAAGTTGGTGGTGAAATGTAAATATAATAATGGAGATTCAAATACGTACGGGGTGAATGTATGTATATGCATAAAAATATTTTATAGATACATATACATTTAATTGATAGTTCAATAATAAATTAAATACATGGGTGAATGTAGGGGCATGCCCAGAAATTTTAGCTTGTGGGGACAATATGGCAGTTAGCAGTACTATAGTGCTTGCCGACGATACTGCGTTGGCTTGTAGCGTCTATAGAAATAAGCAACGAAATAATAGCCGGTAGAGATAGCATCATTTGAAAAAAAACAATAAAATCACTCATTTTATTCAAAATTATGTTCTAGTTAAGTACAAAAATTTAAAACTCAAACCATATTTTTATGAGATTTGTACGTAAAAAGAAGGTGTATTTTGTTTAATTTTTCAGATTTCTGGAATTGAAAATCAAATAAATCTTAAGGTCTAAAATATTACATTTGGTGTTAGGCGTAGTATTTTGTCAATTTTATAATTCTAAAACACGAAGAAATTAACACTCAAGTTTATAGACTTATGTAAAAAGATAAAATTTAAAAGTTATTTTTAAGATTGAGAATTAATTGCACAAAATTTTCAAAAAAAATAGAAAGAAAAAATAACATTCGTGGGATTTGAACCCAAATCTACCCAAAATCAAATAATGATCTTTGCCACTAGGATAAAGGACTTCATCTATATATATCTAAATTTAAAGTTTATATATTGTTACAGAGGCAAAATTATAAAATTTAATTTTTCTCTAAAACAAAACAACATTTTTGAAATCAAAGTGGAGCAGTTGCTCCATTCTAAATTTGCCATTGGTTGAATGCATGTATCTATACTATAGTATAAGTGTCTATGCCATGTTTACTATTCACCCTTCAACCAACGCGACGTCGTTTTCATGTAGTATTAGTCTTAATTTTGTCCAAATCTCACCATTTTGTTCTAATCTTTTGACACTTTTTGTATATTAAATTAATATATATGGCCGCATTTTTTGACTTCTTCATCTTTTCTTTTATTTGTTTTAATATACATATATTAGTGTCTTTTAGCCGCAATTATTGACTTCTTATATATTATAGTCAATATATATTCATTTTTTCCTTAATAAGTGATCAAATTTGGTGCCTTTTTATCTCATTTGCTATGGAGAACAAATGACGAAATACAATCGATTCTTAAAGGTTTTGCTAAATTTCATTTTCTCTAAACTGCAGTTTTTTTGTCCAACATAAATATTTGCTGCACTTTTTACATTAAGTATTTTTACATAATTCTAGTTGGAGACGATATCCCTATGGGTTACCTAACCATTGGATTTGGTTTCACATAATTTCATGTTGTATAACTCAATGTATGGATATTTTTGTAAACTGCGACAGTATGAATCCGAGAAACTGACTTAGATGTTTTGGTGATCATTTTAGTATGCCGAAACATGCCGTCGGACTATAAAATTTTTATATGTGGTAGCTACATGGGTATTCTACGTTCCTTGAAAATTTCATATTGTTCGGTAATCGTTTTCTATGTCAAATAAATTTTTTTTACTCCATGACCGGGTGAATTGTTTCTCTAAATTGTCTTTCTGTTCACCAACTCAAAAATATGTTGTACCTTATATATTAAGTATTTTTACATAATTCCAGTTGGAGACGATAGCTCTATGGGTTACCTAACCATTGGCTTTGGTTTCACATGATTTCATGTTATATAACTCAAGTTATGGACAATTTCTTAAATTGCGATAGCATGAATCCGAGAAACTGCCTGTGATGTTTCAGTGAGCATTTGAGTGTGTCAAAACATGCCGTCGGATTATCAAATTTTTATATGTGTTAGCTACATGGGTATTCTACATTCCGTGAAAATTTTATATTGTTCGGTAACCGTTTTCTATGTCAAATAAATATTTTTTGCTCCATGACTGGGTGAATTGTTTCTCGAAACTGCACTTTCTGTTGACCAACTCAAAAATATCCTGCACCTTATATATTAAGTATTTTTACATAATTCTAGTGGGAGACGATAGCTCTATGGGTTACCTAACCATTGGCTTTGATTTCACATAATTTCATGGTATATAACTCAAGTTATGGACAATTTTGTAAACTACGACCGTATAAATCTGAGAAACTGCCTAGGGTGTTTCGGTGAGCATTTTAGTAAGCCGAAACATGCCGTCGGACTATCAAATTTTGATATGTGGTAGCTAAATGAGTATTCTATGTTCTCTGAAAATTTCATATTTTTCGGTTATCGTTTTCTATGTCAAACAAATTTTTGTTACTCCATGACCGGGTGAAGAAATTTTTGTAACAGTGCCCTTATTTTGAAATTTTTATTCACCTGGTCATGGAGTAACAAAAAAATTTTTGACAAAGAAAACGATCACCGAACAATACGAAATTTTCAAGGGACATAGAATACTCAGGTAGCTACCACATACCAAAAATTAGTAGTCCGACGGCATGTTTAGGCATACTAAAATACTTACCGCGAAACCTCCTAGGCTGTTTTTCGGATTTATGCCGTCGGCGTGCCGGATTCGCTATTATAAACCAATCAAAAAACTTTAAGTAGTGTAAATATCTTCTTAAAAAATTTTGGACCTTGGTTTTGTGGTAGTTTTAGTGGATTCCTATGTTTTGGTTACACGTTAATGATGTGAACTTGAAAGGTTTTGCTAAACTTCATGTTTTTCTAAGATACAGTTTCTGTTGTCCAACTCAAACATTTACTGCATCTTATTTATTAAATATTTTTACATAATTCCAGTTGGAAACGATAGCCCTATGGGTTATCTAACCATTGGCATTGGTTTTACATAATTTCATGTTATATAACTCAATTTATAGACAATTTTGTAAACTGTGACAGCATAAATCTGAAAAACTAACTAGGATGTTTCGATTAGCATTTTAGTAAGCCAAAATATGCCGTCGTACTGTCAAATTTTGATATGTGGTAGCAACATGAGTATTCTATGTTCTCTGAAAATTTCATATTTTTCGGTGATCGTTTTCTATGTGAAATGAATTTTTGTTAATCCATGACTAAATGAAGTTTTGAAGTTTTTTTTTTCCCACGTACGTTCAATGGAAAAGTGACTGTTTAAGAATTTTTTATTTTTTTATTTTTTTTTTTAGGTGGACTTTTTCATGACAAATATAAAAACAAAAAAAAAAAAAAAAAAAATTTCCCCACTTTGCCGAGTAGGCAAAGTGGGGGAAATTTTTTTTTTTAATTTATCCCACTTTGTCGAGTAACTCGACAAAGTGGGAAACATTAAATTTTTTTTTTTTTTTTGTAATTTGCACTTTTAGTCCACATTCTTTTCATTTTATAACAAATTTACCCATAATCTTTTTTTTTTGACTTTGGCCATCCCCGACTTTTAAATTTCGTTTCAAATTTTATTTTGTCCACCTCTTTAAATAATAAAAAAAAACAAATAACAACAAAATAAAATAAAAATGTATATGAAGTCCTACAACTTTTAAAAAGTAGCCCAATTTTATTTTGACATTTTTTTTAAAAAAATATTTTTTTAAATTTCTCGAGTTATTCGACATTTTTTTTTTTTTACATTTTGTCGAGTTCCTCGAATTTAAAAAAAAAAAAATATATATATATATATATATATATATATATATATATATATATATATATATATATATATAAAGTTGTTGAGTTACTCGACAAAAAAATAAAAAAGAAATTTTTTTTTTAAAATTTGTCGAGTTACTAGCCAAAAAAAATAAAAACATTTTTTTTTAAAATTTTGTAGAGTCACTCGAATTTTTTAAAATATATATATATATATAAATCTTGTCAAGTTACTCGAATTTAAAAAAACAAAAAAATTTTTTTTTTTTTAAAATTATGTCGAGTTACTCGAATTTAAAAAAAAAATTTAAATAATTTTTATCGAGTTACTCGAATTTTAAAAAAAAAAAAAATTTTTTAAAAATGTTGTCGAGTTACTCGAATTTTAAAAAAAAAAATTTTTTTTTTTAAAAATGTTGTCGAGTTACTCGAATTTAAAACAAAAAATTATTATTTTTTAACTTTTGTCGAGTTACTCGAATTTTTAAAAAAATAAAAATATATATGTATTTTTTAACTTTTGTCGAGTTACTTGAATTTTTAAAAAAAAAAAAAAAATTTTTTTTACTTTTGTCAAGTTACTCGAATTTAAAAAAAAAAAACAAATTTTTTTTTTCTTAACTTGTGTCGAGTTAATCGAATTTAAAAAAAAAAGAAAATTTTAACTTTTGTCGAATTACTCAAATTTAAAAAAAAAAAAAAAATTTACTTTTGTCGAGTTACTCGACTTTAAAAAAAAAAAAAAAAAAAAAAAATTTGTCGAGTAACTCGACAAAAATTTTAAAATTTTTTTTTTTTTTTTTTAAAATTCGAAAAAGTTTGTCGAGTTACTATTCAACTCGACAAACTTTTTCGAGATGAATAGTAACTCGAAAAAGTTTCTGTTCATGGAAATTTTTTTTTTTTTTTTTTTTAAAAAATTCGAAAAAGTTTGTCGAGTTACTATTCAACTCGACAAATTTTTTCGAGGTGAATAGTAACTCGAAAAAGTTACTGTTCATGAATTTTTTTTTTTTTTCTTTTATTTTTTATGGTGAGCTTTTACATTTCTAATTTTTTTTTTTCAATGAAAAAAATCAACAACATATTTTATTTTTTATAACTATTAATTATAACATTCTTACCAATAATGTTACAAATATTTTTTTATACTAATTGCTAAAATAAAATAAAATAAAATATATTGTATTAATTGATTATGATATATATTCTATTTTACTATATTCTAATAAATGAAACATTAAATAAAATTTTGTATATGCTTTATTTATCAAGTTACTTAACAAATCCAAATTTAAGACTCACGAGTTTCTTGAAAAATAACAGCACTAAATAAGAATAAAAAATTATTTAAATGTATGACATCATTTAAATAAAAAAGGGAAACAAAATAATGAAAATTTTAAATTTCGTTCGTTCATCGAGTAACTCCGGCAACTCGATTTTCAGTTTGTCGAGCTACTTGAGCTATTGAATAGATTGATTTCGTATCACATTTTTAATCGAGTAAC
Organism: Forsythia viridissima; assembly: GCA_030279155.1. NCBI lineage: Eukaryota > Viridiplantae > Streptophyta > Magnoliopsida > Lamiales > Oleaceae > Forsythia > Forsythia viridissima. Next base: position 38,552,575 of record CM059036.1, read on the forward strand.
TCAACAAACTTTATTTTGGGTTTATCAAGTTACTCGAGTAACTTCAACAATGCATATTGTTCATTTTATAGTTTACTTTTTGTATTTAAATTATGTAATACACTTAAATTTTTTTATTTTTTAGTTTTTTCGTTTTATTTTTTAACCAACTCGTGGAACTCAAATTTAGATTTGTCGAGTTACTAGATAAATTAATCATAATAAAACAATATATGATATATTGTATTGATTGATTATGATATATATTAAATTTATATAATATATATTTTATTTTGCTATATTCTAATAAATAATCATTTAAATACAATTATGTATGTGCTTCATTTATCAAATAAGTTAACAAATCCAAATTTCATGTTTACACGTTCCTCGAATAATAACATTACAACATTCAAATTAAACAAAATAGTCAATGTATTAAATAATTTAAATAAAATAAGCTTCAAAAAATAAAAATTATGCATTTCATTAGTTTCTTGAGTAACTCGGGAAACTCGATTTTAACTTTGTCGAGTTATGCTCTACAATGAATAATGAGTTCTTTTATATCAATAATATTTCATATTCTATAACCTAATATAATATGTAATAATAAATTAGCTATTATAAAAAAATTTATATATTATTTTAAATTAATATAATATATCATATCTAATTTTATGAAATATAAAAACACAGTGGAGTAAAATTTGTTATAATAATTATTTTTATTTATTACAATAATTATATTAAATTATATTATGGAAATCATTTTTTATTTATAATTACTATTTATAATATTCTTTATAACAAAATTTATATTAATATTCATGAAGACAATTTATAAATAAAAATTTAATAAATTTTATAACAATTTATAAAAAAAATTATTTAATATCAATTTGTTATAATAAATTGATTACACTCATTACATCATTATAATTAATTAATAATCTAATAGTACAAAATTAATTTTGTTATGTTATAAATTTATTATAATAATTGTTTATTGTAGTATGTAATAGTAATTTCTAAAAGAAAAGAAAATATAATATATTGTATTAGTTCATTATGATACATATTATATTTATATAATATTTACTTTATTATAATTTTCTGCTTACTATAGTCTATTATACTAAATAATACATTAAAATTATTTTGTTTTTTTTTCTGTCTCCGTCAATTAACTAGACCAAATGCTTGCCCAATATTTAAAATTTCCCATTCTATAGCTCGACAAACGTTTTCCACATAGATAGTCTTTTATTGTTAAAGGAAAATGTTAGTTTTTTTTTTTTTTTTTTTTATGGTGAGCTTTTACATTTCTAATTTTTTTATAAATTAAAATTTGATTAGAGTAGGTGTAAACAAAAATTAATTATATTATGACCCTCTTTCTCTATATATTTTTTCACTTTTTAATATTTAAAATTATTCACAAGGAAAAAGGGAGGATTTTTGTGCAGCTTTGAGAGTTCATGCGTGCATATCTAAGATGATTCACTGCAAATGCTAAGAGTTGTATTATTTTTTGTCGCTGCTTTTGGAGAACTGATTATTAAGCTTATTAGATTATTAAACAAAGAGTTAGAATTTTTTAACTTAGCAAAGGCATGAGATAATTAGAAATAAAATCCCATCATTGGAACAACATAACTTTACAAAAATTAAATCAAATTTTTTTTTTTTTTTTTTTTGTTTCTCGAGTAATTTTTTTCCTTTTTTCCCCACTTTGCCTCATAACTCAGCAAATTAGTAAAAAAAAAAAAAAACAAAAATTTTTTCTAAATAATTTTTGACTTTCTCCAGAAAGTAAAAAAAGAATAAAATAAAAAAAAATAAAAATTTTGGTGGCTTCCAGAGAAAGCCACCAAAAAAAAAAAAAAAAAAAATACAAAACAAAAAAAAATTTGGTGGCTTTCTCGAGCAACTCGAGAAAGCCACAAAAAAAATTATTTTTTTTGTGGCTTTCTCGAGTAACTCGAGAAAGCCACCAATTTTTTTTTTTTTTTTTTTTCTTTGTTTGTGGCTTTCTCGAGTAACTCGAGAAAGTCTTATTTAAATTTTTTTTTTTTTTTTTTTTTTGGTTTCTCAAGTAACTCGAAAAGTCATTTGGAAAATTTTTTTTTTTTAAAAAAAATACTAATTTTGTCGAGTTTTAAGACAAAGTGGGGAAAAGGTAAAAAAAAAAATATTCAAAATTTCACTTAGTCATGGATTAAAAAAAATTCATTTGACATAGAAAACGATCACTGAAAAATATGAAATTTTCAAGGAACATAGAATATTCATGTAGCTACCACATATCAAAATTTGATACTCCGACGACATGTTTCGGCTTACTAAAATGCTTACCGAAACATCCTACTGGAATAAGGAGGAAAAAAATGAAAAAAAATCAACAATTAATGATAATGCTTAAACTTTTTGTTTTATGTTATAAACAAATTGTACACATGCAATTTGAAAAATAAATTTTTTAAGTCGATAACATTTGATTTTTATTTTTTTTTCTAAATAATTTGATAACATTTTATGTTAAATTTGTTCTATAGATTTGTTGTGTAAACGTTTTATTCCAGTGTATAATAAATTGATTATTATAATAAATTGACATAATTATTATAATAAATTTGCATTCCATTGTGTTATCATAATTGTTGAAATAAAATAAAATAAAATATATTATAATAATTTAATATATCGATCAGTTATAAGCCACCAACTGCAACTTTAAAAAACAAATGTTTTATTTACAATAAATTCATATTAAGTTTTATTATAATTATTAATTATACTAAAAATTGATTATTTTAATAAAATTTATATAATTAGTATAATAAATTGACATAATTATTATAATAAATTTGCATTCCACTGTGTTATTATAATTGTTAAAATAAAGTATATTATAATAATTTTATATCATATATAATTTATTATACAATGTTATAATAAATGATAGGGTAAAAAAACTATGCATGTGCTTAAATTATCAAAGAACTCGACAAACTGAAATTTGAGATTGCCGAGTTGCTCAATTATTTATATGAATAAAATGACACATACCACAAAGTCAAAAATAAAATTCAAAACTAATGTTGTCGAGTTGCTCGACAACAATTAAAAAAAATATTCAAAAGCAATGTTATCGAGTAACTTGAAAAAAAAAGAAAAAAAAAAAGACAAAAACCCATGTCTCACCCTTTGTCGAGAACTCGACAGACTCCAGTTACTCGACAAACTGGACAATTTGTCGAATTACTCGACAACATTTTTTTTCTCCATTTGGCTTATTGTTTACTTTATTATAATTTTTATTATTTTTTATATTTTTTAATTATTTTACTGTTTACAAAAAAATGTAACTTCTTTGCAGATTTTTAGATTTGTTTTTCACTTTTATTATAAATGTTATTTATAGATTATTTGAGATTAGTCATTTTGAATTTTGAATGAAATAATGGTAGCTTTCTCTAGCTTTGATTTTGACTATTGGAATTTGTTTTTTTTTTTCATGACGCCATTTTGTCGAACAACTCGACAAACTCCATTCCATGGAATTAATATATATTTTTTCATTTATCCCCTTCCCTGTCGAGTTACTCGACAAACTGGGGTTTGTCCCATTTTGTCGAGCAACTCAACAAATTCGTTGGAGTCTCACAAAAAAAAACCTCCGTTCTGAATTAGATATTGAGAAAATTATGTGGATATGTATTCTCATCCACAATCAGATCGTCAAATATTTTTTTTTTTAAGGAAAAAAATAGGAACCGCCATTCTAAATTAGACATGTCATCCACTTTTGTCGCCGCCGCCATTTCTGTGTTAATTTTTCTTCCACCAAAACAAAGACCATACTCTTCTCCTTACAATTTACAAATCATACGAGTAAATCAAAATTATTGATTTGCTGCGAAATAAACAGTGCCCTGGTTAATGACCCAAAAGACATTTTATGGGACTATGAAGACCCATAAAATGAAGTTTGTCAGGTTCAAATCTCTTACACACACGTACTTTGTTTGTTATCAGTCCATTAGGAATTGTAAATTGTAATTTTGTTTATAGTTGTTTGTTTGATCGTGAAATTTTCGGTAAATCCATTCCAATTTTTTAATTTATTGAACGTTCCGTTCGATGAGGATACTTCTGGAGTTTTGAGCTTTAGTACACTCAAATTTGAATTCGTTTGTCTTTTTCACTGTTGGGGTCCTCCCTCATTTTACATATATTTTCCTTGCATTTGACCCAGGTTTTGTTGTTAATGGTGTAATTAATTTTTCTTTTAGTGATTTACGTGTGAGGTATGTGATTAATGTGTAAGTCTTCGAGTAAACCCAAGGTAACAATTCAAAGAATTATTAACATTTTCATAATCCTCTATTTCATATATGAAAAGGAATCAAAAAATCAAGAAATATGCCATTATTCTACAATTTTTATATCAAGTGTACTCAAGAAAAAAATATCAATATATTTTAAATAAATGGCCGAAAATTAGACAAAACATTTGAAGAAATTTTGACCTTTCTTTATTATTTGTTAATTATTTATTTTTTTGGTGTGTATGAGCAAATTGTACACAATTCGCTCTAAATTTGTTACATTTTTCAAATTTGTTTAAAAGTTTTAATTTCATATTTTTTTTTGGTCATTTCAATTACATTTAAAACCTAAAATTTTTTCCTATATTTGTCACTTACGTGCAACGCACGGCTTTAAAACTAGTATACATAAAAATATGTATAGATATAAATATATTTAATTGGGAGTTCAATGATAAATTAAATATGTATTAAAAAAAATTAAGGATATTTTTAAAATAATTTAAGTATAGTATGAATAGAATTGTCCAAAAATAATTCTTACTTCGTGTGATATTTAATATATTATAGATGAGCGTGACAACATTATAAATGTGAATATATGTACTGAAATTTACTTTGTAGGCTTCTATAAATTATATTTATATCTTCTTTTAAATATTTGCTTTTTTTTTTTTTTGGTATATATAAAATTATATATTAAATAATTTGATTGCTAAACAAGTTGTGTTTTTCAAATACAAATAAGAAAAAAATTGTGCCTTAGACGAATAACTCAAGTTTTAATAATCTCAATTCAGTTCACATGCAATCCTACCACAAGATACATCGAGCGAAGTTGGTTTTCTTTATGTTTGTCTCACTTGATTATGTGACATTTTTTAATTTTGTTTATATTTATGCGTAGAATTATATTATTTATTAAAATTAAAATTAAAATTAAAGTACTTTTGTCATAACATCAAAATGCTTCCCATAGGTTAGAAAATTTACTATTTTCTCAATCCTATATAGAGAACAGATCTGTTCCCCGAAATATATCTCTCTCCCCGATTGCTGCATGGCAATCATCCACGCAGCAATCACCAATTCCCCCTCCCCCTTATTTACCCCACTCTATTTATGTAACCCACCTCATATAACACCCCATTCTCTCTTGAATACATATAATTTCTTCTGAAATTTGTCCCCAACCCACCAAATTTACTCCATCCCCAATATATTTTTTTAAGAAATATAATATATAATATTATTTATATCATATAATAAAATTAACGTTACTTTTTAAATTAAGATTATAGTGAAGATAATTAGTTAAGTTTATATTTGGGTTAAATAATGCGCCAAATCTACATTATGCTTACCTTGCGTCGGACCTACAGTATATATATCATTCGTCGGACCCACATTACACATATAATACGCCGGATCCACAATATGCATATCATGCTCCGAACCTACAATACTCCACCAGTAACAATTTTGAAGTAGCCCCGAACCCAATTGGAGTATGATGCATGTTAGCGATTTTGTGTCTTTAATAATTCCGCAAGTGCACGGATCGCTCAAGTAATAAAGTGGATTATGAGTCCAAGTATCGTTCCCACGAAGATTTAGATAGTTCAGTTCAATTATACTAACCTTAACCGAATCTAATGAACTTTGGATGATTTTGTTGTTTAAGAACTAATAAGAATTTGAACTAAAAACAATAAACTAATTATAAATCAAATAACTAAAAATTAGATCAATAAAGATTACTTTAAAATTGAGAAAGAAGAGTACTAGGATCCCGAATTCGTTTATAATCGTTAATTCCTCTATCTTAATTCTTGGTTTTGACAAAATACATCAGTTATGAAGATCAATATCCCTAGATTGTTTAACAGTTTCTCTCGAATAAAATTAAACATATTCATATGCATGACTCGACTATATCTCTATGACGAATGCGAATACAAATGAAAGCATTAAATTTCTGTGGATACTTAAAGATCACCTAAAGCATAGCGGTATATTTCTATCCCCTATCGGACTTTAAGATAATTAAAATAGTGTCTAGCATGCTTTCGATCTTTCGATAGTAAAACACACCACAACGATCATACAATTATTGCGCATATAATTATAGATTCATGTAATTCAAAATTAATTATTCAAAACTATAATGAAATAAATTGTCAAAAATCAAGTCTCAAGATGGAAGAATTTAGATTACAAGCTTCATCGTAATCCTAGCACAAAATAAACTAGCCTAACATACTAATAATAAGAGAAGAAGGAGAAGAAGAAACAATGGAATTCATAACCCGGAACGAAGAAATCTTGAGCGAGAAGAAATCTTGATCTTGATCTTGATCTTCGTTCTTGGATAGTCTTGTAATGTTCTCTTCCCCCAAAACTCAACAAAAAACGAACCCCCTTGATATGAGTTAATAACTCATATATATACTTACCTAATAGTCCCAAGAGATGCCAAAAAGACCTAAAAAACGTGGGCTCAAAAGTTACCTAATTGGATTAAAATTCAGAAAAGGAAACAAAATCCCGCAGCCAAAAAATAGCCTGGGCGATCGCCCAGGCAAATCCCAGGCGATCGCCCAGGAGACCCGTTTTGCTCTCTGTTTGTTCTTACGGTTGCTGGGCGCTCGCCCAGCATTAATCTGGGCGATCGCCCAGCTTGCATGTTGTGCTTCTGCGCGTTTTGTCCTCAACTTTGAATTATGTCTTCTTTGGTCCTTCAACTTTCAACAATGTCTAATCTGGTCCTTCAACTTTCAACAATGTCCAATCTGGTCCTTCAACTTTCAACAATGTCCAATTTGGTCCTTCAACTTTCAACAATGTCCAATCTGGTCCTTCAACTTTATATAATCTCCAATTTGGTCCTTCAACTTCTGATTGAGTGTAATTGGATCCTCATTCTTTCGAAATATCTTCCAATTTATTGCTCTTTTCATCCATTCTTCTCCAATTGCTATTTAACAGGTCCAAAACTGAAATATAGAGATTAAAACACAAAATTAAGTAACAATTCAATAAAATGACGGAATAAAAACTTAGTTTAAAGGTCATAATAAGTGCACAAAATGCACTTATCAAACACCCCCAAACTAAACCTTTGTTCGTCCTCGAACAAAAATAAAAATAAACTAGAACTTTAAACTAAGCTAAAAGAATTAACAGAAAGTTATGTAAATTTCTTACCATATGCCTCAAGTTGGAAAATTAAGCAACACGTTTAGAAAGAGATCAGACAACACAAAGAATTTTCACTTATCCAATGCTCGACCTTTAGTGAGTGTGTGATTAGCCAAAAATTGAACTTACTCATGTATTAGACCACGACTCATATTGCGTTGTTGATACTTTTACAATCCCGAACCCCTTTGTAGTCATTTATTCCTTACACCTCTCGTAAATTACACACTTCTTATGTTTTTCTCTCCAATCCCGAGGTGTTCTAGCACATTTGGTTCCTATTGATCAACACAAAGCTTTTTTCAAATAAAGTGGTAAAATTAGAACTTGTATTCTCAGAACTAGGGTGGTGAATGATTTCTAAATTCTCATCTTCAGTCTCTTAGGTTTTAATCTAGCAATCCTTACCGAGCATCTTTAGCACTTTCTATTTATTTTACTCATATAAATGATCTTACATCTTGTGCAATACTTCTCTCATACTAGCTTTCTATGTGACCCTTGTAGCGAGCTTTGGGCCGATGACTCCCAAGTCAGATGACCATAGGGCACCAAGTTTTGAAATACCCTAACAGGCTTAATTGCTCGAGTCCCACAGGCTATAAGAGAAGTAAAGATGTACAATATATTTTTTTTTTTTTACTCATGTAACGAGCTTTGGGCCGATGACTCCCAAATCAGATGACTTTAGGGCACCAGGTTTTAAAATACCCTAACAGGCTTAATTGCTCGAGTCCGATATTTTATTTTATTTATTCAACAGTAAGTAGTGCTCGGTTTAGATTCCTTTACTATAACCTATTCAACCAAAGATGAGACTCAGAAAGTCAAAACCATCAAAATTCTCAAAACACAAGTAGTACTTTAACACCCCCAAACTATTCTCAAACAGTTTGGTTACTAGTCTAAAAATTTAGGAACGAAATTTTTCACAATGATCTAAGTCAATAATATCAACACATACACTCAAGTCATGTTTCCAATAAGTGATAAGTCAACAGTGGCTACGTGCTTCAAATCTAGTCTAACATGGATAAGTGTTCAGGCAAAAGTACGAATTAAAGTGTTGTCTAATATTCTAACTAAAAATGTACTTAACTTCAAACAATTTTCATCATTGGCAGCAAGATATTCAACAATAACTATGAATTATTTTTATTTTTTTATTTTTTTTATTTTTATTTTTTTTATTTTATTTTATTTTATTTTTTTTGGAACCCGAAAAAATAAGCAACTCAAAATACTTAAGTATCCTGACACTTAACCCATCCCCAAATTAAAACGTTACATTGTCCCCAATGTAATAGCAAAATAAAGCAAATAGAGGAAGGAAAGGGTCAGGTACTCCCCGGAGATAGATGTGGAGAAGATGGATCTGGCTGGTTGAAGGTCCAGTTGAAGTGGACTGAAGTGGGACAGGACTCATGTGCCTTGCAAAGAGGGACATCCTGCAATTGACATAGGAAAGCTTTATAAGGGCATTAAATAATAAATAAATAAATAAAAACTAATAAATTAATTAAACTGATTAAAACTACTATATAGAAAGCGAGTAAATAAAAGGGTTAGAAAATGGGTTGCCTCCCATTAAGCGCTTATTTATAGTCGTTAGCTTGACTCAATGTCTGATTGTTCTTCATCTTCCATTTAACAGCTCCAACATGTACTTCAGGGATGACTACTTCAGCTTCAACCTTATGTTCACCAATGGCAGCTTCTTGCATCTGAACAGCCTGTTTACCTTTGTCTTTCATCTTTTCTGGTGGCTTTGTATCTCAAAACTTTTTAAAGAAGTTGTTCTTGAATTTCTTTAAAGTCTCCACTTGATAACGTGTCCAATAAGAAAGAGGTGTTGGAGGTGTTGAATCTTTACCCAACATATAAAATACTTCCCATTCATGCTGAACTCTCAATGTCAATATCCCCCGTGAAACATCAATGAGGGCATCTGAAGTAGCTAAGAAGGGACGTCCCAAGATAATAGGGATTTCAGCATCCTCAGGCATATCCAGAACAACAAAATCAATGGGAAATAGTAACTTTCCCACTCTCATTACCACATCTTCCACTATTCCAAATGGTTTTTTAACAGACCGGTCTGCCAACTGAAGATTAAATTTTGCAGGTTTAACTTCACCAATTCCTAATCGCCTGAAAATAGAGAGGGGCATTAAATTGATACTTGCACCAAGATCACATAATGCCTTGTCAATCACGAGGTTACCGATGGTAATTGGAATTGTAAAGCTGCCTGGATCATGTCTTTTGTCTGGTAGTTGCCTCTCCATTATAGCATTTACTTCCCCTGTAAGTTGTACTATATCCCCTTCTGCCAATTTTTTCTTATTTGAAAGCAGCTCTCTCATATACTTGGCATAGTTGGGCATTTGAGTCAGGGCCTCTACAAATGGTATGTTGATATGAAGCTTCCTTAGATGATCTAGAAATTCTGCACATTGCTGATCCTGCTTCTTCTTCTTTGGATTTAACCTTTGTGGATAAGGAATGGGAGGTTCATATGGTTTGATAGGAACGGCTGCCTTAGCCTGTGGTGTAACTGAACTTTTTCCAATATCTACTGCTTGCTCAGTCTGTTCCACTTGCTCCTCATCAGTGGAAGGTACCTGTTCTTTATCTGCAACTGGTCTTTTTATATGGATTTCTGGTAACTGAACCCCACTTCTGGTAGTTATTGCATGTACTTGCTCTCTAGGATTGACCTCGGTGTTACTTGGCAAGGTACCCTGTGGTCTACTTGATATAACAACTGCCATCTGACCCATCTGTGTTTCTAAATTTTTAATTGAAGCGCCTTGATTTTGCAAGTTGATTTCTGTCTGTCTCATGAACTGATCAGTTTTTTCTATGAATTTATCAGTCCTCTCGATGAATTTACCGAGTGCATCTTCTAATGAAACTCTCTTTTCTGGCTGCTGAAACTGAGAATATTGTGGTCTGTTGTTATTCTGATTATCCCTCCAGGAAAAATTTGGATGATTACGCCATCCTGGATTAAATGAATTGGAGAATGGATTATTTTGTGGGTATTGACCACCTTGAACATACTCGACTTGCTCTGGTTGCTGTGAGAGAATAGGACATTCTGATGTGCTGTGATTTGCCCCACACTCTTCACATGTTGATTTCTTCGTTTGCATCACAAATGCTGATTGTGACATGTTCTCCACTTTGTGTGCCAAAGCGTCTATTTTTGCAGATAATGCCGAGACAGTGTCTATTTCATGTACCCCTACAGGTTTCTTGTGTATGACTCTATCTGATGCCCACATAGCAGTGGTGGTAGCTACTCTTTCAAACAACTCTAGAGCTTCAACAACTGTTTTGGTAGATAAGGAGCCGTTAGAGGAAGAGTCGATCATACTTTTACATGAAGGGAGTAGTCCTGCATAAAAGTACTGAATTTGTTGGCCCTTGCCAATGCCATGATGAGGACACTTCCTTAGCATGTTTTTGAATCTGTTCCACGCTTCATCAAAGGGTTCTGTTTCTGACTGTTGAAATATTGAAATGTCATGCTTCAGCTTCGAAACCTTTGCTGGCGGGAAGAATTTAGTGCAGAATTTTTGGGCTAAATCATTCCAGGTGGTTATGCTATCAATTGGTAGTGAGTCCAGCCACTCAAGAGCTTTGTCCCTAAGAGTATGTGGGAACAAACGTAGCTGGATGGCGTCGTCTGAGATTCCTTGATATTTGAAGTGTTGACACATTTCCAAGAATCTAGAAACATGTGTATGTGGATTCTCTTCAGCTCTGCCATAGAATTGATGACCATTCTGGAATAGATGAATGACATTAGTCTTCAACTGAAAGTTCGGCTGCCCAAAAGGTGGGTAGACAATGCTAGATTGGTTCTGGATAATCTGTGGAGTCAAAAAGTCTCCAACCAGCATATTGTCTTCATCAATCTCGTGTCTCGCCTGAGCAATTTCATTGTTGTTCATTTTGCCTTGCTGTTTTTTGTCTTTTTGGTGTGTCTTCCTGTCTCTCTCTGCCTATGATGAAAAGTGCGTTCAATCTCTGTATCAATTGGAATTAGAGACCCGTGTCTCACACTTCGCATGCAATGGCCTGAAAAGAAACAGAGCAGACACTGAAATAACTAAAATAATAATAATAATAATAAAAACAATTAAAGCAATTAAATAAGTTCGAATTAGTGTCAAAATAATTGAAAAGAACTAAAACTAAATCCCCGGCAACGGCGCCAAAAACTTGTTAGCGATTTTGTGTCTTTAATAATTCCGCAAGTGCACGGATCGCTCAAGTAATAAAGTGGATTATGAGTCCAAGTATCGTTCCCACGAAGATTTAGATAGTTCAGTTCAATTATACTAACCTTAACCGAATCTAATGAACTTTGGATGATTTTGTTGTTTAAGAACTAATAAGAATTTGAACTAAAAACAATAAACTAATTATAAATCAAATAACTAAAAATTAGATCAATAAAGATTACTTTAAAATTGAGAAAGAAGAGTACTAGGATCCCGAATTCGTTTATAATCGTTAATTCCTCTATCTTAATTCTTGGTTTTGACAAAATACATCAGTTATGAAGATCAATATCCCTAGATTGTTTAACAGTTTCTCTCGAATAAAATTAAACATATTCATATGCATGACTCGACTATATCTCTATGACGAATGCGAATACAAATGAAAGCATTAAATTTCTGTGGATACTTAAAGATCACCTAAAGCATAGCGGTATATTTCTATCCCCTATCGGACTTTAAGATAATTAAAATAGTGTCTAGCATGCTTTCGATAGTAAAACACACCACAACGATCATACAATTATTGCGCATATAATTATAGATTCATGTAATTCAAAATTAATTATTCAAAACTATAATGAAATAAATTGTCAAAAATCAAGTCTCAAGATGGAAGAATTTAGATTACAAGCTTCATCGTAATCCTAGCACAAAATAAACTAGCCTAACATACTAATAATAAGAGAAGAAGGAGAAGAAGAAACAATGGAATTCATAACCCGGAACGAAGAAATCTTGATCTTGATCTTGATCTTCGTTCTTGGATAGTCTTGTAATGTTCTCTTCCCCCAAAACTCAACAAAAAACGAACCCCCTTGATATGAGTTAATAACTCATATATATACTTACCTAATAGTCCCAAGAGATGCCAAAAAGACCTAAAAAACGTGGGCTCAAAAGTTACCTAATTGGATTAAAATTCAGAAAAGGAAACAAAATCCCGCAGCCAAAAAATAGCCTGGGCGATCGCCCAGGCAAATCCCAGGCGATCGCCCAGGAGACCCGTTTTGCTCTCTGTTTGTTCTTACGGTTGCTGGGCGCTCGCCCAGCATTAATCTGGGCGATCGCCCAGCTTGCATGTTGTGCTTCTGCGCGTTTTGTCCTCAACTTTGAATTATGTCTTCTTTGGTCCTTCAACTTTCAACAATGTCTAATCTAGTCCTTCAACTTTCAACAATGTCCAATCTGGTCCTTCAACTTTCAACAATGTCCAATTTGGTCCTTCAACTTTCAACAATGTCCAATCTGGTCCTTCAACTTTATATAATCTCCAATTTGGTCCTTCAACTTCTGATTGAGTGTAATTGGATCCTCATTCTTTCGAAATATCTTCCAATTTATTGCTCTTTTCATCCATTCTTCTCCAATTGCTATTTAACAGGTCCAAAACTGAAATATAGAGATTAAAACACAAAATTAAGTAACAATTCAATAAAATGACGGAATAAAAGCTTAGTTTAAAGGTCATAATAAGTGCACAAAATGCACTTATCAATGCACTCTTTAAATTTCATCATTAATTTATTACTTCTAATATAATACTACTTTCTTCTTTCTGTGTATAAATTATCAGTTGGAGCAAATTTATGATACACACTTTAACCCTCAATTATTTTTTTATTTTTACTTTTCGAGCAACTCATTTTTTTGAATTACTAAAATTATTTAATAATAAACTCAACCAAATCATTAGGCCAAATGCCAAAACTTAATTTGTTACCCAAATATAAACTAACTAATTATCTCCACTATAACCATAGTAAAAAAAGTAATGTTAACTTTATTATTTATTATATGATATAAATAATATTTAACTCAATAAATATTATTATATATTATATTTCTTAAAAATTATACAATGATTATTGTTGGCCTCCGATCTGGTTCTGCCACGTCAGTTACTACTTTACTCAATAGTCCGGCATGTTATGACCGACCTATAGCGGAGCTTTGTAGTTCTCAGTTCGGACCTCATTCCTAATCCTGGCTTTGAGCCTAGCTTGGCCTTCATTTCGATTCGGACCTTGTCCGTGGGATCTCCAGTTCGGACTTATCAGGTCCGACGTCATACTCACGTCATCGACATTGCTTGTTCTACTCATATGTCAGACGTCACTTCGCATTAAATGTCCCCAAAAAGGAAATGTCTTGTAAGTAGTAAATGTTTAGCTTGACCATTTAATGTCTAGTCTAGCTTGGTTATTTAATGCCTAGCATAGCATTAAATGGAGGAAATCATTATATATTTTTCTATAAATAGGAGACATAAATGTCCTTCAGGTCGGACATTCAACTGCTGAATAAAAGCACTCTTACAAATATTATACAATCAGGTCTTCTTACGTATCTTTACATATCTGTCACTCATTACGGTCATAGCCGACCTCAACACTTAACATTAAGTTGGCTTGAGAAGTGCATCATCATTTTTCAACATCAACAATTATAATAATAAGAAATAATTTATTTTTAATTTAATAAATTTAATTATATTAATAACGATCATTCAAATTTATATGGAGTGGAGTAGATTTGGTGGGTTTATTTGTTTGGGGGGAGGGTTTAAATATATTGGGTGGGGGACAAATTTGGGAAGAAATTAAATGGATTAAGGAGGGGGAGGGGAAGGGGGAGGGTTATATGGGGGTGGGTTACATAAATAGGGTGGGGGTAAATAGGGGGGAGAGGGAATTGGTGATTGCTGCGTGGATGATTGCCACGCAGCAATCGGGAAGAGAGATATGTTCACCGATTCGGAGAACAGATCTCTTCTCATCCTATATATTTATATTTTTCCCAAATGATTGGCTCGTTTTATCATGAGTAACTCTATATTCTGTTGAATGCGCTTTGATAATTAATTTGAATCAATGTTTGAAAAACTAACTTTTATTAATATTGATTCATGTAGTAATTCCAACACTATGGACCTCAAATTCACATAATTTTTAGGTAAAATTATACATATGACCTAACCTCAAATTGAAAATTGAAATCTACGTCTGATGACCTTTGGCAAAACTAAGAATTTCTTTTTGGATGGGTAAAAGTGAAGTAGCAAAAAAAAAAAATTGAAATAATATAATACTAATAAAAATATTTTGATAGATTAAAATAATTGTATCCTATGCGTTTTCATGCTTTGAAAACGTTGTGTAATTATATCATTATCAATTTTGTGAAACGACACACTTTCGATGTGGTTATCACATAATTTCACATCAAAATTCAAATATT
Organism: Forsythia viridissima; assembly: GCA_030279155.1. Lineage (NCBI taxonomy): Eukaryota > Viridiplantae > Streptophyta > Magnoliopsida > Lamiales > Oleaceae > Forsythia > Forsythia viridissima. Next base: position 38,567,624 of record CM059036.1, read on the forward strand.
AATTCCAGTAAAAAATAAGGAAATTAATTTTTTTAAAAATTTAAAATGATGAACAATTGTTGTTGTTGGTTATCACTTCATTCATGTCGATATTTTTTTCTTTAGATATTCATAATTTATATCACTCAAAAACTATTCTAGACTTACAATAAAATCTTGCCATCTCCGTGACTCCGTTTGGACCATCTCCTCCCTCATCAAGTTCTATTCAACTATTTCTTAGCCAATTATTCTAAATCTAAGAGGTAGGAAAGAAGAAATTACATGGGTTTTGGGTCGGTCTCTCTTTTCAGCTGGACACCGTTTCCTTTGAAAGAATGACCACAAAGAGAGCAATCTAAACTCTCATATTTTAGTCCCTCTGCGAGTTGGCCAGATGGGTTAATGGATTTTGGGCTAATTTTGGCTTATTGTAATTTTAATTTGAAGAAATAGAGTGAAAATTACAATCGGATTATGTCGCAATTATCTATAGAAAAAACAAAACAATAGATGATATCAATTGATTTTGGGGACTTGGAGTATTCAGCTTATATAATCCCTCGGATATGGGCACTAAGGTGTTGCCCTTGGTGAAATTTAGAAATTGTTTGGATCTTCCAAACATTGGTTGAGGTAAATAATTTTCAATTTTATTGGTTCTCTTTTTAGAGTTGTCACTAATGAGTGATATTTTTTTTATTTTTTTTGTAGGTGGAGATGCTAAGAATGGAGACAATGAAGTGCTATTTCATTATTCAAGGGTTCTTTGGTACCAAGGTGGAGGTTTGTTGGTATTTGTTGTCAAATAACCTCAGACAGGTAACGATGATTAACATTAATTTCATAAGCGTTGGCCAATGATTGAAATTAAAGAAAAACGAAACCACTTAGCGAATTTAATTTAAAGCTCAACCAAAAACTTAGCGTGCTATTTAGAGTGACTTATCTTATATAGTTGTTCAATAGTCCACTCTAATATTATGGCCCAATTTAATTGTATTGCGGTGTGTTTGGTCCAATTGGGCCTGCGGCCCAATTGTTTGCTGCTGCTGCCTTTTTGTTTTCATTCTTTCCAGCAGCTTTTGGTCTTAGCATTTGGAACGGAGTAGCGTCTTCTTATTTCCTTGTGGCGGCTGTTTCTATTGTTCGTTGATTTCTCTCTTTTGTGAGATTACTTATTTCTTAGTTAGCTATATTTTATATTTTGCCGGGCCAATATAGGTGTTTTGAGTTGAGCTATAGTTGAGGTTTCTAGTAGTGTTTATGTTTAAATTGAGTTCTAAACACCTGTGGTGATTTATGTTTCGACAATTGCTACTAATTTGGTGAATCTAAATCTGGAGCTCGGTAATTAGTTTCATATGAATAGGCATCACAACAGTTCATCGATCAAAGGCCATCTGATTCCAAAGTTACACCGCTGGCAATAAGGGCATTTGTATCTATGGGAATTTAATCCACAGAACACTCAAATTTGGAGTTTTGAATTTGAAACTCGATAACAGATCAGCGTCTCAAAGTATCGATCCTAAGTTATCAGGTCGCAATTTTCATTAGCAATATGAAACAACACTTGGAAGCGCCTGAAGGTTTTGTTTCTGGTTATTGAAATATTATATGATAACTGTGAGATGTGTAATGTAATTTGTTATATGAATAAGAACTTGTATGAGCATATAGTACCTAAACAAAATAGTCAATTTTGTTGTTAACAGACTATGTTAGCAATATAAATAAATGAACTTAAGTAATTTTGTTTACATCATAGTAATTAAGTATTTTTTTTTATGTTTATAATGTCACAAAATTCATTACCCAATATTACATAACACTAAGAGGTGTCGAAATCTCGAACATTGTATTTCTTCTTCAACGACTTTGTTCTAACTTTACTACCACATCGATTCTTCTTGGCCACTGAAAGGGTTTATCGGGTTCGACATTTGGACCTGGATTTGCCACAGCGCGCGTCTTCGACATCTTCTCCAATTTAAAGAAAAATTCAGTCCAACAATGAAAGATTAGATGAATGTGTTGATGGAAAAAAATACGAAATTATCTAATTTAAGGAATGGATAATCGATTAAAATGAGAAAAATACTGACATAGAATAGTATCTAGATGTATTTTCCGCTTTTAGGAATCATTTCTGTGTTTTTCTAGAATGGCATTCTTCAATGATAGTGAATAATAAGATTTTAGTTTGAGGATTAATAGAAGGGAAGTTTCGTGAAAGGGTGATTTTCTCTGTTAAGATAAGTTTTAATTCCTTGAAAAGTAGATATTTTGGTTATTAAGAAACATTATTAGGTAATTAATTTAGAATTAAAATGGTGTTAATTTGAATTTACATAAATTTAACTGTATTTTTGAGAAGAACAAAAAAAAGTACCTCTTTATATTTCAAAATCCAAATTAGGAAGAGCTATGTGGCCTAATATTCACTATTTTTTATGACTTGCTCTACTTGTTTGTTTATTAAATAACTATCACAAATCGAAGTAGAGCTTGAAGCCCAATTTGTGGTGGTGGATCTCCTGCACAATCATTGCCTGGCAAAGGGAGAACGGAGAAAGTTATAAGTCAAAAAGTTTTGACCCTTTTTTCGAGACATCTCATCTTGTCATTTCGTCGTTTTTCACTCACATTAGGTTGAAGTGTTTGATATTTCCTTACGCTAGTCCCACGTATTAACTAGCGAAACTCTTGAACAAGGAAAGTCTACAAAATACAATATGTACTCTTATCTATTGCCCCATCCCATCCCATCCCATCCCATCCCATCAATACATCGTTTGTTTCGTTCGTTGTTCAGAATTGGACTTTTTTTCTTCTTTTTTGGTCAAAATTTTGCAATTATTTTTTAAATAAAAAGTTATTTTTAAAAATTCATTATTTATCATTCCTTTGTGAAAAAAGAGGGGAAAAAGAAATGAACTTTTTAAAAATAAAATAAAATTGAAACTATGCTCCCATTTAAATCACGAAATAAAGAAACTCTTGAAAAATGACTAAATAGAAGTAGCTTTAAATCTAATATAAAGATGAAAAGGTAAAAATAATTTGCTCTCCTAGTTATTACAAAGCCCTCTTTTTTCCATGAAGGGGATGTTACTTAATTTTGAATTGGTGAAATTAGAGTACCTAAGAGACATATATTAATGAAAAATCAAGCATATCAATTCAATACTTAAAATATTTTCCTTCTTATTTTGACTTATGTATCTCCTCATTTTTGTTTCTTGTTATAGTTGTCTTCAATCTTTATTCTTTTAAAACAAAATTATTGAGTTAACTTAAAAATAATAAGAAGCAATTTAACAACTTGTAATCGCAACTTGTTGAGATTGTTGTCATGTGTAAACATCAATGACAATAGATTAAGTTTTGTTCAGTTATATAAATTATTTGTTCACACATTATTCAACTCATTCTTCATTAGTATATTTATCGAGAGATAAGAACGATACATCTGATCTCCATAAAAGTCAAAGGAGACGAGTTAGCTAAGAAATACTTAAAAATTGCATATGGACTCCATACAATATTCACCATGTAAGTAGGACGATATAATACAATGGTAAACTAGAATTTGAAATAAAAAATAGTTATAGTAGTACCTTTGAACTTACTTGCGGGATTTCTTCTTTCTTTTGAAGTTTTTAAGAAGGAAGGCAACATCGGTACAAGAAGGCGGGCATATGATGGCTGCAAGTCGGATTATTAAAGATGCCTAAGTTCAGTAAGTATAGACCAACTGAACCATCAAAACCGCCATACCCACAGGATCGTCCATCGGGTAAGGCAGATCTCGTGAGTATGGTGAATTTGTCGGATAAACAGATCTTTGTGAAACTAAATCAATTGCTTGCTTTTCAATTACTAGTAACAAGATGAATAAAAAATATAATAATATTTACAAGTAGAGACAATTACACCCCCACTCTTTAAATTTTGTTTTTCATCACAATATTCGATCTTTTCTAATTTTTAAAGCCTCTTAAACTACTTCTGTAAAAATAGAGAGAATATGTGTATTTCACCGGTGTAGTAAATTATTTTTTCTTAGCAAGTATTTTGGTAATTATTAAAACGGGAGAAAGTATCTCCATACATTTTGAAAAGAATGAGAATGTCTCTCTACAAATTAATTAACTCGCTCGATTTTATTACAAATATTTTTCACAAATCATTCATTCATTGACTTTTAAGTATTCATTGACACGCCTTATTTAAAAAAATCAAACACGCTTGACAAGTTTAGAAGTAAGTAAAAAAAAAAATTTAAATTTTGATAAATAAGTAACTATCTCATCTTATTTTAATTAATAAATAATTATTTATTTACTTATAACTTGTAAGTATAGTTTTAACTTTTAAGTCAACAAGCCAAAAATACTTTCAAATGACAAATATTTTCGCCAGCAATCACGCGTTGTAAATATAAAATATTAAACAATTCATTTTTTTTTCCTTTTTTCTTGGCAGCAAATAAGCAGTTTGATTCTTTCCACAGAATTCAACACTAAACAAAAGTTTTCTGCGTGACGGAAAAGGCCGAAAGCTGCCGTCACATTTCTCCGGTTGCATTGTTCTTACAATTATTGTACGACACCTCGGAATCTGACTGCCATTTGATAATCGTTAAATTATGGTTTTTTACTTTTCGTATCATGGGAATTGTAAAGGTTCCTTGAGGCATAAACAAAATAAATAATATTTAAATAAATTGATAGAGCTTCGTCTAGATTTATAAACTCTGCTAAGCACGCTAACTTAATAAAATTTATATTTTCTATGCAATTTTAGTGAAAATGTCCACCATGAAAGCAAAGTTATACTAACTAATAGCCTAGTCCTCTCCAAACAGCATGAGATTGTTGTCCATTATATGGCCGGTTTTGGGTCGAGGCGAGTGAGACAACTGTCTCAAGCCTAAAATCGAAGGGGGCCCATTTTTACATAAAAAAAAATTGTTTGTGATTACTGAAGTTGCCCAAAAATAAATATTTGTGCAAAAGTTTGAATTCTAACAAAGCAAAGTAAGCCGCATTCCATGAAGACTATGATTATTATTAAGTAGTGGTCCAAAATTAAATATGCATATTTAAAAAAAAAAAAATGAAGTCCAGTCCACTAATAGCTCTGTCCATGACTTGTTAGACTTTGCGCATAATTTTGGACTTCGCCTCGAATCTAAAAAATGTCAGAATTTCAATATCGATTGAAAGCATGAGATGGTTATAAGATGAAAGTAAATTGAAATCGCCTAGTGACTTTTAGACACATTTGACTTCTTTTTTTTTTATCCTAAGTAATCATTATTGTTCATTGGATTCCGGAGGAACTACTTTGTTAGGATTAGAGAACTGCTGTCTTCAAATATACGGATTTGATAATTTATGACTGACTAAGGACCTGGGAGTTGACATGGAAAAAAAAAATGAAATAATTTTGTTTCGGTCCCTCTTGTCTTGTGGTTCTCTTTGAGATTTCTTCTCCAGAACCATTGGCGTAAGACGTATATATCGCTCCGTTCTCTCTTCATTTTGAATAGTTGAGTGAGTTGGTCTTGATAAAAGACATGTAAACATTATTGTTGAGTTGTAAATTGAATATATTGAATATCAATTTTGAACTTGAGTGTATTAGACATCAATATTATGTAAAGTGTAAATCATTTAATTTGCATGCCACATAAATAGCAAATTCATATATAGAATATATTAGACACGCTCTTATTATATTGAATCTTTGAGGGTTCCATACAAATTTTAAAATTCTAATAGATATTGAGTTGGTACGATTGTCAAAAGATTCTATATGATACACGTTTTCTGTAAGTGTCACTTGAAAATAGAAAACAAATCACTTTTTCTTACTAAATAAATGGAATATTTAGAGCAAGCTCAAATTTCTTGTATGAAATTGTGGTATTGTAAAGTTCTTCCGTGTTATTTGTTTGATCAATAGGATAAAAATCCATATAATACATTAATAGAAGTGATCTATTATTTCCATCCAATAAGGTATATTAAAATTATCTTCTAAATAATTAAATCGTGGTCGGTGCGGTCAAAGCTAAATTATTGTGAAAGACATGTCATCATATAGGACAATTTCTAAATAACTGAAGAATTTAGATATGTTTCTATGAAGAGCGAATCACAACCCCACAAGTATTCAGCTACACTAGTCCAAATAGGATTGAAAAGTTCATCTAATAACTAAAATACAATATTACATAATGAAATTCTCCTAAGCCCAAAAAATAAATAAAAAAAACAAAAAAACAAAGACTCTTAAGCATTTAGAAAAACCTCTTAAGCATTTAGAAAAACACATTTCTTATTCTTCAAATCCACATATTCTAACAACAATATAAATCAAACTAAGAAAAAAAAAAAGAAAAAAAATGAAAACGACTTATTATTAAGTAAAATAATTAATTAGGTTTTAGAGTTACAATTACTATATATAATAAAACTAATGGAAAGTTACTAAAACTATCCTACACAACATTATTAATATTCTAACATATATTGTAACATCCCCCTCAAATTCATGACGCGACACTAAGGAGCAGTGAGAATTTGTCAAGCAAGAAACGAAATGGTGGACTGAAAGTGGCTTTGTGAAAAAGTCAGCAAGCTACAACAATTAAGAAACAAAATGGTAAGGAAATAGTGACATACTGAAGATAGTGGCGAATAAGATAACAATCAATCTCAATATGATTCATGAACTCATGGGTCAACAACTTCATTACAAAAGCCATAACACCATTCCGAATATATCAAAGTATTCAAATCGAAATAATGCAAACTTCGAAGACCAAAATTCCAGATTAACTTGACCAAATATCAAATTTTAAATTAATTGGACCAAATTACAGATTAGTGCACCAAATATCAAATACCAAATTCCAGATTAACAGACCAAATATCAAATTTTAAATTAACTGGACCAAATTCCAGATTACTAGACTAAATGTCAAATACCAAATTCTAGATTAAATGGATGAAGACCAACCAAATTTCAAGTTATTAGACCAAATTCTAAATCTAAATTACTAGTTGCAAATAGCGAATTGCAAATCTAGATAACTTGGATGCAAATTCTAAATCTAAATCACTAGATGTAAATACCAAATATCAAATCCATGATTAACAAACCAAACAAATTATATATTATCGTCTGGATGCAAAACCAACCAAATTCCAGAACAGAACAATTGGATAAATTCTAAATTTCAAACTGACTTGGATGTAAATACCATAAACAAGTCAAGGAGTCTAAGTAATCTAATCAGTTAAGACCAAAACAACATGACGAAACTACAAGAAAACTCTAAAAAACAAAACTTAACCGGATGACAATATCTAAAAGAAAAAAAAAACCTTGGCAGGACGAGTGGCATTGCCGGAGAACGGAAGCGGTTTCAAATTTAAACCAAGTCGAAACAAATATGCTCTGATACTATGTAGAAGTTCTAATAATAATATAAATCAAACTAAGAAGAGAAGAATAAAGAGAGAGAAATGAGAAGGACTTATTATTAAACAAAACAATTACATAGGTTTTAGGATTAGAATTACTTTATATAATAAAACTAAGGATAATTATATTCACACTACACATTTTTTTGTTGCACCGCATTTTAATTACAAAGTTTTCAGTCTTTGCTCATTGTTGTACTTATGTCGTCAACAATTTTTTTGTCGTAGTTGTATCCTTAACTTACTATTAACTATCATACTTTGTCTCTAATAACGTTTTTCAATTAAAAAGTACGCTGAAAATATATAAAATGACTTATTTGTCCATCATATTTAAAAAATAATAATAAATATAGAAATGCGATAAAATATTTTTTTTCTCATTTCAAAACATGCAAATAGAATATTTTGACATAAACTATCATTAATGATGATATGTGCTAATTAATAGAAGTTGGAGACAAGATTTTGACGAAAAAAAAATTAAGGACATAAATGCTATAATGTACAAAGTTGAGAAATTTAAGTGATATTAAAATGTAGTGTGACAAATAAAAATTGTGGTACAAATATATAACCACCCTAAAACTAATGAAAAGTTATTAAATGATTAAATCTACCCTACACAATATATCCTACACAATATTATTAATATTCTACCATATATTCTAACACTACTAATCCAAGTATTACATTTATCGGGCTACTTTGTTCATTTTGAAATCTTTATTTGATTGTTAAGAGACAATTTCTATTCTCTTGTCTATGAAAAGTAACATATCCAAGCACTATAATTTGTTAGTCACCTTTTTATATTGATACTTTTAAATAGTTGATGTTTGTTTAGACTTTTCACTATATATAATCTTTTATAAGTTACCTTTAAAAACGAGTGGAAGCACAATAATGAAATGCAGACTCACAATTTTCAATTTCACTTAAGTCACAAAATGTTCATAGTGAAATCCAACGTAGTACAACAGACATATATTTTCCTTTTCTTTCATAACTGTGGAAGAAATTATGGTTGTAAATAGGTTAAAGTCATTCTAAATTAATTTAAGTTTGATTTGTTCAAATTTTATTTGAAATTCATCTATAAATCGAACGAATTATCTAAAAACATTTTTTGGTCTCGTAATTACTTTTTATCACATCTTATTTCGGCCAAGAAATTTCAACCATAAAAACAAGTTAGTAAACTTCTCAAACTCGATAAAAATTTAATTTCAAAGAAGTTATTTTATGTGAGTTGTGAATTAATTTTTATATTTCACATTTCTAATATACGTCTCACGACATTGTTTTAGAATTGAGAGAATTTATGGAGTTTTAGAACATGTTTAGGATAGCTTCCGCTTTTACTTCTGCATTTTGTAGAAGAGTTTCTTGAAGGAGCAACGTTGTACTAATTTCATCTAAAAACTCTTCTACTAAAACAAAAAAATTTCAAAAAATTATCCAAATAGACATAAAAGTAGCTCTTAGATCATCTCCAATGCAACAATATGTATTGTTGTTTATGTGACAAATAAAATAGAGACGGAGATAAAAGTATCTCAAATGTGGTTGTTGATTGAAAAAATTGTGGTTTACATGCACAAGAGAGAGATAGATAAATTATAAAAAATTAAATAAAAGATAATTAACATACATTTCGATATAAATAAATTATAAAATATTAAATAAACTAGGCTAAACATACATTTCGATGGACATTAATTATAAAAAAAATAAATGAAAGATGTCTAGCATACCTTTAATATTTGGACGGTGTGCTAGATATCATTTAATTTTTTCTTTGTTATGTAAGTAAATTGAGACTGGTGATATGGCACACTTTTTAGTGCAATTTATAGTTGTATTGGAGATGTTCTTAGTTTCAAAAATTACTTTTGACTTTTCAAAAACCATGTCAAACGGGTATTTACAAGTTTTTAATCATGGTAAAAGAACTTTTAAAAAAAATTATGTATTTGAGATGTAAGTTACAAAATTTGAGCTCTTAGATAGAAATTTTCAACAAAAATAAAAATATAATAGGAGTGGATTTTCAAATTAGCAACATATGATCGTCTCAATGACTACAAAAAAAAAAACGAGAATATTTTTTTGTTCTTAGTCATGTATAAATATGCTAAATTTGAAATGCATATTTAGTACTCAATATTAAATAAATCTAAATAATATAATTAAAAGAATTTAAATTTATTTTTTCTTCATCAATAATATATTGTAAAAAGAATTATTTTCACCTCTAAAATCTTCACATATTCAGTGGAAGGACTTTCACAAAAAAATAAAGTGTTAATTTCACCATATACTATAAAATGTAAAATAATTTAAAAAATATTATTCAATTTTTTTTATTCTAAAAATACTGTTTTTTATTTTTATAACACTTGTTGTTACATTTGTTATGTTTGTTAATAACAAATGTAACACATTTATTATAACTAAAATAACAAATGTAATAACAAGTGTTACAAAAATAAAAAAATAGTATTTTTAAAATTAAAAAAATATAAAAGTATTTTAAGAAATATTTTATTTATTGTGATTATTTTAAAAAAAACTCCAAAAATAAAATACATAAATAACAGGTTATGATGACGGTAGCCAAATAATGTTTAGCTTGCAGGGCCCACAATCCTGGGCCCACCAATCAAAGCCCAACAAGAAGAACAAAATATAACCCACTCATCAACCCATTCCACCCCTTCAATCTGACATAAACGAAAACTCCGAGCCGTAGAGCTCCCCGCCGGCCTCCCCATCTCCCCGCCTTAGGGGTTGGGCGGCGCGCGGTGCTCCACCACCACCTCCATGTCACAACCCACCACCCCACCGCCACCACCTCCGCCACCACAACAACCACCCTTTTCCCAGCCGCTGCCCCCTGTAGTGTCTTCTCTGTGCAAACAGAATTCTTGGTCGCCCGACTCCTACCGCGACGAGGCGTGGCTACGGCGTAAGGACCGCCGTAAACGGAGGAGCAAGAGCGTCACCGATGAGGATTTAGATGAACTGAAGGCCTGCATAGAACTGGGATTTGGGTTTGATTCTCCTAAAATGGACCAGCGGCTGTCCGATACTTTTCCGGCTTATGGACTTTACTATTCAGTGAACAAACATTACAACGATACTATTTCAAAGCCACCGCCTCCATTATCGTCCGCCACCTCCGAGTGCGATACGCCATCTCCCCTTGGAAGCCCACACACCATTTTCGGCCCCGGTAATTAATCATTTTCTTTACGGTTTTATTCTCCTAAATATGATCCATAATCTCGACTCGCAATCTTGTTGTATATGTTTCTGTTTTGGACACGTTTCTCGGATCCAACTAAAATCAAAGATTTGAGTGAAATCTCCTTTACAAGAATTGTTAGATCGATCAAATATGGGTTTTTAAAAACGAGCCACCATCTGAAATATGTTTTACCTCCGAAACACAATACACGGACCTAACGGACCTAACTGTCAAAATCAAAACGAAACTTTTCTGGGTTTATAATCATTGAAGATGCTATTAGTTTTACTAAAATTATCATAGTTTTGTGCTATACAAACTAGGTTTTCGAAGCTTTATATTGTAAATATGGGGTATCCTATGTTTAATTATATGACTATTGTCTTTATTGACAGGGGATAATCCACAGACGGTGAAGACAAGGTTGAGACAATGGGCACAAGTTGTTGCTTGTGCCGTGCGTCAGTCTTCAAGTTGATGAAGCAACAAAGTGATTCATAATTTATGTTTTAAGGGTTTGAGTTTAAGCAAAAGCAAAAGTAAAAGAAAAAGCAAAAGCGAAAACATAATTAATTATAAGTAACCAAACGCCAGCCAACCGTATAATTTGATATTATGAAGTGATATAATTTGCCACCCCACACCACACACACCCACTCACCCACCAACTGTATAATTGTTAAACATGACCAAATGGGAAAATGAATTGGATTTCTTAGGTTTTATTGACTTTTATTTTGTCTGATTGTCATCATTGAATGGTGTTGCTCAAGCTCATGTGAATTGCTTCTTCTTTTGCTTTCTAGTACTTTGGTTAAGGTACTAGATTTCATGTCTGAATGCTGATGTTAATTGATATATTAAAGTTGTTTGTGTAATTTTTTGTCTATACATATTAAGTTTTCATTTTAATCGTTTTTATTAATATATATATATATATATTTTTTAATATCATTTTTGAGTTCACAAGACTATTAGAGTTTGTCCTGGAATCAATTATGGACAGATTTTGTTAAAACTTGGTTTGACTATGGAATATAAAAGTTGAATATAGAATAGTACTATTCCAAAATTTATATATTTCAAAATTCATTTTTTCAAATGGTTAAAAATAAGGGCAATAATGTCAATGTGTAACAAATCTGTAGTCAGCAATTGAGGCATTTGAAATCAATAATGCCAGCTTTTTTCTAAACTTTCCAATTGTTTGCAATATTTAAATAAACTATTTGGTTGGTCAAAGAATTTAATCTCCATTTAAGTGATTCCAGACACGCTCTTAATTGCTGTTGAAGAATCTGTTAACAAAAGGTTGATTTTGCTTTCTTTTTCTTGATATTGAAATAATCATTTTATTTTGTTTAGCCCAATTCTCTATATTAAATATGTCGATAGAAAAATTCAGTCCCGATTCGTGTTACTAATCAAACACGTCTTGCAAGTACCAACTAGTTTTTTTTGTTGTTGTTGTTGCATATCTAGTACATTGATTGAATATATTATTAATTTATTATAATTAATTTTGAGTAATGGAGAATTTATTTGTATGTATACCCATGCACGTGATTCTCTCAAATTTAACGGTATAGATCTATTAGTTTTTTTTGTTTTTTTTTGTTTTTGTAAAAAACAAATCTTTATACCTACATACAAACACGTTTCAATAAAATTTTAATAGATCCAGATAATTAAATTATTTTAACTTAAACACTGTGATTTATTTGTCAAATTCATTGGAGAACAAACGAATTATCATGATATTTAAAAGGTTATGAGTTTTAATGCTATTATTTTTAAAATTATTCGATGAAAAATAAATATGATTTTCTTGCAACGGAGCTTTTTGATAAAAGATAGAAATGACAAATAGCTATATTTTTAAAGTTATAACAGTTTAAATTTATTTTTAGACAATGCACTTCAACAACACATTAAAATCAAATCTAACATCATTTAAACATAAAAATAATAATTAATATAAGTGTTCGATCTACTCTTGTTACAAAATTCATCTCGGTATACGATATCAAATACTAAAAAATTTAAATCAGCAATTCATTCTATCTAAAGCTTCAACTAATACTTAGATTACAAAATTGGTGCTTTTAAATGAATTACCATCTTTACGGGACATGCTAAATGTAAAATTCACTTGACTTTAACATAAAAAATAATTAACTACAAAATTTATACTTTTCATTTTAACAAGATTAATTTTATAAAATAAAATTTCAAAATTAAGATGACCCTTATTGAATCGAGCATTTTTAATAATAAGATCCCGTGTGACAGAGATTATAAACCAAAATTAGTTTATTTCAGTCAATTTTTTTGACTTTTTAAACTATTTTTAACACAAAATAATTATATTACCCTTCATCAAAAAAATGTCATTTCAAAGTAAAAAATACATTTTTATCATTTTAAATTAAAATAATTTAAAAAATCAACAATTTCGACTCAAATAAATTAATATTGATTATAATAACTTTACAACATGCTATATCTATCTGCATTCTCTTCTGGCCTACTGTACCTATTGAAATGACTGCCATTTGTGTACAGTAGAGACAAACATTTTCCTCTAACCACATTAAGAAATTGCCTGAAATGCACATGAAATTGAAATTTCCTCATTAATATTTTAGTGCTTGACAAAGACGAGAGCAAATACAAACAAATAAATGATTAAATAAAGCCAACTCTTTGTGGACCAGAAATCAAATATTTATTTCCAACCAGTTTTTCAAATAGTAAGACAGGGATGGAGCCTACTGCCAAATTATTGAATGCTTTAATTATTTACCTTTTATTTGTGTGGACGTGGGTGTGGTAGGTGAGGGGTGGGGTATAGATATTTGTCCGACCATTTATTTTAATAGTTTAAATCGTTAGAAACGAGATATGGTTATTTATTTTTATTGATTTGTTTGCAATCGAACTGTTCTCCTAATGGAAAGTTTATTTTGTCTATTTGGACACTTGTCCAAATAGGATTGGAGGAGGAAAAAGTGATTTACTTTTTTACTTTTTTCTCCTCCAATCCTATTTGGATACTTGTCCAAATGTACAAAATAAGCTCTCTATTAGGTGGAGAAGAACATTTTCCTTGTTTGCAAACTGATGTATTAAGCACCACAAGCTGATTCAAGATACGAGTTTCAAATTTTCATGTTAGATTGATTGGTTCGATCCAATTTTAAACATTATGTGCTCGATGAATTTGCAATGATACAAAATGATCAACATGATCAATATCCAATAATTATACATACAAATTAGAAAATGTTCATCAATAATATGTCTAAAATTGTATTATTGATAGTGGTCATCGACACACCTCTTCAGCGATTGTAGACAACAATTTTGACTGTGACATTTGTCTACCCCAACTTTAACAAATGAACCACGCTCAGGCACAACAAAATAATCACTAATTGCAAGACAAAAGCGATTAGCCAAGAGCTTGACTATGCGAAATGGACAAAAAGGAAGTTCGGGTTACTAATCTCCACTTCTCCTACTCATAAGAAAGAGAACTAGGGATGGCAAAAAAACCCGCCGACCCGAACCCGCCCCGCGCCCCGCCCCACGAAGCAATAGGGGCGGGTTGGGGGCAGAAAAATCTGCCCCGGGCCGGGTCCGGGGCGACCCCGCCCCGCCCCGCCGCCCCGCGACCCGCCCCTAAAAAAAAAATTTTTTTTTTTTTTTTTTTTTGAAAAATCATAAAATATAGTAGAAATTATGATTTTCACTAAAAATAAACTAAAGAAGAATCAAACCCGGGTTAAAACTTATAAACTATTAACATTAACCACTATACCACAACCCAAATCTTATAATTTTTTTGTTTTGCTTGGTATAAATATTTAAAAAAAATTGTATATATATATTTTTAATTATTTTTCAGTTTAACAAAAAAAAAAAAAAAAAAAAAAAAGTTCGCGGGGCGGTTGGCGGGTCCAACGGCCGACCCGCCCCGCCCCGCGACCCGCCCCGCCCCTCCCCGCCCCGCGAATTCGCGGGTCGCGGGGCGGGGCGGGGCGGGCCAAAAAGTTCGCGGGGCGGGGCGGGGCCGACCCGCCCCGGACCCGCCCCATTGCCATCCCTAAAGAGAACTGGTTTAAAACCTAAAGTCTGTCTTTAACCTATTCATTTTCCTCTGTCCTTTTATCCTTTGAATGAAATAGGCATCCAGGCATATTAGCTGGTCACTTCACTTCTTTCATACACGCTTTGTGCGGAGATTATATTCTATTTTTTATTTATTTAAATATTCGGTAAGTGTACAACTTTTATAAAAGGATGGTAAGGAGACTATAACTCAAGTTTATCGTCTCTTTGTATAAAAGTTTAATTAATGTTAGAGAAACGACATATTTATTTAGTTAAATTTTGTTTACTCTAGAAATTGACAATAAACTATGTTGGATTATTGCATATTGTTCTAGATGTCTCAAGTCGTATTTTTAGTTCGTAGTAAGCATGCAGTCGCACTGGCTCAACTTTTTTCTTGCAACAACTTTTATTCTTAATCACGAAAGAAAGAGATATGCAAAACATATGAAGAAAACTTAGGTACTACCAACATTGATACTTGCACCGCATGTTTATGTATTGTATATATGTGTAATGGTAATTTTTAGTTCGTAGTAAGCATGCAGTCGCACTGGCTCAACTTTTTTCTTGCAACAACTTTTATTCTTAATCACGGAAGAAAGAGACATGCAAAACATATGAAGAAAACTTAGGTACTACCAACATTGATACTTGCACCGCATGTTTATGTATTGTATATATGTGTAATGGTAATTTTTAGTTCGTAGTAAGCATGCAGTCGCACTGGCTCAACTTTTTTCTTGCAACAACTTTTATTCTTAATCACGGAAGAAAGAGACATGCAAAACATATGAAGAAAACTTAGGTACTACCAACATTGATACTTGCACCGCATGTTTATGTATTGTATATATGTGTAATGGTAATTTTTGTTGGGGAAAATAGTTTATCGGATCTTTGATTCTTGCAAGAACAATTGACAGGGCTTAGATTAATTCTGTCCAATTCCACAAAGGTAACACCAAGTTAAAAGACAAACTAAGGACCTATTTCACCAAAGAAAATAATTGAAGGTAGTGGGCTGCAATTTTCACTAAGAAAATATGTCAATGACAATGGCTGAAGTTCTGCCTTTTTGATTTTGGCTTTGCTGATTTCCGTGTACTGTTCACATGTGATAATGGTGGTGAATTGGCTGCCAAACCAACTAATAAATATATGAATAATATATGTGTATATATGGTAATCAAATATATATATAAATATGGTAATACATATATGTGTGTGTGTGTGTGTAAACTCGGAAATCAGCAAAGCCAAAACCAAAAAGGCAGAACTTCAGCTATTGTTATTGACATATTTTCTTAGTAAAAATTGTAGCCCACTACTCTCAATTATTTCTTTTGGTGAAATAAGTCTTTCTTAGTTTGTCCTTTAACTTGGTGTTACCTTTGTGGAGTTGGACAGTATTAATCTGAGCCCTGTCAATTGTTCTTGCAAGAATCAAAGATCCGGTGAACTATTTTCTCCAACAATTGGTATCAGAGCCTCTTTGGCATTCCGTAGTGCAAGAAAATTAATTTTGGGTTGTCCGATTAACGAAGAAGAAGAAACAAGAATCTGCCCAAATCTGTCCATTCTTTTTCTGGCCAAAACAGACGTCATCTTTGTGAACGGAGACCATATTCTAGCTCCTGACGTTAAGGCGGAGCAGTCTGAGTGGTGTGTGTAGCGCGTAAAGCATCGAAGGAGGTGCTTGGGTGGCGCGTGAATTTTAACTGCAGATCCCTTCCAAGGGCGCGTGGGGGCGCGTGCGAGGGTATTCCGGCAAGAGGCTAGTGGCGTTGTGATCCTCGTCCTATTTTTGACTTTTTGTAGTGGTCAGTTATAATTTTGGTGGTCCGGACAGCTTGGACAGCGGTTCGATAGTGAACGTATTTGGCGTTCGCAAAATCTTCGTGGTTTTTCCAACTTGTGTGGCTGTTGGAATTCTTTTAATTTGTTTCGCATCTCTCCTATTTAATATGGATCTTCAGATTTGGTCCGCTCTAGTAAATTGGCTAATCTCTTTTACATTCTAGTACTAGCAGGCCACCGTGTGGGATGGCCATTAGGTTTGGGGTTACCGTGTGGGGTAACCATTGCTTGTTGCCAGGAATTTACGTGCCCATTGTTGTGACTGGTGTTAGCTTTTGTTTTGGTGCTGATTATTTGCGATACTTTGTTTCTGTGCATTATTATTTAGAACTGTCACATAGACTTTATCCATTTGGCAATTCCCTTGATCTGAGATCGCGAATCTCACGAAATCCTGAGAATCTAAAATGGCGTATATTGAGGCCTTTAGATTTTTCTGCGCGATTATCTTGAGGTGCGTGTTGGTGTGCATTCTTATTTGTTGAGATGTCTGTACATCATTTTGACTTGAGTGTCTTTACTAGTAAATGTAATTTTTCTATTTGGCAATAGAAAATGAAAAGTATTTTGGTTCAGCAAAAGGTTTCAAAAGCTATTGATAATTCTTATGGTCCTAATGTTACTGAGGATCAGAAAAAAGGATTTTGATGAACTTGCTTACACTTCTATCATATTGTATTTATCAGACCCTGTTTTGTGAAAAGTTGAAAAATTTGATTCCACAGAAAAGCTTTGAAAAAAAAGAAGAGCTTTATTTAATCCAATCCACTCCAAATAAAATTTATCTCCTTGAAATTTTTTTTAGCTTCAAAATTGATCCCTCAAGGGATTTGGATGACAATCTTGATGTTTTTAATAAGCTTGTGCAAGATATTACAAACTGTGGTGAAACGGTCCCTGAAATTAACAAAGCTATCATTTTGTTAAATACCATTTTTTATTCATATAAGAAAGTCAAGAATACCATTAAGTATGGGAGGGAGATCCTTACACCTGACATTGTCATATACTCTTTAAAAAGTAAGGAGAGATAGTTGAAGTTCGAGAAAAATAAGAGAAAAAATGGTGAAGTCCATTTTGTGAGGGGTAGACCTCAGTCGGGGGATGAAAGTGGAAGTGGAAGTGGATGTGGGCAAAACAGTAGTAGCAATAGAAAGGGTAGAAGTCGTTTTAAGTCACATGGGAGGGCAAAAGGAAAGAAATGTTACGGGTGTGGGAAAATAGGATATTTCATTAGTGAATGTTATAAAGAGAAGAACAAACAGAAGGGAGAAGATCAGAGAGAGACAAATATAGTGACCTCTAGTGATGAGTCTGGTGAGGTTTACATACTTTTAAATTCTGAGCTTTGTGAGTTTAACCTGTCTATGAACTCCCATATACATGAGTGGATTCTTGACTCAGGTGCATCTTTTCATGTCACTTCAAATAAATTTTGGTTTGATCATTTGCATGAGGCTGATCATGGACATGTAGTTGCATAGGATGGAGTTGCATATAGAATTACTGGTGTTGGTAATGTAACTGTTAAGTTTGATAGTGGCTTTGTGCATACATTAAGAGAAGTCAGATATGTTTCGTATATGGGTAGAAATTTGATTTCTATAGGGGAGTTAGAGAGTACAGGTTTCATGGGTAGGTTTGGTGATGGCATGATTAGAATGTGTAACGGTGCACTTAGAGCTTTTAAAGCTACTAGGAGAAATGACATATATATTACACATGCTGAAGTGATAAGTGGTCTAAATTCCACAATCTCTTCCATTGACACTGATCACACACAAATGTGACACAATATGTTAGTTCACATTAGTGTTAAGGCTTAAGTTCCTTAACGACAAGGGTGTGTTTGGTAAGGATCAGGTGTCTGACATCCTATTTTGTGATCATTGTGTGCTTGGAAAATAACGTAGGATATCATTTTCATCTAGCTCACACAAGACAAGTAGAGTGTTAGAATACATTCATACTGATTTGTGGAGTCCCGGAAGCAATTCCACTTTTGGTGGTAACAAATATTTTTTTGTCTATTGTTGATGATTTCTCCAGACGTGTGTGGATTTATCTATTGAAAGATAAAAGTGAAACTTTCATTAAATTTAAAAATTGAAAAATTCAAGTGTAGAGTCAGACAGGTAAAAAGATAAAATATTTGTGTAATGATAATAGTCTTGAATTCTGCAATGCTGACTTTGAAAATTTGTGTAACGAGTGTGGCATTACTAGATATAAAATTGTGTCTTACACTCTCCAACAGAATGGAGTTGTTGAAAGGATGAACCGTACTTTGCTTGATAAGGTTAGATGTATGATATTGAGTTCTGGTATGCCTAAATCGTTTTGGGTGAAGTTGTTATGACTGCTTGTTATTTGACTAATATGACTCATTCTATTGTCTTAAATGGTGATACACCGTATGAAAAATGGTATGGTAAATGTGCTGATTATTTCATACTTAAGACTCTTGGCTGTGCTGCTTTCTTTCATCAGAGTGAGAGAAAAATAGATCTCAAGACTAGGAAATATATTTTCTTAGGATACCCAGAGGGTGATAAGGGGTATAGGTTGTGGGATAGGAGCCAAAAGGGTGTGAAAATTATCATTAGTCAGGATGTCTTTTTTAATGAGTCAGATATGCCTTGTTTAGAGAGTGAAAAACAGCAAAAAACTATTAGAGAAGAGTCCTTAGTTGAGGTGGAGAAAGTGAGTACCCACATTCCCATCACCCTTAGTGAGGTGGAGAGTGACACAATCAAAATCAGCAGAACATAGATGCAGAAGGTAATGAGGATGTGATGGAGGAAAATCCCGTTGACCAAAATCCTTTGGCTGATTATCAATTGGCCAGAGATAGAGAGAGGAGACCATGTAGGGAACCCCAAAGACTATCCGACTTCATTATAGCTTATGCTAGTTATTAGGAACTAGTTGGTAAGAAACCAAATACCTTTGTGGAGGCTATAAAGAGTGAGAAGTCCATAGAATGGTTTAGTACCATAAGAGGAGAGATGAGTTCTCTTGTTAGGAATCAAACTTGGGATTTAGTTCCTAAACCTAAGGATAAATCCATAGTGGGATGCAAATGGGTTTATAAGGTGAAAGAGAGAACCACTGAAAGTGAGCTTGTGAAATACGAGACTAGGCTAGTAGCCAAGGGACGGTGGTATAGAATGTTTGATTCACATGTTTTTTATATTAGTTACAAGAGGAATGAGTTTGATAATTGTTTGTATTACCTGCACCACAGCACAAATGATGATTATGTGTATTTGTTACTTTATGTGGATGACATGTTATTGGATGGCCTTAACATGAAAGTGGTAAACAAGATAAGTGTTGAGTTAAGTAAAGAATTTGACATGAAATACCTAGGACATTCTAGAAGGTTCCTTGGTATGATTGATAGAGATAGGTCAAATTCATGCTTATTTGTGTATCAAACTCCCTATGTGCTTAAATTTTTGAAGAAATTTGGCATTGTTAATTGCAAACCCACTTCTGTGCCTCTTGGTAACCAATTTATCTTGTCTGAGGAATATGATAAGTAAAAGGAGTTTATGAGTAAAAACTCCTACTCAAATGTTATTGGTTCCGTTATATACTTGATGGTTTGTACTAGGCCGGTCTTGGCCTTTACTGTTAGTATTTTAAGCAGGTACATGTTTGATCTAGGTCCCAAATATTGGAAAGCTTTAAAGTTGTTGCTTAGGTATTTGAAGGTTTATAACTTTGCAAATATGGGCACTAAGGTGCTCACAATGGTAAAGTTTAGAAGTTGGCTGACACTTCTAAATTTCGGTAAAGATATGTAAAGTTCTAATTTGTTTGAGATCTTTTTTTAACAACTACTAAGCTATTTTTACTTTTGGGGTTTGCAGGTATATTTGGATCAAGGTGGAGGCAATCTTGATCTCATACAATTACTACGTATATAATTATAGATTCAAATAAATCAAAATTAATTATTCAAAACTATATTGAAATAACTCGTCAAAAACCAAATCTCAAGATGAAAGAATTTAAACTACAAGTTTCATCGTAATCATAGCACAAAATAAACTAGCTTAACATACTAATAATAAGAAAAGAAAGAGGAGAAGAAAATATGGAATTCATCACCCGGAGAAGAATAAAACTCAAAGAGATGATGTCTTGATCTTGATCTTCGATTGAATTCTTGAAAGAGATTCTTGAATTTCGGTTGGTGTTGTCGTCTATTGTTTTTCTCCCAAAAAACTAAACCAAAAAAATGACCCTTGATATGAGTTAATAACTCATATATATACTTACCTAATTGTGCCATAAAAGGTTTCCTAAAAACCATTAAAATCACGTCCAAAACGTTTCCTAATTGAATTAGAACTCAAAAAAGTAAGAAAAATTCGCGTGGGCCAAAAATACACTAGGCGATCGTCCAGTACATTCCCGGGCGATCGCCCATGCTAGTTGAATTGCATTCTGCTGTTGTAATTAGGGTTGGGCGATCACCTAGCTCAAGCCTTTTTTTCTGTGGCGGCTGTTTTTCAAATTGCCATAACTTCTTGTAAGAAATACTAAATTGAGATCCGTAAAAAGTGTTAGACTCGTAATTCAATTATCTTTCCAATGGTATATCATTTGTCTTTTTGTTCGATATCAAAAGTTGTGCATGAATTTCCCCACATGCTTCGGTAGGTAGTTTCTCAATTCGGTTTAATAGCTTTCTGGTGTTTGATCCATTGATTCAACTCTTCATTGTCACTCCAAAACACCTTAAACTTATTGATTTTATCTTCTTCCTCATCTTCCAATGTTTGGCTCTTGATATTGATTTCAAAAACTCAATTTACTCGTCGATTTCACCAAGTTGTTGCTTTTTCCGTCTATTCTTCTTCAATTGCTTATAAACGGGTCCAAAACTGAAATAAAAAAGAAAATACACTAAATTAAGTAAAAATTCAATAAAATTATGACATAAAAGCTTAGTTTAAAGGTCCGAATAAGTGCACAAAATACACTTATTAAACACCTCCAAACTAAACATTTGTTCGTCTTTGAACAAAAATAAAAATAAACTAGAACTTTAAACTAAGCTAGAAGAATTAACAGGAATTTAGTTAATGTTAAGTTTCTTAAAAAATGCCTCAAATTCGAAAATAAAGCAACACTTTTAGAAAGAGATTAAACAACAACACAAAAAAAATTCACTCATCCAACGCTCGACCTTTAGTGAGTGTGTGATTAGCCAAAAATTGAACATACACTTATATTAGACCACGACCAATATTGTGTTGTTGATATTTTTACAAACTCGAATCTTTTGTAGTCATTTATTCCTTACACCTCTCGTAAATTATCACTCTTCTAATATTTTTATTTCCAATCCCGAGGTGTTCTAGCAAATTTGGTTCCTATTGATTAACACATTGCTTTTTTCAAATAAAGTGGTAAAAATTAGAAACTTGTATTCCTAGAACTAGGATGGTGAGTGATTTCTGAATTCTCATCTTCAGTTTCTTAGGTTCTAACCTAGCAATCCTTACCGAGCACTTTAACTCTTTTTATTTTATTTAACCAATATAAACGATCTTACATCATGTGCAATACTTCTCTCTCACTAGCCTTCTATGTGACCTTTGTAGCGAGCTTTGGGCCGATGACTCCCAAGTCAGATGACTATAGGGCACCAGATTTTAAAATACCCTAATAGACTTAATTGCTCGAGTCTCACAGGCTATAAGAGAAGTGGAAATGTAATTTTTTTTGTGACTCATGTAACGAGTTTTGGACCGATGATTCCCAAGTCTGATGATCATAGGGCACAAGGTTTTAACATACCCTAACAGACTTAATTGCTCGAGTTATATATATATATATATATATATATATATATATATATATATATATATATATATATATATATATATATATATATATTTGCAGTAAGTAGTGTTCGATTTAGATTTTTTGATTACAACCTATTCAACCAACTATGAGATTTAGAAAATTCAAACCATCAAAATTCTACAAAATATGTACTAACTTTAACAACCCCAAACTGTGTTTGGTTACTAGTTTAAGAATTTAGGAACGGAATTTTTCAGAATGATCTAAGTCAATAATATCAACACATACACTCAAGTCATGTTTCCAATAAGTGATAAGTCAACATCAGCTACGTGCTTCAAATCTACTCTAACATGGATAAATATTCAGGTAAAAGTACGAATTAAAGTATTGTCTAATATTCTAACTAAAAACATACTTAAATTCAAACAAATATTATCATTGGCGATAAGATATTCAACAATAGCTAATTTTTTTTAAGACGAAAAAAATAATAAAAAAACATTTTGTTCTTTTTTTCTTTTTTTTTTAAAAAAATGAAATTAATTTTTTTAAGACCCGAATAAAATGCAAATTCAAACTAATTAAATATTAACTCACCCCAAAACTAAAACATTACATTGTCCCCATATAGTAACAAAATAAAGCAAATAGATGAGAAAAAAGATCAGTTACTCTCCGGAGATAGATGTGAAGAAGATGGATCTGGCTGGCTGAAGGTCCGGTTGAAGTGGAATCAGATGTGGAGTTGAGACTCTTGGTAAAAAGATGATGTCATAGATATTATCCAAGCAGCTTGAAAAGTGGGACATTCTGTAATTGACATAGTGAAACTTTTTAAGGGCATTAAATAATAAATGAAATAAAAACTAATAAATTATTTAAACTAATTAAAACTACTACATATAAAACAAGTAAATAAAAGGGTTAGAAAATGGGTTGCCTCCTATTAAGAGCTTATTTATAGTCATTAGCTTGACTTATTGTTTGGTTGCTTTACGGCACTCTAAATAGTGCTTTGAAGGACTTGTTTTGCTTGTATCTATTGACTTTGCACCATTTTTCGTTTTTCCTCAAAAATTTAAATTTGCGTTCCTCATAAGAATATGATTGCAGTTTAGCACCTTGTTCGAATACAACTACGAAAACTTCAACTTCTTCATCGACCTTGTTCACAAAATCAATTTCAGAAGAAAAAAAAGAGTTGGATAATTGCTTGTCTAACTCGTACTTTTGTAATCTCTGAGGAAATAAGATCGGAAGCTTAGAAGGTTTGATAGGAACGGTTGCCTTAACATGTGGTGTACTTGAACTATCTTTAATATCTGATATTTGCTTAGTCAGTTCCACGTGCTCTTCATCAGTAGACGATACATTTTCTTTATTTTCAACTGGTCTCTTTACATGGATTTCTAGTAATTGCACCACACTTCTAGTAGTAACAGCTATAACACTTTTCTTGAGGTTCACATTTGTATTATTTGGCAACATATCCGGTACTCTAGCTGATAGAGCAACTGCTATCTGATCCACTTGTGTCTCGAGATTCTTTATTGAAGCACCTTGATTTTGAAAAGAGATATTCGTCTTGTTCACGTATTGATTATTAGATCCTATGCATCGTTCAACTGTCTCCATGAATTTATTAAATATGTCTTTTAGTGAATTTCTCTTTTCTGGCTGCTGAACTGTGGTATGATATTATTCTGATTATCATTCCAAGAGAAATTTGGATGATTTCGCCAACCTGGACTATATGTGTTAGAGAAAGGATAATTTTGCTGATAATCGCCACCTTGAACATATTCGGTTTGCATGGGTTGCTGTGATAGAATGGGGCATTCTGATGTGCTATGATTTGCTCCACACTCTTCACAAGTTGATTTCTTCGTTTGCATCGTATAGACTGATTGTGACATGCTGTCCACTTTGTGTGCCAAAGAATTTATTTTTGTAGATAATACCGTGATAATGTTTACTTCCTCATCAATCTCATTAGCCTATTGCATTGCGATAAAATCTCCAAAAAGCATGCTGTCTTCATGAATCTCAGAAATTGCGTCATATCTCACAATTTTAGCTTGATACATTGCGAACAAATCTCCAACAAGCATGCTGTCTTCATCAATCTCAGAAATTGCGTCATATCTCACAATTTTAGCTTGATACATTGCGAAGAAATCTCCAACAAGCATGTTGTCCTCATCAATGCTAGATTGTCTTTGGATTTCTGCGGAGTAAAAAAGTCTCCAACTAGCATATTGTCTTCATCAATCTCCTGGTCTTCCATATTGTATTGTGGTCTGAAACGAGACAAGTTGAACACTGAAATAAACTAAAAAAATATAATAAATAAATTAATTAAATAAAGTTCGAATTAGAGCTAATATAACTGAAAAGAATTAAAACTAAATCTCCGGCAACGGCGCCAAAAACTTGTCAGCGATTTTATGTCTTTAATATTCCGCAAGTGCACGGATCGCTCAAGTAATAGAATGGATATTGAGTTCAAGTATCGTTTCCACAATGATTTAGATAATTCAGTTGCAATTAAATTAATCTTAACCGAATTTAATGAACTTTAGAAAATTGGAGATTTTGTGATTAAAAACTAAGTAAAATAATAAACTAAAAAGAACAATTAAATAATTATGGCTCAATTAATGAAAAGATTAAGCTGGTGAAAGATTGATTTAACTTTAAAAAGGAAAAGTACTAGAATTCCGAATCCACTTATAGTTGTTAATTCCTCTATCTTGATTCTTGGTTTTGACAAATTACATCAGTTATGAAGATCAATATCCCTAGATTGTTCAACAGTTTCTCTCGAATAAAGTTAAATCTATTCATATGTATGACTCGACTATATTTCTATGACGAATGTGAATACACACAAATGCATTAAATCTCTATGGATAATTAAAGATCACCTAAAGCATAACGGTATATTTCTATCCCCTAACGGACTTTAAGATAATTAAAATAGCGTCTAGCATGCTTTCGATAGTAAAACAAACGACAACAATCATACAATTACTTCATATATAATTGTAGATTCAAATAAATCAAAATTAATTATTCAAAACTATATTGAAATAACTCGTCAAAAACCAACTCTTTGGATAGAAGAATTTAAACTACAACCTTCATCGTAAATCATAGTTCAAAATAAACTAGCCTAACATACTAATAATAATAAGAGAAAGAGGAGAAGAAAATATGAAATTCATCACTCGGAGAAGAAGAAAACTCAAAGAGATGATGTCTTGATTTTAATCTTCGTTGAATTCTTCAAAAGAGCAATCTTGATCTCTGTGTACTGTTCTGCCTTTTTAGTTTTGGCTTTGCTGATTTTCGTGTACTGTTCACGTGTTATAATTGTGGTGAATTGGCTGCCAAACCAACTAATATATATATGTGTAATATATGTGTATATATGGTAATCAAATATATATATGAATATGGTAATAATAGGGTTAATTTCACCAACGGTCACTCAAGTTATCTTAAAATTTTAAAACGGTCACTGAAGTTCAAAAATTGCAGCAATGGTCACTAAAGTATATATTCCTTTCACAAACGGTCACTCTCTTAAATGATGATTTGGCATATAATAGATATTTATTTATTGTATGGTAGTCCATATATTTTATATAATATTTATTTTAGTCCCTATATTTTTTATTATCTTTCAAATAAGTCTTTCAAAAATTGCAGCTTAGGTCCTTAATCTTTTTACATCTTTACACTTTGGTCCCCAAAATTTTATTTATCTTTCAGTTAAGTCCTCCAAAAATTGCATCTTAGGTCCTTCAACTTTATACATCTTCAAACTTTGGTCATCCAAATCTTTAATTTTAGTAGCCAAAATAAGTACAATTTTAGTGGTCAAAATAAGTGCACTTTCAATTAAATCATTGACTGTACACTCGAATTTTCACTTAAACGAACAAAATAGCATAATTAAAAAATAACCTATTTGATAGAACTCACAAATTATTATTTAGAGTTGACAAAAATAGACAAAAATATATTACATTATAACTCTAAGTAATAAGTGCGGGTTTTGCACTTATTTTGACTATTAAAAGTAGATATTTGTGAGTTTTGTCAAGTAGTTTATTATTTAATTATGTTATTTTGTTCGTTTAGGTGAAAACTCGAATGTAAAGTCAAGAATTTAATTGAAAGTGCACTTATTTTAACTACTAAAATTGTACTTATTTTGGCCATTAAAATTAAGAATTTGGAGGACCAAAGTTTGAAGATGTATAAAGTTGAAAGACCTAAGATGCAATTTTTAGAGGACTTAACTGAAAGATAATTGAAATTTTTGTGACCAAAGTGTAAAGATGTAAAAAGATTAAGGACATAAGATGCAATTTTTAGAGGACGTTATTGAAAGATAATTAAAAATATGGGGGACTAAAATAAATATTATATAAAATATATGGACTAGCATGTAATAAATAAATGTCTATTGTATGCCACATCACCATTTCAAGTTAGAAATTTAAGGAGTGACCGTTTGTGAAAGGAATACATACTTTAGTGATCACCGCTGTAACTTTTGAACTTTAGTGACCGTTTTGACATTTTGAGGTAACTTCAGTGACCGTTGGTGAAATTAACCCGGTAATAAAATAACAACCCATATTAATTATTATATTATACCCTAATTTATTATACTCTTAATATATATATATATATATATATATATATATATATATATATATATATATATATTCCATAAAACTAGTCGTCCCACTTGAAATTGGGTCCAACACACTAGGTCACTGAACAACGACCCAACAGTACATTAAAACCTCCAAGTGACCCACACACGTCTTTCATTAATTTGAGTTGACACACTTGTGGAGTGGACTATACAATTATCTTTCAATCTTGAGCTCAAAGCCTATGAAGATATAACGGGTCTATTAATCATCACTGTCCCAAATTTATTTGAGACCACAAAAATTACAACAATTTTACACCAGAGTTGATATTCCAACTTATAATAGGCCATGTATACTGATAGAAATGGTTAAGCTTTTATCTACTTTATGGCTTTGTTAATTTTTTTCATCAGTTTCTATGTTGCAAGATGGACCCATCAAGTACCAAAAGTTTGATGCACTTATTAGCATGGGCAGATTTTTGGATTGGGTTGGGGTGGGGTGGGGTGGGGTGGGGGCCCGCCCAGAAAAAGTAAAAAAAAAAAAAAAATTCTTAATAACAACCCGTGCGAAATTTTTATTTTCAGTAGTAGCCTGAACTTAAAAAATTCCTGGATCTGCCCCTACTTATTAGGCTGTTCACATTTCACTAAATATATAAAAGACTCAAATATGCAGTCGGAGTTTGTAGCAAAAACCTTTTAAAGAGGAAAATCTTGGCTCTAAAGCCATCTCTAATCCATATTTTCAAGTTGGTGCAACTTTTGCACCAAATTCAAATGTTATCTCCAACCCATTACTTCAAATTTTGCACCAAATAAACAGTGTACATTCTCTTTCCTTATTTTTTTTTTAATTCTCAACAATTAATTTATTCCAACATTATTTAATTATATATTGTATTTATATTAAATTTATAAGTTAAAAATTACATTTATTTACCTAAATCATTGCATTTATTAAAATATTAAAAACAAGAATAATATTCAATATCACAATTAACAAAATAAAATATTTAACATCACAAAATAAAAAAAAAATTACATAACATAAATAATAATTAATTGTCATTTAATTCTTGGAATCAATATATTCACTAAAAAAACACAAATCACTTAAATCATTACAATAATAAAATGATAATAAACGAAGATATATGAGGAATAACAAATTTTTGTATTGTAAGTATAATGGCAAAATCAGAATAAATATTTCACACCATTTGTTCATTGTATCTATAGTGCTGTGCCAAATCTTCATTTTGGCGTCTCTAGATGACGTTGGGTTGGAGAAGAAATGGACTTTATTTTGGCGTGAAATGGAGTCTCGGTTTGAGATGGCCTAAGATACGTTACAATGAAGCTTTACTTAAGTTATTATTTGCCACCACTATATATCTGGTAATCGACCAATACAAATACCTCAAGAATCCAAACATAATATGCTTGAAAATATAAACGAACACGAGATTTTTTACCCATTAACCGGTCTAGATGTTCACGTGTTCTAAATGTTACTCACCCATTGAACTATCGCAGTAGATAAAGCTTGAAAGAATCATCAATAATCTCAAACAGTTGTTTCTAGATCAAGAAATTACATAGATTTCTTTTAACTCTTAATCACACTTAGCAACACAAAGTTACTATTAAGCAAAGGAACAACACAACCTTCATTTTCTCAAAATTACAACAAGAAAGGTCATTCAGACTATTCTATTAAAAGAAAAAGAAAAGGATGAAGACGATGAAGAAGAGAGGAAAAAACTCTTTGGTTGCGCACCTCTTATATGAGAATCCAAATCCAAAATTCCTTTTAAATGACAATCAACAAACCTTTCATCTGATGGTTGTAGGTGTGCCACGTGTGCGGACTGGATCAATTCTCAGGGCATAAAAAGGCGCATTTTACAAACACGGTTTTAGTTATAGAAATCAACTCGAGGCATTCAACTCAACAAACTCCACCTTGCCGAAGAGATTTTCAACTCTAGTACTCAAAACTTTATCAAGTTGCACTATAATTTGCTATGCAACACCTGCACAAGGAAGAACAAAAATTAGTTCACGATCTAATCATTCATCAGGCAATTTATACTGCCAACAAGTAACTTACCTGCAAAAATCACTCCTTAGTCATTCATATATAAGAAATTCCAGAGAAGGATGCTTTTGGTGAATGATGAGGTTCAAATTTATGAAATACCCTGAGGAAAATGGTTTAGGTCATCAATGCTAGTGTAATTGGAGCTGCCCTCTCAACCACCAAAGTAACAGCCCCCCAACCATAATCCCATGGGTGCAGAGTGCAGGAAAATAATTGATTTAACATGGACTAATCAAGAAGGTAAACATAATAGGACAGGAAGTGGAGAAAATGACAATAGAACTGCAAGACTATAACAAAACATCAATAGCATTATACCCATTACACAAGGTATAAAATCTTTTACCTGGAACAGAGATACATCAAACATGGGCAAACGGGAGGCAATGGGCAAGAATGGTGATGCCGGGGTAAGATGCTGAACAGGAGCAGACATGTTGGACACATTTCGTTGCGCAGAAGTAGTATTCATACTGTTGAGAAATCTGCCTCAGAATGGGCTTAAGTTCCCGGACCACTGTTTCATTTACTTAAAGGATCATGCAGGTTGATTGCGGCCCAATACTCATCCTCTGCGAGCCCCTTATGCAAATGGGCTTCTTAATTTCAGATGGTGACAAAGTGGTTGATGGATTACCGTTGGATCAAGGGTTAGATGAAAAGGTTCCTTATATTCATTCTGTTTTCTTCTTCTGGAAGTATCCGAGAGAGAGAGAGAGAAAAACCAGAGAAAAAGGCGATCAGTCTTCCTTTGAATTCTTGTGTTTTTCTGTAGATTAGAACTTCATCTCCTTCTTATTTTCTTTCACTTTGTGTACAAAATCTGAGTGATTTTGTGAGGATTACTGAGGGAGGTTTGTTCACAATTGTGTGAACAGTAACTGTAATGGTTTGTATGATTTCTGTAATCTGTAACCGAACCGTGAACTGTGGTATTCTTTAGTGCAAGAGCTATATCTACTTTGGTAGATGCTCAACGGGTGACTAGCGTTTAGAACACGTGAACATCCGGACCTCTTAGTGGGTGAAAAAGCCTCTTGTGTTCTTTACTGTTTTTGCTCTATTTTACGTTTACAATCTTGTTTGGGACCTTACACATACTACTCATCTCTCCCTCACCAATATGCATAGCTGAAGATGATGGATTGTGTTTCCCATCAGATTGCTTGCCGGAAGGGATATAGGTGGTACCCATAAAACTCAAACCAACCTGTCCGTATTGTCCCACTGGAGCAAAATGGTTATAAATAACCATATGTGGAGGCACCACAGGAATACCACTAGGCGGACTAGTGAAAGGACCCGTATATCCAGCTGGCAGAACATAAATTGAGTCCAGGCTAGAATGACATTGTTGCCAGGTACCAGGAGGTCCTGCACTTGATGATGTACTATCTAGGGGTTGAGATTGGGTGCTAGAAGAATCTTCATGTGGACCGAAGGCAAAGATTGGATCTCCCTCTCATAGAAGTGGAAGTGAGAAGGTGGACCAGCAGGAAATTGAGAAAGCATCTGGGGTGTAGAACTCTGCAGACTTGGCATAGGTAGCCATAAAGAGATTGGAGTTGTCTCAACAGAAAGATCAGCAGGAAGAGATACGCTCAATAATTTTTCAACTCGTGATTGCTTTGCCACTTGTTGATCTTCTGACAAGGCTGTAATAAATTCAAATGCTCAAATGAACTCCCGATGAAAATGTATAATAAAGGCTGCTCTCTCAAAAGAAGGGGAGAAACTTCGAACCAACCTGCTTTAATTCCACCAATGTCAGCGCCTCTGATGTTTTTGGCATCTGAGAAACCGAAAAATCCTAACCCAAGGGCAACAATCTCATCACTACTGAAGGCTGCAACAGAGATTGCGGAAGTAGCTGCTTCACCTTCAGACTCACTATCTTGTATGGCAACACAAGAGTCACTGGGGCGTTTCTCCTTTTCAAAGAAGAGAACTATCATTTCTCAGAAGCAGAATGATTGTGGGACATTTGCATGCCAGGTCGATTGGAGCCTGGAGCCCCGAGCCCCAGGCCCCCAACCCATTTGAAACAACACGATTAGTTGGAGGAATGACTGATGGAGTGGTAACAGCACCTGTTGGATAAATAAAAGAGTCAGAATTAATCAATTGAAACTAGAGTGGCAACTTAAGCTTGCAGTATAATAAATTGAACCGAATTGAATGCTCTCTCCAGCAAGCAGGGAAATGATTGGACTTGCACCAGAAGAGAAAGACTTATATCCTTTGTTAACATGGATTACGATGGCAAGACGAGATCACTAACAATGCTGGAATGGCCTTCAACAAAAATGTGTGAATCATATCGAGCAGACTTCGTAGCCTCCTCAAGTGAGTCTGGGTCAAGGCCATAACCTGCCAGAAATTAAATTTATCAGTAGAAGCATTTCACTGCACAGAAATGCCAAATTGGTTTCAATAATTTTTCTATGGTGACAAAAAGCAAAAAAAGAAATATGGATCTCTTTTAATATGGAAGCGGGCTGAGGTTCAAAAAGAAACTGAGAATATGATGCCGAAAATGAAGCTCAAGTAGAATTAACAATATCAACACGGATTTGTGCCAAGACAGAGAACAGCTAGCAAACTATGGTATCAGGTTGTATGTGAGTGTTGATCATCATTTACATATAAGGAGCTAATCACATGGAATGACTCATAGAACAGAACTAATCGAGCAGACCTCTTAGTATCATATTCAATATGTAAAGAACCTCTAACTATCCCTAAATTTTCCTGGGAACAAATATGTTCTATGATCCAAAACTAACAAATATGATACAACAACTAATTAAAAATCCTTTTCCTGTCATGATTTTTCGAATAAAATATAGAAAATTCAATACGCACTAATATACAAAATCTCGTCTCACGAGGAAAATGTTATTTCATAAAATGCTAGTGAATGATAGATAATTTTTTGCATCTTCTAAGTCTCTTTTCTTAGAGTTTTGACAGTAAATGTGAGTGCTTGAAGCATTCTGACATGTGCTAATAATCACCAGCTACAATTAACCCATATCAGTAAAAACAATAGCTCAGCATACCTGTTGATTAATTCCTCCAAATACTCGCAGATGATTGGAAATGATCCAAAACCTTACTTTTGCTCTCAAACATTTTCACAGTCTCAAGGTCTTTTCGACTATTAGAAACAACAGAAACAGATTCTGTTTGAAGGATATGTACGTGATAGCATGAGACGGTGTATCAGCCGGAGTTTCAGTATTCAGAGCAGGAGTTCCAATTGGAGCCAGTGGTTGGGAAACTTCAATGGTTCCTGAGGATACTTCTTTATTGCCCAAGCTTTTGCCCTCTGAGGCAACAAAATCCGAGTGAGAGTTGGTTGATGATTGTCTAGCCAGTGGTGCAGAAAGCTTATTTGGACTTGTTGAGACCACAACACTTTGTCTAGGAGCAAGAGATTTGGGCAGTAGCTGAGATGAGTGAGAGAAAATGTAGTTGAGGAATGGCACATCATCAGAAACCTGCCAAATGAGAAAATATATGAAAGAGAACGATAATCTTCTAACGCAATAATACCCCTTTGTGACCCGTGATTTTGTTTTGATTACTTTTTCCCTCATCTCAATCGTTCAACATTTGCCTTTTGGATCTCACTTCAATGAAGTCATCTTCATCACTGGGAGCTTCTATGCCAGGTTGTGTATAAACACAAACAACACCACTTTGCAAGGGAGCGTCGTCAACATCCTCCTCAGAAGCATTTCTTTTGAAATTTGACTCCCCTGGGGAGAAATATTCTGCTTCTTCATGGACACGTCTTTTACACTTTGCTTCCCTAGTCTGACGCCCGAATTCAACTCTTGAGAACTAGTATTTCCAGAGACTGAGCTCTATGGTTCAACTCTCTGTTTCAATGGTCTATTACCTCTCATAGAACCACCTCTTGCAATAATTCCCACAGCTCTTCTTTTGTAATTTGACTTATCAACTGAGACTCCATTGTTAATAGTAGTTGCAGATTCTTGTTTCTTTTTGTTCTCCCGAACTCCAAATTCAGTTTGCTGAACAGTTCGTAGAGGTTTCCTCTGAAACCCACTCGAACCTGTAGAAGTATCAGGAGCCGGAAAATAAGAGCTGGTGTTGGAATTTTTTACTGCATCGGCATATCTTCCCCCTCTGCTACCACCTAATGGGCCTTGAAATATTGGTCTACTGAAATTTTTCTCACCAGAAACATAATTGGATGATGGTTGTACACACTGCAACTGACTTGCAGATCCATTCTCCTCTGACTATGATAAGTAAATGTTCGAAACAGAATCACGTTGCACTTTCTCTTCTGATCAGGAACCCGATTCTAACTTGATCTTGTTATCACAGGCACCAGAAACCCCAGAACTGATCGAATGTGAAAGAAAAACGCCTTCTGAACTGTCTTCTGCCAAACCTGAACCTAATTCCCTGTGAAGGTTCCTGTGAGATTGCTCTGGCTGTCCTGACACAAATTCCCTTCAACATTCAACAGCAAATAGGAGATGAAATTCTCTAAATCTAATCATCTCTAACATCAACGAACAATATATTTGTTGGCGCTATTACAGTTCCAAAACATCAAACCAAATTGTAAAAGGAACGACAAAAACTAATCGGATTTGCAGCCAAGAAAGATGCAGAACCAAAAAACAATAGTGAGTTCTTTACCGCGCAAATACCCACAGAGAGACAATATTTGAAAATAACTATCACCGGCTGGTTCGGAAATCCAATGAAAACCGTTTACCACAAAAAGAAAATTGCAAAACTAAGCATTTTGTGAAGCATTATTGAAGATCCGAAACCTAGATGTTATTATCAAAAGTGATGCTTACGTTTTAGGAGGATGTATTTAATCTAGACTTTTAAAGACTTTGATTGAAATTTTTCAAGTGACTGACTTTGATAGATTTTATTAACTTTTATTGACTTTTATAGATTTTAATAGACTCATATAAATTTTTATGGATTTGTATAAATTTCATTTTGAAAGATTTTCTTAGACTTTCACAGACTTTTATAGACTTTTTATAGACTTTTTTTTAATTAAAAATTTTGAATATAAAAATTTAATATCCCACAATTAAAAAAAATGTTGTAGGATAAAAGTCTAGTAATAATTTATTTAATTGTATTAATATTATTAAATTCATAAAAAAATATTCTATTTAATTGTTGCAAGTAACTACGTCAAAAGTTAATGAGATAAATTATTAATTCACCCTATTTTTTCTTTTGGGTAAAACTATAAACTTTCAAATGGTTTGTGGATAAATTCAAAAAATAATGGCATGCAATTCTTTTAAAAAATATTTTCCAACAAAAAAATTATCCAATTTATAATCTTTCTTTTTATTTTTAATAATCTATAGGTAACATATTATTATTAATCACGACAATTGCATAATAAATAACCAAAGTACCAATTTACGAAGAAAAAAAATGTAACCATTATATAGAAAAAACAAGAATGAAAAAAAAAATACATTAATAAAAACTAATTTTTAACCCGATGAAATTCATTAATAAACTATAATAAAAAAATTATATAAGAATTTAATTATAAATTTATCTTGTTTTTATTGAAAAATGAAAAAATGATGGAAAAAAAAGATAAAAATAGTTAGGAGAATATATTGAAGAGGAGAAAAAATTACATTGAAGAAATAGAAAAATATTAATCTTGACTCTACAATTTGTTGAAGGAAAAAATAAAAGAGAAATGTTGCATACAGAAAAAAAAAATAAAGGAATGATTTTTTTTTTTCCAAAGTCTTTCAAAATCTTAGAGGTGAATGAGAGAGAAATTTTGATATCGTTTATTTATACATTGTGCTTTAAAGTTTGTACATATAAAATAATCTATAAAGTCATTAAAAGTCATCGACAATTTGAATACCCCTGGATTTCGTAGGATTTTAAAATGTATGAATTGAATATCGCATGATTTTATAAGACTTTTTAAAAGTCTTTACAAATCTATATTAAATATCCCAAAACTTTTATGGAAATTAAAAAGTCTAAATTGAATACACCTAGACTTTTAAACTCCATAAAAGTCTTTAAAAGTCTTATCAAGTCTTAATTGAATACACCCCCCTTAATCTTTCCATTATTCGTCATAAACCCTAAATGTATGCTCATGCTGCACTTGAACTCCCACTTGTGTTTTGTATAGCCACATATACTTGTTTCATTTTTGAACCAAGACCACCCTTCTATGCACCAGCAGACTGGTTCCTTCCATGGAAACTGTTGACCTCCAAAAATGGCTGTCAACAGGAACTCCACGCCTCCTCTTCCTACGTGTGTGTCTCCTCTTACTTGGACTGCCACGTGGTTTATTCAACCATGCAATATGATTGGGTGGGTAGTTAACAAAAGATAAAGAGAAATACACTATGGTAGATACAATAGCTTGAGGGCCCATAACTAACGATTTTCCAGGTGGTTATAATACTTGAAAAATAATTAGTATAGAGAACTTGATATTTCTTGTGAGAGTAATATTTCAAAATTCCTCTCTAGTGGAAATAAGCTTAGTATTTATAAATAAATTCTACAAGAATGATCCCCTTCGATGTGCGACACGTGGTTCCATCTGAATGGTTCTTGAGTCACATCTTTGGTATCACGTCATTAGCATTAATGAGGAAGTCACTTTCAGCTACAAACTAAGGAGCTATGACTGTGACAAGCCGTATTGGCAGGCAGTCCCATCAGTCTATTCAAGATTGAATCACATGTTTGGTAGGAAAGGCTTCATTAGCATGCAACCAAGGTCGGACTTTAATAGCTTCGGAGATCCAAGCTCCTCGGCATAAATAGCCTCGGTTATATAACCTCCTCGGTGTAAACAGCCTCAGAGAATGGTTGAGCCAAAGCATGTTGATTTTGACCGTGTCCACGTAGAGTCCCAAGTGGGATCGCCCTGCCCACGTGGGATTGGGGCGTAACAATAGTCTCCTAAGTTTAGGACCTCTATTATTTATAAGGGGTGTTGGACTTGGTAAACGGTTGAGTGGCGGGTTTGTCAGGAGAAACCTTTCTGGACACTCAAGCGTCTCAGCCAAAGGAAGTTATTTTATCCAAACGCCTCGGACGTAAGGCAAACCGCCTTGGATGGGGGTGACGGGTTCCAGGCATTGACTTTGACTTTTCCCGCACATTCATATAGGATTGGGGCATAACAACACAATCCAAGTCCAGGCCCCATTATTTATGTGGGGCGCTGGGCTTGGTGAGATACCTCCTGGGGGATTGGGTTCTTGATGAATTGCCCTTATGCCTTTGGGTGATGAAGTTCTGTAAATGAATTTGATGTAAGTCTTATAGACTAAATGTCAGGGCCCGAGCATGTCGGTGGCAACTTACTAACGGAGCTAATGCCTAAGGCATGGATTAAGGTTTGCGGAAGCCTTTAAGGGAGCGGTTGTGGGAGTAAGCAGTCCCAAGTGGGAGGCCTAAACGACGTGGACGCCTGGTGGAAGAGGCTCTATGCGTAGGCAGTCCCAAGTGGGAGGCCTGAACGCTGTGGACGTCCTATGGAAGAGGCTCCATGCGTAGGCAGTCCCAAGTGGAAGGCTGAACGCCGTGGACCCCTTATGGAAGAGGCTCCATGCGTAGGCAGTCCCAAGTGGGAGGCCATAACGCCGCGGAAAGCCTTACGCGGATGGAGATAGCTTGTCAGTGGCTATCCTAATTGGGAGAGGCCCTGACGAGAGGCTGAGTGGTTAGGTGATGATAATTTTGAGGCAGAAGCATGCTGCAGGTGCATTAATGATAGAGTCTACGAGTCTTCCAATTATTAGGCTCTCTGATGTGTGTCTCATCAAAATGATGATACGGCGGCTGCAGGTAATGAGTGCATTGAATTTTGGGGGCTTTTGATTTGATCGGGAAAGGATGCGCGCGTGGGAAACACGCCCGCATCATTGTCGTTAATTCAAAAAAAATGTTGGCGCCTCTTACGATTCAAATGTAGCGATGGATTGTTGTTTGATGGACGGTGTGGATGAATCTTGATTTGATCTAACGGTGGAGAATAGACGCCTGTTGTCTATATATATATATATATATATATATGTGGGATTTTCATTTTCAGTCTCACGCGTTTTTTGAGAAATTTTGAGAAGATTGACGTCCATAGATTTCTGGCGAGAACCTCCGGCGACCTACATCTCCGGTGAAGGCTTAGGTTTAGGTAACCATTCATTCCCAACATCTTTTCTTGCTAAATTTTTTTTTTTGTTAAAATGTCTGAGAGACCCGTTGAGGGTGACGCCTCTAGGCGTGGTGGGGATGAGGTGTTTTTTTATGTGTCTCCGTCCATGGAGGGTGTTTTGCCCATTCTTGGAGTTGACGTAAATACGGACGAGGTGATGGCCATAACTTCGGCTCTGAGTCTGATAGAAGCTAAGGATCTGTATAGGGCTGATGTAGTACGATGGGCTGCCCTGGATGTGCCATCAATAATGGTGGCGGAGGATTTGAGATTGTTGAGGGAGGCGTACAGGGTCCCTTCTAACATTGAGCTTATTCTCTCGGAGCCCAATGAGCGGGCTTGTGTCCTGATGAGGGGGTGTACTGCGTTACACTTGAATGCTTTTGTAAGTGGGGATGCGCTTGCCTCTGCACCCATTCTTTCGAAGAGTATTACGGGCTTATGGTTTGGCTCCAACCCAGGTGGCCCCGAATGGATAGAGCTAGATGGTTGGGGGTCTGTATCTGTGGTTCCGAAACTCATTCGGTAAGGAAATGCCCATGCACACGTTCAAGACTATCTATCAGCCAATGAAGTTGTCGAGGAAGAAAGGCAAGGAAGAGGAGCCTGGGTGCTATTATTTGTCCTTGGGGGTCCCATAGGCCATTGGTGACGGATTGTCCCTTCTCAATTAAGCAGTGGAATGAATTGTGGTTCTGGGTGGCGGTGATTGGCAGAGGGTTGTTGACGATCCGGAGCCGGATTTGGACGTACCCAATATTTATGGAATAGCCAGTGAGTAGGGTTGGTAGAACTAATTGCATGAATGAATTTATAAGCGTATTTTAACGACCTGTTCATCTTTTTGCAGATGCTCTTCCTCGTTGCGAGTTGTCAAGTGAGGATGTCGACTTGCTTCAGTCTATATACCAAGCGTCTCTTGCTACTCGATGGCACGGGTTCATCCTGAACAGGTATAACAGCGTGATAGAGTTGGGTTTGATGGCCTCGAAAGGTAATATTCACTACTTTTTTCGCCTTTTTGAGTAATTATTAATAATCACTTCTTTGTGTAGCTAAAGCAGACCAAGGGAGGCACCTCCAGCCGATGCTTGCGCGTTTAACAAAGCAGAGGCCGAGGGTTTTGGTGTCTGGATCCTCTGAAGATATTCGACAAAAGAAGGTCATAGAGGACCTGAGTCAGAAGAGCGACAGAGAAGAGGCTGATGCCCCTATTATAGTGGAGATAGAGGATTCAAATCCCCCGGAGGGAGACGCACATCTGTCCAGGAAGAGGAAGGCCGGGGCCACCTCTCAATCTAAGGAAAAAAGTGTTGATGTTGTGGATAGCTACGCGGTGTGTGGTGTTCCAACTTCTCAGCTAACCCTTTCCGTTAATTCCTCGGGGGAGGTCATTCTTGAAGGCCCTCCTCAGACGACTCAGAATCCAGGGGATCCCGTTGGGAGGCCTTATGACTCGAAGAAGAAGCTGAGAGAGTTAATCAGTGCTCCGGGGTCTAGGATGCCAGACAAGGCACTCCGAAATGTTCCCTTCTATCCTTCCATGGGAGCGCAGGCCGTGAAAAAATACTTCTCTCCTAAATGGGAAGAATTTGCCTCGCATGGGGACTTGGGAGATGTGCTAGAGGCTGGACTGGCTTCGGTAATCAGGGCCGTTGGGATGCAGCTGAAGGTGCTTGGTGAATTCAGGACGCGCATGCAAGAACATAAGAAGCTCGTTGCTGAGGCGTCAAAGTCAGACAATGAGCATAGGCAGGCTTTGGAAAGGTTGCAAGCTGCTGTGGACAGTGCGCGCTCGGCATACGAGCACCTTCAGGAGGAGTTGAGGGAGTCAGAGTCCAACATCCTGCACCTGACTAAGTAGCTAGACAATGCTAATGCTGCTCACATGGTCGCTGCCGGGGCTTTGGAGGCTGCCAACCAAGAGAAAAGGTGGCTGTTGGACGAGTCCAAGGCTCATGAGCAGAAGGCTCATAGTTTGATGGGGAACCTTGAATCTGCTGAGAAGGGGAGGAGAGAGGCGGAAGCTGAGGTTGCCCAGCTGCTTGGCGAAAAGAAATAGATGGAAGGGAGATTGGAGAATGTGGAGGTAGAGTTTGTAGCGAACTTCCACAACACCGAGGCCTATACCAATTTCTCTGATTATTTTGCCAAAGTCGGGCATCAGGGAGTCCTGAACGTGCTCAGAACCGACCACCCATATTTTGATGTCGGACCCTTAGAAGCTAGGTTTTTCCCACCCGATGTTGAGGGTGGTGAGGACAGTTAGGGTAGTTGCTGTAATAGGTAGAAATTTTTGTAATGAACTTTGTTTCCGAAGCATATTATTCTGTTATGTATTAATTGTGAAAAATATTTCTTAGTACCGATGTATCTCATATAAACAATGAGCCTCGCTTGGGCCAGATAAGTTTGGTCTGCCATATCGCCAATGCGTTAATCCGAAGCTATGCTTTAAAACAAATGACTTGAAAACATTAAATAAAGGATTGGCCAAGTACAATTGGGTCGTTTGAATACAAG
This sequence comes from Forsythia viridissima, assembly GCA_030279155.1. NCBI lineage: Eukaryota > Viridiplantae > Streptophyta > Magnoliopsida > Lamiales > Oleaceae > Forsythia > Forsythia viridissima. The sequence continues at coordinate 38,607,707 of CM059036.1, forward strand.
ATATTTGAAGTCAAACATGACGAACCTCTTTTCTAATCTATTGGTAATATCGGCGCAAATGTTCGGCGTTCCATAGGTGAGGCTGTTGCTTAGCATCCAAGTCTTCAATGCAGTGTGCGCCAGGGTGCACTTCCCTCGTGACCCGGTAAGGTCCTTCCCAATTGGAGCCTAGGGTCCCCACTCCTGGTTCTTTGGAGGAGAACACTCTCCTTAATATTAGATCGCCAATGCGGAAGGACCGTTTTTTGACTTTTTTGTTGAAATATCGGATCATTTTTCTTTGGTAAGAAGCTAGCTTTACTTGGGAGCTGTCCCTTCGTTCTAGTAGGAGGTCATGGCCGGCCCTCATCAAGTCATCGTTGTTGGCTTCGTTGAAGAGCAGTCGGCGAGGCGATGGCACACCAACTTCTACTAGGCTTACAGCTTCGGATCCGTAGGCCATTGAAAATGGAGTCTCCCATGTTGGTGTTTTGACTGTGGTTCTGATCGCCCAGAGGACATGCAGGAGCTCATCGACCCATGTCCCCTTTGACGCCTCAAGTTTTCGCTTAAGAGTGTATTTGATAGTTTTGTTAACAGCCTCCACCTGACTGTTGGCCTGAGGGTGATGGGGGCTAGAAAAGTGTTTAGCGATTCCCAGCTCTTCGTATAGGTTCTTGATTTTTTTATTATCGAATTGTTTTCCATTATCGAAAACTAGAGAGTGAGGAATCCTGAATCGACATATGATATTCTTCCATATGAATTTGGAGGTATTGGCCTCGGTGATTTTTGCCACTGGCTCTGCCTCGACCCATTTTGTGAAATAGTCGATGGCGACTAAGGCGTGGCATACATTGCCCCTACCCCTATAGGCATAGGGCCTATGAAATCTATCTCTTATTTGGCAAAGGGCCATGGGCTGGATACTGCGGTAAGTTCTTGGTTGGGCTGATGCGGTATTGTAGTGAAGCGTTGACACTTGTCACATTTTCTTGCATGATATAAGGAATCTCTCTTTAACGAGGGCCAGAAGTATCCTTGTTTGAGGATTTTTTGGGCCAAGGCCAAACCCTCGGTGTGATTGCCACATATTTCCTCGTGGACTTCTCTGAAGATATAATCAGCTTCATTCATCCCAACACACCTGAGGAGTGGTATGGAGTAGCCTCATTTGTAGAGGACGTCGTCAAATAGTACGAAGTGTCCCGCCCTCCTTCTTAGCTTTCTAGCATCTTCTTTATCTGCGGGGAGTGTTTGGTTTTTTTAAAATGCCAGGATGGGATCCATCCACATGGAGGTCTCCTCGATCCACATTACTTCTGTGATGGCTTCTATGGAGGGCTTGCTGAGGTGTTCAATGGGAACCAGCTTAAGAAGCTCCGAGTCTTTGCTATTTGCTAGCTTGGAAAGTGCATCTACGTTGGAGTTATTTGCCCTGGGCACTTGAATTAGCTCGAACTTTTTGAAGCAAGGGATGAGGTTCCTCACCAGTTTTAGGTAGGAAGCCATAATTCTTTCCTAAGCGGCAAAGCTTCCATTCACTTGGCTCACTACTAGTTGGGAGTCGCTTGCCATGGAGAGCCTCTGTACTTTCATCTCTTTGGCCAGGCGAATGCCAGATAGCAAGGCCTCGTACTCTGCAACATTGTTTGAGGCTTTAAAGTCGAACGAGATCACGCAGTTCAGTCTATGGCCTTCGGGACTGGTGAGGACCTACCCAGTGCCTGAGCCCATATCTCTCGAAGAACCATCCACGAAAAGACACCAAGTTGGTGGCTCAACGGGTGCCATCGGGGTGTCTATTTCAGGTGTGCTAACAAATTTTTCCATAAAATCTACGAGGGCTTGCTCTTTGATGGATGCTCTGGGTTTAAATACAATGTTGAATTGGCTCAGCTCGACGGCCTATTTCAATTGCCTCCCTAAGGCGTCGGGTTTCTGCATCACCTGCCTCAAGGGAAAGTTAGTCAGGACGTGGATGCTATGGGCTAAGAAGTGTGGCCTAAGTTTTCTGGAAGTGGTGATGAGTGGTAATGCCAACTTCTCCATGTCTGGGTAACACGTCTTTTCCCCCAGAAGAGCCTTACTTACATATTAAACAGGTAGTTGGTGTTCTTCTTCCCTAACAAGGGCTGAGCTTACTGACTCGACGGATACAGCTAAATAGAGCAACAATGTTTCTTCCAATTTAGGTTTTGACAGTAGGAGAGCATGGCCAATGTGCTCTTTTAAGGCCTGGAATGTGGCCTCGTATTCTTCTGTCCATTCAAACCAGTTACCTCCTTTTAAGACTTTAAAGAAAGGAAGGCACTTATCTGTAACTTTTGATACAAACGGCTAATGGCTGCCATTCTCCCGGTAAGGCATTGCACATCTTTGGGCTTCCTAGGCGATTTCATTTTTATCAGTACCTTGATTTTCTCTGGGTTGGCTTCGATACCCCGCTGGTTTACCATGTAGCCAAGGAACTTTTCAGAGGCAACTCCGAAGGCACATTTCAGAGGGTTGAGTCTCATCTTGTAAGCTCGGAGGGTCTGGAAAGTCTTTTCCAAGTGTTGTACGTGATCCTTAGCTTTTAAGGTTTTAACCAACATGTCATCCACGTAGACATCCATGGTTGAACCGAGATGATTGGCAAACATTTTATTGACGAGCCTCTGGTAGGTTGTCCCAATGTTTTTTAAGCCAAATGGCATGACTTTGTAGCAGTAAAAACCCTTGTTTGTTACAAACGATGTGTGCTCCTCGTCTGGTGGGTACATAGGAATTTGGTCATAGCCTGAATAAGCATCCATGAAGCTTAAGAGTTCATGTCCGGACGTGGAGTCCACCAGTTGATCTATCCGAGGTAGTGGGAAGCTATCCTTAGGACAAGCCTGCTTGAAGTTGGAGAAATCTATATAAATTCTCATTTTTCCCCCGGGCTTTTTAACCAAAATCGGATTGGAGACTTACCTAGGATAGTGGGCTTCCCGGATGAAACTGTTTTGTAGAAGTTTTCCCACCTTCTCTTTCAAGGCCTCGTACTTCTCTGGGTTTAAGGGTCTTCGCTTTGTCGGTGGGATGGAAATTTGGGATCGACGTTGAGGTGGTGACAGCTTACCTTTGGGTCAATCCCAATCATATCCTCGTGTTTCCACACAAAAACATCTAGGTTGTGGCTAAGGAACTTTTTCAGGCCTCTTTTGGATTTTTCTATGAGGTCCCTTCCTATTTGGAGCCTCCGTGTTGGGTCACTAGGATCTGCCGGAAAACTTTCCAGTTCTTCGACTGGTGAGGGCTGGCATTCGACTCCCATCACTCTTGGATCTATGTCCTCAGAGGGAATTGCTTATCCTCAGGTGACTCTTCCGAGGCATCCGCCATCTCTACTTTTAAGAACGTCATATTTACCTCTTTTTAATCTGTCTTCCTTAGGGCATTTATGTAACATTTCCTAGTTTCAGGTTGGTTTTCTCGTATAGTCACCACACCCTCCTCGGTAGGAAATTTTATGCAGAGGTGGTGAACAGATGTTATGGCCCAAAGTTCTTTCAGTGCTGGTCAGCCAAGGACTCCATGGTAGGCTGACCTTCTGTCCACTACCAAGAACTCTATGAAAGTGTGGGCAGCGAAAGGCTCTTCCTCCATAGTAACGGCGAGGCACACTATCACTTTCGAGGTTACACAATCACCAGTAAATCCGTAAAGGGGCTTGATCGACGGTTCTAATGGGATATCAATGTTCATCTGTTCGTAAGTGCTTTAGAAGATGACATTGACAGAGCTTCCGTTATCCACTAGCATTCTTTCCAATCCGTTCCGAGCTATGACTGCCCTCACTACAAGGACATCGCAGTGGGGATAGTGCACACCCTTCATGTCTTCTTCGGTGAAAGTGATAGGGTCTACCTTTTTTTATCCTGAGGGTCGACTGTTGATGAGCCAATTGGTCATTTGGATCCATTCGGCCTCTTTGGCGTAGCTTTTCTGGGCGTTCCAGGTTTGGCCTCCAATATAAGGACCTCAGTAAATAGTCTCTATCTCCCGAATCGTGGCCTTTTCAGGACCCTTGATTAGGCGGGGCTCCAGGACGCTTTCCAGTCGAGGTTGTCTTGTTGGGCTTCTCGAATTACGCCTCCTTCGTGGTTCTTGACCCAAAGGCCTCATATCCCATTGCTGAGGGTGTCTGTCTTGGAATGGTGGCCACCGCCCTCTCATCGGGGGTTGATCTCTGCGTCTGGAATTCGTCCCACGTCTGTGCCCCGAATTGGCTATCCTTTTATTAGCCAGATCTTCCACTTCGCGATATTCATCCGTACTATGTCCATAATTTTGGTGGACGTACAATATTTTGCGGAGACCATTTGAAGGGGAGGAATCACCGAAGGTGCACTGGTTCCTGTTTCATAATATGTGGACGGGGACATACCATAATTATATAGTCTGGCTGCCAAGCCTGACGCTACTGTGACAGTATAAGGAGGGAGCAGGCCCTCATGTGCAGAGGCCACATAACTTATTCTAACGTTCGGGTCGGATGGGTAGTTTCTCCTGCGTAGATTCTGCTGGAGAAGGAGCCTGCTGTGGCTTTGGACGTATCCGGCCATAGACGCAGGGTTGGCTCCCAATCCACCTCGATTTCTGTGAAGAATCATGTTCTCATTGGTTATCTCTTCGGTGATCATCTCCACCAGCTGGTCAAAGGTTGCTGGGTTTTTGTTGCAGACATTCCTCCAAAATAGAAGGTTCATGTCTAGCCCAGCCTTTAGAGTGGAGAGGGCCTCGGCATCAGTTATTCTTTCACAGAATAGCATTTCTTCGTTGAAGTGGCCCAGGTAGCTCTGTAGTGGCTCATTTGGAGTTTGCCTTACGTCAAGGAGGTGTTAGACTGGGGCCGAAGTAGGTTTTTGTGACGAGAGGTAATTGATGAACGTCTTTTTCAGCTCTGGCCAACTAGAAATACTTCCAGCGACTAGTTTATTATACCATCGCTTCGCCCCTCCTGATAAGGTAAGGTGAAAAGCTCTATATTTCAATGCTGGAGTAGCTCCTCAGAGACTCATTTCTGTCTTGTACATGTTCACGTGGTCCAAGAGATCTCCTCTGCCTGTGTAAAGGGCAATCTTGGGCACGCGAAACTCGTGGAGGATGGATGCATTCCTGATTCCAGATGAAATTGTAAGAGAGGCTGAGCTTGCTGTTCCCCCCATAGCCTTGGGGGCTGCGGTTGCATGGTTTGCTGAGGTAGGTAGGGCTGGAAGTCAGATTCTTCCCTAGCTTCCGCCCCCCTCGCTCTCTTTTTCTGCCTATTTCTAGGGGGACTCTGAGGTTGTTCTCTCCTTGGCGGATTCTCCTGAGGCCATTTTCTGCTTCCGTGTTCGCCTAGTCTTTCAAATACGCTGGTGGACATTGTTGGTTGGGGCCTCCTGTCTGTTGTCGAGGGATTGGTCCCTCCCCCGCTTGTCCTAGCGCGAGAGGCTTTTCTCTTGACTTGTGGATTACAGAAAGGTCCACTATCAACTTCCTGCTCTTCATTAGGATCATCTGGGTCAAACTCATGAGGACGGTTCTCACCTCGCACCTGCATCATTTAGATATATTCTTGCATTTAGGCATGATGTTGGGCCAGCTGCCTCACGCTGGCAGCCATTGTTCTCATTTCTCGTTCAAGATTGGTGGGAGGCCTCCTTCCACGCCTCCTTCGAGGAGCTTCCTCAACCCTTGCTCCCGCCACGGTTTCTCCGTCCGTTGCGGGCCTGGTTCTTCTTGGGTTTTCATCCTCGTTGCTTCTGCTCATTTGGTGGGCCGGTTGATCCCTTGTTTAGGGAGACTCATTTGTTCAAGGAAGCTAAGGTTTTTAGTTACGTTTCCCACAGACGGCACCAATCTGTTGACCTCTAAAAATAGCATCCAACATGAACCCCACGCCTCCTTTTCCTACGTTTGTGTCTCCTCTTACTTAGACTGCCACCTAATTTATTCAACCATGCAGATATGTCTAGGACCGAGTGGGTAGATAACAAAAGATAAAGAGAAACACACTATGGTGGAGATAATAGCTTGAGGGCTCCTAACTAACGATTTATCAGGTGGTTATAACACTTGAAGAATAATTAGTATAGATGACTTGATATTTCTTGTGAGAGTAATATTTCAACATCCCTCTCTTGTGGAAATAATCTTAGTATTTATAAGCAAATTCTATAAGAATGATCCCCTTCGATGTGCGACACGTGGTTCCATCTAAAAGGTTCTTGAGTCACATATTTGGTGTCACGTCATTAACATTAATGAGGAAATCATTTTCAGCCGCAAACTAAGGGGCTATGACTGTGACAAGCAGTATTGGCAGGTAGTCCCATCAATGTTTTCAAGATTAAATCACAGGTTTGGTAGGGAAGGCTTCCTTAGCACGCAACCAGGGTCAGACTTTAATAGTCTCAGAGATCCAAGCTCCTCTGCATAAATAGCCTCAGTTATATAACCTCCTCGGTGCAAACAGTCTCAGAGAAGGGTTGAGCCAAAGCATGTTGACTTTAACCGTGTCCACGTGGAGTCCCAAGTGGGATTGCCTTGCCCATGTAGGATTAGGGCGTAACAGAAACCCATTATTCGATAGCGCCAATCATTTCCTGCATTGTTTCTTTGGGACATTCCACCACCTGTTTGATAATTATAGCCATAGGAATTACTCAGCCTAGTGGATGCATTCTTCTGATGGAATGGTGGAGTCTTCAGAGAATTATTGCTCTGGTATTTACCATTTTTGTCAATGTCATTGCTAAGAACATCAGTCTTGCTAGACTCAGTAGTAGCAATTTCGGTGGAGGTTTGGTCAACGCCAATCTGTGCAGATGTGCGGTGTGCCTAATGAATTCTACTGATATTAGCTCAGCAGAAAATTGGGCAATATTTGTATTAGGATTGAGGCTAAATAGTAAATAGCCTTTCTTATAATACTTCTGTTCAAAAGGCTTTGACCAAAAAATTAAAAATTTAATAAAAAAGTAAAAAGGCTTTTATACCCTTCACATTTAATTTCACTTTCTTCTTCTCATTCCATCTCACTTGCCAGAAAATGAGAGGTGATAGATATGAATATCCCAGACAAAATCCCTAAACCCCACCACCACCAAAACCTCCATCTCACTGCCGCTTACCAATGTACTCGAAGCAAATAAAAAACTGTAAGAATTCCATCCAAAGTTTCTTCTTCTCCTTTTCACAAAACTGTATCTTTCACTTCCTTCACAACCCCCCGCCAGCCTACTCATACACCCAAATCCAAACCTATGTAGATGTGTATATGAAATGGAAAAAAGACCCATATTTTGACTTCATTGATTTCATACACAAATCCATTCACCTCAAACCCATCATCTCTCTCAAAAATTTCTTCATGTCATATTCATCCTCACCGCACGACAATTATTCCATTCCGATTTCTGTTGTTTCCAAGAAAGGGTATGATTTCAACATACATATGGATAAATTTAACAAATACTCACTGAACTTTGAACTTGTTAATACTTACTCACTGAACTTTAAAGTGTCACTGACAACTCACTGAACTTTGGTCTATGCAAAATTTGAAGTTGATATTTTGGATAGATTGAAGAAGGTTATACTGATGAGTGGCAGCAAAAAGATGCTTCATTTGAAGGTCATTCACATTTTGCAATGGTAGTTAGACCTACCCGAGGAATTTTCAAGGGACCCTTTGGATTTTCTTAGTGATTATGGGTGTTTTAGGATTGTAGAAATTGAAGGTGGATTAAAAGGATTGGTTGTTACTGAGAGTTCTTCTGATGGAAACAATGGGAAGTTTTTATCTGTGCAGCAAAAAAAAGCAATGATGAGAGGTTTATGTAGTGGAGGAGCTAACGAATCGATTGCATTCTCTCTATTTCCATCAAAAGGATTGAGGTTGAAGCAGAAGATAAAAGATTGGTTGGATGAATTTCAGAGGCTTCCATATGTTTCTCCATACATTGATTTCTCAGGTTTAAGGACGTATGGTGATTTGTCTGAGAAACAAGTGGTGGGATTGCTTCACGAGTTGTTGAGTCTATTCGTGGAGCATTCTGCTGAGAGGAAGAAGCTTTTGTGCACGAGGAAGTATATAGGTTAGCCACAATAATGGAAATGTAAATGAGAATTAGTATTGCATTATGTAAGATACCTATTGCCTATCCTTGAAGATTTTAGTTTGTAACTGTTGAATGAATCTATGGATTCTGCAATTTATTCTTTTCATTTTTATCCTGTTTTTTCTACGTATTCATTATATGCAAATGTGTGCAATCTAGAGTTTATCTGTTTCATGGTTGCATAGGATAGGAGAATACAAATGGTCTGCCTTTAAGATCACTAGTTGGTTGAAATGAGAATAATAGTCATCTTTGGCTTATTATTTTGAACACGTTTTCTAACGGTTTTTCAATCCGAGAGATGTTTTGCGAAGTTTGTTATGAATACTTCAAAATGGTATCAAGAACTTACCCCGACGAGTAAAGAACATAGTCCAAAAATAAACAATAACAACCTTGATGTCTTTACGTGTCCAATAACGACATTGAAGTCGTTTCAATTTAGTAACAAACACACGTATCGATTTGACATAACGATATTGAAGTATTGAAGTCGTTATGATATAAATAACGACATTGAAATCGTTCCACTATATTTTAAGCCTGGGCCTTCGCCCAGTAGAAGCAGAAGTGCTTCTGTTGTCACCGAGTGGGTGAACACCCAGGCCAACAAGTGATATTTTTTTAAAATAATTTTTTTCCTTTTTATTTATCAAGTAACAAGTCGCACATGTATCGATTTCACAAAATGATATTGAAGTCGTTATGATACAAATAACGACATTGAAGTCGTTCCAGTACATATATACTTGCGCATATATTGATTTGACATAACGATATTGATGTCATTATATTTATGTTGTTTCAATAACAAATATAGCTAGAACTATATTGAAGTTGTTTCAGTTAAAAGGAAGCAAGATTGATATCGTTCCGACTACAAATGTCGAATTGAACATCCACGGCCACTCGGCATGCCTCCGACATACTTGGAAAGTCTAAAAGGTTATCAAGTGGGTTGATCCCACTCGAACGACAAAGGAAAGATGAACAAAGTTAACTTATTCCTATCGAACAACTTCGAAGGTTGTTGACATTACTAGGAACTTCTAATGTAGTCGATACGGGCACGTCCCTCGAACCGATTCATCGGTTCTCAATTGAAAGTAATGCTTATACCAAAGAATGATGCTTCGAGTCGACTGGAGTGTAAAACAATAGTCCAACCCAGAAAATGACATTATATTCGTTCTAGTTCTAGTAACACGATATTTATGTCGTTTCAATACAAAATGTAGCTATAGTTACATTGGAATCGTTTCATTCAAAAGGTAACAAGATTGATATCGTTCTGGCTAAAAATGTCAAATCGAACGTCCATGGCCACTCAGCATGCCTCCGATATACCTAGGACGTTTGAAAAAGATTATCAAGTGGCCAGGTTGATCCCACTCGGACAACGAAGAAAAAAACAACTGAGTTACCTTATTCCTACCGGAGAAATTCGAAGGTGGTTGACAACACTAGGAACTTCTAAGGTAGTCAATACAGACACGTCCTTCAAACCGATTTGTCGATTCTCACTTGAAAGTAATGCTTATACCAATGAATGATGCTTCGAGTCGACCGGAGTGCGAAACGATAGTCCAACCCACAAAATGACATTGGGTTCGTTTTAGTTCTAAGAAAACGATAGTTATGTCGTTCCAATACAAAATATAGCTATAACTACATTGAAGTCGTTTCAGTTAAAAAGTAACGAGATTGATATCGTTCTGGCTAAAAAAGTCGAATCGAACGTCCACGGGCCACTCGACATGCCTTCGACATATCTAGGACGTCCGAAAAAGGTTATCAAGTGGGTCGATCCCACTCGGACTCCTACCGGAGAACATCGAACATGGTTGATATCACCAAGAACTTCTAAGGTAGTCGATACGGGCACGTCTCTTGAACAGATTGGTCGGTTCTCACTTGAAAGTAATGCTTATAGCAAGAAAAGATACTTTGAGTCGACCATAGTGCGAAACGATAGTCCAACTCACGAAATGACATTATATTCGTTCTTGTCGATATTTATGTCGTTTCAATACAAAATACAACTAGAACTACACTGAAGTCGTTTAAGTAAAAATGCAATAAGATTGATATCATTCTGACTAAAAAAGTCGAATCAAATGTCCAAGACCACTCAACATGCCTCCAACATACCTGGTAGGTCCGAAAAATGTTATCAAGTGGGTTGATCCCACTCGGACGATGAATGAAAGACGAACGGAGTTACCTTATTCCCACCGGATAACTTCGAAGGTGGTTGACAACACTATGAACTTCTAAAGTAGTTGATACGGGCACGTCCTTCGAACCGATTCGTTGATTCTCACTTGAAAGCAATTCTTATACCAAAGAATGATCCTTTGAGTTGACCAGAGTGCAAAACGATAGTCCAACCCACAAAACGACATTAGGTTCGTTCTAGTTCTAAGAAAACGATATTTATGTCGTTACAATAAAAATACAGCTATAACTATATTGAAGTCGTTTCAGTTAAAAGAAAACGAGATTGGTATCGTTCTGGCTAAAAAAGCTGAATCGAACGTCCATGGCCACTCGACATGCCTCCGACATACCTGGAAGGTCCGAAAAATGTTATCAAGTGGGTAGATCCCACTCGGATGACGAAGGAAAGAATAATGGAGTTACCTTATTCTCACCAGAGAACTTCGGAGGTGGTTGACACTTGACATCACTACGAACTTCTAAGGTAGTCAATACGAGCACGTCCCTTCAACCGATTTTTCGATTCTCACTTGAAAGTAATGCTTATACCAACGAATGATGCTTTGAGTCGACCAGAGTGCGAAACGATAGTCCAACCCACAAAACGACATTATGTTCGTTCTAGTTATAAGAAAACGATATTTATGTCGTTTCAATACAAATTACAGCTATAACTACACTGAAGTCGTTTAGGTTAAAATATAACGAGAATGATATCGTTCTGATTAAAAAATTTGAATTGAACGACCCAAAAAAGTTATCAAGTGGGTTGATCCCACTCATTTGTTTGCAGAAAGAAAATGATCTATATCTAAAATAACGACATCTAAATAGTTTTAGTTTAGTTGTAACGATATTCATGTCGTTCTAGCTCAAAACATCGAATCCGATCCACGGCCACTATAATGATATCTATGTCGTTCCAAAAAAATAAAACGATAGTTATGTCGTTTGTTTGCAGAAAAAAAAATATCGTGTAAGTGAAATAACGACATCAAAGTCGTTTTAGATTAGTCGTAACGATGTTTATATCGTTCTAGCTCAAAACATCTATAATGATATCTATATCTAGGCGTGGGCGTGGGCGTGGGCGTGGGCTCGGTTTTGGACCCAACCCAAACCCAACCCATACTTTCGGTTTGAAGGAAATAAAACCCAACCCAACCCGCTAATAGGTTGGAACCCGACCTGACCAAGCTTGGGTCAGGTCGTGTCGGGTCGGGTCGGGTCGGGTCGGGCCTGGACCCAAAAATAAAAGTTTGCAGAATTAACATAAAAAAAGGCATGGACTCATGATAAATTACCCGAAGAAGAAGAATTCAAGAAAAAAAACGTTTGTAGAATTTTTTGAATCCAATTGCTCTTCTGAGGACAACTCATAAATTCAAAGTGTTCATCATGGATTTGAAGAAATCATCAAAATATGATAAAACTGAGATCAACATAAAAAAAATAAAGCGTAATTCGGTGAATTGCAAAGTGGAAGAAGTTCCAGTTTCTTCCAATTTTGCCAGAGATAAAAGCTTTAGAAGTGAATTGCTTGAAGAAACTTGTGATGAATCTTCGATTTATGCTTCGTCAAAGTAATCTTCAAAGGATTTTGTGCCCAAGAATTTGAAGCTAATCTCCCACAAGTATTAATCAAGAACAAGAAAACCGGAGTGTCCAAATACATGCCTAACCTCGCAAGTGTTGGGTTTTAGCGATGATGACTTCTCCAGCGATGGCATGGCCGGCGAGTGGCTAGGCAACAGTGAGAAAGAGAGGCAAGAGAAAGAGTTTGGAGTTGGGCTCGGGTAAAAGAGAAGGGGATTAGGTTGGGATTTGGGATTTGGTTTCAATTATACAATTATTGTTGCATGTTGCTATTCAATACCCTTTTTTTAGTAGTTGGGTTGAGTTGGATTGGGTTGGGTTTCGAACCTAACCCGAGACTCAACCCAACCCGACCACCTTTTCTATGTTTGTACCCTAACCCAACCCAATTAAATGCAAAAATAGACCAAATCGGGTCGGGTCGAGTCGATTTTGGGCTGGTTTTGCCCACCCCTATCTATATCGTTCTAGAAAATAAAACGATATCTATGTCGTTCTTGTGTTACATACAAGGATATATTAGTCAAAAATTTCATTTTTCCATTTTTTTTTAATCTTTATGCCTTTAACCCAAATTACATTAAGTGGGGGCTATTTAAATGAGAATCTTGTTTGACTAGGCCTTTTAAATGAAGCCCCCCAAAAGTTGGGTCATTCATTTAATTTGTATAACTAATACTCCTTCCATCCCACAAAGATATGTTCGTTTTCCTTATTTATCTATCCTAAATTATACGCCACTTACTCTATAGATGGTGTATTAATTTTTTCTTTTTCCTAATATACTCTTATTTAATTTACATTGTTATTAACCCAAATAAACTTAACATATTTCAATTATAATGAGAAAATACATAAATTTATTCACACATTTACTAAAGTAGACAATCAATAAATTCCACTTTGTCTAAAAAACACCCATCTCCCAATAACAAAGTCAGCAATTAAATTTCATTATTGTTTCAATGTAATGCAATTTAGTTTCATTTGCATTCCAATTATAACTTAATGAGCATTTAAATTTATTGAATTCATGAATAGCTAATATTAAAGGGGGGTATAATAGGAAAAGTGTGTGAAAAATTTATAATTTCAATTACATTAAATGAGATTTCTTAATATGTGTGAAAAGGAAACGAGTATATCTTTGTGGGACGGATGAATTATATAATTTGGATAAAGAAAATAAAAACTGAAATTTTGAATGGAAATAAAATCTCAAGCAAATGAGTCATGTAATTTATTTACTTTGTACAACTTGTATCATTTATTTGATTTTCTTGGTTCTTACTTATAATAGACAATAAAACATATTTTTGTTTTGATCATTAATGACTAATGAGGTATATAATGTGCAGTTACATAGGAATGAAAGCTAGAAATATATGTTTTTAATTATTAATTGTTTTCAACACATGTTGTTTTGCTCATTTGGATGGCTACTTATAAAGACTCTAGACTGCCGTTCCTTGTACAAACACCCAAAATATTATTAGTTTATATCTTCTCATCTTGATATGAAGCAATAAAGAAATGTTGATCCATTAATTTCATTTCGTTTTGAAAACAACGGTAACCCAGGATGATAGAAGGTGCAGCGTCCCGTCAAATTCCATAAGATGTGTTGTAGTTGAAGTAATTAATAATAACTCACCCCCCCCCCCCCCCCCCCCAACAAAAGGGCCAAAACATGAACATTCTACGAGAAAAACCTATTGTTCTTTTAACAGCATATCGTCATATGAAAAAAATTGACAAATAGGCTTATAACAGCATATCATGAGCAATAGCCTGAAAAAATGTAAACTACATGCAAAATCACCCTTTCGACATTAAACATCAAATAGGAGATCAAGTTCTCTAACTTTAATCATCAATGATGGTACTATTACAGTTCCAATACATCAAACCAAGTTGTAAAAACAAAGACAAACTATTCCCGGTTGCATCCAAGCAAAGATGAAGAAGAATAGTCAGGTTCTTTACTGCACAAATACCCAGAGAGAGACTTGGAGACTGCCATATTTGGAAATAACTATCACCTGCTGGTTCTGCACGTTTACCACAAAAAGAAAATTGCAAAACTAAGCATTTTGTGAAGCCCTAAAATTGAAGATCCAAAACCTAGATGTTATTATCAAACGTGATGCTCACTTTGTCTTTCCATTATTAGCCATAAACCCTAATGTATGCTCATGCTGCATTGGAATTCCCACTTGCCGTTTGTTTAGCCACATATATTTGCTTCATTTTTGAACCAAGAGCACCCTTCTCTGCACCAGCAGACAGGTTCCTTCCATGGAAACCCATTCTTCGATAGGACCACTCATTTCCTGCATTGTTTCTTTGAGACATCCCACCACCTCTTTGATAATTATAGGCTGAAGAATTAATCTGCCGGGCAGATGCATTCTTCTGAGGGAATGGCTGAGTCTTCAGAGAATTAGTGCTCTGGTGTTTACTATTTTTGTCAACGCCATTCTTCAGAACATCAGTCTTGCTAGATTCAGCAGTAGCACTTCCAGAGGAGCTTTGATCAATGCCAATCTGTGCAGATGTGCCTGAATTGATGGATCTCAATGAATCTACCAATCCTAGCTCAGCAGGAAACTGGGCAATATTTGTATCTGCTGCCACAGAAAAAGTTGGGTCATTCTCTGATGGTGTTGACATTCGAGACTCAGAGAACCTTATGACATTTAACGATTGGTCAATTGAATGTCCACGGCTGACTTGAGAAGGCAGTACAGCATCTGCTTGTTGCTGCAATGGGCGTGAGAGAGGAAGAGAGTGAAGTGGTGATGCAGGAAGATGTGGCCAGCGAACTTGTACAGATAGGTCCGGGGCAGACTGAGAAGAAGTTCAAGACAGTTCCAAGTTATCAGATATTGAATTTTTCGTAAAGATACCGGATGAGAGCTGCTCGAAACCAATAACAAATAACTAATCCTCTAGTACTCATCTCATCTACTAAGTCCTTCAAATAGCAAATAAAAGATGCGAAATGAAAGCATAGCTTCTGGTAAAATCAGAATTTTCCACCTAAGGATTAAATGTTTTGATTTTTATTTCACAAGCAATCAAGTTATCATATCATATACACCTTTTTTTCTGTCATATTAAGAATAATTATGATATTGGAGGAACTAGGTGTAAGCATGTTGTCCCAAAGAGTGACAGTTTTAGGTATTCAGGTTCGATTAATAACAATGACAGACTTGAAGAGAATGTAGTGCATAGGTAAGCGACGTTTTTTCAAAATGGAGAAATACTACAGAGATTCTTGTTAAAGAAACATCCGTGTAAGGTCAAAAGCATGTTCGTATTAGACCAATTATGCATGGTAGTGAGTGTTGGGCAGTATAAAAGAACAAAATGTAAAATGTGGTAATGACAATATCAAGATTTTTCATACTAAAAAATAGATTAAATATGAAATCAGAATACATGCCAACAAGTAGACATGACACTGATTGAGGCAAAATTAATAGAAAGAAGACTTAGGTGGTTGGAACATGTCTTAAACAAACCTAAAGAAACTCTCGTTCACAAGAGAGAGATACAATCCAAGTAGAACATGTTAAAAGAGTTATTAGAGTACAGTTAGCATGATTGATGTAGTATACTCTCAGGAAAAGGCTCAGTTTGTAGTTAAAACTAATCAAGAATGTAAACATAATAAGACAGGAAGCGAAAAAAGAAAATGACAATAGAACTGCAAGACTAGAGCACAACTTCAATGGCATTATACGATAAACACAAGGCATAAAATCTTTTACCTGGAATGGAGATACATCAAACATGGGCATAGGGGAGGCAATGGGCAAGAGTGGTGATCCAGGGGCAAGATGCTGAACAGTAGCAGACATATTGGACACATTTCGTTGCACAGAAGTAGCATTCATACTACTCATCTCTCCCTCACCAATATGCATGGCCGAAGATGTTGGATTGTGTTTCCAATCAGATTGCTTACCGGAAGGGATATAGGTTGTACCCATAAAACTCAAACCAACCTGTCCATATTGTCCCACTGGAGCAAAATGGTTATAGACAACCATATGCGGAGGCCCCTGCACCCCATGAATACCACCAGGCGGACTAATGAAAGGACCAGTATATCCAGCTGGCGGACCATAAATTGAGTCCAGGCTAGAATGACATTGTTGCCAGGTACCAGGAGGTCCTGAACTTGATGCTGTACTAATTTGGGGTTGCGATTGGGTGCCAGAAGAATCTTCACGTGGACCAAAGGCAAAGATTGGACCCCCCAACATCGGATTCATCTCATAGAATGGGAAGTGCGAAGGTGGACCCGCAGGAAATTGAGAAAGCATCTGGGGTGTAGAACTCTGCGGACTTGGCATCGGTGGCCATAAGGAGATTGGAGTTGTCTCAACAGAAAGATCAGCAGGAAGAGATACACTTAATGATTCTTCACCTCGTGATTGATTTGCCAATTGCTGATCTTCTGATACGGCTGAAATAAAATTAAACAGTCAAATAAACTCACCAATGAAAAGATGTAATAAAGGCTGCTCTCTCAAAATAGGGGGAGAAACTTCAAACCTACCTGCTATAATTCCACCTATGTCAGCGCCTCTGAAGTTTTTCGCCTCTGAGAAACCGACAGATCCTAACCCATGTGTAACAATCTCATCACTACTGATGGCTGCAACAGCAATTGCGGAAGCAGCTGCTTCAGCTTCAGCTTCAGCCTCACTATCTTGTAGGGCAACACAAGAGTTACTGGGGTGTGTCTCCTTCTCAAAGAAAAGAGAACTATCATTCTCAGCAGCAGAAAGATTGCGGGACATTTGCATGTCAGGTCGATTGGAACCTGGAGCCCCAATCCCATGTGAAACAACACGACTAGTGGGAGGAAGGACTGTTGGAGAGGTAACAGCACCTATTGGATATATAAAAGAGTCAGAAATTAATCAATTGAAACTAGAGTGGCAACTTATGCTTGCAGTATAATAAATTGTACCGAATTGAATTTTCTCTCCAGCAAGCAGGGAATTGATTGGACTTGAACCAGAAGAAAAAGACTTATCCTTTGTTAACATGGATGATGATGGCAAGACGGGATCACTAACAGTGCTGGAATGGCCTTCAACAGAAATGTGTGAATCATATCGAGCAGGCTTCATAGCCTCCTCAAGTTGAGTCTGGGTCAAGGTCATAACCTGCCAGAAATTAAATTTATAAGTAGACCCATTTTCACTGCATAGAAGTAGTCAAATTGGTTTCAATAATTTTTCTATGGTGACAAAAGGCCAAAAAACGAAATATAGATCTCGTTAAATATGGAAGTGGGTTGAGTTTCGAAAAAGAAACTGGGATTATGATGCCGAAAATGAAGCTCGAGTAGAATAAACAAAATCAACATGGATTTGTGTCACAAGACAACAAGACAGCGAACAGCTATGAAACTATGGTATCAGGTTGTATGTGAGTGTTGATGAACATCCACATATTCAGGAGCTAATCACATGGAATGACTCATAGAACAGAACTAATAGAGCAGACCTCTTAGTATCGATATTCAATACGTAAAGAACCTCTAAGAATCACCAAAGTTTCCTGGGAACCAACTCTGTTCCATGATCCAAAACTAACAAATATGATATCCAACAACAAATATCAAGTTGTTAAAATCCTTTTCCTGTACTAATTTTTCGAATGGAAAATTGAAAATTCAATACACGCTACTATACAAAAACTCGTCCTCCGGAGAAAATGGTATTTCATAAAATGCTAATGAATGAAGAATTATTTAGAAGTGAGATGGAATTGAAGATGGAAGGATGGCAATGATGATAATCATAAATAAGACTTCATGCAAAAACTTGATGGAATTGGCATAGAATGATTATGATTCAATAAAATCAGGAGGATGGAGAGCAAAGCAAGAACAAAAATTTCAACCTAATTTTAGTTCAAAAGGATATTAAGAACTTTTTTAAGACGTGGGTAAGTTCAGCACGAATTTTTTTCATTTAAGAGCTAACATATACTGTGGTAATGATCCCCCTCTTTTTCTTCTATCTCTTGAGTCAGTGACCAAGATATTGTGAATGAAAGAAAAACACTTCCTTCTCTCCATAATGAGGATTGTGAACAGAAGTATAGAAGTCAAACTGCAAATAACAGTTGGAAGTCACAGAAAAATTCCTGTCAGTATAGAAAATATTAATTAATAGCTCTAACGATAGATGATTTTTGCATCTTCGAAGTCTCTTTTATTAGAGAGTTGACAGTAAGTGTGAGTGCTTAGAAGCATTCTCACATGTGCTAATAATCACCAGCTACAACTAACCCGTATCAATAAAAACAATAGTTCAGCATACCTGTTGATTAATTCCTGCAGTGCCCCAAGTACTCGCAGCTGATTGGAAATTATCCAAAACTTTATTTTTGTTCTCAACCATTTTCGCAGTCTCAAGGTCTTTTCCACTATTAGAAACAACAGAAACAGATTCTGTTTGGAGGGACCTGCCAAAAATATACAAGCATATACATAAGAATACTTCTAAATAAATCTCACAAGAAAACATTCTATTAAAGGATATGTACGTGATAGCATGAGATGGTGTATCAGCCGAAGTTTCAGTATTCAGGGCAGGAGTGCCAATTGGAGCCAGTGGTAGGGGAACTTCAATGGTTCCTGAGGATACTTCTTTACTTCCCAAGCTTTTGCCCTCCGAGGCAATAAAATCCGAGTGAGAGTTGGTTGATGATTGTCTAGCCAGTGGTGCAGAAAGCTTATTTGGACTTGTTGAGACCACAACACTTTGTCTAGGAGCACGAGATTTGGGCAGTGGCTGAAATGAGAGAGAGAAAATGTAATTGAGGAATTGCACATCATCAGAAAACTGCCAAATGAGAAATTATATGAAAGAGAATGATAATCTTCTAACGCATTAATACCTTTGTGACCCGTGATTTTGCTTTGATTTCTTTTTCCCTCTGCTCACGTCGATCGTTCAACATTTGCCTTTTGGATCTCACTTCAATGAAGTCATCTTCATCACTGGGAGCTTCTATGCCAGGTTGTGTATAAACACGAACAACGCCACTTTGCAAGGGAGCGTCAACATCCTCCTCAGAAGCATTTCTTTTGAAATTTGACTCCCCAGGGGGAGAAATATTCTGCTTCTTCATTGACACGTCTTTTACACTTTGCTTCCCTATTCTGTCACTGGAATTCAACTCCTGAGAACTAGTATTTCCAGACACCGAGCTCTCTGGTTCAACTCTCTGTTTGAATGGTCTATTAGAGACCATACCTCTCTTAGAACCACCTCTTGCAATAATTCCCACAGCTCTTCTTTTGTAATTTGACTTATCAACTAAGCCTCCAGTGTTAATAGTAGTTACAGGTTCTTGTTTCTTTTCGTTCTCCCGAACTCGAAATTCAGTTTGCTGAACTGTTCGTCGAGGTTTCCTCAGAAACCCATTTGAATCTGTAGAAGTATCAGGAGCTGGAAAAGAAGATCTGGTGTTGGAATTTTTTACTGCATAGGCATATCTTCTCCCTCTGCTACCACCTGATGGGCCATGAAATCTTGGTCTACTGAAATTTTTCTCACCAGAAACGTACTTCGATGATGGTTGTCCACGCCGGAACTGACTTGCAGATCCATTCTCCTTTGATGATGATAAGTAATTGTTCGAAACAGAATCACGTTGCACTTTCTCTTCTGATCGGGAACCAGATTCTAACTTGATCTTGTTATCACAGGCACCAGAAACCCCAGAACTGATCAAATGGGAAAGAAGATCGCCTTCTGAACTTTCTGCCAAAACTGAACCTAATTCCCTGGGAAGGTTCCCGTGAGATTGCTCTGGCTGTCCTGACACAAAACTGGACTGCTTATTTACCGAGAGAGAAGTCACCTCGTCTTTTACTGCATGTTGTGGGGCATCTTGAGCAGATTGATTAGGCACAGAGCTTTCAGCATTCTGGTTCAGATTATAATGGGCTTGCATGGTGGGCGGAACAAAGGACATCGATTGGTGGGGCATGGGCAAAATTCCCTGCGAGATAGGAGATGTATAACGCAGCTGACCGAATTGGAAGATAGGAGGTTGTGAAGGATGTACATGAGTAAGAGATGGACCAACAGGAGGATGAATGTGCAGAGGCATTTGTATTGAACCAATCTGAATAGCAGGAACTGGAGATGGTATCAGAGAAGGACCAGAGAACAGCCCAAATTGAAGCTTAATAGGTAAGTCAGCCTGAGTCCCAGCAGAAGCTACACTTGACATATTGGTTTCACCAGCAGCATATGTAACCTCACCTGAAGCTGAGATGGGTTGTTGAGCAGGTAGACCTGTGCTACCAGAGGCATCGACATATAAAAGATCTGCTGTAGCTGAGGCATAATGAGCATTGATTGGTCGGACAGTAGCGGCTGGCAACGCTTTTTCAGTTTCCCGGATCTTTCCAGAGGAGCTATCTTTGCTTGTCCCAAAGGAATCATCTGCAGGCAGAAAGCTTTGTTCATCATCTGGAACCCTGTTGATAGCTCCCGGTTCTTCCAAAATATGAACATGACTGCCAGAATTTCCAAATGTGCTTTCTTCAGGCCCTGAATTTCTCGTAAAATCATCACTTGGTATTACAACTTCAACGCCATCGTCAAAGCCTAAGACCACATTGTCCAAAATATGAGAAGAATCTCTTTCATCGAGCTGCAAATCTTCAAATTTTGGGTCCATATCAAGATTCCTGTCATCTCCTTCACGCACTTCATCCTCTTCCTGATAACCATCTTCATCCTCGTCATATTCCTCTTGCTGCTGCAACTCGTCATCATTTTCAGGAGTCCACTCCTCATCCTCAACAGCAGAAGTAGAACTTGGTGCCATTATCATGGTATCGTTCCCCGAACTATCATTGAAGATAACAGAATCATTCCCAGATAGCTGATTCTTTTTTCCTTCTGCTACCATAGATACCACAGGAGAATCTCCAGATTCATCCAATTCATCATTGGAGAGATGAGGTGGAGAGTTGGGGGGACTTGAAACAGATAGTGAAGATTGTGAGTCACATCTTGATGAAATGTCCTTCAATTTCTGGTCTTCATTAGTAGTGTTTTCTTGCCGCAATTGAATGTCAGATGGTTCGAGGGCTTCCTGGTTACCACCATAATAACCTGTCTGCCTAGTGGAGTCAGTTCTTGCTCTGTAAGCATAATGGATGTCATTATCTAGGACAGCTGATGGACCAGGATGCTCATTCACGCCCCTGAAAGAAGTCCTTTGTGAGGAAGCAAGTGGAGGGGGAAGGACGCGAGGCTGCTTCATGGAATACCGTGACCTCCCATACGGATAAAGCTCATCTGCCTCAGAATTCAGATACAGTCGGTCTGGGTAAGGTGAGCGAGTACTACTACGAGAACGGCCCTGCCCCAATCCATTATCGCCATATTTATCTGCAAGATTATCATGAAAATCGGAATTGATTTCCCTGTTTTTGCTGTACAGGTCAACATCCCCTGGCAGGTTCCACCTATGGTCTTTCTGACGTCCAATGTCATCTAAGAATGGCTCTTGCATGCCTGCTTTGGAATAAGCCCTAGAAGTCATGTATCCAGATCCTCCATAGAATTCTTTCCTAGGAACTGTCCTGCCACCACTAAATGTATCTCGTCTCGGACTGTTATGAACAATCTCCTGGTCCTCTGCTGGTAAGGGTAAGGTACTTTCATTTTCAAACATATCCCTTTTCCATGAAGTAACACTTTTTCCTCTGTCAAAAAAGCTTGAAGAACCTTCTTTAGGAGGGAAAGGCCTAGAACTGATATCAAAAGGTCTGTCGTAAGAAGATGAATCAAATGATGCTGATGTCATCATCTTATCCACCATTCTTTCACTGTCTTCCCAGTCGTCCAAATCAACAGTCCTGGAGCTATCTTTTTCCTTCATCCAAGCATCTACTTTATCATCCACAATCACATTAGACAAGGAAGCATCAACCTTTGAAGCTTCACTCTGCCTCTTGGCCATCCTAGCCTCCAATTCCAAAAGCTTTTGTTTGGCAGCTTGTTTCCTCCTCTCTTCCTCCATATGGGTTCTCTTCTTCTCCTCTTCCCTGGCAATTCTTTGCTCTTCAGCTATTCGAATAGCCTCCAGTCTCTCCTGTTCTGCTCTCCAAGCAGCTTCACGAGCTTCCTCCTCTAACATTCGCTGCCTTTCTTCCTCTTCCCTGATTCTTCTCAGTCTCTCCTCTTCTTCTCTTCGAGCTTGCTCCAAAGCTCTTTCTTGTTCTTCAATGATCCTCTGCCTCTCAAGCTCTTGCATCTTTTGAACTCTTTCAAGCTCTGCCTCAAAAGATTCCCTAACAGGATCATGAAAATCAGTCGGTTTAGCAACATCCTTCTTCCTCTTAATTACACCAAGACCCCCGGAAAAGAGCTCCCTTTCTTCGAAACCTGCAGAAACGAAGTCTTTAGTGAAAGGATCCTCCGAAAACAGTCTATCTCCTTTCGAAAAAGCATGTTTCTCCCTGCCCAAAGTCAGTTTGACATCAATTGTAGGAGGCACTTTCCCACTAGAAGCAAACGGAGATTTAGCTAATGCATTATTCTGAATATTATCACCCCTGTATCTGTTGGGTTGCTCAGCACCATAACGATCTCGAATATTACGCTCAGCCCCTCGATTATTATGTAATTCCATTGAATTGTTCCATTGCTGCCGCACTTCTGGAACATGTACCACATCCTTCCTTCCAAATGAAGAATCCCGATTAACCATCACACTGCCATCTCTACCAGTGTCACCAAAATGTGGTGGAATGTACCTATTGTCCTTCGCAGAATTGTTAGGTCCATCTGTCCTCGCACCAACACCATTTCGGTCATTTCCAACCTCTTGAGATTTTAATACATTTTTAGGAACTGGTGAGGTTCTCCACTTGTTGACTTCCCTGCCTTCCCTACTAGGTGTTCTCAAATCTCTGTTATATGGGTCCACTTTAAGGACTTCACTGGAAAAAACCTTTCCAGTTTCATTGTCTCGTTGACTCCGATGATTTTGATTATGAACTGGTTTGTGCAGTAAAACATTGGGCCTGGGCAAGTCAAAATCCCTATCCCAATAATTTTCAATTTTTGAATTCCCAACTTCTCTTCCACGTTCTGCAAACTCATGGCCAGTGTCACGCTCATCATCAGCCCAATCAGATCTCGGATTAAACTGAACAAGTGGCAGTGGACCAGGAAAGTAATCTTCCTGCTTCCGAGCGTGATCTGACAAACGCAAACTGCCCATCCTATGACCTTCTCCACCATTCTCCAACGAACCATTTCCAACTGTACTCCGAGAAGACTGCCCCTGTTGACGCACATCAACTAGGAGACCTGAATGGTAACTGTCCCTCTTGTCCTCAGACATTTCCTCACTCACCACCTGCTTCTGTTTTTGGTTCAAAGCCTCCTTCT
Source organism: Forsythia viridissima (assembly GCA_030279155.1). Taxonomy (NCBI): domain Eukaryota; kingdom Viridiplantae; phylum Streptophyta; class Magnoliopsida; order Lamiales; family Oleaceae; genus Forsythia; species Forsythia viridissima. The sequence goes on from CM059036.1 coordinate 38,631,096, forward strand.
GTTTCTGTGATGTGCCTGATGAAACAGGCCTTGCAGCCTGCAAAGAGGGGAAATCCTCACCTCTCAAAACTGTGACTTTCTCCACTGATGGTGGAAATGCCCGAGCAGGATAACCAGAACGCACAACTCCAAGCTCATCAGATTGAGCTGAAATTGGCAAATAAGAACCACTACCACGGCTTAATCCATCAGTAGCATCTATTCCATCAGCCACATGAACATCAACACTACTCTCATTCTTCTCTGATGAAGCAGTAGCTGCCACAGGCTTGGTCCAGCCCAAACCTGATGAAGTGGGCCTTGGACCACTTCCTGGACCAACACCGCCACCTGGCCCTCCGCCTGGCCCTGACAAATCAAATCTTTCATGTTCTTTCCTCAAGGAGGGCAAATTCAAGGGGGGTGGAACAGAGAGTTTTGGACCTGCCTTCTGGGTACCCCGATTCCTTGACAAAACCACCATCCCTGTACCACCACTCCCAGTACGGCCCCGTCCGCCAGTGCCCCCCTGCCCATAAGAACCACCACTGCCACTAAAAGCTGAATGATGAGTATGATGAGAAGGTAGATGCTGCTGTCCATAAGACTTGTTCAGATTCACCGACACAAACTTGGCACCAGAATTGGCCATCCCCGAACCCAACCTGTAACCCGAACCGACCTTACGGATCTCAACCCACACCGGCGCATCAAAACCCTAACCCAAATATTTTGCCTCTCTCCTCCACAATAATAAATCAATCAGCACTCACCCCAGGAGATCTCACTGTAAATATATTTTACAAAAAAAAAAAAAAAATCAAATCCAAGATTCTCACAGTAATTCTAATACTAAACTTCTAAATAAATTAATTAATTATATCAATTTTTTTTTATTAAAACTAAGAATCCATTAATAGGGAGAGAAAAAGAGTTATTAGCCTAATTAGGGTTTTTTGTAGGACAAATGAAGAAAATAGGGGATCAAGTAAGAAACGAAGAGGTGGTTGAAGAAGAATCAGAAGCGTACCTTTAATGGCGTAGATAGAGGACGGCGGTGCACTCTGCGGGCGCCGCGTAGAGAGAGAGAGAAAGTACTGCTGTGAGATAGAGAGACGGAGATACGTATAGGGAGAGAGAGTCAGGTTTCTGTTTCTGTTTTATGTACAGAGAGAGAGAGGGAGAGAGGTGGAAATACAAGAGGAAAACTAGGACTTCTTTTCATATCATTATTTCAGTTTAATGCCCCTGTATTTATATGTATTTTCATATTGAACCCATAAAATGATAAAATTACGAAGATTTTGCAAATATAACCCTGTTCTGATAAAATATATTTGCTTATATGGCCCTGATCTATTTGCATATCATTTTTTTTTTTTACGAATTAAAGTTTTTCTAAAGTTTTCTTTTTATTTTTGTCCCAACCATAAACCATGTTTAGCATTTATTGGTTTCATGTAGGCAAGATTAAAACTTGTAAATATTTTTCCTTTTTATTGATTATAGTTATTTATAAGCAAAGTGAAAATGTTTAATAACAAATTCGTCAAATTTTATTAAAATTATATTTATATATATTAGAATAAAATTTAATGACTAATATCTTAAATACACATACTAAAATGTTTAAAACTTAATTATTTAATAGTTAATATTAGAATTAATCATTTTTAAAATTATTAACACAAAATTGTTAACTCTTTTAAGGAGGGTGGGTGGGTGGGTGGGTGGGTGGGTGGGGGAGGAGAGGGAGGGAGAGAGAGAGAGAGATATATATATAACTTCAATAACTCTATCTAACCTTTTTTGGGGGGTAAATTACACTTATATTTTTTATTATTTCAGTTTTGTAATAATATCATCTATATTTAATTTTATTCGTATTTATCATCATCCTCTTTTTATTTATTCGTATAAATATCCCCTAATGGTTTTCTCAACGATTTTGATCTAATCTTAAATAAATTAAAATAACAAAAAATAAAAAATTTAATGAAAAAATTGCATTTGAGGTCGATCTAATCTTAAATAAATTAAAATAACAAAAAATAGAAAATTTAATGAAAAAATTGCATTTGAGGTCTCTAGCTTTTTTTAAAGTGCAAATTTATTTGGAACCTTTTAATTTTTTAAAGTTTTCACTTAAAATAATATAAAAATATGTAATCAAATCTTAAATTTTCTAATTCGGTAATTTACCCTAAATCCTTAGACAATAGTAAATTGCATTCGGGTTCCAAACTTTTCAAAAAAGTGTTGTGAGGTTCCAAACCTTAAAGTTAATATTTAGTATGAGATCCTTTCGTTCAAATAACTATCAGTTGACCCAAAAATCACTAATCATCCAAATTTTGACCAATTTAAAGAATGGCAAAAATGTATTTCTATATTATTTATTTAAAATAATTAAAAATATAAATTAAAAAACAAAAACAAAAAAGAATTTAGAAAAAAAAATGAAAAATATCCATCTTTTCCACCCCAACCTCACCACTAATCTTAGCCAGATTGACGGCGGCTGCCACCCAAATCCTCCGTCGAACACCACAAAATAATTGTTGATGATGCAAAGAGATTTGCTTGCATAAAAAATGGTCGATCAAAATTATAGCTAGAGCCAACAATTTTCATTTTCATTTCAATCTCAATGCATCAAAAATGTTGCATGTTCGCAGGTTTTTCCGATTCTCTATAAGATTAAGCTTCGGTCATTTCTTTTCAAATTAAAATCTGAACTCAAAACCTTCAAAACAAAATCTTTTGAAGAATAAATGCTTTGAATTTTTTTTTTTAAAAAACTTGACAAGCTTTCCCAAAACAAATCTTTCAGCTAAAAGAAGCTTCTGCACCATGGTCCCAAAATGGTGTGCCCATAAGATATGATCTAATTTTAATTGAGATTTTATTTTTTCTTCCCTAACTCACGAATACAAATTTAGGAATCAATTTGTGCGAGTTCAATATTGTTTAAAAAAATGATTTGGTGGTGGTCAGCGGTAGATTTGGTGAGTGGCGGCCGTCGGCAATTAGAGCGTAGGGGTGGGATGGTTTTGGGGAATATATATATTTTTCTTTTCTTTTTTAATTATTTTCTGTTTTTGTTTTTTTCTTCTCTATTTTTAATTATTTTAAATAAATAATATGGAAATATCTTTTTGCTCTTCATTAAATTGGTCAAATTTTGGTTGAATGGTGCCTTTTGAATCAACTCGCAGCAATTTACTCATGTTTTAGGATTTAGGGTAAATTAACAAATTACGAAGTCTGATTAGATATTTTTTTATTATTTTAAGTGAAAATTGTAAAAATTAAAAGGTTCAAGATAAATTTCTATTTTTAAAAGGTTAGGGACCTCAACTTCAATTTTTCAATTTTTGGCTATTTTAATTTATTTAAACAATGGGTAAAATCGTCAAAAATTTATTTGAAGACTATCTATGCGAATAAATGAGAGGATAGGGACGATATATGCCAATAAAATTGAATGTGGGCAATATTGTTACAAAACTAAAATGCAATCTCATTCCCAATATTTTTTGGTGACATATCGATTATCAATCTTCAATTAATTAGTAGATCATGAAGTAAGTTAGTTTTAAATTTATAGTGAATTTATAAATTTTTAAAGATTAAATAATAGTCTTTTAATCTTACAAATAGTTTTTCTAGTATTGGCGCATTTGCAATAGAGCTTGAAGATTACATTAATTAAAAAAAATTACCGTTAAAATAAGTACAACTTGTCTCAACGAGTTTTGATTTTTGACTCAATGACGTCCACTTGTGCGAATAGAGGAGAAATACATGGGCTGCAGCTAGAGTTAGAACAAATGGACTGAATGGGCTTAATAAAACCCCTTTCAAACCAAATGAAGTTTAGGTTGAGAATCTGGCCTAACTTTTGGGTTGAGCTAATTTATTGATTATGTTTAAATTATATTGGAGCGTTATGTTGTTCAAATTAAGGGTGGGCTGGTTGAGTTGTTGGGTCGGTTTCAATCCAATTAGAAAATGAACCGGTACTATTGGTTTGACAGAGTGTCAAATCGATCCAAATCGATTTCAAGCTCAAATCAAACCAAACCAACCCAAATAATATTCAATTAGTTCGGGTTGGATTGGTTTGGTTAATTCAGATTGAATTGGTTCGGTTTGGACTTGAGCTTTTTTTTTTTTTGAAGTGAAGTTTGACTTGTCTAAAAAACTCAGAATCTTATCCGATCCATTGGGTTTAGGTGTGAGTTTGAGCTTTTGGGTTTTGGGTTTTGGGCTTTGGGCTATGAGGTTTAAATTTTTAGTTATTTACTACTGAATGCCCGTGCATAGCACGTGGTAGAATTGTAATTGAGTATTTAATAATTAATAGTGCAGAATAAAATTGAATATTTAGTAGTCATGATTGCATTTCTCCATTGCAGGTGGAAGTCTTTGGAGAAAGATGATTATGTACAGCCAACATTAACCAGGATGCCAAAGAACAAGTAAACTATCATAGTTGAGCATCTTTAGAGCATTCTTGCACACAAGGACCAAAGCATTGTGCACGTATTAGGGAATGAAAAACATGTTCATAATTAGGACTTGAGGAAAAAGAAAACAAAAGAAAATATTCATAAGCAGGACATAAGCAAAAAGAAAATGAAGAAAACATTCATAATCCCGTGATATATTTGATCAATTACTTGAAAATAGAATGTGTAACTCCTAAATTATGAAGAACTGTTTGCGATTAAAGTCTAATCTAAATTTTGTAGACTACAATATATTTTAGCTTCTTACATCAAAGTCATGGAATGAACAACTGTGGATATCGCTTCTTGGTAAGTTCCCAATACACTGGAGTGTCTCATTACTAAGAATAAAAGATAAAGAATGAAGAAACACCATTTCAAATTTTAAATAACTAGCAAGTGCACGAATCTATTGGAATATAAAAAAGTAGAAAAGAAGTTGATCTCATAGGGACTGCAATGAAAAATGTCTAATTTAATCCGAATTAATTATTATTGTAGTCTAGTTGGGACGAAAGGAGTTTAGTTGAAAGAATTTAACGTAAAGATTAATTAACTATGCTAAAAAGTTGAGTTGAAGGTTCAAGTTGTTTAAAGTACCAAGGTTCGGAATTCACCATTGTTTAACTTATAATTATCCAATTATTGATTAATTCTAAAAAACAAACGACAGCTCAAAATCAATCTATTGTCACCTTAAAATATTTAGCAATTAAATCCAAAAAGAGAAAATTCAATATCGGCTCCCACTTGCTTCAATCTTAAATTATTTAAGCGTTTTTCGTATCAAACTCAATTAAATGAAAACAAATAATCAAAGGTTTCGCATCCCAAGCATTCTGTGACTCCCAAATCGATAACAAAATAACAGAAAATCAAAAGAAATTAATAAAACATGTTTAAGCACCAAGCACGAGTTAATTAAGTTAATTACTAACTGTAAAAAATACATGATATTTAACATGAAAGAGATTTAATTAATCTAACAAGAACGAACCATGAAAGTTAAAGCTCAAAAACAGAATTAAAATGATAACAAGATAATTATTTCATTATAACAATATTTCATCGTCTACCTTGGCTCAAGAAAATTAGAAGAATATAATTAAATTAAAAATAAAATATTTGATAGAACTCGGCATGGATTGAAGGAGAAGAAATCTTCCGAAAACTCTTCTTCCCCATGTGATTCTTCTTTCTTTTTCTTGCTGTCGCCCTCCTTTAATTCGACCTAAATTCAGTCTTTATATAGTGTTTTATCAATTTTGAAACTCGTGTACGTGAAAAGACGGAAAAGGCCCCGACTCAGAATTGAAAATAAGTCCAAAAATGTCCAAACGGGCTGCGAACAGGCCACAGTTTGCTTGCCGCAGTGAAATTTTAATTGCCGCGATCAACCGCAATTTGACCGCAGCAAAAAGTGAATAATTTGCCAAAAAATGGTTCTCATCCCAATTTGCACACTTAGTCTTCCAAGTTCCAATATGTATATTATTTGGTCCCCACTTCAAGTTTTAATTATAGATTAAGTTATTTTTGCTTCAAAGCTTTATGTTTAGTCCCAATACTTCAAAACCTTCCATTTTGGTCCCTAAATCTTCATAGTTGTTCAGAATTTGTCCTAATTCAAATAAGACATTAATTAGTAATTTTATTAATGAACAATTAATAACAAAATAAGATAAGCGTGTAACATGTAAATACCTCCAAACCTAAATTTTGCTAGTTCTCGAGCAAAAATTGAGATAAAATACTATTTATTCTTCCCTTTTTCTTTCAAGGCACTTTGCATTCACTTTATCAATCAAATTAATAACTAATGGATAAAAGTACAAGTATTATCAAAATTTTGTAGAAATATCACTCCCACATCCATCAATTCACACATATCAGTTAATAAACTTGTGCAATTAGATTACCTATCAAAACTATAGTAACCAAATAATGGGATAAGTGGTTAAACAAATTATGAGTGAGAACAATAGAGATTTTTTTAAAGACACAAGAGTTATTGTTCATTTTCTCCCACTTTTCTTTTCTCTTTTTTTTTTTTCAAAAATTTTTTCAAATAACTTTTTTTTTTGTTAGTGTACCATATGTAGAGAGTGCACATTTTTCAACTCTCTCTCTCTCTCTCTCTCTCTCTTTTTAATATTTTTCATAAGTGATACTTTTTGACTTTGATCTATTTCACTTTATACCATTCATCTTCATCTTGTGGTTATTCTTTTTTCCCCTCTCCTTCTTCTTCGTTCGCCCTTCACATTTTTTTTTTGGCACCACTATTTGATATAGATTTATCTCTACTTTCTCAATCATAAAAATGATATGATATATTACATTATGAACGCGGATTTGCTCAGGGTAGGGATAGTTAGCTAACAAAGAAAAATTCAAGGCTTTTTAATTTATTTTCCATAAGGCTTCAAACTTGCTGCTAGGGATCAATATTCATTTGGTAGGCTAGAAAGGCTTAAATGCATCAAATATGGCCTATCACTTTTTAGAAAGCAAATTAGTCATCCAACGACACAAATCTTACGGGCTTTCGAGTGTAGTGATACATATGGAAAAAAGAAAACCACCATAGTGAATGTAAAAATTAGGCATAAAGGAGTTCTCTCCAAGAAGATGTAAGGCTCAAAACTCACTTGAATGTTTTTATTTAACACATGAATTTTCTTCAATTGATTAATCACTTTTACTCATCGAACTTCACTTTTCACACTTGTGACTAACATCAACATGCCAAACTGACAAATAAGGTGTCACAATACTCAAAGCCAAATGTAATATAAGTACTAAAATAAAAAATTCCTTACTTCATCAAATTTCTAAAGTCCATGCGCAGTGCCTTAATTTTTTTTAAACACTCAACCCTCAAATCTATTCTACATATTGTCCTCAATGTTTCAATTTATACAATTCAGTTAAGTGCATGCAAATATAATCAGTATACAGATATAAAGAGAGACAAAAAAAAAAGAATAGAAAAAGTTGGAAATAATGTACCTGAATCAATTGTACCACCACGTACTTCTACTAAGAAGATAAAACAAAATTGTTTTTTTTTTAAAATTTAATTTTATTATTATTATTTATTTAAGATGGATAGATAGGATCACTTAAATCAATTTCTTCATCTCCCTCTCAAGAGTTGAACTCTAAATATGGTTTTAATCTTTGACCATTAACTTTGAAAATATTACCATTATGTGGGTTTTCAATCTCAATCATTCTATGGGGATAAACTGTACGAACAATAAAAGGGTATGACTATCTAGAACGTAACTTACCTGAAAATAAATGCAAACGAGAATTGTATAAAACTACTTTCTGACCTGGAGTGAACAATTTTTCTATACACCAGTCTATAAGAGGACATTTCAATGGGTGTTTTGAAAGCTGTTCTATATGCCCACAATGCATCAGTAAGTCGTAAAGACCAATCATTTCTATTAGGTCGAACTGTCTTCTCCAAAATCTGCTTTATTTCTAGATTTGAAAACCTCAACCTGAGTGCTAGTTTGTGGGTGATATGGAGTTACAACCTTGTGTGTGATGGAGTACTTTGCTAACATGGTTTGAAAATACTTATTGCAGAAAAGAGATCCACCATCACTTATTATGGCCCGTGGAGTGCCAAAATGAGATAAAATATTGCTTTTCAAAAATGTCACCACACTTTTGTGATCATTGGTCCTATATGGAATTGTTTTGACCCACTTGGAAACATAATCGACACCAACCAATATATAAAGATATCCAAATGATGGGAGAAAATGTCACATGAAATCGATTCCCTATACGTCAAATATCTCAACTACGAGAATATGATTAATCGGCATCATGTTTCTTTTTGAAATAATTTCCATGCGTTTACACCTATCACATGAAGAACAAAAACATAAGTGTCACGAAAAAGAGTAGGTAAATAAAAATCACATTGTAAAATTTTGGCAGTAGTCTTTTTAGCACTGAAATGACCTCTACAAGCTTGGTCATGACAAAAAGATATTGAACTTTGGAATTCACTTTCTGGGGCATATCTCTTTATAATTTGATCAGCACAATATTTAAACAAATAAAGATCATCCCAAAAGAAGTTCTTCACTTCAGCTAAGAACTTAGTTCTATCTTGTTTAGTCCAATATTCTGGAAGCTTACCTGTAACAAGATAATTAACTATGCCAGCAAACCAAATTATATAAAAATAATATTCATAAGTTGTTCATCTGAAAACAACTCATTTAATAGTAGTTTTTCCTGTATAGAATCAAGCACAATACGAGATAAGTGGTCAGCTACAATATTTTCAGAACCCTTTTTATCTTTAAACTTAATGTCAAATTCTTGCAAAAGCAAAATCCACCGAATCAATCTTGGTTTAGCATATTTCTTAGTGAGAAGTTATTTGAGGGTAGCATGGTCAGAAAAAATAATTACTTTACACCCTACAAGATATGATCGAAATTTATCTAAAGCAAATACAACTACTAGCATTTCTTTCTCCGTAATAGAATAATTCAATTGTGTATCGTTAAGAGTCATACTAACATAGTAAATAACATAAGGCAACCGATCTAATCTTTGTCCTAAAACTGCTCCTATAGCATAATCAAATGCATCACATATGCGTTCAAAAGGTAAATTCCAATCAGGTGGTCGAATGAAGTGGTCAGCAATTTTTTAAGTCTTTCAAACACTTCTAAACAAGAATCATTAAAGACAAAAAGTGTATAATCAACAAATAAATTGCATATAGGTCTAGAAATTTTACTAAAATCTTGAATGAATCTTCTATAAAAACCAGTATGCTCAAGGAAAGATCTTACTTCTTTCATTGATTTTGGAGGTGGAAGATTGGAAATAAGATTCACTTTGGCATTGTCAACTTCAATACCATTACTAAAGATAATGTGACCAAGAACAATACCGTGTTTCACGATGAAGTGACATTTTTCTCAATTTAAAACTAAGTTATTTTCCTCGCATCTCTGCAAAACTAAAGTTAGATGGCGCAAACATTCATAAAAAACATCTTCATATACAGAAAAATCATCTATGAACACTTCAAGAAACCTCTCAACCATGTAAGAAAAATACTAAGCATACATTTTTGAAAAGTAGCAGGTGTATTACACAAATCAAATGGCATTCTTCTATACGCAAATGTTCCAAAAGGACAAGTAAAATTAGTTTTCTCTTGATCTTTTGGAGCTATTAGAATTTGATTATAGCCAGAATAACTATCTAGAAAATAATAAAAATCATGACCTGCAAGTCTATCAAGCATTTGATAAATAAATAGAAGAAGAAAGTGATCTTTTCTAGTGACTGAATTCAATTTTCTGTAATCAATGCAAACACGCCAACATGTAGTTATTCTAGTTGGAACCAATTTGTTGTTTGTATTAGTAACTACTGTGATACCTGATTTACCTGATTTTTTTATGACGTGTACTGGACTTACCCACGTGCTATCAGAAATATGATAAATAATCATAGCATCTAACAATTTAAGCACTTCAGTTGTTACCACCTCTTTTATGTTAGGATTTAACCTACGTTGCATCTCTCTAATAGACTTAAAATTCTCCTCAAGATAGATATGATGCATACAATCTACTGAATTTATACCTATGATATCAGCAATGGTCCATCCTATTGCCTCTTTATATTCAGTCAAAACACTTAACAACTTACTTTTTTACGCATCATCAAGGAAAGAAGAGATAATTACTGGTAAAGTGTTGGCCTCTCTCAAGAATGCATATTGCAAAGTGTTAGGCAATGTTTTAAGCTCTAATTACTGATAATTACTGATGTGATGTTCTTCTTCTCACTTGTTGGAAGTGGCTCAATTGTCTGTTTTTACTTAGTTGTATCCATGACAGGTGCTGACTTAAACAAGACATTTACTTCATTTATAGTACTATCAACATCAAAATATGAACCAAAATGAGTTAAGCACATCTTTAAAACATCATCACAATTAGTAGAAATAAAAGAATCATCAACTAATGCTTCTATCATATCAACATCAGCAACTTCTTCATTGTCATATGGTTGCTTGTTGACATTGAAAATATTCAATTCTATTGTCATGTTACCAAAAGATAGCTGCACAACTCCATTCCTGCAATTAATAATAGCATTAGACATTGCTATAAAAGGACAACCAAAAATTACAAGAATGTATTTTGTAGAGTCTCATATTGATTGAGTATCAAGACAATAAAATCAACCAGAAAATAAAACTTGTTAACCTGTATCAAAACATCTTCTACAATTCCAGAGAGACTTTCACAAATTTATTAGCAAGTTGTAAAATCACGTATGTTAGTTTTTACTCGCTTAGTCCAAGTTGCATATATACAGAGTAACGAAGAAGATTAACACTAGCTCCAAAATCTAGCAAAGTTTTTTCAATCTTATGGTTTCCTATTATGCATGAGAGAGTAGAACAACTTGGATCTTTAAAATTTGGAGGAGTGTTGCTTTGAATTATAGAGCTAACCTGTTCAATTAAAAATGCCTTTTTGTACACATGCAATTGTCTCTTTTTCATACATAAGTCTTTCAAGAACTTAGCATATGCAAAAACTTTCTTAATAGCATCAAGTAATGGGATATTTATACTTACCTGCTTGAATATTTTCATGATTTCATTGATAGCACTACCTTGCTTTAATTTTGTTAACCTCTGAAGAAATAGGGCTTTTGGAATGTTAGATGGCTTATTGTTTTCTTTGGGAGCTTCTTGAACTTAATCATCAGTTGGTACATTTCCTAGAGAAACTGGTTGAGATGTATTTCTTTTTGTAATTTCTATTTGGTTGTCAAACAATTTGTCGCGTCTCAAAGTCATGATCGATTTAGCCTCCTCATGTTGGTTGCTTGAATTAGTCCGAATATTGTGCACTCCTTTAGGGGTTAGAAAGTGGCTGACTAGGAAAATTTTATTTCTCAATGATTGTTGCCAACTGTTGGACTAACAATGCTAGTTTTTCCATCATATTTTTCATATTAGAGATGGATTGTGCCTATGAGTTTTGGTTAGTTCGAACTTCATTCTTAAACTCGGTAATTGTGTGATTCTGGTGCTCTAATGCAGCATGTGTAGCTTTTGTCAATTTTTGAATTGCCTCTTCCCATGGTTTTAGCTGTGAAATTTTTTGATTGAACTATCTAGTATGTTGTTGAGGGATTTGACCTGTCGTACTATCTTATTGAACACCCTGTGACCAAGAAAAATTTGGGTGGTCTCTCCCTCTTGGATTATATGTGTTGAAATAAGGATTGTAATGTGGTTTTCTCATCATGTTTAGGGCATTCACTTGATCAAAACATGCATCTGGCTCAGCGAAATTATTGCCTGTCAACGAGGTTAACTTGTCTATCATGCCTTTGCCTTCTTTGATTTCTGAGCTAGGTTCATGCTTCAAATCTCATAGATTCCTCTTTTCTTTAGTTCAGTCCGAGAAGATCGACTCTACTATTGTGATTTGTCAGCATGCTTTTGAAAGAAGCTCCAAATTTCTGTTGTATTTGTTGACATAAGCTTCACTACTTGTGGCCATCAACCACTCTTGAATATGTGATGGTAATCCTTTCAAAAAATATTGGCATAAGTGTCATTTTTCATAACTGTGATGTGTACATTTTATAAGGAGTCCATTGAATCTCTCCCAAGTTTCATAGAATGGTTCTTCGTCTTTCTGCACAAACTCCGAAATTTCCCTACGAATAACATTAGTCTTATGACACATGAAAATATTTATTCAAAAATTTAGCAATCATTTGTTCCCAATATGTAATACTAGCAGGTAATGTATTAAACCATGATCTACATCTATCGTTCAGAGTGAAAAGAAACATACGAAGTTAAACATTATCGGGAGAAATATTTTCATATTTCAATGTCTCACATATATCATAGAAATCTGTCAGATGATTATATGGTTCTTCACTATCTAAACCATAAAAAGATAAAAGACAATAAAGCACGTCCGATTTTGGCTCAAAATTCATAGCAGCTACTTGTAGGTATTGTATGCATGAGGTGCTTAATTAATTAGCTAACGGACTAAAATAGTCCCTAATAGGGCCCTCCTCAATTTCATCACCCATAGTGATTATTACTTCGGTTCCTTCAATTTAATCTAAAGTGGTAGCTTGTTTTCGTTGGTGAAATGTTCTTTCAATTTAACTATCTAGAGATTTTAGCTTAATTTTTAGAGATCTACAACCAAGCATGCACTAGTAAAGAATAAAATTAACTAAGACTAAATTAACTTTTCGACATAGTCTCTGGCATCGGCACCAAAAACTTAATGTCAAATTTTAAATAACTCGCAAGTGCACAAATCTATTGGAATATAGAAAAGTAGCAACGAGGTTGATCCCCACAGGGACTGCAATGAAGAATGTCTAACTTAATCCGAATTAACTATTTCTATGCTAGTTTGGTCAAAAGGAGTTTAGTTGAAAGAATTTAACTTAAAATATTAATTAACTATGCTAAAAAGTCGAGTTGAAGGTTCAAGTTGTTTAAAGTACCAAAGTTTTGGAATTTACCATTGTTTAACTTATCAATTATCCAATTATTGATTAATTCTAAAAAACAAACGATGACTTGAAATCAATCTATTCTCGTCTTAAAATATTTATCAATTAAATCTAAAAGAAGAAAATCCAATATCGGCTCCCATTTGCTTCAATCTTAAATTACTTAAGCGTTTCCTGCATCAAACTCAATTAAAAGAAAAAAAATAATCAAATGTTTCGCATATTAAGCATTCTATGTATCCCAAATTGATAACAAAATAACAGAAAATCAAAAGAAATTAATAGAACATGTTTAAGCACCAAGCACGAATTAATTAAATTCATTTATAACTATCAAGAATACATGATATTTAAGATGAAATATATTTTATTTAATTAATCCAATAAGAACGAACCATGAAAGTTAAAGCTCGAAAACAGAATTAAAAGGATAGCAAGATAATCGTTTCGTTTAAACAAGGTTTCATCGTCTATCTTGGCTCAAGAAAATTAGAAGAGCATAATTAAACTAAAAACAAAAGAATTGATAAAATCCGGCATGGATTGAAGGAGAAGAAATTTTCCAAAAACTCTTGTTCGTCACATGCTCCTTTTCTCTTGTTTCTTGTCGTCGTCCTCCTTTAATTCGGCCTAAATTTGGTTTTTATATAGTTTTTTTTTATCAATTTTGAAACTCGTGTACATGAAAAGACGGAAAAAGTCCTGACATAGAATTGAAAATAATCCAAAAATATCCAGATAGGCCGCGAACGGGCCGCAGTTGGCCGCGGCAAACATTGAATAATTTGCAAAAAATGGTTCTCCTCCCAATTTGCACGCTTAGTCCTCCAAGTTCCAATATGTATATTATTTGGTCCTGACTTCAAGTTTTAATTGCAAATTAAGTCATTTTTACTCCAAATCTTTATGTTTGGTCCCAATATTTCAAAACCTTCCATCTTAGTCCCCAAATCTTCATAATTGTTCACAATTTGTCTTAATTCAAATAAGACATTAATTAGTACTTTTATCAATAAATAATTAATAATAAAATAAGATAAGCGAGTAACATATAAACTAAAATTGCGCTCATCAAAACAAGGTCCAGTTTTCTTATTTTGCGTACTCTTTGATTTTTCCCTTGCCCTATCTATAGCTATATTGAAATCTTCAAGATCAACAACCAAGCCTCTTTCTTTTGCCATCAATTTTTAAAAGAGATGTCAATCAACTTTCATAATAGAATTATACTTGCATGTAAATAATGATGCTACATTCACCTGAGTTAGGTCCAATGGAAAGCCACAAGTATCTCATATATCAAATGCACCCTGCAATTAAATTATCTAAGAGAGCAAGAAACACACAAAAACCAAATAGGCTCTTCAAAGACTATCTGATCAGCCCAGAAGTACGTTGACACTAAACTAAGTATTAGCTTATTAAAAATGGCTTCAACAATCAAGGGTGTGAAAACTTATAAAAGTTGAATAAGTAGAGAGCACGGGTATACACAGAATCTAGAATCTGCAACAAATTTTTGATAAGTTCGTTAAAAGACAAAAACGGCAATAATTAAAAGGGAAAATTGCATATTTGGTCCATAATCTTTCAAAAAAGTTTGAGATATACCAATAACCTTTAAAAATAGCACCAGACATTCCAAACGTTTGAAAAATATGCATGGTATGTTCTTTATGACAAAACCTTTTAAATAAACAAAAAAGAAAAAGAAAAAAAGATGATTAAAAAATAACTAAATGTACTTCAAAAAAATGAAAAGTAACAAAGATAACATTTTTTTTTTTATCAAATCTCAAAATCCAAAATCCACCACCATCCCAAAGATCCGAAATCCACCATCCTTAAAACCTTAAATTGATTGCAATTTTTTTTTTCATTTCATTCGAGATAACTCAGATAGGAGAGGGAGATGGAGAGTGAGAGGAGAGAGGGACATCATGTATAAATTGAAGAAGATTTGTTTTATGGGAAACACCTAATGAATTCACTTTTGCAGAAATCCCTGGGCCAAAAATGGAATACTGGTGCGTATACTTGTTCAATGTCTGTTCTTTTTTCTGGGTTCTTTAGTGAAATTAAAACTCATATACGAGAGAATTTTTGTTGGTTTTCTTGTTTTTTGTAGATTTATGACCTTTTGAGATCTGATACTAGAGTTTTACCAACTAGGTGTCTGTCGAGAAATATCAGATTTTGTACAAGGTCTAAAATGAGATTGTGTTGAATTGGTTTTTACAGTTCTTGCATGTATAGAATTTCAACTTTCTTTGTGTATTTGGTAACTAGGTAGCTAAAGTTGGAGTATTTTTGTTAGTGACTTGAGTGCAGAGATGAAACTAGGGGTGGGAATGGGAAATATTGTATTGAATGATGATGCAAGGCTATAGCGGCTGCGGTTTTGGGAACCAAAGCTTTCAATTTCTTGATTTTGACGTCAGTTTCGTCGGAATGCTCATTGATGTCTGTGGAGAATGGTGAGAATTTGCAGAATAAGCTTAAAGAAAACGGTGTGTTATTTGGATTTTGATGTTTGATAAAGAAGATGACCTATTTATTACTTTTTATTTTTTTTTATTACATTTGGTTATTTTTCAATTATTTTTTTCTTTTTTTTTTATTTATTTAAAAGGAAGGGCAATTTCTTCATAAAGAACCTACCATGTCTATTTTTTCAAATGTTGGTGATGTCTGGTGCTATTTTTAAAGGTTAGGGATACGTTTCTAACTTTTTTGAGAGGTTGATGAAGACCAAATATGCAATTTTTCCTAATTAAAATATAAAAAGTTACTATGTTATTGATGGGTAAAAACAACATTAACATTAAAGGGAAAATGAAAACCATGTTAAGGAGATAGGAAGGGGTAGGAATGAAAGCTCTAGACATGGAAACTAAAGATGCTTTACCTCATGTTGTTTAGCACAAGAAAGAAAGGTGGTAAATTGGTGGAAGTTATTCGTCTTGTACTTCACAATGTCACAAATTGACTCATACGCTAGTCTCAATATTGATTAAAGAATGCCTTCAATATAATTAAGATAAGTTAGTTGTTCATCTCTTTACTTCAAGTCCCTCCAAAGTTTCTAGAGAATGAGAAATAGACTACAAGCAAAATTTATCTCTACATATTTGCTCTACACACTTCTTACTCTTATCCTTCTCCTCTCACTTTCACTACAAATAAGATAAGTTTTTTTAATCCCTTCTCATACAACCTAATAAGCTGGATCAAATAGAGGCTGCCAAAAAAAAAAGTCTTTAAATCTAGAAATTCCAGATTTTCAGAATCAAATCTTAAGACTTCATGCTCGAGAATTAGGAGATCAGAGAAAAGAGATGCAATGAAATCTCTCACATGTCGAATGGCTAGAGCAGAAAAATAATAAGAATCACCATTCCATGTTCCAACAAGAGAAGAGCTCTAGACAACATACTTGATTATCACTTTTCCATTGCTAATTCACCTAACTGTATAATACAGTCATCAGTACCACCACCCAATTCTCTTTCTATTCCGCTTCCACACCTCGGCCCATCACACCACCCAGCCAACAATACAAGTCAACCTTCAAAATAACATTGCTAGCCCAATCCCAACCACATCAGTAATAAGCCATATACCACATTACCAATATTGAGATAAACAATAAAGATGGCCTGTACTTGGATCAAACCAAAGGTGTAAACCTACCTATTGCATTTTGTACCCATGCAGAGTAGAACGTGTTGGAATTTATATTTCAAATCAGTTTAATTTTAAGCTAAACTCAGTTGATTTAGAAATATCAATGGAAAGATAGGTTGGATGGTTGAATATGTATGTGGAATAGTGAAGATGGAATGATGGCAGAATATAGGGAGGGTGGAACTTTTTTCCTTTTCCAATGACTTTTTCTTGCGTTTTTGAATAGGGGTGGGCTTAATATGATTTTGATTGAGTTAACTGACTGATCCAAATTCGTTTAGTTCCTTCAATTTGATTAATATAGTAACTGCAACAGTAATTTTCAGTTTACCTATTATTAATGCACCTTAAACAAAACCAGACTAAATTTATGTCTATAAATAATAAGTTTGGCTTTACCTGAAAAGTGACAAAGCACAGTTTGGCTTTTCCTTAAAAGTGTTTTTCATATTGCAAATAAATGCTGACAAGAACAATGAACTACATCAAAGTCAACATTGATATTTTCAAAATAATAGACTACGGACAAAAATAAGGCACGTGACAATGAAATAAGAACTAAAAGATCACAAATTTAAATTAACACTTGCCTATTAGTGTCTACTAACAATCCTTCATTGAACCACTCGAGTGGCTTTCATAAATTTCTCGAGTATCTGAAGGAAAAGTCAACCAATATAAACCATTTTTAGTCCTAAACAGGAGCCTATCTCACTCGCTAATTTTTCCCATACAAAACTAATTCATACATAAGGAAATTTTTTATTAATCTGTGAAGTGCAAATGAGCAACTTAGGTAAAAACTACAATACTATAACATAAATAGAGATAGCAATTTGGGTGCATTTACCTAAGCATAGTGAGCAATATGGTAAAATCACTTGAATATAAACAAAAATGACTTTAGGAAACATGTAGAACTATTAAAGGGAGACACCCACAAGGAAACAATTGATTATACTATCAGTTCAACAAATTGAAATTTTAGTGTATTATCAAATGTCAATCACTTGGATAGATCAAATTAAAATAACTTTAACTCCTTTATTGTTTATTAATCTAGTTCTTAACGTTCAATACTAATAAGTTTTACCTATATAACGGAACAATAAATAGACCAATCTTCTTCGAAAAAATTAGAAAGGTAATCCAAGCATTATAATTAACTCGAAAATTATAAATAAAGTGATTTACTCAAGAGACACTAACAGTCTAACACCATCTCATAATTGAATCTTTCCAAATATAAAGACTCGAAGAAACAATGTATAAAGGCTGGAAGAAACAATGGGACTTAATACCAGCATATGATAATCCCTACACAAAAGTCCAAAATTGCATGTGAGCTCTCCTCCCCTCCACCAAACCGACTTCAAAAGTAAAATATTCCAAAAAAAAAGTGCACGTGAGTTGTAGGGTTTTCATTTGCTACTTTCTAGAAGATTCGTTCACCACTAATTTTTTTTGACAACTATAAGATATGTACATACACGTATATGAACTGATAGTTTGTTTGGTATTTTTTTAATAAATTATAAATACTGAACTTTACGAGATGTGTATAAATAAAAAGTAAATAAAAATTGCAAGTCTTATAAAATGTGTAGATAAAAATAATATTTGATCAACTTATAAGTACTTATAAATACTCTCAAACATGCATACACGTGTATAGATAGATAATAAAGATTCTCAATGAATCGTGATCTCATTTTTTTTCAAGAAAATAGAGATTAAAGATTTTGAACGAAAGATCCAACAAAACATCTTGAAAAACAAAGTATTGTTAATTTCTTCATACTTGTATTAAATTTTTTTTTTTTTGAGAGAAAGATATGTATAGGTCGGTCGATTAGTACATATTATTTAAAGGAGATCGAAGGAAGTAACGGAATATAAAATATATTACAAGATGTCATCGAGCCTTATAAATACGAACATATATATTCTTAAAAGAGAGAAGTAGAGACCGCAACCCTTGTTCCTTTAATTTTGCTAAAGAGAGATGGCTATCATGCGGTGTATTCCGGCGTTGGAAACAAACAGGGAGATGAGTGTGAATGAATTCAAGGCATGGCTCCGCCACTTCGATGCCGACAAGGACGGCCGGATCAGCCGTGAAGAGCTGAAAGAAGCTCTCCACAGCCTGCACATATGGTTTAGTGGGTGGAAAGCCCGCCAAGGGTTGAAGGCAGTTGATTCTGATCATACTGGGCATATAGATAATGCTATGGAGATTGAAAAGCTAGTTAATTATGCACAAAAAAGGCTCAAAATGAAGATTTACGAAAATGATTGGTGATATTCTTAGGCCATTTACTGCTATTTGTATTTTGAATCACCAACTTGGAAGGTTTGTATTATTATTACATCCTTGTTATACTGTTTTTCTTTTAAGGATATTGTCCATCAATCATCATGACCAGATTAACGGTTGTTGGAATTAGATGGGGTTTTAATAACGTATTTTTAACACCTCTCGGCCGTGGGGAGGTGGCGGCTTCAAGTTGAGATCTGCTGTCCCAATTCCATGTCCCCTTGGCTGTTCGTCCAATGAAAACCTTACACATTACCAATTAAATAAGTAAGATGATCATTATGAACAACATTTAATGCATTCGCATTGATGATAGGTAAGGTTTTCATTGAAGGGACTGCCAATAAGATATAGAATTGAGACAACAGATCTCAACTTGGCGGCTCCACCCCCTAAGTCGCCAGATCCACTGCGGTAAATTATTGGCGCGGGTGGTGGTTCAACCACTCCTCGGTCATAGGAAAAATCGTTCATCTCACTTTTTAATTGATCTCCAGGGCCGGCCCTGGCCCTAGGCGGCCAGGCAACCGCCTAGGGCCCCCGGCCATGCAGGGCCCAATTTTGGCCTTTTTTTTTGTTTTTTTGTTTTTTTTTTTTAAGTAAAGATCAACCTATTTAAATATGAAATAAGTCTAAATAGAAAATAAATTCAAATCTAACATACATTATCCATCTTAATCTAGTTATTAAATTGTAGACCGTGCAATTTTCTTTTTAAACCTCATTTTAGACATTTTTATCTTGAATAAAAACGATTTTTCAAATTGTTAGAATTTGAAAAATAAATAAAAGGGCAAAGAATAAAGAACACAAGGATTTATATAGTCCTATAAAAAATGATGATTTTTGTTTACAATAGATTAGTCATATATATAATAATACAATGAAAATTTTCTAATTATAATGAAACTCTAAGGCAAAATTTCGAAAAATACCCTTACTTAAGAAAATACAAATACCGTATTCCTTTCGGGAGCGCTGCCCCCGAGAGGGGGGCCACCTGCCCCCCTTCCAACCCCCACGGTGACCTTACCGCGAAGGTTGATCCGCGTTCAGCTCTGCGTAGTGCAACATATTAGACTCTACATCTTAACACAAATTCCAACCATTTTTTAATTGTCTCTAAAAAATTTATAATTTAAAAATATCTCAATATATTAAGGGCCCCATTTTAATTTTCGCCTAAGGCCCCCCAAATCTCAGGACCGGCCCTGTTGATCTCCGTTTTCTATTAATGTTCCTCTTACATCCTTCAAGGCGAGCCATTTACAAAGTTTTCCAATGAAGATATTATCGAGCTTTCATCAACAAGTCCGTATGATATAATTGGAAAGTTCTCTCAGTTTAAACCCACCATGAAAGAGGTGAGATGCATCTTTTGGTTTCAATTCAAGGGTGGTTTTCAAATGAGTTTATTAGATCGCATCTCAGTTTTGGATTGCTCTTCCACATCTCCCCTATGTTATCTTAAACAACATGTTTTCCATTGCTTACAAATATTTATATGTTGGTCAAATATCATTTTTATCTTCGCATTTTCGTAGGATCTACAATTTTTATCCACTTTTTATCTATATATTTCGTAAGACCCACTATTTATATATAATCTATAAAAAGCTTTTCCATTGCTCATATTATTGGTAAGCCGCTCAAGATTGATGAATTTACGTTGAAGAAAACCATATCCAATGTGGCTAGAATCTATGCCGAAATTGATATGTCTAAACCTAGGAGTGAAAGAATTCCAGTTGGGAACCAACAAACAGTCACCACCACCATGCTACCACTGAATTCCGCCAACGAGATTACGATAGAGAAATCCCCTATCAAATAACACGGCCGCCTATATCGTCAATTTATCTCAAAATAATAACGAATTTTTAGCAAAATTTGAGTAACTTTTAAGGTGGGTCCCATATCTAATTAATGATGTTAATTAGGTGGTAATTAATTCTTGTCACGATGAGATAATTACAACTGTATATTAGGTTAGCTAAATAGGTATTTGTGTGAATTTGAATAAATCTCCAAGCATTTATATTGAAAAGTTTTTAATAAAAAATTTAAATGTCTTTATGAGTGGGAGGCAATCCCACATTGAAAAATGAGCTAGAAATGGACAAAAGTCGTTCACTTTTTATTATGTAACTGGTGTTTAACCCGTGCGATACACGTGAGTTGTGTTCTGTAATAATAATTTTGAAAAAAAATTAAGAAAATTTATTGGTTATTGGTTATAATGAAATCAAATACAAAAGCATCATTTAAATAACATTTTATTGGACATCGTTATTGAAAATTTAAAAAACAACATTGCTAATTCAAATTTTAGAAAACTTCTTTGAAGACCACATTTGTGGTTGAATTTGTTGGTTCTCCATCTCAATCGCAAATTAGTAGTTCTAGAGACTGTTACATAAAGTTGTCCATGACTAAAAACTAATTTTTTTTAGATAGAGTCCAATATGCGAAAGAGATTGACCCTTACTCTTATTAACAGTCATAGCATATGCGACAATCAAATGATATTGCATTCGTTGAAACTTAAAAGGTAATCTTGAGTTTGAAGAAGTTAAAGTCATTCTTGGAATGAAAAGTTTATGCCCTGCACTGCTTCATGAAATAACCTTCGCTTCCAAAACATGATTTCCAGGCCCGGTTTTGGGCCTAGGCGAGTGAGGCAACCGCCTTGGGGCCCAAAACCGAAGGGAGCCCATTTTCGTAAAAAAAAAAAAAATATTACTGAAGTTGGCCAGTAAAAAATATTTGTACAAAAGTTTGAAGTCAAACAAAGCAAAGCAAGCCACATTCTATAAGGACGATGACTATTATTAAGTAGTGACCCAAAATTGAAGGGGCCTATTTTTTTTAAAAAAAATATTGAAGTCCAACTCACCAATAGCCGACGATGACTTCTTGATTTGGGGGCCTAAACTTTGGACATTGCCTCGGGCCTCGAAAATATCAGAACCGGCCCTGATGATTTCCAAGCCTTATGATTATGCATCAACTTAAATATGTCTTTTCCTCATTTTGAATAAGGGAGACCATGTATTCATTAACTGATTCAACAACCTCAAGAGTTGGAGCAAAGATGACCCTTTCTTGCAAATATGATGGGTTATTAACATTATCTGAGAAAGAAGGATACATGCTATGTACAATAATTGTTGCTATTGAATCTTCTGATTCCTTTTATCAAAATATGATCATGTATCTCAATGGTTGCATGACCATCATTTGGACCACCGATTGTTCCATCTCTAATGCTTGATATCCACTGTGGAAAAGCCTTCTGTTCAGTAGAGTGAATATCTGAGTTAATATTCTGAAGTCTCATGTTTTTTGTCAATTTCAAAATTTTACAATGTCTCCAAAGATATGAGGAGTTGATAGTTGCGAGCACAATATCTTGCATACTTTATGTATCTATTATTGGTATTAATGTTGACCTAATTTATGGATTTCTTAGTTAAGTGTAATGGTTGATAAATTGAAGTTTATGGATTTATGGATTTAATTTCGACAATTGATTGTCATTCGGCAAAAATCTTGGCTGACTATCCTATTTTAATATTAATGTATTTAACATTGGATATTGGAAAGTATCCAATTCTTTACAAAATCGAAGCATGAAATGAAGTAAAAACAAATCATTGAAACTTAAATAAAAAACGTAGATCGATTATTAAATTAAAACGTATTGGAAAAATAAATTTTGCGTTGACTGCCAAACGTTTAATTTATGGATTTCGTTACTAGCAATATTTTTCTTAGTTAATTGTGATTGTTGATATTTTGAAATTGCTTCTTTCCAATGTTTTATATATAGCGTAGATAATATATATATATAGTTTTAAGAACGTGCGTTGCACGTGTAGCAATTATAATATTGTAGAATTTAGGACAAACAAATGAATGTTAATTTTCGTAAAATTGTTTACTACCATTTATTTAAAATGTGGGTATTTTGTTCTCATAGGTACACTTGATATAAAATTTGTATAATAATGGTATATTTGTATAATATATACTTCAAAATAGACAATCTACATTTGGATCCTATTAACTTGAAGTAATGATACTCGGTGAGTTTTAAATTGGACAAAGTGAGAAAAAAAAATTCTAAATATATAATCTAGTTGAATTGGACCAACTCAAGAGTGAAATGACCTAAATATCTATTTTCTCAATATTAAAGAGGAAATTGCACCCTGTACTGTTCATTTGATAAATATTTCCAACAATACTTTTGTTATGTATTTATTCCAATAATACAGTGTGAGAATTTAATATTATAATATAATATTATTTACAAATGAAATCTTTTATCAATCACTTTCCCCTTTATTCTCCCTTTTATTCTCGCACACCAACCCACATACTTCTACCCACACCCACAAATCCCATCAATGGTGGAATCGTTTTAGGGGAAGATTTTAGAAAATCCTCATTGTATACGATTCTTGTGAAAATCTTCATTCTGAAGAAAATCACTACATTTTCGTCAAATTCTATCGTAATCTTTGACACCATGAAACCCTAACTTTTTGATTTTCAACGAGTTGAGTCTTTGTACATCTTGGCTACTGCTATTGTGGAATAAATCTTACCCATGGATACTCTGATGAGAAGATTCACTCGGTCATTGACGAAAAGAGAATCCCCGGGTAATGTGGCCAAAACCGCTGGTCATTTGCGAAAAAATGTCATATATTTGGACACGTCAACTCCCACGAAAGATTCAAACAATGATCAAAGTATTGGAATTCGGCGTCGAATGAATTCGTGTGCTGGAAAAGAATCACCACAAAATCCATTTTTGAACAAGAGAAAAATTTCTCTAGTGATAGCCCTTTCATCTGGCTCGAAGAAGAACAAAGATTCTCATGGTTACGAACCCAATGTAGATCTTCCATTCATATTTTCATATACAATTTGACTTTTTTGTGAGAAATAATTTCTTAGACAATAGTATATATGGATTGGCATTTTTTTTTCCAATTTTTTAGGTTCTGGGAAATTGAATCCGTTATGGAATAGCATGGTACTATGATCTGTAAATTTAAAGTGTTTTTTTTTTTCAAAATGTTTTTAATGTTACATAATGATTATAAATGCAGCAACCCTTAGGCATATATTCATTTGATTCAAGTAAATGTCAAGCACAAGGAGTCAAGATTCATATAGTTTCCCTTCAAAGAGTTTGTAATTATGTTGGTGTAAAAGAAAGAGTGATTTTAATTAACAATTTCACCAATAGTTTAAGGCTATGTTGATCATAATGTATTAAAACAGGTTTAATATGGCATATCTCACCTCTATAAATCCTGTATAATTTGGCAACAAGTAGCATAAACTTGGTCTATTAATTTGTTAACTGAATTTGATGTAGTCAGACATGATGAATTGATAAAGAATATTATGTCATTTTTGTTTTGTTTTAAATGCAACATGTTGAACATTTGTTTTTATTATCACTTTATTTTTGTATGTATTTCCATGAGCATCAAGATTGTTGTTTACGTGGAGTATATAATCAAATAGGTAATTTGAGACATTTGTTGGCAACTTTAAACCAAAGATCTTACATGTATCAATTACAATAATCATATTACTTGTTGTAATGTAACATAATGAAATGTTAATGGAGATTGGATGAGTTGTTTTTTTTTTTTTTTTTTAAAGATATGCAACATATTGAACTGTTTTTTTTTAATTATAATTTCAGGAGTGAGAATATTGCATACAATCTAATGATAGGCTGGGTGATCAAGGATAATAGTGTCAGCACCACATGATGTTATCCTGAACATAGAATGCAAAGATGAATGAGGCACAAAAAGGATTATTTGGTATTTCATGTTTTGGGGACTTCCTTGACTTAAATGAAATAACATCAACTGATACACAAAATACTATTGATGGAGGTGAAGCAGCAGAAACCATATGGAATGTGGTTCAACGTAGCCGGAAAACTATTGAGATTTTCATTACAAGAGTTCTGTCTTGTTACTGGCTTGAAAGGTGTTGGATGTGAGGATCCATCAAAACTTCGCAAGGGGCGTTCTTTCTTGAGGGAGAAATATTTTTCTCCCCTGAAAAATATTTACGAAAAAGATGTAGAGGATGTTGTCAAGGAGATGGATATAAGTACAACTTATCGGCACAAGTACTCCTGTTGTTTCTCCCCTAGAATTGATGAATATGTTTATGTTTTCCATACCTACAAACATCGAGACCAGAAATCAATAAAATGTGTTTATACAATTGATTTAATGTAAGAGCATTAAATATATTTTTATCAGATTATGTAACATTATTACAACCTAAATTATTTACATGTATTTTAGTAACAGCCACTGCAATATAACGAGTGACAAATTGTGTCATTTAGTGTTGTATATTTTACATGCCTTGCAACAAATGACCTGTAAAGTAGAAAA
This sequence comes from Forsythia viridissima, assembly GCA_030279155.1. Classification (NCBI taxonomy): domain Eukaryota; kingdom Viridiplantae; phylum Streptophyta; class Magnoliopsida; order Lamiales; family Oleaceae; genus Forsythia; species Forsythia viridissima. The sequence goes on from CM059036.1 coordinate 38,656,610, forward strand.
GAGCTCAACTGTAATATAATTGAAATTGCATATTTAAATGTTATGTGACACAATTGCAATGTATCATCAACATATCTATTTTGTAACAATTGCAAAACAGATAAATCTCAAGCAACGCAATTGTGACATATATAACATTTTAAGTCTGTAATATGGATACAACAATCTGCCAACTTTATGTAACACGATCATGATGATTATGCAATGTTTTCATTAATAACAATTTCACGAGCAGTTAAATATCATGCATTGCAATAGATTATTGTAATATTTTACATCAAAATATTTAACAATTGCAAAATATAATACATCTAACAGAATTCTGATTAAATTGGAAAATCACATTCAATGGCGCACACATATGATTTCGAACACTGCCTTTATAAAAATCATTCTAATTAACAGTTTTCGAAGATATTTGATTGCACATGCTTTCCTTTAGATAATACAGATGAACAAATCAAAAAAAAAAAACCAAAAAATGAAATGAGATAAATTCGTACCGTAATAATCAGTTAAAGGAATTCATCTTCTATCTTTCGACTGTGTTCTTCGTGTTCATGTATGTAATTCTATCGAATGAGAAAATATATGGATTATGAGAGAGAAAATGACAGTTTTCCTTTAGGAACCGTTTTTGAAATTGTAGTTATCTTTTTAGGGTAATTAGCATAATTTTAGTGGGCAGTTACAATTGATAACATATTTAGATTATTAAATTATATAATTAATTTTAATGGAAACACAGTAAATTTAGAATATAAAACATGTAAAAGTGATTCTGTGAATATTTACTTAAACGGGCCTATATATGAAATTTTCTCAATATTAAATGTACAATTTACTTTTAAAGATTGGTGAAAAATTAAATGAAAATCTGTTTGGATAGGAATTGGAGAAAGAAAGAAAAAATGAGGAAAAAGGGGGGAAAATGAAAAAAGGAGAAAAAAGAATTGTGTACAATTTGCTTATAAGATCAAATAAAAAAAATTGGTAAAAAATTAAATGAAAATATGGACGAATGTGTGAATAGTAAAAGGGAAAAAAATATATAATTCTCGTATTACTTGGCTTTCTAATCTCAAAAAAAAAAAAAATATCTTATATTGTCAAATGCCCATTTTGCTTGGCTTTGGTTTGTGGAGTTACAAAAAAAAAAAAAAAGGTCAAAATGGACTAAATTTAGCTTGGCTTTGGTTTGTCGAGTTTGTCGAGCAAAGCTAAGGCATTAATCTAAAAAAAAAAAAATTGTCAACTGTCGAGTAACTCGACAAAAATTATTATTTTTTAATTAAATTTTTTTGTCATGACAAATTGTCTAGCTACTCGGGAAAAAAAATTGTCGAGTTACTTGACAAACCTTACTTGACAAAATTTATTATTATTTTTTGTCATAACAAATTGTCGAGCTACTCGAAAAAATAAATTGTAGAATTTGGGACAAATAAATGAATGTTAATTTTAGTAAAATTGTTTACTGCCATTTATTTAAAATATGTGAATATTTTGTTCTCATGGGTACACTTGATATAAAATTTATATAATAATGACATATTTGAAAAATATATAATTCAATTGATGATCTACATTTAGATCCTATTAACTTGAAGTAATGGTACTCGGTGGGTTTTAAATTGGACAAAGTGGAAAAAAAAAATTCTAAATATATAATCTGGTTGAATTGGACCAAATTCAAGAGTGAAATGATCAAAATATCTAAAGTGTACAATTTGCTTTTAAAGATTGGTGAAAATATTAAATGGAAATCTGTTTGGATTGGGATTGGAGAAAGAAAGAAAAAATGAGGAAAAAGAAAACAAAAAGGGAAAAAAGAATTGTGTACAATTTATTTATAAGATCAAATAAGTGAAAAATTGAATGAAAATATAAACGAATGTGTGAATAGTAAAAGAAAAATAAATAAAGAAAAAATATATATAATTCTCAAAATGTACATTGCTTAGTTTTCAATCTCAAAAAAAATAAAAAATAAAAACCACCACATATTGTAAATGGCCATTTTGACTTGACAAACAAAAGCCAATACATTAATCTAAAAAAAATATATGTCAAAATAGGCTAAACCATTTTGCTTGGCTTTGGTTTGTCGAGTCACTCGACAAACCAATGAACGCCTTTTTTTTTTTTAGTTTCTCGAGCAAAGCTAAGGCATTAATCTTAAAAAAAAAATGTCAACTGTTGAGTTACTTGACAAAAAATATTATTTTTTAATTAATTTTTTTTGTCACGACAAATTGTTGAGCTACTTGGAAAAAAAATAAAAAATTGTCGAGTTACTCGACAACTGTTACTCGACAAACCTTACTCTACAAAAATAATTTTTTTAATTAAATAATTTTTTGTCATGACAAATTGTCGAGCTACTCGAAAAAAATATATTGTAAAATTTTGGACAAATAAATGAATGTTAATTTTTGTAGAATTGTTTACTGCCATTTATTTAAAATATATGGGTATTTTGTTCTTATGGGTACACTTGATATAAAATTTGTATAATAATGACATATTTGTATAATATATATTTCAATTGACAATCTACATCTGAATCTTACTAACTTGAAGCAATGATACTCAGTGGGTTTTAAATTGGATATGGGTTTTAAATTGGACAAAGTGAAGAAAAAAAATTCTAAATTTATAATTTGGTTGAATTGGACCAAACTCAAGAGTGAAATGACCAAAATATCTAAAGCGAAATATTAAATGTACAATTTGCTTTTAAAGATTGGTGAAGAATTAAATGAAAATTTGTCTGGATTGAGATTGGAGAAAGAAAGAAAAAATGAGGAAAAAGAAAAAAAATGAAAAAAGGAGAAAAAAGAATTGTACAATTTTCGTATAAGATCAAATAAACAAAATTGAATGAAAATATGAACGAATGTCTGAATAGTAAAAGAAAAAAATATATAATTCTCAAAATAGGCATTGCTTGGCTTTCTAATCTTAAAAAAAAAAAAATTCCAAAATGGGCTAAACCATTTTGCTTGGCTTTGGTTTGTCGAGGCACCAATCTAAAAACAAAACAAAAAAACAAAAGTAAAAAATTGCGGTTGTGTTCAATGTCAAATCGGTGCGTTTTGAACAAAAAATCTACAGTGAAAAATTTAAGACTCTTATATTATTGTTGTGGATATATATATTGTGATTGGTATTAAATGTATTAATGTATTTGACATTGGATATTGAAAATGATCCAATTTTTTACAAAATCAAAGTATGAAATGAAGTAAAAAAAGAATTTAATCATTGAAACTTAAAAAAAAAAACGTAGATTGATTATTAAATTAAAACGTATTGGAAAAATAAACTTCACCACTAACTGCCGAACGTAGAATTTATTGATTTTGTTACCAGCAATATTTTTCTTAGTTAATTGTGATTGTTGATATTTTGAAATTGCTTCTTTCCAATGTTATATATATATATATATATATATATATATATATATATATATATATATATATATATATATATTACTTTGGATATTGGAAAGGATCCTTTTTTTTCTTAAATCGGAGCATTAAATGAAGTAAAAAAAAAATAAAATAAATCAAACATCTTAAATTAAAAACGTAGATCGATTATCAAATTAAAATGTATTGGAAAAATAATTTTTGTGTTGACTGCCAAACGTTGAATTATGGATTTCGTAGATAATTTGTGATTGAAATTCACCGTAATAATGTATTTGACTTTGGATATTGCAAAAGATCCATTTTTGTACAAAATCGAAGCATAAAATGAAGTAAAAAAAAATAATAATAATCAAACATCTTAAATAAAAAACATAGATTGATTATTAAATTAAAACGTATTGGAAAAATAAATTTTGCACTGACTGCCAAACATTGAAATTATGGATTTCGTAGATAATTTGTGATTGAAATTCACCGTATTAATGTATTTGATTTTGGATATTGGTAGGGATGGCAATGGGGCGGGTCCGGGGCGGGTCGGCCCCGCCCCGCCCCGCCCCGCGAAATTTTTTACCCGCCCCGCCCCGCCCCGCGACCCGCGAATTCGCGGGGCGGGGCGGGGCGGGGCGGCCTTTTGACCCGCCAACCGCCCCACGAATTTTTTTTTTTTTTTTTTTTTTATAAAACTGAAAAAAAATAATTAAAAAATAAATAATTTTTTTAAAAAAAATATTTGTAGCAAACAAAACAAAAAAAATTCAAGAATGGGATTATGGTGTAATGATTAAGATTTATAATTTATAATTTCAACCCGAGTTTGATTCTTCTTTGGTCCATTTTCAACAAAGTTTTAATTTATATTCTATTTTATGATTTTACAAAAAAAAAAAAAAAAAAATTTCCTTGGCGGGGCGGGGCAGGGTTGCCCTGCCCCGCGAACTCCGCGGGGCGGAAAAACCCGCCCCGGACCCGCCCCTATTACCCGAATAAGCGGGGCGGGGCAGCCCGGGGCGGGGCGGGGCGCGGGGCGGGTTCGGGTCCGCGGGTTTTTTTGCCATCCCTAGATATTGGAAAGGATCTAATTTTTTACCGAATTTTATGGAATGAAGTATTCACAAAAATTCTTTAATCATTGAAAACTTAAATAAAAACATATATCAACTATTAAATTAAAACGTATTGGAAATTAAAATTTGGCAATGTCAAACAAATTATGAAATTATGGATTCGTTACAGCAACTTTTTCCTACTTAATTATGTTGTTAATAAATTTGAATTTACCATTTCTACAAAGTTAAACAAAGCGTTGAAACATTATTGAAAACAAAAGCTAATTGAACTGGTCTTCAATATCATTATGAATATAAGATTAGCAATTGAAATGGATATACTCCCTCCGTCCCACAAAGATAGACCCACTTTTTTTTTCACACAGATTAAGAAAAATCATTTAATGTAATTGAAATTATAAAAATTTCACACAATTCTCTCATTATACCCCTATTTAAGTTAAATAGAAATAAAAAAGATATATATATAAAGAGAGAGAGAGAGAGAGTTACACGGAAAAAAGAAACATTAATGAAAGTTTAGAGAGAGAAAGTTATATAGATAGAGAGAGAATTACATTGGAAAGAAGAAAAAAGTAAATGAAAGTTTAGAGAGAGATATTTTGGTTGATAACAATGTAAATTAAATAGGGGTATATTAGGAAAAATAAAAAATTTAATATATCCTGTATAAAGTAAGTAACCTATAATTTGGGACAGATAAATAAGAAAAACGGGTCTATCTTTGTGGGACGGAGGGAGTATTATATAACCATTCAAAATAAACATCATTCTATTGGAAATGAAGGGACAATAGAATTGTAGAGATAGATACTACAAATGAAGCCTTTGAACTGCCAATAGAATTAAATGTTTTTAATAAAACTTAATTTTTTTTCTTCTTTCACAATCTTTCTCATCTTGTTGCTTGACATTTGAGTAGTTGGATTGATTGCCATCTAGCATATCTTTATTGGAACCGCCATCTTCGACTATCAATTGATTAGATCGTTTGGCAGGTTTTTTGTTTGGGGTACTGATCTCATTGTCAGAGACAAAGTCGAACATAATATTCAAAGTTTACTTAGTGATGTATATCATAAAGCTATCACAATTGTGTCAATAGTAACAACAAAAACTACCTTTAACTCAACAATATCAGTGTGTTCAAATCGTGAAAGCACATCAGATTCTTGAAAATAGTATTTTTTTTTTATTAAATTAGATTAATCACAAACATGATAAACATAGAAGATAAATTAACAAACTTTACACTAACCTGATTTTCAATATAACAACTTGATACATATTTTGATATTAGCTCATTGTTGTCAGTCAACTTCATAACGGTGTAGACTTTATTATGATCACTAATATTCTGAAGTTTAATTTGAACTTTGAGCAATAGCATCCTTTCAACCAAAGTGTCAATCTCACCCCGATATCATCCATCAGCATACGTCTGAAATTAGTTGATAGTTTATATATCATTCATTTATTGTAGGTTTATGGTTATATAGTAAAATATAGTAAATGTTGGCAAGTAAATTACCTTTAACAAATTATCTCTCAAATCGTTAGTAGTCTTACCAAGTAGTTGCAAACATTCATGATCCCACAACAAAAAAGAAGCACTACTAGTCTCATCAATAACCCTTACTTGAACCTTAAACCTAGTCAGTAAACCACATAATTAAAACTTTTTATAGATTATAATGTAGTTAATAAGCATGAAATAAAAGAAGTGTGATAGTTATTCTACATAGGAGTTCCGGTGATATCAAACTTGTCACATTTTTCATAGTAAAACCATTTGCCAACAGGAGAAACTTTCTTTGGACATCTCTTGCAGGATAAGTATCACCAGTATTGATCACTTTTAATTGTAATAATAGTAACAAGAACCCAAGAACTACCAATCTATTACAAAAAATTAAATAAAAAAATATGACCAGAAAGATAGTAGTTAAAATTATATAATTTTTTTTATAAAATATTAAGTAAACACGATCTAATTGTCTTACCTCTACAGATTCAACCAATTCTTCAAATGTCTTCACATCAGTTCCTCCATTTGCTAGGTCATTGGAGATGGAGTAAATAGACGAAGATGATATTTGACTTATCATTTGAAAGCTATAGTCTCCTCCATCCAACAATCTTTTCAATTCAATAATTATTATTCAATTAGTCAGAAAATGCAATAATAATAATAATAATAATAATAATAATAATAATAAGGGTTAATTACACTAATGGTTCCTATTCTTTCAGGTTTGTAACGATTTCATCCACGTTCAATTTTTTTAGCACATATCATCCACGTCCTTTCATCTATTCGCATAGATGGTCCCGAAATCACTATTTTGACAATTCTTTGACAATTTTGCCCATTGACTTAAATAAATTAAATTGATAGAAAAAAGAAAATACAATGAAAACATTGTAATTGTGCCCTTAATCTTTTCAAAAGTACAAATAAATCCTAAACTATTTTATTTTATACATATAGATATTCTTCTCCAACCAAAAAAGAATCATCTTTTCCAATCCACCCACCCATCTTTTCACGCAAGTCATCAATGGCGGATCCCGCCCAAATTTTTTCAAGTTTGGGCCGAGCTAACGAGCCCAAGGGAGTTTTTCTCTGGGAGCACTGCTCTATCGGCGATCCAGAGTTCAACGGCTTGAAATACAACTTCAAATTGGTCGCAAGGTATGGCTTCGCAATTGGGATAAGCTTTTCTAGCGGCGGCTTCGTTGTAAGCTCTTGGGACTCCCTGGTAGGCAACACGGAGCTCAGATCCATGCATGGGCGCCGGTGAAAGGTCGGCTATACTAAGTGGCTTAGGAAGAGCAGAAGGTGATTTAGCTTCCTTGACGGACACAAGATTGAGAGTTGGGTGGCCGTTCACGACAGTGATTCCATCGGCCACGCAACCATTTTTCTCGTTGTCTGGCTGCTGTGTACCACCTTGCTGGCAAGAATGGAGTAGGAACTCTGCCAGTCATATCGGGCCCCATCGTCGTGTCCGACCCCGACGTTAAATCTACCAAATAAAGCACTCGCGTTGGCATTCACGTTCGTCGAGTTAAACCTGGATAGACAACAGACCTTCTCAGGGGACACGAAGTCGAAAACATTGACTTTTCCTTGAAACGACACCACATTCTCATGTTTGTAAATGAATTGAAAAATGCTTTTGATGAAAAAATTTGGGCGGAATCCGCCTTTGATGACTTGTGTGAAAAGTGGTGGGGTGGGTGGGGTGGAAAAGATTATTATTTTTTAGTTGGAGAAGAACACCTATATGTATAAAATAGAATAGTTTAGGATTTATTTGTAGTTTTGAAAAGGTTAAGGGCCCAATTGCTATATTTTCATTGTGCTTTCTTTTTTTCTATCATTTTAATTTATTTAATTCAAGGAGCAAAATTATCAAAGAATTGTCAAAATAGTGAAAAATAGTGATTTAGGGACCATCTATGCAAATAAATGAAAAGATGTGGATGATATCTACTAAAAAAAATTGAATAAGGATGAAATCGTTACAAACCTGAAAGAATGGAGACCATTAGCGTAATTAACCCTAATAATAATAAAATTATATATATATATATAAAAGTAAAAAATAACCATATTTGTTTCGAAATTCCATAACCTCTTTGATAGGGCATTCATCAACAGCTTCGTAATATAATAGGTATTAGATATTCTAACCTCTCCTGCATATTATTACATAAAGGGTTAATTACATGAAATGTTTGACTATTTTAGAAACCATAAATATAACCTCTAAGGCTGTGTTTGATTGCAAGTGGAAAATTTGGGTGGAAAGAAAATATTTTCCATAGAAATGAATTACCAAGAAAATATGGGTTGGAAAATATTCCATGGAAAATAAATGGGTTGGAAAAAGTTAACAAATTTTTCATGGAAAATAAATTCTCCTATCCCACTTGGAAAATATTTTCCTTGAAAACAAGGAAAATATGGCCAAAAGTGGAAAATTTTGAAAAAATTTTATGGAAAAAAAAAGTTGCAATCAAACAAAAGTTGGAAAATAGGTGAGAAAATGACTTTTCCATGGAAAATTTTGCCAATCAAATAGACCAAAGTTAGAAAATTGGTGGAAATTTTTCATTTTCCATGGAAAAGAAAGGGAATCAAATACAGCCTAAATCTTTTGGCACTACACATTTGAAGTATGATAATTATATGTTGTGATTTTTCAGTTTTTAGATAACTGTTAAAAGAGGGGGATCCATCACATGGCGAGACCCCGCGTCCGCCCGTGCTGGAATTTCACGAAAAAATGGTGAAGAAGGCTCGCTGGAAAGCCGATAAATGAAGCCGGAGAAGAAGAATGGCACTGTGTGTGTGCATTCTGTGTGTATGTATTATGTATATGTATATATAAAAGGTTGAAACGTGAGAGAGAGAGAGAGAGAGAGAGAGAGAGAGAGAGAGAGAGGTGTATGTATATGTATATGTGTGTGTGTCAGTTGGAGAGAGAGAGAGAGAGAGAGAGAGAGAGAGAGAGAGAGAGAGAGGGGTGTATGTATATGTATATGTGTGTGTGTGTGTCAGTGTGTGAGAGAGAGAGAGATGTGTATGTATATGTATTATATATTTAAAACTTATTGGTTGAAAATGTGAGAGAGACAGAGAGAGAGACAGAGAGAGATAGAATGTTTATTTTTAATTCAAAATCTCATTTGTGGTGCTCAATTTGATAAATTAAAAAATAAAGTAATTGCATGAATAAATGTTTAAGTAAGGTTTTATTATTATTTTTTTAATATAATAATTGCATAATTTAGGAAAGGAAGGTTCATAATTCAAGAATATAGAAAGTATTTATTAGAGCTTTTGCTCTCTTTTTTTATTTGTCATATATTTGACTTTATTTTAAGTTTTTTCTTACGTAGTATTGGAGGCGAAATCATAGTAGCATGCCACATTAGTGCATAACGTGTCAATTTCTAAGCGTCAGTAGCATAGGCGCTACAAATCTTAAACCTGCTCTAAGCCACTGAACTTCAATTTAAATTTCAAATCTCGTCGAGACGATCTCGAAAACATATTATAATAGAAATTCTGAGTCTGTATGTGAAATCTATGCCCGTTTCTTTAAAGAATCACGATTACGATCCATCGCGTCCAGATAAGCCAAAGCTAGGTCTTCTACGCCATCAGTTTGTTAGCCTGCAAATTTTTTTTATTGAATCTGTTAGTCTGCAATTCAAATTGGGGGATATTCAAAGAAATAGAGAATGAGGCGATCTTGAAATGGTTTCAGACTATGCGACCTCAGAGAATGCAGTTATCTAGTCTCACAAATTGAAATTGGAGTTGTACTAAACAATTTTTAGCATTATTACGGCTTGTATCGAATTAAATTTCACTATTATATGATTTTCTTGTTGTTTGATAAGTTACGTATTTATTAAAAATATTTTTACATTATTTTTTTATAAGCATCGGCCAACGTCCGCCCTAGCTGAACTTCAACCTTAGATCCACCCCTGACTGTTAACCTCATCTACATAGTCACCCCAAAAAGTGCATGGAAGCTTGTATTTTCTGAAAAATTTATACACCGAAAACCAGCAAATTAGTACATGCAAATAAAAAGTAGTATTAGCCCGTTTGAACAATGTTTTTATTGGTATATGCATAATATAGGTCTTCAAGTACAATATCAATGAGCTTGCTTGTCCTTCCACACATTTCTTGAAACTTAGCACTGTCTTTGCCAACGACCTTTCTAATTATATCCGCAAAATTATGGAAAAGAAAATTGGTCAAATATGTCATGTTATGACGGCAAAATTATTTTCAACAACCACCCTTGTAAAAACCTAAACTAGCTGCTTGACTAACCACCAACTGCGAGTTACTATTGATCTAGATTTTTCTAGCCTTTTTCTCGTGTGCTAACCTCAAGCCTGCAAGGAGTGCCTCATACTTGGCAGCATTGTTTGAGGCTTTAAAAGCTAGGCGAAGTGCATAGTTGATGTTATGTCTGTCGGGGCTGATTAGCAGAATCTTAGCTCCAGCTTTGGTGTCGTCCGAAGATCCGTCAACATATAGTTTCCATGTTGGTACTTCTTAGGGCTTGGCCTCGAGCAATCCTTTGGAAATGTGGGCGAATTTGACTATAAAATCTCCTAGCGCATGGCCCATTATTGATGGCCTAGGCTTGTAGGCGATCTCGAATACTGAGCTCTATAGACCACTTCATCAACCTTCCAGAGGCGTCTGATTTTAGGAAAATTTGTCTCAGTAGGAGGTTCGCCAAGACGTCGATGCTGTGAGCCTGGAAGAATGGCTGAAGATTTTTAATGCAACTATTAGGGATAGGGTGAGCTTCTTCATGTCTAAGTATCTCATTTCTATGTCTTGTAGAGCTTTACTCAAACAGTAGACTGGGAGCTGCGTTGGGCCCTCTTGCAAATCAGTTTAGAGCTTACTGCTTTTTCAGACACTACTATGTAGATCAATAATCTTTCTTCTGTCTTCACTTTGGATAGTAACGAGGCTCTACCGAGGAGTTTCTTTAGCTCCTAAAAGGCACTCTTCTATTTCTTTGTCCATTCAAACTCCTTTACCCCCTTGATGGTATGGCAGAAAGGTTGGCATCGGTCAGTTGCCCTTGATATAAATCAGTTTAAGTCTGCCAAACTTTCTGTAAGGCTTTGACTTCCTTGGGTGAGGAAGGTGAGCGCATGTCAATGAGTGCTATGATCTTCTCGATGTTAGCCTTTGTTCCGTGCTGATTTGCCATATAGCCCAAGAACTTTTCAGACGTGACTCCCAAAGTACACTTCGAGGAGTTGAGCTTCATATAGTATTTGTGGAGAATTTCCAACATCTCTTCTAAGAGTGTGATGTGATCTTTGGAGACCATGGTCTTTACGAGCATGTTATCGACGTAGACCTCCATGGTGTTTCCAATTTAATTCGTAAACATGCAGTTTAGTAACCTTTGATAAATAGCTCTGGCATTCTTAATGCCGAAGGACATCATCCTGTAACAGTACAAACATCGATCTATTATGAACGAAGTGTGCTCCTCGTCCCTGGCGAACATGGAGATTTGATTGTAGCCAAAGTAGGAGGTGGCCATGAAGCTAAGTAGTTTATGACCGGCGGTGGCATCGACCAATTGGTTGATTTGAGGCGAAGGAAAGCTTTCCTTGGGGCATGCCTAGTTCAAATCGGAGAAGTCTATACACACCCTTCACTTGTGATTGTTCTTCTTTACCAAAATGGGGTTGGACACCCATTGCAGGTAGACTGCTTCCTGATGAATCCATTGGCCAACAACTTATCCACTTTCTTTTTCAGGACGCCATACCTCTCGGTGCTTAGCAGTTTTCTCTTTTGTATCTTGGGACGTATCTTCGAGTCCACTTTTAGGATGTGGTAAGCTACAAATGGACTTTTCTCCACCATGTTAAAATGCTTCCATGCAAAAACATCTATGTTCTTCCCCAAGAACTGTTTTAGTTTTTTCTTCATCTCTTTTTCTATCATTTGTCCCAACTATAGTACTCGTAAGGGGTCTGATGGACTCATTAAGAATGTTTCTAACTTCTCTACTGGCGAAGCTAGCAAATCCAACCCTATAATTTGTGGGTCGAGGCCCTTATCGTGGACCAGGTCCTCTTCGTATTTTTCTTGCTCAATGTACATTACCTCGGTTCATATTGTCATGACTGAGAAGGTAGCATATTTGCACGTTGCTACTTTGCAAAGTGCATTCATGTAACATGCCCTCGTTTTTGTTTGATTACCTTGGACCCTGGTGATTCCACTTGGTGTTATAAATTTCATCACTAGGTGGTAGATAGCGGTTACTGCCTATAAATCTTTGAGCGCAGGCCTGTCGAGGACTCTGTGATAAGCAGAACGGGTGTCCACCACTAAAAATTCCATGAACTTCTTTACGTGGCACGGGGAGTCTCCAAAATCCACGGCGACGGTAATCTTCCTTCATGGAATAAGGCTGTCGTCCGTAAAACTGAACAGTAGATCTGATATGGCTGTCAACTCATGGTCTACCTCCATTTGATTGAAAGCGCTACCAAATTGGATATTCACAACGCTACCATCATCGACCAACATTCTTCCTAGTCTGTTTCTGGCGACAATAATACGTATTACCAGGGCGTTGCAGTATGGGTAATGGACACCAACCTCATCTTCATTCGTAAATGTGATAGGTGAGGCCCTGGGTCAGTGTCCATGAACCTGCCAACTTTCTACTAGTTTCTCTATTGCTGCTTTAGTGTAATTTCATTGTGCGTTCATTGTGTGACCCCCCGACGTAGGGTTCTCCAATGATGGTATTGATCTCTCGGACATGAGGGCTCTCGCGGGTCCTTCTTGCCTAAGTGGGTCCATGTTCTAATCATTTATTTTGTCATCGCGGTGGGGTGGTCATCCTAGTGTTGAGGTAGAGGCCCTCGTCCATGATTGGATGGTCATCACCTTTCTCATGTCAGTCGATGTCGCTCTCTTTGCTATTGATTTCCTCGATCAATTAGTTTCCGTACCTCTGGGAAATCTTTAGTGTTATGATTCCGAGTTCGATGGATATGGCAGAACTTGGATGAAAGAATTGGCGGTAGGAATATGACCACTGGCGGTCTAGAAAGGTGTCCCGAGACTAGTTCAGTCTGATTGTACCTTCTGTAGCTATTGTTACCAAGTTCAGGAGAGCAATGTCCTTCACAGCGATAGCGTTCTCATTTTTCTCTTTCAGTCTTCTTCCTATTCTCGATGGTCTCTTCTGAGCGTATCTCTCGCTGGATTAGATCAACCAAATGAGTGTATATCTTGGGCTCTCTATTTTGGACACCTCTTTAGAAGAGAAATCGCATGTGAAGCCCAGTAATTAATGTGTCCAGCGCCTTGTCATCGGTCACATTCTCGATCTTGGTGATGACCTTATTGAACCTCTTGAAGTAGCTCTTCACTGATTCTCCATGTTTCTACCGATTATCGTAGAGTTATGCTACATCGGCTATCATCGTTCTATTGCCTATAAAGGCGTTGATTAATTCCTACTTCAGCTGTGGCTAACTCTTGATGCTCCCGGGCTTCAACTTGTTCTACCACCTCATCGCATCAGAGAAGATGGTGGTATGAAAGTTTCTGCACTTGACTGCCGGGATGTAGCCTTGGAGCCTCATCTTGTACACATTGATGTAGTCTGTGTGGTCGCCCCGTCTATTGTACTTCTATATATGAGGCATCTTAACGCCGGTGGAAAGCTCTCTAGCCTTCAGTTCATTGGAGAATTGGAGGTTCTCGTCATCGTCATCGAGATCGCATGATCGTACGGACCTTTCATCTTCGGACTTGACATCCATTGCCTTGGAATCATTCTTCTTCTCTAGGTGGGCCTTGCTGTGCTCACTGCATTGACTACTCAGTGATTAGGACAGTGTCACAGAGGATCCGATCCCCAGTCTGTCAAATACACTGACAGGCGCAGCGGGCTTGTTTCCTCGTAACGAGGGAAGTTTCACCTATTGGTTATCATGCGCGGGCCTCTTATTCTGATTCTGAGGGTTTTGTCCATCTGGTATTGGTAGATCATTTTGAGATCAACGACTTTCAATTGAGTCGGTCCTCGAAAGGCTTCGCCAGTCACCGTGACGCTTGTTCCCTGACCAGGGATTGATTTCCCAATCGCACGATATCAACCCTTATTCAGGCGTTCTCCTCTTTCAGGTCCAAGATGTCTTGTTCATTTGTTCGCCTTTGTCGGTCTCCTTCTTTGGCGGTGGGTGACATTCTGAAGATCTGGAATGCTTTCTTGCCGCTGATCCGTGTGGTGAGACTCTATTTCATCCTGAGAGTTATTTGTTGCCATGCTTTTTTTGGTAGAAAACACGTTTCACCACTGATATATTGGTCATGTAACATATTTTAAGTTTGGGTACTTTGCAGCCACTGTCTCCAACATTTGAACTTTTGGCACTTTTATCTTCATTCTTTATTTTTTGGCACCTATATCCTCAACTTTTCTTAATTTGGTAGTTGAAGTCTCCAACCTTTGAACTTTTGGCATTTTTATCCTCATTCTTCATTTTTTTGCACCCATATCCTCCACCTTTTTTAATTTGGTGGCTGAAGTCCCCAACCTTTGGACTTTTGTATCATATTTTTAAATTTTTTAATTCAAACTTATGAAATGTCTATTTAAAGCCAAGTTTTGTGAGTAATTTTATCTATAAATGTTGATTTATTTAAAAAAAAATTATTTTTACAAATTTTATGAGATTTTCTTCATTTTTTTGCATCTATATCTTCATTCTTCTTTTTTTTGCACCTATCTTCTCAAATTGAGCATTAATCAAAATATAGTTTTCTAAATAAAACTATTTATCTGAATAATACAATATTCAAAAAATAGGACTGGTTATCGATCCAAAAAAGATAACGGATCAAATGTCAAAAGCTCGAACTAGGTCGAACCAAAGTCGACCCGATTTCAATTAAAATTCAATTTTTTGTACCCATATTCTCATTTTTCATTTTTTTGCACCCATATCTTCAATTAGAGAATTAATCAAAATATAGTTATCTAAATAAAACTATTTATCTGAATACTACAATATTCAGAAAACATGATTGGCCATCGATTCGAAAAAAATAATAGGTCAAGAGTCAAAAGGTCGAACCGGGTCGAACTAAATTCGACCCAATTTTAATTAAAAATTTAAAAATTAATATAAAAATCTCCTAAAATTTTTAAAAATAAGTTTTTTTTAAGTAAACCAACATTTATAGACAATATTACTCACAAAACTTGGCTTTAAATAGATTTTTCATAAGTTTCAATTAAAAAAATTAAAAAATATGATACAAAAGTCTAAAGGTTGAAGACTTCAGCCACCAAATTAAAAAATATTAAGGATATGGATGCAAAAAAAATAAAGAATGAGGATAAAAGTGTCAAACGTTCAAAGGTTGGGAACTTCAGCCACCAAATTAAGAAAAGTTGAGGATATGGGTGCCAAAAATAAAGAATGAGGATAAAAGTGCCAAATGTTCAAAGGTTGGGGACTTCAGCCACCAAAATAAGAAAGGTTGAGGATATGGGTGCCAAAAAATAAAGAATGAGGATAAAAGTGCCAAAAGCTCAAAGGTTGGAGACGGAGGCTGTAAATTACACTTTTAAGTTTTCCACAGACGACGCCAATCTGTTGATCTCAAAATCTGCACTATCCACATGTCAATAGATCTCAATTCAATCCTCTATTAGTCTATATGTTACCTACATACTTGGACAATCGTTAGACACTAAGATCACTAGAGAAAAAGGAGCCGGCGAACATTGGTACTTCAATGATCAAGTCAACTGCCAGTACAAAATATATGGAAAGAATATTTGGATGTGGGAGAGATAAGCAAACAGAGATTTGAGCAAAGTTTAAGGGTAGAGAATAATACGTACCTTAGAATGACGAAAAATCATGTATTTATAGGTCAAGAGTTCTAATTGATTTAGAGAAGTAATCAATTAGACATCTGATGAGATTCTCATTCATTATTGGGATAAGGGATAATTGAGTGTGAACGCAATCTCTTAAATTTTAGTCATAAACTGAGTTGTTCTCAAATATTGTGTTGCCTATTCATTAGTAGATTGAGATTTGTTTTCCTTGTGAAAATTTGTGTGACAATCAAATACAATCTTCCTTTGAGTATTTCTATAATTGTTCCAAAAATATCAGATTGTCCAAGCCTATCATAAGTTGTGAAGACCTTCATGGGTTTCGTTTGACTAGCCATTGGGTGGTGAGGGCCTGGGCCGCCACTGTGATGGGGACGAAGGCCAAGAAGGCCTTCGCAGAGACCTCATGCTTACGTGGAGTCTTTGCTAAAATCAGGTGATAACAATAGTCCTCCAAGTTCAAACCTGTTATTTATGCTAGGCGTAGGACTTCTAAAAGAGTTTTTTTATTTTTTATTTTTATTTTAGAGTCATTTGTTCTTATGCGTTTATCTTCTAATTCTTCCGCAGGCGAAGACCTACGCAGATATCGCACCTTTGACGAAGCTGTTTCACCGAAAAAGTCCTTTGTATAGTTTGCCAAAGCTATTAGGCCGAGCAAGTCCCTCGCATCTTTTGTCGAAGTTGTTATGCCGAGGAAGTTCTTCGCATATGTGCACAACTTCAAAGCCAGCTTGGCAAAGGTCTTAATCAACTTTTTCTAACTAATTTTTGGTTGATTATTCTACCTTTTACAAGTCCACAATCTATTCTTAGAGGGGGTGGGTGTAAATTCCTAGTTAATAGTAGGGTAAATAGCACTGGAGGTCCCAAACTTTTGAACCTTGTGACGATGGGATCTCGAACCTTTTATTTCTAACTCCCAAGTCCTTAACTTTTAAAAAAATGGAGAGCAAAGTCCTTCTATTAAAAAAATCATTAATTTGACCATTAAATGATCAAAATTTACTTAAAATGACCAATTTACCCTTCTCAAATTAAAACAAAAAAAATAGAAAAATAAACAAAAAAAAAGAACAAAAATTAAAACAAACCCCTCATTCACTTCTTCTTCTCCAACCAAGCCCTATCCCAAAACTTCTTCTTCTCCAAAATCTCATCGGCCACCACCCACCACTAACTCCGGTGACAATTACTTGGTTGGCTTCCTCTCCTTCTCCCGTCGAAAATCAAATCCAATAGCAGAAGTCTGGACATAGTCTTTGGTTCAAGAACCCCAAGGTGGGTGGAGTTCTGGAGCAACACCGCTGTTAATCGCCGCCGGAGGTCTCTGTAAGCTCTAACTCTGCAAGCTCTCCGGCGTTCTGGAGCGACGCCGCCGTCAATCAACGCCAAGGTATTTGTTTGATTAAGCTTATGTATGCCGATTAACGGGGGTATTTGCAAGCTCTAACACTGCTTTCATTCACGCAAGCAGACTATATGCCTAGCTAGTGGATGTCTGCATCACAGCTTTTGAGAATTCTTCGAACTTTTCCAAGTGACTTGAAGTATAAAAACTTGGTATTGCTTTAGACTTTGGCACTAGCTTTAAAATTTTCTGTTGTTGACATCCTGCTATCCTCGAGCATTGTCTTTTTCTGGCGATAAATTGTCACCGAAGTTGGTGGTGGTGGTGGTGGCGGCGGTGGCGGCAGCGGCGGTTGATGAGGTTTTGGAGAAGAATAAGTTTTGAGATGGGGGTTTAATTGGAAAATAAGAAGTGAATGAGGGGTTTGTTGTAATTTTTGTTTTTTGTTTATTTTTTGTTCTTTTTGTTTTAATTTGAAAAGGGTAAATTGGTCATTTTAAGTAAAATTTGACTATTTAACGGTCAAACTAACGATTTATTTAACAGAAGGACTTTGCTCGCATGTTTTTTTAAAAGTTAAGGACCTGAGGGTTAGAAATGAAAGGTTCGAGATCCTATCGTCACAAGGTTCAAAAGTTAGGTACCTCCAGTGCTATTTATCCTTAATAGTAAGCTTGAACAAAGTTAATTGGGTGGGTGGGTTTAAATCAAACTATTTAAAAAGGTTTAGAAAATTTTCAAATCGAATCATTTTTTGCGGTTCGATTTGGTTTTAAACCACAGTTCTAACAGCATAAAAATAATATCTTTCAAACAAGTCAAATATAAAAATATTAATTTAAAATATCAATACAACTCAATCGAAATCTTATTAAATTAATGTTATAATAATATTAAAGCAATGGGATAATACAATTTTCAACCTTAAATCGAAGTTTTCAAATTGATTTTTAGAGAAAGAAAATATTATTAGAAATCATAATTTTTCACTGAAGAGCCAATAAAAGCCGATTTAGCAATTAATTTTGTTGAAACGTAAATTGAAGTATTGAACAAATAAATCACATATCTTGAGTACAACAAGTAAAATTTTTTTCTTACAAAATTGAATGAACGGTTCGGTTTGGTTTCAAATGGTTTTTAACTATCGAAATTTAAATCGAATATTCTAAATAGTTTAGTGTAGTACAAAATCAAAATATTGACAAGTCTACGGAGACCCAAATTAATTTCGAAACAACGGTTTCAAGCTTTCAATTGATTGTATGATTTGTCTTTTTTTTTCAGGGATCATTTCTTGATAATGTGTTGTTCAAATTATCAAAGACTTCCTTGGTTATGTCCAATTGATAATACTAATAAGCACTGTTCTTAAAAGTTCGCATATGCGGTGCCTAGGCTTTGCCTAAACTTGAAGCTTGGCCTCGACGCTTAGCAACGTCTCACCCCTTGCTCTCACATCGCCCTTGTCTCGCTATCGCTTAGGCCTTACCTAGGTCCAAAAAGCTTGAAGCTCGATCTCCACGCCTATCCACACTTTATGCTTTTTAGAACACTGCTAATAAGTGATGTTATTTATAATATTCTTATATGCTTCCAATTGTGAATCCTATTCAATCAAAAACAAGAATTACATGTAGTACATTACTCTTTCTATTGAACTACCGTTTGTTACGAAAATTTAAAGAACACAAGCTTTTATTTCCGTATCTGTTATATTATGTTTCTTGAAAATCTCGAATAAAAATTATTATTGAACTTTTAGCCTCTATATTAACACAAGCTTAAAGTTGAGGTCCATTCAAACGATTTTGTTTTTCTCTTAGAGTGCTAAGAAGAAGGATTTTTTTTTTTTTTATAAATAAGTCACTTTTTTTAAATAATTCTAGATTTAACAACTTAACAAATTTATTTTAAAATTACTACATTTCTAAAATTATATTAATTAATAAAATAATAAATTAAAATCAAATATATATTGAATTCCCACGCAATTCTAAAGAACTTTAACCCAAATTTGTTTAATGAGTCTTTGATTATTTGCATAGTAAGCCCTTCATCTTTATAATATTTTCACTTTAGTCATTATACTTCCTCTTTCATTTCAATTTTGTCTTTTTTATTTGCAACTCAAGTCCTTCAATTTTTAAATTTTTTCAAATTGATCCATGTATTGATACTTTTATATCAATTTAATCATTTATACTGTCATTATTTGATACAAATGTTACAAATAATATTGTGTATCAATGATTGATATAAATGTTACAGATAATATTTTGTATTTGTAACAAACACAAACAAAACTCATGTTCTTTTCAATTACAATATTTGTAACAATCTGTGTTATAAATTAAGATGTAAAACACTAGTGATACAGAATATCAATTCATGTAACACGTGCTGTGTAAAATAACATAATATAATTTGTAACATATTCAGTGATAAAAAATATCATTTGTAACATCTGTATCAAACAATAATACACAATATCATTTGTAACATCTGTATCATATTGCTATACTAAATAGAAACAGTTACAACTTTAAAACCAACTCTAAATTTCAGCAAGTTCGTATTGATATACACATTAGACTCTAAAAATCTATTGATAATGTAGTATGATATAGATATGTAACACAATGTCAAATTTAACAAATAAAACTCATAATTTCATCATTTGTAACATATGTAACATCAGTGATACAAAATACCAATTCATGTAACATGTGGTGTGTAAAATAACATAATATAATCTGTAACATATTTAGTAACATATTCAATGATACAAAATATTATTTGTAACATTTGTATCAAACATTAATACATAATATTATTTGTAACATCCGTATCAAATAGTGATATTATAAAGGACTAAATTGATATAAAAAAAGTATAAACATATGGATCAACTTGCAAAAATTCGAAAGTTGAAGAACTTGGGTTGCAAATTAAAAAATGACGAAATTGAAATGAAAGAGAAAGTATATGGACTAAAGTGGAGATATTATAAAGATGAAGGATTTATCGTGTAAATAATCAAGGACTCATGAAACAAATTTATGCCAAAATTCTTTAGAATTCAGTGGGGATTAAATGTTCAAAAATGAATTTAATACATTATTAATTCAATATTAAATTAATTAATATAATTTTAAGAATGTGGTATTTTTAGAATAAATAAGCTAAGTTGTTAGATTTGAAATTATTTTAATATTTGTAAGTAGTTGGTAAAATATTCACTAAGAAGAATATAGAATGTTTTAAAGAGCTCGGAGTCTAGAATAGTATATCAAATTCTCAACAACTTTGTCTTTGAATTGTTCTTTAAATCATTATAATTTTTTAATTATTTTTTAGCTAATCAAAATTATTCCTTTTACGAGTCCACAGCGTATTATTCAATTACCAAAAACTTTTTTGGTTATGTCAAAATCGTAACACTAGTAACGTGTGCTATTTATATATTCTTTTTATTTTAATTGTTATCTAGTTGGCTTGACTTCAAGTCTACAAGTCTATAATCAATTTTAATTTCTAAGTGATTTTTATTTGACCGAAATTAATCTATTTACAAGTTCACAACGTATTTCTTGTGTGTTGGAGGTGGGCATACATTCATATCTACTGGTCCATGGGGGTTGGTTCATGCTAATAAATTTGGCCAATTATAAAAGACTTTTGGTTTTCTCCAAATCTTAACCACTAGTAAGCTGTATTATTTAGAGCCCGTTTGGTAGAGTTTATAAACTAGTTTATTTGATCAAAAATTGTTTATTTGACAAAAATTTTTGTTTTGGTAGCTTGACATTTTTGACCATTCTGAGTCAAATAAACCATTTTGTCAAATAAACTAGTTTATAAACCCTACCAAACAGACACTTATAATATTGTTCAAGAATTTGTGACACATAGATTAACACATAATTGAAGATTAACACACACAAATTGCAAATTGAACATAATTGAGACCTCTGCCTCAAACTTTCTGACAAATAATACTAGCTTTTTCAAATGATGCTACAAGATGTATGACTCGTGAATACTGTTTTAAAAAGTCCGTCTAAATTCCGTCTAGGAGTGAAGCTTGACTTCAACAACTAGCCACATCTCACGCATCGTCCTCCCTTTGTCCTTGTCTTGCTCTCGACCTAGGTTCGAAAAATTTGAAGTTCGACTTCGACGCCTAGCCACGATTTACGTTTTTTATAACATTGCTCGTGAATATAGAATCACAAAAACCAAAGAAATCTGTACTAGATTCAAGATATAACTGATGAAGCAGGGGAATTTTATTTTGAGTTTCAAGTTCCAACACTTAATGCAAACACTATGCAATTAAATTCATAGTTGACATGTAGTTTTCCCCTTTAAACACATAATTCTATAGTATCACCACATGGTATCAGTGGCTGTGTAGGAGCTGTGTTTATCTCATCATCCTTATTTGTCTCGGGTGGAGCTAGGAATGGTTTTGGAGGCATCGACAGGAGTTCAACATTGCCTTCAAGCATTTCAAGAACTTTGTTCATAGAAGGACGATTACTGGGCTTCATCTGTATGCACCATAAAGCTACTACAATCATTTTCTTTGTCATATTCTTCTCTTCCTGCGTAGCATCCCTGATTTCTAAATCTTTTCCTCCATTGAATTGGTCGTAAATCCACGAGGGGAAGTATATTTGGCTTAAGCTATCAGCAAAAGGATTCAGAGCTTTCCTTCTTCCTGCCATTTCCATCAATAACATCCCAAAACTATAGATATCAGCTTTATGTGAGACTCTTCCAATGTTTTTATAAAAAAGTTCTGGAGCCATATAACCCATTGTTCCCCTTGCTGCTGTCAGAGTCACGGCGCTGTCATCTGTTGAGTACAATTTTGCAAGCCCAAAGTCGGAAATTCTTGGATTGAAATTTTCATCAAGAAGAATGTTATGAGGTTTTATGTCGAAATGTAAAATTTTCACTTGACAACCCCAATGAAGATAGTCAATCCCACGAGCCACTTGAAGAGAAATCTCAAACATTTGTTTATAACTCAAGCAGATTGCCCTATCCTGCGGAAATACATATTTATCTAGAGAACCATTAGGCATATACTCGTATATTAGAGCTCGTTTTGAACCTTCAATGCAGAATCCAACAAGCTGCACAACATTTATATGGTTAATTCTTCCAATTGTTACAACTTCACTGATAAATTCTTTGTCATTAGCCACAGAATTGGCCATAATCTTTATTGCAACAAAAGGGCCACTCCGAAGCTTTCCTTTAAAAACAGTTCCACAACCTCCTTCACCCAATTTGTCCTTGAAATTGTTTGTCATCTTCTTGACCTCAAAATAGGTGTATTTTATTGGCATGAGGTTATTTTGACTTCGTAGGAAGTCTTCAAGGGTTTCATCCATTGATAAGTGTCGCCTTCTCCATTTATACACCACCAGTCCGAGTAGGAATGGAAGCCCACATAGACATCTTAATGCTATAATTTTTCCTGCATAGTTTGTAAGGTAATATGAGAAAACTGACCTCCTCCTCCATCTGGATTATGATTAAAGCAGTCTAAAAGCTTACCAATCACCAATATGATATAAGCTGCCAAAAAAGCAAAGAAACTAAATTCAGATGATAAAAGTATGAGAAAGGTTATAAAAGCAAGGGTACAGACATGAATCCATCATACTATCAGAGTCCAGAATTATGACTACTTACGTAAAACGAGCTCCACGAAGCCTGCATTGTCCAAAAATGACCAGTGTTAACAAACTAAACAGGCTGAAACTTATGATAATTGTAAAAATTAAAGATTTTCCACATTAAGGTGGTAAAGTTAAGAACGTGGTCCGTGTTAGCAACAAATTTAAGCCTTATTCACAATAAATTTTAGGCAGTCACGTGAATAATTTTTTATCACTTTGTTTTTTTTTAATCATTCTGATAAATTCGGCATAAAGAAAAGGGCGCATCTTACGCACAGAAGAAACTGGGTTGTGGAAGAAGGACACCTCTGTTGCAGTTCTTCTCAACAACGAAATCGCTATTTATTGAGTAACATTCCTCGCACCTGGGATCTGGAACGTACCATTTAATCTCAAAACCATAAGCCAGCATGTCATGAATGTTCGAATACAACGTGATATCTTTTATAGGCCAGTGAGCTTGGGTCGGATACACCCTGTCAATGTTGCAGTGCTGCTCCAAATCTGATGTCGTAATACCTACTGCAACATAACTATGAATTCCAGAATAGTTGGAAAAACTAGTTTTGTCACTGCAGAAAGCATTCTTAACATACAATGTGTTGTTTACAGGGTTTAGGCAATTGACAAATGTTATATCAATATAAGAATACTCAGTATCAGAAATGCTAGGAAGTATATTATATACTTGGTTTGAAGAATATATTGGAC
Organism: Forsythia viridissima; assembly: GCA_030279155.1. Taxonomy (NCBI): domain Eukaryota; kingdom Viridiplantae; phylum Streptophyta; class Magnoliopsida; order Lamiales; family Oleaceae; genus Forsythia; species Forsythia viridissima. The sequence continues at coordinate 38,680,334 of CM059036.1, forward strand.
AAGAAGAGTAATTGTGGCTGTCTAGTCCTGGATCGGACAGTCGTATTGTGTAATTATTGTAATTGATTGCCTGCACTCGGAATTTCATGGATCCTGAGTAATATATGGTTTGGTTATTCTGGCACTCGAGCGTGTAATTGTAATCTGTATAGGCATTATTCTGGGAAACACCTTTCAACCCCAAACTGAAAGGGTGCTTTATGTTGATATTCCCGCAAGAAGAAGGCACGTTGTATGAGTTGTTCTGGCCTCTGCTGATGGTTAAACAAGATACAAATAGAATGAAGATGGTGGAACCTGAAAACAAGAGATTTCGAATAGGCATACTTACTGATCATGAAATTCTATGATTCCTCAATTGATTGTTAATGTGCCTATTGAAAGGGGATAGGTTTATTAACACATCCTCGGCCTATATTTTGATTTTCTTGGCAATATTCACGCGTACTTCAAGTCAAAGTCAAGTGAAAGGAGACGAACGAGTTGTGGAATTGACTCTAAGTCTTCGTCCACACACGTTATTTTTTATTAGTCCAGACAAGAAATGGATTAAAGTAAGAAGGAAAGATAGAAATAAAGGAAAGGTGTGTTAGTTTAATTACAGATAATTCTAATTTCCTCAAAACATGAACAGATTCCTTATCTCCTTCACTATCCTGGTACATGTTGCCGAAGCAGGATTTGCACCATCCCAAGATGTTGAGTGCCAACCAACAAGTTGTGGAGAGTTCGGTCCAATCATTAAGTTCCCATTTCGACTAAAGGGTCGTCAACCACAACATTGTGGCTATCCTGGCTTTGAATTATCATGCACCAAAAGCAACAAAACTGAGTTTGAGCTTCAATTTCCAGTCACAGCATCACCTAACAACGTCGTGCTTCCAATTTTAGCCCAAGTATAGATCTCGGAAATTGATTACAAAGCACAGATTATATCTTTAGTCGACTTCATTGCACTATCTTGCCTTCCAGAACAGCCTCCTACTGTAAACTCATCAACATCCCCATTCGAACTAGATAGAAGTTCCGAGAATGGCTACGGATACACACTATTTAATTGCTCTTCTAACAATTCAGTAGATGATATTAATACAAACCTGGTATCATGTCTTAGTGGTCATAAATCCCAAGTCCTAGCTGTTTATTCATATCCAGGGCATGGCGTCCCCCTGTCGTGCTTTAAGATGTACAGTATTTCATATGTTCCTGTCAATGTATTCACAGGGCAAAAGGAACTAGACAGATTTGGAGCATTTGATACATCTCTGCATTGGTCCAAACCATCTTGTGATAATTGTGAAGCAAAAGGTAAATACTGTCAGTTGCGCAACAATGGTACAGAATCTGAAACTATATGCTTCAGCTCTAAACAATCCGGTACGCTTACATTTTCAAGTACTCTATATTTGCTCTAATTAACTTGGGAAAGAAATGCTAACGGTCCTCGTATTTTCACAGGTTCTTCAAGAAAACTAATTGTTGCTGGTGAAATCATCTCTTTCTCTCGTTCAATTCTAGTTTGAAGAAATTGTCCTTACTTGGATTTTTTTGGTTGCAGGTATAGTGACTGGTGTTCTTTTCATGTTATTCCTCATTATCGCATTACACAGCGTCCTAAGCTCGAAAAAAAGAAAGAAAGAGGATCGGAAAAAGATTGAATGCTTTTTAGAGGATTACATGGCTCTTAGGCCTACAAGATATTCATATTCAGATATCAAGAAAATTACTGATAATTTCAAGAAAGAACTCGGCCAAGGAGGGTATGGAATAGTGTATAAAGGGAAGCTTTCCAATCAGATACTTGTTGCTGTTAAGGTCCTTAAATTTTTTAAAGCAAACGGTGAGGAGTTCATCAATGAAGTCAGTACAATAGGCAGAATCCACCATGTGAACGTGGTTCGCTTAGTTGGATATTGTGCTGATGGATGTAGACGAGCTCTTGTTTACGAGTTTTTACCAAATGACTCTCTTGAAAAGTTCATATCATCAGGAAATCAGAAAAGCACACTAGGTTGGGAGAAACTGCACCAAATTGCTATAGGCGTAGCCAAAGGATTAGAGTATCTTCACCAAGGATGCAATCAACGGATCCTTCATTTTGACATTAAACCTCACAACATCTTGCTCGACCACAACTTCAATCCAAAGGTTTCTGACTTCGGCTTGGCAAAGTTGTGCTCAAAGGATAAAAGTGTAGTATCCATGACTGTTGCTCGAGGGACAATAGGCTACATTGCACCAGAAGTCTTCTCAAGGAACTATGGAAATGTGTCGTATAAAGCTGATGTTTATAGTTTTGGCATGTTATTGATCGATCTTGTTGGAGGAAAGAAGAACTATCGCGCTGCAGAACAAGAAGACAGTGAAGTTTACTTTCCGGAATGGATGTACAATCAATTGGAGAAAGGAAAAGAATTAGAAATTGAGACTGAGAAAGACGAAGACACTAAAATAGTTAAGAAAATAACAATTGTGGGACTTTGGTGCATTCAATGGTATCCAGCCGAGAGGCCTTCAATGAAAACGGTGATTCAAATGCTAGAAGGAGAAAACATGCCCGTCATGCCACCAAATCCTTTTGCTTCCATGAATGCAACAGATACAAATTCAACTTCACATGAGATCCAATTTAGCAGCTAGCTTCAGTACATGTGTTATTGTCTTTATGTTTACATTTTGTATCACATAGCTCATAACTCCAGATGTTAGAGCTTTTTTTGTGTGGATTATAAATCAAAAATTAGTTTTTTTTAAGCCGCTATTTTTTACTTTTCAAATCAAATAGAGCGTGAAATGACAAAATTGTCCTTAATAATTTGAAGTAGCATTTTGTTGACGTATTTTTGCTACTTCACGCTCTATTTGATTTGAAAATTAAAAAATCGTGGTTCAAAAAAACTAATTTCAAGTTTATAATCCACACCAAATGGATTATTAAGTTCTTTTGAACTGCATACACTAGTAATTTATAAGATTCTTATATGTTGTTTCCAAGTGTTGAATATTGTTTAAACTTACTCGCTCTTTTAAACTATTCCGCTTTTTTTTCTTATTTTGAGTATGAAAAAGAATATGAAATATTTTAAAAAATTTAGCATGTCGAAAAATGTCTAATAATCTCAACACTATCAATCGTCCTTGGCAACTATGTTGTTGGGTCGACCCCCTACACTAGGCTAAAAAATGAGTGGAGGAATAATTTTTGATGTTGTATGTATTCTTGCACGGCATTTCATTTGGCATTGGGATCTGTTTCATCCAAATTTCACCATAAAGCAGTCTTTTTTTTTTTTTCCTTTTAAAAAACAAAAATCCTCGTCTTTTCTTCTTGTCTAGTTGCCTTGACTTCAAGTCAATGACGCAAAAGTCCTTGATCAGTTTTTGATTGATGTCCAAATCATAACACGTTAATTCATAACACTGTTATTTATTTATTTATTTTTTTTTTTTGACCTTTATAGTGTAGACATAAGAAATTTAAAGCCACTCCCCATTCAAACTATTTTGTCTCTTTCTAGATTTTGAAAAATGGTATGTAAAATTTTAAAGAATCGACGTTCTGAAAAGTACCTCAAATTCTCAACAACCTTCTAGATATTTATTGACAATTGTGTTATTCGATCAATTCTCCACATATGCTTAAAATGAGTGGATGAATAACTTTTGATATTGTATGTATTCCAGCACAGCGTATCATTTGAAATCTATGTCATCAAAATTTCCCCTCAAACTCAAAGCACGTCAAGGTACGAACGTTGTACGTTTTGTAGTTGTTGATGGATTTGTTATAAGACTGTCAAATTTAGGAAACAAAATATTGAATGGATAATTATATTCATACAATATTTTTTTTGTTAACTACACCATATTTTAATTGTAAAAGTCTTTTAACTATTTTTCATTTTTGCATTTATGTCCCCGACTGTTTTTTTTATCACATTCTTATCATTAATCTATAAATTTGAACATTTCATATTTTTCTTTGATGATGATTTTTGTCCAAAACGTTATTAGGAGGGCGTAATTTTTTTTTTTTTTTTGGCATATCACATTTTTAAATAAATAAAATAAATAACAAATACAAAAGTTTGAAATAATATTTGCCCCTCATTTCTATGCACATTGACAAAATATTTGGAAAAGAATCGTCATCAGAGACAATATGTGAAAATTAATGATAAAAATACGAAGAAAAAAGTTTGAGACATAAGTATCAAAATGTTAAAAGTTGGAAGACTTTTATTGCAATTAAAATGTAATGCAAATAATAAAAATTTTAACGTGAATATAATCATTTATATTGAATAATGATGGAAGTGTTGGAAAAAAATTAATGAATATAAAGTAATGATAATTCTAATAGTGGTTTGTAGTTTTTCAATCCACAATGTCTTGTTAAAATTTCAGTACCTTAGTTAAAATCTCGTGTATAATCATTAGGGTAACTTAGAGAGTAAAAACTCTAAGTAAAAATATGTTTTTACCCTCTAATTTACTTTATAATGTAAGCATATATACATATTATACTTATAATATTTAATACCATAAAAACTTCTCTCAAAATGACATTAACCACCATCAGAATTATCATTCTTTCAAAGTGGTGAAAAGAGTTAAATAAACTGGTTTGTGGTTTTCTCATTACAAAAGAAGAAAACATCTCAAGAGAATTTTGTAAATAATGAAATTCTCTCTACATTAGAGAAAGTGGGAATCACCTCAAATGGTCTTTCAAAAAAGTCAAAACACATTTGAGGTCTTTGACGAAAAATAAGAAAAAAAAAAAAGTAAAAATGGTTTAATTTGTACTTTCCTATTTTACCTCTTTTTTCAACGTGATTTTAATTCATATCATTTATCTTTATCCACTTAACGTCAGTCTTTACTCACGACGTTAAACATATCCAAAGAAGCGGAAAAATTGCAACGACACAAGTGTTCAAATTCGACAACATTCTCATGAATCCTTAAGGCGCAAAGAAAAATGTGATACTAATTTGTATGACAAATGTACACTGTTTATTTGTTATTTATTTTTCCAGAAGCTATGTAAAGTTTTTGTTATCGTTTATCTCTGATTTAAGTCACAACTTCATGAGTAATAGTAGCCATTTGCAATTGACTCTGGTGCTGAAAAATCAGTTGAAGGTGTAGTTTATGAAAAATCCAGATGTGCAGAACGATCTGTGAAACGATGAAATTCATCATAGAACGTCAATCGTCGTTTTGGAACGACTACCCTCATGTTTTAACATTTGAACATATGGCAGTAAATAAATCGAATTGAACATATGACAGTAAATAAATTGTTTATCTCTGATCTAAGTCGCAACTTCATGGATAATGGTAGCCATTTGCAATTGACTCTGGTGCTGGAAAATCAGTTGAAAGTGTGGTTTATGGAAAACCAGATGTGTAAAATGATCTGTGAAACGATGAAATTCTTCATAGAACGTCAATCGTCGTTTTGGAACGACTACCCTCATTTTTTAACATTTGAACATATGGCATTAAATAAATCGAATTGAACATATGGCAGTAAATAAATTGAATGACCAATGAGGCACTAAGACTTTTTCACATTCTTTGTGTGAAAAAATTTTGGTAACGAACAATTCGATTGATCAATGATGGATCGAGACTTTTTCCCTTCTTGCTGTGTTAATGACTCTTTGCCTGCTATATTATGTGCTATAAGTTAGACATATTTTACAATTATTTTATCATTAGTTGCTACAATATCTAATTATCTTGTGCTATACTTCTATCCTAACGATGGTAGGCACGGACCTCTTCTCCAACCAATTCAACCCCAGGGAGCTTCAACTCCATTTGCTTATACGAAGGCACCGTAATTATTTCAATGCCACACAATTTGTCCATCTATCGCATATATAAACCGTCTTGACAATGTTGTAAGAGTATCCATTGGTGGTAGGGATCATTTTGATCTTTTCTTCTTCAACCCTCAAACTTCATTGGCTACCGTGAAGGTGCAGTTAGACGAGCGTATATTTGATGTCTTTCTTGACAAGCATGAGCGCCAGTGAAAAGTTCAAGAATACCCACCAAGTATTGTTGCCTTGTGGAAAGTGGAAACTTTGCTTTACATGTTTTTACACCCTTAGGAGTATTTTAATGAAGTCTACTCTCGTTTTTGGAGGTTGATGACATGGAGGAAGAGATTGAGCAGTCGGGTTCGGAGAAAGGGGATTGAGCAGTGAGGGGGAAGATGCTTTTTGTTGTGTTGGTCGTTTGTCTAGTTTTATTAGAACGGTTGTTACAGTTTTTGTTTTTGTTTTTGTTTTTGATTTTGTTTTTGTTTTGTTTTGAAGAAATTATGTTTACGTTGGTTTGTTATGTATTGTTTTTATTAGTAGTATTTTGGAATCGATAGAGTTTTTGTTTTGTTTTACAGTTTTGTTGTAGTAGATGTTTTATCAATTTTCAATGATAATAGTAACTTCTTATACGAGTTTCACACAATTATGGTCGTAGTGAAAAACATGTAATGACAATGAACACTAGAAACAACGTAAAATAAAAACTGTGTAGAATTCTATTGACAAATTGAATCCCAAACTCATTATTAATTAACCAACAAAAGTCCAAATTCCATAAGTACATACAGCTTACAAAATGATATGCCAAAGTTAGTTCACAGAAGTCTAAAACTAGTACTAATGTTTTAAAACGCATAGAGGAATTGTAAAACAACAATGGATGTTTTTGAACCACCGTTGATGTTTTAAAACTGCTCCCATCATTTTATAACTACTATAGTCATTTCAGTAGGCTATCAGCCTAAAATGTACATCTTCAGCAACGTTTGTAACTGTCCAACCCTTATATCAACAACATTAAACTGAACAAAAAGCAAAATAAAATCAAAAATCAAAATACATGAGAAATTATGTTTTATGGGATACAATCAATGGTGTATAATTCAACAGCCTGTTTTCTGCACTATCCTGTTTTTGTACTCAGCCTCATTCCTGGCTTAAAGCCAGTCACGAGCATAAACTCAAAAAAAGAGAATCGGGTAGCTTGCTCATTCCCCAAACAAAACCAAAGCTCGTCTACATTTTCTGAACGTACCCTCCTGATTAACACGTCTTGAATTAGCTTTGAAGATATTTACATAGACCTCACATTGTACAACTTCCCAAAACATGAGTTGAGAAATAGCTCCTTGTGTTAATCATCTAATGCATCGTATACTGCATCAATTTTCGGTAGCGTGGATCTCGATGACACCTTAGATTTAGTTACAAAATTCCTGTCTACGAAATACTCCATCCTACAAATAATATAACACAATCAGTTAATAAAACATCAGGTATAGTTCTAGAAAGATTACATACTTTTGGAACAATAACATTCATTCTGTAACTTCATGTAATCGTTCAGTGACAAATGCTTACGTGTGAAATAAATGTGATCGTACGTTGTAAACTTGAACAAGTGAGAATATTGTGGACCACTCACTGTCGTTCAACATAAAGGTATGTTTGGGACGACTTTCTTACAGGAATGTCAACAAATGATTGGAACCCACAACTTTCCAAACATCGAGACATTGTGATTTTACCTAAAAAACCCTAATTTCAAAATCAACTTTACCAAACACACCCTATTTTTTGAAACAACTACACAAATAACTCCTAATTTCGAAATTAATTTGACAACAACTCTAATAGTGGAGATTTGGAATCTTTATGACAATCCAGTCACCTGACTTTGCTTCTTGACATTGAAAGTTAGGGTGTGGAACTTCAATAGTACAATTTCGTGCGAACAGCGGCGAGGTTTTAGGTCGCGAACTTTTTTTTAAGAGTCGTTCAGTGAGTGGGTGAATGTATCGTATACATTAAAGTAAAATATAAGTAAAAAAGTATAAAAGTGATAGTTTTTAAAAACGTCTAGATACGCTATAAGACGACGGTGTCGTTTTATACATGTCATCGTAAACAGTCCTAGGATTTTTTAAAAACATCTAGAGATGTTTCCAACACGACTTCAATCATTTTAATACAACTACGTCGTTCTACAAAGTAATGTACAATTGATTAATCGATACGACTGAGTTTGATGATCGAAGTAATGTACAATTGATTGATCGACACGATTGAGTTTAACGATCGAAGTAATGTACAATTGATTGATCGATACGATCGAGATCGACGATCGAAGTAATGTACAATTGATTGATTGATACGATCGAGTTCGACGATCGAAGTAATGTACAATTGATTGATCAAAACGATCGAGTTCAACGATCGAAGTAATGTACAGTTGATTGATCGACATGATCGAGTTTGACGATCGAAGTAATGTACAAATATATGATCGATACGATCGATTTCGACGATCAAAGTAATGTACAATTGATTGATCGACACGATCGAGTTCGATGATCGAAGTAATGTACAATTGATTGATCGACACGATCGAATTCCACGATCGAAGTAACGTACAACTATATGATCAACACGATCGAGTTCAACGATCAAAGTAATGTACAATTATTTTATCGACAAGATCGAGTTCGACGATCGAAGTAATGTACAATTGATTGATCGACACGATCCAGTTTGGCGATCGAAGTAATGTACAACTATATGGTCGACATGATCTAGTTCGACGATTGAAGTAATGTACAATTGATTGATCGACAAGATCAAGTTCGACAATCAAAGTAATGTACAATTGATTGATCGATAAGATCGAGTTTGAGGATCAAAGTAATATACAATTGATTGATCGACACGATCGAGTTCGACGATTGAAGTAATGTACAATTGATTGATCGACACGATCGAGTTTGACGATCGAAGTAATGTACAACTATATGATCGACACGATCGAATTCGACGATTGAAGTAATGTACAATTGATGGATCGACATGATCGAGTTCGATGATCGAAGTAATGTACAACTATATGATCGATCCGATCGAGTTCGACGATCGAAGTAATGTACAATTGATTGATAGACATGATCGATCGAGTTCGACAATCGAAGTAATGTACAACTATATGATCAACACAATCAAGTTCAACGATCGAAGTAATGTACAATTGATTGATCAACAAGATCGAGTTCGACGATCGAAGTAATGTACAACTATGAGATCGACACGATCGAGTTCGACGATCGAAGTAATATACAACTATATGATCGACATGATCGAGTTCGACAATCGAAATAATTTACAATGGATTGATCGACACGATCGAGTTTGGCGATTGAAGTAATCTACAACTATATGATCGACACAATCGAGTTCGACGATCGAAGTAATATACAATTGATTGATCGACACGATCGAGTTCAACGATCGAAGTAATGTACAATTGATTGATCGACAAGATCGAGTTCGAGGATCGAAGTAATGTAAAATTGATTGATCGACACGATCAAGTTCGACGATCGAAGTAATGTACAATTGATTGATCAACCAGATCAAGTTCGACGATTGAAGTAATGTACAATTGATTTTACATCATCGAATGTTTTTTTTTTTGAAAAACGTCTATAGACATTTAAAACAACTGCAGTCGTTCTATATTAAACATCATTGGTTGTTTAAAACAACTGTACTTGTTATATTCGTCTATACTAACATATCAAACGTCGTTGGTTGTTTTCAATAACAGTTCAATTCATTGATTTGTCAACTTTACCAAAAACGTCTAGGGTCGTTCAAAACAACTCTATTGTTATGTACTAAACGTCGATGGTTGTTTAAAACGACTAGTGTCGTTATGTTATTTTTTACACACAGAAGGGATAGTAAGCAACTAAAAAACACAACATCTGCAGCAAAATAAATATAAACAACATAAACAAAACATCTACATTCGACATAACGATAAATCAAATATATTACGTTCGCATTTGTTGTCCATAGAACAAATTAAAAAAAAACCATAGACCTGCACTAATCTTCCATTTGCAATGTCTCCGTTTCGATTTCACGCTCGAGTTCACTCGGTTCGACTACGTCAGTTTTATCATTAACTAGTACTAGACCTTTGCTCACACAGGTTATGCAAATGGGACGAGGCTGGCCTTGTTTAGTGAGTACCTACATACTAGTGTACATGTTTGTCTAATGTAATCTGGATTGGCTCCGCAAACATTGCATCACCAGGTAGAAGAAACCTCATCTCCAATTCATGCAAAGAAGAGTCAACATTGCACACGTCCAATAGTTTACCATACAACTCTTTATATGAAATATTAGTAACAATTTCAAGTACATCCACAACACGACTATCACCCCGTTCCTAATTCCACTTTCCCTGATCATCCTTAACAAACTCACCAAAATAAAATACAGCGATCCATAATAGTGACTCCATTCCTGCAATTCATTAAAACTTTGATACTTAATCTAAAAAAATTTGTTTCTCAAAAAATCAAATATTGTACTTCAAACAACTTCAACTACGTTACAATAGTAGTTCAAAATGTGTTTCGTTGTTTAAAACGACAGATGGTCATCTTAAAACAACCTCCATCGTTTAAAACGACTCCTGTCGTTCAACATAAAACAACTACCGTCGTTTAACAGCTTCTTCCCCAGCTCTACCATTTCAAATGAATAACATTCCTCAACACCCATTTCAAACAGACACAAAAGAATGCCATGTACATATGAAATAAAGAAATGGATGAGATTATAATACCAATGACGAATTTGCAACAACAAATGGAGTGAGAAGTAATTCTCTTCGCAGCAACAACAAATGGCAGCAAGTCTTTCTCTTCGCCTAGAGAAAATGAAGGAAGAAACCCAAGATTACAGTGGAGAAATGGGAGGGAGTAGGTTTCTTCAATTTACCAATTTTACGTCGTTAACAGAGTGAGATCAACGCTGAGGGTTTTTGTGTCAATGACATTTCAGTTATTATAAAAATATAGTAAGAGTATTATAGACTTTTTCCACAAAAGAGGCCTTAAAAAATCATTAAGAATAAGTTAGGCCTTAAAAAGACTTAAGTTGTTTCAATAGGCCTTTTAAGAAAATACCCCTCAGAGAATTAAGATTTGTTTTGTGGAATGGACAAAAAAAAATTAATGCCTACAAACACATTACAACTGGGCATAAGAATATTTGTAGTACCAAAAACAACAAAAAACAAAGTATGTAATTCAGACAATCATAATTATTCAATTTCAAGACCCTTCTTCTTGTCTTTCGATATATAGAGTTGAGTACAATGCAACAACTGAAGATGGCACGAATAAAAGAAAACTTTCGGCATATAGAGTCGAGCTTGTTCTCAAAGTTTGATAGCGCAGCTGTATGCTGAAATATTTGTTTAGTGATCTATACTTTCATTTTAGATTTCATCATATACTAGCTCCGCCCTGTCCAACCGGAAGGAGATGCACTATTGCGACTTCCTTTTTCTTAAAGCAGTTAGTGTAAGTAACAAATATTATTAAATTAACTATTTAGTTTCGTTGATTCACCTAAATTATATGATGTTTAGTGATGTAAGTTCATAATCTCTCATGGGAGGGAGAGGGATAGATGGAATTTTAAAAGGGGTAATTACATTAATGGTCCATATTCTTTAAAGTTTGTAACGATTTTATCCTCATTCTTCTATTTATTCTCACAGATGGTCCCAAAATCATTATTTTTCACTATTCTGACAATTCTTTGACAATTTTGTTCTTTAACTTAAATAAATTAAAATGATAGAAAAAAGAAAATACAATGAACGCATTACAATTGGGTCATTAACCTTTTCAAAAATATAAATAAATTCTAAACTAGAAGATCTCACATTCGCTTCCCTCTTGCAATTGGAGACCATTAGTGTAATTAACCCATTTTAAAACTACCTGATTCGTAACATGAGAAATAAAGAAAGAAAAGAGCAAGAGGGAAGCGAATGTGAAGCAGGAAAAGATTGAACTGTCACAAAGTCTCAAATTTACATATTTGCAAGGAGCTGCAGTTGCAGGGATCTAAGGAAATGAAACAATTTTTGTTTACTCCCTTAGTTACCAGTGACTAAAGGAGTAAATAACTGCAGATATACTGGGTCCTAACCAACAATTTACAGCTAATAACTGCCTTGTTTGATCATTTATCATTTAATCATAAATTATAATTTCTCTTATGAACGCGTGATATATTTTCTTAGCAACTAGTGAACACGTCATATCATGAAAATTGCATGTTGTGGAACTTTCCTTCGGTTTGTCTCTAAGAGCATCTCCAATACATTCAATGGATTGAAAAAAAACATTTGCCACATCATTAAATAGACAATATTTATTAAAACACTTCTTCAATGCACAATGTAGAACACTATGTCAGGCTGATATGACACCGAAAAAAATAAAAGATGTGAGGTACTCCTTCTACAGCTAGACATTTTGTGAGATTGGATGAGTCAACAATTTTTTTAATTTTTAACTAAATTTTTTAAATTTTTTTAATTGGGTTAGTTTTATTATTTTTTAATTTGAAAAAATAAATGCCATATAATCTACATTATTGGATTGTAAGCATTGGAGTTGCTCTAAGTACGGGATTAGATTCACAACAACATAATTCATCCACACTACCTCAAATCAATATAAATATAAATAATAATGCTAAGAATAAAAACACACAATTAATGTTACTTCTAGCAAATTTAAATTCTTGTCGGTCAATTATAAATTGCATGTACCAGAAGGCACTAAACACTTCCACATATGCATCCGATACATTATAAAAACGGAAATTTAAATAAATTCAAGCAATCAAATAATGCCAATTCTTTAGAGAGAGAGAGAGAGAGAGAGAGAGAGTAAGAGAGTGAGAGATATAGATAGACTAATTTGCCTAATTTGTATTTGTCACGGGAAATACGCAACGGCCATTGTCGCCGTTCTCCATGAATGGTAAAATGACAGTTTAATCTTCGTTTCTCCTTCAACTTACTTTATACTACTTTTAAAAGAGACTTAAATGGATAAATATTTTTGAACTATTCTACTTTTACAAATTTTTTAAAATTTCATATTCATTTTTAGTATTCATTAATATATAATTATTTTTTAATATTTTATTTATAACTCTTTTATTGTTCATCTTTATTGTATATTAAATTTTCAACAATTTATTAAATATACAATTAAAATTTTTAAACATTTAATCTATTAAATTAAATATGAATGTGAAGAGAGGATCTCAATTTTTTTATTTTTTTGCATTAAGTAGATAAAAGGAATGAAAAATGAGTTCCAAAAAAAAAAAAAAATGAATGAGAAAAATTGTAATTTTATTTATTACCGCATTAAAATTCAAATAATAGTTGTCAAAACTGAAATGAAGATAAAAAGATTATTTTTAATACATTAGATTACAGTGATTACGAGCATGTTTGGTTCAGTTCTTTTTTTTTTAAATTCTTTTCTCAAATTTGTTTTCAACCACATATTTATTTTGTGAGACCTACAACTTTTATCAATTTTTCAACAACATATTTTACCAATTTTTTTCAAAATATATAAACTCCACCAAACATATACTATAGTTTAAAACTAACATGTGAATTTTTTTTATTTTTAACTTAATTTAATTTAATTAATATATATAGAACGTTCTTCATATCTTATTTTTGTTCGTCAACAATATTCTTACAACATAGACAAATATTGACACTTCTATAATTTTTGTTTCTTACTCACATTTATAATATTTCATTCACGTCGTCAAATCAAATACGTCTAATAAAAAGAGAACATACACAAAGAATATTATTCACAAAAAAATACTACTCTAACAAATGTACAATATTATGTAGTCAATCATTATATTTTCTCACAACAAAATTAGTAATTACTAATTTTATTCTTCGTAAAATGCAGCCCTGGAAATGATTAATACTGTAAGATTTGATATCAATGGTTCGTCAATTATCAAAGTTTAAATCACCAAAAAGTTTTAATTGAGTTCAAGTTATTGTTTGTATTATCATCGTATAAAACTCATCTCTAATTGTAATTGTATTTAAATGAATGCAATTATCTTTTAATATTTATTTGTTATCTTTTATTGTTCATTATTATCATACATTAATTTTTTAACAATTTATTAAATGTACATTCAAAATTTGTAAATATTTAATATATTAAATAAAATATGAAGGTGAAAAGAAGATATATTTTTTTTTTTGCCTTACATAGATGAAAGAAATGAGAAATTGATTTTTTTAAAAAAATAAATGGAAAAATTGTAATTTTTTTTAATTACCGGATTAAAATTCAAGTCATGGAGATGAAAAGATTGTTTTGAATAAATTGGATTACAATGATTATAGTTGACAACTAATATATGAAACTTTTTTCATTTTTAATTTAATTAATAATACATCAGACATACTTAATAAAAAAAGAACATAAACAAAGAATATTATTTACAAGGAGTTACTACTCCAACAAATGTACAATATTATATAGTCAATCATTACATTCTCTCCAATAAAATTAATAATTATTAATTTTTTTCGTAAAATAACACTCTGAAGATCCCTATTAATGCATCATTAATTCCATACGATTTGATATCAATGGTTCATCAATCATCAAAGTTCAAATCACCAAAAGCTCTTCATTGAATTCAAGTTATTATTCGTATTACTACTATATAAAACTCATCTTTTGATTGCAAGAGTAGTGTTATGTAATGCCTACCTACTGAGGTGTCAGCACCTGCTGAGGTGTCAGCAGGTGGGCAATCAAGTAAATTGATTGCTTTATCACGGACAGCCCACATGCTGACACTTCAGCAGGGCATTATAAGGGGCAGTGTCAAGAAGGGTTTTGTTTTGAATGCCTCTCATTGTGAGGGTTCCTTCATTTATATAGATGCAAGGTAAATAGCTTGCCAAAATAACGCCTATCAATTACACGCTAATTACAATATAATATTCTATACATAGCTAGTCTAAATAGGATAGATGTTAATTACAATATACTCTTCTATACATAGCTAGTCTAAATAGGATAGATGTTAATTACAATATACTCTTCTATACATAGCTAGTCTAAATAGAGTAGAATATATGACGTCTCAATTATGCCATATATACAATATATGCTAATATCCCCCCTAAAATTGATGTTGGGCGATCAAGAAGCATCAATTTGTCAATCATGAATTGATGGCGATGACGAGAGAGAGCTTTGGTGAAGACATCAGCGGTTTGGTATTCAGTGGAAATGTGTGGAAGAGTAATTTCATGGTGAGCAAAGGATTCACGAATGGAATGACAATCCACTTCAATATGTTTGGTGCGCTAATGAAAAACGGGATTAGCAGCAATCCGAATAGCACTGGTATTATCAGCATGAAGAGGAGTATGAATAAGCTGCGGAACACTAAGTTCACTTAACAACCCACGAAGCCATACAATTTCAGAACAAGCAGACGACATAGCCCGATATTCAAACTCGGTGGATGACTTGGATTCACGAGCCTGCTTCTTGCTCTTCCAAGAAATAAGAACATCACCAAGGAACATACACCAACCTGTAACAGAACGATGAGTGTTCGCACATCCAGCCCAGTCGACATCACTAAAACCCTCCAACTTTAAAGAATTTCCTAAAGGAAAAAACAAACCGCGACAAGATGTCCCTTTGAGGTATCCAAGAAGACGACGAACAACTGCCAAATGCCTCTGACAAGGAGCATGTATAAACTGACTGACCTGTTGAACAGCAAACGAGATATGAGGTCTAATAATGGTCAAATAATTCAAACTGCCCACCAGTTGCCGATACATCGAGGGATCAGATAAAGAATCACCATCCACTTGATGCAGTTTCAAATTAACATCCATATGTGTAAGACACGAATTACTGTCTTGAAAACCAGCTAACAAAAGAAGTTCTTGGGTATAATTATGCTAATGTAAGAGCGTGCCATTCAAACAATGTTGGACCTCAAGTCCAAGAAAATACTGTAATGGACCAATATCTTTCATATGAAACGAAGATTTGAGACGCTGCTGCAGCTTCTCAATTAACTGGAGATTAGATCCGGTAATCACAATATCATCGACATACACAAAAAGTATAACGATCCCAATAGCAGTCTTGCAAAAGGAGAGTGAGGAGTCATACTGACTCTAAGTAAAAGAAAAATCCAATAGAGTAGTACGAAACTTCTCAAACCATGTCCGCGGTGCTTGTTTCAAACCATACAGAGAACGTTTCAAACGACAAACCTCAACAGAAGAGGGAAAAAACATGCCAGAAGGAGGATACATAAATATTTCTTCCTTCAGATCACCATGTAAAAATGCATTCTTCACTTCCATCTGGTGAAGCAACCATCCTTTCGAAATAGCAATGGCCATAACAGTGCGAACAGTAGTCATTTTGGCTACAAGAGCGAATGTTTCTTCATAATCAAGCCCATACTCCTGCCGATTCCTGAGTGCTACTAGATGAGCTTTATGTCTTCGATAGAGCCATCAACACGTAGTTTGATGGTGTATACCCATTTGCACCCAATAAGCTTAGGTCCAGCAGGGTAAGGGACGATGTCCCAAGTGTGATTGTCCTGAAGAGCCTGAAGTTCGTCCTGTATAGCTTGGCGCCAACTCTCTTAAGTAGAAGCCTGAGAATAAGACTTAGGCACAGAAGTCGTATCAAGAGTAGCCTTAAGAGCAGAAGAAGAAAATCCATACCAATCCGGAGGTCGAGAAATCCTAGTAGACCGGCGAAGCTCATGCAATACATGATCAGATGGCAGTGCAGATGAAGAAAGAGGCAGTGGGCGACGTCGCTGGTACACAATATATGGCTGAAAACGAGTAGGAGTACTAGATAGATACATCATCAAAATGAGGAAGGGAAATAGTGGAAGAAATAGGAGTAGTACAAGACGGAAAGAAATATTGGTTTTAAAAAAAATCACATTTCAAGAAATACGAAGTTTGTTAGCATCCGCATTATAACATATAAACCCTTTATGAGAGTTACTATAGCCAAGAAAAGCACACTGAACAGCTCGAGCAGCAAGCTTGTGACGTTCAATGGGAGGTAAGTGAACAAAACAGACGCAACCAAAAAATATGCAAAGAATTATAGTCAGGAGGAACACCAAACAAACGAAAATATGGAGAATCAAGATGCAAGGTAGGAGAAAGCAGACGATTAATCAAATATACGGCCGTAGATAATGCCTCTACCCAAAATCTCGGAGGGACAGAAGATTGAAGCATCAAGGTACGAACAACATCTAAAAGGTGTCTATTCTTACGCTCGGCGACACCATTTTGTTGAGGGGTGTAAGGACACGAACGCTGAGAGAAAAAACCTTTCTGTTGTAGGAAAGATTGAAAATCATGAGACATATATTCTTTCCCAGAATCTGAACGTAAGGACTTAATACTGGTAGAAAATTATGTTTCTACATAGGTAACAAAAGTTTGGAAGGTCGAAAACGCATCAGCTTTAGAACGAAGAAAATAGACCCAAGTGAAACGACTGTAATCGTCAATAAATATCACAAAATACCTATATTGAGCATGAGAAAGAACATGACTCATACCCCAAATATTAGAATGAATAATCTCAAAACATGTAGAAGCACGATTACCATGTAAAGGAAATGGTAAAAATTTGCTTTTACCAAGTTTACAAGATACACAATCAAAAGACATTGAAGAGCTTGCATTTGTATTGCTCAAATAACCATGTTTCGTAAGATGTGTCAAAATTAAAGAGTTGGGATGTCCCAATTTCTTATGCAAAAAATGGTTATTATTAGCAATAGTAGAATAACCAACAGAAATTGAACGAGGAATGGAAAATGACTGAAGAAGAAAAAGATGTCCCACTTTAGGCCCCTTCGCTATCTGATGTCCCGACACTTGATCCTGCACACGACAACCATTATGATCAAAATAAAGAGAACGATTTTCCTCTACTAATTGTCCAACAGAAATGAGATTGGCACATAATGAAGGAGATATGAAAACATTAGTAAATGGAGACCCCAGATTTCCAACCGCAGTAATAGGAAGAATACTGCCATCAGCGATCTGAATATGCTGCTCACCATCATACTTACAAATATCATGTAACACTGCCGGACTGCCAGTCATGTGATTGGAAGCCGCATAATCAATTAACCAAGGAGAATGAAGAAGATGTTTCTTACCTTGGAGACCAAGAGCAGAAAGAGCGAAAATAATCATCTGTTGAACCTGCTCAGGGGTAAGGTAGGACGAAGAACTTGGAACAACAGGTTGAGTAAAAGAGGCAAGCATAAATGTGGACTGAACAGCAGTATGAAAAGCAGGAGCGGATCGAATATGAGGGCGTACACGACAATCCTTAATGATATGGCCTTACATCTTGCAATAATTGCAGAATTTCTTGCTGAAATATTTTACAATGTGTCCAACTTCTTGGCAACGGTAACACTGCAGCGGAGATCTACATCGTCCTTTGTCGTAAGCAGCGTAGGCTACATTAACCATCTCAGTACCATCAATGTCTTGAGCAATGCCAAGTTGTGAGGCGAGACGATGTTCTTCACGCAAGAGTTTACCTAAGCAGACATCCAAAGTAAGGACAGGTGTGAGATTGATTAACCCAGCTCGTGCACTTTCGAATTTAGGTCGAAGCTTCATAAAAAATTGATCCCGCTGACTTTTAGAATGAACCTCTTGTAGGACCGCTAAAGCATCGTTGAGAACTTTAGAATGCACCAAGTCGGAATAATCACTCCATAAATTAAGAAAACCTGAGTAAAATTGTTCAATCGAGAGGTTCCCCTGGCGATAGTTTGCGATATCTAACTCCAATTGAAACTTTTAGGCAAAATTATTTTGATAATAAATTCGTCGAAGGTAATCCCACATCTGTTTAACAGTAGTGAACCCACGAAGATTGTTGACCATATGGGGTTCAACAGAGCTAAGTGGCCAAGAAGCAATTTTGGCATCCCTGCCTTCCCATGAACTGAGTTCTTTGGGATCAATTGGAGTCGTAGAAGACCCATCCAAATGATCCCATAACTCATTCCCTTTAACAGACATCTTAAACTGGAATTCCCAACTGGAGTAGTTCTTGCCATTAAAGCAAACAATAGAATTTTCACCTGACATAATAACCACCAAAAACAAAATTGAAAGAATCGACAGATCACAACAGTCACAAGATCAGTATGATCAATCAAGACTACCAACAATCCAAGACAAGCTGTTCAGAAAATTAAAAAAAAAATCTGACAGCTTAAATCACTAAAAAATTAATCGAAAAAAATATCCTCTGGAAAACGAAGAGACTACCGACAGAACCTATGAAGAGGTTTCGAACAGTTCTGATGCTGATAAAAAAAAGAACTCTAATAATAAACCAGAAATTCAAAGCCAAGAGAAAAACGTGAAAAAAATAACTTGAGCTCTGATACCATGTCAAGAAGGGTTTTGTTTTGAATGCCTCTCATTGTGAGGGTTCCTTCATTTATATAGATGCAAGGTAAATAGCTTATCAAAATAAGCGCCTATCAATTACACGCTAATTACAATATAATATTCTATACATAACTAGTCTAAATATAAAAGATACTAATTACGATATACTCTTCTATACATAGCTAGTCTAAATAGGGTAGAATATATGACATCTCAATTATGCCATATATACAATATATGCTAACAGGCAGGAGAACACTACTCTTGATTGCAATTGTACTTCTGTAAATGTAAATAAAATATCAACATCGAACAATACAAAACAACATGTTATCAACAATCATATGTTTTTTATCTTTATTTAGTTTAATATTTTAATTATTAACAATTAAAAAATAAAAAATTTAAAAATATTAAAAATTAACAATATAATTACAAAAGTATGTGCAACGCATGCGTGTCTAACTAGTATCAACAAAAACTGCTCCATCAAACGAATTATCAAAAAACTAAATAAGAAAATCAATCAAGCTAAATAAAAGGAGGGGAAAATTTTATACCTTAAGAAAAAAAATGATAATTGTAATTGAACATCAACAGAATTTCATGAAAATTGTTGAGAAGAAGAATGAAAACAAGAGAAATTATCGCCAAACTTCATTAAACTAGAGAGAGAGAGAGAGAGAGAGAGAGAGAGAGAGAGAATTGTTGAGAAGAAGAATGAAACAAGAGAAATCACCACCGAACTTCATTAAACAAAAGAAAATAAAAAATAAAAAAAATAAAAAGAGTGAGAGAAGATCAATTTACAGTGCTTGAACGACAAGGTAATGGCCGAGATTAATTGAGAGAGAGATCAACTGACAAGAACAACAACAACATGCAACACACGCATCAATAATAACATGTGGTAATAATAATAATAATAATAGTAGCAGAGCCAGACATTTTAAGTTAGGAAATCCTAAATTAACATGCAAAAAATTTAAAACAACATAATAGTGATTTTACAAATATTCTTTACGAGTTCTCATACTTTATTTTATTTATACATTGTACTATACACAAACATATAAACAAACTCACACCATTGTTTGACCTAATTTCGCATCAATATGTTAGTTTTTCTTCTAAACATATAACTTAGACTACTAATGTGTAATGTTTAAAATAAGACCACAATAGAAACAAATATCAAACTCTTCTTGTTCACGTTGCCTTCTACAGAATTATCTTCCAAAATAGGAAGATCGGGTACACAAATGAAATTAAATATCACTCAAGCTCAGAAAAAAAAAATCAATTGAACACGATATGCATTCACAAGAAAAATGTCTTTATTAATTTTTATTTATAAAAAAAATGACTTATTTTTAGTATTCTATTTACCTTAAAGAATTTACCAATTGAGTGACGAGCATGAAATTTGTCCCATGCTTCAGTGTCTTGTACGTTGTCTTGATTTTTTCGATGGTCTAGCAATTGAAGATTTTATGGTAAATTTTAGAGATTGGATTTAAAATTTTGAAAGAAATTAATATAGGGTGATTGTTGAGTGATTTGGAAGAAATTTGTAGATATTGGAATGTCGTAATTTAACTTCTACTTTACTCAATCTAGAAAATAAGGAGGAGCAATGTGAGATTCAGATTTCATATGGGTGAACATGTACTGAAATTGAGGAAGTAGCCAATTATTTGTAGTTTTGTATTAATAATTTTATTATGCCAATGAGTTTAATTCTCTTACATTAAATTGATATTGGGTTAATGGGTCCAATTGTCATCCATTAAATTGATATTAGATCAAAGTTAAATTGCACATTAAAAAATTAAAAAAAAAAACTATCTAAAAAAGTTGGGGAGTCCGGGTCTCCCCAGGAACCTCTTGGCTCCGTCCGTGAATAATAGTAATGGTAATAATAATAGTAATTGAATATTTATTTAATACTACGATTTGTGTGGGGAAATTTTAAAGTAAACATAGAAACTTTTTGACTCTTTATCATTAGCAGCAAACTAAAATGCAAGTATAGGCATCAAGCAAAGCATTATGAGCATATAGATCAAAATATTAGTGAATTTAAGCCACGAGGACAATGATTTATATGGCTAGAAATAATTATTTAGGTAATGAGAGATATATAAACTATTAGAATAGGGAATAACGTACCTTGTTTGATCTATTTTTGTCTTTTATGTAGCAAGTTGATAAATCTTGTTTCATATGTACATTAACCGTCTTATATTTCTTTTTGGATAGGGTAAAACAAAAAGAAACTATTACGTGCGTAATAAAGGTACATAAAAAAGATTGCTAAGACAACATATAACTCCACTAATTCATCTAATATATGTAAATGATATCTATTCTCGAGCAGGAATAGTTTGATAACAGAAACATTCCCATGAGAGATACCATCGGTTTTCCTAACTTCTAATATTTGCTATGTAACCGACAACTTTGTGAACAGCATTTATCATAACCAGTAACCATTCAATCTTAATAGGTTTCGTAACCAACATTGTCTGAACAAGCTTTTTGAGTCCTACATATGACAATATAAATCTAGACATAGATATTAAACTTTGAATTGCATTTGTTAGTAGATTTTCTTTGGATATAAGGATAAACCAAAAACCAACATTTTTGTTGAAATGTGGTGGCACTACAATAAAAATAGCCTTTTGCAACATTTAAACAGCAACATTCATTATTTGCTTGTTGCTAAAAATGGTTTACAGCAACAATCATTAAATGTATGTTGTCATTGGTTAACACAATTGAGATTTAGCAACAATAATTAAATGAATGTTGCCAATGTCTCCTTTTGCAACGTTCACAGTCTGTTGAAAAAAAAATTATTTTGACATTTAACAACGGGCAGAGACCGTTGTCAAAAAATAGAATATTTCACAACGTTCGCACACGTTGTTAAAATGGCGGTATTTTGGATATTTTGCAACGTTTAAAGTCTGTTGCCAAAAATTAACTATTTGGCAACATTTTCTGAACGTTGTTAAAACATTGGCCCATTTTTAAGTAAAATTGACATGTGAAAGTGTGAAATTGAACCCGTGAAAACTATTTTCTTGGCTCCAATCTAAAATCGAATTAAAAACCTTTGTTTCTATTTATTTCTTTCTCTACCAGAAATTGAACCCGTCCATTTCTTTCTTCATATCATCGGTGAGATTGAATGTAAAATCGAAGCAGTCGTTCCCTTTCTTCCTCTGTATCGTATGCGAAATTGAATGTAAATTTAACCAGTTGTTTCTTTTCTTTCTCTGTATCATCTATAAAAACCTCATTTTAATTATGTTTTCAATGCTAGGGGCGGGAAGACGAGTAAGCTTTTAAGCATTCTAAATCTATTGCCTTATTTACAGGCTCGGAGCTACATTATTGGTGATATTTTGGAGAATTGTAAATCTGATACAGGTAATCAAACTCTTTATATGCTTGGGCTTAACTTTGGGTTTATATGTGGGTTGGATTACTTAGTAGAGTTTCCATCACTTTTCTCCAATTTTTCTAATCAATTGAAAATTTGGGTTTAGATTTCTATACTCTGATTTTATGTTGGAAGCTTAACAGAATACCTTAGTTTTCAGAAGTATTTGAGTTTGTAGGTTTTAAATGTTGTTGATTTATTCTTGTATTTTGTTATTTTATAATGTACCTTATGTGTTGTTGAGTTTTGGATCATAACCTGAAACTTTGTTAATGTGTCAAGGATAGCCATCATTTAGTGATACAACCTGTTGCATTTTGGATTCTGAAATGTGATATATTCCCATATGTGTGCTTGCAACATGAATAAGGGAACATAGGTTTAGTCCATGTACATTAAGGGTAGGAAATGTCAAGTGATCTATAATTAACTGGGGATCAGAACTTTTATGTAGCAATAAAAGCTATTACAAGAAAGTGGTTGCCCATGTAAATCAGACCTTAGACTAGTGGAGTGATTTTTTCTTTAGAGTGGCAAGAAAGTGGTTGCCTATTACTTATATGAATTAATCTTTTCCAATGATGTAATGCCTGTTACCTGGAACATTCTGAGAAAGCAGTTTATTTGATCAAGTTTTCCTTTGTTTATGCTGCTGATTGGGTTGCTTGTATTGTTTCTTTTATTCTTTTTGTGTTTTTCTCTGGTGGTAAGTAGAGAAGAGAAATTTTACCTGTTGGATTCTATTTTCTAATTTGGATGATAGTGATTCTTGATATAATTAATGTGCCATTTCTGGTTGCAAATGGAGAATCTAGGGTCGAGTGTAAGTGACGAACTTTATGTATTTCAGTCATGAATGTTATTATCAGTTACCAAGGCAGAATACTGTAATGTTATAATTAAATCTGAACTCAACAGAAATTATTAGTTCAAACTGTGCAGTTCCTTTTCAGGGTGCAATGCATTTTGGCATTTTTGTGCACTTTTGGAATAACATTCGGTTAACTCATCAACCGTTGAAAAAAAAAAGACTACGTGCTCATGACTGAAATCAAACAGTACATTTATTTGGAACTTTTTGCTATTGCACATGAGGTTGTTATCAGGCGGTAATGATTCCATTATCAATAATCTGTAGAATGTGGTGTTGTAATTTGTGAAATAACGAAGCAGATATTCTATTTTCAATTAATGTTGGTGAAATAGAAAGATTCTACTGTTATGATTGGAATTGAACTTAAGACTCTCTTACTTAGCAAGTTCGATTGGCTATGCTGATTCTTGGTTGAAAGAAAGATAATGTGTGATGATAGAACCTGACTTCGTTGTTATGTTATTTTATCATGTGGAATGTATTGGTAGAATTTTGTGCTAGCTTTTAAACATTAGAGTACACTTGGTAGAATTTTGTGCTAGCTTTTAAACATTAGTTTCAAGCTCTCTATGCCAAGTGAAAAGGATGCCATGGTGATAAAGAAAATTGAAAGTGAGCTTTTGCCTTCAGGGAAAACTTTAACCCGGATAGATTCAGAGATCAAACCTGAGTGTCCAGCACGAAAAAGGAGGTGAACTGGAAATACAAAATAGCAGAACAACTTTGGTTGATCTTTAATTTCTCTTCCCCAATATATAATGTCTGCTTTGCACGTTTTTTACTGTCACAACATGCGTAGTTGGTGATCTGCCATTATCCTGTACCTCTTCAATAAATTGACACAACTGTAACCATGACACAGGCATTTGCTTTTCATTTTGAGTACATGTATACAAGATTAAATGTAACATTACACTGGCTACTGATGGGGGCTTACTATAACTTGTTAGTTATTTGTAGCATCTATTAATAGTGTATTAGTAGTGGATAAAGTACCTTAGGATCTGCCAATCTGGCCTTGCACGAAGATGAAGCTTCGAGAATGGAGGTTATTTTTGCTGGCTTCGAATTAGAATGTTGAGATTTGGAGAATGCACAAAAATCAGGGAATGTATGAGAATGAAGCTTTGGACTACAGAAGGAACTGTGGGTGGAATATGATTAGAACTAGATGGATATGGTTCCCAATGTGTTGTAGTGTATCTGGATTTGTTTTCTTTTACATTTTTACCGATTTTTTTTACTTCGAATTTTGGGTGTTCATTGTGTTTTGAAGCCAAAGAGATATAGAAGTAATGAAAGATGAGGAATAATTATTATTCAGTGTCCATTAAATTCAATCCATTTGCGTATTATTTGCTAGAAAATCATTGTAGAGCTTGATTTTAACGGTAATCCTGCTTGTTTGATAGGTTGGAAGAGATAGAATTTATATCCAGAATAGTTATTTTAAATTTTGTTGCTCGTGTGCAGTTTGGTCCAATATTACGTCCCAAAAATGGGATAGTTATTATAGGAGTCTCATTCATTATCCATTCTCCGAGAGCCGGAGAATTTTGTTGTTTCATTTTCCATTTTGCTAAACTTTTTTGTGTACATTTTCGATAGCATAATAAATGTCAATTGCTCATTGCAAAGTGTTATTTCAAGTGAAAAGTGAAAACCCTATTCCTTTTACCTTGTTCCAATGTTTTGTAACCAAAGCTAAATTTAATACTCTTCAAATTTTCAAAAGACTCTTCAACTTGTATTGATTAGAACGATAAATAAAGAACTTGACACTTTCTGGACTTTTTTTTCTTTTGAGTTTGTTGCCAATGATGTAATTTTATTTTGTTAATTAGAGTCTGATACCCCCAATGACATGAATCGATCCTTATATTTTTATTTTTGATAAATCCAAATTACATTAAATGAAGGAAAATCAGGACAACCCATTACTAGGCCACCACGCACCTTAGTATATCTATATTATCCATCTCTACCCATTGATGTCTAAGGCACTAAAAACTTGTCAAGTTGGTCAACATAACACGAGCAATCAAGATTTTTTTTTTTTGGCAGACTTTCTGATGTTTACACACCCATGATTTCGTTTTAAGTCAAAAAAGTACTCTTTCTACCCTATAAGGTGGCCGGCAGAGTATTAGCAGTAAATAATTAATATTTTAATACCACGTGGTTTGACTTCCATGTTTCCATCAGTATTTTGTTGTTAGTAATTTGCATGCTAAGTTCTATTAGTATCTCTGTTATTTTTCCACAATGTTTTGGAATTTTTTAAGAAACTACTGTCACAGGTTGCCTAGAATTTGTTCTGTTGCTCAATGCTAGAGGCATCATGCAGATGATTGTTGGAAGAGATGCAAAGATATCATGCTGCCAATTGAAATAGTGCAGTTAATAACGGTGCACTTGGTGAGAAACTAGCAAGGGATACATTTCGAGCGGAGTCATTTCCAGTTCCACCCAGTTCGTATCTGAATTCGAGGTAGCGAGTCTCGCATTCTTCTTAGACATCATAAATCTTGTCACATGCATGTGCCTGTGCGGTGGCAAAGCCACATGGTGTATACTATGGTCACATTCGACCTTACTGGACATTGGATAAACAACTGTTTCTTCTGCCTAGACTTTTTGTTTTGGTTGATTTTAAAAATCTTAGTGTGAGCATAAGTCTTTTAGACATATTCCCTATAGGAGACAACATATGAATGCACAAATCTCATGCAAATATAGTCGATACTTCGTTTGTGATTACATTGTAATTTCTTCTTATAGGCCTATTCGCCTCATACATTATTAGATGCTTTCCTTAGTTTATAAATTCAGTTTTCTCCGTGACATCACTATCTTACCAATAGTGGGTCAACTTTTGATATTTGTACAGTAAGGCCAAAAAAGCTATCCGCTGCTTCCAAAATTGATAGAGAACACATTGGCTGTACAAAGCTACCTGAAATCCCAGGTTGACTTCACTTAATGAATAATTACCTTACATTACCATATTGCTTAGGAACCAGGGTAACCTTGTTACTTTTTGAATTGAAGTATTATCATAAAGTCCAATCCAATTGGAAAACTTTATTTTCCCAAAATGATGTTATATGTTAAAGTATCGAAGGCCATAGTTATTAGCTCTTCTATGTTCTAACATTGCTTGTACTTGTGATGTTTGTCGAAGGCCATAGTTATTATCTGTATTAATACACCTTTTTGCAATTTTTATCTTTCATTTATGATATTTATCTTCTTTAGTTGACCCAGTCAAATTTTTGCCGCACAGCTTGAAATTTCATTGTCATTGGATAATTCATTGCTTGTAATGGACAAAGAATTGGTGCACTTATCAAGGTTATTTTGATAAATAAAATCTCATGAATTTTTTAATTATAAAATTGAAACATCTTATTTTATTACTGATCATAAAATTTGTTTGTAGATTTTCAGAACAATATAGAGATGGTGCACGAAATTTTGTTGATCTTGCTCATGAACATTTAAATTCAGATATGATTGGATGCCCTTTGTGTTAAGTGTAGAAATCTAAAGCATCACCACTTTGATATAGTGTATGAACATTTGGTCATTAAGGGTATGGATCCTACATACACTACTTGGGTATTTCATGGAGAACACCCAAGTGCAACAAATTTGGCCGATGTAGAAATGCCTGACACATATAGGATGTTCATGGACTTTTATGTGCAACACGATAAAGTAGTCGATAACCCTCCTGATGGAAGAGAGAATGAGATTGAAAGTATAGTTGGTGATTTTGAAACTCCTTTATATCCAGGTTGTAGGGCGTACACAAAGATGTCAGCTTCGGTTGCTTTGTTAAAGCATAAAGCTACACATGGTTTATCCGATGCTGGTTTTGATGAACTCATAAATCTTATTCGAGACATGCCGCCTGGAAATAATACACTTCCTAACTCATTTTATGAGATAAAAAAACTTGTCACAATATTTGATCTTGGCTATGAGAAAATACATGCTTGCTTGAATGATCTTGGCTAATCAAAACATGGATTTGACTATGTGGCTAATTTTGGTCCGACATTCGTGTACACGGGTCGCTCTCGCACATGAGTTCAATGGCCCGAGATGTTAATCGGTATGTGATTCTTCCCATGCGAGCGTGCGCAACAGAGAGCTTCTATGCTACACATGATTACACATTTCAAAAAGGGTGGCCATATATATACTAGTCCAAGTGTTCTTATTTTTTCGATATGGGATAGAACCATTTTTTTTTACCTCCAACCATTTTCAACTCCATCTTTGAGCCCCAATTTTTTATTCACCCAAGCATCATTTTGGACAAATAAATACATGATTTCGATGTTCTCGCAGAGGATAACACAAATCAACTTTTCTTTTCATCAAATAGGAATTGGGTCCCATGCAAAATCATGCTCAAACATGGCAAAATTTTCTAATTTTCCAACAATCCCCCACATGAATAGAAATTGACCAATACACAGAAAACTTGGTGATAAAGTTCAACGTCTGAAACTTGCATAGGATAAGTAGGTGTTACCCTTTCAACCTTCCATCGTGAAAGTATATTTACTTTACTAGCTGATGTGATGTCCTTGAACTGTTCTACCTTTTGTGTAATCAATGATATACCCCACACAGAATCTTCTTGACATAGTTCAGTTCTCATTGTTATGTTCGTTTGTGGCCGTGAACATATGTTTGGTTCTGCCAGAGTTTTTAAGAATTGTGCCTCACATAATTTTCTTAGAAGCGGCCCCACTTCTCTCTCTCACATAGGTGATTTCTTAATTAAGAGCAACCTCCGCACATAAGAATCATTAAAAGCCTATAGCTTATC
Source organism: Forsythia viridissima (assembly GCA_030279155.1). Lineage (NCBI taxonomy): Eukaryota > Viridiplantae > Streptophyta > Magnoliopsida > Lamiales > Oleaceae > Forsythia > Forsythia viridissima. Next base: position 38,708,960 of record CM059036.1, read on the forward strand.
CTTTCCTCTACGGGTATCACTGTTTTATCATAGGAATGGATAGGAGATAACCCACACAATGATCTAATTAAGTTTTTACAATTTTATTGTTCCTTTGAACCTAGATCTTGAGATCTCTAGTCAACTATGTTGGGTTTACATTGTATTAACTTATTTTTCCAAAGGCTTAAGTCCAATTCCTTTCGACGAATTTCCAACTAACTCTTTATTCGATCCGCAATATTATCCTTTGACTTCACATAGTCAATAGAGATAACTCCAATTGAGAGTAGTTGTCTTATGGTATTATGTCTATGACGTATATGTCTAGACTTACCATTATAAATGCTATTCTGTGTCCTACAAATTGTAAATTGACTATCACAATGTATGCAAATTACTGGCACAGGCTTTGGCCATCTAGGAATATCCTCTAGGAAGTGGTGTAACCATTTAGTCTCTTCACCACACTTGTCCAAGGCTATAAACTTAAATTCTATAGTGGATATGGCTATAACTGTCTGTTTAGAGGTTTTTCATGATATAGCTGTACCTTCCAGCATAAACACAAATCTACTTGTAGACTTTGAGTATTTTATATCACATATCCAGTGACGCACTGTATCATGATATCTGGTATAGTGCAGCCCATAATCACGAGTATATCTCAAATACCTTAGTACTTTTATTATTCTTTTACAGTGGTCAGCTCCTGGATTACTCGTATATCTGCTCAGTTTGCTAACTGTGTAGGCTATGTCTGGTCTTGTATAACTCATCAAGTATCTGATAATTCTAAAGTATTCTACTTGAGAGATACTCTCACCTCTATTTTTCGATAGATGCTGACTGGTATCTATCGGTGTTCTAGCCATGCCAGAATAATTCTTGTTAAATTTGTCAAGAATTTTGTCCACGCAGTGTGACTAGCTTATGACAATTCCATATGATATTCTTGAAATTTTAATTCCAAGTATCACATCTGCTAAGCCCATATTCTTCATGTCAAATCTTAAATTTAACATGTCTTTAGTAGATTTAATTATCTTATCGTTGTTTACAACAATAAGCATGTCATCAACCTAAAGATATAAAATGACAGCCATTTTCAGTGTCTTTGACACACTCGTTGATTTTAAATCCACATTCTATCATGACATAATCAAACTTTTCATGCCATTGTTTTTGAACTTGTTTCAAGCCATACAATTATTTCACCAATTTACAGACTTTGTTCTCTTGTCCTAGAGCAGAAAAACTCTCAAGTTGTTCCATGTAGATTTTTTCTTCTAAATCTTCATTTAAAAAGGCAATTTTTACATCCATTAGAAAGTTTCTCTCAAAATTCTCTCATGTTGTCTTTTTCTTTTCACAACATATTACACACACAAAACTCATTTTTCTTCAAGTTTTTACAAAAGAAAGAAAAATGAAAGAAGTGATAATTCAAAGTTGTTGAAAAACGAACAAAAAGTTTTAGATATTTCAATCAGTTTCCATATTCAAAAATCTAAGGTGAGATCTACGTGCAAGTGATTTTTTCAACTTGATATAATAATTTTCATAATCTTACACGATGTGCTAATAGACTATTTCGTTTGATATGATTCCATTTGGTCACTTATGAAATGGTACAAAAAAATGTATAGAATTTTTCGTTCAATATGGTTTTGTCTTTTCACTATGAAATGTAATGAAAAAATGTAAAAAAAAAAAAAATCCGTTCGACATGGTTTGATTGCTCACTATGAATTGTATACAACTTTAAGTGAATTTTGGAGAGATGGATGGTATGTCCAGTACTAGAGATAATTGATATGATTAAGAAACAATAACATGTGAAACATTTGTCTATTGCTCAGTCAAGCTTAATGTAGCAAAAATGTCCCTGTAGTCTAAGCCAACTGAAATTGGAAATAGTCACAACTCCTTGGCATTAGTTTGAAACCGGTAGAAGCATATGTTCAAAGGGGGAAAAAGATAGAAATAGAGAACATACAAGAATCAGTTTTAATGTAAAAATAATAAAATTCCGAGGGGAGGGAAAAGGGAGCAATGAACATAATTCTATCAATGTAAATATTAACCAACATAATTAACGTAAAAATAACATGTATGACATTAATAAATATCCCAGTTTATATTTTCTTCATCATTATTTAATTTCCTACATAAACTAACAAAAATTTTGACATTTTTCACCCATTTGACCTCTTCTATATAAGACACGTTTTCTTTCCTTCTCATTACATCTACCAGTTCTATTATTTTTCTTTAAAAGTCACTACATTTTATTATCTTGTTTAATCCTCATTGATGAAAATTGTAACACGCATATGTATAACAAGGACTTGATTCTCAGGCTGTCTGTCAAGGAGAGACATTCATGTTATGAATTCAATTTTTGAGACGTGAAGTAGACAAAAAGTGAGTCATCATTATTAATAGTTAGTTCCTAAAAATATTTGTAAGTATCCTTCATATATTTCCGTTTCCTATAATTATAATGTGTATCTATCACAATAGACTATGCTCATAGAGAAATGGGAATGTGGACTGATTGAAGTTTTTATCAATTGAAGTAAATTGCACAAAAATCGCTAAATAGGATAAAAGACATTATGTGAAAAACCATTGTATAAGCATTGTTACTATAATTATGTCTTTGTGGATTTAGTATCTTGAACCTCGATTGCAATTTTAAAACACGAGTGAAACATTGAGTATTTGATGTTTACCAAATGTTTTATATACTGAAGTTCTTGAAATAATACATAAATGTTAAAAGCGAATAAAACCAAATGAGAATATGCAACATAATTTGTGACTGGCATGATATAACTGGGTTACGATTCAATTCTTGATTAATTTAAATTTATTAAGCATATTTAAAAAAAAAAATCTGAGTTCTCATTTGTGTGCTTTTAAAATAAATCGTACAACTTAGAATGAAAAAAAAAATAAAAAAATAAAAAAACAAAATAACAATTTACAAGTAGATGCATTATGCATCACTGTAGTCTAATTACATCTCAATTAAGCTGACACGTAGTTAATTATAGGAGGCTTGATCTAATGCCCCCGGTAGGCATTGTTATAACCGGGACAAGTGTCATGCACTCATTGGATGAGGGCAGATTGGCATTATAACAATGTCCACCGAGAGCATTAGATCAAAACCATTATAACATGGCATTAACATGTGAAGAATACAGAGCTAGTCATAGTACATTAGAATGTCCTATTCTATAACTACAGCCTGAGCTGGTCGAGTATATTCAAGGAGGTCAGCACCAACAAAATAATCTATACTCTAACACATATAATCCAGGTTGGTGAAACCATCCAAATTTCTGTTGGGAGATAATTAGAATAATATCATACCACAGTTTCAGCAGCCAGAAAAGAGTACATCATTAGAAGACTTACTTGGTAAATTCATCGAGAAAACTGAACAATACATAGAATCTAATAATCAGTTCATGAGAAAGACGGAGACCACTTTTTAAAATCAAGACGCTTCAATAAAGAATCTCGAGACACAGATGAGTTAGATGACAGTTGCTATATCAGGCAGAGCACCAGGTACTTTGTCAAGCAATACAGAGGTGAAACCCAAAGAACATGTTAAAGCTATTACTACCAGAAGTGGGGTTCAGTTACCAGAGATTCATATAAAGAGATCAGTTGCAAATAAAGAAAAGGTATCATCCACTGATGAGGAACACGTGGAACAGACTGAGTAGAGAACATATATTAAAGAGAGTTCAGGCATACCATGGGTTAAGGAAACCATTCCTATCAAACCATATGATCCTCCGATCCTATTTCCTCAGATGTTACAAAAGCACAAGTTAGACAAGCAATTCAAAAAATTTCATGAAATCTTCAAAAAACTACATATCAACATCTCTTTTGCAGATGCATTTGCTCAGATGCCCAGTTATGAAAAGTTCTTGAAAGACATTCTTTCAAATAAACACAAGATAGAGGAAAATAAGACGGTGATGTTGACAGAAGAGTGTAGTGCAATTTTGCAAAATAAACTACCTTTTAAACTAAAAGATCCAGGGAGTTTTACAATACCTTGCACAATTGGAGATTTTTGTTTTGATAAAGCTTGTGTGATTTAGGAGCTAGTATTTGCTTGATGCCACTTTCTATTTTCAAGAAATTAGGTTTGGGAGAGGCTAAAGCAACTATCGTAACTCTACATCTAGCTGATCAGTCTATCAAACATCTAAGAGGAGTTGTTGAAGATCTTTTGGTAAAGGTGGACAAATTTATCTTCCCAGCTGATTTTATCATTTTTGACATGGAGAAAGATAGAGATGTGTCACTTCTTCTTGGTCGACCATTTTTAGCCACTGCCCTTATCGATGTACAAAAAAGCCAACTCATTCTGAGGCTTAGTGAAGAGCAAGTCACTTTTGATATCTTCAAGGCGATTAAATATCCAACCGAGTCAGATAATTGCTTCAAAATTGATGTGGTTGATAATGTAGTTCATGAAAATTTTCAACTCAATAATCTATCAGATCGATTAGAGGCATGTATTGTGCATTTTCAATCCACTCATGCTGATTCTTGTGAGGTTGAGATGTGCGCAAGATATCTTGAAGCTAACACTCCATATATACGCCGACCACACTTTGAGGAGTTGGGCACGGGTTCTACAAAACATCTGCCTTCTGTTCAACCGTCTCCAAAAATAGAGCTCAAGTAGTTGCCATCTCATCTCCGTTATGCCTACTTGAGGGAATCCTCTACTTTGCCTATGATAATCGCTAATTCTATTAGTGAGCTTGAAGAGAAAAAATTACTCTGAGTGCTCCGAGAACACAAGAAAGCTATTGGGTGGTCTATTGCTGACATCAAGGACATCAGTCCTATACTTTGCATGCATAAAATCCTCATGGAGGATGATTTTAAACCAAGTATTGACAGTCAGATGAGGCTAAATCCTAATATGAAAGAAGTGGTCAGAGCAATGTTCATCAAGCTAATGGATGTCGAGATTATCTACTCAATCTCAGAAAGTGCTTGGGTGAGTCCAGTTCAAGTAGTGCCAAAGAAGGGATGTATCAATGTGGTTCAGAATGAAAAGAATAAATTAATTCCAACCAGAACAATCACGGGATGGAGAGTTTGTATTGACTACCGCAAACTCAATACTGCTACTAGGAATGATCACTTTTCTCTTCTATTTATTGATTAGATGTTAGAAAGACTGGCTGGATATTCACATTACTGATTCTTATATGGATACTCCGGCTATAATCAGATTCCAATAGCACCTAAAGATCAAGAGAAGACCACATTCACATGTCCCTATGGTACTTTTGCTTACCGTAGGATGCCTTTTGGTCTACGCAATGCTCCTGCCACTTTTCAACGTTGCATGATTGCCATCTTCTCTAATATGGTGGAGAAATTCATTAAAATATTCGTGGATGATTTCTTAGTGTTTGGCTCATCCTTTGATGAGTGCTTGGAGCACCTACACCTGGTTTTGTAGCGGTATAAAGATACAAATTTAGCTCTTAAGTTGAAAATTTGTCACTTCATGGTTCAAGAGAGTATCGTGTTAGGACATCAAATTTGAGCTAAGGGGATTGAAGTGGATAAAGCAAAAATTCAGGTTATTGAGAAATTACCACCATCAACTTTTGTCAAAGGTATTTGAAGCTTTCTTGGGCATGCCAGGTTGTATCGTTGCTTCATCAAAGACTTCTCAAAAATCACAAAACTTTTGTGTACTCTATGGTCAAGATGTTTCATATGTCTTCTGTGAAGAGTGTTTATTGGCATTCAACACTCTAAAAGAGAAGTTAATTTCAACATCTGTGATAATTGTACCTAATTGGAGTCTACCGTTTGAATTAATGAGTGATGCAAATGATTTTGCAGTTGGAGTAGTGTTGGGACAGCGAAAGGATAAAAAAAATTCATGTAATACACTATGCTAGCAAAAAAATTTCATGTAATACACTATGCTAGCTGATCATCTATCCAGACTTGAGCAGGAAGAGCAGATCGAGACCATGGATATTAATGAAGTGTTCCCAAATAAACAAATTTTTAACTTAGAAAAAGTACCATGGTTTGCAGACATAGTGAATTTCTCAGCCAAGATCATCCCGCCAGATTATTCAAGTCATCAAAAGAAGAAATTTTTCTCTGACTTGAAGCAAAATTTTGGGAGGATCACATTCTCTATAGACGGAGTCCAAATCAAATAATTAGGCAGTGTATTCCTGAAGAAGAAGTCCCACATATACTTGAGCATTGCCGTTCTTTAGCCTACGCTAGACACTTTGGTACCTCTAAAACAACTGCTAAAGTTCTATAGTCCGGGTTCTATTGGCCTTCTTCAAATATCCTTTTTGTGAAGGGGTGTGATCGGTGCCAACATACATGAAATATCTCGAAAAAGAATGAGATGTCCCTAAACAGTATACTTGAGGTCGAGCTTTTTAATGTTTGAGGTATTGATTTCATTGGGCCATTCTCCTCTTCATTATCGAATCAATACATTTTGGTTGCTTTCAACTACGTCTCCAAATGGGTTGAAGCAGTCGCATTGCCTACCAATGATGCACGTGTTGTGATGGATTTATTAAAAAAATGTATTTTCACGCGTTATGGCACACCTCGAGCCATTATTAGTGATGGGGGTAAACATTTTTGTAATCGCCACTTTGAATCCGTATTGGCTAAATATGGCGTTCGGCATCGTATAGCTACTCCCTATCATCCTCAAACCAATAGGCAAGTTGAAGTCTTCAACCAGGAACTGAAACGAATTCTTGAGGTGATGGTGAGTTCATCAAGAAAAGATTGGTCAAAGAAACTAGATGACACTTTATGGACCTACCGGACAGCTTTCAAAACTCGTATAGGCATGTCTCCATATCGGCTAGTTTTTGGAAAAGCGTGCCTTTTATCGATTGAGTTGGAGCATCGGGCATATTGGACAATCAAGAAGTTGAACTTTGATTTGAAGGCCGCCAGTGAAAAGAGACTTCTTCAATTAAATGAAATGGATGAGTTTCAGTTGGAAGCCTATGAGAATGCAAAATTGTATAAGGAGCAGACCAAAAAGTGGCACGATGTACATATTTAAGGAAGAAATTTAGAGGTCGGGCAGCAAGTATTGTTATATAATTCTCGCCTCAAGCTTTTTTTGGGCAAGTTGAGGTCTAGATGGTCGAGTCCGTATACAATTACAAAGGTCTATCCATATGGGGCGGTAGAAATCAATCATGAAAGCAAATAGACTTTTAAAGTCAAAGGGCACCAGTTGAAGGTTTATTGGAGCAGTGGATTCTCGAAAGAAAAGTCAACCGTTCATCTTGCAACACCGGAATGATCAACCCCAAAAGTCGAACTCTATAAATCGAGCGCTTAATGGGGGCAACCCATCTTTCTATCCCTTTCTACTTTTTCATCCTAATTATTTGCTTGTTTTAAGTTTTAGGTTTTATGCATACCAATTTTGTTTTTCAAATTTTTTGCACTTAGGGTAAATTTAGTTGGGATGGTTTTAAGTTTTAGATTTTAGGCACACTATCTTTGTATTTTCAATTTTTCCACTTAGGTTTCTCTAGGTTTATCGTACACATTTTAGTACTAATTTAAGATTTCATATGATCATTTAGGCCTAGATACAATTGGTCAAATGCATGAAGTGATTTTTAGCAACATTCATTTTTTTTTTTCACTATTTTGAGTTAGGCATGTGCTTAAGATTTCACATGTTAAAATTTACTTCTTTTTGCATTTAGTTAGTCACATTTACATTTGCATGCCATCGTCGTTTCCATTTTCGCAAGTCTTGAATATTTAACATATTAAGTTAAGGCTACATTCATATACTTGTCTTTGATATTTTAAAAAAAAATGGTTCTGGTAACATGGATGATCGCCCAGTGTAATGACCCAGGCGATCGCCCGGGTCATTTACAATTGGGCAGAATGCCCAGCGCTTAACCAGGCGATCACTCTGGTTAGCACTGGGCGATCGTCCAGCGCGCGCTATGGTTATTAACCCCATCCGTGCACCACTTCTCAAACCAACACCAAAACAAAAATTTTGTGGCTCCCCTTATCTCCCTCTCAATTCTCATCCTTTACATCATATTTCAATCTTCCATATATCAATCCTCAATCACATATTACTTCCTTCCACATTACATTAACATCAAAATTCCTCATTTTGGCAAAACAAGGTATGAAATTTTTCTAACTTTGTTCCTTCTCTTGTGTTCTTTATAACTTCAATTTTTTCGATTTTTTTGTTGTTCAATTGAGGAGGATGGGCTTGGTTAGATGTTGGTTTGTTGAGTTTATGATTTGAAGTAGTAAATTTTGGGCTAGTTTCAACTTCCCTAATCATATAAAATCTACTTAGAACGAGATTGCCTTCTAAGTGTTTGCTAAAATGCCTAAATAAGTTTCATGTGCAATTAAGGCTACCATTGACTTGAGCATTATTCATACTCATTTTATGCTTGCTAATTGTGCATACATTCAATGGAATCATATTCAAAATTTGGCCAAGACACTTAGCCCCATATTAGGAAGCCATGGCTAGGCACCTGCCACTTCACGTCACCAACTTCGTCCCCCTCCCATCCAACTCATACGACCTCCGTTCTACCTCAATTTTGAACATGATAAAGACAAATCTATGTCAATACATGTGTCCAAAGATGGCTTGGGAAAACTTCAATATTTCTTCACATTTCCTGGTGGTAAAAATTAGTGTTTGGTCTACGTTTAAAATACAAAACATCCCTACTTTTATTTTATTTTGAGATGTTTTGTCTATTCTTGAGTTTATTATGATATTTAATACTGTTTCTCTTATCCTTTTAGGTACCAAAGGCACCAAAACGAAAAACCACAGCTCAAGAAAATGGAAAGAAAAAGGTCAGTGAAGGTTCTACCCGTCGTAGACGAGCCAAAGAACCAAGAAGTGATGGCAACACACCACGGTTCCTAACTACAAAAGCCCAAGAAAGATATAACGAAAGGTGGAAAGGAAAGAACTACCACCAAGAGAGAAGGGTACAAATGGCTTATTTTCAGGGGCATCTGTTGGAACACGTGATCCAATAGTGTGGTTGGAGTAAGGTGGCTGCAGCTCCACATCCGGCCTATATAACTTTAGTTAAAGAATTCTTTGCAGATTTCAATAAAGAAACTGATACTCTAGATACTCTAGAATCATCTCATCAGTACAAGACATGGGTAAGAGGCAAATGGATCCATTTTAGCCCTGCTATGATTGATCGATACTATAAGCTGACCTGCACGAGAATAGATCCTATGCCTACTGAAGAGGACATGCAGTCAGTGGCCTGGTTCTTGTATGGTAGAGTGAATGCATGGCCGTTGGGAGCTGAGGGCTTTACATATTTTTGTCTGTACCAATATTAATCCTACCACTCAGCGAACAAAGTTTACTGGAGAAAGGGCTTGCCTTCTTTACCATTTGGCCTGGGGCTGTAAAATGGATTTGGGGACACATATCTTTGATTTTGTTCAGGAATTAGCAACGTAGATTGACTCCAACTCCCAGTGTTCTATTATGTTCCCATGTCTGATTAGTAGGATCTGTCTAATGGCCGGTGTCCCTCTATTACCATTTGAGGAAGCTGACACTCCTGAAACCCCACTTACCCAAAAGACTATTGACAATTTAGAGGCCAGGATACGAGTTAGAGAGATCAGAGCACAACATGCTCTAGCGGTACAACCTAATGAGGAAGCTCATGATCAGGCACCTCTAGCTTCCCAGCCAGCTCTAGTCGATGAGCCCAACCTTGGCATTCAGTTCACTCAGATCCAAGTAGCTCTGATAGAGATTGATAGATCGGTGAACAACATGTAGAACACATTGCTCGAGGTACATCACACACAACATAACATGCATCAGGAGCTGGAACGAGTAAGTATACTAGTACGTGGACTGCAGCACGCAAATATCGACATTAGGTCAGACCAGCGTACTATCACTTATGCATATGATGACGTCAACCGAAGGATGATACACTTTGGAAGTCGACTCGAGATGATTGACGGGACTGTCTCTTGGATAGCCGAGGCCATCGACTCTTTGTGACCTTCCACTTCTGTTGGACCATCTGATCAGCCAAGACCTTCTTCTCTACATTTACCCCCGGGAAGTACCTGATCTTTTTCCTCATCTAATTTTGTTCTAATTTGCTTACAATGGGAACAATGTAATATTTTCATTTGGAGGTGGATTAAGTATCAGGATACTTAATGGTTGAATTTTGAATTAGCTTATTATTCATGTCTGTATGACTGCAAATTTCGTTTTTCAAAAAAAAAATTAGTTTATTTGTCTAGTTATTGTTAAACATCTTACTGCCAATGATGATATTTGTTTGAATTTGAGTACGTTTTTAGTTAGAATATTAGACAACACTTTAACTCGTACTTTTACCTGAATACGTATCCATGTTAGACTAGATTAATGAAGCACGTAGCCATTATTAACTTATCACTGATATGGAAACATGACTTGAGTGTTTGTGTTGATATTATTGACCTAGGATTATTGTGAAAATCTCATTCCCAAATCCTTAAGCTAGTAACCAAACTGTTTTGAGAACAGTTTGGGAGTTTTAAAGTTACTACGTGTGTTCTGAGAATTTTGATGGTTTGCATTTTCTAGGTCTCATCTTTGGTTAAATATGTTATAGTCAAGGAATCTAAACCGAGCACTACTCACTGCTGATAAAAATAAAATAAAATATCTGACTCAAGCAATTAAGCCTGTTAGAAAATTTTAAAACTTGGTGCCCTATAGTCATCTAACTTGAGAGTCATTGGCCCAAAGCTCGCTACATGGGTCATATACAAAAAAAAATTAAATTTTACATGTTCACTTCTTTATTAGCCTGTGGGACTCAAGCGATTAAGTCTGTTAGGGTATTTTAAAATCTGGTGCCCTATAGTCATCTGACTTGGGAGTCATCAGCCCAAAGGTCACTACAAGGGTCACATAGAAAGCTAGTGAGGCAGAAGTATTGCACATGATGTAAGACTGTCTATATTAGTTAAATAAAATAAAAAGAGTTAGAAGTGCTCGGTAAGGATAGCTAGGTTAGACCTTCGGAGACTGGAGATGAAAATTTAGAAATCACTCACCATCTTAGTTCTAAGAATACAAGTTTCTGATTTTTATCACTTTATTTGAAAAAGCATTGTGTTAATCAATATGAACCAAATTCGCTAGAACACCTCATGATTAGAGAGAAAAGTATTAAAAGTGTGATATCTTACGAGAAGTGTAAGGAATAAATGACTAAAAATGGTTCGGGATTGTAAAAATATCAACAACACAATATTAGTTGTGGTCTAATACAAATATAAGTTCAATTTTTAGCTAATCACACATTCACTAAAGGTCAAGCATCGGATAAATGAAATTTTTTGTATTGTTGTTTAATCTCTTGCTAAAAGTATTGCTTTATTTTCGAACTTGAGGCATATGGTAAGAAATTTAACATAAACTCAATTCCTGTTAATTCGTTTAGCTTAGTTTAAATTTAAAGTTTATTTTTATTTTTGTTCGAGGACAAACAAATGTTTAGTTTGAGGGTGTTTGATAAGTGCGTTTTGTGCACTTATTTGGGCCTTTAAACTAAGCTTTTATCACATCATATTATTGATTTTATACTTATTTTAGTGTGTAATTTTTTATATTTCAGTTTTGGACCCATATGTAAGAAATTGGAATGAAAAAGCAATAAATTAGAAGATGTCTAGGAAGTTCCGGAACTCAATTTCACACTGTGGAAACTTGAATGACCAAATTGGAGGTTGTGAAAAGTTGAAGGACCAAATTGACTAAGAACCAAAGTGGAGGACCAAAATAGCAGAATTGGAAATTATAAGCTGGGAGAGCGCCCAGCACTGTTATTCCAAAGCATTGAGCAAAACGTCACACTTGGGCGATCGCCTGGGCTATTTTTCTACATGCGGAATTTTGTTTCCTTTTTAGACTTCTAATTCGATTATGAAACGTATTAGTCGCTAATTTTATAATATTTTGGAATATTTTGGGATACCATTAGGGAACTATAAATATGGATTAAAAATTCATAGTCGTTGTTGATTTTTTGGGAGAAAAACAATAGACGAAAATACCAACCGGAGATCAAGAATTGCTCTTTCAAGAATTCAACAAAAATCAAGATCAAGACATCATCTTTTTAAGTTTTCTTCTTCTCCGGGTGATAAATTCCATGTTTTCTTTTTCTCTTTATTTCTTTATTATTAGTATGATATGCTAGTTTATTTAGTGCTAGGATTACGATAAAGCTTGTGGTTTAAATTCTTCTATTTAAAGACTTGGTTTTTGACGATTTATTTCAATACAGTTTTGAATAATTAATTTTAATTTATTTGGATTTACAATTATATACGTAGTAATTGTATGATTGTTGTGATTTGTTTTACTATCGAAAGATCGAAAGCATACTATAAACTATTTTAATTATCTTAAAGTCCGATAGGGGATAGAAATGTACTGCTATGCTTTATGTGATATTTAATTATCCATAGAAACTTCATGCATTCATTTGTATTCGCATTTGTCATAGAGATATTGTCGGGTCATACTTATGAATATGTTTAATTTTATTTGAGAGAAACTGTTAAACAATCTAGAGATATTGATCTTGATAACTGATGTAATTTGTCAAAACTGAGAATCAAGATAGAGGAATTAACAACTATAAGTGGATTCAGGATTCTAGTACTTTTCTTTTTTAAAGTTAAAGTAATTTTCATCAATTTAATCTTTTACTTAATTGAATTATAATTATCTAATTGTCCTTAGTTTATATTTTAAATTAGTTTAATCACAAAATTTCTAAAGTTAACAGATTCGGTTAAGATTAGTATAATTGCAGCTGAATTATCTAAATTCTTGTGGGAACGATACTTGGACTCATAACTATTTTATTACTTGAGCGATTCATACATTTGCGGAATATTAAATACATAAATTGCTGACATAGAGTTTTGTCGCGGATGGGGTAGGGATAGGGGTGGGGGTGGGTAAGCTTGGATGATAAAGATAAAAAAAAAAAATTTATTTTTTCTATTTTTTGTTTTAGTATGTATTAAATTGTTTTAAGTGAATTTACCTGTACCTTAGAAAAAGTTATTGGTCTTCTTTTACAATATTTCCTATTTTTTGTTGTTTTATTGTTTTCTTTTATTTTTGTTTATTTAAGGCAAATCTATTATTTAATGGTCAAAATGAAGAGAATTATGAATTTTGCTACATAATTGAAGGATTGATAATGGATTTTGTTTTTAAAAAAGTTGGAGATAGATTTGTTACATTTTGTAAAAGTTGAGAATGAAAAGTATAAATTTCGTTTTATTCACTTTGAATATGTTTTTCTCTTTATGATTTCCTTTATTTTAAAAATAGATCCCAGTATCTTTTCTATATTGAATTCTCTTTTTCACCTATCACTTTTCTATTCTCCAACCCTTACTTTGAGCTAATTTTAGCATTTTCTAGTAGAAGCAAATTTTTTTTATTACTAGTACGAACCTAGATACAATAGTAAAGCATGTGACAAATATAAGTTTGAGAAAAAACAAAAAACAAAAAAAGAACATAACAGGAAAACAAGAAAAGAAAAAGGTATTATGTCTGTTTCGTTAAAAATCTAAAATTCCTTAAAACATGTAAAACAAGTTACAAGCATAAAAAAAGTTAGATTTTTTTAGAGATTTTAATAGAAGTTTGTAAAATACGTGATTGAAAAATTTTAGGTCTCATAGAACGAGTAGTTGAAAATAAAATTTAGAATATTAAGACTTGGTTTGGTATTATTGTGCTTTTAAGAGAATCAGCTTTTGTTGTGCTGTAAAAAAATCAGCAGTGAAAAAAATTAGATAAGTGTTTGGTAAACTCTTGTTTTATAAATTGCCGCATGTTCAAAAGCAGTTTTTAAGCTTTTAGTAAACAAAAGTGGTTTATTGCTGTGACTGTATAAAATTAGTAAAATGGACATTGATTATAATAATGTCATTTTGTATTATTATTATCATGAGTAGTATTGTAAAATTTATTTTTACTTCTATAACATATTGTCAAGTATTTTTTTCAAGACAATGTATTTAGCATAGTTATTTTAAAATATAAATAATATACATCTATTAAATCTAAAAATTATAAAAAATTCAAAAATAAAAGTATAGTTATATTGTACAAAAATCAATTAAATATAAATTTAAATTATTTGTGGAGATGCATTATAATTAGAATGCTAATGAACATGTGATATAAAAGGAATTGTTTTAATTAATTAAGGTTAAAATTAGTATTTTAATAATAGATAGATAGAAAAATTAAAAGTAAAATATGAAAAGCTACTATTTTGCTGCTTCTCAAAATCTGCTGATAGATTATACAAATTCTTTTATAATCACTTTTAAAAAATTTATCAAATACTCAAAATCATTTTCAAACGGACCCTAATACAGTAATACCTATATTTTAATCTGCTTTAGTATATTTGTCCATGAAAACCCACATGCCACGTAATTAAAGGCAGGGAGGCTCTAAAATAATAGAAAAATGAATGAAGATTTAAATGTTTTATTTAACTAAAATTAAAGAGTTAGTATTAATTCTATATTTTAATGTAGGAATAATTGCATCAAAGGTCTCCAACGTTTTAAAATCATTGGGAATATGCCCCTAACCTAAAATAATAGCGCCAAACATCTCAACGTATGAATAAATAGGCGTCGTAGGTCCCTCTTCACACTTTTCGTCAGATTTCACCGTTAAAACAAAAAACTGGACCGCACGCGCTATTATTTCCCAAAAAAGCGTATGAGAATGTCTCTCTCCTTTTCCCTCTCTCTCACTCTCTCACTCTCTCACCACCTATATATGCCCCTATGATGTACCATGTGTACTGTATATGCAAATACAGACACCACTATTCCACAAAGAACTCTTGTTTTACAATTACACCACTTTTTCGCTTTCTCACTGAGTAGACTAATAAAATAATTTAAATTTTCAGCTCAAAAACCACAAAAATGGAGCAAGAGATAGAGAAAAATATGGAAGAAAATGGTGGCAAAGAAAAAGTTTGGATCAGTAGTACTGTGAAAGAAGAGCCTTTGATAATACTTGATGATGATAATGAAGAGAATATTAGGTGCGTCATCATTGTGAAATTGAGCAACATCATTGACCCAAGGTCTAACGAAGATCCTGCTACGAACGCATCTGTGGCATCATTGACCCATTGTAAAATGGCTAAATTCTGGATTGAAATTGGTGCTATTTTATCAGCAAGTAGTCCCTGATACTGTTAGAGATATGTGACGGCAGAGTTTGAAAAAATGTCGGTAGATATGGAGTAGTCAGCGGCTGAGGCGTGGCGAATGATGGTGGTGGACCAGTTGAAACGACCAACTGTGCGGATTGAGAAATCTGTGTCTGGGGTGGGTTGAGGATTCTGACATTTTCAGGGAAATTTAGTTTGGCTCTGTTGCCTCTGAACTGAAGAGTGACTTCATCTTATGCTATGGCGGCGGCCTCCGCCGTTTCGAATGTGCCCAGCTATACTCTGGCAACTTTATGGGGATCCCTTATTTCTGCTGCCCATTTGCCCCATGGCCTCTATCCCACTCCTCTGTATCTTATTCTTCTCTCTCATGTCTCTTCATTTGAAGTGCTCGTTATTTCTGCTTGTGAAAGTTGTGCTACGGTGGTTGTGGTGGCGGATGCCACCGTGGGGGTGGCATGCGTTGCAAAACTTGTCCCTGTCTCCGGCTTTAGAAATTGGTGCTAAAATTCTCAGATATTTTTTTTGAGAAATAATAGCGCATGCGATCCAATTTTTGATTTTAACGGTGAAATCTGACGGAGAGTGTGAAGAGAGACCTACGACGCTTATTTCTTCATACGTTGGAGATGTTTGGTTGCTATTAATTTAGGTTAGGGGCATATCCCCAACGATTTTGAAACGTTGGGGACCTTAGATGCAATTATCCCTTTAATGTATTAAAAGTTCTATGAGATGATAATCATTTTATGAACGATTTTATCCAAATTATATTTCAATTTACTAAACTCCTCAATTTTATAGAAAATATTCATTGAGTTGATTTACATGATTTAAAATCATTCAACATATTCATTTATAATAATGAGTCATTTTTGTGTTTATTGAATATAGATTTAAAGTATGTATTATGTGAATCACCAACTATACAATGATGATTGTATTTTTTGTTAGAAATATTGTTCAAAATATATTGCAGGACATGATAAAATAAAAATAGAAAATTGATGGCCTACAGTAAGCATACCGCAGTCAACCACGGCAAACATGGACTTTTGGAGCCGCGTCATACAGAAAATGGACAGTTGAGGCACTAAAATGTGCCTCTTCAACCCAAGTAACGTGTCCCTCAATTTTGGGTGTGTTTACACTACAACATTAAGTTGAATTTGATGAAAATAAGTACGATAAATCATTCCCAAACAATATCAAATTGTGCTATCATCAAATTCTTACCCTAAATCTCATATTTTCAAACATTCATAGTTGTTTTTTTCGGGATTTCATTAGTGCTAGTGCAATTCGGTTTGAGGCATGAAATCTGCTAAAACTATTTAAGTAAAGACCTTTTATTATCTCATTATTTAAGAGATTGTTCAAATATCACTTTTACGACAGTGTTCTATGCGTTGCAAGTTCTATTCGTATTAATATCGTTGTCTTCAAAGGTAAAGTTGCTGCAGATTTTTGGCGTTTGTGTTTCATTATCCTATTCGAAGTAAGTTATTCAACAATCTAAAAACGATAATTCATGGCATCCAAGAATAAAACCACAATGGCTACAATCAAATTAATGAATCAAGACTTGGTGAGGCTCGACCGGTTTGATGGAACAAATTTCACTCGTTGGCAAGACAATGCCCAGATGAAGGCGGCACTTGAACTGTTGGAGAATTAATCTCTTCAACATGGACCCAAGCGTAGCCGTGCCCAGTGAAGCCCTTCAAAGTCTGGCTCTATCGAAAGTAGTCGGTCTCAAGATGATTCACCAATCCTCAATGGACAAAATCCCAAGAACCAGGAGAGACCTCGTGCCTCATGAGTGGAAAAGCTGGTCACCTCTGCCAGTGTATTCGACAAGTTGGGGGCCGGGTCATCTGTGTCTTGACCTCAATCGTTGAGTATCCGGCGTAGCGAACCCAACAATGACCACCAAGAGAAGAGAATGGACTCCAAGGCTGCGGATGTGAAGCTCAAAGATGAAAGATCAGAACGGTCGTGCGACCTTGATGACGACGACGAGGACCTCACATTCTCCAAAGAGTTGAAGGCTAGAGAACTCTCCGCAGGGTTCAAAATGCCTCATATGGATAAATATAACGGAAGAGATGATCCCACGGATTCCGTTGGATGTTCGCTTTCTAAAGGCCTTCGTCCTCATTTAATACTCCTTCTTAAAGTCCTACGCCTGATATAAATAATAGGTTTGGACTTGGAGGACTATTGTTACCACCCGATTTTGGTAAGACATCCACGTCATCAAAAGCCCAGCAAAGGCCTCGGGGGCCCAACAAGGGCCTCGTAAATTCTTAGAAGGCCTCGGAGGCCCATTGAACACCTTAGCACTCTTGAATCCATCACAGCGAAGCCTATAAAGGCCCTCGACATTCCTAGCCAATCTAGAGCGCTTCGCTAGTCTTCGTATTCTCGTAATCCACATACAGTATGATATTTTGGGATAACCATAGAGGTAATTAGAGAAAGATTGTGTTTGATTGGCAAAATGATCCTCATAAGAAAATCAAACCGCAATCTCCTAAAAATTAGGTAACGTGAGCAATTCAAATAAGGACTGGAATCTAGGAGATTGTCTTGACAACCGATCATCCCTATCCTTTAAGGAAAGAGAGTCCGATCAGATTTCTAATTGATTGTTTTCCTAAATCAATTAGAACTCTTGTGCTATAAATACAACGCCACCGGTTATTCTAAGGTACACACTTTTTACGCATTATTTTCACCCTTAAACTTTGCTCAAATCTCTGCTTAATTGTCTCTCCCACACCCAATTACTACTTTCTCCGTATATTATTCTATATACCAGCAGTTGATTTGATCGTCGGACTACCAGCGATCGCCGGTCCATTTTTTCCCAGTAATCTTAGTGCCTAACGGTCGTCCTAGTGTGCAGGTGACATACATACTGGCAGAGAATTGACTGGAGATCTGTGGACACGTGGTTGGTGCGGAATCCGACGTCAACAATATTGATATTGTTTGTTTTTCAAAATTTTGTTACTACAAATTTTTGGCTTTTGTGTTTCATTCTCCTCTCCGAAGTAAGTTATTCAACATTCTTATTAACAAGTTTTGTGCTTAAAAAAAATCTCCAATTTATCTCTCGCCCGAACTCCCTTCCTCTTCCCACAGAGTCATCAAATTGGACCGGAGACCACAATTGTTGAAAGCGATGTTTTGACTATGCATTAGAGCACATTTAATGCATTCTATAAATTGCTACCTAGATGTTATGCAGGTAAATGACTTTTGGTTTATGTGGTATTGATGTCTAATGAATAGACATCCAAGTCCAAAATTAGTTTTCAATGGGTTCTATTTATAACTCAATGATACTGTTTATATGTCTTTCATTTTCTTTTAAAAAAAAAATCACATCTAAATCTGTATAAAAATATAAATTTTGTTTAGTCAGCACGTGTAACAGACTTTCTAAATCTAGGGAGATCTAAACAATATCTATTTTTTTCTTTGTCACGTCAACTTTACAGAATCCTTGCCAGATTGCATTTAAGAGGAATTTTGTCAAACATCGTTCCTTTTAATTAGTGCATGCTTGGATTTGCTTATACTTGTTTATAAGTAGTGGATCTTATAGAATGTGTGTATAAAAAATAGGTAAAAAATATGGATAAAAATAATATTTATCAGCTTATAAATACTGAAAAACACTCCCAAACATATGCTTATGTGACAAAGTGAGCAATTTACAATCGCATTGGAGATGTTTTACAATTCAACATTTTGCAAAAATTCCCTCCACTGTTCATTCAGATGTATAAATTTACAATTGAGTAAACTTCTATTTGTGTATATTTTATAAGTGTTTATCTATACATCTATCATGTAAATATACAGATGTTAATCGTATTGATTATGTTTGATTACTTTTGATTTATGCAACTCTACATGCAAAATTATTTCATACTCACCCGGCAAATATGCCTTCACATCTTCGCATGTGTCTACATACATGTCATTTTACAATTATATATTCCTCAGAAAATTATCTTTTCATTTTTTCTTTTATTTGCAATGTAATTTCTTTAAAAATTATCAATTTTTTTTTTCTATTCTTTTTAGTTTGTTAATTCCTCATTTAAATCGAATGTACAAGACTTCAAAAAAATCTAATAATAACGTCCATGGCAGCTGGCACTAGTTTTTCTAAATTTCAAAACAAACATTGGATAGGGATGGCAATAGGGCTGGTCGGCCCCGCCCCGCTCCGCCCCCCAACCCGTGAATTCGCGGGGCGGGACGAGGCGGATCAATCTTTTGACCCGCTAACTACCCAAAGAATTTTTTTTTCTTTTTTTCTTTTTTATAAAACTGAAAAAATAATTAAAAAATAAATAATTTTTTTTTTAATATTTGTAGCAAACAAAACAAAAAAAATTCAAAAATGGGATTGTGGTGTAATGGTTGAGATTTATAGTTTATAATTTCAACCCGAGTTTGATTATTCTTTAGTCCATTTCTAGCAAAGTTTTAATTTGTATTATATTTTATGATTTTATAAAAAAAAAATTTGGTGGGGCAGGTTGCGGGGAGGCGCGAACTCCGCGGGGCAGAAAAACCCGCCCCGAACCCCCCCTACCCGAATAAGGGTTGCAATCCTTAATTGGAGGATGAATTTGGAATTTCCAGAAACATTGAGGAGTATTCTGTCATTCTATTAGAAAACAACATGTTGGTCCTCGGTCGGGACTCAACCATAATGTGCAACAGACGTGGCACTTGGTACATCCTTTAATTGCACTTTTAAACTTCAATCGCCGCCATTCTTGCATTTCAGTAGATCCTGCCCTCAGTTAAAACCGCCTCCCCATTCTCTCCCCACGCGCGTCTGTATAAATCCCCGAAACAGTAAAATTTCCATCCCACAAAATTCTAGAACCAGTATGGATTCGATTGCAGTCAATTGGGAAGCACTCGACGCACTCGTAATCGACTTCGCAAAATCCGAGCACTTAATCGAAGACGAGCAATCACCTCCGTCATCGCCGTCAACGACGTCCTACGCGTCGCGGCTGTTGATTCGCCAGATCAGACGGTTTTTAGAATCCGGTGATGTTGACTCCGTCATCAATCTCCTTCGAGTCCACGCCCCCTCCGTCCTAGATGATCATCGCCTCCTATTCCGCTTGCAGAAGCAGGCACGTAGATTTACACAATTGTGCTTGTTCTTGATATTTTTCGCTTGCGGATTCTTTTTGTTTTATTTTGTTTTGAGGTGAAAATGTGTCAATGGTTACTAACAGAAATTCATTGAGCTGTTGCGAAGAGGAACTGAAGAGGATCGCGATTCTGCCATTCATTGCGTGCGAGCGGCTCTTGCTCCTTGTGCACTTGATGCCTATCCGGTATGTTTATGTTTCTGGTTTGCATTTGGTACATCTTATTAGACTGTATAAAAAATTTAGTAATAATGGCAGGTGCATGGTATTTGGTGGATTAAAGTAGATAATATTTTTTATTTTTTCCGTCAAAAGATGCCATTTGCACTATTAAAGAATATTATCCACTGGATCCACTTTAATACCATTTACCTACTAGGGAAATGATCTCCTCCTATGGAGGGGACACAGTGGAGCGGAGTTATAAATGCACACGACACATGTGTGCCGTGGCTCATTGGGGCCACATGACATGCGTCCTATGGCTTTTATAACTCCGCCCCATAGTGGGGAAGGAGATCATTTCCCCTACTATATATTCTAATTAAATTTTTTATTCGGTCTAATAAAGTGCACCGAACGCAACCGTAATGGTTTTTAGTTGTGTTGTGTTCTCACGCTCTAATTGTTATCCTTGAGTAGTTGTTTCACTTTGCCTGCATACATGTATGATATTTTGTTTTTCTTCATTTAAGGAAGCGTATGAGGAATTCAAGCATGTTCTTCTCGCCTTTATTTATGACAAAGATGATCAGAACTCTCCTGTGGCAAACGAGGTAAGGGGTAATCTACTGCTTTCCTTATGGCATGATGTTTTCATGTTCTGTCTGAATTCCACCTTGTTTTTATGTAGTTGGATGCAAGTGCCATTAGGTCTTATACCATTTAGAGAGACTTGTGAATAAGTTCTTAGAATCTCATTTAACGGGGATGGGGTGGCATTTAAGGAGACTTCAGATGTCGGTTTGAACCCGTCCATGTGTTTTTAAGGAGACTTCAGTGTGATGCTTGGTTATATCACCTCTATTTTGTCATTTAAGTGCTTTTAGATGTTTCCTATTTCCAGGATATAATTTCAAGGAGCTGGAAAAATTGTAATCCACCTGCAGTATGGGGACAAAAAGATCCATACATAAACTAAGAAGGGGATTGATTTGCAAACTAATTTTTGCTAGTATTTGTAGAAACATTGGGGATACTGTTCTCTCTTCCCATTTTGGTTGGGGTGGGGGTGCTGGAATCAACGGAACATTGCTTTTGTGCAAAGCTGGGGTAAGATATACTTTGCTCTTGCCACTGTTAGAAATGAAAAGAGCTGGAATAATATTCTTTTGCTGAGCCTAAACTAAGTTAAAAAGTTCTCAAAATATCTATTGTGTATCCTTCCAATTGTCATTTAAACGGACAAGTCATTGAGACATAATTTAACCCAGTGCGTTATTGTTCATGACCTTCCAATCCTAATTATACATCATGTATGCTAGTAATGTGGGGGTTCCGGTACCCTCTTTTGGCGACCACCGACTATTGGAGGCTTGAGATCTCTATGAATTTTAAATGGCAAACCAGAAACAGATTTTTCTAAGTAGTCTGGAATTGCATTCCTAGCTTATATTCCACCATTTCATCCAATAAATGAGAATATTTATGATTCTCATCTGCAGCCCTAAGTGAGGAAAACATAAAGCATGCAAAGTAGAAAAACGGGGATTGCGATCACCTCTGAAGCTGTGGCAGTGGTGTCATCTTCCCTCATTGTTGGTGACCATTAATATGTCTGGTGCTTCCCTTTTTAGTTTGTACCATGTAATTAGAGAGAAAGAGAACATAATTGAACTTTTTCCGTTTGGGATGTAGTAATGATATGACCAAGTAGAGAAATTCTACAATTGAGGTTTACACTTTATAGGTACTAAAAGTTATGATTTTAAAAACAATGATTTGGTCATTTCGAGGTTGTTAGCTACAATGTGCTTTGCACAAGTACTTTTCAAACAAAGAGGTAGTCCGCTTGAAAACAGCTTTGAGCCTTTGAGTCACTTGATGTCCTATGTTTTTTTGTCAGAAGGAAGCACCAAATGTATCATGACGATACCTATGCACAGTCTTTCAATTATCGAAAGCAATTTATTTCTAAATTTGAACTGAAAAATAATGGAGTTTTTGTGGTTTAGTTCATTTTGTGTTGGTTTGGCCATATTATGCATGCTGGGAACCTGTATAAACATTATTTTATGTGAAAACAAATTCATGTTGAAGAGTACCAACTGATGCCCCTACATAAAATGTTCGAGAAAGAGAAATAGAGGAAGGATGTTGCACGATAAATCTCTTCTTTGGTTCATCCTTTGTAGTTGTATAGAATAGTCATAGTCAAACGTGCATTGCACGTTATTTTTAAATTTGTTTTTAGTGCTGTAATAATGTTAATTATCTGATGTTGGATCAATATAAAAAAGATAGATGTCTTAGTAGATATGTCACCGAATAAGTTATCAAGTTATTGTGCATCATTAGAATAGGATTCTCTCGAACTCTTTGATAAACTACTGTCACTTTAATGGACCGTCTATCTTAGTAGGCCGACAAGTCTCTTATAAGCTTTGATTAGCAACCTTGATGTGGTAAGAAGCAAAATAAAGTAGAAGTAGTTATTAATGTATGTTTAATATATTATTGGATAGCAACTTCCTATTAATGCTCTGGATATGAACCCATAATTTGGTGATTTAAATAATTTCATTGTACTCAGCTAGTCAGCCACTTTATACAAGTATATAACTAGCTATTGTAAATTTTTTTCTTTTCAATGGACAAAAATTGCACAACACAGGAATTGTTGATGGCTAAAATTAATTAGACACTAAACCAAACGTACCTGTGTTTAGAATTACCTAAGAACACCATTTCTTGACGACTGAGTCATCCATCACCATATATCAAAGAGTTAATTACACTTACATTTTCCATTCTTTTAACTTTGTAACAATATCTTTCCTATTCAATATTATTCGCAGATATTGTCCCATTTTTTCATTTTACTCGTACAGATAGTTTTCAAATAATTTTTTTGACAATTTTGTCCCTGACTTTTATAAATTAAAATAACAGAAAAAAAAAATACAATGGAAAAATTATAATTGGGACCTTAACTTTTTCAAAAGTATAAATAAATTTTAAATCTTTTTATTTTTTTAGAGATTCACTTAAAATAATAAAAAATGTGTCATCAAGTCCTAAAAGTTTTAATTAAGTTCATCGAAATGACATTTGGAGTCTGTACAAATTTCGTCCAGTGGTTCTTTAATTGACTTCCGTTAATTGATAAAAAATTATACCTATAATTGTTTCCACACAAACTTCCGTTAATTTATAAAAAATTAATAAACTTTTTTCTCTTGCCGATTTTGGCGGTTTTGGCCTAGCAATTGTTTCCGCACAAACTAGGGAGATGTCCTCCCTGGTTTTCAGTCGCGAATGGGGTGGATTTCCCACCCGGTTGCCGGCCAAACCCCAACGGTTTGGGCCAGCATTTTGGTCGGCAACCAGTAGAGATAAACCCCCTGCGGTTGTGACGGTGGGGTGGGGTGGGGTGGGGTGGGGTGGGGTGGGGTGGTTCTTTTTTTTTTCTTTTCTTATTCTTTTAATTTTTAAAAATAAAAGGTTTATGATTTATTTTCACTTTTAAAAATGTAATAGACCTCAACTACAATTTTTTTATTTTATTTTTTCTTTAATTTATTTAAGTTAGCGAAAAAATTGTTCAGAATGACCATTTGCAGATTAATAAAAGAATGGGGTGATATCTGCTAATAAAATTTAATGGAGATGATATTGTTACAAAACTGAAAGAATGAAGACGCATGAATGAAGACTGCGAGTATAATTAACCCTATATCAAATACTATATATCTACGGATTTTGAAAAATTAATTTAGATAAAAGGGTGCATACAAGAACTTGAAGAATGAATTTAGACCATAGATTAAGTGAATAATCTTGAAAAATAAATAAGTGTACATGAATTAGAAGAATTAATTTACACCTAGATTAATTGATTAATCTTGAAAACACATCCAAAAATAAATTTGAATAACATGCAACTACAAAGTACTCATCTCATGGGACAAAACGGTACTATTGAAATAGTTTAAGTATAGCTGGGCTACAATCTTTCAAAAAATGATTCTCACATCATGCGACTTTTAATATATACCATTCGTCCCATTCAATTCATCTAAGGTACAAATTAATTGTTCAAGTTCATATGCACTTTATGTATTTTCAAAATTATTCAATTAATCTAGGAGTAAATTAATTCTTCAAGTTCATGCACACTTATTTATTTTCATGATTATCTAGTCAATCTATAGTTTAAATTTATTCTTCAACTTTTTTTTGTCTAAATTAATTTTTCAAGATCATGTATATATATTATATAGTATCAATAGACATTAACTATAAGAATTAATTCTAAATGAATTAATGTTCGCCTTCATGTGTGCGAGAGGCCATGAATGAACATTGAAAATTGAATGTAATAATGGTGAATTGGTGATTTAGTCTTCCCAACTTTCAAGGATTAAACATTCACGTTTCATGCATGTGTATGCGTAAAATATGTATATATGCATATCATTGAATGGGTTCAATGATGTTAATAACGTAGGGACAAATTAAGAATTATAAAAAAGTAGCAAGGACATTATCGTCACTTTTAATATATTATATTTATTTGTAAATACTTTATTTTCTCTGTGGAAATATTACATTTTCATTTAAGGACTTAATAACATTCCTGAAAATTAAATAAGAAACATTTTCTGATTGGTGGCAAACTTCATTTTACAAGATTTTTATTGGTTGGATTATTAATCTCATTACATATAGATGGTGTTTTTAGGATAGATTTTTAATATTATCCAGATTTTAGCTTCTAGATTTTAATTATGTGAAGATATTTTTCTCAGCCATTCTTCACAGGTTGACATAATAAACGTTTGGAAATTTAGTCTCCCAAAAATTAAGGGACCTTCAATGTCAACAAAATTATAACTAATGACATTGTCAAGGAGTCTACAAAGAAAAACCTGTTGCAAATACACATTCCTTAAAGTGTCACTGTCCACTTCCCTTCTAATCAAGCATCCTGCAATCAAGTACCAAGGCGAGAAAATGATGAAGGTGCTCCTCTCCAATATTGGAGCATTCTCCTTTCTACTTATGAAAATTGAGTCCTCCATTTTTAGTCAAAAGTTAATCTTTGTGCAGTGCAGCTTCTATCCAATCAAAGCTCATACACCAGCAGTTCTTGAGGCTTGAAATTTGCTTTCATCCTTGTGTTAAAGCTGTTTGTGAGATATTGTTCATGAGAGTGACATCTTTGTTTTATGAATGAAATCCTTGGTTTATTTTCAGTGACAAAATGGTGATTTAGGTCTACTGAAGAATCTGGAGTCCTTGACATCTATGGATTTTTTTCTAAACACTGTTGTTTGTCAAAATGATTGAAGAAAACGACAATCATTGTCATCTTTGTATAGCAAGAACAGCTTTGTTCTCTATCCTTTCCCTCGCTTCAGACCCACCAGCATAAATCCTGCCAACCCCAGCTATTACCCGGACCCATTGTTGGTGAATTTTGTAAAGTGATGAAGTAAATTAAAAAGTAAAATAGAGCATATTATTTATTTATTTTTTCAAATATGATCCTGATTAAATGTAATTAGTATCTTGTTCATTAAACTATTTGGTAGTAAAAAGTTTATATTGGGAGAAACAGATAGAGAGACGAGTAGAAGAATTTTCTAAATTACCATACAATGAAGATTGGGCCTAGCTGCCTGATTGACCTATGGGCCAGGAATGATTAATGAGTAATGAATCAAAACGTGGAACCACTTTATTGGAGTCTTGTAACCAACAATGTTCATCATGTGTCACGGGAACTTTTGTAATTGAACTTCTGTTTGGAAAACAAACATGACACCTTACTTTCTCATAGGTAGTAGAAATGACTCAAAATGTGGAACCACTTTATTGGGGTGTGTTAAAAAAATGACGTGGACATATTGCCTGTTCCATCTACGCCTTACATGTCATGGTAGTTCTGTAATTGAACTTCTGTTACGAAAAACAACTGCACTAGTTTATCTCGAGGATGCTCTTTTCACGTATATCATACTAGCAATTGGGCTATGCCTGAAGAAATTTGTTCTTGTTACATCCGTTAAAATTAAAGATTTGAAGCTACGTTTTTCCAGGATGCCGATCGTGTGCAGGTCTTATCATAATAAAGCTACATTTTCATTTTCATACTTTGTGTTTGTGACAGAAATGCCATATAATTATGCTTCTTTGTTGTGATCTAAACAGTTTTTTAAAAAAAGAGTGTGTTATGGCATTTATTTTCCAACAGTCAATCTAGTTAGAGTCCATTTTCAACACTTATTTGAATTATGTAATTTTTTTACGTGAATCAAATCTGCCAACCCATGTTTACTAGGTTAGGCTTAACGTTCTTACATTTTTTTATTTTTTTTTGTCCCAGTGGTCTGAAAGGAGGAGGTTTGACATTGCGGGGCTTTTATCGCCTGTTTTAAGGGCCCATTTACATGCATATGATCCAATCTTTTCAATGACCTTGAGATATTTGATAAGGTCACTCCTGTTTTTCATTCAGATAAATTTCTCATATTATTTAGGTCATAATATATTTTGTATATTTTGTGTGCATACTCTCTTGATGCATACACACATGGGTATAAACACACGTGGCAGAATAATCTCTTGATGCATACTCTTATATTTTCTAAGCACGTACACCTTATTAATTCTTATTATTTTTGTTAAATTGCTGGTGCAATATGCAGCATACACAAGGGATTTTGCCTCCAGCAAGGAGTTTTATCACCGGTATCAGATCTCACCGAGAGGTTACTCCTGGAAGAACGTGATCCACCTGCAATACCACTGGAGGGTTTATATGAAGCACCTCCATTTGATGAGGTGAGATATTTAAAAGTTAAATCTGAACATTTTTACTTATCAAAATGGAATGAGCTCTTCAGATTTCTTTTCTGTCTTTATTAATGTAAAATTACTGAATTATTCGGTGATGAATTTGTTTGTTTATGGTCTGGACATAAGGTGGACATACAGGCCCTTGCTCATGCAGTAGAACTTACCAGACAGGGGGCAGTTGATAGCTTGAGATTTGCCAGGGGCAATTTGTATCAAGCATTCCAGGTTAATATGTAATGAATTAGTTTTTCGTTTATCAAATTCTTTTTATTTTGCAGCAGGCAAATGTTTGCTTCCACTCTGCTTCAAAGTATGCCTTCAACTGCTGAAATAACTGATTGCTCCAATGGAATTGCACTTGTATTGTACTCTGCATAAAAATATGGGTGCTGGCCCTGCTGTGTGGATAATAGTTGAGAAACAACACAATTATGTTAAATTTTTTTTACTTTTGAAATAACTGATGGCTCCAATGGGAATTGCACTTATTATTATTATTTTGGTTTTTGAAGTAGTTATCTTTCCTTTTGCCCTCAAATGTAGGCTGCATTTATGCTAGAGTCATATTACGTAGAAGTTAAAGGTCTTTCACCTAGGCTTTTATGAGTCACACAAAACCACGAAGAACCTAATAGCCTTCAAACCTAGGATGACATTCTGCTTTTAGTTCATTATTATCCTTAATGACCTTTAATGCAAGACTACTTAAGACCCTTCATGGAAATACTTTGGGGATGTTCAAAAATGACTCTAGGATTCCAAACTACACCAGGATGAGTTTGATCACTATCTCTGCTTTTGGCATGTAGAAGTCCGGTTCTGTCAAAAGGTATTATGCAGGATATAGCATCTTTTGTTAGAAGCATTGACATCAATTTAGAACTTAAATGAACAAAATGTGTATAGATTGAAAAATAACAGTTTTCCTATATCCATTTTGTCGCCTAGTGACTAGTGTTGCCTGCGTGTATGAAATAGGAAAAGATTGATCTAATTTTTATTGTGCATTTTAGCATTGACATTTAAATTAATGCCTCATCTACAGAAGCCTGCTAATGTAGTAAAATGGTGGAATGATTTGAGGTTGTGTAGTTGATGTAGAATTGGTTTCGGGTCGAATGTTCAGACATATTGTTCAGGTGCTGGAGATTTGATCAGGTGCTGGAGATTTGAGCTTGGGTACATTGACACTAGTTGAAATTTTAAGATTCCCATAATAATATGTTCACTACTACTTAGAGTTCGGTGGCACACGTATAACTTCTACAACCACTTATTTTGCTGGAACTTGACTCTATATAAGGAAATTGTTTGGACCTCCAGTCTTTAATAAGGAAACTGCCCTAATACAATAGAATGCAATAAAAAATAAAATAAAACAAAAAAATAACAAGTTACCAAGAATTTACAAGACAGTGTTTTTGGGTTGGGGTTTGGTGTGAAATATCTTATGCTTAAATGTTTCTAACTTATGGTTATTACTTGCCCTGGCTAATTGATAAAATTGGCACGTGGTGTTGGATTACCTGCCTTAAGAATTTCGTTAGCTTTCAATGATTAATTTAAGCATTTTGGC
Organism: Forsythia viridissima; assembly: GCA_030279155.1. NCBI lineage: Eukaryota > Viridiplantae > Streptophyta > Magnoliopsida > Lamiales > Oleaceae > Forsythia > Forsythia viridissima. The sequence goes on from CM059036.1 coordinate 38,738,104, forward strand.
TCAATCGTTTATTTGTGATAATTTATTTTTCGAATTTAGCGTGTTATTGAAGCAAATTCTATTTTATATGGACATAAATTTTCTTAATAAATAGAGTTTTAACAGTATTCCTTTGTTTCTGTGACAGAATGAATTATGCCGGATGAGATTAGACGTTTACATGCTTGATGAACTTGTTCATGAGTATTGTGTCTATAGGGGCATCGTCGACTCTGGTCTCGCGTATTCTGGTAAACCTTTTTGCTTTCTTATTGTTATTTAGTTTATTCTTTTGACTAATTAATGTCTCTGACTGATGATCTCGTCAACATCAGGAATGCAAGCTATTTCTGGAACAATGAATATTAATCAATTGGAGCCTGGTGGTTGTTTTACAGGAAATCATTCTGTTGAAATTGAATATAAAAGCAGTGAACTTTCGGGCGGGGAATCATCAATGAGTGATGCTCACATGGAAGGTTCTCCAGAAGCTAAAATTGATCTGGCAAACACAAAAAATCCTGATGTGGAAGTTCGATACCCTTGTGATACAATCAATCCTAATGAAGACTGTAGCACGAGTGAAACCCTTCAACCTGAAACCATTGAAGTTGTGCAAAGAAATAGAAGTCATGAAACTGGAGAAAGGAACAAACGCAAGCGATGGAGGGGTAGACATGACAAATTAGAATATAGTTCTGAAATTCTGAATGGAAGCAGGAAACATGAGCCTAGTGCTACTGCATTACATGTTAACACATATATGGTAAGAAAATTAGCAGGTTTACGCTGATTTGGTAGTAATTGCTTATGAGCTTTCTATTAATGCTGTTGTTTTGCAGACTTCTGAAGACTCATCCATGGTGGACATTGTAACGGACAGGAAAGACAAATTTGAGATTGTCCTGGGCATGAAGGAACTAGCAAGCCAGGGAATGGCTGCAGAGGTTGTTGAAGAGATGAATGCTTTGGACCCAACCTTCTTTTCCCAAAATTCTATATTGTTATTTCAACTGAAGCAGGTTGGTCCTTTTTCTTTTTCTTTTTTTCAGCCTGAAAAACATATATAAATATGTTATTTGATCATTGTTAATGAGATTTGGACAGACACAAATATTTAAATTAATACTGATTAGCTCCTATCCACTCCCCTAATCTTTCTATGGGAATGATAGTGCATTAAAATAAAAAGGAATCCTGATCCGGGATTGGAAATGACTTGTCTAGTTCCGAAGATAAACAATAAGTCCAAATTTAGTCAAGCTTTGGTCTAACCCACTAAGAGACTTAGTCCTATTGATTGAATTTAATTAGTACCAAGAACTCGCTCTTGCTTCGAATTCAGAGATGTTGATAAAAATCAATTAGACTCCCTCATTCACAGGATAAATAATAAGAGACAGAGAATATAGATTCTTTTGCATCTCGATTCAAAATACATCCATAGGATGGGATGCCCGTCTAATGGAATACTGGAACTAACCCATTTTGACCTCTGCGATCGCTGCAGGTTGAATTTTTGAAGCTTGTTAGTTTAGGCGATGATTCTGGCGCTCTAAGGGTTGCCTCTTCTCATCTTGGTCATTTGGCAGCTAGCGATCCAGCATTGCTTAAGCCCTTGAAGGAGACATTGTTGGCTTTGCTCAGACCTAAAGAAGAAGCAATTAACGAAAACTTTCCCTTACAAGCTCTTGCAACTTCTCTCCAGGTTTGGCATACCCCACAACTAGACACAATATGCATCTCTATTTCTAGAACTGTATTTCCTTTTACCCTGGAATGAGGCAATCAGAAGTTCCCACAATAGTTCGATGCAAGTTTTTTCTCATCTTGATCAATTTGTTGGCTGATGATTCTAGTTGGTTGTTTAACGTCCTTAGCATGAGTAACTTGCAAGGAGGATCAAGTGTTTTTTTTTTTTTTTTTTGGTATTTTGTATTGACTGGAAGAAGTTACATTATTCTGGTGGTCTTTTACCTTCTTATTCCCCCAACCCTCCTTTGGTCCTCTTTTTGGTGCGCATGTGTGGGGCTGGCAAGGGTTGTTTTTTTGGGGTAGGTGGGTGTTGTTGTCATAGGAACTGCGATATTACTTGGCGAACTCCCTACATATCATATTTGGAATGGTTGTATTCCATTTTCATCTACAGAAGGCTCCAAGTAGGGTTAGAAATATGAGCCTTTTTGTCTTACATGGAGAACTATTCAATTTGGGTCTTTCTCTATCTCTCAATTTTCCTGGCCTATAATGAATTATGGTTTGAGGCGGTGAGAGGAATTATTCTAATTAACCAAGTTAGCTAGAAGATGGAAGCCGATACTGAGATGCCAGGACTATTCCTCTGATTTTTATGTCCTCCAAGTTGATGGAAATTTGTGGAGACTTTATTCCCCACCCCCACCCCACACAACACACACACGGCCGCAAAGATCATACTCTGACCAACCACCTCTTCCCCCTCTATATTTAATTTTATTTTTGGGGGGCATGTGTTTGTTTTCGAGACTGGTTGTATATCCCTAGCCTATGAAGATCCTTTTCCTTTCTCCTCTACTGAAGGGCTTCAAAAATAGCTAGAAGGTGAAATGCCTGTGTCTGTTTAAATTTTTTTCTTTTCTCCCCTTACATGAGCAACAATTCAATTTTGTCTCTTTCTTAAATTTCTTCGGCCGTCCTGTGTTACATTTTAGCAAAAATGAGGATTAGGAGAATGGGGGCATCTCGGTGGTGGTTTTCTTCAACCGAGTTACAGAAGATGAAAGGTGAATCTGAGATGCAAAGAGCATCTCTGTGGTTCATGGCTTTCAAGCTAATGGAATTGCAAGAGGCTTTTTTTCTTCTTTTTTCTCTCTCCTTTTAAGGGAGTTTGGGGTGTGGATTAGTTATTTTATTTTCTGTGCTTTGTGAGATAGAAACTGATATATTATGATGACATACTTTTCACTGTTTCCGTGGGAATCTGACATGGCATCTTTTTGTGCAAAGGTCGCTGTTGGTAGGAGGCTAGGTATTGAAGAACCCCAGCTTATGAAGATTATAAGGGCAACTCTCCACACGCATAACGAATGGTACAAGCTTCAAATGTGTAAAGATCACTTTGAAGGTCTTTTGAGGATCAATTCCCTTAGAGAAGTTGGAATTCCTGTGCTTGGCGATCTTGCTTGCAATTCAACCATGGATGCTTGTGCTCAAGGATCATCCCAGATATCCCCCAGTACTACTCAGATGCAGGAAGATGGTAGCAACCCTACTCAAATGTCATCAAGCGATCTTGGATGTGATGAAAATGCTATACTTAAAGTTATGGTCAGTTCTCCTTGTCCTACTTTATATCATCATTTATTAGGTTATAATTATGAATTTTACCACTTTTTCCCAGTTCAAAGGTTTAGGTATCGGATAAGATTCCATCATATTTGTCATACATGCCTGATTCGCTAACAAATTAGGAATATTTAACATATAGACTCATGCAGTCAAAATCTTTCAGACATTATCAGCAGACATTGACGAGTAATTACGCTTTCATTAGTAGATATCTTTGTTGCATTAATTGCATGTTTTGTTACTGTTGCAGGAATTTTTGGCTTTGCCTAGAGCAGATGCCATTCATCTTCTTGCACAGTATAATGGAAATGCAGAGACTGTAATTCAGCAGATGTTTGCTTAGTCTTGAATGTACATATTTGTAGCAAAGATGATTCCATTTATTTATTCAGTAGACTATTTTATTCATTCTATTATAAGCTACAAATAAGCTGTGAATAGATGAAAAAATAAACTGTCAATTACTTAAGTTGTAGATTATTTCGACTAAATATTGAATAATAAGGTTTAAAAAGAAGTTTATGCTCTGCACGATTCTAATTCTGTAACTCTTTTCTGCGTATTATAGCAGAGATAGGACAGATTTATTTTGAGTTTTACATTAGGGTGCATGTGAAGAGGTAATAAAAAGATGACTTATCAGTTGGTATTATTAAAAATAAAAAATTATCTTAATTAACTGATTAATAAATAAATAAGAAAAAGTAAAAAATAAACTTTCGTTACCAACGTAGACGATTGATCCGCGACCAGACACTAAATTGTCAGATGGATCTTAACTTTGTCCCTCACCGCATTCCTGTGTTTTTCTTGTAGAGTCTAAACTATTCGCTGGCCTTGAATTATTTGGTGAAACTCACATTTTCTCCTAACCCTATTTATTTCTTGAACATAAGCAGCATTTTTAGTACGGTTTGGACCAACGAGTGGTGATATAGCACCCACAGTAGGCACTAATTATGATGTCTACTGACACCATAATTAGTGTCCACTATAGATGCTATATTATCACTCTTGGACCAACAGCTCATCTCACCATATTTGATCAAGCACTGTTTTCATCTTAAAATGATCTCACCATATTTGATCAAATGAATCCCCTATACTTGTTAGGAAGCTTAAAGGCGATAGTTTGTTGAGTCTCAAAGGAGAGAATGGGCTCACCACAGAAAGATCATTCAACCAACTTTTCCCACACAAAATCTCAAGATAATTGGTTCCACACATTGTCATATCTGAGTTTGAAGATTATAATATTTTAACTTTTTCTTGGTTCGTTCTTTAATACTAAATGTTTATTATTCAATATCTCTACCAGGTCTATCATGAATATACATAATAAAATATACTAATGTGTAGTTTTTGTTCCAGTTAAAGGTACCCTTGATGGCTAATTAATTTACTAAGCTCATCAAATATACTTTTTAAATTGATGACATTCAATCTTTTATGCACCAATGGTATTTTGATCGATGTAATCCATCATTGAAATGCAACACAGAATTGACCCCAAGGATAGAGGAAGATCTGCAAACTATTTTTTATACCGGGTGAATCTGGCGAGCATGCAACATAACATGAAATGAAAGCCAAGTCGGACTAGGTGTGAACTTTGTGCAAAAGACTTGCATATATATATATATACACACACACACACATATATATATTAGTTTTTGCTACGTGCGTTGCACATCCGTGAAAAATATAGGGATAAATTTTATGTTTAGACTGCACGTAGGTATTACTTGAATATATACGTATAAAAAATATTAAATATATAATACGTAAATAATAAATATGAAAAACATATTTTTTAACATACCATTTAATACAATTAATTAAGTAAAATATTGAAATTATAATAGAAAAGCAGAATCAAATAAGCACATAATTCGTATAAAAAAAATTAAATAACTAAGATTCGTAAACGGCCTTGGTAAAGTGATGTGGTAAAGTGACCATTTTTATATTTTTATTGAAACGATAGGGACTTTTTATGCAATTATTCCTAAAATAAAATAAAAAATAAAATTTGGCCAATGCCCAACATGTGTTTAAAAAAAATGCAAATCTAATGTTGTCGAGTTACTCAACAACACTTAAAAAAAAAAAAACAATTCAAATCAATGTTGTCGAGTTACTTGACAACATTATAAAAAATAAAAAAAATTCAATTTGCTTATAAGATAAAATAAAAAAAAAATTAATGAAAAAATTGAATGAAAATGTGTAAAATAAAAACAAATAAGGAAAAAAAATTAAAGAAAAAAAAATTGTGAAAAAAATTAGAAAAAGACAAAGAAAATGGCTTTAAAAAAAATCGTGAACAGTAAGTTACTCGGCAATGAACAGTAATTTACTTTTCCTTGCCGAGTAACTTATTGTTCACAATTTTTTTTTTAATACATATGTGTGAGTTTTTTTATTTTCTTTGTCTTTTTCTAATTTTTTTCACTTAACAAGATTTTTTTCTTGTCGAAACTTCAGAAAAAATATTTAGTTCCAAGCATTTTTGGCCGGCCAAGTAGTTCTTATCCGATTTGATTGAATTTTTTCACGAGAATCACAGACCGAATTCAACTGCATTGTTAAAAGGTGAAACTATTTTTTTTTTTTGCATATTATTTTGTTTAATTGCATATTATATTTTGAGGTTCTTTTGAATTTTTTTTTCTGAAATAAGAAATTGGTATTTTTGCTATGATCTTCTTTTGGTTTGATTTAATTTAAGATTTTGTCTTGATATAGACATTCAATACCCTTTATTTTCGCAAATTTACTCTCAAATTTGCATCAAAATTCTTAGCTACATGAATTTAATATAAACTCTAATGGAAAGTATGGAAAGACGATGACGACGGCTAAAGTCTAAGCTCCAAATGAAAACAGTGGCTTCAGAAAAAGTAGAGTAAAAAGGTAGAAAGTGGTGACTAAAGTAGGTAATAAAACTCTGTAAAACGACGGCGTATTGGACGAAAAAATGAACAGTAACAAATTTAAAGCTATTACTTATATATATATATATATATATATATATATATATATATATATATATATATATGCTGTGTGAGCCTGTTACTCGTGCAACTAGATTCTGAGAAATTGTGTTCTCCATGTTGTTTTATTACTTTTACACCTCCGCATTTTAGAGAGGTGCATATGCCGAAGCGATATTCCCTCAGTGCAGTATCAATGATTTAGGATGACATGGAGAGAAAAAAATCATTTGTTTGAGATAGTGAATATCAGGATAGAGGGTATGCATTCTCATGAGAGAAAAATGAAATATTTGATCATTAAAGAATGGAATAAATTACCAACTTAAAGGTTTATAGTGATTGGATGGACTATGTCACACACACACATCGATCGAGCATCGGATGAGTAAAAATTGGTTTTGGTAGCATGATTTAGAAGTCTATTATTAATTGTTTGATCAGTTTCAAAACCTAAGATAAATACTGCAAGCTATCTACTGTAGTAAATTTTATTGTTATTTGTTTGTGTGTTTAAGTAGATAATTATGCTCGAGACGAACAAGTGTTTAAGTTTGAGAGTATTTGATAAGGGTGTTTTACACACTTATCCTAGCTTATAAACTTAATATATAATTGTAGTTTGAGAAGTTTTCTAATTAATTTCGTATAAATATATTTTCATTGTAGGTGAAACCCAAAAAATAGAGATAAACTGAGCAAAAATAGAGAATTTGAGCTTAAATGGGAGTTGATCGGAAGCGTTTGTAGATTAACATGATAGCACAGGAGTGATAAGAGTCATTAAGAGAGCTATTGGAGGAATGCCACATGTTTCAGGAGTGCATTTTAACTTACAAAAAATTTGAGGACTGAATTGCACACTTTTGAAACTTAAGGATGAGGAATTTGAATGTCTAAAGAGGTTTAGGACTAATGTGGAAGTTCTTAGAAGTTGTGGGATGAATATTGAAGAGTTTGGGGCAAAATGGACCAAAGATGCACAAAAAACTAGAATATAGACCAAATTGCACAAGTTTGAAAGTTGATGGACCAAACTACAAAATAGAGGAAAAGTTGCAAACAACTCTGTTTGCCACGGTCCAGCTGCGATACTGCGACAAACAGCAAACAAAGATTTGCTACAATTTGTGTCGCGGCCCGCGTGAGGCTTTTTTCTGATTTTTCAAAGTTGAGATTCAAGGATGATGCTATACTAGAAATAAATCAGACTTAAGTTCAAGTAGACTCAGTGAGAGCTCTACGTGGGTGGCAGTCAATCGATTGCCTTAAGCAACTCGTCAATAGATCGACTACTACGTTGGGTGTTCGGTAGACTAACATCTACCAATGATCTATTAGATGTTTCATGTGACGATTATTTTATGGGTAAATTAGACGCTCCACGTTCCGGATTCAACTAATGAATCGCTAAAAACCACTAGCACGTGGACAGTAATTGCCAAGCAGGCGGGATGTAACTGTTAGGCGTGTGAGAAAAAAATAACTCACCTATAAATACCTCAAAGTATGAGCCATGTACAGGATATACCACAATTTCATAAGACTACATTTTTCCTTTCCACATTATCATTTTCTCCTACAACTTCTAATTCTCACGTTGGAGGATAATCCAATGGAGAGTCCCCCACCCTCCTTTGCAGGTCATCGAAACTATAAAGAGATCATTTTGGAAGAATCTCAACTCAGCTAATATTTCAAGGGGTATTTGTGTCCTTTTCAATTAAAACGAGTTTATAGGGTAGGTCAGATTAAATGTTGGAAAATCAAAGATACAAATGAGAACAAAAGGAGCAAAGGAAGAACAGTAAAAGCTTTCAAGATTGGGACATGAAGACGACGAATTCTTGGTACAAGATATTCAACTCTTTCTCGTCTTTTCTTTAAATCCGGTTATGTATTTCAAACTCTTCATATTTTCTTTTTCCCGTATGATGAATAGCTAAACTTATAGTTGGGAAGAACAACATGTAACCTAATTTTCAAGTTTTATTTTCAATTTTCAAGTTTTATGGAATTAATAAATTCATGTATTGATTTTTCTCTTTATACTTGAATTACTTGATCACTAGTTCATTGATTTGTGAATTTTAACGAGTCGAGATGTGAGTTAATAATTTAGACCACATGGTAAAATTCGATAATTGGGTGAAAGGTAGAGATACACTTTTGTTATTATTGCGGTCCTTAATTGAATTCTTAGGTAGAGATACACTTTTGTTATTATTACGGTCCTTAATTGAATTCTTAGGTGTTTAAAGAAGTTTAGTTAATGCTTATTCAAATTCAAATAGAGATATAGTTGGTTGACTTAATTAAATATGATTAATTTGAAATAGAGAGAGGTAAATTGGTTTAATTAGTGAATTTGGCCGAATATAATTGTAGAAATTGATTTGAGAGGCGAATTCACCAATTATTATTATTAAAATGCTCTCTCAGAAATTCTATTTAAAACCACCAAATTACTTGAATGATCTATAATTAAACTGTCTTATCCAAAATTTTAACTATTAAAGAAAAGATAAATTTATCCATTTAAATTTAACCTTGGACAATTAATTAATTATTGTATCTTCCTTATCCGCCACATATTGGTGCAGTAAATATCTTGATAAGATTCTCTTCTATCTCAATACAAACAATGAAAGGTATATAGACAATATTGGAGGAAATGGTATTGTCCCCAATAATCTATTCAAGAAGAACAGTGAATTTCTTGTACATCACCACGTTTTCATTTTTCTTGGAAGGGGGTGGCGGTGGGGGAACATAAACTTGTCCTATTGTTTGATCCATATGCTATCACAGAACATCACATCATGTAATTCTGAAATGTTTGGTGCACCTTTCCTTATATATATGACAAGAAAATTTCAAATCATGTAATATCAATTATTTGTGCCAATATGAAATGTCCCAATTCATCTTAAAAAAAAAGTTGAACCCCAACTTTGAGGACCCCGACCGACCCTACCTTAGGCTCTTGGTGGAGGAAGTAAATTGCAGGATGTGCCTCCCACGAGCCAGGGTGGAGAGCTTATGGATAGGCCTAGGCTGTTAACCATATGGTAACTCCCACTTGCGATAGGGCACAAATCCAATATTTCAGAATTCGAACCCTGCACCCCGCCGCGCTGAGCCCTATCCGCCCTCCCCTTCCCACTGGGAGTTATGTCCTGAGGGCCCCAATTCATCTTATTACTTGCATTAACTAGATGGTGAAATTATTGTGGAGTGAAAAAAACTTAATTAAGAGTTATTAAATTTTGTGTATCTCGTTCGTTTATATTTGCATAGAGAGGCCAACATCACTTTGCGTTGATTTTATGAAATTTGAAGGTTTTAGAAATCAATTATTTCGCTTATTAATTGAATTATGTAGCACGAGTGAATCGCTCTTGTTTATGGGTATATCTAAGGGGCTAAACATATACAATGAACTTGTTTAGTAAGTAATACTATTTTATTATTATTTAATAAATAAAAGTTTAACTTTTGTTTTCTATCAAGCACTGATCTCACCGCACCAAATAAAGCAAATGGATTTAGACTTTAGAGTACAATTTTAATTCAAAACCTAATAATTGATGTCTACGACCATTTACTAATAATAATAATATGGTACATAGAATTTAGTGATTCCTAGTTCCACGTTTTAGTTAAGGTACTATTTTGCCAATGTTGATTCTTTTCATTTTTCATTCACTTTTTCTAAGTGTAATTAGTAAAGTAATTCTTGATTAATCCCCACTTAATTACAATTACTTAATTATTTAGGATATATCTTGAGGGATTATGCAACCAAATTTCAAAAGTCATTTGCTTTATCTTGTAGGGGCAATTTAAAATATTGAACGATAAGACTTTTTAGCAACTTGTTTAACATGTCGCAATTGTTATTGGAAGAATAATAAACCCTAGAAAAAATTAAAGGCTAAAAACTTTAGAACCTAGTTTAGGGTTTTGCTAAATGCTACAATAAATTTTAGTTTTGACTTGTGGCCCTCTTAATGGATCAACTTGTGTAGTCAAAGTCCAATGCCACTTGTATATTGATAAATACTTACGACTTACAGAATTAGACAGGAGAATTAATAAGATTTTAACTTCTTTTTTTAATTAATGTTGATTAGTACTATTCAGTTTACTTTAGCAAACATGTGATAAGTGGACTGCACAGTATTAAATAATATTAAAAAGAGAAAATTTTAACTAGGATTCTGAACTTTTAAACTTTGTGACGGTGGAATTCATAACCTTTTATTTATAGCACTCAGAGTCCCTAACTTGTGGAAAGCATGCTAACATCATCATTAGCTGACGAAACCCATTAATTTGACTGTTAAATAGTCAAAATTTTACTCAAATGATCTTCATATATTTTCACCATTTTTTATTTTTTTGGTAAACTTCAACTCAACTAACTCGACTCAAGAATTGCTCATATTTCATTTTCTTTCTCTTAATTGTCCTTTTAAAATGTTTTCCTCATAGAAATATTGAGTATTTAATGTGTAACTTGTGTCTAATTTTACATGTTTGCTTAGCTTTTTTTAAAAAAGCTACCAATTTTACTTGGGTGGATCTATATGTGTAGCATTGGATTCTGGCAGCTGGCTCACATTATATGATTTAAAGCCAAGTCTATGTTAGGAAATAAAGCGGGACCTCAAACCGACGTTGCCTTTGCTTAGTCCAAATAAATTGGATAGCAACTGGATTTTTTAATTATAAGATGGCTCGATATGAACTGGATGCAACTTATCTATATTTCGTTATGTTTCAAAGTTATTTTTTGAAGAGTAGATCGAGTTAAATTTTTTTAGTATAAGAGGTGGCTTTGAATTTGGCCAAACATGCTTTCAAGACTCAAAATATCTAATTTGAAATAAGTTTGGCGGTGGGCAAATAATTTGTCCTTTATAATCATTAAATGAAAAAAGTTCTTGTGTGGGTTCTATGTGAATTTGTTCGAGAAATATAAAAAAGACTTATTTAGCACGTGTTTGAAATTGTTTAAATTATAATTTCAGTTATCAAACTGGTCAAAATATTTTTTATCTACATAGTTTATAGGACCCATAATTTAAACTTTTTTTTTATCTATATATTCACTAACAACTTATAATTTCAATACAAAAAAAATAATTTCAGTACTACCAAACATACTCTTAAAATAGTAATATATTTTACAATTATAAATAAAAAGAAATTAAAATATTATAAATCATTTTATCTAGTTAATTATAAGTTATATATATTGCATTCTAAACATTTCTTTGATATGTATAGCGTTTGTGGTAATACAAAAAAAAATCTTCTTGTTTCTTTTATTTACACAGACAGTGACGATATGTCGAATAATTAGGTACGAAAAGAATATATTTTAAATTAAGATTTAATTTATTATTTTTTAAATTTTGATCCCACGTACAATTTCTAACTCATTAGTTTTCACCTCTAAAAACATGTTGGAAAACTATAAAATTAAATTAAATAAGGACTAAGAGAATTTACAAGATTAAAAATTATTAAAGGAAAATATTTTACCGATATATTAAAGAATTGGATGATGCTTTTTTAGGACATGAATTCTCATGACATCAATCTGAAAAAACATTTAGTGTTATATTCAACTCATTAATACTACTATTCTAAAAGGTCTGTTTAAGCTTTCGCCTAGACATGAAGTTCAGCTTCCGCACTTAACCACGTCTCACGTTTCACTCTCGCTTTGTTCTTGTCTTGCTCTTGTCTTGGTCTCGTCTAGACTCCAAAATTTTGAAATTCGACATACACGCTTAGTTACACTTTACGTTTTTTAGAATATTAATTAATACAATTATTTTATTATTTTTATTTTTATGCGTGTTTCTTATAAAAATATTTCAAGAGGATCAGAAAATATCACAAGTTATTACAAAAAAATTTCTAATCTTTGACGCAACAAATTATCCCTTTTATATATATATATATGCAGACAAATTTGGAGCTCGCATGATCAATTTCAATCTTTTTAAAAATCACGAAAGATAATGATGTCAAAATTATATATATTTTTGAGTACAATCTACCCATACATATATATGGATGTGTTATGTGGTTCCAGCTGTAAAGATTTGTTCCGTTTCATTCCTAACCCTATCTCTTTAACCTATTAACCTCCCACCATCCTCGAACCTCGGTCAAACATTTCTCTAGTCCTTTTCTGTCTGTATTCATCAGTGTTAAATCATATCAAACGTTATAATATACAAAATTTAATTACAGTTTATTATTGGTTCATTATTCACTTCAACGATGTCTAGTTGTCTCAACTTGTACAGGGGCAAAAATGTAACGAGTTGCATTAATTAATGATTGGCAAGGGGTAAGAAAAAAAATAAAGAAAAAGTAAATGCCGATTTTAATTAAACCACCAAAATAATTCTAATTAACCTCGTGATCAAGATCAGTCATTACACTATATTTACAAATGAATTTTCGACCAACATTTCCTAGAACACCCCTATTCAGGTATTGCAATCAACCTCGCCGCAAACTTCCCTCTCCTCCCACCACTAATCCTCGGCCTACTCTGTGTATCACCACCGTCCGCCATTTTTCTAGACTGTGGCTTCAGCCTATTCTCGTCGGGAAACACCAAGATTTTCCGCCGGCAACTGCATTTCTCACTGCAACCAGTCTTAGCCAACGCTGAGCTGGCTTTCACGGCCAATGCAGCCATTTCCTCAGCCTGAAGCCTGTGCTTCAATCGGCTCAACGGCAAAGCGAAGTAAAGTTGACCCGGCTGTAATTCGTCGTCGTCACTGACCGCTGAAACCAGGTCGTTGAAATCCATTTCATCGGAATTACAGATGAAATACGTAGGGTTTTTCTGTAATACATAAGAAACCTTTACAGGATATGGAAATTCCTGTAATTTTCCATCGTATAATATCAGTTTTGCTGTGGCTACAGATGTAGATTCACAAGAACTGCAAATACCCATTATTTCACCCTCCTTTTGAGTATGAAAAGTGAATATGGGAGGCACTAGAGAAAGGTCTATATATATACACACATTGGAGGAGTGGTGTATTATTGTCGTGTGGAAATGCCAAATGGTTGAACTTTGAATATAATATTAATTATTAAGAGAGCACAAGTTGAAACGACTTGTGTTAAATGTTAAATATTTAAATTTAAATAAATCAATATATTTTTTTTACAAAAAGCTTGAGTTTTTAATGATGTTTTAAAATAAGATTTGGACATTAATTCAAACAATATATCAATAATAATAAAAATTAAATTAATAAATAAAAACATAATTTTAGTGTGTAAACTAGTTAATTTGTGACTGTATTTTAATGGTTCTAAATTTTTCAATTTTTAACTATAATCGAACTAGATTTTGAATCATTTCCTAATTTTATAGTTCGAATTGAATTGGTCTATTCAGTTCAATTATGCATTGAAATTAAGAATTAAAATTAAAGAAGTTACGAGAATTTTAATGTATTTGGATGGAGGAGCAGGGTGGCCAACCTGTAAGTGGTGGATTACAGACTGTATTAAGGGAGTAGTACAGTGTCCTTGTACTGTGACCCACGATTTTGATTAATTTTGGGACATGGGAACTGAGGGACCTTTCTTTTGTCTGTTTTTATATATATTTCTATTTTTGAGTGTTTATTAAAAAAATAAATTAACTGGCTACATTTTTTGTCGTTTGTGATTATTGTTTACTAGGTAATGTATGTAATATAAATGAGGTCAGCGACGAGGTTTTAACTTATGACTAGTCTCTATTCCAGCGTTGTTTTGACTTTTGAGCTTGTATTTGACTATTACTCTTAAGAGTCGTTTGTTTTCAATTTTGATTTTACTAAAAATTTTAAGTCAAAGTTAATAATTAATTTTAATTACACATTTCATAGTTCCACGACTTTTCAACCACATATTTCAACAACTTTTATCAACTTTTACCAAAAAATCAAATATTTGTAGAATTATATTTTATTAACTTTTAGACTTATTATCTTCACTTAGACACTTACAAATTTTTAAAAAAAATAAAATTAATCAAGTACTTTTACAACTTGAGCGCATATTTCGTTGCCACCCAATATTGTCTAATTATTAAATTTTGATTAAAAAATAAATTTGATTTACACTAAAAAGAATGTATTGAAGACAAAATTTACATGAATATACGTACTCCATTTTTAATAAGTTAAACTTTTAAATAAAAAGGTTAATAATAAAAATTTATGTGATAAGTATTTGATTAAAAAATGAATTTGGTCTAAACATTAGCACCTTACCAAATGTGTGTGCGCGTGTGAGAGATCATTTATTTAAAAGCGAGATGATTTAACCATTTCAACTCGTAGCTTGAAATAGTTGATACTTATGTGCGATCATGCTTTTAGTATTTTTAGTTAATACAAAAAAAAAAATTTGACATAATTTTGTCTGGAGTAATGTTATTCATAGTCGTTCATTACCAGTAGTCATCTTACGTGACATTACTCAATTGGATGAATAATTCATAATTAATTACTATAAATACATCATTCAATTAGAATAAATAATTCATCCAATTGAATAATACTACGTAGGATAACTACTGGTAGTAAACGACTACAAATAACATTATTCTTTTGTCTATAATCAAAATTTAAGAGCTGTCTTTAATTGAAAGTAAATATATGATAGACGGTGGTATGATACAATGGCAACAGTAAAGTTCGAAGTGTCACAAAACCTAGTTAATCCTAAACTTTAAATTAAAATGTTAAAAATTAATTATCAAATTTTATATAATATGTTGGTCATTACGAACTAATGAAATTGTTGGATTGTAAACTCGGACTTGATATGATTAATATATAAATATTATAAAGGTGAAGACTATTTACGAGTATATATAATACATAGAATCCGTTTCATTAACTAACGAGACAAAAATGGTTTTTTTTTTTTTTTTTTTTTTTTTAAAAAAAGGTTTAAGAATGATTTATTAGAGAGTGAATTTAGGATGTGATGAATCAATCACGTGAGGCAATGGATATTATAATGGTGGGGACAGCAATACCAAACAACCACCATTTGTCTTGGAACACTGCATCCTTACCTTTTTATGCCAAATAATTTTATCCAACTCAGCGTTGTGTTTATTAGTTCGGCACTAAACGACGTGCAACTTGAGGCCCAATAGCGACTTTTGCTTTAAAAGACGATTTTATTGGTGGGATCTATTAGGATTTCGAAACTTCTGCCCCAATACCTAAACTCTTCTTTTATTTCAACAATTATTGATCACAACAATTTAATTATATTTCGTGACTGTCATCACTCGAAGGTGGGATTTATAGGAATATTAAAAGACATAGTAAAAATTATATCTCGTGTGATTTCATTTCAATATAGAATTTTACGCTTCTCGTGATATATTTGTAAGAGACGTCGTCAGAATTGAATTCACATGTCGAAAGAGAACGTCTAAAATTTTTGTTGAACTTGGACTTGTATTAAAAAAATTCTTTTTTAACAACAAAATTAGAAAAATATTCATGTGTTTTCTTTGAACTTTTTACGACATTCGTAAAATGTTGATCAAATTTTTTATCTAAAACTTAAAAATTACTCGAGTCTCCATTATCGTTAGCATTTTAAAATTATAAATCCAGAGAATGCACATAATTACTTGACAATTGAAATTAGAAGCTCCCTTATTGGCAATTATTGGCAAATTGAAATAGATAAAGTTGGATGTAGTGCACTTTTTGAAAGAATAAATTATGGAGTACTTTTCAACTTTATGAAGAACAAATTGTGGACTACTTTTTGCCCTAATGTATGTGTAATTCTATCTAAAGACTAAATCGAGTATATATCGTATTTAGAGATGGCAAATAGACCGGGCCGCCGTCGACTCGGCAGCCCAGTCCGTAAAAAGACGGACCTGGGCCGGCCCGGGCCCATCGAACAACGGACCCAGTCCCGAATCGAGCCGTAAAATGACACGGCCCGTGGATCCGACCCGTGGACTAGCCCGTGGTCCAAATGGGACCAAATTGGTCCCTAACTTTAAGTTGGGGACCAAAAATTACAATTAACAATTATATTTCTATATTTTATTTTAACTTTACAAAAAAAAAATGAATTTCACGTGAGTCCGCGGACCGGCCCGTGGCTCAACCCGTGTGGCCCGCGGACCACGGGCCGGTCCGAACCTACCTTTTTTACACTGGCCAAGCCGGACCCTATATGGCACGGGCCGAGCCGACCTAGCTCGACCCATTGCCATCTCTAATCATATTGATCTAAAGAGATAATTTGTATGAGGTCAAATATGGTAAAAATATCTTATTCTTCATTTGATTACAAAGAAGATCGTCTATTTATAGATGCGTGCCCGCGGGTTATATAATGATAACCTAGTTAGAGGTACTTTCAGCTATATTTAGTTGTGGGTGTTAAACATCGACCACCTAACTAGACATATCGACCAGCTACCCATTATCATAGTCACATGACATTGTGGTTGATCATGCGTATTTGATCGATCACTGAGTTATGTCGGTCGAGGGATACATATAGCATCAGTAGACCCCACTCACAAGTACATATTCCTTATGTCGGTCGATGGTCTGTTTACCACATTTTCCTCGTACTTTCTTTTGCGATTGCTACATTCATGTCCCTCGAGGGCATTATACGTCGCCTTCAATACCTCTTCTTGGCCTATATACTCTTTGCCTCTCCTGAGCAGCTCAGTCATCGACTCATGTGGCTTTTTGGACAAGTTCACCTTATAGTTGTAGTTCCTCAAACCGTTGAACAAAACCGTTATGACTAACGACATATATAAATCTTTGATGCCAAGTGTAGCTCTGTTGAAGCGCGATATGTATGCTTGTAATAATTCTCCTTTCTCTTGAGTGGCCTGCATGAGCTCCATAACCATCTTTTTTTTCCTGGCACTACTCAAGAAGCACACATCGAATTTACTCGCAGAATTGGAAAACGAGCTAATCGACCGCAGGAGAAGTACATCGAACCACTCCATTGCGTCTTTGCGTAGCGTCATAGGAAACACTCAGCATGCAATGGCGTCCGGACAACCATGCAATCTAATCCGGTCTTAGAACGTCTGTATTTGGTCAATCGGATGTGTTGTACCATCAAACTCGTCGATTGGTTCTTTGAATTTTGGCGGCAAAGGAATGGCCATTGCCTTTGCAGTAAATGGATCTTCAATGATGGAGATCGATCGGCTTTTGTTCTTTTTGAGGCGATTGCCTCTTCTATTTTCTGATTCAGAAGGTTCTCAAAATTCACTAAAGTGTGCTGGTGAGTTGGATACGTTCTGAAAATTTCCAGCAATGACGGATTTCGTTTGACGGCGTTTCGACTGCTAGCTGCGGGAGCTCAGTAACCTTCTGTAGCATTGTAAGGATCGCGACCATTTGCACTTGGAGTGCTGCAAATTGCGATTGTGTTGGCTCCTCCGCCACCTGTAGCGATGCGGTCGGGAGATCTACCCGCGGTCTTCTTATGCGTCTTTCTGACATGGTTTTTAGTTCGTCTTATGAAAGAACAATTTAAGTATTTCCTTGCTTTCTGAAGTACTTATCGTATTTTTGAGAAAACAAGTGAAACTCTTGAGATTCTTTCTTGAAAAGAAGAGAGCTTCTCATAGACGTCGCCAATTGATGTATGTGTGATTATATCTATAGACTAAATCGAGTATATACAATATTCATTTAGAGAGAGAATTTGTACGAGGTCAAATATAGTAAAAATGTCTTATTCTCCATTTGATTAAGAAGTGGGTCATCTATTTATAGACGCATGCTAATGAGTTATCTATAGGTAACCTAGTTACATGTACTGTCAGCTGTATCTGGTTATTAGTGTTAAATATCGATCACCTAACTAGACATATTGACCAACTACCCATTATTCCAATCAGCTGTGTTTGATCGACCACTGAATTGTGTGGATTAAGGAATACATAAAGCGTCACCACCATTATTGCAATTTTTAGCCATTTTTGGTTATGATCCATCATCAATTTGCCTAGCACGTAAGAATAAATTCGGTAGGTAATTTTAAAATTGTTTATATATTATATCATAAATGTTAAATGTTTTCATTTTTAATATTGTTCATCGGTTATAATTCATGTTACGAAACACGTCTAAGTATATGCGGTATAATTATTACCATAGGTGGTTATAATTGTCTGTAGAAAATGTACTTAAAAAAATAATTTAACTCATCGTACAAATGAATCCCACGGCCCACACCTCCGAATAAATTGACAGAAATACCCCTTCTACGTGTCTTTCTGCATGCTTTGGCATAATTCAATGGACACTGCTAATTTGCCACGTGGGCACCCAGACAAACTTCCCTTATTGGCGAAAATTACAAAAACACTTTTTCTACCTTCCCTCAATATTTTATTTATTAGAAATAATCAAAACCAAATATTTGTCTGCATTGTGTTGTGTAAATTTATAATAAATTTACGAGTAAGAAAATTTACTTCTACCAAAAGAAAAAGAAAAATAAAAAATTTGTATTTTACAATTACACCAAAAGACAGTGAGGATTTAGGGGACGTGATCGGACTATAGTTTGGTTTTGTTCTGGAAAAAACTGTTTTTTATAGTGTAAAATTTTTTTAGTAATAGTTCGATTTTAAAGTGTAATTTTTTTTTCAATAGCAGTCAAGACTATAAAAATTCCTGGATCTATCTCTGCCCAAAGATTATAAATTTACTGATTCTAAATAATTTCATGTGAATGATCCTTTTCTATAATTAATAATTGTTGGATCTTGAACAAATAAAGCTTCATGATTTGCTGAAATAGTAATGAAAATTCTCGTAATAATGAATTATCACTTCATCTAATCGTCTAAATAGTTTAAATAAAAAAATAACAAATTGCATTAACACTTTCGAAGTTTCCAATTATTACATTCATATTCATCTTCTTTTTAAGAAATACAAAAGCTTGCCCTATCTTGCAAGATGTATTGATAAAATAGTGTAACAAATTTTATTTTTTATTAAAGGGTAATTTGCACTTTTGGTCCCCAATTTTTCCAATTTATAACAAATATATCCCTAACCTTTTTTTAGCATCAAGCATCCCAATCTTTCAATTTTTTGTAAATCACGTCCCCATTGACATATTTTGACAGTTTTGTCATCCTCTTTAAATAAACAAAAAAAAATAACAAAAGCTAAAAATAACAAAAATAAAAAAATAAAATTACAAATAAAGTCCCATAACTTTTAAAAAATATAAAAGAATACCATCTTTCCCAAATATCCACCACGCCCCACCTCTCTCTCTCTATAGAATTTATTTTCTCTCTCTTCTACAATTCTGGCAATTGTAATGACCGGGCATTATTGAGTCGTTCCAAACTTCTCACACCTTCCGAGATGGCAATTGAGTGAACTCAGAGGCGACTGGTGACTATGTGAGGACAAATTTCTATTTTTTAATATTGTTAATTTTATCTGACATTATTTTATTATTTATTATTTGTTTTTTCTCATTAAACAAGATAAACTTGTTGAGGTGAAGGAGACTCAACAAACTCAAGTCGCCTCCAGTGGCGCGTCGGTTGACGAGTGTGCTATTTCAAATGAGGTTCTCGGAGAACGGCGAGGACACGTCCGTGGGGTTGTACAGGTTCCGAAGGGCACCTATTCCTCCCTAGATTCGACTACTGCATCGAACGCCCCTCGAGGAATATCCAATCAGTTCTCTAAAGACCCCGGAATGACAATCTTCGGCTTGCCATATATGAAGTCCAGTTGCACCGAATGGAGAAGACAATTGCACGTCTTACAACGAATCTGCACCAGACAATACCGGGGATTGTGCCAGAGGATGAGGAGGACGAGGACGAGGACGAGAACGAGAACGAGAACGAGAACGACGATGGAGGCTTAGGGGATCTGTAGATTTTATGTCCAATAGAATTGTTTTTATTTTTTCTAAAAAAAAAATAGAATATTTATAGCGACGACAATGTCATCACTATATATCCTACACATATTGTGGCGACATTGTCATCGCTACTAGGATATCTAAAGATAATAGCGACGATATCTCCGACGCTACTATTCGCCCTAATAGTGACGACTATGTCATCACAATTTCTCTAATTATAAGAAATTAAGCACGACAATATAACGTCGACATTGTCGTCGGTATAGATTCAAATGTATATAGTGACAACAGTATGCCGTCGCTAATTACCTAGATGCACTAATCTATTGAGACGACATACAGCGATGCCATTGTCGTCGCTATACATAAAAAAAAGGACGACAAATGAATTTTTAGCGGCGACTTTAGTTGGTGCTATAGACCTCCTTTCTTGTAGTGAAATTAATATTTTGTTGATGAAATTATTAGTTGTTCTTTTGTTGAGATTATTTTTACAAATATCAAATACACTCTTTGTTTATAAGTGAAGTGGTTGATTGCTCACAATTGACAAATTAATGTTTAATGTTGAAATATCATAATAGTTTGCTGCATCTATTGATAAGTAACAAGTGTAAATATTGTAAAGTAGATAAAATAATATTTTTTTTTACATGAGTTAACCGGTCAGTTCAATCATTGAATTAGCGATGAACCACTGACTCAATGACCTACCATTTCGTCCGAGTCAGTATTCAGATCAGGTATTAAAAGTAAAAGAACATAAAAATATTCTATGATTATTACAGAAATGCTCGATATATCACGATAATAATTACGGAGACACCAAGATTGACAAAAAGAGGGTGTGCATGCGTGCAATGTGTTTTTGTCTAGCGGTCAATAACATAAGACCGTCAATAATTGGTTCTTCATAATTTAAAAAGCTACGTACTTGTCGGAGAATCCAATTCATTCAATTTTGAATTTATATTGCTGAAGAATGCAAATAAGCAGATTCCCAAGGACAACTCTTTTTTAGCTAAATTAGATTAACTGAAATAATAATAATAATGTTATTCTGACATGGCCGAGTAAGGTCACCAACCGGCATGACAACGTAGTAATTTCGATGACTTACAAAATATATTTGTATGTCTATATATCTCATTGAATTTTTTTTTTTTAATCAATTTTTAATATATTTTGAAATGATAGATACTCTCTCTCTTCCATAAGATGATAATTATTTTAAATTTTCGTACAATGTGCAAGTGACAAATAATAAATTCAGAAAAGAATCTTTGTGATTCTTCGAAAAATTAAGACGAAGAGATTGATAACTACTTGTTAATTGTTGTAAGTTTTAATATTTATGCATATATAGTGTGCAAACATTCTTGTGATTTTCGGGGCTTGAAGCTATTTTCATAAATTAGGTCCTAAATTGTATTATGCATTCAAAATCTACAAGTGTTTTACGGAATTTAAAAAAACAAAAAACAAAAAACAAAAAACAAAAAACAAACATGGACCAGAGTAATAAAGATGAGTCCCCTTCGATTTTGGATCATATTTGTACAAATATTTTTTTGGACCGACTTTAGTAATCACAAATAAATTTTTTTAATGGGCCCCTTCGGTTTTGGACAGAAATAGTTGTCTCACTCGCCTCGACCCAAAACCGGGCGTGTGAACAAATACTATTGATACTATCAATTGCTTCATCTATCAAGTCAAATACTATTGAATCTAGTTCTCTTAAGTCACATATAGACTGTCAATTAACTTCTTTTTTTTAAAAAAAAAATGATGTAAGAACAAATTTAGTATTCCTACACAAAGTTTAAATAAATAAGACAATATTATAATAAATAAATTTACAAATGTTTAAGTTTTTTAATAATGTGGATCAACATCATCCATATATATTTTGAGAGTATTGTCTAACTTATTTTAAAAAAAAAATGTGTACTTGTTACACATTTGGTTAAAATATAAATGTGAATAAATAAACTTATACTCTTTCTAACCATTTAAGTTTTCAAACGGAATAATTTAACACCCACTCTTACGAAAATAATATGTCGAAGACAAATATAATTTGACCAAAATCAATGCACCATAAAAATTGCATGCGACTTTTAAGTCCATTGTTAGAATTCAGATTAGAAGAAGAAATGGGAAGAATATTTTTCACACTTAATTTATTGTCACCGAGATGAGTTATGTATATATAAAAGACTATAGAATAATGTAGATCATCCACAAAGCCAACAAACATATACATACAAGATGTTAGTCATTTTGTTGAGATATCTTCTATATAGACTTGCACAACTAATTTTATTCTCTTCGACATAAGGATTTCTCATGTGTTGTTGACTTTGTTGGAATTAATTGAATTTTATCGAATTAAATCATTAAATATATTTTAATGATGTGTGTAATTACAATTAATTTTGATTGAATTGAAAAAGTCTCCAATAAAAAGTACGTAATTGGTGAATGGGTA
This sequence comes from Forsythia viridissima, assembly GCA_030279155.1. NCBI lineage: Eukaryota > Viridiplantae > Streptophyta > Magnoliopsida > Lamiales > Oleaceae > Forsythia > Forsythia viridissima. The sequence goes on from CM059036.1 coordinate 38,760,874, forward strand.
TGATGAATGAACATATTCATTTATAATTGGTGAATAGGTATAATGAATGAACACATTCATTCAAAATTTAATTCGAACCATTAGATCATATAAAAATATGAAATTGTGCGATCTAAGAGCTCAGATTAATCAGATCAAATGTTGCGCCTATTAATGAAGAGACACGCACATATTCAAAAAAATATTTCAAAACCTATAAATAGGGATCCCCTACATTCAATTTTTACACACCAAATCAATGTTGAATTAATTGATTTTAAAATCTCTCTTTCTCTCCAAAATTCTACTTAAATAATTTCAGAAGTTTTTCAAAAGATCGTAGTTTCTTCTTATCGAGAAGAGTACATTCATTCTTTGGTTCGACCGACAATGTTGGTATACGTGCAGTATCGACTTTGGAAGAAGCACTGTATCTTGAGAGACATACGTCATTTGATCATGTTTACACTTTTACATGGGATGAAATCTGTCTTAAGGAGATTTGCTATGACATGCCTCGCTTCATCTCATTTATACATTTCCGAATTTCTGTTTTTCTTGATTGTTCCCGTCAATAATTACCAACAATCTTAAGACAGATTTTTTATTTCATGGTACGTAATTTTATTTATTTTTTATATATTTTCTGTTTTGTGGGTTTATAGTAAATGACTAGTATTGAGCATACTAATGGCATGATTGGACACGAGAAATCGGAGAAATTCAATTACACGAATTTCAAGTGATGTCAATAGTAAATACTATACTTATCAGTTATGGGTTACCATAAAACTTGTGGGGAGAAGTGGTTCTAACTGCTAACTTTATTTTAAATAGGGTTCCTCACAAGAAAATTGGTTTGATACCTTATGAACTATGAAAAGGAAAAATGCATTCATACAAATACTTGAAACTGTGGGGGTGTTTATCAAAAGTGGCTATTCCACCTCCTAAAAGGATTAAGTTAAGTCCTAAAAAACATTTTTATTGGATATGCTGTTAATAATAGCGCTTACAAATAATTGGAAGCCTAATGTACTTAATAAATTGTACAAGGTCAGACATAGCTTATTTGGTAAGTAAGCTATGAATTGTACAAGATCTGACATAGCTTACTTGGTAAGCAAGCTAAGTCGATATACAAGTAACCCTAGTAATGAATATTGTGATGCATTACTTAGAGTGTTGGACTATTTGAAACGTACCAAAGAGTATTTGTTACATTATGGAAAATATCCTCCATTAGTTTAAAGATATAGTGACGCCAACTGGATATCAGATACAAATGAATCTAAATCCACTAGTAGCTATGTATTTACTCTTGGTGATGGTGCTATATCTTGAAAATCTTTAAAACAAATATGTATAACTCGGTCAACTATGGAATCCGAGTTTATTGCTTTAGATAAATCAGGAAAAGAAACGGAATGACTTAGAAACTTATTAAAAGATATTTTGGAAATCTTCAAAACAAACATGTTTTTACTTTATTGTAATAATTTTTACATTTGTTACAAAAAATGTGTTACATTTATTACGCACGTTTCGCCGCATGTTTCTACCACTGTCGCCATCGTTGTCGCTGCCGCCCCCGCAACCACCACACTGTAACAAAAGTGTGTTACTTTTGTAACTCACACTGTTACACTACCGCCGCCGCCGCCACTTGTAACAAACTTTATTGCACTTGAAAAATTTGCAGTTAAGGTTCCTAATCTTTTCAATAGTACCAATAAATCTTGAACCTTTTAGTTTTTACAGTTTTTCACTTAAAATAATTAAATATGTGTCATCAAGTCTCAAACTTTTTAATACTGGTATCTACATTCCTCAGTATATGTGCGCCGAAATGACCTCTGGAATTTGGATGAATTTAATCAAAATGTCTGTTAGTTAACAAAAAATCAAGCACGTGTCCTAAATTTGACAAATTTTACAAGTGTAAAATAGTCTTTTCACATTTTATTATTAAAAAAAACGAAGGAAAATAAAAAAAAATAAAAAGAAAAATGTCATCTTCTTCCCCCATCCCTGAACAAACGAGTGGAGATTTCTCTCCCTTGATTTCGGACCCAAATTCCTCGGAGTTTAGGTCGGAACCCCCACGGTAAGGGGGAAGAAATCTCTTCCAGTTTGTTTAGGGGTGGGGTGGGAATAGACGAAAGGGAAGAAAGAGATTATTTTTTTAATTGTTTGACATAATTGTACATGAATATACCATTTTGAACTTTTGAAAAGATTAGGGACCCTAATTTTTTATTTTTTGTTATTTTAGTTTATTTAAGTTCGGGGCAAAATTGTCAACATGGACCATCTGTGCAAATTACTAAAAGGTTGTAGATGATATGTGCAAATAAAATTAAATAGAGACGAAATTATTACAAATCTAAAAAATATGGACTTTGAGTGTAATATACCCGAAACAAAAAGACGTGCGTTTTACTTTTCACACATCATGAGTCAGACCATGCAAAATTACCTAAATTGGAATTACGTTTTGCAAGAGGTCTGAATTGATAATAAATATGCATTCTCTAAAGGAAATACCTCTAATTCAGACTCAAGTCTATATTTGTCAAAAAACATAAGAAGTAATTGGTGGAAATATAAATAATAAAGCACTTGTTTCCTCAGTAATTATGTAATGAAAGCGTATCAACTCTAAAAATTTTAGGTTATAATAAAGCACTTGTGTGATGAAAGTAAATCTTACATTAAAGCATATCAACTCTAGGAAATAAAAATAATAATAAAGAAAGAGAAAAAGGAAAGAGTTTTTCAAAATGCCATAATTTATATTTATAGAAATATAAATATAGAGTTTAAAAATCAAAATACAACAAACATGAAAAGTAACAAATTATACAAATATTTTTTTATGGTTTTGTTTATGCATCTGTATTTTTTTTTTTTTTTCGTTTTAATGCTGTTTGATCGTTTCGATATTTGATCTGTGACATTTGGATGGTTAGAATTATTTTAATTAACATTTTGGCATGTGGGTATACATATATTTGTTGTTTAGACAATTTTTTGTTGGTAAAAACTTTAGTCTTGTTCGTGGGTATACGATATTGATGATTCATACTTGTCTTGGCTAAAATACCATGTTGCTAACATGGAAACAACTAATGTTTGGACTATTTTTCTTAGTAAGGTTGACGTTTTGAGATTGAATTCTAAAACTATATAATAATGGGAAAATGCTTGTTGTACAGAAAAGGTGTACAGAATGTGTGATAGATGACATGGTATGATTAGTGTAAAGACTATTGCACCCTTGTTTTTTTCCCAATTTTGTCTCCCATTCTGTACACACTTTCTGTACAACAAGCGCAGCCCATAATAATGTACAAAGAAAATTTGTGCTTTTGAGATTTGTTTTACAGACCAATAAGACCATGTTTGTTATTTTATCTACACTGCTTATCCATATATACTAAAAGAGTGAATTTAGCGTGGGCACTGTTTAGAAATGCGTTCTTAGCCAATGTTCTAAAAAGTGTAAAGCGTAGGTAGGCGTGGAGGTCGAGTTTCAAGCTTTTCAAGCTTAAGCGAGGTCTGGACAAGAGCAAGACAAGAAAAAGGCGAGGGCGAAGCGTGAGGCGTGGCTAGGCGTGAAAGCTGAGTTTCAAGCTTAAGCGGAACCTAAACGAAGCTTATGCGGGTTTTTTAGAACAGTGTTCCCAGCTATTATTCTTTTTTTTTTTTGTTTTTTTTTAACTTTCCCTATTTCCTATCATTTCTTTCCTTTTCATTTTTTTTCTATATACTAAAAAAGTGAATTTAGTGAGGACACTCTTCATAGGAATGCGTGCCCAGTTATTATTCCTTTTTTATTTTAACTTTTCCCTATTTCCTTTCCTTTATTTCCTTTTCATTTTTTTTTTCAATATTTCGCCATTTTTCTCATCTTCGTTTGGTCGTCTTCCTTCCGACTTGAATCATTCATTTCGAAAAATCGACCAAAATTTTTACAAATGTTTTTATTATTTTAGATACCTAATCAAATATTGTTTTTGTTTTTCTCCAAATAAAAGCTATCCAAATTCCTATTAACTTAAACTATTGAAACAACATTCAATTCCACACACACACACACACACACACACATACATATATATTAGGCTCCAAGTTCAGCCTCTTAGGCCGAGATATAGTAACATATATCAAGCAACCCACTTTAAACTTTAAAATCATTTGCAATCGAAACAACTTTCCTTCATTTACTTACTTATATTAAGTTAGCAACACAGTGATCAAGATCACAAGAAATAAATAGTTTTAATTCATTTTTTCTATCGATTATTGAATCAAATTACAATTGAGTCCAAGAAAATTTACCCACAAGCACAAAATCTTGCACTATGCAAGAAAAAAGAGAAATATAATACTACTCTCAAGGTATAAAGTTACAATAGTAGAGAGAAAATATATTCATGAGTACAACCATGTCCAATATACCAAGAAAATAAAATCACTAATTAACAACTTATGCTAATATATAATAAGCATTTTTACTACTCATTACCGTAAGTTCACAAGATATTTTATGCATATCTCACAACACTCGTGTGAATTAAACTTTTTTTAATGTTTGATATATTAGAATGAATAAAATTAAATTGAAAAATTGAAAAAATTTACAAAGTCGAGTCATAATGAGGAGAAATATGGAATAAGTTTAAACTTTAAAGTAACAGAATAATCTTGTGAGATCATAATTGAAGTATTCAGTTCTAAGATTTGTATTAATCAATTAAGTTAGTAAACTACACACTATTCATTACATCATCTAAAAATGAAGAACGTTCTTGTTAAATATCAATTGAAGCTATATCGTCCACCTTTAAATAATACGTACTTTTATCAATAAATTTTAATATATGTTTTACTTAGTCTTTCATAAGTAAAAAAATAATTGAAAAGTTCACTAACAATGACCACACTATTAAATACTTAATTAAAATACAACACGTCCCTTGCACGTGAATTTCACTGGTAATCTACAAAAAACTTTACCAAGCATATTCTAGATTTATAAAAGTTTTTGAAAAATGGTTTTTTCTATGTGAAACATCAAAGTTGAATATGTTGTGCTTCTATGCTCCATAGACCATTGGCAGCCTGAGTACACGAGAGTTTGGTGTATATATTCAACACTTTATTTATTGTATTTATTGAAAAATTGAAAAAATTAGTAAGAAGAGTTTTAACGATCTTCTTTTATCAAAGATATAGAGTAGTGATCTTCTACCCACGGTAAGTAAGAGATCATTTATTCACTGTGTCCACCAAAAGTTGGATGTTGTGTAGGATGATGTGGCACTCCCACATCAGTCCATATTATCAATAGGTTCTTCTACCCACGGTAGATAGGAATCATTACTTCAAAGATATATATAATTCAAGAATTTAAGTTTTAAACTTGATTGTGTATACTAGATTATTACAATAGTTTCTTTTAATCTCTTTATTGCAAATAAATGTGGAGGTTATAATGATGCTAGACGATAAGAAGGATACTACTAACCATTCCCTATATTATGAACTGTTGCTGGGGCAATCATAGATGTTTTGGATTTAATTGAGCTTTTCATTTAATAAGTTATTATTCATCCACTTCAAAATAGAATGCTTTTCGTTTGTCTACATGACTTCTTGTGGTTAGATGTGTAACTGCATTATCAGAAGAAGTGTATTTGCATTCATGCCTTCTATTGTAAAGCTGACTTATGGATTCAATTGACTCTCATGAAGAGGCATATAATCCAGTTATCATCTTTCTTTAATGCAATTTCTAGATTTTCACTTGCTGAATTCTCATGCAATGTTTCCTTATTTTGTACGGGGAAAACCACGAATCAATTTCCCAAGCTTTACCTGTTGTATATATAAGTTGTAATGCAATACTTAAATTTTAGTGTTGACTACATATATATTATCAAGTATTTTAAACATTCATTAATTGTATCCTCTATTGCATACATATATTTTCTTTCCAATTTTAAATTTTGTTTTGTTTTCAGTTATTTTTTATTTTATTTTTGTTGTAAAATGAATTCATGCATTAAAGTCGCGTGTTTTAGTTTTTGTCCATGCAAATGTGGCAATTACAAATGACTTGAAAAGATTAAAAAGGAAAATAAAAATGAAAAGATTGTGCGCGTTTGGCTAAGTTAAATTATAATTTAAGTTAATCAAATATACATTTTATCTATGATTTATTTCAATAACGGTCACTAAAGCTTATAAAAAATATCAAAATTGTCACTGAAGTTGTTTCCCTACATTACTAGTCACTGAAGTTTGATACTCTTACATCAAAGGTCATTCTGTTAACACTGTCAACTTTAATAGTCTATTGTCACTGAAATAATACCTGGTGGAGGATGGTTCGAGGTGTTTCGACAGTCACGTTCTTTGGTTGCTCCGATACCTGAAAAGGAAGCGGGGAACTCTCCCCCGGTTTGTCCTCCGGCGTGAAAGTTAGATATTGAGGGGGAAAGAGTGGACGGAATAAAGTGAAATACGATAATAGCAAATGTATGATTTTTTGTCATCCTTTACCTGGTTTACCTTCTGAGGTATTTATAGGTGGGCGCTTTCCCTCCACGCGCCAGACGGTTTTCTCCAGACTGCTCGGCAGTTGTTGCCCACGTTCGGACGGTTATCATCACATGGCAGCGGTTCCGATAATGCGCTAATTGGTTTCGGGACGTGGGGTGGTTAGTTTATCATTCACATAACCGTTATGTAATATCAACGAATCGTCCATTGATGTTGTCAACTGACTGCCCTTCTCAGTGGTTGGCGGTCCACTAGTTCGATGCCATAATCAGTCGACTACTATTTGTTATAATACTGATCGACTGCCTGCCGCCTAAGGTAGACAGCCTGAGTGCCTGCCGCCCAAGGTAATCAACTTGACTGCCACTCACACAGAGCGCGTATTGAGTCTAGCACAATTTGAGTCTAGTCTATTTCTAGTATAGCATCAGTCACCGTTAAATTTTATGTAACATTGACAGTGTTTTATTTTTCGCCACGTTAGAAAATCAATTTTTTTTTAAAAAAAAAAAATTTGAAGTGGTCCACCAGCTAAGAAGGAAAATCCATGTTGGGGGACTATTTTAATTTATTTTATTAAAAAAATTGATTTTATGATGTGGTAAAAAATAAAAGTTTGTCAATGCTACTTAGAATTTAATAGTAACACGTAGACTACTAAAGTTAACGGCCCCAACTATGATTTCAAAAAATTTGTTTTGTTTTAGAAAAAAATTAAATTTTGAAATTTTGCACCCACAACAAAATATAAACTTTAAATTTAGCGGTTTTGATCTAATGCCCACGGTGGGCATTGTTATAATGCCCACCGAGACACTTGTCTTGTACTCATTGGATGAGTATAAAATAGACATTTACACTTATCCAATGATTTAAGGACAAGTGTCCCGGTAGGCATTATAACAATGCCCACTGTGGACATTAGATCAAGGCCCTTAAATTTAGATAGATACAAATGAAGTTTCCTATCTCAGTGACAAAGCTTATTATTTGTGTTCGGGTAGATTTGAATTCAAATCCCAATTGCCGTATTATTTTTTCTTTTTATTTTCTTTTAGAAATTTGTGCAATTAATTCTCAATCTTAAAAACAATTTTTAAATCTCTAATTTTTAGTTCCATTTGCATATTTTGTCTTTTTACATAATTCTATAAACTTGAGTGTTCATTTTCTCATGTTTTAGAATGATAAAATTTACAAACTACTATGTTTAATACTGAATGTAATCTTTTAAACCTTAATGTTTATTTGATTTTCAATTTCAAAATCTAAAAAATTAAACAAAATACCCCTTCTTTTTTTACGTACAAATCTAGTGAAAATATAGTTGAGTTTTTAAAATTTTGTACTTAACTAGAACATAATTTCGAATAAAATAAATGATTTTATTGTTTTCTTCAATGACTATCTCTTTCGACTACTGTTTCGTTGCTTACTGCTATAGATGCTACAAGCCAGCGCAGTGTCGTTGGCTAATACTATGTTACTCCCCACAAGCTAAAATTTTTGGCTCTGCCTTGACGGTGTTAAGTTGACTTTTAAAGTATACGCATATGTCTCTTTTAAAGTCACTTATTAATCTACATAGCATATATCTATCCAACAAAACAAGTCACTTATTAATCTATTCTTTTAAAGTCTCTTTTTTAAAGTCTTTTCAAGAAACTTGACTTTGAAGATAATACAATTTCACCGCTTCATTCAACTAAATTGGGACATTTCACAGCAGCAAATGGAAGAACCCTATTTGTAGGAATTGCCTGATTGAGTCCAGAAATTTCTTTTTCACGTCATTGATTTAAGGAGAGTTAGTCCACACCAAGGTTTAATGGCCACCATGTTGAATATTGCATTAATCAAGCTAAATATGCAATAATTTCATTAAATAATTAACTTGCAAATTTGCTTGAACTTGACTATTCGTGAAATTAACTCGTTTGTTTGGCAATCTATTTAATGTCCAATAGTCCACGTCAATATTTAAAGGATGGTATGTTGGCAGGTTAACAAAATGATCAATTTTGAAACATCGAATAATTGAGTGAAATTCATTTTTATTTGTTGCAAATCAATAAATTACTCAATTCATTTTTAACGTTAAAAAATAAAAATAATAAAAATAAACAACAAAATTTGAAAATAACTAACAGTCAAACCTATAGTCGTTTGTAGCAGCTAGATATTTAATTATTTATAATTTGCAATATTCAATCTAGAGGTTAGGAGTGAGGCTCTTTTCCTATTAATATGTTGATTCTCCTTAAGTTATTGCTATGGTAGTATACGCCATAAACTGGAACAACAGTAAACGTAAGGCCTTGTCGACTTTAGGAAAGTAGGTTAGGCTTGTTGTGGAAGAGAGAGTGGACTCCCTCAACTAGATAGGAAAGTACTCGCTTCTGGGTAAAAGATGGTCTGCTCTACATCAAGGGGAACAATCTCTCCGTCCAGGGGCGGAGCCAGGAATCTACGTTGGGGGGGGCAAATTTTTTTAAAAAGTTAATGTACGAACAAAATTTATATTAAACATGAAAAATCACAATACAGCATTACCTATTGAAGTGGTGCTCGACGATCTTTTATAGCATAAAATTCATCTATAACAGAATCTATATCTATGTTCACAGTAAATTCTCGTTCAATGTAGAGCGTCATACAGTCAGCAAGAAAATCATCTTCCATTTTGTTACGAATTGCCGTCTTCACATGCTTCATTGCTGAAAATGCTCGCTCAACCGTTGCCGTAGAAACAGGTAGAGTTAATACAAGACGAATCAATCGAGTCAATATAACATAATGATCCGACCTTCTGCTTGCTACCAATTGCTGGCATAATTCAGAAAGTGTTGATACTTGAAACCGAGGTTCAGAAATCACATCAATTTGATAATGTTGCAACTCAACTTTCAAACAACAAATATCTTGAGATGTAAAATCTTGAGGATAAAACTTCTCTGCGAGCTTGCAAATATTATCCATGTTAAATGATTCAAAAGAATTTTTAGGATCCAAAGCAACACTGAGAGAAAGGAGTTCTACTGATATCTCATTAAACCTTGTATTTAACTCCATCAATAGAAAATCTATTGCTTTATTGAAAACGTCAAAGTGGTAATGATGCTCAATTGTAGGATGCTCACGGCCTCGGTAACGACCAACCATATATGAACTTTCAAAGTCCGGTATATGAATATCATTTTTTGAGCAAAAAGTTTTCACTTCCTCAAGAAATTCTTCCCAGCCATCTTCTCTCAATGTTTGAAGGACAGTTTTTGTAGAATAGACAAATCTCATAGCAGATAAGATGTCTTGGGTTCTTTTTTGAACGGCCTGACAAAGAAGATCAGTGATTGACAAAATTCTACGCATGAAATGCAAAACAAACACAAATTCGAAGCTCATAATATTTTTGTATACACCACCAACTTCAGCCCGACATCTTGTATTTGGAGAATGTTCACTAAGAGACTCAAGCACCTTACAAGTTGCAACATACATTTCTATCAAGCTCGTTACAGAGTTGTAATGAGAACTCCAACGAGTAGCTCTCGATCTTTGCAAATTACCAATCTGATTAGCTCCACTACCTGACTCACGTTCTCCAATTGTCAACAAATGCTCAATTTCTTGTCTTTGTACAGTTTGCAACTCATTAATACGCTTAGGAGAAGACGTAATAATATTAACAACATTGTCCAAATGAGAAAAGAATTCTCAAATATCACGGACATCCTTAGCTGCAGAAACCAATGTAAGCTGTAATCGGTGGGCAAAACAGTGGATGTAATATGCGTATGGACAATCTCTGAGAAATAATGCTTGTAGTCCATTCCAAGCACCTCTCATATTACTAGCACCATCATACCCTTGGCCTCTCATGTTTTGAACCTGAAGGTTGTGACGAACAAGAACATTAGATATTTGGTTTTTTAGATTCAATGAGGTAGTGTCACTAACGCTTTTGATCGCAAAAAATCGTTCTGTCAGAATTCCATTATTGTTCACAAACCTCAAGATAATAGCCATTTGCTCTCGTTTAGATTGATCTTGTGCTTCATCAACAAGAATACAAAATCTTGAATCTCCAACTTCCTGACGAATTATATGTCGTACTCTATTGGCCATAATGTTCAAAATCTCTTTTTGAATTTCAGGAGAAGAGTATGTAGCATTTTTGGGAGCATTGCCAAGTACAACTTGTCCAATTTCTGTATTCATTTTTCCAAAAGCATCCACCATTTCAAGAAAATTACCACGGTTCAATGAAGAAGAAGATTCATTATGACCCCTAAAAGCACAACCTTGTAGTGCTAGCCATCGAACACTAATTATTGTGGTCTTTAGCCGTAAACGATTTTTCTGAACTTCTTCTCTAGATACAGTATGCATGACCTTGTCAATATGCTGAGACGGTTTCATCAAATCTTCAGCTCTTCTTCTACACATATTATGATGTGATGAAGGTGTTGTACCAATATGAGTAAGAAATGCACATTCTTTTCCTTTGTTAACCCTCTTCCAACTATTAAATCCAACCGTAACCAATGACGAAATGTTTGGTGGAGCACTATCATTTAGAAACAGGAAGCAGTAAAAACAAAATGCCTTATCTATTGAAGGCGAATATTCCAACCAATTATAATGATTATACCAGTGTTCCTGAAATCGACGTTTCTGCTTTCCACATTGTTTACTCGGATACTCCAAAAGTTTCGGTTGATAAGGCCCAACCTTTAGATATGCCCGTCTAATCTGATCTCGTTCATTAACTGGATGTTCACATATTTGTTTTCTTTTTCTCGGATCTCTTTCAATAGAAGTAGATGGTTCAAAATCAAGATTAGAAGATGAAGGAGGTACCATTTCAGGAGATGAGATTGGAAGAGGAGGTGCAGTAGGAATTGAAGTACCCTCAGATAGATCTCTTTTTCTAAAAAAGATAACAACGTTTTTCCTTTCTTGGCAGAAGGTTGTTCCATTTTGAAATCTAAAATTACAAAAAACAAAATCAATATCCCAGTCAACTATCAATTAATCAATATTCAATATATTCATTACCTAACCAATCAACTATGGAACACCATATCCAATAAATCATAATTCAACCCATTATTCAATATAAACACAATTCAAGGTCATAAAGAACAAGCGAATTACCTGTCCTACGTAGCTTGTTGCAGCGTCAAATTGATTGTGACTTGAAGCAATCAAGCGCGAGCCTAAAGTTTAATAACATATTTTAGTTAATTGGATTGATATTCATATTCTTTTCTTGTCCAAAAAATAACAATTGAAACTAAAAAAAATTGAAAATTTCTGAAACTAAAAAAATTTAAAAGAACATGCCTGCTGCCGCGGTGCCGCCTGCCTGCGTCTTTCAAGAAAATTGAAAAAATTATCAATTACTTTTCCTTGTCTACTGAAGTCTACGAAATTGAATGTCTGAACTCTGAATTACAAAAACAAAATACATAACTTTAATTAACGGACTCATGTCATGTGCAAGTGCAACAGTGTAGATGAAAACTCCGAAATATAATTACTAAAACTAAAAAAAAAATTACATACATGATACATGATACATTTTCAATTTATTATTCAATAAACACAATAAATTTCAAATAATTTAAACATTCTTTGCACAAAATATAATATTTCAAATTTCTGTAAAAAAAAAATAATAAAAATTAACTTACCACTTCTATGGCAAAATTTCTTCTATTGGGTAATGAGTTGGGGATGTAGAAGAAGGCTAGAAGGGTTTTGACTTTTTTATTTTTTATTTTGTTAAGAAAGACGCGGAGAAAGAAAAGAGACGGAGACACGGAGTCGCAGTCGCCAGGGAAGAGAAAAGAAATCGCTGAAGCCTGAAGTTGAAATGCTGAAACAGTGAAACCTAAAGTCTGAAATGGTCAAATGGGTTTATTAATGAATAAACAATGAATTGCTTATTGATATTCACGCAAAAGGTAATTGGATTTGGCATAATTGGATTTGAATTAGCTTTGGACTTGGACTAATTTTTTTTTTTTACATTGGACCTAATTGGATTTCAATTAGCATTTGGACTTGGGCTATATATATATTTTTTTACATTGGGCTATATCTATTCTAGTTACATTGGGCTATATCCCCTTTTTTTTTAATTGGACTACAATTTTGGACTTGGGATTGGGCAGCCCTGGACTTTAGCTCAGGGCTCAGGGCTGCCCCCCCCCCCCACCCACCCAATCCGCCCTTGTTTCCGTCCCAAGGGTATTGCCAATGGTGGAACCAGGAACTTTTCTTTAGGTGGGTAAAAATTAAGTAGCAATTTTTTTTTAAAAATAATATAACATTAATGAAAATATTTAGATATATTACTACAATTGTTCCCTATATATTTTCATACTTCAAAAATTTGTATAATTAATTCATTATCAATTTCGTAAAATATATTCTTCTCAATATATACTATCAAACAGTCATTCAACTATTGATTTCTTTCCATCAATATTTTTAATTTCAATAACAAATGTAGCTTTCTTTTTTATAAAATTTCGCCATAACCGTTGACATTAAATTCAATAATATTTAAATAAGCAACAAAATATGTAGACAAGATACAACAATCTAATAATAAGTCGACAAGACACAACAATTCAATAATATTTGTTACCACCAGATTTTGATAAGGCCTCTACGTTAGCAAAAGTCCAATAAAGACCCAAGTTGGCCTTCCTTATAGGCTCAGCGAAGGCCCTCCATGTTCATAAAGATCCCACACACCCGGCGAAGGCTTTGGGGGCCCAGCAAGGACCTTGTAAATTTTCAGAAGGCCTCGGAGACCCATCGGACATCTTAGCATTCCTAAATCAGAGTATTGAGAAGCCCAGGAAGAGCCTCGACATTCATGGCCGACCCAAAAAGCCTCGCCGGGCTTCATATTTATTATAACTAGCAGGCAGCACGATATTTTGGGATGACCAGAGAAGTAATTAAATACAGATTGTATTTGATTGGCACACGAATCCTCACAAGGAAACCAAATCCCAATCTCCTAAAGATTAGGCAACGTGGTGAATTCAAATAAGGACGGTAATCTAGGATATTTTCTTGACAGCTGATCATCCCTATCCCATAAGGAATGAGGATCCGATCAGATATCTAATTGATTGTTTCCTTAATCAATTAGAACTTTTGTGCTATAAATACAACGTCTCCGGTTATTCTAAGGTAGGTTCTTTTTACGCTTTAATTTCACCCCTAAACTCTGTTCAAATCTTTGCCTGCTTGTCCCTCCCACACCCTATTACTTTCATTTCCCGTATATTACTCTATATACCGGCAGTTGACTTGATCGTCGGAGTACCAATGATCGCCGGACCCTTTTTCTCCAGAGATCTTGTTGCTTAACGATTGTCTGAGTATGCAGGTACATACAGGTTGGCAGAGGAGTGACTGGAGATCTGTTGACATGTTGACAGTGTAGGTTCCGACGTCAACAATATTATAATAAACAGATAAAACAATAAAATAAGCCGACAAGACAACAACAAGCATCTAAGAATTTCATGTACATATAAACTATTATCAATAATAATTAGCAAATATACAAATTCTGAAGAAAAAAACCAAGGAGGAAAAAAAAATCAAAACTAAAATATACAAAAGCAATATCAACATTAAAATTTACATAAATGCTAACAAATGTAGGGATAGTTTATGAAGAAATTACTTAGGTTTAGGTCAATCTCTCTTTTTAACTAGACGTCATTCCCTTTGAAAAGAATGACAACGAAGGAAGCATGCTAAACCCTTTATCCTAGTCCATCTGCCAGCTAGCTAACTATGTTAACAAATTTAGGGCTGATTTTGGCTTATTATAGCTTTAATTAGAAGAAATTGAGTGAAATTTACAATAAGATTAGGGCGCGGTCATCTGTAGAGAAGAGATTGAATACATGATATCAATATCATTTGGATTGGATTGGGGACTTGGTGTTGAGCAACTAATATAAATTAAAACTTGGAGTTTGGACCAATTTGGACTGAAACTTGATTAAAACAATTTGGGATAAAACTTGGCTTATTTTGGACTAATTTATATTATTGGATTTGGACTTGTGCCATTTTGGAATCAGGGTTGAGCAATTTTTAAAATCTTTGTTAGGTCAATTGACCCCCTTTGTCCCTTAGTAAAAATCTCTTTTTCGTTAGACCACTATAGTTATAAATAGTGCAATAATATCATTTGAAACCATCCGTCTCTTACTTCACACAACTCATAAGAAAAATTATTCAAAATAGGGTACTCTTTTTGAAAACTCAAACCAGTTCAAGTATTATATTGACCGTCTTTTTCGTCCAACTTCAATCACTTCCTTAGCTGCATCTTCTTCATTCTACAAAAAAAAAAAAAATCCAAAACTCAAAAACAAAACCCAATTTCTGAATTTCCAAACTTCTAAACTCCTTGCATCTCTCTCTCTCTCTCTCTCTCTAGAAAAAGAAATACGCATAGAAAATAGCATCTTCTTCATTCTACAACCAAAAAAATCCAAAACTCTGAAAACAAAACCAGTTTCTAAATTTCCTAACTTCAAAACTCCTTTTATTTCTCTCTCTCTCGATAAATAAAAACACTCACAAAGAGTTGCATCTTCTTTATTCTACAACAAAAAAAATTAAAACTCAGAAACAAAACCCAGTGTCTGAATTTCCAAACTTCTAAACTCTTTGCATTTCTCTCTCTCTATCTCTCTAGAAAAATAAAAACACGCACATAGCTGTATCTTTTTCATTATACAACCAAAAAAATCTAAAACTCCAAAACAAAACTCAGTTTCTAACTTTCCAAACTTGTAAACTCATTGCATCTCTTTCTCTCTCTCAAAACAAAAACACGCACACAGAGCTGCATCTTCTTAATTCTACAACAACAAGAAAAAAAAATTAAAAACTCCAAAACAAAATCCAGTTTTTGAATTTCAAAACTTTTAAACTCATTGAATTTCTCATTCTAAACATTTCTAGAAAAACAAAAACACGCACAGATCACACGCACAGATAGGTTCAACTTCTTTATTCTACAACAAAAAAAAAAATCAAAATTCTAAAACAAAAAATTTTCTAACTTCTAAACCCCTTGCATCTATCTCTCTCTCTCTCTCAAAATAAAAACATGCACAAGAGTTGCATCTTCTTCATTCTACAACCAAAAAAAAAAAAAAAAACCAAAATTTCGAAACAAAACCTAGTTTCAGAATTTCCAAACTACTGAACTTCTTTCATTTCTCTTTCTCTTTCTCTATCTCTCCAAAATACAAAAACACGCACAGAGAGTAGAATCTTCTTTATTCTACAATAAAAAAAAATCCAAAACTCTGAAACAAACCTAGTTTCTCAATTTCCAAACTCCTTGCATTTCTCTCTCTTTTTCTCTCTCAAAAAGCAAAAATATGCACACAAAGCTACATGTTCTTTATTCCACAACCAAAGAAAAAAAATGCAAAACTCCAAAACAAAACCCAGTTTCTGAATTCCAAACTTCTAAACTCCTTTCATTTCTCTGTCTCTCTAGAAAAACAAAAATACGCACGCAGACCTGCATCTTCTTCATTCTACAACCAAAAAATCTAAAACTCTGCAACAAAACCAGTTTTTGAATTTACAAACTTCTAACTAGAAAAATAAAAACACGCACACAGAGCTACATCTTCTTCATTCTACAAAAATAAAATCAAAACTCTGAAACAAAACCCAATTTCTGAATTTCTAAACTTCTACACTCCTTGCATTTCTCTCTCTCTCTCTCTCTCTAGAAAAACAAAAACACGCACAGAGAGTTACATTTTCTTCATTCTACAACTAAAAAAATCCAAAACTCTGAAACAAAACCTAGTTTCTGAATTTTCAAACTTCTAATCTCCTTGCATTTCTCTCTCTAGAAAAATAAAACACGCACAGAGAGCCGCACCTTCTTCAATCTACAACAAAAAAATAAATCCAAAACTATGAATCAAAACCCAGTTTTTTTTTCCGATAAGCAATCAGCCTATCATGGAAATAGGTCTAGCAGTCCAATAGTCCATTCCGGCTAGTCTTGGTTGCATTTGCAGTCATCTACTGGCACCCTTTAGGGTAGAATTCCTCAGTCGTAGATATTATAGCTATCTGCACATGTGTCTAATAAATGCAACCCTTCTTAAACACTTTAAATCCTATATCTACTAAAAAAATCAGTAAAGGTTGAGTTGGAGATCGACGACCATAATAGATTCTAAAAAAAAAGACTAGCTGGTAATTGTTGAACCCTTGTAATTGAAGACCGACTATTCCAAACTTCTAAACTCATTGCATTTGTGGTGAATAGTGGTCTGAATAGACCAAGGTCCTCCACATCTGGTGATGCAGTAAATGGCCAAAGTAGAGTCGGCCTCAATCCATAAATTTGAGTGTACAATCCTCTGAGCAAGAATGATACCGTCAAGAATAGCCATGAGCTCAGCTTTCAGAATAGGGCACTTGCCATATGAAGAGAAGAAGGTGCGTACACACTGACCTGATGAATTTCCTAATAATCTCCATTCCACTCGCAAATCTATCTTTGACGCATTGTAAGATCCCACTGTGGAGTACGCCAATAAACCAAAACAGATGGATGAAGCGATTGAGTAGTAAGAGAGATACCAAAAAGATGAGTAATATCCATATCCCCTCGCAAATGAATAATCCAAAATAAATGGTATGTATGTAGTAGGGAGATAGTATGTTATACTCTCCAGATGATCCATCTCGGCTCCATAGAGATATCTCGGTACTTTGCATCATTCCTCGTACTCTAAATAAACTAGAGAATCAAAAGAAGAACGATCGTGCGAATATGCCCCTACCTGACAAATTAGCCTGAGAAATGCCAAGACTGAAAGCGATACTGAAAACCCTCCATCAACCGAAGGGTTATATGAAAAATATCAAAAAAGTGGCGCCAAACCTGGTCGAAAATACAACTATCAATAAATAAATGCTGAATAGTCTCAATAGTCGAGCAATACTAACAAGAAGAAGCCATATGACTCTCAATCTGCTTTTGAATCACAACATCAACTAGGATAAGACCCTACCATAGTCTCCAACTCGGGATAATAGAACTCCACATCATGATGTATACAGCCTAAATAGTATGCCCCGTGCAAACTAGCTGCCATGTAGACTTGGTAGCAAATCTACCGTCCAAAGTATCCTTCTACATAATATGATCGTGCACCTCAGCAATGATATGGATGCTTCCCATCTGCTCAACAATAATATATGGTACTAGCTAAAGAAGATACTTTTGGGCCGAAGCCGTAAATACTTCATGCTATATTTTAAATAGAGTTTTGGTTAGTCGAAAGAAAACCAAAACTCCATATGAGCTTTGAAAAAATAGAATTCTTAATATCGGATATTTTAAAGTTTTTGGGTGTAAATGCTTTATATTAAACACAAAAGAAAATTTGAAAAAATTTGATCCAAAATTCGATGTTGGAATTTTTCTTAGATATTTATCTACTAGCAAAACTTATAGAGTTTTTAACAAAAGAACTTTAATAGTTGAAGAATCCATGCATGTGGTCTTTGATAAAACTAACTCTATTGAACAAGAAAAAGTCATTGATGATGAAGATTTGAAAATTTCATTTGAACAACTAAGTGTTCAAAATCAAGACAAATGAAATCCAAATAATGTTGAAATTCAACATGAGGAGGAAACAATTATGCAACAAAATAAAGAAAAACATCATGAAGATCCTAACACTTCATCATTACCTAAATAATGTAGGTTTGTCCATTCTCACCCAAAAGATATCATCATTGGTGATCCATCAAAAGGGATAAGCACTATAAGCTCTTCTAAAATTTTTTTTAACGATTGTGCTTTCTTTTCACAAATTGTGCCTTCTTTTCAAAAATTGTGCCAAAAAATTTTAAAAAAGCCGAGTTTGATGAATTTTGGATTCTAGCTATGCAAGATGAACTAAATCAATTTGAAAGAAATCATGTTTAGGATTTAGTTGCTAGACCAAGTTCACAAATCGTAATTGGTACAAAATGGGTTTTTCGAAACAAACGATATGAAAAATGGTATAATTGTGCGTAACAAAGCTAGATTAGTGGCTCAATGTTACAATCAAGAAGAAGGTATTGATTTCGAAGACACTTTTGCACCGGTTGCTAGATTAGAGTCAATTCGCACGTTTCTTGCTTTTGCTTATTATAAGAATTTCACTCTTTTTCAAATGGATGTCAAAAGTGCATTCTTGAATAGAGTCATTCAAGAAGAAGTTTTTGTTGAGCAACCGCCCAACTTTAAAAATCATAAATTCTCGGATAAAGTTTTCAAACTTAGAAAAGCTATTTACGGATTAAAGCAAGCTCCTAGATCATGGTATGAAAGATTAAGCAAATTTATCTTATCAAATGACTTTTTAATAGGTAAGGCAGATACTACACTATTTATATATATAAAAAAAAGAATAATATAATTGTTGTTCAATTTTATGTTGATGATATCATTTTTGGTGCTACCAACATTTTTCTATGTGAAAAATTTTCTAAGTGTATGAGTAGGGAATTTGAGATGAGTATGATAGGTGAACTCAAGTTCTTTCTTGGGCTTCAAATCAAACAAACTAATTATGGAATATTCACTAGTCAAATCAAGTATATCTTTGATATGTTCAAAAAGTTTGAAATGGAAGAATTAAAGCCAATGAATACTCCAATGATGAGCAAGTTACTTCCGTTGATATAAAAAAATATCGAGGTATGATCAGATCTCTTCTTTATTTAACCGCTAGTAGGCCTGATATTATATTTAGTGTATGCTTATGTGCTAGATATCAATCTAATGCTAAGAATTCTCATCTTAGTACCGTAAAACGCATTTTTCATTATCTTAGTAGAAGTAGATCCTTAGGTCTTTGGTATTCTAAAGAGACTCATTTTAATATACTTAGTTATTCGGATGCCGATTGGGTCGGTTGCACAATTGACCGTAAAAGCACTAGTGGAACTTGCCACTTTCTAGGCTTTGCCTTAGTTTCGTGGTTTATTAAGAAATAAAATTCCGTTACTTTATCAATCGCCGAAGTCGAATATATCTCAGCCGCTAGTTGTTGTGCTCAAATCCTATGGATGAAACACACTCTTCGTGATTATCACCTATCCTTTGAAAATGTTCCTATTATGTGTGATAACACTAGTGCCATCAACTTATCTAAAAATCCCGTTTCGCATTCTCGTACCAAACACATCGATATTAAACATCATTTCCTTCGAGACCATGCACAAAAGGGAGATATATCTTTAGAGTTTGTAAATACGGAAAAACAATTGGCCGATATTCTTACAAAACCTCTAGCACTTGAAAGATTTACCTATATTCGACGAAATCTACGCATAATTGATGAAGGTGAAGTTTATGGCTAACTCTTTATGTTTCTTATAATAGATTGCATTTCATGTGCTAAACGTATGTTTAAAGTCTTTATCAAGGGACCAAATCGTTAAAAATGCATGATTTTTCAGAAAATCCGTTGACACATATGACTGTATCCCAAAACGGACGTCCGTTTGAAGAAAAACGGATAACAATTTGTTCATCCGGTTGATCATCCATTTAAGCAGAGACTTTTGTAAATTTTGAAAAATTGAAACGGTTGACCACTTCATTAAAGCGTTCGTCCGTTTAGCTCACACGAACAAAACTTGTATCATCTATTTCCGTTAAAATGGTCGACCGCCTCATCGTCCGCTTCATCATCCGTCTAAGCAGAGAGTTTTTAAAGAAAATATTACGATCAAACAGATGACTGTTTTATATAACAGGTCGACCGTCTGAGCAGAATTCAACATTTTTAAGTTTGAAAATTTTCAAACTTTTTCATTCCAACTTCACACAAACCCACGGATTTCTTTTCTAATCTCTCATCTTTCATCAAATCTCTCCCAAATCTTTCAAAATTGAGTTCAAATTCAAAAACCAATATCTTTTCTTCACTTAAATCTAAAAAATCTCTTATTTTTATCCACAAATTTGTCCAAAACAGCCAGACGGACTTCCGAAACCCTAGAGTCCATCATACACCTCATTCATCATGCCACGAATTAAGATGGCTGCTAAGCGCCCTAGGAGAGAAAGGCACCCTTCTCCATCCTCTGACGAAGAGGCTCCCCCTCCTGAACATAGGATCGACAAATGCCCCATTCCAGTCAGTAAGAATGTCGACCTCGCCTCATTTATTTTTTATGCCCCCTCTTTCCACATAGAAGATTATTTCGTTGCTATGAGTTGGGTTTCGTTAATCACCATAGATGAAAAAGTCTACCCAAATATCATGAAAGAATTCTATAAAGATTTGGTCTTTTCTCCGAGGTCGGGCATTACTTGTATGGTTCGCAACAAACAACTCAAAATTACCCGTGATCTTATTCGTTCTACCCGTCATCTTGAGGATTGTGACCTTCGTATCTTTAGTTCGAAAACCATTCCTCACCTTGAAGGTTATAATCCCGTTGAAGCTTGCTCTCGTGTCACAGGAAAGCACTTCAAGGAAGCTAGACGACTTAGTACCAATCAACTCACTCTCACGTGTCGTGTTTTACATAATATAATCTCTTGCATTATTGTTCCTCGAAAAGGCCACCTAGATGAAGTCAATCATTTTGACATTTTTCTTCTCGACTCTATTCTAGTTGGGAGAAAACTTGATTTTCCATATATTATGCTTCATCACATGAATACCGTTCATCGTGGTCATCGTCCTATGGCTTTACCCTATGGAATGATTCTCACAAAAATCTTCCAACACTGTCAAGTCTCATTCCGCAATAAGGTAGTTATTTCTCCAAAACCCATCGACACGATTAACATTCGTACTCTCAGACGTATGAAAATTGTTAAAGAAAATGGGCAATGGATGGCCAAATCTAAAGGTTTTGATGATGAGTCGGGTCCCTCCACGTTGCCTTTTGAGGGTGGTAAAGAAATGGACGAAGGAAATGATGATGAACATGATCCTCCCCCGTCTCAACCTCGACCACGATCACATCGACTGTCGTCCTCCACCTCCGGCTTCAACGAGGACAATTACAATCTTTTTAATGGCTAGATCGACTCACTCACATCTACCGTTGATGGCCTACAACATGCCGTGAGTGACTTACAAAATACAGCGGCTAGCATACAAAATACGGTTGGAGGGTTACAAAACTCGATAGACGGTATCACATTAATGCTCCAACAAGCACTTCATTCTCATCTCGGCACCGGATTTCCTCCACCACCTCCGCCGGACGCTTAACTTTCTTGTTTTTATGCTTTTGGAAATACTTTCAAATCAAGTTTTATGCTCTATTTTTTTTGTTTATGAAATATGTTTGTTTATAACTTTCAAGTTCTATCAATGAATGTCATATTTAGTTTACCTTAATGTTTTGATTTTGTCTTTTTGTTTATGCCAAAAGGAGGAAAATATGATGATGTGATGAATATGTGATGAAATTGGTAAATCAAATATGATGAAATGACTTGGACATTTGATATGCGATGAAATTGGTAAATCAAATAAAAATGGTATCATACTACAAATTCATCAAACTATGTTTACTTGAAAAAGAAATAGGGAATATGTATACTTTATTTTATCTTAATACTCTCTATATTCTCACATTGTTTGTCATAATAAAAAAATGGAGAAATTGTTGACCTATGATTAACTTTAAACCTTAATGTTTTGATTATAACAAACAAACTAATATTGTTTACTAACAATCTATCTTCAAGTAATATTCAAAGAGCTACAAATCGAACTCTCAAGAAATGACAAGATCAAACACAAATCAATACAAGAGCTCAAGCATCTCAAGATCCAAAATTTCAAGATTCGATGATCAAGATCAAAGAATAGATTTCTAGATAAAATTGTAAAGGTATTAACTCTTTGATTTTTAGCAATTAAATAGATGAAAGCTCCAAAATATTTTTATGCACAAAACCTAAGTTGATATCACTTGCATAAAATACTTTTGTCAAAGCCACAAAGCAATTTTCCAATCTGTGGAAACGATCATCCGTTTGGAAGCGAACCAGTCGACCGTTTTATGAACTGGTCATCCGTCTGGCTGTCATTTTCTAAAAAGTGTCCGTTCTGATTTTTTGCAGTTCTAACGGCTAGTTCTGACCATCTGACTGGTCGATCGTTTGGTCATCCGTTTCAACAGAAAGTGACGAAAATTCATCTCTATAAATACCATTTCATTTATTATCATTTAAAAATACTTACAAGAGCATTTATATAGAGAATCATATTGAGAAAATTCAATCAAATATTTATTACATTTATATCTTCAATATCTCTTATTGAAAAACTTTGGTTGATCAAATCAAACTTTTGATTCATCATTATCAACAAAGTTTTCTTCTAACATTTGAGCTTTCTTATTTATTGTTATTCATTAAAGTGTTAGTTTCTCATAGAACCAAACTTGTATCTATCATTCTTCAAGAGAGAAATATATTCTCAAATCTATCTCTTTATATCTTTGGGTCGTATCAAGGTCTCTTTAAAGTTCAATATTGTATAAGGATCGGTACTCCTTGTTTGTAAGTCACCGGATACATTGTAAGGGTTTGGATTGCACCATAAGTTAATCAAGATAGTGGAAAGGCCGTGCTCGTGTTAGAGAGCTTGGTAACAGGGGACGTAAATCATTGGTTGGATCGAACCTCCATAAAAATATCGTTTGCACTCTCTCTACAGTTTTATTTATTTTTATTGTGCTCATATTTTTGTGGATTAATTTTTATTTCTTTAATTTCTTATTTTGAGAATATTTTGCGAAAAAGTTTGAGAAAACCAATTCACCCCCCTCTTGATTAGTTATTCTTGGGCTATCATTAAACTCCTCGCATTTTTTTTCCCTCTCTAGAAAAATAAAAATACACAGAGAGTTGCATCTTTTTTATTCTACAACAAAAAAATACAAAACTTCGAAACAAAACCTAGTTTCTGAATTTCCAAACTATTACTTCTAAACTCCTTGCATCTCTCTCTCTCTCTCTCTCTCTCTCTAGAAAAACAAAACACGCATAGAAGTGTGCATCTTCTTCATTTTACAATAAAAAACATTCAAAATTCTGAAACAAAACCCAATTTCAAAATTCCCAAACTTTTAAACTCTTTGCATTTCCCTCTCTCCCCTCCTCTATCTATCTAGAAAAGCAAAAGCACGCACAAAGAGCTGCATCTTCTTCTTTCTTGTAATAAAAAAAAAATCCAAAACTCTGAAACAAAATTCAATTTTTTAATTTCTAAACTTCTAAACTCCTTGCATTTCTCTCTCTCTCTCTCTCTAAAAACAAAAACACGAACAGAAAGCTACATCTTCTTCACTACAACAAAAAAAAATCCAAACCTTCGAAACAAAATCCAGTTTCTAAATTTCAAGTTCTAAACTATTTGCATCTCTCTCTCTCTCTCTCTCTCTCTCTCTCTCTCTCTCTCTCTCTTTAGAAAAACAAAAACACGCACAGAGAGCTACATCTTCTTCATTCTACAACAAAAAGAAATCCGAAACACCAAAACAAAAATCAGTTTTTGAATTTTAAAACTTCTAAACTCTTTGCATTTCTCTCTCTCTCTATCTTTCTAGAAAAATAAAAACACAAACATAGAGCTACATCTTCTTCATTCTACAAAAAAAAATACAAAATTCAGTTTTTGAATTTTCAAACTTCTAAACTCCTTGCATTTCTCTCTCTCCCTCTAAAAAAACAAAAACACGCACAAAAAGCTACATCTTTTTTCATTCTACAAAAATAAATCCAGAACTCTGAAACAAAGCCCAGATTCTGAATTTTCAAACTTCTAAACTCCTTGCATTTCTCCCTCTCTCTAGAAAAACAAAACATGCATAGACAACTTCGTCTTCTTCATTCTTCAACAAAAAATCCAAAACTATGAAACAAACTCAGTTTTTGAATTTTTAAACTTCTAAACTCTTCGCATTTTTCTCTCTTTCTATATCTCCCTAGAAAAACAAAAACACGCACAAAGAGTTGCATCTTCTTCATTCTACAAATATATATATATATATATATATATACAAAACTCCTAAAAAAATCCAATTTTTGAATTTTCAAACTTATAACTCCTTGCATTTCTCTCTCTCTCTCTCTCTCTGTGTGTGTGTGTGTGTGTGGAAAACAAGTACACACATAGAGAGCTACATCTTCTTCATTCTACAACAAAAAAAAATCCAAAACTCTAGAACAAAACGCTGTTTTTTAATTTCCAAACTTCTAAGGGTGTGTTCTATTTGATGTTTTGGGGCCATTTTCCGTTTTGTGTTTTTGAAAATAATGAAAACATGTTCTCTTTCTCATTTTTGAAAATGCATTTTCTAAAATACCAAAAAAAAATTCAAAGGAAACACAAAATGATGTTTTTACCATTTTCGTGTTTTATGTACAAAATCCTTATGGTTTCTAAAATGGTACAAAATGCGCGTTTTGTACCATTGGTTTGTATTTCGAGTCCCAAATCAGGCGGTTTTTTTTTTTTTTTTCATTTTACACTAGTCAAAATAGTAATACTTTAAGTCATTTCCGCATTTTTTAACAAAATGCGGAGCTTAGCCAAGATTGCAAGGTGCGCGGTCTCCAATAGTGATGGTCAGTGGTTCGAATCTCAGCATTCTCCTTGCCTTTTTAATTGTTTTGAATTGATTTAAATTGTTTTTAATTCCAAACATATTTGTTTTTAATTATATTTAATTAGTTGTTAATTCCATAATTAAATGTTTTTAATTGTGTTTAAATGTTTTTAATTCTAAAAATTATTTTTAAATGTTTTAAATTCTATAATTAAATATTTTTAATTGTTTTTAATGATTTTTAAATATTTTAAATTCTATACTTAAATATTTTTAATTGTGTTTAAATGTTTTTAATTGTTTTTAATGATTTTTAAATATTTTTAATTCCATAATTAAATATTTTTAATTGTGTTTAAATATTTTTAATTGTTTTTAAATGTTTTAAATTTTATAATTAATTATTTTTAATTGTGTTTAAATGTTTTTAATTGTTTTTAATGATTTTTAAATGTTTTTTAATTCCATAATAAAATGTTTTTAAATGTTTTTAATTGTTTTTAATTCCAAGTTTAAATTGTTTTTAATTATTGTAATTGTTTTTAATTAATAATTATTTTTAATTCCAAGTAAGTCCAAATTTATAAAAATTTCAAGTAAACACGTTTTCGAATTTTCTATTTTCAGAAATAATTTTCGAAAATTTCAAAAAGAACGCATTTTCAAAAATATCAAAACAAACACTCAAAACACAAAACACAAAATGAATTCAAAACACAGAACACAAACGCAAAGAGAACACCACCTAAATTTCTTGCATTTCTCTCTCTCTCTCTCTCTCTCTCTATCTATCTATCTAGAAAAAAAACACACACACAAAGAACTGCATCTACTTCATTCTACAACCGAAAAAATCTAAAACTCCAAAACAAAAGTCAGTATTTGAATTTCGAAACTTCTAAACTCCTTTCATGTCTCTCTCTTTCTCTATCTCTCTAGAAAAATAAAAACATGCACATACTTTCTTGTAGTGATCATATCGGGAATAGTTTCTATGCTCCATCTGGATTTTTCCTGAACATGTAAAGAAGTAAATTGGAAGTAGTGGGATTCACCGACGAATTTTTGATGCGTTGCAAAAAAAATTATCGCTAAAAGTCAATTTTTTTTTTGTAGTAATCATATGATATAACTATTTTTGTGCAACCATATTTGCCTTCGACTACATATTGGTCCAAGTATGAACAATGTCCCATTTCAATGTCTGTTCTTATAAAACTTGTGCGAGACAGCCACCATGCATGGGCTCTGGCCCAATAAATACAAGGGTTGTGTGATTTCTTACAGTTATTAGCTCGTATAATTATCATTAGTAATTAAGAGGACTTCAGTTCAAGGTACAAGTAGATTTTGATGCTTTCTTATCACACATCCAATATCAAGTATGTATCACAGCATAATTATAGATTGTTAAGTATTATTTTATTTAATATAATATAGATTGTGTTTTTGATGTATATAATGTTATGATTCATTATTATTCCTACGAACATTCAACCATCCAATATTAGGTACCGACAAACTTAATTATTTGTAGAAACAAGTTAAATTAAAGCAAATATTTCTTCTGATAATTGTTGCAAAAAGTACAATTTTATACTGCTTCAAAAATTTCGTCCAAATGGATTATTAAATTCTTCAAATTTTCTTTTGACAAAATTAAAATTCATCGTAAGAATTCACATTAAAAGAAATATTTCTATCGATGACAACATTATAGTCGAAAAAAGTACCCTTTTCTGATGACTTTAGAAAGTCGTTTGTAAAGATTATTTAACTCTCCCAACTTTTTTTTACACGATAATAAAAAATCAACAAAAATTTCACATAAAGTAAAAATTTATGCCAACAATTAGAAAATTGTCGCAAGAAGTACCATTTCCCGTCTTCAAAAGAGAAATTAAATTCTCAAAAAAAAAAATTGACAATCTAAATAATCGTTCGAAGAAGTCGAGTAAGTGTAAAATTATTATACCGACGGCATTGTAATCTTCACCCTAACTAGCATTTTCCAGCAACTTTGTAATTGCATCGTAGAGATTATCCAATCTTTCTAATTTTTTTGCATCGCCAATAAATTACGGCCAAATTTGCACCGATAAAATTTTTTTGGGTGCGAAATAATTTATCCCCTCCATGTCTTGTTCTGACGAACGTTTTTGTCGTCAACAGAAGTACGTTTGCTAACGAATGAAATCTTCTGTAGATAAATTAGAAGCCGTCGAGAAAAGTTGATGCACTCCGTGTGAATTTTTCTTGAAAATATAAAGAAGTAAATAGTAAGAAGTGGGATTCAACGACGAATTTTTGAAGTGTCAAAAAAAAGTTTGTCGCTAAAAGTCAAATTTTCTTGTGGTGAGTATATGGTTTAACTATTTTTGTGCAAGCATATTTGCCTTCAACTAGCCTTCAACTACTTCAGATTGGTCCAAGTGTGAACAAGTTCCCATTTCAATGTCCGTTCTTATCAAACTTGTACGAGATAACTACCATGCACGGGCTCTGGCCTAATAAATACACGGATTATGTGATTTCTTGTGTTGCCCCATGAAACCAAAACGCCAAGTTACTGATAATTTCGTATCCGTTTATAGAAAATTATTATAATTTATTTTGATTATATTTTAGTTTCTGCATCTATTGCAATGTGAAAACATCTCTAAGCATTTCATTGAAACATATAAAATGAAGACTATTTTATTAAATTAATTATAATTTTGTTAATTCTATTTTATTCAACTCTTCAAACTTTTACCAGACAATCTAAATAATAGTTATAAAAATTAGATTAACAGTAAAATAGTTCTACCGACGACAACGTAATCTTCGCCAAAAGTAGTATTTTTCGACGAGCCAAATTCGTGGTATCGCATCCTTGATTTTATCTCTTATTTAATTTTTTAATTTAAATGGTCCAAATGTTACATACTTTATAAACTAAAATTACTGAACTTCTAGTTGAGAAAAAATAAACAGACACACACACATTATGGGAAAATTCACTTGGTTACCCCACTCATGGAAATGTTTTCATTACAGTTTGACTAAAAAGTAGCGGTAAATTTGCACGAAACATTTTTATCGTATATGTTCGTTATGAAATTTGTTCTATCATTTCAATCCTAGTATTTGTACCCTCATTTATCTTTATTGTATATGTACGTTATGAAATTGGTATCTATCATTTTAATCCTAGTTTGTACCCTCATTTCAATCTTATCTTATATTTCGATTCCTTAAAAGCTCACATCATATATACATGTTAATGGATCAATTTTAATTAAACAGGGAAAAACCACTATCTTGTCTCATCTCCCCCTTCCAACTGAAAGAAATCCTACATCTATTTATGCATTTTAAGGCTCCAACGGAAAGAAATCATACCCTTTGGAGGAAATTTTTTTTTTTTTTTACTCAGTGCCATGTGTTGGAAATTGTTGTTCAAATATATTAAACCATGCAATATGAGATTGCAGGACTCGCAAATAAAATGGAAAAGTGAAACGGTCCAGCCACAACAAACAGGGGCATTTTGCCCCCGTCTCAAACATGGGTGTTTTCCGCCCCTGTTTGTTGAACAGTTGAGGCACCAAAATGTGCATCTTCGCCTCAAGTGAAGTGTCATCCGATTTTAGGTGTCTTTACACAATAAAACCAAGATGAATTTGATATTAAAAATTATATGAAATCATCTCCAAACAACATCAAAGTATAAATCATCAAATTCATACAGAAAATTATCAGATTTCTTATACTTTCTATAGTTTTTTTTTTTTTTTTTCAGATTTCATTAATGTTAGTACAATCCAGTTTGTGGCTTGAAATCTGCTAAAGCTATTTATGTGAAGACCCTTTTGCATCTCCTTTTACCGAGAATTCAAATATCGCTTTTCATTTATCCTTCATTGTTCTTCAAGTTTTGCAGTAGAAATTTTGGTTATTGTTTTTCATTCTTCATCTCTCAAGAAATTGTTCTACACCATGTATAGCCATGTATGATTGAATAAATTCCCGTTTCCAAAAATATTTAGATGGAATTTTGGAATACTGTTTTTCTTATTTATGAACAAAACAATTAATTAGTTAATAGTAAAGTAGGAATTACTTTTATTTTAAGTAACTTAAAATTTTATTTTGACCAACGAAAAGGTTATTTATTTTGAAATCTATATATACTTTGGGAAGTGAAATACGATTTCGAAGGTTTGGAACTAAATGCGCAGGAGGGTTGAAGGTTGGGGACGAAATGTGTAATTCTCTCCCATATATGTTACATTGTAGCCGGAAAGTTTATAACGTTGATACCGTTAAATCTGTAAGGAGACTGCTAAGTTAATGCTTTGCTTTATACAAGTACATAATTAGTAAGTTAATGCTTTGCTGTATACAAGTAGAATTTTACGTCGGACGACCAATCTTCAGTAGCCAAGCAAGGTGCTTCGCTACTTTGGAAATCGGATGAATCCAAAGATACCCATAAATCTTCCAGCACATTTGAATATCAAATTAGTCAAAACTTATTTGAATTCTGGTGATTTTAAACGTGCTCGCCAACTGTTTGATAAAATCTCTGAACCAGATTTACAATTGTGCACAGTGTTGATCACAGCTTACACGAAGCATGGTCATCCGGAAGAAGCAATAAAACTATATGCGAAATTGAGAAATAGCGGAAAAGTCAATCCCGATAAGTTGGCTCTTTTGTCTGTTGCCAAGGCTTGTGCTACATCAGGGGATGTTATTAAGGCAAAAGAGATCCATGAGGATGCTATCAAATATGGGTTTGATTCCAATTTGCTTCTTGGGAATGCGATGATTGATATGTATGGGAAATGCAAGTACATTGAGGGTGCGAAGAGAGTTTTTGATAATTTAAGAGTGAAGGATGTGATTTCTTGGACATCATTATGCTCGTGTTATGTCAATTGTGGGCTACCGAGAGACGCTCTTTGGGCTATTCGTGCAATGGGTCTGAGTAGAATAAGGCCTAATTCTATGACGTTATCTTCTATACTTCCTGCTTGTTCAGGTTTGAAGTGTTTGAATATAGGTAGAGCGGTTCATGGTTTTGGTATTAAGAATGGTATGGAAGATAACATGTTTGTGAATAGTGCACTAGTGGATATGTATGCTAATTGTTCGAGTATCAAGCAAGCTGAGCTGGTGTTTCATAACATGCTCCAGCGCGATGTGGTGTCATGGAATGTCATGATATCGGCATATTTCTCAAATGGAAAATGTGAGGAGGCACTTAATATGTTTGATCAGATGAGAAGTCAAGGAGTCAAGTTGAATTATGATTCCTGGAATGCCGTTATTTGTGGATTTATGGAGAATGGACAGACACAAGAAGCACTGGAGTTATTCAGCAAAATGCAGCAATTAGGATTCAAACCAAACCAAATCACTATTACAAGTGTCTTACCTGCTTGCACACATTTGGAAAGCTTGAGGTTAGGAAAGGAGATTAATGCATATATCATTAGGCATTGGTTCTCAGAAGATCTAACTGCAACTACGGCTTTGATCTTTGTGTATGCCAAATGTGGTGACCTGGAGCTGTCCCATAGAGTTTTCAGCATGATGCCAAAGAAAGATACTGTTGCTTGGAACACAATAATTATTGCAAACTCAATGCATGGAAGAGGAGAGGAAGCTTTGTTGCACTTCAATGAAATGGTAAGCTCAGGGGTTAAACCAAACTCTGTTACTTTAACAGGTGTTCTGTCTGGTTGCAGCCACTCAGGGCTGGTAGACGAGAGCCTCTCCATTTTTCATTCAATGAGTAAGGATCACAAAATTGAACCTGATGTGGAGCACTATTCGTGCATGGTTGACGTTCTAAGTCGTGGAGGTCGCTTAATAGAGGCATATCAGTTTATCCAACGTATGCCTATGGAGCCCAGTGCTGCTGCTTGGGGAGCCTTGCTTGGAGCATGTCGAATATACAAGAACGTGGACTTGGGACGAATTGCAGCAAACCATCTATTTGAGGTTGAACCAAACAACCCGGGAAACTACGTTTTGTTTTCTAACATCCTTGTCACTGCCAAACTGTGGGGAGAAGCCTCAGAGACTAGGAAACTGATGAGAGACAGAGGAATCAAGAAAGTGCCTGGTTGCAGTTGGATTCAAGTGAAGAACAGAGTGCACACTTTTGTTGTTGGTGATAAAAAGAATGAGCAGAGTGATAAAATTTATAAATTTTTGAATGAAATGCGCAAGAAGATGAAATTAGCAGGATACTTGCCTGATACTGAATTTGTTTTACAAGATTTGGATGCAGAAGACCAGGAAGACAGTTTGTGCAATCACAGTGAGAAACTTGCTGTTGCTTTTGGGATACTTAATTTGAAAGGCGAGTCATCTATTAGGGTGTTTAAGAACTTAAGAATATGCGGTGATTGTCATAACACCATCAAGTTTATAGCTAAAATTGTTGGCGTGCAAATCATTGTGAGAGATTCACTAAGGTTTCACCATTTTAAAGATGGGCTGTGTTCCTGTAAAGATTTCTGGTGACACCTACAAAAATGCAGATTTTGAACTCCCTTATTGAACATTGTACATTGATTTTAGTTGCAATTTGAATTTATTTGTTTGCTCCTAAATGGATTGTATTTCTTGCAGGATCAAGCTCACTCAACAAGGTTCTTTGTCTTTGGAGGTTGATTGAAATCATCTTTCTTTTAGTCTTCAATCATTTTTCTGTCTTTCATCAGTTTTTTGCAGTGTTACAAAGAAGTTTCTGCCGGCAGATTAATGCCAACAAAAAGTGGCAACCACAATGTAGCGATAATTTGGAACATTCACAGTAGTTATGGAATACAAGGAATGGCATAAATATTGGCTCAATTGAACAAGGTTGGAATCTGACAGGGTATTGAATATTGAATTTCTTTTTCTCAATTTTCTGTCTAAATTTATTTTTGTACAATCAACCAAAGACAATATACAAGCAGGATCAGTGCATAATGCTGCTAAAAACACTATGAATCAAGCTGGGGTCCCTTGGATTTTCACATCCTCGGGCCTTTAGATCATGTTTGGCTAATACTTAAAAGGATGCTTTTAAGCATATCTTCTCCGACTCCCATCCCTCCAGCTCCGGCTGGCAATGCAACAGCACGAAACCGGTAGACCCACCCCTTCCCTTTGGGTCAAGGAAACGAACCTCAGTATGATGGCATGAGAAACTCGCCCCCGAAGTTATCCAGTTTTCCAGATGCTGCATGTTGTTTGACAGTGAAGAGGAAAGGCACACGCTCTCAGCGAGGAAGTTGTACTGTCACTACTGTGACTGCAGCATAGTCAATTACATCATTTTTTCCTCGAACTTGAA
The DNA here is from genome assembly GCA_030279155.1 of Forsythia viridissima. NCBI lineage: Eukaryota > Viridiplantae > Streptophyta > Magnoliopsida > Lamiales > Oleaceae > Forsythia > Forsythia viridissima. The sequence continues at coordinate 38,793,446 of CM059036.1, forward strand.
AGCGCCATCCTGGGATACCTCGAATAATCCTTCGATCTCATCAATAGTGTTTGGTTAGGCGAGTCATATTCACATATTTCAACTGTTTTGATCAACGATGTTTACAAAACATAGTAAACTCAACTTTAAAATGTATGACAAATATGGAGTCTTTTTCATTATGACATCATACATATTTTTGTAGATTTCTTTTGTTTATTTTATTATTTATATTTTTTAAGGGCAAGCGAAGTTAAGGTAATTGCAGCATAAATTCGGCTAAATCACTATTTTATTTTGTTTCAGTTTAATAATGGCACATTATTTTAATTTGTCGCATATGTGATGATACGTATTCATGTCAACAACATTTTTGCCAACTCAAGTTGTATGTTAGCTTTTTCAATAATCAAACCGACATATGCATACGCAATGATCTAATTGAAATTAAATTATAATATGTATTTTGAGACCCAATAAGTCTATCTAAATAAAGATATAAAAGTATCCCGAAAAAATCTTTAAAATAAGATGATTTTTATTTTAAAAGTGAATTCTTTATTTTAAAATTTTACAATTTAAAAGAATCAAACTCAATTTCTATTTAAGATCCAGATGAGCAGTCTCCAACTCCGTGCACTTTCAAAAACATCTCTAATGCTACATTCTATTTTAAATGTTCAACTGATGTGGCGGTGAGATAAAAAAGACAAAACACGCCACAGCATTTATTGTAGAAGGCCGTCCAATTTTAGATATTCTGTTAGGCAACCTTCCACCAATTTTTTTATTAAAATATTTCTATTTCTCTAATCTATTTTCTTAGACAACATGTTAGACATCGTTAGAGATGCTCTATACAACTTTTAAAAAATACGTGACAAGATAGAGAAAAGAAATGAGGAGAGATAAAGTGAAACGGTGAAATAGAAAAGAAAAATAGATGAAAAAGATACAACAAAAAAAACGTAGTAAGTTGTATAGCATGTTGTCTAAGAACATCTCCAATATAGATTGCATTCCCACTTCAAATTGCTTACATAGCAAAGAAAAAAGAGAAGAAAGTTGAGAATGTCTAACACACTGTCCACATTTAGATAATGTGCTAGACATCCTCCATTTATTTAATATCTATCAAAATGTGTCTTAAACTATTTTTATTTAATTTTTTCCAATTTATCACCATCGAAATGTGTTTTAATAATTCTTTATTTAATTTATCTACCAATATTTATTGTACATATCGACTATAATTTTTTTAATCCACAACTCCATTAGAAATGATATTCTCTTCGTCTTCATTTTATTTACCACATATAGAACAACCCACATTATTGCATTGGAGACACTCTAAGAAAATCTCCAATGATAGACACCTTCTAAAAAATTTATGTAGCAAGAAAGAGAAAAGAGAAATAGTAGAATGAGAAAATAGAATAGAAAAAGAAATAAAAGAAATAGACATAATGTGACAACATTTATTATATAAGGCTGCCTAGCAAACTAGATAGTCTGTTGGAGAGTCTTTTACAATAAATGCTGCCACATAAATTTTGTCTCCTCCACTTTATCGTCACATCAACTCGACGTTCAAAATAAAAAAACAACGTTGGAGATGCTCTAAGAGATCTTCAATATCATTTTGAATGTCCAACTGATGTAAAAATGAGCTGAAGAGAACAAAACTCACGTAAACATTAATAAATTGTTCATTTTTAAACAACCTACTAAACAGCCTTCAAACCATTTTTTAATTATTTTGTCTATCTCTCATCTCTCTCTTCTCATCTCTTTTTTCTCTCTTGTCACACAAATTTTTTTAAATATATCTAGCATTGAAGATGTTATAAAAATATACAATCCATTGAAGAGGGATTATGTGTTACTCGAGTTCGGACAACACGTCAATTACCCGACTGCCATGTGTTAACTGTCGGAGGAGTCACTTTTCCCCTGTTGCTCATCTTTTTTGGTCAAAAATTACGACTGTTATTTCTCTCCATTTCCTACCTTTTTTTTTTATATCAAATACCCTAATTTCCAGACAACCGGCTAGACCCCATCCATCATTTTCTACATAGCCTCCTTAATTGCAGTAGGCACCCCTCTCTTTTTTAAATATTTCACAATTTTTTGCGGATGGCTACCAACCCCAATATTACACTCCATTCTAACTATTTAAATCTCCTCAACCCTCTATTTGCTCTTCATTATTTTTGCAATATTCAAGCATTATCAAACACTCTCAAACACAAAACACATGATTTTTTCTCAAAATTTTATAATTACGGAGCTTGATAGTGATGATATTATTTATGTTCCTCATGTGACTACCAATGCTATTCTTCAAATTAGGCAAGAATTTCAATCATCGAACGATACGTATAATTTTTACAATCAATATCCACGAAAATCAGAGTTCAGTACACGCATAGCAAACAAGAGAGAAGGGAGACCTAGCCGGTTGTCTTAAAAAAGAGATATTTGATTATTTGATATAAAAAAAAAAAAGAGTAGGTGAGAGAAGAAGAAACAACAACCGCAATTTTTGACCAAAAATAGAAGAATAAAAAGGGCCAACATCAAATATTTTGAGAGGGATGGGCGAATTGCCCAACAGCCAACACGTGGCAATGGAGCAATTGATGTGTTGCTCAAATTCGGGCAACACACAATCGCTCATCTATAGAATAATCTTCTACAATAAAAGCTAACAAATGAATTCTATCAATTCCATCTCATCACCACATCAACTAGACATTCAAAATACAAAACAAAATTAGAGACGCTCCATCACCCAAATTAAAAATTGACACCTAACCCTAAATTTACACAACATCAAAAGGAAAAATAGTGGATTTAAAAGTAATTAAAATCTGTTAAATTAGAGTTTAAAAGTTTGACTTAGAACATTTGCTCAACCCAAGTGCAACCCCATTCGCCACCGTCCATAATTTCAGCCACTGCGGACCAAAACCCAAAATCCGTTTCCAATACCTTTAGGTCTGCCTAGGATTTTTTTTACGAGTTCAGTGTTACTATCTATGAAAAATTGAAAAAATCAGTCCTTGTTAATTTTTAGAACACTAGTTTTGGATGGTGTTAAATATATTTTAATCTTCAAATTCAAACATAAAGATTGCTTTAGAAAAACCGATCATGATTCGGTGACAAATAGAACTAGCTACGAGAAAAAGCAAGGGGCGGTTATGGGGTGTTAGTGCCTTAGGCCATCAACAGTGACGTGGCCGGCGGTGGTTGAAAGTTGGGTGGGTGGCGATTGTGACTGAGGGTGCATTTGGGTTGAACAACGTGAAAAACCAAAAAGAATAAAACCCTAACTTCATAGATTGTTAACAGCCATTAATATCTTCTTTTTTTCTGTATGGTGATGTATAAATTTAACCAACAAATCTTCAATTGCGTCTTCTTCAAATTTAATCGCAGTAATTTTTTTTTTTAATAAAAAACTGAAATCTAATAGGGGCATTCAGAATGAGTAGGAGGTTGTAATAATTCAATCAACAAAAATTCAGAACATTTTACTTTCATCATCATTATGCCCCACACTTAAATCACTATAAATCATATAGATTTTAATAATATAAACAAAAATAAAAACGAGATGAAAGGGGGCGAAGGAATTCCTCTCAGACAAATGCCTCGATTTGTCGTCACGATTTTTAGTCGAATGGATTTCGATCGGACTCGTCATCGTAAATTATTCATCACTGAGAAATCCAAACAATAGAAAATCCCCCAAATTTTAGAGAAAAAAAAAAACAGAGAAATTGTGAAGAAAATATTGTGAAAATTTAAAAATGGAATAGAAAAAGATTAGAGATCCATTGATATAGAAACAAGAATACCTGATTCCATATGATAAAATATGGGGGCTATTGAGAGCTGTGTCAGCCGAATACCAATGGAGTTGTACTTATAAGGGCTGCAGCCTCCATGCGCAAGTTAAATTGCTTTAGGGTTTCATCTAGGGTTAGGGTTTCGGCCGTTGATAGTTTCCGAAATGACTCATATGCCACTTTTAAACCCAACCAGATATTTGCGGTCTACAGAATTTTGACAATTTGTTGGGCTCCTCCCTACCGGCCTTTAGTATTTTCTTCTAATTTCAATTTTATTGGGCTATTAAAAAAAATGCAAAAATATTATTACTTGAAAATTTACATATATACACTATAAATTAAATAGATATTAAAAAATACTGAATTTTATGTATTAATTAAAAAGGAACTCGTGAATACTAATATCGTGTAAAAAAATATTGTTAATCATTTACTAATCACAATTAATATAAGTTACCTATAAAATAGGAAACAAAAATTACTTTGCATCCAAATAGATTATTTCTCCTCACTATAATATTTATCTCTCTTCTAAAGTACATTCTCACTCCACATTATATCCTGTCAATTCAATCAAAATTTAAACTTGCATAATGAAAATCTCAATACTAAGAAAAAATATTGCACAATTCTACCGATATGCAATAACAAAACATTGCAACAATTAAAGTTTCAAAAAACCAAAACATGTTGTTTAAACAATGGACATTAATAAATTATACCAACTAATGTAACTTGAAATTTATTTCAAATTTTAATAACTATATATATTAACGATAGTAACAATGATTGTTTAGCACGATAACCATCGCTGCCCCTGCAATAACACATATAGTAACAATGACAAATAACAAAGTAAGTACTCGTTATGTGATAATCATATTTGATTTGTAACACAATACAAACATAATCATGGGACGTAAGTTGTTTAACAATTAGAACCACATGTTTTTTTATACTGTATATACATAATATTCATCTTTGATAAAATATTATAAAGTATCACTGGTCAGTTAACATTAACATTCAGTGGCAATAACAAAATGCACCTTTTTTCCATTGCTAATCTGTTGGTAGGAAGAAAAAAATAATTAAATAACTAAATAAAAAGTTCGGTAAATATTAAACATGTTACCAAAACGTTTGGTATGGAGACTGTTGTTCTCAGATGTACCCAAATAAATTATTTGAAAAGCACAACAAAAATTAAGAAAATAACAATTTGCCTAGCTTTCACACAAGCAGAAGGACGGGTATTTAGTGCTTTAGATCCATCAAGAAGTTCATTTTTTGTTAGATTTTGACTAGAAAAACTCATTTATTCGAGTAGAATGATTCCCATACAATAATTTATTTTCTTTTAATAGATAAGAAATTGATAATAGAGGTAAGAAAGTTATGAGATAATGGAAGAGAGGGAGTTTGACATCAAACAACGTGAAATATAGTGTAACTTTAATTAGGTGCTTAATTGTAGGATTTTCTATTAATGATATTTTAAATCCATAATTAACTTAAGAATAATCACATGTTGCAAAATAATTAATGGATCTATTAATGATATTTTACAACTGTCCAATAAAAAAATATGATGTTTGGTAGAATTGATTAAAATAACAAAATCTAGTAAAATTCAAAATCTTAAAAAACAATGGTGGGGTACCTAATTTTTCCTTCTTAGTAAATCTGAAGACATTTAGTGAATTTTTAAACTAGTTCATAATTATGACATTAATATGAAGCCCAAAAGTGTCTCTCATTTGCAAATCAAAATCATCAACAATAAAGCTCAGCCTTTACAAAATCAGCGAGAGTTATCAGCTAAGATGATGGAGAATTCAAAATTCAAAAATGAATTCGTGCATAACATAATCCATTGGAAGATGCAGCCAATAATTATGGAAAGTTAAAGCAAAAAATTCAAAATAAGAAAGAGTTGTCGCGGTGAATTATTGTCGATTTCTAAACTCTTGGTTTGGAGAAGAAATCTTGGAAATTTCAGTTGAAATATATTGCCAACCATTTGCAAGAATTTGATTACGAGGTAAGTTCTGATTTTTTTAATATAGTAACAAACGTAGTTGAAAGTTCACAATCTTTCTATTGAAAGGGATATCGTATATGGTTAAATTTTCAATTTAAGTATAATTTCTTTGGACTCATTTTTCCGTGAGGCCTGATATATTGTTTGAGTAGGATAAAATAGAGCAAAACGGCAAATTATAAATACTAAAACAATTTGAAAAATTCCCAAATGTAATTTAAGCACATGTTTGGAATTGCTGAAATTATAATTTCAGCTGGTTAAACTGATCAAACATATTTTTTATCCACACATTTTATAGGACCCACAACTTACAATCCACTTTTATCCACACATTTACCAACAATTTATAATATAAGCACTTAAAAATAATTTCAGCACTACCAAACATCATCTGCCTAATTTGAATTTAACTTTGTACACTACATAAAGCAACTGATATGCAATGATGTTGAATTGTGTACACATTGAGTATCAAGACTTTGAAGTTTTAGGCTTGAGGCATGAATAATCTGTTTGGATGGAGATACAACTATGATACGTTAGCATACAGGGGCAAAGAACCGAATATCAGACAATATGATAAATAAGATTGTTGTATAAGTAAATCTAAAATGATTATAAGCTAAGCAGATTTTAAATGTGTGAAGCAAATACATCAATCTTAGCAGACATAATTATCAATATTTGGAAAAGTTGTATAGGGTTATAATAAAAATGAATTGAAAACATAATCCATTTTCATTTCCGGAATATAAATTAACATAGTTGGGTATGAATGGTATGTGAATATCTTTAGGTATACTGCATATATATTGAAAGAAACATTTTATTGGCATGATTATATTTTGGTAACGAGTCATGATTATATTTTATATTTTTATTTTGGTAACGAGCCATGATTATCTTTATAACAATTATATTTTATTGGCATGATTATATTTTGGTAATGATCAAACATGCACTTACAATAATTACTCGATTATTAGAATAATGGAATATACTTACGTGAACTTGGTTGAGATGTTAATGAAGGAGATAAAAAGGGATTTGTCAGAGTATGCTATAATCGTGCAATATCAGGTTTTAAACGTGCAATATCAGGTTTTAAACGAACGGCCTCCACATTCGAATTCACAACGATAGTTATTTGTCTTTCTATATACATATCAAAATAGTGAATCGAATTTGACAAAATTACCACTGTGTGGATATTGAGAAAATGAATACTAATGAAGATAATTTGAGGTACTTGGGTAATTCAAATTCAGACATATCCTTATCATATTTATAGTTCCATGAATAATTCATTGTTAGCAAAATTCCCATATGTTGAAGAAATGGGTAATGATATTTGTTAGAACGCGACATATCCTTATCATATTATTGAAGAGACTAAATGCAACGTCATCTCTCAACCTAGTATCGAAGATGTTAAAAAAATTCAATTTTCAAGAATAAAGAATTGTTAATAACAAGTGTGGCACTATATGCAATTAAGTAGAGATTTCAGTTCACAAATTACAAGTCAGACAAGAATGAGATGTACTAAAGTGCTTGGATGTTAACTACAAATGGAAACTTAGAGCTTCAGTAATCGGAAGGACAATGATGTTCAAAATAAGAAACATAAAGAATAGTCACACATACTCATTTGACGTAGTCTTACGAGATCATATAGAAGCTACATGTTCAGTTATTACCAAGAGCGGATTGGGAGGGGGGCAGCCCTGAGCTAAAGTCCAGGGCTGCCCAATCCCAAGTCCAAAATTGTAGGCCAATTAAAAAAAAAGGGAAAATTGCAAATAAGTCATCTCCACATGACTTGTTTCAAATTAGGTCAAAACTTTTTTTAAATTGTGATTAAGTCATACTTCACATCAATATTTTATATTAATTCCAAAATCACCCCTTTTAACCATATTTTTCATTGACACAATCTTTCAACTCCACAAACCTCCGGCCACCTCCGGCGACAACCTCCGGCCACCTCCAGCACGCCTCCACCTCCGGCGACCTCCTCCTCGACCTCCGGCGACAACCGTCTCCACCTCCGGCAACCTCCAGCGACCACCGCTTCCACCTCCGGCGACCTCCGGTGAGTGCTTCTAAGGCACAGTGTCACTTTTTAGGCACACTTTTTAGGCACTTTTCTTGGTGAAGATTTTGGATCACTTTTTAGGCAGTTTTTTTGGTGAAGATTTTGTTAGCTGTGAAACTAAAAAAATAACGTTTTATGGACTTTGGTCACAGTGTTTGAATCCTTATCTTTGGTTTGTATGCTTTTTTATTTCTTCATCTTATGTGGTTGTACTCTATTCTTAATGTCTTAACAGTTAGCATTGATCTATCTGTGCTGCAAGAGAGGCTGACCAATATGATTAACCTGGGTTGAGTATTTAGATTGAATATTTTAGCATTTATGTAAACAATGAGCATTTTCCAGTTATATAAACAATGAGGTAACATCTGTTGTTGATACTGTATTATAGAATAGCAATTTGATATTGTATTAAACAAAACAGTATCACAACATAAATGAGCATAGAATGTTGTATATATGAGCTTGAATGCTGTAAATATGAGCTTGAATACTCTATTATCTTATGTAAATAGGAGCTTGAATGCTCCACCATCTAATTGTTGTAAATAGGAGATTGAATGTTCCATCATCTAATATTTAGTCATGGTATTTTATTTGATACTATATTATACAAAACAGTATCACAGAAAACAGTATCACAATATAAATGGACATAGAATTGTGGTAAATAGGAGCTTGAATGTTCCATCATCTAATATTTGAATGTCTTAGTTTTAATCCATGATACTATTTTAATGCCTTAGTTTTAATCTATGATACTGTTTAATTATGGCAAAGTTTAATAGATTGAAACTTTGTCATAATATTTCACTATCATTTGAAACATGTTTTAATCCATGATACTGTTTGAATATATATATATATATATATATATATATGTGATCTTTGATGCTGTTTAATTATGGCAATGTTTGAACCTGTGTATTGTTTGAATGTCTTAGTTTTAATCTATGATACTGTTTTAATCCATGATACTGTTTTGTTTGGTAATTAGTATATTTTGATATCGTTTTAATCCATGATAGTGTTTTAATCCTGTGATACTGTTTGATTATGCCAATGTTTGAACATGTGATATTGTTTGAATATCTTAGTTTTCATCTATGATATTGTTTTAATCCATGATACTGTTTTGTTTAGGTAATTAGTATATTTTGATACCGTTTTAATCCATGATACTGTTTTTATCCTGTGATACTTCAATGTGATCTTTGATATTGTTTAATTATGGCAAGGTTTGAATAAGTGATACTGTTTGAATGACTTAGTTTTAATCCATGATAATGTTTTGTTTAGGTAATATGCATTCATATAAATTGATATTTGTTTTAATCCATGTTTTAATCTATGATACTGTTTTGCATAATACAGTATCAAACAAAACATATGACTAATTAAACAGTATCAAAGATAAAAGTATGATATCATAGTCATATGTGTTGTTTGATACTGTATTATGCAAAACAGTATCACAAAAACAGTATCACAATAGAAATGATCATAGAATTTGCACACGTGCTCAGAATTTTTATTATAATATGTTTTCGGAATGGTCTCGACGAGACGGTCAAGACCAGTTGCTTTGCCACTGCTAATGATAGATTTTACCCGTTTGAAGTAGTCTCTTTAGCTTAAAATGTCAATCTTTAATTTTTTTTTTTCAAAACAGTATCACAAATTCTTTAAAACAGTATCACGGATAAATGTACATCATTTTGCTCCAAATTAAAGCTCTTCCAAGGTATCTGAGTCCTTTAAAAGCAAACACATACTTCAGAGCAATGCTAAAATGAAGAAAGAAGAACTGCCAATCATTATCAAGTTAAAGGGAAGTCATCTAAAACTATGTAGGCATATGTATTAATCCTATGATACTATTTGAATGTCTTAGTTTTAATCTATGATACTGTTTTATTTAGGTAATGTGCATTAGTATATTTTGATACTATTTTAATCCATGATACTGTTTTATTCTATGTTGAATGAGTTTTATTTATGATATCGTGCTTTTATTCTTTGATGCTGTCCAATTATGCCAAGGTTTGAACCTGTGATACTATTTGAATGTCTTAGTTTTATCTATGATACTATTTTAATCTATGATATTGTTTTGTTTAGGTAATGTGCATTAGTAATTTTTATACTGTTTTAATCCATGTTCTAATCTATTATATTGTTTTGCATAATACAGTATCAAAGATAAAAGCATGGTATCATAGTCATGTGTGTTGTTTGATACTGTATTATGCAAAACAGTATCACAAAAAATAGTATCACAATAGAAATGAACATAGAATTTGCACACGTGCTCAGAATTTTTATTATAATATGTTTTCGGAATGGTCTCGACGAGACGGTCAAGACCAGTGCTTTGCCACTGCCTATGATGGATTTTACCCGTTTGAAATCGTCTCTTTAGCTTAAAATGACAATCTTTAATTTTTTTTTTTCAAAACAGTATCACGGATAAATATATCTTTATTGAAGCCACCATTCATCTTTCTCTTGTTGAACATCCTTTGAACTTGATCCTTTTTCATTAACACTCCCAGTTCTTGATTGATCAGATCCTAGTTCTTCATTATCACTACAAGAATCATAAAGGTTCACTACAAGAATCATAGGTTTAACAATCTTTAATTTTTTTTTCAAAACAGTATTACAAATCCTCTAAAATAGTATCACGGATTAATGTACATCCTTTTGCTGTAAATTAAAGCTCTTCCAAGATATCTGAGTCCCTTAAAAGCAAGCAAACACATACTTCAGAGCAATGCCAAGATGAAAAAAGAATAACTGCTCACTATCATTAAAAACAGAGAAAAAAAATCAACAAATTTCACTATCATTAGAAACAGTATCATATATTGAAACACATCTATTGAAACAGTATCAAGCATTTTACATGTTTCAACATAAAATCCTAACTCACAACAACTACATTATCAAAAACTAGTTGAATCAGTTTATCCAAACTCTATTTATTAACTGCATTGCATATGTTTCAATTGGAACAATATCTCAATATTTTCATGATTATTTTTAACCGAAAATGGTTACTTTATACAAAAAATAAAAAATAAAAAAATATGTTCGCCATTGAAATATCAGCTTTCGAATTGTTTGTATGCGGTTACAGGTTACGGTGAAAAGAATCAAACACAAGAAGAAGATAAAAATTGTTAAAAGTAAATGAAGGAATTTCTAAACAGCTATTGAAATGATTTTGTTGGTTTTTACGTGTTTAAATGACAGTTTTTACAATTGGAGGGTATATTGGTCTTTTAGTAATAAAGTATGACTTTAGTTGAATTAAGATTATATCATATGACTTTTCAACCCACTATGGCGTTAATAGTGACCGGCCCAAAATTTTCCCAAAAAAAAAAAAGAGATATAGCCCAATGTAACTAGAACAGATATAGCCCAATGTAAAAAAATATATATAGCCCAAGTCCAAATGCTAATTGAAATCCAATTAGGTCCAATGTAAAAAAAAAAAAAAAAAATTAGTCCAAGTCCAAAGGCTAATTCAAATCCAATTATGCCAAATCCAATTAGGTTTTGTGTGAATATCAATAAGCAATTCATTGTTTATTCATTAATCCATTTCAGACTTTAGGTTTCAGCAGTTCAACTTCAGGCTTTAGCGATTTCTTTTCTCTTCCCTGGCGACTGCGACTCCGTCTCTTTTCTTTCTCCGCGTCTTTCTTCACAAAATAAAAAATAAAAAAGTCAAAACCCTTCTTGCCTTCTTCTACATCCCCAACTCATTACCCAATAGAGAAATTTCGCCATAGAAGTGGTAAGTTAATTTTTGTTATTTTTTTTTACAGAAATTTGAAAAATTATATTTTGTGCAAAGAATGTTTAAATTATTTGAAATTTATTGTGTTTATTGAATAATAAATTGAAAATGTATCATGTATCATGTATGTAATTTTTTTTTTAGTTTTAGTAATTATATTTCGGAGTTTTCATCTACACTGTTGCACTTGCACATGACATGAGTCCGTTAATTAAAGTTATGTATTTTGTTTTTGTAATTCAGAGTTCAGACATTCAATTTCGTAGACTTCAGTAGACAAGGAAAAGTAATTGATAATTTTTTCAATTTTCTTGAAAGACGCAGGCAGGCGGCACCGCGGCAGCAGGCATGTTCTTTTAAATTTTTTTAGTTTCAGAAATTTCAATTTTTTTTAGTTTCAATTGTTATTTGTTGGACAAGAAAAGAATATGACTATCAATCCAATTAACTAAAATATGTTATTAAACTTTAGGCTCGCGCTTGATTGCTTCAAGTCACAATCAATTTGACGCTGCAACAAGCTACGTAGGACAGGTAATTCGCTTGTTCTTTATGCCCTTGAATTGTGTTTATATTGAATAATGGGTTGAATTATGATTTATTGGATATGGTGTTCCATAGTTGATTGGTTAGGTATTGAATATATTGAATATTGATGAATTGATAGTTGACTGGGATATTGATTTTGTTTTTTGTAATTTTAGATTTCAAAATGGAACAACCTTCTGCCAAGAAAGGAAAAACGTTGTTATCTTTTTTTAGAAAAAGAGATCTATCTGAGGGTACTTCAATTCCTACTGCACCTCCTCTTCCAATCTCATCTCCTGAAATGGTACCTCCTTCATCTTCTAATCTTGATTTTGAACCATCTACTTCTATTGAAAGAGATTCGGGAAAAAGGAAACAAATATGTGAGCATCCAGTTAATGAACGAGATCAGATTAGACGGGCATATCTAAAAGTTGGGCCTTATCAACTGAAACTTTTGGAGTATCCGAGTAAACAATGTGGAAAGCAGAAACGTCGATTTCAGGAACACTGGTATAATCATTATAATTGGTTGGAATATTCGCCTTCAATAGATAAGGCATTTTGTTTTTACTGCTTCCTGTTTCTAAATGATAGTGCTCCACCAAACATTTCGTCATTGGTTACGGTTGGATTTAATAGTTGGAAGAGGGTTAACAAAGGGAAAGAATGTGCATTTCTTACTCATATTGGTACAACACCTTCATCACATCATAATATGTGTAAGAGAAGAGCTGAAGATTTGATGAAACCGTCTCAGCATATTGACAAGGTCATGCATACTGTATCTAGAGAAGAAGTTCAGAAAAATCGTTTACGGCTAAAGACCACAATAATTAGTGTTCGATGGCTAGCACTACAAGGTTGTGCTTTTAGGGGTCATAATGAATCTTCTTCTTCATTGAACCGTGGTAATTTTCTTGAAATGGTGGATGCTTTTGGAAAAATGAATACAGAAATTGGACAAGTTGTACTTGGCAATGCTCCCAAAAATGCTACATACTCTTCTCCTGAAATTCAAAAAGAGATTTTGAACATTATGGCCAATAGAGTACGACATATAATTCGTCAAGAAGTTGGAGATTCAAGATTTTGTATTCTTGTTGATGAAGCACAAGATCAATCTAAACGAGAGCAAATGCTTATTATCTTGAGGTTTGTGAACAATAATGGAATTCTGACAGAACGTTTTTTTGCGATCAAAAGCATTAGTGACACTACCTCATTGAATCTAAAAAACCAAATATCTAATGTTCTTGTTCGTCACAACCTTCAGGTTCAAAACATGAGAGGCCAAGGGTATGATGGTGCTAGTAATATGAGAGGTGCTTGGAATGGACTACAAGCATTATTTCTCAGAGATTGTCCATACGCATATTACATCCACTGTTTTGCCCACCGATTACAGCTTACATTGGTTTCTGCAGCTAAGGATGTCCGTGATATTTGGGAATTCTTTTCTCATTTGGATAATGTTGTTAATATTATTACGTCTTCTCCTAAGCGTATTAATGAGTTGCAAACTGCACAAAGACAAGAAATTGAGCATTTGTTGACAATTGGAGAACGTGAGTCAGGTAGTGGAGCTAATCAGATTGGTAATTTGCAAAGATCGGGAGCTACTCGTTGGAGTTCTCATTACAACTCTGTAACGAGCTTGATAGAAATGTATGTTGCAACTTGTAAGGTGCTTGAGTCTCTTAGTGAACATTCTCCAAATACAAGATGTCGGGCTGAAGTTGGTGGTGTATACAAAAATATTACGAGCTTCGAATTTGTGTTTGTTTTGCATTTCATGCGAAGAATTTTGTCAATCACTGATCTTCTTTGTCAAGCCGTTCAAAAAAGAACCCAAGACATCTTATCTGCTATGAGATTTGTCTATTCTACAAAAACTGTCCTTCAAACATTGAGAGAAGATGGCTGGGAAGAATTTCTTGAGGAAGTGAAAACTTTTTGCTCAAAAAATGATATTCATATACCGAACTTTGAAAGTTCATATATGGTTGGTCGTTACCGCGGCCGTGAGCATCCTACAATTGAGCATCATTACCACTTTGACGTTTTCAATAAAGCAATAGATTTCCTATTGATGGAGTTAAATACAAGGTTTAATGAGATATCAGTAGAACTCCTTTCTCTCAGTGTTGCTTTGGATCCTAAAAATTCTTTTAAATCATTTAACATGGATAATATTTGCAAGCTCGCAGAGAAGTTTTATCCTCAAGATTTTACATCTCAAGATATTTATTGTTTGAAAGTTGAGTTGCAACATTATCAAATTGATGTGATTTCTGAACCTCGGTTTCAAGTATCAACACTTTCTGAATTATGCCAGCAATTGGTAGCAAGCAGAAGGTCGGATCATTATGTTATATTGACTCGATTGATTCGTCTTGTACTAACTCTACCTGTTTCTACGGCAACGATTGAGCGAGCATTTTCAGCAATGAAGCATGTGAAGACGGCAATTCGTAACAAAATGGAAGATGATTTTCTTGCTGACTGTATGACGCTCTTCATTGAACGAGAATTTACTGTGAACATAGATATAGATTCTGTTATAGATGAATTTTATGCTATAAAAGATCGTCGAGCACCACTTCAATAGGTAATGCTGTATTGTGATTTTTCATGTTTAATATAAATTTTGTTCGTACATTAAATTTTTAAAAAATTTTGCCCCCCCCCCCCAATGTAGATTCCTGGCTCCGCCCCTGGTTATTACGAACTGCATCAAGCACAAGTTTCTCTCTACAAAGACATACCTATACACACAAACTAACATTGTAAGAGATGTGATGAAAACCTATGGGGTAACGATTAGCTACTAGAAAGCTTGGAGGGCTCGTAAACGTGCATTGGAGATAGTAAGAAGTGATCTGAAAATAGCGTATGGAAGACTACCAACATACTTACATCCACTTAAACAATCAAATCCAGGATTGTATACAAGAATTGAGGTAGATGATGGTAACCAGTACATGTTCATCTTTGTGGCGTTAGGGGCATCAATAGATAGATGGAAACATTGCAAGTCTATTATCGTAGTTGACGGTACATTCTTGACAAATAGTTATGGTAGGACTATATTCACTGCATGCGCCCAGGATGTCATTGACAACATTTTCATACTTTCCTCTGGTGTTGGTGATTCAGAAAACAATTCTTTATGTGAATGGTTTTTAGTAAGGCTGAAAGAAGCATACATGGAGCGTGATGCCCTTGTTATCAATTCTAATAACATATTGGAACTGAAAATGCAGCCACAAAGTTGTACCCAAGTGCGATGCATGATGTTTGTTCTTACCATCTATTCCACAATTTGAAGAAGTAATTTGGTAAAAATGCAAAATTTATATGGCAACCATTCAACTCAGTTATAAGAGCTTACACAATATCTGGTTTTGAAATCCAAATGAGACATTTGAACAATATAGAAAAATGTATACAAGAGTATCTAGTTATTAATGAAGCGGTCAAAATTAGTATATAAATGTACCAAAAATATTTGTAAATAACTGATAATAAATATTAATGCTGAAATAAGAAAATTCCAGGTATCATAGGTGGTCCAGAGCTTATACATCAAACAGATTTTCCATAATGACGTCTATCATTATAAAATCGGTGAATTCAATAACGAGATCGACCAAGAACTTTCCAATAGAGTCTTTGTTTGAGTCATTGCACTGCACAGTCCAAAAGTGGTTCCTTAAGAATTTAAATATGATAAATCGACATTCACAAGACTCAGAACAAGATATGAGTGTGTGATGAGTGAACAATCAAGAGAATCAATGAGAATAAAACTATATGTAGATTTATTGATGTTGGTCAACTTATGTAAAAAGTTATTATGTTACTTTTCTTTTATGATTCAGATAACATGATTGATTTGTTTTAGAATTAATTTGACGGCATCATCTTTATTGTGTATTGAAATCAATCAGGTGAAAACTTCAAGTGATAGTACATATCATGTAAACGAAGAAATGACGTCATGTTTGGTGAGGATTGATGAAAAAATATGCTATTGCAGACGATTTCAGATTTATGAACTGCCGTGCTCCCACGCAATAGCAGTCATGGACGGAGGCTAATGTAGTCCAGTGCAGGCAAAATGCCTGCACTGGACTTTTGGACAAAAAAAAAATATTGGGCCAATATAAAAAAAAAAAAAAAAGTGTAACTATAAATGGGCCATTAAAATGGCCCATAAAGAAAAAGAATTTGTCCATGAATTATAAATGGTCCACAGTCCACTTATCCACTCCAAGTCTCCAATACATATACGGATATACCCCAATCAAATTTATCCATCAGACCATCCCTAATTCCCTTTTGGCTTTTGCTGTGCGCGTTCTGTGAATGTGGCGATACAGTGCTGTGAAATAGAAATCTTCTCCATCACAATTCGCAAAACCTAATTTCTACTCGTTAATCATTGAAAATCAATTAGTTTTTGAAGATCAAAAACAAGAAGGTATGGTTCAATTTTTTTTTATTTTAAGATTTAGCAGTCCGCCAGTCCGCAGTCGGTAGAGCAGTTGATTTTTTTTTCTTTTCTTTTGTGAATTTAGATGATTCTTGTGGTTTTTCTTTTCTTGAGACATGAAAATTTTGAATTGCATAAGACAACTTTAAATTTTTATTTGAAATGTTTGTGTCCAGTTTGGCTTTGTTAAATGCTTAAATACCATTTCTGACTGTTAAATTAAGTAATCAACCAATGTGCATTTTCTGTTTTAATGCATTTTCTGATTTTAATGCTTTAATTTAATGGATTTTGTTTACTGGAATTTGCATCTTTAAGTGAGAAATAGTAATTTGGTTACTGGAATTTCCACCGAATTGTAATTTGTCACTTGCCTACTTGTTCACGCGACTAATTATCACTTATGTATTTATTTTAGTGTGACAAGACAATGGAGAGATTCTTCAAAAGAAAATCTTTTGTGGAAAACGTTGATGGGGAGATATCAAATCAAACGGATTTTGATGTTGCACAACTTCCCACTGATCCTGGACTAAGGATACCAATTTTGAATTATAATGTTAACATTCGAGATCAAGTTCGAAGGGCATATATGCAAAAGGGTCCTTGTCAACCTCAAGATCATGAATTTCCAAAAAGACCATTTGGAAAAGATTCTAGACGTTTTAGTTCTTCTTGGTTTAAAGAGTTTGCTAGTTGGTTGGAGTATAGTATACAAAAAGATGCTGCATATTGTTTGTATTGTTATCTTTTCAAAACAAATAGTGGAAAACAAGGAGGAGGTGATTCTTTTGTTGGTGAAGGATTCACCTATTGGAAAGATAAAAAAAAGGCTTCATACTCATGTTGGAGGGCATGATAGTGCACATAATCAAGCTCGTATGAAGTGTGAAACTTTAATGAATCAAGAGCAACACATTGAATCAGTTTTCTTCAAACAGTCCAAACAAGTACGAAATGAATATAGTATCCGTCTTAATGCATCAATTGATTGTGTTCGAGTTCTACTACGACAAGGGCATTCATTTCAGGGTAATGATGAATCTGAGAATTCTCTCAATCCAGGTAACTTTTTAGTCCAATTGCAATTTCTGGCTGATCATAACAATGATATTAATGCTGTCTGCTTGAAAAATGCTCCTAAAAATTGCAAATTGACATCGCCTGATGTCCAGAAGGATATAGTAAGTGCTTGTGCTGCTGAAACAATCAATGTTATTATTAAAGATATTGGTGATTCATTATTTTCTATTCTAGTTGATGAATCTCGTGATATATCTACAAAGGAGCAAATGTCAATTGTTTTACGTTATGTGGACAGTAGTGGACATATAAATGAACGTTTCATAGGGATTGAACATGTTACAAGTACCACAGCTCTCTCGCTTAAGGCTGCAATTGATAAGATATAACTTGAGCATGTCTAGATTGAGAGGACAAGGTTATGATGGGGCAAGTAATATGCAAGGTAAGTTTAATGGTCTGAAAGCACTCATTTTAAAGAAGAATCCATGTGCCTTTTATATTTATTGTTTTGCTCATCAACTCCAACTAGCTCTTGTAGCAGTGGCAAAGAAGAATATTCCTATTACTAATTTCTTTCGTGTGGTTGGTGATGTGATAAATACTGTTGGAGCATCTTCTAAACGTTGTGATCTTCTTCGAGAAAAACAATCAGACTTTATTATTGAGGCATTGGAGAAAGGTGAGCTTGTAAGTGGACGGGGACTTAATCAAGAAACTACCCTTCAGCGTTCTGGTGATACACGGTGGGGGTCCCATTATAACTCTTTGGTCAGCTTGCTTGCCATGTTCTCTGCTGTTAGTGATGTACTTGAATTAATTTTTGAAGATGAATCTAGTACTTGTGATCAAAGAAGTGAAGCAACTAATTTATTGGAGTCTATACACTCATTTGATTTTGCATTTAATCTACACTTGATGAGAAGTATCTTGGGGATTTCAAATGAATTGTCAAAGGCATTACAAAGGAAAGATCAAGATATTGTAAATGCAATGCAGTTGGTGAAAATGTGCAAACATCGACTTCAAATTATGAGAGATAATGGGTGGGATTCTTTTGTAGAAGAAGTATATTCTTTTTGTCGGCAGCATTACATTGATATTCCCATCATGGATGATATGTTTGTACGTCGTGCACTTCGTGGTCGTCCACAATGTAATCCTCCAAAAATGACAAATTTACATCATTACCGTGTAGATTTGTTCTACTCTGTTATCGATTTACAACTTCAGGAGTTGAATGATCGTTTCTCGGAGGTAAATACAGAGTTGCTCCTTTGTGTAGCTTGTTTATGTCCAGAAAATTCATTCTCTTCTTTTGACAAGAAAAGCTTGATTAAATTTGCTGAGCTTTATCCAGAAGATTTTTCTAAAGTGAATCTCTTCATACTTAATGATCAACTTGAGACTTATATTTTTGATATGTGCTCTAACAAAATGTTTGAAGGGTTGAATGGCCTTAGTGATCTTGCAGAGAAGTTAGTCATGACAAAGAAAAGTAAAGTTTATCCATTGGTTTACAAACTGTTGACTTTAGCGCTAATTCTACCAGTTGCTACTGCTACAGTTGAAAGAGTATTTTCTGCAATGAAAATTGTGAAGGATAGATTGCGCAATCGAATGGGTGATCAGTGGATGAATGATAGCATCATTGTTTATGTAGAGAAAGATATATTTTTAAAGATTGATAATGAATTCATTGTACAACGATACCAAAGTATGAAAAATCGCAAGGAACAATTATAATGTATGTCATTTTTTGTATTATTGTGTTTTTACATTGATTTATATAATTAACTTTATTAATTTTCGCCCGCACTGACTTAATTTCCTGGCTCCGTCCCTGATAGCAGTAATTACTATTGCTCACATTTATTTCAACAAAGAATCATATCTTAAAGCATACATAGGAACAATAAATCCTTTTGTTCAAAAATCTGAGTGAAATGTACTAATAAAGTAGAAAACATGGTAGTGCTGGTTCCCATGTCAAAAAAATGTCTAGAAGACCACATGAAAAGAGAATATGATCTATGTGTAAGGTAAAGAACAAATCTAAGTGTGGACTTTGCTCAAAATACGAACACAACAGATTAGAATGCAAAAACTCGGCTCCCTTGAAGGCGATCCCAAGATTGAAAATAAAGTAAAATATTACAACTCATTGCGATGTAGAAATTTTGAAACTTGTTTTATACATCATTAATAGAATGTGATTCTTCTCTAATATGAATATTTGAATAATAAATAGTTGATATTTATTTGAAAAAGAAAGTTGGGTGTTTAAAATTTTGAAACGGCTGTGGTTCACAGGCAATGGCAGTAAACGAGTCTAGCCAAATATGAACAATGATGTAGATAATATGAATTGATTGTCAGTAAGTAACTTTACTGATGTACTACAATTATATTGAGAATTTAAGTGGTACAAAATCGTGTAAATGATGTTCGTATTTGAAATTCTAAAATTTGAACTATTGGCGTCTTAATTTGATGTTACTTAGAACTATTTACTCTATAATATCAAGATTGAACTTTATTCTTATGCTGAAGGAAAATGGTTCTAACACAATAATGATGTGATATATGCTTACTGAGTTTGAGGCTCGAATAACAAGTATTAAGAATACTAATATTAACTATTGTTTGCAACATTTCTTATGCTTCATATGTATAGATTTCAAAGAAAATTTATCATTTTGTATTTGTTGTCATATCATTTATTGTCTGACCACCTTTTCACTTATTGAACAATGTGCGGGCATAGACTAGCATTATATGACTGTGAATTGACAAAGTGAATATAGGAAGACGCAAGACATTGTATTTGTGAGAAACATATAGGGATATAAGAACAAATTTGAGGTAATCGATAAATGTAATTTGTAGTCGATGAATATTGATGTGTATTCCTTCATCACTCAGCAATCAAAATATGGTATATAATTTACATTCTCTTTTTATGATATATACTTTCGACATTTGATTCAAAGAAATGTGCTTAGCTTCCTACTCCATTTTCTATGGCTAGTGATTATGACAATTAATATTGTTTTGATTGTTTTATCATTGTAACCAAAAGTTGATACCTTTTAGAGTTTTGTTGGACGATTTTTTTGTTATTTTACGAGGTTTTGTGAAATTACCTTATAGTAATCAATTGTGTTAATATCAGTATCATACAAAAGCATATGATGATTTTTGGTTTAAGTATCAGGGAATAGAGAGTACGTGTTTGGCAAGATCATGTAGTTCATGATTTCAGTACAAATTCATATTAAGTTTTTTTGAACTGTTTTGTTTTGAAACTCATTTTCAACCACTTATTTTATTGGACCCACAAATTTTATCAACTTTTCAACCATACAAAAAACTACTGTTAAAATACACCAAGCAACCACTAAATGTTATGATCCAAAGTAACATGTATAGATGTAAACGCGTCTCATATGGCTATAGCAAAAAAATTATAAGTAACACTGGCACATGTGAAATGTAACATACGTGTGTTAACTTAAATAACATGAATTGATTAATGGAAAAATAGGGGTATGGCATTATAATGAAAGATGATACACCCAATACTACAAAACAGGCATTCTTCTAAGTCACTATAATATATAACAATTCGGAAAAACATGGTTTAGAAGCATAATTTAGACACAACATAGTACCAAAAAAATCCAAAAGATAAATTTAACTAGTGTAGAAGGATTGAAATCATGACACATATGCCGAATAAAATCTCGTCAAGACTTCTACATAGCATATTTTGTCCAAATATTGCAACAAAAATCGAAAATATGACCATATGGCTCTTTACATATTTGTTCCACGTATAAATATGACACTTCGATGAAAATACAACTATTTATTTTGTTCGGAACACTGAAAATCAGGCTTATCGAGAGCATATTTGTACAGCTCGACAACCATGTTATACCGAGCCACCTCCATGTCAAAATATTTTGGTATCTCTTTAATCTTCTTCTCGTAAATGTACTCTGCATATTTAATTACGAATATCCCACAATCATCTGTGCAATTAGAGAATAATGGTGACGTTAAACAAATGACTAATTAATGATTATAATAATAATACCAGTCGGGAATCAATGAAAAAGATTTTATCATTTGAAAATGTATTCTTCCTATGCAAAGGCATGATTCAGTATAATAACAAGTTGAGTAATGAAATATATTAACGAAATAAAATAGTAAAACCAACTCATTTGTTTGTTGATATATTTCTTTACATAATTTGAGAGAAAGTGGGAATCAGGAGCTTCGAACTTCAACACATTTGATTAATAGATAAGGTATTGAATGATAGTCCACATTGGTTGAATAGTGTCCATTACTCCAACATCTCTAATTTTTTTGAAGACAGAATTATAGACATCTAAGTGTCAATTTGCTATGTCAAAGTGGCCTAAAATCCAGTTGGCACATTTATCTATAAATGTGGGAATAAAAATATGGTCAACATCTCTTCAATTAGTGTGAATTGAGGCTTGTGACCGGTTACATTTAAGAGCAGGAGAATTTTTTTGGTAAATGGTTTGGCGTCGTTCGTTAACTTGTCATATAAGAGACGAACTTTGAAAAAAAAAATAATTAGTCAAAGTCCTGGTCTTGTTCATATCACCGAGCTTCATCTTCATTTTCAAAAAGTAGAACATGCAATGTGCTGCATGAATATAAAAAGGTCAACGTGTATGGAAGTCTGAATTATAGACATCCAAGTGTCAATTAGCTGTGTCAAAGTTGCCTAAAATCTAGTGGGCACGTTTATCCATAAATGTGGGAATAAAAACATGGTCAACATATCCTCAATTAGTGTTGAATTGAGATTTGTGACCGGTTACATATAAGAGCAGGGGAATTTTTTTAGCAAATGGTCTGGCACCCTTTGTTAACTTGTCATTTAAGAGACGAACTTTGAAAACAAAATAATAGTCAGTCGAAGTCACCCTGGTCTCATTCATGCCACTGAGCTTTATCTTCATTTTCAATAAGTAGAACATACAATGTGCTGCAGGAATATAAAAAGGTTAACGTGCATGGAAGTCTGAAAATAAAAGTAATAGATGTTACTATATTACAATGCAGTTTATCCCTGTTGTTTAGTGTTGTTGCGACCTACTTCAAGTTATACCACCATATCTTGGAGCCGATATTCATGGGTCCAAGATCCATGAGTAATGATATCAAAAGATCATATTTATGAAATTTTCTCACCATAATTGGGGATGTTCATAAATAAGATATTCAGGTTTCACGAGAAGAATGTACACAAAAATAGTACAGAAAATGCCAACTCACTTGTTACCATGATACAAAAAACTTTGATGTTGGAACGTTCTAGAGACTCCAAGCAGACCTTGCATTCAAATAAAACAGGTTCAGATTTTGGTGGACCATCACACTGAGAGTGAAAACTTACGACGAATGGTGACTAGCATGTGGCAAACCTAGTTATCCATTTTTTAGGTTCATGGGTAATAACATCATCAATCTCAAATAGGATAGGTGTAATTGCCTAGGAAGAGATACATTGAATTTTTAAAAATGATAGCATAAGATAATAGAGACATTATAAAAAAATAAATTGAGAATTTGATTTTAAACACATGTGAACTTGCACAGCTCTTTTCTCGACAACCAATCGATTTTTCTCGATGGAGTCATTCATATGTCTGAAGTCTTCTTCACAGAACATCATGTCCTCGTCCAACAGGTTAGCAGATATTTTGGAAATAGTATCATTCTTGACAGCATCAGTACATGGTTCATTTACACCAATCTTCATGAGTTTCTTTGTAATTCCATCCACATATTCGTCGACAAGATCAACACTTGCCTCTGTCGTAGTACCCTTTCCAGCTAGGGGTGGGCGTGGGTCGGGTTGGGTCGGTTTTCGGCCCAACCCGACCCAACCCGACCCAAATTCGGTTTGGCAAAATGCCAAACCGAAACCAAACCGGAAAAATTTTTTTGGGCCCGAAACCGACCCGAACCGAGTCGGTTCGGGTCGGGTTTTCGATTTTGGGCCAAGTTTAGTTAAAAAAAAAAAAAAAA
Source organism: Forsythia viridissima (assembly GCA_030279155.1). Lineage (NCBI taxonomy): Eukaryota > Viridiplantae > Streptophyta > Magnoliopsida > Lamiales > Oleaceae > Forsythia > Forsythia viridissima. The sequence goes on from CM059036.1 coordinate 38,817,374, forward strand.
AAATTTTTTTTTTTTTTTTTTTTTGAAAAAACCGAGTCGGTTTCGGGTTGGGTTTTCCCAACCCGAAAACCACCAAAACCGACCCAAACCGACCCGAGTCGGTTCGGGTCGGGTCGGTTTGGCGGTTATTTTGCCCAGCCCTATTTCCAGCCAACTTGCAAATAAAAAAAATTATAAAGAGGTTGAATTTGAAAGATGTGCATCAAGACATAGCATTGCTATCAAAAAACTATTTCGATATAAAAATTAGCTTCTGACTATTACATAATACTTATTCGATGTTAAATTAAAACAATATTTATCAACATCATCCTAAACTTTGAGACGACAACATCATCAATCTTCTTGATATCTTCTTCGATCAATACTAGTCCATCATCTAGTAAAAGACAAAGGACATTAGATTGTGAACCAATCTCTAGATCAAAGCTATGATCATCAATCTCACCGCTTGTGTTGGCATTCTGAGGTCTCATTACTTTTCAAAGAAAAATTGAACTTTTCTTTTGACGAGATGTCCTCTTCCCAGCATCCTGTAAGTACAATAAAAAAATTCACAAGTGTAAGTAAAGATCATGAAGGTAGTATTAGCGTAACTGTAACAATATGCATCGGATATTGATTTGCAACTGATATGAAGATTAAGGATAAGAAATTAAACATTGGTGGTTATAAGGATAGCAACGGGCGGCCATTACCATCCCCGCCCATCCGGGATTTTTGGAGGCAGGGCGGGGATTGAAAAATCTCTATTTATCATCTCATTTAATTAATTAATTAATTTTTAATATTTTTAAAATACGATTTAAATTTGAAAACATAAAAAAGAAAAAAAAAAAAAAGAAGATTCGGGTCGGGTCGGGTCGGGCTTTTTACCATCCCTAGGTAGTTGCAGGGACCGAAGGCGTATCACATGGTTCAGTACTAGATCTCATATCCCGATTGAGTATAAGTCTTACATTTACAGCTTCGAGACCATCGACTATTGACTTTTCCTTTATAGAAAGAAATTTTGAAACTGCATTTTGAGAATAAAATGTTCGGATAGTGTTTGCTCAGTATGTCATTGATATGATTTCTGATGGACTTCTCAATGTAGCAACATGGATAGAAAATAAAATTTAAAAATTCATACGATACTTGAACTAAAGAATTTGAAATAAAACTTCTATGTAACTAGTGAGTTTTGACACCTTGTGGTTCATAAATAGATATTGAAGGCAGATTCTAAATAAATGGATGGTGTTCCTTGTTGGGAGGACATAAGGAGAGGCACTGTGTTCGTCAACAAATTTAAAATCTAGTTATGCCGGTGCTGAAAATATTGTTGCATCGATTGATGCCTTGGTCTTGACATCATCATTAGGCTGAATTGCGAGAGCTTCCTTCTAGTGCAACAATGATTCAGAGAAAAATACAGAATGTCAAAATGAAAAAAAAATTGTCAGTGTATACATTAAATAAAGTATATAATCTGAAGCTAAAAAACCTCTATGATGTTCTATTCGTACCAAGTGTTGTGATTGCTATACGCAAGTGAAAATTGATTATTCATAATGCGTGGAGAGTGTCATACCGCTGGAGATGCAAATTCATCGTCCTTATCTTCTACACGCTGTTCTTTTACGTCATGGATAGAACCCATCAGTGCAAGGCTGCTACATCTCGTTCCTGGTAGGCTTGAGTGGACAAACTTGTAGCTGTGAACAAAAAAAAAATACACACATACGAATGACAAAATAAATGTACAATTGATAAAGATAAATTCAATAAAGAAATATTAGGCAGTATAATGGGATACATACATTCGGACACTGAATATATCTTTTTTGAGATTTATTTTTAAGCTAAAGTTCCCTTGCACATTAGATGTTCAGTTCAAAATACGTGGACAAAGATCACTGATTTTGGTACAGGTCTTACCTTCTAGATTCAGAAAAGTTATCCATACTTGAAATGCAATTAAGAACCCATTGAGTATATAAGCCATGTAAGGTCTCCCATCGCCCTCTACAATTAATGACTTATTCCAAAGATCAGATATGACCGAAGACAAAGTAAACTTGAATAATTCCTTACACTAAGAATATGAATTCGTATAATTGGAGTCTACTAAAACTAGCAGTGAATCTTCCACAAATCTCGTATATGCTGTGGTAAAAAAAGATTTGTCAAGAGGACAAGAATTTCAAAATTCACTAGGTCCCGGTCACTGAGAAGTGTAGTTTAGAAAAATGTCATAAACATCTGGGGTCAGGATATTAGATAGATGGCTGAGGTATTCATGTTTGATCCTACAGTATATTGAATCAAACTTAGAACGTTTATCTTCACCAAAACAGCGTAATCCAGACATCAGGCAAAAATCGTCGATGGTGAAACTTACAAGACTGCCACCAATATTGAACTATATCTCATCAACGTTGGACTGCTTTACTTCCCTAAAAAGCACTTGGTGTATAAGTTGGTATTATATAAAACAATTTCGTTCACATCTACAAAGTCAACAAAGCATGTTTAAGAAAATATTTTCTTCTAACCTCAGACAGTATACTAAAAATTATAGCCCTGGAAAATGCATTAACTTTTCTAAAGCACCATTTCTCAAAGTGGATGAGATAGTCTCACTCCTGGAAGAAAGAAGATGAAGAATGCCGCTTAAAAGTTAAATCAACGATGAACATGTGGTCTAAAATAACAATTCTTTAGTGCATGACATACAACCCACCAAGATGTAGCTAATCATGAAGTTATAAAAACCCCCGCCCAGTCCAAAATGGGGCAGGAAATCTCCACCCCGTTGGTAATCGGGACAAGGATCATTGTCCCCGCCCCGAATCTTTTTATATTGTTTTATTTTTGTGTTTTAAAATTTAAATCGTATTTGAAAAAATAAAAAAAAATGATAGTAAAAATTAATTAATCAATTAAACAGTACGATAAATGGAGATTTGTCAATACACACCCCCCACCCCCATTCCGCTTCTAAAAATTCCTCATGGGGCGGGGATGGTATTGGCCGCATCAGCCCCGCTTCAGCCCGTTGTCAGTCGTACTTAAACTTCATGTAAATGAAACACTCGTACTCTTACCAATACCAAGTAGCAGATTTTGGGTAACACTAACCAGAATCAACTAATATCCATGAATTTGTTTTGGTAAGAAAAATCACTATCCAAAATTTAGTAAATATTTAAAATAGTATACTACTAATAAGGTATGAAACATAAATATAGAATTCAGCACATATGTAATTCATAAGTACATTTACAAGTTAAGATATATTGAAAAATATAAATTAGATCGTCAAACTACTCATAAATAGAAAACGATATAACATCAAATTAGCAACAAACTCATATTATTACCAATACCATAAACTAAGATATCGTTGATGATAACTCAAGAATAACTAATCAAGTGGGGGTTGAATTGTTTTTTACAAACTTTTTCAAAAAATAATTTCAAACTAAGAAACTTAATAGATGTAGACTAATCAAGTAATAAATATAAGCACAATGTAAATAAATAAAACGAGAGAGAGAGAGAGAGAGAGAGAGAGAGAGAGAGAGAGAGAGAGAGAGAGTGAAAATAAGGTATGAAACATAAATATAGAATTCAGCACATATGTAATTCATAAGTACATTTACATGTTAAGACATGTTGAAAAATATAAATTAGATCGTCAAACTACTCATGAATAGAAAACGACATAACATCAAATTAGCAACAAACTCATATTGTTACCAATACCATAAACTAAGATATTGTTGATGATAATTCAAGAATAACTAACCAAGAGGAGGGTGTATTGGTTTTTACAAACTTTTTCGAAAAACAATCTCAAATTAAGAAACTTAATAGATGTAGACTAATCAAGTAATAAATATAAGCACAATGTAAATAAATAAAACGATAGAGAGAATGTGCAAATGATGTGTTTATGGAAGTTCGATCCAAACTAATGATCTACGTCCTCCGTTACCAAGCAATCCGTCACGAGCACGGCCTTTCCACTATATTGATTGACTTATGGTGCAATCAAAACCCTCACAATGTTTTCGGTGAGTTACAAACAAGGAGCACCAATCTCTATACAATATTGAGTTTTACGGGACCTCAATATAACTCAAAGATGTGAAGAAGTTGATTTACAATAATTTTTCTCTCTTAATAAATGATAGATACAAGTTAAGTTCCAAGAGAGACTAACACTTCAATAATTAGCAATAGATGAAAAACTTAAGTGTTAGAAAGAAATTTTGATGAGGATGATGATTTAAAAGTTTGATTGAATCAATCAAAGTTTTTTAATGAATAATTTAAAAGATGTAAATGCAATGAAAGTTTGAAGATTTTTTTCAAGATAAATCTCTCTCTTTATGCTCTTGTCAATGTGTAAAATGATAATGCATGAAGGGCACTTTTTAGAACATTCTGTCAAGTCAGATGATGAATCGGTCGACCTACAAAAGTTCGAATGACCAAAAAATAACTGTTGGAATATTAAGAATCAGAATTGTCATATTTTTGAAAGTTGACGTCTAATTGATCGACCTATCATTTGAACCGGTTGACCGACTTGAGTTTCGGTCGATCGGATTCATTGCTTTAAAAAAAAAAAAATGTTCAAAATACTTTATGCAAGTGATATTAACATAGTGGTGTATAAAAAAATTTTGGACTTCTATCATTTAACGCTAAACATCAAAGAACTAGTACCTTTACATTTGATCTAAATATTTAATCTTCAATCTTTCTTGAAATTTGAATTTTGAACTCTTGAACTCTTAAATGATTGACTTTGATCTTGACCTTCTTTGAGAGTCTAATTTATAGTGTAGTTTTGATCTTGATCTTTTAAAGATGATTGATTTGAATGCTTTGAAGATTATAATTAATTTAAACTAATTGTTAGTAAACAAAATTAACTTGTTTGTTTTGATCAAAACATTAAGGTTAAAGTTAACCATATGTCAACAGTTGACATGCCACCACTTTTGACATGTCTACAAAATTTGAAGATGTTAACTTTAAAAAGAATAAAATATGTTGTAATTATTTGGTATAATTAACACTAGTCGATTATGAGCCATATCAAGAAACTTATATTGATAACGTTAAGTGGTATCAAGAATTATCCCCATATCAATGAAAAAAGGTTCAGGAACATTGATAGCAATATTTGATGTAGTTAACACTAATCAGGTATGAGACATGGACACATACTCGTATTGGAAACATTAAGTGATTTACAAATGTAGGTACCACAACTAATTTTCACTTTAGGGTTAATAACATATATACACTAGTTTTACGTCTTAAGTTCAAAATTGGTAACATTAAGTAGTAATGACAAGAAATGACGTACTACAATATCAACAAATAGGGTTTGGGCATAAATATAGCAACATTCGATGTAGTTAACACTAGTCAGGTACGAGCCATAGCCAAAATCTCATATTGGTTACATTCAGTGTTGAAAACGATGAATCAGATATTATAAAATGAACATATGGGTTCTCACATTGGTAAGGTTAAGTTCTGAAAACTTAAAGAGGCACCGTATGAAAACAGTAAATATGCCTTAGTCATTAAGTTATGAATATAAAGAAACATTGAATAATCGGTAGCATCAGTCATTAACAACTCGATTAAGCAGGCAACAAGCTATAAGAGAATGACGGATAACATAAAGTTCACAACTGTATTATATACATATAATAACCAATAAAAATTAAAAATTAACCTTTTCTCCTACAAGCTCCGGAACGGAGTCTGGGTGGTGACTTTCTTGGAAAATTTTTTTTTTTAGTACTAAACTATTTTCGCCGGTTTTTGCTGTTACGTCTGAATTTGTTGCTGCCACGTGAGGATGCCATTGACAATTTAGAGAAATTCGATGTTTTGTTCTTGATTTTTTAAAGTAGAATCGGATACTATTGTTAAGAGTTTTTACGGTGGACTATTAGTGGGATGAGAGATAATTCGGCTACTAGAGTTCATCACTCCTTAATTTATGGATTAATATGATTTGGTCCCTGAAAAACAGGCAACATTTTGATATATTTGAAAAGGAATTAATGAATAATTTTTATTTCTTATCCAGTATTATTAATGATATATAGTAATGGCAAAATAAAATAAAATACAGTATAATTCAAATTATAAAAAAAAAATGTAGGTAGGGGAACTAATCTTCAATAAAAAGTTTGTTGGTTAAGAATTAAAAGAGAAAAAATCTTTTGTCAAAAATAAGTAAAATCTACTTTTAAAAAAGTTTTAAAAAGTGAGTTTTTGAACCATTTTTCTAAACAAATATTAACTTCTAAAAAAGCTAAAATATATTTTGGAAAGAAATTTAATAATTAAGTTTTTTATTTTTCATTGTTAGAAATAAGCAAAAGTAATTTACGAGTAACTTTAAAAATAAATATTTTCACTTAAAAAATAAAAAAAAAATAATTTATCTAAATTTGTTTGCAAATATAAAATTTCTTTAAAAATTTTCAATTTCAAACATAACCAAACATGTTCTCTCTTCATTGACGAAATACATTTTATATTTTTTAGATCAAGTAAATCTTCAATTGTTCATCCAATATTCTAGAAAAATTGTTGTTTCAGTTTCGTCACTAGATTACAAGTAGAACCAACGACTTGTGTATAATTGTTGGTGACCATATGGTGAGTGGCCCAAATTGTAAGCCCAAACTTGAAGCCAACTCTGCTGCCCTAACTTTTAGACGCACGCCTTTGGTTCAATCCTTAAAACACGTTTTGTTGTTAATGGCTTGGATATGTTACAACTTACAACTATTGGATTGCTAAGCTTGATCCCAGGCTCCCAACCCAAATTAGGGTGTGAGTGTGTGAGAGCACCTTCTCTGCGTTTTTTTTTTTTTTTTTCTCTCTCTTCATGGTTCTTCAGTCTTTTTCTCTTTTCTGTAGTGGTGAGTTTTTGGTTCACTAGTTAGGCTATGAAAATGATGTTGCTATAGTAATCATGTGTTGATTACAGCTTTTTTGTACAAATGGTCTCTATCTTTTGTTCTTACTACAGGTTGAAGATTTATCTTTTCATTTTTAGCAGTGTAGCCCCTATTTCAAACTATGTTGGCGGCAATGGTCCTTTCCCTCTAATTTCCAACCGTTAGTTTTGGCCTTTTTGCACAAATAGTCACCGCGTGCATTCCACACTCTTCATTTCATAAGAGCATTTTCGACATTCTACTGTTCATAAATAAAAATTTACAGTAGAGGTCCTAAACTTTAAAAAAAAAAAAAAAATTAAAAAAAGTAATTTTCTTCTCCAATGCACTCCACCCCACCCAACACCACTCCACTCCACTCCACTCCACTCCACTCCGTGATCAAGAATCGTATTTTGATTGCGTATGCACATGGATGAAGCCTTTAATGTTCCCAATATCTCAAAACTTCTCTATCTCTCCTGGGTACTTTCTGTCTCTTAAGCTGAAGAAATACCACTCTCTTTCTCCCATTTTCGCCACATCTATTGAAAGAACCAATAAATAAATCAACTTGTACAGAAAGATAGATTTGCATAAGGGGGCATTTATCATTAATGGCTTTTGCAAGCTAGAAAAATAAATGCAATGTCTGAAAGTTTTAGGTACAAAGATGCCTACAATTTCATCAGTTTTTGAGCTTCAAGCTATAGTACTAAAGAACAATATGTGTATTTTTGGGTATTTGCGAGGGGATTGGACCCCGCAGGAGGAAAGATCGGCTGGAAATTGGATGTCGATGGAGCGACGACAGTGGAATTCTCCGGCGAAATCGATGATGTTCTCATTAATTCACAATTCAAATTATAATTCACAACAGGATAATCCTTCAGTCAGAAAATATATTTCCAGCATTTCTGAATTTTCAAAAACGAGGAAATATGGAGGGTTAACATGGATTTGGCTGAATTGTTCGCGAAAATACCATAGATTCTTGCCCAAACATGGAAACGGCGGCGGTCTTATAGGAAGGGGTGGACCAAGGCGGAGAAGAGGGGGGGGAGGAGGAGGAGGAGGAGGAGGAGGAGGAGGAGGAGGGCGGCGGGGAAATGAGAGAATTATGGATCTTTTTCGGCACAAATGGTAGGGTGGGTGGGTGGGTGGGTGGGGTGGGGTGGAGAATAATAGTATTATTTTTTTAATACTTTCCATATTTTTTTTAATATAGGACCTCTACTGCAAATTTTTATTTATGAACAGTAAAATGTCGAAAATATCCTTATGAAATGAAGAGTGTGGAATGCATGCGGGGACCATTTGTGCAAAAAAACTCAGAACTAATGATTAATTTGACGGAATTGGACGAAAAGGACCATTGTCGCCAACAAAGTTTGAAATAGGGGCTACACTGCCAAAAATAAAAAGATAAGTCCTTAACCGCAGTAAGTGCAAAAGACATGGACCATCTGTGCAAAAAAAACATGTTGATTAATGTACTTTTTGAGGTGGTAGTTCTCTTATTTGTTGTTGTGAGGGGTTCTTGGTGTAATTTATTAGAGAAACAGATCGAGTATGTGTGGATCTGGGTTCTTGAGTAGATTATTCATTGTAAATTTCATTCCTGACCATTTTGTTGGTTGATCTTAGTGCAATAGAGATCTATCTACTTTTTTTTTTTTAAGTCTATCTATTTTATAGAGCCACAAAGGCAAAAATAGGCATCGTATTAGACCCAGACGAACATATTTGATGTTATTTTCTTTTAGTCTATTCTTATTCTTGATGTTTGATGTCTGTGAAGCTTGGATGTAAATTTGAATCGTTGTAACATGTAGTATTAGAGCGAGATTTGACGTTTTTACAATATATCTCCATTCTCCTTATTACTGAGACCTTGTCTCAGGGCTGTAAGTATTTTTTACTTATTTTGTGTGAGTAAAAAATTCTTCCTATTTCTCTATATTAACTGTGTTGTATGATAATATGATATCTTTCTTCAAAAAAATTAAATCGTTTTAAAATAAGTATTTGAAATTGGAAGTAAAGTTGTGTGTTTCATGATCCTCTAATTTATGACTTAAAGTGATTTCTTATTTTTAAATCGTGTTTTTATAATCTTCTTCAAAAAACTGTAACTTGAGACATATATGTGATTAAGTGTTGATTAGTTACCCCCTGTCTCGAACATGATTCTCAGAATACATGGGTATTTCTTAATTATCAGCCTGTCTTCGTACTTTTGTTTTTGTAATTTGCATATGTGTGAAGCATAATTTGTGTCTTTGTTCCTTTTCTGATAAATTGGTGTTGAGATATTATTTCCTGTTGTTGACTATTATTAAATTGATCATTATGATAATTGTGAATTTTCATTTAGACTAGTTCAATGAAAAATGTGATTTTCCTATTTGACAATAAAAAATGAAAGGTATTTTAGTTCAACAAAAAAATTCGAAAGCTATTGATAAATCTTTTGCTGCTAGTATGATTGATGAACAAAAGAAAGAAGCTGATGAACTTGCTTAGCACATGTTTGGGAGTGTTTAAATTAAAATTTCAGCTGGTCAAACATACTTATTATTCATACATTTCATAAGACTCACAACTTACAACATATTTTTTATCCACACATTCACCAACAACTTATAATATAAGCACTTAAAAAATAGAAACACTTAAAGATGTTGAAGCTTTATGGAAACATTGGAATCAACTTATTTATAAAAATCTCTTCCTCATAAATTGTTTTTGTTGTAAAAAATTTTAGATTAAATAGATTATTCAAAAGAACTGGATGAAATTTTTGATATTTTCAATAAGTTGATTCAGGATATTAAGAACAGTGATGATAAAGGTATTGATAAATATAATGTCATTGTTCTATCAAATAATATTCCTGAGGTCTATAAAAATGTTAAAAGTGCTATTAAGTATGAAATCGATGATCTTAGTGCAGACATTGGTATGATCTCTTAGACACAAATTCATAAATAATTCATAAATTGTCCAAATCTACAAAAAGCAATTAAAATCACAATAAAAAATTAACACAAAATCATAATTAAAGTAATAACTCGAAAATTGAAATTAACCAATTAAACTATGTTACATCATTCGTCTCAACTAATATATTTAACTACTCGTAATCCAATTATATAAACTCATAGAATTAAATAAGGTAAAGTATATAATTGTGAATTAATGACGAAAAGAATAGATTTACGAGATCCTGGATTGAAGCTTGAAGCACAACCTTCACGTTACAATATCTTCTTTAATCTTCAAATCTCTAATCCCGCTTTGGACCCCATGAATTTATATAATTTGGATGTTTTCTCTCCTATATTGATGTGTTTTCTCTCCAATTATCCAACTTCTTATTGGTCATTTCTCCAATTTAAATCCTCAAGTTAGGGTGTCCACAAGTTGTGCATAAGTAGTCCCAATGCATCAACTTAATAGAAGCCAACTCCAGTTAGAATTCCTGATTCGGTCCATCTGTGCGACTCGGTGCCTTCGAGCGAGTGCGTGCTGGAGGAGACAAAAAGTTGCGCACGCTGGAGATCAGAGGGTTAGACAAGACTGGCGCGTGCATTGTCCTCCGTTTGCATGTCGACTCAACTTCGAACACACATAACTTTTGATATACAACTTCGATTAGCGATATGTAAATTGTATTGAACTCCAAATTCAATGATTTTTTTGATAACATATTATATTCAGGGGCGGATCCAGCCCAAGGCGTGGTGAGCTCAAGCCCACCCGACCCAAAAAAAGTCTAAACTTAAATTTTTGAAACCCAGCCCAAAAAAAAATTGTAACAATTAATATAATAGACATTACCCTATACCCAAACATAAGTCCAAAGCCCAAACGCACTTCAAAAGGATTTAAAAAATCGTCGGGCACAATTTTCTTTAGCTAATTTTAGATCTTGAATATTTTTGTGTAATGAATTCTTATAAGTTTTTTAAAGATTATGACTTATAAAAAAATATTAGATTCCCGATTATATTCCTGGTATAAATCCATAAATCTTCCTGTGTTTTTCTAAAACGTTCGCTTCTTCTATTGGTTAACACCCTTTTTGCTCCCTTTTTTGCCAATGTATTTTTCAAAGCTCGGGGTTGTTCCTAAAACATACAAACATGGTAAAATTTAATAGATACTCGTACAAATCACTAGAAATTATATTGTAAATGGACATTAAATAATTATATAAAATACACTTATCAAGAAACACAAAATATGGGGTATTCTAGTTACTTCTCAGATGTCGGCAGCTTAAGAAAAAATCTTGAAATTCCAAAACCATATAACAAATAAATAGTAGCAAAAAAACTTCGCAAAATTTGGAATTTTCATTTCAAGTTGATGATGTATTTTCAAAGGGGGCTAGGGGAGGGCTTGATTGCGCCAAGCATAGGAGGAATGGGGAGGGAAGAAAAGGAAGCAACGGGAGGGACTCAAGGTATTAAGACTTGGTTGCATAATGCAAATTTTAAGTGCATACATCATAAATTCATAATTGTGTTTCTATTTTTAAAAACTCTCCCACAAGAGATAGTTTAGAACAGTTTGCTTGAAAAGATGAATTAGTTCAATCATGTTCGAAAATTTAGTCGACTTTTATACCTCGATATTAAGAGATCAACTAATCAGTTGGGTCCAAGTCAATCGTACACCTCTTATTTGGGAATTTATTTGTAAAAGAAAATTGTGTGAGAAAAATAATTAATAATACACATTGTGAAATAAAAATTCTTGCATTTGGGCCAAAGCCAAATTATGTGACAATTAAAGTTTACGGACGTATTCTTGGAAAAATATTTTACTTTTTAAAAAAATAATTTTTAAGTACATCAATTAAACACGTAGTCGAGTATGACAATAATGATCACGGAATAGCTTCAACTGGCGGGCACAAATGAATCGGTTGCCTGTCAGCTAGGAAAAGAACAACACATTACCTTGTACCCATGCAAATAGTAAGTTGAGTACATAAAAATCTGGAGACAGACACAGACTTGCCATTTGAACTAACTGCCAAAACTACATTTCCAACTCCTTGAATGTGCTGAGAACAAAAGGAGAATAAATACATGCGACTTACAGAGTTTGGTCGAGCTGTTCACTATTGATTGATACAATACAGAATAAATTTATTGCATTTTTTTGTCATGCTTCCAATTTAAATCTTACAAAATATGTAGATAAAAATAACGTTTGATTAATACAGTCAATGGACGTAGAGTTAAATATCTCAATACCACTCACTATACTTTGTCAAACATTTTTAGAATGCCACTGTTTGAACTTTTAAAAGTGAATTTCATATTACAGTCTGTTACATTCCGTTAAAAGAGTTAACATATGCGGTGATGTGATATACTAATTTGTACAAATTACACGTTATATTTGTCATGTCAACAAAAAAGTATTGACGTAGCATATATTCTACTTAAAAACTGGTTCGAATGAATAAAAAAGCGAAAAAATTAAACATTAAAACAATAAGGTGTTAGTAAAAAAAATATATACAAAATATGTAACGATTAAGAATATTAAAAAGAATGAAAAAACTCAATCCCCACTTAGTTAATATTATACTTGCTACAATCAAGATGCAACTTGCTCATACTAAAGATCCAAACAATTTCCGTACCTCTAAATAGTGGCAGGACAAAACATTTTTAGTTGGGGGGCTCTGTAGGGTAGGGTATAATAGAGTAGCGTATGGCGGGGGGGCGGGGCGGGGCAGGGCAGGAGAAAGCTCTTATGAGGACTGCCTCCGAATTTTTTTTTCTCAAACCACAATTATTGAGCCCATTTTTATGAGAATCTAATACATTTTTATAAGTCATAATCTTTAAAAGCTTACAAGAAGTCATTGCACAAAAATATTCAAGATCTAAAATTAGTCAAACTCTTCTTATTCATATTACCTTCTATAAAAGTATCCTCCAAAATAGAAAGATCAAGTTCACAATTGAAATAATATATTACTCAAGCTTGAAAGAAAAAAGAAAAAAAAATCAATTGAACACGATATGTATTAACAAGTAAAGTGTCTTTATTAATTTTGTATTATCATTAGAGGAATGGGTCAATCATTTGTAATTTTGTATTATTAATTTTATTAAGCCAATAGGTCCAATTGCCTTACATTAAATTAATATTAGATTAATGGATGCAATTGTCATCCATTAAATTGATATTAGGTCAAAGTTAAATTGTATATTAAAAAATTAAAAAACAATTCCAAAAAGTTGGAAGATTCAGGTCTCCTTTGGAACCCCCCAGCTCCGTCCCGACCTCTAAAGATCCAAACAATTTTTGTTTTCTCAATTCATCTATTTTTGTTTGAAGATGTGTCTTTTTGTTCATACAAAATAATCAATTTTTGTAAATTTTTTTCCCAACTACTACCACGAGTGAAGATAAAAAAAGAAAATTAAAAATTAAGAGATGCCATATATATATAACTTCACATTCAATCAATAAATACATTGTAATAAATTTTAACCAATCTAGTGGACTGAGAATTAAAGACTAAAGAGTACACTTTACAAGTTTTATATTTCATGTAATCTTGTCATACTTTTCGCCGTCATATACTGCGTGTATGTGTAATATTTTGTAGGCTCATAATGACTTTCTTCCGTGGAGTGCACATTGTTGTGCGACTTAAATTTCGCAAGTGGACAAATCATTTATAAGTAATAAAGTGATGAATAAAATGTCGAACCCACGAGTACTAAATATCAATTTAATCTATTAATTTATAACTTAAATTCTAACAATATGAAAACACAGATTCAATTTGATTTTTGTAATTCTATACTATTTTAATTAAAACTAAATTATCAAACAATTAATTTTAAAATAGTGAGAACGAATTCAAGATCTACTAACACTAGGATTTGCGAATCCACCAACACTTTCCTTAATCAAATATCCATTTAACCGTTTTAGCTTATAATTACCATAGATTGAAAATCGGCGTTCCTAAAATAATCAAAAGCATCCCTCGATGGTCAATCAATTCTATATGTTATGCGAACTTAATTATCTCTAATTAAGCTTCGAATATAAACACATGCATTAAAATCTCAAGAACACCTAAATGAATTTCATAAAGCATAATAGTAATTTCTATCTATTATTGGACCCTATGTTATTCAATACCACGTGCTTAATCTATATTGAATCTCTCGACTTCAATATAAATCACAATATATATTCTAATGGTGATCATGCATTAAAATAATAAAAAAACTGCATAAAGAATAATCAACTCAAAAGCAATTAATTACTAAAACGGAAAAACTTCTAATTAATTAAAAATCATGAGGTTTCATCGTTCATCCTAGAAAAAGTAAGTTTAGCCGGACATGATTTCGTCAATTATGACAATAATTGACTTCATCATGATTCGGCGAAAGAAAAAGAAGAAAGAATAAATACAACTCGTGACTCCGGCTGAAGAATCTTCAATCCCGTGCCTTGATCTTCGATTCTCTTCTTATATCTTGTTCCCAAAATTCGTCTCTCTTCTGTTATGGCTATTCTCTGCCTTTTATAATGTTCTCCAAATCCTCTAAGACGTGATTTAGGTATCTCAATCAATATGGATTTCGTAGAGTTCTAAATCCATCAGGAAACTGCCAAAGTGTTCCGCGATATACCCTTGTGATCGCATAAGCTCATGCTTTTTGATCGCATGATATGGCCAATTAACATTCTACCTAATTTCTGGAGGTCTTGCGATATCAGCTTATAATAACCATGCGATCGCATGGTTGTATCTTGTGACTTCCTGCTTTTTTTTCTTTGGTATTTGCTTGCTAAGTCTTTTAAGTCTCTTTGTATGTTCAATTTAGTCCTCTTTTCTTCTGTTTGTTCTCTTTTCATCAGATTGACACTTAAATTTGATTATTTCTTAAAATAACAAGAAAACAGCATGCAATTAAACTGAAATGACTCATAATAGTCCTTTTTTGTGAGCCCCAATAAGTACAAAATTGTACTTATCAAATACCCCCAAACTTGAATTTTTATTCGTCCTCGAATAAACTAGCTACAAATAATCATGCACTTAATAAAATAAGCAGTAACATAATTCATAATATAAATAGCTTGCCGTTCTTGTTTCAGCTTTTGCAAAAAGAAAAACTTATAATTCATGATGAGTGTTCAAGTATAACTATTGCAAATGTGATTATACTCAAACCATACTTGATACGTGTGTGAGAACAGTTAATCTGATCAACTTAAATTCTATGGTGGTGAAAACCCAACCACTTGGTCAAAATTTCCTTTCTCTCTCGTAAGGTACACTTCCTCCCAAAATAATTTTCTCTTTCAATTCCCGAGATTATGGTTCAAAGGTTAAACTTCGCTCATTATTTTCTTGTTCGAGGCTGGTTGAGAAAACTAATAATCGTGACAACCTAGGTGTATGAAGATTCTCCAATTTATGAGCACTTTCGATCAGAAAGTTTTTACTAAGCAAGTCAAACTCATTAGTCATCTAATCCCCAAATTTAGTTTGCAAATGATTTTTCACTGGACAGTAATAATTTTTTTTATATATATAGATCTTATGTGCAAAACTCAATCCATTAAGTTTTCTAAATGACTCATGTAATGAGCTTGAGGTCGATGACTCCCAGGTCTTTCGAACCTTAGGACATCAGGTTTTGAGAAACCCCTACGGACCTTTTCACTCGAGTCAAATAGGCTACGAAAGGAGTTATAAGATATTAATAAGGTACAAAACTCAGTCCATTAAGCTTTCTAAATGACTCCTGTAACGAACTTGAGGTCGATGACTCCCAGATCTTTCGAACCTTAGGGCATCGAATTTTGAGAAACGCCTGCGGATCTTTTCACTCAAGTCAAATAGGCTACGAAAAAAGTTAAGTAATAGTAATAAAAATGTTCCTTGCGTGCAATAAGTTCATGCTTGAGGATTAGATTCCTAACATTCGGTCATTACTTAGTTTCCTCTAACTGATCTAAAGTGCTCCACACAATTTTTCAGCATACATGGAATCAATCATAACCTAGATAATCACTATCACAGTTTAATTACCACATTTTCTCACTATATTGGTTACTTGTTCGAGATACGGATGATTTTTAGGTTCAAACTGGGTATCCTATTATTTTCAATTTAAATACACCAATATAGCTAAAAATCATCTTAACTGGCCGACACAATACAATAGCAAACATGATCAAATAGTCTCACATTTAACCAATAGTAATAATCTGTTCATAATTCATGGATTAAAACAAAATAATTAAATAAGAAGTTGCATCATTAGCCGGCAAGGCTATTCATATCACATAAATATGAAAATAATTTTTTTTTATTTAAACGAAAATAAGTAAACAAAAATAAGTTAAAAATCAAATGTCAACTATCAATTATCGAATCAAGCAATTTTTTTTCATAATCACCTCCGAACTTGAAACAAACATTGTCCCCAATGTAAAATTTAAAATCAAAAGATCGGAGACTTCCCTGAGGTAGATCTAATGGTGCCGGGAGAAAAGGTGTGATAAGATCAACTGGAGGAGAAATCTGTACAGGTTGGTCGCAAAATCTTTGTTTGAATGTCATCCAGCCAGCCTACAAGTTGTAACCCTAAAAAGAAAAAAAAGAACTTATTAATAATATATAAATTTTTTTTTCGGGATGCAGTGCGATCGCAAGGACAAAATGTCCTGCGATCACGAAGAATAATAAATCTGGACAGAAAGTTTTCTGCCCAGGCCATGCGATCGCATGGTACAAAATTTCTGAATCCAAAAATTCTTTTTTTTTAAAATATAAATAAATAATTTTTTTTAAATATAAATTTAAAATAATTGAACAACGTGATTATGCAAGATGACGATGATTGTAGCCTCAAAACCTAAGAATTAAAAACCTACTTTAAATTCTAAAAACTTAAAACGTGCAGATTGTCGATTGAAATAATACGAAATTTAAATAAATAAAAGGGTAGAAAAATGGGTTGCCTCCCATTGAGCACTTCTTTAAAATCATTAGCTTGACTTTGTCGTGGATTTCGCTCAAGACACTTTGAATAAATCTTTAGAGGACCTGCTCTTCTTGCTTTGATCCACTTCTGAACAATTTTTATTTACCTTCCAGAGCTTGATTTTTCCTTTATCATACTGATATGATTTTGTTTTACCGTCCTGCTCGAACTCAACTAAAAAAATTTCAGCCTCCTCATCAGCTTTGATCACAGAAGACGGAAGGAACTCCTCTTTCTCCACATACTCTCTTGCTCTAAGTGGTGCATCTTGATGTTGGGTAACAACTTTATCATCTAAACTACCTGCCTTCTGGTCAATGGCATCAATCTCGAAACAGAAATTTTGAGAGCTTGGAAATTTAATTGCTTTGAACACATTGAATGTAATGTGTTCGTCATTCACTTTCAGCATAAGTTCTCCTTTTTGAACGTCAATTACTGCCCGATCAGTAGCCAAGAAAGGTCAACCCAAAATAAGTGGTACATCTCTGTCTTCACACATATCCAGAATAATAAAATCAGTAGGGAATATAAACTTTGCCCACTTTCACCAATATGTCTTCAACTATTCCCCTTGGGCGTTTGATTGTTCTATCTGCAAGCTGCAATGTTACTGTTGTTGGCTTTGCTTCTCCTAAACCGAGCTGCTTAAAAATAGAATAAGGCATTAGATTCACACTAGCACCCAAATCACATAAAGCTCTATCAAAAAATAAACTACCAATAGTGCAAGGAATATTAAAACTCCCTGGATCTTTTAATTTCTGCGGTAGCTTGTTTTGTAATATGGCACTGCATTCTTCAGTTAGCGCGACTGTTTCATGCTCATCCGACTTCCTTTTGTTTGAAAGAATGTCCTTCATGAATTTAGCATAGCTGGACATTTGAGCCAAGGCATCGGCGAAAGGTATATTGATGTGCAGCTTTTTGAAAACATCCAGGAACTTCTTGAATTGCTGGTCTAGCTTATGTTTTCGTAACCTTTGAGGAAATGGAATTGGAAGGACGTAAGCCGATGGTGGAATATAATCTGGTGGAGAGTTCCATTCTTCTTGTGCAAATTTTATATCTGGTTTTTTTTTTCTCTCTTTGTTGGACACAGTTTCCTTTTCTACACATGGTCTAGTCACATGAATCTCTGGCAATTCAAATCCGCTTCTCGTGGTGATTGCATTGACTTGCTCTTTTGGGTTGACCTCTGTATTGCTTGGCCATGTGCCTGGTTGTCGCTCGGTCAACAGTTTAGCCAATTGCCCAATCTGATTTTCTATATTCTTTATCGAGACATCTGTCCTTTTTTGTATTTCCTTTAGCGCAGAATCCATACGTTCTGATAATTTAGCAACTGTCTCTTTTAATCCTCCTTCTCTTTCCTGGCGCCTTCCCTGATTTGGTGGATTTTGAATATTTTGGTTATTGCCATAGGAGAAGTTTGGATGATTTCTCCATCCTGGGTTGTAAGTCTGTGAATACGGATTATTCTGCTATTGCTGAAAGTTCTGAGCATATGCAACTTGTTCAGGGGACATATCAACTTTTGTCAAATGACACTCTGATGATTGATGGTTTGCCCCGCATGTTACACAGATTGGTAGAGACATCTGAACCATATTGACTGAGTGAGAATTTTTCATTGTTTCCATCTGCTTTGCCAATGCATCAATTTTCGCCAGTACAAGTGAATTAGTGTTCACTTCGTGTATTTCTGCTGCTTTCTTTTGTACCCCTCTGTATGGCCACATAACAAACTGTTCACTCATTGTTTCATACAAATCATGAGGTCACCAGCAGACCTATTTTAGATAGAGCCACCTGCTACAGAATCAACTGAAGAACGACTGCTAGGAACTAAACCAGAGTAAAAGAAATAATTCTGAACTGCTAAAGGAAAACCGTGACTTGGACACTTTCTGAGCAGTTGCTTGAATCTCTCCCATGCCTCGTGAAGGTTTTCCAACTCAGATTGTTGGAAATTAGAAATTTCATACTTTAATCTGTTCACTCTGGCTGGAGGAAAATATTTCAGTGTGAATTTTTGGATCAGATCTGCCCAAGTAGTGATGCTTCCTAGCGGTAGAGAATCTAACCATTCTCTAGCTTTATCCTTCAATGTGTGTGGGAAGAGCCTCATCTTTAGTGCTTCTTCATTAACACCGTGGTATTTGAAATTTCCACAGTATTCATCGAAGTGAGAAATGTGATAGTGAGGATTTTCATCTGTCATCCCATAGAACGGCAGATTGTTCGAGAACAAATTCATCACATCTATCTCAACTGGAAGTTATCATGTCCATAAGGCGGATAGACTATGCTGGACCGATTCTCAACAATCGGTGGCATCATATACTCACCCATAAGAATATCTCGTTCACTAACTTCAACTGGTCGAGCTATGGGTACCTGATTATTTCTCACATCTGCAGGTAAAGGATTATGGACTTGGTGGTCTGCCATTGTGTCTTTTTGCTGTCTTTTCTTTTCTTGTTTTTCACGTTGTCGTCGGTGAAAACTCCGTTTAATTTCTGGATCTAAATCAAATAGATTAAGATCCTTTGCACGGCGCATACACACTTAACACCTGAAAATTTAGAAAACAAATAAAATTCAGTAGTATCACGAAAAATTTAAAATAAAAATTAAAATAAAATATAAATAATACTAAAAAGAATTGTTAAAAGCCAAATTATAAATAAACGTAGCAATTAATAAAACTAGTCCCCGACAGCGGCGCCAAAAACTTGTTGTGCGATTTAAATCCCGCAAGTGGACGGATCGTTTATAAGTAATAAAGTGATGAATGAAGTGTCGAACCCACGAGGACTAGATATCAATTTAACCTATTAATTTATAACCTAAATTCTAACAATATGAAAACACAGATTGAATTTAGTTTTTGTGATTCTATACTATTTTAATTAAAACTAAATTATCAAACAATTAACTTTAAAATAGTGAGAAATAATTCAAGATCTACTAACACTAGGATTTGCAAATCCACCAACACTTTTCTTAATCAAATATCCGTTTAACCGTTTTAGCTTATAATTACCATAAATTGAAAATCGGCGTTCCTAAAATAATCAAAAGCCTCTCTCGATGGTCAATCAATTCTATATGTTATGCGAACCTAATTATCTCTAATTAAGCTTCGAACATAAACACATGCATTAAAATTTTAAGAACACTTAAATGGATTTCATAAAGCATAATAGTAATTTCTATCTATTATTTGACCCTATGTTATTCAATACCACGTGTTTAATCTATATTGAATCTCTCGACTTCAATATAAATCACAATATATTCTAATAGTGATCAGGCATTAAAATAATAGAAAAACTACATAAAGAATAATCAACCCAAAAGCAATTAATTACTAAAACGGAAAAACTTCTAATTAATTAAAAATCATGAGGTTTCATCGTTCATCCTAGAAAAAGTAAGTTTAGCCGGACATGATTTCGTCAATTATGATAATAATTGACTTCATCATTATTCGGCGTAAGAAAAAGAAGAATGAATAAATACAACCCGTGACTCCGGCTGAAGAATCTTCAATCCCGTGTCTTGATCTTCGATTCTCTTCTTGTATTTTGTTCCCAAAATTTGTCTCTCTTCTGTTATGGCTATTCTCTGCCTTTTATAATGTTCTCCAAATCCTCCAAGACGTGATTTAGGTATCTCAATCAATATGGACTTCGTAGAGTTCTAAATCCATCAGGAAACTGCCAAAGTGTTTCGCGATATACCCTTGCGATCGCATGGTATGGCCAATTAACATTCTGCCTAATTTCTGGAGGTCTTGCGATCGCAGCTTGTAATAATCATGCGATTGCATGGTTGTATCTTGTGACTTTCTGCGTTTTCTCTTTGGTATTTGCTTGCTAAGTCCTTCAGGTCTCTTTGTATGTTCAATTTAGTCCTCTTTTCTTCTGTTTGTTCTCTTTTCATCCGATTGACACTTGAATTTAATTATTTTCTAAAATAACAAGAAAACAGCATGCAATTAAACTGAAATCAAATAATGTGACTCATAATTATCTTTTTTTGTGAGTCTCAATAAGTACAAAATTGTACATATCACACATTTTTTATACTTTTTATTGTATTGATTTCTTAGTCGTAAAGAGAGAGCCGTAAAAGTAATGACATAAATGCCAAAAGGAAGAAAGAAAGATATGTGATAATTCTTATTTACAAGAAACTCAAAGAATTATTGCAATTTTATATTGTGAGAAAAATATAATGTAATGTATGCAAATTTTAGTATTTTGATTGTAGTTTTTCATTCTTTTTAACCATTTTAATTGACATTTTCTTTCGACAAAGTTGTTTATGTTATGATGTTTGATTTTGTTTTGTTTTTTGTTTTTTGATTTTTGATTTATTCTAACCAATTTTAAAATAGAATATTTACTACGTTAGTGTCTTTTTGTTGACGTGACAAATATAAAGTGCTATCTGTACTTAATATGTCACATCACTACATCTGTTAACTCTTTTAACAAAATATAATAGAGTAGCATATAAAATTTATTTTTAAAAGTTTAATGATATTTCAAAACGTTTTAAACTATGGTAACATTCTATGAATAATTGACAACATATAATGACATTAAGAATTTTTAGCTCAATGGACGAATATCCAGTGGGAGAGATATTACTGTTGCTTTTTCAGATTTAGTACTAATCCACGCAAACATGTCTCAATTAAAATTTCATAATTAATATAGTAATTCCATGAATGAAGCTACATAAATGATTACACAAATCACGGGTGTATGTATTAATGCCAAACAATAACGATGTAATAAAATATGAAACCCAAGTAACTTTGGACTATTGATCATGGCGGTGGCTGAGGCCTTTTCTGCCTTCCACCGCTGCCACCGCCGCCACCGCCGGCTCATGTGAATCGCATACTTGACTCTTGAATTTACACCCAAACTTTTTTCTCAGTGACGTCCGCCAACATCCTCTCTCCGCCGTTGCGGGCGGACCCATCTTATCAATGGTCTTTCTCATGGCGGAGCACTCTCTTTCCAATAGGTACACTCGCGTCCTCATGCTATCCATGTCCTGCTTCAGCACCTGATTCTCCCGTACCGTCGCCCTCCACGTACTGCTCCCCTCCTGCTCAAGCGCCATCGCAGCTGCTCTTGCACCCATCTCCTCCTCCTCCTCCTCCTCCTCCTCTCCTCCTCCGATAGGACTAGCTTCAGCCGCTAGATGAGTTCCAGCAATGGCATGCCGTAGCTGAAGCTGCTCGAAAAAGAGTACCTGAACCACAGCTCTAAGCGGAAGCCGCTCGTTTTGGGCGGCATGAGTGCAGGCCTCTAATGTCAGCTTCTGACAATCCAAAATTCCACATATTTTTTCCCTTTCTGCCTCCATTGTCCATGGATGTGCCTGCACAAAAATGTACCCGAACATGACTAAGGATGCATCTTTAGTCAAAACGTACTAGACGGCCAGGCAGGGAAAAAACCCTACTCGGCCGGACTCTTTAAGACACGTTTAGTCGGGATGGTTGAATAGTACCGGACAATATAAAAAAGGAGAAAAGAAACTAAAATATAGTTATTGGTGAATATAATTTAAGCGCAGCACGATTAACCTAAGGGCCTTGCTAGGTTAAGGATGGTCCGGCACGAGCTGTCTCAAAATCTTGGCAGTGTAGTTTATCGCATAATTGACATCTCTAATTCTAAGTATTGGTCTAATTGACACTCCTAACTTGGAACAATAAATTATATATAGGTTAAGGATAGTCCGCCCTGGCTTGTCTCAAATCTGGCCAGTGCATTCTAGTTGACATCTCTAATTGACTAATTCTGAATATGGGTCTGGTTGACACGCGTACTTGGAGCAGTAAATTTTATGTGTGTGTGAATTTAATGACAAATTTACCTTAAGATAAACATCAACGGCCCTATAAAGACCATCATCAAAGATTCTGGCATACTCCGGCAGGGAAACGGCCAGCTGATAAAAATTTTCCGGCTGCAAATTACCATCAGAAGCTATTTCCGACAAGTACCCATCAATCAATTTTCCGACGAGCATTAATGCTGCTGATTGGAAGCTACTATTCTCGTCTTCAACTCCAATTCTGTTTAAGGATCTCTCTTCTAATCCTCGTACAAAATGTCCTACAATTCTCTCAACACAATCAACATCATATAATGTTTCATTTAAGTATGAATAACTTGGAATAAGAAGATCATCTAAAGTTGCTTCCTCCAATTGCAATCCAATTTTCTTCTCCAATATTGCTCGACAAGCCTCCGAAGCATTCAATATATTGGCTGTTCGTAGTAATATGCACAAGAACCGAGTTGTAGTTGAAGATGATATTGAGCTTTTTTCTAATGGAAGATTGGCAATTACAGTCTCCAGAAGCTCCCTCTGCTCGTTCTCTGAAGCCACATTGTAGGACGACGATGGCTTCCATTTCATACGTGAATTTCCGGGAATATACTTTTTTGCGTAGGAAATCAGACAGGTTTCTATGATTTCTGGGCTCAGATTTGAATATTTCATCGCGAAAATCAATCGTTTGATGAATGGTAAACTCAATAGCCCCAGATCATCAAACCAAGAATCCATTCTATTAGTACTTTCTCGCTTCACATTTTCTTCAATTCGACTACTCACTGGCCATCCGAACAGCAATGGATCTGAGGATGCAGCTCTGGAAGTAATCGCATCAATACATCTCTCAACAATGCCAAGATTTTCAGCTAAAGGCATTAGCCTTTCACAGGTTTTCAAGGTTTTGACGGAATTTTTGATGTTTTTGAACACAAATTCAGTGAGAAATCTCTCGGTTTTGGAAATCAGGTTGTCTTCAGAATACTCTTCTGTCATTTCTAAGTATTCTCCGGCGCAGCGGAGAGGGGCGGCGTTGGAGGATGACAGATTAATTTTCACGCCATAACAGAATTTTGCGGCAGTTTCGAAGGATTCAGAGCCGCCCGGGAAATCTGGGAGTGTGATGTGACATTCTTCGTCCTCGTTCTCGTCATCTTCTTCATTTTGAATTTCTTTCTCGTCATTTTTCTGGTTTTTTCCAGCGGCGTTTTTTATTCTAGTGCTTCTGATGTCTGAGTTCTTCTCTTGTCCTGTTATCACCTCTTGAAGCTTTCTACTTTTTGACATCAAAGGAAACTGAAAATTCATTCAAAGAAACACAAAAAACATTGTTGTTAGAATAGAACAATCATAATATAAACCTCAAAGATTGAATACAAAACTGAAAACTGACCTTGTGGAGATGAAAAATCATGCCATCAACTTCGATTATAACATCACTGGGCAAACTTGTAGTGCAAAACCTGATTCAAATGCCCATCAAAATAATAGAAAATTAACCAAAAAATAAATAAAATCTCAAAATCTGATCAAAATTTGAACTTACCATGCTTGACCTTTGGAACTTGGGTTTTCAGAGGCCATTTGTCTGTACAGAACTAGAGTTTACAGAAAACAGAGACTAATAATGGGATTTGAATTGATCCTTATGAAATGCTGGATAGATTAGGTGAAAAATGAGTAGAATTAATGAGACTGGTAGTCTTATGGAATGATTATGTTTGCGGAAAATCAACCAAAAGTCTAAAAGGGGATTTTTGTAGAAAAGATTGATTGGAAACAAGAAACTGAAAATGGACAAATGGGTTTTTGAATAGAAATCTAGAAATCGATTGAATGATGAAATTGAATCGTTTTTCTCTCTGGAAGGAAATGGGACATTGAATTTCTCTTTTTAAAGACACGTTTTGATTAGTATCATTCTAATCATCATGATTTATTTACTGATTTGAGCCAGTCAACTTAATTTTACTTTGCATAGCTATAGCACTACGGGTGTTAATAAGTATTTATAAATTAATCAAATATATCTTCATTGTTAATCCACAATTGATTGCTGATGTGGCAGTTTACGACTTTACGTGGAAGTTGAATGATTTGGTCAAAACATATATAAAGTTTAATAACTCAATTCGGATATCGAGTGGTGAAAAAGTGTTCTAGTAAAAGAAAAAGTAAAAAACAAGAATAACAAGACGTTTCTAATTAATTACAAGTGATGCAATTATGGTTTACTTAGTAGAGTGCTTACCTTTGAAGCAACAATGCATTAATGTTAATGTTAAAATTGGGAAATTCTTATGTTAAATGTTTGTTTAACAGATCTTATGTACAAGTATATACGATTTGGGATCCTCTAATAAAATTTTGTCAAGCATCTATTTAGGTATAATTAAATAGATTCTTTTTTTTCCCCGAGAACTATGTCCACAAATGTCAAGAATTTCTATGAATTTATATAATCACATGTTTGGAGTTGCTTAAATTATAATTTTAGTTAGTCAAACTAGTGAAATATATTTTTTATCCACACATTTTATAAGACTCACAACTTACAACTTACAACTTACTTTTTATCTACACATTCATCAACAACTTATAATTTCAACACTTAAAAAATAATTTCTTCACTACCAAACATGCACTAAATCTAAGAAAAGAAATTCTCCGTTTTTGGGGAGAAAGTGATTGGAGTAGGTTGGATTCAATGAAGGAAATTGTACTTACTTTTAATTATTGGAAGAGTTCAATATTATACAAATAATCTTCATTTGCACAACCTTATATTTATTAAAATATATATTTTCAATAATCAAGGTATATTTTATTTTCATTTTTTCTTTGTCTATTAGTATGTTAACGAATTTATTAAAGAGAAAATTAGGAATCATACCCATTTTTTTTTTTAATGATTTTCAAATATAGTAGATTGTTTTAAATTTTTTAATATCACTAATTATATCATATTTTTATTGCATTTAATTAATAAATCAGCAATATATATTTTCAAATTTCAAATTGAATTAATAACTAATGTGCTATTTTATAGGCACCAAATTTTATCAAATTTAATTAGTGGTATTTATTCTCGAAATACTCAAAATACCCTGAAGTATCAATTTTTAACTTTTCCTAAAGTTCTTGGTTTCTTCTTCCCCGTCAGAATAGCTCTCCAGACACCTTATCCATCATACAGTCAATCTCCAACTAAATCCAATGACTCCATAGCTGCAAAAACAAAATGTTATTTAATACATCAATCAGTAATACATAATACAGTAACAAATGTGCATATATATTGTTCGGTAATAGCGTGCAACAACATAGTTCATTCAAATCGTATACATTATTAAGTAACAACATGAATATATATTATTCAGTAACACCATGTAATCTATATTGTTCAGTGAAGGGTGATATATTTTTAGTGATAGTGAAGGGTTTTCTAATTAATTTAGCTTGGTAAAGGAACTTTTATAATGGTCTGTAATTGTAAAAGAAATTTTATAATCTTCTATTATACATTAACCCATATATTTATAATTGTGTTTTCGACAAAAGAAGTTAATTATAACTGATGATAGATCACATATTTCTATTATTTATCATCCTCAATCCAGTTTAGTGTGTAGTATAAGTATCATTCTAAAAATTTCAATTTGATATAATAATTAACCATACCACATAAAAAAAATCGCATAATCAATAATCACAACCAATAATTAGTAAAAGTCAATAAAAAAAATAACTACAATCAAAAATTAATTAATTTACCTGTCTGTTGATTTATTCTTGATGTTCAACCACAATCAACAAACTATTGTCGAGCATGAATGTTACAGACCCAACAACTATATGAAAATTTTCATATTATACAATAACAATGTTTATAGTTATTATCAGTGTTCATTTCTACATCACGTTTGAAACCGGTTATCTATACAAAAATTAATATAAATACCTGAAAATTGAACAAATGTCAGAAATATGATATTGGGAGGAATAAAATTTCGGATTAAATCATATGAATTATTCTCGGATAAAGCAGATAATCGATCGTGTAACTTGCTTGTGTTGAAGATGACTGGTAATATGATATATGAATTTCAAAATTAGGAGATCATTAAGGGATGACAATCATCTATATAAAACGGAAGTAACATATACCACTAAAATAAAACGGATGATGGTTGATTGTTACAATTAATATCCAGTATTTCTATTATTTTATTTATTTTTTCAAATCTAGTAAATTTGTAAGTTGTTGAATAAAGATGGGTATTTATGTTAGGGATAATTGCATCAAAGATCCCCCAATATTTCAAAATCATTAGGGATATGCCCCTAACCTAAAATAATAGTATCAAATGTCCCCAACGCATGAATAAATAGGCATCGGAGGTCCCTCTTCACACTTTCCATCAGTTTTCTCTGTTAAAACCAAAATTTGTATGCACGCGCTCTATATCCCAAAAAACACAAGTGAGAAAGGTCGGGGTAAAAAAGTAACTTCACTACCATTGGTGACTCTTCATCCTCTAGAGGTAGCCTTTCATAGGTTGCATTACCAAATGAAGCTGCCATAATCAACACCGGGCCAGAAGCAAACAGCGGCCCCACGACGTTTTCCCAACTACTTGGCCTTGTCCGCTGACTAGATATATGGTCAATCCTGACACAATAGGCGGACCTGGAGGAGGCAGAAATGAACCAGAAAGGGGTAGAATTTCGAATCTTCCATGTAATGTCACGACTGAACCTGGTGTAGAAGGTTGTCTTAGAGTGACAATATTTAAGGTGCCGATGGCACTTAGAATGCAAATCCCTTTATGCCGCCGGGTGTCGAAAGTGGATACACTTTCTTGAATATCGCAGTCGTCGACGACCTCCATTACATGGGATCTGAGTGCATTAGCACTATCACGAGTAATGATTATAGGGGGCTTAGGTTTGTTTTTGGAACCGGAAGGTCTGCCTCTAGGTCTGCTTATCATTTCTCCTTCTCTGGTGGCCGGCAATAGCTCTTCCCTCTTCGCGGTGGCAGTGGAAACACTGTAATTTTCGTCACAATCTTGCTTTTAGCTGTGGTTTATATTGCTATTCGCTTTGTTCATATTCAAAATTCTGCTGGCAATGCTGGAATTGGTGGTGGTGCAGTTGAAGATCTCTGGCATGAAACGGATGCGGCAAAGGGTGGCCCTGAGTTGTTAATTGATCAATTACTAGACTTCAAATACCTGTCTGCTTCTTCAAATTATATAGAATCTTGAAGAACAGATGCAAATTCAGATGCTAAACATGGTAAATTCTCTATCTTACTAGATGAGATTTGTTCTTGATTGCTTTTTCTTCATAGTTTTGCCTCTGCCGTTCTCAGTTGCGTTTTTTGGGGATATATAGCGCGTGCAGTCTAAATTTTTTTTAACGGAGAAAACTAACGGAAAGTGTGAAGAGGGACCTCCAATGCCTATTTCTTCATACATTGGGGACGTTTGATGCTATTATTTTAAGTTATGAGTATATTTCTAATGATTTTGAAACGTTGAAAACTTTTGATGCAATTATCGCTTTATGTTAATAACCCTTTATTAAAATATGTGAACGGGTCAATTGATACGAGATTATAGGAATATAATGACGTCCATTGATGTCCATAATTTGGCCCACTTATTCTGGGTCATATTGTTATTTGTCCATTGTATATCTTCAATTTTTCTCAATTTTCTTTTATCGAAGACTAAGAGATGAGAACATTTGTACAAAAATTATAATATTTAAAAGGGTAAATTTAAGGCTGGTCACTGTTGTTGTACTCATGGGTTCTAAAGTTATATAGTCGAAACTTAATTCAATTAAAGTCATATTTTAGAGTTAAAAGACCAACATACACTTACAATTGCAAAAAAAATATGCTAATTTAATGATATTGTTTTATTGTGATACTATTTTGTATAATACTATTTTATTATGATATTGTTTTGTATAATACTGCTTTATTTAGATAATGTACATTGATTTATTTATACCATAATTTTATCTTTGATACTGTTTTATTATGACAATGTTTAAACATATGATACAGTTATTGAATGCAAACACAATCAATGATCTTATACTACTAATGAAGCATTTTAAGAACATTATCATTACCTCAACCATTAAAATATCTTATAATTTATTTTATATATGATAATGTTTTATCTTATACTTATACTATGCTTTTATATTTGATAATGTTTCAACCTATGATGTTGTTATTGAATGCAAACAGTATCAATGGTCTTGTAATAGTAATTGAGCATTTTAAGAACAATATCATTACTTCAAGAATCTATGATACTGTTTTATCTAGATAAAGTGATATGGTATACTTATACCATACTTTTATCTTTGATACTGTTTTATTACGATAATCTTTTCAACATATGATACTGTTATTTAATCTATGATAATATTATTTTATTGGGTTGTAGTTTTTTATACTATTTTATTAATATACTTTCATGTATGATATTGTTTTAGTATATATGATACTGTTTAAACAAGAAAAATTAAAGATTGCTACTTTAAGCTAAATAAATGACTTCAAGTAGCTAAAATTCATCGTACACAATAGCAAAGCTACTGGCCTTGACCGATTCGTTGAGACGATTCTGAAAATATATTATAATAAAAACTCTGAACACGTACGCGAATTCTATGTCATTTCTGTTATGATACTATTTTTTGTGATACTGTTTCTTATAATACAGTATCAAACAACACACATGACTAATTAACAACAAAGAGAATAATATAATGTCCAACTTTCATCATAGCAATGCCCACATCAAACTTTTTTATTCCTACAGAAATTCAAGCTGCTATTTACAGCAACAAATCATGGCAACTCTACAGAAATTTATCAAACAAATATTCCCTAATGTTTTCTATAATACATTATCATGATACAAATGTGTTTATGATATTGTTGCTTATACCACAAAGGTCAAACCCTTCCAACTATCATACCTACATCAAATTTACAATATTTTACACAGAATTCCACAATATATAATACCATCCTGAAAGCCTTCTCCAAAAGCAAGGCAAAGGAATGGGCCCAAGTGCCAGCAAACCAACCACAACCTATTCAGATAGAATGCATATCCAAGTGAGAAACATAAAATACAAAATTCCAAGCTTGCATCAAGTGCACAATCTTTTTTGGTTTTTTGTTTTCTTCCCCTAATAATCTTGTTTAACAATTGTTATTAATACAAATTTTGGTGTTCTATAAGAATCTGAATGACGACTTTATCAGTCGATGAAGTTAAGTTCATGTAGACAGAAAAATTTATCTATTTATGTCTATAAAGGATTATAAAATTTATTGCTCACCAGAATTGTGTCAACTACAATGGTATCTCCACTAGACTCATTATAGCACAGAATGCACAAAATACAGAATTAGTGACGAGTATCACCCACTCCAATGGTATAGTACATTGCATTTCTTTTAATGCGAGCACCACAAGGTGTACAATATATTGGTGGTGGTTCAAAGGTAAGCTTCTCAACTGCACACAACTGGAAATAATTTTCACTCATTGAACGCTCCATAGCTTGATTTTTTTTCCTGCTTTTGCTTTGCTCTGTAAAAGAAAATATGAATTAGAATCTATTAGCAAAGAATGATGAATCACACATGAAGAGCACATTATAAGGAATTAAACCCCTTGAAGAGGTTCATGAAGACAAATCAGTGAGATCAAATCCAGAAATTGCTATATCCCACCCCAAAAAAGAAAATGAAAAAACTAAATAAAAAAATTATAAAAACAAAAAAAACAAAAGAAATGAGACCGCACCAAAAGAAGAAAATCTGGGTATTGCTTAGCGATTATGTAAGTAAGGTGGATAACTGTCTTAGCAGAGTATATAACTTGCTTAACAAGTTCCGGATTCAATTCCAATCAGACCAACTAAATTGTGTTGCCGCCAATGTGCATGAGATAGACTGCGTAAGAAATGGAGTCAATCCCTTATTTAATTCATTCAATTGACCACAGAAAAGTGAAATATTTTAAGTGAAGTGTAGGTGACGACAGCGGTGGCGGTGGCGGTGGCGGTGGCGGTGGCGGTGGCGGTGGTGGCGATGATGGCAGTGCCAATGGCAATGTTTGTAGCAAATATGAATTACAGGGATAATTTTAAAATTAATATGAAAAATTGCTGAAGAGTATGATTTATTGACAATTTTAAAAATTATTTTGACATAATTTGAAACAAGTCACTTTTAGACAATTTTTTTCTATTTAAAATAAATATTTACCCGATCCACCTTGAAACTCTTGTGAGATTTGTAGTATTAAAAGATGGGCAAATGAGGTCCGTAACTATCATTTTATTAAAAAAATAAAATAAAAATAAAAGTTAAACTTTAATTAGTTAAAAATCACAATATGTAACTTTTTACTAAGAAATGATACAATATGTGACATTTTAATTTATATTATGAAAATATCATATCTTCAACTGCTTTATACGTGCACTACTTGGACGAAGACTATAATCATTATGGAAGCTATGTATTTATTGTCTTTTCTCTATTTGCCACCATATTCGATGGAGATATATATTCACATTTGCAAAAAATTAAAGACACATATATTATTATAAAACAAAATTATCTAAGAGATCAAAAGACACATTATGTCAGCTTATAATGTGAAACATTAATTAATATCGAACACATCAAAAATTAAAAGTGAGAACGAAATATCACTTTAAATTGTAAACTTCGCCAAAGATATTGTGTTAAACAAAAAAAAAAAAAAAAATCAAATTACACTATGTGTAACATTTTAATTAAAAAGTAACATAACATATCACTATCTAATATAGAACATTAATTATATCCAACACAAAAAGAGAAAGTCAAATATCAATTTAAAATGTTCTTATAAGTACAATGTAAGCTTAGTAAGAGCCGGTGATGATAATTTAAGAAAGTCCGACTGATCGGGTGCCTTCACTCAATCGAACTTATAGAAAAAGAACAAAATGTTGTGAGAAGCCGGGGTAAGAGAAAAGAATCGAGTCGATGAGGCTCAATGATTGAGAAATGCAAAATGAATGATATCCTACCTATATTAAAAGTTTAGATATTTGGTTTACTATTCAAAATAGTCAACGTTTCCTACCTATTTGGTTTTAAAAAATTGCAAAATAATTATAAGAATCCAAATATGAATGCATCTTAATTAAATATGATATTTGTTTACGTTTCTGAAATAGTAGTATGTAAATTGTAATTTTAAAAATTAGATTTATGTGAATAAATTCAGTATTTTAATATTTATTATTATTATTATTATTATAGAGACTTAATGAAACGCGAAATACATATATAGTTCTTGAAAATATGGCATGTGAAGTGTATATAATTTACACTTTTTATACGAAGAACTACGGAGTGTTACGTAAATTTACACGTGTAATATTCTCCAGAGTAACTTCAATGAATAGAATTTAAAATATATTTTAAAATCCAAACCAACCTATGTAAAATGAAATCCTAGAGGAACTTCATATGCATTGTTACGCTGAGTACAAGTTGTAGAACTTGATCAAAAAGTGTTTCAACTTCGAATACAAATTTCAAGATAATTGTGGCTTTTGTTGTATAGACCGAAAGAAAATATCTTGTGAGTAATGCAATAAAGTAGAACACATAATAAGAGAGATTAGTAGACCAAGATTACTATAGTAATATAATCAAAATATATTGAGATTTGTGTACATTGAAGACACTTTATAATTTAATCAATAATTTTAAATTTAGAAATTTTAGTTTCGTTTTATTGTAATTTGATAATACTGTCACTTTGAGGCATTGTTTAACTTGAAATTTTTTTTTGATTGCTTGTCGTTGAAAATGTACTATCATTTTAGACATTATTTAATTTGGAATTTTGTTTGTTTAGTTGTAATTGAATAATATTATCATTTCTTGAACTACATGAGCATAGAATGAAAATTGCTTGTTTATATTTAGAGTTTTGAAATGCAGCATTTTAGTAATGTCTCAACTTATTGTCATTTTCTTTTTGAATATGAATGTAACCTTAGGGTATTATTTTTGAAAATGACTTGTTTGCACATTAGCAATGCAAACTCTACTTAGTGTTTTAGAAAATTGTATTTAAGATGTTACTTTTTACATACGGGTGGTTGTGGAACAATTTTAATTGTAATTAATATGTTTATTGACTTGCTTACTTTTTTACACTTTTGTAGCCCATACCACAATCTCTGACTTGTATCAAATACATACAACTTCACTATCATGCTTAATTAACAACTGCAAAGTGATTTATTTACTTTTAGAAATTATG
This sequence comes from Forsythia viridissima, assembly GCA_030279155.1. Classification (NCBI taxonomy): domain Eukaryota; kingdom Viridiplantae; phylum Streptophyta; class Magnoliopsida; order Lamiales; family Oleaceae; genus Forsythia; species Forsythia viridissima. The sequence goes on from CM059036.1 coordinate 38,850,653, forward strand.
TTGTTTTAAGAGTTTTAATTCGACCATGAAACGACTTCATCAGTTAATTTATTGATTATCTCCAGGCTTCATCTAAAGCAAGAAAGAAGATTTTTATGAATTTTTTATTCTGTCACTAAACATTGTGATGATCGAATTGGTACACTTACCGAAAAAGTCCAATTTTTCGTTCTTGAAAATCTATATCTTTGATTATGTAAGCTCAATTCAACCCTCTCTTTATCTTTTATTTAAGTTATTTATAAAAAAAATTGAAATTAATGTGCAGATGTTGTTGTAAAATACTTATGTCCAAAATCTTATTCTAAAGCAAATGTGAAATTTCTTAATGCAAAGACATTCGGCTTTCTTTACGTGATTAAAATATTATAAAGGAATGAACTCAGTCTTCAAGGAAGAATGCAAATTCGGAGAAAATGGTACTTAAGAATAATGGATTTTAGGAAGTAAATTGAATTCAATTTTATCATATGTTTGAGTCATCTACTATAATGAATTTTAATAAACTAGTTTTTAAGTTATAAGCATGTTATTTAGGTTTCAATTGCTTGATTTGTTAATATTTAATTTTTTCCACTTAGATTACTAATATCAAGCCAATTCGTAAAAGAAAGATATAATAAACACTATTACGTTCTTAATTATCGATGCATTACATGCATCGTACGTGCTTACACTAGTGTTAAAAAGAAGTCAAATTAGATATTGTGTGACCTTTTAATTTAAAAATGATAAATCATGCACTTTCTAACTTGAAACTTTAATTTGTATCTAACACAACAAAAAATAAAAGTGACAATTAAATGTTAGTTTAAGAAGATTTTATAGCCACATTGTAACTTTATGCAAAGATGTACTATACAGTGTGACCTTCTAATTAAAAAATTATATAGCATGTCATTTTCTAATGCATAACAAATCAAAAATAAAAATAACTAATAATTAAAAATCTTAGCCCAACGTGCTCTTTTAAATTGTTGTTCGTAAACTACTGAAATGAATAAATTTAAATTTGATCTTACTAGAAATTAGAATATAAACATCATTTCATTCTCGAAAACTATACAACTTGCAACATTCATAACAAGTGTAAGGGTGTGTTTGATTCACAAATTTTCCATGGAAAATGTCACTTCCATGGAAAATCTTGTCAAATCAATGTGTTTTATTTTCCCACTTTTGTGTTTGATTGGCACATGGAAAATGGAAAATATTTTCAAGGTACAATTGTCTAAAGCACACATTTGGCCACTTCCTTGGAAAATTTTTTCTCACCCATTTGGTGGAATTTCTTTTCCAACTTACATGGAAAATATTTGCATTTTCCATGGAAAGCTATCAAACACACCCTAAGACTTTAAAATAAAAAAATTCCACATAACTGGAAGAAAACATATAAATACCTTTTGATTTACACCTTTCCATAACATTCACATAAAATAAGGAAAATTATACAGTGACTTTTTCAAGGAAAAAATTGCAGATTTCTCAATTTTCAACATCAAACAGTGCTTTACATTGCTGGATCATTTACAAAACAGACTTTTTGAAAAATGCATTTACACAAACAAACAAAAACCTAAAATCCATCATATGGTTGCAAATGGGTCGAGTTGGGTCGGGTTGGCCCGCCAAAATAGGGCTACGCTTGAAATTGGATTGGGCCGGTTAAGCCCAGTTTTATGCGGACCAGAAATATGATGGCATGGCCCGGCCCGGCCCATCCCATCCCATCCCATCCCATCCCATCGGGCCAACACGGTCTTAATTTTTTTTTTTTAAATAAATTTTTTAGGGTAAATTCAAAACCGGTCACTATTTTATCACTTACAGGCTTTAAAGTCATATGGTCAAAACTTAATTCAATTAAAGTTACATTTTAGAGCTAAAAGACCAACATACTCTTAATTGTAAAAAAAAAAAGGCTAATTGTGATACTGTTTTTCTATGATACTGTTTTATATAGATAATGTGCTATGGTACACTTACACATATTTTTATCTTTGATATTCTTTTATTATTGTTGACATCGAAACCCGCAGCATCCACGTGTCAACATATCTCCAGTCACTCTTCTACCAACCTGTATGTTACCTGCACACTCGGACGATCGTTAGGCACCAAGATCACCGAAAAAAAATGGTCCGGCGATCGTTGGTACTCCGACGATCTAGTCAACTGTCGGTATATAAAAATAATACACGGGAGAGGTAAGTAATTGGGTGTGGGAGAGACAAGCAGGCAGAAGTTTGAGCAGAGTTTAGGGTGGGATTCAAGTGTCAAAAAAGCGTACCTTGGAACAACCGGAGACGTCGTATTTATAGCGCAAGAGTCCTGATTGATTTAGGTAACAAATCAATCAGATGCCCAATCGGATCCTCCTTCCTTATGGGATAGGGATCATTCCTCGTCGATGAAATCTCCAAGATTACCTTCCTTATTTGTACTTATCACGTTGCCTGATTTTAGGATATTATGACTCAGTTTCCTTGTGAGGATCCGTGCGCCAAACCAACGCAATCTTTCCTTAATTACTCCTCTGGTCATTCCGGCATATCATGCTGGCTGCTAGTTATAATTGATACGAAGCCTGGCGAGGCCCTATGGGTCGGCCGTGAGTGTCAAGGCCCTCCCTGGGCTCCGTGGGATTCTGGCTGCGGAAGGCTAAGGTGTTCGATGGGCTGCCGGGACGCTTTATCAGAACTTGCGAGGCCTTAGCAGGGCCTAGGTGAGGCTTTTGATGGGCCTCGGATGGTACTTTTGCTGGGCCTAAATGGGGCCCTTGCTAACGTGGAGGCCATATCAAAATCGTGTGGTAACAATAGTCCCCCAAGTCCAAACTTATTATTCATAATAGGCGTGGGACTTTTGAGAGTAAAAAAGAATAATTTTGTGCGAAGAAAATTCGGTCTCTATGGGTTCCGCAAAATGTGGTCCTCGCGCGTTTTAGCTATAAGATTTCAACTTATCCAGTATAGTCCCCCAAGTCCGAAGCCGAACATTCATGACAGGTGAGGGCTTCTGGAGGCCAGACCTTTGATGACGTGTCCGCGGATGGTGTGGTTCTGTCAATCAAGACTATCTAATCCGCGGCCCGGCAATCATGAGCAAGAGGGTGTATGTAATTAATGTAATGGAGCGTGGCAGAAAACGGGGGCACACGTGAAGCACGTGCGTTCTCGATTCACTAAACGTTTGGGGTTTCACTTTCCCGCATGTTGCTCAATTTAAAACACGCGTCTATTGCCCGCAGGTTCAGATGTAACGCTTGGGATTTGGAGGGTGGTTATTGGAGCGCATCACTATAAAACCAGGCATCCCCCTGACACTACAACTTCTTTTTGCGTTTGTGCTCATTGTGGATATTCTGCCGATAAGCGGGAAACTCCTAGTGGGTGTGTCGTTATAACCGCATTTTCGAGGTAAGCGCGCTGAAAGTTGTTGTGATTTGTTTCTGTTGTTTCATTTCGTGGTTGTCGCCTGATTCCATAGCTTGGGGGGTTATACTTTGTGAGCGTAATGTCGTCCGGAGACGACCATTAACAGAACCCATCTGATGCTCCGACAAACTCTAGTATTATTGGGGGTGAGTCATCATCGGTCGCCACATCATCTTCATCTTCTGAAGTCGTTGGGGAAGTAAACCCAGAGCCTCCCCCCGTATGCCCGTCGACTCCGTCTACGAGTGGGAGGAGGGCCTGTCTGCCCGTACTGGCGAAAGAGACGGTCGAGAAAGCGGGACCTGAAGCTGGGGTACCTGAGATGAGGGGATCACTTGATAAGAGGGATGCCCCGGCCGCGAAGGCGCTCGATGAGGAGCTTAAACGGTCAGCCACCGAAGTGTCCATGGCTCAGTCGAGGATCACCGAGGTGGAGTTGGAGGACATACGGTTGTTCTATGACATTTCTGCGCCCGTGAAACTCAGAGCTCCAGGTCCAGAGGAACGCGTCGACGATCCTTCCGAGGGGTACGTCGCGATTTACGAACCTGAGATGCAACAAGGCCTCCGCCTACCCATGCATCATTTCTTCCGCGAGGTGCTAAAGGACTAGAACCTAGCCCATTGTCAGATAACACTGAATGGCTGGAGGCATATGGTTGCCTCGTATATATTGTGGGGTGTTGCCGAGGTGGGAGGGAACCTTACCTCGAGGGAGTACGAAACTATATACCGGCTTTGTCGATCCGCAGGCTGGTACAACATCTCTCCTCGGCTGGGCCAGAAGTGGAGAACGGCCACCGATAGCCCCAACAAAGTACACAATTGGAAAGAGAGGTTCATCTTTGTCGGCAGGGATTGGGAATATATGCCGGAAGATCCTCGGCCCAATGTGTCCATCCCTCGTCGATTCGGGGAACTCGGTATATATTCACGGACCCTTGTCGCCGAAACAGCGCTAGCTGCTGTGAACAGCAGGTTAGAGGTCGTTATTGCGAAAGAGGAGAAGTTGATGTCGGATGCGAGACTGGAGTTAAAGAGAGTCCGGGCCGAATGCGCGGGTGTCGAGGCCAGGGCAGTGGAGGCCTATCAGGACGCGTTCGTGGATACACCCGAGTATCAGGACCTCGCCCACCGCCTGTTGACCATTGGGGGGCGACCAGTTGGTGGAGCATATCGCGGAGATCCATCCGGAGTGGGACCTCTCTTTCCTTCGGCAGCCTCTCTCCGGGCTCGGATTCCTGACACCGAACCTGGCGAAGGCGATGAACAAATATCCCCTCCAACCATGGGAGAAGGCCCGCAATGTGCTGACCCTTAAAGAGGCGACGGGGCACCTGAACTTTTGAAAATTGTTTATCTGCTTTTGCACATGTTCTAGAATAAATTGCCCGATGTGCTTTTCCTTAATTTATTCCTGCTCCGGCATTTAATGTTATGGATGATTGCGCGTGGGAAGAAACGCCTCAAATCTTAGAACAATTTCCTTGGGCATTAATGGTGCAGACTTTTAGCAAAAACTATAGAGTTGGCGCCTTTAATGTCTTGGAGAGGTAGAACGGCTGTGCGGCGTTCCAAATCCTCCTAAGATATCATCATTCATTGCTTTGTGTTAAGTCCAACGTAGCCTCAATATAAGAACATATTGGACGTCTCCCATTGTGCTCTTCATGTGTACGCAAATCCATGAAACTGCGGAAATTAGATCCCTGTGTTCCCAAAAATTTCTCGAGTCGTTTGATCGGGCCTCCTATTTCGAACGTACTCATGGAATCACGGATAATGAAACAGCGTTCAGAATACCAACCAACTGAAGAATTAACATTCAGAGGACCAAACACCCATCCAATCAACGTTCAGAGGACCAAACGTACGGGGGGGTTTGGCCTAGCAGCCTTAGCCTGACCATGCCCCGGATTGGGGGGGCCTCGATTAGGATGGAGGGGCTGGGCGCCCTCTGCCAAAAGGTGTTAACGGTATTTTTTGAGCAGTTTGGCCTAATAAGTCACCAAATCAACTCATGTTGGTTTGGGGTGACTCCCGATCATGGTGAAATCAGATCTCCATCAACAGATGACGCTCGAGATGACGAAGACCTGGAGATAGGCTTAGTAGTTCCAATGTCCTAGTATGTGCCGATCCAAAGAGACGGCGAGGTAGTTATCATGCGTATTTATTTTTGCCCTGTATTCCGAATCATGTTGAATAAAACACGATTATTTCTAAGTTCCTCTGGTTGTTTCGTCTTTGTCAATCGCTTGTGGTACTTGGGCTACGAATTTTGCCGACTTTTTGGAAGGTGGAGGTGTCGCATCTCGCCTGATATTGGTGGTTCGCGAAGAACGATCAATTTTTGCAGTTCTGGCGGTCGCGCGACGGCTACCACCCTGTTTGCCGTTACTATGTATTAACGTTCGCGCCATTACCATGCATTGATGTTGGTGGATTTTGCGAAGCGCGCATTCCCACGCACCCTTTACATCTCTCTAGGGTTTATTTGGCGTGCACCTACTCCGGGTGTTAGTATTCCGCCGCACCTATATAAATGTTTGCAAGACTTCAATTTATTCTTTTCATCCCTGCCCTCTTATTTCCTTATTCGAATCCTAGTTATCTCTGGTTATGTCAGGCTTTCATTTCTCCACTGTCCCCAAGTTTAAGATAAGATGTAGGGGGGTTGTGGATGACCACTCCCCTTCCCTTTCAGTACCTTCCACGGCGCCTGATTATTGGGTTCCGTCGAGCGGACACCGGAGATAACGATGAGTGGTCCTATCTTTGCCCGTCCAGCACCGGAGGCGGCACCGGTAGTGCCTCCCTCCATCTTCAGTGAGACCCGTGCCTTCGTCGGGGAGTGCCGGACAATCGGGCAAGAGAAAGGCAGGCGCCCATGGAAGGGAGGAGGCAGTTCAGGCCTCTCCTTCTCATTCCCCTGGCAAGTATGAGTATATCAATATCGGGTCCCGTAGGGACGAGTTGGATCCAGCGGTGTTAGGAAAGCTTCCACTCTCGGTGGCTAAAGCAGCGGCATCCGTTCATAAGTATTGGACTTCTGCCTTTGGGAAGGCGGCTACGAATGCAGAATTATCGGAGTTGCTGAGACTTGCCGAAATGTACACCTCCCGCAGCCACGTACTTAACTGCGAGATGTACAAGTTGCTGGAGATGAAGATTGACGAGTTGTGCCCCCTAGTTGGAAAAGGCGAGGAGGTCGAGGCGTTGCGCGCGGAAAACAAAGACCTTCAGAAAAAACTCGCATTCTCCGAAGATGCCAAGGCTCAAGCAACGTACAATACCGAGAAAACTAGGACGATTCAAAAGGCGTGTGTCGAAGCCCAAAAAAAGGTAGAGTCGCAACTGAAGTCTTGTCAGGGCATGGTCGCTGCCAAAGACAGGGAATTGAACAAAGTGCTGATCGAGCTGTCGAAGGCCCAGGGTCTTCTGGCCAAACTCGAGTCATCTGGCCACGTGAACCCAGTGGTTCTTGACTGAGATTGCAAGACTCTTTCGATTCTAGTTTTTGTTGTCGACCCCCCCACTTGTAACCCGTTGAATATACCTCATTTTTATTACGTATACGTTGAATGTTACCTAGCATTGTTGGATCGCTGTCGAATTACTTTCACTCGTTTAAATATGCGTTGAATGTTTATCCAGATTCAAGCGAGTTTAAAGAGTTGGCCGCGAACTACACTCTCTCGCTGCCGAATTGCTTGCACTTGATTAAATACGTGTTGAATGTTTACCCAGCGAGTTGAAAGAGTTGGCCGCGAACCACACTCCCTCGCTGTCGAATTGCTTGCACTTGATTAAATATGCGTTGAATGTTTACCCAACGAGTTGAAAGAGTTGGCCGCGAACTACATTCCCTCGCTGCCGAATTGCTTGCACTTGATTAAATACACGTTGAATGTTTACCCAGCGAGTTGAAAGAGTTGGCCGCGAATCACATTCCCTCGCTGCCGAGTTGCTTTCACTTGCTCTTGTGGAGTGAGGAACACTTTAAATTCATAAACGACAGATTTTATTAGAAGGCGCGGTGTTTCGGGGCGCCAGACAAAAATGAAAGAAGATCAAAATAGTGCAAAAATGAAACTACTGATGATACGGCCTCAAGTGGGCGACGTTCCAAGGGTGCCTCGTCTCCCTGCCTTCAGAATCTTCCAGTCTGTAAGTTCCAGGGCAGATTTCTTCGATGACTTTATAAGGTCCCTCTCAAGTGGGCCCTAGAGTCCCGGTCCCTACCTCTCTATTAGCTTGAAATACCTTCTTTAGGACAAAGTCGTTGATGTGGAAGCTCCTGCCTTTGACCTTGGAGTTGTAGTATCGGACCATTTTTCACTGGTAAACCGCCAGACGAAGCTGCGATTCTGCGTGTCTCTCATCTTGCAGATCAAAGCTTGCCCTTCGTAAGTCCTCATTAGCCACCTCGTTGAAATGCAGGTACCTGGGCGAAGGTATTCCTACCTCGACGGGAATCATTGCCTCCGCTCCATATGCCATGGAGAACGGAGTTTCACCTGTGGTCGTACGAGAGGTGGTCCGATAGGACCACATGGTCTCGGGTAGTTCTTCAGCCCATCCTCCTTTTTACGGATTCCAGTTTTCGTTTAAGGGTATGCTTTATAATCTTGTTCACGGCTTCCACCTGTCCATTGGATTGGGGGTAGTAAGGAGTGGAGAAGTCCCTTCGGATACCAAGGTTCTCACAATTCAAGTTAAATTTCATTCTTGCGAATTGTGTGCCGTTGTCAGAAATGAGGGAGTGGAGAATACCGAAGCGGCAGACAATGTTTTTCCATACAAATTTCCACGCATTTTTTTTCGTGATCTTGGCCAGAGGTTCGGCTTCACACCACTTTGTGAAGTAGTCCACTACTACAATCGCAAATTTCACCCCTCCTCTCTCCGTCGGGAGGGGACCGATGAAGTCGATCACCCACTTGGCGAAAGGCCAAGGACTGGTGACCAGGGTGAGGTTCTGAGCCGAGAGCTTCAGTATAGTGGCGAAATTCTAGCATCTGTCGCACTTCTTTACGTAATTGTGGGAGTCTTTCTTCATGGTCGGCCAATAGTACCCCTGTTTCAGGGCTTTCTGCGCCAGGGCCATTCCTCTCGAATGATTGTCGCATATCCCTTCGTGTATCTCTTTCATTACGTATACGGCTTCTTCCTATGTTAAACAGCGCAAGAGGGGGTGGATGAATCCTCTCTTATATAGGTTCGCGTCTTGCAGCACGAACTTCGCGGCCCTTCTGCGGAGTTTCTGTGCTTCTTGTTTGTCGTCGGGCAGTATCTGGTCGGTTAGATATTCGGTGATCTCCTTCATCTATTTTAGAGAATCAGATATTGCCATGACAGCCTGTGTGTGGGGTTCGTCGATAGAAGGTCGGTTGAGTCTCTCAACCGAGATGGCCTTTATTAAGTCGGAGTCTCTACTGCTCGCTAGTTTCGAAAGGGCGTCCGCATAACCATTTTCCATTCGTGGGATCTGAAAAAGTTTGTATGCCTCAAAGTGGGACAACAAGCCCTTGGCCTTCGTTAGGTACGCCACCATGGATTGTTCGCGTGCTGCGAAGGTCCCATTAACCTGACTGACAACCAGCTGTAAATCGCTATGAATCTGGAGCTTCTGGGCCTTCATCTCTTATGCCAACCTCAAGCCTACTAGGAGTGCCTCGTATTCCGCTGCATTGTTGGAGGCTTTGAACTCTAGGCGAAGCGTACAGTTGAGATTATGGCCGTCCGGACTAACCAGCAGGATCCCGGCTCCAGCTCCGGCCTCACCTGAGGATCCATCAACATATAACTTCCATGTTGGTACCTCCCGGGGTTGGGCCTCGAGCGAACCTTCAGAAATATGGGCGAATTCAGCCACAAAGTCTGCTAGGGTATGTCCCTTTATCGAAGGTCGTGGCTTATAACTGATGTCGAACTGGCTGAGTTCCACCGACCGTTTCATCAGCCGTCCTGATGTGTCCGACTTTTGGAGTATCTGCTGTAGAGTGAGGTTTGTCAAAACATCTATACTGTGGAACTGGAAGTACGGTCGAAGTTTTCGGGAGGCGGTGATCAACGATAGGGTGAGCTTCTCCATGTATGGGTATCTTGTTTCTGCGTCCTGCAAGGCTTTACTCATGTAATAGATAGAAAATTGTGCCGAACCCTCTTCTCGGATTAAAACCGAGCTAACTGCCTTCTCGGATACGGCGAGGTAAACGAGCAACGTCTCCCCGTTCTTAGGTTTGTATAACAATGGGGATTTTTCGAGGAGGATCTTGAGGTCTTAGAAGGCTTTCTCACACTCTTCGGTCCACTCAAACCTCTTCCCTCCATTGATGGTCTAAAAGAAGGGTTGGCAGCGGTCGGTCGCCTTGGATATAAATCGATTCAAAGCTGCTAATCTTTCTGTCAGGCTCTGAACTTCCTTGGGAGAGAATGGCGACCGCATTTCAATGAGTGCCTTAATTTTTTCGGGATTAGCCTCTATCCCGCGGTGATTGACCATGTAGCTGAGGAACTTTTCAGACGCAACTCCGAATGCGCACTTCAAGGGTTTAAGCTTCATGCGATACTTTCGAAGGACTCCGAACATCCCTCTTAAGTGCTCTATGTGGTCCTCGACGTTTACGCTCTTTACCAGCATATCGTCGACGTACACTTCCATTGTATTCCCAATCTGTCCTGTGAACATGCAGTTTACCAACAGCTGGTATGTGGCTCTCGCGTTTTTCAGGCTGAAGGGCATCATCCTACAGCAGTATAGCCCTTGGTCCGTGATGAACGAGGTGTGATCCTCATCCCCCGCGAACATCGGGATTTGGTTGTAGCCTGAGTACGCGTCCATAAAACTAAGTAACTTGTGGCCGGCAGTCGCATCGACCAGCTGGTCGATGCGCGGCAGCGTGAAGCTGTCTTTAGGGCATACTTGGTTCAGATCTGAAAAGTCTATGCATACCCTCCACTTCTTGGTACTCTTTCTTACCAGTACTGGGTTAGATACCCATTGGGGGTAAATTGCTTCTCTGATAAACCCGCTGGCTAGTAGTTTGTCAACTTCCTCCTTCAATGCATGGTACCTCTCGGCACTCAAAGGCCTCCTTTTTTGAATCATAGGACGTATTTTCGGATCTACTTTCAAGGCGTGGCACGCTACTGAGGGGTCAATCCCGACCACATCGCTGTGCTTCCATGCGAAGACGTCAGCGTTCTCCTGGAGAAACTACTTCAGCTCCTCATTCATTCTTTCCTCGAGCTTCTCTCCCACCTACAATACTCGAGTTGGTTCCGATGGGTTCACTGGAAATGTTTCCAACTCCTCGGCCGGGGAGGCAAGAGAATCTGAGCCTATGGTTCGAAGATCCAGACCCTCGTCCAATATCAATTCTTCATCCATCCCCTCACGGTCAACGTCCATCGGCTCCGAATGTATGGTCATTACTGCTGGGGTGACATCCTCACGTTTAGCAGCCTTCCGCAGTGCGTTCATGTAACATGCCCTCGCCTCCGTCTGATTACCGCAAATTCTGGCCACCCCTCCGAGCGTCAAGAATTTCATTGCTAGATGGTATATGGATGTGACCGCCTATAAATCCTTCAGCGCGGGCCTTCCAAGGACTCCATGGTAGGCGGAGCATGTGTCCACTATCAAAATTTCTATGAACTTTCGGAGATGGCATGGAGGTTCTCCGAAGTCTACCGCCAGCGTAATCTTTCCTCGCGGGATGAGGCTATCTCCTGTGAAACTGAATAGCAGGTCCGAGATGGCCGTCAATTCATGAACCACGTCTATTTGGTCGAAGGCACTGCCAAACATGATGTTCACGACGCTTCCATCGTCAACAAGCATCCGCCCTAGGCCGTTTCTGGAAACTATAGCGCGGACTACCAGGGCATCGCAGTGCGGGTAGTGTATGCCAGCCTCGTCTTCCTCAGTGAACGAGATCTGCGGTGCCTTTTTTGATGCCCGTTGACCTGCCAACTCTCCAGGGGTTCTTCTCTCGCCGCCTTTGCGTAGTTACGCCGCGAGTTCATCGTCTGTCCTCCGACATAGGGCCCTCCTATGATCATGTTTATCTCTCGAACAGAGGGCGTCCCCGCGGGTCCCTCCAACCTCGGTGGGTCTCTGTTTCTGTCATATCTCACTTCGTTACGTCGGGATCCATCGTCCTGGCGCCGAGGAGGAGGTCTTCGCCCCTGTGCGAGCGGCCCTCGACGTCCTCGTGCGGGTCAATTTCCCTCTACATGCCTGTGAGTTCCGCGATTTATCAATTCTCTCACGTCTAGGCAATCCTCCATATTATGCACCCTGGTCCTGTGTATCTGACAGAACTTGGGCGGTGTTGCGGCGGGCATAGGGGCCACTATAGGCGCTCTGGGTGGGGGATTGGGGCTACCTTCGTCTGGTTGAATCTCCTGTAACGATTGTTCCGCGGACCGAGAGAGCGCCTTTTTTGAAAACGAGAGAAACGAGGCTCGGGAGAGCGTCACCCTTCCCTTCTGTAGCGATCTCCTCTCACCCTCTCTGCCTTCTCCCTATTCTCGATCGTCTCCTCTGATCGAATCTCACGCTGGACCAAGTCCAATAGCTGACTGTAAGTCTTTGGTTGACTATTCTGTACATCCCTCCAGAAGGGAGTACGCATGTGCAGTCCGGTCACGAGTGCATCCAAAGCCTTTTCATCAGTCACAATTTTAATTTTGTTGATAACAAGACTGAACCTCTTGAAGTAGCTCTTGACAGTTTCTCCTTCCTTCTGCCGGATGTCGTGGAGCTGGGCAATATCGACTATCATCGTCTGATTGCCAATGAAGGCATTGACAAATTCTTTTTTTAGTTGTGGCTAGCTCCGAATACTCCCTGGTTTCAACTTATTATACCACCTCTTCGCGTCGGACACGAGTGTGGTACGAAAGTTCCGACACTTCAGCACAGGGGACTCGCCTTAGAGCTTCGTCTTATATGTATTTATGTGGTCCATGGGGTCACCCCTCCCGTTGTACTTGTCCATTAGGGGCATTCGAAAGTTCGCGGGTATCTCCATGGCTTTCATGTAGCGGGTGAAAGGGAGGTTCTCGTCATCGTCATCCTCGTAACACTCCAGCCTCTCTTTCTTCTCTTCGATCTTTCAGTGATTTTGCTTTGTGGCCTTCCTTCTTTCTGTGCGGGCCTCACTGTGCTCACTGCGCTCACTGCGCCTACTGTGTATGGGTAGGGGTGATGCTATGGATGATCCCACCTCCAACCTGTGGAACACACTAGCAGCAGGAACGGGGCGACTTTCCCGCACCGGGAGAGGTCTCCATCTCTGGTCATCCTGTGAGGGCTTCGAGGCGATGTTACGTGGGTTCCGGCCGTTTGAAACGGGTGTGTCTCCTCGCGATGGTCGACTTTTCAGTGAACCGGACCATGAAGGACTTCTCCGGGCACGATTACGCTTAGGTCTATGTTGGAGGGATTGATTCTCCAACAGTTCAAGCGCTGCCTTCATCCAGGCATTGTCCAGCTTCAGGTCTTGGTTCTCCTGTTCAACTGTTCGCTTCTGTCGCTGTCTTCTCCTCTTGCGACGGGTCACGTTTTGGAGGTCCTGAATGCTTTTTTTTCCGCATATCAGTGTGGTGAGACTCTACTTCTTCCTGCATAGAATGTTCAGTTGTCATACTCCTCTCGGTAGAAAACACATTTTTACCACAGGTTTTAGGCCGTGTTATGTTTTCGATTCTCACAGACGGTGCCAATCTGTTGACGTCGGAACCCACAGCGTCCACGTGTCAACAGATCTCCAGTCACTCCTCTGCCAACATGTATGTTACCTGCACGCTCGGACGACCGTTAGGCACCATGATCACCGGGGAAAAAGGGTCCTACGATCGTTGGTACTCCGACGATCTAGTCAACTGTAGGTATATAGAAATAATACATAGAGAGGTAAGTAATTGGATGTGGAAGAGACAAGCAGACAGAAGTTTGAGCAGAGTTTAGGGTGGGATTCAAGTGTCAAAAAAGCGTACCTTGGAACAACTGGAGACGTCGTATTTATAGCGCAAGAGTCCTGATTGATTTAGGTAACAAATCAATCAGATGCCCAATCGGATCCTCCTTCCTTATGGGATAGGGATCATTCCTCGTCGAGGAAATCTTCAAGATTACCTTCCTTATATGAACTTATCACGTTGCTTGATTTTATGAGATTATGATTCGGTTTCCTTGTTAGGATCCGTGCGCCAAACCAATGCAATCTTTCCTTAATTACTTCTCTGGTCATTCCGGCATATCATGCTGCCTTCTAGTTATAATTGATACGAAGCCTGGCGAGGCCCTATGGGTCGGCCGTGAGTGTCAAGGCCCTCCCTGGGCTCCGTGGGATTCTGGCTGCGGAAGGCTAAGGTGTTCGATGGGCTGCCGGGACGCTTTATCAGAACTTGCGAGGCCTTAGCAGGGCCTAGGTGAGGCTTTTGATGGGCCTCGGATGGTACTTTTGCTGGGCCTAAATGGGGCCCTTGCTAACGTGGAGGCCATATCAAAATCGTGTGGTAACAATAGTCCCCCAAGTCAAAACTTATTATTCATAATAGGCGTGGGACTTTTGAGAGTAAAAAAGAATAATTTTGTGCGAAGAAAATTCGGTCTCTATGGGTTCCGCGAAATGTGGTCCTCGCGCGTTTTAGCTATAAGATTTCAACTTATCCAGTATAGTCCCCCAAGTCCGAAGCCGAACATTCATGACAGGTGAGGGCTTCTGGAGGCCAGACCTTTGATGACGTGTCCGCGGATGGTGTGGTTCTGTCAATCAAGACTATCTAATCCGCGGCCCGGCAATCATGAGCAAGAGGGTGTATGTAATTAATGTAATGGAGCGTGGCAGAAAACGGGGGCACACGTGAAGCACGTGCGTTCTCGATTCACTAAACGTTTGGGGTTTCACTTTCCCGCATGTTGCTCAATTTAAAACACGCGTCTATTGCCCGCAGGTTTAGATGTAACGCTTGGGATTTGGAGGGTGGTTATTGGAGCGCATCACTATAAAACCAGGCATCCCCCTGACACTACAACTTCTTTTTGCGTTTGTGCTCATTGTGGATATTCTGCCGATAAGCGGGAAACTCCTAGTGGGTGTGTCGTTATAACCGCATTTTCGAGGTAAGCGCGCTGAAAGTTGTTGTGATTTGTTTCTGTTGTTTCATTTCGTGGTTGTCGCCTGATTCCATAGCTTGGGGGTTATACTTTGTGAGCGTAATGTCGTCCGGAGACGACCATTAACAGAACCCATCTGATGCTCCGACAAACTCTAGTATTATTGGGGGTGAGTCATCATCGGTCGCCACATCATCTTCATCTTCTGAAGTCGTTGGGGAAGTAAACCCAGAGCCTCCCCCCGTATGCCCGTCGACTCCGTCTACGAGTGGGAGGAGGGCCTGTCTGCCCGTACTGGCGGAAGAGACGGTCGAGAAAGCGGGACCTGAAGCTGGGGTACCTGAGATGAGGGGATCACTTGATAAGAGGGATGCCCCGGCCGCGAAGGCGCTCGATGAGGAGCTTAAACGGTCAGCCACCGAAGTGTCCATGGCTCAGTCGAGGATCACCGAGGTGGAGTTGGAGGACATACGGTTGTTCTATGACATTTCTGCGCCCGTGAAACTCAGAGCTCCAGGTCCAGAGGAACGCGTCGACGATCCTTCCGAGGGGTACGTCGCGATTTACGAACCTGAGATGCAACAAGGCCTCCGCCTACCCATGCATCCTTTCTTCCGCGAGGTGCTAAAGGACTAGAACCTAGCCCATTGTCAGATAACACTGAATGGCTGGAGGCATATGGTTGCCTCGTATATATTGTGGGGTGTTGCCGAGGTGGGAGGGAACCTTACCTCGAGGGAGTACGAAACTATATACCGGCTTTGTCGATCCGCAGGCTGGTACAACATCTCTCCTCGGCTGGGCCAGAAGTGGAGAACGGCCACCGATAGCCCCAACAAAGTACACAATTGGAAAGAGAGGTTCATCTTTGTCGGCAGGGATTGGGAATATATGCCGGAAGATCCTCGGCCCAATGTGTCCATCCCTCGTCGATTCGGGGAACTCGGTATATATTCACGGACCCTTGTCGCCGAAACAGCGCTAGCTGCTGTGAACAGCAGGTTAGAGGTCGTTATTGCGAAAGAGGAGAAGTTGATGTCGGATGCGAGACTGGAGTTAAAGAGAGTCCGGGCCGAATGCGCGGGTGTCGAGGCCAGGGCAGTGGAGGCCTATCAGGACGCGTTCGTGGATACACCCGAGTATCAGGACCTCGCCCACCGCCTGTTGACCATTGGGGGCGACCAGTTGGTGGAGCATATCGCGGAGATCCATCCGGAGTGGGACCTCTCTTTCCTTCGGCAGCCTCTCTCCGGGCTCGGATTCCTGACACCGAACCTGGCGAAGGCGATGAACAAATATCCCCTCCAACCATGGGAGAAGGCCCGCAATGTGCTGACCCTTAAAGAGGCGACGGGGCACCTGAACTTTTGAAAATTGTTTATCTGCTTTTGCACATGTTCTAGAATAAATTGCCCGATGTGCTTTTCCTTAATTTATTCCTGCTCCGGCATTTAATGTTATGGATGATTGCGCGTGGGAAGAAACGCCTCAAATCTTAGAACAATTTCCTTGGGCATTAATGGTGCAGACTTTTAGCAAAAACTATAGAGTTGGCACCTTTAATGTCTTGGAGAGGTAGAACGGCTGTGCGGCGTTCCAAATCCTCCTAAGATATCATCATTCATTGCTTTGTGTTAAGTCCAACGTAGCCTCAATATAAGAACATATTGGACGTCTCCCATTGTGCTCTTCATGTGTACGCAAATCCATGAAACTGCGGAAATTAGATCCCTGTGTTCCCAAAAATTTCTCGAGTCGTTTGATCGGGCCTCCTATTTCGAACGTACTCATGGAATCACGGATAATGAAACAGCGTTCAGAATACCAACCAACTGAAGAATTAACATTCAGAGGACCAAACACCCATCCAATCAACGTTCAGAGGACCAAACGTATGGGGGGGTTTGGCCTAGCAGCCTTAGCCTGACCATGCCCCGGATTGGGGGGGCCTCGATTAGGATGGAGGGGCTGGGCGCCCTCTGCCAAAAGGTGTTAACGGTATTTTTTGAGCAGTGTGGCCTAATAAGTCACCAAATCAACTCATGTTGGTTTGGGGTGACTCCCGATCATGGTGAAATCAGATCCCCATCAACAGATGACGCTCGAGATGACGAAGACCTGGAGATAGGCTTAGTAGTTCCAATGTCCTAGTATGTGCCGATCCAAAGAGACGGCGAGGTAGTTATCATGCGTATTTATTTTTGCCCTGTATTCCGAATCATGTTGAATAAAACACGATTATTTCTAAGTTCCTCTGGTTCTTTCATCTTTGTCAATCGCTTGTGGTACTTGGGCTACGAATTTTGCCGACTTTTTGGAAGGTGGAGGTGTCGCATCTCGCCTGATATTGGTGGTTCGCGAAGAACGATCAATTTTTGCAGTTCTGGCGGTCGCGCGACGGCTACCACCCTGTTTGCCGTTACTATGTATTAACGTTCGCGCCATTACCATGCATTGATGTTGGTGGATTTTGCGAAGCGCGCATTTCCACGCACCCTTTACATCTCTCTAGGGTTTATTTGGCGTGCACCTACTCTGGGTGTTAGTATTCCGCCGCACCTATATAAATGTTTGCAAGACTTCAATTTATTCTTTTCATCCCTGCCCTCTTATTTCCTTATTCGAATCCTAGTTATCTCTGGTTATGTCAGGCTTTCATTTCTCCACTGTCCCCAAGTTTAAGATAAGATGTAGGGGGGTTGTGGATGACCACTCCCCTTCCCTTTCAGTACCTTCCACGGCGCCTGATTATTGGGTTCCGTCGAGCGGACACCGGAGATAACGATGAGTGGTCCTATCTTTGCCCGTCCAGCACCGGAGGCGGCACCGGTAGTGCCTCCCTCCATCTCCAGTGAGACCCGTGCCTTCGTCGGGGAGTGCCGGACAATCGGGCAAGAGAAAGGCAGGCGCCCATGGAAGGGAGGAGGCAGTTCAGGCCTCTCCTTCTCATTCCCCTGGCAAGTATGAGTATATCAATATCGGGTCCCGTAGGGACGAGTTGGATCCAGCGGTGTTAGGAAAGCTTCCACTCTCGGTGGCTAAAGCAGCGGCATCCGTTCATAAGTATTGGACTTCTGCCTTTGGGAAGGCGGCTACGAATGCAGAATTATCGGAGTTGCTGAGACTTGCCGAAATGTACACCTCCCGCAGCCACGTACTTAACTGCGAGATGTACAAGTTGCTGGAGATGAAGATTGACGAGTTGTGCCCCCTAGTTGGAAAAGGCGAGGAGGTCGAGGCGTTGCGCGCGGAAAACAAAGACCTTCAGAAAAAACTCGCATTCTCCGAAGATGCCAAGGCTCAAGCAACGTACAATACCGAGAAAACTAGGACGATTCAAAAGGCGTGTGTCGAAGCCCAAAAAAAGGTAGAGTCGCAACTGAAGTCTTGTCAGGGCATGGTTGCTGCCAAAGACAGGGAATTGAACAAAGTGCTGATCGAGCTGTCGAAGGCCCAGGGTCTTCTGGCCAAACTCGAGTCATCTGGCCACGTGAACCCAGTGGTTCTTGACTGAGATTGCAAGACTCTTTCGATTCTAGTTTTTGTTGTCGACCCCCCCACTTGTAACCCGTTGAATATACCTCATTTTTATTACGTATACGTTGAATGTTACCTAGCATTGTTGGATCGCTGTCGAATTACTTTCACTCGTTTAAATATGCGTTGAATGTTTATCCAGATTCAAGCGAGTTTAAAGAGTTGGCCGCGAACTACACTCTCTCGCTGCCGAATTGCTTGCACTTGATTAAATACGTGTTGAATGTTTACCCAGCGAGTTGAAAGAGTTGGCCGCGAACCACACTCCCTCGCTGTCGAATTGCTTGCACTTGATTAAATATGCGTTGAATGTTTACCCAACGAGTTGAAAGAGTTGGCCGCGAACTACATTCCCTCGCTGCCGAATTGCTTGCACTTGATTAAATACACGTTGAATGTTTACCCAGCGAGTTGAAAGAGTTGGCCGCGAATCACATTCCCTCGCTGCCGAGTTGCTTTCACTTGCTCTTGTGGTGTGAGGAACACTTTAAATTCATAAACGACAGATTTTATTAGAAGGCGCGGTGTTTCGGGGCGCCAGACAAAAATGAAAGAAGATCAAAATAGTGCAAAAATGAAACTACTGATGATACGGCCTCAAGTGGGCGACGTTCCAAGGGTGCCTCGTCTCCCTGCCTTCAGAATCTTCCAGTCTGTAAGTTCCAGGGCAGATTTCTTCGATGACTTTATAAGGTCCCTCTCAAGTGGGCCCTAGAGTCCCGGTCCCTACCTCTCTATTAGCTTGAAATACCTTCTTTAGGACAAAGTCGTTGATGTGGAAGCTCCTGCTTTTGACCTTGGAGTTGTAGTATCGGACCATTTTTCACTGGTAAACCGCGAGATGAAGCTGCGATTCTGCGTGTCTCTCATCTTGCAGATCAAAGCTTGCCCTTCGTAAGTCCTCATTAGCCACCTCGTTGAAATGCAGGTACCTGGGCGAAGGTATTCCTACCTCGACGGGAATCATTGCCTCCGCTCCATATGCCATGGAGAACGGGGTTTCACCTGTGGTCGTACGAGAGGTGGTCCGATAGGACCACATGGTCTCGGGTAGTTCTTCAGCCCATCCTCCTTTTTACGAATTCCAGTTTTCGTTTAAGGGTATGCTTTATAATCTTGTTCACGGCTTCCACCTGTCCATTGGATTGGGGGTAGTAAGGAGTGGAGAAGTCCCTTCGGATACCAAGGTTCTCACAATTCAAGTTAAATTTCATTCTTGCGAATTGTGTGCCGTTGTCAGAAATGAGGGAGTGGAGAATACCGAAGCGGCAGACAATGTTTTTCCATACAAATTTCCACGCATTTTTTTCCGTGATCTTGGCCAGAGGTTCGGCTTCACACCACTTTGTGAAGTAGTCCACTACTACAATCGCAAATTTCACCCCTCCTCTCTCCGTCGGGAGGGGACCGATGAAGTCGATCACCCACTTGGTGAAAGGCCAAGGACTGTTGACCAGGGTGAGGTTCTGAGCCGGGAGCTTCAGTATAGTGGCGAAATTCTAGCATCTGTCGCACTTCTTTACGTAATTGTGGGAGTCTTTCTTCATGGTCGGCCAATAGTACCCCTGTTTCAGGGCTTTCTGCGCCAGGGCCATTCCTCTCGAATGATTGTCGCATATCCCTTCGTGTATCTCTTTCATTACGTATACGGCTTCTTCCTATGTTAAACAGCGCAAGAGGGGGTGGATGAATCCTCTCTTATATAGGTTCGCGTCTTGCAGCACGAACTTCGCGGCCCTTCTGCGGAGTTTCTGTGCTTCTTGTTTGTCGTCGGGCAGTATCTGGTCGGTTAGATATTCGGTGATCTCCTTCATCTATTTTAGAGAATCAGATATTGCCATGACAGCCTGTGTGTGGGGTTCGTCCATAGAAGGTCGGTTGAGTCTCTCAACCGAGATGGCCTTCATTAAGTCGGAGTCTCTACTGCTCGCTAGTTTCGAAAGGGCGTCCGCATAACCATTTTCCATTCGTGGGATCTGAAAAAGTTTGTATGCCTCAAAGTGGGACAACAAGCCCTTGGCCTTCGTTAGGTACGCCGCCATGGATTGTTCGCGTGCTGCGAAGGTCCCATTAACCTGACTGACAACCAGCTGTAAATCGCTATGAATCTGGAGCTTCTGGGCCTTCATCTCTTATGCCAACCTCAAGCCTACTAGGAGTGCCTCGTATTCCGCTGCATTGTTGGAGGCTTTGAACTCTAGGCGAAGCGTACAGTTGAGATTATGGCCGTCCGGACTAACCAGCAGGATCCCGGCTCCAGCTCTGGCCTCACCTGAGGATCCATCAACATATAACTTCCATGTTGGTACCTCCCGGGGTTGGGCCTCGAGCGAACCTTCAGAAATATGGGCGAATTCAGCCACAAAGTCTGCTAGGGTATGTCCCTTTATCGAAGGTCGTGGCTTATAACTGATGTCGAACTGGCTGAGTTCCACCGACCGTTTCATCAGCCGTCCTGATGTGTCCGACTTTTGGAGTATCTGCTGTAGAGTGAGGTTTGTCAAAACATCTATACTGTGGAACTGGAAGTACGGTCGAAGTTTTCGGGAGGCGGTGATCAACAATAGGGTGAGCTTCTCCATGTATGGGTATCTTGTTTCTGCGTCCTGCAAGGCTTTACTCATGTAATAGATAGAAAATTGTGCCGAACCCTCTTCTCGGATTAAAACCGAGCTAACTGCCTTCTCGGATACGGCGAGGTAAACGAGCAACGTCTCCCCGTTCTTAGGTTTGTATAACAATGGGGATTTTTCGAGGAGGATCTTGAGGTCTTAGAAGGCTTTCTCACACTCTTCGGTCCACTCAAACCTCTTCCCTCCATTGATGGTCTAAAAGAAGGGTTGGCAGCGGTCGGTCGCCTTGGATATAAATCGATTCAAAGCTGCTAATCTTTCTGTCAGGCTCTGAACTTCCTTGGGAGAGAATGGCGACCGCATTTCAATGAGTGCCTTAATTTTTTCGGGATTAGCCTCTATCCCGCGGTGATTGACCATGTAGCTGAGGAACTTTTCAGACGCAACTCCGAATGCGCACTTCAAGGGTTTAAGCTTCATGCGATACTTTCGAAGGACTCCGAACATCCCTCTTAAGTGCTCTATGTGGTCCTCGACGTTTACGCTCTTTACCAGCATATCGTCGACGTACACTTCCATTGTATTCCCAATCTGTCCTGTGAACATGCAGTTTACCAACAGCTGGTATGTGGCTCTCGCGTTTTTCAGGCTGAAGGGCATCATCCTACAGCAGTATAGCCCTTGGTCCGTGATGAACGAGGTGTGATCCTCATCCCCCGCGAACATCGGGATTTGGTTGTAGCCTGAGTACGCGTCCATAAAACTAAGTAACTTGTGGCCGGCAGTCGCATCGACCAGCTGGTCGATGCGCGGCAGCGGGAAGCTGTCTTTAGGGCATACTTGGTTCAGATCTAAAAAGTCTATGCATACCCTCCACTTCTTGGTACTCTTTCTTACCAGTACTGGGTTAGATACCCATTGGGGGTAAATTGCTTCTCTGATAAACCCGCTGGCTAGTAGTTTGTCAACTTCCTCCTTCAATGCATGGTACCTCTCGGCACTCAAAGGCCTCCTTTTTTGAATCATAGGACGTATTTTCGGATCTACTTTCAAGGCGTGGCACGCTACTGAGGGGTCAATCCCGACCACATCGCTGTGCTTCCATGCGAAGACGTCAGCGTTCTCCTGGAGAAACTACTTCAGCTCCTCATTCATTCTTTCCTCGAGCTTCTCTCCCACCTACAATACTCGAGTTGGTTCCGATGGGTTCACTGGAAATGTTTCCAACTCCTCGGCCGGGGAGGCAAGAGAATCTGAGCCTATGGTTCGAAGATCCAGACCCTCGTCCAATATCAATTCTTCATCCATCCCCTCACGGTCAACGTCCATCGGCTCCGAATGTATGGTCATTACTGCTGGGGTGACATCCTCACGTTTAGCAGCCTTCCGCAGTGCGTTCATGTAACATGCCCTCGCCTCCGTCTGATTACCGCAAATTCTGGCCACCCCTCCGAGCGTCAAGAATTTCATTGCTAGATGGTATATGGATGTGACCGCCTATAAATCCTTCAGCGCGGGCCTTCCAAGGACTCCATGGTAGGCAGAGCATGTGTCCACTATCAAAATTTCTATGAACTTTCGGAGATGGCATGGAGGTTCTCCGAAGTCTACCGCCAGCGTAATCTTTCCTCGCGGGATGAGGCTATCTCCTGTGAAACTGAATAGCAGGTCCGAGATGGCCGTCAATTCATGAACCACGTCTATTTGGTCGAAGGCACTGCCAAACATGATGTTCACGACGCTTCCATCGTCAACAAGCATCCGCCCTAGGCCGTTTCTGGAAACTATAGCGCGGACTACCAGGGCATCGCAGTGCGGGTAGTGTATGCCAGCCTCGTCTTCCTCAGTGAACGAGATCTGCGGTGCCTTTTTTTGATGCCCGTTGACCTGCCAACTCTCCAGGGGTTCTTCTCTCGCCGCCTTTGCGTAGTTACGCCGCGAGTTCATCGTCTGTCCTCCGACATAGGGCCCTCCTATGATCATGTTTATCTCTCGAACAGAGGGCGTCCCCGCGGGTCCCTCCAACCTCGGTGGGTCTCTGTTTCTGTCATATCTCACTTCGTTACGTCGGGATCCATCGTCCTGGCGCCGAGGAGGAGGTCTTCGCCCCTGTGCGAGCGGCCCTCGACGTCCTCGTGCGGGTCAATTTCCCTCTACATGCCTGTGAGTTCCGCGATTTATCAATTCTCTCACGTCTAGGCAATCCTCCATATTATGCACCCTGGTCCTGTGTATCTGACAGAACTTGGGCGGTGTTGCGGCGGGCATAGGGGCCACTATAGGCGCTCTGGGTGGGGGATTGGGGCTACCTTCGTCTGGTTGAATCTCCTGTAACGATTGTTCGGCGGACCGAGAGAGCGCCTTTTTTGAAAACGAGAGAAACGAGGCTCGGGAGAGCGTCACCCTTCCCTTCTGTAGCGATCTCCTCTCACCCTCTCTGCCTTCTCCCTATTCTCGATCGTCTCCTCTGATCGAATCTCACGCTGGGCCAAGTCCAATAGCTGACTGTAAGTCTTTGGTTGACTATTCTGTACATCCCTCCAGAAGGGAGTACGCATGTGCAGTCCGGTCACGAGTGCATCCAAAGCCTTTTCATCAGTCACAGTTTTAATTTTGTTGATAACAAGACTGAACCTCTTGAAGTAGCTCTTGACAGTTTCTCCTTCCTTCTGCCGGATGTCGTGGAGCTGGGCAATATCGACTATCATCGTCTGATTGCCAATGAAGGCATTGACAAATTCTTTTTTTAGTTGTGGCTAGCTCCGAATACTCCCTGGTTTCAACTTATTATACCACCTCTTCGCGTCGGACACGAGTGTGGTACGAAAGTTCCGACACTTCAGCACAGGGGACTCGCCTTAGAGCTTCGTCTTATATGTATTTATGTGGTCCATGGGGTCACCCCTCCCGTTGTACTTGTCCATTAGGGGCATTCGAAAGTTCGCGGGTATCTCCATGGCTTTCATGTAGCGGGTGAAAGGGAGGTTCTCGTCATCGTCATCCTCGTAACACTCCAGCCTCTCTTTCTTCTCTTCGGTCTTTCAGTGATTTTGCTTCGTGGCCTTCCTTCTTTCCGTGCGGGCCTCACTGTGCTCACTGCGCTCACTGCGCCTACTGTGTGTGGGTAGGGGTGATGCTATGGATGATCCCACCCCCAACCTGTGGAACACACTAGCAGCAGGAACGGGGCGACTTTCCCGCACCGGGAGAGGTCTCCATCTCTGGTCATCCTGTGAGGGCTTCGAGGCGATGTTACGTGGGTTCCGGTCGTTTGAAACGGGTGTGTCTCCTCGCGATGGTCGACTTTTCAGTGAACCGGACCATGAAGGACTTCTCCGGGCACGATTACGCTTAGGTCTATGTTGGAGGGATTGATTCTCCAACAGTTCAAGCGCTGCCTTCATCCAAGCATTGTCCAGCTTCAGGTCTTGGTTCTCCTGTTCAACTGTTCGCTTCTGTCGCTGTCTTCTCCTCTTGCGACGGGTCACGTTTTGGAGGTCCTGAATGCTTTTTTTTCCGCATATCAGTGTGGTGAGACTTTACTTCTTCCTGCATAGAATGTTCAGTTGTCATACTCCTCTCGGTAGAAAACACATTTTTACCACAGGTTTTAGGCCGTGTTATGTTTTCGATTCTCACAGACGGTGCCAATCTGTTGACGTCGGAACCCACAGCGTCCACGTGTTAACAGATCTCCAGTCACTCCTCTGCCAACATGTATGTTACCTGCACGCTCGGACGACCGTTAGGCACCAAGATCACCGGGGAAAAAGGGTCCTACGATCGTTGGTACTCCGACGATCTAGTCAACTGTCGGTATATAGAAATAATACATAGAGAGGTAAGTAATTGGGTGTGGAAGAGACAAGCAGACAGAAGTTTGAGCAGAGTTTAGGGTGGGATTCAAGTGTCAAAAAAGCGTACCTTGGAACAACTGGAGACGTCGTATTTATAGCGCAAGAGTCCTGATTGATTTAGGTAACAAATCAATCAGATGCCCAATCGGATCCTCCTTCCTTATGGGATAGGGATCATTCCTCGTCGAGGAAATCTTCAAGATTACCTTCCTTATATGAACTTATCACGTTGCCTGATTTTATGAGATTATGATTCGGTTTTCTTGTTAGGATCCGTGCGCCAAACCAATGCAATCTTTCCTTAATTACTTCTCTGGTCATTCCGGCATATCATGCTGCCTTCTAGTTATAATTGATACGAAGCCTGGCGAGACCCTATGGGTCAGCCGTGAGTGTCAAGGCCCTCCCTAGGCTCTGTGGGATTCTGGCTGCGGAAGGCTAAGGTGTTCGATGGGCCGCCGGGACGCTTTATCAGAACTTGCGAGGCCTTAGCAGGGCCTAGGTGAGGCTTTCGATGGGCCTCGGATGGTACTCTTGCTGGGCCTAAATGGGGCCCTTGCTGACGTGGAGGCCATATCAGAATCATGTGGTAACAATTATGATAATGTTTCAACCTATGATTGCAAAATGCTTGATACTCTTTCGATCTATGATACTTTTTTCTTGTTTCTAATGATACTGTTTTAACCTATTATACTGTTTTGACAAAGTTTCAACCTATTATACTGTTTTAATCTCTTAATTTTATATTTGATACTGTTTAATTATGACAATGTTGTCTAAAAGTATAATGCAAAATGTTTGATACTCTTTCGATCTATGATACTGTTTCTATTTGCCGAATGTTTTCCTTGTTTATGACAAAGTTTCAACATATGATACTGTTTCAATCTCTTAGTTTTATCTTTGATACTGTTTAATTATAACAATGTTTCAATCTTTTAGTTTTGTCTATGATACTATTTTAATCCATGATATTATTTTATTTAGGTAATGTGCATTAGTATATTTTGATACTGTTTAATCCATGATACTGTTTTATCTTTGATACTGTTTAATCCATGATACTGTTTTTATTTAGATAATGTACATTGGTGAACTTATACTATACTTTTATCTTTAATATTATTTTATTAAGATAATGTTTTAACCTATGATACTTTTTTATTAAGATATTTTCATGTATGATACTAATATATTAAGATACATTTATCTGTGATACTACTTTAAAGGATGTATAATACTATTTTGATAAGAAAAATTAAAGATTGTCATCTTAAACTAAAGAGACGATTTCAAATGGGTAAAATCTATCGTATGCAATGGCAAAGCAACTAGTTTTGACTGTCTCGTCGAGACCATTTCAAAAACATATTATAATAAAAAATCTAAGCACGTATACAAATTCTATGTCCATTTCTGTTGTGATACTGTTTTCTATATAGTACAGTATCAAACAACTTTCATGACTAATTAACAACACAAAGAAATAATCTAATGGTCAACTTAATACAATATCAAGATGCTATTCTATAATACAATATCAAGTTGTTTTCTATAATACAATATCAAGAGGTAAATTATGGTCACAACTAATATAATGATACTATATTCTATGATACTGTTTTCTATAATACAGTATCATCCCTATATAAATTCATCAAACAAATCATCCATATAGACACTCCAGTACTGAGACAACTCCAGTTCAACATTTGATCTACAGATTATTGTACTTAACTGTAGAACAAGATTGGCCATCACCCAATCTTCTTGTCCTAAGAAGCAAATGCACAACAATCTCACAAAAAAATTCAAGTGCTACATTTGAGCCAACAAGTGATACAACGTGCAAATAAGTATAACAACAAATTCTTCCTTAGAATTCATGTTCCTTGAACACATAGCCAACTCAATCCCAGCAAATAACAAAAGAACCCATAAAACTCTAATTAGAAATTGGTCCAAAATCTTCACCAAAGAGCTGCCTAAAACCAATCCCAAAACCAGTTTAGCTACCACCAAGAAGTGCCACACCCCCTCCATTCCTCCTACCAAATTTGTACTTCCCGGCTAACCCTCCAGCGCCATGGCAGCACGGCGTTGCACCGAACCAGCACCTGATTAAGTTCATTATCCCA
Source organism: Forsythia viridissima (assembly GCA_030279155.1). Lineage (NCBI taxonomy): Eukaryota > Viridiplantae > Streptophyta > Magnoliopsida > Lamiales > Oleaceae > Forsythia > Forsythia viridissima. Next base: position 38,877,335 of record CM059036.1, read on the forward strand.
AACACGGACGTTGCTGAAACATCATTTTCTGGGAAAAGATCTGTTGACAATTTACGTACAGCAATGACTGAAATTAGGATTGATAAAGGAAGTTATGGAATAGTCTCTTTCACAAATCCTTCCTTCCATGAATGCTTAGATATCTTCACAATTTCAATATCAGGTGACCCAGATTTTACTATAGGAAATTAAAAGTGACACCGTGCCGTAGAAGCACTCGCCGGAGGTCATCGGAAGTGGAAGAGGTTTCGCTGGAGGTGGAAGAATGTGAAATGGAAAATATGGTTAACAATGGTGATTTTGGAATTAATTCAAAATATTACTGTAAAATATGACTTCATCACAATTTTGAAAAAAGTTTTGACTTAATTTGAAACAAGTCACATGCAGGTGACTTATTGACAATTTTCTCAATTTTTTATATAATCTAATACATTGCATCAATTACGATCTTAGAAAAACTTAGACAATATATATTTTGAGATTTTTAAAGAGATTAATTTATAAAATTGGGACTCTCATATATTAGTCAATAGATAAACATCAATTTTCTTTAAAAATAATAATGTTTTTTTGGTTAATTGTAAACTATTTCTTTATACATTTTTCTAACACATAAATAGTAAAAGCATGCTAGTTTTATTGCTTTGAGATATAAGCATGTTTGGTTTAAATTAAAAAATTTACTTATAAGTAAATTTAAAATAAATAATTTACTTGTCAGACCAAACATAATTTGGATTGAAAACTTGAATTAAACTAAATTTTAATTAAATCTAAACAATTTTATGTTGGACTTTGGAAATCTTGGACTAATGTTTCAAAAAAAGACAATTTAAGTTGGAGACTTGGGCTTATGCCATTTTAGATTGATATTATTTAAATTATGTATTGGAGCTATTCACAAAATAAATTATTACTGTCAAGGAGGGTAAAAACATATTGTGAACCATCCCGACTAGCTCGACAAGCTAGGGGCCATATATGCCCAATTTTGTTTGGGCCAGGGTCAGTCCAACCTAAAATTCGGGTACTCAAGTCAATAAGCACTTATTGAATAATCTAAAACAAAATTAAAAAATTCTCAAATTTAAAATATACACATCCTAATAATCTTAGATTTAAAAAAAATACAAAAAGGTAAGAAAATAAAAATGAGCATGTTACGTGGATAAACAGCTTCCAATGAAAATTGGAGAACTAATTTTGAATAGATGATCAAATTAACATCACATTTTGAAAATTTATCACTTTGAAAAGTAACCATCTGAAAATAAATAAATAAATAAATTATGAAGCAATCATAGTATACGTTATTAAATTACTTGGGAAATAGAAATTGAATGAAAATCTCAATTGAATTCGTTTTTCAGATTGAAATCCAGGGTTGTGATTTTTTTTTTTTTTTGCAAAATTGAAGAAGAAACATACAAAAATTCCTTTTAGCACTCTTGAAGAAATCAGTTTTGATTCCAAATTTGGATTTGTCGAAAAGGAGAAACAGATTGAAATTTGAATTTGTTGGGTAATGTTTCTGTTATTGTTTTTTTTTATTGAAATGTGTAATTTTGTGCCTAATTAATACTATGTTTAGTTTGTAACAAACCATATTTTAAACATATTTTTCAATTCAACCCAGATTTTATGAGTATTTGTTTAATTTGCCCTTAAAAAGATTATCAAATTATACTAAAAATAGTTTAATAACACCAATTAAAACTATTCCATGAATCAATGCATCGGACTTGGACCCAACATAATACTCAGATTTTTAGTACTTCTACATTTTGATTAAAATCAGATTTTTTTTTTTTTTTTAAAAAGTTGATGAAATATATAGTTGAAAAGTTATGAAAAAATTGTGGGTCCATGAAATGTATTGTTAAAATTAATTATTGACTTTGACTTTAATTTTTTAGTAAAATTTTAATTGATAACAAACAAACTCTAAAGTATTTATTTTTACAACGACATCATTATTTCATGGCTTCCTCTTGCCGACTGCATTGTTCAAGTTTACAACAAATTATTTTTGTTAGTCGCAATGAGAAATTCATAAGCTTTCTATTACAAAAGTAATTTACTTTGTTTTACTATCCAAATAAATAAATTTTTATTTATAAGTAAAAATATAATATATTTATTATATTTAAAGAAAAAAAAATTTAAAAGTATTTTTTATTTCTTGCACTACATTTTAATTGTACATAACATTTTCAAGCTTTACTCATTCTAGCACTCACATCTTTAATTTTTTTATTACATTCTTATCTTCAACTTTTCATTAATTAACATATCTTGTGTCAGATAACGATTTTCATCCAAAACATTCCGCTGAGAACATCAAAAATAAAATAAAATTCAAAAGTGCAATAATTTTTTTTATCGGAAACAGAATATCTTGACAGAAATGATGACTAATGATGAAATATGCTAATTAATGAAAGTTGAAAATAAGAATTCAACGAAAAAAAAATAAAAATATAAGTATTATAATAAATAAAGTTTGAAGACCTTAAGTGCAATTAAAATATTGTGTACTTATAAATAAGGGAATTTGACACAAATGGTCTCTAACATTTGCTCTTAGTGCGAAAATAATCCATATCGTTTATTTTTTAGCACGGACGTCCCTAAACTATGTATTTTGGTGCGCAAGTGATCCTTATATGATGAAAAAGACAAATATGATATTGGTTTTAATTAGAGAAAATAGCAATTAGATTTTTAACCTTTGCAAAAAAATACAAATGAGTCTAATATTAAATATATAAATGGGTCTAATATCATTATAGTCGTGCCAATTAAAATTTTCATAAGAGTAAATGTAAAATTATTGTATATTAAGTATATGTAATTACTATGTGATGTGAAAAATTTGAATAAAATTTAAGTTAAATAAATAAAGAATGACATATATAATTTTATAATATTAAACTAATCTTATTACATTTTTTTAACATAAAAATAATAATAAAAATTAATTCACACATTATGTATTTTTTTAACTACAATAAAATAATAAATTAAAATATGAATAATACAGTTGAACTTCTAATATTTGAAATTAATAAACGAATAACTCAATTAAATAAAAGTATTTAAGCATCAAGTTTGTGATAAAAAAATTTCTTTTTATGTTGTAACAATAAAATAAAATTTTAAATTTTAAATAATGTAAATACTTAATAAAAATAATAATTTCATTTAACATGTTTGTTAATAATTATGAGCTTAAATTTTATTTATTTAATAATAGTTTGTAAAACAGAAAAAACAATTTATTAGATTATCGATTTGGACAATAAAGTGTTAGTTTAAAAAATTCGTTAGTTTTCTTTAATTTTTTATAAAAAATAAAAATATCGGACTTAATTGTACTTTTTGTAAATGTTAGTAATCCAACTGCAATTTTTTTCTTCATAAAATCAATGTAATATTAGTCACTTTCATCAAATAATGACCAATTGCGTATCAAAACATATAAGTTAAAGATTTATGTGTCAAAAAAATAAACAGACTATTTCCGCTCTCAAGACAAATATTATGGGCTGTGCCAAATTTCCTATAAATGATTAATATAACCAGCAAAAATTTAATTGAATATGTTTAATCAAACATATCAACCTTTTGTACCCTCCCTTGCATATTTATTAATTGGACCATAAATGAGGTTGAGGTTGGGGTTGGGGTTGGGGTTGGGGTTGGGGTTGGGTTGGGGGGGGGGGGGTGTTACGACTATATTTAATTATTCCTTTAAAAAAAAAAAAAAAAATTGGTGATCTCAGTAGATGTTAACATATCACCTATGTGCATAAACTAACAAATCTTGAAATAAATTTGTGATATCAGCAACAGTGGCATTAATCACAGACAAATCCACTTGTTGTTAATCAATAAATCATCGATTTCAATTGAAATATGCAAAATGAAATCAAAGATTTAATAACAATTGAAGGCAGTATTTGATGCGCTAGAGGGCCTTGGCAGTTGGCACCGGCGAAGATACAGTTACACCCAGTGGGGTCAATTGCCCCCATTGGGCTTTGGGAACTTTTAATTTTACTTTAATATTTTTCAGAAATTAAATATGTAGAAATCATGCCACACAATTGGTTTTATTTTGAAATTACAATATTACTATGGGTAATTATATTAACACTAATTTTTTTTTTATTACTCCATCCTTTTATTTCAATGAATCTTCAATTTTTGCTTATTGTCGTACTTATATCTCTAAACTTTTTCTATCATATTCTTATAATTTTTAATTAATTAGCACATCTCTGATATTCAAGTCAAATATTCAATTAGCGTACTTTGTAATGATGAGAGAATATTTTGTCAAACTTTTGCATTTATTATTAATTTTTTTTGCTTTTTAAAAAAATATGAGGAGTAAATAAGTCTTTTATACCCTCATAACAGATTTTTTTTGACGAAAATTGTCTAAAAAAACAAGAAGTGTTAATTAATAGAAGGTTAAAGATAAGAATGCGATAAAAAAAAGTTTAGGACATAATTGCAATAATAAGCAAAAATTGAGGACCTTCATTGCAGTTAAATCATGGTGAAGCGAAGAAAAGTTGTTGTGTGAATGTTCCTTGTTTTAAATTCTAAAATTACTGTTTTAGTTTCCACTTATTTTCAAAACATTAAAAAATTCTAACAAATTCAAAACTTATACCCCGCTCTATAACATTATAATTTAGAGATCAAAAAGGTAAATGCACAAAATTAATTTGAAAAAAGGTGCAATATTTTTTTCCTACACATTTCAACTCACTAAGACTGTGAATTTACAAGGTAGTTCTTTAATGTAATCTGAACCTTAAACAAGTGAAGTAACAAGATTAAAATACTCCAAACACCGTTGGAGCCAAGATTTCTTAAAGAAAATCTGGAAAAAACCTTTAAGGGAATACTATATTAACTTTCAATAATATTTATCACAAAGACTGATTACAAAGCTGCATTTCTGACTCTATTTAAACAATGACTTCTAAACACTTGAAATGACTCTTAGAATACCTAAACTTCAAATAAATTAACTTAGGAAAACTAAAAGACTTCTTTGACTAAACAGGTTCCAAAACACAATTAACTACAACAAAGACCTTGCATAAAATTAAACATTGATTCATTGACTCTTTAATTAAGACAAATAATTAATTTGCATCAATCCCTTCTTCTTGGAAGAAACTCGTCCTCGAGTTCAGCATCATGTCCATCCTCCTTGCCTTTACCATGATACCCACAAAGACCTGAGACATTAAATGTAGAGTCAATTCCCATATGCTTATGTAAATCCACCTTATAAGCATTTTCTCCAATTTTATTGATGATCTTGTATGGACCAATCTTCTTTTTGTTTAGCTTGGAATAGGATCCAGCTGGAAATCTTTCTTTGCGCAGGTAAACCATTACCATGTCTCATTCTTTGAAAAACTTAGGCCGTCAATTTAAGTCTGCATGCTTTTTGTATCTAGTATTCGATTCTTCAATTTTTAGCTCGATTTCCTCATGTAGCTTCTGCATTTTATCAGCCATGATTTCACCCTTCAAATGACTTTTCCCCATTTGTGGTAAGGGAATTAAGTCATAGAAATGTATTGGTTGCTTTCCATAAACAATTTCAAAAGGACTCATCCCCGTAGTCCGATTCTTTGAATAGTTATAAGCAAATTCAGCTTGTGCTATAACAGTCCCCCATGTTTAGGATTGTCTCCGACCAAGCACCGAAGTAGATTTCCTAAGCTTCGGTTGACGACTTCAGTTTGTCCGTCTGTTTGGGGGTGGTAGGAAGTACTGTACTGAAGTTTAGTTCCAAGTTTCTTCCATAATGTCCTCCAAAAATGAGATAGAAACTTTGAGTCCCGATCTGAGGTGATTGATTTTGGAATCCCATGCAAACGTACAACTTCTCGAAAATAAAGGAAAGCCACATTTGATGCATCACTAGTTTTCTTGCAACTAATGAATTGAGCCATCTTTGAAAATCGATCGACAACCACAAAGATAGAATCCATGCCACGCTGACTTCTAGGCAATCCTACCACAAAATCCATGCTTCCATCTTCCCAAGGGACTGTTGGCACAGGCAATGGTGTGTACAAACCCGTATTTTGCACTTTTCCTTTTGATTCTTGGCATACGTGACATCTTTCAACAAATCTATGCACATCCCTCCTTATCTTGGGCCAAAAGAACTTTTGCTCAACCATGGCATATGTCTTATCTTGTCCAAAATGTCCTCCTAAACCTCCACCATGCATATCTTGAATGATTCTTTCCTTTAAAGAACAATCTGGTACACAAAGTTGATTGCCTTTGAATAGGAAATTGTTGTGTAACAAATAATTCCCTTGCTGCCCGCTATTACAATCTTTCCAAACTGGACCAAAGAAAGGATCAGTAGGGTACATGTCTTTAAAAGAATCAAACCCTTCAACAGTAACACTCATTTGTGTCAATAACACGGTCCTCCGGCTAAGTGCATCTGCTACTTTGTTGCTGGCTCCAGATTTGTGTTGAATTACAAAAGTAAACTGCTGTAGAAATTCAACCCAACGTGCATGCCTCTTATTCAATTTCTTTTGGCTGTTGATATGCTTTATTGCTTCATGATCTGAATATAAAATAAACTCCCGTTGAACCAAATAATGCTGCCAGTGCTTGAGGGCCTGAATGATAGCATAGAATTCCTGATCATAAGTGCTGTACCTTTTCCTTTTATCGTTCAATTTCTCGCTGTAAAATGATATAGGCTTGCCTTGTTGGCTAAGAACTGTACCAATCCCAATCCCGGAGGCATCACACTCCAATTCAAACATCTTTTCAAAGTCCGTTAAAGCTAAGACTGGAGCTGAAATCAGTCTTCTTTTGATGTGCTGGAAACTTTCTTCAGCTTTGATTGACCACTCAAATCTGCCCTTCTTCAAACAATCAGTAACTGGGGCAATTATGGTGCTGAAAGTTTTAATAAAACGCCTATAAAATGAAGCTAAGCCATGGAAACTTCGAACTTCTGCAATTGTAGTTGGTGTTGGCCAGCCTTTTATTGCTTCAATTTTACTGCCATCCACTTGAATCCCTTCGGAACTGATAATGTACCCCAAAAACAGCAAAGAGCTCGTCATAAATTGGCATTTCTTTAAGTTGGCAAAGATCTTTTCTTCTCGTAAAACATTGAGAACTTTCCTCAAGTGCAATAAATGAGTATCTTTGTCTTGACTGTAGATCAAGATATCGTCAAAATAGACGACAACAAACTTTCCAATGAATGGTTTTAGGACTTGATTCATCAAATGCATAAATGTGCCAGGGGCGTTTGACAAACCAAAAGGCATTACCATCCATTCGTAGAGTCCTTCCTTCGTCTTAAATGCAGTTTTCCATTCATCACCTTCACGAATTCGGATTTGATGGTAGCCACTTTTGAGATCAATCTTTGAGAACACCTTAGCTCGATGCAACATATCCAACATGTCATCCAGCCTCGGAATTGGAAATCTGTATTTTATGGTAATCTTATTGATAGCTCAACTATCAATACACATTCTCCACATACCGTCTTTTTTTGGAGTTAAGAGGGCTGAAACTGCACATGGGCTCATTGACTTCTGAACAAACCCTCTTTTCAACAAATCTTCTACTTGTCTTTGAAGTTCTTCATGTTCTTTAGGGCTCATTCGATAGTGTGGTAGATTTGGTAGGCTAGCTCCAGGTACAAGATCGATATGATGTTGAATAGTTCGATTAGGAGGTAAACCATTAGGCAATTCTGATGGGAAAGTGTCTGCAAATTCTTTAAGAAGAGTGCTGACTTCAAAAGGTGCAATTTGCTGGTCATCTTTTCCTTCTTTTGTTAATAACACATAGGCAACTCCTTCAGCTTCAAATTCAGCCAAGAATTCCTGTAAGCTCAAATAAGAATGTCCATTAGCAGCCTTAGAAAAGTCTTCATCATTCATTGAAGCAAGTACTACTTTAACCCCATTTTTGTAGAAGGCGTAAACATTCTTTTCTCCGTGATGGATAGTTCTATTGTCAAATTGCCATGGCCTGCCAAATAATAAATGACATGCCTCCATTTCAACCACATCACATAGAACTTTGTCCGAGTAAGACTTTCCAATAGAGAAAGGAACAAGACATTGATGTGTCACCTTTACTTCACCTTATTTCTTGAACCATGCTATGCGGTAGGGCTTTGGATGAGGTTGAGTTTCAAGATTTAGCTTTGTCACCATTTCTTGAGAAACCAAATTTTCACAGCTTCCTCCATCAATAATAACATTGCAAAGTCGTCCATGACTGGTACATTTAGTTCTAAAAATGTTGTTACGCCTCCAATCGCCTTCAGCCACTTTAGGAGTTAACATGGCACGTCGAACGACAAGATTAGGGAGATTTTGATCTTCATAAGTGACTTCATCTTCAGCAAACTCCAACAAACTTTCTTCTCCTTCATTACTTTCAAGAACTTCTTCAATATTGTTAAAATCGTCAATTTCTCTGCTAGCCAATCCATTTAATTTTCTGCCTTCTAAAGATTTGTGACCCTCATATTATTTTTCCGCCAACAAATTGAGATGAATTGTTTCTTCCAACAGTATTACCTCCCATTCCTCGTCCTCTACCTCGTCCTTGACCTCGTCCTTGTGGATTAGTGGCTGAACTAGAATTTTGCACATGATTTGGGGCTGTTGTTGACTTCCATCCACTACTGCCTTGAGTTGCATCAGCATTAAATTGACCATGTTCTTTCCCAGGCTGAGTATAACGGTTGTTAGGTTGTTTTTGCTGGCTTTCAACCTTCATTGCCAGTTGGACAGCACTAGACAATGTCCAGCAAGGTTGTAGCTCCACAAAATTCCGAATAGTTGGCTTTAAGCCCATCAAGTAATGATGTATCATCTGAACTTCGGTCTCAGCTAGTTGCACCCGTGTTTTCATTTTGTAAAAGTCATTTGTATACTCCCGAACAGTGCGTGCTCCTTGCTGAAGAGACTGATATTGTTGAAAAAGAATTCCTTCATAATTTAATGGAAGAAATTGGCTTCGAATCATCCGTTGCATCTTTGGCCAGCTCTGAATTTTATCTTTTCCAGATTGAACTCTTGTCATCTGAACTTGTTGCCACCAAGAAGAAGCATAGCCCTTCAACTTTATGGCCACCAACTTCACCTTCTTATTCTCTGGAAATTCAAGAAACTCAAAGATTCTTTCCACTTCATTTAACCAATCTAGGACTTCTTCTGGTTGTTCATCTCCGCTGAATTCAGGGACATCTAACTTGATTCGTGAATCATGATTGTTCTTACGATTGAATCTCGGTTGTCTTGCTATAGGAATTGCATTTCCTTCTTCATCAGATGATTCACTTGATTGCTGAATTTGTTCGATAGGAGGCGGATTTCTCATATCTCTTTGCTGATAGTTGTTGGTTTGCTCCCCAGCAGGAGGAAAAGTGACACCTAAGATGCCGGACCGCTCCAATCTAGAGCACAATTGCATTATCTGTTGCTGCAGATTTTGAAATTCTTCTTTGGTAACTCCTTCGACAGCTCCTTGTTCACCTTGTCTAACCATTAATCTGCCGCAACAACAGGTCTCTTTAAGCTCTGATACCACTTAATGTAATCTGAACCTTAAACAAGTGAAGTAACAAGATTAAAATACTCCAAACACCGTTGGAGCCAAGATTTCTTAAGGAAAATCTGGAAAAAACCTTTAAGGGAATACTATATTAACTTTCAATAATATTTATCACAAAGACTGATTACAAAGCTGCATTTCTGACTCTATTTAAACAATGACTTCTAAACACTTGAAATGACTCTTAAAATACCTAAACTTCAAATAAATTAACTTAGGAAAACTAAAAGACTTCTTTGACTAAACAGGTTCCAAAACACAATTAACTACAACAAAGACCTTGCATAAAATTAAACATTGACTCATTGACTCTTTAATTAAGACAAATAATTAATTTGCATCATTCTTATACTACTTAAAGAAAGTTTGATGAATTTTATTTTGGAGAAATGATATGTAAATTTTTATACCATGCTTAATGATTAAAGATGGAATATTATAATAGTAATTGAAGGTAATCACTTACATATGTTGTGATTGAAGATAATCACTTATGATTTCACAAGGTATCAGTTAACGAAAGTATATTGTTCCTATGTATATTTAAGTGAATGGCATGTTGCATATTAATTTCGTATAATTTCTCTTCTGTTAGTGTAATTTCGTACTGAGTGTATCTTTTGAAATAATCACCCAAAAATGATTAAATCTCCATATTAATATGGTTGACGTTGTGCAACAGCGTAAAGTAGCGACCGTGAAGAAAATATCGTAGTTTTATATTATTTATGTTTCGGCGTCGATATAATTGAATTGTGTATAATGGTAAAGTTGAATACAATGTTGAATCTGTTTTTAATATTTTAAAGTGGAGAAAAACCAAATTTATAATTAAGTTGCCGTTTTGAAATTTGAAGACGAAGTTGTTAAGTTATGTTTCCAAAATTCAAGCTCTTTGCCCCTGACTTTGATATACCATAACTTGTTGCATAATTGAATTATTGAGTCAAATCAATAAAGTTTGATAGATATATAAGTTATCCAATAACATAATTTGGAATCACCAAAAAATCACGTCGTATGAATTTATTATGATAGTTTTATCGGGCAGCGGCAATTGTACCTGTAACAGTTTTTCAAGCAACTTTGACTACGTTTTTCTCATATAAAATGACATGGCTATGGTCTGAATTTTTTATATATTGTAGTCTAAGGTTACATACAATTCAAATATCATAATTTTTAGAATAAGTTTAGATAGTCAAATATTTTTTGGCAACACCCAATGTAGTTCTATAAAACCTTTAAGGTTTTGGAAGTTTATTTCAATTTTCCTAGCGCGATTGCTACTGAAATAGATAAATTTTAAAACCATTCAAGATATTTGAAATTTTATTTCAAGTCATCAAATTTTATTTCAAGATTTTTAAGTGACCCTTCGGATTGAGAAATTTAATCCCCGCCCCATCCCCAACGGGGCAGGAATAGTAATGGAGGCCCCCGCCCCCGCCCCCGCCCCCGCCCCCGCCCCCGTTACCATCCTTAATAATAAATTTTGTCAATCCTACTTCTTCCCATTTACTTTCTTACATTTTTGAGAAAAATCCACACAGAGCGTAACAACTTTTTCCGACAGCTTCTAATTTATCTACCGAAGATTTCATTCGTCGGCAAACGTACTTCTAAGTCTTGGGTATGATGGAATAAGTTCTCGCAGAGAGAGCTAGATACACATTTTTCAAGTGATGCGACCATCCAGCGAATCAATGAAGACATTTGTTCCCTCATTAATAGCATATTTGAGAGTGCTTATATGCACTTATAAACTAATCAAACATCATTTTTGTCAACACATTTTCATATGATTCACAATTTTTATCCACTCATTCTATACGATTCACTACTTATAATCTACAAAAAAAAAAAAAAAATTACCAAACAAGCACCAAGTCTACCTTCAAGGCAAATGTTCCCATCCATAATTCTCGACAAGCATGTTTAGCAAATAAGTAAATTGAGAATTTTTCAACTTATTTAACTAATAAGTTGTGAGACTCACAATTATGTGCATGTTGATCCATACAGTTTGTGGATTCAAAGTTTATAAGAAAGCCACTTATTCCACACAAGCCCAAAAAGGAAGTCTCTTCCCCTTCACTTCGATCTATACATCTCAATCATTCCAACGATAAATCACCTACCACATACACTAAATTTATATACACAACCAAAATTCTCTTCAATTCTGTTGCTCTGCCAAATTTATTCTAGAAACAAACATCTAACTTGACCATTAGATGTCCTCGTCACACCATTTTTGGTAGACGACATTAAATGGAGTTTGCTTTGCAATCACCCTCATGAAGAGGAAGGAAGAAGGAACAAGATATTTCCACCTAGCGAATTTGCACAAAATTTCTATTGTCAACATATTCTTTTGAATGTAGATGATCAAAAATGACAAATTTATGTTCCTTCAGGTTTCAGGATCTACGACCTCAACTTTGAAACTACATTATATTAATAACTGAAAAAAATGTTACAATATTCTTAATACATTAATAACTGGAGAAAATGGAATAGTATTTTCAAGCCAAGACGTTTAAGCAAACAGGGAACCACGACATCACGGTCACAAATACTTAGAACAATATGCATCGTGATGGAATCTCTTATATGTATAGCATGAAAGAAAGGTTTGAAAGTCAAATATAGAAGCATGTTGGTTTAATATATGCAGGCATTCTGGTTGCAAAAAATAAACTCAAGACACCTTTTCTGTATTCACAACACACGGGCCTGTGATGTATATATATAAACTAAGATTGAAAGAGGTAGTTCCATAGTCATCGAACTACATTACCCAATAAGCTATTTGTTGATGGTGGTGAGCTTTGTTCACTCAGCCAAGGATCCTGGACAGATACTGGAGAACTTTCATTTTCCTCCATTGTAGCCAGACCGACACCTGACCTCTGCGGAACAATCAATCTCTGACTTCCTACCCCTGCCTTCTTAGCTGTAGCATTTCCTGATTGCTCACTTCCATTGTGCGGTGATGAGCCCAAGGATGCTACTGATGATCCCGTACGTATATTCTCGTCCGATGATGCCCAACTGCTGATCCTGATCTGTTCTAGCTCATCTGCTACTTCCATCATTGAGGGTCTCATGTCGCGATGAAATGCAAGACATCTAAAAGCCAGCTCTGCCACTTTGTGAACGGACGAAAGTGTCCAAGCATCTCTATTTGGTTCTAGGAATGGATCTATTATCTCATCAACACGATCTTTCCCTATCCTATCAATTGCGAGAGCAGCCAAGTTAATCTCGCTTTGTGGTCGAGAAAAGTCAACTACTTTCAATGCTGTGATGATTTCTACAAGAACCACCCCAAAACTGTAAACATCGCTTTTGTCTGAAAGAAAGAAGTTCTGATGGTACTGAGGATCAACATAGCCAGGAGTCCCTTGTGGTGCTGTGGAAACATGGGAATCATCTGTCATGCCAATTCTTGAAAGACCAAAGTCTGCCACTTTTGCGTTGAAATTGAAATCTAGAAGTATATTACTAGATTTAATATCTCTGTGATATATTGGAGGATTTATTGCTGAATGAAGGTGAGCAATTGCATGAGCCGTTTCAGCAGCAATGGTCAGACGAATATTCCACGACAATACCGAATCCCTTTCTCTTTGAAGATGCTGGGATAGAGTTCCATTTGGCATATATTCGTAAACAAGAATCTCTTCACCATTCTCAATACAGCAACCTAAAAGGCGGACTAAATTTGGGTGACTCAGAGAGGACAGAAGCTTGATTTCATTCATTACTTGTTCAATGCTGTTGTGATCTTGATGTCTCATTTTCTTAATTGCAACCCACTCATGATTGTGGAGCTTTCCTGCATAAACGGTGCCATAGGCACCCGTTCCCAGCCTTTGTTTTTCAGAAAAGACGTTTGTAGCTCGCTCAATTTCTTTATAAGGATAGAGGGGTATACTGGAGTTGCCTGCTGCCTCGCAGAGCAGTTTCCTTGCACTCAATCGGTTCCTCGAAGACACAGAACGTTTCTGTGTGCAGTAGCATATGAAAGCCGCAGCAGCCACCAAAGAAGCTCCAGCAATAATCCCTGCAAATCGAACAGAATGAACAATGCTGTTAAATTAGAAAGAACATAATTTCTTATCACCCTTAAAGAGAGACGGGAGGGATGTGCACATATCAAGAACATGGCATTAAATATGCCAAAGCACACATAAGGCCTCAAATGGGATATTTAATTTGAATCAAGTAAAGGTTCTTTAATTATGTTTATGCACAACCAAGCACATTTGACTGCATAATGGATCCAACACTTAAATTATCTTCATATAGCTGTGTTGAGACTAAGTATGAGAATTAATTTAATTATCTAAATGAGGTTGATATCTAAATGTAGTTGCAGAAAAAAGTTTTGAAGAAACTGCAATAAACTGAAATCCTCGGTCAAGAGCACTAGCAGGAAAAATGGCACCGAGCCACTGAGCAAATTGAGAGGAAAACAAAGCTTGCACCGAATCACAGGACAGAAAAAATAGTGCGAAAATCTTTCTGATCATGAATATAAATTGATGACGTGATAGAAAGAAAAAATAACTCAAGCAACCGCACCATCAAATTTCAAAATCAATTACATATCACAATTTTAGCATGCTGAGGAGTTTAAAACTGATCCAGGGACAAAGAATCATGCAAGTTCAAAATGGCCCAAGAAATAGACAGCAAGAAGAAGAAACAGAATAACTGCGAGATAAAGTAAGGAGTATACACCATTTTGACATTGTAAAGAAGCATGACTTGAAGTAACGAGCATTTATTTCAAGACAGAGAAAGTGAAACAACTCAGTCGGAAACAGTACCTCCAATGAGAAAGCCTACTCTGGTTCCACCGGATCGACCTGAATCAGAAACTGGTACGGGCAATCAACAGACAACAGGAGAAATTAGCACAATGAAAATAAATGTATTTTGGAAGTTAAAGCAAGCACGAAGCAGTAATGCAGTTTTAAGGGTGCCTTTATTGCATGTCACAGACATCATATACATGGAATTAACTACAACAGAATCCAGGTTCTATCTCAAATGGGTACGCTGCTGAGGATGAACAAAATGGTAATGTACGATTTTTCTACACACTTTCCGTAGAAAAATAAAAGCAGAATATACTTTTTTATACTGGTAAAAACACCATTTTGACAGAAATAACATTGCTCAGATAACTATATATTCATATAAGTTAGACACAGTTGATAATAATTCAAAATGATCACTTAAAGTACTCAAGACAGATGTCTGATTTAATTTGAAGTTACTTTTCCCCAAGTAGCATGTTTCATAAAAGTAACATTTTGGTACACTGTAAAGCACAAGTGTTTAAATAACTTAGTTCCAGACATATAGATCCATTGAAATAGAAAGGATTTGATTTGTCATGCATTACATAAATGAAACATCCGCAATATGACCTAACAATTCTGGAAATATCTCACGCCAAGCTTCCAAAGTATACGACAGAGGGCTCGATCTAATGCTGGAGTCAGTGATTGTTAAGTCGAGACCAAAATATGAGATTGTTTGCAATCCAAATCTTCTCTTTCCTCTTGACTTTTTTGCACATTCAACAATGAAACTTAAAATTCTAAATGGTACAAGTTTGAATTTGCTTGTTTGGTAGAGCTTTATGTAGATTATATGCAGCTAGTCCTACAAATTGTGTAAATAAAAGTTGTGGGTCTTACAGAATGTGTAGATAAAAATGATGTTTGACCAGCTTATAAGTGCGTATAAGCACTAACAAACATGCTAGAGATTATCCAATGACCAAGTTGCAACTCAGAGAAGGCCAAATGTAACATGCAAACTATATTTACATAGTATCATCAATAAGGCCAAAGTCTCCTTTTCCTTCTTTGTATTCTTTTTAGGTCAAGATTGCATATCCAAATCCCGGACGAGAATACAGCTCTGTTTGAACAAATCATCTAAGGCGTTGTTAAACTAAGGAAGTTCAAGGAAGGAAGCTGAAGCCTAGTCTCCTCGCCAATCGCTTGCCGGAATATTTAAAACCAAGCTCTATCTTAATGGTATATTTTGGTGTTTCCATTTCATCACTCTATTTCATCTACTATAGATTAAATTATTGTTCAAGTTTATGATCAAGATGAAGTTTAACAGATCAAACATCACAGCTATAACAGTCCCCCTTATATGATAAAACCATATCCAATATGGACAGCACCAAATGGATTATGATTAATTAAAAATCTAACAGGCATTTATGATCAATGAATCTTTATCAATAACTAAATACCCATTCCAGTCGGTCGACAAAATGTTCAGCCGACATCGTATCCCAATTGGGCCAATTCTCATAGCCTAAACTCAGAACTTTGCCACGGTCAACATGCAATTAGGCCATCGATCCAACACACCCATAACATAAAAATTCTTAAAACATCAAGATTTAAATAATTCAAAAAAACAAATTTCCAGAAACGAAGGATTTACCTTCCTTGCAACCTTCCCCTGCGGCGAAACCATCTCCGGCATATCCTTCTATACACTTGCAACGAAACCGGGTCCCGTTGACAGTTGTACAGTTCGCCTGCGGATGACAAGCGCACTTGCCCTCCAGCCACCACCCGAGCTCCACCTTCTCAAACTCCAGCGCTATAAACCGGTTCCCAGTCACATTACTACTACTATTATTGCCATTTTGATTCCAATCCACCAGGAGCGACGAAAAAAAGAAGCTGCATTGACTTCTTTTTCTAATCTTTTCGTAACTTAAAAGATCCACATAACTATCATTCGCCTCCGCATAATAACTTATATTGTTATAATTAGCACTATGGTTTCTATCCCCAAAATCGCACCCATCAAACGCGAAGACGGAATTAAGCATGTTACCGGGAATGCTAAAATCGTTGACCGGCGGGCTGCAGTTCCGTAGCAGAAGCCCATTTCGTCCAGTCAACCCAAAGTTTGTACCGAAGAGTGGATTGAGTACATCAATCGAACGGTTGCATTCCCCCGGAAGACTAACCAAAATACGATCGGACGTTACATTCTGGACCAGAAAATCGCCTATAAGGATATTTCCGTTGTTTTCACTACAATTTAACTTGATTCCGCAACCGTCGGAAAATCCAAATGGGTATGGCACTCTGTTTACTTTCCCACAAGATCGATTACACTTATTTTCTTCTGCAGTAGATGAAAGGACTAATAAAAAGAAAACTAACCAGATGAATATTTGGTTAGAAGTCATAGTATCCGTGGATGGGATTGAACGATGCTATCAATAATCATAAGCATGCTGCAGGAAGAAAAAAAAATTTGGAAAGAAGTGATTGATTAATAACAAATTAACAACATTTTCCACAAAAATTTATGATGATGATGATGAGAAGTTTGACTTGAGGATGAATATTAATTGAAGAATTAAAGGGGGCGCAGTTGATGCTGGTAGGAGATCATGTAATGAAGTAAATGCAGTTTTCCATTAAATATTATGCAATTGCTCTGTCATTTCTACCATGGTAATTGGTAAGTTCTAAATGCTCTTCTTTCGCTCTGCTGCTAAGAATTTTCTGTTCGAGAGTGGAGAGAATTCTGTATTTTGATTTTGATTTTGATTTTGATTTTGATTTTTGAAGAGAGATAGAGAGAGAGGGGGGGAGGTATTACATGCATTTACTTGTTGACATTTCAACCTTTGGAGATTGTGTTTGACTGGCCATTTTCTATAAAAATATCACATTCATAAAAAAAAAAAAAAATAATGTCGTATCAGATAAAAATATTTTTCAAAACAAAAATAAATTCTAAGGTACAATTACTTAAAGCATGTATTTGACCAAAATATTAGAAATATTTTCTCACCAATTTGGTATTTTTTTTTTCCTTTCTTATATGAAATTTTGTTTCTTTTCAATGGAATCCAATCAAACACACCCTTAATGTATCTCTAGAATCTAGTTAAAATAAAATAGTATAGTTAGTGTTCCTTTTAATCTCGACCGGACTAGTTGGTTCAATCAAAAAAATCGTAAACTAAATATAGTAAATTGGTCTGAGTTAGTTAGACAGATTGAATTATAGCGAAGATGAAATTATCAACCGTAAAGTAACTAACCTTTTACGGTATATTTTTTAAAATGAGACTCACACAGTCCTTCTAATTAATAAATAATAATAATAATAATAGTCTCTCGAATTAAAAAAAAAAAAGGTGTGGATAAAAAGTGGTTTGAAGTTGTGAGTCCTATAAAATGTGTAGATAAAAAATATGTTTGACTAATTTAACCAGCTGAAATTATAATTAAACATTCCCAAATATTAGTCTGGAAAATTAACGAGCCACCTTGTCAAACAAATTTGATTAGTTTAGCTGCATGGATAATAACTATGGTTTACTGTGTGTTTGTTAGATTAGATTAGAAATATTAGACTTGAAAGAAAAAAATTAAGTTTTGGTGTATTGTATTATCTAATCTCTACCGTATTTCTTTATGTATTTGTAATTAAATAACTTATTAATTACCCTTCTATAGACTCGAATATTTTTATGTGTTTGGTAATCGTAAATTTTAATTACTCATTTATTTTTCTCAACGAATGAACATATTAAGGCTTGGTTTGGTATTGCTGTGCTTTTAAGGGAATCAGCTTTTGCTGTGCTGTAGAAAGAATCAGTTGTGGGAAGAATCAGATAAGTGTTTGGCAAACTCTTGTTTCAAAATTGTTGTATGTTTCAAAAACAGTAGTTGAACGTTTGGTAAACAAAAATGATTTATTGCTGTAACGGTATTAAATTACTAAAAAAGACATTGATTATAATAATGTTATTTTGTATTATTGTTATTATCACGAGTGGTAAATTTCTTTCTTTTTTTGCCTAGTCAAATATTTTTTAACAAAACAATGCATTTATTATTATTGTTTTAAAATAAAAATTAAACACCTAATAAATTTCAAATTTTATAAAAATTACAAAATAAAAGTATAGTCGTGCAAAAATTAATTAAATTTATATTATTTTTTATGCATCCAACTTGCATCAATTCGATTTCTCAAATGAGTATTAAAGGAATTATTTTAATTAATTAGGGGTAAAATAGATATTTTAATAATATATATATGAAAAGCTAAAAACAGAATCTGAAAAACTAACATTTTGCTGCTTCTCAAAATCTGCTGCCAGGTGAGTCAGATTATTTTATAATCACTTTTAAAAATTTTGTCAAACGCCTAAATCAACTTCTGATTGTTTGAGAATCAGAAGTTGAGCTCCAAAATCAATCCCAAACGGGGCCTAAACCAATTTAAAATCTCTATATATTATCTTGAAATGAGAGGACGAGTCATCATAGTTTTCACAAATTACGTAAATTAATTTGCAAAATTAAAAAGTCACGAAAAATTTAATACTTCATACGTCCCAAAAAGATAGATTTTGTTTATTTTTTTTATTAACCATCCTAAATTATAGGTTACTTTTGTTGGTAATAGTATATTTTATTTCTTTGTTATCTAGTATGCTCCCTATTTAATGTGACTAAAAACGGGATTTCTGAAAAATAGATTCATTATTGATTCATTATTGATTCGGAGAGGGGCGTTGAACTAGATATATGTGTATTTGAATGAAACTATGGGCTGAAACTATGGGTTGAAGAATGAATGCTTTCTCAACATATGAATTTTCGCGGAAAGTCCATAGAAAAATTATTGCTAATTGACCGAAATGAGAAGCAAAAATATTGTTATAACACTAATTCATCTCTTTTTAGTAAATATTAATATTAATTGCATTTATATAATCGAGAATATTCAATTTTCATTTTTTTTATCATAATTAAAAGTGTAAAAATTTAGGATAATCACTAGGCAAATATGGACCAAAAAGAGAGAGAGAAAAAGAGGTTTGAATTTGGTACTCCAGATGGATATGTTGGGTCAACCAAAAAATGATGGAAAAGTTTGACCAAAGAAAAATCTACCTGCTAGACAGCAACCTCCCGGTCCACTCTTCCACCGCCATGACGCTTAAGCAATGGTCCACTGCGCCGGATATATTCCGCACGCCTCGTGTCGGTTTGTGAGACTTTTAATTTTGTTAATTAAGGTTTTTCAATTTGTATATCCACGTATGATGTTCCAAACCAATCTATTTGTTATTCAATAAGCAGTCTTTTATGAAAGTTGTTTGTATGGAACAAATGTTAATCTTAAAAAGATGTTTGCTTTGATACGACCATATTAAGTAATTCAGTTGTGCATGGAGTTTTCGAAAATGTATTTTTATGTACAAAATTTTAAACAATTTATTTATGGTTTAAGTGGATTCGAAGTTGATCTATAAATTGTTACATGTATTTAGAACGATATCTACGACTTTATATAATTACAGTATAATTTCTATAAATTAATAATATTGAAACCATACAAAATTTATTAATTAAAAGAGTTATATTAATTATATTATACTATCTAATCAATTAAATAAATATTAATCAATTAAAGATACCTGAAAGTAACCAAAAAGTTAAATTCATTGTAACTATCTATTTAATTACATAAGATTCATTATTATTGAATCCACCCAAAATTTATAGGTAAACAAGCAACAATAGATATAGACGTTTCTATAAAAGTATTATATTATTAATTTATCACTAGTCTCCACCGAAGATGATCCCGAAATACTGCCTGCTCTAATTCAATTATGAGGAGCATATTGTATAGAAGTCACTTTTGAAACTAGCTTGTAAAGAAATGTAGTACTTATAATAAACAATAATCTCATGTAAGAAATCATGAAGATCGTCATTTATTATATAATTGGCCGTTATGTACGAGATACAATTTGATAATTAGAGTACAAGCAAAACAAAACCTATTATCAAATCTAGATATCCGAAAAGTAATCTAATGTAATGTGCCGAAAATTAAAATTAAATAAAAAATTGAATGTGTAAAAGATAAATAAAAGGTTAAGACCAGAAAAGCCACTGTTGGATAACAGCTAGAGGAACGGAAAAAAAAAAGTACTATACGATTTTTAATTTAATTTGATTAAGTGTTTGTTTGTCTTCACTTAAATTATAATTTAAATTAGTTAAATTGGTCAAATATATATTTTTTAAAATAATCAGATCTATAACCTACTTTTTACTTGGTAATTATATATTCTATAGAACTTATAATTTATCAGCACTTAAAAAATAATTATTTTAATATGTGTTTAATCCAATTTGCAAATTATATTTGAAATATAATATCTGAGAAAAGTGGAAGAGTGACTTCAGGCATTTAATAAAAAAAAGAAAAGAAAAGGGCAGCATTATTTGACCGTTGGAAGTGTTCAACAGTTCAAGTGGATTAGGATACCCAACATGGTACGTAGCTCATCATAATTGGACAATTGCAATTTTTTCCATACCGCACTTCTTTGAATCGTGACGTATTGTGCGCATGTCAAAAGCATGATTTGAGGGCGGACATATCTCCAAATAAGTTAAAAAATTGATAATTCACAAGTTTCGTCCCTAATGTTTATTCTTCTTGTACGAAGTATTTTTATCGTTTAAATTTTAACATTTAAACTCTTAAATAAATGTTTCTTTACAAAAAAAATCCATTCTATCCATATTCGTTAACATTTTCTATTAAAATTATTAAAAAGGTTAATTAGTACAAATAAATCTAAACGATAAGGATGATTTGTACAAAAATAATAAACGATAAGGACATTTTGCACACACAAATATTTAAAGTCAAATTTTAGATCTTCTTCTTCCAACAACTATAAAATTCCACACAAACTGATAAAATTACATCTATTGTAATATTACACCTAAACCTAGTAAAAGAAACTCATACACATTGCAAGAACAAGGCACATTCAAACAAATGTAAATCGAAAAATACATTCTAAACAATTCAATAAGCCACCGCACACAAAAACTAAACACCACTTTCTAAAATTGAACAATTTCTTCTCGTTCTGCATATTCAATAATTGTTTTTCATACGTATTCCTAGATCATAGCAAATCAAGTATTATCTCCACTGTGATGCACTTTGTCTCTATCATTTGCTAAATATACTATGCAAGAATACGTATATAGCGGCATATATTTATTTGGATGTGTCAAATTTTTGTAATGTCTATGAATTTTCTTCACTATGTTTAGGTGTAATATTACAAAATATGTGATTTTATCGGTTTGTGTGGAATTTTATAATTGCTGGAAGAAGAATACCCAAAATCTAGCTTTAGTGTGCGCAAAACGTTACCATCGTTTATTTTTTTGTGCAAATCATCCATATTATTTAGATTTATTTGCGATAATTAACCATTCTGATAATTTTAACTGTTAACATATATGGACGGCAGTAATTTTTCGCAAAAAATATTCATTTAGAGACCCAGATACCAAAATCTAAACGATAGAGACGTTTTGTATAATGAGAACAAACGATAAGGACGAAATGTGTTAATTACCCTTAAAAAATTATAAGTTATAACTGTTTCTGACAAGTTGGGATTTTGTTTTTTTAATAATTAATTATGTTATTTACAAACTTACTTCTTTACATATATAAATGTTTATTTTTATTAAAGATTTAACGTTTGAACAATTTTGTAATAGATGATGTTGAAACTTGAACTCAGAAATTATATATTATTGTCTGATATCATATTAAATGACTTACTCTAAATTTAATCTATAAGAGAAAAAAAGAAAATAATCAGTTTGAAAATGTAATCGTTCGCGAACCTTCTTATATTCATTATGACAATGATTTTCCTTTATTTTATTTTATTTTTGTTTCTTAAAAATGTAACATGAAAAGTGGTGGTAATATACCTCTAAACGAAGATTTGTTCCTTTGTTTTTCATTTTATTTTACATTGAAACATGTAGTAACTAAATGATAATAGTCAACACCTGAACTTTACACTACCCGCAAAAAAAAAAACTCTAAAATCTGTAGTCGTGTGAGGAAGTCCTTAAACTTTAAAATGTATACTTTTAGTACTTGAAGTTAACAACGGGTGCTCAGTTAGTCCATCAGCCCGTCTCTAGCAATTCAACTAATAAAAATAATGAGTTGACAAACAAAATTACTTATGTAGTAGTTGATTTCGTCCAACCCAGTATCTAAAATATGTAGTTGGTCCCAAACTAATATACCATGCTCGAAGGTCCTTAAGGTTTTAAATGTAACAGAAATTAGTCCATCTGTCCACTTTTGTTGTTTCAATTAACGAAAATGATGAGTTGTCAAATAAAATTACTTTATTTTTTTCAACTCAGAATTCGCTTGACAAAAAAAATAAAAGATAGTCAAGAAAAGAAAAAGAAAAAATCATTGAAGAAAAAAAGAAAAAAAAAATTATCATCTTCCCCAATAGCACCACTCCCACCTATCTAATCCAAAACCCATCAAAACTTTCCTGTACAGAGAAAAGATGTTAGAGTATTCCCATCACCCACCATCCGGCTACCTGTATGACCCCACACCACCTTCTGAGTCCTATTCCTCTATCTCTCACAACGCCCCACTTCCAAGTCCATAATAGTCAGGCCAATCATCTTCCTACTATGCGGTATCCCTCTCCTCCCCTCAACTAGATATTAATGCGGTTTTTCGATCAAAAAAACAAAAAAAGAAGATATTAATGCGGTTTGATTTCGGAGATTTTTGACATATTTTTAAATCAAATTTTTGAAAAAATTTCAAATCAAACGAAAAACATTTCACTTTTAAAATCAAAGCAAACCAACATGTTTTAGCTGATCAGCTTGATCTCAAACCACAATTTACATAGCACATAAAAGAAACGTCTTTCAAACAAGTTAAAATATAAATATAATTGTTTAAAATCTCAATACAATACTTAAATTGAAACTTTCTAAATATAAACGTTTCAATACATTAATATTGGTCTCAATACAAACTTTAAGCAATAAAAATAAGGACAAATTACACACAATGTCTCCATCCTTTTCAATTTATGTCAATTTCATCCCCATTTTATATTAATAGCACATATCATCTCCAATTTTTCAATAATTCACGCAAATAGTCATTTCTATCAATTTTGCCCTTAATTTAAATAAACTAAAACAAAAAAAAAAGAAAATGAAAATGAAAAAATTGTATTTGGAATTCCTAACATTTTAAAAAGTTTAAATGAGTCACTAACATCCCCATTCACTCATTCCAAGCCAGACCCCACCCATCCTACACTACCAACAAAAAAATAAAAATATATATAATTGGAAAAGAATTTGGTCGTCTTCACCTACAAGTAACCACCGTCGGCACCCCTAGTTTAAGCCGGCGTCGGGCACAACCTCACTGCAATTGACCATTACCACAAGCCTTTGCCTACCAACCACAGCCTCAAATACGGCCGACCCTAATATTTCGAGTGTCATGCACAAAAATTTAAAATGGTGCCCGTTTCATTTAACTAGGAAACATATTAAGAAATATTAAATTATATTTCAATACTAGTATTTCATTGCAAACTGTGACATTTAAATAGTTGTTTATTTTTACACGTCATTAAAAAAACGTACAAGTAAAAGCTCAAAAGCACATTTGAAAACTTCTGAAAATGCACTTGTCATCAATAAAGCATCGTCCAAGCCACTAACTACTTTTGTACAATTCTACATGAACAAAGCTTAAAATAAAAAATAACAAAAAATACGAGTAATCCTTGAAATGCAAAAATCATGTAAAAATATTTTTTTCTTGCATTTCTAGAAGCAAATTCACTAATTAAACTTTTGTAATCAATATTTTCTAGTAAATCTTGTTCAATAGATATCAAAGCTAGTCCATTCAATCTTTCTTGTAACATGGTTGAATGCAAATAAGATTTTAATAATTTTAATTTTGAAAAACTTCTTTCTGCAAATGCAACAGTAACATGAATGGTCAATAGTATTATATAAGCAATAAATGCGTTTGGAAAGCAATCCAATCTTTTCAAATAAGTTAGAATATCAAAAGCCGTCTTTGTTTCTTTTGGTAAAAGATTGCGCAAAATTTTTAACTCTTGAAATAAATCTTGGCCATCAAGATTGTAACAATTTTCATGTCTTAGAAAAACATGAAGATGTTCACAACATGCTTTCAAATTAGCATCATCCAATGAATTTAACCTCTCAGAAGAAAATAGAAACCCAAATATTTTTTTCATGTGCATTGAACTGATCAAACTTCCACTCAAGTGATCCAATTGCTTGATCTACTATATAAAGAAAATAATTAGTTTTGAAAGAATCTTCAAGTGATTGTAGTAGCATTTTTATCAAAATGTTTTTTCCTACGAATAATACGTTTCACTTGAAATACATGATCAATTTTCATTTCAGTAGCAATTTCTTTAGCAATATTTATAGCATCATTTAATCCAATTTTCCTAGATTTTTGAAAAAAGCAATTAGCCCTTTCACTTCCTCAGTATTAATTTCAATAAGCATATCATGAAATTTCAAATATTTACTAATCAAGTTAACAACATACAAAATCTCATACCAGATAATCATAGAGACTAAAAACTCAAAATTCTCAATATAAAGGGTTGCTAAAGCACTAGCCTGACACCTCACATTATTGTCAATTTCAAGTTCAGCTAGTTCAAATTAAGCTTCTCTTAATTCAGGAGCTTGGAATCTAATTGCTTTAACAGCTAAAACATGATTTCCCCATCGTGTAGCCGACAATGGCTTGACATTAGTTTTAACATTTTCTTTCAATATTTTCCATCTCTTTGTAGAATTAGAAAACAAAGTATAATACCTGTACAGCTCCAAAAAAATATTTTGCTTTAACCCAAGAGTTTGCCATATCACATAGTGTTAAATTAAGACTTTGACATCCACGTAGTGTATAAAATGTTCTAGGATTTATATCTAGTAATTTTATTTTATTTTTTAACACCTTGGTGCTTACCTTTCATGTTAGATTCATTATCATTTCCTTGTCCTCTTACTCGTTAATGTCAAGATTAAGAGTTATTAGAGCTATTTGTAATTCTTCGAAAAGTCCTTGACGAGTTGTATTGTCCACTTTTAAATATTCAACAAAGTATTATTGTATTTTAATCGGATTACTAGATATGTCTACACATCTTACAATCAAAAACATTTATTCTTGGTGACTTACATCTGGAGTACAATCAAGTATCACAAAAAATTATTTTGCCTCTTTGATTTTTTTAATAATTGCACTTGATTTCAGAAGCCAACGAAGCTATCAACTCATTTTAAATTTTGTGTAAAAGATAATGATAATGAACTTTATTATTTTCAATATGTCGTAGATACTCCTTCATGATAGGATCCCACTTTGCAATCATTTCAATTAGTCCTAAAAAATTCCCGTTACTATCATCCAGAGGTCTCTTATTCGTTCCACGAAAAGCCAAATTGTTTTTAGTAAGGTATTGCACGACATAAATTATTCTTTGCAATACTTCCTTCCAATATTGTTTCTCTTTTTTTATTTGTTCTTGAACTTCTACATCAATTGTTTTATTTTTCTCTAAAGCACGTAAATCAATCCAACTAGCCATGTTGTTGATATGCTCACTACTCATTTCATGTTCCTTAAGTCTAACACTAAGATTTGTCCAGTCATTAAATCATTTATTTATTAATCGACTTCCTTTTTGTAAACCTCATTTAAATAACTTACAAAAAAAAAAAAAAACTCTATCAAGATCATTTGAGTACATCACCCATGGTCTATCACGTTTCTCACCATTTGATATATAACGAGCGTAAAAACTTGAAAAAAAACATCTGAACAAACTATCTTTATGACTCTTTTCTAGTGAGAGATCTCTTGTAGGACTATTTATCACTAACAAATCTCTAGATTTTATATCAAGATTATCCCAAGTTCTTGGATCATAAATATTGACAAGAATTTCCTCAGGAATGGACATATTATCAGTATTATGAATTAAACCATCTATATCTTTATTAGTATCATTTTCCTTAGGAAATTCATCATCAACATCTTCATTTTTATCGTTTTCATTAAGTCTCAATTCTTCCTCAACATTTTCATTTTCATCACTTCCATTTTTATCAGTTTCGAGTACTTGGTCTACATTTTTGGCTATCAAGAGCACCTTTTTGAGATTCTATCAACTCCCCAATTTTTCTTTTTTTTTCTTTCTTTTTTCAAATCTCGATTGTTGTTTTCTAAGATGCATTTTCAAATTTTATGACAACAATAAAAATCATAAATGTGGCCAAATTAGATTATAAAAATAGAAGTATTTGTATAACACCTGATTAAAGATTAAACTCGCAAAATATTTACAACTTTTACCTTAGTTTTTTCAATCTTCAAGAGTCTGCTTATCATACCAATCAAACAAAAATATAGAAAAATTAGAAATATATTAGTGTTAAAATTAAATAAAATATTGTTTTCAAAAATCTGGTCAATTAATATTTAAACAAACATAGAGGTACTTTAGAAATACCAAATGTAAAACACACTTACACACTTGAGGAGTTTTTATTGTACAAAAATTTGATTTAGTGATTTATATTATCATATATCAAGTAGTTTTTCATTCTCATTTTTTCCGATAATCTGATTGACTGATTTAATAAGATATTAAGATTTAAGAGTATAAATAAGACATTAGACATGAATAATGAATTTACCTTTTAATCAAGTGATTAGTAAATATTGATACTTGTTCAAAGCATTTCAACAAGAAATCAACTAATCAAGAATAATAAGAACTTAAGAAGTCAAACTGTCGAAGATGAATCCCTTTGATGTTTGAGAAATGAGACAGAAAATTGAGAGGTGAAATAAAAAGTCCATTTGCTTATTGAGAAATGATAATTGAGATTTGCTTAATCTAGTAATTGTTTTGTAGTTTTTGCTTTTGTCTCTTTGGAAAATGAACAAAAATGAAAGGTTTAATTTTTAGATTTTCTTTTGCCATTGGAAAATAGAAAAAAATTTGAATGATTATGATTGTGAATTTGTGATTAACTTTAGTTTGTATTTTGACTATTGTAATATATGCAAATGGCAAAGATTCCATGTCAGATTCTTCTAAGTTGTAGCCTTTTTTATTTTTTTATTTTATAATAAAAATGAATCTAAGTTTAAAAATGCAATAACTCAATTTTTTTGGTGCCTTGAAAAAAAAAATTGTTAAAAAAAACTTTAGTGCCTCACAAATTTATGCTTTAAAGTGCTTACAACATTTTTTTTTTTTTGCCCCTATAATGTTGATGCATTCTGCGGTCACACCACTTACACACCCTCAAGGCCGCCCTGGCCTCCAAATAATGCCAAGCCCTGGACTCCAAATAATGCCAAAATACGAGGGAAAAAAAAGAGCTGAGTGTGATTCATGCACACAAAAATACTTTGAATACGTCCATTAGTCGGAAGATGCAATACTCAATTTCGTTTACGCACAGAGAGGGAGAAGCTGACTATGATTTGAAAAGAAACCAAATTACAAAGCTGGCGAGCAATATTCAAGCGAGAATTTGCATGTCGAACAAGATCCTCAAATTTTGCAACTGCAAATTGACTATATATAACATTTAATACTGAGTTCACATTAGTAGGATTAAGAAATGGTCCTTAACCTTTATCCTCGGTGTGAAAATGATCTCAAACTTTTATTGTTTAGCACATAAGTTTCTAACATTTGTATTTTGGTGTGCAATTGGTCCTTAACATGCCCTTATTTTTAATTAGAGAAATTTTCAAATGGATTTCTAACATTTTCAAAAAGTACAAATGGGTCCGATACTTTTATTGTTTTATAAAAAATTAAAAGAAACTAACAAATTAATAATATACTAAATTATTTTGTATAATTTACGAATTATTATAAAATAAAAAAAATTAAAACTCATTATTATTAACAAACGTGTTAATTAAAATTATTTTATTATTAATTAAGTAATTATATTATTTAAAATTTAAACTTTAATTTTATCGTTACAACATAAAAATAAAAATAACTTTGTCACAAACTTGATGCTCAAATATTTTTATTTAATAGAGTTATTCGTTTATTAACTACAAATATTAGAGCTCAAATTGTATTCTTCATATTTTAATTTATCGTTCAAAAACAAAGAACAAATAATGTGTAAATTAATTTTTGTTAGTATTTTTATGTGAAAAAAACATAATAAGATTGGTTCAATGTCATAAAATTATATATGACATTTACATATATCTAAAGTGCAATAATTTTATATTTTACTTTTATGAAAATTTTAATTGACACGACTATAATGATATATTTAATATGTTAAATTAAATATTATTTAATAAATATATCGGACCTATTTACACATTTTACAAAGGTTAGAAATCTAATTGTAATTTTTTTTAATTAAAACTAAGGATATTTTCATCTTTTCCATCAAATAAGGATCAATTGCGCATTAAAACACATATGTTAAAGACTTCTGTGCTAAAAACAAAGATTAGGAACCATTTCTACACTAAGGACAAAAGTTAAGAATCATTTGCGCCAATTTTCCTAATTTTTGTGAGCTTTTTTGCACTGAATATTTGTGCAATAATGGTATTTGATTCATGGTTTTTGCATTATTTGGGGGCTATGGTTGGTAGGCGGAAGCTTGTGGTAGTTATGCTTCATTGTATATGAACACTGTATTTTGCCATTCTCATTTTGAAATATTAATATATAATATTAGACAAAGTCATGTTTTCCGCAATTCTCAAGCAATTAAATGTAAAAGAAAGACAAAAAAGCACCGGCCAAAAGAAGAACAATATGAGCATGCAGAGGAGGTTAATCTTATTCAATCAATGGGAGAAAGTAATTAAAAAAAACAAAAATACAGAAGAGCCCACATAGCACTTGACTTATTCACCCTCAACTTTAATTCCCCTGCACACCATTCCCATCAACCCAAACAAATCGTTGAAAGATAATTAATTCCTACATTCATTGCTCTACCCTCTATGGTGCACTCATACCACAACCTTACGGTGGGTGACATCCACCACCCTTTGCGACTTATGAAAGCCCTTTTGCCGCTCTGAAGTAATTTTGCTGGCACGTTTGACGAAATGTCATGTAAAAAATTCTGTCTACCAATTTATCATTTCATTAGTTTGAATGACAAGACAAATGGAAGGACTATTGAGTACACATTAGATTGAAAGATAAAAACTTACAATGTAAAATTTAGGTACCTTTTGCGCACGTGGTGTATAATTTAGGGACCAACTGGGTTTAAATGTTGAGTTAGACGATATTAATTGTCCCTGAGCAATTCTATCTATGCATGCGTTTGGTAGTGCTGAAATTATATTTTAAGTGCTTATATTATAAGTTGTGGTGAATGTGTGGATAAATATAAGTTATAAATTGTGGATCCTATAAAATGTGTGGATAAAAAGTATGTTTGACCAGCTGAAATTATAATTTAAACAGTGGCAAATAAATGAACTAACGGAATACACATTGTCAAGTTGAAGAACTAAATATGTACGCTTTAAAATTTAGAAACTTTTTTCATGTTTGGTGTAAAGTTTAAGAACCAACCACATATTTTTACTCTAAGAAATATTGGTGCAACTGAATATGCAATTCATCCTTTTGAAGCTTTGGCTAGACCATCCAAACTCCGAAGGGGTAGAGGAAGCCACGGCACGGTCAAGAGGGATCTCGTGACTACATTTATTTTAATTCTTGCTTTAGTATGTTATTTTGTTTTAATTATCTTTATTTTCATAAGTGATCAAGGCAAAAACGGAATACGGAGTTGGGGCCTTAATTTCTTCTCTTTAAATTATTCGAATGTAGGTTTATTGATGACTATGTTATTTTGAATAAAGTTCTTTATTTTAATTTAGAATGTTCTTCAAACTTTGATCTAATTCTTGATATTCATAATATGTCTTGTTAAACCGATAAATGTGTCTTTCAAATGCTACTGTATCATAATCAACAAATGTTGTATTGACTGACATTATTCAAAATAATGCTAACTATTTTATTTAGTACTCTATATTCGTTAAAATTTTCTAATAACTTTGATATAATTGTGTAACATTATATTTTGAAACTGCGAAAGAATATAATTTAAGGTAAATTACATTTTGGATTTTCAATCTTTTTATTTTGTCTCAATTTTATCGATATAAAATTTTAAATAGCACGTATCTCGAGCTTTCAATAATTTATGCAGAAGGTCATTTCTAAAGGTTTTCAAGCAAATTTTCTATTAAATTGAAAAGACAATCTTATCACTTAATTTTAAATAAACAAAAATCAAATACCAAAAAGACAAAAGAAAGAAGGATATAAAAATAAGAAACCTCTTCACCGGTTCACCCACTCCAACCCCTAGCCACCTGCCCCAAAACCCATCTACCCACCCCCACCCACCTGCGCAACCAAAAATTCTGCAGCATCAACCCCCCACCGCCCCCATAATCTCCACCCTCTCCACAAAATTGTCCCTTGGATAGATACGAAGCTGATTTTATTTTGTTGTAATTGTGAAGAAATATATATGCACGCAGAGTGCTTGTCAACAGATTGAGCTAAGTTTTTATTACTTTTCGTCCCCAAAATTGTCCCTTGGAATCCCATGTTCTGCCACGATGGGAATTGAGACCAATTCCTCGTTTTGTCCATAAGATCTTTATTCAGAAAAAAATAACTAGATAAAAAAATAGAAAAAATTGTATGGATTGTCATAGTTTTCCACTATATAAAAAATTGTTACAATCATATATAATTTTACTCATCAGAATTTTTCAAGTTTCGTAAGAAAAATAATATCATAAGTTTTACCACACTCACCAATTTGTATTCTTTGTACAACTCACAAAAAAAACAATAAAAACTAGTATGTTAAACTTACAATTTTCTTAACTCTCAAATCAAAAAAACAAAAAAAAAACCATCAATATATAATAAATAATTCAGCTAATATTCTCCAATGGCTCAGCATGACAAGTCAATTCGAATTGGCTGCTCCATGTGGACAGAAATCACCAAATTTGGCACAAAGAAAACTTGTCCTTTTCAGATTGTTAAGAAATTTGAGTGCCATATATTTCTTCTTAATTAAAAGGCAAGTACAATCACTAAAGAATAGGAACCACCTTAATTACTTTGTCTTATTTGCAATATAGGCCCTTGTATTTTGGCACTTCTAAGGGAAAAAAATACTCAACACGCCAATGGGTCTGTTATCCAAGGGCATTTGACTTTTCATTCGACCTACCCCGACAGCTTGGAGCTCCATTTGTTGTGCTCTTCCCTTTGCGATGCGAAATTTGAGACCAGGGTTTGTTATGAGTGCAATATTACGAGCATATTGTATCACGGGGCGAGTTTCTTTCTAGCGCAAAAAGAAGAACCGTGCGGCAATAGTCTACTCCACTCGACTATCTTCTGTCAATTTTCAGTGGATTCATTAACAAAAGACAATTTAAAAAAAGTTTTGTAACAAAAGATTTGAATATATTGAAAATAGCTTGTTTATTGATTTATGAAAGTAGAAAATTACAATTACTAGTGTAGGGGATGAATGACAGTGAGCTTGACAAGACTTCGAATAATAACTACCTCTACAATAGCTTAAGTAAGAAAAACCTAATTTACGAGAATAAACGGTTAAAAGCTGAGAAATCATAATAAGTATTTATAAACAACATGGTTCTTTTACAATTTAAATAAACTATTACAACTTAAATTAATATTTACAAGGTGTGGCCAAAGTTGGGTAAACTACGATGTGAGTGGTCAGAAGCATAGTTATCAGACTCGATCTGGACATAGACCCAGACAAGGAGGTGGGTCACCAAGTTGCTGGTTCAACCGATGATCCGGTGGTTGAACCAGTATGTCAATTCATGTCGAATCGATAAGTCTATTTTTGTTAAATATAACATAAAATCAAGAATTATTACACTCTAATAAATTAATATTATATTAATTTTGTAACTAAATATCACTCTACAAGTCTAAATCAAACAAAATACTATATATAAAGTAAAAAATCATCACCATCAGAAATGTATTTAGCAAAATAAGTATGAGACTACAAGTATCATCATATAATTTTTGTAAAAAATAACATCAATTATTGTACTTCATTGATTAACATCTAATTAATAGAGTGGAGA
The DNA here is from genome assembly GCA_030279155.1 of Forsythia viridissima. NCBI lineage: Eukaryota > Viridiplantae > Streptophyta > Magnoliopsida > Lamiales > Oleaceae > Forsythia > Forsythia viridissima. Next base: position 38,910,188 of record CM059036.1, read on the forward strand.
AGTACTTAGTGCATCTTTTGGGTAGAATAGGGTAATAAAAAAGAAATTTTTTATTATGTAATGACTCGGACGGGTCATCGAGTTACTTAAAAAATCGACAATTTTTTTGAGTTGTAAACGATTCGATTGATGTGCGGTCAAATTAAGATAAACGAACTGGTTGGGCACCAGGTCGCCAGTTTTCTGGTCGGACTGGCAGGGTCTGTCCGGGTTTCATAACACTGGTAAGGAGGCTAAGTATAATTGAGACCCTGTCATTTTTTCCCACTTTTTTTAGCGGCGTCTTTGGTGCCACACTGCATGATATGCTTCAAGTAGAGGGTTGAAGACTCCAAGGTCTTTAACTCTTTCCCATGCATGATCTTCGATATTGCATCCACTCCATTTCACTAAGTACTCATGATGATCTTTTTTGAAAATTCGGGTAATTCGGTGATCAAGAATAGCTTCGGCAGCCCTCTTTCCTGTTTTTTTTAATTCAAATTCAGGTCGCTTCGACTTATTTCTAAATGCGTCCTCCATATCTGCAAAATATGTCTTGAGTAAACTAACATTAATGTCATTGTATGTTTTGCACCATGAAGGAAGTTCTATTATGTATGCAATTTTTTCATCTGATTCATGATGGGTAATGGCCCGATATATTTTGACATCAATCAAGAATATTTCTCTCTTGTTGCCTTGTACTGGTTTTTTTCGGAGAGTTTCACCATCACCAAATCTCCCACGTTAAATTCTAGGAAATGACATTTTTTGTCAGCAGCCTTTTGTACTGTTTATGTGCTTTCTCAAAATAACTCTGAGCAATTTCAATATTTCATTTCCATTCTTGAGAGAGGCTCTTATCTTGAGGAGACTTGGTACTTTGATCAATATTCACAGTATGAGCGAGTAACGGTTGCTGGCCAGTAATAATCTCAAAAGGACACTTATTGGTGGAAGAGCTCTTTTGGACATTGAAGTAAATATGAGCCGCATCTAAAAGTTTCACACAATTTTTCTGCGAAGTAGAGATAAAGTGTTGAAGATATTTTTTCAGCTTAGGTGATGCGATGAACGTTGCATATTTTGATAAACGGTCCACCACGACGATAATAGTGCCAAGAGCTCTAACATTTGGCAAGCTGACAATGTAGTCCATCAACACACTCTCAAATGGCCTAGTTGAGACACAAATGGGATCTAGCAAACCTACCTTTGTTGATGAACTGGCTTATCTTGTTGACAAACTAGACAAGTTTTATATAAGTCGCAATGTCATCCCTCATTTGTGGACAATAGTATGCGCGCTGCAACATCGTAAAAGTGTGTTCCTCTCTCTATTGTCCCTCCCAAAGCGTGTCGTGGCATTCAGTAATTAAAGATTTTTTCAGATTTCCACCTTTTGGTATATAGAGAGAGTTTCTTTTTGTTTTCAATAGACCCTCATCTAGCTAGAACTGTCGAATTTTACCCAGCTTGATGAGGTCGTCCAAATAATGTGTTGCAGAGTCCTTGTCTAGAAGTGCCCGTATTCAGTCCCTTGTAGTTATAGTAACACCGCTCCTCGAAAAAGTGGCCATTAAGTAGATGGAGGCCAAGTTAGGCCGTCGTCTAAGTGCATCGGCTACATGATTGATTGCTAAAACTAGCATGATACTCCAGCACAAAGTTGAACTCCAAAAGAAGTTTCTACCAATGAGCCTGCTTGCTCAAAATTTTTGTTTTTGACATGAAGTGACTTACAACAGTATTGTTTGTTTTCACAATTAAAGGAGACCCAAGCAGATAGTGACGCCATACTCTGAGGTAATAGACTACTTCCAACAACTCATTTTTTATGCACTGAGTAATGACGCTCTAAATTATTCAGCTTTTGGCTCTTATATGTCATTGGATGCCTGTCTTGCATTAGGACTCTCTCGAGAGCAAAATTTGATGCATCCGTCAGCACTTCAAAAGATTTATCCATATTTGGAAAGTAAACATTGGATCCGTCTACGTAAAATCCTTCAATTTCTCAAAAACAGCTTGGCATTATTTCGACCACTCCCAAGCTTTTTCGTTCTTTGTCAACTCTGTTAATGGCAGTGCGATCTCTGAACATCCCTTACAAATCTTCGATAGTAGTTGGTCAAGCCGAAGAACGAGCGAACATCATGTACGTGCCTTGGCAGTTGCCAATCTTTGGTAGCCATAACCTTCTTCGCATCCATGCGGACTTTTCTTTGTTCGATAATGTGACCCAAAAATTTGATGGAGGTCTGAGCGAATGAGCACTTCGATGGTTTTACATAAAGTTCATTCTCTTGTAGTCGAATAAAATTTTTTCTCACATACTGTACATGCTCTTCCAGAGTCTCGCTGTAAATTACGATATCGTCCAAGTACACCAGCATGAAGTCATCTAGAAACTTGTAAAGTACCCGATTCATCATCGTGCAGAATATCGCTAGTGCATTTGTCAAGCTAAAAGGCATAACCTTGAATTAAAATGCTCCATATTTGGTTACCAGTGTAGTCTTCGCTTCATCATTTTCTTTGATATGAACTTGCCAGTATCATGGCCTTATATCAATCTTTGTGTAGTATTTCGCCCTGCTCAAATAGTTGAAGCAATCTGCCACTAGAACTGGAGCTCTATATGGTAATTTCACATGTACGATAATGCAACTGTCCAACATTTTCAGCCTATTGCTTCTTAAGCTCCTCAAGCTCGGGTTGAGCTATGCGGTAGGGTGCCCTACAAGGAGGCTTGGTACTCGGAATAAGCTCAATCTCATTATCAATAATCCTCTTTGGCGGTAATTTCCTTGGCAGTTCATCTGGCATAACATCTTCAAATTCCTGTAGAAGCTTTGTAACAAGTTTTGGGATAGGACCCGATGTTTTCTCAATCTCTTCCAGTCAAAGAGTGCACAAAAATGAGGGCTCAATTCTATTGAAGCCCTTACTGAATTGCATGGCTGAGATGGTCTTTTCACCCATCTTCCCAACTAGTGTAAGGATAATATACGACTTGCTCCCCATCATTTTCAACGAGTTAGAATACGACAACCCTACTGTTTTTGTATCCCAAAGAAACTCCAATCCTAAAAGCAATTTGAAGTCGTCGATCTGTAATGTTGACAAATTAGTCATTTTCTTCAAAAAGACAACTTTAATTAGCACAAATTTGGCTACTCCGACAATCGGTTGAGCAACTGAGTTGATTACCTCGAATTTTCCACTACCTTTTTCTAGCACAATCTCATGGCACTCTACTTCGATACTTGCAAGGTAGTTGTTAGTAATACTAGTATCTATCATGGCTTTGATTGGTTTTCCATTGATCTTCACATCAATGTACATCAAGCATTTAGCCCTACAAACATGGGATTTCGGCTCTTCTTTTTCCATTTTTTCTGGGAAGCATTATCTTTTTCAGTCACCCAGTGCGATATTGTGATGCACCTATGCGAGAATGCCCCAAAGAAATCTTTGTCATCCTCAGAATCTGCCTCGCAATGACTATTGGCTGCGAGGCATTTTGCTTCAAACCTGACGCTCCTCCTGTTAGTTGGCTCAATGCATTTACAAAATGTTTTTGCGAGTAATCCTTCACCCGATGAGGCCGGTTGCATAAAAAGCACCCATTTTATCTAGGAATAGTACCTGGTTTACTCTCTGGTGCCTTTTCTTTGTTCCAATTGTTTTGATAGCTGTCCTGATAGTTACCCTGATTGTCTCCCTTATGGTGAGGGTAGCGTTCTTTCCCATTTGAGCTCGATGTAGACTTGAATGATCTATTTCCTCTCCATATGGATTTTCCATTTGCTTGTAGCCATTCTTTTCTAGATTCAAATTAATAGTCCATCAAGCATTCGACAGCTCCTATTGTTGTGCTTACATCACTCACCTTCTTTCTTTGGAGTTTGGTTTTAGCCTTCCGAGATGGAACTAGTATGTTTCAACTCTCGTAGTGCCCATTGAGCCTGATATTCCATATTTTCTAGGAAAAACTATAATCTGGTTGCTTCCTTTAGGAGATCCTAAGTGTTTATTTGGGTCCTGTTGGATTGAATATCAGCATATTTTGTCCGCCACCATAGTTTCGCATCTTTACCAAGATATATGGTAGTTTTCGTCACTCTTCTTGCATCATCTTTAATAGTAGCGGCAAGAAAGTATTGTTCCATTTCAAACCGGAAGTTTTGAATTTCCTTCGCGTCGCGCGTCCCTCCATAGGTGCGTGATTATGAATTCTAAGCCTATGTGCATACTCTTGTACATGAACTTACCCATTTCCAACTGCACATTGAAGTATCCGCAACTGAAGTCTCAATGTTTCCATTTCTCCCTGCAGATCGAGAATGATTGCAACAACATCAGTCATCACTGTATAAATCATTCGACTTTCATCTAGTTGGATGTGTTAATTCGTGGATGTTGGCTTCTGCCACATCGACCTTTTCCTCAATGGTCTCGACGGCGTAACGTAACCTGGTAGTTTGCCTATCAAGGGCATCCATGTGCTGTTTAGTACTCTTTTTGTAATCTACTACTTCAGTGGTGTGTGATGCATCTGCATCAATCGCTTTCTTCTCGAGGGTCGTGAGCCGCAGTTCTGATACCAACTATCACAAAGTGCCTTTCTTTCTAGCGCAGAAAAGAGTACTGTGCGGCAGTAGTCTACTCCGCTAGACTACCATCTGCAAATTCTCGTTCAATTCAATAACGAAAGACAATTTAAAGAAAGTTTTTAACAGAAGATTTGAATGCATTGAAAATAAAAGTAGAAAACTACAATTGTTTTTGCAGGGGGTGAACACTAATGATCTTCACAAAACTTCAAATACCAACTACTTACGGAAATAGACATATAAAAGTTGAGGAATCATAAAAAGTATTTACAAACAGCAAACTATTATAACTTAAAAGAACCAACAATTTAAACTAATATTTACAATGTGCAGTTGAAATTGGGCAAACTGTGAGTGGTCATGGGGCTAACTATAACTGCGGACCCTAACCCATTGACTTATGGCCCAATTGTTAATTTATCTGAGGTCGTTGCCCATGAGCTTTTCGAAAGGGATCCAAGTTGATTTATTTTGATATTGGGTTTGTATTTAAGCAATTCTCACTCGTTTTTTGATACACCAAAATATTGTGCAGTTTCACCAAAGGATTATCAAAGAAATGATATTATTGTTTTTGATGATCATGGAAAAATGGCTGAGGTTGGATAATCTTGATTTTTGCATCTCTGATTTTTTTTTTGTAATGTTATTTATTAATATAGTGATAATCATATGTGTATGTGGCAGATAAATCCAATAAAATAAGTTTTTACATTTTCAAATTTTATTAGATCTATAATGTAATATCAACATAGTTGCCACATATATTGATAATCAATACTGGTGATAAATATTATTTTTCTTTTCTTTTTGTTGGATCTTGATAACCCTAACCAGCACCAGACCAAAATTATACAGAAAGCAGTAAAGAAGAACACAAGAAATTGTTTAGCCACAAAGGCCCGGATGTTCAGTCAAAATGACCTACATCACCCGTTGAGCATCCCAAATGGGATAACGCTCCAATCACTAGGCAAAAGCGTCAAGAACAGCAGCAAAGTATGAATTACAGACCAGCCCTCTCAACTACTCAAGAAACCCTATCAATATACAATGATACTCTCAGACGAAACCACCAAGGTTACTGTTCATCACACTGAACCAAGATAAACCTTCCTTCCTCAAATCTATACACCCAGTTTGTATGAAAACCAACGGCTTTCATCAAAGATCAAAAGAGAAAAGAGAAGAGATGAAGTTCTTCAGATTGGGAGAGTAAAAAACATATATGACACACTAACCAACACAATGCCCCTTCACTTCAGTATTAAGGCATTCAGAATCGAAGAGCCTAGAAGGGTGAAGATCAGCCATCCAATTAAGCAACGTGTCAACATCTGAGGGAGGTGTGAAGATGAATCAACATTCCACTCATGTATATAACAACAGCTTGGGCCTCGGATCTTTTTCTTCAGACTTTTGGGCCTCCGACTGAATCAGTATTAAAAGGGCTTTAAGAGTCTTGGGCTAATTGGGCAGCATTACCCAACATACTCCACCTTGCTGTCCCATTTGCCATACCAGTAGTGATTGGAGAACCACCAAACCATTTGATCATCTGCTCGTTACCTGCATATTAGAGAAAGAAATCAGCCACAATCAATATTTAAGAAAGATAAACAGTTCTTATATTTGTTTAAAGGGAGAATTTTAGTTCCCATATCAGATGGATTAGACAGAGTTGAAATTTTATTCAACTTAATAATTCCCTTTTCTATTACATCTCTAATGAAATGAAATTTTACTTCTATGTGCTTAGTTCTATCATGGAAAACAGGATTCTTACTTAGATGGATTGCACTTTGACTATCAGAATGTAGAACAACTTGATTATCAATGAATCCTAATTCACTAAGTAAGCCTTTGAGCCAGATTCCTTCTTTTATAGCATCAGTGGCAGCAATGTACTCTGCTTTAGTAGAAGACAAAGCAACCAACTTTTGAAGTTGGGATTTCCAGCTTATACAACATCCATTTATGGTATAAACATAAGAGGAAGTAGATTTTCTGTTGTCCCTATCTCCAGCAAAATCTGAATCAACAAAACCACTAAGGACTATCCCCTCTTCCCCCTTCTTAAATTCTAAACCCACACAAGCAGATCCCTTTAAGTATCTGAAAAGCCATTTCATTGCTTCCCAATGGTACTCACCAGGATTCTCCATATACCTGCTTAACACACTTATAGCATGTGCAAGATCAGGTCTTGTACAGACCATAAGGTACATTATGGATCCCACAGCATTAGCATAAGGAATCTTAGCCATTCTACTAAATTCTTCTTCAGTACTGGGAGACTAATCTGATGAAAGTTTAAAATGATTTGCTAAAGGCAAGGATACAGATTTAGACTCAATCATGTTGAACTTTACTAGAATTTTAGAGATATAAGAGTGTTGGTTTAAGAATAAGAAATCAGAAGCCCTATCCCTTTTTATTTCCATGCCAAGAATTTTTCTTGCAGCACCCAAGTTTTTCATTTCAAATTTACTGTTTAGTTTATCTTTAACAGATTGAATTTCTTTCACATCAGAAGAAGCAAGTAACATATCATCTACATAAAGCAACAGATAAATGGAATTTGGACCACCATTACCTTTAAAATAAAAATAAGGATCAAAACTATTTTTATTAAAACCAATGCTTTGAACATAAGAATCAAATTTCTTATACCATTGCCTCGGAGCTTGTTTTAAGCCATAAAGAGACTTATTAAGCAGGCAAACCAAATTTTTATTTTCAGGTTTTTCAAACCCTTCAGGTTGAGACATGTATATAGATTCATCCAAATCACCATATAAAAAAGCAGTTTTTACATTTAATTGGTCCAATTCCCAATTAAATTGAACTACTAAAGCAAGTAAAATCCTAATTGAAGTGTATTTGACAACAGGAGAAAAAATTTCATTGTAGTCAATACCTTCCTTTTGGGTGAAACCCTTTGCTACCAACCTAGCTTTATATCTTGGAACTCCACCTTCAATTTTCCCTTCCTTAATTTTGTAAATCCATTTACAGTTCACAATCTTTTGTGATTTAGGTTTACAGACTAAGGACCAAGTGAATTTTTTTCTAAGGAGTTCATTTCTTCTTGCATTGCAGCAAGCCAAAGCTTATGATCTTTAGACTTCATAGCCTCTTCATAAGAACCAGGTTCAATTCCAAAAGAAGGTTGAGCATTAAGAGCAAGAGCAAGATCAACTTCAGCTAACCTTGCAGGAGGTCTTATATTTGTTCTTCTCTCTCTATCCCTAGCAAGCTGATAGTTACTTAGGTCGGGAGGAAGAACAACTTCATCTTCCAAAGGTTGATTTTCAAAGTCAGTTTCTATTTCTGAAAAATCTGTTCTTTCATTCTCATCTGGAAACTCCACCTCAAGTTGAGTGGGTTTTAAAGGATTTGAAACATTTGAAATTTCAGAATTATTTTCAACAGATTTTTCTTTTTCAGAAATGGAATTCCTTAAACAAGGCAAGACTTCTTCATTGAAAATAACATTTCTGCTAATTATCACCTTAAAACCATTTGTTTCTCTAACCCATAGCCTATAACCCTTTATACCTTCCCCATAACCAAGAAAGACACATTTCAGAGACTTAGGCTCAAGTTTGCCATTATCTTGATGGGCATAAGCAGCACAACCAAAGATTTTCAGGTTAGAGTAATCAGAATTATAACCATTCCACACAAAATCAGGGGTTTTAAGATTTATAACACTAGAGGGACACTTGTTTATCAGATAAGTTGCTGTTTTGGAAGGCCAGAACTATGAAGCATGCACCTAACTTTTTTCTAAGATTGTTCTATTCATCCTCTCAGCAACTCCATTTTGCTGAGGGGTATAGGTAGTAGTCCTATGCCTTAGAATGCCATAATTTTTACAGAAGCTATCAAACTCAAAATTACAGAATTCTAGGCCATTGTCAGTCCTTAGGACTTTTATTTTCTTATTTGTTTGGTTTTCAATCTGAGTTTTCCAATCTTTAAAGACTTGAAAGGTTTCAGATTTAGATTTCAGAAGGAAGGTCCATACTTTTCTTGAGAAATCATCAACAACCAACAAATAGAACCTAAAACCAGTAAGAGTATTTACAGGGGCAGGACCCCAAAGGTCTGCATGTAAATATTCTAAAACAGACTTGGATTTGTGAGTTCCAGTTTTAAAAGGTAGCCTATTTTGCTTTCCCATAACACATTGTTCACAGAAAGTTAATTTCTCAATTTTATCTTTGTCAAACACCCCTTCAGTTTTTAAAATTTGAAGGCCTTTATCACTTATATGACCAAGTCTTTTGTGCCAAACAATAGATTTGTCATTTTGAGTGACAGAGGCAACAAGGTTAGCCCCCTTTAGAGGGAATGCTTGCAAAGTATAAAGGCCATTTTCTTTTGAAGAACTGAGGATTTCAAAATCATCTTTACTCATTTTCATTTTACCATTAGAAATAGTAACATTGAAATTTTGATCATCCAAAATGCCTAAAGAAATTAAGTTTCTTTGAAGGTCAGGAACATATCTTATTTTTTCTAAAATAAGAACATTATTGTTGTTCAGTTTTAACATGATTTTTCCAATCCCTGTTATACTACAACACATATCATTTCCCATTGTTACCTGCCCCCCTTTTATTTCACAGAACTCACAAAACCAACTTTTGTTAGGACTCATATGAAAAGAACATCCAGAATCAAGAATCCAATCTTGATTAATGGAATTGGAAGCCACAAAGACTTGACCATTGACAGTAGCAGCTTCATTGTAAGCAATGGCAGCTGCTCTTTCAATGGGACTCTTCTCTTTTAACTCAGCTATCCTTTTGAAGCAATCTTTTATAAAGTGTCCAGTTTTCCCACAAAAATAACACTTCTTTCCTTTACTTGTCTTATTTTTAGACTTGGACTTCTCTTTTTCATCAGAACCCTTCTTCTTAACACTATTAAAAGACTTATTGTGATTATGCTTAGAGAAACCTTTTCCTTTAACATTTAGACCTTCCCCAACAACTTGATCCTTTTGATCAGTCTTAAATTCTAATTCCTTATTTTTAAGACAGCTGGAGATTATTTCAGTAGTAAGGCTTTCTCTACCATATTCTAGGGCATTTTTAACATCTCTATACTTCTCACCTAGAGAGTTTAAGAGAGCAACTACTTTTTGACCCTCAGACAGCTTTTCATCACAATCAGACAAGTCTTTTATTATCTTATTGAATCTATCTAAATTTCCATCTAAACTAATATTAGGATCAAACTTGAAGCCATAATACTGTTTTAAAAGATAGCACTTATTAGGAAGGGTTTTAGACACAAAAAGAGACTCTAACTTATTCCAGAGTTGAGCTGCAGTTTCAGTATCCCCAACTTGCCTGAGGACACTGTCAGAAAGATGGAGAAAGATAGAGCTCCAAGCTATCTCATCCATATCCTTTCTCTTAACTTCATCAAGATCTTCAGACCAAGATTCATCAATGGCCTTAGCACATCTTTGTTGAAGTAAAACAGCTTTCATCTTTTGGTGCCAGAGAACAAAGTCTCCAGTGCCAGACCAGACATCTAACTGAAACTTATTAGAAGACATCTATACCTCTTTTTATTAACCAAAAGAATTCCCTCCCCAAAAAAAGATAACACAAGAAAGTTAAAACAGACAAGTTTGATTTAGATCACAGAATGTATCAGCAATAAAAAAAACTATTCATATAGAATTTACCAGATCAAACAAAAGAATTAAAAAGAAAACTAAGATCACTTTTCTTTTAAGGCAAAGAAACACTAAACCAGGCAAAGATCCCTCAGATTCTAAGATCCTCTCAGGAGATCTTAGACAAAGGAAATTTTTGCGGTTAAGGTGTTTAGCCCCTTCACAGATATATTTGATCAAGCAGGAAGGATATGAACGAGAAGAGGATATTACCAGATGTTCTCAAAATAAATGAGACAAGTGCAAAGATACTCAAAGAAAAACCGAGTTGCAGAAGAAAAAATTGTGTTCTGTAAGATTTTCACCAAGAAGACTTTTGGTCTAGACAAGTCCAGCCTAGTTCTCAACTAGATCTTCGAACTTTCACCAAGAAGAACAGATCCAAGTTTGATTTAAAGGCTTTCTTTTCAAATGAGGGTTTCCGGCTTTGATACCACTGTTGGATCTTGATAACCCTAACCAGCACCAGACCAAAATCATACAGAAAGCAGTAAAGAAGAACACAAGAAATTGTTTCGCCACAAAAGCCCGGATGTTCAGTCAAAATGACCTACATCACCCGTTGAGCATCCCAAATGGGATAACGCTCCAATCACTAGGCAAAAGCGTCAAGAACAGCAGCAAAGTATGAATTACAGACCAGCCCTCTCAACTACTCAAGAAACCCTATCAATATACAATGATACTCTCAGACGAAACCACCAAGGTTACTGTTCATCACACTGAACCAGATAAACCTTCATTCCTCAAATCTATACACCCAGTTTGTATGAAAACCAACGGTTTTCATCAAAGATCAAAAGAGAAAAGAGAAGAGATGAAGTTCTTCAGATTGGGAGAGTAAAAAACGTATATGACACACTAACCAACACAATGCCCCTTCACTTCAGTATTAAGGCATTCAGAATCGAAGAGCCTAGAAGGGTGAAGATCAGCCATCCAATTAAGCAACGTGTCAACATCTGAGGGAGGTGTGAAGATGAATCAACATTCCACTCATGTATATAACAACAGCTTGGGCCTCGGATCTTTTTCTTCAGACTTTTGGGCCTCCGACTAAATCAGTATTAAAAGGGTTTTAAGAGTCTTGGGCTAATTGGGCAGCATTACCCAACACTTTTCTTTTTGATAATTGGTTAATTTGGAACATGGGATGCATAATTTCCACTTCTTAAAGTATCTCCAAGATGTTATTTAAACATAAGAATATAAGATACTCTCTATTTTATGACTTCTTCTAGAATTTGGACAGATTTTGTCCAAATGTCTGTTAGTTGACCAAAAGTCAAATATCTCCTAAATTTAATCAATTTAACAAGGGTAAAATAGTTTTTTCACATTTAATTATTTAAAATAAATAAATAAATAAATAAAAGATCTTATTCCACCCCACTCCACCCCATCCCATCCCATCCCATCCCATCCCATCCCATCCCAACTGGAAAATTCTCCCCCACTCCTTCTCCCACCAATTTCGAATTTAAATTCGTTGGAGTTTTGGTCACAAACCAGGGATAGAAATTCAACATATCAGAGTCACGAGTTTCTAGTCGTATTGGCAATTCAGGATGGAATTTTTAACAATTGTTGTAGATTTTTTTTTATGGTGATTATATTGCCATCACAATTTTCTTTTGTTTTATCACTTTTCAATTGTACTAAAGGTCCCAAACATTTTTTTATTATCGCACTTAAGTTTTGAATTTCTTTTTCATCTTATCATCAACATTCCATCAATTAGCACATATTGTCTCTGATAACGATTTTCATTTAGATATTCTTTAGAAGGGCATAAAAAAAACTTATCTATCATTCATATTTTTAAATAAGTAAAAAAACAACAAACTCAGAAGTGCGAAACAATATATGCTATTTATTTCAAAGTAGAATAACATAATATTTGGACAAAAATCATCATCAGAGATCAAATACACTAATTAATAAAAATTTGAGAATAAAAATACAACAAAAATAAAGCAATTAAAAAGTAGTACAAAAAAAAAAAAAAAACTATTTTCTTATTAGAGGGAGTGAGTTGATTTTGGCCACCCAATATCAAGCTAGTTGGACTTGGATATCCTCGCTATCTGTTTTCTAATTTAAGTTCATGACATGATTGAAAACTAACACGTTTGGTTAAGCTTTAAAATGTTTTGAAAGTAACTTATTTTTTTCTTGTTTTAGGTAAAAAATAGTTACTTATTGTGAAAATAACTTTATCTTTTTGTTAAAGTAAATAACTTATTTTCAATTTGATCAATAAAATATTATTTTATTTTAGAACGAACTTACTTATTTGTAAGTAAATTTTCTTATTAGAAATTTTTTTACGCTTAGCGAAAACATTATCTTAAATACAACATTGGATGTTTGGTTTAGTTTATATGCAATTCTAATCATTTGTCGGTTCTGCTATGAGGCTGGTCAGACCATTGCATCAAGCCCAAAAATAAAAAGGCCCAACAAGTTCTGTTTTTTTTAAGGGTTTTTTTTTTTCCACAAATAACCACAATAAATAAAATATTTTTTAAAATACTTATCATACTTTTTTTTTTATTATAAAAATATTTTTTTCTATTTTTGTAACAATTGTTGTTATATTTGTTATTTTAATTATAATAAATTTGTTACATTTGTTATCAACAAACATAACAAATGTAACAACACGTGTTACAGAAATAAAAAACAGTATTTTTAGAATAAAAAAAGTTTGATAGTATTTTTTAAATTATTTTATATTTTATAGTATATGATGAAATTATCACTTTTTTTTTAATTGTGACCAAGCCCAGCCCAAAAAAAAAAAACTTAAATTGTTTAGTTGGGCCAACAAATGACCCAACCCAAAACCATGCCTCTAACTTTTGATTTTTATCCTAATTTCTCAATATTTTCAATTTTTATTCCCCCAATTGTCAAGATTTAGATTTAGATTTAGATTTAGATTTAGGATTTTGTTCATTGTAATTGAAACGACAAATTTTTTTAAAAGTTTGTTAAAGAAGTACTCTTTTTCTCTTCTTTTCTTGTATATGCATTTTGGTAACTTGAGTTTCTAGTATTTTTTATTTTTATTATGCCATAATCTAATAAATAGAACAACAACATTGATTTAATCTGCCATATGAGAACCATTTTAAAATGTTCCTTTGATATATACCAAAGAATTCTGATTCGGGTGTGATTAATTTTGATTGGAATCAGATTTTTTTGTAAAAGTTGATAAAATGTGTGGTTAAAATTAATTGTTGATTTTGACTTCAATTTTTTAACAAAATTTTAATTGTTTTCAAACAAACCATAAATACAAGACCCATAGCACTTTGAATTATATTGACTCTAATTATAAGATGGTTGAAATGTATTATTACTATTTTTTATGCTACTCATTGAACAATAGTCGTATACCATACCTGAGTTTGGAACGTTTGAGTCATACTATTTTTTTAGCACTTTGAATTCTTACTACTTTTTTCCTTTTGGAATATTTTCAACCTTGTAATTTAATTATAATATAAATATTTTATATATTATATTTTGTTTGCCATTTTATTATTGAGTTTTAAATTAACAATTAATTTCATAGAATTTTGTATGCATACTACGATTTGAAGCCCATAGAAGACCTAATTTATGAGAGATAGTTTCACCATACATATAAAATATAAAATAATTTAAAAAATACTACCTAATTTTTTTAATTCTAAAAATACCGTTTTTACTTTTGTAACACTTGTTGTTATATTTGTTATATTTCTTATAAAAAATATGTGTTACATTTGTTATTTTTAAAATTTAAAATGTTGAAAATTAATTGTAGAATTTTAATACAAAATTAAATATGTAACAAAATTATAACAATTATGAAGTTCATCTCATGTCGAAAATTCACATGACGGGCCATAACTATGGCAATCTTGAGGAAATCATTGATGGCTTTTGGTTTCTTTGCATTATGAATCTTTTAAGTGGACTCTGGATTTTGATCCAAGAGCTGAGGCAATAATATTTCCTCTGTGTTTATCTTTGCCAAGCTTGCCTTGGTGTTTTACCTACGAAACTGGATGAAGCTACAACTTATTGTTGGAAATTGGTTTTAAAATGTTGGTTTTTGACCAACTATTTAAATGGAATTCATTTTGAAGATCAAACATGTTCTACTTGCTCAAACATTATCATAATATATTTAATCGCTCAAAATCAATTTTGGATGAATAAAAAATTAAGGTCGAAAGTGGGTTGCTTAAAACATGAATGGCGTTGGAAATTGGAATTAGAAAATGGTGGATTATTCAATTAACTCGGGTGTGACATAGAACAAAATATTCCATAAACTATTTGAATGAATAGTCATGTCTGAATGAGTACAAAAGACATGTCTTTTCTTTTCTAGACAGACATATTTCTTTAGACAAGAGATAACTTCAACTGTTGTGCCTTTTCAAGACACAATTTTTTCGGTTATTCTATATAGACCCCATATGATTGAAGAATTTGTCACTTCACTTTCAACCACTTATATTATATCTCTGCAATTTCTGCATAAATCATTTTAGTCCAAAAATAATTTCTGTATAAAGTCTAAGTCCGGTTTTCATTCAAAGAGAGTATAAAATATTATTCGGTTCGCTCTTCTCATAATTTAGAGTGTTAATATTATGAGAAACGATTGTTATATCTTGGGATACGTGTGCCAAGAAACCATAAACATCTGTTCAAGACCATTTCGTCTTAAAGAGAAAAAACCCAACTCTTGTCTCGATCGAATATAATTATTCATTTTTTTACATTTTTCTACATTTTTCTAAGTAGTCATTTTGCTTGTTTTACATTATGTGGTTAAGTTTTCATAATATAAATAATGTATGGATTTTACCAACACTAATCCACACATAGGCGCCCAAGTGAGGCCAGAATTTGTGTGGAAATGGACATCACATGGAAAGAATTAGACTGGGTATTAGATCAATTTGGGGTCTAGCTATGAAAATATCCCAAATTATTGCAGTAATTTGGCGTATGTGGGTCACAAAGATAAGATATGTTTGTTGAAGAAAGTAAATATAGAGAATGAGCGAAGAGATTCTAAGGTAGACGCTATAATTGATAAGATGAAGGGTAGGTTAATAAATCCAAAGGAAGTGCGTGGTGATGAAGGAATAATGTGCATTGAGAAAAATTGGGTAAAAAAGGCAACCAAAGAATTAGATAGCAAGGTTGTGTTTGATTGGCATTTATTTTTCATGGAAAATGTCTTTTTTTCGTATATTTTTCAACTTGTTTGTTTGATTGTCAAAAATTTTTCATGGAAAAGACATTTTCCTACATATTTTCCTTGTTTTGTTTGATTGCAACCTTTTTTTTCCATGGAAATTTTTTTCAAAGTTTTCCACTTTTGGCCACATTTTCCTTGTTTTCAAAGAAATTATTTTCTTTGTGGGATAGGAAAATTTATTTTCCATGTAAAATTTGTTAACCTTTTTCAACCCATAATTTCTTGGTAATTCATTTCTATGGAAAATATTTTCTTTCCACCCAAATTTTCCACTTACAATCAAATACAGTCTAAAAGTCTTGTGA
The DNA here is from genome assembly GCA_030279155.1 of Forsythia viridissima. NCBI lineage: Eukaryota > Viridiplantae > Streptophyta > Magnoliopsida > Lamiales > Oleaceae > Forsythia > Forsythia viridissima. The sequence continues at coordinate 38,926,070 of CM059036.1, forward strand.
ATGGTGAAATTAAAGGGTTTTAATTGATCCAAGATCAATCAACGGTTGTACACGTCATGTATACTTTATTGAACTTTAAAATATTACTAAATCTCACTCTACCATCTGAAAATGCTCTCCATCCATCATTCTTTACGATTTCGTTTGTTAAGTGTGACGAAACTACCTACGTGGCGGACAAAATTCATGTGTGGCACACACTTCCCTCCAATTTACCAACCATAAGTAGTCGTTCTGCCATGTCACTAAATTGCGCTTCAGAAGTGTGATTCTTTGGAGTGAAAATAAACGCTCAAAACACTTTGTACAAAATTACAAAATTGGCCAAATCCAATTTATAATTCCAAATTCACTTTCAACTCTAACCCTAACCCACTTTCCTCCACGAACATATTTAAGGGGGTGGAAAACTCCTCCAATTCTTCACAGATAATGGACGGCCAACTTTGCCAGGTGAGTGACCATTACTGTAATTATTAAAAACTTGAATGGCTATTACTACTGTAAAAAAATTACTTCAATGACCATTTTAAAACTTTTAACAAACTTCAGTAACTATTGCTAAAAATAAACCCTTACGCAATATCTTAAACTTTTAAATGAGATTATTCGATACAATCAATGATCGTACATTTATGTGCAATGAATAGATAATTGACAAAATCCAATCCGCTTGACGCTCGTAACCCTTCTTTTTCTTTTCTTTTATAAAAAAAATGTAGGTACTTTTTTCGATCGGAGAAAGTATTACTTATAGTTAGACATTACAACATGTGAAACTGGATTTGACAAATTGTTTGTACTTAACACGAATTGAAAGATCAAGATCTTCATAGACCTACATTTTTTCTCCAATTTATACTCCAACTTCATATAATAGCCACCTCTCTCTCTCTCTGAGTATTTTTTTCTTAGGATCCAATTCTTTGTTCTTAACTCAAAAAGAAAACAGAAGGCGGATGAGTATTACAAGAAGAAATTCAAGAACAGCCAACATGCATGTTTAAAGAATACTCCTTTCGATTCAGAAATGTTTGTGAATCAGCACTGCAAATCATAATTGGCCATGGAATCAAATGCATGTTTGGTTTAGATTACAAGCAAGTCTACTTTACAAATTTAAATCATCTATAGGGAAAGTTTTTAGGCCCTAGATATTTAAATGGGAGAATTTTGGTTGAGTAAAAATTTATTTATATTGATATTGTGATATGGCATGTTTGGATTAGTTTACAAACAAGTCTAACTTTCTTAAAAGGTTCTTTAAACATTTTTCGAATAAGTTAATATTTCTTACATATACATAATATTAGTTAATTTGACAGTAAGACTATTTGATGCTACCAAATTTTGTATATGGGATGACCTGTACTGGATGAAGGATGCCCACCAATAGAGTTTCCTTACACCTGAAATAAAGGGTCACCCCTCCGACAAGTAAGTCGACAAATGCAGAGAGAAAAATATAAGTACGAGGCTATGAATGTGCACATGTAAAGCGTACCAGATAATGAGTAAGTGTATAGTGTCTATTTATAGCAGTTCGTGGTGTCATGAGGATTAGGATACTTATGAGATCGCGTAGGATCTATTGGGGACCACCTGCTCCATTAATTACATATAACAATCTAAAGATGTAAAGAGAAGACAACAATTCCCAACTTTAATCACAAAAACAACATAATCAGTGTATTACAAAGGACGCATTGAGCCTATTGACATAAATATATGTGATGCAAAATGATAACCCAAAAAAGGAAAATGAACATGTGTCCAAAAAGAAGGGCTACATTCTCTAAAAAGATGAGTTGTACAGATAGGATAGACTGGTAGCTTGATTCAAAGTCGACAGGCCTCCATGAAAAAATATATGAGCTGCTCACTCATTGAGTGAAGAGTTCAGAAATACGTATAATTTATAAACTAACTAATTTATAATAAGTTGTTCATAATTAATGACTATAAATACATTACTCAATTAAAGTAAATAATTCATCCAATTGAGTAATGTCATGTAAAATGACTACCGGAGCGACCATGAATAACATTATTCTTAAAGATTACTTGCTTTACATTAATAACATGTTTTTTAACATGAATCTATCAAAAATAAAATAAAAAATTATTATATTCAATGCATAATTACGAATGTGAACTCAATCTATGAAAACTATATTTAAATAAATAAATATGTATTTTTAATAATAATGTTAAGTGCAGTAAATGTATCTAATCGATCAAGGCTAAAGAAATTTCAAATACAATTTCAAATTGGGTTGACAAATTGAACTTAACAAGTTAGGTATCACCATCCCCCGAATTCAAAGATCTAGATTTCTCCACTTTATATGCCAAGTTCATATAATAGCCACCATTTTATGCTCTATCCATCTCTCTCTCTCTCTCATATCGATCGGGTTTCATTTTCTTAGGATATCCAATACTTAGTTCCTCAAATTCTGTTATTTGATTTTGTTTCTTCGTTGTCACCATAGAGTTTATTAATTTGAAGAGTATCACAATGAGAAATTCAAGAACAGGCAATATGTTTAAAGAAACCAATGTTGTTCGAAAACAAACTTTTGCCGACATGTTGGAATCCGATCCAAATGATCAACAAGAATTCTCCTTTGGATTCAACAAAACACCTGATTCCAGCCCTGCAAATCACGATTGGCTGCCGCCTCCGATGACATGGGAAAACAACTCTCCATACAACGCGTCATGGGATCAATCTTCGCCATTTTCGACAGCCTCATCCGGCCAAACATCTGCATTTCCGACGCCTTCACGAGACCAATATTCCTCGTCACCATTGTCAAAATCTCCGTGGTCCTCTCACGCGGCTCCGCCGCCCAATGGAAGTTATTCTTATACAGGTCTGATTGGGTCCCTGGTACGTGAAGAGGGTCATATATACTCATTATCTGCTTCCGGAGATTTGCTGTATACAGGTTCAGACAGCAAGAACATCAGGGTCTGGAAAAACCAGAGAGAATTTTCTGGGTTCAAATCAAACAGTGGATTGGTTAAAGCTATTATTATCGCCGGTGGAAGAATTTTCACCGGACATCAAGATGGGAAAATTAGGGTATGGAAAGTCTCCGGCAAGAACCCTAATATTCATAAGCGGATTGGAACATTGCCAACTGTAAAGGCTTACATAAAAAGTTCATTCAATCCGAAAAATTATGTTGAAATCAGACGGCATCGTAATGCTATTTGGATCAAGCATTTCGACGCAATTTCATCTCTCAGTTTAAGCGACGACAAAACGTTGTTGTACTCAGCTTCTTGGGATAGAACGTTTAAGGTTTGGAGAGTTTCAGATTTCAAGTGTCTGGAATCAATAAAAGCACATGATGATGCAGTAAACTCCATCATTGAAGGCTTTGATGGATTAGTATTCACAGGTTGAACCCTCTTTTAAAAATTTAAGCGGTTTGCATAAATGGTTGGTGGTGACACTCGATCACGTCTCATGCCTTTTGACAAAAAAATAAATATTGCATTAAAGTCTAAATTTAAATAAATAAATCGGTTTCGTGTCAAACTATTTCATCTTAAAATTTATGCTCACCGTAGTTCTCTCTTCAACAGGTTCAGCAGATGGTACTGTCAAAGTCTGGCGAAGAGAATCACAAGGAAAGGGAAGAACAAAACATTTTTTCTCACAAACGTTGTTAAAACAAGAAAGTGCAATAACAGCACTGGTAGTCGATCCTTCTGCCATTTTTCTTTACTCTGGATCATCAGACGGGCTTGTAAATTTCTGGGAACGCAATAAGTTTCTTTCTCATGGCGGAATTTTGAGGGGCCATAAACTTGCAGTCCTGTGCTTAGCCACAGCAGGAAATTTAGTGTTCAGTGGATCAGCCGATACAAACATTTGTGTATGGAAAAGGGATCAAGAAAGCGATCATATTTGTCTGTCTGTGTTGATCGGCCACGGCGGTCCCGTGAAATGCCTGGCGGTGGAGGATAAGGGAGCCTCCGCCGGAGGCAATAGTCAATACATTGTATACAGTGGAAGTCTTGACAAGTCGGTGAAGATATGGAGAGTGGCGGCACAAGTGGCTGCGGCTGTGGAAACAAAACCACAACAACATTGTCAAATGGAAGTTTTCAGTTCAGACAATGGAGAAAGTACGTAGGATGAAAAATTATAAGGTAAGTTAGCAAGAATTTATGCTCCCTCTACTTCTAATGGTGCAACACATATTTTATTAGTTAGGGAAGATCATGTTTGGCTGTAATTACATATATGTACATATGCTTTTTAAATTAAGCTTAGTTGATTTGGTCGTAAAAGATTTGATTTGTTTTTTCTTTAGCAATGAATCGAAGAGATTTGTGAATTAGGGTTAGAATGTAACCAAATAAGGCAATGAGTAGCTATTATTTGATTTGGTCGAAAACTAATTTGATTTAGGATTGGAATGTATCTAGAGGCAATTACTAGTCACAATTAGTTGATTTGGTTGTAAAAGATTTGATTCGAATTTTAATTTTTCGGTAGCAATTTATCAAAGAAAGTTGTGAAAATAAAAAATAAAAAAAAAAGGTTCGTACGTATATTTTAAGCACTTGTTTGGCTATCTTTAAATTATAATTTAAGTTGGTCAAATATAATTTTTATTTACACATTTTGTAGGATCAATAATTTACTATTCAATTATTATCCACATATCTTATAAGACTCATAACTTATAAGTATTTAAAAGATAATTTTAGCACCACCAAACATACACTAAATACAACAATGTTACTAAAATTGTGTAGTTGAATAACATAATTGGATTTTATTTCAAATGTCTTTTAGGTAAAATAACATTTGTGTACCCTCAGTAGTCATTACGTAATTTAATGTGTCATAATGACGCACAAAAAATTCAAGCCACCCATATATGCTTTACTGTTTTTAATTAAAGAATTCATCTACTTTGCAGGTGTGGCTTGAAAAATATCAAATTTACACGAATGACAAATTGCAGCATTTCTCCTCAACCTATTCACTTAGTAGTAACAGTCCCTAATTGGATTGGTACTGTTGTTTGAAGATTACAAAGTATAATGCTATCTATTATTAGTAGAAATCATCACCGGTCTATGTGGTAATGACCCCCCTTGATTAATTGTCCATGACATTAAGGGAAAATGACACAAAACATGCATAACGTATGAAGCTAGAGTAAATTATCCGTACTTTTCAAATTTTGACAATTACACCTTTCACCTATCAATTCAGTGCGCAAATCATAATTTTTAACAGAATCCGTCTACTATTGTAGTTAAAAAGTCACGTGAAATTAAACAGAATAAAATTTGAGGTAAAAATTGTCCATCCAATGTCATCAACTATGTGCAGTGACAATTTTCATCGAAATTCAATAGGTACGTAAGATGATTTGTGCAATACATTGATAAGTGAATGGTGTAACTGCCAAAATTTGGAATGTAACGATGATTTGCGCAGGGAATTCATACGTTAGGAACGTTTTGTGTCATTTCCCTTTACATTAAAATGCATCACAACTTCTACAGAAATGATAAGTCTGGGAATTTAAATGTCAAATAAAATTGGGGACTTGTTCGTTATTGAGTAAAAAGGTTGGGACTAATGCTTTAATTTTCCCTTATTAAAGCTTGACTTTGGTGTGAATATGAATTTGAACATGGGATATCACCAGACTATTTAATAATTGAATGAATATACAATAATCTTCCACACATTTAACATTTGATGATAGATTTCATCGTTGAATTTTTGCTATGTGCACTTTTGAAAATCTCTTAAGGTCAACTGTACATTAATGGATAAACAAATGGATAGAGTATAAGTTATAAGTACAATGTGATTGATTTGAACAACTACATAGTTTTGATACCATACGACATCTAATACTAATCTTGTTGTGACGTGGGCAAGTTGAGAAAAGTTTATACACTGTGTTGAGCTCGCATGCTTGACTTGCAACTCACACGACTCCTACTCTTATTAATGACTTGTTCGGTGTAGTTTTTTTTTTTTTTTTTTTTTCAAAAAATGGGTTTTCTTGTCCACTTTTTTGACTGAGAAGTAAAAAAAATGGATTTTTCTGAAAAAAATTAGAACTGAACATGCTCTAAATTTTTTATTATTACGATCGATTTATATATTTTATATATATCGAAACATATATAATAATATTAACTTTTTTACATGCTGTCAATTTTGATATTGTCTATTTTTTAAAGCGTACCTTTTACAGGTAACCTAAATATTTTGGCTGTCATGTACTTTGAAATCAGGGGAACTGTTAGGTACACTATTTGGACTTGGGCATAATAAAAGAATGGAAAATTACACAAATGGGCCTGTAATGAAAAGGGTGTTAAATGCATAGAAATGGCAGAGTTACAAAACATACTTTTAATTTGGATAAATTACACTCACAATCTCTATTCTTTTAATTTTATAACAATATCATCTCCATTAAAAAATACCGCCCCCATCTTTTCATTAACAACTATCGTTATCATCCTTTCATTAGCAGCTTTCGTCTCCATCTATTTTTTCTATTTTAATTTATTTAAACTAAGGATAAAATCGTATAAAATATTATTTGGAACCATCTGTGCGAGTTAATGAAAGGATGAGGACGATAGCTGTTAATAAAATTGAATGAGGATGATATTGTTACAAAGTTGAAAGAATTATCCTTTTAATTTTTAGGAAAATATGTGAGATTCTAAAATCAATTGTTTTGGGAAAAAAAATCATTTAACTCAAACCTGTTATAAATGTATCCCACAAAATTGGTCCAAAACAACTATCTGCCAAATCCAGAAATATTGAAAAAAAAAAAGATTCAGGGTAGAAATTCAAAAAGAAAAAGAAAAAACATTACAAGGAAATAAAGTTCCCGCTCTAAGGCCATCTCCAATTCATATCTTCAAATTGATGCAACTTTTACTCTAAAATAGTGCAATTTTCACACCAAATTCATATATGATCTCCAACCCAGTACTTCAAATTTTGCACCAAATGAATAGTACATATTCTCATCCATTTATATTTTTAATTTTAAACAATAATTTATTTCAAAATTATTTAATTATATAATGTATTTAACATAAAAAAAATTGGACAGAAAAATTAAAAAAAAACATTTAACATCAAAAAAACAAAACATTTAACATCAAAAACCAAAAAAAAAAAAAAAAAAAAATTGGATAGATCTGTGGCATATCCAACTTCAAATGAATATATGACGCAGCACTGTTCAAAACACCAAATTAGCGCACAAATATAGCGCTAGGTTGGAGGGAGTTCACACTCCATTTTGGAGTGAAAACTCTAAAATAGCGCAAGGTTATGACGCAGCACTGTTCAAAACACCAAATTAGCGCACAGATATAGCGCTAGGTTGGAGGGAGTTCACACTCCATTTTGGAGTGAAAACTTTAAAATAGCGCAGGGTTGGAAATGCCCTAAGTAATGTAAGAACTTGAAATTGAAGAAAATCCATTACAATATGGTCAAACTTCAATCTATTCAAGGTATTTATTTATTCAATATGCAATTTTAATTAAAAAATTATACTTATTATGATTGATTCTAGGTCTCTCATCTTTTTGTGTTCATTAAATATTTAAAAAAAATGAAATTGTTATAGTTGAATTCAGGGGCGAATTCAGAAATTTTTTGAGCCCAAGCTACTACTAAAAAAAAAAAAAATCGTACGGGCTGCTACTAAGAAAAAAATTTAAATTTTTTTTTTACACTGTAAAAAATGACTTTTTCCAGGACGGGCCTGGGCTATAATTTGGCCCCGACCCGACCCGAAACCCAAAATCCGCCCCTGGTTGAATCAATATTTAGAATATTGCAATTGTTGTAATTGAATCAATATATTTATTTATAATTGTATATGTTAATTTATTTTAAATTCACTTGATATCAAGTTCATTTGAGATGTTATTGAGCTTTTCTTTTTCCTCCATTTTGTTAAGTTGCATAATGCTTTGTTTTGTGATTTTGCTAGTTATGAAATTACATTCTATGTTATTTTCAATTTCTGTAATTATTTAAAAATTTGTTCGTCGATATCATAGTTGAGTTTTTTTTCCTGAAAATATGTTAAATTACATAATGCGTTATTTTCTAAATTTGTTAGTTCGTAGTTCTCTATAATAATTTGAAAGTTTAGTGGTCGATGTCACGACTGACCTATTTTTTCCTGAAATCTGTTAAGTTACACAATGTGTTATTTTTTGAATTTGTTAGTTCATAGTTATGAGATGACATTCTATATATTATAGTATATTTGGTAAAGATTTTTGTAGATCATAAGCAGTGGATTCTACAGAATGTGTGGATAAAAAATGAGTAAAAGTTGTGGGTCCTACGAAATGTGTAGACAAAAATGATGTTTGACCAACTTATAAATTGCTAGTTGTATAAATTTTTTAGGCATTGTATTTTGTTGAATTCTGGGGACGTATTCTAATTCCAATTTCATTCTTTTATAACTTTGAAATTTGTTTTAAGTGTATGTTGAACCATGAAATTTTTTCATTGTGTAGGGTGATAATTATTTGTTGAAATAGGCATTCAATTAAATCTTAATTTTGATTTTGTTTAAATGGTTTATTTTTAATTAGAGAGAAATATGGTTTGAATTGTGTAATACTCCATAATTTTTTAAGCTATTTATGTTGTCATATAGTATAAATATTCGAGATTGTACATTATATGTTAGAAAAAAAAATTGTTGTGCTTAATTAAAAGTCAACGACTAACTTTGATATTTTGAAAGTTTGAGGACCAAAATATAAAATTATGAAACATGTCAATTTAAGTTGAAATGTATAAGCATTAGAGCAGTTTTGGGATATTTAGGGCACGAAGGTTAAAATTGTTTTTTTGCCTACGAGTAAATTTTGAAGGTTGGAGATGAAGTTTTAAGTCTTAAATAAATGTTTCTAATGTGGAAGGAGAACGTTAGAAATCATTTTGGATTTTTCAAAAGTTGTTCAGGATTATCGGAATAGTTTAGGACAGTTCGAGCCATGTTGAGTTTTCAAACGTTAAGATATGAAAAATGGATAAGAAAAATGTAAAGTTTCCAATAATTCAAGATTTGCATTTTTCTGACATCGCTAAAAATGTTAAATGTTGGTTTTTCAATTTCTTTCTGAGGCACGATTTTACGCGTCTAAGGAGTAGTTTGATAACTTTTCAGCTGTTGAGGGACAAGTTCCTACGGCTAGGGGTGGGCATGGGTTGGTTTGGTTCGGTTTTGGGCCCAAACCGAAACCGAACCGACCAATTCGATTTGGTCATTATCTGAAACCGAACCAAACCGTCGCGTTTGATGAAACTGATCCAAACCGAACCGACCAATCTTGGTTCGGTTTGGACGGTTTGGGCTTTAATGTTTTGGGCTTGTATACACAAAAAAAAATTAATTTTATAATTCCCATTTCAAATTTTCTTTACAACATGCAACATGTTATTAACAAAAATTTACAAAAAATTTAAATATAACTCCCATTTATAAAATAACTTATTATTTACAACCTGTTTTTTGACATGTTATTTATAAAAATAACTCTCATTTCTCGATTCGGTTTATTTGGCGGTTTGGTTCGGTTTTTTTGCCCCAAACCAAAACCAAAAAAACCGAACCAAACCAAACAGAATATATTTTTTAAATTAGTAAACCAAACCAAACCGCCATGGTGTGAAAAATCGAACCAAACCGACCCGATTCGATTTGGTTCGGTCGATTTGAGCGGTTTGGCGGTTTGGATGCCCACCCCTACCTACGGCACATGAAGAGTCATGAATTGTTATGAAGGTTTATAGTATACGTTGAGTGGGGAAATGAAATGGTGAGAGTTTAAATCAAATTTTAATGTACTAAAGTCTTCAAACTTTTTCATTTTGGATAAATTATACTCGAGTCCCTATTTTTTCAGCTTTGTAATAAAATTATCTACATTCAATTTTATTCGCAGATATCATCCATATCTTTTCATTAATTCGTATAGATGGTCCACAAATAGCTTTTTTTTTTTTCTTTTTTTTTTTTTTTCCATTTTACTATTAACTTAAATAAATTAAAATAGCACAAAATAGAAAACTTAACGAAAAAAATTACAGTTGGAGAAAAATGGTTTTTTGCATTCAAAAGTACAAAATGGTTTTTTGCATTATAATATTTAAAAAAATTTAAAAAAGAAAAAGAAACAAATCTTGAGAAAAATGATGCCATTAAATATGTGGGAAAATACCTAGAACTAATTTGGACGTTTTGTGGGATTTTGAAAATATTGATACAGAAAACTTAGATAGCTTAACAAAATCTTCTTGAATTTAGCGATTTTTTCTACAAAAGTATGTGTTCATTCAGTAGCAAAACTTACTTTGGCGACACATGATTTGCAAATCTGTTTTGGTTGTCAGATTTGGTTTCTTGAGAGGATTTCTCCCCCGATTTTGGATCCAAACTCCAACGACTTTGGGTTCGAAATCGGGGAGAGAAATCCCACTGGTTTGGTCACAAGTGGGGAGGGTGGGGCATGTAGGGTTGAGGAAGAAGGTGATGTTTTTTTTTTTAATTGTTTTAAATAATAAAATATAAAGATATCATTTTTCACGTTTGAAAAAGTTAGGGATTCTAATTGCAATTTTTTCATTATATTTCTTTTATATTATTTTAGTTTATTTAAGTAATGGAAAAAATCGTCAGAAATGACCATTTGGAGATAATCTGTGCGAATTAATAGAAAGATGTGGACGATAGTTGCGAATAAAATTAAATGTATATGATATTGTTATAAAGCTGAAAGAATAAAGACTGTGAATGTAATTTACTCTTTAATTTTTCACTTATAGATAAACTTATTAGAAAAAATCAGTTTTTATCTCTCATTTTTTCTCAAATCAACACCTCTCTATCTCTCCCTCACTCTTACATTGTTCTTCATTTCCATATTCTAAAGTACACACAAATCACACACATTATTTTTGTCAAAAAGCTTGAGGAAGATAAGAAAAAACTGCTAAAACCAAGATAATTTCCAAGTTTCTTTTCAAGTATCAAGTTTATAATTTTCAAGAAATCAAATTATGATACGTTCTACACGCAAAAAGTGGTTAAAAATTCATTTTAATGTGGTATTATTCATAGATTTCGTGACTACCATGGTTGACGAATCTTCCACGATATGATGTGATTGTTAGTCCTATAGGATTAATCTTTTAAAAGATATGAGTAGAACTTCTATTTTCTACAATTGCTCGACACAAAAAACAATATGAAATGATGTTTTACGTTTATACTACATAAAAATATTTCAAATGGTGGACATTTGATGATGCATTCTGGCATTAGGGAACTTTTTAAGTAGGCAAAGCTCATATTCCAATGATGTGGCATTGTTGTGCCATTTTTTGAGTATCGTCTTAAATCAATTTCTTGTGAGAAGGTGTTTGAAGTTTGGGCAATTACAAAATAAAGTCTATTTTGTCTATTCATAATCTTTCTATCTTGTGAATATAAACACTTTTATTTCTTGTGAATATACTTTACTTTTATTTCGGAAGAACAAGATTCTATAGAAAAAAAAAATGAAAATTCCATCACAAATCGATCATTTCCTTCTACGTCGAGTTAGCTCTTAAACTTTAAATCTTCTATTAAATTTTTTATAGAAAATAATTTTGGCTTTCACCTTCAAGAAGTCATTTTTATTTGAAAAATTTGTAACCTTATCTTTAATTTAATAAAAAATAAATTAAGAAAAAGAAAGGAACCCTTCACCAACCTTTCTGTTTTATTTTATTTGTCCTTTTCACTATTACCTTTTTAAAATTTTATCTTTTTATTAAAATTATATGTGATTTTTTATTTCATGCCTCAAATTTTTAGCAGATTTTAATAAAAATTAATGAAATATGTGGTTAAAATTAATTGATGATTTTCACTTAAATTTTTATCATCTTTTTAAACAAATTCAAACAAAGGCTTTATCTTTTAAAGTCGTGTACGTGACATTTTAATTGCAAAATGAGTATTTTCTATATGTTGAGGACTAAGATATTGCAAAAATGAAATAATAAAAATTCAAATTCCATTCTTCATATCAAATGTTAGAGATTTGTTTGTACAAATTTAGTACACGTTTGATAATGTTGAAATTATTTTTTAAATGCTTAAAAATTGTGGATAATATAAAATGTATGGATAATAAGTGAATAGTATGTTATGAGTTTTAAATAAAAAATATATTTAATTAACTTAAATTATAATTTAACTTTAACCAAACAAGCTGTTAGATAGATTGAATTACTTCACTACAATTGTTCCTTAGACTTTGTTTAACCATAATTATATAATTATAGTGAATCCATCATTGGAAGATTTGGTGCCAAAGATAATGATGTTAAATGAAAACAAATTAAATACTTATACTTTGTTTAATTTTGCTTAAAATTTTGATAAATAGTTAAAAATAAAATCAACAATTAATTTTAACCACACATTTTATGAAACTCACAATTTTTATCAATTTTTTTAACCACGTGTACTAATTTTTTTTCCAATATTATACTTTAAGTAATTTTAGTTAATCTAGAAACATACATAAGCAAGGTTTTGCTAAAACTTTTGTAGCACGTTTAAATGAAAACATTCCATTATAAATCAAAATTTACCTACCATTAGCTTTCCAAGAACTAAGTTTCAAGACCATGATATTCAAATGCACCACAGCTCTTCTACACGGTTGAAGTGTGGGTTCAATTACACAAGGAAAAAGGATTGAGAAAGTTCAATCCTCTTTCATTCTTAGAGTTGTATTACTTTTAAGGTGTGTTTGATTGACAAAGATAAAAAAAAATTGAAATTCCATGTAAGTTAGAAAATAAAATTCACCATCTCCTATAAAAAAATATTTTCCATAGAATTGGCCAAAAACAAGATTAAAGTGGCTGTACCCTATAATTTGTTTTCCATTTCCATCTTTGTATCAAACAGTCAAAGTAGGAATTGAATTACTCGGATGTGACATTTTCTATAGAATTAGAAGCTATCAAACACACTCTTAGATTTATCACAAGAGACCTCAACTCTCCTATACAACTTAAACGTCTATCAAATCCATTGTCTTCCGTATAGATCAGGCATACAGATTAACCCTACAACCAACTTTATCTTATTGTCTTAACTTTTTGGTTGCATGTATATGTGTACAATTAGTCAGCTTTGCAGCGACAAAAGGAATTAGATGTCTCTCTATACTATGATAAACAAGACAAACTTGTTATAAGTGTTGGCGGAATTTATGTGGAATGACTCTGAAGCAATAAATCAAGAACCGAAATATAGAAATGATGAATAAACCGAGGCAAGAGGGTCCTCTTGCCTCGGTTTATTCATCATTTCTATATTTCGGTTCTTGATTTATTGCTTCAGAGTCATTCCACAGAAATTCCGCCAACAATCTTAAGTCAATATCTTCGTTGCAGTATTTTTGTGGTAAGTGAAATACTTGTTTGGTTGATCTTCTGGTTTGCGTAAACAGAAATGAATTCGAATGAGGGAACTTCTAAAGGAAGTATCCCTACCGGTGTGATTCATCCGGTTGTGGCTCTGGTTGTGGCTAACCCCTATACTACCGTACATTCAAACTTCGTTCCACATGGGAAAAAATCGGATAAGTTCATTGGAGTTGAGTTTAAGAGATGGCATCAGAAAATGCTCTTCTATCTCACGACCCTCAACTTGGCAAAATTCTTGAATGAGGATCCTCCCGCTATTCAAGAAGGAGAAAACAATCGGGCATCGTTGATTGCGTTGGATGCTTGGAAACATTCAGATTTCTTGTGTAAGAATTACATTCTGAATGGCTTGGACAACACTTTGTACAACGTGTATTGTTCCAAGCAATCGGCAAAGGACTTATGGGATTCTTTGGAAAAGAAATACAAGACTGAAGATGCGGGAACAAAGAAGTTCATCGTGGGAAGGTTTTTGGACTACAAGATGGTAGATTCAAAACCAGTTATCAGTCAAGTGCAAAAGTTGCAGATCATACTTCATGACATTCACGCGGAGAATATGTCTCTAAGTGAATCATTTCAAGTGGCTGCAATTATCGAAAAACTTCCACCCATGTGGAGGGACTTCAAGAACTATCTCAAGCATAAACGCAAGGAGATGAATATTGAAGAGCTTGTGGTCCGACTAAGGATTGAAGAAGACAATCGAAGTTCGTACAGGCGTGTTGGAAATAGCATACCACAATCAAAGGCTAATGTGGTGGAATCCAGCAACAACAAAGGAAAGAAGAGGAAGCATTCTGTTGAACCTTCTAAGAAGAATGCAAAGAAGTTCAAGGGCAATTGTTATAATTGTGAAAAAGCTGGACATCGCTCCGTTGATTGTCGCAAACCAAAGAAGCAAGCCCAAGCGAACATAGCCGAATCTGATTCCATATCAAATGGAATATCTGATATGAATTTATCGACGGTTGTTTCAGAATGCAACAACGTTGGAAATCCCATGGAATGGTGGGTTGATACGGGTGCAACTCGTCACATATGTGCTGATAAGGATATGTTCACATCCTACATTCCAACCGAGAGAGAAAAGTTGTTTATGGGAAACTCCTCATCATCCAAAGTGGAAGGACAAGGCAAAGTGATATTGAAGATGACATCGGGAAAGGAACTTAGCCTCAACAATGTTCTTCACGTACCGGATATTTGCAAGAACCTTGTGTCAAGTTCTTTGTTAAGCAAGAATGGCTTCAAGTTAGTCTTTGTGTCGGATAAGTTTGTACTTACCAAGAATAATATGTATGTTGGCAAAGGCTATGTAAAAGATGGACTATTCAAAATGAATGTCCTAACTATTGTACCGAAAGTTATGAATAAAACGTCATCTTCCGTTTATATTCTTGAGTCATCTAATTTATGACATCATAGATTAGGACATGCAAACTTTAATTCAATACGTAAGTTGACGAATTTAAGTTTACTTTCGAATATGTATTTTAATAATAGAAAATGCGAAACATGTGTAGAGGCAAAAGCAACCAAAGCACATTTTCATTCCGTTGAACGAACCACAACACCTTTAGAACTAATTCACACGGATGTGTGTGATTTAAAGTTTGTACAAACAAGAGGTGGTAAAAAGTATTTCATCACATTCATAGATGATTGTACAAGGTATTGTTACGTATACTTGTTAAAAAGCAAAGATGAAGCTTTGGAAGTGTTCAAACACTACAAAACCGAAGTTGAAAATCAACTTGGAAAATGAATAAAAATGATTCGTAGTGATAGAGGTGGAGAATACGTTGCACCATTTGAGGAATTTTGTGCAGAATTTGGAATCATTCATCAAACCATGCACCATATTCACCTCAATCAAATGGGATTGCTGAACGTAAGAATCGAACTCTAAAGGAAATGATGAATGCAATGCTAATAAGTTCGGGCTTACCTCAAAACTTGTGGGGGGAAGCCATACTTTCTGCAAATCATATCCTAAATAAGATACTACACAAGAATAAGGTTGAATCACCTTACGAGTTATGGAAATGTCGAAAATCTTCATACAAATATCTTAAAGTGTGGAGGTGCTTAGCAAAAGTACAAATACTCAAACCTAAACAAGTTAGGATTGGACCAAAGACAATTGATTATGTCTTTATTGGATATGCAATCAATAGTAGTGCATATCGATTCTTAGTTCATAAATCTGAAGTACTTGATGTACATGAAGGTACGATTATTGAATCAAGAAATGCGGTCTTCTTTGAAGACAATTTTTCGTGTAAAGAAAAGGAAGCAAGTTCAATTAAACGAACTTATGATAATTTACATAGAAATGACGATAATCTTCAAACAAATGAAGAACCGAGACGTAGTAAAAGGCAACGAATTCTTAAGACATTCGGTCCAGAATTCGTAACCAATTTACTTGAAAATGATCCGAGGACATTCGATGAAGCAATGTCCACTCCCGAAGCTCCTTTTTGGAAAGAAGCTGTACGTAACAAAATTGAATCCATCATGAATAACCATACTTGGAAATTGGTTCAACTCCCTCCGGGAAACAAAGCTTTAGGCTGTAAATGGATATTCAAAAAGAAATTGAAATCGGATGGATCAATAGATAAATACAAGGCTAGATTAGTAGCCAAAGGGTATAGACAAAATGAAAGATTCGATTTCTTTTATACTTATTCACCGGTGACAAGAATCACGTCTATACGTATCTTAATTGCAATCGCGGCATTGCATAATCTTGAAATACATCAAATGGATGTTAAAACTGCGTTTCTAAACGGTGAATTAGAAGAAGAAATCTATATGGAACAACTCAAAGGGTTTGTTGCACCGGGACATGAAACGAAGGTGTGTAAACTTGTAAAATCCTTGTATGGATTAAAACAAGCACCGAAGCAATGGCATGAAAAGTTTGATAAAACTATGTTGTCAAATGGCTTCAAAATTAATTAATGTGACAAGTGTGTCTACATTAAAAACACACCCGATGAATATGTGATCGTATGCCTAAACGTTGACGATATGCTAATTATGGGAAATAACTCAAAAGTCATTTCCTTGACTAAGAAAATGTTAACAAAATATTTTGACATGAAGGACATGGAAGTGGCGGATGTGATATTAGGGATTAAAATCTCTAAGACATCCGATGGTTTGTCATTATCTCAATCTCATTATGTTGAGACTATACTTAAGAAATTTAAGGCGTATGACGATAAACCAGTTAAGTCACCAGTTGACCTAGGTATACACTTAGCCAAGAATACTGGTGAGCCTGTATCTCAATTGGAATATTCGCGTGTCATAGGCAGTTTGATGTACATTACCAACTGCACAAGACCGGATATAGCATACATAGTCAACAAGTTGAGTAGATTCACTAGTAATCCAAATGTTGAACATTGGAAGGCATTAAACCGAGTTCTTAGATACTTAAGACACACGGTTGAATATGGATTACACTACTCAAGATATCTCGCAGTGTTAGAAGGATATGCCGATGCAAATTGGATATCTGACACTAAGGATTCAAAATCCACAAGTGGTAAGCCATTGGAGGTGGAGCCGTGTCCTGGAAATCGTCTAAGCAAACTTGTATAGTTCGATCCACAATGGAATCTGAGTTTATTGCTTTAGACAAAGCCAGAGAAGAAGCAGAATGGCTTCGTAATTTTCTTGAAGAAATTCCATGTTGGGAAAAGCCAGTTTCTGCAATTAACATACATTGCGATAATCAGTCGGCAATAACAAGGGCACAAAACAGTATGTATAATGGTAAGTCTCGACATATCCGTCGGAGACATAACACCATTAAACAGTTAATATTGAATGGTATAATCTCTATTAACTATGTGAAGTCAAAAGAGAACTTGGCTGATCCTTTGATGAAAGGACTTGTAAGAGATCAAGTATACCATCTTTCGAGGGGAATGGGCCTAAAGCCTATTTAATAGAATTTTTTTTTTTTTATAACGGAAACCCAACCTTGTAGATTGGAGATCCCAAAATCTTGGTTCAATGGGACAACTAAGTTATAAAAGATTCAGAATAAAGCACTTATTTCCATTCCTAACTTTTAAAGTGCTATGTCAATTATGTATAAGGATAAGTATACATACTTTTAATGATTCAAAACCTTGAAGTGGAAAGGTAAGAGATCACCTATATAAGTGTGAAGTGGGGCCGCTTCTACGAGAATTCGAGGCTTAATTCTCTTAGAGCACTTATGAAACTAAGAGTTGTCTAGGGCCAAAATGGACACAACCATGAGAACCGAATTGGTTATATGAGTTATGGTGTTGGTACAATTGTTTGGGTTTACACGAACGGCTGGATGGTTCAAAAACATCGTGTTCACCAACTAGCCTAGTAAATCCGATTGTATTCAACTAAAGAAGGTTCAAAGCCACAAGCTACCTATCTTGATGCTATGACTTGTCACATGTACTCCATTGTTAGAGTCTGCATATCATTGCATTTCATTTGCATCGTGTTTTGCGTATCAAAGAATTTTCATTCATGTGGGGGATTGTTGGAAATTGGTTTAAATATGTCGAGAAATTAACTAAGTGTTAAAAATAACGTAAGTGACTCCGTGTCAACTTGGCCAAATATACAAAACCCAACCCAGTCCGTTTAGGCAAATTTGTTTGCCACTTCGACGCCTCGGGGGCAACGCCCTCAGAACGGGGATCGACCTGCCCAGTCAGGTCATGGGGTTCGACCTGCCCGGTCAGGTCGCGGGGGTCAAGGGGACAACGCCCCCGGAACGAAAATTCAGATTTATCTGCATGTTTAAAGGGTATATTTGACATCTCGAAACCAATATCGAATGAATGAAAAATTACGAAAAAGGACAAAATCGGGTCAAAGTTTGACCATGCGATCACATGGTTAGTTTACACTACGATCGTAACTTGCTTAAATTTTAAGCAGAATGTATTTTGGTCCTTCCATGCGATCGCAGGAGGCAAAGCCTTGTGATCGCATGGTTAATCTGGATGAAGTCTTGTTCTATTTTTTGTACCTTGCGATCGCAGCTTGGTTAAACCATGCGATCGCATAGGTTTGCGTGAATAGACATGTCCTTTTGAAGGGTTGCACGATTTGGTTCATTCCTTTTCATTTTCAACCGAATCTCCAACGTTAAAAAGGGCTGTGGACGTCCATATTTTCAGAGATTTGATACAGAAACGATTTGCAAACATTAAGCACTCTTACATTTCATCTTTTGAACCAATTTTATTGCATTTAAGTTGCACAAAAAATATGGTTTTCCATTTTCATTTCATCCGTTGGAGTACAAAGCCATCTTTGGTTCGCTGTACTTGAGTTTAAGAAATGCTACAAAACTCAAGCGAAACCGTTGTATCTTGGGAGTCAATTGCCAAAGACCGAAAGCACATTGCGGGACAATATTGACTTAAGGACAAAGAGTTCAACTCTTGCATCGGTTTATTCATCCTTTCTATATTTCGGTTCTTGATTTATTGCTTCAGAGTCATTCCACAGAAATTCTGCCTACAATAAGTTGTAAAGAAATTTTTACACTGACATGTCAACTTATATCACAACTCCTCTACATTATTTAGAATTGAGATCAACTATCAACAATATAGACTCATACTTTAAAACCTCATGAAATTGCACACTAACATATCAATTTATCGCAACTCTTTTTAGGGTGAGTTCAACTAAGAAATAATATAAACTCTTATTGTAAAACTGTGGTAAAATTTCATAATAACATATCAATTTAAACGCAACTCCTCTACATTATTTGAGAGCAAATTCAACAACGAAAAAATATAGATTATATTGAAAATATTTTAGAGGGCACTTATATGTTGTCTGAGTCGAGCATGTGCCCGACTCTCACAGGAGTGGACCCACGTGCTCGCCTCGGACATGGGATACATTCTGATATTTTAGAATGAAATGTCAATTAATTGCAACTCCTATTGTAGGAAGTGGATTCAAATTCAACATGATCCATGTCCTAAAAGACAAAGTAGCCCCCTCATCCAACCTCACATGCCAACTTGTCCACACACATCACCACCCTACTATTCTACCGTCATTCACCAAACAGAATCTCAAAAGCTTAAACATATCAAAACTTAGAAAAAGAGAAAAAAGCCATCTCTCTCTCTCTCTAAAACGGTGCCCACAGCCCCTGGTTCCTCCTTTTCCCCCTCTCCCCACTCACACACTTTCCTTTTCTCAATACCTTTTTCTTCATCCCAATCCCTTCCCTTTGCATTTTCTACCAAATATTTCTCCTTTCCTTTTTTATTTTTTGGAAAAATAATTTCTTTATAATTTCATTTCCATCACTCTACTTCAATCTTTCACAAAACCATAAATTCTTTGCTTACAGCGAAGTTTATTCTTTTCCCGCTCAGACCCAGTTTATGATTTGTAATATTAGTATCTATGTGAAGTGGGTTTTGAGAATTCGTTAAGGGTTTGATTTGCTTTTTGTCTGAGGAAAAAATGGCGACTAAATTGGAAGATGGCGCTGAGTATTCGTTTGCACTGGAATACCACGGACCGCCAATAACCCGCAACCTGCCCCGGGCCGTGCCCATCAATGTGGATCGGATTCCAGTGGCAGCCGTGGTTTCGCCGGTGACGTTACCGGATAAGTTGTCGCTGCCTATTGTACAACCATTATCAGCCACTGAGATAGGCAAGAAATTCTCCAAGGAGTGTAAGCTGGGTTCCTCGTCTGAATTATTAACTGTTTCTCCAACTTCTGTGATATCTTTTGAGCCAGGAAAAAATGGGGTTGGTGAGGGTTCTTTTAGTAAAGAATTAGGTTTAGGGTCTGAAACTTCTGTTTCGCCAAGCTCTGTGAATAATGCATTCGAGGAAAGAGAGCCTAGTAATGGTCCCAGTAGCAATAGTAATTGTGTTATGTCGGGCGAGTTAAGTAGTGATTTAGAGAGTTCTAATCGTGATTATGGGGCTAATATTGGAGGGAACGACTTGGGGTTTTCATCCGTTAATCATGATAGTTCGCTCGAGATGATAGGCGGTGTTGGGAGTTCAGGTGCATTAGGGTTTTCAGATAGCTTTGAGAAGTCGATGGAATTGTCAGGAAGCTTGCAGAAGAGGGTTTCAAGCGATTGTAAAGAGAGGTTAGATTTTAACGAGTCGAGCCAGCCGGATTGGGACTCTAGTGAGTCAGTAATGAGTATGGATTACCCATCTTCCCGGGTTTCTTCCTGTAAGTTTGGCGATGGGAAAAATGAATCTAGTCGTGATGTTAGGCGAGCCTCATTGGTGAGATTTTGTGATATTGAGTCAGACGATGAAGATACTGACAAGGAGTTTAGTCGTGCTGAACCTGAGGTAGTTATAGCAAAGAGAGAACCTGCGGTGAAGGTGAGGAAAGGGGCATGTTATCGCTGTTTGAAAGGAAGTAGGTTTACAGAAAAAGAGGTATGTATCGTTTGTGATGCAAAGTATTGTAGTAGTTGTGTGCTCAGAGCAATGGGGTCTATGCCGGAGGGACGAAAGTGTATCACATGCCTTGGATTCCCCATTGACGAGTCTAAGCGTGGCAATTTGGGGAAATGCTCTAGGTTGCTCAAGCGACTTCTTAATGATTTGGAAATTCAGCAGATTATGAAAGCTGAGAAACTGTGTGAAGTAAATCAATTGCCACCAGAGTACATTTGTGTGAATGGTAGGTCTCTTTATCACGAGGAGCTGATCATGTTGCAGAGCTGCCCAAATCCACCAAAGAAGCTGAAACCTGGAAATTATTGGTATGACAAAGTATCGGGTCTTTGGGGAAAGGTGAATGCTATAGTTTTAACACATTATTCTAGTATTGTTGATCCTAATGTTTGCTGTCATCACTCGAGTTAACCAATCTGCTCATCTTAACAGGAAGGAAATAAGCCTTCACAAATTATTAGTCCCCATCTAAATGTTGGGGGTCCCATTAAGGCAGATGCTAGCAATGGGAACACACAAGTTTACATAAATGGTCGCGAGATTACAAAAGTGGAGCTGCGTATGTTGAAGGTTGGCATTTGCTCTCATGTCAGAAATATCTTGAGATCGTTCTCCTATTTGTTAACTTCATAGTTCTCTTCATATTGCAGCTGGCGGGAGTTCAATGTGCTGGTAATCCACATTTTTGGGTGAATGAAGATGGTTCATACCAAGAGGAGGGGCAGAAAAATACTAAAGGTTATATCTGGGGAAAGGTGGGATTTCTGTTGAGACCATGAATGATGCTTCTTTAACAACGCCCCCCCCCCCCCCCCCCCCCCCCCACACACACACACACACACACAAAAAATAAAAAAAACGTATAAATAGATAAATAGAAGTCTTACTCTTCCAATCTCTTTACCTGCTATTCTCTACTCTCACTATTTATGTTACTTTTCAGGCTGGAACAAAACTTCTTTGTGCTGTACTCTCTCTTCCAGCTCCTTCCAAATCATCTTCTCCTTGTGGAGAGCAAGTGAATAGTGTGATCAGTCGATCATTTCCTGACTACTTTGAGCATAGAGCAATTCAGAAACTTCTTTTGATTGGTTATAGTGGATCTGGGACGAGTACCATATTTAAACAGGTAGTTCCTGAAATATCCGAATTCTTCAAATGTTGAATCCTTATATTTTGACCTTTTTTTCAGCCCTCATGTTTAGATTTTAGATTGCCTAATATCATTAGCAGAAGAGCACAGCTGCCTTGATTGGAATATATCTTGGAAATGATGGTCTAATGACCCTCAATATTTATCAGTGTTCAAATAATAATAATTTTTGAATTTATTGTGTTCTCATACTATTCGGCATCCACATTATTGATGCAATAATCCATTTATTCTCTTAACTGCTTTAACATGCTTCTTAATCCAACAAAATGGATATTTTGATCTTAAATTAATTGGATAGCTCTAAAATGGGTCTCTATTTGGGATAAGAAGACATCCACGATCTGGATAGTTTAATTTGGCCATCCAAATCATTATTTGATCTTAATAAGGAGAAATGTTGAAATGGTGAAGTAATTCATAAGAAAAAAGAGAACTTTACATAAAGATGGGGAGAAGTCCTACTTATTAACACTTTAAATTACAGAATTTTTAGTTACACGAAGATACTCATTACATGATTTATAGTTCCCCCAATTTTGTCAATATGTAGTCTAAAGAAGCCTGCCCTAATGTACCACTTTTATTTTTCAGATAGCAAATCACAAGTTCAGGTAACATCGTGTAAAACACACCAGCTTGATATTATTTGGGGCTGCAAACTCTCTCCATATAATTGTAGAGTTGGCACTTTCTTATCCGGATAATTGTGTCTGGTATCTAGATAATCAAGATGCTTATTTGGGGAAAACAAATTAAAGAGGAAGCAAAATTTGAAAATAAAAACTTTCCCCTTTCATGGAAAAATATATAATGTCTTCATTTCTTTCTTGTTACACATGCTTCTCTTGGGTATGCACAACTCAGTGCTGAGTCACTCAGGACTTGCACTTACTATACTATCTCAACTCTTGCCAGTTGCATGCCTATACTATTTCATTTCGCTCGTATACTAATTCCCAATTCTGGTTGCACACTTCCATTGTGATTATCTGCTACCGACACAAGATATATCAGAACCATTTTAATATATAACATTTCACTTTATAACACGCTTGATCATCATGGTGTTGTCCAAGCACACAATTATGCTGATGCATTTGTAGTATCTGTCTCAATGTCAACATGCTTGATTGTCTGCTAACACAAGTTAGGAGTTGATAGATATGAAGTACCTGCCTTTCTCTATAAAGTATCCATATATCAAGTTCTTTTTCTCGTACGAGTTATTTTATGAAGCAGTTTTTGGCATGGATCATGCATGTGTGAAATGTTCATCCTGCGTGTGATTCTACTTTTTTTGTTTTCGAAATACTTCGTCAAATTGGGTACTTATATGATTAAATATTTTTGTTGTATTAGGCCAAAATTCTTTACAAAGACATAGCTTTCTCAGAGGATGAGCGTGATCACATCAAATTGTTGATCCAGACCAACGTGTACAGTTACATTGGTATACTTCTTGAGGGCCGTGAGCATTTTGAAGAAGAAAGTTTGAATAAATTGAGGAAAACTAGTTCTTCTGATGATACTGAACTTACTGGTATGCATTGACTTTATGTTTGGCTTGTTTCTTTACCCTTCAAAGCGTAAAAAGATCATTTACTCGCAAGCTTGAAAAAAATTGTTATATACTGAACTCTGTCTAGCTGTTGAGTTCTCTTGTTTGTTCTTTATTACTTTCTTTATTGAGTTAGTAATTTAGAAGTACGAATATGCAATGTGAAGTTGTGTATTTTGGCTAGTAACAGGTTGTGGCGAGGGCAATGCTGAAAAAACTCCATATTCCATTTGTCCAAGGTTGAAATCATTTTCCGATTGGCTTCTGAAAATTATGGCTTCAGGAGCATTGGAAGTGATTTTCCCAGCTGCTACTCGGGAATATGCACCATTGGTTGAGGAGTTGTGTAGCAATTCAGCCTTCAGAGCAACCTACAATAGGAGAAGTGAATTGAAAACTCTACCAAGTATTGCTAGTTATTTCCTTGAGCGGGTAAGATCATAATTCATTTCACATTCATGTTTGATTGATTAGAATGAATACACCATTTTGGTGAATCAATAGTTCAAGCAGAACCTTCATATCACGCTCTTTAGATTTCTGGATAGGGTGTTCCTCAATTACGTTTGTGATCATTTATCTTGTCCAATGTATAATCGAGATGACCAGAGTGGATTACATTGACCTTGTAGGCCTAATTGTCTCTCTGTTTTAGTACTTACAAGAGCAAATGTTCAAATCGGGTGGAGAACTAGCAGAAGGATTGTTTTTGGTACTGGTAGTTTGTCGGAATTTGGAGCCTTTCAAATTGTATTGTGTTTCAACATACCCTTCAGATATAGATATGTTCTCAGTTCTCCAGCCGAAATGAGCAGAAGATAACATTGTTAAGGCTAGCTTCTTTGGCTAGAGAGACCTGTGGTTTAGGTTCATTGACAACGTTCATTAGCACTTTGATAAACTGAAATTGGGTTTCCAAGTAATTGTAATGATTGGTTTAGCTTTGAGCTCGGTCACTTATAGTCGTGCAATCTCAAGAATCATTTAATCTGCTTAAAATATTTTCTATTAGCTATTAACTGTGACAGACTATTGTTGAGTATCCCTGCGTTGTTTTCTCCTCTTCAGGCTGTTGATATATTGAAACCAGATTATAAGCCATCAGATTTGGATATCCTATATGCTGAAGGTGTTACTTCATCCAATGGGCTTTCATGTGTGGACTTCTCATTTCCAGAGCCAGCACATGATGATGATGTTGACAGTGAGGATCTGCATGATTCTCTACTCAGGTATGTCTAATAATTGATATATCCCTTCCTGCTATGCACGTTGACAAGAAAAATCTGTTGCACTTTGGCATTTCTAATTGTAACTTCCCTAATCAGCTTCGATCATGTAAAATCTTTGGTTCAGCAGTTTCTCTTCTTGAAATTTTCAATGCGACTTTGGTTTGTGCAGATTATAGACTTTCAACTGATGTTGTCAAGTATAACAAATAGGAACTTACCACTTGTTTTGTACATTATTATGCGCTTATAAAACTTAACACTACACCTATACGTACATGTTACTGTGTTATTGAACAGCTGTATGAAGTATATACTAAATTAATGAAGAAAAAATTGCAAAATGTGGAGCAGGGAGTGGAAGAGAGTCTAGTGGTTAAAATAGACTGTACATCCTTTTGAGCTTCGATGTAGGATCTTACTTTTTTTATTCATTTTTCCAAAAACTATGGCTTCAGTGATTGCCCAATTGCCTGGATATTTGGCTGGGGAATAGACTAGACGATTACTGGGCCCGCCTAAGCTAATTATCAACTATGCTTCCAGCCTTCTTTTCATGCAAAAACAGTTGTGTCTGGTCACTACACGTGATTAGTAGATACAAATAAACAGTCACGTTCAACCACTGGTGCAGTAGGAAATGAGCAGGAAATCACTTTCTCATGAAAAAAATTGATCTCCCATAAAGAGCTGGAGAAGATAGAAGAAATTATCACATGTATACTACCCTCCTTCCTCAACACTCAAATGAAATGGGGAAAACGATCATGTGCATGGACAAACCTTTCTCTTAACGTCTTTCCAAGATAATCACTCGTGAAGCAAAACTATTCTGACACCGGAAAATGCCAATACAAGTAAAGTTCTTCCTTTAACCCTATGTTTGGCATGAGATAAAAGTGGGTGGAAGGAAAAATGTTAAATGTAAAATGGAAGAAAAGTTACATTCTCTCATTTGACTAGAAAGGAACTTAAGAGGAATTGAAAACCAGGTGGAGAGTGAGTTTTGTTGTTTTATTTGACTACAGAAGGTGAATAACAAGCTAAATGTTAAAGAATTTGTCTCTACCCTAATTTCCAGCCACCATACGAAACTAGAGGGAAAATAGTTTTCCTTCCACAAAGGATGAAAATTCTAATTTTTGGATCCTCCATCCCTCCTACCAACCACACCCTAAGATTCATCCTGAAGAGCTATTTTATGGGCTCATGGTCAATACTATTTTCGTGCATGGATAGGAAGATTAATTTCCCACATTGCAAGCCGTTGCCTAGCCTAGGTATAGTAGACAATTTTTCATGATTCCACAGACAATCAACTCATGATGGATGTTATTTGGCTTTTGAATTCTTTAAGACAAACGCAGACATGCTTATAGTCTCCCTGCTCTAAATTATCAACTTATCTTGATTTTAACCCCCCCCCCCCCCCCCCCCCCCCCCAGTTTGTAATATCTTATTACTGTAATTTTTTTTAAAGAATTTATATAAATTTAAAATTCTAATCAGTTACTGCTAATTCAGCCCGAAAATTCAGATAGGTAGGTCTGAAAAATTTTAATTGACAAAAATAGTGTAAAATATGGATCCAAAAACTTGTGAAGTATCCTGTTGAATTCAGTCAATTTGAGACATTAGGATTAGGAGGTAGGGTTAATGTAGGTCATCAACTAGAAGCAGTCGGGTTTAATAATAACGGAAGACGGATTTAAATAGAGAGAATGAGAGAGAATTTACAAATTACCTAACCTATGGCTTGCTGGAAAAAAAATGGTTAGTTGAAATGCTACAGAACTTTCGGAAATGCACCCTTCTATGTGACTTGGCCTGCCTTTGTGAAAATCACCCGTTTTGGCAGTTTTCATGTGGGTTTAGTAAGTGGGTTTCTAAGCTTTTCTCTCTTTCTCTTTAATTGTACCTGAAGATTGGGTGCCAAGAGAGGTTCTCAAATGTCAATCGATTATTGATCTAAATGCATAAACATTCATGGATGTTTTACTAAATTGTGAGATTCAATAGTTGGTCTGCTTAATTCAGTTTAATTGTACTAGATTCTTCCACATCAAAACTCTATTTACACTCAAACATCATGTAATGGCACCTACACCCACCTTGCATCATCTTCCTTGCCACCAACAAGATGAAGTGCACCTCCTCGTAGCATAGCCTGCAATACCACCCTCATAGTCATCATGGTCACCCTCTGCATGGCAGCGCAAGGATCACACTCCAAGTAGTACTTGCCTTTCAACATCATATTTCATTATAGAGAAATGTAGTACAAACACCAAAACCATCATTATCATTTATTGAACAGTTAAGCATCATATAAAGCATGTAATTCCACACATCTTTGGTAAGTTATATATCATGATAGAAAAGAATTTATAAAAGAATACATCATGTTAAGATCTGCCCCATGGATGTTTGTTGAGAAGCTTAAGATGCAAAATTGAATCGATTTGAAGATTTGTGTTCCTCGCTCTACACCATGTGAATTAAGCATAAATCACTGAACTACTACAGTGCATACTTCGACTACTGTCTTGTTTGTCTGTTTTAATGAACCGGTTTGAAGATTTTACACCTTGTTCTATCATATTTTCTAACATTATCTGCTGGTTTCCAGATTTCAGCTGATTAGATTGCAGACTAAAGGTTTCGCAGAAAACTGCAAGTGGCTTGAGATGTTTGAGGATGTTCGACTTGTTATCTTCTGTGTCTCCTTAAGTGACTATAACCAGTATGTTAATGATAGCGATGGGAGCTCTGTCAACAAGATGGGGTTAAGTAAAAAACTTTTTGAGAGTGTTGTTGCTCATCCCACTTTTGATCAGATCGACTTCCTTCTACTACTAAATAAATTTGACTTGTTCGAGGAAATGATAGAACAGGTTCCTCTGAGTCAATGTGATTGGTTTGATGATTTTCATCCCGTGATAAGTCGCAATCGCTCCAACAACAGCAACAGAAACAACATAAACAATAATCCATCTCTGGGACAGTTGGCATTTCATTATACTGCTGTTAAGTTCAAGAAGCTGTACTCGGAATTAACTGGTCGAAAGTTGTATGTATCACTAGTGAAGGGTCTGGAGCCGAATAGTGTTGATGCTGCACTAAAGTATTCAAGGGAGATTCTGAATTGGGATGAAGAGAAAAACAACTTCAACTCAAGTGAATATTCTGTTTACAGCATGGATGCAAATTCCTTCTCTAATTGACGAGTGAACAAATTTATAGCCACCGTACATAAACACGTGAATGAGCAAAAATATTATAGGTCGAACAATTTGGAGTACATTCTTGGTATGTTTTCGTCTGTTATGTGAGTTTGTGCTGCTGGATTGGAAACTGGCAAGTGATTGAAAATTAGTGCCACAGTCTTCAGAATGATTTGTGCTGTGTTTATCTCTTATCATTTCATGTCGTAGGCTAAGTCTTTGTTATATGTCGAAATAGCTTATTCAGTATAGTTGTAAAATTCAGGAAATGAAAAAGGAAATTATAGTTATATGTAACATGTTTGTGTAGCTTTCCACTCGTGGATTTAGCAATTTTAAGTTGTAGTGGAAGATGATGTCTGATTTATTGGATGTGTTTTTCTGGCAATATTACCGATATTGGTCGTACCAATCAGGCTGATGTAACTTGTTTACCTGGGTTTTATTTTCTATTCCTCGGGTTGGGGATTGTCTTGTTGTTCAATCTAGTTTAACATACCAAATATGCCCTCGTCTATTCTACTTGTTACTGTGTATAAGGTCTTATTATCTATCTCTCCACTCCTCTATCCTTCCTTGCTATTATTTTTTATCTGGAAAGAATTTTGAAGGAGCCTTTCCTTGAAAGGCTATTTTTTGAGTTTGCATAAAAACTCTTATAGCATGTTTCGCATGTAATGCTTTTTTCTTTATTTAATACAGTCCAATAATATCTAATCTATTTTATCAAAAGTGCTCATATACCCACATACAGAGTAAGAGAACAAGTTATTATGACCCCATTATACTACCCTTCTTGCGATGTATCATTGTAGTTTATTGTTGTCTAATTTAAGAAAATTGCTTTTACGTTATAATTGTTTGTACAAAATGTGATTTTTGTTTTTTTGTTTTTTTTTTTTTAATGTTTTACGGAGTGTGGGGAAGGCTGTCTTTAAGAGAAGCAAAAATTCAAATATGGTACGGATAACTACAACCTCAATGCTTGAAAAACAAAAATGGAGCGAGTCCCTAAATTTGCTAGAAATCACATTTTTCTTGATCATTTCCAGAATCCAAACAAGATTTTTCATCACTAGATCATCAATTTTGTCTCGTCCCCACGTAACATATTCAATGCGTTGGATTGAACATAATTACAGGTTTAAACCACAGTCCACACTTCTGTCGAGCTTGGGCAGAAATGTGCAAGGTCCAGGTCCTTTATGGCCCGCGTGCCTGGTCGAGCCCTCAATGTGCCAGGCAAACCTGGCCAGGTTTACACCCCTAGACATTATTTGACTACATTCAAGAAAATCTACTCATTATTCAGAGTAGGTACCAAACTTGCAGATGATGTTTCAAGTTACATGATTGGAGGCCAATTCCTCTGGCGCAAATAGTGAATATTTTCATTTTAAGAACTTCGAAATGAAGGATTATGAATCAAGAAGGAATGAGAAAAGGGCAGGGAAACATTGTACCAAAACATGGGACAGTAAACAGAGAGAACTTCACCTCCTTTTCTCATGTTAAAAAGTTGTGAAGGGAGAAAGTATGACGGGAATAGAAGTGATTGCTTTTCATTTTTCAGGAAACCCGATTTTCCAGGAAAAGGGGAAACAGAACTTTTGAAGAAAGAAAACTGTTTTCTAAGATAAAAATGGACAAACACAGAATCAGTTGGCTACAAAACTATATCGCGCCTGTTCCTGTGTGCTCAAAAGAATGTTTTTACAGGCCCAACCCAGTCTTGACATCTGTTCATTGAAGAGGTCGAGATTAACTCGCACTGATTGCTTGCTTTCTTCCTTCAAATTAAGCCATTGCCTAATATTTGAATCCGAGAAATCAAATCCTTCAAAATTGTTCTCCCAACTGATCCTGTTTAGTAGGAGCCCGTTGCGGATGTAACATGCCTGTACATTGCATGAATACAAATTAACAATCCACAATACATGAACAAAGCAAGACAAGCTCCTACAGCCGTTCCAAAATAATGCTATTGATAACGGTCAGATTAGTCGATCAAAATTTGGTATCTACTTTCATGCAAAAGAAAAATTATGAAAGGATAATTCACCTGCAATAAACCCATGATCACATCTGAAGTGCCAGCCCCTTCCCGTAGACAAAGAAGAATGCCGTGCTGCAATTTTGTCAACATGGTTGAATATGAGAAGAGCAGAAAACAGAAATGGGTAAAATCAATCAGTAGCCAGTGAACTTTAATTGAGTTTCTACTTAACCACTGAACTTTAAAAGGTATCTCAATGGCCACCCAACTTTCAACTAGTTTCTATTTAGCCACCGAACTTTAAAAAATATCTCAATGGCCACCCAACTTTCAACTAAGTTTCTCATATATCACCCATTACTCATTCGCTTGCAATATCTGACGAAATATCTTATGTGGCAAACGATCTTCCGACAGAGTGTAGTAATAATGTTATCAACAAAAAATGCACTACTCAAACATATCTAATTTGCATGAATTTGGTTGAAAAATACTAAAAGCGTTTTCAATTTCTTTGAAATATGGCGTATTTGAGTAGTGCATTTTTAATGAATGAGAGAGATTTAATAATATCACTATGCTATATTGAAAAAATATGGCGTATTGGAGTAGTGCACATGAGAGATTTAATAATATTACTATGCTATATTGAAAGAACTTTGGTCACATAGGATATTTCGTCAGGTATTGCAAACGAATGAGTAACCGGTGATATATGAGAAACTTAGTTGAAAGTTGGGTGGCCATTGAGATATCTTTTAAAGTTCGGTGGCTAAATAGAAATTAGTTGAAAGTTGGGTGGCCATTGAGATACCTTTTAAAGTTCAGTGGTTAAGTAGAAATTCAATTAAAGTTCAATGGCTACTTATTGATTTTACCCAAACAGAAATACTTGTAACAACTGCCCAAAAGACACAACAAAAACAAAGACTTGGTCCTTGGAACATGTTTGGCTAAGTAAAAATAAATATAAGTTTTGGATAAGTTATTTTCAATATTGATCAATAAAATTTTATTTACTTCAAAACATTCTTTTTTACTTACAAGCGAACTTATTAAGCTTAGCCAATAAATTTAGCAACAGACCAGAAAACTGGAAATAATAATGCAAGCATGCAACAATGCAGTGTAAAAGAGCCTTGAAGAATGTACTCACATCCCCTATTTTCTTGAATCCTTTAGCAAGGCTCTCCATGCATATGAAGTAGAAATCCTCGTCATTTAACGATCGCATTGTCATCATTGATAGCTTCTGTATTTGACTCTTGGGATTTAAGCAACCAATTCTAATGGGCAGTATCTCCCTGCCTAATGAAAATCTTACTTAGAAGCTATATCTGATTAGAAGACAGAGATCAAGAACACGAACTAAAGATATGTACAACATACAGAAGAGAAACCTCACCTTTGCTCCAAAAGAAATCAATGCCTTCCTCTTTACTCACTTCAGCTGGAGAAGGAACATATCCCAGATTAATCCAGGTGTTAATTATCATCTCCAGCCTATCCTGGACAAGAAAGTAGGAAAAAGATGCTTAAATGCAATACACAGCAGATAAGGTTGAACCGGGCTTTGCCAAGGTATTGAAAATATAGTGAACCTAAACACGACATTAGCATTTTTTTATTTTATTGTTTACACATAGATATAGAATAATCTATATCTATTATTATTATTATTATTATTATAAATAATATAATTTAAGCAAGCGGCCCTTTCCCGACTCAAACAGCCGGTGCTCGATGTTGATAGCCCTTACTTGATAGCCCTTACTCGCATCATGAGGACCGGTTCACCCCCTTTCCCTTGTTCGGGGTCAATCCCACTACGGATAGAGATTCGCATTCGGGACCTTCCAGAGAAGAATCCGGATAAGAGATTGGAGGCAGACCCGACCAAAAGAGCTCTGTGGTGGTCGGTCTCAAGCTCTACTTATCACTCCGAAACGCTTTTTCTTGCAGGACGACAAGGGGCTAGCCCGGGAAAGTTAATGTAAGGTTTGGGAATATATCACCAGTCGATCTGTGATAAAAGAAAACTAATACCTGAAGAGGATACAGATTGACAAGCACAAAAGCCATATCTCATATCTATTAATTAATCTACGCTCATTGATGAGACAGTGACATAGGTAGGCTGGTCGGCTATAGTTGTTGGGCTGAGGTGGTAACTTAGAAAAGACATCAAGAGAATTCAGGGTTTAACTAGCAACAAAGCTAGGGTCCTAATTGAGCAACTAGTAATCCTATCTATCCATCTCTCCAAACACAATATCTTGAGTACACAATTAAGATTTTTCTAGCTCTAACGTTCCGAGCATTTCTAGCTTCTTCGCTTAGTTCGGGATTCTCACGCGTACACACACACACGTAAGGTGACACTACGCTCATCTGGGAAAGCTCCTCCGTCGCTTTCCTCCCTTTCAGCTCCAATAGCAACCTGAGGATGACAATCCCCAGGGTCTCTTGTAAGCTTATCTCCGGTAACTATCGTTACCTACGATAGAGCTTACTCGTTCCCCTTTAGGGATGGCAATTTAACCCGCGCCCCGCCTCGGGCTGCCCCGCCCCGAAAATTCGGGTTGTTGGGGTGGGTATGGGGAAGAGAAATCTGCCCCTTCCCGCCCCTAATGATATATATATATATAATTTTTTTTTTTTGTATAAAAAAACTGAAAATGTGGAAAACAATTAAACAAATGGTCCTTGAGACTTGAGAGTCGAACCCAGGTTGCAAAGGTAAAATACGAACTCTTATCCACCACACCACAATCTTAATATGAAATTATTTTTTTTTACTAAATATATTATAACAAATTCATAAATTCCTTTTTCTACTAATCCTAATTAATACAATTCATTTCTTCAATCCTATTCCTCTCAGCAGTCAGCTCAGCAGTCGCCAGTTAGCAGCCAAGCACAACAAGCAGAAGCAGTCATCTGTCATCTCCAGCACAGCAGCCAGTAGCCAGCACCCAGCAGCGTGACCTAGCGCCGCTGCGCCAGCACCAGCATCCGCACTCCACAGTCACCGCCGTCGATTCACCGCACCACCGCGCCATCTCCATTTGCTTGAAGCTAACAAGGGCT
The DNA here is from genome assembly GCA_030279155.1 of Forsythia viridissima. NCBI lineage: Eukaryota > Viridiplantae > Streptophyta > Magnoliopsida > Lamiales > Oleaceae > Forsythia > Forsythia viridissima. The sequence continues at coordinate 38,959,363 of CM059036.1, forward strand.
TTCATTTTCCAAATCTCACAAAAGATTCACCACCGCGCCGTGCCGCGTCTTAAGATAACTTTGTTTTCATTCATATGGTAACTAAAGGCTTTCATTTTCAAAATCTCACAAAATGTTGATAAATAGACATTAATTCCACTCCAAATAAACAAAATGTGAATATTGCTCCCTGTTGTAGTGTTGTTAGATATTAATCTAAATGAAGAACATCCAGTATGTGAGAATTTTATGACAACTTTCACCGACGGCAATAACATTCGTCGTTGAATACGTATATTTAACAACAAATTTTTTTTTTAAAACATTTCGCAACACAATCGATAATTACAGTCTGCGATAAACTTTGAACAATAGATTTTTTAATTTTGTTAAACATTATATTCAACAACTAATTCAATTTTGTGGTTGAAAAATTAGTCTTCAATTTTCATTTTTCTTGTTGTGTTAATGGACTGACTTTTAAGGATGGTAATTAAAGACATTCATAAGCATGTCATTTTAATGGTCTGGCATTTTAATCAAAATGTGAGTATTGGTCCCTGTTTTTTAGCTTTTTGTAATCATAATTTTTTATTGTATTTGTAGATGTCGGAACAAGAACATTGTTCAATAAGAAGTACACATAGTACTCCGCAAGTACATCACGATAATTCAACGGCAAATACTAGTAATCCTCCATCATTATCAGCGAACCAAAATTCAAACAAAAATCCAATAAGCATAGATTCGGATGGAGATCATACAATGACTCTTGGTGTAGTGGGTAGAAAAAAGAAGTTGACATCTCAAGTATGGGACCATTTTAAGCTCAAAATGATTGACAACGAGATCAAGGCTATTTGCAATTATTGTTCTGAAAAGTTGGTAGGTCATAGTAAAAACGGGACAAATCATTTGAAAAAACATCTAGATAGATGTGTACTTCGTAATTGTAAGCAAACTGTTATTAGGCAGTCAATATTGAACCCTACAAAGCAAGCGACAGGAAATGTGGTTATGGGGACTTACCATTTTGATCAAGAACATGCTAGGACAAAATTAGGCAAAATGATTATTTTACATGAATATTCGCTTTGTATGGTTGAGCATATTGGGTTTAGGAGTTTTGTGAAATCTATTCAACCTCTATTTAAAGTTGTGTCCTAGAATACCATTAAGAATGACATTTTGAAGATTTATGAATTGAAAAAAGTGAAAATGATGAGTATATTGGAGGACAAAAAGAGTAGAATTGTTATAACTACGGACTTGTGGACTTCAAACCAAAAAAGGGGTTTCATGGTCATCACTGCACACTTTATTGATGACGCTTGGAGGCTTCAATGCCGTGTTATGAGGTAAATACTATGCAATTCAAAAAACAATATGTTCATTTTTTTTTCGATCTCCAATTAATGTTGTTGTTTGTTTTTGTATACAAGTTCATATATGTTCTTTGTCCACATACGGCTGAATCACTATCTACCACCCTGTACGAAAGCTTATTAGATTGGAATATTGATGGTAAGTTATCTACTCTCATTGTTGACAATTGTTCAACAAATGACACTATGATCAATATCTTTTTAGATAATAAATTTTCTAGTGATTCACTTTTGGCAAATGGTGATTTCTTTCATATGCGGTGTTGCGCGCATATATTGAACTTAATTGTGAATGAGAGTTTAGAAAATATTAAAGATAGTGTTGAAAAAATTCGAGATAGTGTATCTTTTTGGACTTCAACACCAAAAAGATGAAAAAAATTTGAGAATATTGCACGTCAGCTTAAAATTAGTTGTGGTAGAAAGTTGGTACTTGATTGTAAGACTAGGTAGAATTCTACATATCTCATGTTTGACACTGCTTCTGAGTACATATATGTTTTTTTTCGTTTAAAGCAAAGAAAAATTTAGTATAAGTGTTTGCCTAGTGATCAAGATTGGAAGTTGGCCACGGAAATTTGTAATAGGCTAAAGTTGTTTTATGTGATAACTGAATTATTTTCTGGAACTAAGTATCCTACAGCGAATCTATTTTTTTCAAAAATTTGTGAAATAAAATTGTCAATTCATACTTGGACTACTTCTGCTTATTCTGAGATTAGAATGATGGCTTTAAATATGATGGACAAGTTTGAGAAATATTGGGATGAGATTCATGGGATATTAGCTGTGACAACAGTTTTAGATCCTAGGTTTAAAATGATGTTGGTTGAGTATTATTTTCCTAAGATCTATGGACAAGAACGTGCAGCGGTTGAAATTGTCAATATTGGTTCACTTTGTCGAAAGTTGATATCTCAATATACAGAACAACAAATTAATTGTTAATGTTCCTCAATCTTCATCTTTGTACTCCAATTCTGGGATTTCTTCAAGTGTTAGAGTAGTAAATGAGTTGGAAGATTTTGATTTATTTGTTACAACAAAAGTTAGCACTAGTAATGTCAAATCTGAGCTTGACTTATATTTGGAAGAGCCGGTATTGCCTAGGTGTAGTGATTTTGACCTACTAAATTGGTAGAAAGCAAATTCAAGCAAATACAATATTTTACAAAAACTTGCAAGAGATATCTTGGCCATCCCCGTTTCTATTGTGGCTTCTGAGCCTGTATTTAGTACGAGTGGTAGATTCGTGAGTCCACATCAAAGCAGACTACATCCGAAGACTTTAGAGGCGTTGATATGTGCTCAAAACTGGTTGTGGGCTGATATTCATGGTATAATAAAAAGTATTTAGTATTTTTCATATTTATTATTCTTGACATTTCATTGTTGTTAACTTGATTTATTTTATTGTTAGAAAACTATCTCGCATCGTCATTGCATACTAGATGTTCTACTATTACTGAAGAGGAAATTGAGAATAAGGTAATCTTATTTATATCAATGTACAATGTTGAAATTTATTTACATTATAGTACTTTTTTTACTCATTATACAGGAATTATTGGAATCCGAGTATGTCACAACTACGCAAGAGAAAGAATAAAGATTGTAGATTTTGGTTTTAATTTCAATTTCATTGGTCATTGTTGTTGAACTTTATGAATCGTGTATTATTCGAAACTATTTGATTTTTGTATTGGGTTGTATTGTTTATATTTTTATTGTGTTGGATTTTATTGTTTATGTTTTTGTGTTCGATTGTATTGTTTATAATTTTGTTGTAGAAATTTGATATTTTGAATATGGGACAAATCACATGTTAGTTTTTTATTATCACAGATTGTTAGTTTTAGAAATTTGAAAATCACATGTTATTAGTTTTTGATAATCACATGTTAGTTTTAGAAATTTGATATTTTGAATATTTTATAATTTTGATTATCACATGTTAGTTTTTGTTATTTTGTATGTTTGGATTTATATTCGATTATTTATTGTGCGAAACTATATAATCCATCGTCAAAATTTTTTATTCTTCTATTTTCTATATAATCCAAACTATATGTTGCTTTTTAAAAAAATAATAATAATAAATAAATAAATATTATTATTAGGAGCAGTGGCAGGGCACTGGGGGCACGCCGCCCAGCCAAATGGCGGGTCAAGGGACGGGGCACCCCTAAAGTCTGGCGGGGCGGGGCGGGGCGGACATGACCCGCTCCATTGCCATCCCTATTCCCCTTATATAAAAAATAAAATAAAGCCTCTCCGGCCGACCGGAAAACTCCAGACTAAAACTCTATCTGACTAAAAGACAAAAAAAAGCTCAATTCTAGTACCCAGGAGGTGAATCAGAGAGAAGAGGCATAGAATCTTTGTGAATTCATAAGACTTTGGTTCTTCCATTTCTTGGTTCCAAACTGTTATTTCAATTCTTCCATCTTTTACTTGATTTCATCCGTTTATTCAGTCAATTCACAGTCACAACGAGATGGAAGGACTTCTTTGCAATCCACATACAGTAGTAGAGAAAATGAAATATATCTTTAGTTCATATATAACTAGTTAATATCTAATATCACATATACGATCTTTCGATCAGATCTCCTTAAAAACCGTACGTGCGGGTCTCCCCGCATGCGGCTCACGCCATTCGGGGTGGCCCAGTCCAGGATTCATTCACAAATCTTATAGTAAAATTGAGACTGCTCAACCTTATAAGCAAATTCGCGTGTAGGCAGCGCTGTCTGTTGTACCGTTGACTCTATCTACATCTTAAATAAATAAGTTTGTCCCCTCTCTAGCAGTTTAAACTATTAGATAAGATGGTTTATCATAGTATTAGAGCAAATAGAAGTCTTGAATTCAAGTTTCACCATCATCCAATTATAAAATTTGTGCATGTGTCAAATCTTTAATAAAAAAGTAAACTCAACCTGTCTGTGAGGGGATGATGTGAGTACTAAATTTAAATAAATAAACATGTCTCCTGTCTATTAACTTGTTGAACAACTTAATCTAAAAGTTTAAGTAGTTAGATGAGACAAAACCTATTTATTTAAATTGTCTTCCACACAAACATTCACACACAGGCTCGAATCGTTTTTTATAGAAGGCCAGCCACATGCACAATTTTTTTAAATGGGTTGTAGCGAGACTTGAATCTACATATTTTGCTATATCCATATTAAACCACCTCATCTAAAAGCTTAAACTGTTGGAGAGATGTGACATATTTATTTAAATTTAATCTTCAAGACAATTGAAATCAAACTATTGTTTTGATCAATTGATTGCAATAAAACTATGAATTTCAAGAGTACAGCATTTATGTCAATATATGAAAAAACCCCAAGACCTTGAGTTGTGACGTATAACAACATATTGATACAATATCAACTGATTTATTACCACAGTTACAACTAACCTTAGTTAATGTTTGTAGATGTACATATTTTAGCCCTTGATAAATGCCAAAAAGATCGATAGCTGAGAAGATTGGGTACACAACAAATGGTAGACCTGCTTGCAATCTTTCCAATAGAGAAGTAAGAAAATATAAAGATAATGTTGTCATATGTCATCAGCATATAAATCCTAACTTGCACATTAATATGTTCTAATAAACTATTGTAGGTAATGTAATACGCCGAAACTTTTTAAGCCTGCTATGTCTTTAATATGGTATACTTACTCAGGATGTCATATTGTATACTAGAAAAACTTTTTTTGTGCTTAATTGAGGGTCAAGGACTAAATTGCAATTTTTAAGCCTGCTAAGTTTTTAATATGGTATGTGTACTCAAGATGTTATATTATATGTTAGGAAACATTTTTTGTGCTTAATTTAGGGTCAAGGACTAAATTGCATTTTTTGTGAATTTGAGAACTAGAATAAAAATATGTGAAACTTACCGGTTTAAGTCAAATAGACTCGAGGAAGTCATAACAAGTATAATTGGGAGTTTATGAGCCTTAAAAAAGCATTTGAGAAGTTTTTCGGAAAGTTCTGAGCACGAAGGGCAAAAAGAATTTTGAAGAATGGAAATAAAGTTTTAAGACATAAATAATGTTCCTAGTGTGGTTGTGATTATTGGAAATTATTTTGGTTCTTCGGAGGTTGTTGGGGATTTTTGGAACAGTCTGGAACAATCTAATTCAATCTACGTTTTAAAATGTTAAAATATGAAAAGTGAATGAGAAAAATGTAAGGATTCCAATGGTTCAAATTTCATATTTTTGTAAGAAGGTTGATCATTAAATTTTTGATATTTTTCAGTGACACGGTTTTACGTTCTTAAGGGACCATTTGGGAAACATTTTTTTTCAGCAGAGACGGGAGGGGTTTCCGCAATATATGATAAGTCATAGTTGAATTATGGGAGTTTAGTGGGAGATTGGAAGGGTGGGAATTACAGACCACACTCTTAATGCACAAATAAGTGGTCTTAAACTTTTCATTTCACTTATGTTGAAAATACAAGACAAGAAAAATCAGTTTTATCTCACCATTCTCTCTAAAAATGGACCACCTCTTCTCTCACTCAGTCACATTTTGTTCTCCAATTCCATACACACAAGCCACACAAAGATTGTTTTTTCAAAAGTTTAAGGAAATGAAGAAGTGTTGAAAAGCAAGACAAGATTTCCATTATTATCGACTTTCTTTTCAATCATCAAGTAATTTTTAAGATTTTAAAGTAAGATACATTTTATGCACAAAGTTGAAGTAAGTTTGAATTATGTTATTTCGTAGATATACATGAATTATTTCAATCGACGAGTCTTCCATGATATGATATGATTGCTAGTCCTGCGAGATTAACCCTCTAAAGATATGAGTTGAGCTTTCCGTTCACTTTCCTCCAGATGCTCGACACCAAAATGGTATAAAATGTTATTTTACGGTTATATTACATGATTTGAACTACACACGTATCTTATTAAGTGTTTTTCGAAGTACTTCTTCCTTTAAATTTTATAAATTTTCAGATTGAAGGAATTTGGTTGGATGATGGAAGCTCGGTAGTGCATTCCGACCTTGGAAGACTCTTTAAGTTTGTTAAAACAACTTGTTGTAATTATGGTTGACGAGATTTTATCTAAGATAAAATGTGTTTGAATGATGGTTTTCATCGGATTTCTTATAATCCACCTTAACCATGTGAATGGTTGCATTTTTAGTAATGCTAAAGTTTTTAGTAATGCTAAAGACTTATTGGATGGATTAATTTTAGTTAACAGATTGTTTTCTTTTAGTGACGTTTCGGGTTTCAAACTTGAAGGGTAAACTGATTTCTGTTGTCAATCTCAGCAGAAATTTGCATATGTTTCCATGTATGAAAATGAAATCTCAACATGTGGAGTCGAAATGTAAATACTTGAGATGCATAATCTTTGCGTGAATTCATAATAAGAAGTCGAGCAAAAACCTCTGATTGTTTTTAACCAAAATGTTCAAGACTGCAGCAAGCATCAAACCAAGATTATCGAAGCACACTGTTTGGATCTGAAACCCAACCAATAATCAGATTGAGTAACATAAATAAACACCAAATACAATATTCAAGACATCATATTTTACAGTCAACCTGTGCCTTTGCAGAAACTTCACCAAGATTGTCTGCAATTGCAAAGCTTCGGTGAACAGCAGTCTGTGGACAATGTGACAATTTAAATTTTCCATCCGAATACACAGAACTGGTAGGCATGATACATATAAGGAAAGAGAAGTACGCATCCAATATTAAAAATGGGTTCCTCCACCCATCCCAAAAAAAAGCCAAGAATCTCAATAAATTAGGGGTTGACTTCATGAATCCTTTTCCGCCGTTACATTTGATCCAATGCTACATATAGTGAAGTGTATGATGAAATTAAATGTTTCGTAACCACATCAGGTCGTGTTATTTTAATCTACCTCTCTTTTTTTCTAATATGTTCTATTGAATTGCAATGGGAATAGGTACTTCTGTAGGTCCACTGAACACATGCTCTAACCATGTAGTCACACTATTGTTTCTTATTTTATCCATTCTAATTAATATTGCACATCCATTTAACTTCTTCATCTTTATTCCATTTATATTTATCAATATTTTGTCCCAAAAATCCTTAAACTCTATAACATCCAAGTATAGTTAATTTAATAACCAGTTTGTGGAACTTTCCATTTAACTTGGTAGGTATCTACTAATTAATAAGAATCCCTATAACATTTCTCCATTTCATCCAACATCCTCTGATCGTAAGCATTACATTCTTGTCAAGTCATAATTCCTTAGTAATAACCAAATCTAGCTACTCTATTGGGAAAACACGATCCTTCATTATGTTATTTTATCTATGACAAAAAGGACATTTTATATATTCTGTCTTAGTCTTATTTAATCTAAAACCTTCAAATTCTAAAGTGCTTCAAACTTTTAAGTGACAACTTATCCCCTTCTCATATCGTCAACTAAAACTAAGTTGTCAATGAATAACCTTGGCACGAGACATCATATCAATGAATAACCTGCAACAAAGAGACCTCATCTTAGATTTACCTCCCAAGTTCATCCACGACTTGGCAAAAATTCTAGGACTTATGGCAGAACCTTGAGACAAACAATAAAGTAATGGTGTATTCTCTACTCTTATCTGTACTAGATTTTACACTTCTTACTACTCCAACATACATATCTTCGATAGTATTGACATAGTTAATGGAAAATTCTTTCTACATCAAGAAAATAGTAACAAAAAGAACGAAAAATCAAGATATTTTTACACGGGGTGGACCTCCTGCAATCCAGATTCATGTCTAATTTGCAAATCAATGTATAAATGTCACATAATTATGCAACACACATCTCATGATATTTACAGGTTTATCAACCCAAGAGAAGATGTATATTGCTTTTACATGAACTAATAAATATAAGTGATAGCTTCATTTAATTTAGAGAAATTATTAAAAATTCAAGTCCAGTGTTTATAAAGAAAAGAACTTGGGTTGAAAAAGAATTAGCATCATGGCATCCAAAACACAAAATCCATAAATGATTTAGAGGAGAGAAGAATGGAGCTTCTTTTGTCTTTTTAGAAAGAGGAAGTTAGAGTCTGGAGTTTGAGTTAGGAGTTTGTCCGGCCGGCTGGAGCAGCTTTATTTAAAAATCCTAACTGCAGCTTAGCCTTAAGAAAGAAAGAATAATGGAATAAATAGTGGAGATCAAAAAATTATTTACTTAAACAAATATCACAGAAACACTAAATGATAAAAGATCATATAAGGTTCAATGTATATAAAACATTATTGTACAAAAACTTACACCAGTTGCCAAGTAGCAGGCCAGGCTTATCTGCTTAGCAATGTTTGCAATTGTTGCAAGAAGCAGGAAGTACTCGGGAAAGACTGGAGTCAACAACTCAACTCCAATGCTCAAACTAAAGATAACAGATGTTGAGAACCTAACCCTCTTCAGTTAAAACAAAGACGCATCAGCAACTCATCAACTTTGGCACCAATTCAGCTTCATATACAACAAAATAATTTTCCAAAGGTTCTCACCAATTACACTATACCGTCAGTGAAAACCTATTGAAAACATTTTGCGATATGTAGCTGTTTTGGAAAACATATGTGGTTATCTTCATTTATTCAAAAGAAGAAATAAAATGAGGTAATAAGTTATTAAAAGGTCCCAAATAGAATTAAATAATTAAACTAAAACTTTTTAAGTGGAGAATGTATGTTGCCGCCAGTCCCTGAGGCGCAAAAGCTACACCTTCAGATTGGTATCGAAAGCAGACGCGAGGGTAGCAGTATAAATGCATCTACTCAGCCGCCCAAGCCCGTCCTTCAAGACCCAATTTAGGGCAGCAGCTGACGCGAGTGAACGAGATTTGCCAATCCCAATTGCTCGAAACATAGCCTAAATATACCCATTCAATATCATTATCAATCATATATAACAGACTGAAATGTGTTGTGAACAACTCAAAAGAGAAAAACAGGATAAAACAATAACACTGATATGAACACAGTTAAACTTAATCAGACATATTGATTGACTTTAAGATAGACTAGCAGCTAAAAGATTGTCATCTAAGATCAGTAGCAAACAATATAATCGAACTAGAATACATGAAATACAAGAACTCAAGTTCACAACTGAATTCTTGCATTTTAGTTATTAAGTGCAGCTCGTATCAAGGCAAATATTCACATAAGACACTTAAATTTCATTATTTTCTTTACTTTATAGGGGAAAATAAGAATCGTCTAGCCCAAAGTAATAACACCATAAAATATTTAACTCAAAGACTCAAACTTTTCCAAATAACACCAAGCCAAAAGCTAAATTTATGTTGTAGCAAGAACCTGTAAATTTAATACTGGAATTGGCAGAATCATCAACGTTTAATCCAAGGACTTGACCTATACTATAATTAGCCCAGTAAGTTACCACCTGAAGCTCAAAACATTCAATACATGGATTACAAGAACCTGAAGAGCAGAACTAAAACTCTGTGAAAGTTGTCCAAAATCATCCCAAAGACTTGATTTTTCAATTAATCCAGAAGCTTATTAACCAAATTGACAATACCTGAGTCGCAAGAACCTGAAGAGCGGAGCCGAAAACTCTATGCAAGAATTTCCATTTCACATATCCCAAGTAATTTTCAGTCACTTCCCTGGGCAGAAAAAGGTCCCTCACAGCAGACCGACAAAGTCTGCTCAATTTCCTCACCCCATCTCCAAAATCAAGAGAAAAATCCGAAAGAGAAAATGCATTAATCCCATCAACAGAGACAAGTTTCAGGTCATTTCCATCCCAAAAGTACCTCGAAACAGTACCCGAGTGTCGGATTACAACTGGGAGACTGACTTTTTCTTGATTACTACTGTTGTTGAGGTTGAGTTTTAGCTTTTCTTCTTCTTGAAATTCATTGTTGAAGCTGGAGGCTTTTAAAGAGTTTGAGAGAGTTACGGGTTTAAGAGAGGTTTTGGGTCTAATGTTGGATTTGCGAATTGGAGTCCATGGCGTGTGAAGGTGTGAAGCTGAAGACGAATATGCGTATACTTTTACTTGCATCAGGATAGAAAATGGCCTTAATTCTCTATATCTCTCTCTGTGAAGCCGAAGAGAATTATGGAACAAACGGAAGTTTTAGGAATTTTGTAGGCTAAGAGAAGATATTCAAAAGGTCTTGCTCTAGGAGAGAGTAATTTTATCAAAGTAATTTCACTGGAGTTCGTAAGAAATTTTAAATTCATCATTAATTAATGAACTGGTCCCTCAATGTTCGCCATTTGAATTACTTTGATAACATGGGGGATGATCTCTTCCACGGGAGGAGTTATAATCTCCACTGGACACGTGTTCAGTGAGGATTGAATAAGTGTTTCATAAAAGTGTCAATCATTTTTTCTTTGTCCAACCCCCCTCCCCCACTGGACACGTGTCCAGTGGGGGAGTTATAACTCCTCCCCACTGTGAGGAGGAGATCATCTCCCTTTGATAATATATAGGCAAAAGGATTTTGTTCTGCTATTCTCAGGTGGGCAGGTGGGCCGAATAAGCAGTAGGTGGGCCGAATAAGCTGTCCACCTGGGACAGACAGTAGGTGGGTCGAATAAGATGGCCACCTCGGACAGTAGATCGGGACCGAGGCAAAATTCCTTCTAAATACTAGAATCTCACATTTTTTTTTTCTAATGAATTGATCATTTGTAAAAGTATTGTAAATTTCAGTGATTAAGAAAGTGAGAAAAATATTTTAATGGTTAATTTAATTTTTTTTAATAAACTTCAGTAATAATTAATAAAATTAACTCAATATTATGTTGTTTATATATAATTGAATAGACCAATTTGACAATTAAAATCTAATAAATAATTTTTTATGTGCAATTTTTTCCTCAAATAAAATTTGGTCTTGTCCCAACCTTTATGTTTTGATGCATGTAATCCTCGATGACAATTTAGTAATCAATTCAGATTTTAATAAATTTTAAAACTTTTATAATTTTAAGTGTTGCTAACTAAAATTTTGATACATTCCATTAAAATATAGATACCCTAACTTGTATTCTAATAAATTCTTTCGAATTCCAAGTTTCCCTAGTAATTCGTATATTTCAAGTTCATAAATATAAATATTAAGCTCTTTAGGAATTCCAACATGACCCCTTAGATTTTCATATATTCGAGTGGATATCGAGCTCATAACTTGTTTTATTTTATTAATGTTAAAAAAAAATTATATTCAATTTATGCACAATGGCTTATCATAGTAAAAAGACCACAAATACACATTACAAATACTAGTAAAATAAAATAATTAAATTTATATTCATGATATAACAATAGTTTTTGAAATAGATATAACGTCAAGCATTTTAAGATACAAACTATTTTCTAATCCACACAACATTCTTTTGTTTTAACCTTCACTGGTTGAGTATCTCATTTATTGAAATTCTACAAAAATTGTTATTTGAACAACTAATTCTAAAAACAAATTAAATATCCTCTGAAATATAATGCCAGTTAAATAACTTGTTTATTTAAAAAAAAAGAACACATTATATTCATATAAATTTAATAAGTTAAATTGATTTTAATATTTCAAATCCATGAGAATTCATAAATATCTATAATATAAAATTTTGTCAAAATTTTATAAATTTTGTAGAGCCATATTCAAATCTATGAAATCCTCCAATTTCATAAATCTTAAGAAATCTATTAAAATATAAGTCGATGTGTCACAGATCGCACCTTAGCTTAACGTTAATATCCGTGACCATCAGGGATAATCGGTGAAGTTGGCTTGAAATGAGATTATAGATGACCGTAATGACAACAACTTCATGTGATGAGCAGAGAACATTAACAATAGATTTTGGAGAAGTTGTTTTACGGAGAACTTTCCTAAAGAGTTAGAAAGCTTCCTACTGAGGCAGATGATAAGCGGAGTCCGTTTGGTTATGAAACATAGGGACTGAAGGCGACAATGTCATGCAGTGGCATTGTCATAATTTCAGATTATTGCAAGGGCAATAGCTCCACGGGCGAGTATCCATTGGGGATGAAACTTATTAGACTTCATATTGAAGATGTCAGCTTCGCTACAGATCAAACGGAGCGTCATTTGGAGGTCGGGAGCACCTATTATGAAAGCTATGATTCCTTGACCAAAATACATCTATTGGTGTCACTTGGGTTATTTCTCTGTATCTATTATAAGGAGGCGTACTTAGTGAGCTGTCAGCCATCCTCCCTCCGTGCTTCTGTCCTAACGGAAGGATAGCCTGCGAGCTAACCTTATGCACTAAATGATCAATCCTTAGGGGCCATGGGGGGAAATAAAGGCCTACTTTAGGCACCTCAAGAGATGACTAAAGTACTCACTTGAGTTCGAGAACTCTTCGGGCGGCGTTGGCTTTCGAGGCCTTCGTTGGGCATCGGGAAGAGGCCTGAGGTTACCGATATGCTCGAAGGCTACGCTAAAGATACAGTAACACATCTAGGCCGAATGAGCTATTGAGAAAAACACTCTAAAGGTCTCGTATGCTAACTCGTGTGCTTTGACTATGGGTTTTAGCCTTGCCACGGGGGTCCGTTGGCTAGAAATGCAATCGTGATGTGACACTGCATAGTTGGGCGAATGTGGAAAAATGTCGTTGTTGTTGAATTGAGTATGCTATGAAGACACTTCAAGCTAGTAAGGGATTATCAGTTGGCCCTGCTTGGGCAAGTCCCTAATGAAGGGCATTATGGTACGTAATTTGCGAATATGCCCGTAGGAAGGGACGAGTACAAGTATTGTGTTGTGGGCCATGCAAATGACCCTCAATATTTCGGACGGAGCTAGGAGAGCTCCCATCCATCGAGTATGCTTCGAGAGGACCGTATGTTGTGTATGAGCATGCGTGCAAGCTAGCTAAGTCGGGTCCAATATAGGATGTGCATTGCAAATAGACGAGTGTCTTGGCACCAAGTGCAGGCAGGTATGCACTTGACCAAAAGACGTCTATTGGTGTCGCTTGGGTTATTTCTCCATATCCATTATAAGGAGGCATACTTGGTGAGCAGTCAGCCAGCCTCCCATGTGCTTTTGTCCTAACGAAATGGTAACCTGCGAGTTAATCTTATGCACTAAAGGATCAATCCTTAGGTGGTGAGATGGCAAATAAGGGCCTGCTTTAGGCACCTTAAAGAGGGCTAAAGTACTCGTTTGAATTCGAGAACTCTTTGGGCGGTGTTGGCTTTCGATGCCGTCGTTGGGCACTCGAAAGAGGCCTGAGGTTACCGATATGCCCGAAGGCTACGCTAAAGATACGGTAACACATCTAGGCCGAATGAGCTATTAAGGAAAATACTCTAAAGGTCTCGTATGCTAACTCATGCGCTTTGCCTATAGGTTCTAGCCATGCCATGGGGGTCCGTTGGCTAGAAATGCTATCATGAGGTGACACTGCATAGTTGGGCGAATATGGAAAGATGTCGTTGTTGTTGGATTGAGTTTGCTATGAAGAACTTCAAGCTAGTTAGGGATTATCAATTGGCCCTGCTTGGGCAAGTCCCTAACGAAGGGCATTATGGTACGCAATTTGCCAATATGCCTGTAGGAAGGGACGAGTACAAGGATTATGTTGTGGGACATGCAAATGACCCTCAATGCCTCGGACGGAGCTAGGAGAGCTCCCATCCATCGAGTATGTTTCGAGAGGACCGTATGTTGTGCATGAGCATGCATGCAAGCTAGCTAAGTCAGGTCGATTATAAGATGTGCATTGCGAATAGACGAGTGTCTTGGCACCAAGTGTAGGCAAGGATGCACTTGACCAAAAGATGTCTATTGGTGTCGCTTGGGTTATTTCTCCGTAGCTATTATAAGAAGGCATACTTGGTGAGCAGTTAGCCAGCCTCTCATGTGCTTCTGTCCTAACGGAAGGGCGGTCTGCGAGCTAACCTTATGCACTAAATGATCAATCCTTAGAGGACGCGGGGACAAATAAGGGTCTACTTTAGGCACCTCTAGAGAAGGTAAAATTACTCGTTTAAGTTCGAGAACTCTTCAGTCGGCGTTGGCTTTCGAGGCCTTCATTGGGCACCCGGAAAAGGTCTGGGATTATCGATATGCCCAAAGGCTACGCTAAGAATACGGTAACACATCTAGGCCAAATGAGCTATTGAGGAAAATACTCTAAAGGCCTCGTATGCTAACTCGTGCGCTTTGGCTATGGGTTATAGCCTTGCCACGGGGGTCCGTTAGCTAGAAATGCGGTCGTGAGACGACACCGCATAGTTGGGCGAATATGGAAAGATGTCGTTGTTGTTGGATTGAGTATGCTATGAAGACACTTCAAGCTAGTTAGGGATTATTAGTTGGCCTTGCTTGGGCAAGTCTCTAACGAAGGGTATTATGGTACGCAATTTGCCAATATGCCCATAGGAAGGGATGAGTACAAAGATTGTGTTGTGGAGCATGCAAATGACCCTCAATGCTTCAGACTGAGCTAGGAGATCTCCCATCCATCAAGTATGCTTCGAGGGAACCGTATGTTGTGCATGAGCATGCGTGCAAGCTAGCTAAGTTGGGTCTAATATAGGATGTGCATTGCGAATAGACGAGCGTCTTGGCACCAAGTGCAGGCAGAGATGCGTTCGAGTGTTTACACGCTAATAAGCTTTGTGGGTTAAATGAGCAACGGGCTATATCTAGACTCATGATGGAGAAGATGAAAGGTAGTTGAATAGAATGAGACTACTGCCGCACGAGACGAAAAATAGTCGTGCTGCATGACTTGAAGAGTCGGCCAGTGACAGTTGATATCAGAGCACGAATTTGTGTATTATTAAAGTATTTTGTGTAGACCCGGATACTACTGCAATATAGAATTGACAGAAAGAACTCGTCAGAGGGCAACGGTTGAAACCTAGATTTAGAAAATAGAATTGTGCCGATTTGCAACACGAAGGTGATGGATTGTTGCCATGAGCTTTAAACTTCTTCAATAGTTCTGAATGTAGATTTTTGGGATGCCGAGAATCGATTGAGTAATAGTTGGCATCCTTATAAGAGCAGCAAATGCTAGCTTCAGATATTGAGCTTATAGTGCATCAGTTTAGCTCTGAGAGCACCGTTGCACTACATTGTTAACAGCTATAGATTGGGTGAAGTGTATTAACTTTGTTTATGGTTATTGGTTGCTATAGATTGGGTGAGCCTGATTTATGGTGAGTTTTTTTATAGCATCAGATGGGATCTAGGAGCAGCTTTAGTTAACAGTTTGTTTGGGCTTGATACTATTCTTATTAGATGTCTCAGACGAACGATGGTCGTGTTATTAGGGCCGTAATTAATTGTTAGCTTTTCGATTGGCAGTCAAATTTGGGCAAGAAAGATTTGCTATCCGAAGTAACTTGTGTGGACGATAGCTTTGAGTCAATAAGGTCAAGAAGATAGTTGTTAACCTTTTCCTATGGGTACTAAAGGTATAATCTAACGTATCCATACATCTTGACTTTTGAGATGAAACATGCCGATTGGTTAGGTGGACAGTGGTGCCATGAATGCTAGGTATTGTGACCATGTTGCGGAGTGGCCGCGAGTCAGGAGGTGAATCTAAGGCAGTGTAGCCGTATGGTGGTAGGATACCACCATTTTGTGAGAATCTTCCAAGTTGTGGAAGAATGAGCTTTTAGAGATAGATGGAGGCAGTGAATTGCCATGCAGTGGTAAGATACCACCTTGTTGAGAACCTTCCAAGCCGTGGAAGGATGAGCTTCTGAGAGAATGGTGAAGAGTCACCTTATGGACGTAAAGAGACGTTCCTAGTGTTGTGCAAATGATTGCCCTCACAAGTTACATGATTGAACTTCAATCAAATAGTTGATTGCTTGTTCTTGTCGAGATGCAGTTTGAGTTAAATGATTGATCTCTTACCCATATCGAATTAGGATGTTAGTCAGTTTGGCTAATTGACATGCTGGAGTTGGTGTTAAACCAAGTGATAGATTAAATTGCTTCTGCGAACAAGCTACCATTTAGTCTGCGAGGAGTGGATGTTAGAGGCCCTTACTTTAGGCGTTGGACGCCAATGATATGAGAAAGCCTTAGCAAACAAGTAAGGTATTGGACAAAGCCTAACAGAAAAGAAGTGACGCGTTAGTCCTTACCTTAGGCGCTAGGCGCCAATGACATGAAGGCCTTAGTGAACAGGCAAGGCATGTGCAGAATTAGAAGGGGTATGTAGTCCTCACCTTAGATGTTGTGCCTTATCGAACGGACAAGGCGTGTGCAAAATTTGAAGATTGAGCTATTGAGCTCTTAGGCGCAATGCGCTAATTATTTGAGAACCTTTGCAGACATGCATGGTATGAGCTGAGCAAAAAATTGAGTTGTGTCACCTATGTTCCTAGAGAGAACCATGTTCCTAGACAACAGAAAAGCATTAGGCTTCCAAAAACTCAAAAGCTTTGATTACGACAACTAAATATAGATTTCAATTCGGTATGTGACAGATTGGCACTACGGACATATGAATCTGTTCAGTCGAGGAACTAATGCTTTAGGCATATGGTGAAGATTGGGACCGAATATGATCTGAAATTTTTCATTACAGTGCCTCGAGGCGCAGTTGGTTAGGATAACCACACCGGCGGGGTGCACCAAACTTACGGAAGGGACAAACTCGAATTTTTATATGTTGGCATGTTTTCTAGGACGTCAACACCTTTGAGTGGTAGAGGATGTCACATATGGATCTGTATACATGTGTTGGAGAACATTGCATCAGTAACAACCAGTCAGTATGGGATGTCTTATCAGCGATAACTAGCCAATATAGGATGGCTTAGTTTTGAGTTGATGCAGCATTGTTGATTCAAGGGTCGATTGGCTTGAGAACCTAGAAAAGCGAGACTGTGTAGGATCTGTGTACATGTGATAGAGGACATTGCATCAACAAAAACTAGTCAGTATGGGATGGCTTATCACTGATAACTAGTCAGTATGGGATGGCTTGGTTATGAGTTGATTCAGCGTTGTTGATTTAAGGGTCGAATGGCTTGAGAGCCTAAAAAGAGCAAGACTGTGCAAGATGCACAATAGTTTAAGTGGAGATACCATATACTAAACTTTTAGTATACTCCATGTCAACGAGGACGTTGACAGAATTGAGTGGAGGAGGATGTCACGAATCGTATCTTAGTTTAACGCTAATATCCGTGACCATCGGAGATGACGGGTGAAGTTGGCTTGACATGAGATTATAGGTGGCCGTAATGGCAGCAACTTCGTGTGATGAGCAGAGAACCTTAACAATAGATTTTAGAGAAGTCGTTTTACGGAGAACTTCCTTAAGGAGTTAGGAAGCTTCCTACCAAGGCATACGATAAGCGGAGTCTATTTGGTTATGAAACATAGGGGCTGAAGGTGACAATGTCATGCAGTGGCATTGTCATAATTTCACAATATTGCAAGGGCAATAGCTCCACAGTCGAGTATCCGTTGTCGTTTTATAGAGAGCTTCCCTAAGGAGTTAGGAAGCTTCCTACCAAGGCATACGATAAGCGGAGTCCGTTTGGTTATGAAATGTAGGGGCCAAAGGAGGCAATGTCATGCAATGACATTATCATAATTTCACAATATTGAAAGGGCAATAGCTCCACAGTCAAGTATCCGTTGGGGCTGAAACTTATTAGACTTCATATTGAAGATGTTAGCTTCATTACGGATCATATTTGCTATGTTCCTTTGGGATTCTAGAGACAATGCACACAGATTACATTGGAGGAGATGGAAGGACCTTTGTATTCCTACTGAGGGAAAACTAGGCTTTAGGAAACTGCAGGATCTTGTTGATACATTCTCCATAAAGCTCTGGTAGTTATTTAGATCTCAACGATCATTATAGGTTCAGTTTTTACTGAGTAAGTATTGTCAGGATACCCATCTGTTGATGGCCAATATTTCTTACTATGCTTCATCTCTAGGCTGAAGCACATAGGCACACAGGTAGAGACACACATTGCTTGATAGTTAGGGCGTGGAAAGATATTCTTTTGGCATAACTACTCGATGGGCGAGTCTACATTAGCTAATTAGCACCCACATTTAACACATTCTTCTATACAGGTTAGAGACTTATTTGATGATACTGAATGTATCATTGACAGACTTCTTCAGCTAGTACCAAATATTATTGCTGAGCAGATAGAGAGCATCCCTATCACTGCTGAGGTGCAAAATCAGATTATGTGGAAGGATACTTCGAATGGTAGATTTGCTACCAAATCTACATAGCAGCTAGTTTGCATGGGGCATACTATTTATGTTGTATACAGAATGGTTTGGAGTTCTATTATCCTGACGACTGTTTCTTTCTTCTGCTGGAGACTATGACAGGGTCTTATCCCAATTGATGTTGTGATTCATAGGCGAATTGGGAGTCATATCACTTCTCGTTGTCAGTGTTGCTCAGTTATTGAGACTATTCAACATTTATTTATTGACAGCTGTATTGCCGACCAGGTTTGGCGCCTCTTTTCTAACATTTTCATATAACCTTTCGGCCAATTGAGAATTTTTAGTATCGCTTTCAGTCTTGACGTTTCTCGGGTCAGTTTGTTAGGCATGATCATATTCACACGATCATTCTGCTTTTGATTCTTTGGTTTATTTGGACGACGATGAATGATACGAAGTACCGAGATATCTCTATAAAGCCAAGACGGATCATCTGGAGAGTATACCATACTATCTCCTTACTACATACATGCCGTTTATTTCGATTTATTCATTGGCGAATGGATATGGATATATATTGCAGCTCTTTTTGGTCTCTTTCTTACTACTCCATTCCTTCATCCCCTTGTTTTGATTTATTGGCGTCCTCCACCAATGAGATCTTACAAGGTCAACACTGATAGATGCGTCAAAGATAGATTTGGGAGTGGATGGAAAATTATTAGAGATTTATCATGTCAGTATGTTTGCGCCTTCTTCTCTTCATATGGAAAGTGCCCTATTCTTGAGGCCGAACTCATGGCTATTCTTGACGGTATCATTCTTGCTCAAAGGATTGTGCTTTCAGATTTATAGATTGAAGCCGACTCTACTTTGGCCATTCATTGTATCACCAGAGTTGGAGGACATTGGTCTATTCAGGCCACTATTCGCCACATCAGACATCTCCTTGTCTTCTACCATGATATTATTTATCATATTTATTGCGAGGGCAACCAGGTGGCTGACTTACTTGCTTTAGAAGGTTGGAATCGTCGTTGTTATTTCGAGTACAACGCTCAGGACTTACCGCGACGCTACCGCAACTTAGTTCAGATTGATAGACATGGACTTCCTACAATTAGGGATCTATAAAATTTTTAGGACTTATTGTTTAAAAGGTGGTACATCATTATTTATTGCTTTGTTGTTTATTCATTTATTTGTTTTCTTTAAATCTTATGATTGAAGGTCAGATTTTATACCCCCTCTCATGTATTTTTATGAGTTATTTATATGTGGTTGAGATATCCGAACTTTCCCATCCTTTTCTAATGGATGCCTGACAACTACACTGTGAATGTGATGATGTGCTGACTAAAAAAAAAATTGACATGTTTAAACCATGAAAGGCACCATTAACAAAGTACCAAATAATATAAAATAAGCAAACAATTTCACTTCCGAATTCTACCTTCAACTTCAATGCACAATACTCATAATTTAACTATCCATAAATTTTAGTCAAATACAGTATGATGCACAATCAATATGATTCAATATGTCAATTTGCTCAAGCATGCTCCAGTATATTATTTGACATAAATATATGAGTTTTTTTAATTATGCTAGTGCACATAAATATTTCATAAATTCTCGTATTTAAAAAGCACGATCAAAGAAAAATACTCATATAAATCAAAATCTCGATTAATTAGAATTAACAAAATTAAAGACGTGTCAAATATTATTTAACAATACTAGTAAAATTAAACATATCTTTGCAATCACAAGATATACACTAGATGCAACAATTACAATTTTGTGCTCTAGCTAAACAACATGTCAAATTTAATTTGACCATTTAATTAAAGGGAAAATTGCCAATAAGTCATCTCCACATAACTTATTTCAAATTAGGTCAAAACTTTTTTTTTAAATTGTGATTAAGTCATACTTCACATCAATATTTTATATTAATTTCAAAATCACCCCTTTTAACCATATTTTTCATTAACACAATCTTAACTCCACAAACCTCTTCCACCTCCGCCGACGACCTCCGGCGACCTCCGGTGAGTACCACCTCCGGCAACCTCCAGCACGCCTCCACCTCCACCTCCACCTCCGGCGACAACCTCCTCCACATCCGGCGACAACCGCCTCCACCTCCGGCGACCTCCAGCGACAATCGCTTTCACCTCCGGAGACCTCCGGCGAGTGCTTCTAAGGCACAGTGTCACTTTTTAGGCATTTTTTTTTGTGAAGATTTTGGATCACTTTTTAGGCACTTTTTTTGGTGAAGATTTTGTTAGCTGTGAAACAAAAAAAATAACGTTTTATGGACTTTGGTCACAGTGTTTGAATCATTATCTTTGGTTTGTATGCTTTTTTATTTCTTCATCTTCTGTGGTTGTACTCTATTCTTAATGTCTTAACATTTAGCATTGATCTATCCGTGCTACAAGAGAGGTTGACCAATATGATTAACCTGGGTTGAGTATTTGGGTTGAGTATTTTAGTATTTATGTAAACAATGAGCATTTTCTAGTTATATAAACAATGAGGTAACATCTGTTGTTGATATATACTGTATTATAGAATAACAACTTGATATTGTATTATACAAAACAGTATCACAACAGAAATTGGCATAGAATGTTGTATATATGAGCTTGAATGCTGTAAATATGAGCTTGAATACTCTATTATCTTATGTAAATAGGAGCTTGAATGCTCCACCATCTA
Source organism: Forsythia viridissima (assembly GCA_030279155.1). Classification (NCBI taxonomy): domain Eukaryota; kingdom Viridiplantae; phylum Streptophyta; class Magnoliopsida; order Lamiales; family Oleaceae; genus Forsythia; species Forsythia viridissima. Next base: position 38,980,707 of record CM059036.1, read on the forward strand.
ATTGTGCTGTAAATAGGAGATTGAATGTTCCATCATCTAATGTTTAGTCATGGTATGTTATTTGATACTATATTATACAAAACAGTATCACAGAAAACAATATCACAATATAAATGGATATAGAATTGTTGTAAATAGGAGCTTGAATGTTCCATCATCTAATGTTTGAATGTCTTAGTTTTAATCCATGATACTGTTTGAATGTATTAGTGTTAATCTATGATACTGTTTAATTATGGCAATGTTTAATAGATTAAAACTTTGTCATGATATTTCACTATCATTTGAAATATGTTTTAATCCATGATACTGTTTTAATCCTGTGATACTGTTTGAATATATATATATATATATATATATATATATATATATATATATATATGTGTGTGTGTGTGTGTGTGTGTGTGTGTGTGTGTGTGTGTGTGTGTGTGATCTTTGATACTGTTTAATTATGGCAATGTTTGAACCTGTGATATTGTTTAAATGTCTTAGTTTTAATCTATGATACTGTTTTAATCCATGATACTGTTTTGTTTAGGTAATTAGTGTATTTTGATGCCTTTTTAATCCATGATACTGTTTTAATCCTGTGATACTGTTTGAATATATATATATGTGATCTTTGATACTGTTTAATTATGGCAATGTTTGAACCTGTGATATTGTTTGAATGTCTTAGTTTTAATCTATGATACTGTTTTAATCAATGATACTGTTTTGTTTAGGTAATTAGTATATTTTGATACCGTTTTAATCCATGATATTGTTTTTATCCTGTGATACTGTTTGAATCTATGTGATCTTTGATATTGTTTAATTATGGCAAGGTTTGAATAAGTGATACTGTTTGAATGTCTTAGTTTTAATCCATGATAATGTTTTGTTTAGGTAATGTGCATTAATATAAATTGATATTGTTTTAATCCATGTTTTAATCTATGATACTGTTTTGCATAATACAGTATCAAACAAAACATATAACTAATTAAACAGTATCAAAGATAAAAGCATGATATCATAGTCATGTGTGTTGTTTGATACTGTATTATGCAAAATAGTATCACAAAAAATAGTATCACAATAGAAATGAGCATAGAATTTGCACATGTGCTCAGAATTTTTATTATAATATGTTTTCGGAATGGTCTCGACGAGACGGTCAAGACCAGTGTCTTTGCCACTGCATATGATGGATTTTACCCGTTTGAAGTCGTCTCTTTAGCTTAAAATGACAATCTTTAATTTTTTTTTCAAAACAGTATCACAAATTCTTTAAAACAGGATCACGGATAAATGTACATCATTTTGCTGCAAATTAAAGCTCTTTCAAGATATCTGAGTCCCTTAAAAGCAAACACATACTTGAGAGCAATGCTAAAATGAAGAAAGAGGAAGTGTCAATCATTCTCAAGTTAATAGGAAGTCATGCAAAGGGTTCTCATCTAAAACTATAAACAATGTTTCTAATTTTTTTCTTGAATTTGAATATGTTTGAGATTCAATTAGGACATAGATTTCTTTGGATAGATAAGTATAAATTTATAAGGTGTTTAATGGTAGATAGAATAATTAATCAGTAGAGAATAAACAAGAGAATATTATTGTTCTTTAAATGTTTCATTAGTAGTACGAAATCATAGGTTTAAATCACAACAAAACAGTATCACAACAAAACAGTATCAACACTCACAATTAGCGTTTTTTTACAATTAAGGGTATGTTGGTCTTTTAGCTCTAAAATATGACTTTAATTGAATTAAGTTTTGAACATATGACTTTAGAGCCCATAAGTGCCCAAACAGTGACCGACCCTGAATTTACCCTTAATTAATTATATAACATAGAGTACCAAATACATTGCACAAGTATATTATATATTTTTTCCAAATTTCTGTTGGGCTACCTTTAGATATTAGTCTAACAGCCAACGTCAACAAACTAGAAAGGCTGAGCCATAAGTCCAGTTAATTGAAGCCCAATTCAATGCTTTAAAGAATTAAAATCAAAGAATAAATTATCGAGTTGTCTCCAAAATGTGCCAAGGCATTGGCAACAAAAGGATTAATTCCTAACATGCTAAAACATCACTTGTAGCAGCAAAATGCACATTAGAGAAAACAAAACATTACCATTGGTAGGATAGGTAACTCTATGGCCACAACGCAAGTTTTCTTTTATTTTACTTTCAATCAAATCACATAAACGTACAAAGAGAGAACTAGCATTTTGGCAAAAGAATTGATTCGATGTCAACTACTACTGATTGGAACTTAAAGATGAACGGAAAAAATGTATCAATACTTATAAAATGAATACGTTAAGTCTTAACTCCAAAAGAATTAGTAAGAAATGATCTACTACTATGAGACTAATCTTACTAAATATAGAGCAATTCAACCTAAAGCTATATCTTGAAATTATATATCTCTTTCAAAACAGTGGTCTTGAGAAGGGGCCACGGAATTTGAACCAATTGACAACACAGAAGTTGAACAAATTGTTCAAACTCCTGAAAAAAAAAAAAAAAAAAAAGCCGAGATCTACTTTAATAGAAGTGAAAGAAGAGTTGGATTAAACATTTCTAAATTTACTTTAGAAAATCGTCTAAAGCTCCCTCAATAAGTAATCTCGTCCTCTTTGTAGATCTAATTCCTCTGTACGGCTGTACCTGAATTTCTAGGTACTAAATCTGCTTTATCCTTATCAGATTTTTTGAGTTTAAGGAATTTTTTTCTAATATACACCACGGGATATACAAGAAGAAAAAAAGTGTGGACTCTCCAACTTCTTCAGAAATGAACTTCTTGATTAACATGTTTAAGTTGTCGAAGAACAAGAAATTGTTATAAATCAGGACAGAATTCGAAAATAAAGTCTATAGAGAATAATGGCTCTTTAAAATCATTCTTTTGACGAAAAAAAGATGATTCACAAACAACTCTATTCCTTTTTGAATAGAAATTCAATTATTGTTTCCTTTATAAAATGGTTTAAATTAATAAAATCTCTACCATAGAAAGTACTTCTGAAACATGGGAAGAAGCAATAAAAATATACCTTCAATCAATGTTCTAAAAGCGTAAAGCGTGGCTAAGCGTCGAGGCCGAGCTTCAAGCTTTTCGGACTTAGGTGAAACCTAAGCGAGAGCGAGATAAACGCAAAGCGAGAACGATGCGTGAGGTGTGACTATGCGTGGAAGCCAAGCTTCACGCCTAGGCGAAGCTTAAGCGAGCTTTTTAAAACAGTGCCCTCAACAACTCCTATGAGCATTAAGAAAGGTGAAAGCGTATTAGTTGGAAGCTCAAAAAAGTTATATAAAAATAGATTTCAAAGAAGGCACAGAAGATCAGAAGCAAGATAATACAAACCAAAATAATAATACTAAAAAAGATGGAAAAAAAATACTTTTTTATTTTTTTATTAAGAAAATTAAAATTTAAGCAAAGAAATTTATTTCATATTTAACAGATATATTTGAAGATAAAAAATTCTAAATTAATACTTACTGGTATCCAACATTATTGCTGGAGATGCAACACGAAGTTAGATGACCAGATACAGAACAATATATTTAGAGATACAGACTTGCAACTAAAGGAACACGATAATTTTTAATATACAAGAAATATAAAAATTGTTCCAAAGTTTTTCTCTGAACAATGTCAAATCAAATACTTAAATGTTTAAAGTACAGATAAATATCTTGAGAAAAAACTAAAATATCATCGATATAATTAATAATAAATGTAGAAAATTGAGTGAAATTCTCATTTATAATTTTCTGGAATTTGAACGGGGCATTTTTTGATCTTAAAGATGTGACATTCCATTCATATTGACCAAAAGCAACTGTGAAAGTTGTTTCGTACTTATCATTTTCTTCAATTTGAATTTGCCGATATCCTATTTTAGATCAAAATTTGAAAATAAATTAGCTTCATCAAATCTTGATAATGAATCTCTTTTGTTAGTAATCGGATATCTTAACGAGCTTTATTCAATGGTTTATAATTGGAGAGAGACTTGTTGCACAAATGACTAATTATGAAGATTTGGAAATTGTGATTTTATAGTACTTTCTAAACTATTCCTCTTCAGAAAGAATAATGCTATTCATAGTCGCTCACTGCCGGTAGTTGGCATTACTCAAATTTATTACTGGTAGTGAGCGACTATGAATACCAATAGTCAGAAAGAATTCAAAGTTTCTTTTTAATTTTTCCAGCTATTTTACAGGTTATGCTTACAAAGAATTTGTAAAAGTGTTGTCTCATAGCTGGTGTCTTGCATATCAATGTCTGATAGCTTGGACCGACCAAAATACTCCTTTGCTACTTATCTTTATACTTCATATTTTGTGCTCATGTAGTGTGTAACATTCTCATGACTCACTCTTTACAGCATAATATTGATGCCACTAAATGAGAAGGCTGTTCTCTATGCAGTCATAGTTGCCCGATACATGTCCAAGGCATGTTTGGTACATATTAATGTACATTATTAGCTATACAATAAACAAGATTTAATTTGTTTCATTCTCTTCTTAATGTTGTCTAAGATAGAGCTTTTGCTCTCATCAACGAATTGTCGTTCTTGTATGACTGATGTGCTTCTATTATGGTGCACATCTAGGTCATGTTTGATTTCTTCCTCTTAACAGTGTCTGGTCCATCTTTTCAAAGATGCTAAAGTATAGAGTTTTTGTTCTTATAGACGAATTACAAAAAGAGCTCTTTTGTTCGAGTGTATGTTTCATTTTTTTTTATATATAACAAGATATGTTTTTGTCCAATAAAGCTGATTGCTTTAATTTAAATTTTACTTGAAATTTTTGGCTGATGTGTTTTTTCATCCAGCTATGCATGTCTACATATAATGATTATTCTGTTTATATATAATCCATTAATTTCTATTGCTTTATATTAACTAAAGTTGCTTTCAAAGACTGCTTACCCACAAAGAACACTTTTTAATTCCTTTGTGTTTAATGCCATCTTTCTATTTTTGCTGTTAAGGGTCAAAATGTTTTGTTGTTTTAGAAATGAAAATAAGGTTCACTCGTGGAGAGGCTATGTGTACACCCACACTTACACACATTTATGTGTCAAACAATGATTTAGCCAAATTATTATTTATTTGGCCAAATTATTTATTTGGTCAAATCATTGTTTGACACATAAGATGGTGTAAGTGTGGGGTATACAATTAGCATTATCCGTAAAATTAGGTTTACTTGTGGAGAGGCTATGTGTCTAAAGAGAGAATGAAGAATCGTCCACTCTTTTTAGGATTTTTGAAGTTCAACCAAGTTGACCATATATTGAATCAGGTTTTATAACTACTAAGCTTAACCAACTCATGCACTCAATTCAATTACTGGATTGAACGCACTTTTAAGATAAAAAATATCACTTTTATTAAAGTTAACTTTAACATTGGTTTTATAAAACAATATTTTATATGGGATACGATAACTAAAACAATATATGTGTAATTTTTTTTTATCATATCTAGGGCTGGACAATACAAATCAATCGAATCGAGCGGTTCGGTTATGTTATTCTTAAATTTAAATCGGATAAAATGATTAGAAACGAGAACCGACTGATTATGGTTCGGTTATCGTTTCTAGACTCAAAATCGAAAAATCGAACCAACTTTATTGTTTTTGAGTTTTTTCTACAAATTTAGTCTATAAAAACAGAACATTTCATTTCTATGTTTATTATTTTGTATTGAGATGGAACCTTGTGTTCAAAATTTGATATAATGTTCTTTTGTGAATAGATAAATATTTAAAAATCATGATTTTTTAGGTTATTGTGTTGTTTCAAACAAGAAGAATAAAACAATTGTTAGAACTATCACAATTTTGAAAATATTAATAATCGAATCGATTCAAACCAAATAGAATCGAACAGTTTGGTTACATAATTCAAATTGGAACCGATAATTCCATTTAGAAGATATTCAATAGTTTTCAGTTTGGTTTAGAGAATAACTAAATTGGACCTGCCGACTACTAATCATGTACAATGCTCCAACGCTTTAAACGAAAAAGTTAAAAGGTGGTCATTGGCTTTGAATCATCATTAATTTGTCTAAAAGAATGGTGCAGTGCCAATTCTCCTAGAATGCAGAATCTAAAAATTCCATAAAAAGGAAAAAGGAAAAAATTAAAGGCAGCATAATGATTCAAGAATTCACAATTATATGCATGGATATGGCCCAATAGTAATAATTACATATTTTGCATGGTCTTTTCTTTAAGATCAATAATTATTTGGTGCTATAATTTACCAAATCATTTCAACTTTACTAATAAAGAAAAGGGATATGACTACAGTGATAATTTACGTTGTAGTCATATCATTGTGTCCTTTTTTTATTTATTTTATTATATGTTTGGTAAAATAGACTCGACTAAACAATATAAATAAGAAGGAAAAAGAAAAATTTAATTAAATTGTTTGTATTCTCCATTCTTATCTAATTTTACGTACGAAAGTTACATTTCGCACATCGAAATAGATCGTATAAGAAATTTAGTTATGCGTCTAATCTTTGATGGGAGATAGCAAAATTCATGTCGACAATGGGACAGAAAAGGTTGTTAGAACAGAACCAAGTTGAGTTGAAATTGTGAGTGAAAATGGTAGTCATTTTCTGAGAGTGGGGCTGAATCTAATCAATTATCAATACAATAATATCCTTTTGACTAAAAATAAAGAAAAGATAAAGTTTGATGTTTGGTCATCAATGATGAATGAATAGGAAGCTCTTAAAGATAACTTTGAATAGGAATTCTAATGATGATATTCCAAAATTGCAATTCTTTCTTTTCGTTATCCAATTAATCTGTAAATAGTCTAAACGTTTAGATAAAATGATTTAGGCCATGTTCGGTAGTCATTTTTTCAATAAAAACCTATTTTTTTGCTTACAATTTTTGACTTTTCAACATTTTTACACTACAAAAAAGTTTGAAAAGTCAATAAAGTACCCAAAAAACTTATTTTTTTCCCAAAAAAACTATACCGAACATGCCCTTAATTTAGAATCAGGGCAAATAAATGTTTCAAGTCTCTCCTTGTACAGAAACATGCAAGCTTAAGCAAGAATAATGGAGGGTCTAAAACGAAGGCTTTAATGTCTAAAAATCCAAACTGTGAGAACCAAGAGAAGTGCAAAGGAGATAATGTAATCCAATGACTGCTACTGGCATTTCATGTGAAAAATGAGAAAAAAACACAGCAGAAGAAATGGCATTCAAGCATTACGGATCGAATTTCATTTCCTACATTCAGCAAATTATATAACTCAGAATAATCTCAAAAGTTTCACCTTGCTGTTCATTCTTCCAAGCCGAGTAACTAGGAAGAATACAAGCAAACGAGTAAACTACTTCATCGACAGTAGTTCTGCTCTTTGGGAAAGACTCGAACAAGAGAAAATGTACAATAGCTTGAAGCAAGCAAAATAATACGATTTTTATACAGCAGAATACTTTGGTCAATAACTCGCTCTTATACGCATTTATATCTGCTTGAATTCTCCATTACTATTTCTAGACAATAACTATCTAAAACCAACTCTACAGGACCCCAGAAGGTAAAAGAAATAAATCCAAGCAAATAAAAACATGAATGAACGAGCCATCTACTTGGAGGAGGAGAGGCAGGCGGGGCAAAAGGAATCTAACGAAAACGTTCCCATCTTTTGTTTCTCTTGCACTTTTGATCGTCTTTCTGCCCCTGATATTGAACCATCGACTGGCAATACATCTCTGCATCTCCCCCTTGTAATGGGGAAAGGAAATATACAACATTAGCACAAGTTTCCAGCCTCATGCTTCTACCTCTTCTGCAACAGGCTTAAGGACTCCCCCTTTGACGAAGGCTGGGTCGAGAAATTTAGCCACGAATACCCACAACTTATAAACATCATCGAAATTGGACAAAAAGCCAAGAGAAGCAGTGACAACCTCAACTCTGATGAATCCACTTTTACCATCGTGTCTGCCATTTTCCATTGGCTTACAAAGTGTTGTATTGTCAAGACTCAAAGATCCTCGTTGCTGTTTGGAGCTATCTACAATCCGTATGTGACTGAGGATGCCAACACCAAGAGAGATACCGTGTGCCTCGGCCAGCTTCAGAACAACTTCCGGACTAATCATACCCCGGTTTCTGTCCCTCACATTGAATGCAACAGCTGCACCTCTTTCGTATTTAATTTTCGGGCCATAGATCTGAATAAGTGGTACACTGTCCTTTCCGTTTGAACCTGGGAATCTTAATTGAAGCAATGAGGTTACGAGCCAATTAACCAGGAATCGCAGTCGAGAGGTTGTCTTGTTGAGACCCAACATGTTTATGTGATCAAGATGCTTACAGATCAACTCGGGTTCATTCCTGTCCAGCTCGTGTTCACCATCGTATTCCCCATTACTAATGTAATCCTCATCGTCGAGGCTTGTGGCTGATAATTCTCCCGGCTCCAGAGTATGGCTTAGACTAGCTCTGTTATTGTCTTCTGTGCTAAAGGATACACTTCTTCCCCTGTTTCCAGGCTGCTCCGTCTCTTCTATGCCAAAAAATCTACCACCGGCAATTCTACTCCTTTCTCTCCTTTCCAGCAACCTAAACTCACCTTCTGTCTCTCGTCTTATTGCACTTTCCTTTGTGTCGGGGAATATCTCAGAAGCTGAGCCGTTCTGAATGCTCCTATGATTAGAAGCAGAAGACAAGTTGTTGGGACCGTATCCTTTTGCGGCAGAATTCAGTGGTTTGATGGTATCAGGTTCTTCTTCAATTTCCTGAAAATGTTGATACTCTGGAGTTCTATATTCTCTTGAAGCCTGGTTTCTGTCAGTAAATTGTTCTTCTTCAGGAATCTCCTTGAAGTGGTCCAATTCTTGAGACACTGATCGAACAGCTGCATCAAATGACAATACATGGTGGTCTTCATGTCCTGGATTCAATTCCTTCTCAAACATTGGGCTACTTGATAGCTTTAATGCTTTCGGAGAAATTTGCTTACGAATCTTTCTTCCAGCAAACCAAACTGGTGGCGATGGAGAGGCCTCGTTGAGTTTGTTCGAATGACCAGCTTTATCAGAACCAAGTGGACTCTGACCTAAATCAATCCACAGTGAGTTATCTGATGATTCATCTTCACTAAAGACCGGGCTTTTCATCACCTCCCCAAAAGAAATACTCTCAGTTTCTTCAAATATAGTGCTCGCCCCATCCCTATCAGAACTGTTATCATGCTCCAACTCACTTTCAAATACATCCCTCACCTGCGCAGATGTGTACACACCAGAAAAGGCTGGTAACTGAGATTCTGGATGAGTTTCTGAGTCAACTTCATTCCCACAGACTTCTTCCTCCTCAACAAATCCCGGAAAATTATCCATTGAATCACTCAAGTACAGAGGAAACACGGGAGTAATTTTCACTATACCCGACCCGGCATGTCCAGACTGATTTTGAAGGCTTGACATCACAGATTTCTTGATTAAAAGACATCCAAATCCAGTCGGGTCATAGCCAAACACTCTGTAGAAAGACGTGATGATGAAATCTGGTCGAAATAAGGATAACCCAAGGGAATCCATGTCCTTTGGGCCCAATGACCCAGCATCAAGCAAAACATGCCAGTTGTTCTGTTGAGCCAGGGCCATCCATTGATACGAGTACTTTGTACCGGTAACTCTCGACTGCACAGGGAACACGAAAAGGCCAACAGCAGAATCTTTCTTCCTCCTCCGTTTGTTCAAAATTTGCTTCCTCAAATCAGTTGAACAGAGCTTGAGAGAAGGCCATTTAAACCAAGCGCTATTAACTTTGGCACCTTTCTCTCGAGCACTTTGAGCCATCCAATTCACAGACTGGCTGTCGTGATCAAACATGGTCAACAACCTTTTGTTTGTTTGAAATGGATAAGATTCAGCTAACAGTTTAAAGGCCGAGCCACGACTCACAGTAAATACAAGGCCATACTCATTCTCAGGGATATTCAAATAGTCCATTATTCTCATCTTTATATCATGTTCAACGGTGCCTTTCTCAGCACCTCCATATAAAGCGTGATTTCCCAAATTTGCAGTAATCTCAGACAAGCTAAAAGTAGACGATTCCCAGTAATGAACACTTTGTAGCAATGAAAACAATCCAAATCCACAGTAGTCGAGACATACCTTTGAATTGGAACCAGAGAGATGCGAGTACTCATCTGCCCTCAGCTGATCAATCCTCTCCGACAACTGATACTTCGGGTACATCATGAAGAACTTCGAGAACGCCTCACCAAGCTCAGGAATGGAGTCCCCAGAACCAAATGTGTGCTCAGCCGCAAGGGCAGTGGCTCTAAGGAACTCTGCCTGTGCATTTAGTCGAGCAAGTGATCGCGATCGGCCCAAAACCTCATCTTGATTTACCATGGAATCAGAAGCCATGTTCTGGGATTTAACAAGAGATCCATCTTCAGATGCTTCCTCAAGAGCCTCCATCAGCTTATGCTCTTGCAATTTCCGCAGAATTAAAGAGTTTCTCTTGATTTCCTCTGGTGAATGGTCAGAATCATCTTTTCTTCTGCTCTTTTTGTCCAAGATTAGAGAAGCACAGTGAGATAATGGCTTCCAAAGTGAGATATGCATCAAATATTTTTTTTCCTTCAAATGTATAAATTAATCTAATAGAGTGTGAGAGATGTTCAGAAAGAATAATCAATCAAAGGGGTTGATTTTGGTTTAGCCCATCTAACAAGAAACCACAGAAAATGGGACTCAATTCAAACCCTAATCTCCTAAAAGCAAAAGGAATTAAAGCTACAAAAAAAAAAAAGGCTTCCACCAGAATAAACCTTTGTTTTCAAAAATCAAAATCCCATATCTTAAGGAGGGAAAATAACCCTTTTAATCCACCTTTCAAAAATCTAACAGTCAAACACTGTGTTGTGATTGAGCTGAAAAGAACACAAATTAAAATTGGACCAGGTCAAGAAAACCCAGGATTTGACCTCTTGAAGATTAGGTATAGATGAGGACCACAGAGGAGTAAAAGGGTAAATTATACCCACAGATTTTTGGGATTGAAGTGTGAAATCCAGTGAATTTAGTATTTCACTTCAAACAGTTAAGAAAGATTGCAAATCACCAAACAAGAATCGACAGGATATTCAAGAAACAGAGTTTCCAAAGATTCAATCTTTAACATAAATTTTTCCAAAAACCCAACAAGGAGAAATCAAGAAAACCACAAGAACACAATAACCAGATCCCGAAGAATTGAATGTGGAAGAGAAATGCTTGAACACACCAAAATGACAACAAAACTGTTTGAAGAAATGTCTCAAAGTACACCCCTACTCCTTTCTTGAAACACCTGATGAGCTCTGCTCTCTCTCTCTCTCTCTCCCTCTCCAGCTTTTCTGCAAGTCAATTAAAGAGACCCCCCACCCCACTCCAAACAACGCACATTTACTTCAGGAAATATTTGAAAAGTGTAGAAATAAAATCTAGCTTCACGAAATATAGACATGTGATACTACGCAGCTAGTTATTTGAAAAGTTTTCGATGTTTAAGACTAATTGTGAATTATAATGAAAAGATAAGAATTAGTTTAATCTTTTTTAACATTAAGGAATTACTTGTTACTCAGCAATAATTTGAGCACCAAATAGTGCAATTTTTTTGCAAATTTATCACATATTTGTCATTGTTTAAATTATAATTTCAACTGGTCAAATTGATCAAACATTTTTTTATCTACATATTACATAAGACCCACAACGTACAATTCACTTTTTATTCTCGTATTCACCTACAACTTATAATATAAGCACTTAAAATATAATTTCAGCATTACCAAACATATAGTTAGTACATGTTAGATAGTAAGTTGTAGATCCTACAAAATGTGTAGGTAAAAAATATATTTAATTATTTTTATTAATTTAAATTATAATTTAAACTTAAATAAGCAAATTTTTAGTTATAAGTAAATAATTATTTTTATCACTCATAGTTGAATAATTAAGTTGATTATTTTAAAACTGACTTTGTCCCACGGAGTAATTTTGTTGACTGTTGTGTAATCAATCAATTGTTCAATTAAAATAATTGGAGTACTGACTAAAATAAGTTTGTTGTGCTCAGACCTACCACTACCCAACACCCTTTCTTCTAGCACTAATATGGCTCAAAGTCAAATAATGAGCTTACTTGTAAAAGTTGTTTCCTGTCCAAAAGTCCAACTATGTGCCTTTACTTTGTACATACTTATCATTGGATTCATAAAAACACCAAGAAATCATATCTTTGACCAAGTTCAAAAATATTATTTCGGTATCAATTTTGATTTTAATAAACAGTTAAAAATTAAAATCAACAATTAATTTCAACCATATATTTTATAAGACTCACACCTTTTTCAACTTTTTAACTAAACATTTCATCAACTTTTACAAAAAAATCTGATTTTAATCAGAATCAAACACACGCCGTTCTTTTTAATTATGAATTTAAGTTGCTTATTTTATTAGTAAAATAAAATTTACTTTTAAAGTGAATAATTTACTATTTTAAACTTATAAATAAATTTTTAAGTTTAGCTTAACCAGAATAAAGAAATGATTTGAATAAACGTATCTATATAGAAGAAAGGTGTTAGCAAAAGACAAGACTACGCAGTCTGAATATCTAGTGCAATAGTCACAATTATAAGTATTATGTCATAACGCACATCGTGCTCCAAAAAATATATCACATTGTCAAATTATACGCACTCTATTGATTGTCGATTTCGTATCAACATATGCTGCATGTGCGTTGGCCAAATAGGCAACAATATTTAGCTATGTAGCAATTACTTGAGTCAAACAAATCATGTTGGTCCAATAATTATAAGGAGTGTTTGTGTACATTAAGAACCAAAAATAAGAGACACAATCAAAGAAAAAATGCAATGTCACAAATATACAAAATTATTAAATTTATGATCATGTAAGAGATAAAATCACATCTACTTGTATGTACACAGGACAAAATTATAATGTGTCCTATATATAATAAAATCTATTGAAATATTCTATAAATAAAAAGTGAATAATCAATTAGAGCCAAAGTTTCAAAAAACGTAAAGTATAGTTAGGTATGGAGGCCAAGTTTCAAGATTTTTGGGCCTAGGCGAGACTTAAGCGAGGGTGAAACGTGAGTGAGGCATGAAAATACATTTTCTTATTTTTAATATTAAAAAAAGATAAAAAAATATTTTTTAACTAAAAAACGCTCGCCTAAGCGAGTCTAGGTGAAGGCTAGGCGCGCATTTTTTAGTTAAAAATATAGTTGACCAAAAAAGCTCGCGCCTAGGAGCTAAGCGAGGCATGGAGGTCACGCTTCGCGCCTAGACGTCACTTATGCGCGCTTTTTAAAACACTGATCAGAACAGTTTGAACCAAGATTATTAGTAACACATACAATATTGATGACACGATCTATTTTAATTAAAATTTATTATCAATCAATTGTTGTAGAATGATTACTAGCTTTTCTCTATGCGCCATTGACATGTTATTATCATCTATACATTTTATAGGACTTACAACTTTTATCCACTTTTTATTCACATATTTTGTAGGGCACACTGCTTATAGTCTACAAAAATTTTTACCAAACATATTCTATGTAAGGCTTGTTTGACTAAGCTTAAAAAGTTTACTTCTAAGTAAAAATAACTATAGATAATTAAATTAGATAAATATTTTTTGACATTAAAGTAAACATTATTTATTGACTTAAGAAATTAGTTGCCTAAACATGTTTAGTTAAGGGAAATTGGTGCAAATAATCCCTAACGTATGACATTAGTGCGCAAATGGTCTCTAACCTTTCATTTTTAGCAGAATGGTCCCTAACCTATCCATTTAGGTGCGTAATTGGTCCTTTTTGACAGATTGCGTCAAAAATTTGTTAAAAACCTTTCATTTAAGTGCACAAATGGTCCCTCTCATTTTTTTTGTTTTTATTAGTAGGAGTAAAATTGTTAAGTTATATTTTTTTTCAGCATTTCACTTGGCGCAAATGATCCCTAACCTTGGTTTTAATTAAAGAAATTTACAATTGGATTCCTAACTTTTACAAAAAGTGTAAATGGATCCGATAATTTAATTTTTTTATTAAAAATTAAAAGAAACTAACAAATTGATATTATACTAAATTATTTTTTATATTTTATGAACTATTATAAAATAACTAAAATTTAAACTCATAATTATTAACAAATGTATTAATTAAAATTATTTTATTATTATTAAGTAATCATATTATTTAAAATTCAAATTTTAATTTTATCATTACAACATAAAAATAAAAATAAATTTGTCATAAATAAAATTTTTAATTATGCTCAACCTAGCCCGATTTTATACGGTCATATTTACTAGGCAAACTCAACACGCTTTTAAGTCACAAGACTACTGGGCCAGCCCAATTTTAAATTTTTATTTATTTTTCTATTTATCAAAAAAAATATCTTTACCATCTTCCACGTACCCCACCTTTGAAAATCTGACCAGAGAAGAGGGGATTTCTCCCCCTGGTCGCTGGTATTTTTTACCGGCGACCAGGGGAGAGAATGCCGCGAATAGGGGGGAGAAATTCCCCCTCCCCGTCGCAGCAAATAGGTGGGAGGGGGGATTTCTCCCCCCGGTCTCGGGAAGAGATGAGGGATTGTCACCAGTACAGTGGGAGAAATCCCCTCCTCTCTGGTCGGATTTTAAATGTGGGGTGGGGTGGGGTGGGGTGGGGTGGGGCGGGGCGGGGGGGGGGGGGTGGAAGATGGTGAAGACTTTTTTTTTTTAATAAATAGAAAAATAAATTAAAATTTTAAATTGGATTGACCCAGTAGTCCTATGGCTCAAAAGCGGACTGAGTTGGCCCAGTAAATATTAGACCATATAAAATCGGGCTGGGTTGAGCATAATTTAAATTTTTATTTATAACAAATTTATTTTTCTTTTTATATTGTAATGATAAAATTAAAGTTTGAATTTTAAATAATATGATTACTTAATAATAATAAAATAATTTTAATTAATACATTTGTTAATAATTATGAGTTTAAATTTTAGTTATTTTATAATAGTTCATAAAATATAAAAAATAATTTAGTATATTATCAATTTGTTAGTTTCTTTTAATTTTTAATAAAAAAAATTAAAATATCGAATCTATTTTCACTTTTTGTAAAAGTTAGGAATTCAATTGTAAATTTTTTTAATTAAAACTAAAGTTAGGGATCATTTGTGCTAATTGAAAGGTTGAAAAAAAATGTAACTTGACAATTTTACTCCTACTAATAAAGACAAAAAAATGAGAGGGGCCATTTGAGCACCTAAATGAAAGATTTTTAAGGAATTTTTAACTGAATCCGTAAAAAAGGACCACTTAAATGGATATGTTAGGGACCATTCCGTCAAAAATGAAATGTTAGAGACCATTTACACACTAATGTCATACGTTAAAGACCATTTACGCCAATTTCCCTTTACTTAAAAGTAACTTTATTACATTGAAAATAGAAACAAATTAAAAAAAAAAATCAATTATTGATAGATCCAAATAATTTAATGTTTACCAATGTATTTTAATTGTTAAAAGAGCTTATTCGATAGAGTTTAAAAATAATTTTTTTTTAGGAGATTTTGGAAAAAAAATTGATAAAATTGGTAGATCTCATAAGACATGTGGTTAAAAATGAATTTAGAGAAAAAAAATTAAAAATTTTATACGAAATATTCTCTAAATATAATACCACGCGTGTTTGTTACAAAATGGTAGACAAGCGTACATTACGTGAACAAAATTTTAATATTTTCTTGTCTTAACATTATTTTAATTTATCTAGAAGTGTGAATAGAGATGGCTCGATGTGAATCTACATGCACTGCAATTTTTTGCTCGACATAGCGGCAAAAAACCAGAGTAGAACCCCTTGCGTCCTTTTTTGATTTTTTTTTTAAATATGGCCATTTAAAAAAAAATCTATAAGGGGTAAAATAGTAATGTTCATTTTACAGGAAAAAAAAAACACCTAACTCCATTATTATTCTCTCAATATTCATCTCATCCTCCGTAAGTTCGTCATTGGTGTTCAATATTTGTTGATTTTAACCTTTATAAATTGGATCCATTAGGTGGAGAATGTTAAACTAGTGTTCGTGAATCGAAGACAATCAAGAGAAAACGTGGTATGGTCGAAGAAAATTCAAACTCGAAGAAGACAAATATTGCTGAGCAGTGAATTATTTTAGGGAATTTTCTTTTGTTGATTTGTTGATTTTTCAAACTTGGTATGTTGATTTTTTTTTTTTTAGGGATTTTTCTTATATGAAATCCTATGGTTTCTCATTGTTATTTGATATATCTGTGAACACTTGCACTCAGTTTATTATCTATGTGAACGTTTGAACTGTGAACATTTGATATTTCTCATTGTTTATTCACCATATTTTTAATCTATATTCACTTGTCTCATTCATTTTGAACATTTGATTTATCAAGCATCTTCCAAATTGATTTCTAATCTCCATTTAAAATGGTGTCATATCAAGGTCTTTTCAATTTAATAAAACACTTGTTTTCTTAAGATTTGTTTCAATTATATATGATGCCTTCAAATACTTGTACCGTGCAACCTTCTTCTCAGTAACAAGGGCAAATCGAGGTCATAAGAGTCATGTTATCCCAGGGCACTTTTCTTTCTAACGCAGAAAAGAACACCGTACACTAGTAGTCTACTCTACTAGACTATCTTCTGCCAATTCTCGATCGACAGTAATGAAAGACAATTTAAAAAAAACTTTGTAACTGAATATTTGAATGCAGTGAAAATAACTTGTTAATTGATTAATGAAAGCATAAAATTACAATTGCTGGTGCAGGGGGGGTGAATACTAGCGAGCTTGACAAGACTTTGAATACCAACTACCCCCTATAATAGTTTAAGTAAAAAAAATATAACTTACATAAATAGACATCTAGAAGCTAAGAAATCATAATAAGTACTTACAAACACCAAGATTCTTTTACAACTAAAAATAAAATATTAAAACTGAAAAGAACTAACAATTTAAACTAATATTTACATGGTGCGGCCAAAGTTGGGCAAACTAAGATTGCGAGTGGTTAGGAGGCTAAATATAGCTGCGACCCTGACACGTGGTCTATCTGAAGGATATTGTATTTCCTAAGTTAACAGTTTGGCATTATGTCTTCCTTTTAAACATTGAGTATTATCGAATGAGCATATGCCAATTTCAGAAATACAATTGGCTATTATTTTCATGGGCACCTCATTATCGATATGACAATTGAGTGATTCAACAAATTGTACAGTCTCTGCTTTTTGATTTTTTCATTAGTAGTTGATGGAGTGATAGGTAAGATCATATTTTTAGTTTTGTTTGATATGGGGTGTCATTATTTGTGGGTTCTCACTTGAGTTTATGATGTTAAATTGTGTGTGTGTGTGAGAGAGAGAGAGAGACTGTGAAGTGTTATCATCTTTTTTACTTGGATTTAAGTCCAAGTTGGTATGATTGAAATTTCTACTATGATTGCAATTATATCTTAGCAATTTTGTGACCATTTATAAATGATTTTTGTACTTATTTGGTGATTTTGGGTTTGCAAAATATTGTGATAGTCCTAGAAAAATTTATGTGATGACTAGTGAGAATCCGATTTTGTAAAGTATTGTGTTGTTTTCGTTAAGACATATTTGTACTCGATGCATTCTTCTACTATTGAGCTTTTTGTTTGACAGCAATCTCCTAAGATGACATTATTTGAGCATGTGAGATCATTTTTAATATATCTTATTTTGAATATTTTTGTTCTTCCAAGTCCTAAAAATCCATTTGCAATTATCATCTCCGCACTTTAACATATATTCCTTCTTGTCTGATTTATTATTTTAATCACATTGTACTGAAAGTTATTATGCATTGCATATATCAAAATACTTTTTTTTAACCAATGATTTATCAATGAAAACTTTTTTCTTTTGCAGTTCAGTTCAGTTCAATTCAAAGCAACAACTAAAACCATTTCACTTCCACTTTCATTACTCATTTCTTGAACTTTCGGCATACATTTAGGAACATCAATAGCAAACTCTTCGATTGTTGGTAGTCTTTGAACTCATCAATTGCAAAGTCTTCGATTGTTGGTAGTCTTTGAACTGGTGTAGTCTCCAATTATGAGTTTCAAAAAGTTGTATTTGCACCATGTCATTTTCTTCAAAAGTAACAGCTTTCAAAACTTGCATGTCTTCAAAAGATTTAGTTCTGCGATCTTTTGATAATAGTGTGACATCTATACACAATAGAAAAATTGTAACATGTTTTTTTCATCTTATATTGTATTGTTATTGTTTGTCTCGTTGTACATGTTTGATCAAGCTTAAATTATAGTTTTAACTAGTTAAATTGGTCAAATATATTTTTTATCCACACATATCGTAAGACCCACAACTTACTATTCATTTATTATCTATACATTCCATAGGACCCACGACTTATAAGTACAAAAAAATTATTTCAACACTTAATATTATTTACGAAAATCTCATCCCCAAGTTCATTGTATGTGCATTCTATTGGGATGATGAATCCGTTCATTATAAAATTTATGTATCGGTTTCCTTTTCCTCATTTACCATCATAAATAAAGATATTGATTTTATCCATATATGTTAAAAAAATGACATATATACATTATTATCAAAGTGAAACAACTATATTACACATTGTGGCATTTCAAATGCACAACTTCAAATACACCATGTGTGCCCTTTTAATTAAAATGTGTCACAACATGTTGTTTTTTAATTCATATTCAAAACAACAAGGTAAAACAACACGAGTGATGATACTCAATAATACATGTCATTCAATAATGCAAAACAAATATTAAATTAGAACAAAAATAAATAGCTAATGAGTAAAAATCACATAATGATAAAAATAATCTAAAAAATTGCATGCACATACAAGCAAAAATATCAAAAATCTCTAATCCATAAGAAAATTGTAGTAGCTTTCAAAATAGAGTATGTTGATAAGTTACCTAGAAAAATCAACTTTTAATGTCGATTGAAGAAATTGAAATATGAAATGAAATTTACACAAAAACATGAAAATTTACATTGTTGAAAAGTTAGAATCTAAACATCAAAACTATGAAGATGAAATAAATTTTATCATATTACCTGAGAAATAGAGATGCGAAGTTTTGATTTTTGGCAAAATTGAAAAAGAAACAGAAAGAATTGAAGTTGTTCTTAATTCTAAATTTTGATTTAATGGGAAGAATTGAAGAAGAAGCAGTGTACGATCTCCAATTTGGATTGTGTCGTGAGGGAGAATAGGGTTATGAGTAGGGCTGGGCAAAAATTGATCCAAACCGTTCAACCCGACCAACCCGAGCGATTTGGATCGATTTTTGAGTGTAATCAGGTTGGGTTCGGGTTTTGAATTCAAAATTAACGTCAGGTCAGTTCGATTTGTGGGCCACCCCACCCCACCCCACCCCACCCCACCCCACCCCACCCCACAACAATTAATTTTAAAAAAATGGATAGATGCCTAACTCTAATCAACCCTAAAACTAAAAGGGCCAGAAAAACACTCCAGCCCATTTTCTAAAATAGGAAACCGCAATCTGCGAGTCTCTCTCCACTCTCAATCCAACGTCCAGCCGTCTACTAAACGCAGTCGACACAGTCGCCACTCGCCGATCGCCACAATCTTCTTCGTCTAAGTTTTGACACCGATTCCACCACTTATCCCTCATCAATCTCTAGGCGACCAAGGTAAATCTGATAGACTTTCTCTTCAAAATCGAGGCCAAAAGTTAATTGCCCTAACTCTATATTATACTTCGGAAGTTAATTTTTGTTTAAGTAGATACATTTTGGGGGTCATTTATTATGGATAGGTATAATATACTTCGGAAATCATTATTTTTTTTTTCAGATTTAATACATTCAACATATTTTTTTCAGATTTAATATACTTCTGTCATTATTTTTTCAGATTTAAGTAGATACATTTTCATTTTTCATATTTTATATGTTCAAAGTCTCCGTTCAGATTTAGCAGTAGGACTAGGAACTGATTTTGCTTAGGCTACCAAATTATGTTTTATGCACTGATTTTGCTTGAATATAAAATCAGTGATTACAATACATGAAAATGCAAGATCAAAGTATATCAATACAGAAAAGTAAATGTGATTTTTTTTGCTGATTTTTTTTTTTTTTGGTGATGATCATTTGTAGATTTGCATTGAATTTTGTTTTGGTGTTCGTTGGTCGTTGAAGAGAGTGACGAAAATAGACAAAAGGTATAATACTTGTTATTTCTTACTTCTTACATTGAATCTTAATTTTCTCATTTCATACATTGATTATTGATAGAATTTGTGGAATATTTATGTAGATATGGATATGTTTGAAGAGAGTGATAATATAGCCCCATCAAATGACACAAATTTGAGTTCAGATACATGTCCATCATCAACATTAGGTAAGAGAAAATCAAACAAAATAGCTTCATATGTCTTGGATCACTTCACACTATTGGGCCCAAGGGATGATCCGAATGTTAGGTGTAAATGTACTACTGTGGAATAGATTATGCATGTGGCACCAAAAAGTGTGGGACAAGTACTTTGAATAACTATTTGACAAATAATTGTAAGAAATATCCTGGTAGATTGTAAGATAAAATAAGCAAAAAATACTATCTTTTGAGAACCAAAAAGATGGTGGTGGGAGCAATCTTATAGCTATTAGTCGTAGTAAGGCGGAGTGTAGGGTTGCGTGTGGTAAAATGGTAATACTGAATGAACTATGTTGTGAAAATATTGTGATTGCAAGTATACAATATCGCACAAAAATAATAAAGTGGACATATTGAGTCCGGATTATCGTTCCCACGAATACTATCTTATTTATATATTAGTTCAATTAATCATTATTGATTAATCTGTAGAAGGCACTTTAAAATAAACTGATTTGAGAGGTTTTAAACTAGAACTTTAGATTTTCCAAAATAAGAAAAACAATGTAATAACTTATGTGAAAGCAAAATCAACAATTTAGAAAAGAATGATGATTAAAGCGTTTGGACAAATGAATTCACCTAGTTGTCATCTCTAATTCATCATCTCAATATTTGTTCCTAAAGTTGTATTCGGTCGAATTCACGAATTTAACCTAATTTACCTCTTTTGAGTTCAAATTATTCCTATCTAATTAAGTCAACTTAAGCAGTCAGAATGGTCCTTAATTAGATGTATTAATTCTCCTAAGAATTCAATTCAGACCACAACAATAATAAAAGTGTATTTCTACATTTTATCTAATTGCCGAATTTTACTACATAGTCTAGATTAATAATTTGCTTCTCAATTCATTACAATCTACAAGATCAATGAAATAATGGCTAGTTATTCCAAGCATTAAGAGAAGAAGTAAAATCAAATACTTAAACAATTTATAAATCAAACTTGAGATTTGAAATTAAAGAATTAAACTAGGCTACATCGTTCATCCAAACATTAAATTTAGCTAATCATGTTTCGGGAGAAAGAAAGCGTTAAAAGATTTGAATACATAACCGAATTTTGAATGAAAAAGGAAAAGATGTTGAATATCTTGCACAAAGATATCTTGATATTCACGTTTCTATCTTCTTGAGCTTGGTCGTTCTTCGTTTTCTTCGCCGTTCTTTTCTCCATCTTCTCTTGTATTCTCCAAAGAATGCACTCCTCTTCTTTTGACCTAGGTTAGGTCTTTATGTAGTGTTTTACTAATTTTGGAACTCGTGTACGTGAAAAGACGAAAAAGGGCCTGATTAGAGTTGAAAATAAACCAAAAATCATTCAGACGCGCAAACAGCACATTGCCGCGATTTGCAAACCGCGGTCATACAGCGACAAATAGTAAAATTTTTACCAAAATTTGATATTCAATCATAATTGCAAACTTTAGTCCTCCAAGTTTTGACCTAAAACAATTAAATCAACACACAATTAAATATAAAATCACTTAAAAGTACTCACAATTATCCACTTTTGATAGTTCAGATAAGTGTAAAACTACACTTATCAAACTACCATTTATGTTTGTTGAAGCTCATAGATTTAGACTATTTTGTACTGTTGCATGTCCTCAGTTTGAGCTTCCGTCACGTAGAACTCTTGTAAGAGACATTTATCAATTGTATTTGGATGAAAAATTGAAATTGAAAGATGTTTTCTCTTCTCACCGTCAAAGGGTTTCTCTTACAACTGATACTTGGACTTCTAATCAGAATGTGAATTATATGTCTCTGACAGCACACTACATTAATTTTGATTGGACTCTTCATAAGCGTATTTTAAGCTTTTGTGTCGTTCCAAATCATAAGGATGAAACTATTGGTAAAATGATTGTGTCTTGCTTAAATGAGTAGGAAATTGGCAAAATATTTACAATCACAGTTGATAACGCAACATCAAATGATACGGCTATTTCTTATATTAGGAGGAAGATCGTTGGTTGGGGTAATGATAGGTGTCTTCTAGATGGTAGATATTTGCACTTGAGATGTTGTGCACACATTATCAATTTGATTGTTTGTGATGGTTTGAGGGAAGCATATGACTCTATTGTAGGAATTCACAATACAGTAAAATATGTTAAATCTTCTCCTGCAAGGTATGAAAAATTGAAGGAGTGTGCGAGACAAGAAAAGATTGAATGCAAATCTATTGTGTTTTTTGGATGTTCCTACTAGGTGGAATTCTACTTATCTTATGTTGGAAACTACTTTGAAATTCTAAAAAGCTTTTGATAGGTTAGAAGAAGACGATGCACAATATTTGAATTACTTTCGAGAAGATGAAGGGGGTCGAATGAGGGGTGGACCTCCTTCAAGTTCGGATTGGAAAAATGCTTCTATGTTTGTCAAGTTTCTTAAAAATTGCTTCAATGTTACTTTGACTTTCAGTACTTTGTTGAATGTTAGTGCTCCTACTTATCTTCATGAAATATCTAATCTTGTACTCGAATTAGATTAATGGAGTTTAAGTAGCGATTTTTTGTTGGGTGAAATGGCCTCTGACATGAAGAAGAAATTTGATAAGTATTACGGTAAAATGGAAAATGTGAATCAGTTGTTGTTTGTTGTTACTATACTTGATCCAAGATATAAATTGGATTATGTTGAATAGTATTTTGTTGATATCTACAAGGATGAAGAAGTTGCTAGTAGCATGACTAAGATGGTGAAAGTCAATTTGATGTCTATTTATGAGTGGTATTTGTAATGTAAAGGAATATCTGGAAGTAGTGAAGTAACGAATGAGGCTACTTCAAGTTCTTTTAATTCTGATAAAGGCAGTTCTTGTTGTTCTACTAGTGAGGCTAGGTTTTCTAGGTTTGATGAAAAATAAACAGTAAAAGATTTGACTGATATAAAGAATAATGTGGAAAAATATTTGTTAGATACCTGTGAAAGTGTGAAGAATAAGAATTTTGATGTTCTCAATTAGTGGAAGATGAACAAAAGTAAGTATGGTATTTTGTCCAATATAGCTAGGGATGTGTTGGCAATAGAGACAATTGCTTCAGAAAGTGCTTTTAGTACTGGAAGAAGGATACTTGATCCTTTTCGTAGTTCTTTAAGTCCTAAAATTGTAGAGGTTTTGGTATGCACCCAAAATTGGTTGAAAGCTTCTCCAAACTTGGATGGATTTTTTATGGAAGATATTGAACATTGCAATCAATTAGAAGCAGGTAATAAAACTACATCCTATATAATTGTTAAATTTATTTTTTTCTATCTACTTTACATGTAATTCAATTATTATTTGTTTAGAAATTTTGGAATTAATGAATTCAAAATCAATTGAAGATACTCAAGAACCCAAAGCCAAGTGATTCATTCGTTTTACAATCTTATTCAAGTAAACGTATAAATATAAACTTTGACAAATACTTAATTCAAAGTATTCTTTATTTTTCTCTAATAGTTTCATTTCTTTTGTTGCAGAAGCCTACTATTATTTCTTCAATGGACTGTTTGATGTAATATTTTAACTTTTAACTTTTAACAATGTTGGTTAATTGAAATATGTTTGGATGACTGTAATATTTCACATTTATAATTTTTTGGGGTTGGATGATTGTAATATTTTTAAGTTTGGATTTAGTTTGGATGACTGTAATATTTTTAGATTTGGATGACTGTAATATTTTTAATCGTTATTACTTATTATTTAAGTTGAACTTGTTTTATTTTCAGGATCATTGTCGAATGATTTATTGGATGCTTATCCGATATTAATTTTTAATTTGCACTATCTCTTGAAGTTTGAATTTGTAGTATTCATTTTTTTTTGTCCAAAAATAGTTTTTAATTTGCAGTACTCATTTGGTCCACTCATGTAATGGCCATTTGGTCCACTCATTTGAGTTTGAATTTGCAAAAAAAAAAAATTTAGTCCACTCGTTTAGTCCACTCATGTAATGGCCCAAAAAATTAAAACTGTTATCTGTAAAAAAAAAAAAAAAAAAAAAAACCGCCAACTCGACTAAACCCACCCGACGTTTGTGCGGGTCAGGTTGGGTCGGGTGCAACCCATTTCACGGGTTGGGTTGGGTTGAATTTTTGCCACACCGAAACCTTTGGGTTGGGTTCGGGTTGGGCCCAAAACTGATCCAACCCACGCCCAGCCCTAGTTATGAGCTTTGGGATGAAGCTTTTAATCTATATTTATGGCGTGTTTTAAATCATGGGATTTGAGCATAATTAATACGATTTTTAACTTATAATTAAGGGGTTTTTTCATAAACTAGTTAGACACGAGTGCGTTGCACGTGCTTTTGTAATCATATTGTTAATTTTTAATATTTTTAATTTTTTTTTAATTGTTAATAATTAAAATATTAAAGTAGCAATTGCAATAAAGATAAAAATAAAAATAAAATTTGTTGATAACATGTTATTTTGTATTGTTTGATGTTGATATTTTATTTACATTTATAGAAGTAAAATTGTAATCAAATATAAGTTTTATATAGTAGTAATACGAATAGTAACTTAAATTCAGTGAAAAGCTTTTGGTGATTTGAACTTTAATAATTGACAAACTATTGATATCAAATCGTATGGAATTAATGATGTATTAATAGGGATCTTCAGGATTGTATTTTATGAAATTTTTTTAATAATTATTAATTTTATTGGAGAAAATGTAATAATTGATTATATAATATTGTATATTTGTTGGAGTAGTTACTCTTTGTAAACAACATTTTTTATGTATGTTTTCTTTTATTAAACGCGTCTGATGTATTATTAATTATATTAAAAATTAAAAAAAAAGTTTCATATATTAGTTGTCAATTATATTCACTATAATCCAATACAATGTATTCAAAACAATATTTTCATCTCCATTATTTGAATTTTAATCCATAATAAAAAAAAAGTTACAATTTTTTCATTCATTTTTTTCAAAATCCATTTCTTATTTCTTTCATCTACGTAAGGCAAAAAAAAATCGAGATCGTATTTTCACTTTCATATTTAATTTAATATATTAAATATTTACAAATTTTAAATGTACATTTAATAAATTGTTAAAAATTTAATGTAAGATAATAATGAACAATAAAAGAGTAACAAATAAATATTAATAGCTAATTGCATTCATTTTAAGTACATTTACAATTAGAGATAGGTTTTATATGGTGATACTACCAACAATAACTTGAACCCAATTAAAATATTTTGGTGATTTAAACTTTGATGATTGACGAACCATTGATATTAAATATTATAGTATTAATGATCTCCAGGACTGCATTTTACGAAGAATAAAATTAATAATTACTAATTTTATTATGAAAAAATGTAGTGATTGACTACATAATATTGTACATTTGTTGGAGTAGTAGTTTCTTGTGAACAATATTCTTTATGTATGTTTTCTTTTTATTAGATGTGTTTGATTTGACGACGTAAATGAAATGTCGTAAATGTGAGTAAGAAACAAAAATTAAAGATGTGTCAATACTTGTCTATGTTGTAAGAATATTGTTGACGGACAGAGTAAAAATATTGTTGATGGATAGAAGTAAGATGATAAGAACGTTCTATATATATAAATTAAATTAAATTAAATTAAAAATAAAAAAAGTTTCACACGTTAGTTCTAAACAATAGTATATGTTTGGTGGGTTTTAAAGATTTTGAAAAAAATTTGGTAAAATATGTGACTGAAAAGTTGATAAAAGTTATAGGTTTTACAAAAAATATGTAGTTGAAAATAAATTTGAGAAAAAAAGAATTTAAAAAAAAAAAAGAACGGAACCAAACATGCTCGTAATCACTGTAATCTAATGTAATAAAAATAATCTTTTTATCTCCATTTCAGTTTTGACAATTGTGATTTGAATTTTAATGCAGTGTTAAACAAAGTTATAATTTTTCTCATTCATTTTTATTTTTTTACTCATTTTTCATTCATTTTATCTACTTAATGCAATAAAAAATAAAATTGAGATCATTTTTTCACCTTCATAATTAATTTAATAGATTAAATATTTTAAAATTTTAATTGTATATTTAGTAAATTATTGAAAATTTAATGTACAATAAGGATGAACAATAAAAGAGTAATAAATAAAATATTAAAAAATAATTATACATTAATGACTAAGGTGAATATGAAATTTTAAAAAATTTATAAGGGTAAAATGGTCCAAAAATGTTTCTCCATTTAAGCCCCTTTTAGAAGTAGTATAGATATAGATAACAACAATAAATAAAATATTTCTTAAAATACTGCCATATTTTTTTAAAAAAAAATATTGTTTTTATTTTTATTTTTATAACACTTGTTATTACATTTGTTATTTTAGTTATAATAAATGTGTTACATTTGCGATTAACAAACATAACACATGTAACAACAAGTGTTACAAAAATAGAAAAACAGTATTTTTAGAATAAATATAGTTAAATATGTTATGAAACTAGAAAAGTAGAGAGAGAAGAGAATAGAGAGAGTCAAAACTCAAGTATGTCAATTTACTATAGCAATGACCCTTATTTATAGGGTTCCAAAGGGAGTTACAACCTGATTAGAATACGAGTTCTGGAGTAAGTAGATAACTACATAGACATCTAGATACAACTAAATAGTCATTCATCATTATCTATAATTTTACAACACTCCTCCTTGAATGATTTATTACACAATAACTGTTTCGTTGTTTGGCAAAAATCCAATGGGACAAAAATACCAATAGAAAGAAAAATTTATCAAAAATTGGAGTACTCAAATGCTGCCTCACTGAAACCTTGTCAGAAAAACTCAGTGTGACAAAATCTGAGCGAAAGAAAAAGAGTACAGCTACTCCAACTGATTTTAACCAATGGAAAATCCTTGTATCGAACTATCCATATCTTATGCGTCGATGTATTTAATGCCACTATCTTTTTAAAACTTGTATAAAACAATTCTGGTGAAATGTGCTCCATGTTATAACTTCCAGCAATATCATCTTCATACACTATCTCTGGTTGACTATAATCAGCATGATGGTTTGATGCAATTATATTAAAAATAGATCTTGTTGTTGTTCCCTTCAGGAATCTCATATACAATTTATAATACACGGGAGTATAACCATAGGGTTATGATGAAGGTAAATATTTTGTAGGTTATAGACATCGATAACTATAAGAATTATAACACTTCTATTTGGATATCATTTACACTAAGAATATATCTCGTTAAAACCTTACTAGAAGAAAACCCGGTGAGCAAAAATTCTAGTGAAGGAAAAAGAATACATAATTATTTTAATACGCCATTAAAATTGTCTAATTAAAAACTTTGCTAGGAAAACCCAGTGGGACAAAACCTTGGTCAAGGAAAAGAGTACAACGCATATTTACTCCCCTTCATTATAATATCACTTTAGATCTGAACTTCGATCGATTAATTTCTTGAAAAGTTGAACTATATGTTTCAGGCATATTAAATCCTCCATAGATTAATATACATAGTTTTATTAGTCATGCGAGATGAGTTGGTTATAACAATATTCATTGTATGCATATATGTCATGCATTGACAGACTAACAAGATATCAACTTATGATTGCTTTACATAAGCCTTTGTGAAATTCATAATGTTAAAAGTCATGCATTACATGTTACGACTTCATTTTTCTATTTCTTTTTTGCATAAATACACACCTTTAGGTGCTTCGACTATATGTCCGGAAACTTCAGGTTTCTCTAGACAGTTCAATTTACTTGGATTATATCCTTTTATTTGGCCAATTAATTCTTTGACAGATTTCTTTCAATATCCTCGTTACCTTTTATAATATGAAGCGCTTCTTTATATACAAAAATGTTGTTAACAACATTTATTTTTGAATCTATTTCTTTCTCATAACGACATAACTTAATGAGATCTTTTCGTTTTATTATTTCAGCTGGCTGAACCTCTTCTGGGGTTTTATAATTAGTTATGTCTATATACTCTCAAAGAGTATACACTTCCTCAATAGGACCATCTTTATAATTGGCTCCATTTTTTATTTGAGAATTGTTTGGAATCAAATGTCACTACGCTTCAGGTGTATCATTAATTTACCTGATATAATGTTAATGGATTGTCCTTCAAGGACGCTAATATAAATTGGAGCATTTAGAGCTGGTATATGAGATTTGATTTAATCTATTTGGTCAGTAAATGCATCTGTCAATTGTATAACTTACAAATGAGTTATTTGTTGAACTTCTGGTTCATATTGTCTTGTGCAAGGATCTAGAAAATATAGTATATTGCATTTTCATGTATTCTTTCCAGCTACTTAATTTCTCTCCCCTAATGTTGAGAAAACTGTCTTATCAAAATAACATTCGAAATACCATATTATAAAATATCACCAATTAGGACTTAAGATATTTTATAATGTTCTATACTAAACATGTATTCTCAATATTTTTTAAAGCACGACTCAGTGCACTATGGTGGACCGATTGTACATATATTGCACTATTAAAAATCATTAGATGGATAATATTAGGCACTGACCATAAGCCAAATATAGTTGGGTAACTTTGATGTTGGCATGATGCGTATAAGTATTTCTGCATATAAAATAGCATTCCCTAGACAAAAATAGGAAGCCCTTTGTTCTCAATAGTAATGGTTTAGAATTTAATTAGAGGCGTTTGAAAAACAATATTGCTAAACCATTTAACATCATCTCAACTAATATTTATTAAAAGTTTGAGATTTAGACTCACTAGTATTGACAAGACACATCACTGTCTTGGTTGTATAATATAAAATTATGCTCATAATTTAAAATTTAAGCAAGTAATCTTGCAAACTTCAAGTTGCGAATAATAACACCACACAATCATCTAGTAAATGTATACATCAGATACAAATAATATATAGATGGTCAACATGGAGGGTGATAGGGCCCCATAAATCACCTTAAATAATGTTCATAAATACAGGGAATTCAGTCCTGATTTTACCTAGTGAAGGTCTACTAGTTTATATACCATGAGAACAAGCATCACGTGAGAATTCATTATATTGAAAAATCTTCTGATTTTCAATAGATATTCTCATTAATAATTCACATCATATTGATTCGGGATCGTCTAACCGGTAATGCCAATCAATAAAATTTTAAGACATTGAACTTCTGGTTCAACATAGTACTTCTTTAAGAGTATCAACACTCTAATATTACACAATATTAATATTCTAAAATTGTAAAATTGTGCTTCTTCAAGAGCAACAATACGATATTTTTTCTAAAATATTTTCTATACATTGTGTTTCTTCAGAAACAATAATATCATTTTCTTTTAAAATATTTATATTCATAACGTTATACTTCTTTAGGAGTATTAATACAATATTTTATAAAATAATAGATCTTATAAAATTACGCTATTTGATAACAAGTAATATTCGACTGAAATATTAATATAATATTGTGCTACTTCAGGAGTAACAACAAATTATTTTAAAATGTTAATTTTATTCTGAAGTAAAGATTTATTCTTCATGAACAATATTATACTAGAAGTTAGATCTTTTACAATTATGCTCTTCGAGAGCAACTATGCCAAAATATTAATATAATGTTGTGCTTCTTCAGGAGCAACAACAAATAATTTTAAATATATTAAACTTTATAAAAATTTGCTCTTTAGGAATAATAGCTTAATATTAGATCTTATGAATTATGCTCTTATATTCTGCCATAATATTAAAGTAACGTTGTACTTCTTCAGGAGCAACAATAAATTATTTTGAAAAATTGAACTGTATAGAAATTTACTCTTCAGGAGTGATATCATAATATTCTTATTAAATATTAGATTTATAAAATTACGCTCTTCGAGAGCAATAATTTAACAATAAATCTAACAAATTACACTCTTTAGGAACAAGTGTATTTTATTGAAATATTAATATAATATAAAGTTGTACTTCTTCTGGAAGACTAACAAAATATTATTCTGGAATATTAATTTGTATAAATTGATAAACACAATATTATTTTAAATATTGATATGTTATTATTAACAATATTCAAGAAATATTTATCTATGATTTATCAATACAGAAAAATGTATAATCAAATACGATAGTAAAGATAATACTAACATTTGTTAATTCATGGTTTCATCTCCCTATACATAATTCAAACTTAACTTCTGTTCATGTAGTAATTTATCACGAATGAACCGTTGGATTTCAAGACAATGAGTTTTGAACTTTTTGTCCAAATTGCACGACGATTGGACCATGGAGCATTGAAATATCAACGTTTGATCACAACTGCGCAGGCTGTCCAAATTCTTCCACGAATTCAAAATTCATACTGTTCACACAAAGATTTCTCACTAATGAATCGTTTGATCTAGATCTCCACCGTTGGATTTTAAGAACAATAAGTTTTGAAGTTACTATCCAAATTTCACAATGATCGGACCACGAAGTTTTAAGATATCAATATTTTATCACAGCTGCGCAGGCTGTCCAGATTTTCTAAACTATTGCTCTCAGATTTCTCTATTTTTGGTGAGCTTATTCGTGCTGATAACGTGTTATGAAACTAGAAAAGTAGAGAGAAAAAGAGAAGAGAATAGAGAGAGTCAAAACTCAAGTCTGTCAATTTACTATAGCAATGACCCTTATTTATAGGGTTCCAAAGAGAGTTACAACCTGATTATAATACACTCTTCTGGAGTAAGTAGATAACTACATAGACATCTAGATACAACTAAATAGTCATTCATCATTATCTATAATTTTACAATAAAAAAATATTTTTTAAATTATTTTATATTTTGTAGTATATAGTAAAATTATCACTATAATTAACCATATTGATTTATACATCTTTTAAACTGGTATTTCTAAAATCCTTTATTTTTAAAAGTTTTTATCTAATTAGCCAAAAACAAAGCAAAACATAGTGGCCCAATGGCCCCGGACATTCTCTTAAAAGTTCTAACCAATTCTCCCAATGGTTCAATCAGCTACATATATAGTGGTGCTGAAATTATTTTTTAAGTATAAATTGTAAATTTTATAAAATATGTTGATAATAAGGAAGTAGGAAGTTGTGGGCTCTATAAAATATATGGATAAAAAATATGTTTGACTAATTTAACCAACTTAAATTATAATTTAAGCATAGACAAACAAACACTAATTTTTCGCGACTTCTCTATCAAGTATGCTCAAATATCAATTCTCTTCAATTTTATTTATACAATTACGTCTATATTTATTTACTACCTATTTATTTAAATTTATTTCTACACAACCACACAACATATTCTTTTTGCAAAATTCTTGTTGCTCGATTGATTTGTAGATAAAATTGTTTATTTAAATAAAAATTGTGTAGATAATAATTATCCAGATAACAGATTTATCATTATCCTATTTTGTTCAACCAGATATAAGAATAAAAAATACATTGTTAAAAAGTCAGATTTTCGTGAAAAAAAAATACAATTCTACTTTTATTCTTTAATTAAGCAAATAAAGTAAATAAAAAAATTAAAAGAGAAAAAATGGGTGAAGCGGCAAGGGCGATGGAGGAGGAGGACGGTGGCGATAGCGATGTCGATTATCTTAGGATATGGATATAAAAAAATAGATTTATTCTATATTATAAAGAATTGAGTGAATTTGTATGTGGATAAAAAAAAAATTGTTCTACTCTTTCCGATGATAAATTTTTTTCTCATTTTTGGATTAAATTATTCTCTGGATAATTGTATATCCGAACATCAGTTCCTTTCCAAATAAAATAAAACAAATTTTATTCATTATCTTTAACTATTAACCATATACCAAATCGACCCTTAAATATAAGAAAGTCACAACTACCGTAAAATTACGACTTTCGAGCTTAATATCAAATGCTACATCTTACTATTTTTCATACCATTTCAAAATGTAGTTTCAAAACCTCTTAGGTAATCTCGTTATACTTCAAGTGATTATGTGTTTATATGCCTTATCTTTAGCATTCTCATTCAATTATAGATATTATTGTTATACATGGATACAGATTAATCTTTTTACACGTAGATAATAATTTATTGGTTATAAATTTGATAAATTTACTATGCCGAGAATTTAAATTAGGATAATTATATACACACTAAATTTTTTATTATTTACATCACATTTTAATTGTAGTGAAGATTCCCCAACGTTTGACATTTTGACACTTATATTCTCAACTTTTTTTCGTCATATTTTTATCATTAATTCTTAATTAATTTTACATCTTGTCTTTGACGATAATTTTTTAATGCTAATGTGCATTAAAATGAGGGACAAATAATTTGTCAAATTTTATATTTATTATTTATTTTGCTTATTTAGAAATACGAAAAGCAAAAAAATCTTTTTATACCATCCTAATTTATTTTTTGAACATAAATTATCATCAAAAACAAAAATAAGATGTTCAAATTAATAGGTTGATGATAAGAACGTGATAAAAAAATAGCTGAGGACATAAATGCAAAAATAAACAATAATTAAAATTTTTTATTACAATTAAAATATGGTATTAATATAATTAATTTTTAAATTATTATGTTCAAACATATAAAAAAAATTTGGATTCTTCTACTTGTATATAATTGATTTAGTTAATAAAATATTGGTCAACCAATGTATAAATTTCCACTAGGGTGTGAGATGTCCCAATATTTTGTGTCATTTTATAGTTTTATGTTTAAAAAATTAATACTTCACCAAAAAAAAAAAAAAAAATTGAATAATGCCGTTTTCATCCCCAATTTACATAATTCTTACTTATTGACAATAATATGTGGCACTTTTTTATAGGGTTGGTAGGGCTTGATCTCCTACTCATAATGGGTAGAAGATACAATACCCACACATGAGGTAGCAATTTTCTTCCAATGATGGATTGCCACCTCATGTGTGGGCATTGTATCTCCTACCCACCATGGATAGGAGATCAAGCTCCTTGTTTATTAACTTGCATTTAAAATTTAATATCTCTTTCCCTTTGTTTTCCCTCGTGACTCAATTTATTTTGGATTTACATTTTATCTATCAAAAAATAATTAATACCTCTTAATTTATAAAATAGCAATAAATGTTAAACTAAAATAGCCAAAAATAAAAAGAAGTGAGCCTCTTTCACGTCTACTTCAGTCTACATGCTCCCTTGTCACCTCGACTTACATGCTTCTCAAATTGTTCACCTACTTGTTTATAAATCAAGTCACGAACACATCAGGAATTAAAATTGAAGTTAATTTATTTCTAGTCGAGAATTTGTGAAGTTTTGAATTTAACTAGTGCAATTTTCTTTTTGCCTACGAATATTTATTAATGAATAATATAATATTATACATGTTTGGTTTTGCTTTTTCGTAAGGAACCAACCAATTCTCCAATATAGAAATCATAATATCTACAAAGATTCAAACCAATAACCTTTTTCAATCGAGTATACTTAAGGGACTGAAAGAAATAGTCAGATGCATAATTTGTATTTAAAAAAGGAAAAGAAAAAAGAATAGAAAAAATACTTATTTTTTCTCTTTTTGTCTTGCTTCAACTTGACACTATAATATGTGACAAATTCGATTGGTACAACAATTGTAATGTAAAATACTAAAATTCCTTAAATTTGAAAATATATTAGATTGTAAGATTTATTTTGTAATCTAATTTTCTAGAAAGGGAATCGTATACACTTTCTATTTTCAAATATTCCACACTAAATGGTTGCTATCAAGAATAATTTTATTCCGATTTCATTGAATTGTCAATTGGCCTTTACCAAGTAGTCCACCTCCAAATTCCCCTTTTTTACCAGGTCAATCATCTGACTCAACATTAGGATGTGAAGGTCCCACTTTCTATAGATTAAATTAAATAATTATAAATCAAGTAATCTTTGATTAAATCTAATAAAAACATTATTATAGTGGTTTTTCATATTTTAAAAAGGTTGTTTGTTGATTCTTTAGAATACAAGAAAATTGGACATCAAATACTTGTTAATCCACGCGAATATCAGGAAATTGAATCAAAATTGAAGAACAACTCACAATGCATTCGGGCTGCATATAACTTAAAGCACCATATAAGATTATTTGCTCACTTGGTTGGTCCCTAGGCTTCTCGAAAAATATTAAAAACACCTAATAACAAATTTTAAAAAAAAAATCATTTAAAATGACATAACATTACAATTAGAGGTGGCAAACGAGCCGAGTGGGCCGGCCCAGACCGGGCTAAGACGGGTCAGACATGAAGTTGCCCGGCCCAGTTTTATATGCTAGCTCAACCCAGTTCAATGTTCTAATATTTTTTCCCTTTTTCTAATATATACATTATATAGAGGAGAAGTGTTAGTATTTGTTTTATATTTCATTTGGAAATAAAAATATATATACTTGGAACCGAGTAATACCAGTATTCTAATTGATGAATAAACTAGGTCTTAACTTAGAACCGAGTGATATCGGGCATTGTTTATTTTGCATTTCATTTCCTATCATGCAATTTTGCAAGAGTGGAATTGTTGTAAAAAAACAATAAAATGAAGTTTTTCTAAGTAATACAATGAATAAGAAATATGAACTTTGAAATTGTATGAAGTCGGTCAAAGTACCCTTGATATATATAATTGATGTCATAATGTAAAAATATCAGTACCTTCAAGCAATTTGCTAACCGAAAAAACTAAATCTAAAGAAAGAAAATTCCACATCATTTCTTTAATATCTTCCCTATATATATAAAAGTCATCCACTTGTTGAATTAATCATATTTTCTCATAAAAATACAATCAAGATCATATTTAAAATGACGTTCAAAATTGAACTTTTTAGGTATCATCCGGTATGTGCAGATTATTAGGTTGGGGCTTGGGCCAATCTTTCAAAATAAAAAATATATACAACAAATTTTGATCGTAACTAATGTTAGAGTGGAGAGAGAGAGAGAGAGAGAGAGAGAGAGAGAGAAAAAAAAAGGAAAAATTACCTATAAGTCATTTGC
Organism: Forsythia viridissima; assembly: GCA_030279155.1. Classification (NCBI taxonomy): domain Eukaryota; kingdom Viridiplantae; phylum Streptophyta; class Magnoliopsida; order Lamiales; family Oleaceae; genus Forsythia; species Forsythia viridissima. The sequence goes on from CM059036.1 coordinate 39,016,400, forward strand.
ACATGACTTGTTTCAAATTATGTCAAAATATTTTTCTAAATTGTGATTAAGTCATATTTTTATCAATATTTTAAATTAATTCCAAAATCACCCATTGTGATCCATAATTTCCATCGACCGACCTTCTTCCACCTCCACAAACTACCTCCACCTCCAGCGAACTCCGCACTGCTACTGTCATCGCCGCTGCCGCCACCAATCGGCATACCAAACATACATAAGAGTTTTAGTTTCTTTGCACAGCTGCATCGTACCTGCTTCTCTCAACAAGGAAATCTGGAACACAATGAATTTAGATTGAAAGAAAGAGTTTCTTAGTGCGAAGATTTCAAATTTAGATCTAAAAACACTTTTTAGTTTATCAAAGAAATGGTCACTTTTTAGTTATGCTATCACTACAACGTAAAATTTGCGGATGCAGGAGCATATGATGACTTTGTTACCCAAATTGCAGTCGTTTATACCCGATAGAGTGGATAATGATTAGACTGAGATGTTTCTTAATTGTTCTTGGAAACTATTGGATTTAAATGATGCAATCAAGATGCTGGAAGAAAAGTCAAAATCTAAGGCAACTAATTTTCAGAAACTTCATTTTGCGTCTGCTATGAGAACAACAATGTCGTGCTTGATTTAGATGCATTGATGTCCTGGATATATATTGGCATCCTGGATATTTGCTAGTAAAGAGAAAGCACAACAAGGTAAGGAAATTCTTCAGTTACATAAGCATCCTGGACATTTGCTAGTGAATGATCTCTATTGCAAAGAGAGAATTAAAAGAGAGCATGATGTCCTCCAAAGTTACGACTCTGTGCTGAGGAAGTGGCAAGAAGATCTCATTGTTAAAAGAGAGCATGGTGTTTGATACTATATTATAGAAAAATAATATCATAGAAAACATTGTTAGTCATGTGTGTTGTTTGATACTGTATTATAGAAAACAGTATCACAACAGAAATGAGTATAGAATTTGCATATGTGCTCAGAATTTTTATTGTAATATATTTTCGGAATGGTCTCGACGAGCCGGTTAAGATCGGTTGCGTACGATGGATTTAACTCGTTTGAAGTCGTATCTTTAAACTAAAACAGAAATCTTTAATTTTTCTTGTCAAAACAATATCATATATTCTATAAAACAGTATCACAGATACTGTTTGATACTGTTTTAATCTATGATACTGTTTGAATCTATGTAGAATGGGTTTTATTTATGATATCGTGCTTTTATCTTTGATACTGTTTAATTATGGCAATGTTTGAACCTGTGATAATGTTTGAATATCTTTGTTTTGTCTATGATACTGTTTTAAGCCATGATAATGTTTTGTTTAGGTAATGTGCATTAGTATATTTTGATACTGTTTTAATCTATGATATTGTTTTAATCCTATGATATTGTTTGAATGTCTTAGTTTTAATCTATGATATTGTTTTATTTAGGTAATGTGCATTGGTATATTTTGATACTGTTTTAATTTATGATATTGTTTTATTCCATGAAATTGTTTTATTCTATGTGGAATGGGTTTTATTTATGATACCGTACTTTTATCTTTAATACTGTTTAATTATGACAATGTTTGAACCTGTGATACTGTTTGAATGTCTTAGTTTTGTCTATGACACTGTTTTATTTAGGTAATGTGCATTAGTAATTTTGATACTGTTCTAATCCATGATACTGTTTTAATCCATGATAATGTTTGAATCTATGTGAAATGGGTTTTATTTATGATACTATATTTTTATCTTTGATATTGTTTAATTAATCATGTGTGTTGTTTGATACTGTATTATGTAAAACAGTATCATAGAAAACAGTATCACAATAGAAATTAATATAGAATTTGCATACGTACTCAGAATTTTTATTATAATATATTTTCGGAATGATCTCGACGAGCTGGTCAAGATCAGTATACATCCCCTAAAAAAACATCACGGATAAATGTATCTTTATTGAAGCCACCCTTTATCTTTCTTTTGTTGAACATCTTTTGAACTTGATCATTTTTCATTAACACTCTCAGTTCTTGATTGGTCTTTTGCCATTGATGGACTAACTAATCGATCAAATCCTAAATAAGGTTCACTACAAGAATCATAAACTTGTATTTGACTACTCATAACACCAAAACCTTCTGAATAGTCACCACAAAACTGGTGTTTGAATATATTTTATGCAGAAAACATGGTCATATCGAAAACTCCAATATGGTCATATCGAAAACTCCAAAATTTTAAGCTGATTCGTGAATCTCAAGGTAAGCCATGAATTAGATATTGTTGGAATTTCAACTTGTTAGAGAGATATTGTTGGAATTTCAACTTGTTAGAGAGATCTGTCGAGACTATGAACATGTTTGAGATTCAATTAGGACATAGATTCCCATTGGATAGATAAGTATAAATATATAGGGTGTTTAATGGTAGATGCATTAATCAGTAGAGAATAAACAAGAGAATAATATTGTTCTTAATATGCTCCATTAATAGTACAAAATCATAAGTTTAACAGTATCACAATTAGCGTTTTTTTTTACAATTAAGGGTATGTTGGTCTTTTAGCTCTAAAATGTGACTTTAATTGAATTAAGTTTTGACCATATGACTTTAGAGCCTATAAGTACACAAACAATGACCGACCTTGAATTTACCCAAAAAAAAAAAAAAGAATAGGCTAGTCTAATTGGCTCGACGAGCCATTTGGGCTGGGCTAAAATGGCCCATAATATTTGGGTCACGCTAGCCCAAAATATGGGTAATATAGGCTGGCCCATTGAACTGGACTGAGTTTGCCACCTCTAATTACAATAGAATCTCCGACCTTGAATCTTGTATTGTACCTTCATTAGTTGTCTCGTATTGTTGGCAATTTAGTTGGTATGTCAATCAAAAAAATATCGAAAAACTCGTACTACAAAGGTTAAACTAGTGTAGGCACCATAGAATCGGCTGAAACTTTATTCCAATTATCAGTGAGAACTTATTTTGAATTTACCTTTTATCTATCAAAAAAAATAATTAATACGTCTTAATTTATAAAATAGCAATAAATGTTAAATTAAAATAGCCAAAAATAAAAAGGAATGGGCCCCTTCCACGTCTACTTTTGTTTGCATGCTCCCTTGTCACTTCAACTTACGTGTCAAACTCGAACGGACCCTTGCCCATCTCAAATTGTTCATCTACTTGTCTATAAATCAAGCCACAACCGCATTAGAAATCAAAACTGAAGTTAATTTACATCAAGTTGAGAGCTCATGAATTTTTGGATATAACAATAAACTAATAACTAGTGCAATTTCTTTTTTAATTTATAAATAAACTTACAAAAATTTATTAATGGATAATGTTGACTTCCAAAAATGGCTACCAACAAGAACCCCAGGCCTTCTCTCCCTCTGTGTGTTACCCCTCTTACTTGGACTGCCACGTGGTTTATTCAACCACGCAGATATACCTAAGACTGGGTGCGTAGGTAACAAAAGATAAAGAGAAACACATTATGGTTGAGGTAATAGTTTGAGGGCCCCTAACTAACGATTTCCCAGTTAGTTATAACACTTGAAGAATAATTAGTATAGAGGACTTGATATTTTGTGAGAGTAATATTTCAACATCATTTTCCTGTGGAAATAAGCTTAGTATTTATAGACAAATTCTACAAGAATGATCCCCTTCGATGTGCGACACGTGGCTCTATCTGAAGGGTTCTTGAGTCACATCTTTGGTGTCACGTCATTAGCATTAATGAGGAAGTTACTTTCAGCCGCGAACTAAGGGGCTATGACTGTAACAAGCCGCATTGGCAGGCAGTCCCATCAATCTTTTCAAGATGGAATCACAGGTTTGGTAAGGGAGGCTTCCTTAGCACGCAACTAGGGTCGAACTTTAATAGTCTCGGTTATTCAAGTTCCTCGACATGAATAGTCTCAGTTTTATACCCTCTTCGGCACAAACAGCCTTGGATTTAGGTTGAACCAAAGCACGTTGACTTTGACCGTACCCACGTGGAGCCCCAAGTAGGGTTGTCATGTCCATGTGGCGTGGGAGGTGTAACAATAGTCCCCTAAGTTTAGGATCTCTTTCATTTATGAGGGGTGTTGAACTTGGTAAAGAAACAGTGTTGTTGCGTTTGAAAAAATGGCATGTCCTGATTGTAAAATGGGAAGAGAGTTAGTCCCACAAGGTGAACACCTTTACCATTCATGTGAGGTGTTGAGCTTGTTGTGAAAGGTTGAAGTTAGGAAAGGCTTGGGTAGCCGAGGCTTGTGCAACTTGAGGATGGCCGAGTTCCGAGTGGGAGAAGCTTGGAAGCCGAGGCGTCTCCAAAATAGGTAGAGGCCTGATGCAGGTTGGCCGAGTCCCAAGTGGGAGACGCTTGGATGCCGAGACATCTCAAAAAGAGGGAAAGGCCTGTCGCAGGATGGCAGAGTCTCGAGTGGGAGAGGCTTGGAAGCCGAGGCGTCTCCAAAATAGGTAGAGGCCTGATGCAGGTTGGTCGAGTCCCAAGTGGGAGATGCTTGGAAGCTGAGGCATCTCAAAAAGAGGGAGAGGCCTACTGTAGGATAGCGGAGTCCTGAGTGGGAGAGGCTTGGAAGCCAAGGCGTCTCCAAAATAGGTAGAGGCTTGCTGTAGAAATGGCTGAGTCCCGAGTAGGAGAGGCTAGGAAGCTGAGGCATCTCCAAAATAGGTAGAGGCTTGCTGTAGAAACGGCTGAGTCCTGAGTGGGAAAGGCTTGGAAGCCGAGGCGTCTCCAACATAGGTAGAGACCTGATGCAGGTTGGCCGAGTCCCCAGTGGAAAACGCTTAGAAGCCGAAGCGTCTCAAAAAGAGGGAGAGGCCTGCCGCAGAAGGGCGGAGTCCCAAGTGGAAGAGGCTTGGAAGCCGAGGCGTCTCCAAAATAGGTAGATGCCTGATGCAAGTTGGCTGAGTCCCAAGTGGGAAATGCTTGGAAGCCGAGGCGTCTCTAAAATAGGGAGATGCGTGATGCAGGTTGGCTGAGTCCCAAGTGGGAGACGCTTGGAAACTGAGGCGTCTCCAAACTAGAGAGAGGCCTGCTGCGGAAACATTAATGGCTGAATCCACGAGTCGCGAATTGATTGAGCAACCTGCAGCTCATCTCTTTGGGCATGGTGAAAAGATAGCCGCTGGCAATGATGGCGTTTAATTTTGGTGGCTTTGGTGATACTAAGAAATCACGTGCACGTGACAATCACGTCCACATTATTGGCGTCCATTCAAAAGAATGCTGGCACCCTTTAAAATTCAAGGGTAGAGATGAACTGATGAATTCGGACGGCGTGGATAGATTTGTGATGGATCCAACGATGGAAGATCGTCACCCCTTGTCTATATATAAGTGAAAGTTCATACCTTTTCACTTACGCCATTTTGAGAGAATTCGAGAGAGCCTGGATTCTTAGATTCCAGTCAAAAATCCTCCGACGTTCGGTTTTCGTCTTCCTCTCCAGTAAAGGTTTAGGTTTCGGTAAACCCTTATTTTCAAGTACCTTTACTTATTGAATATGTTTTATTTTAACAATGTTCGCAAAGTTTATTGAGGGCGAGGCTTCTAGGCATGTTGTGGATGAGAGGTCTCCACAGGTGTCCCCGTCCATGGCAGACGTGTTGCCCCTCAGAGGTGTTTGCAGTTCTATAGGCGAGGGGATGGCTATATCCTCTACACCGCAGTTGGCGGAGGGTGGAGATCCTTTTACAACTGATCGAGTTAGGTGGACTGCCCTAGATGTTCATTCGATAATAGTGGAAGGGGACTTGGCATCACTGAGGGAGCAATACAGGATCCCTGGCGATATCGAGCTCATACTTTCGGAGCTGAATGAACGAGCTTGTATTCTGAGGAGGAGGTGTACCGCTTTACATCTGAATGCCTTTGTGGGTGGTATGCGACTGCCTCTACACCCATTTTTTCGAAGGATTTTGCGAGCATATGGGTTGGCTCCAACACAAGTGGCTCCAAATGGGTAGAGTCAAATGGTTGTGGGCCTGTACTTGTGGTTCAGGCATTCGTTTGGGTTGGAGATGCCCCTCCACATGTTCCAGAAAATGTATCAGCCGAGGAAACTACTGAGGAAGAAAGGCAGGAAAGAGGAGCTCGGTTGGTATTACTTCTGCCCTTGCGGGGCTCATAAGCCTCTTGTGACGGACTGTCCTTCATCTATTAAACAGTGGAAAGAGTCATGGTTCTGGGTAACGGGTAATTGGCATAGGGTAATTGACGACCCAGAGCCAGATTTGGATGTACCTAGTTTTTACGGACTAGCCAGTGAGTGAGGAACGCGAAAGTGATTGTTCTCAACGCTGGTTATCACGCATTCTAATTGTTATTTTTGATTTTATTTTTTCAGGAGTACTTCCTCGCTGCTATCCGGAGACATTGTCGATGTACTTCGGTCGATTTATCAGGTACCTCAGCTGAATAGGCGATAGGGGTTCTTCTTAAACAGACAACGTTGTTTAACCGAATTGGGTCTGATGGCCTCCAAAGGTAATATCCTGATACCCTTGTTCGTCTCGTATTGTGTTTACTATCGTATTTAAATTGGACCCTTTTTCTTTTGTAGCTGAAATAGAACAAGGCAGGCGCCCGAGGCCAACTTTGGCTCATCTGATGAACAAAGAACCAACGACATTGGTACCTGGCTCTTCTGAGGATTCTAAACAGAAGAAGGCCATAGAGGACCTGAGTCGATGAGGAATTAGAGAGGAGGTTGACAAGGTCGACCTCGTCAAGATAAAAGATGATACTGGGGCCTCTGAAGGGGGGTGCCTTTGACGAGGAAAAGGAAAGTTGGGGCCTTTTCCCAGCCTAAAAAGAAGACGATCGAAGTCGTCGACCATTATGCTGCTTGCAATCCTCTGCTTCTTCAACGGACGATGTTGGTCACATCTGCTGGAGAAGTTGTGTTTGAGGCTCCTCCGAAGTCGCCTCAGCCATTCGGAGGCCCTGACGGAGGAGTATTTGACTCGAAGAGGAAGTTGAAAGAGCTCATCGGACCCCCAGGGGTCAGGATTCCTGAGGATGCGATCCGTAGCCTTCCTTTTTATACAGCCATGGGGGCGCAAGCCTTCAAGGAGTATTTCAGCCCCAAGTGGGAAGAATTTGCTTCCCATGGGGGTTTGGAGGATGCACTGGAGGCGAGCCTGGCGGCGGTGGTGAGGACGACAAGGATGCAGTTGAAGGTACTGGGAGAGCTCAAACAGCAGATGCAACGGAGCAAGAAGTTGGCGGTCGAAGCCTCCAAGTCAGAGGAGCATAAGCAGGCCATGGAAGGTCTACAGGCTGCCTTGGAAAGTATGCGTACTGCATATGAGTAGCTTAGTCTGATCTGAAAGAATACGATGCTAATGTCCTGCAACTGACTAGGAAGGTGAATGATGCTAAAGTTGCTCAAAAGATTGACGCTGAAGCTCTCGAGATTGCAAATGGAGAGAAAAAATGGCTGATGGAAGAGTCGGAAGGTTTGAGAGGGAACTTGGAGGCATCTGAGCATTGTCAGAAGGAGGCTGAGGCCGAGATTTCCATGCTTTTTGACAAGAAGAAATAGATGGAAGGGAAGATGGAGAATGCAGAGGCGGATTTCGTGGCCAACTTCTACAATACCGAGGCCCATACCAGTTTCTCAGACTACTTTGCCAAGGTCGAGCACCAAGAAGTGTTGGTAGTGCTCAGATCTGAACATCCAGGTCTCGATATAAGCTCTTTAGAGACTAGGTTCCCTCAGCCTGATGTAGATGGAGAGGATAGTTAGCTTTTTGTGCTGTTTCCTCGGCGGAGGCCCTCTGTAATTTGTTTATTTTATTAATGAAGTCTGTTGTGTTTATGTAATTTTTCAAGTTTTTAACACACTAAATTAGAAGAAAAACCTCTAGCATAGGACAAAGTGAGATGGCGTATACAAGTAGGTGGCTTAATACAATACAACACTATAAACAGGCCCTTAGAAGAATATATAATCGGACCATTTACCCGACTACTGGTAGTATTGACGCAAGTGCTCGGTATTCTAAAGGTGAGGCTATAATTTGGAGTTCATGTCCTCAATACCATACGCGCCAGGGTGTATTTCTTTGTCGATTCGATAAGGCCCTTTCCAATTTGGGCCAAGGGTTCCGACCCCTGGCTCTTTGGAGGATTGGAAAACTCTCCTTAGAACCAAGTCATCCAGGCGGAAGGATCTCTTCTTCACTTTCTTATTGAAATATCGGGCCATCTTTTTTTGGTAAGAGGCTAGTTTAACCTGGGAGCTATCCCTTCGTTCTTCTAAGAGGTCCAGGCCAGCCCTCATGAGTTCATCATTGCTGGATTCCTCGAAGAACAATCGACGAGGCGAAGGCACGCCCCATTTCCACTGGACTCATAGCCTATGATCCATAGGCCATTGAAAAGGGCATTTCTCCAGTTGGCGTTCTGGCGGTGGTTCTAATAGCCCAGAGAACATGTGGGAGTTCTTCGACCCATACTTCTTTCGACGCCTCTAGCTTTCTCTTAAGAGTGTATTTGATGGTTTTGTTAACAACCTCTACTTGATCGTTGGCCTGAGGGTGATGGGGGCTAGAAAAGTGTTTAGCGTCCCCAGCTCTTCGCACAGGTTCTTGATTTTCTTGTTGTCGAACTGCTTCCCATTGTCAGAGATCAGAGAATGAGAGATCTCGAATAGGCAGATGATATTTTCCATATGAATCTAGAGGTGTTAGCCTCGGTAATCTTTTCCATTGGTTCTGCTTCTACCCACTTCATAAAATAGTCAATAGCCACCAAGGCGTGACATGCATTGCCCCTTCTCCTGGGCATAGGACCTATGAAGTCTATTCTCCATTTTGCAAAGGGCCATGGGCTAGATACTGTAGTAAGGTCTTGGTGGGGCTACCGTGGTATTGTAGCGAAGCGTTGGCACTTGTCACATCTCCTCGCATGGAGCAAGGAATCTTTCTTTAAAGAGGGCCAAAAGTAGCCTTACCTGAGGACCTTTTGCACTAGGGCCAAGCCTCCTGTGTGATTACCACATATTCTCTCGTGGACTTCTCTGATAATGTAATCTGCCTCATTCACCTCCATACACCTAAGGAGTGGCATGGAGTAGTCTCGTTTGTAGAGGACGTCCTCAGATAGAATGAAGTGTGCAGCCCTCATCCTCAATTTTCTAGCCTCTTTTTTATCGGAGGGTAGTGTTTGGTCTTTCAAGAACTTGAGGATGGGATCCATCCAAGTGGAAGTGTCCTCAATCTCCATTACTTCGGCTACGCCCTCTATGGAGGGCTTGCTGAGATGTTCGATGGGGACAGTTTAAGGAGTTTTGAATCCTTGCTGCTTACCAACTTAGAAAGTGCATCAGCATTAGCGTTATCGGCCCTGGGTACTTGAATTAGTTCAAACTTCTCGAAGCAAGGGATGAGGTTTCTCACCAATTTTAGGTAGAAAGCCATACTTCTCTCCCTTGCGGCGAAGCTCTCATTTACTTGGCTCACCACCAGTTGGGAGTCGCTTGCTACAGAGGGCCTTTGTACTTTTATTTTTTTGGCTAAGCGAATGCCAGATAGCAATGCCTCGTACTGTGCAACGTTGTTTGACGCCTTGAAGTCGAACCTGATTGTACAGTTCAGTCTGTAACCCTCAGGGCTGGTAAGGACCACTCCGGCACTTGAGCCCATCTCCCTCGAGGAACCATCCACAAATAGGCACCACGTGGGAGGTTCCGCCGGAGTCACGAGGATATCCATTTCAGGGGTGTTGGCAAATTCAGCCACAAAATCCGCTAGGGCTTGTCCTTTGATTGATGCTCTGGGTTTAAACACAATGTCGAACTGACTCAGCTCGACGGCCTACTTCAATAGTCTTTCCGAGGCATCAGGTTTCTGCATCACCTACATCAGAGAGAAGTTAGTCAGAACGTGGATACTATGGGCCAAAAAATATGGCCTCAGTTTTCTTGAGGCTGTGATGAGTGATAATGCCAATTTCTCCATGTCTAGGTAGCGTGTCTCCACCCTCAAGAGAGCTTTGCTTACGTAAACAGATAGTTGGTGCTCCTCTTCTCTAACAAGGACCGAGCTCATTGACTCTAAGGATACGGCTAGGTAAAGCAATAAAGCCTCTCATAACTTGGGTTTTGACAGTAGGGAAGCGTGACCGAGGTGTTTCTTTAGGGCCTGGAACGCAGCTTCGCATTCTTTCATCCATTCAAATCGGTTACCCCCTTTCAAGACTTTGAAGAAGGAGGGGCACTTGTCAGTGGCTTTTGAGACAAACCGACTAAAGGCTACCATGCTCCCGGTGAGGCATTGCATATCCTTGGGCCTCCTAGGCGACTTCATTTCTATCAATGCCTTAATCTTCTCTGGGTTGGTCTCGATCCCCCTTTGGTTTACCATATAGCCAAGGAACTTTCCTGAGGCAACTTCGAATACACATTTCAAAGGATTAAGCCTCATTCTATAGGTTCGGAGGATCTGGAAAGTTATCTCCTGGTGTTGCAAATGATTCTCGGCTCTCAAGCTTTTTACTAACATGTCATCTACATAAACTTCCATGGTGGAACCGAGCTGATAAGCAAACATTTGTTGACGAGTCTCTGGTACGTTGCCTCGACGTTTTTCAACTCAAAGGGCATTACCTTGTAGTAATAGAGGCCCTTGTCTGTCATAAACGATGTGTGCTCCTCATCGATCGGGTATATGGGTATTTGATTGTAGCTTGAGTAGGCATCTATGAAGCTCAGGAGCTCATGTCTGAATGTGGCATCTACAAGTTGATCGATCCAATGCAGCGGAAAGCTATCCTTAGGGCATGCCTGATTAAGGTTAGAGAAGTCTATGCAGATCCTCATATTCCCACTTGGTTTTTTCACCAGAACCGGATTGGAGACCCACTTAGGATAGCAGGCCTCCCGGATGAAGCTGCTTTGCAAGAGTTTTTCCACCTCTTCTTTTAAGGCTTTGTACTTCTCCGGGTTCAATGGCCTCCGCTTTTGGTAGTGTGATAGAAATCTGGGATCGACGTTGAGGTAGTGACAACTTATCTTTGGGTCGATCCCAACCATATCCTCATGTTTCCATGCAAAAAAATCAAGGTTGTGGCAGATGAATCTTTTCAGAGTCCTCTTCGTTTCGTTAGGGAGATCTTTTCCTACTTAGAGCCTCCTTGTTGGGTCATTAGTGTCCACCGCGAAACTTTCCAACTCTTCAACCTGTGAAGTTTGGGAGTCAACTCATGTTACCCTTGGATCGATGTCCTCGGTGGACACAAATTCCTCCATCATGGCATCATCCGGTGCCCTTTTTGAGTCGTCTACCATTTCTACGTCTAGGAACGCCATGTTCACCTATCTCTTTTCTACCTTTCTCAAGACATTCCTGTAACATTAGCCTCAGGCTGGTTGTCCCATACAGTGGCTATGCCCCATTCGGTAGGAAATTTCATGCATAGGTGGTGAATAGACGTTACGGCCCAGAGCTCTTTCAGGGATGGTCGGCCCAGAACTCCATGGTAGGCTGACCTCCTGTTTACTACCAAAAATTCCATGAAAGTGTGGACAGCTAGAGGCTCCTCCCCCATTGTGACGGCTAAGCGCATTATCCCTTTTGGAGTCACGCAATCACCTGTGAATCCGTAGAGAGGCTCGGATGAGGGTTCTAATGGAGTGTCCATGTTCATTAGCTCATAGGTGCTCAAAAAGATGACATTGACAGAGCTGTCATTGTCTACGAGCATTCTCTTCAGTCCATTCCGAGCCACTATTGCCCCTATCACGAGGGCATCGCAGTGGGGGTAGTGCACATCTTTCATGTCTTCTTAGGTAAATGTGATTGGATCTACATTTTTTTATCCCAAGGGTCGACTGTTAATGAGCCAATTGGTCATCAGGGCTCCTTCAGCTTCTTTGGCGTAGCTCTTTTGGGCATTCCGAGTTTGGCCTCCTATGTAAGGACTCCCGTAAATAGTGTCTATTTCCTGGATGGGGGCCTTTTCAGGACCCTTGATTAGGAGCAGTTCTGGGCCGCTTTCCAGTCGAGGTTTCCTTGTTGGACTTCTCGAATTATGCCTTCGTCGTGGCCCTTGGCCCAAAGGTTTCATATCCTACTGTTGGTGGTGTTTGTCCTGGTATGGTGGTCGACGACCCCTATCGGGGATTGATTTGCCCCAAGTCTGAGATTCGCCCCGCGTCTAGGGCCTAGGTTGGCCATCCTTCTGTTAGCCAAATCTTCCACCTCGCGACATTCATCTGTGCTGTGTTCGTAACTTCGGTGGACGCAGCACTATTTAGCGAGGGCCCTTTGAGGGGGAGGAAGCACCGGAGGTGAACTAGTCCCTGCTTCATAATATGTCGATGGAGACATACCATAGTTATAGAGTCCAGCTGGCGGACTTGGTGCCACTAGGGCAGTATAAAGAGAGAGCAGGCCCTCTTGTGCAGAGTCCACATAGCTCATGCCAACATTCGGGTCGGAAGGGTAGTTTCTTTGGCGTGGATTTTGTTGGAGAGGAGGTTTGTCGTGACCTTGGATATATCCGGCCCTAGAAGCGGGGTTGGCTCACAATCCAACTCGGTTCCTGTGAAGGATCATGTTCTCATTGGTTATTTTCTCAGTGATCATTTCTACCAATTGGTCAAAGGTAGTCGGGTTCTTGTTGCGGACATCCGTCCAGAACGGAAGGTTCATGTCTAGCCTTGCCTTTAAAGCAGACAGGGCCTCAGCGTCGGTTATTCTTTCACAGAATAGCATCTCTTCATTGAAATGGCCCAGATAGCTCTGAAGTGGTTCATTGGGAATTTGTCTTACGTCATGGAGGCGTTGGACTGGGGCCGAAGCGGGCTTTTGTGAAGAGAATTAATTGATGAATGTCTTTTTCAACTCTGGCCAGCTAGAAATACTTCCAGCGACCAACTTGTTAAACCATCGCTTCGCTCTTCCTAATAGAGTAAGGTGAAAAGCTCTGCACTTCAAGGCCGGAGTTGCTCCTCGGAGACTCATTTCTGTCTTGTATGTGTTCACGTGGTCCAATGGATATCCCCTGCCTTTGTAAGGGGCAATCTTGGGCAAGCGAAACTGGTGGGGGTGGATGCATTCTTGATTTCGACCGAAAATAGGAGGTTCTCGTCATCGTCGTCTATTTCAAATGATCTCGCTGGCCTCGGATATTCTTCCCCGACGTTCGTCTCCGGAGGAAATTGCAGGAGGCGCTGAGCTTGCTGTTCGCCCCATAGTCTTGGGGCTGCGGTTGCATGGTTTGCTGAGGTAGGTAGGGTTGGAAGCCAGATTCTCCCCTGGCTTTCGCCTCTCTTGCTCTCTTTTTCCACCTATTTCTAGGGAGATTCTGAGGCTGTTTTATCCCTGAAGGATTCTTCTTAGGCCAATTTTTGCTTCCGTGTCTGCCTAGTCTTTCAAATACGCTAGCAGACATCGTCGGTTGAGGCCTCCTGTCTGTTACTGGAGGGTTGGCCCCTTCCCCGCATGTCCCAGCGCGTGAGGCTTCTCCCCTGACTTGCGGATCACGGGGATGACCGCTGTCAACTTCCTGCTCTTCATCGGGATCATCTGGGTCAAATTCATGAAGACAGTTCTCACATTGCACCTGCATCATTTGGATGTATCCTTGCATTTGGGCATGGTGTTGGGCCAGCTGCCTCACGCTGGCAGCCATTGTCCTCATTTCTCGCTCAAGATTGGTGGGAGGCCTCCTTCCACGTCTCCTCCGAGGGGCTTCTTCAACTCTTGCTCCCCCCACGGTTTCTTCGTTCGTTGTGGGCCTGGTTCTTCTTGGGTTTTCATCCTCGTTGCTTCCGCTCATTGTGTGGGTCGGTTGATCCCTTGTTCAGGGACTCATTTGTCCAAGGAGGCTAAGGCTTTTAGTTACGCTTCCCACAGACGGCGCCAATCTGTTGACCACTAAAAATGGCTGCAAACCCCAGGCCTTCTCTCCCTCTGTGTATTACCCCTCTTACTTGGACTGCCACGTGGTTTATTCAACTACGCAAATATGCCTAGGATCGGGTGGGTAGGTAATAAAAGATAAAGAGAAACACACTATAGTTGAGGTAATAGCTTGATGGTACCTAACTAACGATTTCTCATGTTGTTATAACACTTGAAGAATAATTAGTATATAGGACTTGATATTTCTTGTGAGAGTAATATTTCAACATCATTTTCCTGTGAAAATAAGCTTAGTATTTATAGACAAATTCTACAAGAATGATCTCCTTCGATGTGCGACACGTGGCTCTATCTGAAGGGTTCTTGAGTTCACGTCATTAGCATTAATGAGGAAGTCACTTTCAACTGCGAATTAAGGGGCTATGACAGTGACAAGCCGCATTGACAGGCAGGCCCATCATTCTTTTCAAGATTGAATCACAGGTTTGGTATGGGAGGCTTCTTTAGCACGTAACCAGGGTCGGACTTTAATATCATCGGTTATTCTAGCTCCTCGGCATAAATAGCTTCGGTTTTATACCCTCCTCGGCACAAACAGCCTCGGATTTAGATTGAACCAAAGCACGTTGACTTTGACCGTGCCCACGTAGAGCCCCAAGTAGGGTTGTCATGTCTACGTGGCATGGGGGCGTAACAGATAATATAATATAATGCATGTTTGGTTTTGTTTTTTCGTAAACAACCAACCAATTCTCCATTATAGAAGTCTTAATATGGATACAAAGATTCTAACCAATAACTTATCTCAATCTAGTATAATAAAGAGATTCTCAAGTTATGAAACTTTAAATAATTAGACGCATTACTTGTATATTAAAAAAGAAAAAAAATAGAACAAATACTCGTTTAATTCTTTTTTTGTCTTGCTTCAACTTGACACTACAACACGTGACAAATTTGGTTGGTATAACAATTGTATTGTAAGATACTAAAATTCTTTATATTTGAAAATATATTAGATTGTAAGATTTGTTTTGTAATCTAATTTTCTAGAGAGGGAATTGTATAAAAGTCTAATTTCAAATCTTCCACACTAAATGGTTGCTATCAAGAATAATTTTATTCCAAATTCCTTGAATTGTCAATTGGCCTTTACCAAATAGTTCTCCACCAAATTCCCCTATTTTACCAGGTCAGTCATCTGACTCATCATTCAGATGTGAAGATCCCACTATGTATAGATTAAATTAAATATATTTTAAAAAAATATTAATGACCAATTAAATAATTATAAATCAATTAAGCTTTGATCAAATCTAATAAAAACATTAGTTGTAACGGTTTTTTCATATTTTATTCATCATCAACATATCAGAATCAAACAATTCAGGTGGCAACTCTGCCAATCCCATGTCTACGTGTACGCTCAACAAAGTATTCTAGCACGCTTCGGATCTAGATGGAAACTAAAAAAATTTATAGACCAAGTTAATATATAAAAAGAGTTAAAATTACAAAAGAGTAACCTAAGGTTACAAATAGAGAAAGAAATCTAAAGAGAAGGAAGAACACGAGACAGAGATAAAATATTTGGAGATTAATTAATTATTCAAAAGTCATTCACTGTTCATATAACAACTTTACTTAACAATTATAATAAAACTAAATGATAACATTTTCTTCAACATCACCCCTCAAGCGTAACTACAGCGAACCAATAAGCTTGACTCTGAATCCATTGAATTTAACAGATGAAATAGGCTTGGTTAAAATGTCAGCAACTTGATCTTCTATTGGCACATATTGTACTTCAAGTTCCTTAGCCATTACCCTTTCTCGAATGTAGTAGATATCAATCTCTATGTGCTTTGTACGTTGATGGAAGATTAGATTGGCTGCCAATGAACCTGCACTAACATTGTCACACCAAATAATAGGACAGGCAATCAAAGAGAAATGTAATTCCTTGAACATATTCTGAATCCAAACAATGTCAGTAGAAGCATGTGCTAGTTCTCGATATTCTGATTTGATACTAGATCTGGCAACTACTTTTTGTTTTCTGGAGCACCATTGGATCATATTACCACTAAGGAATATACAATAACTAGTGGTACATCTTCTGTCATCAACACAACTAGTCCAATCAGCATCTGAAAAGGCTTCCAATCTCAAACCAGGCATAGGTTTAAAGTGAAGACCAAGAGTAGTAGTATTCTTAAGATATCTCAATACACGTTTACAAGCTTCACAATGCAAAACATTAGGGCATGCAAGAATTGACTAAGCTTATTCACAAAAAAGGCAACATGAGGACGAGTCATGGTAAGGTATTGCAATGCTCCAATATACAAGGTAGGCATATCAAAGGCATCACTGTCTGCCATGGATAATTTTTGGCCTGTGCACATTGGAGTATTACAGCCCTTTGCTCCCAGCATATTAGTTTTAGCCAACAAGTCATGAATGTATTTGGTTTGTGTCAAATACTATCCTGACTTATCTCTGTTGGCTTCAAACCCCAAAAAATATTTCAATAAACCAAGTATTTTCAAAGCAAATTGTTTATTCAGATGATTAATAACCTTAAGCACCATGTTCTTATCAAATCCAGTAATAAGAATATCATCTACATAAACCAAGGCGAATAGATATATTCCAGCATGAAAGTATATGAACAAACTTGTGTCAGAAGTAGAATTTGTGAAACCCCAAGAGACAATAACATGTCTTAACTTCTCAAACCAGGCTTTAGGGGCCTGTTTTAAGCCATATAAAGTTTTGTGAAGTTTGCATACATGAGTTGGAAACTTATGATCCTCAAACCCCTCAGGCTGAGCCATGTAGAGAACCTCAACAAGATCACCATTAAGAAAGGCATTATTTACACCTACTTGTTGAATATCCCATTCAAAAGTCACAGCCAAAGTAAGTATTATCCTGACAGTGGAAGGCTTCACAACAGGACTGAAGGTTTCAAAATAATCAATTTCAGGGGTCTGTTGAAAACCCTTGGCAACAAGTCTTGCCTTGAGTCTCTCAACAGATCCATCAGATTTACACTTCACTTTAAACACCCATTTGTTACCAACAATGTACATAGAATCAGTATAAGGCACAAGACTCCATGTGTTATTATTGTGCAAGGCTCTAAGCTCTGCACTCATGGCATCCACCCACTCTGGGCTTAATAATGCTTCCTTAATAGATGTTGGTTTAGTAGGCTAGGACAGGGTAGAAGTAAGGGTAGAGGTTTTTGGTTTAAAAATACCAGATTTTAATCTGGTTTACATATGATGGATATGTCTTTTTGGAGAAGGGGCAGACTTTTCATTGGAAGAATATGGTTCAATTGATCCACTTCTAGAGACCTCAGATGGAAGAGGATTTGATGGAGGACTTACATTTTGTTCTGATGAAGATGAAGAAGCTAGAGGTTGATTAAACATGGGAAAGTAGGCTGTCACATGTTCAGAATCAACAGATATGTCCTTGCAATTAGATAACCAATTGTAAACAAGCAATTGATTGTGAATCTGATCAGAATTAGCCACTTGGACAGGAGTAGAAAAACTACAAGTAAAAGGGAACAAATTTTCATTGAATGTTATACTTTGAGCTATATAGATCCTTCTACTGGAATGTAAGCATCTATAGCCATTGTGTTTATTTCTATATCCAAGGAAAACATATTGAGTAGTGTGAAACCCAACTTTGTGTCTATTGTAAGGTCTAAGGAAAGGATAACAAGCACACTCAAAAGACTTAAGATGATTATACAAAGGGTTTTCTTTAAAAATGACTTCATTAGGTGTTTTGTTTGAAAGAATGGATGTGGGAAGTCTGTTAATTAGGAAAGTTCATGTTGCAAAGACATCCCACCAGAGGCTCAAAGGTATGTTTCCTTGAGCTAGAAGGGTTAGACCAGTTTCTACAATATGTCTGTGTTTTCTTTCAGATCTACCATTTTGTTGGTGAATATGAGGACAATGATGTCTGAAAACCACTCCCAACTTGTTTAAAATCGGCTCTAACTTCCTATATTCACCCCACAATCTGATTGAACAAATTTGATCTTAATATTGAATTGTCTTTCAACAAATTGTTGTAACTGTTGAAAGATAGAAACAATGTCAGACTTAAGTTTCATTAGAAAAATTCAAGTGAACCTAGAATACTCATCTATGAAATGGATATAATACTTGAATCCCTCAGTCTAGTGGAAGAGACAGGTGAGGGTCCTCAAACATTTGTATGTATGATATCTAAGAGAGACTTAGCACATTTGCTGGATAAAGGAAAGGTAGATTGAGATAATTTCCCATATTGACTAGCTTGACAGAATACAACACATTTTTTTAGTGTCAATAGGATAGTTCAAAGAGTTCAGCACAACCTGCAAGACGTGTCATTAGGATGACCCAGTCTTTGATGCCAAACATTAGCATCATCACTTGTCAAATATGTACAGACAAAAGCAGAAACAGAGTTTAAATGTTCTTGCAACATATTTGAGTTAGAGTTACAACCAGCAAAAATAGAGTTACATCAAATAGGGTTTAAATGAGATGAGGTAGACTTGAATTTCGACATATCTAGCTGATAAAGTCCATGTTTAAGCATGCCCCGAAAAAGAACCAACTTCGAAGTTTTGTCCTTGAAAACACAAGAATTATTTTCAAAAATAGCAATTAGGTTATTTTCATTAAGAAATTTTGATAAGCTGAGTAAATTCTTTTTAATGAAAAGCACGTGTAAGATATTTTTAAGAAACAAAGGTGTATTCATATTTGAATAAAAAATAGATAAACCAACATGTATTATAGGAAGAACATTACCATCACTAACAGTGAGCTTACCCTTTCATTTGTAATCAGTAAGAATTTCAAGCTTTTCAGCATCTGAGGTCACATGATGTGAAGCCTCACTGTCAACATACCAAGCATCATCTCTAATGGTTTCTGGAGATGCTACATAAGCTTGTGGATTTGGGTGAGAGGAATATCCTCGCCCACTCCCACCATTACCACTACCTATGTTTTGAGGAAAATTCAATTCTGTTTTGAATGAAACATCATACCTCTTATAGCACCTCAATGGAGTGTGACCAGTTTTATCACATATTTGGCATTGCAAGTTCGATCTAGCCCCACATCCTCGTAATGTTGACCAGAGTTGGCAAAAGAAGATGACGGTGCTTGATTTTCTTTGAATCCCCTTTTTGGCAGAGAGTAATTTGTTGAAGCCCCAAAATCAACAGTTGACGTAGCACATAATTGCTTCATTCTCATCTCATGAGCTTGCAAGAAATACTGAGCCTCTTGCAAGGTAACAAACTCACTACGTGAAGTAAGGTTAATAACAATAGCGTCATATTCAGAACCAACACCCTCTAAAATATACATCAAAAGATCTTCATCACTCAGAGGATGACCAGAGGTCGACAAATTGTCGGCAATGCCTTTCATTTTCAGAAAATAGTCATTGATTGACCTATTTTCCTTTTTTGTGGATTGCAAAGATGAACGAAGATGTAGAATTTAAGATTTTGACTGAGATACAAACAGCTTCTTGAATGTTTGCCAGACCTGACTTGAGGTAGTACATTCGACAACATGTCCAAAAATATTCTCAGAAATAGATCCAAAAAGCCAACTCATAACTAGTTGAATCATTTTTTACCCACAACAAATTTGTCGGGTTTACACGCCTAATATCACCGATATTATCAGATCCGGTCTTAATAAGCTTTTGAGGACATACTTGATTTTCGGTAACAAAACCTTCAAGATCATACGCGCGAAGAGTAGGTAATATCTGAGATTTCTAGAAATTATAGTTGCTCTCCCTAATTTTATCGAAATAGGTATGAGAGTAGGAAAACTATTAGGGCAACTAGTGGCGGTGACAACACCTCCAGTGACCGAAGGGCTACCAGCAGCGACATCCCCAGACGAAGAGTTTCCTAATGCACCAGGATCCATCGCCGTATAACAAACGGCTCTGATACCAAGTTATAATTACAGAAGGGTAACATAGGGTTACAAACAGAGAGAGAAAGCTGAAGAGAAGGAAGAACACGAGACATACATATCTGGAGATTAATTAATTACCCAAAAGTCATTCATTGTTCATATATACAATGAAACAAATGAAGGAATAAAAGACGTGCTTTATACAATAGCACTTTTATATTTAAGTAACAACTTTACTTAACAATTATAATAAAACTAAATGCTAACATTTTCTTCAACAAAAAGAATAAAAATTCTATATAAAAAATTGTTTTTTACTAAAAAAAATCATTTACTAAAAAATATAAAATTTTGGGACCAAGAGGAACTCTAGTACAGAAAAGTTCATGCATCCACCCCGCAACAGCAAACACCGTAATCATTGAGCAAGCCATTAAGCATATTATGCCACTTCAAAGCATTCTAGTGATTGGTAACTTCTGTTTAGCCTTTGTATCTTTCTGCTTCATTAAGTAATTTATCTTGTCCACCCTTTATTTATGTGATGACACGTTCGCATAAAGATGCGTCAAGATAGCATAACTAAGAACGTTTTCAGGGTGCGCAGCAGAAGTGTGGTAGGTTTATAAGGACATGTAGAAGTGTAAATTTGGAGAACAAAATTTATGTTAAGTGAGTAGTTTATCACATCCTAGAATTTGTATGTAGTTTTTATGAATATTTAATAAAATTATAGGGTAGAAAATGTGGTTTGGAAAACCTTTAGGAAAATAGGAAATTGTAAGAATTACCCTAGAGTTACAAATGTAATTAGAGAAAATAATAATTATAACTAAGCCCCCTGATTACTTCTATAAATTGGGAAAGGGTGGCTTCATTTGCGAGGAAGCCCTAAACTTGAGAAAGCACATTGTTTGGCTAGAGAAGGTAAATTTCCTTCAACTACTGATTTTAATTACATTTAAATAAGCAAAAAATGTAAAATATATAGTAGAAAGGCTTCCAACGACATCGAAGAGCATGAAAAATGAGGTGAAAGGCGACCCCATAGAGGGTACGATCGACCCTCCAGGGATTTTGGTGGGTAGGGGTCGACCCATCCTTTCCAAGGATATTTTGGTAGGGGTTGACCCCCATTCCTTTTTATACCTCAGTGTCAAAAGCATGGCAATCCGGACAGAAACACGCATAAATTTTTGTAGAAACCTCCGAATCAGGATCCGTAAAATGCATTGGGCTTCTAACTCGATAAGTTTTCTAATGATAAATTATATGCTTTATACCCCCAGATTGCCCCCAAGACCTCGTTTTTGGTATTTTTAACCCTAATTGAACCTTAAATTGATTTCGCTATATAATATAGTCATGTCTAACCTTCAAGTACTTGATTTATGTTGTTTCTAACACAAATACAACTCTAGCGAGGTAAGTACTTGTGCTTTCAACCTCAGTGCAAAACATATAAGTTTGTATCTATGTAATTTTATCACATCAATGTGGCATCAATTACTTGATATTTTTTGGCACTTGATATTGTGTGGGTAGGTTTATATCTACGTGATTTATTTTTGACACTACGTGGCATTGATCAATTATTAGATTGTGTGGCAAGTCACTTGGTGACCTGAGAAGCACTGAGTTGCATTACATATCACGAATATATACGTCATAGCATGCATCATGAGATTATTGTGTCAAGTATTGGTTTGTGGAGCACTCTATGGTATACTAGGACAAGAACGTATTGCCCGAGCTATTATTTTGTGAGAAGCATATGTAAACTATACATGTGTGGTGATTCACGCGTATTATATGTGATTCTATGTGATAGCTATGTATGATTAGTCTGTTTTGTATGGATGTTGAGTACACAATAGACAGCATTTAGGGGCTAAATTATGTTGAGCATGCATGTACACCACACTACTTATTGAACATTATGTTCACTGTTGTGATTTTGCATTATTGTAGGATATAATTTTGAATGATGCTAAAAATACTTGGAGCATATGACTGAAATGCAGTGAATCGTGATGATATTCTTTTGATGTTGAGTAGTTAAGTTGTTATATACAACACCTTTTATTATAATATCTCGATTGTACTATTATCTAAAATACTATATTTTTTTGGGAGCTTGGGTGTTATAGGTGTCGCATTCCTCTTACAATGAATTGAATTGGAGCAGACGATTTCTCACTTTTTCTTTTCGAGAAATGGCTACAACCACTATTTTTACTAACAATTGTATGATTTTGGAAAATGATTACATAATATTACTTGTATATTTATTATATGTAAAATGAGTCCCTTGATTTAAACAAAAAGAGAGAAAATCCATGTGATATTTTAGAGTGAGAAAATAAATTGTTAGTAAGAAAAGGATACCTCACTGAAATAAGAACTCGAGCTTTCCGTTTACCCTCTTCCTTGTGATTCTATCAATTTAGTCATCGCCTACCCTATCTCATACCTTTAGACATCATTCATATGATGAGTTCTTTCTCTTTGTGCGAAGAGGCTATGAAATAGTAGAAGTCAGTGATACAAATATCATCGATGGTATTCATGAATGTGAGAATAGTATGTATGACAAAATCTTTGTAGATCGAGATATCAATGTCAAATGACTAATAGTTGCAAATTCCTTGCCCTTAGAACTCTAACTAGAACGTCAGGCATTATTGTGTGATATTCAATTCATCCAGTTTATGCAGCATTATGAATTTTTTCGTAATAACATAAATATAGAGATGCTTTTGCTTTAATTGTTGTTAGTTAAGTAAGAATCATTTCTTTCTAGGTTATGACCTACCTCGTCATTTTCGACTTCTATCTTTTTATAATTCTAATAATTTATACACCAAACCTTTTATTGTTCTTTTCTTTAACTCATGAACTCTTATTCGAATGCTTTACTTAACGGAAGAACATCTTTCATAAAGAAAATAGCATATCGAATATAAAAGGTATGGAGGAGCCGCTACCTTCTGCTACCTTTTTTTTGAACCTTCTAATTAATAAATCCTTGGACAAAAATTTCTAGTTTATTTGGGTACCATCTCTTCCTTTTTGCACGGATTTCGAATTTATTGTCAATTTAGAAATTCCCTATTCCTTTTTGCAGGAATTTTAAAGTATCTATACATTTTTATCAAAGTAGACGAAGGTGATAGAGTTTTTAGTTTATTTAACCTTCTAGTCTTCATTGACAACTTTGTCAAAATTGCCTATAGGACATTTTGATAAAAAGGCACTATAGTACTTTTGCATAACTAAAGGACCATATTTAATAAAAAAATATTTGGTGAAAGAATCAGAAAAATTTAACTAATTATAAAAAAATTCAAAATAATAAATATATCAGTTTGACCCACTAGTAGAATTTACATGTCAATGGTGTTATGGTACTAAATGATTGTCCATTATATTTTACGTGTCCACATTAAATAATATTTTTAACGAGTTTTGATAGGTAAATATTCGAGTATGTCAATATTCAAGTACATGAGAAAAATAATTTTTTTTCCAGGTTTACAGAGTTTTAATGTAATTTTAATAGATTTCGTGTAAATTTTACTGAACCTTGTGGACTGTGCATGGACCAAGATTACGATGTCATAAGATAAATCATATTAATGCATACAATGTAGCAAAATAGAGGTGGCGAAACATGTCCGATCTAGCGAACTAGCTCGTATAATCCAAATTCTTGATTGAGGCTGTGCTTCTTTGGCCAGATTTTAGAAAAAGTGTGCATACACGTGGGTGTATATATATACACACACAAACGAAAGAATTTTGTATATATCTTTAATAATTTAGTTTAAATTAATAAAGAAAAATTTGAAAATTGTGTTTTTATTCAATTATTGTATTAATTTGCTTCATAAAATTTATTTTAAATTTATAATCACTGTTCTAAAAAGCTCGCAGAGGTTTCGTCTAAGCGTGAGGTGAAGCCTCTACGTCTAACAACGCCTTACACATCGCTCTCGCCTAGGTTTCGTCTAGATTCGAGAGACTTGAAACTCCACCTTCATGTCTAGCCATACTTTACGTTTTTTAAACCACTGCTTTTAATACACCTTAATTTTAAAACATAAAATATATTATTATTTATATTTTTTGTTTAAAAATTTATTTAAAAAATAAAAATAAATTAGAATTAGGGATGAGCCAGCATTTTACTGACACATATAAAAACTATGTCGAGACTGTTCGATCCTGTTTAACGTGTGACCTGGCCTATTTGCCACTTTTAAGCACAATTTATAAGGGCCCATCAACTTCTTCATCTGCCCTATTCCCAATAAGTCTCGACATTCTAGTTATTCATCTCCAGCAATCACGCTACAACATGCTAATGCATTTCCCCTATTCGATTCGACATTCACAACCCCTCATTATATTTTCCATATAATACACTTAAATTTTGTGACTTAAGTGTAAGTTTTGTGAACTTTAGGGCTAAACTGAACTATTTTAATCCTTTAGGGACAAAAGTAGAAATTGTTGGAAATAAACTTTTCCAATCTATATCTGTACTACTTCTAAAAGAGGCATAAATGGAGAAACATTTTTGGACTATTATACCCTTACAAATTTTTAAAAATTCCATATTAACCTTTAGTATTCATTAATGTATAATAATTTTTTAATACTTTATTTATTACTCTTTTATTGTTCATCCTTATTTTACATTAAATTTTAAACAATTTACTAAATATACAATTAAATTTTTTAAACATTTAACCTATTAAATTAAATATGAATGTGAAAAAATGATCTCAGTTTTATTTTATTTTATTATTATTATTATTATTTTTGCATTAAGTAGATAAAAGGAATGAGAAATGAGTTTCAACAAAAAAAAATAAATGAGGAAAATTGTAACTTTGTTTATTACAGTATTAAAATTCAAATCATAGTTGTCAAAACTGAAATGAAGATAAAAATATGATTTTAATACATTAGATTACAGTGGTTACGAGCATGTTTGGTTGAGTTCTTTTTTTTTCTTAAATTGATTTTCAACTACATATTTTGTGGGACCTACAACTTTTATCAACTTTTCATCCACACATTTTACCAATTTTTTTCAAAATCTTTAAACCCACCAAACATATATTATAGTAGAACTAACTGTGAAACTTTTTTTCATTTTTCATTTTTAATTAATATATATATAGAACGTTCTTCTCATCTTACTTCTGTCCGTCAACAATATTATTACAACATAGACAAATATTGACACTTCTTTAATTTTTATTTCTTACTCACATTTATAATGTTTCATTTACGTCGTCAAATTAAACACGTCTAATAAAAAGAGCACATACACAAAGAATATTATTCACAGGAAACTACTATTCCAACAAATGTACAATATTATGTAGTTAATCATTACATTTTCTCACAACAAATTTAATAATTATTAATTTTATTATTCGTAAAATGCAGCATTGGAGATTATTATTACTATAAGATTTAATATCAATAGTTCGTCAATCATCAAAGTTTAAATCACTAAAAGGTCTTAATTGAGTTCAAGTTATTGTTTGTATTATCACCATATAAAACTCATCTATAATTGCAATTGTACTTAAATGAATGCAATTATCTTTTTAATATTTATTTGTTATTCTCTTACCATTATTATCGTACATTAAATTTTTAACAATTTATTAAATGTACATTTAAAATTTGTAAATATTTAACATATTAAATTAAATATGAAGGTGAAAAGACGATCTCAACTTTTTTTGCCTTACGTAAATGAAAGAAGTGAGAAATGGATTAAAAAAAAATGAATGGAAAATTTGTAAATTTTTTATTACCGGATTAAAATTCAAATCATGGAGATGAAAAGATTGTTTTGAATACATAGAATTACGGTGATTATAGTTGACAACTAATTATAAAACTTTCGTCAATCGTCAAAACTCAAATCACCAAAAGCTCTTCACTGAATTCAAGTTGCTATTCGTATTACTACTATATAAAATCCATCTTTCATTGCAATTGTACTTCTATGAATGTAAATAAAATATCAACATTACAAAACAACATGTTATCAACAACTATATATTTTTTCTTTTACCTTTATTACAATTGCTACTTTAACATTTTAATTATTAACAATTAAAAAATCAATATGATTACAAAAACACGTGCAACACACGCGTGTCTAACTAGTTAATTCTAAAAGTCTCTTAAAGGGAAAAACATTTTTGGACGATATTGCCCCTCAAATAACTTATAATTCCTAAAATTATCTTTCAATTAATATAATTTATTTTGGCTTTAATTTAAACTATTTAATATTATATAAATATTGTATTTTGATCATTAAAAGTGATTTGTCCCTTCAAATTCCATTATATATTGTAATTAATGAAAATAAATAAAAATATACTAATAAAATTTTTAATATATTGAAATTATTATTTTTAATTGTAAACAATCAAACAGTTAATTTTATTATGCACGAGAATTTAAGCAAATTTTTTCATCAACATAACAAAATAAGATGAATTTGACTTTGCATTTCGACTTTCTTATTATTGATTTATACTTTCTTCTTCTGTTCTAAATATAGGAGAAACATTTATGGACGATATTGTATCTCAAATAACTTATAATTCCTAAAATCATCTTTCAATTAATATAATTTATTTTAGCTTTAATTTAAACTATTTAATACTATATAAATATTACATTTTAATCATTGAAAGTGATTTGTCTCTTTATATTTCATTATATTTATTGTAATTAATGAAAATAAATAAAAATATATTAATAAAATTTTTAATATATTGAAATTATTATATTTAATTGTAAACAATCAAAGAGTCAATCTTATTATGCACGAGAATTTAAGAAAATTCATTCATCAACATAACAAAACAAGATGAATTTGACTTTGTATTTCGACTTTCTTATTATTGATTCATACTTTCTTCCTTTGTTATTCATCTTTTTTTTTATTATGCCAAGAATATTTTTTTCCTCGCAATGACAATTTTAAATCTTTGATAATTAGTTTGATAGTAATGTGGTAATAATAGATGTGTTAATTTTTCATGAATGATTCACTAATTTTAAGAATATATATGATGGTAATATTGATTTTAAATTTTGATTTCTATATCTTTTTTTCTTGATTTAGAATATTTGTTCGACGTGAAAATGTTAATTATTGTGGTAGTCTTGATAACAAATGGATTTCAGCTCGAATGATGTTTTATGTCATTTTGTAAGCAATTAAACGTATATTTATTGTAGAAGAACGAGTTAGAACAATGAGAATTGATGTTACTCTAACTCTTTCAAGCACGCGGCTAAGGAAGACATAACTTGGATAAAGTGAGTCATGTTATGTATAAGGTGAAAGTAAATCTCGCATAATAAGTGATTTTATGTGATGAGTTAAAATCATTGTCCAAATATCTGGTTATTTTGAATTTTCTTGAAATTTAATAATATTTCAGATGGAATTACGGGAAAGAATACATGAAGAGAACAACAAAAAAAACCCCTTAATTTATGGGTGCATTAAAACTGAATGGATATTGCACTAGAAAATTCTTCTTTATCTTATGTCAAAGAATTTTGAGATTTTTTTTTCTGAGAAATAATTACCTAAAAAGGCTAAATATTTTATTTTCGTGTGTTTTTTATAATGATATAAATATAGAAAATCAATGAAAAATTGTGTTATACTTATATCTACTATTTTCATGTATTTTAGAATTTGATACTAATTTTTATAAAAAAAAGTTGTATTTTCTGATATGCCATTAGATATGTGCTTTAAAATATAATTAAAAGAGTATCAATAATCTTTCAAACTTAATATTCACGTAGGCCATGTATTTTTTAATGAACCACGTGTTTTACCAATAAGTTTGAATATAATTTCTTAGTTGGTCATAATCATTGATGAACTCATGATTGAAAATGAGTTTTATTTAAGTGTTATATTCATCGATAATTTTAAAATAAAAAAATTATAATATTATTACAAAATCACGTGCAACGCACGTATTCTTAACTAGTATTTTAAAGGACTTATGAGTTATTAGTGAGTCTTTTGTGGAGCAGGAAGCGATTACGGATTTAGTTGCAATATTTGAAAAGTTCAAGGATCAAACTATAATTTAGAAAAAATTGCACGTTTATAATTTTAAACCCCGGGGCATGCTATTAAGGGTGATTATAGGAACATGTTTGAGGCTTAGAGACATTTTTGCAAGTTTGGAGATCAATTTACAATTTTTTGCAAACTTGAGGGACTATAATGAAAATTTAAGAAAATATTAGGATTTATTTTATTTTATTTTCAAGCCAAACTACGTTTTTTAGGTTAAAATTTAGTGTAATAACATATTTGATATGATTTGAGAATTTTTGGAGACCTTTTCAAAGTTTATTATGATGTTAAACCATGTTCGTGACCATCTAGGTTAATTGAATTTTTCGAACAACAAATTATAAAATATGATAGAAAAAATATAAAGATTCCAAAGTACTAGTTTTGTAATCTTACAATCGCGGAAAAAGACTCAAACAGTATTTAATTCCATAGGATAATGATCTCCTTCCCAAGGTGAGGAGGAATTATAAAAAACACGGGTAATTTGCGGCCTTCATCTCCAATCTTTGAATTTTTGGCACTTTTATCCCAATTCTTTATTTTTTGACACCTATATCCTCAACCTTTCTTATTTTGGTGGCTGAAGTCCCCAACCTTTGAACGTTTGGCACTTTTATCCTCATTCTTTATTTTTTGGCACCTATATTCTCAACTTTTCTTAATTTGGTGGCTGAAGTCCCCAACCTTTGAACGTTTGGCACTTTTATTTTCATTCTTCATTTTTTTGCACCCGTATCCTTAACATTTCTTAATTTGTTGGCTGAAGTCTCTAACCTTTGAACTTTTGTATCATATTTTTTAATTTTTTAATTAAAACTTATGAAAAGTCTATTTAAAGCCAAGTTTTGTGAGTAATGTTGTCTATAAATATTGGTTTATTTAAAAAAACTTATTTTTAAAAATTTTATGATATTTTTAGATTAATGTTTAATTTTTTAATTGAAACCGATTCGACCTTTAATTGAAACCGAATCGATGGTCAGTCCTATTTTCTGAATATTGTATTATTCAAATAAATAGTTTTATTTAGATAACTATATTTTGATTAATGCTCCATTTGGGGATATTGGTGCAAAAAAATGAAGAATGAGGATATGGGTGCAAAAAATTGAATTTTAATTGAAACTAGGTGGACTTTGGTTCGACTTGGTTCGACCTTTTGGTATTTGACCCGTTATCTTTTTTGGGTCGATGACCAGTCCTATTTTCTGAATATTGTATTATTCAAATTAAATTGTTTTATTTAGAAAACTATATTTTGATTAATACTCAATTTGAAGATATGAGTGCAAAAAAATGAAGAATGAAGATATGAGTGCAAAAAAATGAAGAAAATCTCATAAAATTTGTAAAAATAAGTTTTTTTTTTTAAATAAATCAACATTTATAGATAAAATTACTCATAAAACTTGACTTTAAATAAACTTTTCATAAGTTTCAATTAAAAAATTTAAAAATATGATACAAAAGTCCAAAGGTTGGAGACTTCAGCCACCAAATTAAGAAATGTTAAGGATATGGGTGCAAAAAAATGAAGAATGAGGATAAAAGTGCCAAACGTTCAAAGGTTGGGGACTTCAGCCACCAAATTAAGAAAGGTTGAGGATATAGGTGCCAAAAAATAAAGAATGAGGATAAAAGTGCCAAACGTTCAAAGGTTGGGGACTTCAGCCACCAAAATAAGAAAGGTTGAGGATATGGGTGCCAAAAAATAAAAAATGGGGATAAAAGTGTTAAAAGTTCAAAGGTTGGGGATGAAGACTGCAAATTACCCTAAAAAACACATGATACGTGTCACATCATTACCCTAATTCCACAGGGCTGTGGCCATTAGAAATTTAGATAAATTTTGCCCTGTGCCGCAACCAAATAGTACTACATTTTGTACAATGTTTAGGGGCTCTTTGGGTGTAATTATTCAGTTTTCCACGGTAGAATTTGAAGGGCCACTATATGATATTATTATCCACTAATGTATGTAATTATTACTTTCATATCATTATCATGTTAAATATTGACATAATAGAAATGGGAGATTACAACCTTTCATTTAGCTTTATTTTTTGATACTCTTTACATTCTCATTTTATTATAAGGGCAAAATTTGTCTAAATTCTAAACTACAAGAAAGTGATAAAGTGGCGGAAGAAGAGGGTTATTTGCAACAAGAAAGTTATATTCTTCAAGACTGAATATATTTTCAAGCAATCAAGTGTTCATTTCATTTTTCAAGTCAAGGTAAGATAATTTCCAAATTTTAGTTTTAATTTCATATTTTAATTTTAACATAGTGTAAACTAATGATCCTAAATTTGAGTTGGAGATGAATTTAGGGTTCCAAATTTGAGATTGGGATGAACCCAAATTATATTGTAGTACTACAATAAAAATGATCTAAATATGAGAATGAGATGATCATGATCATGAAATGGAAAGCTTCGAGTGTTTTTAAGTATGTTTACATTATAGAAATATGATTTAAAGCATGACATTATTTTAGTGTCTTATGTTTATAATGTTAGAGCATCTCCAATGTTATATCTTCTAAAAAAATCTATGTGGTAAAAGAGAGAAAAGAGATGAGGAGAGAGAGAGTGTGAAAGGATGAAAGATAAGGAAAAATAGATGAGAGAGATAAATACAATTTAATGAAAAAATGAGTAGAATGTGTCTAACGGAGTGTCTAAAACTATATGGCCTGTTGGACGACCATCTACAATAAATGCTACCATATCAGTTTTGTCTCATCCACCTCATGTCATATCAGCTGGACAATATTGTATTAGAGCATATCCAATGCTACACTTTTTTAAAAAATCTATGTGGCAAGAAAGAGGAAAGAAACGAGGAGAGAGTGTAGAAAGAGGAAAGAGAATGAAAAATAGATGAGAGATATATACACAGTTTAATAAAAAAATGGGTAGAAGGTGTCAAACATGATGTCTAAAACTAGACGGTCTGTTGGATGACCTTCTACAATAAATGCTGCCACATCAGTTTTGTCCCCTCCACCTCATCATCACATCAGCTAGACATTATTGCATTGGAGATGCTCTTATACTCACTCAAGTTAAATAAATTTTATAGGTGTTGATCGGATGTTAGTCGATACTCTCGATAATTGTGGTTAAAATTTATGAAAGTCCAACGAAATCATGTTTTAAATTTATATATCTATTTGAATAATAAGTTAATATTTTTCTTGTGAACCATTTGCAGTTGCAACACGACATTTTAAATATATGCTAGTACGGAAACAAAAATTTTGATTGCCCCATGTTGCAACATGTTGTCCCGACTTGCTATTAAAATTAACATTTCATATTTTTGGACCATATTGAACTTTGTGTTGCAACTTTTCGTCTTCAAATAACTTATGGGTTATATATATGTTGATTTTTGTGTTGCAACACATTGTCATTTGAATTAAATATGATTTACATATGTTATGTTTTATGTTGCAGTTTTTTGTTGCAGCAGAATGCACAAATTTAATGTTATATTTATATTGTTCGATTTTATTATAATACCAGTTTTAAGAACATGCAACTTGATTCACATATGTTATGTTTTATGTTGCAGTTTTTTGTTGCATCAGAATACACAAATTTAATGTTATATTTATATTGCCCTTTCTTTTAAATTTTCGATTTTATTATAATTCCAGTTTTAAGAACGTGCGTTGCACGTATATCAATTATAATATTGTAGAATTTGGGACAAATAAATGAATGTTAATTTTCGTAAAATTGTTTACTGCTATTTATTCAAAATATGTAGGTATTTTGTTCTCATAGGTACACTTGATATAAAATTTGTATAATAATGACATATATGTATAATATATACTTCAATTGACAATCTACATTTGGATCCTATTAACTTGAAGCAATGGTACTCGGTGGGTTTTAAATTGGACAAAGTGAAAAAAAATATTCTAAATATATAATATGGTTGAATTGGACCAAACTCAATAGTGAAATGACCAAAATATCTAAAGCGAAATATTAAGTGTACAATTTGCTTTTAAAGATTGGTGAAAAATTAAATGAAAATCTATTTGGATTGGAATTGGAGAAAGAAAGAAAAAATGAGGAAAAAGAAAAAAAATGAGAAAATGAGAAAAAAGAATTATGTACAATTTGCTTATAAGATCAATTAAAAAAATTGGTAAAAATTTGAATGAAAATATGGACAAATGTGTGAATAGTAAAAAAAAAAAAACAAAGAAAAAAATATAATTCTCAAAATAGGCATTGCTTGTCCTTCTAATCTAAAAAAAAAAAAATTGTCAAAATGGGTTACTAAAAAAAAAAGTCAAAAAGTGCGACTGTGTTCAATACCAAAACGGTGCGTTTTGGACGAAAAATCTACTGTGAAAAATTTAACATTCTTATATTATTGTAGAGAAATATCACAATTGCAACATCACCCTAACCAATATACTTGAATTTTTGAATAACATGATATATGTATTATATAGTATTGCAACTTTATGTTCAAACTTGAGACACACGAGTACATTATACTTTCTGATATGTTGCAAAATGATGTTTCAACATGGTATTTTCATTTATTTACTTGTTAAGAAAGAATAATATCATGTTGCAACTTTCTTTTTTACTTCCCAAAATCATTTTCATTTAGTGAAGTCTTTATATTATTACAAATAAAAATCAACTTTATAAAAGAAATTTAAAGTTTTAAATTTTTTGCATTAAGTTTTAAGATGTCAGAGTATTGTTGGCATCCCTTAAAATTTTAACAGATAGAAAAGTAATAAACACTCGAGATTTAGAACTCGGCGTGTAACAGTCCAATTCTCTGCAGTTTCCCCCCATTGAACTGCATATCTCTACTATAATACCTTTCACTACATCTGCATCTACAATTGCTTCTTATTGTAAAACGTTGATTATGTGATATGAGGTCAATTTTCATCAATCAAGCCATTGTTGGTTCATGTTGAACATCACAATTTAAATTTATAACTGACACGAGCAACTAACGAGAGGATGAAAATTTATAATTGACATGAGCAACTAACGAGAGGATGAGAGGAATTGGATGGTTAATGCTTTCATTTTTCTTTTTTGAAGTAACGAAGACCGTATACCTGCTTTTGAGCCTATTTATATATATTTATATAAATAGGTCGATTGTAAATAATCAAATATATTTTGCCTACTATCAAATAAAGCATATGTTTGCATAGAAATCGCAATAAATGGGATAGTCATTATCGGTTGAATTGCAGTGGTAGATCACTAACGGGTCGATTGAAAAGAGGAAATGGAATATATACGGATCAAATTTCATCAATCAAGTCATTGTTTGGTTGCGTAGAACATTACAGTTTAAATTTATAATTGGCATGTGGTTGATTGTGAATAACCAAATATATCTAGAATGTGTTTGCATAGAAATTAAAAAGTAATGGGTAGTCATGATTGGTTGAATCCCAGTGCGAGATCAAACAGAGGTCGAATGATAAGAGAGAATGGAAGTAAAAACTAGTAAGTATGTAGAAGACTATAACTCTATGGGAGGTGGATGACTGGAATTAAGGGACAGAGCGCATGAAGAATATGAAGAGTGTGTAGGGAAGTGAGAGTGATGAAAGGTCAGAATGAAAGGGTAAATTATATAAGTATGAAGAATGAAAATTACTCGAACAAAAAGGGAGCTCGAGACTGCAAATACTATAGGAGTGAGAATGGAAGAGAGTGATTTGGGAGTCATGAAATGGAGGAAGACAATGAAATGGAAAACAAACTGTAAGGATAAACGAGACCAAATGTTTGAAGTCAGTATTAGGGAAGCCTTGTAAAAATGCGCATGTCAAAGTAAGGTTGAAGAGGTTATGTACATTAATGAAGAATTAGTAGAAAAAAAAAAAAAAAATAGGCACGTGCACACGTGTGCATATGTTTATTTAATAATTATTTTTAGTGAAAATTTGCTCATCCACTTACATTTTTTAATAAATTTGAATTATACTGTATCATTTTTTTCAAAAAAATATTACTATATGTCATATATTTATACTGGATAAGAAATGAGTTTATTAATTAAGTCCGTCTCAAACATATCAATATAACAGTTACAACCTATATATTCAGGAACCAAATCATTTTAATCCTTAAATTAAGGAGTGATTGACGCTATTCTCTAAATTATTTCTCATCCTCCACTATCAATCTACCATATCACACTCAATCTTTGTTATGCACCGTATCCTACTCAATCGTTCTTTAATCTTTGAAGAAGAAAAATCTTAACAATAGTATCACATTCTAAAAAATCAAGAACTAAAAACCTCATTTCTCTGAACTGTCAATGGCATCCGCACGTAGTAGCAACAAATCGAGACGCAAAAGTAAGAACTGGCGAAATGGTTCAGCAATAAAGAAAAAAAGATTTTCAAAAGAAGTCACAACCCAGACGGTGAAGAAAAATTACACTATTCCAGTGCCTATAGAAGAACATATTGTTTTTTTTTTATTGGTTATTATATGCATTGGCGCCATTTTCAAATCAATGAGTGTTCATTATATCTATGAAGTTGCATTTTCATAATACATGCTAAATTTGATTTCATTAGCATTTATGAGTGTTTTTGCATTCATTAACAAAGTTAATGAAATTTTGAAAAGTTTGGCATTTGCAATTGACATCTTTTCTAGTTAATGATACTTTGTTTTCAAATGCATGTGTCATCACTCCCAATATTATGGTATTTTGTTTGGACTTGATAAAAACGCAGGACTATCCATCATTTTGTGTTTTTGCATTGAAAAATGAACAAATTAGTTGCTCTATCCAGTTAACATCAAAGGTTCATTAACTGATTGAAGTTCACTTGACATAATTCTTAAGTAATTTGAAGTAATTTGCATATTTGGTTTTTTTGTGTGGTCACTATACAAAGTTTTTCAATTTTCTCTATTGTGACGTACTACTTTATGATGTTTGTCATCATCTCCATCTATGTGCTTGCTGGTAATGTAATCAGTCTTTTATTGGATGCGATGAAAATCTTCAAACTCCCTATATACATTCAATTTTAAGATTCCTTGATTTTTATGTTTATCAGTTATCATCTTTACACAATTACTTATTTGTAAAGGTTTTAGTTGTCCCTGACGAACATCATCAAGTCCTCTATTTACATTCATTTTTTAAGCTTCATTTTCAAGCGTATCTTTTCCGTATTCATCCCATTCTATTACCTCTAATTTTCATGCTTAATCGACTCGTTAAGGACCGATATTATTGATTATTCAATATTTCATTATATTGATAACTTCATGAATAAGGCATATTTACTATTTTCATAATGCGTCTTTCTACGTTGTCAGAACTTAAACTTATCAATATGATACTGTTGATATAGCTGGATAATGTGTGTCTATACCAAAAATTGACATCTTCATAACGATCTCATATGTCCATTTTATAATATATGTTTCATCATTGTCACAACTGAATGTTACCAATAAGAGAATGTGACTATGATATGTGCATGATCAATGTTAATTTAACCTTCATGCATGAATCCTATTTTTTGATATTGTAGTATGTCATTTCTCGTCGTTAGAACTTAATGTTAACAATATTGAAAGTATGAGGTAATAATAGTGTATATATGTTTTTAACCCTAAAGTGAAAATGAGTTTCGATACCTACATTTATACATCAGTTAATGCTACCAATATGAGACCGTGTATATGGTTCATGCCTAATTAGTGTTAACTACATCGAATATCGTTATCATCATGCCTGAACTCGATATATTGATATTGTAGTAGGTGATTTCTCGTCGTTACCATGATATCGCTCGAAACCGATTAGTGTTAATTATACCAAATAATTATGACGTATTCGATTTATTTTAGAGTTAACATTAACAAAATTTTGAGACAATTCGAAACTGGTGATGATATATTAGTTTATAGTATAGGTAACAATATGAGTTTGTTGCTAAATTGAGGGTATATCATTTTCTAATTATCAGCAGTTTCACGATTTCAATATGTTTTCAACTTTAAATGAACTTAAGTTAATACATATGGGCTAACTTTTATATTTACGTTTCATACCTTATTAGCAGTATATAATTTATATGTTCGCTGAATTTTGGATAGTAGTTTTAACATAAATTTTGGATATTAGTTTTTCTTTATTAAACAGATTCATGTATAATACTTGACTCGGGATAATGTTACCCAACATCCGTTTGTTGCCAATGGTAACAATATGAGTGCGTTAATTACATCATGGTGGTTTTATAACTTCATGATTAGTTATGTTTTGACGGGTTATACGTCATGAACTGAAGAATTTCTTTTTTACACCACATGCTCATAGTTTACTTTTAATTGGTATTATTCTATTCATTTTTTTCAGGACTTGGAATATCTCATCAAACCCATGCAATGGTGCCTTGGAAAAGTTAATGCATTTTCTATAGCAAAAATTATCACCACACTATACGAAAGTATGTTTGATGTTCAAAAGAAAATCTTTTCTGAAACGTGCTTTGGCCATTTTGTGGATGCAAAAGAGATTATTTTAAATCACTAGTTCATACACCAAGTGTTGTTTAGGAAAGTAAAGTAACCCAACACTAATGAGATGTGGTTTATTATTAGCGATAGTCTGGTACATTTCAACATGGATAAATTTTTCTTTATAACTGAATTATGCTATTTTGGTGAAGATAAATGATCCAAGTATAATGCAATATATTGTAGGATCAAACATGAACTCTTCAGCCATCTACCTAATGTCGTGAACTTCGACGTTTATGGCATTTTTTTGAACAATACCCAACTCAGTGAACACGACTTAGTGAATTTTGGAATTATTTCCCTTCTGACAAATCTTTTGTTTACCACAGCATACAAAGAGATTCGTAGAAGATTCGATTGAGGTAAGGAATTGTTCAAGTTTACCCTGTATTCGCTCAAATCTGGTCTTAAGAATAAGTCTTTAATTGTAGATGGTGATGTGAGACATTACATAGATTATAGACTCAATAGATTCTTAATCACATTTTTGTAATGAATTTTGAAATTATTCTCCTCATGACAAAACTTTTGTTTACTACATCATACAAGAGATCTGTGGAAGATTTGATTGGGATAAGGAATTGATTCTCGAAAAATGTTATTATCACAATCATTACTCTATATGTTGTTTAACGAGAGTGTTATTCTTTGATTGCAAAGGTGATTGTGAAATATTTATGCGGAGTACATCTATGAGAATAAGATTAAATAGATGCCAAAACGTTTTGACACGAAGGTGGCTCGGCATAACGTGATTGTCCAAATTTACAAATATGCACTCAAGGAGCCTGATTTTCAGTGTTTCAAAAAAAAAAGAAGAAGAGAGAATCGAATTCTCATCAAAGTCTCAGATTTATAAGTGGAACAAATTTGTATCGAGCCATATGGTCTTTGTTTCCGATTTTTGTTGCATATTTTGGACAAAATATGCAATGTATAGGTCTTGGCGGGATTTTGTTCGGCATATGTGTCAAGATTTGAATCCTTACGCTAGTTAAATATATGTTTTGGGATCTATTGCATTCTATTTTATGTCTAAATTATATTTAGAAGCCATGTTTTTCAACGCAATGTTACTTATTGCAGTGACTACGAATAATACTTGTTTGTGTAGGATACATGTATCATATTTCATTTTAATGCTTTACACCTATTTTTTCATTAAACAATCCAAATTACTTCTATCTTATTCAAGTTAACACAGGTATGTTACATCTCACATTAGCTAGTGTTACTTGGAATTTATTTGCTACAGTCGTATGAGATCTCGTGTGTTACATCTCACATTAGCTAGTGTTAACACGAATCGTTACTTTCTAAAGTTCAGTGAGCATGCACCAACATTTGAAAGTTCAGGGAGTGATCGAAGACGCGAATAAAAGTTCAGTGATTATTGAAATATTTAACTCTTGCCACGTGGGCATTTCGTCAGCTACGTGGGTATTTCGTCAGCCACGTGTATATTTCTATAAATTGGTAATTACAGAATTGTGATGAGTAATTAACGGAGCGTAACTTTTCAAAGTTTAGTAAGTAGACAACAATATTTGAAAGTTAAAACGTGACTAAAAATTCAGTAAAATGATGCTGAGTGCCTAGAAAATTAGTGTCCGTTTGACATAGATTATAAACTAGTTTATAAACTAATTTTTGGTTTATTTGACTAATATTGGTTCATTTGAGTTGAAATTGTTGATTTTTTATATTAAAAGAATAAAAGTGGGTTAAAAAATAAAAAATGAGGACTGAGAAAAATCAAAATAGATTTTTAATCTGTGTCAAACAAATTAATTTGATGTGATATTTACAATTTCCCAATTTCTAAACCCAAATGGCGCCTTTTCCATTCGTCTTCCCCCGCAGTCTAGGGTTTA
The DNA here is from genome assembly GCA_030279155.1 of Forsythia viridissima. Lineage (NCBI taxonomy): Eukaryota > Viridiplantae > Streptophyta > Magnoliopsida > Lamiales > Oleaceae > Forsythia > Forsythia viridissima. The sequence continues at coordinate 39,054,888 of CM059036.1, forward strand.
GAAGTGCAAAAAGTGTTTTTTCTCAAAGTTAAATCTTTATACGGTATGCCCTTCGATTCAACAGAATTTCTCCTTCTCAGCTAGCAAAAACCATTCCCAATTAACGAACTGTTAAACCCTAAATCAAATGGCATTCTCATTTACCCCTCAACAACAGCAACAACAATCCCTATTCCAATCCCAACCCTCGCCATTTTCCCAAACCACTCCATTCCAGCAGCAGCAGCAGCAGCAATTTCAATTCCAACCCCAGCAGCCACAATTGCAACAGCAACAAACGCAGCATCTGCAGCAGCAGCAGCAGCAGCTTTATCTTTTTACTAATGATAAAAGTCCTGGTACTTATAGTACCAAATGGGACGACCTGCACCCTGACTCGCGAAAACTCCTCCTCCAAATTGAGTAAATTTCGGTTTCCTTTGTTTTTTTTCTTGGGCACGTGATTTTGCATTTTTTTTATTTTTATTTTTGGGTGATTGGGAATTTGGGTCTTTTTTGGATGCAGGGAGAGAATACTGGAGTGCAGGGATGAGAGCCAGCGGTTGGATCAGTGCAGTCGGCTTTATGATTCTTCGGTTTCTAGCCACGGATTTGAGCTTGATGCCAGTCAGATTGTTCAGGTCTTTATATTTCTCACCTTCTTTTTTAAATTTTAAAGAAACTCTTTCATGGTGGTATTTCGATTTTGTTGCTTCAGCTTATTTTTAGCATGAATCTTGACTAACATTCGAGTGCTCATTGGTTGGCAAATATGATTTATACCTCCAAGTGAGATATAACTGAAATTCGTGCAAAGGGATTAGCTGTTGATACTTTGTGAATTGCGGGGCCTACTATACTTGTAAAAAGAAACGAACTGGCTGTCTGTATTCAGTTGATCTGATGATTTAGTATGGTGATTTTATCTTTCCAAAGAAAGGAATGGAGAGGAAGAAAAGAAATAGTATATCATTGCACCAGTTCACTGGTTATAAATGGATTCAGATTTTGGTAACGTGAAACAGATACGTTGAGTTCTCAAGTAGTGTCCTTGCTCAATGTTTTTAATATCCATTTGAAAATTCTGCCATTAGTTACAGGCCTCATGTTAGAATATTTCTCAGTGTCATTCTGCCAATCCATATACTTTATCTATACATTTTTGCCTTTATAGCTGGTTGATGTACACGGCGGCGAGTATTGCCTGCTTATTTGGTTAGTCTTTTTGCTAACATTATTAGGTTTGTGCATAAAAATGTCAATGGCCAAGGCATTTGATTTTTCACATTGAAGATTGTGGAAATATTAATTTGCTTGAGAAAAGAAATCCTCGTTATCTTTGTTTTCATGCTAATATATATGGCATCGAGTATGGCCTGCTTAGGTGGTTAGTCTTTCCCTACATTATTGTGTGCTTGAAATGTCCAGGGTCAAGTGGGCTGATTTTTAGCATTCAAGATTGAGGAAATACTAATTTAATTGCGAAAAGAACTCTCAGATATCTTTGTTTTCATGCTAGTGTTATTATATTGCAATTTCTTAAAGTTACATGATTTACTTTTCAGGAACTTGGTGGAATCAGTATGTCAATGGAAAGGCAAAAAGCAATTTTGCAAGAGCTAATGACTGTTGTCAAAAATATGTTAAGAAATGCCGAGATTGCTGTTCGTTCTTACATGATGTTGCGACCGAGGTTTCTTCACCAAAATAAAGCTGCTGCTGCAAGTGCCACCACACCATCCCAGACATCAGGAGCAACATTAGGTCTGACATCCAGCAATCCACCCTCGGCTAATTCTATGGTGCCAGTGTTTGATTTTTATAGTGGTATCCCGAAGAAACCATCCCCATTTTTTCAGCAGACTATTGCCAGATTTGAGAAGTATCTCTCTGATTGTCGCCAGTGGATTGAAGAATTAGAACAGTTGATCATCTTAAATTCTGACAAGAACTCTTTCAATTCAAGTTCATCCTTGTTGCAGTCTCTACCCAAAGTAATGTCAAATGTACATGACTTTTTTGTTCATGTTGCAGCAAAGGTAATCTTTACCTCCCTAGGTTGTAATTGGCGTACTAACATTCTGTGGTTTTACAACTTTCATATTATTCATGCTTTGTGCATTTGTTTGAAATCTAATTGGTTTTATCAAAGGGAAAAGTTTGGAAATAATCACGAACTTTGTGAGGTAATTCAATTATGATGCTACCTTTCATTTTTTCATTCGAACAATGTGATAGTTTATTCTTTCAATTTTAGTATACCATGAGCGAGGTTCTGTTTTATTGATGAAACGGAAAACACACATGGACTCCTGCACGGAATAAAAATGATGGGCAATGAAAAGGTCCAAATACCAATATTTTTGTGACACTCTTAAAAGAAAGGGATTAAAATGACCTCTTCAGTCCCACGCCCAATTTGCAGCCCCTCAGCCAACATTTTATCTCAGAGCTAAGAGTTTAAAAGAAGAAGAGGAAACCAATAGTGTGCTGTGACTCTGCTACAGAATTAATACTGTATTACATATAATCAAAAAATTCCACATCTCGACAACAGAAGTCAACAATGCAATCACTGGAGTTAAAACGTTGATTAAGCTCCTCTTTTTGGGAAACTTGACCAATGTAGGCCCCTGATCCGTGTAGACCAAGGGCGAACACTCATTGTTTACGGCTTGAACTACTAGGGTATGTAATCATGTTCGCTCCCCATGCTTTTGCACCCAGCGTCGGTAGGGACTGAGAGATCTACCTTCGCATTTGGCGTTTTACTAGTCTTCTATGCTGGAACCATAAATGGGTTGTCTCGTTTCTGATGATCTTTTTAATAGGTAGAACTACTTAGCGGTCAAAACTTAGCTTTCATTTTACACTGAACCGCAGTTGCTCACTACTGGGATGTAACTGCTGGCCTCGGTCTTAACAGGTTCCATTGGGCATTCATTATGGGCAGAAAGATAGACTGCGCTACAACTTCAAAATGATAACAAAAATAAAAAAAACAAAAAACAACGCGGAAAAGAAACTGAAAATCAGTACTCTATTGTCTAGATTACTGGTAAGTATGTCTCATGACCGAATTCATCCTAATGGAACAATAGCTGCCTTTGTAGCCCCCATCTTAATTCCGTGGTGAGGAGAGATACAATCCTCCCAGTGGAGTAATGGCCGCCTATGTATCCCCACATTCAATTCCGTGTTAATAGAAGAGAAAAATACAATCTCCAAATACTCAGAATCTAAGCACTGTAGATGTAGATATAGCAGCCCCCCATACACAACAACCCCAAGAATAGTTTTACCATTCTCACCTTCTCAGCTGCCACTGCAGGCAGCAGTTTTACCCCAACTAAATGTCACTCTACGGACCGTACGCTCTGGGAGAATTCTTCATCGAGAGTGCAATATAACGTGGATGAGCTTCAGCAATCATCACAATTCACAACCACTAGGTTTGTTCACCTCAATCAAATTCTTTGCAATATATTCTCTTGACAACTACACTTCGATTCCCCAAATACTGGGTTCTGATCAAACACTACTTGCATCACCATCCATGCTATACCGGTGTCAGTGGTGAGGGACAGGCAATGTGGAAAAGGTGTATGCTGGCCTAGAGGGCATAAATGGTTGATGGGAAGAAGAGGTCTTGTTCAATTTTCCTCTATTTTTAAATTTATCTCTTTAAGGGTATCGTATAGCATGTTTGGGTGGGCTTATTTCTAACAATTAAGCCAGCTTTTTGGCGCTTATTTTCAGAAATAAGCCCATCGAAATATGCTTATATTTAGTTTTGCATATTTTGCACATGTCATGGTCCACGTCATTATTTCTCCATGCAAGACCAAGTGTGTTTTCGATGACTCACACACTGCGTGCTAAAATTGAAATTATAAATTCCCCTGTTGCTTGATTGAAAAAGTTGAAAATGTCGGGTCATAATCCTAAAAACACTCGATAGTTTGTGATTATTCCAAAATTTTCCCTTTAAATGGAAATTGGAACAATGTACTTGTCTTGGAACTTTTGTTCCTTCCCCATTCTGTTATCACTGTTTTCCTCACATTATTTAGAACTCAAGGTTGCCATATATCACTCAATTTATTTCAAGCAATAGGCTTATGAAATTTACTGTATGGGAGCATTGGTGTTCTCAGAAAAAGTTGCAGTGTTCACTTTCCAGAGTGCATATAATGATATTTTGACTGTTCCAAATGTTTGTTTCAGCATCTCGCCTTATTGATATGTGTATTTATATGTTGTTCTTACAACTTTTCCTACGGTGATGCTGATGCGGTGTTTTTCATAATTGACGCTGTAGGTGGAGAGCATCCATCAGTACATTGAATCCATGAAAACTGCATACCTTGCTGACCAGCGCCGTCGCGGGGATGGGAATGATCCATTTCTTGAGGCTGATCGGCGGGAAACAGCCAAACAAGAGGCTGCTGCTCGAAGGGTGCACCCAACTCTACATTTGCCTGCAGTTTCACAACCATCAACTCAAGTTGCTGGACTGCTTACTGGCCCTGCTGCAACTGGGGCATCAACTACACCAAGTATGTTTGCTGCAGCACCAGCTTCATCCGGAAGTGGGACCTCACTCTTTGCTACTCCGTCTGTTGCCACGTCACCTTCTCTGTTCTCCACTCCTACCACGTCTGCTCCAGTCTCCTCTTTGTTTGCATCGTCTGGTGCAACCCCTCAGACTTCACCTTTTGGTTCATTGTCTGTTTCCACCTCACCCTTTGGCAGTTCGGCTCCATTATTTAGTTCAACTCCTTCTGGACTCTCAACTTTTTCAACTCCTTTTGCTACAGGTAACTTTTGACTATCAAATCAAATGATCAACTTCCAACATTGTCAACTGCTATCGAGATGACTGACAAGAGAAAAATTGAAATTGGTTATTTTATATCATGTTGTTATTTAGCGTAATAATTTCATTAATTTGATTTCATTGTTTTACCCTAGTTCGAGAAATTAATACCTGTGAAACAACAGAGCTCCTCTTCATCAAGTTCAGACTGGTTATCACAGATAGGTTTAAATGAGGTCAAAGTGATGTCAATGCTTTAGTAACAAATATAGTTTCCTTCCACTGGTTACCATGCAATTGTAACAAACCTACCTATTCTCATCCTGCCATATCAACCTATTCTGCGTTGGTTTCCTGATTTTAATGGAATGCTTCTATTGTTTGTATCTTGCTACTTGACATGAATATTGTTATCAGCTACTTATTAGTCGACATCATTAATACGTCGACTCATATTATCGTGACAATTTGGTGAGCAAACTTTTCTATCAACTGCATGTTATTACCAAATGATGTAACATGTATGAGACAAAAATCTCAGCAATTCAAATTATATTCCAGGTGTTTTACACCTAGAATATTTATATTTAATCACAAATGTTTCTTTTTCTCTACTTTTTTCACTGGATTCCTTCGACTTGTCAATAGGAGCTGCAACAGGATCAGGAGCGAGCTTTGGGACTATTTCAGTGAGTAAATTTAATTTTTCATTTGAATTATCTCTGGACAGCCTTTTCATATCTTTACCTTCGCTTCCCTACCTCTTACCTGCTCCCCACATCAATGTCCCGCCATCTGTCCTCTCAAAAGAAGTAAATGCTTTGTGCATGAGAAAATTTATATTGTTTGTCTGTTTGACATTTTATATGTTGATTAAATGTACTCACTGGAGCTGTCTGCTGAAAATTGCTTTTTACAGAGAAATAACAAATGACGGTGAATTCTTTAGATAGAATCACATAGAACAGATCATTAATCGTCCACATTTTTCCCGTTTTTATCTATGCCTCCATTCTGATCTCATATCATGATTAGTTACGAGTCATTTGAGTTGCCATATGTCATAATTTGACATATTGCTTGAGAAAGGCCACATGGGGAGATTTTACCGTTGGGTTGGCATATTTTGGAGAGCTGTTTAATGTACATGGGAGCATAAATGGACGCATTCCAAATGTGATAGCTATGATGGTTGACCAGTTGACCTTGATGGCCAATGATATTCACAATCATTGAAGTCAGTGGTGGTTAAGAGTGACAAATGTTGGTGACACAAGTCTAGTGGGATTTTTGGATGTTTGATAAGAGGAACTCTATGCTGCCAGTAGCAATGACTTTAGGATGGGCATTTTTTCAAAATAGCCCTCTTTTTCATGGTCGGAGTGAAAAATGGTCACTTGAGTAATAAGTTTGACTAGCTCGACCTTTGGGTCGAGTTAACCTTTTCACTTACCCGCACAGAACTATGTTTCTGATACTGAAAAATGCTACAGTTGTATTACTATTATTATTAATGGTAGAAAAGGTTTTCCCTCAATATCTTTCAAAAAGGTAGGTGGGAGTTACTAAAAAAAATCAGGTGAATAGTGTAACACCTTCATTAGTAGTAACAGAACAAGGATCTCCGAGAAAGTTTAAAGAACCTGATAGAATGAAGGTCCAGATTTTACTTATTTTTCATTTACTGAAGAAAAGGCTGTTAACTGTCATCCGAAATTTCTAGGCACGATAATGAATGAAATAGGAGACAACGAGAGAAGGTAATTTTAGGAATACTCTAAAATTCTGGTCATTGTAAAAGAAACTTTATAATTTTGGCTATATTTCATTTTCTTTCTATTCTATTCTACTTGGGTCTTTTTCAGAAAATTTCATCTTTTAGGATTTATGTTTTGTGTGAACCGTGGTAGCTGTTGAGCTTGAAAGCTGCTGCTGTGTGTGGTTGTGGTTGTGGTTGTGGTTGTACTATTGGGTTTGCAAGGACTAGTTTTAGTGGCGATCAGTGTTTTTTGTTGGGGTTCTCTGTGTTGGGTGTAATGCCTGTGGTTTGAGATGATATTATGCATTCAGGGGTTGTCTAAGTAATTAAACATGGACAGAAAGATGTTTTTTAGACCATTGTTTGCAGCATAAAACTGTAAAATCTTGTCCCAGATATCTTCATTTTCCTAGAAAACTGGTCAAGCATATTAGGCTGTGTTTGATTGCAAGTGGAAAATTTGGGTGGAAAGAAAATATTTTCCATAGAAATGAATTACCAAGAAAATATGGGTTGGAAAAGGTTAACAAATTTTCCATGGAAAATAAATTCTCCTATTCCACCTAGAAAATATTTTCCTTGAAAACAAGGAAAATATGGCCAAAAGTGGAAAATTTTGAAAAAATTTTCCATGGAAAAAAAAAGGTTGCAATCAAACAAAAGTTGGAAAATAGGTGAGAAAATGGTTTTTTCATGGAAAATTTTGCCAATCAAACATACCAAAGCTGGAAAATTTTCATTTTCCATGGAAAAGAAAGGGAATCAAACACAGCTTTAGTGTTAAACAACAGGAATTAAAAGCCTAAGTTGTTAGAGAAGAGATATGTATTTATTTAATTTGTCTTCAATAGGCCCTCACGTACACGCTAGACTCATTTTTTTCATCAAAGGCATAACAAGTGCATAATTTTCATAAATAGATGGCTGCAGACTTGAATCCAGGCTCTTAACCTGCTTTAATACAATGTTAAACAATCTGAACTAAAAGCTTAGACTGTTTTTGTACAAAATTATTTACTTCAAAATTTGTCTTCAACAATGATACACGGGGTTGTGATTTTAGAGCTTTTAAATATGAATTTGGACATATATGCATCTGTCTACTGGCCCGTGAAGACATTCTTTTTGGTGCCTTTTTTTGTGTGCTTTTGTGCGTGTTGGCTTGGGAGAACCGTGGATGTTGGTGAGCATTGAATACATTAATAGCGTAAGGTAGTATGATAGCAAACTTATCGGATTGACATCTGGATGAATTATGTTATTAATTCTCATTGGGTTGTGCATGTCGAGCATACACTAGGATTTTTTTATTAATCTGTTATGTCTCCTTTGTCGTGCAGAAGGCAAGAGCAAAAAGTCGCACGGGCCGTCGGTAGTCAGCTTCTTAACAGTTCATCAAAATGGAGGCAGACTTTTGTGTTTGATTTGCTTTCAACTTCTAATAATCACCAAATTTTGCGATGGCCAAAAGTTCATCGATTTTCTTATCGCCCTAGGATAGGAAATCGTGTGCTTCTGGAGTTTCTGGGCTACCTATATTTTCATTGAGTTGTAAATTAACCGACCGAAGTCAAGTTTCAGTTCTTTCGAGATTAGTGCTTCTGATTTGCTGCTTGAAAGCAATTTTATTGTAACAATGTAAAGTTCGACCTTTGTAATTTTTGCAGGCGTAGAGTAACTCGAAAACTTCTGTACTCATTTATCCCAAATTTTTGATGAGCTCAGTTGCTGGAAATGTTACTTAATTCTAACTTGTCTCGATCTGTTTGCTTTTGACATGCTAGAATTTTACATTTTTGTTTTTATGATGTAAACATTTTTATGTTTGAGATATTGCTATTTATGTTTTTCTTATGTATTTAACCTACAGAAAATCACTCTGTTGTCACGATATCTGCTGCATGGTAACACTTTTTCAAGTGATATTTTACTCAACGGCGTCAGATCGAGTCTTGTTTTTTAATAAATTTGGTTGACTATAGAATCATATTTTGTTACTCTGTTTTGTTCATTATTAGATTTAGTGAAAGATTGTTTGCATTTCCCTACTACCTATGTTAGTTTAGATCTATTTCTCTCCTCATCCATTATACTGAATTATTGAAATTGCTTCTCTCATGAACAAAAACCTCTTTATGCATACGTGAAATATGTCCTTAGCCACCTAACCTCTTAATATAGTCTATTGGTATCACCTCTATTTATTGAATTATATTCTTGTTACTTTATTACGGACATGATCTCCTCTTTACAGTGGAGAAGATATCTTTTCTATTGCACATTTGTCCACTTCTTATTACACATAATTTATTTAATGTTAACCACTTTTCATTGTCTAATAATGAAAAGTAGACATGTGTTCAGTAAAAATAAATAAATCTTCTCTATTGTGAAGAGGAGATTAAGACTATAATTTATCATCTATTTTAATACGTCGACACATCTATCTAAGCACATCTTTCTTTCTGCTACATTTATCCTATGTAAATCTTGGTCCTCGTACCTTAAAGCATAGCATGTTTAGTAATTTTTTTTTACAAGAGTCGACCCCTTTAGTCGTCTTGACAATAATTTCAGGTGATGCAACAAAGTATAAAGTGGCCATAAACAGCTACGAGTTATATAACAGATCCTGATCAAGGCCATGGAGTGTTTACATGGTAAACTTTATAAAAAGGTTTAGCCTATCTAGGTAGGCTTTAGTTTAGGAGCTTGGATAATTGTTCACATAAAATCTATAACAATCTTTGCCCAGTGGGCTCTTCCGATAGTGATATTTATAAAAGAAAACCAATTTATAAAAGAAAACCAATTTTAGTGTTTCCGACTTGTGGTGTCAGAGCCCGCAGCTATACTTAGCATATGTTTGGCACCACTTAAATTATAAATTCAGCTGGTCAAACTGGTCAAACATAATTTTCATCCACACATTTCACGGGACTCACAACTTATAACTACTTTTTATCCACACATTCACCAACAACTTATAATATAAGCTCTTAAATTATAATTTCAGCACCTCTAAACATATGCTTAGCCTCCTGACAGCATTTGCAGTCGCAGTTGCCCAACTTCGGCCGCACTTTGTAAATATTACTTTTAGTTAATTCCGTTAGTTTGTAATAGTTTATTTTCTGTTATGATTATTCAGCTTTTAAACGTCTATTCATGTAACTTATGTTTTTGTTACTTAAGCTATTATAGGAGGTAGTTGGTATTCGAAATCTTGTCAAACTCACTGGTGTTCACCCTTGCACCAGCTATTGTAATTTTCAGCTTTCATTAATCAATGAACAAGCTATTTTTGTTGCATTCAAATCTTCTGTTGCAAAGCTTTCTTTAAAAAGTCTTCATTACTGAATCGATCGAAAACAAGCGGAAGATAGTCTAACAGAGTAGACTACTGTCGCACGATGCCCTTTTCTGTGCTAGAAAGGAAGGCGCCCCGTGATAATTGGTATCAGAGTTACGGCTCACGATCCTTGAGAAGAAAGCGATGGATCCGAATGCATCACACACCACTGAGGTGGTGGATCACAAAAAGAGTACTAAACAATGCTTGGATACACTCAATGGGCAAAGTACTAGGTTATGTGACGATGTCGAGACCCTTGAGGAAAAGGTCGAGACAGCAAAGGCGGACATTCGCGAATTGAACATCCAGTTGGATGAGAGTCGGATGATGTGTGCAGCGATGACTGATGCTGTTGCAATCCTTCCCGATCTACGGAAAGAAATGGAAGCCATGATATTTCATTTGCGAATACTTCAGCATGTAGTTTGCAATGGGCAAGCCCTTACACAAGAGTATGCACCTACACTCAGAATTCTAGAACCGCGTACCTATGGTGGGGTGCGCGACGTGAAGGAAGTCGAGAACTTCTTGTTTGACTTGGAACATTACTTTCTTGCTGCCAATATTGAAGACGGGACAAGAAGGGTGACGACAGCTACCATGTATCTAGGTGGAGATACAAAACTATGGTGGCTGACAAAATATGCTGATATTCAGACCAATAGGGCCCAGATAGACACGTGGGATCTCTTTAAGGAAGCGATCAAAACATAGTTTTTCCTAGAAAATATAGAATATCAAGCTCGACAAGCACTACGACAACTAAAACATACTGGTTCATCCGGGACTATGTGAAAACCTTTTCAGGGCATATGCTGGACATCCGAGACATGTCTGGTAAGTACAAGCTCTTCACTTTCATGGAAGGCTTGAAACCATGGACAAGAACTGAACTCCAAAGACAAAAGGTGACTGATGTAAGTACGGTAATGGGAACTGCCGAATGCTTGATGGACTATCAATCAGAATCCAGAAAGGAGTGGCTGCAAGTAAATAGCCAATCCCGAGGGGAAGGAAATAGATCCTTTAATCCCACATCAAAATCAAATGGGGGAGAACGCTACTCTCACCATAAGGTATGCGATCAAGGCAACTATCAGAGTAACCATCAGGGTATCCACTGGAACAAAGGAAAGGCGCCAAAGAGCAAATCAAGTAATACTCCTAGAAATGATGGGTGCTTCTTATGCAGTGGGCCTAACCGGATGAAAGATTGCCCACATAAACAGTTTGTGAATGCATTGAGCCAACTGACAAGTGGAGCATCAGGTTCGAAGCAATACATCCTGCAAGCTAGCATCATTGCAAAACTGATTTCAAGGAGGATGAGGATGTCGTTGGTGCATTCTCGTACCAATGCAGCACAATATCGCACCGGGTGATTGAAAAGGGCGATGTATCCCAAAAAATGTAGAAAAATAAGTGTCAAAACCTTGTGTTTGTAAGACTAAAGGCTTGATGTACATTGATGTGAAGCTCAATCGGAAACTAATCAAGGCCATGGTAGATACCAGTGCTACTCACAACTACCTTGCAAGTCCCAAAGTAGAGCACCTCAGGCTTGTGCTAGAGAAAGGTAGTGGGAAGGTCAAGGCAATCAACTTAGTTTCTCAACCGAATGCTGGAGTAGCCAAGTCCGTGCTCATTAAAGTTGGTCCTTTTGAAGGGAGGACTAATTTGTCTGCAGTCCAGATGGATGTGTTCAAGCTGATTTTAGGATTGGAGTTTCTTCAGGATATGAAGACAGTAGTGTTGCCGTTTTCTGATTCCTTGATGATGATAGGGAGCAAGCCATGTGTCATCCCCACGCTAGTTAGGAAAATGGGTGAGAAGAGCATTTCAGCCATGCAGTTCAGTAAGGGCTTCAAGCGGAATGAACCCTCGTTTTTGTGTACTCTTCAATTGGAAGAGATTAAAGAAGCAATTGGCCCTATCCCAAAACCTGTTAGAAAACTTCTACAGGAATTTGAAGATGTCATGCCGGAGGAAATGCCAAGGTAATTGCCGCCAAGGAGGGCTATTGATCATGAAATTGAGCGTATACCAGGTGCCAAGCCTCATGCTAGAGCGTCCTACTGCATGGCTCAACCTGAGCTAGAGGGGCTTAGGAAGCAATTTGTTGAAATGCTGAATAGTGGGATTATCGTACCTGCGAAATTGCCATATGGAGCTCCAGTGCTATCTCAGAAAAAGTCTTATGGTTCTCTTCAGATGTGCTGTGACTATCGTGCCTTGAACAAAATAACGGTGAAAAACAGTTATCTGATTCCGCTAGTGGCAGATTGCTTTGACCGTTTGAGCAGGGCGAAGTACTACACACAAATTGATCTAAGGTCCGAATACTGGCAAGTAGGGGTGGGCTTTTATCCAGAACCGACGGATCCGATCCGGTTCCTATCACTAAATATCTGGATCCAGTTCTAAAGAATTGAGAACCGGCGGTTTTGGATCGATTTCGGATACCCGGTTTAGAACTAAAAAATTCAATTTTTTTTTTTTAATTTTCAGATTTGCATTTTTTTTACTTTTCATATATTTCTTTATCAAATTAACTCCATTACACATTAATCCCAAAGCCCAAAGGAAAAATCAATTAACTCATGACTTATTAGTGATGAATCCATTACGGCATTACCCAAGCTCAATAATTCATTTGCATTACCCAATGTCTATTTTTAAAATTACTATTGACTAATAGATCAGTGACCAAAAGTATGAAAATGACTAATAATTTAATTCACATTTCCACGGGCAAAAGGGCAAATGCTTGCAATTTGCAAATGAAAACCAAAACTCCAGTCTCCAAACGTCCGAAAATGTCAAGCCTCAAAGTGAAACCCTAAAATCTAAATCCTTAACTTTCATTTTTCAACCACAAAATAGCTAAATAGAGAGACGAAGAAGAGGTGAAGCATACCGGCACCATTCTAGTGGACGTTGGCACCCACAACTGGTATTCATTGAATGATTCAAAAAAATACATTTTTTTTTGTATTTACCTTCTATTCAACATTTCAACTTATATTTGTTTATTACCTTTTATTTTTTTTTCAGATTTGCTGACCTATAAGTTGAAATGGAGATAAATCTTCAATTAATTTTTTTTTTAAATTACAGTTTGTTTTATGATTTTCAGATATTATGTTTGTGCGAAAATATTAAATTTTCATTTTTGTTTCAGTTTGTGTGAAATTTTTAGATTATTAATTTTTCATTGTTTTGATTTTTATTTTTTGTATGTTGATACAATCATAAAATATTTGATTGTTGTCTTGTTGACTTGTTGTAGATAAATATCAATACAATTGGAACTAAAAAGAATAGAAAGAAAGATAATATCAACAATTTAGTTGCATTTTACTAAGATTAATGGGGGAGAAAATTCAAAATGTAATTATTGCGGGAAAGTCCTTCAAAGTAATTCATCTAAGGTTGGAACTTTTAGTATGTGAAAGCATCTTGATAGTTGTTACGCATATAAGAGTCTTCAATTTGATGAAAAGCAAAAGACCTTAAATGGAAAAAGAATAAATACTGGTAATGGTGAGGGTGCCATGTTGAATCTTACGATTTCGGTGTTTAATAGAGAAGAGTGTAGAAGATATTTGGTTAGGATGATTGTAATTGATGAGTTGCCTTTTTCTTTTGTGGAGGGTGAGGAGTTTATGGACTTTGTGTAAAAACTGTGCCCTAGGTTTGAAGTTCTATCTCGAAGAACAATTGCTAGGGATGTGTTGTATCTATACAACGAGACGAAAGAATCATTAAGGAATAAATTTATTGAGAATAGGCAAAGGGTTGCTCTTACCACAGATTGTTGGACATCAATTCAAATTATCGATTATATGGTAATCACGACACACTTTATTGATAGTAAGTGGAAATTGCATAAGAGGATTTTGAGCTTTAGAGTTGTTCCAATTCAAAAAGGAGAGACAATAGAAAAACTTGTTGAAAAATGTTTGCTTGATTGGGGGATAGAGCACGTGTCGATCATTACTGTTGACAATGCAAATGCAAATGATACATCAGTCATTTATGTTAAAAACAAATTGAAGAACTAGAAAGTCGATGGCATGATTTTATGTGGTGTTTATTTACATGTTAGGTGTTCAACGCACATCATCAATTTGATTGTTAATGAAGGGTTGAAAGAGTTTAATCGATCCATAGCTAGTATTCGAAATGCAATCAAGTATTTTAGATCATCTCCATCTAGGTATTTGAAGTTCAATGCTTGTGTTGAAAGAGAGAAGATTGGTTGCAAAAAGCTTGCCGTCCTAGATGTGCCTACTAGATAGAATTCAACTTTTTTAATGTTGGATAGTGCATTAAATTTTGAGAAAGCATTTGACCAAATGGAGAAAGATGATGGATTGTATTACAGATATTTTGATGAGCGTGAAAGTGGACAAGAAAGAAAGGGGCCACCAACTAGTGATGATTAGGAAAAAGCTAGAAAATTTGCCAAATTTTTGAAAACATTTTATGAAGTCGCTTTGAAATTTAGTTCGTCATTACATGTTACTTCCAATCTTTACTTCAAAGAAGTTTGTAACATTGAACATGCGCTCACAACATTGAGTAATAAAGATGATGGTATGTTAAGTAGTATGTCATGCAATATGAAGGTGATGTTTGACAAGTATTAGGGTATAGTTGAGAAAATGAACAAGATGTTAATTTTAGCAATTGTGCTTGATCCTAGGTACAAATTCGAGTGTGTTACATATTGCGCAAGCATTTTGTATGATGCGAACAAGGTCAATGATTTGAAAAATGAAGTGATGAAATTGTTGTATGCTCTCTACAATGAATACAGGGTACGGCATGCTGCTATTGGTGAGAGTGGTACTAATATTGAAAGTTTGATTCATGGTTTGGATGATAATGATGATTTGGATGCATTTCATAAAGTTTACATGGGGTACAAGAAAATGAAAAATAACATTAGTTCAGTTGAAAAAGATGAGATTCAAAAATATTTGATAGAAAGTACTTAAGACCGTGCAAATCCTAATTTTGATATTTTATATTGGTGGTGGAAAATTAATAGTTCAAGATTTAAAATTTTGTCTGACATTGCAAAAGATGTGCTTGCCATTCATGTTTCTACGGTTGCTTCTGAGTCGGCATTTAGCACTGGTGGACGAATTCTTGATTCATTTAGGAGTTCTTTAACTCCTAAAACTGTTGAGGCCTTAATTTGTACACAAAATTGGTACGGGAAGAATCTAGACTTTTAAGAGTACCTCTAGATGAAGTTTGTATTGAAGAGATGGAGTTCTACGAGAAAATTAAGATAGGTGATCAATTATTTTTTCAATATTTTCAATATTTCATATTCCATGTTAGTGATATGATAAGTTCAATTTTTTTACACTTGTTTTAATTATAATATTTTCATTATATTTTGCAGAGTTTGGGAAAGACACAAATCAAATAATTGTTGATTAAATGGTCAGTATAATGGTAAGTAATTCTATTATATAATTCATTTATATTGTTTATATCTTTATAGTCACACTTCATTTTTTTTCCATGTAATGTGGACAACTAGGTGAATGATGATGCAAACGAGACGGTGTCATGGTCCATAGATGATGAGAGAAATTTGTCTATGTTTGTTGTTTGTTTATTGCTTTTGTTTTTCGAAGGTTGTTAAGCTTTTTGTAATGATTTATTTACGTTGTTTATCCAGTACTTCTTTATTGTTGATTTTTAGTTTTTGGTTCAATTTTTGGATGCTATTTAGATGTAGTATTGTTGGATTATTGGATGTTTTTATGCTATTACATGTAGTTTTGGTACCGTAGATTTTATTAATTATTATCATGGAGTATGATTGGATTGTTGAATGTTTTTCATGCTATTTTTTGGTGCCTATGATTTAAAAAATTTGTTTATTTGTGCATTTAGTTTGAAATGACAATTATAAAAAAAAAATCGGGTAGATGGTTCTAGATCCGGTTCAGTTCCGGTTGAAAGTGGATGGTTCCGATTCTTTTTACAAAATACCCAAACATGAACAGGTGGTTCCAGTTCTCACGTTCTTCCACTATACGAACCGAACCACCCGACGCCCAGCCCTACTAGTAAGTTCGGATCAAAGAAATAGATGAAGCGAAGACTAAAGTAGTAACTAGATATGGAGCATTCGAATTCAAAGTTATGTCTTTCAGCTTGACAAATGCTCTAGCAACATTCTGCATGATGATGAATCAGGTACTTCACGGGTTTCTGGATGATTTCGTGGTGTACTTGGACGACATTCGTAATTTATAGCGAGACTCTGGAGGAGTATGTTCAGCATGTGAGAAAAGTTCTTATTTGACTATAGGAGAATGAACTTTATGCAAAACCATCAAAATGTTCATTCGCCCAGACCTCGATCAGCTTTTTGGGTCACATTATTGAGTAAGGAAAAGTCTGCATGAATGCTAAAAAGGTTAAGGCAATCAAAGATTGGCCACTGCCAAGGCACGTACATGATGTACGCTCATTTCTCGGGTTGGCCAACTACTATCGAAGATTTTTGAAAGGATATTCAGAAATCGCACTGCCGCTAACCGAATTAACAAAGAATGAGAGGGAGTGGTCGGCACAATGCCAAGCTGCTTTTGAGAAACTAAAGGAGTCTATGTGGACAGATCCAGTTTTGGCCTTACCAGATATGGCTAAAGCTTTTGAAGTGCAGACCGATGCATCAGATTTTGCTCTTGGAAGAGTCTTAATGCAAGAATGGCATCCGGTGGCATATGAGAGTCGAAAGCTGAATAATGCAGAGCGCCATTACTCGGCGCATGAAAATGAGTTGTTAGTGGTAGTCCATTGCCTCAGAGTATGGCGTCACTATCTACTTGGGTCTCTTTTCATTGTGAAGACAGACAATACTGATGTGAGTCATTTCATGTCACAATCGAAACTTTCGAGCAAGCAGGCTCGTTGGCATGAACTTTTTTCAGAGTTCAACTTTGTATTGGAGTATCGTGCTGGATCAAGCAATCATGTAGCAGATGCACTCAGTCGGCAGGCTGACTTGGCTGCTATTTGCTCAATGGCCGCTCTTTCAGAGAGTGATGTTACGACAACCACAAGGGACCGAATACGGGCACTTTTGGAGAAGGACCCTGCAACACATTATTTGGTCAACCTCGTCAAACAGGGAAAAACTCGACAATTCTGGATGGATGAGGGTCTATTGAAGACAGAAGAAAACCGCCTCTATGTTCCAAAAGGTAGAGATATGAGAAAATCCTTAATCACGGAATGCCACGACACGCTCTGGACCAGACATCAGGGAGTAGAACGCACTTCTGCACTGTTGAGGCATGCATACTATTGACCGCAAATGAGGGATGACATTGCGACCTATGTGAAAACTTGTTTGGTTTGTCAACATGATAAGCCAAATCATCAAAAAAATGCATGCTTACTAGTGCCCCTTTCTGTTCCAACTAGACCTTTTGAGAGTGTATCGATGTATTACATTATTAGCTTGCCAAATGTTGGAGATCTTGGCACTATCATCGTCGTGGTGGACTGTTTATCAAAATATATAACATTTATCGCAACACCTAGGTATGTATTCGCCGAAGAGACCACTCGCCTCTTTTTCAAGCACATTGTCAAATATTGGGGGTCGCCTAAAGATATAGTTAGTGATCGAGACCTTCGATTCACCGGCACATTTTGGACTGAGTTGTTCAAACTCTTTGGTTCAACTTTGAGCATGAGTTCTTGTTTTCACCCACAATCTGACGGACAGACGGAACGGTACAATTCCATGCTGGAAGAATATCTTTGGCATTTTATCTCTACTTCGCAGAAAAATTAGGTGAAGCTCTTAGATGCAGTTCAGATTTGCTTCAATGCCCAAAAGAGCTCTTCCACCAATAAATGTCCTTTTGAGGTTGTTACTGGCCAGCAACCGTTACTCCCTCATACTTTGGACATTGATCAAAGTATCAAGTCTCCTCAAGCTAAGGGCTTCTCTTAAGATTGGAAACGAAATATCGAAATTGCTCAGAGTTATCTTGAGAAAGCACAGAAACGGTACAAAAAGGCTGCTGATTAGAACCGTCGTTTTCTTGAATTCAACGTGGGAGATCTGGTGATGGTGAAACTCCTTGACAAACGCCATTATAAGGTAATAAGAGGGACATATTCTTGATTGATGCCGAAATATATTGGGCCATTACCCATCATGAAGCGGATTGGAAGAGTTGCTTACAAAATTGAACTTCCTTCATGGTGCAAAACCCGCAGTGCCCTTCATGTTAGTGCACTCAAGCCATATTTTGCAGATAAGGAAGATGCATCCAGAAATAAGCCAAAGCGACCTATATTTGAATTGAAGAAAACAGGTAAGAGGATTGCTGAAGCTATTATTGATCATCGAGTTACTCGAGCTTCCAAAAAAGATCATCAGGAGTACTTAATTAAATGGAATGGATACAGCAGCGAGGAGAATACTTGAGAAAGAGTTAAAAACTTTGGAGCCTTCAAACCTCTACTTGAAAAATATCATGCAAAGATGTTATCGAGGACGTCGCCAAATCAAATAGGGGAGAATGTCAGAGCCTGCAGCTATACCTAGCCCCTTGACAACATTTGCAGCTGCAATTGCCCAACTTCAGCCGCACTTTGTAAATATTACTTTCAATTGTTATTTCTGTTAGTTTGTAATAATTTATTTTTCGTTATGATTCTTCAGCTTTTAAACGTCTACTCATGTAACTTATGTTTTTGTTACTTAAGCTATTATAGAGGGTAGTTGGTATTCGAAGTATTGTCAAGCTCACTGGTGTTCACCTCCTGCACTAGCTATTGTAATTTTCTGCTTTCGTTAATCAATGAACAAGCTATTTTCGTTGCATTCAAATTTTCTATTGCAAAGCTTTCTTTAAATTATTTTCATTATTGAATCGATCGAGAACATGCTTGAATATATTTTGTAGAGTAGACTACTGCCGTACGACGCCCTTTTTTGTACTAGAAAAAAAAGGCGCCCCGTGATACGTGGACATGCCAGAATATATTTTGTAGATCTCATTGTTTTGAAAATCAGCTCGACCCTGCTAGGTCGACTTGAAAAAGTGGAAACCGGTATAGTCCAAAACCTTGACATATTGCAATCTATCTTGACCTGAACATCCTAGATAACTATAGAATGTATGCGTATAATAATTATATTTTACCTCCAGTACAACGCAATTTAACCCTTTAACCCCATACTGTCTACATTTTCCAGTTCAATGTCCAACTGGGTTTAAAAATATTGGTGAATCTTGAACTTGTCAATTTTTTATTTTATTTTATTTTTTTAATTTCTTTCTTGCATATTATTCTTGGGGTAAAATCAACCAACTGCCACTAAACTTTAACCAAGTTACTACTTACCCACTCTTCTTTCCACTATGTTATACATCCACCACTCATTAACCAACCTGTGCCAACTCACTTTCCGTAAGCGAGCCCGGGCTTTTTCCAGTTGTTCAATGCCCCTCCACACAGTTCTTCTGAATTTCGAATAGTATTCAAGATCCTCTGTTTTCAACGGAGAATCCAACCTGGCATATAATTTTCCGACATGGCAGGCTGACGGTGTGAACTATGGTCGATTGAGCAAAATAGCACATCTCAAACGCGCATTTCCTCTTCCAAAATTGAAGTACAACCCAATCTTCTTCCCCCATAGGGAGTATTTGGGTGATGCGTTTTTTATAACTGGGTGAGATTTAACACTGTCAACATGCCACGTCAAAATTTCACTTACCACGTGGAATGTCCCGTTAAGAATTGTAGACTGTTAGACGTCGAGTAATGGGTGGATAACATAATGGAAAAAAGAGTGAACATTGAAATACCTTTCAAAATTGAGTAGTTAAGTAGTAACGTGGTTGAAGTTCAGTGACCAAGGATTGATTTTACCCATTATTCTTGGGTAAAAGTCCGTGAAACATGTCGTATAAACAAATGTACACGTGTAGCATGAAACTTAAAAATAATAAATATTACTTAGCTGTCCCTTTTCACCCAATCTTTAGCCCTGTTGCACACCATGTATTTCAAAGGTCATTTGCCTCCACAGGCATCAAGTTCCCCATAACTCTACACAGCTCACCTTGCATTTCATCATTTTGTGGGTGTGATTGATCACCTGAAGAAAATACATGGATATTATTTGTGACCTCTATCCAGCTTAAACCTGGGTCTTTCTCTAACATTAATTGTTTCGCTTTCTTCCTCGTTTTTGCAACGTCGTCCCATCTCCCTGCTGTGGCATATAGTTTCGTAAGCAGTATATTTGCTGCACCATCTTCTGCATCGGTGTTTAAAATCTGCTCAGCAGCTTTGATTCCGATTCTCAAATTTCCGTTCGTGATACAAGAGCTCAAGAGAGTTCTCCATAATTCGAGACGATTATCCAATAAAGGTGATTCAGTAATCATTTCCTCGGCCTCCTCTAATAGTCCTGCTCGACTTAACATACTTATAATGCAAGAATAGTGCTTAGGCCCGGGCTTCAAATCATTTTCCTTCATATAATTCCAAAAGTACTTACCCTTGTCCACCAAGCCACAATGGCTACAAGCAGCAAGTAGAGATATAAACGTTACTTGATCTGGTCTCATGCCTCGTCTCAACATTTCGTCAAGAACTAGGAAAGCCTCCTCTGCCTTCCCGTGGTGACCATATCCTCCAATCATCGAATTCCAGCACTTCAAATCACGCGCTGGCAAAAGCAAAAATATGGATTCAGCAGCTTGAAGTTCTCCATTTTTAGCATACATATCGACCAGGCTTCCACAAACAGTCATTTCAGAGTCGTTTCCTGTTTTTACAGCCTGAGCATGAATCATCTCGCCTTGTCTCTGAGTTGCAAGATCAGCACATGCGCTTAAAGCGCCACTAAGTGCAAAGCTCTCAAGCTTATAGCCTTCCCGTGACATTCTTTGGAAGAACTTAATAGCACTCTCTCCGTCACCTATTCTACTATGCCAAACAATCATGTCAGTCCAAAGAACAGCATCCTTTGACAAAATTGAGTAGAAAATCTTCCGAGCAGAATCAATCTCCTCGTTGCTGAAATACATGGATATCAGCGTACTCCCAACATAGGCACTCCTCACTAATCCTGCCTTCTCAATTTGGGCATGGAGCGGTTTTCCGTAATATAGAGCTGGAAATGCCCCTATACCAGAAATAACTGCTGCAAAAGTATATTCATCCGGTTTAGCTAAAGACACTTGCGATAGTTGGACGAACATATCTAATGCCTTCTCTCCATCTCCATTTTCTGAATACCCGGCTATCATTGAATTCCATGTAACCAAATCCGGATTCTCAATTCTCCTAAAGACATGAAATGCAGTGTCAGTGTCACTGCAACTGCAGTACGTATCTAGCAGTGCATTGTTCAAAGGCAAATCGACATTTGTCCCTGAAACAATCACTCGGGCATGAACAACTTTCCCAGTAGTATAATCCCCTAACCTCCCACAAGCATTCAATAGCATTGAATACGTATATTGTGTTGGACTAATTCCATCCCTGAACATCCTGCGAAAAAGTTCAAGACCTTCAACTATCCCTTCATTTTTCACATACCCAGAAATTATGGCGTTCCAGGCCGTGGCATCTTTATCCACCATAAGGCAAAACACTTTCTTAGCGCAATTCATATCCCCATAATTTGAATACATCACGAGCAGAGATGTTTGAACACGAATATAATTCAAGAATCCAAACTTCACACACAGCGCATGCACCGAAGACCCCACTATCCCATCCTCAAGGCTTGCCGACGCCTGCAAAAGGCTAGTAAACGTAGATCCATTTGGCACGAGCCCCTCATTTCCCAACTGTGCAAACACCCACAATGCC
The DNA here is from genome assembly GCA_030279155.1 of Forsythia viridissima. Classification (NCBI taxonomy): domain Eukaryota; kingdom Viridiplantae; phylum Streptophyta; class Magnoliopsida; order Lamiales; family Oleaceae; genus Forsythia; species Forsythia viridissima. Next base: position 39,076,689 of record CM059036.1, read on the forward strand.
AAATATGCATGGCGAGGACTACGAGAACAGGTGGAAATTAGTGCATTGTACGACACAATATTTCTTTGAGGCATTTTGTCGAACACAAGTCGACAGTCCACAAAGGAATCGCATTTGGCGTACATAGAGAGGATGTTGTTGTGTAAGTATGGGGTTCTGGAAAGGGAGCATGCGGAAGTTAGGAGAATGGCGTGAAGCTGACGGGCTTTCCGGAGTGAGGTGGTGTTGGTGCATTTTTGGATGAGTAGGGTGGCTATGGCGGAGGCTTCATGTGATGACGGTGGCATTACCCGCCAAAATTAAGCACTTTCTTTAAAATTGGCAGCTCGTGCACCTGGAGATCCGACCCTTATTTGGCTCGACCTAAGCTTGACATGGCTTGAGTAGGTTGTGTCGCGGTTAGTATTTTGAGTCTAGACCGCGCTTGCTATACAGAATTGTTGTACAGAATGGGTTACATAATTCATTTTACCGTGAGATAATGAAATCATTTTTTCACGAGAAAATGAAACAATAACAAAATGAAAAAAATACAAATTGGGTCTTCTTTCTCATTAACACCACCACACTTTTCAACGAAAATTGGTCTTCCTTCTCATTCAACACCACCACACTTCTCAATCCATTGACCGGCAACATCTTATTCTCATCCGATTCGCTTCCATCTCCGACGAAGATATGGACAAGGTATTTTCTTGGTTCGAGTTGTAAATTTTTTTTTATCTCTGGTTAGTTCCATCTCCGATTAGCGTCCATCTCCGGTTAGGAGTTGTTGTGGGTTTCATTTTCGATTTACAATTAGAGGGTCATTAGTTATAGTAATATATGATAATCTGAAAAGTAGCTTATTGGAAAAAGAAAAAAAAAAAGAAGGAACTGAATGGCATAATCTGAATTTTTTGTATGTTTGAGCAAATTTTCTATTTTCTTTCAGGAAATCAGAATCTATATGTCGATAATGACACGGTCCATGTGAATTTGAACACTTGTGAAGAATCAAATGATGACACAGTGCATGTAAATGTTGGAGTTATGGATGACAACATTTGTGAAGAATTTGAGAAAGAGATAGTTGGAGAGAATTTGAACATATTGGATGGTGAAATTTTAGGAAAAGATAGTGCAATTGTGCCTACAATTGGGATGAAGTTTAAAGACGAGAATGAAGTATTTGAATTTTACAAAAGTAATGCTTATCATGTAAGTTTTCCTGTTAGAAAAAGAGATTCGAAAAAGGGTAATGATGGGATAGTAAGATATGTGACTATTACATGTAGTCGAGAAGGTCGATGAAGTAGTATTACAAGCACTTCTTTGAAGCCTCAACCAACTATTCAAACATGGTGTAAAGCTAGGCTTACAGTATGTTCAGATATTAATGGATTTTGGCGAATTAACACTGTCCAGCTTGAACATAATCATAAAACTAGCCCATCAAAATCTAGGTTTTATCGATGCAACCGACAAGTTAGTTCACATGTGAAACGGAAACTTGAATGTAATGATATAGCTGAAATTTCATTACATAAAAGTTTTAACTCATCAGTTGTCGAAGCAGGTGGCTATGACAAGATGACATGTGTCGAGAAGGATTGCAGGAACTATATTAAAAAAGTTAGACGTTTAAGACTTGGGGAAGGAGATGCTACTGCAATACAGGGTTACTTTGCCAAAATGCAAGCACAATGCCATGGTTTCTACTTTAGTATTGACTTAGACAGAGATTCTCGATTGAAGAATGTATTTTGGGTAGATAATAGGTGTCGACAGGCATATAAGGAGTTTGGCGACGTAGTCACATTTGATACTACATACCTGACTAATAAATACAACATGCCATTCGCCCCTTTTGTAGTAGTCAATCATCACGGATAATCAACTTTGCTTGGTTGTGGATTAGTTTCAAATGAGGGTACGGAGACGTTTGTTTGGTTATTTCAGACATGGCTTGAATGTATGAATGGCGAGGCCCCCATTGGAATAATTACTGATCAAGATAGGGCAATGCAAAATGCCATTCAAATCGTATTTCCAAATACAAAGCACAGATGGTGTTTATGGCATATAATGAAGAAAATACCTGAAATATTTAGCAACAACAACAATAAGGGTTTCATATTTTCTACTATAACAACAATAAGGGTTTCATATTTTCTACTATACATGGTTTGATTTATGATTCACATAGTCCTGAAGAGTTTGAACAGGGTTGGTGTAAAATGATTCAAATATATGATTTGCAGGATAACGATTGGTTGTCTGGCCGTTGGGTTCCATGTTTCTTGAAGACTAGTTTTTGGGCGGGGATGTCTACAACTCAATGTAGTGAGAGTATGAATGTATTCTTTGATGGGTATGTCCATAGCAAAACATCATTAAAACAATTTGTGGAACAATATGAGCGCGCAATGAGGAGTAAAGTAGAAAAGGAATTTCAAGTAGATTTTAAGTCATTTGCACAAATGGTTCCATGTGCAACTAAGTACGAGATGGAGAAACAATTTCAAGAAATTTACACCATATCAAAATTTAGGGAATTTCAAGAAGAATTTACTGGAAAGGTGTATTGCGAGGTTATATCCAGTGATGACGGTTGTTCGGTAACGACATACGAGGTGTGCGAGGATATGATTTTCAACGATAGGGTGAAAAAAAAAATTGTTTAGGGTTTCATTTCGAAGAGATATATGCCATATTGTCTGCAGTTATTACTTATTCGAGTTTAGAGGTATATTATGCAAACATGCTATCTCAGTATTGCTACGTAACAATGTAACGACAGTTCCAGAGACGTTAGTAGAGCACACACAAGGGTGAAAATTAATTACGATGGTTGGATAAGTAACCCTGATCAGTTACGTTACGATTGAATGTGTATTACATTTGGTAAGATAGCAGACTTGGCAGCAGATGATGAAGAGTGGACCCAAGAGATTATGGAATAGATAAATAGTCAATCGAATGAGTTAGCCACATCTAGATCGAGACAAAGTTGTGCTAGTAATCTCCATTCCCAACACAACGTTCAAGTAGGCTCGCAAACTACTAATCCTATAAACAATGCAACTGAGGTCATTTTCGATCCAAATGTGTCAAGAACGAAGAGAGCCCCTAAAAAGATTCAAAAGAAAGGACCATTGGAAACGAGATAAAAAAAAAAAAAACTAAGGTATTATATATCCGTATTTTAGCTCTATATTATATGCACAACATCAGTTCTCCAGTTTTACCTTATTTCTTTATGTCACAGGCTAAAGGAAAATCAGAAAAATCTAAAAAGTCAACACCAGTTAATGATTTCATCCAACCATCACATGAATCAGCCCTGCCCATATTGCCTAACCTATTTCATTCCAACCTGCGATGGTAAGTATCTCGGACTTCAAATTATGAATATGTGAATATATTACAATCAACCTTCGATGTGACTTTGTTCTGTGTAGGGTGCTGAATATCAACATTGGACTTATTCATATGGACTGAACTTCATGCCACATGTTCAGATAGGTCCATCTTCGCTGCCATTTCCAGTTTAAGACCAACGTACCGTGCTAGGGGATGAATGCACTAGTGATCCAATAGATAGGTTTAATTTGTTTAAGTAATAATTTTCTGGGGAATTTTCAAAATGCACTTGTATATACTATTTTTAATTTCAAAACTCTGCTACTAATTAATCATTTACCATTGCATTTTCAGTAGCAATTTGTGGTGCATTGTCTGATTCTGGTATTCCATTTTGTGGTGCAATTTCTATTTTAATTTATGATGTGAAGTACTCCTTTCTGGTGCAATTTATGCTGTTGTTATAGTCCAATTTCTGCTGGTGCGTTTTACGATGCTTTGATATCCTTTTTTTATTGGTTAAGCTATTGGTAAGCATGGAATGAACATTGGTAAGCTATTGGTCAAGCTATTGGTAAGCATGACACTATTAAGCTATTGAATTGACAAGCCTGAGGACGAGTATATGACTTCTTTGGTTAATTAATCCTTTTGCATTTTCATTCTACTGGTGAATTTATGTTGTCTATTTCTTGGTTTTATAATGTTAAAGGAACCATGTTTAATGTGTTATGTTTAGAAATAATTTGTATTTTCATTCTACTGGTAAATTTATGCTATCTGTTTCTTGGTTTTATAATGTCAAAGGAACCATGTTTAATGTGTTATGTTTGGAAATAAAATGGTGTATTTGAGAATTGGTGTTCTGGATCAGGTGGAAAACATCAGTTCGCAGGTGGAACACTTTCTGTGAGAACTGGTATATTTTGCTTTCTATATCTAACATCTTTCTCACAAAACATAAACACTTAGATTTAATTCTATCTCAAAACACAAACATTCTCTAGTTTTAATTCTTTCTTTTTCAAATTAGGAAACACATTATACATGATGCAATCTAATGGCCTGTAAAATAACTAATGAAATTAAAATAAGTAAATGATCCAACTAATGAAATCAAGCAATCCATACATTGGGTCAATCTGTGGAACAGAAAAATGTTATACTCAAATATTAACTTCAAATGGAAAGGAATTGAAGAACTGCTTGAAGCCCTTATTCAATATGCTAATACACATTTTAGTCTCATATGCACTTTGCTTGATCAGAAGCTATCCCAATAAGCTTAAAATTAATGATATACTATAAAGCAAGAGAGATAAAATTAACTCAATTAAAGTATAGCATCCAGTCAACATTCGTTTCTTAATTATAATACAATTTTTCTAAATTATTTTGGTCTTTCCCTTTTCTATATTGTTGACTTCTGCACTTCCTTTGTCCTTACGAATGGTGACGTTGACCGATATCTCAACATCTTCTTCTTCAGATATTCGAGCAAATAGTTTTAATATACGTGACAAATTTTCAACTTCATTTTTCGCCGCATTTGTACCCGACGAAACGCCACTTGCTTCACCTACGTCGTAAGCACAATTGACTTGTTTGTTGTCACTTCATTTGAAATATCCACAATTGCTGCTACAACAAAAGAATATCCTCCCTTGGTTCAAAGACTTCTTCTCTACCTCCATGCATTTTACAAAACCCGTGTTACAGAAGAGGCATCGTTGCTTTTTCGGGCATGATGGCAAGTAGTGCCCTGGTCGTCTACAACCATGACATATTCCTTTATTCTTTCCTAATATCGTAGTTCGACTATTTTCTATAAAATGTATCAAGCAAACAATAAGTTCTACATTAACATAATCTACTATTATACTAGTCATATTTCACATGATATAAGATAATATCCATCTAAATTATCACACTATTATACAAGTCCAAATTATAGATAATTTCTGCTAATAAGATAATTTTCAACTATTCTAGTTTGGTCTGATTAAACACAATGCATATTAGTAGTTAGACCATTTGGTGATAACAATTGACCATAAGAATAATGCTTACTCTTTGATGGACTTGGCTAAACCTGCTCTTAGCCAAACATGCATTTTCCAAGCAATTTTTTCTATGTAGATTTCATATAAACATAACATAAAAAAACAAACATAACATCTGTGTTGATTCTTGTCTCACTCTGATTGAACATTACCATAAAAAAATTCATTGTAGTGGTAAAATTGCATTCAAGAAAGTATATACCATCTTGGTTAGCCTCAAGTAAAAGTTTAATATTGAAAGTTTAAGATTATACAAGAAATGCAAAACCATTCGAAAATTACTTATGAATGGAGCTTCAAATTACTTTTCTGGTCGCATTTAATTTGAAGCTTCAAATGAGACTGCAATTCAACAAATACATGGAACGAAGAATTCAACTTCTTCTCAAAAAAATCCAATATTCATTTTATTCTCACAATGAACAATTATTACATGCCCTAATTACGAAATAGAGTTCAACCAATTTCACAAAATAATTCACGAAACCATCCAAGAAGGATAAAGCACTACTCACCACTGTTCTGATTGCACAAATTTAGAAGAAAATCCACTTTGTTTCTCTCTCTCTCTCTCTGATTTGGATGGGAAAGTAGCACCTCTCTATCTGGTATTTGGATGGTTAAAGTAGTCCTAATTTGGAGAAAAATAAGGGTAAAATAGTCTTTCCACTATTACTGCCATGTCATCTGTCAAATTTTCTGTAAGATTATTCTATACATCAAGCATTATTTGAGTCTTGTAGGGTCATGTTGTTCATGCTTGCAATTTAGAGCTCGCACGAATCATTTTTAAATTTCAAAACAAAAAAATGTTTTGAAAATTTATTAGAGACAGAGTAGTTCTCCAATCCAGCATGCTCAAAGCCGGATTAAGATATTAGGCAGTCGTCTAAATCCCGACTCATCTAAGGCCCGACTTAGAGGATGCCTTCGATTTTTTAAAATTACTTTTAATTTTTTTTTAATAAGTAATATCTTGTTTGATAAAAATAAAATAAAACCCAACCTAGCCCAATAAAACCCCAAATCATTGTGTTAACAAATATTTATTTACCTTATTAACAAATATTTGTTTACCTTATTTATTTTTTCTCTTGTTGGTATAATTGTATTTATAGTAGGATACCGTCTATGTAATATTCCTATTTTAGGTAAAATCTCTTTTTTTATTAGTATACATATCTTGTAATATTCTTCTCACTATTCAATTGAATCAATACAGAGAATTATTTATCTACACATATTTTCTCTCATATATTTCATATGGTATCAGATCGACGATTCTAAGCAACGATGTCTAGCACAAACGATGATAGAAAAACTATAGAGGCGTCGATTGCCCAATCAGATCCCATGGCTGTACAGCAATCCGATCATCTCCATTTAATCTTCGTTTCTAAACCACTTGATGGAAACAACTATGGACAATGGAGTAGGGCTATGAGAATTTTCCTAATTGTCAAGAATAAAATTGGCTTCATTGATGGGAAGATCAAAGCACTAGAAGCAGAAGATGATAAATATTCTATATGGGAACGGAGTAATCACATGGTGCTCTCTAGGATACTTAATTCGGTACATCCAGATATTGCTGAAAGTATCATATATTCCGAATCTACTACAGAGGTATGGAACGACCTACGAGATCAATTTTCTCAAGGTAATGATGTGCGAATATATCAGATTTGCCAAGAAATTGTTAAGCATCGACAAGAAAATCAATCGGTGTCAGCTTATTACACCAAATTAAAGGGACTATGGGATGAATTGAGTTCTTATCATAACCTAATTGGATACATATGTGGGAATCTTAAGGCACTGGCTGAAAGTGAAAAGAATGAGAAAGTCATGCAATTTCTGATGGGATTGAATGATTCTTATTCCACAGTTCGTGAAAACATACTAATGATGAGCCCCTTCCCAGATACCAGAAAAGTCCACGCTATTTTAATGCAACATGAAAGAAAAGTTGAGGTTGCAACAGATCGTGAAGGACAACATTCAATCATTTGGGAGAAGTCGAGCAATTGGAGATCCAACTAGAAAGGTGACAATCGGCCGACCAATAATCGGTCAAGCGATGACCGATCGATCGGTTCATCTTATCGGTTAACCAGTTCTATGGAAATTGGACATCAGAAACAGTGCACCTACTGTGGAATGACTGGCCACAATGCTGATACTTGCTATTTCATCCATGGCTTCCCTCCAGGGCACAAGTTTCATGGGAAGGATGTGAAACCACGAAACAAAAGCTTCACAAACACTGCAACCGCTTCTACACTTGACCCAAAGGAAGGAAAAACACTCACACCCAATAAATATAAGTAGATCATGACACTTCTAAACAACAAGACGGATAATGATAAGTCTTATGCTAACACTACAGGTATCAATTCCTCTACTACCTCTTTGAGTAGTTCATGGATTATTGATAGCGGAGCCACTAACCATGGACAAAGGATGGGATCGTTGAGAATAAATCCATGCCAAAGCACAAAACAGTGCAATTACTGAATGGGGGACATGCTCTTATTAAATCTATTGGTGGAGTTAACTTGGGAAATAATATGACTGTTGATAATATGCTTTATGTTCCCAACTTCAAAGTTAATCTATTATCTATCAGTAAACTTACTAGAGGGTTAGATTGCTATGTGACATATTTTTCTGATTTTTGTGTCATGTAGGATTTGACTACGAAGAAGACGATTAGCTTGGGAAGGCAGAGCAACGGTCTATATTACCTTTCACAAAGACTACAAATACATCATACTGCTAGTGGATCAACCAATTTATGGCACAGACATCTTGGGCACCCTTCAGCCTCATCTCTTCAATTCCAAGTACAAAGTATTTTAGAAATTAGTTTTGATTCCCACAATATTTGTGATGTTTGTCATTTGGCAAAGCAATCTAGATTACCCTTTACAGTTAGCCAAATTTCTAGCAATAAACCATTTGATTTGATTCATTGTGATATCTAAAGACCTTATATGACTTATTCTTATTCTAGTGCTAGATATTTTCTTACAAGTGTTGATGATTTCTCTCATTATACTTGGGTATACCTCGTGCGTCACAAATCTGAAACTCAAAACATAATTAAGAATTTCTTTGCTTGGGTTAAAACTCAACACAACTTGACTATAAAAGCCCTAAAGTCTAACAATGGACAAGAGTTCTTATCCTTGCAAGCATTCCTAGATGAAAATGGTACCATTTTTCATAAATCATGTCCTTATACCCCTCAACAAAATGGAGTGGTAGAGAGAAAACACTGCCACCTTCTTCATGTTGCTCGTGCAATTAGATTTTAAGCTAATCTTCATTTAAAATTTTGGGATATCATATCAAGACAGCTTGTTACTTTATCAATCAGAAACCTTAGCCATTGCTATCACACAAAACACCATACGAAAAATTGTACAAGAAACCACCACCTTATTCTCATTTATGCGTCTATGGTTGCCTGTGTTTTGCCACCAATCTTACACCAGGCCATAAATTTGACACACGATCCAGATGGTGTTTGTTTCTTGGATACCCCTCAGGACAAAAAGGATACCTCTTATAAAACCTAACCGACAGAAAGCTAATGGTGTCCCGAGATGTTGTGTTCTATGAAACCATATTTCCATATGCATCCCAGCAAAATAAAGAAACCAACTCCATCCTGTTGTCACAATTTATGCCTATGGATGTTGAAACGCCACATTTAACATACCCTGACAACCAACGTTTAACAGAAACATATAACATGTCTGAAAATCCCGAACACTGCTCAATCAATCGATCTACCGGTCGACCGGTCTCCTTATCCAATCTAACAGAGAGCTCAACTGGTCGAGCTACCAGTCGATCGGTCTCCTCATCCAGTCCAATAGAGAGCTCCACCAGTCGACCCACCAGTCGACTGGTCTCTCCCTCATCCTCGACCGGTCTCCTATTCTCACCCTCTAGATGACCAGCCAGAACAACCCCAAGTCGTACCAAATGACCAAATTCGACGATCCACTAGATCCATTCAAACCCTAATTCACTTGAAGGATTACTATATCAATCATGCTTTGCCTACTCAAGCCGGGTCTCTTCTGGTCAAATCCAGCACTCGACATCATATATCAAGAAATGTATCATATAACAATCTTTCTTCTATTTATCATACTTTTACATACAATATTTATCATATCATTGAGTCAGCAACATATGAGGCAGCATGTCAGGATCCCAAATGGGTAGCTGCTATGAATGATGAAATTCGTGCCTTTGAAGAAAACAATACTTGGTCACTTGTCCCGCTTCCTCCAGGTTATTATCCTATTGGTTGTAAGTGGGTGTTCAAGGTCAAATTTAATGCTGGCGGTACAGTTGAACGATACAAAGCACGACTGGTGGCAAAGGGGTTTACACAATGAGAATGAATTGATTATAATGAAACTTTTGCTCCAGTTGCAAAGTTAACAACAATTCGATGCTTACTTGCTATTGCCTCTATTCAAAACTGGACACTTGATCAGATGGATGTCCAAAATGACTTTTTTCATGGTGATCTTGACGAAGAAGCCTATATGACTCACCTACCTGGATTTTGTCTACAGGGAGAGACACCACTTGTATGTCGACTTCATAAATCTTTATATGGATTGAAACAGGCATCTCGTTTTTGATTTCAAAATTTTGTATCTGATGTCATTCAGTTTGAGTTCAAACAGTCACATGCAGATTACTCACTATTTACAAAGGTCAGTGGTGATTCATTTACGGCTATTCTATTATATGTGGATGATACGATTGTCACAGAAAATGATAGAGAAACAATTTCTACTACAAAAACATTCATTGCATCTCAATTCAAGTTGAAGGACCTTGGCACATTAAAGTACTTTCTTGGAGTAGAAATTGCTCGCTCGAGATCAGGAATTTCAACAAATCAAAGGAAGTATACTCTTGACATTCTTCAAGAGGCCGGATTAATTGGAGCAAAACCTGCAGCATTTCTCATGGAACAGTCATTGAAACTTAATTTGACAGATGAAAAGTTTTTGAAAGATCCCACATATTATCGACGGTTGGTAGGGAAACTCATTTATCTCACCATTACTAGACCAGAAATCTCATATTCGATCAATACACTTAGTCAGTTCATGCAGGCACCTAAACAACTCCATCTTGATGCAGTTCATCAATTGCTCCGATACTTGAAAAGAGCATCAGGACGAGGATTGTATTTCCCATCAGAAAGGAAATTAAAGCTAGCAGAATTTTGTGATGCAGATTGGGCTGGAGATATTACTACACGACGGTCGGTTACAGGATGCTATATATTTTTGGGAAAAGCGCTTATATCATGAAAAAGTAAGAAGCAAACGACTATGTCTAAATCTTCAGCAGAAACAGAGTATAGGACGATGGCTTCTATTGCTTGGTTGAGACAATTGTTGACGGACCTATGTGTAGATCACCCACAAGCAGCAATCTTATATTGTGATAATCTTAACTATTTTGCAAGAAAGATTAAACGAATTAGCTCTCTTGTCCGTTGAACACGATTTCTTGGAAAAACTTGAATATAATGATCTAATAGTTAATTTTACATCTCAAAAGGTAAGGACAATAAATTTTTACATAGATATTTGTTTTATTTTCAAATGTAGAAGAACTAGAGAGTTTTTCTCGATCAGTCCAACTTGCACCGACATCTCTCATGTTTCAAAGAAAAAACTAGTTTTGTTTTTATTGACAATTGTTTCTTCTTTAGATTGTAGTTGATTGAACAATATGTATATGTATCAAAATTTGTATTTAGAGCTTATCTTAAATTTTTATTAGTTTTCTCTCTATCAATATTTTGATGGACAAGAGATTTTATTTTTCTTTAAAAAAAAACTCTTGAAAAGCCCCTTAATTTTGTTTGCTTAAGATCCTTGAATGTCTTGAGCTAGCTCTGAACGTGCTCATATGTTGTATTTAGTTTCAAATTTTTTTGGACAGGGTTATTGACTAAAAATATGTGTTGTACTGGATCTCTAGACCAACCTAACCCGTATTACACATCTGACTCAACTTATTTGAGTAAAAAGTGAGATTGTAGTAAATTGTCACTTACTATATTTTTTTTTCCCTTTGTATAGCTTTCTCGAATTCCTTCTCAACAAGCGGCTTAGAGTTTGAGTTTTTGTGACACAGCACATGTTATTAACTCGAGGAACCTTTTGAAGGTGGAATCTTTTAGTTCCACCAATTACAATGGCCACCTATTGTGATAAGAATCTAGTAGTCGTTCGCTTACAAATTAAGTGAGTTATAAATTGAGTTTGAGATGGTCTAAATTGATGTATTTTACGTGTGAAGAAATAAATATATTTGTACTACCTACAAAATTATTAATAATTGTGAACAAATCTTGTCTTAACATAACTAGTCACGATTAGAAGTGTGTTGCACGTTATTTTTAAAAAATTAGAAGTGTTTTAAAAATGTTGGATAATTATAAAAATGATAGCGGAAAATCCCAACTCATAATTTTGAGTAAAATCCAAATACAAAGTAATGAAGTATAAAGGAATAAAATCATAAATATGTGTACCAAATTGAAGAATTAAAGAAAGAACACAAAGGTATTGGTGTTTTACATTCAAGATGTCAAGACATACATTTCATCCCGTATCTAGAGAAAAATTATTATAGACATACAATTTGTGGAGAAAGAGAGTGCACCAAATTGCAATAAAAATGTATTATTTTGGGTCCTTACTTGCTTCTTATTGTTCAAATCATATTTCTAAAAAAAAGAAGTTTCAAATGTATATATTAAAATAGTTTGTGATTATGTAAGGTGAATAATTGTAAATCTTATCTTCATATATAAAAAAGAAGGAAAGTCGTCAAATTTTTCCTCCAAAACATTCATTAATTAATGATAATTAATAATTAGTAAATAAAATACATTAATAAAATCCATAACGGATAATTACATGAAAGGTCTTCAATCTTTCAAAATCGTTAGGGATATGTCCCTAACCTTAAAAATTAGCACCAGATATCCCCAACGTTTAAAAAACTTAGCATAATAGGTTATTTTTGACAAAATTGTCATTCTCTTTAAATAAATAAAAAACAAGAAAAAATAAAAATAAGGTTGAAAACTAACCAAATTTACCCCCAAAAAATAAAAAGTAAGAAATGTACCCAAAAAATAAAAAATAATAAAGAGGTCATCTTCTCCAAAAATCTAAAATCCACCCACAAAAAAAATCCAACCTAATACTATGTAAATTGAGCAACCAAATCAATGTCCCAACCAAGAGACACCCAAATCTTAGTCACATAAGGCAAACTATATACAATTAACATAAACTCGGGATTTAACTCCTTTAAAATTGAACAATTCGATCCAATTCAAGATAAAGTTACTCCTTTAAAACTCCCATTACCTACAGTGTTTATCAAACTATATACAATTAACATAAACTCAAGATGATGCACGTAACACTATATTGGAATGGGGCAAAGATTTAACTCTCATGTTCAGCTCATGGAAGACCACAAGTCATGGCCGAGTTATGTTCTCACTTAACTCTTCTGTTTCTTCTTCTCCATATTCTACCAATACCTCGAAACTCAGGGACTCACTTTGGTGTCTCTCACTTCCAAATCATCATCGAGAAACCCATCTTTGCTACACGTCGCTGATCATCAACAAACTCGGTTGGAATCAGTAGGATAGGCTCTCATTGGACTTCTTGTTCGGAGTCAACTCAGCAATTGGTTACTTGATCACGCTGAGCATCGTGTCGTATAACGACGGCATTTTTTGGCCGAGGTAGGCGGAGTTACTTACTGTTGGGTACTATTTATTTAGGTAAAATATCCAACCCAAGCTCGAGAGTAAAGTGTGTCGGGTGCCCATCGTCTGTGTAATCAAACTATTTTTACCTATTTAATCACAAGAGCCTACACGATGTCTGATTATGCTTAAAAGGTTAAGCGAGTCTTGTTAAAAAGTAAATTTGAAAATCATGTCAGTAATATAAGTAATCTAAAAATAAGTTTTCTTTAATTTTAGGTTAATTGCTTTGAGGAAGATTTTTTTTCTCAGTTTTTTGAAGTTTGATAACAAAAGATGGCCACTTTATTACTTTTTAATTTTTGGAGGTAAATTTGGTTAGTTTTCAATCTTATTTTTCTTTTTTCTTGTTTTTTGTTTATTTAAAGGGAAGGGCAATTTTGTCAAAAATGACCTACCATGCCAAATTTTTCAAACGTTGGGGATGTTTGATGCTATTTTTTAAGGTTAGAGACATATCTCTAACGATTTTGAAAGATTGGAGACTTTTAATGAAATTATCCCAATCCATAATAATTAATTAATGGTTAACTAACTAACTATACGTTTTGCAATGTGAAATAAAAATAAATCAATTTCATTTACAATATTAATAATGGGAGACGTTTTACAATGTCAAATAAATTTAAGTCAATATCTATAATATCAATAAGTGTTTTGTTATACATTTAATTTACATAGACATTGAGCAATGCAACCATTATGATTTATATAATAAAATCTTAATAATAATAATAATAATAATAATAATAATAATATATAAAAGAAGGATAATCATCAGTAAAAGTCAACACATTTTTCCGCCCAAAACGTCTCCAGAATATGCAGCCCGCATGAGATTCACAATGATTCATTTGTTAAATAATTGTCCAACTTTAGTTAATTAATTATCAGTATTCCAATACAGTGTAAATAGTACCGCCGGTTCAGCTTCTCAATCTTTTGAATTTTCTATGATAGTCCGTAAAAATGAATAAAGTTATGAATTGACATTTCCAATTAAAAAATACACATCTTCTAGAACAAGATAAATTCACTTTAATTATTATAATAAAAAATTTGAATGCTATATGGATTAATCAATATAAGATTTAGAGTATGTTTAATATTATTAATTGTCTACAAATAGAAAAACAATAAATTTGCAGAATATCATTAACGTAATCTGCATTTTAACAATTTAGAAAATCAATTTTCAAATTATAATATAAAAATTAGTTTGTTATTTAATGAGCCGCGCCAAAAATTAAGCCAAAAGCACTTCTTAAAAATTAAAAAATGATAATCAAGTCTTCTTTTAAATTCTATTTTTTTTCCACGTTGACTAATAAACAATTAAAATTAGTTGCAATTTACAAAATATTTATAAATACACAATCTGACTGTTAAATAGAGATATGAAAACACATTCATTTGATTTAAACAATTGATAAGATTTAAACTGTTATTATAACTGAAAAATCAATCCATCTAATAATATTTGTATCGATTATTAAAAAAACTTATCTGTGCATACCTAAAAATTATTTTTCAAATTATAACAGAAAATTACTCAATAAGTTTTAATATTATATTATTTATATTATATATTAAATAATATTAAAGTGTTTTATATTATATTTTATAATAATATTATTATTATTTATATTTACGTAGTGTCAGCAAAAAAATATAATTAAATCAAATAATAGAATTTTAATATTTTATAATATTAAGATTTAATTAATTTACTTAATTAATTATCCAACTTCTAAGTAATTATTAATCAGTATTTCAATATAAATAATCAATAATCCAATACAATTTAATCAGGATGAGTTTTACAATGTTTCAATTTCCTATGATACTTGGTTAAAATGAATAATATTAAGAATTCACATTTTTTTTTTAAATGCACATCTTTCAAAACAAGAAAATTCACTTCAAAATACAAAACAGATAAGTTTATGTGTTCCAATGTCTTAATTTATATAGGAATTTAAATAAATAAGTTATATTTTCAAAAAAAATGAAACATCAATGTACGAGAACTATTGTCAATAATACAATAGTTTTTCGAAAATAAATTTATTTTTCCCACTAATTTTGTATGCTTCTTATAGTGGGTTTAAATAAGTTGTAGTTAAAAAAAAAATCAATACATGAAAAACATATAATTGTGTTTTATTATCAAAGCATCTGAAGTATTGATTAAAAATAATAAGTCGATTAAACTAATATACTAGATATGATAATTTCAAAATTAAATTCATACAGTTCAAAGACCACCTCAAAAGGATTCCAGACAAAAGATAAGCTGAGAACGTTAAATAATCAACGTTAAATTTTATTAATATTTTATTACATAATAATGTTTTACTACATAGGCTTAAAACGTTAAATAATCAGATTCTAGCTCCTCAATATTTTATTACGTAATAATAATAATTATTGTTTTGTCTTTTAAATTAATTATAGTTGTCTGTTTGTCTCGATTTACAAATTTAGAATTGAGTGATGAAGAAATAAAAAATTATACACTCGCAGATATTGAAAAAAATATTACGGAGTAGTGGAAAAAGTCTTCGAGACTTTCAAACAATGCCCCTTCCTGAGATCTTAGATGTTTCAATTTGTAGTAATAGACTTATAAATGATGAATTACGTTATGATAGTAGCACTCTAGCTGAAGAATGAAAAAAAAAAAATTGTTTCTAATCTAACAATTGAGCAAAAGAACACTTATGAAACAATAATACAGCCCGGATTGGATTCACAATTATTCATTTGTTAAGTAATGATCCAACTTCAGTTAATTAATTATCAGTATTCCAATACAATGTAAATAGTAACGCTGGTTGAGCTTCCCAATGTTTTGAATTTTCTATGATACTCGATAAAAATGAATAAAATTATGAATTGACATTTCTAATTAAAAAATACACATCTTTCAGAACAAGATAAATTCATTTCAATTATTAGTAATAACAAATTTGAATGCTACATTAATTAATCAATATAAAATTTAGAGTATGTAAATATTATTAATTGTTTAGAAATAGAAAAACAATAAATTTGCATAATATCATTAACGCAATCTGCATCTTTACAATTTAGAAAATTAATTTTCAAATTATAATATACGTGCGTCAAAAATTAATTAATTGTCTCATACGCTATGACTCTCAATAAGAGTCGTGATCTATCTTTCTCCCGCGTAAGATTATATGTGAAAAAATCAGTTTTTAGTTATGGACAACTTTATGCTGTATTGTCTAAAGTTACAAATCGTAAAGGATTGAAAATGTTGATTTGTGATGGGGATGAATTACCAACCAATTCGACCACAAATGTGGTTTTCAAAGAGGTCTTTGAAAATCTGGATTAGCTATGTTTTTTTTTCAATATCAATAAATAATTAAATATTATTTATATGATAATTTTTTTATTTAAATGTAATAAATAAATAATATATTCTTAAAATAAAACCACTATCACGTAGGTGATATACTAGTTATGAAAAAAGATATAATGTTGATTATACTATGATATTTACAAGCATCTTTCTATTGATGCGTTGGGAAAATAATTAAAAATAAATAAATAAATTGACGAGTAAAATGTATAAATTATTCATGAAAATGATTTAAATAGTTGAGAAAGAGATTGATGTTAATGTTGAGACACATGTCAAAAATGAACATTTATTCATTTACGGTTAATAGACGATGATAGTCTAATACATACATGAACATGAATTTTAATTCTTTTAGAAATAATGAATATAGTTTAATGTCCAACTAAGAACATCTCCAATGCATTATATCTATTGTTTTTTAGAAGTACCAACTAAGAGCATCTCCAATCCTCTCTAATGCATGCTGATGAAGACTTCGTCTAGCTGATGTGGCACACCAAAAAATAGATTTTGTCTAGGAGTCCGACTAAATTTAGACAAACTTCTAGACGGAGTGAGTCAACAAATTTAAATTCAACTTAGAATTTTTTTAAAAAAAAAGTCAAACGAGTAAAATAAAAATTGATCAAGACCCGCTAATTTAAAAAAAATACCACATATGAATTGTTTCCAACTTCTTGTGCTGCATGAGTTGACAATGGAACGACGTTCCTCGTCAACCCAGTATTCGCATTCTATCGGAATGCAACCGGACATCACACAATTTTAATACAGACACCTACCTTGTGTAGTTCATGCTATACCGATATATATTGCGATGTATAATTATGTAACGAGAATGCATAGCAATTGAATAAACTTGCAGAATAAAAATCAAAACTTACAGTACTCCATAAAGTAACATTTAAATTAATGTGTGCCGATCAAATTCACGAATACTCTTGAAAATAATTTTGCTCCCATGGTGTCGAACGCCTTTGAGCAATTGGCTCTCAGGGGAGAACAAATTTCATTTCAGAGAATCAGCACCATCATAGGAGTGGAACAAACTAACTGTACTTTCTAATATGTAAATAGAATGTTCTTAGAACACAAAGATAGATATTATGGAGTGTTGCGTCATTTGGTTAACAGGCTTGTGATGACAAACAGAATTAACAAACTGGGCAATGATGAGAATGGGCCTCGAGCCCAACTGCTATGATCCAAAAGCCATTGCCTGATAAAGTCAGCCCAACCCAAGAAACCCAAATCAAGAACCGGCCCAATCTCATGTAACCATCTTCGAGAAGGCTACTGGTGACCGTTGGATCCAATTGAAGATCAATGGCTGGTGGATTGTATATATATATCCATCTACAGACTTGGCTCTCCATTATCTTCTTCCAGACCCTTCGACTGTAAGGTTTGGTGTGAGAGAGAGAGAGAAAATACTGAGAGAGTTCTTCGGTTTTTCATCTTCTACACCTTCTGAAAAACCTCTGGTTTTCAGTGGCTGTGTTCTTCTTCTTTTTCTTTGTGATCATCTTTGAGTGAGTTTGCTTGAAGGGGGAGAGTTGCTGAGGGAGTCTGGTTTGACGGAGTCTTTATGATTACTGTAGCAACTCAGACAAGTTGTAGTTTTGGGTCTGGTTCTTGGGGCTATTTCTTTGGTTCTTTGGGTTTGATACAAAAGGGTACAATGTATTCTAAGCCCTGACGTTTGTATATTAAAGAAGCTGTTCTTGGAGTTGTTATTCTCTGCGTTGTTCTGTTTTTGAACTAATAGTGGTATCAGAGCCATCTGTTGGCGTTCTTGGAGACATAACCCATTTCTTTCTTTTGAGAGATACTCTCTCTGGTTAAAGATTTGTGTGTCTTGTTACTGGATCTAAGGTTTCTGGCCTAGATCTAAAAGCTTCTTGTTACAAATCTGGTAAACGAACTCTTGGATCTTCGGTTCCTGTGGATAGACCCATCTATTTTCGTATATCATTCTGGTTTTCTTGAAGAAATATCTTCTAAGTGACATACCCCCTGCTTTCTTTTGTGTATGGTGATCAAGCCTCCGATTACCACAGCGGTTTGCTTCTAATAAATCTTTGTTGTTTAATAATCTGTTTTGATATTTGAATCCCTAAAAGTTCCTTCTAAAGAATATTGAAATATCTTTGGGTATTGGTTTTTTCTGAAACAAAACCTCTGTCCCTTAGTTTGTGCCTTGACCTGGGAACTCGATTCTCACGAAATCCTGGTGAAACTAAGCATAGTGGTCTTTTCTACTTACTATTTTATATATAAGTACGTGAAAGAATTAATCAAGATTGTGTGTCTACTTTGTGTGCTCCTGTTTCTTGATACGTTTTTTGTGTTGTTGCTGTTTCATGTCCTTTTTCCTTTTCTGTACTTATCATACTGCATCACTTTGTGTTCTTGCTGTCATGACTACTACTAGTTTTGAACTTGGAGTGTTTAATGGAAAGGGGGATTTTCAATTTGACAACAAAAAATGAGAGGGGTTTTAGTTCAGCAGAAAGTGGCTAAAGCCATTGAGAAAGTGTACCTTGAGACTATGACTGATGATCAACAAGTTGAAGCTGATGAGTTAGCTTATACTTCCATAATCTTGCATTTGTCTGATCAGGTCCTTAGAAAGGTAGGGAAGTTAGACTCCACTAAGCTTCTTTGGGAAAAATTAGAAGAATTGTACTTAGTCAAGTCCTTACCTAATAAACTTTTTCTGTTAGAGAAGTTCTTTAGTTTTAAAATAGACTTCTCAAAGGATTTAGATGATAATCTTGGTGTCTTTAATAAGTTAGTTCAAGATATCATTAACATTGGTGAAAAAGTGTCTGAAGAGTATAAAGCAGTTATACTCTTAAATGCCATTCCTGAAGCATATAGGGATGTAAAAAATACCATTAAGTATGGTAGGGATACTCTCACTTAAGATATTGTAATAAATTCTTTGAGAAGTAAAGACATGGAACTAAAAACAGAAAAGGCTGATAGCAGTAATTCAGAGAGTCTTTATGTTAGAGGAAGGTCTTAGACTAGGCAAAATGAGAGTCATGAAGGTCAGTCAAGTCAGGGTAGTGGAAATAACAATTACAAGAAGAAAATCAAAGGGAAGTCTAGGTCTAGGTCTAAGTCTAAGTCTTAGAAATAAGAAGTGTTATGGTTGTGGTAAAACATGACATTTCATCAAAGATTGCTATAAAAGAAAAAATAATTTAAAAGAAAAATTAGCTGATGAAGGAAATGTTGTTGAACCAATGGAACCAAACACTGTTGATGTGTATGTTGTGACTGAACCTATCAGTGATCACATTGCTGCAAATATTGCTGACAATCATGATCAGATCCAAGAATGGATCTTGGATTCAGGTTGCACTTTTCATATGACATCTAGGAAAGACTGGCTTCAGAATTTTGAGGATATAACTTCTGGAGAAGTCTTAATGGAAAACAATATGGCCTGTAAAATCAAAGGGGTTGGTAGTGTGACTTTAAAGTTTGAAAATGGTTTCATATGCACTTTAGATAGGGTAAGGTATGTCCCTAATCTTAATAGAAACCTGATACCTGTTGGTAATTTAGATGAGTTAGGGATGTGTGGTAGGTTTGGAGATGGCATGCTAAAAGTGATCAAGGGATCCTTAGTCATCTTCAAAGGCCTTAAAAAAAATGGGATTTATGTTACTAAAGCTGAAATTATGTCTCAGTTCAGTAATACTGTCTTGAGCACTGATGGTGATTCCACTTTAAAGTAGCATACCAGGCTGGCTCATGTAAGTGAAAAAGGTCTTCACATATTACAAAAATAAGGGGTTTTTGGCAAAGATGTGATTTCAAAAGTCCCATTTTGTGAACACTACACTCTTGGTAAATATCACAGACTTCACTTTAGTACAGGTAGTCACAAAGCCACCTCTGTTCTTAAATACATTCACTCAGATTTGTGGGGCCCTTCATCTGTTTCCACTCAAGGAAGAAATAAGTATTTTCTTTCTTTGATTGATGATTTCTCTAGAAAAGTCTGGATTTTTTTGTTAAAACAAAAATCTGATACTTTTGAGAAGTTTAAAACCTGGAAGACTCTTATAGAGAATTAGATAGGGAAGAAAATTAAAGTCCTTAGGACTGATAATGGGCTTGAGTTCTGTAATTCTGATTTCAGTCATTTGTGTGATGACAGTGGCATATTAAGACATAAGACAGTCCCTTATACCCCTTAGCAAAATGGTGTTGCTGAAAGAATGAATAGGACTCTCTTAGATAAAGTTAGGTGTATGATGGTCAGTTCAGGTGTCCTTAAGGTCTTGTGGGGAGAAGCTGTTATGACAGCTTCTTATATTGTTAATAGGACTCCTTCCAGTGCCCTTGATGGTAAGACTCCAGAACAACAGTGGTCTGGGAAGTCTCCTGACTATAGTCACTTAAGAACTTTTGGTTGTGCTGCTTATTCTCATCAGTCTATAGAAAAACTTGATCCTAGGGCTCAAAAGTGTGTTTTTCTAGGGTATCTTGATGGGGTTAAAAGGTATAGATTGTGGGCCAAAGGCATTAATGGTTTTAAAATAATCACCAGTAGAGATGTGACTTTTAATGAATCTGAAATGCCTTGTCTAGTTGACAAAATTTTGAAAGAAAGTGAGTTAAATCATAGCACTAAGCTGCAGGTGGAGCTAACCACTCCTACTGAAGGGATAGATCAAATTCAGGTGGAGCCTGAATCTGAAGTTGAGTCTGATCACAATATGCAAGATGGGGTTGATGTGGAACATCAAGGAGATGATGATGTGGCCCAAGAAACTCATCAACCTGATCTTGAAGATTACCAATTGGCTAGAGATAGGACTAGAAGAGACATTAGGGCACCTCTTAGGTTTGGGGATTAAGTTTCTCTTGCTGCTATGTCTTATCATGATCTTATGTTTAAAGAACCAAATACTTACAGTGAAGCTGTAAATGGTCAAAATGTTGATAATTGGTATTGTGCTATGAAAGAAGAAATGGAATCCCTTAAGAGGAATAAAACTTGGATTCTGGTTCCCAAACCTAAGAACAAGTCCCTTGTTGATTGAAAATGGATTTTCAAAGTAAAAAAAGGTGTCTCTGATAAAGAACCTTTAAGATTTAAAGCCAGACTTGTAGCAAAAGGTTTTTCTCAAAAACATGGCATAGATTATAATGAAATATTCTCTCTTATTGTGAAATACACTACAATCAGAATTTTACTTGCTTTAGTTGCTCACCATGATTGGAAAATTGAACAAATGGATGTTAAAACTGCTTTCTTGCATGGTGATTTAGATGAAACCATTCATATGTCACAACCTGAAGGTTTTATTAATAAGTCTAAACCTGATTATGTGTGTTTACTTAAAAAATCTTTATATGGCCTTAAGCAGTCCCCTATACAATGGTATAAAAGGTTTGATAACTATGTGTTAACTATTAAATTTCAGAGAAGTGCCTATGATCATTGTATGTACTTTAAAAAGGATAAAGATGGTTTTGTGACTATTTATTTGCTTCTTTATGTTGATAACATTTTGTTGATTAGTTCCAATATGCATAACATAAATGAAAAAAAGATGTTTCTTTGCTCTGAATTTAATATGAAAGATTTAGGGCATGCTAAGAGAATATTAGGAATGGATATTGAAAGAAAAAGGTCAAGTCATATTATGAAGTTGAAACAATCTGCTTACATTGAAAAAGTATTGTCAAAATTTTCAATGCATGATTCAAAATTTGTATCTTTGCCTTTATCTAGCCATTTTAAGTTGAGTAAAGATCAATGTCCTATAGATGAATCAG
This sequence comes from Forsythia viridissima, assembly GCA_030279155.1. Classification (NCBI taxonomy): domain Eukaryota; kingdom Viridiplantae; phylum Streptophyta; class Magnoliopsida; order Lamiales; family Oleaceae; genus Forsythia; species Forsythia viridissima. The sequence goes on from CM059036.1 coordinate 39,099,148, forward strand.
ATTTGAAGTATATGGAAAAAGTTCCTTATGCTAATGATGTTAGTTCTGTTATGTACACCATGGTATGTACTAGACCTGATGTGGCTCATGTTATTAGCACCCTTAGCAGGTTCATGACCAATCCTGGTCCTGAACATTGAGAAGCTCTTAAGTGGTTGCTTAGATACTTAAAAGGTACGTCAAATCTTGGTTTAATATATGGTACATGTAATGAAGGAGTGATTTTAAAGGGCTTTGTTGATGCTGATTTTGCTGGTAATAAGGACAATAGGAAATCCACAACTGCTTATGTTTTTACACTATGTGGTACTTGTATAAGTTGGAAGTCACAACTTCAACCTATTGTTGCTCTATCTACCACAGAATCAGAATATATTGCAGCCACAGTGGCAATAAAAGAAGGCTTGTGGTTAAAAGGGTTGTTGTCTGAAATCAATATGTTATCTAATTCTGTAATTGTGTATTCAGATAGTCAGAGTGCTATACACTTGTGTAAAAATCCAGTGTTTCATGAACGCACTAAACATATTGATGTTAAACTGCATTTCATTAGAGATATAGTTTCAAAAGAATTATTGTTTCTTGAAAAAATACCAACTCAGTTTAATCCTTCAGATATGGGTACAAAGGTACTGCCTCTAAATAAATTCAATTCTTGTTTGAAAATGTTGAATATTGATGCTGCTTAAAGTCCTTCGTTTATATCCATTTGCAGGTAATCTTGTTGCTCAATCTGTTTGGCATCAAGGTGGAGATTCTGTTGGGTCGTTTGGTTAACAGGCTTGTGATGACAAACAGAATTAACAAACTGGGCAATGATGAGAATGGGCCTTGAGCCCAACTGCTGTGATCCAAAAGCCATTGCCTGATAAAGTCAGCCCAACCCAAGAAACCTAAATCAAGAACCGGCCCAATCTCATGTAACCATCTTCGAGAAGGCTACTGGTGACCGTTGGATCCAATTGAAGATCAATGGCTGGTGGATTGTGTATATATATCTATCTGCAGACTTGGCTCTCCATTATCTTCTTCCAGACTCTTCGGCTGTAAAGTTTGGTGTGAGAGAGAGAGAGAAAATACTGAGAGAGTTCTTCGGTTTATCATCTTCTACACCTTCTGAAAAACCTCTGGTTTTCAGTGGCTGTGTTCTTCTTCTTTTTCTTTATGATCATCTCTGAGTGAGTTTGCTTGAAGGAGGAGAGTTGCTGAGGGAGTCTGGTTTTACGGAGTCTTTGTGATTACTGTAGCAACTCAGACGAGTTGTAGTTTTGGGTCTGGTTCTTAGGGCTATTTCTTTGGTTCTTTGGGTTTGATACAAAAGGGTACAATGTATTCTGAGCCCTGATGTTTGTATATTAAAGAAGCTGTTCTTGGGGTTGTTATTCTCTTCGTTGTTCTGTTTTTGAACTAATATGGAGGACACGTAGAATTTTGAGGAGAATATTCTATAAATTTGATGATCAAATGGAAAAAGATTTGAAGGCCCTATGTAAAGCTTTTTGATGTTGCCAATCCTCCAAAAATCATGGGCGTGGATAAAGGTAGCGGTTCTTGATCAAAAAGGTTGAAATTTTATATGAAAATGTACAACCACTCGAATGAGACATAGTTCTTAAATCAAAAGTTTTAGAAACACACAACTATTTAAATATTTTTCAATTTCATTTTCTCAAGACAATTTCTTCATTCACACTAACCTTTTTTTAACATTTTGCTCTTTCAAGGGACATTCATAAGAATTTAAATAGAATTGCAATGTCGAAATTTGAATTCTTCAAAATTTTCCTGCACTGTCCAAGTTTCTACAATGCCACCTTCATCAAATTGATTAAATTCGACCATTTCTTTTACCTCTGACATGTCGAATTGCGAAGGTCTCGTAGTTTCTAAAAAAAATCGATCAGGACTTTCGACAACACTTTGCCCGAGTTCCAATTGCCGATTTGTGTTTTAAAAGAGAATGCATCGCATATGTTCACCCTTTCGAATGCCAACACCAGACCACCACAACATGACCTATAAAATCAAAAATAAATACTTAATAACTGACAGATTCTTTTTCAAAAGCCCGCATTATAGTACCATATATTTTCAACACAGTGCCGTCGGTTTTGAACTATAACGAAAATAGATCATCCAATAGAACTTCGACAATGGTTTTGAACTATAACGAAAATAGATCATCCAATGGAACTTCGACAATGGACTATAAAATTTCAACGTACTTCGTCTGGATGAACCCTATTTCACATGATTTTATAACAAATGGACTAGAACTTTCGAAAACACTTCGCTCTAATTCTAATTATCGAATTATGTTCTAAAAGTCAATGCAACGCTCGTGTTCACCATCTTGAATAACTACATCATACCACCACAAAATGACTAATACAACCGAATAAACATGTAATGACCTGCAGATTCTTCTACGAAAGCCCGCTTTAGTACCATATATTTTCAACACAGTGTCGTCGAATGTAACATCGTTTTTCAAGTACAACGAAAATGGATCATTCAAGGGACATTTGACAATGGACAATAAATTTTCTCCATACAATCTATGAACCCTAATTCGAATCTTTGAACATGCAGAAAATTCAACTCTCTCACATTCAAAGTCATAAATTCCCATATCAGACCAAATATTACCAATAACAGAAAAATCAAAAGAAATCATGTAACGAACTGCATAGTATTCAACATCATATATCCCAAAGTAAAGATATTTTGAATACAGTGCCGTCCAAAACGTATATTTCAAGTATACATTGAAATTATACCCAATATATATGCAAGATAATGGCATAGAGCACAACAATCACACTAATAATAACGAAAAAAAATTAAACTTTTTTCAGTTGATAGAAATCGATGGGTGTGAAAGATGTGAACCGAGGTCAAATCTCAGATAGTCGACGATGTAGTCAAAGAAATCAAGACAGATGAATTTTTGAGCACCAACAGCAGCTTTCAAAAGCGACCCTCGACATCCAAATAGAGAAAGAGATAGGGTTTCTAGGGACGAAGGGAGGTTATTGTTTTAGTGGGAAATTAAAGTACAACCCAGTCATGTCAGAGATATTGTGGGTATTTTAAAAAAATGACATTTTAAAAAACATTATGGGTATGTTCGGTGTAGTTTTTTTTGGGAAAAATAAATTTTTTTGGGTATTTTATTGACTTTTCAAATTTTTTTGTAGTGTAAAAATGTTGAAAATTCAAAAATTGTAGGAGAAAAAATGGGTTTTTTTGAAAAAAAAAAAAAAAAAAAAAAAGCTACCGAACATGCCATATGAATAGCTTTAGTCATCAAATAGAATTTGTGCCGCAATTTCCTCTAAATTAATTGTTCAAATTTATGTACACTTATTTATTTTTAAGATTATTCAATCAATGTAGGGTCTAAATTCATTCTTCAAGTTCATGTAATCATGATAACACATTTGAAAGATTCTGTTAACTTAGAGCATCTCCAATGCATTCTATTTATTGTAGTCTACGTAGTAGGTAAAATAAACGGACTTTCATTTCATGTAGCACTACGTCTATTGAATACACAGTCAAATCATAAATTAATCTTCGATGGGTTCCATCTAAAATTAATATTATCATAAGGTATGATCTTAGTGACGAGTACATGGCAAAATTTGATAGATATTGTTTATGCAATTTTGTTAAGGTAGAGTAGAGTTCTCTTCTAAGCTCGTGTTCGACTAGATTCATGGGATGATTGAGTGCAGTAAGCGAAAATATGTTTAATGGCAATGTGGGCAGATTTGACATGCAAAAGGTTTCCCGGATCACGGGCTTGCATTGCAGACGGTCCAGAAGTATAGTTCCTAAAGAGGGTATACATGCTAAATATAGATGATTTGAAGGCTACCTTCGAAAAATACGAAGACCCTGCAGATAAATACAAACTAGGATCAGTCATTTGTCTAGATTCTGTGGTGTTGGCTCACGTAAAAAACCAACATGTTGACCAAACGGCATTGTCCTTGGCTGACAATGAAGATATATTCAACGCATAGTCCTGGGGTCACAAGTGGTACGACCTTCTCTGGAAATTATAATACTGGGGGATTGGCGGGCGAAAGTCGATGAGGTTCTTAAGATACTAGGATAGTCATACAAATACAGGCTATTGGGGTTCCTACTGGCGTTCCAGGTACTTGTGCATCGTTTACTTTCATTTAACCACGTGTTTACTGCTAGCTCTGGTATATTTTGTTACCTGTGCCTACGTTTTATGATGCTATAGAGCTACAAGCGTATAAGCCTATCCAGAAGATTAGAGAACATTTCGTGAGGAAACTCAGAAACAAGTGTCTGAGGTTGCAAAACTAGATAGTAGCTCAACAACGGACTCGTCAGAAAATCTTTTAGTTCTTGAGTCAAAACCAAGTAATAATTCTCTTACAACGTGAACATGAACTTACACTCTCTTCATCCTACAACTCAATAATTGCGTACAATCTAATTTCACTGTTCAAAATGCAAGTTGTAGTGTGGACAACTATGGAGCCGACAGCTGTCGAGCATCGTCGATTGTACTGTAAGACGATCGCAGCGGTGAAGGACAATTTGGATGCCCACATTGACAGGTTGCAAGCGTCCCTCTCGTGCTACAAGATGCTATTGCTGGTGCACTTGAAGAGGAGTATGAATTGGGTTCACCTGAGCACGTTATGAACGTTACTTATTAGTCCGAGTTCTTTGAGCTAACAAAGACGGAGATTAATTATAAATCAATACATTGTTGTTTTTTTGAATTGGAAAATGAGAATTTTGAGAGAGGGAAAAAATGTTGTTATTTTTTATCACTCATTTCAAAATCGATACGTGTCTTTGGTTTTGAACAAGCATCCACACGCTGGTGTCATTGTTTTTGGAAGAACGTTAAAGAAGGTTTAGAGGTCAGATCAAATATATTTGTTAAAAAACATACTAAAATTCCAATGTGTTTAACATAATTAAATACCTACATTATACAATTTCAGTTGATTTTTCAATTTGCTTTCCATCCTTTTGTTTTTTTATTCTCATATTCCAACAAACACCATCATGTAACGACCTCAGCCCTCACCACTCATAATCCCAAAGTCTTCCCTCCCTCTTTCTTTGACTCTATGAGGGGAGCTCTGTTGTGCCAAGTTGTTCTTTACAATTGGTTTGGCCTTACTAAATGTCTATTATGGTGCACATCTTGAGTATATCTAGAGTGCGTTTGATAGAGATTATAAACAGTTTATAAACCAAAAGTAGTTTATTTGAGTTGAAATTGTTGACTTTTCATGTTAAAAATGGGTTGAAAAGTCAAAAATTACGGCTGAAAAAAATCAAAAACGGTTTTAATCTAAACCAAACACAAGCTAGTATGCAGTAATAAACATGTTACTATATGCAATTTCAATACGAAAAGAGCTCTTTTGTTTAATTGTATGTTACTTTCTTTTTTATACTACATAAGTTATTTGTTTGCACATGATACCAACAAGACTGATTGCTTTAATGTAAACTTTTGGCTGATAAGTGTTTTTCATCCAGCTATGTATGTCTACATATAATGATTATGGTGTTCATAATCCATTACTTTCTATTGCTCTTATATTGAGTAAAGTACTTTTAAAGACAGAGAACACTTTTCAATTCCTTTGTGTATAATGCCATCTTTCTATTTTTGCTGTAAGGGTTAAAGTGTTTTGTTGTTGATATGCTTTTCAGTGCTATTTTTTCTTGTAAAACTCGACCAAGTCTCGAGTACTGAATTGAATTGGATGAGTATTAAGCTCAACCACAAGACTTTCTGGTCGAGCTTGCAGAGTACAACTCGACCAAGTTGACTATTGAATCGAGTTGGACAAGTACTAAAGTTGGATAAGTATTAAGCTCAATTACAAGACTTTTTGGTCGAGCTTGCAGAGTTCAACTCGACCAAGTTGACTATTGAATCGAGTTGGACGAATACTAAGGTTGACCAACAAAACTACTTGGTTGACCAATTCATCCACTAAGTCAAGTACAACTCGATCACTGAATTGAGTTTATCACATTTTTATTATCATTTTTATTAAAATTAAATTAAACATTTCAATTATAAAAAGTCATTTGACCGTAGACTCAATAACTGGTATATTACACATACGTCGTTCTCGTGATCCTCTCAATGCTCCGATGTTTCAAACACAAAAGTTAAAAGGTAGTAATTTTGACAATTGACTTTAAATCATCATGAATTTGTCTAAAAGAATGGTAGAAACTAGAATGCCAATTCTACCTAACTCAGCCTCTTCTAGAATGCAGAATTTACAAATCCCACCAAAACAAATAAATTAAAAATAAATAAATAAATAAATAAAGGGAACATAATGATTCAAGAAATCACTAATATATACATGGCAAACAAAAGTTATTGGATATGGCCCAATAGTATTAATGACTAACCAAATAAAAAATAAAGGCAGCATAATGTTTTCTTTTAGAGGAAAAAAGTTAAAAAAGTACGTAAGGTAAGTATATTATTGCATGGTTTTTTCTTTAAGATCAATAATTGTTTGGGGCTATAATTTACCAAATCAGTTCTACTTTTGTAAAGAAAGGGGTTAAAAACCTGTTTGGTCACTCAATTTATACACCCCCTCTTTCTTTTCTTTTTTTTCCTTGTGTATTTAATATAGTGTGTTTGATTGACAAGTTTTCCATAAAAAATGCTACATTCGAAGAAAATATTTTCTACTTAGGTTGTGTTTGATTGCGAGCAAGGCAAATGGGTGGAAAGAAAACATTTTCCATGGAAAAGATTTGCCAAGAAAATATTTTCCTGGCAATTGGAAATGTAGTGTGTTTGATTGGATTAAAATTCGTCCTAGAAAATGTAGTCTTTTTCTTGCTTTTGGTGTTTGATTGTCTTTATTTTTCATGGAAAATGTAGTATTTTTCAACTTTTGTTATTTGATAGCAACTATTTTCTAGGGAAATTATCACATTTTCCATGACTAAAATATTGGAGAGAAAAATTGAACTTTTACTATTGACAATTGTTAAATTATAATTTACCATTTTTTATGCATATTTCCACCATACATTTTATATAATCTAATACAAATTTTGAAAAAATTCTATTGTACGTTGAATTACCACAAGCATATGGATTTGTTAAAAAGTAACTAAAAGTGAGTTAAATAGTAGCATTCTCATGAGGCCTACGATTTACACTTACGTAAACTAAAATAAAATGTCTTATATTTTGAATAAACACAATGGACTAACTTAGTTAACTACATTAAATTTACTTAATGATTTAGAGCAACTTAAATTTGCTTAAAAATTAATAATTTTGCCAACTTAAAAATTAATAATTTTGCTTAAAATTATTAATTTTAAGCAAAATTAATAATTTGCTTAAAAATTAGAGCAACTTAATGATTTAGAGCATTTTATATAATTTGCTTAAAAATTAATAATTTTGCCAAGACATTATTTTGCCAACTTAAAAATTATTATTTTAAGCAAAATTATTAATTTGCTTAAAAATTAGAGCAACTTAATGATTTAGAGCATTTTATATAATTTGCTTAAAAATTAATAAAGGCTTCTTAATTTAAGGAAATTCCCTTCTTGCCAATTTTCATTTGCCATGGAAAATTGATTCTACTCATTTGGCAAGAAAATATTTTCATCATTTTCATGGAAAATGGGTCACGTGCATGGAAAATGGAAAAAGTTTGCCATGGAAAATTTTGTGAATCAAACAACCCAAAAGGTGGAAAATGGATGGAAAATTTGCATTTTCCATGGCAAATTTGGTGTATCAAACACAACCTTAGATTGTTTTAAAAAGGTGGAAAATGAAAATGAATTCTATGTTACAACCACTTTAAACTTGTTTTTGACCAATTCAATGGAAAATATTTTCTTATGGGTTTGGTGGTTTTTATTTTTCAACTTAGGCTGTGTTTGATTGGCAATTGTGGAAAATGAAAAAAAATTTCATGTAAGTTGGAAAAAAAAAAAACCACCAAACCCATAAGAAAATGTTTTCCATGAAAGTGGCCAAATTCATACTTAAAGTGGTTGTACCTTAGAATTCATTTTCTTTTTCCAGCTTGTATCAAACAGCCAAAGTAGGAAAATATTTTCCTCTGATGTGATATTATTTTCCTCGGATGTGACATTTTCTATAGAAAATGTATGAATCAAGCACAACCTTACATGAAAAAAAAAATTTCTACCTTTGTCAATTAAACACACCCTAACATCCTAACTTTCATCAGTCAGTAGAGTCAAATTCAATAGACTTTTATAGACATTTATTTTTTTAATTAAAAATCTTTAAGATAAAAATATAATGTCCAACAGTTAACGATAAAAGAAAGAGAGAGAAAACAATTATACGAGTATTGGAGAGGGAAAAAAAAAAAGAACAAACGCATTGACAGAGAAAAATATTAATTTTTTTTTCATAAAAAAAATTGATAATTAATCATGCTTAAGAGTTTGTAGATAAAAAATGAAGAAAGAGAAGAAAAAAATCAAATTGAAGATAAAGAAATATTTAATCTCTTTTTCATAAAAAAAAAATGATAATTAATCATAGGTCTAGGGTTTGTAGAAGGTAAAATGAAAGGAAAACATTGAAAAAAAGAAAAAGAAAATTACATACAAAAATACGTTTATATTTTTTGAAAGTCTTCCAAATTGTGTGTGTGTGTTTTTTTTATACCACTTCATTGTTAATATGTAAAGAATTTCATAAAAAGTCAATAAAAGTCCCTAATACCCTGATTTTCGTAGAATTTTAAAAAATTTAAGTTGAATATTACACGACTTTTAAATTTTTTTTAAAAATCTATATTAAATACAGAAATTTATTTTTTCAATTAAAAATCTTTAAGATAAAAATATAATGTCCAACAGTTAACTATAAAAGAAAGAGAGAGAAAACAGTTATAAGAGTATTGAAGAGGAAAAAAAAGAACAAACACATTGACAGAGAATAATATTAATTTTCTTTTCATAAAAAAATTGACAATTAATCATGGTTCAGAGGTTTGTAGATGAAAAATGAAGAGAAGAAAAAAATCAAATTGAAGATAAAGAAATATTTATTCTCTTTTTCATAAAAAAAAATAATAATTAATCATAAGTCTAGGGTTTGTAGAAGGTAAAATGAAAGGAAAACATTGAAAAAAAGAAAAAGAAAATTACATACTAAAATACGTTTATATTTTTTGAAAGTCTTCCAAATTGTGTGTGTGTATTTTTTTTTATACCGCTTAAATGTTAATAGGTAAAGAATTTTATAAAAAGTCAATAAAAGTCACTAATATCCTGATTTTCGTAGGATTTTAAAAAATTTAAGTTGAATATTACACGACTTTTAAAAACTAAAATCTATATTAAATACACCAAGACTTTTATGAAGTTTAAAAAATTTAGATTAAATACACCTAAACTTTTTAACTTCATAAAAGTCTTTAAAAACCTAGATTAATAAGAACATCTCCAACAAACTCTTTAAACATTGAATACTCTTTAATTTAAATCACCCCCTAATTTTATCTAAAACATACTTTTTGTTGTGAATTGTATAAAGACGTAAGATTTTCGTCCATCGTGTACTACTTATATGAGTAGTGATCTAATGTCCATAGTAGACCAAATAAGAAGTGCCCACTAGACACTTATCCAGTGGGCATTGAAAGATGAAAAGTGTTTAACAAACAAGTAAAACATTCTTCTAATGCCTATTGGGCACTTTTTATTTGGCCTACTAGAGACAATAAGTCACTACGTCTACTTTTTATTTAGTGATATTGACCGATCTGACTGCAATGACTCACGAGGATAGAAATTGCAGGTTCAATGCTAAATGGGCAAGAAAATTAAGTCAACGACCCAAAAAAGGGTAGACATAAGTTCAATGCCCAAATAGATTTTTAAGGTACACTCAGGTAAACATTTTAAACAAGAGAAGAAAATAAAAGGCTAAAATCTTATTGATTGTATTCTTCGATTGTTGCAAGTGCCACCAATAAACATTATATATTGAAACTTCATAAATTGTTTTCATACCATTTCTGCCATAAGCATTTGTGTGTGTGTATATTCAATATGCTCGACTAAATAAATCGAACTTGATTAAAGAAAAAACCACATTACAAAATTTGTCAGTTGAAATGTTTAATCGTGTACAATCCAATAATAGAGGATCTAAAACAAAGATTTTAACTTCTTAAAATCAAAACTATGACAACTAAAAGAAATGAAGAAGGAGATAATGTAATCCAATGACTGCTACTGGCATTTCATGTAAAAAAAATGAGAAAGAACAGCAGCGGAAATGGCATTCAAGCATTACGATCGAATTTAATCCATTTCTTACATTCAACAAATTATAGACCTTGGAACCAAGAGATCCCTTTCACAATCTCAAAAGTTTCACCTTGCTGTTCATTCTTCCAAGCCGAGTAACTTGGAAGAATACAAGCAAACGAGTAAACTACTTCATCGACAGTAGTTCTGCTCTTGGGGAAGACTCAAACAAGAGAAAATGTATAATAGCCTGAAGCAAGCAAAATAAGAAGATTTTTATACAGCAGAATACTTTGGTCAATAACTTGCTCTGGAGATGGTGGCATTATACGCATTTATATCAGCTCGACTTTTTCATTACTATTTGAAATGACATAAATTTCTAAAACCAACTCTAAAGTAAAAGAAAAAAAAATCCAAGGCAATAAGAAACATGAATGAACAAGCCACCTACTTGGAGGAGGAGAAGAGGCAGGAGGGGAAAAAGGAATCTAACCAAAATGTTTCCATCTTTCGCTTCTCTTGCACTTGATCGTCCGTCTGCCCCTGATATTGAACCATCGACTAGAAATACATCTCTCCATATCCCCCCTTGTAGCAAGGGGGAAAAGAAAATTAGCACAAGCTTCCAGCTTCATGCTTCTACCTCTTCCGCAACAGGCGTAAGGACTCCCCCTTTGACAAAGGCTGGGTCGAGAAATTTAGCCACAAATGCCCACAACTTATAAACATCATCGAAATTGGACAAAAAGCCAAGAGAAGCAGTGACAACCTCAACTCTGATGAATCCAGATTTACCATCATGTCTGCCATTTTCCATTGGCTTGCAAAGGGCAGTATCATCAAGACTCAAAGAACCTCGTTTCTGCTTGGAGCTATCTAGAATCCGTATGTGACTCAGGATGCCAACACCAAGAGATATACCGTGTGACTCGGCCATCTTCAGAACAACTTCAGGACTAAGCATACCCCGGTTTCTGTCCCTAACATTGAAGGCAACAGCTGCACCTCTTTCGTATTTAATTTTCGGGCCATAGATCTGAACAAGTGGTACACTGTCATTTCCGTTTGAACCCGGGAATCTCAATTGAAGCAATGAAGTTATGAACCAATTAATCAGGAATCGCAGTCGAGAGGTTGTCTTGTTGAGACCCAACATGTTTATGTGATCAAGATGCTTACAGATCAACTCGGTTTCATTCCTGTCCAACTCTTGTTCATCACCGTATTCCCCATTACTAATGTAGTCCTCATCGTCGAGGCTTGTGACTGATAATTCTCCCGGCTCCAGAGTTTGGCTTAGACGAGCTCTGTGATTGTCTTCTGTGCTAAACGACACCCTTCTTTCCCTGCTTCCAAGCTGCTCTGTCTCTTCTATGCCAAAAAATCTACCACCAGCAATTCTACTTCTTTCTCTCCTTTCCAGCAACCTAAACTCACCTTCTGTCTCTCGTCTTATCGCACTTTCCTTCGTGTCAGGGAATATCTCAGAAGCTGAACCGTTCTGAATGCTCCTATGATTGGAAGCAGAAAAGTTGTTGGGACAGTATCCTTTAGTGGCAGAATTCAGTGGTTTGAAGGTATCAGGTTCTTCTTCAATTTCCTGAAAATGTTGATACTCTGGAGTTCTATATTCTCTTGAAGCCTGGTTCCTGTCAGTAAATTGTTCTTCTTCAGGAATCTCCTTGAAGTGGTCCAATTCTTGAGACACTGATCGAACAGCTGCATCAAATGATAATACATGGTGGTCTTCATGATGTCCTGGATTCAATTCCTTGTCAAACATCGGGCTACTTGATGGCTTTAATGCTTTCGGAGATATTTGCTTACGAGTTTTTCTGCCAGCAAACCAAACTGGCGGCGATGGAGAGGCCACATTGAGTTTGTTCGAATGACCAGCTTTATCAGAACCCAGTGGACTCTGACCTAAATCAATCCACAGTGAGTTATCCGAAGATTCATCTTCACTGAAGACGGGGCTTTTCATCACCTCCCCAACAGAAATACTCTCAGTTTCTTCAAATATAGTGCTCGCCCCATCCCTATCAGAACTGTTATCATGCTCCATCTCAGTTTCAAATACATCCCTCACCTGCGCAGATGTGTACGCACCAGAAAAGGCAGGCAACTGAGATCCTGGACGAGTTTCCGAGTTAACTTCATTCCCATTGACTTCTTCGTCCTCAACAAATCCCGGAAAATTATCCATTGAATCACTCAAGTACAGAGGAAACACGGGAGTAATTTTCACTATGCCTGACCCGGCATGTCCAGACTGATTTTGAAGACTTGACATCACAGATTTCTTGATTACAAGACATCCAAATCCTGTCGGGTCATAGCCAAACACTCTGTAGAAGGACGTGATGATGAAATCTGGTCGAAATAAAGATAATCCAAGGGAATCCATGTCCTTCGGGCCCAATGACCCAGCATCAAGCAAAACGTGCCAGTTGTTCTGTTGAGCCAAGGCCATCCATTGATACGAGTACTTCGCACCTGTAACTCTTGACTGCACAGGGAACACAAAAAGGCCAACAGCAGAATCTTTCTTCCTCTTCCGTTTGTTCAAAATTTGCTTCCTCAGATCAGTCGAACAGAGCTTGAGAGAAGGCCATTTAAACCACGCGCTATTAACTTTGGCACCTTTCTCTCTAGCACTCTGAGCCATCCAATTTACAGACTGGCTTTCATGATCAAACATGGTCAACAACCTTTTGTTCGTTTGAAATGGATATGATTCAGCTAACAGTTTAAAGGCTGAGCCACGACTCACAGTAAATACAAGGCCATACTCATTCTCAGGGATATTCAAATAGTCCATTATTCTCGTCTTTATATCATGTTCAATGGTGCCTTTCTCAGCACCCCCATATAGGGCATGATTTCCCAAATTTGCAGTAATCTCAGACAAGCTAAATGTGGACGATTCCCAGTAATGAACAGTTTGTAGCAATGAAAACAATCCAAATCCACAGTAGTCGAGACATACCTTTGAATTGGCACCAGAGAGATTCGAGTACTCATCTGCCCTCAGCTGATCAATCCTCTCCGACAACTGATACTTCGGGTACATCGTGAGGAACTTTGAGAACGCCTCCCCAAGCTCAGGAATAGAGTCCGCAGAACCAAATGTACGCTCAGCCGCAAGGGCAGTGGCTCTAAGGAACTCTGCCTGTGCATTTAGTCGATCAAGTGATCGCGATCGGCCCAAACCCTCATCTTGATTGACCATGGAATCAGAAGCCATGTTTTGGGATTTAACAAGAGACCCATCTTCAGATGCTTCCTCTAGAGCCTCCTTGAGCCTATGCGCTTGCAATTTCCGCAGAATTAAAGGGTTTCTCTTGATTTCTTCTGTTGAATGATCAGAATCATCTTTTCTTCTGCTCTTTTTGTCCAATATTAGAGCAGCACAGTGAGATAATGGCTTCCAAAGTGAGATATGCATCAAACCTTTTTTCTGTATAAACTCAATCTGAGAGAGTGTGAGAGATGTTCAGAAAGAATAATCAATCAAAGTGGTTTATTTTCTTGTTTAGCCCATCTAACAAGAAACCACATAAAAGGGGACTACTCAATTCAAACCCTAATCTTCAAAAAGCAAAAGGAATTAAAGCTAAAATAAAAAAGCTTCCACCAGAATAAACCTTTGCTTTCAAAAATCAAAACCCCATATCTTACGGAGGGAAAGGGCCAGTCATTTGCTTTAAGCTAGCAGTCAAACACTGTTTTGAGATTGAGCTGAAAAGAACCCTAATTAAAATAAATAAATTAAAATTGGACCAGGTCAAGGAAACCCCAGATTTGACCTTTCTTGAAGATTAGGTTTAGATGAGGACAACAGAGAAGGAGTAAAGGGGTGAATTATACCCACAGATTTTTGGGATTGAAGTGTGAAATCCAGTGAATTTAATGGTTCACTTCAAACAGTTAAGAAAAACTGCAAATCAAGAAAAGAAATGCCAAACAAGAATCAACAGGAGATTTAGAAACAGAGTTTCCAATTATTCAATCTTTAACATGAATTTTTGCAAAAACCCAACAAGGAGAAATCAAGAAAACCTCAAGAACACAGTAACCAGATCCCGAAGAATTGAATGTGGAAGAGAAATATTTGGACACACCAAAATGACAACAAACTGTTCGAAGAAATGTCTCAAACGGTCTCGAGCTAGTACATATCAATGGAAGAAGACCCCTACTCCTTTCTTCAAACACCTGATAGGAGCTATGTGCTTTATTTTCTCTCTCTATCTTTCTCTCTCTCTCTCCAGCTTTTCTGCAAGCCAATTAAAGAGAGAACCACCACAACAAATGCACATTTAGTTCAGTTGTGAATCCAGAAACATTACCTTATTGATTACCGTTACCCCACCTCTCTCTCTCTCTCTCACACACACACACACACTCACCAGTGGGTTACTGTGGATTTAGTTATTGTATTTGTATAGAAATAACAATTGACTTTCACACCCAATAAGTGATTTGTAATGTTCTTATAATAAATTGTTGAATTAGAGAAAATTGCAGCTTGGGTTTCAAGCTTTTTTTTTAAAGTGCAGTAGGTCCCAAACCTTCTACTTTTGACACTAACATCCCAAACATTTTTAAAAATATGCAGCGTAATAACTTTCACAGAAAGAAAATAACATGTACAAAAGTCCACTAGGTCAACACGTGAGATCTACTTTTTGACTTTTGCCAAAAATTTAAAATGGCAAAATAATGTCTCCATATTTTTTCATTTTTAAAAACAGGTTAATAATAATAAAAACAGAAAAACAGAGAAAAAATTTAAAAAGAAAAAAGAAAAAAATTTGTTATCTTCTCCTACCCCACCCCTCCACCGTCATCACACTGAATCACTTAATCCTAATCGGCTATCCACACGCCACCCATCGTCGTTATTCAACATAGTCGACGACATTCACCACCACAACTACTTCGTTGACCGCAGTTGTCACCTCCCACTAGATCACTGCCATCGTCCCTAAACACCACCGAACTTGAATTTGTTAGAATCCAAACCATAATCACCACCATTCCGCCGCCACTATTTCACCACAGTCACCACCTCCCATTACCTTAACCCAAATTCTGTCATCGCTGTCCCATCTTCCACAACCATCACATCTGTCGACATCGTCACTTTTCCTCATAGATCTAAACATTTCATAGATCTACACATTTTTGCTTCCATCACCAACAGCCTTAGCTGTTGTTACCTTTACAAAAGTCTCCAACAAATCTTCCTCCATAACTACACATTTCAACATTGGTTTACTCTTAAACCAAGTTGATTTCTTTCCCTTCATTAACCCCAAAGTGCGAGCAAATTCAGGGGGAGTAAAGCAAAGAGAGGTGGAGATGGTGCCGATGGTGGCTTGGTGGTTGCATTTGAGTTGGGGGGTGCGGTTAGGTAAGATGGCAAATTTTTTTTCTCTATTTCTATTTTCTTTTCTTTTTTTATTTTCTAATTAATCAGTTTTTAATTATTTTAAATGAAAAAATATAAGGAAACCCTTTTGCCCTTCTTAAAAATAGTCAACTGAAGGTCAATTATTGTATATTTCATCAACTAACAGACTTTTGAACGATTACAATCCAAAAGTCTTCCACTACATATTTGTGCAAGTGTTTGGAATGGTAGTGCCAACAATAAAAGGTTTAGGATCTTACTATACTTTTTTAAAAGATTCAGAATCCCCAACTGCAATTTCCTTAAAATAATTGGTTCTAACATTACCCAGCACCCTTTCTTCTTGAGCTCAAGGTCAAATAATGAGTTTACTTGTAAAAGTTGTTTCCTGTCCAAAAGTCCATCTACTATGCCTTTATTTTTTCACATATTTATCATTGGATTAATAAAAAGAAAAATAACATATTTAATCTCCAATCTTTTGAAACGTAAGAAATATATTCTTAACTTTTAAAAATATCATAAAACATTTTCAATATTTGAAGAAATTGGCATGACATGTCATTTATAAAGAAATTTTCATTCCCCTTAAATAAAACAAAAAACACAAAAAAAAAATGAAAAAATGAAAAGTAAGAACAAAAAAATAATCAAATATACCCCCAAAATTAAAGAAAAACAAATATGTCATCTTCTTTATCAAACTTCAAAATTCAAAATCCAAAATCTACCACCACACCAAATCTCAAAATTTCAAAATCCACCACCCCAAACTCCAAAATCCACCACACCAGTGCTGGTGATTCCGAGATGACAATTTTCTCTGCCGATGGAGTTGTTGGAGAAATTTCTGGCTACTTGCTCAACCGTCCAGCTTGTGCGGTTGTTTCTCGAACTTCCTCCACCCTTTCGAATTGCCAAGAGTTGTCTCTGGCACCGAGAACCATCAAGCCTGAAATATTCTAAGAAGAGAGCCGTTAACCATAATCATTTGTTAGATTCTTGAATTGACATTATTGAAGTTGAGAGTTTTTTGAGTATGTGTTTCACTAAAACTTCTTTACAAAATTTACATGTAAGTCTGTAACCATGGTGACGGGTTGCCTTGAACCCAATAAATTGTCATAAAAGTTTGGAGTGGTGAACTTTGGGATTTTTGGGATTTGAGTGGTAACGAATTTTAGATTTTGGAGTTTGATAAAGAAGATAGCTATTTGTTATTTTTCTTTTCTTCTTTTTCTTTTGTCTTGTTTTTTGTTTTTTGTTTATTCAAACATAATGACGATTTCGTCAAAAACGACCTATCATGCCTATTTCTTCAAACGTTGGAGGTGTCCGATGCTATTTTTAAAAGTTAAGAGTATATCCCTTATATTTTTAAATGTCGAAGACTAAATATACTATTTTCTTGCGCATGCTTGTATCGAGTACTACGCACTCTAACAATCACCAATCTCGTGCCAACACAAACATGTGCAATGTGCTATGACCAAATAAGCAACTATTGGTTCAACAAGTATAAGAATTATAAAGCGTGTTGTGAACATAAAGTCTGAAAAATATTGAACATGATAAAAAAAATAAAAATAAAATAATAATCCGTAAGATAATTTTTGTTAGCTATTCATGCTCTGTCCAATATTAATGCAAAATAACAAATGTACAATTAATGCGAAATTTTTAAATGTATGGTTATGTAAGAGATAAGATCACATCTACTTGTACATACATTGGACAAAATTATATATAATGTGTGTCATATAATAAAATTTAATGAAATATTATCAATTAGAGAAGTTTGAATCGAGATTATTAGTAGCACAAACAATATTAATGGCACAACCTATTTTAATTTAAAATTGATTATCAATCTATATTTTCAGACAGAATTTAATATTATTTGAGATGTTTAATTTATCTAGAAGTATAAAAAAGGTTGACTCGACATGAATTTAAACATACTATGAGTTTTAGTCAGTTGACGAGACAACTTATCTAGATAAAATAAATTCTCTCAATTAAAGAAAAATGAAAGAAAGAAAACGAAGGAACAACGACTTTTATAGCCATTGCCTTGGACAATATCCTAAAAACTCTAAAATAACGAAGACTTCAATTATTTGACAAGTAAAACATCTCCATGAGATTAAAATAAAAACAATACAAGTTCAATTTTGATTTAATATTAATTAATTTCTCTATCTTGCTTATTAAATAAATTTTATAATAATCCTAACATTATTAGTTTACACAGGTTTTATGGTAGTTGTTAGGCTTTTGTCCTTTGGCTTTGGACTAGATGAGGACTAAGATTGTTACTGTTATTAAATAAATAGAATGAATAAAAAAAGTTAAAATTAGTTGGAGGCTGGATTCTTCCACTTGTATATAATTGATTTATTAAATAAAATTTAGGTCAACCAATGTATAAATTTGCATGAGGATGTGAGATGTCCCAATATTTTGTTTGTCCTTCCATTTGTTTTCCCTCATGACTCATGATAACTTGTTTTGGATTTATGTGAAATATATATTAAATACAAGATAATCTAATTCTTATTTAAAGACAAATATATATTTTCTTTTGGTGCTTGTTTGATAGAGTTTTTAAGCAAATTTTAATAAAAATTTGTAGATTTTAATGTGTAATTAAAATTAATTGTTGACTTTGACTTTAATTTTTTAGTATATTTTTAAGTTCTGCCAAACAAGCTCTTAATACTTTTTATATTGGAAAGTTGAATATTAGGAAAATTATTATTATTTTAAATAAGATTATACAAGTTAAGAATTATAAATTTAAAGAGCAAGATAATTGATATTAAAAGGGACAAAACTCACAAAAACTTGTTGAATGAGACGTTTCAGTGGAATTAACAAAAACATAAACACGTTTCAAAATGAGTTGACTTTTAGAATGTTCGAGAGAATTTAAAAATTAAGAATTCATCGATTCACTAACACAATTGAAAGCGGCTATTGTAACAAGACTTAATGCAAGCTTAAACAAAATTACAACATGGTTCTTTGTCTATCTAAAAATAATTAATACGTCTTAATTTATAAAATAGCAATAAATATTAAACTAAAAAAACATAAAAATGTAAATAAAAAGGAATGAGAAAAACATAAAAATGTAAATAAAAAGGAATGAGCACCTTCCATGTCCACTTTGGTCCGTGTGCTCCCTTGACACCTTGTCTTATGTGCCAAACTCCGATCGACCCTTGCCCACTTCAAATCGTCCACTAGTGTGTCCACAAATCAAGTCACGAATGTATCTAAAGTCAAAAGTGAAGTTAATTTATTTTAAGTCGAGAATTCGTAAATTTTTGGGTTTAATAGAGCAATTTTTTAAAAAATAAATCTAAATAAAATTACAAATATTTATTGATGGATAATATAATATAATGCATGTTCTCATTCTTAATATAGTTCAATTAAGCCTCCAGTGTCGAAAAGAACCAAATCAGTTTGGTTTTGTTTTTTTCCTGAAAGAACCAACCAATTCTTCATAGAAGTCATAATATGGAGACAAATTTCAACCAAAAACTAAGGATGGCAAAAATATTCGATCCGTGCCAAATCCGATGGATACCCGATCCGAATAGAGCGAACAATTCCTGATCCACGAATCAGCAGGACGGATCAGAGTAGATCAGGGTGGATCGCGGCGCGGCGCGGCGCGGGGCGGGGCGGGGCGGATCAGGCCTGATCCGATCTGATCCGCTTCATTTGAAAAAAAAAATATAATTAAATAATAAATAGATGAAAGATTTTGGGCTTAAATTACAATTTAGAAGTGGCTGGAGTTAGCTAAAAAAATTATTCAAAAAAAAAAAATCGAATTAGTATACGGTCAGAGCCCTGATCCGTATCCGATCCGCTCCGAAAAATGACGGATCGTGGATCGGATTTAGATCTCTTATAATTATTGCGGGGCGGGTCAGATCAGGCCCGATCCGCCCCGTTACCATCACTGCCAATAACTTCTGATTTGAGTATAATTAAGATAATCTTAAATAATGAAGCTTAAAAATATAATCAAATGTATAACTCATAGATTATAAAACGAAAAAGAATAATATATATTCATTTTCTTCTCTTTTTGCCTTGCTTCAATTTGACACTACAACATGTGACAAATTCTGTTGATACTGTAAAATTTCTTGAATTTGACAATGTCTTATAGTGTAAGATTTCTTTTGTAATCAATTTTCTATAGAGGAATCATATTATTCCAATTTCCTTAAATTTCAAGTCTATCTTCCAACTTGACAAGTCTATTTTCAAATTTCAAATCTTCCACACTAAGTGATTGCTATCAAGAATAATATTATTCCAATTTCCTTAAATTGTCAATTGGCCTTTACCAAATTTCCCTATTTTACCAGGTCAATCATCTGACCCATCATTAGGATGTGAAAGTCCCACTTCCACATGAGACGTTTAGAATTTAGAGTTTAGACTTAAGAATAAAACAATATAGACGATAATTGAATAGGTTGCATAGGTAAATTTTAAATTTCGTAATGTTTTATGTGGCAATCAATATAAATGTTTAAATATTAATTTTAACGGTTTTAGAATGATTACCAATTTATTTAAATTAAGCGCACAAGTCTAATTTTTAAATGAATTGAACAATTTTACAATTGCAGCATGCAACGACTATATTAAAGTGTATTAAATCACTTTAATTAAAGCGATAAACTAGTTTGCATGCACAAAAATATAATGCAACAATAAATATTGAACACTGGATTTATGTGGTAAAAATCCAAAACTCAACAAAAATTCAAATCCATTAAGATGAGAAAATATTACAAACAATAGTTATTTGAATTATAAAATCACACAGTCATGTTTAAACTAATTTGACAAGACCGACAAACAATTAGACACTTCATGTATCAAATGTCTTTAGTAAAATCAGAGCATAATTTGGATCACCGTCCAGACTTTATCACCAATACTCCAAGTTTTTAATTGTGCCTGTTCGACGGCCCTTTCTAGCAAGGGCTAGTTTATCTTCACAAAATGACAACAATTTATGAAGCTAGTTAAGTTCTTGTAAATGTAGTCAACAATCTAGTAATTCTTGTTCTCTTGCACATGCTACAAATATACGTACAGTTGAAGTAAATTAGAGTTAGTTAGGTATTTTGCTTATGACATGCTTTGTATTTTAGATGGGGAAGAAAATATTTTTTTTGACATATTTAAGTGATGGAGAATGAACAAGCGACAATGTCTAATAATATCAATGATAGCACGTAACCTCCAGTATCTACTGAGCCATCGAATATGCTTTTAGTGCAAGTAGCAGAGTCTTGTCTAATTACAAAACAAGGCTTAAAGAAGATATGTTGGAGTTTAATGCATTTAAAGGATTGAGAAGATAAAGAGTATTAAATTCAAAGATAAAGTAGACACGGTAATAATTGAAGCTTTCAAAAAATTTACATCATCATTTGCAAGTGCTGCTTACGTTAATTTTTTTAATCTCACAGTATTTTGTTTTTTAAAAAATTGTACACGTATTTAGTTTTTGAAAATCTCACATTATCATTTGTAAACTTTCCCAAACCCATAAAAAAGAGGAGGATTTTAAATTTTTCGCATAATTTTAATTTTGAATTTTTCAATTTATTTTAGTAATTTACTTTTCCAAAAAAAAAAAAAGCCAGGACCATGGGTTAGTGGGTGGCTCCGCTTAGCCCATGAGGGCACGAGCCAAAGAATTGAACCAAGCCCTAATTAGGGGTGGGTGTGGGTCGGTTTTCGACCCAACCCGACCCGAACCGAAAAAAAATCGGTTTGGAGAAAGCCAAACCAAAAAAAAAAAAAAATCTAAAAAATGGGTCTGAAACCAACTCGGGTCGGTTCGGGTTTTCAATTTTGGTCCTGTTAAAGAACAAAAAAAAAATTTTTTTTTTAGAAACCGACCCGATCAAGACCCAAAAACCAACCCGGGTCGGTTAGTCGATTTTGCGGGTTTTTTGCCCAGTCCTAGCCCTAATGGTGGATATGAACCGAGCATTGAGTTCATAGCGCATAGCCTATTGCCATCCCTATATATACATTATTTTGTTTTATCTTTTTATTAATTTTAAATCTTTTTCAATCAACAAACAAATAAATTATATTCTAGTGCATATTATATATGTATATTGTTCACTTATAAAAACTTGGTAGAAAATATTCTACAAATTTTGTGAATATCAAATAATTATCTTATGAATTTGTTAGTATGCGTAGATAAAGAATTTTTTTTATGATAAGATAAATCTAATTCTTTAATATAAAAAAGTTTTTTGTTGATAGTAGGGACTTTTGTACGTAGAAATGGAGATAATAATTATATAAATTTATAAAATAAAACTGTAAACATTATAGTAACATAAATAACGTATACTAAAAATAACATGGGGACATAAAAAATATAATTAGTGACAAATAATTTAAAACATCAATTTCGTCTCAAAAATAAATTTTACACTTCGAAAATTTTTTACATAATTTTTCAAGCACCAACTTACCTATTAAACCGAGTGCATACGGTCAGGTCTGATAAGTATTTTTCTAAATAGTACATTTTGATATCTAAAAGGTTGAAGTGCACTTAGTCAAGAAATTCATACCATTTTTAAGGAACGATAATTGTTAAGAAATTATTGAATTACAAAGGTAACTATTTGTGATATAGATTGAGGTGGCAATGGGCTGAGCCAAGCTCAGCTCGTCCCCGTAAGGACCGCTTGGTTCGGCCCTTGACTCGTGGGTCGAACGAGTCAAGTCGAGTTTTTTTTGGACTTTTTTTAAAAAACTTTGAATAATGTTTGGAGGAAAAAAAATGTAGGCCTTATCTACAAGTTTGGACGAGCTAGCTCATCAGTTTACCGAGCCTTTTGGACTTGGCCCTTTTTCTCGAGCTCGGCCCAACCCATGTTCAGGCTAGTTGGGCTGAGCCAAAATGGACCGAGTCGGCGAGCTCACAAGCCACTCAGCCCATTTACCATATCTAGATATAGATGATAATTTGATCAAGAGAACGAAAATAATTAGTATGAATACTCTTTTAAATAGTCCAAACAATTTTTAATATGTTTAGAGCGTTCGTCTATAATTTAGATCGTATATATATTCTAACACATAATATTCATTCGATATGCAATTTCTAATTAACTTGTATTCAATTTTTTATTCTTCTTTAAATTGTACCTAGTTTTGGTGATTCCTTCGCTACTCATTTTCATGTGCTTATCCTTTCATCAAGACAAAAAATAAAAGAAAATAAATTTTAAATTTTCTTAAGCTATTTATCAAAAATCTTGGTTAAGGTTTGGATTTGGAGGCCCATTGGGATGGCCCTGTTTACAGTTAGTTATTCATTTGGGGTGGGGGAGAGGGGGGGGGGGGGGGGTTAATAACATATATACACTAAATATTACACCTGATTGCAAATTTACTGGACTTCTTTAAAAAATTGTAATAATATTGAATTGTTACTTAATATTGAGAAATTTACTAGGCCTTAAAACTAGCCCATGAAAACTGATTGATACTCATCAGTCCAATATCTCAAGAATATCACTTATCCCAAAAACAGAAACATCAAAAATAGCGCTCGGGAATTACAAAATCAAGGAGAGTTATCAACATGGAGAATTCAAAATTGAAAAAACATTCAGTGTAGACCCAACTCTATTAGAAGAAGCATGGGTTAATTTTGGTTTCTTGATACCAAGATATTCAAATACAATGAAGGTTCCGCAGCTAGGTATGATTGCAAAATTCTAGTTTATTATTTTGGCTAAGAATTATCATGCATTTGCTATTCAGATTTTTGCATTTCTTCGCTGGACTTCGATTAACAAAGTATTTGCGGATTTTCTAAGCATTTATTTACAATCGCAACTGGGTATCATTGCAAAATTCTGGTTTCTTTGAGAAGAATTATTGGGCATTTGTTATTCAGATTATTTTCATTTCTTCACTGGACTTCGATTAATAAAGTATTTGTTGATTTTCTAGGCGTTTATTAACAATCGTGTATCATTGACACAATTCATACGATAAGCTCGCGAAGGTTAGTATTAAACAAAATCAAAGTCTGTCTTATCATCGTTATCAATGAGTAATTTCATAAGAAAATAAATGCAATAGTGTCTAATTAACTTTAATTTAGGTGCATATTTAGAGATTAACATTGTGATTTGGTTCATAGTATTCAATTAAACAGACTTTTACCAGCTATTTTATTTAAATTTTGATATGTACATCTCTGAAACCAACAGAGATGCTCTTTTTTTGGCTAGCATATGATAACTGCAGATCTTAGTCTATAGTTTTTCTTGATAATTGAGAAAAAACTCTGTATTTTCTCTATTTCTCAAGTGTTTTTTTCCTTGCAGGTAGGCCACGGAACGTATAGCAATGTGTATAAGGATCGCGATAAGTCCACCGGGAAAGTAGTTGCCTTAAAAAAGGTTCGTTTCGATACATCAGAACCTGAAAGTGAAAATTTTATGGCAAGAGAGATCATAATCTTGAAGCACCTTGATCATCCAAATATTATTAATCTTGAAGGAATTGCCACATCAAGAATGCAATACAGTCTTTATTTAGTATTTGATTTTATGCTATCAGACTTAACCAAAGTCATCTTACGTTCAGAATGAAGGCTTAATGCACCTCAGGTCGAATTCTATCCTCCGCTCCAGACTACAATTTTAGTCCATTTTTCGTGGGATTTCGGTCATTAAATTTCAAAAAAGAAAGAGTTGGCATATGTTGAGAAAAATTAACATTTCCATTCATTTTCAATAAATTTGGAGTTGGCTACATGATCATTTTTTTGACATTCACATTTGATTTTTTGCTACATGAATGGTTTTAACAGATATTAGGTCAATTTAGTTTGAATAATGGAATTGAGCTCCTGAAATGTGTGTAAAAAATATTATTGTTGCATGTAGGTCAAGTGTTATATGTTGTAGTTGCTCTCAGGCCTTTAGCATTGCCACGAGAGGGGAATTTTGCACCGGGACATAAAAGGATCCAATATGTTGATTGACAGGAATGTGATGCTTAAGATTGCTGATTTTGGGCTAGCTAATTTTTACCAAAACAAAGCAAACCCCACTCTCACAAATAGAGTCGTGACATTTTGGTATAGAGCCCCAGAACTCTATGCTCTATAGATTATGGAGTTGGCATTGATCTGTGGAGTGCACGCTGCCTTTTAGCAGAGATGTTTGTGGGACGGCCAATTATGTCGGGCAAGAATGAGGTAATACATTCTTCAATGGCTAAAAATTTAAGCAGGATTTACAATATTTACGTTTCTTTTCATTGCAACTATTATTTATTTGGAGCGAACGTGTTTCCACTTTTTTATTTTAGAAGGTATTTGTATTATTAAAGAGCAAAACAAACAATCAGTGTCTAAATGTTACAGGCCATAACATCTATTCATGAAACTTATTAAGCTCTTTGTGTATTGATCAGATTGAGCAGTTTTATAAGATATTCAAGCTTTTTGGTTCGCCCCCTGAGGATTATTGGAAAAAAATGATTCCACCAACAATATTCCGCCCTCCACAACATTATAAACCATGTTTCCAGGAAACATTTTCTAAGCATTTATTTACAATCGTAGCTGGGTATCATTGCAAGATTCTAGGAGAGCAAATTATTGTATGGAACAGACTCTCTTCTAGCGAAATAGACAATGTGCCCGCTTGGACTAGCGTTACAAGAATGCAACACTTCAAATGAAACGGATGATAATGGAATGAGTTATATTAATTAAAAGCAATTAGCAACAAAGAACAGTGTTGAAGTTGTCAACTATATTGTTTCTACTTAATCTTGCTGTGTACTTTTAGATTTTAGAATCTTTGTTACACAAATTTGGTTTGTTTCTAAATTGAGCTGTGATTTACTATTGAATTAAGATTATTTTGATTCTTAGCAAGCTAATGTCTGTTGGTATATAATTATTTATGGATTAAGTTTCCAATCATTTGAAGCTTGTGTGTTTAACAGTTTCATGGAGTTGTGGTATTCATTGTAAATTAGTCATTGAGTTGTAATCAGCCATTTGGGACATGAACATGATTCCAGGTTATACTAGCAATCATCATCAAATGATAAACTGAATTATAACTTATAGGGTAACACATCATCGCCAAGTTACTAATGAATGAGCCATTAGATGGGACATATTACCCCAACATTAAAAGGAAGATTAATATAAACGTCTCACGTAAGGCGGTATCAAATGAAGTAAATTTAACAGCTCTTAACGTGAGTTGCAAAATTCATACGTCATCCTGTATCAAGATATTTTTAGTCGGTATTGGTTGGTGCAAGAATTCAATTGCAGCATTAACATGAAGCCTGATACATTCAATAATGCATAATATTTAACTCTGAATTGCAATTCAAATGCAACATATACTACAACAAGCTCAATATTTAACCAGCGGAATATGGATCAAAAAGGTTTCACACATATGCCCAACAGAATTTCGTCAAATAGTAATGCATAGCATGTTATGCCCCTAATCACAACAAAAATCGAAAACAAGATCATATCACTGAAATAAAATTCTCGACTAATATGTCCTAAACTTTAATGTAACTCCATCTATCTCTTTCTTCTAGAATAGTGAATGTCAGACTTCTCGAACGCGTATTTGTACATTTGAACAGCCATATTGCGTCGAGCATCCTTTATGTTGTTAATCTTCTTCTCATATATGTATTCCGCATATTTGACAATGAATATGCCGCAGTCACCCCTGCAACCATTGGTACAAAAAAATCAACTTAAATTATCATCAAAAAAAATAATAATTTGACATCGTCCATATTGGTTAACATTCAGTCCGATAAAAAAAAACCACATTAACACATTGTTACCACACGATTCTGATATGGCCTCCACGTCAGCAAGGGCCCTCATCCCGGCCTTGCTGGGGCCTCGGAAATTCTAATAAAGGGCCCGGAGGCCCATCAAAAATCTTAACCTTCTACAGTCAGGTTTCGACGAGGCCCACTGAGTGACTTAGCGTCCCATGCCGAACCATGGGGCCTCGCAGGAATTCGTATCAATTGGAACTGGCAGACAGCGTGATATGCCGGAATGACCAGAGAAGTAGTTAAGGAAAGATTGCGTTGGGTTGGCGCACGGGTCCTCACAAGGAAACCGAATCACAATCTCCTAAAATCATGCAACGTGATAAGTTCAGAGAAGGAAGATAATCTTAGAGATTGCCTTGACAAAGAAGGATCCTTATCCCATAAGGAAGGAGGATTCGATTGGGTGTCTGATCGATTTGTTACCTAAGTCAATCAGAACTCTTGCGCTATAAATACGACGTCTTCGGTTGTTCTAAGGTACGCTCTTTTTTGCACTCGAACCCCACCTTAAACTCTGCTCAAACATCTGCCTGCTTGTCTCTCCCACACCCAATTACTTACCTCCCTCTCGTATATTATCTCTATATACCGGCAGTTGACTAGATCGTCGGAGTACTAACGATCGCCGGACCCTTTTTTCCCGGTGATCTTGGTGCCTAACGGTCGTCCGAGTGTGCAGGTAACATACAGGCTGGCAGAGGAGTGACTGGAGATCTGTTGACACGTGGACGCTGTAGGTTCCAACGTCAATAGATTGGCACCGTCTGTGGGAATTGAAAAAACACTACACGGCCTAGAACTTGTGGTAAAAACACGTTCTCTACCAAAAGGAGTATGGCAACCGAACATTCCATGGAGGAAGAAGTAGAATCTCACCACACTGATATGCGGTAAGAAAGCATTCAGGACCTCCAAAACGTGACCCGTCGCAAAAGGAGAAGACAGCGACAGAAACGAACGGTGGAACAGGAGAATCAGGACCTGAAGCTGGATAATGCCCGGATGAAAGCGGCGCTTGAACTGTTGGAAAATCAATCCCTCCAACATGGACCGAAGCGCAGTCGTGCCCGGAAAAGGCCTTCACGGTCCGATTCACTGGAAAGTCGACCGTCGCGAGGAGACACGCCCGTTTCTAACGACCGGCACCCGCGTAACATCGTCCTTACAAGATGACTAGAAGGGAAGACCTCTCCCGGTACGGGAGAGCCGCCCTGTTCCTGCTGCTAGTGTGTTCGACAGGTTGGGGGTAGGATCCTCCATAGCACCACCCCTTCCCGTACACAGCAGGCGCAGTGACCACAGCGAGGCCCGCACGGAAAGGAGGAGGGCCACGAAACAAAATCATGGAAAGACCGAGGACGAGAAAGAAAGGTTGGAATGTTACGAGGATGACGATGACGAGAACCTCCCGTTCACCCGCTACATGAAAGCCATGGAGATACCCGCGAACTTTCGGATGCCCTTAATGGACAAGTACAATGGGAGGGGCGACACCATGGACCACATAAACACGTATAAGACGAAGCTCCAAGGTCAGTCCCTTGTGGTAAAATGTCAAAACTTTTATACCACGCTCACGTCCGACGTAAAGAGATGGTACAATAAGCTAAAACCAGGAAATATCTGGAGCTGGCCACAGCTCAAAAAGAAATTTGTCAATGCCTTCATTGGCAATCGGACGATGGTAGCCGACATTGCCCAGCTCCACGACATCCGACAAAAGGAAAGAGAGATTGTCAATAGCTACTTCAAGAGGTTCAGTCGTGTTATCAACAAAATCGAGACTGCGACTGATGAAAAGGCTCTGGATGCACTTTTGACCAGACTGCATATGTGTACTCCCTTCTGGAGGGATGTACAGAACAGTCAACCAAAGACATACAGTCAGTTATTGGACTTGGTCCAGCGCGAGATTCGATTAGAGGAGGCGATTGAAAATCTGAAGAAGGCAGAAAGGGAGAGAAGAGACCGCTACAGAAGAGAGGGACGACGCTCTCCCGAGCTTCGTTTCTCTCGCTTTCAAAAAAGGTGCTCCTCCGTTCTGCCGAACAGCCGATACAGGAGATTCGATCAAACGGAGGTAGCCCCAGTTCTCCATCCTAGAGCACCCGTGGTGGCCCTCATGCCAGCCACAACTCAGCCCAAATTCTGTCGAATACACAGGACCAGGGTACATAACACGGAGGATTGCCCAGATGTGAGAGAATTGATAAATCGCGGGAACTACGAGCACGGAAAAGGGGATCGGCCTGCGAGAGGACGTCGAGGGCCGCCCACACAGGTGCAAAGACCTCCTCTGCGGTGGCCTTCTCCCACTTCTGGGTCCAATACTTATGCACGCTCGCCGCAACCATGGCAGGGTGGGTTGGGAGCATCTCCATGACAGAGGTTTCCAGTTCTCCCTGGCGTTGTGAAATACGGACGGAGCTCCCCTGCCTGGACGAAGAGCCGGATTTCTTCGTACCTTCAGTACGACCTGATTTGCAGGCATCCCACATAACCTCCCGCGGGTGTGGGATCCTTCCTCTTCTGCGAGGCCTCGTCACCAGCATCCTCGGCAATTCTCTTCTCCTTATCCTTGGACGGACCAGGGTTGGGTAAAGAGACAGATGCCGAGGCCTGGGGCGTCCTGGCTGGGAGGACAGACTCTGTTGGTATAGCATCTCGGACCTCGGGCGATGGCCTAGCCGTCTCCTTCGCCGGCGAACCCTCTCCACCGGCGGGGCGGGCAAGACGGAGAGTAGGGATATTCTTGAACCTGAAAGCTGTGGGCAGAGACAACAATTTACAACATGTTCGGGCAATTATTTCCGTCGACGTGCAAGTGCAAAAATTTGAGGACTTACACATCAGTTCGGAACCAGCTAACAAGCTGTCGTCCTTCAACAGGTTGCTGAGACTCCTATAATCGCTGCTGAGGTCCCGTACCGTGTTCCACTTCACCCTCAGCTCTCCTTGGTCCCTCTTCAGGATGGGCGCCTTACCACAATCTGCAAAATCAAGCAAGACATTAAGTCAGGAACAATTATCAGAACCTACACAACTGCAACAATATATACCGAGTTCTCCGAATCGACGAGGGATTGAGACATTAGAACGAGGGTTCTCCGGCATATATTCCCAGTCCCCGCCGACGAAGATGAACCTCTCTTTCCAATTGTACACTTTGTTGGGCTGTCAGTGGCCGTTCTCCATTTCTGACCCGACCGAAAAGAGATATTGTACCAACCCGCGGATCGACAAGGCCGGTATATAGACTCAAACTCCATCGGGGTAAGATTCTCTCCCACCTCGGCAACACCCCACAATATGTACGAGGCAACCATCTGTCCCCAGCCATTTGGTGTTATCTGACAGGGGGCTAGGTTCCAATCTTTCAACACCTCACAGAAGAAAGGATGCATGGGTAGGCGAAGGCCCTGTTGCATCGCGAGTTCGTAAATCGCGACATACCCCTCCAGAGGATCGTCGGCGCGTTCCTCTGGACCCGGAGCTCTGAGTTTCACGGGCGCTGGAATGTCATAGGACAACCGTATGTCCTCCAACTCCGCCTCGGTGATCCTCGACTAAGCCATGGACGCTTCGGTGGCTGACCGTTTCAACTCCTCATCGAACGCCTTTGCGACCGGGGCATCCCTCTTATCAAGTGATCTCCTTATTTCGGGTACCCCAGCGTCAGGTCCCTCTTTTTCTGTCATCTCGCTTGCGGTGCAGATGGATAAGCTCCCCTCCTACTCGTAGACGGAATCGACGAGCACACGACGGTAGGCTCTGGGTTTACTTTCCCTACGACTTCAGATGATGAAGATGATGTGGCGGCCGACGATGACTCACTCCCGATAATACTAGGGTTTGTTGGCACATCAGATGGGTTCTGTGAATCGTCACTTCCAGACGACATTACACTTACAGGGTCTAATCCCCAGGCTACGGAATCGGACAATAACCACGAAAAGAAACAACGAAAACAAATCACAACAACTGTCAGCGCGCTTACCTTGAAAATGCGCTTAAAATGACACAGCCACTAGGAGCTTCTCGCTTATCGGCAGAATATTCACAGTGAGCACAGACGCAAGAAGAAGCTGTAATATTGGGGCAGACGCCTGGTTTTATAGTGATGCATTCCAATAACCACCATCCAAATTCCAAGCGTCACATCTGATCCTGCGGACAAGGAATGCGTGTTTTAAATTGAGCAACAGGCGGGAAAGCGAAATCCCAAACGTTTAATGAACTACGAACCCACGCGCGCCCCATTTTCTGCTACGCGCAACTGCATTAATTGCATACACCCTCTCACTCATGATTGCCTGACCGCAGATAAACAGCCTTGATTGATAGATCCACACCACCCGCGGACACGTCACCATAGGTCTGGCCCCCTGAAGCCCGCACCCGTCATGAATGTTCGGCTTCGGACTTGGAGGACTATACTGGGTAAGTTGAAATCTTATAGCTAAAGCGTGCGAGAACCACATTCCGAGAAACCCACGAAGACTGAATTTTCTTCGTACAAAAGTACTCTTTTCACTCTCAAAAGTCCCACGCCTATTATGAATAATAGGCTTGGACTTGGGGGACTATTGTTACCACACGATTCTGATATGGCCTCCACGTCAGCAAGGGCCCTCATCCCGGCCTTGCTGGAGCCTCGGAAATTCTAATAAAGGGCCCCGGAGGCCCATCAAAAATCTTAACCTTCTACAGTCAGGTTTCGGCGAGGCCCACTGAGTGACTTAGCGTCCCATGCCGAACCATAGGGCCTCACAGGAATTCGTATCAATTGGAACTGGCAGACAGCATGATATGCCGGAATGACCAGAGAAGTAGTTAAGGAAAGATTACGTTGGTTTGGCGCACGGGTCCTCACAAGAAAACCGAATCACAATCTCCTAAAATCATGCAACGTGATAAGTTCAGAGAAGGAAGATAATCTTAGAGATTGCCTTGACAATGAAGGATCTTTATCCCATAAGGAAGGAGGATCTGATTAGGTGTCTGATCGATTTGTTACCTAAGTCAATCAGAACTCTTGCGCTATAAATACGACGTCTCCAGTTGTTCCAAGGTACGCTCTTTTTTGCACTTGAACCCCACCCTAAACTCTGCTCAAACTTCTGCCTGTTTGTCTCTCCCACACCCAATTACTTACCTCCCTCCCGTATATTATCTCTATATACCGGCAGTTGGCTAGATCTTCGGAGTACCAACGATCACTTGACCCTTTTTCTCCGGTGATCTTGGTGCCTAACGGTCGTCCGAGTGTGCAGGTAACATACAGACTGGCAGATGAGTGACTGGAGATCTGTTGACACGTGACGCTGTGGGTTCCGACGTCAACACACATGATACCAAAAACTATTAATGATGTTAGAAACTATTACTTTATGTTAACATATAAAGTAGCATAATCATGTATCAAAATCATAGTAACATTAACAATAACTTAGTAGATAATTACAAATGTTACAAACAAACGAATCAAAAATCATCATCCATATTGGTTAACATTGAGTCTGATCAGATAAAAGGATCACATTAACACATGATACTAAATAACATTAGGGATGTTAGCAACTATACATTCACGTTAACATATGAATTACCATAATCATGTATCAAATTTATAGTAATAATTAACAGTAACTTAGACGATAATTACAAATGTTACCATCGTAAGAATCAAAATCACAATCATGAAAATGCATGCGCATGGAAGTATCAACCCTTCTTAATGGTCACCTTAAAATTTTGTTTCAGGATAACATATATTGGTGAAAGCTAATGTTCATGTGAATCCGTATTCAAGAAACAAATGGATTTACCAATTGAAACTAACGAGTTGAGGGCTTGCAATAACCTCAAATATCAGTAACTATGAGTATAATTGAATCTTTAATGTTCAAAGTGAGAAACAAATAGAACACCGATTAGGAATTGACACTAAATACAACTTAGGATGAGTGTAACTGTATTTAACTATCAATAGAAATGAGAAGCACATATGCATCAATATATCGGAACTAGACCTTCATACATATGATAAATTGATTGAGTTATATATAAAAACATCACAAATATGAGCACCAACATTGTAAGTTCGATTTGAAACCAATTTCAAGATATTTAATCAGCACAACACGGTTATAAAATACATGTATAATACGTTTGTATAAAATAATTGTAAGATTTTGTTAACAAAATAGATAACTTAAGTGTTCTACAAAATTTAGTAATATGTAACATTTCTTTAATATAAATAAAGATTATGGAATTCAATAGTGAATGTAACCCATATCATTACAGCCATGAAATAAACTCATAATACACAAAATCTTGAAGATTAATACATACATGTAACAAATTCAGAAGAAAAATTTTCTTGAATGAACTGTAAATTTAATTTCCACAAATATAATAAATCTCCCTAAATCTAAAATAGTAAAATGACCAACAAAAAATAATAATCTTGCAAACAACTTTGTTCAGATAATGCACGAATCATAATACACACGTAAACTTCTAATATTTTTTTTTTCAAATGGTTTGGAAAAATGTATGAAATAAATGAAAATAAAAAAAAAATTACCTTATTTCCTTTTTTGTGGGCTGATATATTACGTCTAAGTTTGTTTTTACGCTTCGTCTTGCCGCTATTGCTATGAGATGGTGCCATCATCATCATTTTGTAAAATCACCAAACAAATTGTTCAATTTTTGATTTCAAAAAACTGAAATTTATAATGTTCATAAATAAAAAATACAGCATATAAATGTACTAACCTGAGCGAAATTCCAGTGATCTTGAGTGCACTGTTAATGGCAAATCTTCTGAGAATTAAAATTGGGGTTTTTCCATTTAGGAAAATTTGCAGTTCCTTCCAGAGAGTCCGCTGTCACCGAGGAGAGTGGAAATGAACTTTTAGGCTGAGATTGTAATAAGAAACGTCGGAATATGTGACACTAATAGGGTAATTTTGAAAATTTACTCTAATTATAAATCTAATTAATTGTATCCATAATTTTAGGATTTCAGTTACAATTTGTATTTGAATTTAAAATAATTCAAATTATATAAATCCACTAATATGAAATGAAAAAAGATAATAATGAAAAAATTTATATTATCCAGTAAAATTCTAAAATCTCAAAAAAACTAGGTACGGCTCCTAATTTTCTCTTCATTGGGCTAGTGTCTTGCTAATCTTGGGTAGACATTAAAACGGGTCGTGTCTCTAGGCCCAAAATAGTTGTGTTACTGGACTATCTAAAAGTCAGGCCTTTTGGACGGGTAAAAATTGGGATATACTACTTGTAAAAATAAATTTTAAAAAGAGTTAATAACATATATACACTGATTAGATGCATTAATCTCAAATTTACTGGACAATTAAAATAAATATGATATATTCTCGGAATGTTAACAAATTAAAAGAGATTTACTGAACCTTAAAATTAGCTCATGATTAACGCGACTCGTACTCAGCCCAAGATTAACGATGAGAGAGGAAGTGATAACGTTCAGGGATTTCAGATTAGCTAAGATTATGGAAAATTCAAAATTCAAAAACGAAATCCATAGAAATCAAAATCAATTGGAAGATGGAGGAAATTATTTGTTGAATGTAAAGCAGAAAAAACGGAATACACAAGAATGTGCTACAAATTTTTTGTTGTTTGGTGTATAGAAGAAATACTAGAAATATATGTTGAGTTATATTGGCATCTTTTTGCTCGAAATCAATTAATAGGTATGTTATGTACTTCTGCGATTCAGAATCCTTCGTTTTTAAAAATTAAAACGCATTCTGTTCAAATGAATTTATGACTAATTGTTGACGTTGGATCCTGCAACGTCCACGTGTCAACAGATCATCAGTCACTCCTCTGTCAACATGTATGTTACCTGCACACTCGGACTATCGTTAGACACCAAGATCTCCAGAGAAAAAGGATCCGGCGATTGTTGGTACTCCGACAATCAAGTCAACTGTCGGTATAAGAATAATACACGGAAAACAAAAGTAATTGGGTGTGAGAGAGACAACCAGGCAGAGATTTGAGCAGAGTTTAGGGTGAAATTATGGGTGCAAAAAAAAGTATACCTTGGAACAACCGGAGACATTGTATTTATAGCGCAAGAGTCCTGATTGATTTGGAAAACAAATCAATCAGATACCCGATCGAATCCTCTTTCCTTATGGAATAGGGATCATTTATTGTCAAAGCAATCTCACAGATTATCTACCTTATTTGAATTTATCACGTTGTTTAATTTTTAGGAGATTACGATTCGGTTTCCTTGTAGGGATCCGTGTGCCAATCAATCTATCTTCCACTAACTCTCTGGTCATTCCAGAATGTCATGCTGCCTGCTAGTTGTAGTAAATGCAGAGCTTGGCGAGGCCTTATGGGTCGGTCGTGAACGTCGAGGCCCTTTCTGGGCCTCGCAGTACTCTAGTTCAAGAATACTACGATGTCTGATGGGCCTCCGAGGCCTTTTTAGGATTTACGAGGTCCTCGCTGGGCTTATATGGGGCTCCCATTGGACCTTTGCTGACTTGGAGGTCCTATCGGGTGGTAACACTAATGTTTGTTGATAATACTTGATTCTTTAAAATTTTATCAGTTCAATAATGTTTGTGATTGAGGATGAAACGTTATAGGAAAACACTAAGTTCTATAAACAGTAATTGAAAGTTAGTGTATTCATTCATTTGTGACTTGGTCTAAATATTACAATGACATTAACAATCAGACAACTATCCCATTCAATATCATCATTTCGAATTATATTTGCAATATACAGATTGGAGTTAATATGAAATGTTGTTGAAATGTCTACCCATTCAGTATTATCATTTCGAATTTTTTTGTCTCAATGTGTGAATACTCTGTCGGTTTGCAAATAGAATTATTAGAAATTAGGATACATTTAATAAAACTCAACTCACCGGCTATTTTATTGATAAGATGTTGTGTAACTATTTTTAGATTTGCTTATAAGCTAATCAGATGCTTATATGTATGATCCTAATTCACTCCAGCTGGTTGGATCTAGCCTATTCTTGAAATAAACAACTCACACACACTCCCTTTCCAAAAAAAGTATCTAGAGTAGGTATTTGGGGTTATATTGATAATGAATTGGTAAGATAATTCATAATTGGGTATGAATTGTAGGTATATATTTTTAGGTATAATTTCTATATATATGAAAACATTTTAGTCTCTTGAATATATTTTGGTAACAACCATGACTTTAATTTGTAAATTGTGATGCACGTGGGATGTGTTACTGTGTTGGTTTGTTACGAAAGTGAATGGGATCAAGCACGAAATAACAATGATTGCTAGGATGGAGGGTTAATAGTTTCGATGGGTGTACTTACATGAACTTTGTTGAGATGATAATGAACCAGATAAAAATAGACCAGTCAGAGTATGCTATAATCGTGTAGTACTCGGCTCACTTGAAGACAGTAATGAAATTGAAAAAGAAAGGAGAAGTTGCAACTGACTACGGATGTTTGAAATGTTGAAACGGATGTTCTTCACATAGAAATGGCAACGAAAGAGTTCGAATAATTGTGGGTAACAAGGAAGAAAATAGGTGACATTACTAATGTCTTACTCTTAAAATATTATTAAGAATATAAGTAGTATGAAATCGTGTAACTGATGTTTGTGTTTGGAATTCTGATAATATAATCTTGGTGCCATAATCTCTTTTTGCTTGTAAATGTTTAGTGTATAGTATTAGCTTGAAACTTTTCATTATACATTAAATGAAAATGGGTCGTGGAACAACTTATAAATGTGTTTTTCGTTTTCATCAGATTCGGGAGCTATAGGAGCTCTCATTCATTGTCTTAAACCAATTTCTACGAATTGCGGGCATGGATACTATTTATAGGACTGCAAATTGACAAAGGAAATAGTAAATAACGCAGTACAATATATTGATGATTAGCCTTCAGCGACAAGGGTCACTTTTGGAAGTTGAATGTTAATTTGAGTGTGCTACCATGGCTAAATTTGCTGTCGTATTTTGTTTATTTATTGAAGGATTAGTTAACTTATGTTTTTTGGCAAGTACTCGACAATTTTATTTCTAAATAAGTGCAAGTCAGGATGTACATTAGATGTGAATGTATTAATTCATGTGACAAATGCAATTTTGTGTCAATTTTTTGTTTTGGAGAATTGATTGAATTATCATGTTATCCACATATTGCTACCTCTTTCAAATTTTTTGAATATTTGTTAGTTAGTTTACGAGTTCCCATCTCATTACCTTGTAGACGCTGAATATGTCTTGTCATTTGTAGAAAAGAGCCACATATAATCATGACATGTTCATATCCTATTTTGTGTCCTTTTTTATTATCTATCGGGGAGTATTGAATTTATTTGTTTGTCAAGATCAATGATTTCATAATTTCATGTGCAAAGATTTGAAAATAAAATACTTGTTTAGAATCGCAAATCAATTCTAAGTAGGAGTGTATTTAACAAATCACAGAACAGACCTAAGCTACAATAACTAACATGACTATAACAATGAGTTTGATATACCCAGAGACT
The DNA here is from genome assembly GCA_030279155.1 of Forsythia viridissima. Classification (NCBI taxonomy): domain Eukaryota; kingdom Viridiplantae; phylum Streptophyta; class Magnoliopsida; order Lamiales; family Oleaceae; genus Forsythia; species Forsythia viridissima. The sequence continues at coordinate 39,136,406 of CM059036.1, forward strand.
ACAAACGCATTCTTCATATACACATCAATTGTGACATTGCAATTGCTAAACAGGACTTATAAGTACAATTTATACAAAACAAGAGTGAGCTAGATATATCTCAAAAGATTCACTAAACCATATAAAGAGTGTGAAATCTTGACACATCTGTGCAATAAAATTCCCAAGACTTGTACAAGGCATATTCTGTCCAAAAGAAAAAAAAAATATTTTGAATGCCCTAAAGCTCGATACAAATTTGGATCCACGAATAAAATAGATGACTTGATTAGAATACATCTGCTTATCAATGTCGAAAATATGATATTCAAGCTTTTCGAGTGCATATTTGTAAAGTAGGACAACCTTGTTATATCGAGCTACTTTCGTGTCAAAATATTTTGGCATATCATTATCTTCTTTACATAAATGTACTCCCCATATTTGATTATTAATCTCCCACAATCATCTCTGCAATCATGGAATAATGGTCTCGTTACACAAAATACACCGAAATGATTGAAATATCAACAGTGGTATGAAGTAGTTTCAAATGATATTACCATTTGAAAGTCTATTGCTCATACGCAACAGGCCTAATTGAATGTACTATCACAGTCGAGTAATGAAATATATTAACATTACAAAATAGTAAAACTAACCTATTTGTTTGTTGAAGAATGTCTTTACATAATTTGCAAGAGAGTGGGTGATTGGATGCTTTGAACTTCAAGACAGTTGATTGACGGATAAGATGCGTAATGATTGTTCGCATTGGTTGAATGCCTCCATCACATCAACATCTCTAATGTTTTTGATGGCTGAATTGTAGACATACATATGCCAATTAGCTAAGTCAATGTGACCTAAAATCCAGTGGGCTTGTTTATCCATGTAAATGGAGATAAAGACATGGTCGACCTCTCCCCAGTTGGTAACATTAATTGGTTTCGACTCATAGAAATAGGTTCACACTAGTAACATTAATTGGTAACGACTAAAAATGACGTACTAAGATATCAATAAATATAGTTCCGTCTATATCAATACACAGTGTAGTTAACGCTAATGAGGCTCAACTCATAGAAACAAAATCACATTGGTCACAATCACTGGTAACGACTACAAATGACGTACGAAGATATCAATAACTATGGTTCCGACCATATCAATATCATGTGTAGTTAACGCTAATGAGGTTCGACTCATACATACAGGATCACATTGATAACATTAATTGGTAACGATTATAAATGACATGCTAAACTATCAATAAATATGTTTCCAGCCATAGCAATATCCGATGTAGTTAACACTAATTAATTTCGAGCCATATAAACAAGATATACATTGGTAACATTAAGATGTTACAACGAGACATGATAATTTTAAAAAATGACAATGCAGATTAGTCAGGAGAGCTATCAATTTTTGGTACAGTTAACATTAACTAGTGTCCACCCATTGATTTCATTCACGAGTCTATGAAATGTCATGAATCATTAGCAAGCCGAATAAGCATGTCACTCTATACAGTTAACAGCACGAGGTGCACGCTCAACATCGTGTTTGAAAATGAAACTTAAAACATAAATGTTGACAGTTGACTTGATGAATTCTTTTGTGTACACCAAAATCCCAACAGTTATACACATCAGAAATCTTATGAAGGTTCTATAGTGACCACACAATCACCTAGATATGGAAATTAATACAAATCACTTAGGATTATGTCAAATAAACCTCAATAAGATAATGAGCATTTGATGTTATCCATATGGAAGAACAATTTGGATCATTTTTTCATATAAAAACACAAAATCACAAATAAAATATCTTTTCCATCACGTCCAGACAAATGCCTCTACCTTTGCAAAAAAAAAAATGATTTTGCTTGCACCCAAAAATTGAATATTATGATGTTCAATAGTTAAAATCAAGGATATATATGGATTCACATGAGTGAAATCTGTGTTATCGTGGGTGAAATATTATAAAAAATTCTTCGTAGCAAAGCTATTAGGAATGGTTTTGACTGAGTAGAAAATGGGTTCTTGCAACGAGGGTTTTCACATTACCAATGCAAGATGACAATTCTGTGGAAGAAACTGAAGATAAATAGAGTTTTGAGGGTATTTTGGAAAAGAGAAGATAATTACTCATTTAATTTGATTAATAGTGATAAGGATACATGCCTGAAATTTAGCAAAATCGATTATTAATTGTATTTGAATTTAAACTAATTATATTTATTTATTTATTTTTAATACAGTAAAATTAAATAAAAAAAAGGTAAGATTGAAATAAAATATTTTATCTTGTAAATGTCTAAACTTTGAAAAAAAAGTAAGTATAGTTTCTAATTATCACTTTTAAATATACTATGATAAATTTATATTTATAATATTACTAGATTACAAATCAAAAATTATAATATTACTGGACTTTTAATGAGATCCATTTCAATAGGATTGATACCAGATAGAAACAAGAGCCCACAATCAACGTCTTGTTAAAAACTAATATAATTATCATTCGTTATACCTTACTAGTGAAAAAGATGGAGAGCTCAAATTTCAAAATTAACATCCATAAAAAAAAAAAGTCAAATTGAATGCAGAGTAATAGATTTTCGTAACAATGTAACTAAATAAATTTAAGACATTAACATTATACAAGAAGTTAACGTAAGACGTGAACAATCGAAGATAACATTATAATTAAGAAAATCAAATAACAGTGTAACTAAACAATATTGATTAATATAATACAATGTGAAAACATGTTCACATGATAAGGGCAACGCACATAATGCTATCATATTGACAAATGTTTCACATGTAACAGTGTAACTAAACATTTTTCATTAATGTGTATCAGTGTATGGGTTCCAAAAAGGTAAAAAATATCAATGTAATTAAAAATTAAAAAAAAAAAATCGTTCGAACTCAATATCTATAACAATAAATGCACTTACTATGTAGAACTGAGTTTGAAATTGGTAGTATGGTTATCGAAAAATTGATAATCGATAAGCAATAAAAAAAATTTCCTACAAGAATCGACACGGTAAATTTAATCTTCAATGTCTAGGAAAACTTTTTCTTCTTCATGATTGAATTATCTCGTCTTTTTTTTTTTTTTGGTTGCTTTTACGTCTGAATTTGTTAGTGTTGCAGGTAGAAGCTATTGACAGTGAAGAGAAATAATTTAGCTTCTTCAAACCATTGTAGAGAATTCCTCTTTCAACGATTACATACCCGGAAAGAAATAAGTTTAGAAATAGTGGACTATGTGCTGGAAAATAGATAATTTAGCAATTATCTTTAATTACTCCACTATTTATGGAATAATAAGATTTAATTCATTGAAACGGTATTAATTGATATATTTGAATTAAATTTAAATAATAATTTTTTTATTATTCAGTATAATTAGTGTATTTATAATATTATTACAAATAAAATATTAATATGGTATAATTCAAAATTTTTAAAAAATGTAGGTGGAGGAAATAATTTTCTCATAAATATTTTGGAAAGGGCCACGAGCTGTCTATGTGGGCCATGTTTCTTGACTAGTTTCATGTTGGAAATATTACACCCACTACTTACCAATCTTAAAATAATTTCAAATCTAACAACTTAATAAATTTATTTTAAAAATACTACATAATTAATATTATATAAATTAATAAAATAATGAATTAATTATTTTAACGGTAAGTCCTTCATCTTCATAATATATCCACTTTAGTTCATGTTCTTCTTCTTTCATTTCAATTCCGTCTTCTTTTGTTTACAATCCAAGTCCTTCAACTTTTGGATGTTTGTAAGTTGATTCCCATATTTATACTTTTATATAAATTTAGTCCTTTATAGTATCACTATTTGTAGGGATAGCAAAAATATCCGATCCGCTCCGAACCCGATGGATACTCAATTCGAATGGAGCAAAAAATTCTTGATCCGCAGATCAGCTGAGTGGATCGGGGTAGATTAGGGTGGATCGGATCATGTGTGATCCGATCCGCTCTATTTGAAAATTAAATAGGATTAAATAATAAATAGATGAAAGATTTGGGTCTTAAATTACAATTTAGAAGTGGCTGGATTTAGCTAAAAAAAATTATTAAAAAAAAAACGGATCAGTATACAGATCAGGGCTTTGATCCACCATTTTTCAGCGGATTTGGATATTCTATAATTATTGCGGGGCGGATACTGATCAGGCCGATCCTCCCCGTTTCTATCACTAAATATTTGATATAGATGTTACAAATGGTATTGTGTATCAATGTTTGATACATATGTTACAAATGATATTTTGTATCAATAAATATGTTGCATATTATATTATGTTATTTTACACAGCGCATGTTACATGAATTGGTATTCTGTGTCACTAATGTTACATATGTTAAAAATGATGAAATCGTGAGTTTTATTTGTTAAATTTGACATTGTGTTACATATATATATATATCATACTGATGTTATACAGTATCGATAGGTTTTTAGAGTCCAATGTGTATATTAATACGAACTTGTTGAAGTTTAGAGTTGGTTTTGCAATTGTAACAGTTGTAACAATTTCTGTTTATTATCGCGATCTAATACAGATGTTACAAATGATATTTTGTATCACTGAATATGTTACAGATTATATTATATTATTTTACACAGCACATGAATTGATATTTTGTATCACTAATGTTTTACATCTCAATTTGTAACACATATTGTTACAAAATATCATTTGTAATATTTTGTATCAAACATTGATACACAATATCATTTGTAACATCTGTATCAAATAGTGATACTATAAAGGACTAAATTGATACAAAATTATAAATATATGGATCAATTTGTCAAAATTTAAAAGTTGAATGACTTGGGTTACAAATAAAAGAGGACGAAATTGAAATGAAAGATGAAGTGCATGGACTAAAGTAGAGATATTATAAAGATGAAGGACTTACCTTGAAAATAATCAAGGACTCAAACAACAAATTTACATATTCAGTTACCATATATTATTTAATATAATAAATTAAAATAATAGTTTTTTAAAAAAATATTTTTAAAATAAATGAAACAAGAATGACTTTTTGAAATTATTTTTAAAAAATGACTTATTTATAAAAAAAACGGGAGAAAATTTACGGGCCTAATTTCCACAGAGCATCTGGACCAAATGTAGGCCAGTCTATCGAAATTGGAGACGTACAAATTATCAATTTGCTGCAAATGACGACGTGAATTTGCATTGGAGATTATATGGATTACTATTTAAGTATCGTGAAGTTTGAAAGAGTTTCGATAGACGTGGAATAAATTTTTAATAGATAGATACTTAAGTTTAAAATTGGTCTTCAATGTATTCAATAAATTTTTATTTAGGTATCTTTTATAGTTTTATTAAACACAAAATCATATTTTAATCAGTATAAGAAATTTTAATTTTGCTGAATTTAGACAAAGTTCTAGATATTGTCTATTTTTTTCTTGTCACGTCAACTTGATAGAGTCTTTGACAACTTGTATTGAAGATGAAATTGTTTAAACGTTGTCTATTTTACTTATGTTGCAAAAAAAATTTAACAATTCACAGTTGCATTTGAGACACTCTTATTTATTTATACATTTTTTGAGTTCTATTAATTAATTGATTTACTTATTTAAGTAAATATTACTTGTTTGTGTGTTTGTTACAAGTTAATCCTCTTACTCGTCAGGTTAAAATATGCAAATTTTGGAAGTGCAAAAGTAATATTAAATGAAACCTTTTCGTGTTACTAATCCATTTGTAATTTCCGTCATCTATATATGATTGTATTTTGCGAGTTTTCCGACATCTATATACCTTCTAAATCAGGTATGCACCATTGTTTTGTCCCTTGGATAAACGGCGGAGTTATAATTTTTTTTTTGGGTGGATAAAAATTAAGTGTATTCTTTTTTTAAATAATATAAGAATAAGAAAAATATTTTAATACATTACATATGCGTTTTTATACTTTGAAAACGTTGTATAATTATATCATTATCAATTTCTTGAAATATATTATTCTCATATATGCTATCAAGGTGTCATTCAGCTATTGATTTCTTTCTATTAATAATTTTCTCTTTGATAACAAATGGAGCTTTCTTTTTATAAAATTTCTAAACCGTTGACGTTAAATTGAATAACATTTAAATAAGTAACAAAATAGATCGAAAATACATAACAATCTAATAATAAGCTGACAAGACAACAAAATAAGTCAGCAAGGTATAACAATCTAATAATATCATAATAAGTGAATAATGCAATAAATAAGCCGACAAAGCAATAACAGTCATCCAACAATTTTATTAACATATAAACTGTTACCAATAACAATTAACAAATATACAAATTCTGAAAAATATATATCAAAACGCAGGGGAGGAAAAAAAAATTCACACAACCAAAACTAAAATATACAAAAGTAATATAAATATTAAAATTTACATAAATGCTAACAAATTTAGGGCTGATTTAAAAAAAAATTACATAGATCTGAGCCGATCTCTCTATTCAGTTGGACGTCGTTCCCCTTTGAAAGAATGACCACGAAGGAATTAAGCTATACCCTCATCTCTTAGTCGCTCTGCGAGCTGGGTTAACGTATTTAGGACTGATTTTGGCTTATTGTAGCTTTAATTTGAAGAGATTGAGTGAAAATTACAATTGGATTAGGGCATGATTATTTGCAGAGAAGAAAATTGAATAGATGATATGAATTGGACTTGGAGGAGTGGGTGTTCAACAGCTGATATGAATTAAAACTTGAGGATTGAGCCAATTTGGGTTGAAAATTGAATTAAAACAATTTGAATTGGGACTTGGACTTGGGTTTTGATTATTTTGGACTAATTTATATTTTTGAATTTGAGCTTGAGCCATTTGAGAATCGAGCTTGGGCCATTTACAAAATATTTGCAGGGTCAATTGACCAATTTGTCCTTTAGTGACTCCGCCCCTGGACCAATGACAATCAACGAAGTATTCTTTTTAATAAAATTTGAAATTGATTGGAATAGTGGCGAAGTTTTAAAAAAAAAAATCAAATATACACAATTTTATGAAATAACCAATTTTCTTAAAAAAATTACTTTTTACATTTGATGGATAAATGTAACATATGGAGACTAACATGCAAATAATCAATTAGGGTATGCGTGCAGACAAATGAGTAGTTTTTTTTAACCAAAAGTGTGTATTCCATTAAACAAGATCACCACAAACAAATGGCGTAATAATGTACGGAATACAATCTACTCAGTTTGAACTGACTAGAGCCATAATATCAGACTAGACGATGGACTAAATTATTCCCGTCCCGAGAAATAAATCAACAAGAGCCACATCATGGAGCACTACTCCCACTAGTGGCACCGAATGATCATCTTAAATGTCATGCACCAATTGCTTAGTGTTGCTTTCCGCCGCCGCCGCCTGGTAACCACAATGCCCGACAAAAATTAACCTAGCCTGGCAAGCCAAAGCTTTGGCGGCTGCTGGTGAAAAAGCACCTCATATGTGAGACGTGGGCAACAATCACCTCACCTTATGATATCTGACCATAGCTCCGAACACCACAAAATTGTCCCTCACAACAGCATCTATGTTCAATTTCAGCTTTCCCAACGGAGGAGCAAGCCACCTAGTCACCTCCATTTCCCTTACTTGTGAACCCTTGTCCCTTCCATCATCGTTGTCTATCATGAATAAAGATGCAACCTAAATCTGAACCCCAATTGCTCTCTGTTTCCCTCTGTGCACCACCACAATCTTTTCCCACCATAGAACCCACAGCAGACTGCAAACAAACCTTATAGGAGTCACATGAAATCCTTACAAAAATGTTTAACAGTGTGTCATAGCTCCTACCCGTTCTGCATCCCCTGATAGTGGCCCAAAGGCCAACTGTTTCCAGACCAGCTTTGCACAGGAGCAATAGAAGAAGATATGGCAAGAAGTTTCAACATTTCCATATGATAAACAATAGTAACCACATTAAAATCTTCTACGATGGACAATAAAATTTATCTTAACATTAATTCAAATCTTTGAACATGCAGAAAATTCAACTCTCTCACCTTTAGAGTCATAAATTATTGTATCAAACCATCACAACATTACCAATAACACTAGAAAATTCGAAAGAAATCATGTGACATAATAAATATTATTCAACATCACGCAACGCAAAATAAATATATTTTGAATGCATTGCCGTCTAAATATATTTCAATTATATGCTGAAATTATGCCCAATATATCTACAAGATAAGGGCATATAGCACAGCAAAACACACTAATAATAATGAAAAATGTAATTCCTTTTGTGGTTGATAGAAATCAACTACTGCGAAAGATGCGAATTGAGATTAAATCTTCGATGATCAGCGATGTAGTCGAATAAATCAGGATATTGACGAAATTTTGAGTACCAATGACATTTTTCGTAGGCGTACCTCGACTATCAAATGGAGATTGAGTAATATGGTTTTTGAGGACGGAGGAAAATGTAGAGTTATTGTCTTTCGAGTCATTTTTTGAAAAAATAAAATAAAAAATACAATCTAGCAAGTGAGAGGTATGAACATTTTTTGAAAAAAATATGAATAGTAACATGAGCATTAAAAACAGAATTTGAAGGTATTTTGGCGCAAATGGTCTATAACCTTATTTCTTAGTGTGGAATTAGTCTCTAACTTTTATTTTTTGACATACAAGTCCCTAACTTATGTGTCTTGATGCGAAATTGGTCCTTATGAAATGAAAAAGACAAATATACCCTTAGTTTTAATTAGAAGAAACTGTATGTACATTCATAATCATTACAAAATGTGCAAATAGGTTAATACTTTTATTTTTTTATGAAAAATTAAAGAAAACTAATGAGTTTTTTTTTGTTTGGAATTAACACTTTAGTAATAAACATATCAAATAAAATTATTATTTTTATTATTAAGTAATTATATTATTTAAAATTTAAAATTTTATTTTATTGTTGTATATAAAAAAAATTGTCACAAATTTGATGTTCAAATTCATTTATTTAATTGAATCATATGTTTATTAACTACAAATATTAGAGATCCAATTATATACTTCATATTTTAATTTATCGTTTTATTTTCGTTTAAAAATAAAACACATAATGTGTAAATTAATTTTTATTAGTATTTTTATGTTAAATAAAAATATAATAAGATTAGTTCAAGTTGTGTAATAATTTTTATTTAATAAAAATGTAATAAAAAATTTATTTTTATTTGATATGTCGTGTATAATTTATTTGACATGTCGTGTGGGTATAAATTTTCCCTATGGAGTGTGTACATATTATTGAGTATTTTTTTTTTTTGAATGCTCACGTTCCAAATTATTTTATTTACCAGATTTAATAGTTTGGCAGCGACATGATGGCAGGTGGTAGTAACTCATAAAAATTAGTGTTTTTATTTACCAGATTTTATTTTATTAGTATTTAAAATAAAAATACTAATATAAAGTAATTTACACATTATGTATTTTATTTTTGAACGAAAATGAAACGATAAATTAAAATATGAAGAATATAGTTAGATGTCTAATATTTGTAGTTAATAAACATATAACTCAATTAAATAAAAGTATTTGAACATCAAGTTTATGACAAAGTTATTTTTTTTATACAACAATAAAATAAAAGTTTAAATTTTAAATAATATAATTACTTAATAATAAAAATAATAATTTTATTTGATATGTTTATTACTAAAGTGTTAATTCCAAAAAAAAAAAAAAAACTCATTAGTTTTGTTGATGTCGGAACCTGCGCCGTCCACATGTCAATAGATCTCCAGTCACTCCTCTGCCAACTTGTATGTTACCTGCACACTCGGACAATCGTTAGGCACCAAGATCTCCGGAAGAAAAGAGTCCGGCAATCGTTGGTACTCCGACGATCAAGTCAACTGCTGGTATAAGAATAATAAACGGGGGGCGAAAGTAATTGGGTGTGGGAGGGACAAGCAGGCAGAGATTTGAGCAGAGTTTAGGGTGAAATTTAAGTGCAAAAAGAGCATACCTTAGAACAACCGAGGACGTTGTATTTATAGCGCAAGAGCCCTAATTGATTTGGGAAACCAACTAATTAGATACCCGATCGGATCCTCATTCCTTATGAGATATGGATGATTGACTGTTAGAGCAATCTTCAAGATTATCTACCTTATTTGAGTTTATTATGTTGCCTGATCTTTAGGAGATTACGATTTGGTTTCCTTGTGAGGATCCGTGTGCCAATCCAACGTAATCTGCCTTCAATTATTTCTCTGGTTATTCTAAAATATCGTGCTGCCTGCTAGTTATAATAAATACGAAGCCTGACGAGGTCCTAAGGGTCGGCCATGAATGTCGAGGCCCTCCATGGGCCTCGCAATACTCTTGTTCAAGAATGCTGAGATGTTTGATGGGCCTCCGAGGCCTTCATAGAATTTATGAGGCCCTTGCCAGGCCTATATGAGACTTCCGTTGGACTTTTGCTGACGTGGAGGTTCTATCAAAATCGGGTGGTAACAAGTTTTCTTTAATTTTTTATAAAAAAATAAAAATATTGAACCTATTTGCACATTTTGTAATGATTAGGAATCCACATACAATTTCTTCTAATTAAAACTAAGGGCATATTTGTTTTTTTCATTCCATAAGCACCAATTTCGCACCAAAACACATAAGTTAGGGACTTATTTGTCAAAAGAGAATTTGAATTGATTATTTTTTATTGGAGAATTTGGCGCAAATGGTCTGTAACTTTTTGTCTTCAGTGCGAAAATAATCTTTAATATTTATTTTTTGACACAGAAGTCTCAATCTATGTGTATTCATGCGCAATTGGACATTATTTGATAAAAAGATAAACATATCCTTAATTTTAATAAAAAAAATTACAATTGAGTTGCTAACCTTTGCAAAAAGTACAAATGGGTTTGATATTTTTATTTTTTTTATAAAATATTATATGAAACAAACGAGTTTTTTTTTTTGAATTAACACTTTATTAACCAAAATAATAATATACTAAATTATTTTGTATATTTTCCGAACTATTATAAAATGACTAAAATTTAAGTTTATAATTATTAACAAATATATTAAATAAAATTATTTTTATTATTAATTAATTACATTATTTAAAATTTAAACTTTTATTTTATCGTCACAACATAAAAGGAGAAATAACTTTGTCACAAACTTGATGCTCAAATACTTTTGCTTAATTGAGTTATTTATTAACTACAAATATTAGAGCTCCAATTATATTATTCATATTTTAATTCATCGTTTTATTATCGTTTAAAAAATAAAGAATACATAATGTGTAAATTAATTTTTATTAGTATTTTTATGTTAAAAAAATAATAAGATTAGTTCAATGTCATAAAATATATATACGTCATTTTGTTATTTATTTAACTTAATTTTTATTCAAGTTTTTCATGTCACATAACAATTACATATACTTAAAGCACAATAATTTTATATTTTTTTCTTATGAAAAATTTAATTGAGACGACTATAACTATATATTTAATATGTTAAAATAAATATTATTTAATAAATATACCGGATTCATTTGTACCTTTTACAAATGTTAGAAATCCAATTACAATTTTTTATAATTAAAACTAAGGGAATATTTGTATTTTTTATAAACTAAAGACCAACAGCGCACCCAACAGCGCACCAAAACACATAGGATGGAGAAGTTTGTATAAAAAATAAACATTAGGGACCATTGCATCACTGAGAGAAAAGGTTAGGGACCATTTTCGCCAATTTCCAATTTTTTCTCTATTATTTGATATTAATTTGAAAAGATTTGGATATTTTCAGCCAAATTTAGCTCTTTCATCTACCGCCCAAAGCCCCACCAGACTGGGCGGAGAATGAGCCCTCAGTCACCATACTCACGGCTGAGCAGCCTGATTGCCTCTCTTTCTCCTTACTTGGTGAGTTGTTCAACCACCGTAATCGACTGTTTCAACCTTTTTTTTTTGTTTGCCTTTTCGCTTAAAACTTTTTCAATTATATTTTACAGGGGCTTGCCCCGGAATCATTAACAAAGGAAATTGAAAACCATCTTTTAATCGCACTTTCTCAGGTACGCCATATCCCTTTCTCAAATTTTGTTTTCTTTTGAATTATTATCGGATTTTCACTGTTGTCATTGTTTTTTCTTTCTGAAATGTGACACTGTAGTTCTTTTCTTCAAACTTTCAGGTTTTTGTACAAGTTAAGCAGTGGACACATGAATGTGATTCCGATTCCGATTCCAGTTCCCATTCCGACGAGGTCAGTACTCTTCTTCATATACGTGCATAGAACTCTCTTGCATTCTTCAACTTATTTTTATCTTCTTCTTTTGCCATATTACTACTGGGATTTTGTTTGCAGGACTCGATGGAAATGCCTGTTGATAACAGTGCATGTTCAGTTGTTTCAACTTCGTATTCGGACAATCGCCATTGTTTGGCTAAGATCATGGTTGACTTAGTAAGTTTTTCAAAATTTTCATGTTAAGACCTCCTTCCCCCGATTGTGGTCAAATTCTTATATGGATCACTTTATAAACTGAATAAATCTGAAAAGGAGGAAAAATGATTCTCTCAAGTAATATTTCAATCTGACCCTAAATTTATTTATTTTCATTTATAATCATTGATTGTTGCCATTGTGTTTATAATTTGGTTCTGAAGTTTAGAAGTTTAAAGACCATGTTTTAGGTAATGGGTTTATATTCACAATGGGATGCAAATTTTAGTGGGCATGTTGAAGTGTATTGACGTAGAACGTAACAAGAACTAGAATAGGGAAGAGAATGAGAAGAAGAATGAGAGAGGGAAAATATGTGTTCTTTAATTCAATAATAATAATCTGTCCTTGAATGAAAAACTAAGTCCCTTTTTATAGAATATAGCCTTTCAATAAAAAGGAACTTCTACTCAATAGCAATAACACTTATCTAATTAAACTAAACTAGCAAAACACTTATCTAATTAAACTAAAACAAAATCCTATCCGATAAAAAGAGAAAATCTAATCTAACTGAAAGTCTATTTATCCTGCTTGTTTCGCTTGGAATAGGCCTTTAGTTGTTTCCCATCATTTCTCCCGGGTGGAAAGAACTTGACTTCGACGAGTTAAACTTCAAATAGTGGGCAACCAAGTCTAGGTCGAGATCGTGGAACTCTTCTTCACTGATCCAAGTATCCTCAGTTGACGGACCATCTTTCCATCTAACCAAAAATCGACGGTAGCCCCCCATCTTTAGAAGCAACATACTGATCATTGAAAACCACCACAATAACATCTTTAGGAGTTTGTGTCACAGTAGGAGCTCGTAAAACCCTATAGAAATAGATGAAGGCAATATTGGAGGCTCGAAAGTGCCTCGATATGGATATAAATATGCTATGTTGAAAACATGACTTATATTTAAATGCGGTGGCAAGTCGAGCAGATATGCACTAGTTCCTAATTTTTTGATGATGGGAAAGGGTTCCTCCAAGCGTGAAGTCTTTTGACAGCATGTTTAGGAAAATGTTTTGGAACAATACGAGCCATAAACAAAATTACTGTCAAGTATAGGTTTCCCATCCCAAGACTTGAAAATTGTTAGATGAGGTTGCTGGCTCTACTTGGTTTTTCAAGATAGATTTGCATAGTGGGTATCATCAAATTCGAATTCGCGGGGATGAGTGGAAGACTGCATTTAAGACTCAAGATGGCTTGCATGAATGGTTAGTCATGTCTTTCGGGATGTCTACTGCTCCAAGTACTTTTATGCGGGTTATGACTCATATATTACGACCCTATATGGGAAAATTCGTGGTGGTCTATTTTGATGATATCCTCATCTATAGTCCATCTAAATACGCACATCTACATCATCTTATGCAAGTATTTCAAACCCTTCGAAAAGAGAAACTATACGTGAATCTTAAGAAATGTTCTTTCCTGCAACATCAAGTACTTTTTTTAGGATTCTTCGTGTCGGCTGAGGGTATTTCGGATGATCGTGCAAAGTTGACAGTCATTCGTGACTAGCCATAACCTAGGACTTTAACCAAAGCCCGTAGTTTTCATGGCCTTTCTTATTTTTATAGGAAGTTTATCAAGAGTTTTAGTACCATCACAGCCCCCATCACCGAGTCCATGAAAAAGGGATGTTTCAGGGACTCTAGTTCAGAAATCCTTCATTGAAATTAAGAAAAAAATGACTGAGGCCCCGGTCTTGAGACACCCTGGCGTTACTAAAGTCTTTGAAATAGCCTGGAACAGACCTTTAGTGCTTGAAGTTAAACTGTAATAACTTATAAGTCTCTTGTTTTGTGTTAATTTGCTATCAGTTGAAAGCAAATTTTCAACCCTTTATTTCTATTTCTTAAGAATCTAGATGTGAAGTGTGACCTTCAACCAATAATTGAGCTAGAACTTAAGCTGTCAAATGTCGAAAAGATAAATGTTCATTGGTCATCGCTTCCTTTTTATCAAAGCATTGTTTCTTTTTAAATTTATTCAGATATTGAGGTCTGCCCGGGTGATTACCATGGAAATTCTAGTTATTTCAATCTTTAAGTTCTGCACCTGAGCTTATATCCTTCTTTCATATACTTGTGTAACAATTTGTTTACCATTTACTATATTCTGGCAGATGGCTTTGCTTGCTGCCCAAAATCCATATATTCAGCACTTAGCAGGCAATACTTTCGTGGCTATCTCTGAGTTCATCGTTGGATCTGTATGTTACAATATGGCATTGTATAGTTTCCAAGCAATAATAGTGTGGCATTTATGTTAGCTATCTTATAGTAATGTATATTTTGCAGGATAGCAGCTGGGATGACTTCATGCATTTCTTGTGTCTTTGCTTGGAATGGGCAATTTGTAACAATCTTTCATCTTCTTTCGAACCTAGTGCATTCAAATCCCAATATTTGGATTATGCTTTACCAATATCTATCTCATCGCTAAAGTTGAAACTGACAAATACAAATTGGTTAATGGTTGCTGCTATTTTTCGAGTTTTACGTAATATACTGAAACTTTTAAAGAAGGATTTTGATGACAACTTTATAAAACGATACCTAGATTTCATCAGCTCTTTGATTTTAAATGTGCCATGGGATTTGTTGAGTGAGGTCTTTGTTGGCCATAATGCTGAGGCTTCAAGAGGTGCTGGTAAAAATATTTTACAACATATAAAGGCTGTACAACCTAAAGAAGCAACAATGTTTTATGGCAATCTTCTTCAGTTCTTCTGTTCCTTGGTGGAGCAAAGTAGTTTGCTGGAAGTCGGAGTTGATTCCTTGTCAGTTATTTGCAAAATCAGCAACCTTGTTCCCAAACTTTTATCCTGGTGCCACGGCGAGCTACAGAGTTCTGACAATGTCCGGATATCTCAATATTTTAGGCATAAGATGTTGGTAAGTATTCGCCTCAAGCAATTTCCTTTGGATCAACATTATATGGAGATTTCACGGTAGTAAAGCCACAATAGGTAAAAGTTATACCTTTGCAAATGAATTTGGATTTATATAGGTCCATAGAGATATGGTTCTGTTTGTCCATAATAATTGGCTCCTTTGGTTGAATGCATGATCAGATATCAGTTAGAAAAGAACGACTCCATACTTTGTGGACATAAAGTGATTTCTGTTTCCTACATGACCAGTCAACCTCTTTGTATCATTTAGGATGTGTTTCAATAGACAGATATTAGTTTAATAATTGCATTGTATCCGATTTAAGACCTCGTACACTTTAAGCCACTTCACTAATGTTTCCTGTTAAAATTGCGTTGTGTTACTTAGTATGGGCTGCTGATTTTTCTTATTTACTTGATTAATTAATTCTTTGTTGTTAATGATTCTCACGTCGATATGATGTTATTGGATTTAGCTAGTAATATGTTGAAGAAGTTTCTTTAGAAAGAAATGCATACACATAAAAAATAATTATCTGTTTTCAACTCAGTTGCATGGTTAAGGTGGTATGTTTTCTCTTATGTTACTATTTCAATCAAAAAGTGTTGCAATATTCTGACTTACATTCTGGTGCTTTATCGTTAATTAATGAAAGATCCTTGCACCTAGTCGAGCTGATGGGTGTTCATTATGCAGATGCTAATAATCAAGCTTAGCTTCCGAATCTACCTTGAATCTACTCTTATTGTATCATGGCTGCATCTTGTCCATGAGTACTTTGAAGACCTATTATTACAACCTATACCTGGGGAGAAGTTTGAAGAGGATTACTGTCTAGAAGGCTCGCCATTCTGCACGGGTCTTTTTGATCCTGGGAAACGAAGTATGTCGTCTCGACATTTACAGAGGCTGGCCGTCTTCCTTTTCCTAAGGTGTTCCTTAAGTTTGCTCAGCATGAAAGCAAGTCCTGATAAGCAATGTGCATGTGAAAGACTGGAGGCTTGCTTGACCTTCGACCTGAATTTGAATTCAGAATGTTGCACTAAAAGTAAAGGTTTGATAGAGCTCCACAAATGGGTTCGACCACATGTTCCTGCTGATATCTTTCTGGACCATGAAATGTATTCTAAACAATGTCTGACATTTACCTTGTCCTTCGTTCAGCTATATATGCACGAGGTTTTTCTCCATTCTTTCTTGAATTACTCTTGCAGATCTTCAATTATTTTATTGGTCCTTTCTTGTAGTTCTGGTTAAATAATCCTTTCTTGTATTTCTGGTTAAATAATCCACGTATCAACCTTTACGACTATACAATTGCTACTGTTTTGTATTAAACATATCTATTAAATTTTAACTTAAAGATTTCATTCATCCATGATTTAGAAATGTTATTTATTTTTAGTCAGGGATTTGTTCGTGAATAAAATAGTGTCTTCATTTAGCTTGTGAAGAACCTATCTTGACTTCCTTACTTTTTCAGATGCCTTTTCGTTGATTAACAGTTTGCATAACTGATAATTGTGATTGGGTTACTTCATGTTTTCCTTCTTCCTATATATTCCTTCCCTCTTCACTTTAAACCTTTATCTGCGGACTCATTAATTTTTTTTATTTAAAACTGCAACAATTGTGGCAAGGTGTGAGGCAAAGCTACGGGTCATAGTTGATAAATATAATGGAACTTCATGACAAATTTGTCGAACTTATGACCTCTTTCCTTAATCAATGCAGTATAGAAAAGGAAGGCTCACCACCTTTAGAGCGGAGAGATAAGATTTGCTAAGTAGCAAGGATCGTTTGCTTTAGTCAATGATTAGGAGCTCAAAAAGGGATGTATGGTCATGCAACAAAGTCTATACTTTTACCTTGTAAATTTTTGAGCAGATGCTATAGATGACCTCACAACTATAGTTTCTTTGGAAAAATCCAAGTTTCCATTTCTTTGCGGCGGTGAACCGTTTCACGCATAAAGTGTAAGAATCTTAAAATGTAATGAACTTTGTGAGGAACAGGAAGAAGAGTATTAACAGCAAAACTGAAAATTTCTGTCATTTCATCTCTTTTTGTTTGGGGATATGTCCAAAAAACGTGTACTCTTCTTTCCATCCATTTTGTACTTGACTAAACTGGTCTGATTGAAAAGGGGTTGCACTTTAGTTGTGGGAGGTATTCCTTACTGCATGGTGGGAAAGAAAAGAAATAGACAATCTTGTCTATAGTCATCACAGAAAATTCATTTTTCCCTTCTAGTGGTCAAGCCATTAGACTAGTAAAGTATAAATTTTTGAAAGTTATAAGCTTCTTTTTATTCTCAAGAAAAAGTGAGAGATGGTGTTGAAAGAAAGATTGAAGACTTTGTTGTTTCATCGTTTTTTTTTAATAATGATGTTTTATGAAAATATGTTCTTTCCCCATTCTGTCACACTTGATTGAACTTGTCGGTGTTGAACAGTTTCACATCTTAGTTGAGGGAGGGAAATTACACATCCTTTTGATTTTCTGGATCAAGAATACTTTACAAGTCCTCAAGTTGGATTATTTATTTCATGCCCCACAATTAAAAATAAAATAAAAATGCTTTCCTTTTTTCTTAGAAGTTGTTTATGAACTTCCTATATCTGCATCCCAGTAATACATGTCATATGGATGCAAGTATAAAAGATTGACTATAATACTGAAAGGAGGTTTGTCTACTGTTATCTTATCTCTCTTGATGTTCTTACTAGGACGGACAGCCCTTAAGTGCGCATGCCAGGCACTGAGGGCTGGGATGTTCTCGAGCATTTAGACACAGGCTGACTGCAGTTAAGCCTTTGTGCTTAGTGGAAGTATCAATAGAAAATAATGTAAATATCAAAGGATCATAATTTTGTATCTGCCATTTCTTTGGCTTCGTAGTTCGTGATCTGATAACCTGATTTCTTTCATCCCTTTGAGTTGTAGGACGATATCCTATTTGAAGTGCTCTTGCAACTGTTTTGTTTGCCATTTCATCCTGATCGTCGGTAAGTGATACACATATCAGTGTCTCGGTTCCTTTTGGTAGGTTTTTGAAGTATTTATTGAGGAGTTCTGAATGAAAATTGTTACTATATGTAGAATTAGAGAAGGAGGACTTCGTTTGGAAGTGAAGAATCACAAGTTTTTTCTTGCTTCAGACATATTTAATCCTATACATATCTTCCACATATTCCTTGCAGAGGTAAGTTCTATGTGTTAATTGAACCCCATATTCATTTGCGCACTTGCAAGTGCTTTCATATTTTTTAGTGCATTTTCCTATGGGGTGTTACTGTTAAGATGCCCTGGACTTTACCTTCCTTTCAGATACTTTATGATCACCAAGTACTTCTTGATTATCTTATCTCAAAAGACACAGGTACCAGCTGTGCTGAATACCTTTTGAGGTATGTTTAGTAACTTTTTTTTTTTTTTTTTTGCTTTGCACTATCTTCCCTGTAATGTGCCAGGACTTGTAGTTCTTTTAAATGCATTGAGTTGTAGATTTGAATCTTGGTTCTTTAGCAAAGCTCAACACCCGTATAACTTGCAAATCTGATTGTTATTACTGTTTTGATTTACACGGTTGCTACTAGGTCCTTGCGAATAGTGTGTGATTCTTGGGAATTGTTCGTTGAATTTCCGGAAATGGAAGAAGCTAAATATCAATTATGTTCAACGAGAAGAAAAGTTTTACCAGGCAGTTTGAATTTTGGCAAAGTTTTATTCTCTCCACGAGTGAAAAATGACGGATCTCCTTCATTACTTGAAACAGAATGTAAGAAAGACCAGCTATCTGACAGTAAGCGCTGCAGAAATTATAGACTGCCATTTGTGGCTGCTAGGGATTGTTTGGTTTCGCTGAGAACATCCATCGAAAGTCTTTGCCAGAAGAATCTGTTTCCATATAATCCACAAGCCCTTCTGCTGCGGTGTGTTGTTTTATCTCTTATTTTACTCTTTCTGCTGTTCTATGCATACATTCTGGGCGTTGAAATGGTGAATTATTATGACCTCTTGATTACTCCTCATTGTTAATTGGATAGAGCAGAACTCGGCTTTTATGGAGATTTCTTTTGTACACGACTGGTAGTGGTGCTCTATCAGTTATTCCTTTGCATTGCTCTTCATGATATTATACTGAAGTTGGATGTGAACTTAGAGAAATTGTTAGAACTTATCTAGATTCAACGTTTCTTCTTCTTTGGAAATGTACCCTTATCAGTTTGAGTTTCCATTGGTTGATGAAGTTTAGAACTTCTAGTTTCTTCAAATTAATAGTAGCAAGTTTACTTGAGCTTTTTTATTCTTCTTTAGAAAGGTGTTTTTCTTCCCTTCTTTCTTTCTTTGTTTTCTTTGCGTAGCGGTGAAAGTGGCCGCTTATTTTCTTACATTTGTATCTTTATGTTCAAGCAATGGTGACATTTCAACCCTACCTTTTCCTTTATACTGGCATTTACTGCAATAAAATGTTGCACAATACATTATTTTTTGTGGATATTAGAATACGACTACTTGTTTTAGCATTGAGTTATGCATGCCCTTGCGATTAGTTGGTGATAATTGAAGTCTGTAAAACATTGCACTTCATTTATGACTTCCATGAATTTACACAATCTTGCGTGAACTTTCAAGCTTCAGAATAGCAGAAGTCCAATATATTTGTTTCTGGAAAATGTTTTCATCCGAGTTGTATACATTCATGCACATGTTTCTACAGTATTATTTAACTTCTGCTGCTTCTCTCAGAAAAAGTTATATCCTATCCTATGGCTACTAAGTTAATATACTTTTTAAAATGAAATAAATCAGCTGTGAGAGTCATTAATAAGTGTTACTTCTTATTGCAGTTTAATGAGATTTCAAGAGCTTTGCTTTAAGTAAAAGCTGTAGAAACTTCATTCAAGCATATCATCATGAGGTCGCTTGTGTTTCTTGCTTCTGTGGTGGTCTAAAAATAATGTAAAACCAGAACTGGAGTTGACACGTTTACAATACCATTGCATTGCATCAGAATCTAACAGAGTAAGACTTCAACTTTCTGAAAGAATCATTGTCCATTGCTTAAAGACCATAATATTTTGTTTATCGGCTTCCTTCTTACGTGCTATACACTTACGATAATTGTTATGGATCTTTTCAACTGCTTCTATAGATTGTGTTGTTTTTTGGCCCAGGTGTCCATCAATGGTTGTATCCAGATGTATCTGTTAAGATTAGTATTGATGTTTGACATACTCTAGAGAGTCCCACAGGTGCTATATAGAGACGCATGAATGGATAACTCACAATCATAGAAAATATGATGTGCTGTTAAAAAGTTATCAAGTATGACCAGAGTATGCAACACAGAATTGCACCGAAAAACCTTAAGAGCATGTTTGGCAAATAAGCCCAATGCTTAAAAGCCAGTGGGCCCCACACAAATGTGTGGTTAAAATTGTGTGAGAGTGGGTCCCACACATGGGCTTGTTTGCCAAACATGATCTAAATCAGTTATGTATATGAAAGACTCTAAGTCTATAATTTCAGTTGGAAATGCTTTTGATCATAAGATGCAAAACTCTTTCAACTGCTTAAAATGTGTCTGGAGTTGTTTAGCAAAAGGATCAAGAAAACTGGTATGATTAACACTCACGAAAGAGTTTTAAAAGATTTTCCAACAAATTCTCAAGTGTTAATCAATCTAACTTGCACTATATATGGCTAATGTAACAATAAAGTTTAATAATTGGCTGGTAATGTTAACAACAAGCTATAAGTGATATCATGAAGGATATAGTAACAAATCTCAATGTAAATGGCTGAGCATGAATATCTGTAGTTCACAGAAATTTTAAATTAGAATTTATGAATTCTGTTTTTACTCAATCTAGTGAAGCACTAGTTTATCGTACTCAACAGTCTGTTGATTAGAGAAATACAATCATAAATTCCTCTCAAGGATTTTCAATGGAAGCTATGTAAAATGTTGGAGAGAATTTCCTCAAGGGGATTTAGCAAAGTAAGTTTAAGTTCAAATCGAGTTATAAGAAAATGAAAGTTAAGCTTAAGCTCACAAATAAGCTCAAATTGGTTACAAACATCGACTTATGCTTGTGCTTAATAAATTTCATCCTTATTTTGAAATACAAGACTTGTATAGAATCAACAAAACCGGATGCATATATGAAGGATATAAATCCCCTAACACACTCCACAAATGGTTCCATGGGAGAGTTTTTATGACTGGATGCTGGAAACTGCTATACTCAATAGCAGAACAATGAACTCAATGGTTATAGTGGGTATTGTCACTACATTCAAGTCCTAGTCATATGAAGGACGCCTTTGTTGCTTTGAAGTTGGAAGTAGTTGGTCTTTGCTTGCTTAAGCATCTTTCTAAATTCTCATTCGCAGAAACTAAGGAATTCACAATTGAACAATTTGTGTTAGGTGTTCAAATCTCTGATCTCTTATTGCCCCATATAATATGAGATTCTAACTGATGATGTTCCTAAAGACTAAATGCGTTTGAAATTGTAATGACAAATTGTCTGTCATGGTTTGACCTGAACTGGTTACTATGCTCTTAGCATCTGTTATAACTTCGTTATTTACAACACCAGTAAGTAAATGATATCCTACTACATATATATAAGAGTCTTAAATTATTTACTGGAGATTTTTTGTCCAAAACACAGTGTTTTGACATTGAACACAGTTGTAATTTTTGTCTTTTTTTTTTTTTTTAAAGATTTGGCTTTTGTTTGTCGAGTTATTTGACAAACCAAAGCCAAGCAAAATGGGCTTCTTAGCCATTTTGACAATATGTTTGTTTTTTTTTTTTTTCAGATTTGGCTTTGCTCGACAAACCAAAGCCAAGCATTTAGCCCATTTTGACAAATTTTTTTTTTAAAGATTAAAAAGTCAAGCAGTCACAATTTTTGACTTTTTTTTTTCTTGGGATTTCGCTTTGATTTGTCGAGTTACTCGATAAACCAAAGCCAAGCAAAATGGTTAGCCTATTTTGACAATTACGCTTTGGTTTGTCAAGTAACTCAACAAACCAAAGCCAAATCTCTCAAAAAAAAAAAAGTCAAAAATTGCGGCTGCTTGACTTTCTAATCTTAAAAAAAAAATTAAATTACTATGTGTATGCGGAATGTTTAGGATATTATGTGTAAAATGTATATTTGAATAAAAGATAATAGAATCCATGGAATCAACTTCATTAAATAAAATTTGAGAACAAACTTTCTTACTATAATTTATTGAGGGTTCCTCTTTGCGTTTGTCCTGATAATATATTCTGCCTCACTGCAATAACTTAATCAGTGTTTTTCTATGGACCCCTTGTCCTGGTGGTATTCCTGTTGATCAATGTCTGAGCAAATTCATACAGTATATATTTTGGCATGGAAACAATAGAGAAGTAGAAGAATTTAAGAAATAAAGATTTCTTTTATTCAAGAAGGCTTGTAACTACAAGCTTATTTAATTATAAAATTGAAGATCCAAATGGATCTACTGTTTTCGAGGTGTTTAGTCTCTATTCATTGGAATATTTTTACAAAATAATAGAAAGAAAATTTTCAGTAGGAAAGAAGACTCTGAAAACTCCTGTTTGTTCTCTGGATGTTTCTTGTTTACATAGAGAAATTTTTTTACTCTTTCTTTCCAGTTGTCCTGCATTATTCATACTTTTCAAAATGCATTGTCTACCATGCAAAAGTAAGATTCTTTGCTTTTGTCTGTCATTTGCGTTCTTCATCACGGATTTTACTTTAATAAAGTAAAACTTTACTTTAATAAAGTAGATTTTTTTTCTGTCAATTTGAATTGTATGAATCTGCAGCTTTACTATTGATGGATGCTACTTTTGAAAATTCGTCTTCAACTGTTGCTTCAATTGATTTGCTTTTTCCTTTTTCTGCTGTCTCAATTTCTCTGTCTTTCACAATGTGGTCTTTTCCCAAACTCTACTTTAGGTATTTGCATAATTGTCCTAAGTAATTATTTGGGCAATTAAATTCTTCATAGAAGATTTTTTCGAAATTGCAGATTGTCTTTATATTTTCTTTAGTCATCAAGGCACTAGTTTTACTAGTTAGATGAATAATTGACTTTAATTTTAGACTCTCCAATGATAGATCTGAGTCCAGTTAAAATTCTCTGAAAGGACAAACCTCTCCAATCGTCTAAGATTTCTAAATCAATATCAATTGGTGATCCTTCAATTGGACTATCCAAAAATGCTTCTTTGACTGTTTTGATTTGAATGTGATAGTATCTTTTAAAGAGGATATTGTATTTATTCCAGAAAGGAATGGTAGTGTTGACTTTCAGCATCAAATGAAGGTCTTGATCTTTTATAACATATTTAATAAAATCTTTTAACGATTGAAACAATCTGTCATCAATTAATTTTATCTCTTCTAAATCTCTTCATAGGATAATCAATTTGACCAATCTACAATAAAAGGCTGTTCTAACAAGATTTGGTTCAGCACCTTCAACAAAGATGAATTGTCCAAATTTTTTGTCTATTGTTCCAAAATAATTTTTCTCAGGGGCTGACGCTCCTATTATCCTTGCCTCTTCTTCAAGATGGAGAAAATCTTGAAAATGGATATTAGAAATTGTTGGTTCTTCTTTTTGAACATGAGTTTTTTCCTAATATTTTAAAATGGTCTGGAATTATTTCAGGAATTGTTTGAGCTGCATCTTTAAAAGATTTGAATCTTAAATCTGGAAAGATTGGTTTTATTTGAAAGTTTGGTAGTCTAGGTCTAGACCTGATAGATTGCTGTTGATAGTTGGGTCTAAGACTTAAATGACTTTGGTCAAAAAGCTATTTGTATTGAGTTGGGACCTTGTTTTCATGATACTCATTGAAAGCTTGTTGGGCTTCAGTAAGAGTTTTAAAACTTTTGTGTTTGTAAGGTTTATGCTTAACTAAGGGTTCAACCTCAATCCAATTTGTATAAAAACCTTTATTAGGTCCATCAAATATTCCGTAAAACTTTTTTCCTGCAATATAAGTTCCAATACAAACAAGTGGAGGTTCTTCTTTGTTTGGATTTGGAATATCCTTAAGTTATTGCAAACCATAAGTTATAATTGGATTTTCATCCAGTTTTGCCTTTCCAGTAGCAACTGTCAATTTCCTCTTTTTTGAAAGTTCCGTTTTCCAGTCTTTACAACATTCTATTCAATTTTCTTTCCAAAATTAAAATTTTTTGCTGTCTTGTTGAGACTTCCATTTTTTCTGTATCAATTTGGAGTCTTAAATCTTCGATTTGTTCCTTAAGGTCTGTCTTTTTACCTGTACAAGATAATTCACGTGTTTGGGAATATGCAAGTGAATTTTCTTTACTTTTAATTAATTCAATTTTAAAATCATAGTGGTTAAACCACATCTGCCACCTGATTAACCTACCTTGTTTGTAGTCTGGATGTACCTGACATTTCATAAAAGATTTGCATGTTGAAGAATCAGTTCTTACAATAAATCTGTTAGAAATGATGTATAATCTAAATTTTGTAATTGTTTTTTTCATTGCAAAGATTTCTTTTTCATTAATGTGATAGTTCTTTTCTAAATTTGTGAATGTTCCAGAAGAGTAACTACAAAGTTTTTCTTCTTGCGTCTGACTGTCTAAAGCTTTAAGAACTGCTCCCCAAAAATCTTGTGACGCATCTATTTCTATTATCATTTTATCCTGCTTCATGGGATGATAAAGAGATGGCAAATTTTTGCACATAAAAACTGTCTTCTTTTGTCCAATTCCATTTATAGTCTTTTTTCAATTTCTTTTGTAATGAACTTTTCATTTTTGCTAAATTTTGAATAAAAGATTCATCATAATTTAAACATCCTAAAAATCTCATTAGCTGTTTTTGATCTTGTATATCATTTGGAAAATTCTGGAGATGAGTTAAGATGTGAGGTTTTAATTGTTTGAAACTTAAAGCAATCTCTAAACCCAAATATCCTTTTTTTTTTTTTAAATAATTCTGTTTTTTTCTTTGATAGAACAATTCCATTGTCATGAATTGTATTAAGTACCTGTAAGAATGATTTTCATGTTCTAATTCATTTTCAGAAAAAAACAAGAATATCATCAATATAAACACAACAGAATTCGTTGAACCCTTTAAACGTATTATCCATATGTCTTTGAAATATTCCAGGTGCTTGTTTTAATCCAAATGGGACAATTGTCCATTGGAAATGCCCTTGAGGACAACTAAAAGCTGCCAAAGGTTTTGTTTTTTCATCAAATTGAACTTGATGAAATCTTGATTTTAAATCAAAAAAAGAAAATATACTTTTTCCTTTTATGAGCTGCAAAAGACTTTACATATTGGGTAAAATATATCCATCATCTTTAGTGTATTTATTTAACGTAGAATAGTCAATTACCATTCTAGCCTTACCTCTTCTTTTCTCAGCTTCTTTTCTTACCATAAAGACATGTGAAGAAAAAGGTGATTTACTTGGTTCAATTACTTTTAAATCAAGTAATTCTTTTATTTGATTTGAGAATTCTTCTCTATCCTTTGGACTGTAAGCCATAGCTTTTGATCTGATAATTTTTCCTTTGAACTTATCAAGAAGTTCAATTTTTGCAGTGAAATTTCCTTTGTTGATACTAGGATCTAAAGGATTTTTAGAACAGCATTTTTCAAAGAGATTGGCGATTTTTTCTCTTTTTGAATTAATTTTGAAGTGTTGTAATTCGTATGTGTTTATGAAAAGTGTATTTTTTGCGATATTCTCCCCTTTGAAAGAGTTGAATTTTTTTTTTTGAATTTTGAATTTTCGAAGTTTCTAAGAATTTTTGTTTGAGAGAGTTAAAAGCTATTGCTTTTCTCTTCTTTGCAATCCAAAGATTGTTTTTGTTTAGTGTAAAACTAACATATTCAATTTCTTGAATGAATGGATGATATAATTGACAAAAATTATTATCAACTATAAAATCTATACTAGTTTCAAGTTGGTATGTTGTGGGAATTTTAAAATAAATTTTTTTTAATTCATTATTGCAATAACCACATATGGCAATATCAAAATTTTTAACAACTTTTGAGGTCTTAATTTCTGATCTAATGGCGATTTTTAGATTTAAAGTCTTTTCATATTTAACCTAAAATTGTTCAGGTATAATCCATTTACTTGCAGTACAAATTGATGCTCCAGTATCTATGTATGGTAAATTTTCTATATCCTTGAAAACTCAATTTAATTGGTATATAAATAGAGTTAGGATTAGTAATGTTTTTATTCTTATCACTCATCTTCTGAAGAGTCAAATTCTTAATTTGTTTCAGAGGATAAATAATATAATGAATCTATATCCTTGTTTTTCGAATGTCTCAAAAAGTTTAATTCTTTCCTCATTGCCAATTCTGGCAGGACATTCATTGGCGTAATGACCTGACTCATTACCAAGTCGACATCTACAATTTTTCTTTTTCTGTGGGCAAAATTTCTTTTTGTCCTTCCTTTTATCTTTTTCTTTGTATTTTTAAAGAATTTCTTCTTTTTAAAATGTTTACTTTTATAAGGCTGTTTGTACTTTCTGAACCTGTATGTTTTCCTCTTTTTGTAGTTTTTTCTTTTGGATCTTTTATTATCAAGATATCCAAAATTTCTAGGGATCCTGTTGGCATAATTTTCACAACATATTTTAGGGTTTCTAGCAACTGCCTTGACACTATTCCTTACTAAGTAGCTTTTTTTACATTTATCTGTCAGGAGGTTTCTATCTATTGTAATAGCCAAACCTAACGAGATGTCTATCATAAGATTCATCATTGGATCACGATTTTTTTCTTGTTTAATTACAGCATCTGTAAAGATATCCATAACCTCATGGTTAAAAGGTTCAGGAGGTTTTCTAATGAATTTTTCTGTTAGATTTTTCCATTCTGTAAAAGGACAGATGTAAAAATATTTAGAAAATTCACAAGTGTAATTTTCAAAATAACACATGTCACAAATGGTTATTTTTTCCAGATGGTTTAATGCATCAGTTATTTCTTGTTGTTCTTTTACTTTTGAAAGCATTAAAAGTCTAACCTGTAAATTGTTTGTAAATTTGGTCAACAATCTTTTTTATGAACTGAGGAATTTTTTCCTATAGGAATCATTGTAAATGGAGTTTTTGACGTGAAATGTAAGAAGTTTCTTAGAAACCTTTACTGATGACGTCAATTGCTCAAATAATTACTCAGGACAGTTATGCAAATACCTAAAGCAAAGTTTGGGAAAAGACCACATGTGCAAGTGGTGTGTAAAAGACAGAGAAATTGAGACAGCAGAAAAAGGAAAAAGAAAATCAATTGAAGCAACAGTTGAAGACGAATTTTCAAAAGTAGCATCCATCAATAGTGAAGCTGCAGATTCATACAATTCAGATTGACAGAAAAAGAATCTACTTTATTAAAGTAAAATTTTACTTTATTAAAGTAAAATCCATGATAAAGAATGCAAATGACAGACAAAAGCAAAGAATATTTCTTTTGCATGGCATACAATGCTTTTTGAAAAACAGGAATAATGCAGGACAGCTGGAAAGAAAGAGTAAAAATTTTCCTCTATATAAACAAGGAACATCCAGAGAACAAGCATGAGTTTTCATAATCTTCTTTCTTACTGAAAAATTTCTTTCTATCATTTTATAAAAACATTCCAATGAATAGAGACTAAACACTTCAAAGACAGTAGATCCATTTGGATCTTCAACTTTATAATTAAATAAGCTTGTAGTTACAAGCCTTCTTGAATAAAAGAAATCTTTATTTCTTAAATTCTTCTACTTCTCTATTGTTTTCATTCTAAAATATATACTGTACGGATATGTTTAGACATTGATCAACAAGAGTACCACCAGGACAGGGGGTCTATTAGGAAACACTGATTAAGTCATTGCAGTGAGGCAGAATATATTATTAGGACAGAAACGCAAAGAGGAACCTTCAATAAATTACAGTAAGAAGGTTTTGTTCTCAAATTTTATTTAATGAAGTTGATTCCATGGATTCTATTGTCTTTGATTCAAATATACATTTTACACATAATATCCTAAACCGCATACACATAGTAATTTCAGTTGTAACTCGACAAACCAAAGCCAAATCTAAAAATTAAAAATTGCGACTGCTTGGCTTTTTAATCTTAAAAAACATATTGTCAAAATAGCTAAAAAGCCCATTTTGCTTGACTCGACAAACCAAAGCCAAATCTTAAAAAAAAAAACGAGTCAAAAATTACGACTGTGTTCAATGTCAAAACGCTGCGTTTTAGATGAAAAAGCTACGGTAAATAATTTAAAACTCTTATATATATAGTAGGATTAAGGCTGGGCAAAAACTGGCCTAACCCGCTCAAATCGACCCGAGTGGTTTAGCCGTTTAGGTCAGATTTTGGACTTAATTGGGTTGGGTTCGGGTTTGGAATTTGGAAATATGGTTGGGTTGTGGGTTACATGAGTAAACCCGACCCGACCCGACCCGACCCGACCCGACCCAAGTATTTAAAAATAAAAATAAAAAAATTGGATGATTACTATTTGCTGGAGTTGCCCTAAAAACTAAAAGGGCTTTTTAATTCCCTAATCCCATTCCCAATCCTAGGTGCCAAGTTCCAATATCCCAGCAAAAAATTTCAAGTCTCCACCAATATAATGTTTCCAGTCGACAACCGCATCTCGCCAGTCGCCACTCATCATCTCCGGCGAAGTCCTTTACACCGATTTCGCCACCAGCCTCTTAAGTATCCACTCGTCAATCTCCAGTCCACCAAGGTGAAATTATAGAACCCTTCAAATCTTTAACTTTTAAATGATTGTGAATAAAAATAATTTTCTCCTAAAATCTTATGCACTTATGGTATGTAGGACTTGAATGTTGATTATTTGTTCCCAAATATGACCGATTTTGGAAGCAAAATCGAGCCCATAAAACACTAGGGTCGGTTTGGAACGAAGAAGGCATCATGTTGTAGATATTTGATTTTTTGTTGAATTTTGTTGGTTTCATTTTTTTTGAGATGAATTTTTTGCTGTATATTTTTTTAGATGAATTTTTTTGCGGTATTTTTTTGCTGGTCAAACTGATCCAACCCGATCGACAAGCCCACGGGTCGGTTTGGGTTAGGTTTTGACCCGTGAGTGGGTTGGGTTGAATTTTAGTCAAACCGATTTTTTGGGCTGGGTTCGAGTTGGGCCCAAAACCAACCCGACCCAACCCATGCCCAGCCCTATATATATATATATATATTGAGATTAGAAAACCAAGCAATATCCATTTTGAGAATTATATATTTTTTTCTTTTACTATTCAGACATTCGTTCATATTTTCATTCAATTTTTTACCAATTTTTTTTATTTGATATTGTACACAATTCATTTTTCTCATTTTTTCATTTTTTTTTTCATTTTTCCTCATTTTTTCTTTCTTTCTCCAATACTAATCAAAACAGATTTTCATTTAATTTTTTACCAATCTTTAAAAACAAATTGTACATTTAATATTTAGCTTTAGATATTTTGGTCATTTCACTCTTGGTCCAATTCAACCATATTATATATTTAGAATTTTTTTTTTTTCCCTTCCATTTTGTCCAATTTAAAACCCATCAAGTACCACTGCTTCAAGTTAATAGGATTCAAATGTAGATTGTCAATTTAAGTATATATTATACAAATATGCAATTATTATCCAAATTTTATATCAAGTGTATCCATAAGAACAAAATACTCACATATTTTAAATAAATGGCAATAAACAATTTTACGAAAATTAATATTCATTTATTTGTCCCAAATTCTACAATATAATTTTTTCGAGTAGCTCGACAATTTGTCATGAAAAATAAAATTTAATTAAAAATAATAATTTTTGTCGAGTAAGTCGACAAATTTTCTTTTTTCTGAGTAGCTCGACAATTTGCCATGATAAAAAAAAATTAATTAAAAAAAATAGTTTTGTTGAGTTACCCGACAAACTCCAGTTGGAGTTTGTCAAGTTGCTCGTAAAATCCAACTTTTTTTTTATATATAGATTTGGCTTTGGTTTGTCGAGACAAAAAAACCTATTTTGACAGTATGTTTTTTTTTTTTTTTAAATAAATATTAGAACGCCAAGCAGCTGCAATTTTTGACCTTTTTTTTTTTTTTTTTTTTTTTTAAGATTTGGCTTTGGTTTGTCGAGAATGCCAAGTAAAATGGGTCCATTTTGACAATATGGTTTTTTTTTTTAAAGATTAGAAAGTCAAACAATCGCTATTTTTGAGTTCTTTTTTTTTTTTTTTTAAGATTTGGCAAACCAAAGCCATTGACAATTTTTTTGGAGGTAAATTCAGGGCCGGTCACTGTTTGGGCATTTATGGGCTCTAAAGTCATATGCTCAAAATTTAATTCAATTAAAGTCACATTGTAGAGCTAAAAGACCAACATACCCTTAATTGTAAAAAAACGCTAATTGTGATACTGTTAAACCTATGATTTTGTACTACTAATGAAATATTTTAAGAACAATATTATTCTCTTGTTTATTCTTTACTGATTAATTCGTCTACCTATCATTAAACACCTTATATATTTATACTTATCTATCCAATGAGAATCTATGTCCTAATTGAATCTCAAACATGTTCTAATTCAAGTGAAGAATTAGAAACATTGTTCATAGTTTTAGATGAGAACTATTTGCATGACTTCCCATTAACTTGAGAATGATTGGCAATTCTTCTTTCTTCATCTTGGCATTGCTCTGAAGTATGTGTTTGTTTTTAAGGGACTCAGATACCTTGGAAGAACTTTAATTTGCAGCAAAAGGATGTACATTAATCCGTGATACTGTTTTAGAGGATTTGTGATATTGTTTTGAGAAAAACAATTAAAGATTGTCATTTTAAGCTAAAGAGACGACTTAAAACAGATAAAATCCATCACACGCAGTGGCGAAGCGACTGGTCTTGACCGTCTCGTCGAGACCATTCCGAAAACATATTATAATGAAAATTCTAAGCACGTGTGCAAATTTTATGATCATTTCTATTGTGATACTATTTTTTGTAATACTGTTTTGCATAATACAGTATCAAACAATACACATGACTATGATATCATGCTTTTATCTTTGATACTGTTTAATTAGTCATAAGTTTTGTTTGATACTGTATTGTGCAAAACAGTATCATAGATTAAAACATGGATTAAAACAGTATCAAATTATATTAATGCACATTACCTAAACAAAACATTATCATGGATTAAAACTAAGACATTCAAACAGTATCACAGGTTCAAACCTTGCCATAATTAAACAATATTAAAGATCACATAGATTCAAACAATACCACAGAATAAAAACAGTATCATGGATTAAAACGGTATCAAAATATACTAATTACCTAAATAAAACAATATCATGGATTAAAACAGTATCATAGATTAAACCAAGACATTCAAACAGTATCCCATGTTCAAATCTTGCCATAATTAAACAGTATCAAAGATCACATGATTCAAACAGTATCACAGGATAAAAATAGTATCATGGATTAAAACTAAGACATTAAAACAGTATCATGGATTAAAACTAAGACATTCAAATAGTATCACAGGTTCAAACCTTGCCATAATTAAACAGTATCATGGATTAAAACAGTACCATATGATTAAAACAGTATCATGGATTAAAACATGTTTCAAATAATAGTGAAATATTATGACAAAGTTTCAACCTATTAAACCTTACCATAATTAAACAGTATCATGATTAAAACTAAGACATTCAAACAGTATCACATGTTCAAATCTTGCCATAATTAAACACTATCATGGATTAAAACATGT